>CM061527.1:83761282-86728096 GCA_030068015.2 Neoceratitis asiatica | reverse complement strand
AAAATACAAGTTACGCACATATATTAGGATTTTGCACATATGTTTGTTTAAAAAAATGTGTGTCGCTCCTTTGTGCTCAACGAAATGAAGATTTTGTCTGCTTTTACGGGCGAATTGTAATCAGTACCTCATAAGATGAATTGATTTTAAAGTTGTCTGAAATGCGATGGTTAAAACGCTATTAAAGTGGTCTTGCAATGCTCAGGTTCGAGTCCCAACCAGTGAGGTATTCTTTTACTTTTTAAATTTATTTCTGTGTTTGTTCGTCAACATCAATTTCAACTTTTTCGCAAGTTTTGTTACTGTAGAAGAAATTGCTTGTTGATGGCGGGTACGAGGGAAGAGAATTGCAAGTGTTGTATATGGCTTCAACTTCAGACCAACTTGATATCTGATTTTTGTAAATTTTGTCATCGTCGCGATGAAAATGCTTATGGATGACGGGTAGAAGAGCAAATTGTATGTGTTTGGTGTATACATATTCAAATGCATGAATGCATGTGTTTTCACGTCGTTGTCAGCCAACATCTATTTCTAATTTTTGGATTTTTGGTCGTTGAAACGACTTATTGGTGGTGGGAATGTATATCGTTTTTTTTTTGTATACACATACATAGGTTCATTTGAATTTATGAGTTTGCGACTTTTGTAAGCATATTTGATGGCAAATTTGACTTCGTCTTCAGAAAACTCTTTGTGGATGAAGAGTAGAAGGAAGGAAAGGGGTTTATATGCGATAGTTACTTTTGTTTTTTCACTGATGTATGGATGTTTTTGATGAATGGTTTTGCTATTATGAATCAATAGGGGGATTCTCTATGTCTAGGAAATGCATACTAGGCAATCATTTCCTATGGAATTGTGCTAGAGATAGAGAGCACCCACGTTGCAAAATTGTGACATATTCAAGAGAAACAATAATAACAACACAGCACAGAGTTGCTTTTCATTCACAGGGTTGCTTTTTCTTTTTTGCTATCTGTGGGAAATAAATATACATAGGTTTTAATATAGAATATTTTTCCTATCATAGCATATTTTTTGCATGTGTTTTGTTGTTATGCCATTGCACGGATAGGAAAACTGCTATCCGTTCACCGTAGCATGCATTTCATAGACATAGAGAATACCACTATTGATGTATGGTTTTGTTATTATGAACCATTATTTTGGTTTTAAATAGGATTATTACAATTGATTGTTACGTACGCTGTATATACATACATATATTTTTCATGTGTATATGTTACAATTTCTTTAAATAGCATTTTATGAAAAAAGAAATGCATTAATTTTTTATATTCGTACATATATATATATGCAAATATGTCATCATTGCTGTAGTACAGTTATTTCCAATAGCGTCTAGAAAAAAAAAATACCGCTAGCGACATATGACCTGAAATAAAGAATAAATCAGAATCTATTTCTATTAGTTCTTTAGTATAAGTAAACAATTAACACGTTCCCTGCCGCGTGTACCGAAAACAGTATACGCTTAGCTTCATTTCTACGCCAACGTGTTAAGTTCTTTTCTGTACTTCATTTTTATTTAATTATTCAATCTGAAATAAATATTATTTTTTGATGTTACTATGTATGCATAATTGTTTTAATATTAATAATCTCGAAAATAATATAAATTCTCTCAAAAACAAAAAAAAAAATAAGAATTTATACAAAATTATTAAAGCGCTTACCGTGTACTGTTTTCGGTACACGCGGCGTAGAAATGACACCTAGTGAAAAACAGCTTGGCAGGGAACGTGTTAAGCGTACAGCGCACAAGGTGTTTAGTAACACAAATGGTAAAGCATGCAGCGATATTAACTTTTGCTACTAAGGCGCAGGTTCAAATACTGCAAGAAGCAATATTGACAAAAAAGTAGATTTTTTATGGATTTATTATTTTGAATATTTATTTATTAAAGAATCGGCGTATATACATACATATATATATACCAGATATATTTGTTGATTCTAGAATGTAGATGTAGAAAAATTAATTTTAAATTTAATTTTTTTTTATTTGCTTATTTATTAATATAAATTTTTTTATTTGCTTATTTATTAATATATATATATTATTATAAATTATTAAATTCCAAAAATTTATTTATGTATTTGAATTATCGAAGCGTCGACAACAAAGGAGTTATTCGAAATGCCGGCGGCAAATCAACTATGGCTATGAACATACAATATTTGATTCCAAGTAGTATATATATGGAAAATCGAAAATTTAATTAAATTTCACAATCATTAGAAGTCATCCATAACTAACACGAAAAATAAAAATTTTGGCAAATTTATGTTTTGTTTGGAAATCTTAAGAATGAATACAAGCAAGAATACAAAAATGCCTATTAACTTGCTTATGTTACAATAACATACATAGCTGTTGATTTTATTGCTCATTCTGTTCAGAAATGTTGGTTACCCGAGACAATTCTGTTAAATTTTAACGGGAGTGGTGAATAGTCTCTTATTTCTTTCGTCGATTCCGGCAGCTCATATACGTTCTTTGATTGGACCTTCTCGTTTGTTATACGTTCTCTGGTAGAATATTAATGATCGGAAAAAATTAAATAATTATTAGTAAATGGGAGATTTCTTTGTATTATACAATTAAATGGCTTTGATTTACTTAGTTAAATATAAAAAAATTATTTAAAAAAAATATTATTTCAGAAGTAAAGCCAACGGACTCATTTCTTCCACATTAGGATGTGAACAATGGCCAATTCAAGTTGAATCGATAGAAATCATAGACAATTAATACTTAAATTCAACTAAATTCGTAAAATTTAGAAATTATTTTATAGTTTATTCATAAAAAAAAAAATTATAATGCAACAATTTCAGGCACGGTGGGATTCGAACTCGGGCAAATCATTTCATTTCCTTGTTGAATTGTTTTCTTGGTTTTTTGTGGTGATCACCTGCGAACACCAATTCAAGTTGAATCGATAGAAATCATTAATACTTAAATTCAACTATATTCGTAAAATTTAGAAATTATTTTATAAAGTTTCTTCATAAAAAAAAAAATAATAATAATAATAATGCAACAATTTCAGGCACGGTGGGATTCGAACTCGGGCAAATCATTTCATTTCCTTGTTGAATTGTTTTCTTGGTTTTTTGTGGTGATCACCTGCGAACACCAATTCAAGTTGAATCGATAGAAATCATTAATACTTAAATTCAACTATATTCGTAAAATTTAGAAATTATTTTATAAAGTTTCATCATAAAAAAAAAAAATAATAATAATAATGCAACAATTTCAGGCACGGTGGGATTCGAACTCGGGCAAATCATTTTATTTCCTTGTTGAATTGTATTCTTGGTTTTTTGTGGTGATCACCTGCGAACACCAATTCAAGTTAAATCGATAGAAATCATAGACAATTTATACTTAAATTCAACTATATTCGTAAAATTTAGAACTTATTTCATAAAGCTTCTTAATAATTAAAACAAAATCAAAAATAGAAAAAATAATGCAGCACTTTCAGGCTCGGTGCGATTCGAACCAAAACCATTTCATTTCCTTGGTGAATAGTATTCTGGTTCTTTGTAGTGTTAGCTGAGTCATTGAGTGCGGAACAAACGATGGGTGGTATGTCGGGGTCGATTCTGAATAGGTAGGAATTAATCCAGACTCTTACGACAGCCGGTTCTACGTACCGGAGTTCATCCGCATTTTATTCCGCCAAGGACTGCTATCTTTTCGGCGATCTAACCCCGTATAGGTCACCAGATAATTCTAGTCAGGCAATGTGTGATGTGTGCTTGCAAACGATTGTTTTTGACAGAAAAAGCAACATTGTTGTATGTTAAGTTTTAATAAATTAAAAAATAAAAATTTAAAATATATAAAAATAGAAAATTAATGGAAACATGCCTGACGTGGTGGGAAGCAAACTCGTGCTAACCATTTAATTTATTTTCCTTGTTTTTGTTTTTTATGGTAGTCACTTGGGAACTCCAAACTACATATGTACATATTGTACATACTATGTACACAACTAAAATTGATAATATTGGTATGAGGATTAAAGAAAATTAAGAAGTTTAACATTTGATTTAATTTAATTTCATTATATTTAAATTAATTTTACATTTAGTTTCGTATATTCTAGATTATTTTTTAATATACAAAGAATATTTTTCTAAAAGCTGTTGTTTTTGAAGAACAGGATGAATTATTTCATCAAACCTTCTGACAACGGAAGAGGCTTATCAAGAAGGTTGAAAACGTATGAAGATATCCTACTGCTACTGCTGCAGTTTGCAACGAGATTCAAGAAAATGTTATAGAAGATCTTTTGGTGGTTTTCAATAGATATTTCTTTAAATAATGTTTCAATTTTCTGTATTTTGTTTTTATAAAAATGGTATATTCCCAAAGGTAAATCCAGAATATGTTAACATAATCATCCGGCTATGCGTTATCTGTTGCTGTCAGCATCCAGAGTCTAATTTTGATGTCCATATATGCATAGATTTTGTATTAAAGAAATGCATTGGCAAACATGACAATGTACACTAGTTTCGTTAAAATTTACCATACGCTCTCCTAATACCCAAACAAAAAACTTTTTACACTGCACTTTGATTAAATTCTTCCCATAAACATTTTTAGCAAAAATTCTGTTGTTTTATTTCTGAAATTCTTTTGCAGTGGAAATACCGACGCAAAACAAAGGAGCACAGGTTTTAACAACATCCGTTTTCATGACCATATATTTGCTTAAATGCCTAAAACTTACCATCACTTGCAAAACAAAATGCACAGCTTGCACAGAGTGACCTGTTTAGTCTTTTATATATGTACATATTTCGCTTCGAACTCGCGCTAATCATTTCATTTCCTCTCCTTGTGGTATAGTAATTTTTTTTTATGGTAATCACTTGCGAACAACCAATTGCATACATATTGTACATACTAAGTTCATAACTGGAAATGATAACATTAGAATGATAATTAATGAAAATTAAGAAGTTAAACATTTACTTTAATTTAATTTCATTATACTTAAATTAATTTATTTGGTATTATGTTTAATATAATTGAATTTTATTACATTTAGTTGCATATATTTTAGTTTAAGTTTTAAATTATTTAAGGGCGCTGTTTGCTAGGTATTGCTAAATACTTTAATTTACTATGTACTATATACATACTCAGATGTATGTACATATTTGTATTTAATATGTGTGTAAGTAAATTAATACTAAAATTAAACTAAAGTGGTTAAATTTAGAAATTGATTTATAATTTTTTTTATTAAATAAATAAAAAATAAAAAAGGATGAAACCATTTTAGATTCGATGGGCTTCGAGTCCGCGTTAACTATTTCATTTCCTCTCCTGTTGTATAGTGATTTCTGTTTTTCAGCATCCTAATTGATTGTTATTTATATTACTCTAAGGTTTTAATTAAATAATGGAATTTAGAACTAATTCCTTCGTGTGATTTTTTTTTGCAAAATAAAACATGTACAAAATACTTCATAGAAAGTACATTATATTACTGAAATGTGGGTTGTATATATCTAATTATATATATATAATTAGAAGTAACGCTTAATCAATTTACTGCAATTATTTTAATATTCTGCCGTGAATTTTGGGTTGAGCTTGTGCAAATTTATTTAAATTTAAATAAAGTGTTTAATAAATAATTTGTTATCAAATGTATGAGGATATTAATAACTTTGCTAGGGAAATTTCTTCTTCTTTTTTATATTTTAATCATTGAAAGAAATATATTAATTTTAATTTTGAGCACTTAACAAAATGTAACAAAAAAGTGAAATTTTTCTAGATATTCAAAACCTTCCCCAGAGCTTTTTACAAACCTTAGGGGGGATGGGTTAAGTTGTATCAATCAAAAGTTTAATTCATTGGCTTTCGAATGAGATTTATTAGAAATGTCCCGCCCCATCCGTTTGCGCCCCACACTCCATCAAAGTGGAATACAATTCTAAAGATATCCCCCCTATTGATATCTTAACATCTCATATTTATAAATAATTCACTGTGTTATTTTCATAATTATTTACATTTATTGCTAAAACTCCATTTCACAATTGAATCGGCTTTTATTTTGTTCGTAGCACAATATACGTTGTCTGTTCTGCTTCTTATTTATTACGTTTTCTGCCATTATTATATTTACATTGTGAATGATATTCCATACGTAATCAGCCTTTTTTTCTTGGCGTTCACAATTTTTCTTATTGACATTGCAGCTCGGCGCAACAAAGAATGTATTATCATTTTAGAAATAAAAAGCAGCAAAGAAATCAGCGTAATTTTAAGATTATTTTCTGAATAATTAAATAATCCAGATTGGAAATCACTAAACATATAAGTGCATGAACCTTATTATAGCAATGAAAACATTGGAGGATATTCAAAACGATTTTCCGCTGCACTGGCTGGTTTGGAGCAACAACGTTGAAGAGCTGAAACGGGTGCTGAAAACGGAAACGGTGAGGGAATACGTAAATCATCTTGATGAAAGTGATTCGAACTAAAGATTAATGATTAGTACCAATGTTAATCCCTGGGAACACTAATTGTATATCATAATGTACTATGGTTGTGGCCGCATTTTTGTTTTAAGGCAGAAAACTATGAAAGTATAACTATGTCAAGACTAATATTACAGGCATATGCTAATTCAATTAAGTCATACCTGTAAATATACGCATTTTTTTATCACAAAGTAATTTCCTGCAATATGAATTCCAATAATGACGTAGATATATGCTCAATAGATAATAAATTCATCTGATATTTTTGTTTTAGTGAGATAAAACGTCTTTTCGACTGTATTACTCGGATTTCAGCGCAAGAATTACTATATTTTTAAGAGGTTTTAATACAAAAATTTAATAGACTTTAAGCAAACGAACCACAACACACTTTTGCTTAAAATACCCTACTACAGAGACTAATCAGATCTTATATTTCAATATAATTTTAGTAACATTAAAATGCAATTAAATCAACTCTATGTTTGCAAATTAATACATAAATAAAAGTGTTTATTCTGGAATAGGCTGATAAAGAAAAAATCGATCCCCGTGGACGGACACCATTAATGTTGGCCGTTAAATTATCTCACTTACAATGTGTTAAGTGCCTTTTAGCATCGAAATGTAATGCCAGTTATGAACATGAGGGATGGTCAAGTAAGAAAATATTTATATCTTTTATTGTTAAAATAAATATATCCTTTAAAACAAAAGTTGTACAAGAAGCGGTATGTTCTGGAAATGAAGAAATACTTACCGTGATCTTAGAAGTCCGAGACTTGCAACGCCATGTGCAACGTGTAACACATGTACCTAAATTGCTGCACCATCTCTTAGATGCTCCTGACTTCTACATTGAAATGAAATGGGAATTCACCTCTTGGGGTAAGCTGGAGTTTGGACTATGTAGTTATCTATGTGGGAAACGATATATTATTATTATTATTTTTCAGTACCCCTTATGTCTCGACTTTGTCCTAGTGATACTTACAAAGTTTATAAACGTGGCGCAAATGTTCGTATTGATACAACATTACTTGGTTTTGATAATAATACATGGCAAAGAGGGAATCGCTCTTACATTTTCAAAGGTGCAAGTGAGTACATTACATCTGAAATAATTTTTATTTATTGCAATCATTTTATTATAAGCACATATTGTATATGTGTATACACATAACTTTAGTTATGCGTATAGCACACAATTTTGCGAATACATGCGTTGTTTGAAGAAGAAACTGAATTATGTACATTAAAGTAAGTTTCCGGCTAAATTTTTTTTTTTTTTTTGATCTATTCTAAAAGTGCATGTTAGTTTTTGAATATTTATTTTAGCAGAGAAAAAATTAAAATATGAATTAATTAATGGCAACTTTTGTGTCGGTATTCCAGTTCAGGTGACAACTTTTAGAAAGTTATCATTTTTTTTTAAATTCTACCTTTGGAACTTTCTCCAAGATGTCATACCAATGAAGAATTCTTTTTGGCATTGGAAGTTAAATTTAAATAACGCGTATAAGAATAAAAGTACATTCTGCTTACAGGAGACTCTGCCACGATGATAGAAATCGACCATGACACACATGAGGTTACTGAAGAACAAATGAATAGTGATATAGGAGATATTGTAGCCATACCACCACCAATAGGAGCAGTGCGTGCAAGGCTTAACGCTCCTGTTATTACGAATAATATTGAAATGGACAAGATTAGCTTTGAGCGCAACAAGTCTGGCATTTGGGGCTGGAGAAGTGAAAAATCTGAATTAGTAAATGGATATAATTGTAAGGTATATGGAGCCAGTAACGTGGAGTTCATAACGCGCACCCGAATGGACCATTTAAATGATGATCAAATTAAGGTAAACCATTGAAATAATACATAGATAAATGTTGAACTTTGAAATTTTACCCAGAATAAATGTGCGCGCACGCCCTTACATAGTTTTTTGGGAATTGCTGATGATGAATTTCACAACACTAGTCCTAATGAGGAAATTAGCCCCAAGGATCTGGTAAGATTTCATGAGATTAAAGTTGAATGTTATGGAAATGAAAGTTACATTTTAATAACGATACTAGTAGTCCCGGCCAAACGTTATTGTAGCCAAAAAACTAATGAATGTAAAACAGAGTGAACGACATTTCACTATGCTTATGTATTTAATTGTACTCCATTATGCAGCAAAAGCATGTTAGCAGTTTAGTGCAATTTGTCCTAAAAGAAAAGTTTATAAAAATCGATTCAATTCAATATGTTAACTATCGTCGGTTTTTAGAATCTGTATATAATATATTTCAGACGCCTCCTTCCTCTGGAACCATGATTTTGGAGCCAGGTCCTGAAAATAGCAATGCTGAAGAAAACATTAATTTTAACTCAAGCACTACTTCACCTAAATATGTAATTACTCTAGAGGAATACTTTTCCGTGGATGTTGATTTGAGAGGGCGAGATATTGGACGACCAAAGAAAGTCACAACAAAGGTATAATTGTTTTAAAGCGTTTACCTAAATAGAGTTATAGTAAGTATATATTAGCACAAATGCGTAATGTGTGTAATTATTCACATTAGAAATGTGTTAGAAATCAACGAAGTCAACAATCATGATACATTTACTTATTATCACCACTTTTTCTTATGTGAAATAGTGGTCGTATTAAAAAAAATTGTTTGGAAATTCTTATAATTTAACTAAACAAAATTTGCAAATATTGTTGACTATAGCACTATTCACACAATATATTTTTATATATTAATCTCTTTACAGATTCAGAGATTCAAAGCCAACTTATGGCTAAGCGAAGAATATCCTATGCGATTACAGGAACAAGTTCTCCCGATCCTAGATTTGATGTCCACCATGGCTAGCCCTCATGTGTCTAAATTGAAAGACTTTATTACCATGCAACTGCCATCTGGTTTTCCAGTAAAAATAGAAATTCCCCTCTTCCATGTCTTAAATGCATGTATAACGTTCGGAAATGTATTTAGCATGACAAATCCGGTAGAACATATAACTACAATTAATGAAGGTGACCGTATAACTTGTGTAGTAGATGATCGTTGCTTTGATATACCAAGTCATTACACCAATAAAGGTAAATAATATAAATATATTGAACAAGTAATTTACTATATAGTCACTTTTTAGATGCGGATTTGCGGCGACAGTTGCCTTTGGATGAAGATGACATGTTGCAGTATGCCATTGAACAAAGCATGGCGGAAACGACAGATGGAGCCGTTGCTATTCCTCAAATTTCAGGGGATTCAGATAAAGTGGATATTTGGGAGGCACTTCGTGGTGAAGGAACTGATGGAATTATTGAAGAAGATGAACAATTACAGAGGTATACTTTATTCATGACATGTTTCTATTATTTCATTAAATTCTGATCCAATTTTTTCTTTAAATATTCTGTAAATTCTGCTTCCCATTTTGCTAATTATTGCTAATATATCCATTCCACGCTTCCTGTAGATTAAATTATAGTAATCGTGTATTCCCAAATCGGAGTATTACTGATGCTCCAGAGTACACAAAATCAAAAGCAAATAATTTCCTTATTCCCAATAAAACGGATTTAAATAGCGAAAAAGCTCCTGATTCGCATTTGTCATCTTATCGTGGTCGCTATTCACCCACACCAACAAATCAATTTAAAAATGATATAACTTATATGAAGAAAATATTCAAGTAGTCGGAAAATCAACTAGTAATTGATTCACCCATGTTCAATCGACTAGTTGAGATCAATTATTTTGAAATTGTTCCTTAGTTGTTCAGATATACAGACTTCTTGTAATGCTGAATGCCCATACCATATAAGGAGTTTTCATCCAAAATATCTGTACCTAATTTTATTCATCGACCTTAAGTTGGTTTGATAACTGAAAAGGTAATCAAAATAAATAGATAACAACAATATTTGTAGAAAATTTAGACTGATATATTGAATTTTGTCTATATATCTTTCAATCATGAGCTAAAAATTTAAATTTGTTGTTAAGTAAATACAATAGCCATAGCTTCCATTTAACCTAATCATTCATTTATGAAAGCTCTTTGATATTTATGTAAACATAAAAAATTAGAACATACATTAATTTTTTGCATAAAACTTTATGCTTATAAGGTGAGCCTTATTTGCAATTTGTTCCAAATTGTTGCATGTTTTTAAGGTTTTAACTGAATTAATTAAGGGAAATATAATATATACATTAATAGTGCGGGCAAATAAATAACCAGTTAGTTAAAAAAAAAATTTCTACTAATAACCCTTCTTATGAAATTTGCACGTCATCAGTGTTTACGAAGAAAGATTTGAGGTTAAATTTGCCGAGAACAGACTCGAAAAATAATTTAACGTAAAGCCAATCACACACTCGTTGAACTTTCTTCGTAAGCACCGAGTTCTGTAAGTAGTAATTGTCTTGAGTAAACGTTGTTTGCTTCGTATATCCCATTCGCTTAAATTTGATGAATAGGGTACTACAGGAGTCATTATGCGGTGCAGCTCATACTATTGGATCGCCAACCATAGATGATGACGATGACGATGGTGGTTTTAGTTACATGGATCCTGATCTTGCAATGGCAATGCGACTTAGCCGCTATGATCATAAACAGTATGAATTGGAACAACAGCAGGAGCAGGAAATGCTAGAACAAGCTTTAAAGTTGAGTCTCCAAGAGAACTGATCCATTTATATTTTATAAAAGAATGTACATTTTAGTACAAAAAAAAAAAAAAAATCCTATAATTCTCGATCGATATCTTCGAAATAAATTAATTATATTCATGTAAGCAGTGATTATCCCTTAAGCATCAGCTTTGTAACTGTTCATTAGCCGAGAAGTTGTTGCTACAATATTTGTGGCAAGTTAAGTTGTTAAATATGAATTATGGAATTATGTAATATTATGATTTCGATTAGACCTTTAAAATTTTTAAATTTATTTTTCTTATACATATTTCTAGAAATTTATAGGCGATGATATATTTTTTAATTTATCGCATGTTTTTTGAAAAGAAATACATTAGTAAACAAGCGGTTACAATTAAAACTGCATTTAATCTGGAAACAAGTGTAAATTGTATCCATTGATTTGCGCAAACAGCTGCTTACAAAGTTGTGTTGAACGGCGGTCGATTTTAAATTCAAGAAGCATTGTTATATTTTCAATATAAATTTTATCAAAAACATTATTTCAATCAAACAATATTTCTGTGGAAAAATGCCCGATTGACAGCATAATTGTAAAAAGCATCACTGCGAACTCTCCTTTACCAAACCCACAAATACTAGTCGTTTTTGGCATTGGTAAATGTTGTAAGACACTTTAAAAATTTAAAGTGTGAACATTCCCATTTGTCAGTAAAAGAATAAAAAAAACTTTAACTGTAAGATTTTCATTAACCAGTCACAAATGTACTCACAATAAATTTAAAGCTATGTGAAAAATAATATAAATATTTGTAGGATTCTTATTATATTACAGAGAAAAAATAAAATTCGTAAACACTGTATTTCTAGTAATTTCATTTTTATGCTAATTGTTTTAAGTTATATATTTATGGTTAATAAATGCGGTAATAAAACTATACATGTCTAGGAAAAATTTTTAATTCTTACTAAGCGCCTGACCAAGTGATTATGATTTTTATAAAGAACTTATTTAGTTATAACAGTATTTACATATGTATATTTAAATGCAAAAGTATCTAAGGGAGTGTAGGAGTATAAGGGGATAAATACGATACTGTTATTAGAAACTATAATTTATATGGACGAAAATGATACGGCCCATTACAAATTCGACCGAGGTTACACTGGGCGACAATCACAAAACCTTTAAACCTTTTAGTAGAAAGTTTCTCCAAGAAAAAAAACCAAAAGTGGTTGAAAATTTGCCGTAGGATTTTTCAACGAGTTTTATTAGTTTAATTTTGGTCCACATTTTTCATTAATTAATAAGTTACAATTGTAATATAAATAATAAAAGTAGTATATACATTCTATATGTAAGTAATGTTAGTTAGCAGTGTCTTATCTATGGATGTGATTGCCTAACAATAGACCTTTTTTAAAATTTATTAACATTTAACTTAGTTCATAAAATATGACGTGAAAATGTTCTTATAGTTACTTTTAACTTAACTATATTTAAATATATTTAAAGCATTTTTGCTTGTCGTGTGGTATTCGAGTTTTGAAAAGTATTGAATCGGCGCGGTATTGAGTATTTAATAGTGGTGTATATCCGAAAACCTAAATAATTTTTTTTTGAATAAGTGTAAATCAAACTTACAAACAAAATTTTTACGCACCTGAGCAAAGAAATTTATGCATTTATGACGCTCCTGAAAATGTGTATCGTCCTCACTAAGCGACACCGGGCATCCGGGGCAGCGAAAGGTCCAACGGGATGTTACTTTTACGGGCGGTTTACGTGTTATATGAGAAACTAAAAAATTCATAGCGATATCTTCACAATTCATGTATTCATCGACTTTGTCACGTATGGCTTGAGGTAAGTGGTACGTGTAAACATACATGTAGTATTTATGTATGAATGCTGCCCCTGTTAGCACCATACTGAGTTCACAACTGTAATTGGAGTTGTAATTCCAATTGCGATTTGAGTTCAAGTCCCATGCTAGAAATCGTCCTGGAAATCCTACAACGCGGTCCCGATGTTCTCTCCAAACTCTGAAACCGAATAATATTTCATCGTGACGCAAGTGAGCGTCGTCATCAACGGAAAGAACTGCTTCCGTTTCAATAACGTCGAAAGGCAAAAAACGGTTGTTCAAAGAGTTTCGTGGGGCACGTACCACTGCTACCGGAACACCAATATCGGGCCACCGCAAATCATCAAGCGGAGGCTTGGGGGAATTCCAAACAACTACTACCTTGTGAAGATATGGCAAACCGTAAAGGCGACCGAGAGAGTCCATAAGCACTTGTTCCCGTTCATATGTTAGAATCACAATTGTAAATTGTTCACGTGGATAGTTTCCTCCGAGAGCTTCACTGAATTCTTTTCCTGCGCCCCCACTTCCCTTGCCGATGGGGCGGAACCCCATGTGTGAGCCTAAAAATTTAGCTTCTGCTGGCAGCACCGGATCGAAAGGCAATTGAGGATACATATAAAAAGGGTCAACCTAAATATTTCAACAGAATTAAATCTTTATCTGAATGAATTGTGCTTACATATTTACCCAAACGTTCCATGCTTCTCCTGATTGCATACGCAAAATTGTGTAATTTCGTCTGAACGAAGGGCTGGGGTACGGGGGTTCTATCGGACCAAGGGATTCTTCTGGTTCAGTATCAAGACCAACTGGTGGATCAGATTTTAGTGGTATAAATGTATTGTTGAATACATTTTGGGCGATTACAGAAAGTACGGGTCGGGGTGGTATGCCAAGCCGATCCCGTAGACTGGCTATGACTGTATCTACCGTAGCTTGAACTGAGCTCAAATACCGCTCCCATATTAGACGACCTTGACGTCGCATTTGTAAGAGATCAGCATCTTGTACAGCGCGTAACAGAAAATGCAATTCAGTAATTCGTGCTTTCGGTAATAAAAGGGCTAAACGTCTCCAATCTATAGTTTCAGCATATGGCAAACGTACTTCATCCGCACCAAGAATGACGGGTATAGATCCAGACCTAAGAGATTCGTAAAGTCGTGCTAGCATTAAACTAGAGCTGATTCGATTCTCCAATGGCGGGAGTATTAGTGCGAAGGTAGATTCTTTAAGTACTGTTTTACGGGAAGAATCTGTACCACAAAGTGACCAGTCCATAAAGTCTTCTTGATATGATTGCTCCGTGGCTGGTACACAGTGAAATTGTAATAAGAATTTGTCTTGTGTAGCACCTTTGGACATCTCAGCAAGATGATCCAGAATAAAATCATCTAATGGATGTAGTTGTACCGTTTTATTTACTGGACGTAATTCTCCTTGAAATGATAAAAGGTAAGAGCGTCGAGCCGGAACCATCATAGCACATTCCTGCCAAACGTCACCACCAGGTGGTCCAAGAATAGGAGGAACAATGAGATCATAATTAGGTCGAAATTGATATTGTTCGAATGTAGATTGTACTACTATGGCGCGCATAGTGTTATAATGAAGGAACGCATTGGTTCGCGACGAATGTAAATCACGTCGAGCCAAATTTAGCAAAATATGATTTCGACCATCTCCGCCCCAATATGGCAACCGGTAGAGTTTCTGTAAATCAATTGGTAGCTGCTTCATTGAAGGTTTTAAAGCGACTTTGTGTTCTTCAACTCTGTACCGATTACTTTTCATTATATCATTTTCCAACAAGGCTTCACCAACTAATACCAGAAAGATGCATGCCATTTTGGCATCATTCACAACGTGAGCATTATAACCAAGCGTTTGTTTGATTGTTGTTTTCAAAAAGCCATCAATGTCGTAACCCGGTCGCAATACATTGTTCAGGTCAGGGTCATATAAATATACGGGAAAACCAGAAGTTAAACTGCAGCGCGAATGGTCAAAACAGTTGTGCATTTCGCAAGGCACTTCGACGGATGCAGAAATTGCAGGCATTTTTCGGGGCAATGCATTGGGATACAAAGTACGAGGTAAAGCTAAATCTGGGGTGTTCCTTTGGATTGCTTCCCGCTGAGCTACTTGAGCTTGCTCTACAGAAATTTTTAATCTTTCTAGCTCGGTTTGTTCTCGCAATAACTCCTGCTTTAAATCTTCAATTTTTTGATTATATTTTCCAATATCTGATTGGAGCTTTTGACGCCGTGACTCCAATTCCCGTAATTCTATGGACACAGTACTCTATAAGAAAAAAAGTATATAAAATTCAAATGTCAGTAATAATTTTACAAACAATGGAACAATGTACTACGTATTTTAGCTTACTTTTATGCGCAGCATTTCCTCAATACGCATTTTTAAATCACTAGCACGCATCGAACTGAAGTCTTCATATGCATCTAGCAGAGGGCGACTGCGATGGACATCAGTAAATGGTGCATCGCTATTAGGCTGTTAAAATATTTTACTGTATTGCGTGATGATTCTTCTTTTCTATTGAAATATGAGATACTACACTTACATTTAGCAAACTGTGATGAGCAAAAAGTGGCCATAGGAATAAAATCAGTAATATAAGCACCAATAACTTATAGAGCCTTTGAAGCCGAAACCAAGTGAAGCTCATGGTGTTAGTGCCACCATTCACACCATTTCCGATTCCATTGCAGGCATTTCCTCCCGGGCAACGGTTTCCTGCAATCTGTAAATTGTTTGAAAGTGACGTATAGTTATGAGACGATTCCAAATTTAATTTGGACATATTTTTTATAAACTTTGTATTTTAAAACTTTTGATTGATTTTTTTTCTAATAATTTATTCCTGCATTCCTGTCTATGTTCAAGATTTATGTAAAATTTTAAACTAGCATTTACATCCGCAATGTATGTGCGAGTGTACCGCACAAAACGTCACAAGCAGCTGATGATAAATCCATGGCGAATCCAGATAGGGAATTCGCCTTGATTAAACCTACGCACCTGTCATAATGATCTTCCTGCATTGTTCTATTCAAAAACTAAATAAAAACATTAACTTTTCAAAATACCTTTTTATTAAACTGACCGATTACTGTATGTTGCGAGATCATTAAAAATTAGATATTCAGTAAGTAGTGATTTTTGTTTTATTACTTATAAAGATACGACACCTGGTATATTGTAATACAGTCTAACAAAAAGATAACTTAATTTATTCACACATTGTGATTTTTTGGAATTAAAAAATAAATAAATTATGATACTCCCCCAAACTTTAAACTACTAAGAAAAAAACCAGAAAGTTTACTCACAAGTACATTATATATTGTCATATCTACATATGTGTAAGAAGTTAAGCTGTAACATAATTGATTATTTATCCTTTTCATCTGCGTATTTATAATGAAGATCTTTGCAGTCGTCTTCAGATATTTTAATCCAACCATCTTTCTTCAAATGGTACACACGTATGATTCCACCAGAGTAGGCATCCCTAAATGTCGCATGATAAATAGCCCGTCGTCCCAAATCGTAGGCCTCTTCATCCTTCAAGTCGTATTTGTACTCCTTATCAAGTACCCCATATGCAAATATTGAGCCACTTCCAACAGAAAACACATTTCCATGAGAGCGCGAGCCCTCCGAATCAACATAATATAAACTGGCACCTCTTTCATCATATCCTGCCAACATCATTCCCATGCTCAATCCCATTCCTTTATATTCGTGTGCTATGTTAGCCATTATTTTGCTTGCTGCTGCAACAGAGATATGTTTTTTGTTTCTCAGCTCATGTAAACGACATTCCTTTGCTAGTACACGATCCCAATATACGCAATCTGCAGCACCACCAGCCAAGGTTCCCAGTAAATATTTGTTAATTTCAACAATTTTCTTCATTTCCTGTGAACCAATGAACTGCCCACCTGTCGCACGAGAGTCTACCGCCAATATAACACCACCATTGAACTTAAAACCCAAAGTTGTGGTTCCGTGGTCGAAATCAATTTTAATACCATCTTTGCAACCTGCAGCAAGCATTGTATTCATATTCATTGCCTGCAGAGAAAATTTATATCGAATTCAATCATCTACAAATTATAGTCCGAAGTACTCACTGTATTAGACGGTGGTGCCAATAGGCAATATGGATTATTGAAATTGTATGTTTGCTTTAGAAAATCCATCGAATCGATAGTTGTTTTAAGGTAAGGTGCGTTAGCGATTCCAGCTATTTCAGCTAAAGCCATTTTCAAAGATTTAAAAATAATAATTTTTTCACGCGACAATCACCAAGAAAATAAGTGACAAGCACAATTTAAATTCGCCTTGAGAATGACCAATGACAATTTCACGCTGAACTGAGTTTTAATATGACGGAAAATAATTATTCCTTCTTTTGCTTCTTATTAAGTTACAATAGAGTACGAGGAAAAAAACACGCTGAGCCAAAGAACGTATATGAACATACAATGCAGAAAACGTATAACGTATGTCTACATTCTCTGATATATATAATTTGTAACTGCTGAAGGGATATTCTGCTCCTCCTCCAATTTGTGCGACTTAATGTTTTTCCAACAAAGGGAGCTACTTATTTTTTCTATATTGCTTCCGAACGGCTGATGGATTTTTATGAGAAACTTTTTTATTTCATATCAGAAATACACTCGGAGTATTGGCATTTCCTTCTGAGGGGTGACTGAAATTAAAAAATTAATTTTCTATAATTTTGGATTTCGGTCGGACCAGACTCGAACCAAAGAACCGCATGATGGATTCTATGTGAATTATTTTGTAGAACTATTTTAAATATGAACAGAGAACGTAGAAGTCTTCTACGTTCTCTGATATGAATAACTCATACAGCAATAATTAAGTTCATTGTGAACCTAACTTTTTTAAATTTGTTATTAAATGCGAAGCCCGCCAATCATAAATACTAAGATTTACATTTCCAAATCGTTACAATTTTCCGAAGAATATGTTTACGGTAGATAAGAGCGGTGAGATATCGAGCGTGCTGCATGTAGAGATTCCTCGTTCAAATGGGAAGTCTGTGGAATCGCTAATTCGAGAACTTGGCGAAAAGAAAAATCTTATGGAATTACGCACGTTATTGGAAAATACGGAAACAACGACGGTAATTACATATAAAGAGTAATATTAAATGTTCTTTACAAAAGATTTCTTCCTCTAAAGCTAATAGGCATTTTGAAATCTAAGTTGGGAGGAAATGATAGTGTATCGTTTTGGAGTTATGTTCTGGAGGGTCTCAGCTTTGGATATAGTAGTCACGATATTCTTTACAAGCGGTTTTCTTGTGTACAATGCATGCTCGAAGATCTACAAAAAGTTGAACTAAGATACAAACTTACTTACGATATTATAATTCGATTATGTCAGTATATACCAACTTTTCCTTCAGATCAGCTCATTATTATCCTAGAATTATGTATCGATGGTATACGCATGGGCGATCGCAAATATGTTTGGTAAAGACTAGCATCAAAATTCTCAGCTTTAATGTCATCACTAAGTTCTTTATTTATAGCTGGAAAGATTTGCTACCAGATGTGTTGAATGTGCTATCGGAGAGGAAGCAGTTGTTAAAGGATGGAATACAGATGGATGGACGCGAGTTGCGTGTGAACATTATTCGTACCTTGATAACATTGCCATGGCCCAAAGAAATCGCAACGCCTATTGCAAGCATGCTTAAGTAATTTGTATTAACGTTTATGCGTAAGAGCAATATTCAATCCAATTTAAATTTTTAGGGAATTGAAATTGGCTAATTCTGAAGTGACAGTTGTGCTCAGCAAATTCGGTTTAATCATCCAATCCTTGACTCCAACTGAACTGCCAGCTTTATCTTTTCAATTATTTTCTTTATGCTCGACTAGTACAGAGGTTATAACATTACTACTAGCTTTCGAAAAATATTTTTATCGTTTCTATTATAAAAAATTGTTTGCTGATATGCAGAGTAATTCAACGGACTATGATAGCATTGGTTTGTCTGTAAATATTTGTGAATTATGTAATAATCCTTACATTGATTTGTAAATAGATACTTATTCGGATAATGAGCTTCGCGAGGCTGAGGAGACAATTTTGCATCATTTGAATTATTGCACACAGTTTAAACTGGGAGAAGCGCAAATGTATTCAGCTCTTAGGGTAAGCTTCATAATTTATGAAACATAATCTGCCTTAAAATGAATTTCTTATGAAAAGAACAATACTTTTTATTAATTGTTATTACAAATATAATTTTTTTACAGAATTTTTGTTTTGTTCCTGATTTAATATTGACTCCTTTTATGCTAAGCGCCATTATTTCTTTGAGCTCGGCAAATCGAGAACCAGAATCTCAATGTTCAAACACATCAGTTCTTCTTAACTTTCTGCGGAATGTTATGAATAACAATCAGCATGAAGAGCAAATGGCAGAATATTCGGTTTGGTGTCGCGATACATTGCATCGCAAGCAAGTTCGCTTAGATTACGTTCTTACCGTACTCATTGATCAAAATAAACAAGGTCAAGATTTTATAACTCCAGGTTTGGTTAGCATGGCTTTTACCTTGCTGAAGACAAAGAATAATGGCCCATTAAACTCATTGGCTATGCATTTTTTCACAAAATTTATACGTAAGCGATTCATTTTTGGAAAGGGAATAGTGAAAAAATTAGCAGAATGGATGATAGTGGAACAAGATCAGTATCAATTCGGAGGTACGCAAGTTAAGATTTTCTAAAATGGTAATAATTTTTTACTTTAATTTAATATTATTTCAATATAGAGTGTTTATTGATGCTAAGTGTAGCAGATTCATACACACTTTCGGAGTGCGATAAAACTATAAAATATATAATGGATTCCTTCCTTTGGGTAAGCAATTATGTGTATATTTATATCATATTTTAATTTCGTGGCTATTATTATACGACAGTTGCCAGGTGATCAGTCAATGAGAATGATGTCATTTATATTACCCTTGCTAAAATTTACTTCAATAGTGCGAGACGCTTTCATTGAAGTTTTACGGAAAGCTATACATTCAAGGTAAACTATATTTATATCTATATCTAGTTAACTTTGTCATTTAAAAATCAACGTAATTATTAACTTCATCGACTTTACAGTTCACAAGACATTCGGACAATGGCTATTTATGGTTTTTGTATGATTCTTAAGCAGTTGAACAGCAGTAATTCTGTGCGAACTCAACTAAGTGCTTCAAGTTTCTGTACGCAACACAGTATTTCAACATTTTCACTGATGTCTCAGGCTATGGTAAATCATCCAAACTCTTCTCGTAATTTTGATATGCTAACATTGGAAATATTAGGACAACTTAGGAACTGTTTATCAAGTAACATTCCCATGAAACGCGTTTTATATGAAAGTATAAAAATTAATGTGAATAAAAGCTGATTTTAGTAATTTTTTTTTTCCATTAGACCTGCAGCGTGCAGTAGAACTTAATCCTAAGCTGGTGCCACATGTGTTGCAGTTTATTGATTCTCATTTTCGATCTTTCTTCCGAGTATCTACTGGTAAAAACGATATGGACGATTACTGCATATTATTTGAAAGAGCAGTACGCTCAACTATCGTGAATGCCAATGAATTAGAAAAGCGAGACAATCTTGGTCTCTTAATACAACTTGTTAGTCATTGCTTAGCTAATTTCCACCAATTCGAAAGCGAATATAATGTAAGTGAAATGATGCAATTGCTCCGCTTGGCTGTGACCAAGGTAATAACTAAGGAGGCGTATTTAAAAGAAGAGGTAAGCGATACTAATGTGAAGAGTACAGATTTTTCAATACTAAATATATATATATATTATTCAGTCGAGCTGCTTCTCAAATTTGTAGCGTGCGACTTAATGTTTTCCCAATAAATGGAGGTATATATAGTTTATACTAAAACGCCTTCGAACGGCTGGTGGAAGTTTATGAAAATACTTTATTTCCGCAATTAGAAAAAAATGAACCTAATTTTTTATTTAAATTAGTTTTCTATAATTTATGGATGTTAGTCGGATCTAGAGTCGAACCCTAGCCTTCCGAATGCTATGTTTTTGCGGCTTAGTATTTAAAATTAAGAAAAATAAATATTTAAAAATAACGACATATTTGTACTCCTCCAATTGATTTCCTAAAGGGTTATATCCAGTCAAACCAGTACCATCGAAACCAGAGTAGTAATCAATAACTAAGATTTTCCGAATATTCAATTATTATTTAAGATGCATTGAATCGAATTTTTAAAACGAGTCATTCTGTAACAATTCTGCATAAGTATGTTGAATCCAGAAATCCACAAAAAGTACTGATGCAATGAATAAATTTGAATCATATTCATTGAGTTTTTGTATTTATTTAAACTCAGTCGAACCATACATATACAACTTTTAATTATGAGATTTTTTCGTTATAAATATGTATGAGGTTTAACCAATCGGGCAATCTCGATGTCTAAAGCAGCCGATAATTAGTACGATTTTCATACTAGCATAAATCGAGCGTGCCTATGTTCGCTACGATATGGTTATAACTGTACAAAATAAACTGGAAATATATTAAATCATACTTTGCTGAATGTCAAGTTATCTTTTTTAAACATTCACATTGTTTATTTACTGTACGTAAAGGGTACTCAATAAAGGTTTTGTAAGAAGGGTTCTGCATAAATAAAAATAAAAGTCTACATACACCCCCTGTTTTCGTTCAACTGAAAGTCCAAAAACTTTATTGGAAAATTTATCGATACAGTTTATTTCAACTATTTTCCCTTATCAAATACCTATTATAAAAAACCAACAAAAGTAATTTTTTAACGTAAAATAGTAACGCTATGACAAAAAAGCGTTAATCCAACAATGACAAAAGTTTAGGTCATCAAGTAATTTTAGTTTTAGTGCATTAATGGAGCAACACTTCGCAGCAGGTCTGATTCAAGTCCTTCTCATCAGGGCTGGCGTAGAAACCAACCCTGGTCCGACGGATTATTTCTTCTGCGTGTGCCAAAGACAACTCCACCATTCTTCCATCTCAGTTAGATGCAACCAGTGCAATGGTTGGAGTCATCTTAATACCTGTTCAGGCCTTAAGAGAGTGGACCACGAGTTACGTGGCCCCATGCTGCCAGTGCCTAGCTGCGCCTCCACCCACACGACAGTGCCTTCAGCACATTTAGCAGCACGACTCCCAACCTTCTTTACCCAACCCTTCCCCACCCCCACCCAGCTCCACCACCCGTGCGGGGGCTAAGCAACAGCTCTTAGTACCTCGCACAATGTGTTCCGTGTCAGACCATAGTACGGCGGAATGTGACATCAGTCAAATGCAACTCATGCACTGGCTGGTGCCACTTCCGGTCGTGCTCTGGTCTGCGCACCACTCGTGAGTGGAGTAATGCATTCGTTGCCCCATGCTGTAAGAGTCTGCCCCCGCTTATAGATACTACACAGCCGACAACTACCACCAATGTGCGGCAACCACCACAGCGGGTCACACAGCTGCAACAATCAAGACCCATGCACAACTCCCTCACCCGCCGTGTTACGAACGTTCCCCCGGGACACTTCAGACTCATACAGTTTAACTGCAATGCACTCCAAGGAAAGATCGACGAGGTAGTCGACTTTATGAGCCGGGAGCACCTGCCAATAGCTGCGATTCAGGAAACAAAACTGAGCCCGGCTGGCTATAATATAATAAAGGATCGCGAGCGAGATCATGGTGGAGGCTTGGCCTTCATTTCACATAACACCGTGCAGTACCGTCCCATCGACGGTAACATCGACCGCAGGTATACTACCCTAGAATGTCAGGGCATAGCTATCCGGTCAGGCGGTGTCGAGCTCGAAATATTTTATATATACATTCCTCCCGTTACTAGTTGCCCAGTTGGATACCGTCCTGATATAGGTGCGATACTCAGTGACGAAAACCGTTTGGTTCTGGGTGACTTTAACGCGCATCACGATCTTTGGCATTCCTGCCTATCAAATGATCGTCGAGGAGTGGAGCTGGCGGAACAGATAGGCGATTCGACATTCTGCACAATGAACGACGAAGCCCCTACCAGAATTGTGGGCAACTGGCATAGCTCGCCTGATATAACAATAGCTAGCGCTGGTCTGATAAACTGCATAGATATTTGCCCATTTGCCCATAATCATCTCGATTGACAGGCCTCCCAACTTCCTTTCCGTGGACCACCGGACATTTGTTAACTTGAACAAAGCTAACTGGCCCTGGTTTACGTAATTTACTGAGAACGCCTTCAGAGCTCTCCCCACTCCCACCAACGTCCTCACTGCAGAAAAGACATTCCGCAAAATTGTCGCGCCTACTGCCGGCCGCTTCATACCTGCAGGTCGTACTGCGGAAATCCGCCCTCATTTCTCCACCGAAGCGGCGATTTTGATATAACAATAGCTAGCGCTGGTCTGATAAACTGCATAGATATTTGCCCATTTGCCCATAATCATCTCGATTGACAGGCCTCCCAACTTCGTTTCCGTGGACCACCGGACATTTGTTAACTTGAACAAAGCTAACTGGCCCTGGTTTACGTAATTTACTGAGAACGCCTTCAGAGCTCTCCCCACTCCCACCAACGTCCTCACTGCAGAAAAGACATTCCGCAAAATTGTCGCGTCTACTGCCGGCCGCTTCATACCTGCAGGTCGTACTGCGAAAATCCGCCCTCATTTCTCCACCGAAGCGGCGATTTTAGCGACAAGGCGCGACACGCTACGCCTGGCCGATCCCGGTGATCCCCGTATTAGGGAACTCAACGCCGAGATTCGGAACAAGGTCAACATCCACAAGCGGAATTCGGCGAGACGTGATGACCGGGTAGAAATTTCTTTCGGTGGTCACGCCTCGTCGGACCCGAAGAAGTGCGCGAGCTATTCTAGCCAGCTATTCACACTGCACCCTTCGGTTGAAAAAACGAAACGACGAGTAACCCGCCATCTGCGCAAATTGCCAAACACCAGCGCGACGCTTGATTTATCCAGGGAAGAGGTTCAGGGGGTTATCGGGAAGGCGAAAGCCTCCAAACCATCGGACCCGACAGAATAAGCATGTTGATGTTAAAACATTTGGGCCCAGCGGGAGCAGACTATCTCACCAAGGTTCTCAATCAGTCTTTGACCACTCTAATTATACCCGACGTGTGGAAACTGGGTAGAGTGGTCCCGCTACTAAAGCCGAGGAAACCCGCAAATAAACGAGAATCTTATCGTCCGATTACTCTCCTTTCCCCAGTAGCGAAGACAATTGAACCTGAGTGGTTGACGATTATCGGTTGATTTTCGAGGTCAAACTTTAATGTTACGGAAAGTTAAACAAGGCTTCCGCAGGGTGGTGTCCTCTCCCCGATGCTGTTTCATTTCTACATTTCGAGGCTTCCTCCACCACCAGAGGGCGTCTCTTTGATCTCATACGCCGACGAATGTTCGATTTTGGCGTCTGGCCAGGAAATTGATAGTCTTTGTTCTAAAGTAAACTGCTATCTCGCCGACCTTTCCAATTTCTGCACTGAACGAAACTTACACCTACAACCCACGAAATCCTCTGCCACCCTTTTCACCAGCTGGGCGAAGGAGTACCGGCTAGAACTCAATGTAAAGGTCGATGATGTAAAAATTCTGACCACGAACAACCCAAAGTTACTGGGAGTCACATTCGATCTGGATACTATCGCAGGCTAAACTCCGACCTATCCAGACTCGCCCCTGACACATGTCTCGCATGCAACGAATCCCCGCACGACACTAACCACATCTTTGCACGCCCACTTAACCCGACACATCTAACACCTCTCTCCCTTTGGTCCGAACCCGTCGAAACAGCACGTTTCTTGGGCCTCAGGGTTAGATGACATCGATGACTGAAACTAATTTTGCCTGACCCTAGACGTGGCTGGTGTATTGCCAAATAAAAACAAGCTTTCCAAGTCCAGATGCCGCAACCGCTCCCCAAACCATTAAGTTGTCGCCATCATGCTTCACTATTGGTACTATATTTTTAAACAAACAAGACTTTGCCAAAAATCAATTCCCTTGTCTAAATGTGCTTTAGCGAACTCCAAGCGCAGTTTACGATTTTTTCAGATATAATAGGATGTTTACGTGTTCTACTGTGGATGTTCAGATCTCTTCGAATTGTTCTTGGATGGACACACTTTCTTGACGAGCTTGCGATGTTTTCGGCTAATTTTGGAGCAGTAACTTAAGGATCATCATTCATTTCTTTCAGAATAAAGCTGATGTCTCTTCCAGTTAGTTTCTTCGGGCGCTTATTTTCGGTGGATCCATTTATTTCAAAGTTTTTTACAATGGTCTGTACTATTGGTCGACTTAAGTTTAAAAAATTTTAAATTCTTACGTCAACGGATATTTCTTTTCGCGGAGCCATTGTTGATGCTAATGTGTTTAAACCACAACTATATTCAATACTAGCAAATTAGAAAACATAATTTAAAAAAAAAACCGCCATAACAACACAGCATATCGACGTAAACCCGTGGTGTATGTAAACTTTTTTCAAGGACATTTTTTGCGTTTCTTTACCATAATTGCTTTATTTTATGTTGGAGAATTGATTTGTTTTAATACATGTTATTGGAAAAGCTTCAAAATAAAACTGTATACCTACATTTTTTTTAGCAAAGTAACAGTACATTCTACACAACGAATACAGGCGGTGTATGTAGACTTTTGTCCGCCACTGTCTGACTTATGTGTAGTTAAGAAAACTCGAATATAGTGCAATTTTCGTTCGTTTTTATTTCTTTATTTTTTAGAGTGACAACTGGCAAACTATAAAAAACGCTTTACTAGAAGAACAGATGAACTTTTTGGAAGGATTGATGTCATATTCTCTGCTCGCTTCACAACCACATAATTGTACAATAAAACACATATTACCTTTATTCAAAGCTCACTGTAAGGTTTGGGAAGAATATAAGGTAAGTTTACAAGCTCTAAGGAAAGAGAGGCAATAAAATCAAGTCAATAATGTTTACATAACTATACATATTTACTATATTTATATAACTAAATGCAATTCTGAAGTCATGTGCAAGTATATTAACGAAGCAGTCCCAAAAATATAATAGTATTAATAAAGTTGATGGGTCTTCTATTAAAAATATATCCTTCAATGGTATGCTAGCCAAGAAATTTAGCAACCCTAATGTGGAAAATATTTGGGACTTTCCTATCATAGAGAAACTTCTACGACTTCTGCATGAGTAAGTTATTTTTTATGATTAAGTAGCTTCGTGATGCTAAATTTATACAAAAAACAAATGTTATATTTTTAGAGATAATGTGCGGTTTGCCTCATGTGATAGTACCGAACCGTTGCGATTGAATGTAGAGTTCGTGAAATATGTATTACAAGTCTCGGCACAAAAAGTGGAATCATTGCGAAGTGAACCGGAGTATAAACAATTAACTCATAGTAGGCGTACTTTAAAATACCTTACGGATGTAACGAAAATTCTATATGAACGATGCATTTTCCGCTTGCGTGACATGTGGTTTAACTTTGATAAAAAGGCAGCGGCTTTGTCTTGTGAATGCTTCCAACAATGCCTTCAATCTGCAAACGCAATTTATAAGAAAAAATTTGTCGAAGTATACATGAAAGGTTTCGGTGAGTGTATATTATAAATAGAATTCAACTACAATATACCTTTTGCCTTAAAATAGATATGCATAAAGGAACTATATAACTATCTATAAATAGTCGTGTAAGTTCACTTAGGCAAAATATTTTATTTACTATTTTAATAAGCAGCCGCAATAGCTGACGGGTTAGCAGAGTGTACTACTATCCGGAATGTCAAGGTTCTAGTCCAGATCCAACCAACATCCGAAATTCGCAAAGCGAAAATCATATTTTAATTAGATGAATGCGTCAGTCCTAATTCACTTGAATATTGATAATTACAATATAGAACTTTAATTTTTAGTACCACTAAAATAATCCGAATGGCTATTTTCTGTTTGTATGTCTATACATGGGTTAAGTGCATACATACTTGAGACATATGCACGTTGTTGGTGCTTTACAACCGCCTAAGCGAATTTAGATAGAAAGTGAGTTATTCGAAAATAATGAAACGATCAAAATAATATGGTTTCGGTTTTGCAAAATTTGCGTGCTAATATTTTTCTAACAAATGAAAGGACCTAAAGTTTATTCTAAGCCGCTTCTGAAAGGTTGGTGGATTTTTATGAGGGGCTTTCTATTTCAAGCCAGAAATACTCGGCAGGGTTAACTTTCCTTGCCGTAGGGCTAATCAATTAGAATATTTGTAGCGAGTTTTTCGAATGTTTGGAAATTTTTCATCAAAACATCCAAATCCGGGGAAACCAAACATTTTGTTCCGCAGGGTGGTGTCCTCTTCCCATCAATAGTTAAAATCTATACTGAGTTATCGTCCATCACCAGGCAGAGTTTAACCATGAACCAAACCTAAAATGTTCATTTACTTTAAATAATTAATTTAATGTTCGGTTTTCTTCGATTAAGCACTTTTCCTTGATTTATTCGATATTTATTTTGTGTAGACTTTTATGTGGTGAATCGCAATAAGCCATGCGCGGAAATTTTGCATAATATAATCGACGAATTTATGGAAGAGGGCCAGTCGTTTGGCACATCATCTTCAAACTGTGACAGTAATGGTGGCAATTTATATCGGAATCGTATATTACATGCTTTGATGCAGTGTCTTGAAGTGCTTTATGATAACATTATATTTGAAGATCGACTGAGCACAGAGTCGTATTCGTGGTTATTTAAGTTCTGCAAAAGTTACGAAGTAAAGTCTGAGAACTTGAGTTTAGTGCATAAATTGCTGTTCACGCAGAGGCAAAAAACACATTCGGGAGCGTTCTTCGATACGATAGCTTTGCAATTGTGTAACATCTGGGGCGCCGTATCGGATGAGCTTTATAAAAGCAAGGTGAGTTCTATAAAATATTAGTTGTTACATGTAATTTATTGCTTTATATTTCAAATAGTGCCCTTTACACTTTACTCTGAAGTCTTTGACAGTGGAAAGTGCTGGATCATATTTCTCCCATCTATGTCAGGCTTTGTTAAAACAAATAGACGATGTCGATTATTTTATTATAAAGGCAAATAATGTAAATTTTAAATACCGCATAATAACTGAAGATGAACGAGACATGTGCCTCAGTCAGTTACGTTCGATGGAACGGTCTATATGTTCCCAGCTGCTGCATGTATCAAATGCGTTAATAAATGTATTAAATGCTTGTGTTCCGTTAGGATCGCCTGCGGAACAGTTGTTAAAACTCGTCATGCAACACTATGTATGTTTAACGAACCTTGCTAAACATTTCTTGTCCTCTGTTCAGTTATCGCAAGTTTGCATACGATCCACAAAGTGAGTGTATTTAAACCTTATTTCTTAAGATTATTTGAGACCATTTTAATGAAATTGATTTGGTTTATTATTTAAGGTTCGAAGTTTTATTGCGTGATATTGGCAAATCACTTCCCAAAAGCATTTACGCACTCATTACTTACATTGAAGCAAATGTTACGGATAAAGATCAGCCACACATCAAACATTCAAATACAGAAGTTGATAGGACTAAAATTTTACGAGACACTAAATTAATACCAAAAGTTGTATTACATATGGAAACCTTCAGCCGCTTTGTGATTGTTTTGTCGAAGAAAACTGAAAGCCGTTTAGCAGATTTTCTTCATCGGGGAACTGTCCATGATTTTCGTTTTCGCACTGATGCTTTAAAATCGACTGTGAAAAGCACTTTGTCCCATAGCAGTGAAATATCTGTAGATTTAAGTTCTGATAATATTTCAGAAAAGCCAACTGTACCCATTCAGACTAGGAAAAATATCAAGAGGCAAATAAACTGCCATGATAAACCCAAGGGTAATAATGATGAAGAAAATGAAAGTAATTGCGGTGATTCTAATGACGAAAAGAATACTGTCAGAAAAGATGAAAAAAGACTGGGAGTCAACACCAAACTTACTAAAAAATCAAATAGCTCAACCAAAGTAGAAAAAAAGCCGAAAAGAAAGCTACGCAGCTGTGAATCCGATGGCGAGCTCTCCACTGATGCTGATATGTTTGGCGAAAAAACAAGAGAAAATATGAAACAAAAGCAACCGAACGGTGATGAGGGAGATAGTGAGGCGCAATCATCTCCAACACCTGAGAATGTTGAGGTCCTGGAACATGAAAGCAATAAGGAATCCGTTTCACAGTTGTTTAAAAATTTGACCAAAATTAATAAAAAAGCTAAAAAGAGAAAACAGAGGGAAATTGACGAAATTGAAATAATAAATAAAGCAATCGCAGCACCTCTCAAAAGACGACGAGGGTGCCAGCCACCTAAAAAATAATATTTGAACTTCTTTTTGCTCTGTAATTGCCGAAATATAAAAAAAACACCAATATTTAAAAATTTCCTTGAAGTATATATATTTTAACGTTTTTTTTCGTAGCTACTTTCGATGATTTTCCAAATCCTTCGAGTCCGATCACTAGATTGCTAAATAAAACTCCCAAGAATTTGCTCAACGTTTATTTTTTTCTCAATAATTTCAATTTTCTTCACTATACAGTGGTTTACTTTACAAATCTTTATCAACAATTATTTTCCGCTTTACTTTGCACCAGTGTTATTACTCCTGAGTCTTCAACTCGATTGCCTGAAATAGCTGCTGCCGTTCATTGTATACCTAACGAGGGTCCAAATATTCTGTTCACGCGCTCAAGAATAGGCTGGTTATTCGTTTGCTTGCGGTAGCTGCAGTCGCTCCGTTTATCCTTAACGACGGTCCAAACATTCCGTTCATGCGCTAACTCGTCTACCTGTAGTACTTGCTACCGCTCTTTTCGTATATCCTTTTTACGTGGAATTTCCAGCATACTGTCACTTCTTTTGTCTGTCTTTAGTACGGGGAATTTTCATCACACTGTCGCCCTTTTTGTCTGTTTTTGTATTCGGAATTTCACGTTGTCACTGCCCTCCACCTAAGACTGATCGTCCCGATCAGACATACTATCTGTTCCAAACGCCTCAAGCTTTTCCATCTTTTTTCATCTGACCATGACTTCGTGATTATGGCCCTTTAGCTACAATGCACTCCTTGCAGTTAGCAATCCACTCAGCGATAGACTGACGACAACCAACCCAGTAGAACCTAAAGGCCCTCGACTAGGACCATTATGGAATTCCTTGAGAACGTCCCGAATCCTTAACCTCGGAACTACTATTAGCTTTCGAGAACACTGGTCATCTTCACTTTCCCATATATCAATTCTAAACTACTCCATTGTGCCCAGTATGCCTTTGCTATTGGACTTTCTGCTGCCATTTGTTCTTTATTTGGCCGTCTGTCCACCTCCAGTCCATGCATTAAAAGATTCAAATCTGGTATTTCCGTACATGACTTGACTCCCACTATTCCGCTGGTGTAATTGTCATTAATCGGCCGTCTATTATGTCTTCTTTGTTGGCCATACAGATACTTGTGGAAATGTTTGATGCAATCCACCAACGCTAATATTTATCTCCGTGTTACGCAGTAGTTCCGCTCTGGTTTCCCAATGGACCGGCTATAGTGGGCAACTCTTCCGCCCATCAATCACTTGTGAAAGTACACCTTCCAGGGCATAGCCACTGGCATCTGTATCCAGAATGAATGTTGCACTTGGAACCAGGTACGCCAGCATAGGCGCAGTGCATAGTTTTTCCTTTAGACTTTGGAAAGCCTCCTCTTGTTCTTTGTTCCATTCAAAGAATCTATTTTTCCTGGTGAGCTCATGGAGACCATTAGCAACACTGGCAAAAATCGGAACAAATCGGCGATGGTAAGTACACAGGCCCAGAAATCGCCGTATTTCATGCAAATTTCTGGGTCTTGGCCAATCCTTCACTTCCTTTGCTGTATAGACGCCCTCGGTTGTTACATGATGACCTAGGTAATTAACCTACGTCTTGAATAGCAAGCACTTTTTAGGACTAAGTTTAAGGCCCACGCTAGCTATCCCCTGAAAAACTTGCTCCAAATTGTCCAAGTGTTCCACAACATTCCTTGGCAAAGGATAGCTGTCCTTCTTTGTCACATCATTTAGTCTCCGGTTTCTCCGGTATTCCACGCAGAACCGCAGGTATTTATCCGAGCTCCTTTTTTAATTTAATGTTTTTTCAACAAATGGATAGTGCGTAATAAGCCGCCCACGATCGGCCGATGGGTTTTAATGAGTAGCCTTAATTTAAAACAGAAATACACTCGGAGCTGTTGACATTACCTGCCTAGGGACGACAGCAAATGGAAAAATTAACCTTTTTAATTTAAATTAATTTTCTAGAATATTTTTATGTTGGTGGGGTCAGGACTAGGACTGTGACTATCATATCGCATTAGTTCTTTTCAACATCGTCGAAACTCAATTGGTTTTCGAGTTGACACCTAGTTATCTTGAAATGACGTCTCACGAGTCTCTTATACCGACTTGTAGATGGGTATTCTCAGATGTAAGAAGTACAGTTAGAGTATAAACGGTTGGATTGTTTCTTTTCTACTTTGTGATTTTTGACGTGGTTTCATGTCTTCTGAATCTGAATACGATGCCATAGATACTAAATTTCTTACTTAGCTGATCAGTCTTGGCCGATTCAGGAAGATCTCGTCGTGGAATCTCTCTGTTTATCGGAGTTCACAGTAGTAAGAGTTGGCAGAGTCTCTCTCCCACAAATCTAACAACTAATTTGAGCTACTATTTGTGGACACTTTTGTTCCACAAGTTCCAATCTTTTTTCGTCCTTGCCTGTCCATCGCATAACATGGACTGTGACAATTATAGCCATACTCTCTTCAAGGACATCAATCAGCTGGGCAAGTATTGGACATTCCAAAAGCAAGCAGTGGCATGTAGAACGTAATTCTGAGCTACCGAATTGAAGAATTTTTCACCACTAACTAACTCAAACTCAAACTAAGTAATTTGATCTTGGAATGTCTAGCACTTTTATTTTATTTTTTCATTCACTTCAAAATTTTTGCATCAATGTGTTTTACGGTATTGCGGTGTTTTACATATTGTATGAACATACTTGACACTGATTATAGCGACCCTCCAACTTTTCGACACCATTTTTGTAGTACGATTTGTCCTTTGCTTTAAAATAAGCCTCAGTTTTTGCTATCACCTCTTCAGTCGACGAAAATTTCGAAGCTTAATTCAGGGACTTTTGCCATCGATTTCACTAACTTTTGACACGGTGCATTGCTTCATGGAAGAGCACTTTCTTTTCCTTCAAATGCGGCCGGTCGAATAACGCTATGTAATATTCGCTGTTGATGGTTCTTCCTTTTTCAATGAAAATTATGTCGAGCGCAACCCACAATACAGTCGCCAGAACTTTACCAGCCGACTGTTGTGTTTTTCCACGCCTTGGAGCGTCGATGACTGTCGATTGGCCTTCGTCACATATCGACGCAAAAACTCGAGTTTATTATGTTTGAACATCTCACAACACTGCACCGAATCATCAACTCGTCGTTTTTTTGTCAAAAGTGAACTTGCGGGGTACCCACTTTGCACAGACCTTTCGTATACCCAAATATTCGTAAAAGATATGATGTATGAGTTCAGTTGATATCTTTAGAGTGCATGCTATTTCATTCAATTTCAATTTACGGTCATTCAAAATAATTTTATGATTTTTTTGATGTTTTCGTCGATGACAACCTCTTTTGGGAGTCAACTGCATTCACCGACTTCGGCACTAATCTCACGTCTAAACTTAGCATACCAATTGATGGTTGATTTTCCTAGGGCAGTGTCCGGAAACTCGTCATCAAGCCAAGTCTTTGCTTGAACTGTATTGTTTTCCTTCGAAAATAAATATTTTATCAAGACGCGAAATACCTTTTCATCCTTTTTTTCTTTTTACCAAAAGTTGCTTCACTCGAAACGCTGTAATTCACAAACTAATATCCGATAGCTGTCCAATTTATAAATACATACATGCGTCTTTTGAAGATTAGGGTTAATTAAAAATCATTAATTAATTAATTCTAGTAGCGTCATTAATGCGTCAGGCCAGGGACTTTTAAATTGACTTGTCATAAGATATTAAGAAAAAAATCGATAATATACCATACACAGTTTTTTTTATAAATCCACTATTTGCAATTCGTGAGCTCGATAGTACTTTCACAACCTTTTCAACACTCTCTTTTCAGATATATTCAAGGCTATTTAATCTTTTATTTACTGCCGTTTTACGTCGGTATTGATGCTTTAAATTTTATGGCAGTTCAAAAACTTAATTAGATAAACGACTGACTTGTCTTCGTCGTTTGCTATTTGTTTTATTGCTGTTGGCAAAAAGTAATTTACAGAAATTTGATGAATTTATCTAGGTAAATGAGCATATCCAAGGATCGTTCGGTTAAAAAAGTTAACTCGCCGACTCGTGAACTTAACGCAGTTAGAACGTAGTGATTTGCGCATTTCAGCATTTGATATTCTGAACGAAGGCAATTTGAAAAGTTTTGTGGCTTTTCACAGATTATTTGATGAGTGCGTGTTGCGTTTTTATGACCTCCCTCTCTTAATGGATTCAAGAGTTGTTGATTGTATACATACACCATGCCATTCACGCGCAAAAGGACTTCCAAAAGTTTATGCTTTTTTCAGACACTATAAAATTATAAATCTGAAGGTAAACATAAGTAGGAGTAAGAAGTGTAGCCTTATGTAAATCAAGTGTATACATACTTATGTCTATGTACATATGTAATAATTAAGAAAATTCGTTAAATTCATTTTGCTGAAAGGTAACTGTCATTGTTGTTCTATCAAAAACTTAGAAAGTTTTAAAATCAGATGTAAAAATACAACCGCTTTGACAACAATAACTGTTTCCTGAAATAATGAATTATGGAAAGTGAAATTCGTCCCTCTAACACTAAATGTTGAAAATATGAAAGATATTGTATAGTCGAGATTTAAAGAGCTTAACGATCACAAGATGAAGACAAATGGCGGCCGTTCGGAGGCGACTTAATATAAACTGTAGGTATCGACCTCCATTTATGTAATCATTAAGACACGTACCAAAAATTGGAGGAGGAGCTCGGGAAAAATCGCTTCAGCGGTTACAAAGTTCCAATTTTTTACATATATATAGCTGGAGTAAGAGCGATATCGCGATGGGTGATTGCAACGTCTTTAGCATTATTTAACGTTTCTAAAATATTGTTAGAAATTATAAATTTTTGACTAGTATGTTGTGTCGTAGGGGTCCTAAGCTTCATAGGGTCATAAATACATGGCAACACTATTCCATGTGCATGAGTTGTCAAAATGTACATGAGTTCAAATTTTACAAGCATTGCAATGAAAATAATCAAAATATCTGGCTCGCCGGTGAAGTATATAATTTACATATATCAAAATATAGACTTAAATTTAAATGCTATTTTATTTCATTTTTCTTTAAAGAAATAAGAAGTGGGAGCATGAGCGTAAAATTAAAAATATAAAAAAGCCTTATTTAATAGTTGCACAGGAATATTCATAAACGTCATATGCATATGTACATGGACAAAGGCCTTAGTCGTTGTGCTTACTTCCCCTTATGAAAGTGTGCAAAACAAACAGATATAACAAATAATATTATTTATTTTTATATAAGCCAAACTTTTATTTAATTTCTAATTGTTAACAAAAAAAAAAAAAAAAAAAATTAAGGAAAATACGTTCTAATACATGTGGACAAAAGTGTTCGTCCCTATAGTTATTCACTTTAAGAGTTTAAACTAACTTAAATCATATGTGAGCCTGATATTGGAATTGGTACGCTTAAACTACCTGTATTCCCGACAATTTCCGTTCAAACAATTTATTAGCTCGATTAGAGTTCGATAATCGGAAAAGGGCCGCTCGACCGCTGGCGGTTTCAGGACTTGGAAAATGGGAAGTAATAAAAATTATTACACAGTGCAACATTTTTCAGGTCATCGTTTTGGGTATAAGTTTTGGTGATTGCTGCTGAAAGTACTTACCAAAACAAGAGTTTCTGCTTTTCTGATTTTTGATTTTATGACCTCATACTTTTGTTTACTCAAAGTCGATTTTGAGCAATTTTTCGATATTTTCAAACGGTTAACCATAAGGAATATTGTTTTGGTGTATTAATCCACTCAACGATCGATTGACGACAATCAACCCAAAGAACCGCTGCTTGATCTTCTCCAGAATTTTCTTAATGCCTAGGTGCCCTCTTCTAGGACCATTATGGAATTTCTTAAGAACATTCGGAATTCTTAACCTCGCAACTACTAATAGCTTTCGAGAGCACTGGCCATCTTCACTTTCCCAAACTTTATGCAAACAGCCAGATATCAACTCTAAACTGCTCCATTGGACCCAGTATACCTTCGCGCTAGGACTTTCCGCTGCCATTTGTTCTTTACTTGGCCGTCTGTATATGTCTTGAATTCCGCTGATGAACCTCCGGATTTTTACTGTTTCGAGATGCTCTTCCGATGCGTCCCCAATGGCTAAATGAGCCAATCTCTCAATTTCAGAATCACATTCCTGCGGAGATTCGTTGTGTTTTTGGTCACATTGTTCCAGCTCGATCTGGTAAATTTGCCTCCTGTGCTCACTACCATATCGTCTTTCCAATGCTCGCTTTACTGCACCATAGTTATCTCTCTCCTATTCGGGAATAGTTTGCAAAATTTCCGCTGCAGATATGTTTTTTCCTCAATGTTCCAATTATTTAACTTAGCCGTCTTCTCGAACTAATTATTTGGAAAGGAGTTGTGCCGTCAAAGGATGGTGCATCTACCCAGGGGTCGTTCATCTATCCGGTGGCTCGACTACTTTGGTCTTAATTAGCTCCTCTATCTTATTTTGCCGTTCCTCGATTCTATCCTGTCTTTCCTTAAGGTCTGCATTGTCTTTTACCAAATTTTGCTGTATTTCTGCGATTATCCCGATTTGTGCAACCCTTTTTTGGAAAATTTCTGAAATTTCAGCCGACTTTTGTGAATAACGCGCCATCTTGTGTATCCAACTTTTGTGACATCTTGGAATCCTGTGAATCCAACTTTTGTGAAATTGCAGCCAATATCATGTTCATGTCAATACCCGTAGATGAGATAGGAGTCTTTTATTAAATCTTACTTCTCGCGACGGAATGCGTATTGGCTCAAGTCGATGTCTTCGACTTCCATTGCTTCTTGCAGCCGTGATTGCAGCTCCGTCTTATTTCCTGTTGTGAGTAATCCACGCTTTGCCAATTAGGGATTTATTTAACAATCCCACTTCTGGCACCAATTGTTACGGGTTCGTTGAATTAGCTCGATGATTTGCCAAATCCTTCAAGTCCGATCGCTGGATTGTTAAATAAAAGTAACTATATTTGCAGTTTCTTGATTATAAAGGATTCACTCAATGTTCTTTATTACTCAGTAACTAACAATTCGCTGGATTGTTAAATAAAAGTCGCCAACTATATTTGTAGTTTCTTGATTATAAAGGATTCACTCAATGTTCTTTATTACTCAGTAACTAACAATTCACTTCAATAATACCACTTTTACAATGTACTATTTTTACTTCACTATAATGTTATCACCAACGCGTTCACTTAACGACTGATTCGATCTGCAGTTTTGTTACGCCCTTAAATAGTAGTCGATTATTCGCAGCTAATGCATGGAATGATCGAATTGTTCTCGATAACGAATGTTCTCGTTTTACGCTCTAGAACATGCCAGTTATCCGCTTCTCTCTTTCATCTGACATTCGCTTCGCATTTTCGCCACAATATTTAAAAACACTATTTTGAAAAGATGCTCTTCAAACAATCCATGGCGGTCGTAACATCTCGAGCTATCACTTCGACGAATTTAGCACAGATTCCCAATTTTATACGGAGTGGTGACAGCAAAATATCGGTAATAACTTTTATTATTGGGTCATTGTGTGATCCTAACTTTTGTTGGGTTGTGGGAGTTCTCAAAATTTAATTTTGCACTCATATCGGTTACCGTTGTATCGTGACTCCCAATTATAAAGGAAACAAACGTATTTCGGAAAACGGCCTTTTCCTTCTTAATTATGTACAACAAAATAGCATTTAAACTTGAAATTGAACCATATATAAAAATTAGTCAGTCATGTGAGTTGTAATCCATTCCTAATTTTTCCACTTATCCTGGAACATTATGGCAGTAAGTAACGTATTTGATTTGCAGCGTCAACGTCATTAAATTTCTGAACATCACCTCGTTTCCGGTTGAGAATGACACCAACTTTGCTCTGTGAATTTTCTTTGCTTTAAATGAGGTTAACATTTCTGAATTCCGTTGTTATAGACCCAATTTCGCCTCAATGAAATTGAGCGATTGCGGCGTGCCGTTTGGAGGATTGGATGCCCAATCTGCATCATACACATCAGTCAGATTAGTGATAATAGTTTTTGCAGCCTGGACTCGGTGCACCGAACCCCCTAAGGTGCCTTGAGGGCCATGGTCCTGGAAGTGTGGCAGTAAAGCCGATAATATATATATACTTTTGTTCTCAATCTTTTTCTGTTCTATCCCACATCAGAATTAATGCATGTGTAACACCCAAATTATTGGCTTCGAATAAGAAAACTGTGTTAATTTTTTATGTATCTAACCCAGAAGAGTATTATAACAAGTTTTGAACACTGCGTCACAAAAAAATAGGTTAATCGAAATTATGATGATATGGTGCTTTCAAATCCTCACTAAATCTGTTCATTCGTCAATTTTATTTTTTCAAAAACGTAACTAGAATGAAATACAGAAAAAGTGTAAGCATTAGGAAATTTTACCTAAAAGCGTTCATAAGTTATAACCTATGTTTTTGTTCGAATTTTTGTACCAAACAAAATAATCAGTTTCCAAGAGAAATTTAAAAAAATTAATCCTACTTAAAAACGTGAAGTAGCAAAGCAAAAAAAATTAGCTTTTGTAACACTATACAATACATAAAATGTATTAGGCAGAGGCCAATTTCTCACGTCCTGTTGTAGCCATGCAACATAAAAGACTAAAGACCGTTGGGCTACTTGTCTGTGTATGTGTAAGGAGGATGTAGGTGCAAATTAATGGGCGTTACTGGCAACGCAATGTGAACTAAAGAAGAAATGGGAAAGAAATTCTCAAAAGAAACCTTGCCAACGTTAAAAAATAAGTAACAGTTTTGGCATTGGAAAAGGACATTATGCATTCGTTTGAAGGTGTCCGTTAATAGCAAAAGCGCTGTCTTATGTAAGAATGTAAGAAAATAACATTAACTATGCAAAAAAAATGATAAAAAAGAAATGTTTTTAATTTCATTTATTAATTTGTCTATAAAGGCTCGCTTTGTTAAAGTTGCGAAGCCGGTGCGGACATGCGCGATTCGTGGACGCTAAAAACGACGAGAGCAGGGTAATGCATTGATAAATCTCTTTGAACGAGGGTAATTGAAAAATAGTAGTAAAAAATAATTAAAAAGTTGAGTTATATAGGGTGTTTTTTATAGAGGTATAGAACTTTAAGTTGGCTTTACTTTTCAAGATGGGGACCGATTTAACAGCTGTCAAGTGATTTATTCTCAGTTTGGTTTGGCAATTCATCATGAATAGACTCACGCCTGAACAACGCTTGCAAATAGTGCAATTTTATTTCGAAAATAATGGTTCTGTGCGGAAAACGTATCGCGCACTACGTCCATTTTAGCGATGTTTAGCGATGAAGCGCACTTCTGGTTGAATGGCTACGTTAACACACAAAACGGCCGCATTTGGAGTGAAGGTAATCCTCAAGTGTATGTTGAAACACCGCTACATCCAGAAAAACTGACTGTTTGGTGCGCTTTATGGGCTGATGTAATCATTGGTCCGTATCATTGGACGTAGTGCGCGATACGTTTTCCGCACCGAACCATTATTTTCGAAATAAAATTGCACTATTTGCAAGCGTTGTTCAGGCGTGAGTCTATTCATGATGAATTGCCAAACCAAACTGAGAATAAATCACTTGACAGCTGTTAAATCGGTCCCCATCTTGAAAAGTAATGCCAACTTAAAGTTCTAAACCTCTATAAAAACACCCTATATATGTATAATATATATGTACCCGTCATAGATAATAAAAATCGGTTTTTTTAAAGACCAAATTATGTATTGGACCAAAATGTATTTTATAGTTCGTAAACAGTTACTAAACGTTGTATCGTAAAAAAATAACGTTTATTACTCAAGTGGTATTAAATTATATTAATTTTTAAAACAATTTAAATTAAGAGTTGATTAGAACAAACAATTTTACTTTGGTTACACAAAAATTAAAAATATTTGAAGAAAACAAATTAGTAGATATAATTCATGATGTAATGAAAGAGTGAAGTAAGAAAGGTAGGGCGAAAGATTTAAATAACTTTAAAGTTTTTTTTTACTGTAAAGGGACAAATGGTTTTCCGCATATTACACTATTTTTTTGAGAAATAAAATCCCGGATGTTAAATTATTTAAAATATTTTTAATAAGCTCCACAATGAAAAAGTTTTCTATAACAATACAAATAAATACAAAACGCATTTTGTTGTATAAAAATTAAGCTCGATAACTTATAAACTAAAATTTAAATAGTTTTCCTGAAATTTTTTTTATAACTGGAAGTAGAAATTCAATACGGTTTAATGAAATGTTTTTAGAGAATAATTTGTATCTTACCATTCGGAGTATGTACATAAATTCGTATGTACGTATGTATGCGTGTGGATATAACTTTTCCGTGAAAATTGTAGAGCCATTTGTACTGCCATCTGCAATTGAGCTGTGGACCAACTCGATACCAGCTTAGAGTTACACATTTCTTTGCTCGTATTTTAACAATCACAATAGTTAACAAGTTCTGAGAGATTGGTTCGTTTGGTTTTACTTTTGGAAAAAAAAAATTAGTAACACCAGTCTTTACATTATTATTTAATGCTCATGAACTTATACCAGTATTATAGCTCATAATGAGTACCGAATTATTCTTATTCTTATTCTAAATCTCAAAGTTAATTGTAACTAATTTTGGAGCTGACACTGTTGACAGAAATAGTGTTTTAAAATCGCTTAAGTGATTGTCGGCAAAGCTTTTTATCCTACTTTTCAATGAATTTTTTGAGCAGCTATCATGTTAATGAAAGAAATACATTAGTAGGTCTGAGATTACCTGCCGAGGGCTGACAGCATCCTGAAACACTAAGTAATGCATTCTCCTTTGGCGTGAGCACCGCTTACACGATTATAGCAGAATTGACAAATGCGTCTCGCTTCCTCTTTCAACTTTTGAGATAGGCAGTCTTTTTCTTTCCATTGAGGTAGACAATCCTCATCGTACTAGCTGTTCTTTTGACTTTTTCGAAAGATAATAGTATCACTTACAGCTGTATGTAGGGATTTAGAAATGCCGTCCCACATTATGAGTTGTTAATGAGTGCTCTCAGAGTGCAAGTGTAGCAGACAACTGCTGTTTTAATTGCATCTTTTCGACCTCAAATTTTTTTCGATGATAAAATTCTTTAAATGTTCGTTTCTCAAATAAAATGAAAAACCTTTCAGTCTTTTGATCGCTTGACAGTCAAGTAGCTTAGTGGATCGAAGTAGATGTTCCGTCAAATATAGCTTCAGCATTTTAAATAAACTGTATAAGTTTGAGAGTAGGGAAGAATGTGTATTTGATACAGCATTAAGTTTGTTTGCCGCAAACAGATGTATAAATATGTATGTAAATCAGCTAATAACATTAGAGTGGAAAAAATGGTTAATGTGATGAAATACTCGTGTGTGTACATTTAAATGTAAGAATAAGGAATATTCAGGAAAGAGCACCCTTCTGACCCTCATGCAACGACTCAGTATTTTTGTGATAGATTATTGTACCAACATAAAATATACATACTTTTATGAAAAAATTAGGAAACATGTAAACTATAATTACATTTTACTTGCAAAAAACGTCAAAGATATTTCATTGACAATTCGGACAAGGAAAAATATGTATGAATGTACATACATACATATATAAATCTGCTGGACATGGGTACGCTGCTTCAATACGAATACATACACTGTGTGCAATTACCCTGCAGGAAAAATACTAGTTGTTAACTATTGTAAACTCCAAGTTTGCATTTTTGCACCATTTAAGCAAATAAAAACAACATACATACGTATGGTGTGTTGGTGATAATTATTATTATTCCAGTTACTGGTGAACTGCTATACAAATAACGAAATAGTATGAGTTCATTCTATTTTAATCTGGTATTTAACTAGAATTTTCGCGTACGAGTCGACGTTTTCACTGCTGGGTATATTTTAGTGCATTTGTATAACCTTATTTTATATTTAATATATATAAGTGTAAACGATTTAGGTCACTAAACCGTAAAGTGTTGACTCATTGTGGCATTACAAATATCCAAAACATCAAGAATAGAGAAAACAGATTTTGAGTATTATAAAAAATAAGTGCATATAAATATGTATGTATGTAGATTTTTGCAAACAAATGGAAAGAATGGCCAAAAATATAAGCAGCATTTGAAATCAATCAAAACTCTTCACAACCACCGAAAGTTTAGCTTAAGTATGAATGTAAGTATGTAAGAATGTGTGACAGTTGTTATGTGTCGGCCTCGTGGGGAATGCAATTATAATCACATTTTAAGTAAATTTACATTTAAAAGGACCTTTGACCCAATCGTTTTTTTTTTTTTTTTTTTTTTGACACAATATAGAATTGTATGATAACATTTATATATCAATGCCAGTAATCTAAATAGTAAGACGTGTGAAGTTTATTGATCAGACATTACAATTTGTTTTTGAGTTTAATATTTTAATAAAAAATATTCATAATACAACGAGTTTTAAAATTTTGTTTTCAACAGAAAAAATTACTGACCAAGGCAAATTTAACAAGGTGGAGTTACTATAAATCTTTTTCATTCATTAAACACGGAGATTGTGAAAATTGTTTTTCAGTTTATGTTTTCTTTGCTTGAATTTGATTCTATTATTCATTTGTAAATGCGAAAATCTTTATAATTATGATTTTGTGATTGTGATTTGTACGAAAAAAAAATGATTTTGACAATGAGCAAAAACAAAATACATGGTAATTGTAGTTTGTTAATGCTCTCACCTTTATTAATTCGTATTTTTAAAGATAAAAAAACTGAATAAAATTTTTTTTCAGACAAATAAAGAGCTCGGATATAAACATTAGTTCTGAGAAAGTACAAAAATTGCATCTCAATTGAGAAATATAATCCAACACAATAATTAAATTATTTTTTCGAGTGATAAATAAAAATAAAATTTAATATTATATTTTGATAAATAAAAATTAAATTTAATATAATATTTTAATTTTTGTCATGGAAAAATCAGAAATAGTTATTTCGTTATCGAAGATATGATTAGTTACATTACACAAAACCGCTGTTTTCAATTCCACAGCATTGTGCCTTAGTGGAGAATAATATATTTGTTTAAAAAACTATCATTTACATTAAGCTGATGACAGAAAAAACCTTTGTACTGCGTTCCGTCCTGCACAGATAAACTTTGACGACCAAAATAAATATATTTAGCAACGCTAACGCCAACTCAACATCCAAAGTTGGCTTACTCCCATCTTTTTGTGCATATAAATGATATATGTTTGTACATATAGAATGATTTTATTATTACATTATATATATCTCAAAAACATGCGTTCTGAACGCATCAATCGCCTCTTCAGGCGTCGAAAAACGTTGACTTCTCAGTTTATCGACGTTGAAGAGTGGTGAAGAGTAATCAGTCTTCGGCGGTTGGGTTTCCTGATTTTTTCAAAAACAACTGGCAAACAAATGGTATTACACCACTCATAATTTACTCTTCTGCGTTGTTCTGTGGCACGGTTGTGAGATATCCAGTTTTTCCAAATAAACCGGCAACCATTTACTTGGAAGTGCTTCATGCGCGAACAAGTTTTGATTTATTCAATTTTTGGCTGAGATGAATATTTTAAGCTATTGCAAATAGCGATTGTATGTCAAGAAATGTCAAACTTTACGATAAGGTTGTCAGTTGCAATATTGCAACACTAGGGTCGCCAAATCCCGAAATATATAATGGAATCCTCGCATATATTTACAACTATATGAATATACTTACATAACATAACCATCACAAAAATACATATTTATTACATAGCACTTACATATACCGCTATAGTATTTTATTTTGACTTTAATTTTTTTTTAACCTAACAATTTTTTTTAAATACTGTTGACTGTTTTATTTATTAATTGTTTTAATTATTTATTCATTTCATACACTTCTCGCATTTTTCTAATAGGAACAATTTTTTTTGGATCGTCATCTAAGAATATTGTTTGCTTAAAAAACTTCCAGCTGAAGAAACTTAAGAACTTACGGTTCAAAAATTCTGCACAAAAGCCTGCAAAATAAATTATGTTGTAAAACACATTCTCAAATTTGTCCAACAAATTTTAATGAAGGAAATAGCAATTCAAATTTTCTTATTAAAAAAAAAGTTAGGTAGGAACAAGAATCACCAATGACCACTATTTTCGGCCATAATTGTGAGCGGAAGTTTTCAAAGCACACACATACATACATGCGTAGTCGTGACCATAACATTATGTTTGTTAACTTAAACTTCTGTATAATTAGAAACTCATTGCATTTTGTTCAAAACTTACTAAGAAGAAAAATTCTGTACATAAATATTTGCGTATCCAGTTAGCTGTGTCAATTTAATGAGAAACAACTCGTTTTATGCAAAGTACTAAAAAGTTCGAGAAGAGTGAAAAAAGTGAAGAGAATAGAAGAAATATATAAATAAATATATACATATGTATGTGTATAAATAAATTTTGTGTGTATGTATGTTAGCAAAATTTTATATACATACATATTTATTTGTTCTGGTACATATATTGTTATATAAAAGAAATATAATGTGCAGATGAATGGAGTTCAATTAAAAATTTCCAGTACACTTCCTTATGAAAATGTTTTTTACTTAGTTTACCAGTAGAATACATAGATACATACATATGTATATGACCTTAAAAACGCTAAAGCGATTTTCGGCCAAGCTTTTTCCCCGATTTGTGGTGTACGTGTTAAATAAAGATGTTTGCGGGTGGTTTGATAAGTCAGTGACTTTTTGAATAAAATATATGTTTTTCGGCGAATAAGCATTTGATTTTATAATATAGTCTCCTTTTAGCTCTCTACATTTAGCCCAACGTTTTTTGAATTTTTGTACTCCTTCCAAACAATAAGCTTTTTTAAAGCCCTCAAAATAGGCCTTTGTTTCTGTGATGATTTCTTCGTTCGACCCGAATCTCTTACCGCCTAGCCATTTTTTCAGATTTGGAAACAAGAAATAGTCGCAAGAGATTAAGAATCTGGACAATGTGCTGAATGGGTAGCAGTTCCAATTTTATGAATTTTCGCCACGGTGACTACCCACCCGTGCATTGTCCTGATGGAACAACACCTTTTTCGTCAAATACGCTGCTTAAAATCAATATCGAATCTGTCCAAAAGCCATGAATAATAATAAACTGTGGTGCTCGTTCACCCGCAGAAACTCTATGCCTTGATTGTTCTTTGGTCTCTGGTGTGGTGTGGTGCATCCATATTTCGTCTACCGTACCAAAACGGGGCAAACATTCGTTTGGATTGCGGTTGAATATCGCCAAACCCTCCTTTCAAGTGGTTACACGGTTGCGCTTCTGGCCGCGTGTGGGCAATCACGACACCCATCGCACAGATAGTTTCTTCATGCCAAAATATTTATGTCACTCACTTTTATTTTCCGATCATTTAATATCATTCCATCGATTTTATCGACAATTGTTAGCGTGTCGACCTATTTTGGGCGCCTTATCGTTCGGCGTTACTTGTATTGATACGGCCACAACGGAACTCAGTAACTCACTTCTTAACCATAGAAATTGATGACATGGAGTCGATGATAGTTTTTTTACGCAAAAAATAAAGTTTAACTAGCACACGAGGCGTCAGCTTTCAATAGTTGTTAAACACAAACGAAATGACACAGCATGCTCAATACTTTACAGCAGTCTATTAACCGATAATAGTTGACGGGAGCAGTGTATACTTAGAGTAAATGCGCGACAAATTCAAAAATTCACTGGCTTATCAAACAGCTCTCATACATACGAGTACATATTATGTTTACTTAATTTGTGCATGTGTATATATTTGACTGTATTCTATTCTATAACTAACTATTCAACTTCCTTACAAAATGCTGGACTTATCTTGGCTTTTTATGCTAATTTAAACTAAAAAATGTAATTATAGAATCTTACGAATAACTACCGTAGTGTAGTTCGCTGTGAAATGTCCCGCAGCTAGACCAACAAACCCCTTTCACTTTTGGTTTTATTTGTCTGCCACACGTTGTGTCCCTGAGATTTTTTTCAACGCTTCAACCCTTTTTGCAGTCCTATTATTTTTTTTAATTTGCATTTTTTCCTCCCCTAGTTTTTTATGTTTAGAAAATTTACTGTATTTTTGATTTATGTTCTATGATACTTTTTTTTTAAACCGGTAAATCATCGGCTTTGTGAGTGGCGTTTTTGTCTAGATACGTAAATTATTTTTCATTTCGTGGCACTATACTTCTGTTTTTTACTAACAAGTGCACTAAATTTATTAAAAATCTTAATTGTTACGGAGAGGGAGCAAGTTTGTAAAATGATTATAAAAAAGTATAGTAGTTAGGCTGTACAGTGGAAATAGTTAAAGCCAAAGATATTTTTACAAGTGGCTTTGCTCAATATATTTAATATTTTAATTTGCATAGGTACATACAGGGTCTCGAGAAAGCAACGTAGATTTGTAACTTTATCTCGAATTTTCCAATTGCATGATTCAAAGTAGCCCATGTTAGGAAAAAGGATTCGCTTGATTTCCAAGCTGACATTGTTATTGGTTTATGTTGGTTCCTAGATAGACGTAAACGTCTACCATGTCAAAGTTGTGATTGTCAACATTGACATGGGGACCAAGGCATGGCTGTTGTCGAATGAAAGGAAATGTTTTGTCTTGTCCTCATTCATTACCAGACCCTTCGCGTCGCTTCTTTATCCACTCTGGAGAAAGCACAAAGATTTATTATTTGCCTCAAAATCCAAATTTTAAGTAGAATTAGAACCCATAACATCTGAGATTAGGCACCATGTATTTCCAAGCGTATAAAAGGAATTCACTTTTTCGTTATGAACCGTTTAAAAATAAAAAATGGGGGTAGTTTAGAAACGAAAAAAAAATATACAAAAAAAAATTTAAATTCACCCAGACAATGTACAGAATGAAAAAAATGGGATAACACAAAAAAGGGTTGAGTGCGGAGAATTAACGTTAGTCGAGAGACAAGGTACGTATCATAAAAAATTTGAATACACCAATATATGTACATATATATTTACATTAAAAAGTGTAGAGGAAAATAATTTGAATGCAAAGCGAGTTAATCAGAAAAGTAGAAAAATGCACAGATGAGCTTAAAATGAGGACAAGAAGAGGTGTGCGGATAGAGGCTATGAAATTGCAGCCGGCGGAAGAAGCTCGTCCGATACGACAGGATTGCCCCAGCCCCTGGTTGATGTGATTGTGTCTGAGTGGTTTGTACACATTTTTTGCTTGTTTCATGTGCCGAGGGGTGACTTAATTTTATAAAAGCGAAAGCGAAAAATGTGTACACATTTTAAAGTCCGTTGCCGAATAGACGGGCGAGGTTACAGGGGCACACGATTTTAATTTTAATTTGAAAAATATGCATCTCATAATGCGTAACTTGACTTGATTACAAACGAAACGGGTTTTCGTCGTGAAATGAAAAGTGTTTCCAAATACGGTTATTATTCTGCCTTTCCAAAGGGTAGGTGAAGAATACTTTTGTAAAAGCACTTCGGTCAAATTGTATTTTAAACACAAGAGCGTTGTCTTTGCTAATGTAAAATTACAAAAAATCGATTTTTCCTCAACTTTAAATATTTTCCTTAAACTGTTTTCGTTTCTCTAAGTCTTAATGTTAACATAACTTCATCCCCACTTTTATTCAAAACTCATTTGGTGGCTCATGTAGTGCTCATTAAAAAAGGCAAAAAATGAGGGTGGCTAATTTTTTTGGATGACTTCCAACATTCTCTCAAGAATCTGTAATGAATCCTTTTGCTTTTAGAGCGTCGTGAATTCTGTATACTTATTTCTACTTAGACGTGTGCGCTCCACGCGCTTCTCCCATCATAACCAGCATCCTTACATAAGAAATTAAATTAACGTCAAATCGTTGGTGAACATAAAAATATACATATACGAAAACAGAACAAATGCTGCTAAGTAGAGGTAATAGCTAATGGATGGTGATGTAGGGCTTCAGGAGTGTTGAAAAAAATTAGTTTGTTTGTATATATATAAATAAGCATATCGTAAGTAAATCATCACACTCGGTATTTTTTTTTTTTTTTTTTTTTGAAATTTATAGATATAAAAAAGAAATATCCCTTCACATCCGCTAACTTTTTTAAGAAAATACATAAGAAAAGGATTTGTTTATTATACGGTTATGAATGCAAAATTATATTATTATTTATAATTTTTTTTTGGTCATATCTTGCCTTTTAATTAGATATAATTTAAAATATGAAAATATAAAAAATGCAAGTGATATACATTCATTACTCGTCAAACGCTAATAATACAAACTAGTTTTTCAATGTATCAATTTCGTTTGGTATAATTTAATCGGCACAATTTTTTCTTAATGATGGATATATACATATATACGTATAATATAATGATTTGCAAAGAACAGATTTGAATTAAATTACCAAAGCATAGAATATAAAGCTTGTAAGGCGCTAAAGGAGGTTTTGTCTTCATCACCCCGTTCAGTATCAATATAATAAACACTATTGACTCGCACTAAGCAACCGAATCATAATCTGTTCGATTTAATTAATGTTTGTATACATATGTACATATGTAATACAAAAAAATCATACAACAGCTTACAATTGTAGTTACTGAGCAAATTTTCGTTTTTGTGGTTGCACTAAGAAATTTCACAATACTTTGTTTTAGAGAGTTGCTTTTATCCACAAATCACATGGGTTGCGGGCATGATACGATCATTTTATAAGGCAGTTTCACTTCGAACTTTTTTGTACTAAACGTGCTTGCTCAGAATTTTTTGTTTTGCTACTTACAAAATATTCTGTCTGGAGATTTTTTTTTACATTTTCCGGGACGCTCTAGGGGCTACAACCAACTCCCACATAGGGTAAGCGACTCTATCTCTGATAACAACATTGAATGTCGAAGCAAAGTGGAGTGGAGAATCAAGTCTTCAGGGCTAGATGGTATCTTCTCCGCTAAACTGCAGATGGCTGAGGACATCTTATCCCCGTTTCATATACACAATCTCGAGCCGCATATGCAAACTTTTAATATTAGAATCTCTTGTTGAATATGCTACGATTTTATGCAAACATAAAATATAAATCTTCGTCCTTACAAAGGACTATCGGAAAAAGTATATTTGTATAAATATAGTTTAACTGTCTTGAATTATGTCGAATTACTCCATTGCTGAATTAATAAATAGCTAATTTCTTCAAAGTACTTACGAAAATATTTCAAAATACAACAGAAAATATAAAGTAAATATAATATAAATGAACTGATCCAAATTCAATTGCCAAAATAAGCAGCTGTTTTGCAAGCCAAGTATGATATTTTGTTCTCAATTTTGTTACTATAGATTTCTCCCACGAACAGAGCTATTGATTATGTTGATCTTAAAGCATTGACACTTCTTAAAGGTTTAGAGTTTAAATACAGTTCCTACAATTTCTGAAATAGCTTTCTAAGTATGTAACTACACAGAAATACTCTGAAATAATGATCAAGACGGTTTTATAAGTTGGCCGTCAAATAATTATTTTCCTTTTTCTTCTCCTTTGAAGTGGACACCTTTACGCAATTCTAGCTGGATCAACAGTAGCGCGCCACTATCCTTCTTTTCGCTGTTTTTCGTCATTTGGAAATACCAAGTGAAACCAAGTCGGTCTCCACCTGATCCTTCCAATGGAGCGGAGGTCTTGCTCTTCCTCTGCTTCTACCAGCGGGTACTTTATCAAATACTTTTTGAGCTGGAGTGTTTTCATCCATTCGAACGACATGACCTAGCCAGCGCAGCAACTGTCCCTGGATTCGCTGAACTATGTCAATGACATATATCTTTCGCAATACTTTTCTCTCGAAAACTCTTCTGCACCATATATCAGGATGGGAGTGATGCGCCACTTTAAGAATTTGGGTTTGGTTCGTCAAGAGATGACTTTACTTTTAAATTGAATAATCAGTCCAAAGTAGCTACTGTTGGAAGAGTGACTGTCAACAGTGACGTTGGAGCCGAGTAGCGTATGCGACGTCTGTTTGATTGATGTCAGAAGATATATCGTCTTGCCATCGTTCACTACTAGGTCCATTCGCTATGCCTCATTGTTTAACCTGTGGAAAACAGAACTTACGGTGCGGTTGTTGCGGATATCAATATTATCGGCATACGTCAGGAAATGCTTATGTAATCGTTTCATGCTAACGTATTGTAGTTATAAATATATTCGGAAGCTTATACGTACATAATATTTTATTATGTTTATAAAAATTCTCAATATTTGCGTTAAAAAAATTTGTTGCTATAACACAATACGTCTTTTACTTATCCTGTTGGTGATAAGTAATCAAACTTTCAAAAAGAGGTAAACAGGAAGGAAAATACAAATATGAAGTACGAAACTTCCAACATACAAAAAGTAGGATAAACATTTTTGGCCGGTGGTGTTAGTTTATCAGAATGTTCATATAAAGAGAAGTTTCTAAATTTATTAAATCAAAAGATTCCCCTCAAAATATGATATGCATGTATGTATGTGTATTCGCGTATATTGAAACAACTAAATAATTTAATAATTTTAAGGAAACATTTTTCCCGCAGGGTCATCACATCTCTCCATATGTGTTTTCATGTACCATACAGTAAGTTTTCGCAATTTTAAAGTATTAGGCCAACCATCACCAGTACTGCACTCTTCTTGTTTATATGACATACATACATACATATCAAAGGAGGAAACATAATAAAGAACACTTAGCTTCAAATGTGTGTTGAGATATGTTTTGGTCAAATGGCTAATGCACACTAAAAAATATAAATCAAATTCTGTGTCGCCATTTGCCCTGGAGGTGTAACCTGTCAAATACAGAAAAATCAAAGAATAAGAAAAATACACATTTTTAAATTTGATTTAAAGAACTAGTTATACATATGTACATACAATCCCGAACATCTTAATTTCCACAAAAAATATTTTATGTATTTCGTTATCGCTTAGCAGTATTTCTCACACTAAGACGCAATTCATTGAAACCTCCTCAACATATATACATAGATGTTTACAGAGTCTTATGATTTGCAATATTATCAGTGCACCAGCTTAATCCATGTCACTTTAAAGACATCAAAGAGTTGCTAAGGATATCAAAACGTACACATTTTTAAGTAAAGGCAATTTATAAAGGACAAACATTTGGAGAAAACACGTATATTTTTTTTTTCGATTTTAAAATTCGATGTTAAAATTTGAGAGGGGATATGAGAATAACACAAAATATATATCTACGTACTAACATAGGACAACTCTAAGTACATATATGTATATATGTACCCTACAGTGAAAAGGTAGACTAGATTAGACAAATTTATTTTTATTTATATATTTACTTTTGGTGAAGTTAAATTCAACCAACATATGACAGTTTGATTGGAAAATAAAACAAGATTAACTAGTTAGTATAAAAATGCAAACTAGCTGGATTTTAGTTAACAACTAGTATTTTTCTCTGCAAGGTATATGTACCAAAGTGTTAATGATTTCGGAACGCCTCAGCCATGAAATGCAGAGGCAAATATGAAAGAAGAGAAACAACAACTGAAAATCAGTAGAGCAATATACCGGATAGTACATCACCCTTCAGGTTAATTTACTTGAAATAAAAAATCTGGAGCACATGCAAATTTAGCACAAAAGCCCATACGTATGTGGATATTCGAGTAAGAAATGAAATAGAATAAAACTAAAATATCGATAATTTAATGAGGAAGATTTATGAATAAATTATGAAAGAAACTAAATAAGAACTTATGATAGATAAGGAAGATCCAAGTTCAGACAGAATTAGCTATCAAATCAAAGGTGAATCTATGTTAGCGATTTTTAGAGAGAGTTCTCTGAGTTACCGTTCCTCTTGAGTTAAAATTCAATTTATTGGAGCTTGGTTGTTTTCTGTTCATGTAATATTCACTTCTTTTTTCAAATTAGTCTTAGACATTTTCCTGTTCAGTTACGGAATTACGTGTGCTTTCCAGTTCAGAAGTTGCTTAGAATAAAGTATAGGTCCGTCTATTTGTTGGTGAAACAGCAAGACACACACGACAAACTAGAGGAGAAGCTCGGCCGAAAATCGTTTAGCGATGCAAAGCGACAATTATTATATAAGTATAGTGCTATAAAGTTAGTGTAATCGACATCAACCAGCTGAGCACAGTCCCAATTAAGGTTCATTACATTCCAGGTGTATACCGTTCGTACTCGTTTGCAGTGGTCACCATCATAAGTGTAGTTTCTCGTGCTTGTTTAAAATTTTCATGGTTCCACTTGGGGTAATTACATAATAAATATTAGTTTTACTGAGACATAAAGCATCGTCCACTTCTGTCATGTTCAGTGCTCTTTGAATTGCATTTTTAAAGTTGATTACAAACAATTTTAAAATATGCCTTATATATTTGTAAAACCAACCTCAACTAAAAAATTTGTATTAAAATATAGTGTACTGGTACGTATGGCTAAACTGAATAAAACATTACTATACCAAACTTAGCAATTATATGGGTGCAAAGTACAACGGGTATGTAAACCATACAAAGGATACGCAGGCGCTGAATAAATAAAAGAGTGTTGATTTTCCTTTAGTGAATTGTCTGTCATTATGGTGGACTTAAGGAAGAATATTTAACATCTTGCTTGTTGTTTTAAAAGATGAAAGAAATAGGAAATTAAAAATAGCCAACGGTAGAGCGCAGAGAGTGAACAAATATAGCAATGATTGCTGCTTGATTGCAAACTCACAGTTAGTTACATCCCTTTTAGGTACTTGTTTTTTCTGCTAACTTTGGCTTTTAACCCCCATTTAGCGAACAGTATGTTTAGTGTAAGGTAGTAGCGGTATCGGCAATCGTTTTGACGCTGTTAAATTTTGAGAAGCAGTAATTATATATTCAGCCCCTCACACAATTACACATAAAATCGGTCAATAGCGGCTTCGTCGTGGATTTTACTTGCTCAGTACCAATGGTGGAAGTACTATCATATAAGTGGAGTTGAGAATTTTAAGGATAAAGTTGCACTTCCGTTTTTAGTAAACCTACTGATGAATGGGAAATTTTACCATCACACAACCCAACAGCGATATTAATTTTGTATGATAATTAACAAAATTGCTTGCATAATTCAAAATTATATCATTGAATGTCCTTCAGAAAAAGATTATGTGTACTATATATTACGTACAACAGTATTAATGCTGGCTACGCTACAGGGTGCCAGTTGAGTGATCTTAATATAGTCTTTTCCAACCCTATATTTTATTACTCAATACCTTGTTGACTCATTAATAAATGTTATTTTTGCCTTTATTTATTGTTTTAATTCATTTTCTTATTTCGATTTAACAAAACTCACCAATTAGCATTTTTAAGGCATGTTTTATCTCCAAAAACAAAAAACACTTGCGCGACTAGGTTGTGAGCTGGGCTTGTGACACGACACTTAAAAGAATAGTCCAATGAAAATTAATAAATTAAAATTATATTTATAATTATTTTTTAGACATGTTTCACCGAAATATTTAGAGTGTAATTACTTAATTTACATATATGTATGTCGGCACTCGAGAAATTCTCCATTTTTAAAACCGGAAATGAAAGTACATAGGATCATTTATTTATAACCATTTTCAGTTAATTTATATAATTTTCAGTTACTATACTAAGTATATCTGGAAAAATTATAAATTTTTTTGTTCAAGGTCATTCTAATCAAAACTGAGTGAAGAAAATCCCATTTTGGATAACGAATTGCAAAAGGGATGATTCCCTCCAAGGCGTGAAAGTATTACTCTTTAGCTACAGGTGGTTATTGTTTCTTTTGGGTGGAAATGAACATACAATACAAATTGTTAGCCTTTTTACATATGTGTAAATGTTTTGTACATATGCCTGCCTTTTTTGCATATGTGTAAATGTCTTATACAAATGTCTGCATGTTACCCACGTAAAATGTGTTTACCCACCCAAACACTTGAAATATTGGAATATACAAATGATATGAAATGGTTGGAACTCATATCCAAATGTATAATACGAGTACATGCAAACGTAATATTATAATATTATGTTCATAAAGTCTAAATTTAAATTTAGTAGTGGCAGTGACAGTTTTTCTAAAGCAGCAGTTATTATTTAAAAGTGTGCTTTTTTTTTATCTTTACCCAACATTCACTGCCACTGCTTCCATTACAACAAATTCAATAATGGAGATATTCTCTTAGTCCAAGAAAAGCAAGTTATGGTGCACCAATTGCATGGTTTTCCTATCCGTGCTATCGTACCACAACAAATCACATACACAGGTATTTGGTTGAAAGGGGATGTTGTGCCCTAAGCTCAACCGCAAGTGGCCGCACCTAAGCCACTGAGTAGGCTCATTGTAGATTCTCCCCTATAATATGATAAACAATATATCTTTAATGTTTGAATTGATTTTGCCACCATCATGCTATGGGATTGTTCACGTTCCCCTTACGCGATCTTATAAGAACAGCTTTCTTTTAAATATTAACGTATAAATTTGCTAGCCCTGAGATATTCAAACACCCAAAAAGCGAAAACGAAATTAACAATAAAATAATGTAGATAATAACAATGCGGTAGTCACTACCTAAACAGGAATTGCAGCTGATTTCAAAGACTGCCACTGTCACTTCTAACTCCAATTCGGTATTTTAGTTTGGGTATCGAAATTGCCCACCAAACATAAAATATATTAGCAAAAAGGGTGTGTGTTGATAGAGAGCAAAAAGTACCAGGAGTAGGCAAAAAGAAAACTTCTACATATTAGTGCAAATTTATAAACTGTTGCTTCCGTTGAAAGGGTAACTGCATGTCCGTATGGAATGTAATATATATTTTTTACACGTTCGGTGGCGACAATTTGTGTAAACTATTGATGCAATATAATCGTTTATGGTTATCTTGATGACCTGTATATAAACATATTTTTTCACATGTAGATATGTTGTTGGTAGTAAGCTTCTGAATTCTCTTGCGATGGCTTTCTGACGATTTCAAACTCTATGCATATTGGTTGTACATATGTACATTTGTGTATGTTCATTGTTTTGAAGAAATGAAATGAGATATTAGAGTTATCAAATTAACATACTCAACTAATTTAAAGAAATATGTATGTATGTATAACTTCGGCAATAAGTGATTGTTGTTATTAGCCACATATATACACAAATGTATAATCTTATATTAATTATTTAGTATTTATTAGGATTTAATGAAATGAATTTTATTCAATTAACATTTACTTTCTTTTAGTGCAAGTATGACATTAGTAATTTTGTTAGCACTTATTATGCCTTTCCTGCCTTTCCATTTGTTATTCTTTACCTTTCAAGCTTCAGCTGACCTGCTTGAATTCTCCTTATGGACATTCCAAATTTACATATATACTGTTTGCACTTGCTGATAGCATAATTTAATTTGTTGAGGGCTTATAATACTCTTCTACGTCAAAAGTTTTTGGCATAGTTTTAAATACAATATAACTAAAGTTCGAGAGCATTTTTTGTATGTATTAGTAAGAGCCGATAACACGTAAAATAAATTGGCGTAAATCTTACATGTAAATATTTTATCTGCGTGTTAACTCAGAAATTTGCTGAATAATTTCCAATATGCAAGAGTATTAATTTTTAAATAATAAGTTGTTGCTGTTATCAATTTTCGTAGCTAGTACGAGTCAAGCTTATTGACGTAGAATCTAATATCCACTGCACGAATTGTCACTACAACAAATATGTTTGTACCCGTATATTTAGTTTAGTTTTTTTCCTGTCTTTTCGGGATCAGAATCAACCATTTGTTTGAACGGGCATTCTTATGAACAATGCATTCTTATGAATCTTGGACGAAACCAACTATTTGTGGAAACTATGACTCAGATATTTCTGAGTTTCAAATAAGATACCATTTTTTAATACAAGTAAAGCATAAAGCAAAGTTTGAAAATTTTAATGCAGTGCAATCTTCTCCTGTTTGTGCATACACATTCATACATATATAAATCAGCGTAGAATGCAAAATCATTTTTTAAGAGATAATATTTTAATGAAAAAGCCTGCTTTATCTCTGTCTCATACTTAACAATATTTTCACTGTTTTAATTTTTTTTAATACAACAAGATTTTTTTCTATGTTCTATTACATAGTATGTACACTCTTATATATAAATTTTATATATTAAAGGGGCCGCAGGTGTATACTAGTTGTTGTTAAAAAAATTTCGTTGAGGCAACCTGAACCAAGGAGAATTATCCGAAGTAATACCTCACACTAAGTTACAATTAACGAACGTTGCATATCGCTCGCCCTTTTTTCATCGTATCAGCATCTACTGTGTAAATAGCGTATGCAAATGAGGCAGCGAAGGATGGAAAAGTAGCGGTACATTCTACGGCCATCAACCCAATGACGTCGTTTTTATATACGGTTGCACTTTATTAACAAGATATTACAATTTTGTTTTCAACACACCTGTTTCTTATAATCGAATTACATATTTCGTTGATTTTTTAAATGCTTTTTTTTAATTCAGCTCAATACTGACTTTTATAAAACAGTGACCTGATTTTTATAAATAGGTTGCACTGCACAATGACGTCACAGCAAAGTTAATTTTTTTTTTCAAACACTTTTAACATTGAAAAGTGGAAAATGCTGCAAGAGTAATTAAATTTTTACTGATTATGCAGACACACATATGATTTGTTTATAAGTTGTGACAGTATGTTAAAGTTTATACAAGAATTATGCAGTCGTATTAAACATAAAAGACGGTGAGAGTCCTTTCTCTTAGATTCCAATGTATTAAAATTCAAAAAATTCAATTCAAATTTTAGAAATACTTTCCGAACCCGCTCGGTGCGATTGTTACAATTAATGTAATATGACTTTCAACCGAAAGTGTAATATGGTATTCCAACTCATAGCGTGAAAAATGTGGGCATATGTATGTGGTTAAAGGTATAAGAATCAGAGAACCTTGCACAGCTGCTCTACGAAAAATTCAACTCTAAGTAAAACTACAAACTCTAAGTAAAACTAAATTTTGCAAAAAAAATTACAAACCCTTTATATCCTTAATAGTTAATAGACGTTGAAAATAATGTAATTAGACAACAATTGATTACGAAAAAGTTATTTTACCAAACCAAAGATGCAGATCAAGATCATATCACTCGGAGTTTTGGTATGCTTGCTTAAGCATTTCTGACTTACCTTTTTTTTACAAATTGATAAATGGTATTTAATACTTGCGCGAACTTAGCTCTTCCCTATTTATTTTTATTCATTTTTTATTTGCTGTTTGTCACTTTTGCAGAGAGTATACGAAGTTCTTTCTCTGTTGCTTTGCATAGAGTATGAAAGGAGTAAAAAAATCTCGAAAGCATAATGAGAATTTTTTCTTTCAACATTTCTCCCCGTCTGTTTTTGTAATTTTCCTCATTTCCACTTTCGCATTACTTTCGTAGCCTGAAGTCCCACACTTAGCCCACACCTCTTAAAATAATCAAACATTTTGGCTATGGAGGCGAAAGCAGTCAAATATAATCGCGAACAAGTTGCAAAGGAAAGTGGTAGTTTTTATTGGTGGTTGTGGAGTTTCGTAAAAGAGAATAATGTCATAGTATTAATTTATTCTCGCAGGAGGGGTACTAATTTTAAATTTAAAGGAAGTAGGATAAAAAGAATAGAGTTTTTTTTATGTATGTGTAAGTAAATGCATAAAGGTTACAAGAATTTTAATCATCGTACCAGAGAAAAAATCTTTAATGGCGTTGCACTCATATATCTAAATAATGTTGTTTTAGCTCTTTCTGAAAGATGCTTGTTTATTTCTCAAGTTATTAACATTTTATAGAGAAAAATCTAAAACAAAATACAAAGGCAATATTTTTCGAGAATGGTATTATGTGCAAATGAGTATTAGATAATCTTCGGAGCTTATTGATTACAGATACGCTCACAGATCAACTAGAAATAACTTAGTAATTGAGGTTATTCAGTAAGATCTTTTTTTTAGAAGGGATACAACATAAATTTGCATAACATCATCTCACTAAATTGTTGAGATCTTCTTGCAAGAATTATTTAACTTGATGCCATTTGTTTACATATGCGTCTTCCAGTCATACGCCATCCTTGGAAGACAATTGATGAATATGAGAAAAAGTTGTGGACCTAGACTACTGCTCGAAATTTCATCAGATATGTCAGAAGATATACAGATTTTAAAAACTGCTCTTAAATTGTGTGACTAGCGGTATATGTAAGAAATATTTTAACATTTTTTTACATATGCTGAGGGTTTTTATTCTTCGTACTTTATACGAAAAGACGAACTCGGTCGAAAATCATGGAGAATATGGTAACGGAAAAAAATTTGAATGAGTGAGGTTCCTCCAACTTTTATGCCGATGTTTCACAGGTCACCTGACATAAAATGATAAAACTTACGTTTTGGTTTGCTTAACGTAAATTTTCGGAGGAAAAATGTATGTCGAAAATTACAGAAATGAATAAACAAATACTTAACCTTTTGTATGATGGGTATGGATATAACTGTATTCCTGAATCCAGTGAAGTTCTCACGACTTGGCTACGTCTTAAGTGCGAAACTCGTATTCTGGCAACAGTTCTGATGAATTAATGTCACACCGAAATAACAGCAAACAAAAAAACTACTACAAATGAACTTAGCCATCCTTATTTCTTCCGGTTAGTTTAATAACGGTTTAGTGGAAGTCATCAATTTAAAACTTCGATGGGGATATGTTAAGACTTAAATATTGTATACAATATATTTAGTTTGTTTAGAGGAATAAAGGTTTGAAGTGTTTACGTGTTCGTCGATTCTCTGGTGTCAAAAATATATATCAGGGATTTTGGAACGTATTTTGAAAATATTTCAAAAGATGACGATAGTACCGCTCACTCGTCATGTCATTTTGGTAATTTTTTATTGGCATAAAACAGCAACGTAATCATACGTCAGCCCCCGTATTCATCAATTTTGGCAGCATCAACTATTTCCGGCTCTCAAGATTAAAGCAGTTGAAGCAGAGGAGGGGAAGACCTCCACTCCGTTGGAAAGGTGAAGTGGAGAAGGGCCTAGATTCATTTGGGTTTGCGTAGAACGGTTTCGTTAATCCGGCTATCATCGTTTAAGCGATGCCGACGGCAATAAAGAAGAGCAGCCTTAAAGATAGATACCCATCAAAGTACAATTTTTTCCTATGCTTCAGGAGATAAACTGATTAGATTCAAAAAAATCTATGTAGGAAGAGTATTAGAGGGAGAGAAACAGAAATTGATTAATAAACGAATACAATTTATGAAAAATTAAAATTGATCTTATTTGAACATACCTTGCGTGTGCATGTGCTCATATTTGAACGGAAGTGACAAAGCCTACCAGCAAAGTTATTCGCTACGGATATGCAATAACGTGAATTAAACCATAGAAAAGGAGTATTTTTAAACAGGAAGGACAAAATTTGGTCCGCGTTGAGAGTAGCGCGAATACATAAGAAACTGCGTTGTTTAAAACATACACATATGCATGTATAGATATGTGCGTGGATGTGTAAAGATTAGTAGTGGTAGAAGGCACTTAAGCAATCCATTTTTGTCAATCTTGCATAAATTACACATTTTTAAAGCCACAATTTTAATAAAGTACAAATTGTGTATAAAGCGGGAATTAGCGAGACTGTACTGTCTGACCAAGGACAAAATAAACTCCGTAAGGGTTTATTGTAAAAATAATTCCTAATAAAATTTTTCTACCAGCACTACTACTACATGAAAGCCAATAATGACTCCGAAGCTATTTCAGAAATCAAAAGAGAACTTTCGTGAGAAAACTAATAGGTAAAAGAATATAAGGGTCCAAAAGTGTTTCGCTTTGACCTGGAATCAATACAACTCGAAAAATGCCTTTGCACTTTGTAATATACGCTGGATTCATCATACATTAATTTATTTTCCAACATTGTTTAAGAAATATAACAACTAATAATAAAAACATATATGAACTTTTATGTTGTACTTACGTATATGTATGTTTACAATATATAACTCGATTTCGCACAAAGTACTGCTCTTATATATATTGAACATATACATATGTATATATAAATACATTGACGTACTAACGCTTGAAGGCATTTGATTCGTAAATGTTTTCGTCTTAATTTACATTATATACATATATATTAAAGTGTATAGCAATTAATTTAATTGTGACTAGGATTTATTCATATTAAATGTATTAGAAGTAGAATTCTTTTTCAATTTTCTTTCAAATTTGTAATGATACATTCACACGTACCTACATTATTATATAAATATAATAAATACTCAATATAAACTATTATATGTAGTATACATTATGCATATGCAGATATTTAACTATACTACACGTAACTGTTTTATTGCACAATTTTCAAATGATTGCATGATTGATTTTTATTAAGAAAAAAGTAAATGCCTTAATCCTATATTCATAATACATATATATAAATACATACATGAGCTAATACACCTAAATATATTGGAAATTAATTACAATTATATCATGTTTTATAGGAAATACAATTTCTCGTAGTAGAGCAATGAATATCTCTCGACATATGCACCAAGCTTTTCGAAATAATAGCAGAACAAAATTACAAAACCATCTTTACAAATTTATTTGACTATAATCTAAACAAAGACTTTGACTTTTATATTTAGATCAAATTAAAATTATTCGGAAATGGCTTGAATAATATTAAAACTCTTACCTATAGAATATACAAGAGCTTTAGTTTCCCGCTCAGAATTTATTTTCAAAATAAATATGCACAAGTGTTGAAACAGCTTGACTACTACGTACCAGAATCATTATTGTAATTAATCCAAGGAACATTTTATACCATATGTTTCTGAATCTACAAGAAAAATTATACATTCTGCGATTTTCATTCTTCAATTATTTTATGTACATACATACATACAATTGACAAAAGTTTTCTTAAGTAACACACTTTCCGAAAATCTTTGCATTTTGATAAAGATTACGGTTAATTTTTACTTTATTTATTTATTTTCTTCATAAATTTCATTGATATATTTTAGATTGCTTTCAGTTTCGAATCGTGTGTATTCTACTAACAGTTAATACATCTTATAATATCTAAATCCTACATATTTTATCAAATATCTATTCAAATATAAATTCATCAATTTCAAGCAGCATTTTCAACTAATAGTTATCACCACTAATTTTTTAGAGGAGGTATTGGAGGTATATGGTTTTATAGTAACTTCCTTTTCGGAATTTTCACTCGATTCAAACAGTAAATATAATTTATAATGAGCTTTACTATAGTATTACTTTTATATTTCACAATATTTTCTGTAGTATAGTACATGGATGTCTTTTTATGAATAACGTAACTGAAAAGAAAAGAAAACTGCAAAGGAAAAACATTTGTAATTTTTTAATTTTTTAATCCACTTTAATTGAGCAAATATACAATTTTAAATTTTACTAAAAACCAAAAACATTTAAATAGAACAAATAGAAACAATTGCATTTAACTAAAAATAATGTATGGTTTGAATTTTTTTAACTTATAGTCAATTTTGATTTTCTTCGTTGAATTATTGAATACGACTTAAAACTTATAAATTATATAAAAGTGATTCAACAAGTTAATATAGATAAATTTTAAATATAATTTAATTAAATAGTTCAACATAATTATTATACAATTATTACATAGGCAATACATATGTACATTTATATTTACATTTTTTTAATTTATATTTACATCGGTAAGTTTTTTTTTAAATAATATAAATTTGGTAATTAATTGTATTTTTGTAAGCATTTAAATAAAAAATGGCACTGTTAATAAAAGAGCAAAGATTACCGCCCCTACAGTTTTGTATTTTTACATTTCCTTTCTACTGTAATGAGAACTAATTAAGTACTAGGCATTAAATATTAACAAATGTATATAGATAAATACTTATATGTATAAATATATACATAATATATATATTCTTTAGCTCAATGTTGTACTGATTATTCGTCTTAGTTATGATGTAGCGAGGAGCTAACTTATTCCATGCAATTTCTAAAATCAGCTCAGTTATTTCTGCTAGCTGCACTTTCGTCTATCTGAATTCTTATCCTCGCTAATAAGGTGCGCAAAAATAGTGTCAGTAGCAGAATTGGATTTACGCTCGAATAAAAATATTCGAATTTTCGGCCACTAGAGTCTTTTGACCATCTTAGAGTGATATCCCGTTCCTACTCTATTAGAGTGCAGTGTTTTAAACTTGTTAAATGGTGTTGTTGACGCATATAGAGTATTGATGTATTATCCAATTCTTCAAGACCTAGATCCGCATCCATCATTGCATCAGAGTGGTATGCAGGACTTACTTTTGATAATGACACTGAACGAGTTTTGCTTCGATGAATACTTAGATCCTCGGGCTCAGTTTGTACAGGTATTTCACTGTTTATTTGCATAACTTTGGAAGGCAAAATAAATGCACGATGAAAATCTTGGGCCATCATTGTGCTATTCCGTCCAATATCGATGCTAATGTCACTCTCGGATAGATCGAGTGGTGTTTCTTCTTCATCTTCATCATCAGCGGAGGTTTCGGGGATGCTTAGCGTAGTACCAACAGGCGACATGTTGGTACGGAGTTGAGCATTGTAATGGTCATACGATGATGCTGAGATATTTACCGCGTGAACAACATTCATAGGCTCCTCCGACCCACGGCTGGTGCCCATAACAGACTTCTGATCACACAGTCCATAATCAACATTACGACCACTGGGACTAAGTCCTGCATTAGGTGACGTTGGTGGTGATTGAAGGCTAGATATTGTTGTTTGGCCACATTTGTGATTCAACAAATGATGGCGTCTGCGAAATTTGATGTGACACTCAGTACATTCAAATGGCTTTTCACCATTGTGTACTAGCATGTGAGACTTTAATTGGTTTGAGTCACTGAATTTACCATCGCAGATTTCGCAGGAATATGGGCGCTCACCAGTGTGTACACGTAAATGACGACGGAGATTGGCTACTTGGACAAATTGACGGTCACAGTGAGAGCAATGATATGGTTTCTCACCGGTGTGCAGGCGCATGTGGGTTTTAAGGTGGTGGTCACGGGTGAAGCGTTTGTGACATTCAGGACATTCAAAAGGCTTCTCACCCGTGTGTGTGCGCTCGTGATTCTGTAACACATGCTTGTATCCAAAGGACCGAGAACATATTTTGCAAGTGAAACTTTTATCACGGGAGGAGTCTTTTGTGGAAGAGACAGGTATTGTTATATCGGTTCTACTATGAGTGTCGTGTGCTGAACTCGGAGAAGATCCAGATGATGAAGGGGAGATCGATCCAGTTGAATTATACAAATCATTTACGTTCATCGAAATTTCTATTGGTGCAGAAATTAAATCTTTCTTAACCGCAAGTTTTCGTGGCTTTTTTGCTAATTGCTCATTATGTGTAGAGGTTGCAGCCGATATATTAAGACTATGTTTACCACTATTTGAGGGTGTTGTTGAGGTGATGGGTGAATTTGGACTAGCAGGTGGCGAATTCGGGCCAGGGTTTAACGGATGATTATTTCCCCACATAGTACCAAACATCGCTTTATGCTGAGGAAACAACTGAGTTGCCATAAGGGCAACAGCCGCTTGGCGATTGGCGGCCAGCAGTTGTGATGGCGACAGCATACCGAAAGCTGTACCGGTGGCAACTTGCTGCAAGCTGGTATACAAATTGGTGGCAGATGTATTGGCAGACATTGGAGGAGACATGGATAAAGTATGGAAATCTACATCGTCTCGTTGCATGCCAGCTAGGGCTGCTGCTATACCTGAAAGAAAACAATACAAATATTTAGTTGTGATTCAATTCACGAAAATGTATTGTAAAAAAATTAAAATTATTATAAAACCCTAGTTTACAGTTTATTTAGGTACGAGTTGTGGGTGCTATTGACAAAAATTTCGATTTATATTAAAAATTAATTAATTTCTGAGTTAGGTTTTATATATAAAAAACGATAAACGTACTGAAATAATTGTTTCCATAAAAGCGAAGACATTTTTGGCGAAAAATTTACCAATATTTGATTTGTTATCAATGATTTATAAACAGATATACACACATATTGCACGAAATTAACATCACGCAGCAGCAGAAGAATATACATATGCCTATGTTCTCAAGGAAAAACCACCTAACACTTATTTTCAAATTGTAAGGGAAGCAGTTTAAAGTATCAAATTTTCATAAATCTTCATACAATTTCCAGTAATTATGTTGGATAACTTACGTCGTATAATGAAAAACATCGAATTATTTTTGCATGCTGCTGAATATGATTAGGACAATAATATAAGTCGGTCGTAACTTGAGTTAGGTGATTATGGCTTGTAACAATTCGTATACATATGTCTAAGCATATAATACTTAATACGGCGAATAAAGACTTGCGATATATCCCATGCTTCTTAAAGAGAGGTACGATTCAAAGAGAATATATAAATATATGAAAATATGTAGTCCATATGATTTGTAAGAGAGAAAGTTTTGTACTCAAATATAACATAAGGGGGCTCGTAAAGGGTAATGAGTGAACCTTACTGGCAAAGAGTTTTTTGTGCTGTGCTAAGTTGTAGTTTATAAAATCATTCTTCTAATTTTTATTCGTGTACTAGTACTATCTCTATACTTTCTTCTTATTTTGGGGGCGTGTGTGTGAACGAGTTAAATGCCGGTCGTGAGAACATACATGCTCTTATAATTCAAGACAAAACAAAAATCATACATTTGTTATCAACAAAACTATAAACAAAATAGAACATGCGAATTTTTACAGTAAATACTTGCGGTTAGTGATAATGATAATTATCACGAGCAGGACAAGCAAAGTGGAGGTTTCTTAAAGGCATAAAGGCACAAGTATTAAAGGTGGATAATATAGTCACTGAGACGTCATATTTGAGGGAAGCTTTTTTGTGTGTAAAGGAGTGCATTGAGTGTAGGTATTCGTGATGGCGCCTATAGCGCCATAGTGATATGACGAAGCGAATCAGCCTCCAAAGAGTTTTAAGGAAAGTGTTAAAGGGGTTGTTTTTAGTATGGATAATGGCAATGGGCGCCAAATAAATATTACAATTAAATATGTGGTTATCTTTGGTTTTTTTTTATTAATAAAAGAACTCAGAAACTATTATTATATTAATAATATACAAAATGATCGAAAAATACAACTAATTAATTTTGTTTAAGTCAATTACATATCTTACTTCGTGTTAAAGGGGTTGTTTTTAGTATGGATAATGGCGATATGCGCGATTAAAATAGGTTAGAGTTTAAAGGCGTTAGTGTTTGTGGGATTGAAGTTATAAAAATTTGTGTACTATATTAATTAAATATGTGGTTATCTTTGTTTTTTCATTAATAAAAGAACTCAGTAACTATTAATAAATTAATAATAAAAAAATGATCGAAAAATACAACTAATTAATTTTGTTTAAGTCAATTATATATACATACTTCGTGTCTGAGCGTCCTGTAGCATTGATATTGCCATAATATCTGTTGTAAGTTTATATCCCGATAAGAGGTAAATTGTTGTACAATACTCGAACTTAGTGTAAAAACCTTAAATAACAATTCTTTTGGAACTATTCGTTATGAAATTCAATCAATATGAATTATTGACGTCTTGTGTTAACTTTGATATAGGTTCTTATGGAATTTCGTTTGAGGAGCACTTTGGTACTTTGAGGTAGTTTTGTACGTAACTGATTATAAATCCTATTTTTATTTCACTTATTTATGTATTCAAAAAAGTCACAAATTCTCAAAAATGAGGTAGTCCATTTGTTTATGAATTAACAAATTCTCCATTAACTAAAAAATTGTTTTGAGGTATTTTATGTTGAATTCCAGTACTATGACAAGATATCTCAAATACGTTTAAATATAATTTTTACTTCGTTCTTCAGCTCTGCTCGATGGCGTTGTGTACCAGACGAGTTTTCGTAACAGAGTGATACGATTTGCATGCAATTACGTTGATATATAATGGCAGGAGCGACACCAAATCATAATTGTGTATATGTGGTGGCACGTCCTTTGCGACAGCGACTTTCGGGCTTTTTTATGGCGTTTAAAAGAACGATTTGTTATTCTTCACTTTCTTATAAGATTTTCGAGTTACACTTTTACGTAAATTCAGAGGGTTGTGTTGTTATTCCATTCGGTTTTTATTATTATTAAGGTGTGAGTGCATCTTTGTGTAGAAAAAATATTGAAAAAATAATACCACGCACTACCAGCGTCAAATCAAGACTGATATGAATCTTCTGCGCGACTCAGCTTTAAGTAAGCAAATACATATCTATAGAAAAGGCAACGTAGCACAACACTAAAAATGAGGACGTGAAAGCAGGCACTCATAAAGAGGGTTGATTTTAGGCACACTCGAAAATATTCACTCAGAGCAGCAACGGTAACCATATACATATACAGATGAATGTATATTCATATATTTATAAAGCAATACGGCTCTATAAAAGCAGCAGCAGCAACAGGAGTCTTTGCGAAGAAGTAAGATTACGATTTAACATTGAAATTATAATGTCTCGTGAAAAATATATAACAAATAGTTTTTTCGCTGAGAACTGCCCAAAATTGGTGCACAAAAAATGAAACAACTCAAAAGAAAACAAATCCCTTTCTCGATAATTTCTTATGAGCTGCTTGATTACTCACAGGTAGACAGTGTTCACTCAATACAAGTACTCATTCTTTAATTCTATTCGTTTGCTCAAGTCATTTGGTTATATTGCGAAATGGTTTGTTGGCAAAATTTCTTTTATAGTCATTAGTTCTTCCAAGTACTATTACGAATAATATAGTCCTCTCGTGAGACTTGTCCTTGAACTATACTTTAATTTAAGAAAGCAGAACCGAGCTAATGCGACTTTTTGATTCTTTTGGTAGCTTGGATATATTGATGAGTATTAAAAATATTTAACTCTAGGCATTAAACACTTTACACATACACAAGTACACTGTATAAATGCATTATATACATAGGCATATATGTATTTACTATGTCTAATACCGCATTTTACTATGTCTAAATACCACATGCGTCGCTGAGCTAATTTTAATAATATTTAAATTTTTTCCAGCTCGGAAACTTTTTAGTACCAAAACATTCTTATACTAAAGGCATTAGCTTTAAAATAATAAGCACATAACCTGATCCAAAGATTTGACATTATAGGTTATGTTTGGTACGACTATTCACAAATTTTAAAGTTAGAATGTAGAATTTTTATTCTACTACACTTTAATAAAAAAAAATATATACATATCTTACATTTTTTAAACAAGGACTGCTATATACACAATTTGAATCATTGTTTGCCTTCATCAAAACAATTTGTGATAACAGATCCTTTGCGTTGAGTGCTGCTGGTACACTTCCCCAGCCTACTCTTTCACTCTTTGGATATCTTCGCTCTTTCTTTTAATCAACCCCATTTTGCTCTAACAGTTCCGTACGTAAAGGGCTCCTCCTATAAAACTTCTCAATATTGAGTCAGTCAACTAAAGCAACCACTTATTATGCGAATACATATATGTATGTGTATGTATATTATGTATAAAATATTTCTATATACACATATTAGATGGGATTTACTCTTCATTCACTAAAAGACTGAGGTCTCTTTGTTACTTCCTGCTTTATGTGAGTGGTTTTATTATTTACTTCGTTCTTCCGATTTCGTCTAACTTATCACTTCCACATATTTGTAAATATGTTACACTATGTGTTATGTCAGAGAATTTCTGAAGCCCTAGGCGCATACTCCAAGTGTGCGCTCTTTGTTGTTTGAATTTATTTGTTGATTCAAATTATACCTAAGTATCTGAAGCTTCTCTTTGTTATTTCCAATATTGAAGTAATTAGTTCTTCGTAGTTGCTAAATTTCTTTGTCTAACGCAGTATTCGATCTATACTGTAAGCTTTTGAACATACTTAAATATTCTACTGTGGCACAAAACTTTTTTAAGTTACTGCTACTTATTCTATTCGTAACAAAAAATGAATTCGAAAGAGAAATATCTCATAAATTTTCACATCAGATGCTTGGACCATGCCGAGGTCTTTATACCGTTTATGAACATATCAAATTTATTGCAAAGTGCAAAATACGATTTAAATGATTTTCAGTGTCATTATTTATTTGAATTTACGAGATATCCGAAGTCAAATTTATTAATATTCTAATACAAAAATATATCCACATACAAAGTTTCGTTCGAATATCTCAAAAACTGAGAGACTTACTTGGCTAAATAAACTCAGCTCCTCATTCTGATAATATCAGTATACATTTTGACGAGCTACCTCCTCCCGTTTTGATACTTATGTGCATTCTTCGGATCATAGTTAATATACCTTTTCATGTTCATGAAATATTGAAAAAAGGTCGTTCATAATCGATAAAAGAAATATGAATAAAAATGTAGACCGATATAATATTAATTTTGGTTGTTTTATGCTAGACCAATTCAAAACAAAGCCATAATATACATTTTTGAGGTAGAAAGTTTACACACATTTAGTTTAACATACTTCTCCAAGTGGTAGAACATTTTTCAAGGAGCTGAATATTTAAATTAATAAAAAATTATATATGTATATGTGTATTCAGATGAATTTCTATATAGTAGTTTCAGCGATCAAGGGTTGTGAAACTGGCTCTAGTATAAACACACTTCAAAATTATCAGTTTTTATAACATTTTCAAACGCTGCCAGATCAAGAGCCAGACTGATCTTTGGGCATTTTAATTGAAAAACCCAATTGGTACACTTACTAGGAGTTACGTAAAAAACGCTTTAAATACTAGAGTTTGGACATGTGATATAGCTAAATACCACATTTAAATCAGGTATGCGACTTCTTATGGCCCATGAATTTATGCTTTTCGTGAAAACAACCGACTATTATTAGACATTCTCTGGAAACATTTAATCATTATAAACCACGTTTTAACCTTCCGTTAAAAATAAAATATATGTATGCATGTATATTTATAATGGCAAAACTATTTTTAATTTTATTTCAAATTATACTATTTTATTCATACAATTACTAGAAATGCTTTGAATTTAATAAAGTTTTCTTACTTATTTGAGTCACAATATAGTAATTATTTAACGTTAAATGCTTGTACGAGTAAAACTGTCAAAATTAATTAACTTTCATTTGCGGCCATGGGATATAAATAGTTACCTCAGATTCATTTTCATTTCATATATTTGTTTAAATAACATATTATTGGCATTGGCTCATTTCTCATTACTCGAAAATTTTAAGCAAAGTTTAAAAATCATTGAAACGCCAAAGAAATTTTGAAAACAAAGCTGATTTTTTTTTCTGCTGGGCAGTTGAGCAATGGCGAATATCGAGCGAGCATTGAGCTGCTCGCAGTGCTCGATACCCGGGTATCTAGAGCTCTAATTTATATGCATATTTCAAAGTTTTTTGCAGATGCGTTTACAACTCAACTCAATTAAGGCAAAAAAATTAATAAAATGGCAACTGCGCCTTGATTCATCATAAGTTCATTGTCATATATTTATATTGCACATAACCAAAATAGTATTTATTATATCATTTAAACGAAAACCAATATACTATGTATATCAAGAATAATATTTTCTTTTACACATGAGCCACATTGGCTCAGTTAAATGTTTAAAATTAACTTGCTTTTAATTTGAATAACTTCTATTTTTCCACGTTACCACTTCGACTCCGCCTTTTTAGCAGCTTTCGACGTCGTGCGCGGGTGCGTATCTTTGCTGCCACAAGATAATGATTCGAGTCGGTATTTGGCTATCGGAACGTACTCACATCTAGAACACTGGATACATGTCTTCCGCCTATCACAGCATGATCCATTTGGTTACGTGTTTTTCGATCTCCCTCCCACCACAAACTCAACACTCCTCTGCCCTTTTTTAAATTGCCGCTGAGGTCGATTTCACAAGGACCCACCTTCCTCCGTCTTTGTCCCGTCAATGGCATTCCTTGGGCGGCAGTGATGTCAACCTTCATTCTTCTAATGGACATCAACCAGCTGGGCAGCGGCACCTTCCCAATTAATGGACCGGAAATTTCTGGTGCATGCCCTCAAATCGTGATCCTTTAAATGTTTGCATTTGTTGTCATCAAAATTTTTGTCTCTCATCCGAAACATTTGTTGATTTTTCATTGGAGTGTAGTTTTTATGTGGTGGGTCTCAAGCCCTACGCACAACCGCAGGGGATTTGCCTTCTCACTTTAGCTCGCCTCCAAACCGGTGTTTGTTGGCTACCCAGAGGATACCTGGTCTAAGGCCGGAAGTCGGGAGCTGCTTGAACCATATGTTAAAGAATCGTTTCTGGCCACTCGCAGGTGAATGACAGTCAAAAGCTTTCCTCACTTGCGTGAACTTCTACACATGGCCCCATCCTCCTCCAACATAATTAAAACTACTAAATAAATGTTATGTTATAATATGTCCCAAGCATATTATATATTTAAAATTTTAGATGTTGTGCGCATTCAAATTAATGTATGCTGCCGATTTTCCGCAGAGATAAATACATTCTGGGTACCAACATTGGAACGATTAGATTCAGAATTTGAAGTGAAAATAAAATAGTGGTTCCAAATATTTGATTTGAGTGTGCGCTCGTAAATATGTACATATGCAGGCATTTCCTAGAAATTGCAATTTTGGCCATGCTCTCTGAACACAGTTTGTATTTACATGCAAAAATACATATTTAGTTTGATACGTCGTAACCTTTCCTTTTGACTAGATGACACAGTTTTACTAATTTGTTACGAATTGTTTTAAAATATCGAAACAGTGCCTTTGATGTTAATAACTATTCAAATATCGCCAGGCAATGATTGTTCAAAGACTATGTCAACCATTGTTACTTGCCTGTGTTTCATGTAATATTACGTAAAAACCGATGCATGTCCAATTGCTTAGCAAACATATAACAAATATGTACATTCATATAAGGTTAACTTTGTTGGAAACAATATTTGTCTTATAATAAGGGCCGATGGTAAAGATATGAGTGCAAAATTTTAAAATAATCTTTTATTTGCAAAAAACCTTAAATTATAACAAAAGCATTCTTCAAATTTGTCACTTACGAGTACAACTGGCTCACAGTAGAAAAAAATTTAAATATGTTTGAATGGTTTTTCCCAGGAAAATAGGAAAGAGAAAATATATTTATGGATGGATATAGCAGCGCGAGAAATACAATAGGTAACATTGAGCGATATTGAATAAAATATCAATATACCCGCAGGCCAGAGGACAGTACAAAGAAAAAATGTGATTTTCTTTAAACCGTTCAGTATTGGAATACATCAGAAAGGAAAATGTTCAAATTATTCATACTTTATGTAATTTTTGTGTGTATAACTATTTATAAATGAATATCTACTTTCTTTGGTTAACGCAGTCAAAGCCGTATTTATTAATGCCAGGAGAAAATACCTATGGAAGAAAATTTAGGGAAACCCCTCAGAAGAAGTCGGAAATGGACCTAAAAGAGATATATTTGAAAAAAAAATCATGTCTGTAGTTCGATTTACTTGAAATTTTTTTACATAATTGACTATTTATTTATATAGACATGCAAAATATATTTTCTTCACATAAGTGAGCCCTGAACCGATTTATTCGAAAAAAATTGCATTTATCGTTCGACTCTTATGGTTCGATTAGATTCAACTTTTGTACAAAGGTACCTTCTTGTCTACATTATAAAATAAAAAAATTCCCTCTGGAAAATGGGACTTACGACAGATCCGACATCGGGATGATCTGCAGATTTTCTTAGGAGACTTTTATTATAAGTTTCAAAATATAAATTTATTTTTCTAAATATATTTTATCGCCTTCAAAGTAATCATCTCCCGATGTAATTTACATATGCAGACGTTTCCAATTTTCGATCAATTTTTTATTTTCATCGTCCGGAATGGCTTTTAATTCTATCATCGATTATCGTTAAATCTTTTCAACCGACTCAAAACAGTTTTCCCATAGCGGTATTTGGAACTAGATGAATAGCCTGAAGCGAATACGGTGGTTGTGGGACAACATGATTAGGCATATATGTATGTGCATATGTATATTCATGTATATACTTATATAGAAAAATCGAAGTCTCAAGTCATCAGCACTGTGAAATGGCTGAAGTGCCTATTGTTTGCAATGGTATTTATCTTCCATAGATGCAGATTTCCAATCTCAGTTTTTGCGTCTTCCCATTCGGGAAAAGACCGGGAGATTATGCCCAAATTTTTTGACCAACCTAGTGTTCAAATAAATTCTCCTCTTAGACGCCGTGAGTTGTCCTTCCATAAATCTCTTTCTGCGAATAACTTTACGTGAACAACTCACAAAACTCAAACAATATTCCTTGTTAACAGTTTGATCAAGCAGAAGGAATTCATAAGGCACAACTCCTTGGTAATCGAGTAAATTTGAAAAACGTTCCCTGCGCCATGGTAGTATGCTATTGTTAGCAAATTCCTCTCCCACCTTTTCATTTATATGCAAAAAAGTATCGTCTTTAACGAGGTTTAATATGAATATTAATAGCTCCTATTTTCTGTTAGGCTATTAGCCTATTGAGAGCGTCACTAGTGCTAAACTAACCTAGCATCCATATTTATTATTCTCGTTTTCAATACAATCGTTTATAAATTGTTTACCCATAAAAAGTAAATGTAGGAAAGACAATTCGAAAACCATATTGACTAAATAATACGTGCACTCATACGTATAAAGAAAATAGAAATAAGAACGGAGGTGTTTGATGCTATGACAGAAAAGTGATGAAAAGAGAAAAAAGAAGTTGATCCTGCTTACAAACGTATGTTATGTAGTATGTGTGAACGTATGTCTTAAATACCGCAACACGCGCTAACTTTTGCCGGCAATTGTTGCCAGCTATTTGTGAACAGAATTCTTCTTCCGGCGTGCGTCGGGCGTATCCACAATTTTTTTATTGTCTTGATATCAAGTTATTTTTTTGATTGCGCACTGCTTAACGATTCGATCAGTTGGGGTTGTAAGACGCTGGCAGTAGATCGTACAGAGGCAACGTGTTTCCGATATTTTCGAATTTTTAAGGGATACTTTCCTTTTTTATATGGATATACGAACAGCATACGCCTGAAGTGAATAAGTTCGACACGCACTTCATATTAGCACATGTTTGAAAATTCCATTGCTATTTCTAAAAGATAAACGAAAGGGAGACACATAACTACATATATGTACACATATATAAGTACATATACATATATTCTGAGTTCATAAGTCTCAGCTGGTATATGTGTCCGTTTTCGAAGGGGCGTATCACTTTTACAAAGTTCGTTCTTTTAGTAACAAGTGAAGTTTAAAATTTAAATTTTTATATATATCTAATATATATATAATCTATATATTTTTATATATATATATATATCTAAAAAAAAATCAATACATGTATGTTAGAAAATATGAAAGATTTATTGTGTAAGCACTTTCATTCTTAAATGCATATTCGAATTTGCCAAAAAAAAAAACATTAACATTTTACTTTCGATTTTGATAGTTTGTTTGTATACTCACCCCTCTTTTTATTAAATACCGTTTCATATTACCACAAATTTGCTTTAATCTTACATTTTGTATAAAAAATTGAGAATTTTTCCGAATGATCAAATAACACTAAACATACTCGCAAAAAAGAGAAGTGCTCAACACACAAAATTGCATTCCTCCTATAAATTGTACCGTTTTCAGTGAAAAAAACTGACAAATTAACACAAAAAAGAATAAAGGCTTTCAAATGTTTTCAAGTGGAATAGGTGGTAGAGAAGAGATTATTGCTCTGAGATATTGTGCATATATAGAGAACAAGGCTAAGGATTGTCAATATTCATATATGTATATATGTACATTCATATATAGAGAAAATAAACTGCAATAAGAGCTCATCCCTCATTGGTATCCCACAAATAAAAAATATACTCAAACAATGACCGAATAAATATGAAAGTGTACTAGCCGTACAGACAAAGCAAGCAACAACAAAAACAAACAGTGTGGAAAAGTAAAGGGTGGCGAATTCATGAAATACAGCACAAGTGTATATAATTGCATTATCCTGCAAAAAATGCAACCAGCTCGATTCCTTTCCATGGTATGGACCAGTGGTCAGCCTTTCCATAGTATAACTGTGCCCAGGCACATATGGGAGAAATGGAATTTATAATAAAATATATTCAATAATACTCACATGAGATTAATTCATGTCGAATTGTACCTAATTGAGAGTCAAATCGGAATAGTCTCCTTGCACGATAGTCTCACAATGTTTTCCAGGGCGAGGAGAGCGGGACACCACACCTGCGCGAAGCCCACATCCAACGGCAATGAGGATCTAAGTTCAGAAAAAAAATTAATGCTGCTAATATTGCAAAGATTCAATCATTTGGTTAGGTTGAGGTTACCCCATTAAATTTAGTCGTAGTCATGTGCTCTGTGTTGCTATCAAGGTTAACAATTTATTTCTAATTTTTAAATATGATAAGATTAATACATACATATATTCTTGATTTATGTTTTAGCTATTATTAATGACAATATCGATATTGTTCAAGAGGTAGCGGATTATAAATATCGTATTAAAAAAAATATTACTTAATTATACTCAAAATGGCCAGCTGAAGTACCTACTACCTTCTAATTAAAAGAATAAAACAAAACTATTAAAATATGGATATTAGGAACCAATGCAGAGATGGTCTACGCTTTAGATTCAGCTTGATACCATTATTATTACAAATCGACCTAATAATAATTAGAGCACTTCAATAATGAAAGTGTGAAATGAATATCCCTAAAAGTGGGTGGAATGTTTACAACCAATTGCGGCGATACTGAAATGATTGTGGATAAATCCACGTTTGTACCTTATTAACACTTAATCCTTGAAAGGCACGCAAGGTTAGAATATGTTGAGCAAAATGTATTTATGTCTATTTTCTAATTTCATGATTTACAGACTGCCCAAAATGAAAACAGTAACGCCTCCGTTTCTTAAAGGATAACTAAAATTCGTAATTTAACAAGAAAGTTGTATAAACTAAACCAACAAACTAAACGACGCAAATAAATTACCATTTTCCTTTAAAATCAAAACATTGTTTGAGTATAAAAAAGAATTTCGATGCAAATTTTAAACGGACTGTTACCAAGCCATTAGCCATTTAAAAAGAAATCCAAATAGAAATGGAGTTTGTACAATAGAAGTATAGTATATGGAAAGGGATTAACTATGTTCGCACTGACCTTAATAACAAAGAAGTATACGAAGTTGAGAAGTCAGTTCATTTCCAGGTCTCTATGTGATTTAAATTGCATGTTATATTTGAAACCTCTAAAATGTTTTGTCATTCAGTAGAATCATTATGTTTGAACTATGGTCGCGTTCATAGTGCGTCTAACTATCCATTTATCTATTGTAACTTTTAATTTACAAAAATTACTTTCAAAAAATTTCTTTTCATAACTGCACTTTTTGCAACTGACCGAAGGTATAAGAAAAAAACTTCTATTTATTCCTTTTTTCAGCTGTGAGTATAAATATGAACATATATATATATAAATATGTGTATATATACATATGCATATCTGGAATCGTATATACTTTCTCTGATACATATGGCGATTAACATAAATGTATATATATATTTACATATTTTTCAAAAAATACTGAAAAAGATTTAATAAGTTAAATATGACATACATACCATATGTGCATTAAAAATCACACTATAGGAAAACATATTTATATGTCCCTTTAACTTTGAATGCCCAATGATGGACGAATAATAGCGGTTTGACTTTCAGGCATTTAAAAAAAACTAAATAGTTAAAAAAGTAAATATAACAGATAAAAAACAGACCCGCCAGCGTCATTGTATTCATCCAACATTTTTTTTTTTACTAATTCCCTTGAAAATTTTCCTGCAGAAGGTTAACGTTGGAATGGGCCTTTTTAAAGTCAACACCTACAAGAATGAGCTGTTGAAAAGGCAAAATAAGCGTGGTAAAATTCTCTGAACTGAGAGAACAAAATAGTCTAAAAATTTAATAGATCAGTCTTGTTTATTATTTAAATTTTGTTGGAACAGATCCTAATTTATTTGACTGTTAGGTTCAGTTTAGATGTATCTTTTCTCAAGGTTTGACTTATTAACAATCCTACAACAATTGTATTTCGCTACCTGCCAATATATATGTGCTATGCTAATTTCTAATAAATATATCTGGCTGAAATACAAAAAAAAAAAAACCAAGTTTCCGGAACGTTAAAACGAAAATACAAAAATTTAATGCAAAATTTCATGATACAAGACTGCAGGTACTTTCACTCTCTCTTGATTTTATTTGACGTAGACTTTGCATTTCTGTTTGAATTTGAATCAAAAGATGCTAGATAATTTTTGTCAGATGAACAAACTAAAGCCGGAGATAAAAAATATAATATATAAATAATAGATTTACTCATACACATTTTTTGATATATGGACTGTATTTTCGAGTTATGTAACAGTTTTTTCATCTTCAAGGTGTTTCATATAACATATGTTATATATGTTAGAAATAGAAAAGTGGTTTGCCGCGTGCAAAGCAGATGAATTACCAAAGGTAGAAAAGGTAAACTCAATTATAATTTACAAAAATTACAATAACGGCATCATCAGGATATCTCCAAAATGCGTTTGAACTAACAAATTTGGAAAGTAAATTTTTAAAGTTATATTTTTTGGGAAGGATATTATTTAGGAAATTTTGGTATCTTGTTCTGGAAAAAAAGTTTCTCAATTAATCGAACCATAGATCCGTTCCTGATGCATTTCCCCAAAGATAATGTAATGTTTATGATGAACTAAATAAAAAGCTATCTATGTACAAAATTTTAAGTTAATCGAACTGAAAATTCGAACTGGCCCGTTCCCTCGTCCACTTCCCGGGAGAAAATATAGTGAACTATAAAATAGATTTTAGGAATAGATCAGCATCAAGTCCATTACATACCAAGTTTACTCTTGCTTATCACATTTTCAAAGAAAATTTCAGCCAACGTTGATATTTATTAATCACACGACAGGCTCAGAAACAAAAATATCTGAAAATTGTAAATTTTGCAAATTAAATGTAAAATGGGAATAACGCAATCTTTGACTTGTAATTTCAGTGATGAACTATTAGAATTATTCAATCAATATACATATGTTATACACAAGGCGAATTTAACGAGGCGGAGCGAATTCAAAAGTATGGCACAGAAAATGAAATAATGAAATCACTACATTTGCACACATTCTAAAATACAATCGTACTTAAATATCTTCAAATCAATAATCACAGTGCAAAGTGTGATGTCCTTTCGCCTCTTTTTTTCGCCAGAATATTCAGAATGTGATCACTTAATCGTTCCTCTCCGGTTGTAGCTTAAATATGTTGCATTAGCTGCAGCTGTCATCAAATGGTTTTACAGAGTGACATCTCCACTTTCTACAGGAAATCGAAGCAACGACCTAAAATTGTCATCATTTTCTTCTAGGATTTCCTTGGATAAAGTCCCCTCATCTCGACGTCTTCGGATTACGCGTCCTTGTCTGCAGCAAAAAAGTACTGCCCAGATAGTGGGAACAAACTTTTTCATGTTTGTTATTTGCAACCGTTTTCAGCTCTGATCTATCTCACATCAAATGTCAACTTTCTTCTTTTCATAGATTAGTTTTTAGTTTTGCGCACCTTCAAATGCAGTTATAAATTTTTGCTCCGGCGCTTCTTAAATTTGTCTTTTACTTCTTTCCGTTATTTTGCGTGAACGAAGCACAAATTCTGAAATACACGGCATCTTCGACGGCTGAGGAGATTAGCCGTGTAAATATTTGTAACCACGACAGCTGAAATTTTAATTTTTTGTTGCTTATTTCCGTTGCTGGAAAAACGAAAATGTATTTGGAGTCCATACGTTCACTATAAGTTCAGAAATTTCAGTGTCGTTCAGTTTTCTTCAGTTTTTCCATGGTATGAATTTAAATATTTGAATTGGAGCACATAAATATAATAGTCTATATATCTCGAATATTACATCAGAAAGGAAAATGAAATACTTAATATGGCCAACCTAGGATCATTTGTTTTATCCTGCTTTGGTTTTTTTGCTGGAAATGATCCTTCTGCTTTTTCGACTGTTTGTATGGATTCCGGTATTTTTGGTTTGAAAAATGAAGTTATTTTTGCAGGTCCATTTATGTAGATTGATTACTAATCTGCTATAAATTCTTTGGTTATTACAATGAAAAAAAAATTAAAACACTCGAAGTGAACTAAATATTACTAAAACACATAATTTTACTAAACTCAAAATCGATCATGCCTATGAAAAACCTCAAATATGTTTACTGACTCTCGATCCTTTGGTCAGCTTGTTTGGTTAGGAACGCTCTATCGATGAAAATGGAAAAAGGATCTTAAACGCTTCTGTAGTCTTAAATCCCTTCACTAATGTTTACACGACCTAGCGGTAGGTGTCGATCAGAAAATGAAGAGGTGTCAGTGGCGGGATTCCCGAATCGTACTAATGTTAATAAAAAATCAAAATTTTTTACAACTTTTATTCAACCCATCGAATAATTATAACTGTACATACGATTTAAACGTGTAATAGTAAATAACAAATCAGATAAAACAGATGTAGCCAATGTATTAGCTTTCTAACAATACCAAGTTGGTTAACTATTACCTAACTTATGACTTATTTTATAGGAACGCCTCCATGATATTCTTAGTTTTTGTATCGCCTATAACTTCTAGGATATCCTCAGGTCTTACATCGCATATAACTTTTAGGAAATTTTTTTTAAATGTGGCCAATTTCTGTCAGTCTTGGCATGACCATCTCGCAGAGGTTTGATACGTTTATTATGGAATGGAGTTTCATTAGAAACTACAAAGACAAATTAAAATAGACACTAATGATTTATAGAAAGTGTTTTGAGTTTCAGATTATTTAGAATTTAATTTATTTTTCGATCAATTACATATATAACTTTTTTCGAAACTGAGTCCGACTTTAACGGTAAATTACCGCTAAATAAGGTTCATAATCTTATAATCAGTCGTAAAAGCGTGTGTGAGTCTTTTCCATAAGTTACAAAAAGTATAAACGTTTTATCCGTTCAGCTGACTAATACTTCATTCATATCAACTTGAATTTTAATGTTTCAAAAAATACTGTCATTTCAATTCAAAATATTCGATACAATTTTGGAAAAATGGCAGACTTACTTTTATTTTCATGAAATTGCCTTCTTACTAACGATCATATGCATGCGTTGGAAATCACGTTACATTTTCTACATTCTAAAGATATTAAAAAGAATCAATATAGCATATGCAATGATTAAAAGGAATGGAATTAATTGAAATCTCTTAATCCCTATTGTGTTTTTTGTTTTTGGAAACAGGAAACTGTCTTGCAATTTTAGTCTCTTCCTGTTGGAAAAAAAAAACCAAATATACATGTACACTTGGGCATATCTGCATTAGGGAGAGTTGATTGTACGTACAAAATTAGAACGATATTTTTGTAAGTGGTTTTTATAAGTTTTTGATCATTTGTTTCGCTATTATCGCTGCTATACTATAATAGACGGTAAGTTTCCTTCCTGGAAATATATATATATATATATATATATATATATATATATATATATATGTGTGTGTGTGTGTGTGTGTAACCGCTGAAACGGTGGTTTTGCTTCTTGATGTTTTTACCAACAAATAGAGGGGCTTACAGTTTATTCTAAGCCGCCTCCGAACGGCCGTTGGAGTTTTATGAGGAGCCTTTTATTTAATGTTAGAAATACACTCGGAGGGCTTGACATTCCCTGCCGAGGGGCGACTTCAATTGGAAAAATTCATTTTCTATAATTTTGGATGTTGGACGAACCTGGACTCGAACTCAGGCCTTCCGAATGGCAGTGCGCTATTCTAACCACTCGGCTATCGTGGCCACCCTAGTATATATATGTAAGTTTATTATAACTCCATATAACTTTCTATAATATACAAATATTCTTCTTTCCTCCTTTATATTTCACGTTTCTCCGCTTGAAGGGTCTTTAAAAAGGTATACTTGACAAAAACACTTATAAAAGTGAATTACGTTTTCTTGCATTACCCCTGGGATTCAGTAAACATTCTCTGGTCTCAAATAGATACTAGTCTCAAAAGAATTATTTTTGGACTAGATGGCGTTAATTAAGCGGTATCTTAGCTTGCAATTTTTTAAATTTATAATTATAACAAATTTTTGAAATTGGGGAATAATTTTTATTATTGAATTATCTATTGCATATTATGTTTCAATTAATTTTCCTTCAAACCGCGACATTATTCAACTTTCATGAAATTTAATGCAAACACATGTAATATACATATGTACATAAATACGTATTTATGCACATAAGGGTGACATGGCATTAACAAATTATGTAGGTAAAAGGTAAATATAGCATAGTGACTATACCCAAATACTAAGCCCAGGCAAATAATTATCAAATAGTAAACACTATATTAGAAAGCAAACTGTTTATGCCACTAGCTAACTGCGGATCGTTTTCGATTCGATTTTTGGCACGCTTATTTGATCTCATCTCTTTTGTAAAATAGTTGTACGTGACAGCAACAACAAAGTTGTCCCATTAAATTCAATACAAGAGAGTATTTCAATGAAGTGACTTTAACACTTAGTACAATCTTGCCAACATTAAATAGTTTTACAGAATTTAGTTTGAATGGGTCAGAGGAGAGCTGTCATGCTAGACAAGCAAATTTTAAGACTAAAAAATAGTCAAATAAAAAGTTTTAAAAGAAAATAGTTCGTATGTATTTACTTAATTATTAATTATTTTAGAAAATTTAGCACTGATTTAGTGCTGTCAGGAATTTGTCATTTGTGACAACTCTTTTTCAGTGTTTATCAATCTTTTCAATTTATACTAATTCCTAGTTCGTATCGCCACTATCCAAGCATTGGAGAATCGAAGACGAATGTACAGAATATGACACTAACAGGTTTTAAACATACTGAAACATAATTTTCGTTTTAAATGCAGTGGAAACGGTTGGCAATTCCCTCTAACACTAAACTGTCAAACATTTTGGTGAAATCAGTTTCTGAAAGCAGTTCTGAAAGCACTTTCTGATGATGTATGTTAAAGCTTTTTAAATCTGTACTTCAATTAATGTTTGTTACAAACCGATTGAAATAATTTGGCTACTTAATACAATAACAATGATATGCCTCTTAGCCTTAAGTCAAATCATGTTATTCTCGAGCAAGTATGTAATTTTGTCGATTTGGGTGTAACAATGGATACTAGACTAAATTTTTATCTTCACAATAATGCCACTGTGTTGAAACGTGCCTTTTGTAAACCGATGGTCTAAAGAATTGGTGAGACCAATATTGGAGTATGGTTCGGTTCTGTGGAAGCCTTAAGACAATATTTCACTATCTTTGATGTTTATATATAAATATTTTTTTAAGTAAGAACCCTCCTTGTTAGAACTAGCAGCAGGCTCTATTTAATTGCAGCAATCTCTACCTGAAAAAATATTCAGTGATCTGGTAGGTGAAAGGCGATTCTAATTTTGCCGAACAAGCATCGCCTCTTGTCTGATTATCTAATTTGAATCCGCTCGCAAAGATATTAGTTACTGTATCTTTGCGTACTTCCCCTTTATGACACTCTATAGACTTATTTTCAGTAAATACTGATAACATTTAGTGCCTAAGTCTGAGTTGTTCTAAGAGTGTTTTTCTCGCATTTATATAATACAGAGCTGTGTGCATAACATTGGTGAGTATATCCGGAAATTTCCCTCTATCAATCACAGCTTTATATAGCTGGACCAATCTCTCTGGTCATCGCAAGCTATTATTTTTATCTGGCTCTGGTACGAGCCTGAATCAGTGGCGAACCCAATGTTTGCCAACGCAGCTTGTACCCATTTATAGTGAGCCTTTAAATCAGTTTCGGCCTACTTAGCTGAACTCTATCTTTTCCCCATTACTGCTGGCGGCTCGAGTTTATAGTTGGGGAGCTCCTTTGTGAGCTCCTCACTCAGTTGCTCCCTACTAAGTAAGTAGATAGCACAACTCTTCTCTGCTTTCTTAGCTATAGCTGAGTCATCCACCGTAAAGACACCATTCTCTGGCCGAAGTACTGCCAGTAGCTTTACCTTTGGCACCACCTTCGCCCTCATAACTTAGTTCCGCCTGCCGCCGATGTAGTTGCTTTTTGTAGCTAAGCTTCGCTACAGCCTCAGAGCTAGTACTAGCTTTTGCCCTCAGACCAATTTTGGCTCCTGTCTTTGTACTCTCAGTTTTAGAGCTCATAGAAAACGCTGCACTCTTCTCGGAACAACAAGTTCCTTCCGGTTTCACAGTAAGTATGGTAATTGCATATAGCATGTCTCTATGAAAGTTGAGAAAAAAACGTAAAACTTTAGACAATCGTACACGTGAGAATACCACAGAAATATAGTGTTGGCCCGGCCTCGCAGTTACCCTTTTCCACTCTAAATCCTATAAATATACAATATACTCGACTTCAAGACAAGCGGCGCAGATATGAATAGGTACAAATATAATTATTTGTCACTTATCAGTCCCACGAAAGCATTTATATTAAGAAATTGTGTAACAAGTTGCCAAATTTTATAGTGCTCAAGTGTGTAATTTAAAGCTCAAAAAAAAAAAGGAAATTATTTATGAAGTAAGATAGAACGTGAGAAGATGTAAAGCTGCATGAAGTAAAATAATTGTGTTAACATGTAGGACTTTTAACAAAGAGAAGTGTGTTTGTAAGAGACATGTTTCATGCAGCATATCTGCTTAATCAGCCGTATGCAGCTTTAGATTAAACTGCTGCAACGCAACATCAATGCGCGTGGTTTGAAGATCAAGGACTTTGGTGCTTATCGTGGGGTCGGGCACTGCACCTTGCGTATATTCAGAATTTCAAGCAGTGAAATTTTTAGCTTTTTCTGTGTTATTACCGACCGATCTCGCCGCGGTAGTTCGTTTTCCGAACTCGTTCAAACAAAACCAAAAATTCTTATAAACAAATATAATTGCATGCTTATTTGTTTGTTATCGCTTTGTATGCTTGTATTAGTAATTTTAGTTTGCACATCAACGAAATTAATTTTGAAAAGCATATATATGTTCTATATACTCCCACCAAGCGGGCAATTTATAATTATACAATAATTAGAAAATATTGTAAATGCCTTGCCTCTTGATAGTACCGGCGCTACCTATCGAGAGGCGGCCGCACTAAACATCTATTTAGATGCTGAGCATTTGTATAATCATATTGTTAAAATTAAGTTCAAAAAAGCTAAAATAAAAAATAATTTTACTTCTGAAAAGCATTTCTTTAATTTTTTAATAAGGTAATATACCGTCATTCCATTATTTAAACTGAAATACCAACATTATTATCAAAATTTATTAAATCTTAGTTATAAATTATAGTTTGTTTTTTAATCATGTGAAAAATTTTAATAGGACGGAAAAAATTATTTTCAGTTTTAGTCATCTAAAAATTATTTACACATCCATCTACAAAAATCCGATTTTTTAGGAACAGAAGTAGTCAAAATTAAATAAAAAAAATTTATTCTCAAATGCTGGCTGGGAATATACAAGCATAGAATACATACATACATTCGTGATAGCTTATTATCAGGTTTTCTATTTTAGTAAATTTTATATGTTTTTTGTTGTCAAAGAGTGCACGTACAAAAATTTGTATATACTTATACATATGCACATATAAACACATATACGTGTAATGTAGAAAGCACCGTTGCGCTATTGCGATACGATCCGATTCTTTAAAATTCAGTGATTGTTGACGACATACAAAACCGAAATTATAATCAAAGCTCAATTAAACGTGAGAGAAAGGTCTGGGTACGATTGGAACCGGCGCGTACCTACTAAATGGTTCCTTATAGTTATAGTTAAGAATACAAAATTTAATTTGCTTAGCTTGCTTAGTCAATAAATGATACCGCATAGTGGGAGAGACAACTGTCGATCGTCATTATTTATAATCACCACAATGATTACAAGTCTTATTATTTTTATTATTTTTGTTCCAGTCATCTCGTACATGGTAGAAGGAAGTCAACCAGAAAAACACAATTAAATTAATCAGTAATTTATATATATTTTGTGGTTAATATTAACTTAACAAAACCATTGAAATCGAAATTACTAGATTATTAAGGATTTAATATCAAAAAATAACCATTCATTCATGATCACCGTTTTCAATTCAGCTTTCAAGCTTTGCTTTAACTAGGATATTTTGATACAAAATATTATATATGCCTGTTATCTTTTTGTAGTTGTGAGCAGTGATAGTTCATGTTTAATTTGGACAGCACTTAGAGCAGCATCATTCTTAGACCTTACTTTAGGTGTTTTAGTTATATTTGGTTTTTCATCAGCGTATGCATTCCATTATAAGCTTCTTGGTATTATATGAAACGAACTTATTCGTTTATGAAAATAAAAATGTTCCTATAAATATGTTGACTAAGTACGCATGTCTATTGGTAAGCAATTTACAAGTCTTCACTAGTCTTACCTCTTTCGAAGTATACCATTTGGACATGCATATTTTCATAAATTGTAAACATATTGGAAAGTCGTTAAATGTTTTTAACCTGCTACGTTAAATTCCAATGAAACTGTTTTAATTAATAAATTTATATTAATAATGCATTATTAATGACTTAAGCAGATTTTTCTCCAATATACTTATGGGAAAAAAGTTTTTTGATTCAAAACCTCGCATCTATAATGTATTGGCCGGGAAAACTCGTACCTGCATAAAATTGACAATAGCAATAAAGTTTGGATTCAAATTGCAAAAGTCATGTTTAAGTATTTAACATTAAACGTTTTTATCGATTTTCCAAAAATTGCGTTTTGGTAGATACGAAGAGAGAAGAGATAGACCCATCAAAAGTTATGCCAATATGATCAGATTGACGTCTGAACGCAAACTAGTCTCTTCATGTTTGAGATATTTGAAAGAAACTTAAAAAAATCTGAAAAAAGCATCAAATAGCGGAAAGTTTGGACACCGAAAACATCAATATCGGAAGGCTATATCATAATTGATTGATACAAAGTAAACGTTGTGTTAACAAAACTAGTTTGGGGAATCATCCAAAGATTTGTTTAGTATCGAGCGGGTTCTCTTTGCTTATGAGACAGCTCAAGTTCTTTGCGACGGTGTTAATATACTCTCCAGAAAAATGCCTATTGGAGTGTCGTCACATCCAACGTTTGGTGTAATATTTCTGTACTGAGTCAATTTATTCTATTATGTTCCTCTTAATGTATCTGGGATACAGTGAACTACTTTTTCTTTTTAGCCGTCCTAGGCACCGCTTGTGTGATTAGAATCAAATGCACAATATAATGCTAGGTATTCTTTTGTAGCTCCTCAACAGGTTTGTGGTTATCCTCTTATTTATTTATACGAGATCAATGACGCATTGTCTAGGTCTAGCCGGCTTCAAACCTACACAGTATTTCTCTTAGAATATGAGCTCCACTTGATATACATATATTAAACAAAGTAAGCTTAAATTCCTTTGATCATAACCTGCATAGAAGTTCCACGACACTGTATTTTCTAACTTCGTCATGATCGGATGATGGGACGTATTATCTGAATTTTAAGTCGATGTTTCCTGTCCACCAATTTCTGAGTTTTTTGTATATACGTATTAAAGCTTTCATCTCCCTCTACCGGAAGGCAAAATGCCCGATTGTATCTTTACAATAAAGGCTGTTCTTTTACTTTTATCTTCAATTTGGCATTAGTTACAGTACCAGAATTTAATTCGATTGCTCGATCCTTGTCAGAATCATGAAATCATGTACCGCAATTCATCGATCTCAGTTGAATTTCCCAACTCTATTTACTAAGATTCTATTATTGCTAATTAAAATTTTCCTGCGGCCGAATTAGCCAAGTGATGCCGAAGGTTTTATGCCTTGTCAGACCAACACCCAAAATTATAAAAAATGAATTTTAAATTGCGGCCGCCCCTCGGCTGGGAATGCCAACCCCTCCGAGTGTATTCATCTGGCGCCCGAAGGTGGCTTAGAATAAAGTGTAGGTCCACTTCATTTGTTGGAAAAACATCAAAACACATATATGTATATTGTTTATATAATGTTTCCTTTATATCTTCGGTACTTTTAATTGGATCTTAAAGTATGCTTCTTCAAAGTATGATGAACCACAGTTTTTTTCTCGTCGATCTGTAGATCCTTGATCTCAGGTACACTTTTTTGGTCCTTAGCCTCAAGATTTCAGCTACTACTACACCAATATACCACTCTAATCCCAATAAATTAAAGGCCGCCAAAAACCACTCCGGTACCGTCACCTCTTTATACAGACCATAGAGCAAGATCTTGACTCCTTACACCCAGCTACTGTAAATCGATCTCACTTCTTAGCTTTATAAAACTATTTAAAAATTTCACACGTTTTTCTTCATGCAATTTAAAAAGATATTTCAATCTGTATGTATATATATATATATCAATATAAAATTTCACATGTCAACAACGTTTCAAAACCAATTAGAATTTTCGAAAAATATGCTTACCTATTTATCAGTTATAAAAAACTTTGGCAAAAAATACAGAAATGGGAGATATATTCAATCACGTGCATTTAATGCCTCATTCCTTTTTAACAACTGGTGGCAATTTTTAGGAAATGTCAAAAAATTTGCAAAGTGGGTCCTTTTATACTTTAAACTATATACATAAGTAAATACGAGTTCCTACATACATATATATGTGGAAGTAGATACCTATACGATTACAGCCACTTAGAGTTGGGTGACATCTCTTCACAATATGATGTAATCACACTCATACAGTGCATATGTATATCAATATGGTAATACGATACTTATCATATACATGTACTTATACATATGTATGTACATATGTATTTTTTTAATTTCAGCGGTAGCTTTATATTTGAATGGGGAAGTCGTGGATAGCTCTAATCGTTAAACAATACTATTCTAATTATCCTGTCTAGCATTGCTACTGATTCATCAGTTGCTTATTTTGCCTCATATATAAGTATGAACTGCTTATTGAAGTACCTTCGAAGGAATTTTCGTACACACTAAAGTTGTTTTTTGAGGTTTCCATGGGCATTTAACCGTGGAAAGGTGCAAAAATTTCAAAGTCACTTTTGTTTTAATTGTTATTATTTTTATACCCGTCGATATTATGTTTGCACGGTATATTAGCGTTGCACAGCTAACGGTAGTATGTAACAGCACAAAATAATAATTATACATATTATAACACATTTCTACAGATAAAGAAGAAGTATTGATTTTAACATGTGCCTCCGGATGTTCTACTATCCGATTATAATCAAAGTTAGCTACCATCACAATCAAACAATGAACACGTTTATTTCCGATATAGGCGATTTTTTTTTTCAATTCACTTGGCGTCTTCGGTAGTTTTTATATCAACACTATTAATTGTGGATTATTATTAAAATGCGATTTAACTTTCGTCGGTTTTCAGATGGCCTTTGTTTATTTAGATATTGGAAATATCCTAACCATCTCGATTTTGCATGAGTGAATTGATTCTTTTCGTTATTATTAATATTAATTTTTTTTCTGATCTGCTGCAAATATTGTAACCCCTGAAGCGATTTTTGGCTGAGCTGCTCCGCCAATTTGTGGTTTTGCGTCTTGATGTTTGTGCCAACAAATGAAGGGACCTACAGTTTATTCTAAGCCGCCTCCGAACGGCTGATGGATTTTTATGAGGAGATTTTATTTCATATCCGAAATATACTCCGAGGGTGTTTCATTCTCATACGCATCTTTACCTCTCGGCTATTTCGGCTGCTGCAAAATTTCATGCATTTACAATAATATTTATCATTGGCTCTTAATATCGTTTCCATACAGCTGAAACAGTCAAGGTACCTAATGCTTGGTTTCACCCGAACCTCGTCCTTCCGTTTATTTTTTATTTTTGTAAATTATCTAGTCAGAAAGAAAGGAGAGAGAATTTCTCACTACCCGTATTATATTGTTTGCAACTAATTGGATCAGTGACGATGCGGTGACATTTGAGTGACGTAATGTCAACAAAGTGTTGACATGGAATACTAGTTAGTACCTTTAACAAGTCAATAACTTCCTGCATACATAACATATACAAGAGTACACAAACTTATTTGTGTGTACCAAATTATTTGTATAACCTTTTAAAATTGCGCTGAAGTCTAGTTATTTATAAAAACTGTATAACAATCGAACGTGGGATATGACTTGGTTTGTCTTTCGCCTGGGGTTTGACCACAAATGTTACGTGTGTATAAGGTCTCAGCAAATTCATCCGAATTTTTTCCCATCTACCTTCTTTCCTTATTTTGTGATAGCCATGTATGTACGTCGGGGTTACAAACCACTAGATTAAAGTCTCCAGTGGAAAATCACGACAAGATGCAGGTATTAAGGACTAAGATTTAAAAGTACACACCTGGGTCGTTTGAAATTTACGTTTACTAAAGTGCCCATATAACTAAGTACGTATTTGGTGTTAATTTTATACATAAGTTCCATCATTCGCTATGAGAGTTCACTGTTTTTCTCCCACGTTGTGATTTTGTCACAACAGTCCACAAAAGCGTGGCTCCTAGTACTTCTTTTTAAAATATGGTCCAATTAAAGATGCTAATCGTTTAGAGTGGAGTGGTGGAAAGGTAAACGACTCACAGAATTAGTTTTCTGTCAGGAGGGAAAAATTCAATTGTCTGACCAAAATACCAATTGTTTGCAAAACCGATACTTTGTTTGATTGCAAGGTCGGCTTTTTATTGGCATTGATGCTGATTCCTTGCTTTTTTAAGACTTATCTTGTAATTGTTGCAACCCATTATACCATAAGGAAAGGTAATATAAACGAGGAAAACCGGGAGTAAATTACGGCCGTTTTGAGGATAAATTTTATTCTTATCTGGATCACAATCAAATGAAATAAGGCAGAGTCAGAGTTCATTTACCTTAATAATTAGTCGTAAGGGAAATATATTAAATATAAAGAAGAAATTTTGAGTAATAAGGCTAATTATAATTAATACGTAATGCATAATTTCTAATATTTTTGAAATGCATACGAAATTTAAGAAGTAATCATTAGAGCTAAAAGAAAGGTAAGCACGAAAAATATTTGGGCATTTTTCATTCATCTTATATTTCATTAAAGATAATAAGCTCATCTATAAAAGAAATGCTTATCAATTGCATTACAATAGTTTATTTACATTGGCGCTTATACTACTTGACTTTCCTAATTTCAGAAAACTCTACAGGTATTTCACACTATGTTAGATATTTTGGAATTCATTATGTAAGTACGTACCTAGAAGGGATATTTGCAATGGCAACTGTAGGAGTAGCATCCTACTATCTACAACAACACAAAACATTTATTTTTTGCATCATATTTGTACGTACATGAAAGTACTGGAATTTTTGGGTGAACTCTTCAAAACGATCTGTCACACTTTTCCCAATATTTGCGTTTCGATATTTTATGAAGTGAAAATTTGGCAACGATTATGCCAACACGTCTTCAGCAAATTTATTATTGTCACAACTATTATAGTTGTCAACACTTCAAAATTTAAGCTTTTCATCAATCAATAACGACATTTACGTGATATTACCTGAATTCAGACAGTAATCAAAGCAGCCGCAATTAATAAATGCACATGGAGCTGCAATATCTATTTTCATCATTACTAAAGAGGATGAATGCTCTTTGTGCCGACACGAAAAGATTATTTGCCAATGTCGACACCTTAAGATTATTTCATTTGTAATTTTTATTGAGTTAAATCTCTCATATTCCTTTTTTGATTATGGGATATCTATATGTAAAGCATTTTTTCATTTTCATCCTTTGGCACGTAGTTGTCATCGGAAAAAAATACAAATATCTTAAAATATTACATTAATCCGATTTATTCTGTGGAAAAATGGGTAAAGTAGTTTAAAGTGTGTCCTCCATACCCCATGGCAAAATAGTGATAGTGATGAGGAAATACAGATTTGAGAATAATTATCATGTTATATTATTGTATATATGTACTTGTATATATATGAGAGGTATGCAAGTGTCAAAATGGATCAATATGATACGTACATATGTGTATAATAACTCTCAAACTTGTAAATAAAAGATTATTGCAGTAAAGATTTTTAACGCATCGAATTTAGCTGTATTTCATATATGCATACGAGTATTTAAGTTATAAATGAAGTTAAACAACATTTTACGTATACATAAACGCGCATATACATACATATATACATATATCGTTCCACATTTGATCAACCGTTTATTGACTTATAACTCAACAACTTTCCCTCTCGTGTTTTGTGATTTGCTCTTAAATTTAACAGACTTCCCGTTGTGTTTGTGCAATCTGATAACCAACCATTAATATCCTTTTGAAATATTTTTTCTCTTATTTTCCTTCTATATTTTCGCTTCATTTCATTGATTTTTTTACCATAAAGACCTCGCAAATAGAAAACAAATCTTTGAATACTAAAATTTCACTTTCATTTACGCACCGATTATGTACCTCCAAAATGTTGGTGATTTTTACTTTCACTTTCTATAGTTTTCACATACATATTTGGTTAGGAGTAATATAAAACGAAAGGCGTGTCTTGATTGCCATCCTGAACATCACTGTTGGCACCGATTCGAAAACCAACATTGTTAGTGGGCACAAATTAAAACCACACATTCATTTGATTAAACGTTTTGGTTTATTTGTTGTTTGTGCAATTGGTACGGGTACAGAGTTGGCATTTATTCTATTGTTATGGTTCTGTTTCCTCTTATTTCAGGGAATAAAGTTCTATTACAAGAAGAAAAAATATCTTTTATTCATTAGTTTTTTTGCCGGAAATTGGGAGTCTTTTTATATTTTCTCTCTGACGGTTGTAATAAACCCATATCACTTGGCCTACATATATAAACTAGAATATTAAAAAAAATTTGTTTATTGTGAGTTCGCCAAAGTGGATAGATTTAAATATCCTTTTATACAAGATTTATGTTTGTTTTTAATCCGCTCCTCCTTCAATATTATTTTTAAGTTAGCAATTAGAAACTGAAGTTAGCACTGTGAATGAAAATGAAATTATTTTCTGTTTAATAAAAACGTCGACCGAATAATTCCCTGTTGTTGTTGTTGCTCCCAGTTGAAGAAAATAAAAATAACTAGAATTGTAATATCCAAAAATATTTTCTTATTTAATATATTTTTAACAAAATGTACGTTCTTAAAAACTGGAACATACACCGGAGAGAGAAACGCTCATTAAGCATCGATGAGAGATCAAATGTCCACATAATTACTACTTATACATACATATAACATATATGTAAGTATGGTTGCAACTCAAAATAACAAAAAAAGGTGCCGCTGGTGTTGTCTTTCAAATTCATGGTGGTGTAAAAAGGTCAAGAATCCTTATGGAAAACTTACTTAACCATTCGTAAGTAATATGAAAACATATTGCGAAATTTTTGAGAATTTCAAATCCTTTCATTCAAGCCAATAATACAAAGTATAAATGAGATAAACCTAAACCAGATAACATAGCAAGGCTATTAATGAAAAAACAAAAGACGAAGCCATTGGAAAATAAACCGAAATGAAAGAATATTAGGAAAAATGCCGTTGCCTGCTGGTTGAGTAGGAGTAAAGACAGATTTATGGTTAAGAATAATACATATATGTATATAGAACGCAGCGTCGTCCAGTTTGCTGAGCTAGAAATCATTTGAGCATTAGCTATTTGCGGTTATTATGCACATTTCCTTTGTAACCTTTTGAAGCATTTTCTTCATCGAGCATGGTACATTGCTTACTTGAATTTTTCAAGAGTAGAAGTTTTATTTGCCTACATAAAGTAACTTGATCCGACGAAATTTTTCAATTGAGTTGTCCTCAAATGTCAATTTGAAAAATACTTCCTGCTTTAATTTTTTTAAGGCTTAGAAATTTACATCATGGAAATGAAACATGATGAAATCTAGTGCAACGTGTGTGGGAAATTCTATACCCGTAAAACAATTCGTCATTGTATGTGTATTTTGCGTATCGGTTTTTATGGAGCCAAAAACAAAGAATATATACAGTTATACTACTGCATCTGCCACCTGCATTTCGAAAAGGTTTAAACAGTTTTCGTAAAACTGATTTCATCAACTATTTTTGTAGTGAGCGATCTTGTCCTGCTCTTTACAAAATCGATGAAAGTCGAAAAGTGCAGTGATCCTTAATTGAGATAAATTTGTGTTATTACCTTGCAGAATTTGATTTATTTGTACGTCCGCTCTCACGTTGCCCGATGGCATTTTATTGAGCAAGTCTTTGACCATCAAACCAGCATTTTGCTATTTGTGCATAGTTATACATATCTATTAATCTCATCATTGCAATTTATAGAATCGGGAAAAATCCATGAAAGCACATAAAGTAATTTCTAGCTTATACTTGTAATTTTCAACTCACAGTCCCAAATTCATAAAAGTGCACAAGAATCTGAGTATGTGAAAATAAGTGAACAAATCAAATCAAACGTAAATACCATACAATTTTATGACTCCACAAAAAGAGGAAGATCTGCGACATATTTTCATTTCTCGGGTGACAAGTGGTCATACACACTTGGTACCATTTGTCCATAGGCATTAACTAAGCTGCTATCAATGTGTGGTATGAAGTGTGCACTTTCTGATCCTTTGTAACGAATTAGTTTGTTGGACTCGCATTGTCGCCACGTCTGCTTATTTCTTTATTTCCTTTAAGAATTCAAATACTACAACCAAGACCCTCTTTACCGCTGTGTTAGAGATAAATGAGTAAATCATCATGTAACCAAACTTAAGATGCGGTAAATGTGTTTTTTATGCGCCTCTGACTGCCGTTTTCTCAATGGTCGCATACTGATGGCAATCCTTCTTAACATAGCACGACCTATACATTTATACGTATGCGTACCTTGCATCGTTTAAACAACATTTGCAGTCACCACTTACACACTTTTATTTATTTCTTTTCTCAGCCTGCTTGCTTTTTCATCTTATAGTTTTTCTACTTTCCTTCCCCGAGTGTGTTAATATGGGTTTCATTTAGGTTTGCCATGCTGTCAATTGAGTATCTTTTTTATGAATTTGACAATGTAACGCAAGCAAAATAGCATGCAAGTGCACTTACAACGCAACTTACGTACTTATGTATGTATGTATTGATGTTTAGGTGGTTCTTAAAGTGGGATTTGTTGTTCTCTTTCTAGGTTACGATTTCGTTTATTTGCGTTTTAGTGGGCCTATAATAAAAGAAAATTATGCTCTCGTTTTTGATTTTTATGTCCATTATAAACTATCCTCTGTATAGAGGATATACTTTCGCAAAGAGATTTTCCATGTAAAAATAATTCTTATTTTGTTTTATTTTATCAAAATTTCATTTTACTTTATTTCATACAATGAACAAAGTATTAAGACAATCGAGAGTGTATGAATCATATAGGAGTGCCTACACAATATTTTTTAGATTATGCACACATAACATATTTTAATGTTTTGATATTACCTTACATATTTCCAAACTATGGAGAACCCCGAATTATTCACATCCGGTCAACTTTCATTACGAGTTTAATGACAATTAGATATTCATTATCGCCCACTAATGAAAACAAATACATACATATGTATGTGTGTACGTATCAGTGGGTACTCTGCTAGCTGTCAGAAAATATAACCAATTTATGACGTTATAACTTTCTCTTAGCGCATTAACTGTGTGCTTGATTTAGTGAGCGTCTGGCAGCATACATATATGTATACATATGTACATAACATTACCTTATAAATTTTACTATATGTTATTATTATATCCTCTGATTGTCTGTTAAATGGTGGTAAACAATTTGGTTGTGCGACATTCGTTCTTGTCGAACAGAAGTAAAATGATATTTGTCAAGTTTTGAAGGAGCTCCCTCCATACAAGTATAATTCAAAGAACCAACGTTTTTTTTTTCAAATTTTAAGAATATAAATTTCCAAATACACATATATATATATCACGACTAGAAACTTTGGTTGAGGAACTGCGATGGCAATAATCTTTCAATCATAATGAATATAATGATATTATATGTACGTGAAATTATTATTCAAAATAAAAATGAAGTTGATTTAGGTTATAAGCTTTCTTTAAACGGCCTTATTTGTTTCTTTTGAATTGAACATGTATTTGGTTATACAACAAAGAAAATGGACATCAGACTTCTTATAGCAGAGATCGAACCAACGTATCCTGACTGCATAGGCGAGTTCTCTACCACTGAGCCAACATCTTCCTGTTGTTTTAAAATTACTTATAAATTTATTAGTACCCAACAACTATTAAGTATGCAAATTTTTATTACTTATAAGTGCAATCCTGTATAGTTTCATGCATTAATTGTGAGAATGTATAAGCATGCCTTTCAAATAAAACCTATTAACTTATAAAAAGTTCAAAGTTTCCATTTGGCCTTCTTCTATGCAGCCTTTCAATCAATGTTTTACTAAAGTAAATGTATTTGTGAGAAAGAATGCAATTGATGGCAATATGAGAAAGGGCATATGTATATACATAAGCATATTTATATAAACATTGCTTTATAATGTCCAAAAATCACCTGTTTTCAGCATTTGATGCGGATGTTTGGTCAAGTGTAGTCTGCGCCATTCACGGCAAAACTTGAGCGAAAGAATAAGAAAATGGAGCACCAGCATAACGTAACTGCGTCAGATTTACATTAGGTCATTTGTTGTCGAAACCAACCGGATGCATAGGAGTAGCCGGTTATCAAATTTCAAATGATATGCATACTTCATACCTATATAAATGTATTGCATGCATTTGTTTGTATGAATGTTTGTATATTTATGTATGCACATCTGTAGAAATATTTATATACATATTCACTTGTGTGGTGTGAGAAAAACTTCTTAAATAACAGCGTTAATATCAACAGAGGATATACATTAGCAGCAAACAATCATACATATATATAGTTAAATATGTACATTCTCGTACTTATAAAGTGCTCTTAGACGTCGAGCAGTGTTTTGAAAATTTTGTTAGAGCAGATTTACCAAGTAGATTGAGAAATGAATGAATATACATACATATGTATGATGTGATTCAAACAATAAGTCGCCTTAAAGCTTTAAAAATCACCTACTACTGCAACTGTTTGTAAGCATGTGGGTAATTTCAGATGCTGTTTGAGTGTATAAAATTATGATTCCAATAAGTAAAAGAAACCTACATCAAATTGCAGTCTGCAAACGAGATTTATTACGTGCAATCAATCATGGTGGCACGCAAATGTACGCAAGCTCTGAGTCTGTAATTAAAATGATACGTTCTCAATAAAATTTATACATATTGGGAAAAATCACTCTTTATCTTTTTCTAGTATTATTTTGTCAAAATTTATGCAATGGTATATAAAGAATTGACTGAAAGGTTTTTATTCAAGTCATTAAGTCATTATGTGCCTTATGACGCTGCAAAAGCCAATAAAGGGATCCCTAAAAATGTAATTATTTGAAATTAAAAATTTAACAGTTTCTTTTTTCCTTGAATCCTTTACATTTAACACAGCTGTCGTTTCATAACCCATACGCATGCAAAGAGAAATAACTGCAATCCATTTGGGTGTGTAGAATAGAAACTATTTATTGTACGTGAAGACTGCACTTGCTCAATATTTCAGTTAGATTCCCACACATGTATTTCGCATATTTTGATACAATACAAAGCCATAATCCTACAGCAATCTTTTGTGACTGCGACAATTTGTGTTTTTGTAATGTATGTATGTGGGTATATAGATACAAATAGCCATTGTGTGTACTCATAGGTGGCTGAAGTTTGTTATTTGTTGCCACTGTCAATGGATTGCAGGTGTCCAGGTAACTTCGAGATGACTAAAATATTATGAGACATTGCAGTGCAGTGCCAAATACAGCTTCATTTGCTGCTATTTTCATGTTTGCTTGTGAGAGATGATTTTGGAATATAAAAACATTCAAAAATCATGCATTTGTTTGTATGAACATGACAGACACTACAATCACTTATCCTTAAAAAACATAAGTTGTTATACAAAGAAAGCATTTTACACAGAAATAAAAATAATATTAAATACTTATTAATTTGAACCAACCCCAGAATATTCACGCATATTTGAACCTGTTTATATTATGGTGTCAGAGAATATAGGAGGCACGGAATTAATGACTAGGTTTCCCTAGTTTGGTACAAACATTAAGCTTTGGCTCTCAAATAGCTGGGTTTCTCAACATTGCATATACGTTCGAAATATTAAGTCCAGTAGACTATTGTTACGCCTTTGATTTGCATGTCTTCCTTCGCGCCTGCAGTGTTCCACCAGGGGTTTGAGTTCATGCGAAATGTCTCGTAAATGTGAATGTGTCATGTTAGAGTAATACTTCAGTACGTCTACCAAATACCAATTATTTTTTGTAGTGTATGCATAAGTACTCTATGGGTACCGAGGACATTTTACAATACATATACAGAAAAATGTTCTAAACTTTTTTGCAACTAATCATTCTCGTATTTCAATATCCAGACAATATATAATCTAAAAAATTTAATAAAATACAAAAAATTTAATAAAATAAAGTCCCGATACTCCTTTAATACAAAAGCACCAAATAAGTTATTTTTCTTTGGAAATAGGAAAACCCTTTTTAATTTTAAAATAAATCCTCTATACAGATCTCACTCCTTCGTTCGCTACTACTGCGTCAGTATCGCCACGGTGTCCCGACAAGTCCCAGATCCAGTATCCAGGTGTACTGTACTAGCCACCCCAGCCGGTTGTGGTATCACCTTCTCTCCCACACCCCTTCAAAGGGGTCACTTTCAGGAGGACATTACTCCTGTGGAGTTTTTGTCGTATCTCATGGTCTTGTTATCAGATAAGATAACTTTAACCGTGTTTATTTTTAGCAGAACAACATTGATATTGTACAACAACATTTATTCACACGCACATGGCCATATACTAACTCAGCTTAGGCTTAGAGCCACCGTCTGATTGTAGCATCCCGCTTAGGTGTATATATGTAAGTATGTCTCCGGTTTTGCTTTTGCACATACATGCATACATTCATAAATGTAATTATAAGTACACTATGCATACGGATTTAATTACATCACCCTTATATCTTACCTAGGATCTTTTCAGTTGCTTATTAATATCAAAGTATAATTGATAACATATATGTATGTATAACATACATATGTATATCTACTTACTTTTACTTTTATATCTATTATATTAAATTTATCAGCGTTATGTGAAATGAATTATGTGGGAAGTAAATATTTCCAGCGCAAACGAATTTGATCATATGTATACGTATTTGACCCTACGGATAAAAATACTAGTCGTTAACTAACCACAATCCAACTGACTTGCATTTTTGCATTAGCTAGTTCATCTTCCATCTATTTCCTATGCAGCTACTGGTATTTTTAGCAAGGCGATATCCTACGAACTATCATATATATATATATATGTGTTGAATTTCTAATTTATCAATAATAATTTGAAAATAAAAATATAAATGAGTTTGCCCTCAGCGAGACATGAACATCATGCGCTACAGTTATAACCTCTAACCAACCGGCTATCGTTATGATATACTTGTAAATAGCACCAACAAACTTTTCACTTCAACACAGCTTATTAGGAAATAAAATTCAGCCATGACGTGTGAAGTTTTAATGAAAATTATTATTATTTCCGTTACTGGTGAACTGCTATACAACTAACGTACTGGTATGATTTCATCCTATTTCATACTCGTATTTAACTAGAATTTTCGCGTACTAGACTAAATTTTCACTGCAAGGTATTTACGAAATTACGAAGGTTATGGGTATATTGTTAGGATAAATTGCTGCTGAAAGCTGTTGGATGTTATCTTCTTAAATAATTCGAAAATTTTGTAAGTTATGCACAATAAATATTTGGCTGAAATCTAAACTCGGCCACACTAAAATCATTTTGTTGTAGACTGTCATTGTATGTGAAACTTTATTTGACCGATGAATACCAGAGTGCATTTACTCATACATAAATATGCACGTATTTAAACATACATATGAATGTGCATATATTATTGTTACCATCTTTAATTTTTGTTGCTTAGAGTAGGAGTGTATGAAATAGTTATAATTTATTTTGAATTTAAAACCTTAATAATATTTTTCAATAAAGTCGCTATTTAGATATTTTTAGAACCCGTATACTTCGTTTCATGAAGAATTTGTTAAGGTCAACTTTTCTCCATATACGAAATCATAAAATATTTTAACAGGAATAAGTTCAGTAATAGAATATGTCGGTTGCGAGGTAAAGGTTTGCTGATAGATCGGTTGCAATATTAAACATTCTGACTTAATTAAACGCATGTAAATGTTACCGCACCAAGTTTGGTAAAATTCGGTCTATTAATTAATCTTAATATTATACTGAGGAATTCAACAGAAGCATTCGCGGTTTGCAATACTTGTAGATTTGATGAAATCGGTCCGAGCATTTAATATCTTTTGCCCTGGTTTTTCGTACCAAATTTGTTTCAAGCTCGTGACTAGATTACTTAATTATATTGCTTCTTATTTTTATAACAAACTAGATCCCATTCTACACAGTGTGTATTGCATTATTTTGTTTGTGTTTTATTTATATTAAAACTCTATTAAAATTTACCAATTACGCTTAAAAAAATAAGCTTTTCAATTTAGAGAAATAGATTAAAAACAATTACACCTTCTCAATAACTTTCAGTGATACAATATCAATAGATGTTTATATTTGTTATCTTATATCTTACTTGTTCCTCCAATACAATTTCATAAGCCTACTCCATTTTTTAATTTTCGTTGAATGTAGGTTTTGATTTTATCGATCAAACTCCGCCTTCGCGGTTTCATATACATACTAAACTTGATTGTATAGGAGGTGAGTGTTGTGCTCTTACATTCAGCAAATATTCATACCTGTATACATATACACGAAAGCACTCAAGCGGTGCGAAAGAGTTAAATATAAAAATTCCATAAACACGTTAACTTAAATGCTGCTGGGAAACCACACTTGCATGCTAAGTAAAAAGTTATTAGTTCAATATTTACAAACATATAAATTCAACATAGGAGAATAAATCGGAATTTTGAAACACTTTTTCGGTCCACAATGAAAGAAAAAGTATTAAAAAGAGAGATGTTACAATGCACTTTTCCCTTTTGATCGTAGTATAGGGGTATATGTGGTCTCTCTTTAACTTTTCTACTTCTTTAATGGAAAGAAGCATATCCTCTTTTGGTGTATTACTCACTCAAATCCCCATTGAGACCAATGAAAATAGTAATAAATGAGTATTTTGCATTTGCAGGAAAGGGGTAAGTTGAGTAATAGTAAATTGAGAAGCTAAGAGTTTATATGAAAGGATTGGACGTGTTCATTTGAGCACTTATGAAAGATATTGTGTGTATAGATGTAAGGGTAAATGTCAGACAGTTATAACCTTAAATATGAATGAATGAACTACCTCAAGCGCAAATAGATGATATTTTTAGAGTAACAATATGTGAAAAAGTAAATAAATAAATGTACGCACCTATGTACATACAAGTACCGATAAGTTTTATAGTGGTAGTAGAAGTACTGTATGTACTCAAAACAATCACATCAGGTGGATTTCCCGATTTTTTTTATACATGTGTGACTTTTGCCCCTTAAGAAGCTAAAATTATACAACAGCTGCTGCTTTTGTGCTTCTATGCAAGACAAGGTGCAGATAAATATGTCGACAAATATTTAATAGATTATCACTGTGATTTCTGTTTTGAGAGAGTCGTCCTCGATAGAACTTTAAAGGACAAACACTCAAGCAAGAATGGTGAATGGGGTGATCATATTTCACGAATGCTTAAACTCGTATACCATTGAATAATTATTATTTTAATTATTATTAATCCCAACGGTTTACCCAACTCCCGCCCATCCGCACGAGGTCTGCTGTCCGCATAAAAAAAATTATTTTACATACATACCACTGATTTTCAGATTTTAAATTTGGGACCATAAATCTAGCATCTAAGGCGTGAAATTCGGTATTCTAGACATGAATTGCACATTGGTACTGAAAATCATCGAAATCGGATGACTATAACACATAGCCCGCACATAACCGATTGGCTCAGATATGAGGATTTGCGTCAAAAATACGTCAACAAAGTATCCAGAAGCATTAAAATTTAAATTCTACGACTTAAGCTCAGGTTATTATTGACACTGAAAATCATCGAAATCGAATATTGCAATTTGTAATAAATTTTTTATGTCCATGAAAAGTCTAAAGCCTTCGGCACAGCACTTCTTACTTGTTCTAAATGCGGTCATACCACGGCAGGGAGAGTGAAGATTGAGTATGATTTCGAATTGGAAATAAGAGATTGACATAAAAAATTCTTTAAAAAAAAAGTAATAATAAATAGTTTACAACCATCAGTGAATAAAGGCAGTGATAACAATGGTGCCTAAATGTAATTTTTATTTGTGATACACATTAACACAATATTAATTCAAAAAATAAGAAGCTTATGAATGAATCCACTCTTATATAAAATGAAAAATGCGTTTCGGTACAGATTACACTTACTTTTGTTGAGAAGTAATAAAAAGTGTCCAATTTTCGTCGAATCAGTTGAATATGCCTATTCTTATTCTGAGCTGCATAAGTCAAGAGCCAGTTTAAAGACGTACTATATGTGTTTCTGTACATATGTATATACATACATATATACATACATATGTATATACATAATATTATGTAGAGACGTTTAACTTACAATTCAATGAAAATTGCCCCTTTCCTTTGTATAGAGCTTTATGAAAGAAATTAATAAGTACATCCGGTGTGTTTGGTGATTGGCTACAATCAAATGTATTACTTAATACATATACATAAATTTAAAAATATATTTATGATGGTCAGCTTAACTTTCCTCATAAAGAAATTTAGTTAAAAAATCATTTAAATAAAAACTTAAGAAACAATATAACTCACTTTCACCTCCGTACCTTTTTTCTTCACTCAATGTCAATGTTTTTAAAGCCTCAACATTATTCTGAATTACTTCCTAGGTACTTAGTTCATAACTTCAACTGGAACAGATATAAGGGCTTAGATATAATGTGAACGCTTTCATATTTGCATTCATATTCATCCACTAAATATGTAGACAAAACGCGCCCTTCCTAGTTTAAGATGTACATGTAAAGGGTGTTTTTTATAGAGGTATAGAACTTTAAGTTGCAATAAAGCAACGATGGATTATTCGATTGACATGAATTTTATTTATCCGAAAGATAATCTTGTGGCATTACATTTTAAAAATGATTTCTGGCATATGACCGCCACGGCTGGCGCGGATGTATCGGCAATAACACGGCGAATGTTGTCTTCCAAATGGTCAAGCGTTTGTGGCTTATCCGCATAGACCAATGACTTTACATAGCCCCACAGAAAGAAGTCTAGCGGTGTTAAATCACAAGGTCTTGGAGGCCAATTCACAGGTCCAAAACGTGAAATTAGGCGGTCACCAAACGTGTCTTTCAATAAATCTATTCTGGCACGAGCTGTGTGACATGTTGCGCCGTCTTGTTGAAACTACATCTCCTGGACATCATGGTTATTCAATTCAGGAATGAAAAAGTTAGTAATCATGGCTCTATACCGATCACCATTGACTGTAACATTCTGGCCACCATCGTTTTTGAAAAAGTACGGACCAGTGATTCCACCAGCCCATAAAGCGCACCAAACAGTCAGTTTTTCTGGATGTAACGGTGTTTCAACATACACTTGAGGATTACCTTCACTCCAAATGTGGCAGTTTTTTTTGTTGACGTAGCCATTCAACCAGAAGTGCGCTTCATCGCTAAACAAAATTCGCTTATGAAAATCGGGAACAACGGTAATCTCGTTTTGGGCCCATTCGACGAATCTACGCCTTACTTGATGATCGTGAGTCTATTCATGATGAATTGCCAAACCAAACTGAGGATAAATCACTTGACAGCTGTTAAATCGGTTGCCATCTTGAAAAGTAATGCCAACTTAAAGTTCTATACCTCTATAAAAACACCCTTTATATGAATCTGTTACTGAGTACTTTCAGAATTTGTTAAGAGTCATTTAGTACAATTAGAAATAATGATAAAAGAATTTATTATATTTTTTTTCCACAAAAAATATGGACTGTCAACTAATTAACATTTCCTGTTCATTTTGATTTCAACAAAAGTCTCATTGCGTAGCCAAAAATAACACCCCAGCCATATTATTGATACTTGATAAGATGATTAAGATTTATAAACCAATATAAAAGAAATGCATAATTAAAAAGTCATATGACTACTAATACTACTACATTGGCGTAGGCAACGCTTGCACGATTATAGTTGAATCAATAATTGCGTGTCATTCGTTTCTTTTTGTAGCAGTTTGGGACTAGTTGGAAATACTAAGGGAAACCAGGTCCTTCTGAACTTGATATTTCCAACGGAGTGGAGGGATTCCCCTTCCTGTGCCTCCATGTACGGGTACTGCATCGAAAACTTTCAAGCCTGGAGCGCCTTTATCGATTCGAACGACATGACCTAGGCAGCCTAGCCGCATAACTCGTACAGCTCATCTTTCCATGGTCTGCATTATTCGTCCACGCTTCTGCACCATACAGCAGGACGGGAATAATGAGCGACTTGTAGAGTTTGATTTTGGTTTGTCGAGAGAGGAGTTTACTTTTCAATTGCCTCCTCAATCTAAAGTAGTACCTGTTGGCAAGATTGATTTTATATAAACACTTATGTAAAGGTTAAGATTTTTTTTTGGGTGATCAAAATAGGGGTGTAATGGTTTGTAGTCATACTTCTGGGTATGCAGTTATGGTTTTATTCGTTCACTTCGCGCACCCTGGCAACATGAGTTACCCTTGTACAAGATGCGGTAACCAACATGCGTGGAGCCTTTTGTCATGGCTAAAATAGAGGAGGTTGAGTGGAGTCACTCCGACATATTCTGTTCGTTCAAGTTTAATTACCTCTGATGAGGTGAAGCTGCAAGCGGAATTTGGCCTTGCTGCAAGCAGCTTGCTATATAAACGCGTGCAAAGTTTATATCTACTTATCCAAGGAGGTTGAAAAAGTTAACAATGTATCATGTAATAATATTAATGTATTAAAAACCCACCACGACCACTTTAAACACATCAAGAAAGAACTATGATTTAAGGTTTCTTATTTGGGAAGGTGTTGCTAGCCAGCTGGTTGATGTCCTCGTAAGACTACAGGCTAACTTCACCGCCGTCCAACAAGTGTGATAGACGGGGAAAGGGCGGAGACAAGGAGGCCTCTCTGACATTTACTAAAGCGGCCATATAAAGGAGGGAAAATTTCGTGTCGATTTTGTCGTAGAAGAGGATCAGTCGCCGAGTCCTGGCATTCACCCCGATGGATGAACGCCGCACCACAACCCACCTCAAAGTAAAGCTCTTCAGAACTTGAAAATCTACAATAGATATTCGCCATGCTTAAAAAAAGAATGGACACACACCATCTTTGCCAATTTTAAAGCAACATTCGACAGCACGAAAAGGAGCCGCCTCTTTGAAGTTATGCCTGAATTTGGTATACTCGCAAAACTTATACGGCTGTGTAAACTGACCGTAAGCAATACCAAAAACTCAGTAAAGATCGGGAAGAGCCTCTCAGAGAAGATGAACTGCAAAGCTAAATAGAGAAGATGCATTCTTCTATGAGAGTGTAAAGCTGCAGGCGATATTGCTATCACTGGCGGTTGTTGATCCGCGCCGTAAGTTCTGCTTTCTAAAAACTACATAAGGTAGCGAAGGATTTGAGTCTAATATGTAAACAAGAACAACACGTAATATCTTTTGTATTTATTTTATTATTTATTAAATATATTAGCTCCACAAAGAACACCCTAACTAGCTTTGCCTCTTTATAATAAATATATTAAATTAATCCATATGTGCAATCCACGTACGTACGCCATCATATAAAGGACTTTGATTGAAGAGAAATGATTTAATTAGTAATAATATGGGAAATCTACACGCCCTCATGTACAGGGTCTAAGCTTAAAATATATAAAAATTAAAAAATTTTGATCTTGAAAAAATACAACCTACGTAGACGAAGAGTTTCGCTATTTTTGTGATCGGTAGCATGAACTTAATTGATGTAGAATAAACTCAATTGAAGCACAAAACCCAGACTTTGAGCGCATAGAAAACAAGCGTGAGTTGGGGAATCCGATATGTATTTGTAAGGCATAGAAGATAACACTAAGTCTGTGTTGTTGAAGCCTCTCACTCAGCCATACATACACATATACAAATTTACGTGCATGTGTATGTTATGTGGTCGTGAATCGGAAAACTATTTTACTTACCTGTTTCAATTGAATAAACAAATAAATTAAGGGTTACAAAGTATTTAGTATTGTTGTTAGTCTGCAGCGGTTGGATGATTTAAGATAAGCAGCAACAAACCCCGCAGCAGTCAACACCATCGGAACGATAATGAAACACATAATGGCATTAAGAAAAAATTATAGGAAGATCCGAAAATGCATAAAAAAACGAAGGTGAAAAAATAAAACCATTCATTGGGATGTACAATTAGTGCTAGAAGAAAGAATCAGACGCAACAAATAAAAAAAAATTGAACGATCATAAAGTGAAGGGTGATTACATCAGGGTAGACATTTATTAAAGCGGTTAAATGAAAACATAAGTGGATACTCAGATAAGATTACTTTGCCACCAAGAGGCCAAAATTGGGGTTAATTTATGAGCACGCGTATGAATGTGGGCCCAAAAGTGCATGCTTAGAAGAAAGAAGGGTTGTTCTTGTATGTGCTTCTATATACATATGCATGTGTGTATTTTGTGACACGCGTAAGTAGCATATATGTTGTATACGTAGCTTCCTATGGAGATAAAAAACAAGTTGTTGCCGCCTTTAATTTATTCAAAACTGCTTCTGGGGGATCGCACAATCCACAAAGTTCTTGGTTTTGTTCTGAATATACATATGAATGTACTTACGTGTACAAAGCAAATACAGTAAATCCTATGGCAAGTGTTGACTCAGGACTTATTTTCATGGGTTAAGTATTATATTATATATATTATACATATATGTATACTACATTCGCGTGTCAAATTAATCAGTTGATCATCTGACACTTCCCCCTGTGGAACACACATTGTGTGGTAAGGCATTTTAAAGTTCTTCGTTGATTCTGCATGCGATAAATTAAAATTATCTTTGGATGTGAAGGTCGTGTTAAACTAACTGTGCTAGCTAAAGTACTATTAGAGGATAGAAAAAAACAGAAGTCAACCGTGAAAATTCCAGAAATGGCGATCAAAGTGCTCCTCCATTATTAAATTAATTTTTCGGATGAATAAATTTCTTATTTTATGTCGTTGTTTTTTATAAGTAACTGAAGATTAAACAATACAAATTAATCGAGATGAACAAGTACGACGAATAAGAGCCGAAAATAAATAAGTCCAAAGTTATTAAAGAAGACAAAAAAGTTTTTCATCTAGCAGTATTAAACAAGAGCAATTATTATTTATTTATACGCATATATCCTTGAACCTGAATAAAATCGAAATACTTACCTATTCGTAGTAAAGTGCACCTTAGCAGAATATAAAAAATCACACCTTGTTGCGGCTTAAACAAAACAAAGAGGTTTGGAAGTAAAATTGCTAGCCATTTACAAATTGGATAATATACATACATAACTAGACCGCAAAATTAACATCTGGTTGTGAAACGATATCGCGGCACTTCAAAAGATCTATAAATACATAGCTGTTTGTATCATTTCTGCCTTTGTTCATCATATTTTGAAAGGATGTAAAGACAAAGAGTTTACATTGATTGTTTAATGAGAAATAAATTTAACCAAATAAAACAAATTGCTTAATATTTGAAAGGAGATAAACCAGTCAAATAGTCAGAACGAACTGTTAAGGAAACACTTTGCCTAGATTACTTCTAGACTCACAGTTACAGAGAAATGCGTATTATTTTTTCTTTTCGTTGTGTATTTGTTATTTAGGGTTACATAATTGTTTTGGTGGCTCATTTGTTTGCCTTAATTATCGTTTTTTCGTTGTTGATCACATATCTACGTTAACTTGAACATAATATTTTTAAACATATGTATAAAATTTAAGATAAGTAAGTTTATATAATAAAGTGATAAGAAATTTCTTCGATAGTCTCAGAAGCCTTTATTATGTAAATTCCTGCCGGCTTATTTGAAATTCTTTGAATATCCCATTCACATGCGCCACCTGCATGTTATTGAAGTTATCAACATACACATTTATAAGTATCCGTTATATTTTTCTGAAAATTTGATGATAATTATTCTTAAATATATGCGAAGACAAATATACAGTCCTAAAATTTTAGTGGAGAACTAAAAACCTTGGGAAGACATATAAAAGCAATCATAAACATTTCAAGTTTTTAAGCACTTTTCTTCTTACTGAAAAACATTTTCATAATGGACTTTTTAATGTAGATCAACAGTATTCAGAAGCGAAAAGTTAAATTGAAGGAAAAGTATCGAAAATTTAAGTAGAAAAATAAAATAGCGATTAAACCACGACATAATCCACCTGGTTACTGGTTAGTAAAATGACTTAATGGAAGCAAACTTTTTCGAAATATTCTAGCGGTAAAAGGCGTTGGCCAAGTAGCTATGTATATATAGAAAAAATAACACCAGCATTTATTACAGCAAATACAAACTCAAAATTCGATACAAGAAATCATTAAATATTCACAAACGAACACTGGAAAGGTCTTCTTAAACTTTCAATACAAGAGCTTCTTTTGGAATTCTACTTAAGTACGCATAAACAACAATAATTTTAATTTAGAAAAATGTGAAGTTTTCACAGGCACTTATTGTATATGTAATCCATTTTAAAGCATTGTTTCCTCTTCTCTATTTTTTCTTATGTATTGTGCTCCATTTGCGTGCGTTGTTATAAACATTTTTTTATCTAGTTGTCTCTTATCAATATTTTACAGTATGTTCAGTTCCATTTTTTCAAAACAATTAGCAGCTTTCTTTAAAGTTTTAATTAAAATGCAAATAATTAGGTTGCAAATATGAAAACTGGAAGATATGTGCAGACGACTATATTCATACAAAAATCGTTAAACCTAAAGCAAAGCACTGGAGGAGTATTCTAATGCGGTTCGCGGTATCCCATTTAATTTTTTAATATAAAAATATTCTTTCTGTAATGTTGACCACTTAACCGAGGCTCCATATATTAGAATTGGTCTAAACGATCGTATTAACCCAACTTACTAAATTTGATTCAAAGCTACAATTCCTGCTCACTGATTCTCTTGAAGGTGAAACAGGCCACATATACCTTCAATATTAGATTTTTATTATTAATCTTCCAGTTGTAGTACCGTTGAGTGAAGGAGGCTTATATTGTGACATTTATGTTTTATTTGTGATTAGCATCAGCTTCGTCTTACCATGACTCCCTCTGTAATTTCTCCAATTTAAGAGGGAAACAGTCTTGATAACATTAACTCGAGATCTTCTGCATATACTACTACTTTAGCGCCACCATTTATAGAATAGGGGATAAAACACCTCCTTGATTGTATCCATCTATAAACCGTGTCGTCTATGCCGTGACTGAGGATCAATGATTGTACCTATTTCTATGTTATTAAAGGCTTCTTCTATATCTACAAAGACTGTCATTATGTACATTTTGTGTAATGATTTCTCTGTTATACTTTTCACTTCAGTTGATTGGGCCGTCCACTTATCACTTCATAAAGAGCAGTTTCTGTTGATTGGACCGTCCAAAAAGTTTCCCACGTTAAGAGGGAACTTATCTGAATAACCGAAAGCCTATCTTGCACGTTCAGCATATCTTGTTCTATAGTTAACAATCGTACAGTAGTCCCAGAATATTTAAATATAAAAAAATATAAATTGGAGGGGTGCTGTTATAAAGTTCCAATTACAAATGTGTATATAAAAGTATAGGTATAACAGGTATTTTATAGTATTTTCTAGATTCTATTAAAGGTCATGTAACGTAGGATAGCATCATATACATATTTGAAACCCCTTAGTATTTGGTTATGTTCCTTAATTATTACTTTAAATTCATTTCATTTCGTTCATTAATACGAGTACATATACAACAACACACATATTTAAGGGTGGAAGTACGATATTTCATTCGACGAAGGTATATATATACATACATTATATGTCTTTGTACATTTGTATGAAACGGCTGCTGAGACAATCAAAAATTAATAACACTTTTCTTTTACGTTTCACTTTTTCAGAGTGTTTCTTTTTTCCTTCAGCTAAATGCAAATATTCTACTTTTCTCTGCTTTAGGCACTTTCTCTTATTAGAAGTTAGGCAGCACATTGTTGGATATACTTACATATGGTTTCTTGCTCTCTTTTCCAGTATTTGCTTTTTTATCATAAAAATTTTAATTTGTACAACTTCGACATATGCGCAACCCATTACGTCAGCCGTTAAAGAATATTCGAATCGTAATTCCTGGGGAAATACTGCTATAACTAAAACAGAAATTTAGAGTAAACTTTATTTGCATTTTACAGAGAAATTTAAAGTACTCGTATATAGCCTACCATGGAGACAAGTCTAATAATGTATTCAATAACGCTTGAATCCAAGGAATGTAAAATAAGCAACCTAATTCATGTCAATATTTTTGCCGCAATTATATAAAATTGTACTTGCCACTCCCTCTTATTTAAATTTGCACGCTTACTTTATATAGCTTTCGGCCAATTCTCTTTTATGAATCGAAATTAATTAAAATTCTTTTTGTGTAAACCATCTCAAGCAAACATCCTTTTCATTTCAAAATGAATTAAATTATAATGTTCAGTCGCCATTAAACACCCTCCCACTGACCATTCCAACAGACGTGAGACATATTTACATGAATACACAAGAAACAGCACTTTTAATTTAAAGATTATTGTGTTTTTAATTTTCGTTTATTAATGGCGTTTTTGTTAGTGTTATTACTTGCTAATGCTTTTGTTGTTTTAAAGGTGATCCAAATAGAGGTAATCTTTTCAATAGCCTTCTTTTGACAGATGACGCGTGAGTCGTGTCCAGCTGTCATATTATTTTTGTTCACTATTGTTTGGCATTTCAACATGGAAAACTTACGCCTGAACAACGTTTACAAATCATTCAATTTTATTACGAAATTTCAAGTTCTGTAAAGAATGTGTTTCGCGCGCTTCGCTCAACTTATGGTCCACATAATCGGCCTACTGAATGACCCAGCATTCATTATTGGATAATATTCAGCCGAATAGACCACGTCCAGCTTTCAGTGAAGAAAATATGGCTTCGATCTATGCACTCTTGAAAAGTTCCAAGAAGATCCGACGTTTTCGAGCCAAATTTGGTTCAGCGATGAGGCCTATTTCTGGCTTAATGGGTATGTAAACAATCAAAATTGACGCATTTGGGACAAAGAGCAACTTGAAGATATTCAAGAGCTGCCATTTTATCCAGAAAAAACAATGGATTGGTGTGGTTTGTGAGCCGGTGGAATCATCGGACCATATTTCTTCAAAAATAATGCCGGTGAGAACATAACCGTCAATGGCGACCATTGATAACCGACTAATTAATGCCTGAAATTGAAGCGCGTGATCTCCGCGACATTTGGTTTCAACAAGACGGTGCCACTTCCCACACATCGCTTCAATCAATGGATTTATTGAGGGAACAATTCGGTGAGCAGATAATTTCACGTTTTGGGCCGGTCGATTGGCCACCAAGATCGTGTGATATCACACCGTTAGACATTTTCATGTGGGGATATGTAAAGTCGTACGTAGCCGCGACCAACATTTGAATGAGATAATCTTTAAAAAATAAATGCCAAAGAATGTTCTTTCGAATAGTAATAAACATTCCCCATTAAATTTGAATTTTCTGTGCCTATTTCTTTAAAAGAGCAGGGTACCTCGAAATGGTTCACCCTTTATTAAAGAAATAAAAATATATGTCCTGCTAATAAAAATTGGCCCCGATAACATCCATATAGTTATAACAGCTCTATGGTAGATATAGTATCGAAGCATATATCGATACTACATAAATATATATAAATAAATATGTTTGTATATATATACAAATGTTACTTATTATAATAGTAGAATTTTGATGATTTTCATTGTTACCTTTCTAACCAGCGCGTGTACTCATACACTTATTTATGTTTGAAGTAAACGACACCGAAACTCATGCTCTTAGTTTCTTAATTAAATAGAGACTACTACATATATGCGTTCAAATTGGCCGATTGCGACGTGATAAAACAGAATTTTGTCTTTAAATCCAAATTCGTTTGGATTTATAATTCTTCAAAATGATGGCTTTTTAGCTGGAATTGCTAACCTTCTATCTATTTCGTTTCAAAAACCCAGTACTTGTTTTAAAAGAAAAAATTATGGTGTTAAATACAGCGTCGCATTTGTTGTTGTTTTTAGTTTGATTGCAAATAGCTTTACGAAAGGAAAGAGAACATTAACAAATAAGGGAGAACTTAGTTTCAGCAGAATCGAAGTGAAAATGGTAGTGATGGTGAATCAAATAATCTTGTTTGAAAATTAAGTACGCACATTCACACATATATACAGTGAGCCCAGCTTCCCTTTAATTTGTTGTGAGCGTCTTCTAAGGAATATAGTCTACAACTTTAAACTGCGCTACCTCTGTTACCTTATGTCGTTCTTGCCATTAGAATAATCAAAGTAATCGGCTTTTTAATCTTTATTTACTTAAGCAACAATAATAACTAAGTTAAAAGTGTTAGTTTAAAAGTGTTGAAGTAACCGTTGCTGTGATTCATTAAATTATTCTTGCTGCTTCTGGCCAAGTATTTTTTAATCGAAACAAGACTTATTTTAGTTATTTAAGTATTATTAACACATGCGTTTTGTGTTAGAGCGCCTCTGACGACTTTTAATATTCACAAAAGAAGCTTATTTCAGTTAACCAGCAGTTAAGCTCGAAGCGATTAGTATTGTACGTCTTGACGATTTCCTGCAATTGGAAGCTATCATAGTACCCGACCTTTATGAAAAGCTATTATTTTAATATAATTTTATAAATTTTTCTAGAAAAGGTTTCCATATTTAAACTCATACTCCTTATTTCCTTCTTTTCTATCAAATATAATAATGAAATGAAAAATAATCCGCTTTTGATAAAAGTATTTTTCATTTAAAATGAAAATGATATGTCACTTGATACGAGTATCTTGCTGAGTGAGCCAAACACAAATGTAAACAAAAATCTCACATAAAGAATGTATGAATCACCTAAAAGTATACTTAGCAAATAAACATTTACTTAATTAATATGGTTAATGGGCGCACCGTTTAAGCTAACAGAACTGTTGTTATGATCAAAGCCTCATGTTTATACTTACATATGGATCCACATACATTACCAGCAGACTGCAGACTGAGCCATTTTTCTTTTGATTAAAACAAATTAAAATAGTTAAAAGCTTTCTACTTTCATATATATATGTATGTGCAGAACTACGAGAACTGTTACAAAAATATCTCAAATTCTGTATTTCTTGAAAGAAGCATTTATTTATTCATGAAGCTCACACAAGTGCATTATATCTGCTACCATTACTATTTTGTTTTTGGCCAAATAGTCGCTCACAAGCAACGATGTGTGAACTTACACCCCTACAGCATGGCGCAAAAGCCAATATTTGTTCTTCTACAAATCCGGGGCGTTTTTGGCGGATTGCTTCGCGCAAATTGCGAATAACTTCACCGCACGAATATGTAGCGTCAGGGCCTTGTTAAGCACAACGCCCCTGCAATCCATGGATATCGTGTTTGTGAGTGTTGCGATACTGTTTGTACAAACCTCGTACGCCTTTTACCAAAGAAATACGCAATATAAATTTCATCTGCTCGTAAAGAACAACCTTTTTACTTAAGCACATAAAAAAGCTGTTTACGTTTACCACCTATGGTTAAATTTGTCAATTAAATCCGACATAATTGCGGAATTATTGCAGTCCCAGAGGGAGGTCCGAATTAGTACCGATGCCTCGTAATATTAATGCTTACCCATCCATATTTGTTTTAATAGGTTTAAGTTAAGGTATAGCAAATAATGTACTATAATTTCCAATATTTGTTTATTCTAATACTTCCCTTGCGACGCTAACCGCTTTTAATTACATAAAAAATTACTATGAAGGTTAAGGCATAGATATAATGTTACTATCGATGACTCATGTGACTAAGTTCAATTCATATAAATAATAAATTTCGAGAATAGTTTTGTGAGGTATCTCATTTCATGCTATATACGATAGCTGATATTTAAAACCGAGTAATAACAAAGATCTCACCTTCTTCATGAAGTAAACGAATTAAAAAGTTTTTTTTTTTCATTTGCGATCCTCCACTAAGAGTTAAGAGTGAGTAAAAACCAAAAATTGACATTCAACAGGTGAAAAATAACAATTTAATATGTTGCGACCTCAGATCATATTTTTTTATTACCAATTCACTAGAGGAGGGCCTTCACTCTACTAAACTAAATTATATAATACTAAAAGAGAAAAATGTATTCAGTATTGATAAAATCATTGTAAAAAGACCATTTCAATTCTTCAATTGTTATCCTTTGTTATCCTTTTGCCACTTTCTTTCACTTTCGCTTGCTGCGTAAGTCTGTGTTATCTTTTTACAATACTCTTTGCAGGACCGAATTCTCGGGCATAACAAGTTTTTTATAACCAACGTCTTCCATAGGCACTTCAGTGTCCTCACAACAAATTGCTAACATTAAATTGATGTCCCTTTTGCGGTTGGATAAAGAACAATTGACTATATTACGAACAGCTAACCTATATAAGTCGTAAGTATAGTAAGTATACGTTTGTATGTTAGTAAAAGTCATCAATTGAACCAAAGAGGTAAGACCATAGTAGTGTATACATAGTAATAAAATGGTTTAGTATAACATATGTAGATACATATGTGTGTACACACATACTTTCAAGTTGCACGAATATGCCAATTATCAAAGAAGCACGCTTTGGAGTATTTTGGAAACGATTTTTTATGTTTGTTCTTGCAATAGTTTGTGGCCGCATATATTTTTAGCACTGTCATCATTTCTGTTCTATTACGCCATGATTGGGTACATATGTATGTATGTATGAGTTTTACATATACTATACTTAAGTGCTGGTGGAAGGTCAATTTCGTTTTTATCACAGCACTCACATCTATTTTCAATGTTGTTGGCCATTCTTTTCTGGGTACTGTGTACGGCTACTATGGTCATCTCTAACCACTGGTCCTACAGCTGTCCCACCCAGAAGATAAGCACAATAGCTCTTCCTTCTAAGTATAAAGGATATTTGTGTGTGTCCTCTATAAGCATATAGTCCATGCAGTTATGGCTAATATGTGACGGGAAGTTTTGCTGATTACGATGTGTATGGGTGGACGTCTCAATCGGTTAAACCTAATCGAAATTCCAATGAAACGTGAAATTATATGGCATTGTCATCTCACAAATATTCGCAGAATAATATTCCATACTAAGAGGTCTAATCGCAAAGATTTTATTTAGGATATTGCTACTTTCTTATTTAATTCATATTTGATTTAGGTTCTCTGATATGTTTTTTATACACCCTATAAGTATGTGTTTGGTATAGTTTTGATTTAGGTAAATCATACATATGTACATGTATGAGTACGTCCATACTTGCTGGCTCTGTTTGTAAGTCTAACTCTGTTTTAGTTTGTACTTACAACTTTTAACGGTTTATAAATTAAGAACCCACCTTCACATCACCTGGAACGGCAGCAAAATTTTACATTTTTAGGGTTTTGTGCAGAGGAACTTTTTGCTATATTCGATTAATCATTCGAAGAATAGTACTTGTGTTTTCTCTTGGTCTATTTGGGATCATGGTTTTCAGTTTGTTACAATTAAGGGGTATACCATACCCTAATCTAAGAACAAAAACGTCAGCGGGTGGCAATTGTGTGTGCTACTACTTTTAACGCCATCAAGCTGCCAACAAATTTCCTTGTATTAAAACATAATAATTGTAAGCAGTCAATGCAGGTAACGAAAATTATTTAGAAAAGACTTAAAAAAAAAACTGCAACTGCAAGTGCAACTGCTTATTTTCCTAAGAAGTAAAAGTATGTTTTTCTAATATTTAATTCACCTTCTTTTTAACGTTTATAAGTACAATTTCTAGGGACAGCATTCAGAGGAGTTGGCACAAATTATATATGTATGCATGTAATTATTTTTATAATTAATAATAACTATATCTTTATAAATAGATGCGTTTTTTAAATAATTCTCTAGCTTTAGCAAAATTTACTGATAGCGGAGCATTATTTGCCTCTGAAATATTGAAACTCCACTCTCATTACATTATCACAGCTACTGTTCAACATATAAATTTTATTTGTCGCATTTGAGAGCCCGCCATTTCTGAATTTGGGACCTTTACAAAGTTTATACGGCTTAGAAAATTGACATGAAATTTTCACTTAGAAATATAACTGAACCGCTATGGTGCTTCAATGAATATAGATAAACGTTCATCGTGCTTGAAGTCTCCAATTGAATCGGAAATAGAAGAAAGGTCTTATTTTCTATGTGAATATAAACTCAGCTATAAACGGTAAGCGGTGATTGCTGTAATTAGGAAATTGACATTTATTATAGATACAAAATTACCTGAATATAAGCAAACAGTGTGAGCTCGGCCATTAAATATAATAGATATTTGTGTTCAAGTAAATGTTGAATTATTGCCTCCATCAATTTAGCACTCTTAGCATGTCAACCAAACAGCAAATAATCACATTATTTAATACTTCATCAATAGTTAATTGATCAGCAATTATAATCAATTAGCTATTATTGACTGAAAGGAACGTGAAAACTGTTAATATTGCTCATAAAGTACACGAACAATGTAATCATTTTTACTCTCTCTATTTAACCCCTTCATAAAAGGTCAACCCTTTATTTTCCACGCACGCGCCGCGGCCATTAATTAAATATAGCTTATATCAAGGAGGGTTGATAAAGAGGTACTAAATTCCTTTTCCATATATTAAAGAAGGACAACCCTTTCAAAATATTAATATCTAAGTACTTATATGTATATGTTCCTGCACTTATATACGTACATATGCATGTATGTATATATGTTATTTTTGCTAATAATAACGAATTAAACCGCTGAACGATTTAGTTTTTTATAAATGTCCTTAAATTGTTAACATTTTTTTTTTTCAAGAATATATTTATGAGTGTAGTATAATTTTCTTTATAATTTTACACATGTATGTGCAGATCAGATATTAAATATTTGTTAAAACTGACAAGTACCACAAGTATATATATACATATATACGTTCAAATACATGGTATATGTTCGAATTTTAGAGCTTTAAAAACCTGTCAGCATCGTTGAAATATCTTTGTTTTTTATTTACGTGGATGAACTTCCCGAAATTAAGTGTCTCTAAAATTCACGTCACATGGCGACAATGACCCTTCTCATGACAAATAAAAATTTAAAGAAAATGGATTTAAAATTAAAAAGAGTCAAACCAAAGATCTTTCTCATTTTGTTGTTTTTTAGCCCTGAAGGATATTACTAGTAGAAATTAATTTGGTATTTTATGTTGTTGTTATGGAACGTAATGGTTAAGAAATTTTCTAATTTAGGATGTGAGAATCGAAGGGTGGGAAATGAAAGGAAATGCGGTGTCGCAACGAAACTACGCCGACATCTAGTAGGCGACCTTTTTGGCAAACGATAAACAAACAAACCCAAGCAAAAAATAAACATTTAAAAGAATAAATGTAGAATAACTCAAAGAGAATCATCTTCAGCATCATCAAGCAACCGTATAGAGTGGTGATAAAAAGCTTTCTAAATATTTAGAAAGGATGTCTTACAATTTTCTTTAAAACTACAAGTCATGACCTTAAAGTCGTCGGTTCCTAGTTATATCTACCTACCACCACCAAAAAATCGCTAAAATAATATCGTGCAGTTGTGTTTGTGTAGTAATGCGTTTCTAGGCTCGGCCAAGGATAACATCAATTACAAAGTGTTATGGCACGCATTGTAAACCTGCGAAAGATAATCCATAGAATTTTCGCAAAGAAAGAAAGATGATAGTGAATATGGTAGGAGGCTGTTGTAAAAAAATAAACAAATAAATGAAATTCAATGCTAACATTTGTCCATCGTTAGCCAACGACCGGTATACCCCCAGAAAATATACGAAGTGTATATCTTTCTAATTTTTCGTTGCTATAATATTTTCTCATATTGAATGGCAAAATTGCCAGAGTCAATTGTTGTTGTTAAAAATTGCTTTGCTGTGCCCGTTAGCCACAGAGCGTACTGACATTTTCTAGCTTCAAAATTTTTCAAATAATTCGTTACAATTGGACACCTCAGCTTTGGAGATTGAAAATTTTAAATTGGTATTAACGATACTTGAGCAGCCTTCATTGCTTTATTTTTCTTTAATAAAATTCTTCTCACTATGGCATAGAATAATTTAAATAATGAACTCTAAAATAGATAACAATGAAAAAGGGGCAATCACCTGATGGTTGGTTGCGCAACTAATTTTATTTATGTATCGCTTACACTAAAATGACATATGGTTGACCGTCAGGTTCACCTTCTCAAAATCGAACCCCTAATTGGATGTGAGTTAGATATATACCACTACATAGTCATAATACAAATATACATAAATTAGAGGTAATGGTCAGTAAGAGTCAAATTCAATACAACAGGTGTAACTTATCTGGATCAACAGATCAGCTGACTAAAAGATCTTGACAGTAGCAAGCTACAAAATATTCCCTTTACTTTATTAGGGTTTTAATTGGCTAATTGGGTGTCTATTTGGGTCAAACACCACAATCTTTATATTATGAAAATTCCTAAGTAAGTTGGTATTTACATATATAATGTAAATCAAATATAAATAAATTAACATTAGAGGTGAATTTAGTTAAATATTGATTCATTTAATAAGTTAAAGCTTATTTATATTTGCATCACAAACAGTCAAATAAAAAAAAAAGAAGGATGGACTGTCTTAGTACTAGTTTGCGTTGAAACAGACGGACAAAGCTAAATCTACTCATCTCGTCATCCTGATACGATCTGTATAAACTTTGGTGAATCTATATCGATCTCCTTCTGGTATTTACATACTTCGGACCAAAGTTAATATATCATTGTATGTACATGAATCGTATAATTAGGTAAAAAGTCGTCACTGATGTTATGTATACGAAGTAAACGAGAGGATCGCAAGCGCAATAAGCAAAAACTGAATATTGAGCCAAATGAATTCATATGAACATAGTTTTGTGCAGTGGTATTTATCGTTACATCCGGGGAAAATTTTTTCCCGTCAAAATATTTAACAAAACAAAGACTAAATATAACCACTTCTCCATCGGTTCTACCGGCCGGTTGACTAAACATTCATTGTATTATAATTAAAAACAAAGACAAACGATGATGGCTGTGCAAATGACAGTAAAAGAGACGTTCATCATTTACGCTGGCTCCAACGCAATTGCTACAAGCTACCATTAATTCCGAATCGTAAATGAATGGAAAAAAGGACAAACACTCTGTTGTTGGCTAATTAAAATGAGACCGTATGCAAGTAAAGTGATGGGAAAGACGAAAAATGTAAAGAAATTTTTAAATAATAATAAAAAAAAATCCTTACAATAAAATAAAGCAGGCTAAAAATTGTTGTTGTGGAATAATACACCCCAAAGCTCCTATTCATACGCATACTCAGAAACAGGAAAAAAGTAGGAAAACAAAGAAGACAAAAGGATAACATAATAAATTTTAATTTCATATCACCCGGCGCTTTTGGCAATTTAAAATGATGACCGCTTTGAGGTATGGGGGCAGCCAAGTACGGTCCGGCAACGATTTTTCCATGATTTCTTCATCATCATCCTCACGCATAATTTTTTTTTGTCTTTATATCCATGGTTCGCTAGCTAACGCTTTGACTACGCAATGATAAGGTTTCCATTGCGGCTGTAGAATCCTTGAAAAGTTTTTAAAAGAGGACAAAAAAAACCGCACAATAATTTTCTTATTTCAAGATTCATTCCTCATTTGTACTTGGGCCTAGCAGTGGCCAAACTAAACCAAGGAAAATGAGGTATTATAATGCGCGAAATAGAGCCCCTCCTCTTGAGATAAATGCAAAAAGCCTTTATTTAATTTAATTTTTGAGTCCTTCATTAGCAGCTGAGAATTATTCAGTAAGTACACTTAAAATGAATTGCTTAAAGAAAGTTTACTTAACATACATACCAACGCATAAATATGTATTGGAGTAAAAATATTAAGAACATTCAGCTGTGGTATGTACCATGTAGCGTTTAGGTAAAAAGGGGCCATTATCCAGATAACGGCCTTAAGAGAATACATACATTGAGTACAGAAAAATTTTGTATACATAAATTTTCAACGGTGAAAAGAATTAAAAAGTAGCTTTCAATGAATTTAAAGAGGTGGATGGTATATATACATACAGTCATGCGAAAAATAACAGTTGTATATAAGATAAATGCTGTTTTTTCTGTTAATTAATTTTCTTACCAATGCAACGTCAGACAAGACGAAATAGATATTATATTATAGGAAAAACTAGGAGTTTGTCAAATTCGACACGCACAGCAAAACTGTAAAGAACAAAAACAATAATACGTGGAGTACGGCATTTGGACAATTAACCTCCAGCTGATGAAATAATATCACCTTACCTGTTTTCATAAATTAATAAAAGACTAAACTCTATTTCAACATGAAAATAAACGAAATAATTTGTTTCAAAATATGGATTTATTATTACGCTGTTAGTAAAAGTAGGCGTATATTCAAGTTCTTTCCATAAGTTTTTAATATATTTAAAATAGGAGATTTGAACACATCAGTTGTCCATATTCCCCTTACCTGGTGCCATAAGCGCTTCAGGCAACAAACGTACTTATAAGCAAAAAATAGCGTTTAAGGTCTTGGTCCGACCGAGATCCAAAATTATGGAAAATTATTTTAGATAAAAATTTGAAGTTGAGTTTGCAAATTGCGGTCGCCCCTCGGCAGAGAATGTGAACCCCTCCTAGTGTATTTCTGACATGAAATAAAAGCTCCTCATAAAAATCCATCGGCCGTTCAGAGGCGGCTTAAATAAAACTTTAGATACCACGGTTTTTTCGAAAAACGTTAAGATGTACACCACAAATTAGAGGAGGAGCTTGGCCAAAAATCGCTTCAGCTGTTACAAAACGTCAAACATATGTACATATATGTACATATATGTTTTTTCACACGACTGCATGTATGTATATAAAATGTCGTCTATGAGAATTCCACAAAACCTTAAAATAGGTTTCTAAATGAACATGCAAATATTCCATTTTTAGATTCCCAGTTTTTTTTAAATTTGGAACAGTAACAAATATATTCAATTGAAATTATGTTTTTGACTCTTGATTAACTTTGGAGCTTTACATAACAGGGCTTGTTTATAAGTTCATTTGGTATGTAAATTAGAATTTAACATAAGCAAACTCTGCTTTTTTTAAACAGTAGTTTGGATATATTTTGTTTATATGATGCATATTCTAAATAAATGTGTTATGAATATATATAAATAGTATGCAGTCGTTGGTTCAGAAAGGCGTGGAAAAAATATTGTATATTAGAGGGCATAAATAACAAAATGATAAAGGTGTGTTTTCATTATAACCGTTGTCATTAAGCAATAGCACAATTTAAAGTTCCATTTTTTAACGAAGCCCAAGACTCAAATAAATGGTAATACAATTTTTCCTAACAAGATTTTGAGTAGCCTCTAAGAAACCCGAACCCCAAATAACAACACGTGCAAACTTTAGCCATTTTTGAACGGAATGACATAGTCAGCATTATTGTTCAATATTACCTTCGTTTGTTCGTTTCTAAGCAGCATCTCCATTTGCTAACAAAACCCCCGAACACCATATCGCGATATGCTAAGAAAAATTAATATTGGTCACGAATTTTTTCTCCTACTCTTTCTATCCCGCCCATGGACTCGCACTTAGCCTGCATTTTTTCTTTCTTATCTTTCTCGCCATTGTTTCATTCAATTTTTTAACAAAATATTTTACACAGCTTCCTACAACTACTACATCTTCAAAATACTCGTCTCCACAACCATTATTCATTTTCGCTTTTCGCCTAACATTCAGCAGCGAGAATATCCTTTTAACAGCCACCAAGCCATGGAAAGAAACTAAAATGCGGAGAGTTCTTGAGAGCTTTCGTAGGGCAACATAAATGTGTGTGTGGATGTGTGTATCTATGTCCTGCTTTTTTCAGAGTTGAACAATAGAACTGGTAAACGGCGTTTTCCATTAAAATTCCACTGAATTTCTCGCTCCCCGCTTAATTCATTTGTTTCATAGCTCTCCGCATCTCCACACCCTTTTTCCATTTATTTTTTGAGCGGGCGGAAAGTAAATATATAAGTATATTTATATGTAAGTTGAGAATAATGAAAATTAAAGTTGGTGGCGTAGGCAAGCAAATGAATCAAACAACTCTCCCTCTCCGCTTCTTTTGAAAAAACTTTATTTTTTTTACGTTAACTGACGTCTGCAGCGTCCCACTTTTCGTCATTCTTTTTCTTTTTATACTTTTTTCATGAAAAATATTTTGTGTTTTGGTTTAAAATTGTAAACCCCTCCAAATATGTTGAGACACTTTTACCATTACTAATGAATTTTATTTTGTACAGCTTGGTCAACTTTATGGACGTAAATGAAAGAAAGTACTACGTAGAACAAGTTTTACACTCCTACTCGAATTTGCAAGGTGCGGGTAGAGGTCAATATTCTTTTAATTTTTTTTTTAGTGTATCTATACTCGACGCAAATCTCCATTTCCAAGATGTGAATATTAAAAGAAATGGAATGTCATACAGTTTTCGAGTATGTTCGTGCATTAAGATAGGATCTCTTCTAAGCTACTTTAAGAAAGAAAAAAACAATGCTTTAATCGTATAAATATAAATAAATAACGATTCACAAACACAATAATTTACAAAGTCAATTTCCTTCTTTTTCTCAAATATTTTTAATTATTTTTGTAAATGAAGCAATTAAAGAGATATTACCTTTACATTTACTTTCGTTTTTCATTAACTAGAACACTTTCAACTTTTAAATTGAAAGAAGTCGTATTTGTTTCTCACTTTCATTACGTAATATATGAATCTTTTCATTAAAAAACCATGTTCTGCAAATAATTAGCTATTTCAATATATTGATTTGGTATTTTAGGGGATAGAAGACTATACCGATTTCAAAAAGTAATTGCATATTAATAAATCTTTTCCAATATATTCAAAGTTTTATATGCCAATTTGAAAATAGTAATATATTACTTAGTATAATAAATAATTAAATTATATTAGAAAAATATTATCGTTTCAGCAGTTTATTCGGAATCGGCTATTATACTTTACAAACTTCCTTTTAAGCTTTGAACTAAAAGTTTAGACGACACCGCAGTAAATAAGGTCGACATTCAAAATATCAGATACCCTAATACTAACTCGTGAGCTAACCAACCTGACTGCCAAACACGGTTGTTAATACCACTGTTGGCTTATTCATTTTAATTTATATGATTAGCGCTTTCTGCGTATGGCATTTTTGATGGTGTGAGTTTTAGTTGTTCAAGCTTAAATGTGAATAATTACAAAATGTCAGTTTCATTGCCACGAGCTCTTGTACGTTAATATTTTTTACGGATTTAATGTACCACAACATTAATGAGTTTTTTCATATCCAATGAAAGATAGCTAAAATAATTTAAAAGTTTAATGTTTTTGAGCATAAGCTTGAGCTCCACACCACTCTTCAAGCTGTACAGCTCGTCGCACAGTGGATACTTTAAACAGGTTAGCGGGTCAAAATTATTATTTTTTTATATTTTCTGTCAGAATGTGGGCTGTTATTACATATTAACAGTATATTCTCGAGCATGGAGCAAAAAATTTGTATTCAGAAGTAAATACAATAATTGTACATTTAAAATGTATGTTTGCAAAGATTGGTTATAAAATATAAACGTTGCGAGGAAATGTCACGTCTGAAAAGTTTCGTATGAAGATGCCGAGCTCATCCTCCAAACTGAGGTGTACGTCTTGTTGATTTTACAACCGTGTGTTGACCAATTCTACATATTTTACGTAAATTTGAATCTACTTTTAAAAAAAACTCTTTCTATGTATTATATTCCAATAACGTACATTATTATATATGTATATGCCTAGTCATTGCCATTTTATATACCTTTGTAAATACCCACATACAATATATACAATTCCTTCGTGTCATCCCCATTTTTACGAAACTTTCATTGAAATTTATAGTAAACTCATATACATATATGATATGTGCACATATATGTGCCATTATATAAAACTCATACTACATACATATTTATAAAATAAAAAAATATGTATATGTCACCCTCCCTAACCCATTGAAACTGTCAAAGGATACGCACGCAAAAACGTCTAAACACATGTTGTCTGACCAACCGGCTGGACTAAGAATATCCACCCTGACCCAGACGCAACCAAGCAACTCATGTGCTCAGGAGATACCAGATAAATTTATCCAAGGTATAATATTTTGCGATATTTCCAAGAACACTTCAGTCGGCCAAACGCACCCACATACAGATATAAAGGTTCCACCCCTTTTTACTACCCTTTTAACTTTAGCCAACTCATTTTCGGAGGGTTGCTCTACGCATCAAATTTCACTTAGTGTATTGCAAAATTTTTCTGAAATTACGTAAAAATTTAAGCTTTTTGCCTCAAAAACTGCATACAGTCAGACAGGCCAAATGGCTCGCGACACTCTCATGTAAAGGCACACGCATTAGAGTTATCCCTTTGCTCATTGCTGTAACAACTTCTGAGCTGTACACTGAACCCTAAAATCGCGGCAACAACAACAACTAGTAACATTGCAGCATCTGAACAACAACAGTAACAATTACGTACGCACGAGTTGCGAATTACCGACACACATTGTGTTCCTGTCGCTAAGCGTCCATTCTCAACTACAATATATTTCGATTTTTTAAGTAACGATTTTTTTGGGAATTTATTCGAAATTTTTGTGTGTATTTGAGTTGTTGATTTCGAATCTTTTGTTCAGTTGCTTGTACGTGATGGGTTAATGAATGGGCTGACATATAACTTAGTTTCATGAATGTCAAAAATGTATGTGTTTATATGTGTGTACATATGTATTAGGCTTATAGTCGTGTGCGCAGGCGTGTTCATTGAACAGCTAACACTACTCTACCCTTTCGACCGCATTTTGTATTGCTCAATATGAAAGGTGAATTTTTAAGTTCGATTATTTTCTGATTGCTCATGACTTTTTTCAAAAAAATTTTAAACTCCCTAAGTATTTTTTCAACTAGTATATGTTTGTTTATATTGTTGTATCTTTTAACGGCGCAGATACCCAGTATGTGAACCGTGTATGCAGAATCTATATGTATGAACTGGAATGTGTTTTTTTTATGGGTAGAACAAAATGTTTTTGTAATTGTTCTTTCCCGATTTGGTGATTTCACGCACACGTTGATTTGTGCTGGAGCCAATTCGGCATCATTTTTAATCTAGGACATTTTCCGTATAGATTTTATACTTTTTACTTTATTTTCGGTTTAAAATGTGAGAGTTTTAAGGGTTAAATCATACTTTTTGCCAAAAAATTAAGTCTGGATTCAATAGTTGAGAATAAGCGTATGTGTATACATTTATTGTTCGACGGAGTCAACGAAGGCAGGTGTGACTTTGACCTAGTGACCCAAGCGGAAGCTTATTTGGGATCATTCATGAACACACAAACGTGTATTCTTGTACACATATTTCCGGGCAGAAGTGTTAATAAGGCAACAAGAAACTTAGTACAGTTAAAAAATATTTTCCGATTTCCAAGTACTGAAGCGCAAAAAAATGTGCAGAAGATTGTGAGAATTTGCTTGGTCTTAATTTGCTTTCTATACGACAATGAGCATAAAAATGCAACTATTATTATTAAAAAAAAAATGTATTTTCCAATTTATTCTATCTTATTACAGCTGGGTCGGTCCGTTTTTGGCTAGTTGAACTATGCCTCCTTATTTGAGCAGTACCTTTTTTAATTTTTTTTATTATATTACGAAATTTTTGCTTTAAGTTTTTTTATAATCGAGCCTTGGAAGCTGATTATTTGAGAAAGCTCAAAGTTCAAATTAATACAGCATGATTAGGTGCTGGTTATTAAAGAGTCATTTTCAGGATTTTCTGAAGTTAAGGATCAAACTACCTTCTCAATATACATACATATATATATATACATATGCATATATGTATAATTGGCGTGATGTTTTTTCCAACGAATTGAGAGACCTACAGTTTATGCAAAGCCTCCTTCTAACGGCTGAAGAATTTTTACGAAAAGCCTTTATTTCATGCCAGAGTTGTTGGCATTCCCGACGGCAAGGTGACCGCAATTAGGAAAAAACATTTTTTTTTTATATTCTGTCTAATTTTGGATATTCGTCTAACCATGGCTCGGACCCATGGCCCTCCGCATGGTGGCACACACTGCTTAAAACTCGGCTAATGTAGCCGCAACAAAATTATCAAGTCCATAAATTATAAAAAAATACTTCTAAATAAAATTCGATTCCGAATGACCAATGAATTTTTATGCAAAGCTTTTACTTCATGTCAGAAATACATTCTCTGTCGAAAAGCACTCACATTTAGGAACACTTTTTTCCATTATTTTGGATGCTACTTAGGCCAGGATTCAAACCCATCCATGTTCTCTGCATGGCATAGCATGCACTACCGCCTAAAATATTTACATAATATGCTTTCAATCAAAGAGTATGGAATGTACTTTACATCGATTTTATTTCCATTATTTGCTCTCCCAATTATTTTGTTGTTGTTATCCTTCCTATTTATTGTCTATTTTACGTAATGTTAGGCATGATTTTGCACTTTCCACTTATTTTTTTACTATGTTTCTTATTCTTATATGTGCAGATATATTTCTGGTATTTTTTCGCTCTTGTCTGACCAACTGCTGTGCGTAATCGGCCTAACAATAAAAAAATCGAACCCGACCCGTGTATATATGTATATGTATGCGTAAATATTTGAATATTTGCGAATACATGTATGTATGAAAGTATATACATACTTATCTACACATAAATGTACATATACTTTAATACCCTAAGAAAATATATTGGGAATGGAAGGGTATCAAACGACAGGGATGAAACTTACCTGTATACATGTATTATGTGCATATGGATCATTTAATTTTCGTGCATAAAATTTAATGTCCGGTTAAGGACCAACCTTTTACCTGAATGCTACCCCTAGAAAACTAGTATGCTCGAATAGTGGACAACGGTCAATTGGCAACATTTGTTAGTCTCGAGAATTGGTTTGAAACATGTGAATATATGTTTGTTTATGTATGGCTGTATATGTACATTGTTCAGTGTGCGAACAAAAATGTTTAGATACTTTATCTTCAATACATACATACGTACAAAACAGAAATAAACAACTTTAAATATGAATTATAATGGGCAAAATTAACAATAATAGATGATAGGTAAAAGTATCTTATTTCAAAAGATGATATAAGGCTCCATAGAATTAATGTTTTTAATTATGCAACATTGGTTTTTACAAAGAAATATTTTATGAAATATTTTTAATTTTAAACTTCCGTTAAGAACTTTATATAATTTGAAAAAGGCTTTCATTGCAGTGTCGGTCTATAATAGAAGGTAATGTATGTATGAATATAATTTTTATATATCTTTTTAGAAGTATTATTTTTTCACAACCTAATCAATCGCGCATGAAGGCCATTTTATTTGCGCTCAAAGCGGTTGTAATCATTTTTCTGCTGTATAGTAAAATATCTAAATGTAATGGAATGATGGCTCCGATTATGCAACAATAGTCATCAACAAAGAACGCTGCAGTGAATTTTTGCATTTTCCCAACAATCAAAAAATATTTACAAAGGACTGTAGATGTGCCTATATACAAGTATATTCCTTTGCCGTTTCATTATTATTTTCAGAGTGCTGCACAACTGCATCCTTTTGTTATGGCTTTTGATAGGCTCTGTGGTCATTGTTGCTATATTTTTCGTAGGCATTCATAGGAGAGTATGCGTTCTAAAACCTTTTCATATTTATACAAAACCGAGCAACCGAGCAATAACCAGCGCCAGGATATGCGGACAATCAGTCGAAAATTTTCTATAACAAACGAAAATTTAGGGGTGCAGAAAAGTATTACATACGTGACAGGATGTTTCTAAAAATTGAAAATTTTGAGAAAAAACACTGCATTTATAACGTTCCAGCTTAGCATCAGCCAGAAATAAAAGGAAGGGCAGACTGTTGAGGTCACTAAGAGGTCAGCAACGGGATTTTCGTTTATTTTGTAAACGCAACACATATTTTGTTGACAGGGGATGCAATTGTATGCAGCTTGCTCTACTTATGCAACAAAATCTCATCTTTGTTACCTCTCCCTACCCACTGCCATAATTATTGAAACTACTGCATTATTTTTGCCGCCACTTTTTGATTATTTTACACTCAAAAGAAATTGTAAATTAGGGAAAAGCTGAAGTCGTTTGAAACCGAAAATAGGATGAATGATAAACAAGATATCCAGGTACTTCAGTTATAACGATATTGGACATATGTATCATTAATTTAAATATATGTTAATACCTAAAAAAAATTCAATCAACTTAACAAAACTACAAACATTTTAACCTGCATTCGGATATTTCTATAAATATCATTATTATTTTATGATGTATAGTCAACCGTTAGGTGAACAAAAGTGCTAGACCTCTGTACATAGTACAGGAGGTATTCATTTTTTTATTGTTCTTAACGGAAATATTTTGTATGAACGAAATGATAAAAACTGCAAATTCCTACATTTTTAACTGAAATACATATGTATAATACAAAAATATGCAAAAAAATTCTTCCTTTTAGCCTTAACGAGGTGAGCTAAAAAGATGGCTTACTTGTGCTTGCCACGTGGTATTCTAGCAATCATTGAGATTTGTCGACTATTTTTTTTTTTTTTGCTTCAGATATTTTAAGACTACATTTGCATGCGTTTCGTATTCGTGCAAAGAATTGCACCTTTGATGGTTTGTATCTTGTAATACTGATCCATTTTGAGAAGTATTATATTGTTAAATATGTTGCTTGTGTATCAGCTTTCTTATGCACTTACTCACATGCATAAACAAGTAAATATACATACATACATATCTTTTGATTATGTTTGGCAATGTGGATAAGCATGCATATTTTTTGTAGAAACTTTTGCCCATGCGAACGCCATTTTTTATTTTCTTCTTAAAAGGCATCAGCAAGGGTGAAATATGTATTTATTTAGTCAAATAAGCACATATGCATGGATGTATGTATGCATGCATGCGATTATAGTATGTACTTTCATACACATATGTGGCCCAGTCTTATATTAATGCATAACTTATTCAGTAAGGATTGCATACGAGGGTTGCTTTCTGCTTTTTTCTGTATACATACATTCATACCTGTACTGTCGTACATATATGTACATAATTATGCATGTATTGTATATGCATACATATGTTAAATGGGAAGGAATACGTAATTAAAAAAATTGACGCTTGAATTTAAATTAAAAATGGCGAGCTGGTAAGTTTAAAAAGTTTTCTTGAAGCTCGATGTAGAAGAAATAAAACAATAATAATATACGCATAGAATAGATTCGTCTGAAACTTTATGTAATCCAAGACAACAATTTTCGCATTTGTAATATATAGGGTGTTTTTTATAGAGGTATAGAACTTTAAGTTGGCATTACTTTTCAAGATGGCGACCGATTTAACAGCTATCAAGTGATTTATTCTCAGTTTGGTTTGGCAATTCATCATGAATAGACTCACGCCTGAACAACGCTTGCAAATAGTGTGTGGAAAACGTATCGCGCACTACGTCCAATGATACAGACCAATGATTCCACCCGCCCATAAAGCGCACCAAACAGTCAGTTTTTCTGGATGTAACGGTGTTTCAACATACACTTGAGGATTACCTTCACTCCAAATGCGGCACTCCATCGCTAAAATGGACGTAGTGCGCGATACGTTTTCCGCACAGAACCATTATTTTCGAAATAAAATTGCACTATTTGCAAGCGTTGTTCAGGCGTGAGTCTATTCATGATGAATTGCCAAACCAAACTGAGAATAAATCAATTGACAGCTGTTAAATCGGTCGCCATCTTGGAAAGTAATGCCAACTTAAAGTTCTATACTTCTATAAAAAAACACCCTATACAAACCAAAAAGAGAGCTCACCTTTTTTATATTTAATTTTCTTTTCATTAGGCATTACCATTGTGGTTAATCTAAATCTAAAAGATTAAAACACGTACAAGTATACATTTATGTACTTGTATACGTATGTTTGTTTGTTTACTGGGCCGGAATGAGATTTTCAATGCAAATTTAAAATTTAGAGAATGATGATAAATGAAAGTTATGAGTATACATATTTATCACTCCATACTTTTATATAAAATATGTATACATATGTACGTACATAAACAGATGAGGTTGAATTTTCTACTACTAATTCTACACGCTAATTGTTAAATTAAAAATTCCAAGACCTTTAAATTAGTTTCAGCTTCTTTGGATTGCACTCTTTTATATTTTTTCTCGGAGCTCAGTTTATAACAAAAAGTATTTATAACTAAACGTAGTTGACAATATACTATTTAGCAAAAAAAAATCCTAATACTTCCATACTAAAGCATAACATTGCATATAACGGACAATGGCAACGAGCCTTTCAAGGAATCGCTGACTTCCTGCGGACAATCGTTTTGTTCTATACCATCGCTTTGCTCTGCATTTCTTGCTTCACATTTTTGCATAATATTTGTGCACATTGCAAAAATGGATCGATTATGCACACGTACAGACACACACATGTATGCAGGCTATCTTACATAACTCCACTCCTGCATGACAATCTGTGACAAATATCCTTGCAATCTGTCACAGTAACGGTCTTTTAAATTGCCATAACTGTTAGCCTGTCGTCCTGTACTATATTTACAAAAATGTGTAAATGATTAAAAATAAGGGAAGGAAACGAAATGATCTTTCGAGGGCTTATCATGCTATGTTGTTGTTTGTTTTGTGGCATATTTTGCTATACAAATGCGCTTTAAATATTTTTACATTTTCTCTTAAATTTCCATTTTTTCTTTATTTATTTTCTAATAATAAAATTTTCTACTGTTGTTCTTATAAACATATTGTAAATACCATCGTCACGTATTGCATTTTCGCAAGTAATGTACATTAATTACTACAATTAATTTGTAATTTTTCCTATTCATCTTGCGGTAATACTCATACATCCATATGTGGGTGGCATGGATAAACAAAACTCAATGGTGTTTTTTTTAACAGTAAGAGGAAAAAGGATTTCTTTGGGTGATTATTTTTTTTACTAATCATGAACCGAAAGGTTTAAATGAGGTAAAGTTTTCTATTTGTGTTTGGTAAACTCTAATCCTTTAGGGTCAGATTATTTTAACGTTTTTAGTCTATTGGCGAACACTTTGTTTTGGCAACCAATTTGTGGCGTGTGTTATTCTATAATTTGGAAAATGAAAACTTGTCTAAATATATACAAAATAATTTTATCCGGCTCATTGCTAAAACAAAATGTGTATCTCGATTTAATTTTCAATACATATTTGTATATAATTGCGCATACATACTTGCAAACGAAAGCAGAAAGTAATAGTCAATAACAACGTCGTTCCATGCCATAAAAAGCAACTAAAATAACGGAAGAGGGAGAGTGTCTCCCACGCGTCAAAAGTTGTCTAGTATACATACATACATGTGCCTACAATTAAGACCCATCTACGTATGTACGAGTACATATGTATATATAAATATACAATATACATTTTTACTGTGCATTTCCAAATGCTTATAAAAATGTCATACGAAGTAAGAACTTGTTAATCTTGTCAAAATGAAGTTTTTGTTCCCAAATGTTTTTCCACTATCCCACATCTAGCAATTAAAAGTGAGAAAACGTAGCGCGTGCAGCATCTCCCCACAACAAATGTGTGCAAACTTAAGTTGTTTGTTCTAGCTCGAATGCGTATGTAAATGAGCAGCATATTTCCGAGACCCTACTCCCTCTCATAGCTACTAAAAAATAAATATACTAAAATAATCTAACGATTGTTTGGCGTGTGTCAGGGGTGTGCTGCGCTTTCGATTATCGGTAGAAATATAAGTATAAAAAATGTTAAAAACGTGTGAAGGATCGCGTGGCAAACAAACCACAAAAAACTATTGCCCCACTATAAACGACAGATTAGGAATATTGCAGCATCTGCATGTAGCCAACCAAGCCCATATAAATATAGGCATACGTACATATGTATGTACTTCTAAAAAAAATACCAACGTCAGTCTTCGTTCAAACGCTATTTAAAAAAAAAAAACGTCAAAGGTCAGCACAACGGTTGTCTCGACGATATTAAGATCCCTTGTGTACCGAAAAGTGAAAAAGAAAAATGTAAATTCGTCCCGAATCTATGCAATAAAAAACGCGTGCGAAGGCTCACCATGAGTATGGATTACCTAATGATCATACCTTTTCTCGGTGAACTCTCTCAGCTGTTCACCTCGTCGGTTAACTTTCATCGAGCAACATCTTGAAATTAGTTGTCGTGTGCTTATACTTTTATCTTTTTACGGGTATTCATATGTACATACATATATTATATGTATGTGCTCACCTTTCCCCATCATAAAAATATTTTCAGCATCTTCATTTTTTATGCGCATGCGCTCGGTCGCATGTCCTTCTATAAAAAGATATTGAAAAGATCAACCCTCCATTAGGCAATCATGCTGCATAAAAAATTTTCCATGAGTGTGTTGTCGTTCACTTTTTACCTATTTTCTTTTTTCGATTTATTGCATACTTTGTTTATTTAAATCCGCACGTGAGCATAGTATATTATATATTCTCCCTTACTTGAAGTACACAATAGAAAACGGTGCTCGATTTCTCTATATGCTTATGCAATCTTAAATACTTTTCTTTTTTACCTTGTTAACGAGTTGTTAGTTTTATAAACTCTTAAGTATGTATAAATTCATATATGCCATATGTATCTGAAAAAATGTTTATTTCATTTATATTTGTTTAATTGTTTTTTTTTTTTATAATTAAATGCGCACTCTTATCGCGTGCTGTCTTGTGACCTCTGGGTGTTTTCCAATTTTTTGGAGATTTCGGCAATTTTATTACATATTTTCAGAATGACGGTAGTCTTGCCAATTAAATAAATTGAATTGAACTATTAAAGAAATTGTGCATATTTCTGTGTAGTCTTAGATTCCAACAAGCAAGTATTTTTTTACATGTTGGCATTAATTGGCGCTTTATAACTGCTTATGTGATGTGTGCTTCTGATATTTCTTACTATTGCGAACCTCTCCCGAATGGCTACCTCAGATTAGAAAATCTTTTAAAGTTTAGTCTGATCTGAGCACGGACTCGTCTACCGCGATCACATCGATGGAAAATTTTGTACTCGTAATTATTAAAATTGTAGAAGTCGAATCCTACAGCTAGTTTCCGCACAAAAATTATGCTCTTATTTATATTTTTTCCGTGTATAGAACAGCTTATTAAAAGTAAAATTTAATCAAAATATAAATAAATAATATATTCGATGGTAGACGATTTTAATTAAAATTACTTGATGATAGATTTCTTTCTACAAATGGATATTGTTTTAATAGATTGATTTTTCGTTGATTTTTTTTTTTTTTTTTTGCTGTAAACTGTATTAAAGAAATTTAGTTTTTCCTTCACTTTGCTCTGTAAGGCGTACCGTTCATTTTTAGGTGTGAATTAAGAACGACATGCTTTTGAACGGGACTACGATGCTCATCCAATTTTTTTAATTTATTCATAGTTTGAATAATCCTTCAAATATGTTTAGACATTTATGTATACAAATATAAAACCATTTACAAAAATTTTGGCGCCAAGAGCAGCTGCACTGCCGCAATGAGGTAATAGTGAAAATAATGCACAGTTGAGCCTATCACAGAGATAACCTTTGGCCTCTTCAGCTACGGAACTGTCGCTTCGATGGCTTTAACAGCGAGTGCAACAACTGGCACAACTAGGAAACTATGATGCAAAACATCAAGAGGATTGACGCAAAGGGACTTGCAAACTCACTGTACTACCGATAAAAAAAAAAAACAATGGCAATGCAACAATGCAACCAGCAATTTTTTTCTTTGATTCTACCACTTCTGCCATTCTTATTTTCAATGAATTTTTTGAGGAAAAATTGAAAAACATTTACGTGAGAGTCAGACATACGTGTGTATGTGGCAAACACTCGAGTACATCATGTCATTCGTTCATTCTATCACACACATGTACTTGTATGTCCATACATACATATATGCATATGTACATTAGAGTGTGTCAATTGTTTGTGATAAATAATGTTGGACAAAGGTTTTCTGTATGTACCAGCAATTCAGAGTAAAGTATATTCCAGCTTCTTAGTTTTTTAAAGCTATGCTTTCTTGATACTTTTGTTCAGAACTTCTAATAAGTTACCGAAATGAATATTTATAAAAATGCACAAACATAATGTACATACATACATATTTCGATATTCTACTTCATTTACTTCTATTCTTACCGTGGATCCCAATACTCTACCAATACAATTCACACATTCAATGCGAAAAAATTGATTAAAATTCACCCTCAAGAATATATGTATATATCCACATTGGAATCACACGTACATACATAAGTTTCAAATGCATTTATAGTATCGACAATTATAATGAGGACTTTACAAAATGCATGTGAGCATTTATAAATACGCATTATAATACACATACATAGATTAGTTTTCATTATAAAAATGCAAGTTTTTTGAATTTAGCTTCGAATGGATTCGAAGGAGCTGTCGTTGCATAAATTGACATCATTGAATAAAATTCGAACAACAAAAAATGCATTAGAACCTACTTTTGAGTTTAAAACGCAAAAAAACAGTAAAACTTAATAAATATCAATTAATTAAAAACAAATGTACTCATGTAAAGTTGCATTTTGGAAGTAAATATATGGTCGTAACATTCTAGTAGTCGGCAGTAAATATTACCACGCCCAATGTCATGAGTTCGACAAATATAGATAATTTTTCTTATTTTTATTTTTATATTTATTTTATTTTAAAAAACAATTTCACTGTTTCCAATGAAATTTTTTTTGGCGTAGATTAACATGATGCATAATCGGCTAACAAGATACATAATCGGCTAATAATAAACAAATAAAGAAACGAGCGGGTCTGTTTTTTAATTTCGCTTCAATTAAAATTACCGATTCAGAATAGAAAAGGTTTTCAACTATTCATCATTGAGTTAATCGAAAAAAATTCAATTGATTATTGCTGCATTTACGGTTTACATTCAATTTTTGGAGAAGTAGAGTCGTAATTAACATAACATTTTTTTTTTTTTTTTGAAATGGAAAAATTAAATTGTTAAAATACTTCACTCTTCACTCTACCCCAACATGGAAATTATATAAAACCAATTTGATAACTTTAATACCAAGCCAAGTTTAAATCAAACTAAAACAATTTTCTTTTTTTTTTATTTGCATATCAATGTCGCCACCTCAAAAGAAGGTTCAAAATGAAACGATTTGCGTGACAATAAGTCATAGAACGGCTCATTTTAGTGTTTCCGATTATTAAAATAACTGAGACCAATAACGAAGCGATAAACTAATTTAAAAGTTCAATATACAATAAATACCGTTTATGTTTTTTAGAAATTTGGTAGCGTTTAATCATGCAACGCGTTCTGATATTGCATATAAATGCTGATTTAACTGATAATTTATTACTATGTGTATACATATAATTTTTCTGAAGCTGTTTCGGGCTTAGTATGATATTTTATTCAAGTAATAGCTGTGGTGACTGTTGTTGAAGCATATATGGCACATTTTCCATGCTTTTCCTATATATTCAGAAGCATGCATATGCAGTCTACGTATGTACATATGTAGTTCACACAACGAAATCTGCCAAACCCACTTACTGCTTGATTGGTGGTCCATTAATCAAACCATCTCCCGGGAACATCGTCAACATGTTAATAATCCTCCGAGAAAAATATCCGTATTCACGTATGTAGCAATGTAGTAGTTTACCATCATCGTTTACTAGTACGTTGTGAAAGACTAAAAAACAAAAGTTACTGATTTGTTATTGGGTGCAGGCAAAATCTCAATGATTGTAGTTTGTATTTACTCCCACAAAAAAAAAAAACAATGTGTGACTAGCTTGATGGCAAAAAAGCTACTAAAAACTTAAAAAGGCCTTCGGCGAGAACTTGATGCATTTATTTCATTTAATGTTGTTACCCAGCTGACAGTATCTTTATTATTAGAAGAAGTCCTGCAACAGCTTGTAAGTGTATTTCACGCAACAGGAAAGCAATGAAGGCATACTTAAGACTTTCTCAAATTATATTAATTTTTCCCCTTCCCAATCGTTTTGGAGTAATGATGTAATGTAAGATCTCAAAAGCGGTCCTCTGTACCAAAGGCAGAAAATGTAAAATTCAATATATATATATATATATATATATATATATATATATATATATATGTATATGTATAGATATAAAGAATAAGGAATATACATAGCTCTAACACTGTATATAAGGAAGAGTCTCAAAAGCCCCAAAAAATATCCCAAAGGATATGTACTTGTACATACCGGTGCAAAGATTCGTATGTTGAAAAGTTCCCATCGAGGCATGGCATCGAAGACTTCACATATCATTTATTTCGCTACTTAAATTATCTATCAGTCTCCTAAATGAAAAACGCAACTGTTGAACTCGAAAATAATTTTGGAAGTCTATACAACCAATCCAAACCATGGGGATTTCTTGTTTGGGAATTTGGACATTTTGATTAATTATAAACTAATTAATCTAAGATTTCATTCCCAACCCTGTATATAGATAAGGGAATAACTGTGCAGCAATATATATCCTTATAAAGTGAAAAAGAACTATATTATTTATTCCGTCCTATCTTTAGAATAGTAATAAGCAATATACCGATTTCTTGTAAGTCTCTAAATCGTTGTTGGGTATCGTTGTAGTTAATGTTTTTTATTTGTATCATTTTTTGTATTCTCTTATGTGTCTTTGGACTGAAACTTTGTGCTTATATGACATTTGATTTTTGGAGAAATTTTACTTTATCTGATTGTAAAGTTTCAGCGCTTGTGGCGAGAGGGAAATGTCTCTAACAGGGTGTTCTAAATATATTATTGTTTCTTTTTTTCATATTCGAAATTTGTAACAACTGTCGGATATTCACAATAACTTCGTTATTACTGTTAATCGAGTACTACCTCATATTGGAAATTTCAGGATGAATTCTAAATCGAAGGAGATTTTGGTGAAAAAACGATTAATTTTAATAAATCTTTTTGAAAATCAGTGCTAAATTAAGAACACCCTAACATTTTCTGGCAGGGATAAAAATATAATTTCCATAAGACGCAATCTGCTAATGATTTCTCTAAGGATTCTAAAAAAAAAATATTCCAAAACAATCACTCACATATGCATGAAGATTAAGTGCGAAGTAGTGATGAAACATAGCTAACCTTTATCAAATTTATCAGAAAAAGACAACATCACCTAGTACTCATTTAGCACTAATGTATACATCTTATCAATATCTCAAGTGATTACTCAATTTGAAAAAGAAAGGCACAAGTCCAAAGTCTTACAAGCAAACTCATAAAAAGCCAAAAATGAGATCCTAATGCAAACATTATCTTGGGACATGATAACAAAAAATACGTTAGTGGTAAAAAACTACAAGCCTAAACAATGTTGGCTCTGCCAAATATTTAGAACAGTAGTGGAGAAAGAGAACCAAATGAGCTTTCATTTTTTGATTACAATATTTTTTACATGCACCCACAAAATGTACAAATATGTATACAGTATATATAAGTATATACATGCACATATAACCAATTTTCAAACCATCACAACTAAAATGGCGTTAAATTGATGCTAATCGAAGCAATTGTCACCCACTTTCTAATAGTTGTAGTGGAGATATGTACATATACATCAGTAATATATGGTTAAAAAATGTTTCACGATGTATGTCTATGTTCAAAGAGCTCTATGTAAACATATAAACATGTAAAGATAATGTGTTTTTGGTGCGAAATGGCCAGCTTGGCTTTATATGAGTAATCTCGTATTTTTATCTACACCTGTATATACAAATACGAGATTACTCGTATGAAGACAAGTTGGCCATTTTGCTTCTAAAACACATTATCTTTACAAGCGTGATTCAGAAACTGGCCCAAGATTTTCGAGCAAAATCTTGAGCTCCAGTTTTTAATAGTTCCTTTCACTAATTTTTTAGTTTGATTGGACCCACGATGCTTCCGAAATTTACAACGATTTTAGATCAACTTTTCAAGAATAAGTTTACTTTAGTTTATAATTCTTTTGTACCCAATCATATTGGCACATGGCTTACTCAAATCTAATAGATCCCTGTTTGAGGCTACTGGCCTAATTGTATTCGATCCATAGAAATCCCGGAATACTCCGCTAAGAAATTAGTTTTACAATTCCCTCAAGGTAATGAATGCAGAAGAGGTTGATGAATATGTGTAACATATGTATGTATGGATAGGTAATTGTGATTGTAATGCTGTAGAATTTTTACGTTTCGTTTTCAGTGACTGACTGAATATTATCTGGTGGTTTATTAAGAAAGGATTTAACTGAGAATTTCGTTCAGTTTTGTTAAAGAAGAATGACGTAATGTTTATTTACTCAAGCTGCCCGCAATTCATTAATCTTGCCAGGTGGCTGATTCAGCTCATTTTATTTTTTTGCTTGATTTTTTAGATATATTCGTTCTAAAAACTTATTGAAAGAAGTAGACTCTTTAGGAAGAAGGAAAAATAGTTTGCATATATTTATATAAGACACACTGTTTGTATATAAATTTACAAAAATTAGTATAAAAAAATTAGTATAAATCCAAGATTTGTATTCACGTACATACATAGGTCCATTTACTCGAAAAGCATTCGCACGCGCTCAACCGACTTCCAAAACTACTTTTGTAAAGCCTTACAGACAGAAAAGGGCGGCGTTAAAGGGTAAAGATAAAAACAACCAATGAATTGCTCTGAAATCACAGGCCTGTTGTTCAAATACAAATCCACCAATGTGTTCATATGCACACATATGTATGTGTATCCGTATATCTTACACATTTTTACATACATATGTATGTGTGAATGATACAATGTACGATTGAAGACTGCAACACATCCAAAAAAAGCTATGATAAAAAACAAATGGGCATAAATCAGTTCGCACCCCAAACCAAAAGCAAAAGATGGGTGAAATGTGCATATTTCGGTGTTTAAATTTATATGCCTTACATGCAGATGAGTACTGGATATATTAAAACACACAATCTCCTTGCATGCTTTATAGATAGAGACATACTCGTACAGTAGTGTGCGATAAAATATCAACATAAACCGATACAATATTATACTTAAAAATTTCAAATTTGCACGAAAAATTAAATGTTTTAAAAATGCCTGTTTGTTATATAATGTAAATTCCAAGTGAAACCAGGTCGCTATCCACCTGATCCTTCCAACAAAGTAAGGTCGTCGCATTCCTCTGCTTCCACCAGCGGGTACTCCATCGAATACTTTAAAAGATGGAGTACTTTCATTCATTCGAACGACATGACCCAGCCAGCGTCCGCTGAATTATATCAATGTCGCCGTATAACTCGTACATCTCATCGTTCCATCGTCTGTAGTATTCGCCGTTGCCAATGTGCAAAGGATGATAAATCTTCTGCAAAATTTTTGTATCGAAAATTCTTAAAGCCGACTCGACCAAGCTTTTGCACCATATATCAGGATAGAAGGGAGAGAACTTTACTTTTCAATTCCCAGACCAAAGTATCACTTGTTGGCAAAGTAGTTCTGCTTTGGGCACTGTTGTTAATGCTGACTCCTACACTATCAACAGTGACGTTGGAGCCGAGTGGCGAAGAAATCACACGATAAATAGCCACCCTGTCTGAAACCTTGTATATATACTTACAAATATCTATTTATCTTTTTTTTACATTCCATGGCAAAAATAGATTTTTTAGGGAAACCATTTTCTAAAAAGTGAAAAAGAAAGAATAAAAATTATGTCTTTCAGTCTCGGAGCAGCCCAAAATGTATACTCAGGAGGCTTGTTATAAACCACAAAGCCCTAAAGAATTTTCAACCAATTTTTTTACAGGAAAAAATGTTGTTTTTCGTCGACTAAGCCCCGGGTTGGTCATCGCGGATTGCATAACCGAGAATTACTCTAGTATTCTTATTAAAATTCAATTCAAGAAGTAAGTCTTCCAATAAGTCACTGCCTGAGTGATCTTTAATGGCTCTAATATTGAATGTTTGGTGTGTTGCGCCAGAGATAGTTTTTTGACACGTCGTCCTTATCTTTCATTAGGGAGTGGTCGCAACCCAATAAATAATTGTGCAATTGTTTCAAAGCGTTCTGCCAATGGAATGAGCGATACATAACAAAAATACAATACCAAAATGAAAAAATAATAGTAAAAATAAAAATAATAAGTAAATACTTTCACCTCTCCTTATGTATACATATATTAATTCACTTTGCTTGTACGTATAACATCTGTTTTATTGCGTGTTTACTCTTATTGGAAAACTATCCTGCGCTATCGAGATCAAAAATTAAAGGAAGTGAGCAATTTTCACAATTACTAAACTATATTATGAGTGCTTCGTCAATTGTGTGTATACATATATTTTTCTAATATACCCTTTCGCACCCCCAATCAAATGGGTTAATTGCGTGTTGGCTTTTAATATATGACCATTTCCTTTGAACCCAACAAAAGATTGATGAAATTTGTCCAAAATATGAGCAATGGAAACCAATTACCTAGCATAATGTTCAACGGGTATGGTATCATACAAATTTACAAATTTGTTTTTCCATGAAAGGCAATTAAAGGGTTAAACGACAATTGAGTCAGCTGTTTTAACACTCACACGCATACAATATAAAATAAATACAGATAGTGGCTCAAGAAAATATTGACTCGTGAAATCAGTACTTGTAATTTTGTACATGTATAAGTACATATGTTATGGTGTCCGTTATATACCGAGTTGATACTTTTTTCTTTACATACATATGAATGTTCCAACTTCGGTGCTATTCTGAAATGCGATCGGAATTAATTTCGCATCGATTTGGATTTCCAACTCGAAATGAAAAAGATGTTCTGCAATCCTATCGAAATTGAGAAACTCGAACAAGAAGCAAATCCGATTCGTCATGTCGAAATGCAACAATAGCTCTGTTCGGCGAGTTGCTGGCCAATAACAATTGGTACCAATTTTACGGAACCATGTTCGTTAAGAAAAACACAAAAAAAAAATGTAATAAAAATATCATTATAAAATAACATGAATGGTGTTCGTACAAAAGAAGGAAGCATAAATTTCTTTACTAAATTTTATTGCATGATATCAAGATTCAATTAGATAGTAAGGTTAAACGAAAAAATCGGGACAGTGGAGTGCAATCATCGCCCGCACAACGCGCAGTCTGCATTGAGGAATTGGGTGAAAGGAATGTTTAAGGTATGTATAATATTTATACACTTAATTTTACGAACAAAGACAGCTGATTTTCTCTTTAATTTAATTATATTTAATAGACTGAACATTTAAAAAAAATTAATTTAAAAATTATTTATATATAATATATGTATATATAATTTGAAGTGCTCCTTATTAATATTTTTTACACAATACGGCCTAAATAAAAATGCATTCACGTTCTTCCCCTCTACTCAATAATACTTTTAATATAAGAAATGCTATAAAAACAAGAAATTTTCCCTCATTTCTTAGGCTTCTATGCTTCATAAAATAAAAATCTGGAAAAAACGAACTCAATCCACTAATTGAAACTTCGTCGGATTGTTTAGATTGGAATTTTTCGATCAATCGAATTACAGAATACCAAATTCGTTGAATAATTCGATTTGAATATATATTCCGATAAATTAATTAGGATTTCAAAACATGACTCTACAATTCCGATCGGATTCCGATTCCAGAACAGTCCCGGTTGTGTGAAAGGCACGTAAAGTATTTCGACTAATTGTCATGTGCATGCGCTACAAAACAAAATCTCTCACACTCTGGAGCATGAAAGTTCTATATGTTATGTAGTGTTTACATAACGTATCCAAGGCCTTAGCGTTTATTCTGCTTTATGTGCAGTGTGAAAACAGAATATTATGTACGTGTGTTCATAAATGTATATCACCATGACCAATTTCTAAAACCTTATTATTTTTATACTACCACACCTATATTGTTTAGACCTTTATTGACTAAACAATAAAGATAATAAATCAAAACACCTACAAAAATCAAATAATAAACCAATGTAAAGAAATGATAAAAAGTATGCGATCTAAAGTAACCCCTTTAGAAAAGTTGAATAGAATGAAGAAAAACTCATTGTGTACATATATGTGTATCATAACCTTCAGTGTGCAAATCCTGACACTTTACCCAACCTTCGAACATTGTTCAAAGGATCACCAACGCCACTTTTGTCAATTAAAAGGAAAAAACAGTCAAGTCAACAGTATTACATGTATTGATGCCTTTAACGCCTGCATAGGCAGATATATTTCGGAAATATGAAGTGAAATTGTTCACATAAGATTTATAGTTTATTGTTTGGAAGGAAAGGGGAAATTAAAGGATTAAGTAATCAACAGATATTAACAATAATTTTTGTTCTCCTTTCTTACCAATTCTCAATTTCTTACCTTTATTACCAATAGCAACCTCTGAGTTGTTTAAGTATGCTCTGTTTATTTAGTATTATAAAGTATTTTATAGTAAAATCATTATTATCCCCTCAAATGAAAATTGAAAAATTATTATTTTTTCCATAGAAACTATTTATTAAAGTGCCTACATTTGCTTTTAAGAGACCTGAAAGTGGATCCATTTTCATAGAAAATCACATCACCGCCCGAATTACAGAATTTCATTTCGCACAATTTCAGTATTCTTAAAATATACAACTACAACTACATATAGTCCGAATTTTTGGGGGGGAAAAAATATAAAGGAAATAAGAGCGAACTTTTTGTGGAAAGTGATAATAAAATCGTATCCTGGCAACAAGTAAAAGTTCATATCAAAAGCTAAAATAATTTAGAAGTTTTCATGTGTATGTATGTAGCAAATATATATTATTTAAAAAAATACTTTGAACATTTTACAACTATTTCGATTGCTAAATTTTAAGGAAAAAATCAGCCTTAATTTTTTTTGTAATTAAATAGTGTGACATCCCAGCCAATTTACTAAAACATGCTGACAATTGGTTATATGAGTAACAGTTTTCACATATTCTATTTATTGCATCTAGAGAACTTTAAATCGTCATGTATGTACAAGCATACAAAGGTGCAACATAAAATAATAACTCCCAGCAAAGAAGTACGTCTTAAAAACGTTTATTTATTTTTAAGAAAACCCAACATGTACATGGCATTCTTATAACGAAAACAAGTGTCTACACCCTCATTATGTAATTGAAAGTCATCAAAATCAGAAATATATTTCATTAAAGATTCAATCAGTCAATCAATTTGATTTGCTGCCATAGATATAATGTCATAGCAAGTACTGAAATCAAAGACACCATTTACAGCTACTCAAAAGTTTATGTACATACATATGTACATAAATTTCTATCATAAATTATATAAATGTGTTTTAAATTTGTCAAAAACAGCACCATTAAAATCTAAACTTCATTTGAACTAGACTTTATGACTTCATTTCCTCTTAAATCCACTCATTGGGACATTCTTATCCTTTTTAGGTCGATGTGCATGTGCACCACGGCTGAATAGAATGCACGTCTTTTAATGGAAATGCAGAGTATTAAGTATGTATATAAATAGATATACACATCCGTTTTTTATCTCTCTGTCTGAAATACTTCAATATTTTAGGGGAAATATAGTGTTTACAGGGATTCTTTTAATTTGTCGTTTAACTTCCTGTCATCTGCTCTTACAAAACAATTTTTCTAGCAAATGCAGATGGAATTCCTTATGAAATTATCCTTAAGTAAAGCATAACGAACTTTTTTTGTGAGGAGAAATGTATAGTTAAGTTATAAAAATAATGAAATTTGTACATCCACACTTAAATCATTATACAAAAATAAATATTTAGAAATGTTATAAATATTAGTTACACAAATGCCCATAAATGTAAAAAAACGTATTCTGCATTTTATATTTCTAATGCACTAAGCCTCGCAAATTGTTCTTTAATTCTCCTTAGCCTGCATTACCAACGCATTTTATGTTATCATAAAAGATTTCATCTAACAAATTGTGTATTCCTACGAATATATGAATTTGCACACATTTTAAGTATTCTAAAAATGTGAAACGCTTGAGTCAGTTCAGTTGTGGGCAGCCAAGTTGTGGAATCCAGTGCGTTGATTTTATTGGCATACATCTTAGTAAATGCCTACTCTGATTATTGCCAAGAAAAACTCATCAGCCTCGCTTCTCATAGCCGTAAAGTGCAATGCCTTAATACACCTAAATACTTAAATGTGTAACAGCCAATTACGAAAATAAGTAAAACACAGCAGAGCAGCTTTTCTACCATACGAATACACATATAAATATACTTGTTAAGCTTGAGCGAAGTTGTGAAAGTAAAATAGCTCCAAGTTAGTTTTTAATTGAATTTATGTTCCAGTTGTAGTTTTTACGTATATGTATATACATGTAGATATTTATGAGGTAATCCAAATTAATAATCCAACATAGAAAACATATTTTCAGCATCAGTTGCTCCCGAAAGCAATATTAAACCTCTGTCAACAAATTTTTTAGAATCGGTTTACAATTTAATGCTACCATTTGTATTTCAAAAAAGAAAATGTGAAAGAAATTAAATTTTCCAACAATAAGCTTTGAGCACTAGGAATCTGCACAATGGTCCTCGAGACTACTTTTTGTTGCCAAAAGTCAATTTATCAAAGTCGTAATATATTTCTGGTAAATATGTTAAACATTAACATAAGAGCAAAATTTCATAGGTGGCCTCAACGCTAAACTACAAGCTTCTAAAAACAATTGTTGCCATTAAAAAATTACGTGCTTTAAAAGTGATATTTGAATTTGAAAGTACGAAAAAAATAATTGTCAATATCAGTAATTTATTTCCGAGTGTATTTCTGACAGGAAATAAAAGCTCCTCATAAAAATTCATCGCCCGTTCGGAGGCGGCTTTGTTGGTAAAAAACATCAAGACGCAAAACCACAAATTGGAGGAAAAGCTCAGCCCAAAATTGCTTCAGCGGTTACAAAGCGCCAAATATATATACATATATTTATAAAAAATCATAAAACGTTTTTATTTTAAATTGTTTCAAAATAGGCAACATATTACTACCAATTTTTTTTTTATTTAATTTGATTTAACTTAAATTGTAAATTGTCTATCATGTCCATCATCAATGTCCTTTACTTTTGACAACAACCTTTTTTGTTTTGGTTATTTTTATTTTAAAAAAAACAGACTCTACTAATATTTAAATATTGCTATTAAATTCAAAATAATGTAGGAAAATTAATTAAAATATAAGTAGGGATCGATGACACACCCAATTTTCCAAAAAAAAGAAAGTTAAGATAATTATATCCTCCAAAAAATCCCACAGAAAAATAATGACTGCTTTACGAGAAATTAATTCCTATTGCGAAAAGTGGTCACTTGAACCATAGTGCGTCGGTTGATTGTTTCTAAAATATCAATTTACGGACACTGGCTACAACATTTTGAGAGCGGCAACGACTGCCATAGCAATCAGTTGTTATTGGCGCTATATATTGTTGCCCGTTATTTTTCTTATCAAATTCAAAAAATGGATCCATTGATATGTATAAAATTATAAACTTTTATTACAATAAATTTATTGCAATTATTTTATTCGTTTTGGAGTGAATAAAACTAAAAACAGTTTTAATTTGACGACCGCTTAGTTATGTAGCCAAGCTGTCGTGGCGCCATCCAAATGACTGTTCCCATAAACGCATGTATGTTTTAATTTTGACTGACACGGCTTGTCGTACCGTAGAATTCAATTCAATATTCTGAATTATTAAGGTGTACTCATAAGCTTCAGTTTCAAAATGCTTTGTATTTTTATGCACATAAAAAATTAATAATATATTTCAGTGCAAATGTATTCATATGTATGCATAAGTATATAAACTGATTCGTTAACGAAGCCATTCAGGCAAAACTGCCTTGTCACGTTCTTCAAGCTGGTTTGTGTCACTTTACGTCATATAATATGCGCCTTGGTGTCATCTTGAGCTTTCAATTAAGTATGTCGGTGTCAAATATTTTTTTAACTATTAGGAACATATTACTGAGGATATTGAAATCTACTTACATATTTTTGATAACTGAAATTCTAAAAATTAACCTATTTCAGGTAGTCATTTTATGCCCCCCTGAACTGTGTACTCAGGGTAAATTACTTGTTTTGCGACTTACCACCCAATATATATGTATAATATATAATTGGTGCTTTGCAACCGCTGAAGAAGCTCTTCAATTTCTGGTGTACATTTTGATGTTTTTCCAACAAATGAAGGCACCTACAGTTTATTTTAAGCCGCCTAAGAACGGCCGAGAGATTATAATTTATGATAAGCTTTCATATCAGAAATGCACTCGGATGGCTTAACATTCCCTGGTTGGTCGAACCAGGACTCCAACCCTGACCTTCCGAATAGTGGCGGTCATCACCTTCTGCCCATTAGAGCTACAAAATTCAGAAAGATTGTTAAATATGGTAAGGGAATATTTCTTATCCAAAATATTGGATCGGGGGCAATGTACTACCCACTTTTAAGAAAAACATATATGCTGCAAATAAAGTTAAATTTGGTAGAAAATGATCACACTTATGTTAAATACAAAATATGGCTATTAAAACAATTTTATTTAAAAATGCATTTATTTACTTTATTGTGGAATAAATAGCCATTAATGTCGCTTGGCATAAACTTCTGTATTGTACGATATTGAGAAGCTATGCATTATTAGAGTGGGCCGATCTCTGTAAAGTTATTATGACCCAAAGCCCACACAAGTTATTGTCATCCAAAGTCTTTGATGAGTTAAACTTTTTTTCAGGTACCTACAAGATTCTAACCCAAGTTATGTAACATTTCATGCACATGAAAGGCATAGAAAATTGTTGTGAATTAAACCGCAATGATTTTAATAGGAAATAAAGACCAGAAGAGTCATACTCCATACTGCTCGTACTGTATCTGAGCATATAGTATATATAGCATTTTTTATTTTTTTTCAGGCACTCAGCATGTGACCAAAATTTCAAACTACTGCCATACGTCCATGTCATGTTGGTGGTTAAAGAACAGAACAGCGTTATATTAGAAAACAAAAGGGTTGCCCGCAAAGAGAGTGCTATGCAACAAACGGGGTTCAAACCCTTTGTCTCTTAATAACACCACTATTTATACGTGATTGTGCTTTATTTATGTATATTCAAAGATATATGCATACATCGTTATTCACACACCTTTCATTTATATATATTCACTTGTTTTGTTTCGAATTTATGTATTTATTCATACATTCATACGAGAGTTATCGCAATGGTAATGGCGGTTATGAATGGTTTAATGAGCCAATAAAAATCACTCAGTTATAGGTCTAGAATATAGCAAAGTGTGATACGAGGCATAAGGCGTTATTTTGAATACCGATCACAGTAACAGGAAATGATTCAATGTACGTAACAGACAGAATAACTCTGGAACCTATAGGCGATTTCATCATATTTATTTTAGATTTCCACAGAGTTAAAATACTATGCCTTAAGCATGGCCTTTTTCATCCGCTTTTTTTTTTCAAATATAATTCGTTATTTAATTTTTAAAACCAGGCCACAATCTTATATATACGAGTACACCTAAAATGTAGAAACATATGTTTTTTTCATCATATCTAACCAACTTCTTCATATCTGTTTATCAATTTGTCATTTTTAAGGATATCGACAATTGAATCAGAAAAACAATTTTTAAAATGGTTAAACCAGTAGGAGGTCTCTACCTCTCAAACAATAACATAAATTATTTAAATCGTTTGAAAAGCTCCGTAGTAAGAGAACGAGAAGTTAGAAATTTTGGGCCAATTTATGAAAAAGAAATACATTGCTTGTTGTCGCAGTAGATTTTTGCATCTTCTCCATATCCAAATGCTTCTTTGCCTTTCATTTTTTACATAACACATAATAAAAAGCTACCTATTAAAATCCATTAGCCGTTAGGAGGCGGCATAGATTATGGAGTGAGTACTTCTATTTTTTTGGGGAAAATGTAATATTAAAATCCACAAAAATCGAGTACAAATGAATGATATTTTTACCAGTAAATATTCTTTACTTTCATAGTACAAACTAAATAAAATTCCACCATTAAATGAATGAATTCATGCTTGTTTATGATATGTTCAACATTATAGAAAATTTTTAAAGGTTACCCGCGTTATCTTTTGATTTTCTATATTTTGTTACAGCAAAAAAGATGGTTAATATTAACTTCTACCATTGAGTCAATGCTTTATAAAAATGCAATAGTACATCGATGAATCGAATAAATAAAGATATTCAAAACCTCGGATAGATTCGATGCATTGTACTAAATACATCAAATATTCACCAAAGTGATATTGGCGACTTTTCTAAAAAGGAGACTAAATAGCACTTTTAAATCAATCAGAGTTTCAAAGTTACTAATTAATTCAATTTTAAATATAAAAAAGAAGTTTCAATGAGAAACTTCTCTTGAATTTCATTATCTGAAATGAAAAGAAATTTCAACAAAATAATTAATGAGAATTTTTGCATTACTACCTACTTTTAATAATGAACACCTGAAGCCTATCTCTTAGCGAATTCTTATGAATTGATAGTAGTTTGAAAACGAAATAAAGCCAAGCGATTAAAGTACACTCTATTATCTCGCCGCACAAACAGCTGAAGAGGAACTAAGCGATTAACGGATAGGCACACCCACTTCTTTTAATCCTATTTAATATATAGAAAAGAGAACAATAATTTTATTTCTATCTTCGCTACGAAACATCTTTCATTACACTAATTAAAGACTTTTCCTTTCATGGCGTGCGTTCAACCTTCACGTAATGCTAACCGATAAAGTCCTTCGTTGTCAGTAAATAGGGCAAAAGAAATTTACTTAAAATTGTTGCAATAAATATTTAGGATAAAAGGAAGTTTACACATATAGAGGCCAAATATAATTATAGGTTGCGTTATAAAGAAGAGTGTGATAAAGTACTAAGGCGTAGCCGATATTATTCAATCAAAGGACGAGTTTTGTGACTTTTTATGAGGGGATAAAAATCTATATATTTTATTCTCTCTTGAGAACTTTTTTGAAGCATTTTGGCTACTACTTACGTTTCCGTATTATATGCCAAAACAAAAACCTCATATTTTAGTGTGTAGGATTATAACGACAGAAATACGTTTAAATTCCTTCGAATCGATTTTCATTACCCGTTACTTTTATTTGAAATGTAAAATAAACCGGGACAATTAATACTATTTCTGCTAAATCTTTTATATGCATACACATATTAGCGTTGCGTAGTTATCGTAATTATCCTTAAATACAGATCATATTTAATATTAATTACAAATTAATTAGTCTGGCTTAAAATTCAGACGTACTGTTGTAAATATCTTGTCCATATTTCTTTACAAATTAGAGTAGGATGAAAATAATTATTAAAAAAAAACTTTTATTTATAAAATTCATCATCGGATGGTAATTTCACTCAACTCTTCAAAGATACGCTACTGCATTTGTGCACAACCCCTACGATCATAACACTTCGATTATTTTCCATCAGTTTCTTAAGGACGAAAAGACAAAACTGATGTTTACATTTGTATACCTGTAGGAAATTTTGCCTTTGTTCTCTTTCACCACTTCGTCATTCTTGTCGGACAAATAGAACACACCTGAGCGACAGTATTGAAGCCAAAATAAACCAGCGCTTTGTAAGCACTGAAGCGATTTTAGGCCGAGTTCTTCCTCCAATTTTTGGTATTATGTATACATACATTATTAAGATTCAGTCTTCATTCCAATTTTTTTTACATATACATGTAAGGCACATAGTTTATATGTCATAGAAAAGGAACAAAAATATAATTAAAATAATATAAAATTAATGCTTTAAAACAGTTTAGTATTTTGAAAATATTACATGCAGATGGCTTTATTGTATTTTTTATTGACTCTACGAACGTATATGTATATTCGCTGCTCTCTTGAAGTTGAATGAGGTCTATGTGAAATAGAATAAAATAGAATAAAATATAAATGAATCAGTATTACTTTTAAATATTATTATCTTTATTTCCCTTTCTGGTCCGACCAACATCCAAAATTATAGAAAATAATTATTTTTCTAATTCTGCTCGCCCCGAGGAAGGGAATATTTAGCCCTACGAGTGTATTTCTGATATGAAATAAAAGCTCATCATAAAAATCCATCAGCCGTTCGGAGGCAGCTTAGAATAAACTGTATATCCCTCATTTGTTGGGAGGAGGAGATGTTACAAAGCGCTAAATATACTTGTATAAATAGTTATGACCGCATAATTTAACATTCGCAATTGTTTTAATTATTTACACCGAATTTCTTGCAAAGTACGAAGAAAACGAAAAAGCTCCATTTTTTTTTAAATAAGAAGATAAAATAAAATCGGTAATCCCTTTAATTGCACTCTAATTCAATTTGTATGTACTCGGAAGAGAAAGATACAAAGACAACGCGTGGATTATATATTTCACGCGTGCATGGAGTACTCGCCTTATTTGCTGGGTCAGACGGTTCTTGCGGGGAAGTATGTACACTTAAGGAATACATTTTACACTTGTATGCATGTGCACTTACACATTCATATATTAATTTTATCCTTTCTAAAATCTTTGGTGGTTCGTTCTGCAACATAAATTCCAAATTTAACTGGTCATGCACATTAGTAGACACTGCTGGACACTCCTTCATGTCTTGCAGAAAGGCTTGAAAAGCGAAAGGATTTTGAGCAAATAATCGGGCGTCGCTCTGGACAGCAGGATATCTGTGCAACATACATCTGCCGCAAATGCAGGGAAAGAGCTCTTATTTGTGTGTTGCCAATAATAAAACCCATGGTAGGAGAAATAAAAAGCATTGTAATATGCAATGTTTGTACGAACGTTCATAGAATATATTCGTATATTTTATTTGTCATTGTAAAATTACAACGTAGTCCTACGAATTAAAGAGTTTTAGTATATGCTCATTATCTCATCCAATCAGGCTCACAGAACACTTTTCACTTCTAAGAAATTCGTGCATAAATGTGGATGTGTGTACACATTTTTATTTAATTTTCTGATTGTTTCTGCGAAACGTATTGTAGGTTTCTTCATTTGTTCAATACATTTTTCATCTCTTATTGATCATTTTTATAGTTTGACAGGATATTCATGCAATTGTTCATGTTGTGTAATTTATTAGACATTTGCTGCTTAAAATCCTTTTCTATTTTAAGAATCACATACCGGACACCAATACATAGAATATACTAAGTATGTATACTGTACCGTCCGTCCCGTTACCCTTTTCTTTGTGTCCCTTACGGTCTTTGTTTAGTTTCAAAGCAGTTGCTGTTTTTAGCTAAATAATAATGATGCTTCGTGATTACTTCACTTTGAGTCAGTATTTTTGCTATAACCTGGTATTCTAAGACTGTATGTAACATATTAGAGAACATAGAGGCTGCAGTTTAGCACAAATTTGAAAGCTGATCGTGACTGAGAATATAATTTTCACTGTCAAAAAAAAAATTATGATACATGCTTCAGGTAATTTTATACAAATTATTTTAGAAAATAACTATTGCACTGGTCAGCAGGGATTATGCCACACGAACTCTGATAAGTAATCGTTTTTTGACTGTACATCTTCATTACAAATCTACTTAATTTGCTAGTTTATAGGCATCCAAAATGAGTTGAAGAGCAGTTCTGCTTCATAATGGTATATTTTCCTTCTATTCCGGTTAATATAAAGGAATCTGAGGACTTAATGAAACTACTACTTGAAAAATACATGCATACATTTTATTTAAAATAACGGAGTCGTTAGCAGTGTGTACTGCCATTCGGAAGGCCAGGATTCGAGTCCTGGGCCGACCAACATCCATATTCATGAAAAATTAATTTAAATAAAAAAGCGTTTATCCGACATCCGACAAGAAATAAAATCCATAAGTCGCTCGAGGACGCACACCACAAATTGGGGGAGGAGCTCGGCCGAAAATCGCTTCAGCGGTCACAAGTAGCATATATATAAAAGATGAAAGAGGGTATTTTTGTAGGAACTCAAATCAGAAAATGAATAAAGAATAATATATTTAAAAAAAAACCTGCATTTTTTAAAAAGCGAGCACGTCTAATCTGTAGCGTAATGTAGTTGCGAGTTTTCTTGCAGACCAAATGAATGAAACTTTGTGTTGTAATGTGTTTCTTACAAAGTTTTCTCAGGCTCACACATAGATTTCTTTATTGAGAATTCGGGAGTTGTAAATGATGAAGATAGCGAAAATTTTATCAGGACATTTTCAGGATGAAATACGTTTTCAGGATAGGTGGAGTCCAAGGATGTTGGCCGATTACTGCTTGACCATTTAAATAGAAGCCAAACATTTCAGACAATCTTATTATAAATTATTATTAAAATTTTGCTAAATTCATTAACTGCTCAATTTTCATTCAAAGACATAAAAAAACACCAAAAAATTCTTATGGCACAACAAAGTATTTATTTTGTAAATCAGTGCTAGTGAAGGAGCAGAGAACTTAGAAACTACATACAATTATTCTAAGTTCTCTTGTTGGGCAATAACTACGAATATCAGTATATATGTATATGCTAGTATTTATTTGAAGATGGTCTAAATCACATTAAACTATTTTTTATTCAAATCGGATTCTTATATTTTAATTGATAAATTACGTGCTTGTAATTCTTACATATAAGTAAATACATAGAATATATTAATTTGTGTGTTGTGGTGCCCTATTCTACATTTATTTAGTATAAGTTCAAAAACATAAATCCAAATGATAAGAGATGCATCGAATTCACAAGCAAATGCAATACTTGCAAATTTAAAAATTATGTTTGCAGAGATTAATATAAAATGTAAGCATTACGAAGAAATGCCATGCCTGAAAACTTTCGAATGGAGGACTGTACAGCCTAAAAATCTTCGAAACTCACAGAATTGTTGAACTTGAGATCTCTCGTTGACTGGTAAGAAAAAAACTTGGGGGAAAATGGAGCAAGGAGTATCCACTTGGGAGTGACCAGAATTGATTCCTTTACAGCTCGCGACTTCCGATCTTAGAACAAGTATCCTCTGGATAGTCAACAAACATCTGCCAACGTTTTAAGGGAATCGGGAAGGTGCCGTTGCACAGCTGGTTGATGTCCTCATACGACTAAAGTATGTAATCACCACCGTCCAAGGATTGCGATGGAAGGGACAAAGACGGAGGAAGGTGGGTTCTTTTAAAATCTACTACAACGGCCTTATAAAGGAGCGCAATTTTTGAGTTGGATTTGTGGTGGAAAACTCCGTCCCCGAGTCCTGGCCTTCACTCACGAGCGCTGCCCCTGCCACGATGTCGAAATCGCGCTTGGCGATATCAACGCGATATCAACGCCAGGGTGGTTAAGAAAGGTATATTTGGTGCAACTGTTGGAAAGTTCAGCCTCCATGACGGAATATCTCAAGATGCGCTTCACCGGGCCCAAAATATGGTTGTAGTTGTAGTACCAGATTTTGGCACAAGAAAGTACATCAATCTACATGGCTGTGTCCAAATCGAAAATCGCGCAACCAAAGCGAAGTATGAATAGTGATTGCCCGCTTAAAGAAAACAAAGCGTCAATAGCCCGAAGATGTGCGCCGCAATTTGCACTACATCCTTCTGTAAACAAACTGAAAAGACAAGTGACACGATGTCTGCGCAAACTGACAAACACCAGGGAGGGGTTCAGGGGGTTACCGGGAAGTCGAAAGCCTCCAAATCTATCGGCCCTGACGGAATAAGCATGTTGATGGTAAGAAATTTTAATCCAGCGGGAGCAAACTATCTCACCAAGGTCCTCAATTTGGTTTTGAACACTCCAATTATGCCCGAGGGCAGAGTGGCCACGCAACTAAATCTGGGAAAACCCGCAAATGAAGAAGATTCTTATCTGCCGATGTCTCTCCTTTCCCCAGTAGATAAGACAATTGAATCCTTGCTGCTCCCTTCCCTCACACACCGTCTGCGCCCAGCTAGGCATCAGCATGACTTCCGTAAGGCAAAGAAATGTAGACCTGCCTGATCCTACGCGTGGTTAGCGAACCGCTGCAACAGCAACGCTGGCTAGGCCATGTTATCTGAATGGATTAAAGCTTTACAGCTATGAAAGTTTTCGATGCAGTGTCCGCTGGTGGAAGCAAAGAAAGAGGAGAAATCCACTCCTTCGGACAAATAAAAGAGCGTCCTGGTTTCACTTGGTATTTTTAATTGGTGCCAAACTGCGAGAAGAAAAGAATGGCGCGCAAATATTGATTCGGCCATAATCGCGTAAGTGGTGCCTGTGCTAATGTAGTAGTAGCGTAAATAGTTAACTTAATAATGAAAAGTAATTTCTATTTTCTAGTCTAAAAATTTATCAAGCTTCTTGCCGCAAAGTGGCACTATAATGAACAAGTTATCACCTCTATCTCGCTTTAGCGCTATCTGTCGTCAACTAGTTGTAACGAGCAGCAGACAACCCGAGAACGTAAATATGAAATTATGTTTTTTGATCAATTTTAATGTTATGTTATATACAAATTATATTAGGGGGATTCTCTATGTTTCGGAAATGCTTACTATGCAAATATTTCCTATGGAATTGTGCTAGAGGTCGAGAGCACCCCGTTGCAAAATTGTGACATGTTCAAGGGAAACAATAACAACAACCAGAGAACGTATAATGTTATACACAGGGTTGGCACAGTCACAGGGTTGCTTTTTCCTTCACAGGGTTCTTTTTACTTCTTGCTATCTGTGGGAAATAAATATACATACCTTTGGGTATAGGATATTTTTCCTATCGTAACATATCCCTTTATTACATTTTCATTTGTTCGCGTTTTATTTTTTCTTCTTCTGATAATTTAAGTAGCATGGAAAATAAATTTGAAAAATTAGTTATTTAAATTTCTATTCAACGCTAGTTTTTAGATATATAGTTTATAGTTTTGAAACCAAACTTTCGTTTACTTTCATAATTATCACATAAATTCAAACTTAGCAATGTTAATTTATATACGAGAATTACATTTTTGAGCTGATTTCTAATTGTTTTGCTCAGAAATGTTGATTAAGAACACAATGCAGTGGTGAAATAGTGTATTTTTCTTTCGTCGATTCTGGCAATTCACACGCCCAGAGAACGTATTCTACGTTCTCTGACACGCCTGTCCGCAATTGGACCTCCTCGTTGTTATAGGTTCTGTGGTACGAATGAATTAGTGACAAAATATTTAGTCAGCCATAATCAAGCCAAATGCACGAGTTCTATGTATTCGCTTTGCTCTAAATAATACAAACAATATTAATTTCCCCATTTAATTCCCTCTTCGAAATCCGTTATTTTTTGTCATCACAATTTTTATTCTACTAAAATTCCTAAGTTTCAGAGAACAAAACAACAAGTGGCATGTATTATGTGTTTACTTTTTCCTAGTTATTGCCAAAATCATGTAAAATTAATTAGATTTTAAAAATGCTCAAGCTCTCTGATCTACTCATTTTTCGTTTAAACCACAATCTTATTATCACAATTTTGAAGATTTTAATGTTTAGAAATAGTAAATCAAATGAAATTCAAGACAAAAAGTAAAACTAGGAAATAATTAAGAAAATCTTTGTGAACTATTAATGAAAAAATGAATTCGCTGCCAGTAACCCCACCTTGTTAAATTCGCCTTGGGTATTTCTCACCGAAGTGAATTGATGACAAGCAAATTGGGAATATTGGGAAATCAACGTGGGAAGTGGTGGTGCACGTTATTTATTATAAAAAATATTTACTTAAAATTGGTATTTAATAACAAATTTAGGAATAATACTAAAACAGCGAAATACCAACCGGCACATCTTCTTCGGACAACGGAAAGTAGTTTTGTAGCTTTACTAGGAACGGTACGGTGTTGATGCAATTTATTTGTCAGCAAGAGAAAAAGGTTTTGCGTAATTAGCTGTGATATTAAGCGTTGGTTGTCAAGCGGACTGAAAACAGCATCTGTGTACATTTTGGAATAGAATGTCTAGCTTTCGCAAAAGACATGTCCAGAAACCAATACCAGGGACACGAACAAGTCCGCAAACTGGGCAGATAATAACTTCTAGTGGCAATCCATCATTTGATTTTATTGTAGGTCAGTTATAAAGAATATGTTACTATAAATAAGTTTGTTTTACTTTTTATTTATTTATTTATATTCAATAAGGTGGTGGTTTACCTGTGGGCTCCATTTGCCTGATTGGTAAGATTAATCAATTTAAAAAATTTGAACACGATAATATTGCTGAATGTATTGTTTTATTTCATAGAGGAAGATAAATATGTTACATTTTCAAGGGTATTATCAAAGTACTTCATTGCTGAAGGAGTCGTTTCGGGACAATCAGTCTTATTAGGAAGTTTAGACGATGACCCAAAAGAAATTATGCTGAAATTGCCGAAACCACTCAACGATGATGAAGTAGAGACTGAAAAAGCTCCCGAAAAACAAAACCATGATTCGCCTAAAAATGGCTTACGTATTGCCTGGCGTTATAATGATCTCCCTCCAGTAAACTCGGAGCAAACCCCCAGTAAAATTGGCCACCATTTTAATTTAATGGAACATATGGATAAAAATTTACTAGACTTTGTCGATACAGTGCTTTGGAACGGTAAAAGCGATTCAGATGAAGATGAAGGTGACAATTACCACTTAAAAACAGAAAATGTGTCATTCGAAAATGACTTCAATGTCCCATCCAAAGGAGATATTGAACAAAATACCACTAGCAGCAGTAGTGGGAGTAACACTAGTTGTAAAGAAGTTGATTTGGAGCACGAAAGAATTAATGCTGCTGCTACACTAATGTCTAGAAGGTCAATTACAGATATTCAAAACATAACTGATATTTCGGCTGATATTCAGCTTAGATCTACAACTTTAAACACGGATAATAATAAAAAGTCACCGAATAAGGAAAACGAATGTGTTCAAAAAATCTTCACTAATTCAAAATATCAGCGATTCCTCAATTTAGTCCAGTCTTTTGCTAAAGAGGAAAAATTTACCACGGGCACATTAGTTTACCGCAGCCTTTGTCGTATTTGCATAACCTCTCTAGGTTCCCCGTTGTGGTATGATGAGAATTTCTCCAAAAATATTTTAAAATTTTTAACCGTTTTAAAAGGAGTTGTAAGAAATTCGATTTCTGTATGTTTTATTACAATGCCAATGAATTTAATTGCTAAGTGTGTAAGTATGAAAGTTATATATATTCTACATGTAATTGATACACATAATGCTAAGATGATTGTTATAGGATGCAACGCTTGTCCCGAAGATACGGAATCTGGTTGATTACGCCATCGAACTAGAATCATTTAGTGGCTCAGAATACGAGACAAATCCTGGCTTCAAAGAGTATAATGGCCTAATGCACCTGCATAAAATTGCAGCAGTTAATACACTAACCGCCTATATACCAGAAACATACAACTTAGCTTTCAAAATGCGTCGAAAGAAGTTTGTAATTGAAAAGCTTCACTTGCCCCCAGGTAAATTCTAATTAATCAACTCATTTACAAATCATAAGCGAATTTCATTTCAGATTTGCAGGAAAATGATTCAGAAATTAAAAACAAATTTAATTGCAGTGCTACTGCTCCAGCCAATATTGGCTCCATTGATTTTTAAGCAGATGTATTTGGTTATATTATATTAATAAATATTTCCTGATATAAGTAAATGAATTCTTAATATTCATATACATATATATATTATTTAAAAAACCTATATTTTGAAATTCTATTACAATTAAAGCATCAAAACCCTTGGCATCATTATTAATATACACACAATGGTTTTCGTTTGTAAAGCTTTTACGATGAACACTTATAGCATTTAGGTTTAACTTCAGAACCCCTGAATTCGATATGCAAATGCATATAAATATTAAAATTGAATTAAAGAAATAGAAAAAATTACATATTTACTAGATTAAAGCTTGGAAAATATAATTTGATAAAATAACTATACATTTCGGCCGGTTCATTTTCAATTTTCACTTCATGCACTTATTTGAAGCTTGTTATTTTTTTTGTTAATTAAATATATTTGACGTTTTGTAACCACTGGAGCGATTTTTGGCGGAGCTATTCCTCCAATTTGTGGTTTTTCGTCTTGATGTTTTTACCAACAGATGGAGGGACCTACGGTTTATTCCAAGCCGCTTCCGAACGGCTTTCTTAATGGCAGTACACAATGCCAACCACTCGACTATCGCGACCGCGGAATGAATTAAGTCGACTAAATATTCAATTATGGAAGAATCCGATCCAATTTCGTATGTAAGCTAAATATGCAGAGAGCTTTCCATTTATTTAAATACAAACGTGCATACGTATATACTAACGTACTTTACTAACTGCCTCTTCCCCTTGCGGGTTGGGGGTTCAAAAATTTACCCGTGGTAAGGCATGCCTGTCGTAAGAGCCGACTAAAATCCATAGTTCCCGAGACAGTCGGGTCTTTATACCGGAACGACCCGTATTTTTATCCGGCCAAGGACTGTCACTCCCACACTGTTCCCCGAAGCCCCATTTGGAGAATTTTCTGCGGCTATAACAACAACAACAACTAACTGACGATTACCAAACCATCATATTCAGAGGAATATCAAAATTCACAATGAGTGAGTAATTCACGGGGACTATTAAAGCAATATGTGATTTTGATTTTGTTTGCATTTATTTTATATACCCATAACAAAACAAAAGCTACAGAATAGAATGAATGAGATTGTTTGCTTCATACGTACAAGTGCATAGAACCACTCAACCAGTTAACGCACGTTGAGCTCTTGATACTATTCAGTATTCCAAATTATTTTCGCTTAGTTAGCGCTGTAAAACAGTTCGAATTGGTTATACAAATTCGAGGTTAAAAAATCTTATAAAAACCTACTAATAACTACTAAATAAGGGCTTATATACATATGTATAATTAACCCAAGTGTGTGAAATATCAAAATAGAAAAATATAATTAATTAGTAATTACCTCGCAACTTTCCTTTGGCTAACAAGTAAACGATTGTCACTACTATCATTATATTATTGAAATCAGCAAAGAACATCATACTACGAATATTAACTATCATGAAAATTAAGGACCGACGATGAAGCGATTCTGTTGCAAAGTATTACTAAACTTTTGTAATCTTCTATTTTTGGTAATTAACAAATATAAGATATAAATAGTTGAACATTACACATTTACATATGTACTTAGACAGAATGAGTGTACGTTAATACTTTCATTACTTTTTAATTGTTTTTTTTTTAACATCTACTGAAGAAGTTCATTGACTGTTAAATAGGTGAGACAAGTAATGATTGAAAGCAATATTTACTTTTACCAGTTAATAAATTTTTAGCCGAGCATCTTCCATATATGGTGTGCTTATTGTTTGTAATATTCTAATTGGTATAAGCGCTAACTTCCTCCAGGTTAACTAAAACTTAGTTGAGATTTGAACCTACACACTTTTAGCCATTTGGCTACCACTCGCACATACCTGGATACATATGTATTTGCCTGCATAGATCTGCCTTTCAGCCGATTTTCACAAATGTTTACTTTACGTTACGCTCCGTTGGTGATGCATAAAAATGTTCTTTGTCTGCTTTAGTGTAAGCTGGTTACGGCATTGTTTTCAGTTTTTAGTAGACAACATATGTACATTACATATTATAAAAGGGGTTTGCTTATACTCGTTTATGATAAAAAATATCTATAACATAAAGTGCACCAGATTTGCATGACCCTCGATTATGATTATATTATATATATTTAAATATACATATATATATGTATATAACTGTATTCTACGTTACCTGTGCATAAACTTTTCAAAACAATCAAATTAAATGTATTGAAAAGTTTGTTTGTTAAGAGTAAATATTTAAATAAGTAATTCTTTTATTTCATAAGTTGGAACGCACATTTATGGTTTTATTTACGCAAAAAGGGTAAAATATATATAAATATGTTCTCTACTTTAGATTAAAACAACATCTTCATTAAAAATTTAATTAAGTATAACAAGAATGATAAATTTAGTCTTATTAATACAAACACATTTGTATGTACAGCTGTTGACAGCTAATTAGAAACGACACTTATCTCAAAATAAAAGTCATTTTCTATTAAAAATACGAATTTTCAAATTGTTTAAATTTATTTTATTTAAACTTAAGAATCAATAGAAAACAATTTATTCAATATTATTTATTAAAAAAAAAAAAATTTTACAAGAACTTGTGAAATCTAATATTTGGGTGCGGCAACTAATTAGAAACGAAATTATGTTTTTATGTATACATAAGGATTTAGTTAATATTTGGTTGCGTAACCCTTTTGCTTCAGCACTGCCTCACACCGATTGCGCATTGATGTAATTAGTTTCTGACAGCGTACCACTGGTATGGCTTGCCATGCCGTTCTTACCTCATCAAAGAGAACATCCATATTGGGTATATTTTAGGCACTCACAGCTCTTTTAACGTCACCCAAAAGATGTTCTAATGGGTTCAAATCTGGACTGGATGATGGCCACTCCAAAACATTAATGGAATTTTCGTCGAAAAACTTTTTCGTTAACTTTGCCGTGTGCTTCGGATCGTTATCCTGCTGAAATTTCCATATAACAGGCAAATTTTCCTCAGCCCACGGCATCAGGTCCAATACGATTGATCTTCGTTTCATCGCTCCAAACGACATACTTCCATTGGTTTGGAGTCCACGACCAATGGGATCTCGCAAAATCTTGGCGTCTTTTCCTTTGAATTTTAGTAAGAAGGGGCTTCTTGCGTGCTGCTCTACCATGCAGTCCGGATTCGACTAAACGCCTAGCAATTGTCCTCTTGGATATTTCAATACTGAATTCATCATGAATTTCGCTTTGTATGTCAGTGGCACTCTTTTTTGGGTCTCTTCTAGAGATTCGTACAATCTGGCGGTCTATTTCTTCTGAAGTTTTCCGGGGTCTTTTTTTGGGTGGATAATTCGCAACAGTTTTAAAGTTTTGAATATGCTTTAAGGCTGTGAACACCATTTTTTTCGAGCATTTGATTTGCTTCGCAATTTCGCTGTATGACTCTCCAGCTTTGCGAAGATCATAAATAGAGCTGCGTAGAGCAGGTGTACAATTGCTGTTTTTTCCCATCACAAGTCTTTAATAAAAACGTTCAAAATGACTTTAAACAACCAAGTTAAAATGACTACTTACCAAAAATATTTAACATTATTACTAGAGCACCACAATGTGTCGACAAACTATCACTAAACAAAGGTTTCTAATTAACTGTCTCACTTTTTCTACCTTGCGCTAAGTAACCTACGCACTTTGTGGGAAAATATTAATGGTACTTCAATAACACAACTATAAAACTTTGTCCATTAGCATTAAAAATAGTAACAAGAGGAACGCAAAGGTTTTTAAGAGAAAAGATAACGGTAAATTTAAGCATTTCATTATTATATTCAATAAGCGTTGGGCAAAGGAGAACGTTTCTAATTAATTGTCAACAGCTGTATATAAGATATACGAGATATAAAAACTTTAACTTTTTTTTGTAACGATAAAGCCCGCCTTGGTACCAAAAGGTCGAAATTGTATACTAAACTTCGAGGAGAGTTCTTTTAGCACTTAAGGTTTAAATTGGTGATCCCTAACATTATTATATGGCAAATGTGGCACATGGCAAAATGTGATTTATTTGACTATTCAATCGTATTAATTTAAGCATAACTAAGCGAAAGCATCTTCACAGTACTTTAATTAGATATTTGTTTTTTCTTTTAGTTTTGCGGAACAATACTAGTTGCTTCTGGTTTCTACCTCTTCAACGATCCAGCACGTATTCTTCTCTCACGCTTGCTAGCCGCATCAAGTGAGCAACTCAACAGCCTGCCCCAACCTTTGTTCTACTACATTTCGATCGGCTTGACTGTGGCAGGATTATTGGCAGTCGTCGCAGCCTTAGTCGGCTTTTGGGCGTCACTTCTAGATACTTACTATTGTTTTAGTTTTTACTTTCTCGCTGTGGTTGTCTTATTGCTAGCTGAGTTGATGTTATGTTTGGCTATCATTTTGTGGCCACACTGTCTGGGTATTAGCTTGAATGAATCAGAAATGGTAAAAATACTACAAGGCAATTATGGTGTGCCTGGAAAGGAGCAGTTTACCAATGCCATGGATTTAGCACAAGCACGCTTTGGTTGTTGTGGTATAAATAGCGATATAAACTATGATACCTCCCTTTGGAAATTGCAGCGTTACGGTCAGCGAGAGTGGGTGGTACCTCTAACCTGTTGCACTTTAATCAATACCAATGACATATTCTCTTATTTGGATCCAAAGCCTGTAAACGAAACCCAATGTCAAATGTTGCAGAAGATAGAGTTTGCTGAATATCGTTACATAATGCCTTGCCTCCAGTATTTGAACAATTGGTACCAAGAGCAGTATACAGTATTTTTGAGTGCTGGTCTCATCCTTGCTATTGTGCAGTTTTGTGTGTTATTATCCATAATTGTGAACTGCTCAAAAATATCAGGCAAAAAAGTAGAACTGAAAAAGATGTCCGAGTTGCAAAAAGCGTGCTCAAAAACACATCAAACGCTGGTGGAAAATATTTACGAACAAGATTTAGCCCCACGAGAGATGAGAGCTTCTTTTGGAGCAAATATAGGTAACGTATTCACAGAAGATTTTAAAGAGGTATATGTCCAACCTCGTAATCTGCACAAACATCGGCACAACACTACTTTCAAACCAATTACAAGTGATTTCATTTCTCGTAGGCAGGTTATTTAGTTAAATAAGTATAGTGGTCGTTTATATCACATTAGTAACCATTACATTAAGGCAACACGACAAAGGTTAATGTTTAAATTTTAAATTACTATGTTATGCATTTGCTTGTACTGGAGCCACTGTAGATTAGGGTAAAAACACTCAGCGAAGAATTAGTGCAATTTTTACATGTTTTTATTTTTATTACTGGCATTAAGTCTCAAATAATGTCAAGTGAAAATTAGTGTATTTGTAAATCTGGTTTATATTCCCTTATTTATAAAATCCTGTATTAATACATGTATGTGAGTATTATTAAATACTACGTTTATGCGTAACAATTCTTGTATTTTTTTGGTTTTTTGTTACGAATTCTAAAATGGTTGTGTTTAGTCAGCACTTAAGATATCGTAAAATTAGGAATTCAATACAAAAATTCCATGTATTCGGCAAAATTCGTGGATAACTTTCGTGTTATATAAAATGCACTTTTTTCTTTTTCATGAATTGTATTCGTGAAATTTCCAACACATAAACGTAGTAAAAAAAATTTATAACAAAAACACATAACAGTTTTAAAGTCAACTTAATCTTATGTTCTTACTTTGAAGAATTTAAATCATCATCAGAACTGTCAGAAACTTGGTAAACACGCCGTCGTTGCTGGACCTTGGCAACCTCCTTGAATTTTTTGTGCGAACGTCGACGCTTCTTTAAAATGCGTTCTGCCCGCTCTAACGGACTTAATATTTCTTTTCTAGACTCAAAATGTTTTGAAACATCTGCTTCCTCCACTACAAAGGAATCGCAGACATACTGTGAAGGTTCTAAAGGAATAGTTTGTGAATAAATGTCATTGCGGTCGTTATATTCCCGAAAGACAGGAAATTTGAATGCACCACGAGGTATATGTTTGGGGCTTCTATGAGTGAAAAAAAATCGTTTTTTAATTATTTAATATATTATTTTTTTTTTATATAAGCCCATACTTAATCGATTGTAGGTAATGAACATGCATCTGTGTAGATGTAAGTTGATTTTCGTCCATTAGTTCAATCTCGTCACTTGAAACAATCATGGAATCCTTCACATTCTGACTACAAGGCAGTCCGCCTAATTCTTCTTCACTTTCATCGTAGCCGCTAGCAACGGCCTCATCATCAAGAAAAATGTCTACTCGTTCATTGCGCTTCCTTTTGAAGCAGGGGTAACGTTTTGACTGTAAACATGCAACGATATTAAAAATATAAAAAAATTATCAAAATTTTAAAACATAAATATTAACGCAGTAACCTTTTGAATTTCAACAACTTCCTCGCAATCTGTTTCAGAACCTGCTTCCGACTTCGCATCTGTAGCACTTGAATCGTTAAGCGAAGGTTTTAATTGAGCTTCAGGATGGAAATTTTTAGTGTTGGAGGAAGTTAAGACGTATTGCATGGGCTAGATAGTAAAATTAGAACATAAATCTTAAAATTTAACTACAACACAAAAGGTTTCAAGCTTTTTATTACAATTTGAGTATCCATGAAGGCTTCACAATTTGCTTCCATGTTATTATTCTTTTTGGTGTCAACGTGACTTAGAGAGAGTTTTCCGTTGTTTTTTTCAGGTGATTGTGACTCTTTTCCGTTGCTGCTAAATTTGGTTTGTGCCGAATTTAAATTTATGTTGTTGATAGATTTGCGAACTTCATTCTCAGCAAAGGAAATACTCCGTTTTATGTTTTCTGATAAATTGCTACTATTTTTTACGTTTTGTAAGAACATTTCGAAAAGACTTGGTGACCTTTTATACGACTTTTTTATTGATTGAGGTCTTATTGGTGGTGTAGCTGGTCTTTCAGAACCTGATTCTGTTGCGACAGATTTAAAATCAATTGTACTCGTATTTAGGAGATCATTCACTACCTTCGTAGGGGATATAAAGCTCGAGTTGTATTTAATTTCATTTTGGCTTAAGTTTAAGTTTGTGTTCCGGCTAGTTGATTTGTTAAAATAAATTTGATCATCAATATTGGGTTTCAAAAGTTCTGATCGATTTTCTTCTGGGAATGGTTCTAAAAACGAGTCCATATTAAAACTAAATTCGCTTCGTATAGAATTTGTTAGATTAATACTTTGTTCTTTATCAGAGGCAGAATCAAATACACTAGAATTGTCATTCAAATTAGATTTTGCATTTGTTGATCTTTCTTTTACCACTGTAAGCTCATCAGCAGAGGTTTCAGACAAATAAATTGTGTCAAAATCATTTCTTTTACTTGAGTCACGGATACACTCATTTTGTTTGTAAAGCAAATTTCCTCTTTTTGCCGTATTCTTCTTTTCAGATTTTAAAAGCTGACGCTTAAATGCTTTGACTATAGAGCCATGTAATGGAGTAGATTTGTTGGCGGCATTTTTCGCAAATTCATCCCACTGATTACTTTTAAACGTGGATTTCTTGGTAGTGTTGAATTCTGCCATACCACTGTTTTGACCTTCTTCGTCCAAAATAACTGTTTCATACACCATTGACTCAACATCTTTTTCTGCTGGTGCATATGAAAGAGGGTATAAATCATTTTCAGCAAGGTCAAGCTTTGTTTTCTCGTAAAACTCCTTTTTCTTTAATTCGCCTTGAATGTAATCGAAATTGTCGCATAAAAATAATTGTTTTTCTAACCCTTGAAATATAACTTTAAAAGTATCTTTGTAATCATATTCCTCATAGTTAAAGGGATGCATATAAATGCGTTTTTCAGCCATGCTTTTAATATCAGTCCGGTTAATAAAGTTTTCTACAGCTGAACGTGTACCACCTAATAATTTTTCAATGGTGTCATAAAAATAACGAATATCTCTTTCTTCAGATGTAATTTCATGAGGCTCCAGAGATAGTATATTCAGTACTTTCATCTTCTCCAGAGTATCTTTAACAATGGATGGATATGAACGTAAAACAAAAATTTTTCCATCGTTAGATACATTTGGTGATTTTATTTGATCTGTTGGAGTTGTAATTAACGCCTTAGATGGTATTAATAACGAACTTTTCTCTAGACATTTTCTTAATCTTTGAAAACTCTCAGAATCTTGTAGTGCGTCATAAGACTGACGCAATTTATTTACTGATATTTGGGACAATGTATTCGGCATTAGTAACTGTGTATTTGTTGCTACCGGATCTACAAATGCTTTAAAATATTCATCAATTTTATTTAAACATTTTTCGAGGTTTTGTTGCGTTTCTAATCCATGTTGAGAAGAGCTTTCGATTTGGCAGCTTGGTTTTATCATTTTTCTTTTGAGAAAATTTTTCAAATCCTGATTAGTTTTGTTATTCTTTGTTCCATGCTTCATTTTCTCTTCCTTTGATTGAGGCTTTATAAATACGTAAACTACTTTGGGATCTAAATCGGTAGGAACCAATCTTGAAGAGAAATTATACAATGAATTTTTAACTAACATTGATTGAAGTATTTTTGTGTTTGTTTGATCCTTTTGAGCTAAAACATCTTTTAAAATTTGCTCTTCTTGACCTTCTGTGACTAGTATTACAACGTTACCCTGTTTCCGCCGACCAGTTCGTCCGATACGTTGAATAAATCGTTGTGGATTTTTTGTGCTAATATCAAAGCATACAATAAGTTCTACTTCGCCAACATCCATGCCTTCTTCTCCAATAGAGGTTGCTATAAGGATGTTGCTTTTGCCCATACGAAAATCTTGCATAATTTGAATTTGTTGTTTTTGCGTTAATGGGCGCAAGGAGCCACTTAATCCCCCCTGACCTGACAGAAATTAAGTTTAGTAATTAAAAAAAAAAAAGTTTTTTCAACACACCTACAAAATAACGCGGCTTTAGCAGAGGGACATGTTGAAGCAATAACTGATACATCAGCATAACTGATTCTCGATATTCGCAAAACACTATGGCACGTGAGTTCGGTTTAACCTATAACATCTTAAGGTTGGTTTATTTGTATACACTATATTTGGAAAAATATATTTGTGTACATACATGGAAATGTTGAAGTATACAATTTTTTGCTTTTTCGAATTTCGGATGACCAAAATATGATATATCTGGAATTTTAGGAATTCGACCATTTGCCAAGGGATGTAAAGGAATTTCAAAAGGATTCGTACCAAATTGATCTTGCAGTCGATTCACCAATTGTTGTATTCGTGGTTCCACATTAATTACAAACTTACATCGACCTTCATCATCTTCTTCAAGATAATTAAGAAATACTCGGACACCATGCCTTTCCAACAACTCCAGCGCATGGTACATACTAATGCAAAATGAAAAATTTTTTGAAATCGATGACCTCTCTGGATGCTGCTGATGTTGGCACAGTTCCCGAAAACGCTTCTGTTCGAATAGCAGAAAATTACGAGAAATTTTCTGCAGGGATCCACTTAATACATTGGCCTCAATTAATTGTCTTATATAAGGATCAATTATTGATAAGACTTCTTTATATAATTCCTTTAAATCGTCGGTAAGAGTTACAACAATAGTTTTGATAAAACGTTTGTGAACATAAGGCAGTACATCAATCGATGTTTCACAACGAACTTCAATGTGAGAAATAAATAGATTTCGAACTACTTCGGCGACGTCTTCCATAGTACGGCCAGGCGTTGCAGAGAGAGCTAGGACCCTGAAATAATTATTACGTTGTTTTATAGCTCGAATTACTTCTGTATACGCATATCGGCCTTTGGCACGATGAGCTTCATCGACGACTATAAGTTTCACTTTGTGAAAAGGAAAGCTCCAATCCACCCCTTCTTCACATCCTTCTTGGTAACCTATAATATCAGACTGCACAACGTGAGGTGTGGCAAAGAAAACACGTTTTGTATTCCACAGTTCTTTTCGACGGGAGCGTTGTAATCTCCCAGTTAATTCCACTGTATCTTCATCGGGAAACGGCATTACACTGTGGCATGCCTCAATTTGTTGTGCCACCAACGGACGAGTGGGTGCCATAAATATAATTTTACCAGTCGGGTACCATCGATAAATGTTATACATTACAACTGCTGCTATAAACGTTTTTCCAAGTCCAGTTGGCAACACAACTAATGTGTTTTTAAAAAGCGATGCTTTCACTATACTTAACTGATATTCTCGCTGAGGCAAATTATTAGGATACAACCAAGTATCCCCCACATTATTGTCAAAGCCATCGTGTTGTTCAGTGGCACGCAGCTGTGATTTATTTATTGATAACACTGGCGTATCAACTACATTTTGAAAATCGGCATCGTCTACAGTCATATCCCACCAGGTATTTGATGAAGCTGGCATGCTACCTTTGTAAGCCATTGAGAATGATATAGCTTCTAAAAATTAAATAAAAAAGGTTTTGCGTTAAATAAGTTACTCCAAGTTCTTACACACTTTTTCTATTAAAAAGATGTCATCATTTAGAAAAAACATAAAATGCTGCTCAAAAACATACCACAAAATAATAACACTCTCAAGCCCGCGAAATATTTATTGAAGTAACGAAGTACGTACGTACGTAAAGCTTCAGGTTGCCAGACTAGTTCATTAAAATTAAATTGTCTCTGAGAGGGCGAATTCATACAACATCCTGTTACGATTTTGCTAAATTAACCTCTATGAATTTACTCAATGTCACTTTATTACTCAATAACTAACACACGGAGAAACTCTGTTCATGGCAATTTTCTGTCATTCTATCTCTTTTCATTTTCGCAACTACACACGAATACTTTTGTTGCCGAAACTCTCAGTTTGTCGGGGAGGCGGTGACGACTCCGTCGTGTTCGGTCAACACGCTTTGTTATCTTATTCGTCGCTGTAAAATTTGTCATTCCTTTTCACATTTATATTTAATTCTCTGAATGGTTGCTATATTAGTATATATAAATATGTACAAAAACAATAACAATTTATATTAAAAAATATGTAAAAACTTGTAAGAGGGTGGAGTGTGTAAATGAAATGAAATGGAATGGCAGAAAAATTTCCTAATGAAGGTCTTTGAACAAAGTTTATCCGTGAAAGCCAAGGGCCATACCAAAAGAGATATTGCCGATAAAAAGCAGCAGGAGTATTCGTGTGTAAACTCAGTCTTATAACCACCACTTTAGTAATACACGTTCTGTTGCATAGTTTTAAGGCACAATGCCGATTAACATCGAAAGACAATTTGATATAAGCCTTGTATAAATAAACTAAAACAAAGTACGAAGAAAATATGCAACAACAGACATACTACATATCCCGAAATTAATTATAGACGCGTATACTTTTGCAATGCGTAACCTAGTGTTATTGCTCATGGAATATATTCGTATGCAATTATTGTATATATACATATATATATATATATATTTATAAATATTTATACATGTACAGCTTTACGAATTCGCCTTGGCTAGGCGTTCTCAAAATACTCTTAAGTTCCACTCTCGAATGTACTCTCTACATCAATTCAGCCATTGAAAATTGTTTGGGTAGGCAGCATTGCCCCATACACATAAGTATGAAATTAGTAACAAGCAAAATGTCTGCGGGTATATATCTATCAAATGCGTTAAATATTTTGATCGCGCCAATTGAATCAATGTGATATAGAAAAATAAAAAATCTACATAATATGTCGTATTGGATTTTATTGCGGTGTTTGTCAGATTTATGTTTGATTCAGTATACATATATGCCGAATATAATAAAGTAATTACTTCTGTCAATTCTGTGTTGTTTACTCAAATCAGTTCAGTGAAAAATAACAGCACCATTTAGATATATGTACATATACAAAAATATGAAATTTTTGGCGTAACGTCCTGAACTGTGCGAAACTAAATGTGATATACATATGTACATACGAACGTAGTTGAATTGTGACTTCCGTATCCCTTTGCTTGTAAAGGAACAAATCTATATAAAATACATGTACCCATGTTTATTCTACCAAAAATAAGAGAATGGCAAGAAAAAAGGTAAAAAAGAATACTATCAAAACTTGGAAAACTACAAATATACATCTGTACTTTTATATACAAATTCTGATACATGTGTATATATGCATATATTTTAATATCTGTGTTGTACAGCAATATGCACTTATTTCTAATATTGACTCGCCATTGTAATATGCGTGAACATAACATGATGTGAAAGTAGTTGAGTTGGTTGGAAGATAATATCAGTTGACGTTTGTTTTTGGCTGAGTTATTAACTTTGTGTTTCGAATTTGAATTCTTTTAAAAACTTTACATTTTTTGTGTGTACTATTCTATTAACTTGAAAAATTTTTGCAAATCGTCACCAATTGTTGTTCGTTTGAAGAAAACCTGATAGCACAAAATTGACTTTTATTTCAAAGGAAAAGTGCAATTTCGCACAGGAAAAATATTTGCCAGTAAGCATTAGCAAGAAAAAGAACATATACGTAATTTGTGACAACCCATAGTAAATTAATTACATTGAAAAGGAGTAAACAAATGTAGTTTTTCTAAATTTACTTATTGAATATCAACCATTTAATTTCCTAATAAAGGTCTTTGCTAAAGAAAGATTGGGGAAACTTCAAAACGGAGCCTTTATATTTCTATGAAAGTTCCAGGGTTGGTTGTGAGACGTTCCCAATTATCAAAAATATAACTTTTACCGCGCGCAAATATATAGTTTAAAAGTTATAAACCTATAAAGTTACACTTTTTCCATATAGGCAATATGGCTGTGTTAGACTAACAAACACACTAATAACACTTGGCTAGTCAGGCGTTGCCACTCCTTAAAATAATCTATAAAAGTTAATAATAAATATATAAGCAAGCAAAATAAAATAAAAAATGCAGTGCACTTTTATTTTCACACAATCTTTTAAAATTCTAATTTTATTTCGCTTGCATATTCATTGTTAGTATAATTTATAAACAATTGAAGCATTGTTAATTCTTATAGATTATTTTACTGCTTGGCAACGCTTGACTAGGCAAGTGTTATTATGGTGTTTATTAGCCAAATACAGCCATACTAACGAAATGCAAAAGTTTAACTTTAAATCTTAATAACTTTTAAACTATATATTTGCGCGCGATAAAAATTATTATTTTTTATGTAATTGGGGACTTGCCACAAACATCCTAATTAGTTTTCACTTAAAAATTAGTAAGATTCTCGTCAATTTCGAAGTGGGATCACTCTGAAACTAGTTTCTGAAATTTAATCTCATGTAATTGAACATACAAAAATTTCCGCGTGTGACTGCGTTCATTTATCTGCAAATTGAATTTCCTATTTCTAGTGCTGCACTAGCTGCCAAACGATTTGAGATAATATTCAGAAAAAAATGTAACTGCTTCTGATAATTGATACGTCGTCTTATTCTCTGTATTATCTCACTGTCTTTTCTAAATGAGCACACTTACACCTATTTAATGCTTTGTTTACACCCAGTACGCATTAAATCAACTTTCTTTTTCAAAGTTGGAGAAATTGTTTAAATATCAATTGGATATCTAACATGTTTCTTCACTTGAAATTCACACTTTTTCCAAACTTAGATTTCAATTGGAAAATGGAGGCAAATTTGAAAATGTATCACATATTTGACATGTGGCAGCACTTTTATTGGATTCACGATTCCAATCTAGTAAAAAAATAAATTCAGATGGACCATAATCTTCAAAACCTCAGAATACGAGAAGATTACCTCCCTTGAGCTTTCGACAAAAATATTTTGTTCACAAATTGAATGCCGCTCTTTTGGCGGACACTGGACGCTCCATCAGCACTTTAATTATTTGGCTGAATTCTTTTTTAATTTTTTATTAAACATCGCAAGAGGTATCTAAAATAAACCAATTTAACGATTTTATATTTCTTACCCTCTCTTCTTTGATTTTGTTTCAATAATAATAAATCAATGCAAATTTTGATGAACAACTATAACTTGAGAGCCACTAGATCAAATTGCACCAAATTTTTAGGAGTTATAAAGGAATATTAGGAGAAGGTTAATGTGAAGTTTTCATGAGATTTGCGCAGCCGTTCCAGCGATATGACCATTTTAGTGCACATTGGCCGCCCATACAAAATCCATGCAACAACAACAAATACATGTAAAAATCCAAAATACGTATATATATATTCCGCTACCTGATTTCTTAATACCATATATCTTTTTTCATGACTCATATGATAGTTAATACATAAATATATATATATATGAACAACTGTTTCAAAAATGTTTTTTTTTTATATAATAAACTGCAAATTATCTTAGTTGAATTATATAAAGCAAGTAAGCAATGTCTTTATGTCATTGTGGTTCGATTTATTTGAAAAAATCTAAATTTCAAGTTTGATGATATTTGGAGAATTAATTTATAATTCAACTTGAAGTCAAAAGTTTTCTCAGGTGGAAAACTAAGAAAATGTTCATATAAAAAAATGCCCTTTTGCCTTAGAAGGCATTTCCATTTGAATTTGAACTGAAAAAACATTGAAAATTGTAGATCGAGTTGGACCTCTAATTTACCTTAAACTAATTTCCAACAAACATGGTTATTGGCTATATTCATACTGTCTCAAACGATGGCAAACCTCCATTCACTCGTTAAGTTTGTTTCGTGTTTATTACTTGCTTATATTTCAATCCTATGTGTTTGTGAAACCTCACATTACTCATCTAATGCATTCGAGTTAATTAAAATAAATATTTGCGTATATGGTTGTGAGTACGTTCAGCGTTTTTTTTTTTTTTAACTTTATACATTTTACCCAATTTAAGCAGTGAGATTTTTCAAAGAACTGTTCTCAAACTAAAAATTATCTGAGATATATATTTATTTCTCATCTCTAGGGAAAAAATAAGAGGTTAGATTTCCCACGACCCAAATGGAACGATAAGCCTCAAATGAAATTTTTGCTACATGATCCTCATCACTTGCAATCATGAAACCCAGAAATCATAAAGATATGTCAACCACCATGGATACAATTCTATAAATGTGTACTTTTTCAATTCAAAATGTGTATTTTGTTCATAGGTATGTGATAAATGCTAAATAGCTAGGAGCACGGTTCATTTATTTGGAGCGCCTACAGTGCGAAGAGTCATGCAGCGTAGTTAAGGTGGCAACAATAATATCTATCACCAAAGTAGTATATGTTCTTGTCATTCTTCTTTATGTTTTCCACATATTTTGACGTTTCGTTAATAATAAATATGTCAGCTATCAGGTTTCGTTAAAAATTAGTTGGCGAATCACATAACCGTTAGTGTAAGCGGTGAAGTTTGTAGGTTAACAGTTAGAATTCCACTACTAAACGGGATTCGGATCAACTACGGTGCATAGCTGTTTGATAACGAGTTGTCAAAATTTCGAAGAAATTATGAAATGAAAATATGCGAAAATATGATATGATGATATGTATATCAGTTGAATGATAGCTTTACGTAACCAGATTACTTCTCCTAGAATAAATGAATTTAATAATTTACATCATTAAAAGGGGGGCATAAGTAGTTTGTACTAGCTGGTAGTTCCTAACAACAAATTTTGGAAGTATGGTAACAAAGCCTTCAAAAAAAGTAATATATGAAAATTTGAGATCAGTTTTTTAGCTTTCCAGTGAAACCAAAATTAAATTTTTTTTTCACTATTTATATTATTTGTTAATTTTTTCACTTTTTCACTTTATGAAAACCGATTATAACGAAATCAACAATAACGCGTCACTCTTTCCTTCTCTTCGCTGTTTAGCGCCAATTGAAAATACCAGCTGAAACCGGATTATTCTCCACCAGATCATTCCAATGGAGTGGATGTCTTCCTCTGCTTCCACTAGCGGGTACCCATTGAATACTTTCAAAGTTGGAGGGGTTTCATTCACATGACCAGACCAGATTAGCCACTGTCTTTTTATTCGCTAAATGTCATGCCGTCTGCGGCATTCGCCGTAGCCAATTCTCAAAGAACCATAAATCTTCCGCAAAACTATTTTTTCGAATCGGGTGTTGAAATTGTCCAAGCTTATACACCATATATCAGGACGGAATGATGAGCGAATTAAGATTTTGGTTATATATGGATATTTACTTTTCAATTGCCTACTTGTCCAAAGTAGCACCCGTCACAAGAGTGAATTTGCATAGGATTTCAAGGCTAACATTGTTGGTGTTGTTATTTACGACAGAGCTGTGCAGGGATATCAAATTCTGATATAGCGGCGTAGAGACAGCTCCTTATCGTGCTGTCGAAGGCAGCTTTAAAATCGATTAGAAGGTAGTGTGTATGGATTCTTTTCTCTTGGATCTTTTCAAAGACTTGTCGCTTGGTGAATATCCGGTAAATGGTGGATTTACCAGGTCTAAAGCCACACTGATGGGGGGATTCAATCCGTTTGTTATCCCACGATAATTGGCGCAGACCGTGGGGCTCCGCACGTGTTGTGTTTCGACATTCCTCATCGTACCAGCCCTGTTGAAAACCAACTGTTTCCTTAGCAGCGGTATGAAGGGAAAGCAATGTTTCGGACATGCCCATTAATCATGATCTTTTAAACGTTTGAAGCGGTCGTCATCAAAAGAAGGGTACCTCATCCGAGGCTTATTTGTATGATTTTTCATTGGAGTAGATTTTTTATGTGGTAAATCCCAAACCCTACACACAACCGCAGGGGATTCGCTTTTTCACTTTAGCTCGCCCCCAAACGGATGTTTGTTTCTTGGTCTAAGACCGGACGTCGTGAGCTGCTTGAAACATATCCTCTCCGAGGTGGACGGCAGTCAAAAACTTTTCAAACTTGCGGTAATGCCTAAATGGCCCCATCTTCTATCTATCACTAGCTGAAAAATGTTGGTATATAGTTTTGTTTTAAATTGTTTTCTAATCACATGTATTAAAACAAATCCATTGTCTAACATAAAATAAAACAATTATGGTGAAAAAACGCAAAAATGTCATTGACAAAAGTCTACATACACCACAGCTCTACCAGCAGTTATATCGATATGCTGTGTTGTTATGGTGGTTAGGTACCCTTCTTTTACTATTTTTTAAATTATGTTTTCTAATTTACTAGTATTGAATTTAGTTGTGGTTTAAACGCATTAGCATCAACAATGGCTCCGCTTGGTTATTTAGCACAGAAAAGAGAAGAAATCGTATGGTGAAATTTAAAAAAAATTTAATCTTAAATCCACCAAAGGTACAGACCATTGTAAAAAACTTTGAAATGAATGAAGAAGCTAACTTAAAGAGATATCAGCTTTATTCTGAAGGAAGTGAATGATGATTCTAAAGTTACTGCTCCAAAATTAGTCGAAAACATCGCAAACTTATCAAGAAAGTGTGTCCATTTAAGAACAATCGAAGAGCCCTGAACGATAACGGCTTCAGTAGAATGCCACGTAAAAAGATTCTTATTTCTAAAAAAAAAAAAAATCGTAAGCTTCGCTTGGAGTTCGCTAAAGCACATTTAGACAAAGGAATGGATTTTTGGCAAAAAGTCTTGTTTACAGACAAATCGAAGTTCAATATATTCGGCAGCGATGGAAAAGCAAAAATTTGGGGAAAAGAAAACACTGCACTTAACTCCAAAAATATAGTACCAACAGTGAAGCATGGTGGCGGCAACGTAATAGTTTGAAGAGCGGTTGCGGCATCTGGAGTTGGAAAGCTTGTTTTTATTGTGGGTAATATGGATCGGTTGAAATATAAGACAACAATGTCTAATCTGAAGCTAATCTGAAGCCTACGGTGGAAAGTAAGAAGCTTGGCGCAGGCTGGATCTTTCAACAGGATAACGATCCAAAGAACACGTTCCATATTTTTAAGGATTGGTTGCTTTATCATGATTTAAGACTAGATTCGAATGTTATTGAACATGTCTGGGAGATTTTTAGAAAAAATCAGATCTCCAGCTCAGTATTTCCCAAAGAACGTGTTATTGAAGCTTGGGACGGTATTACTCCCTTAGAATTGACAAATTTAGTAGCTTCGATGCCACGATGGCATAAATACTAAAAAGATCATGTTTCCTGATATTAATCAAAGTTTTTGCGCTAAGATAAGTTATGTACATATGTACTGTTTAGTTTTACTCTTTTATGTTAAAAAAATATTTTTGTGGATATATTATGATGAGGGAAAATAATCGAAATAAACTGTATCGTTAAATTTTCCAATAAGCCTTTTGGACTTTCAATTCAACGAAAACAGGAGGTATTTGTAGACTTTTTTCCGCCACCGTATGTATGATTTTTAATCTGGAGACCCTAAAACCCTCTGCATATAGCACACATCCAAAGTCCAGCTCTTGCTATACTTTTATCTTAATTAGTAAAAATTTTAATTTTTTTGGATTAAGCTAGCAATTATTTGAAAAGAAGATAATTTTCTCTGTTATGAAGTAAGTATGTATGTACGTATGTATGTATGTATATATTAACAGTTAAAATTTACAATATATACCTACTCACGTGTTGAACGTATTCACATTTACATATGTAGATAAATACATATACGTATGTATATATGTATGCAGCATGTATAAATATTATGGTGTAGTTAGCATAAAATGAACGCTAAATCAAACACCACAACGTTAAGAGGAGAAGAACCTGAGTCGATTTGAATAAAAACCTGTTTATTATTGCATACGAGCATGTACAAAATTGTATCACCCGAAGATCGAGCGAACCGAAGTATAAACAGACAGATGGCTAAGCCACCACAACACGATGACGACAGAGAGTGCACGTTCGAACAAACGAATCGAATTGATGGCTCCAAAGTAATTGAGAAAATACATAATGCACAAGTATGTATTTAATGACGAAAACAGCAAACAACCGTATGAAAGCTATGAAATAATGTGTTTTAAAAAGTATCCGAATTTGAGGAGAAATATGTGCAATTGTGTGATACAAATTTATACTTTGATTAATGTGGTGCACTACCCTAATAAAGGGTGTTCTTTTATAGAGGTATAGAACTTTAAGTTGGCATTACTTTTCAAGATGGCGACCGATTTAACAGCTGTCAAGTGATTTATTCTCAGTTTGGTTTGGCAATTCATCATGAATAGACTCACGCCTGAACAACGCTTGCAAATAGTGCAATTTTATTTCGAAAATAATGGTTCTGTGCGGAAAACGTATCGCGCACTACGTCCATTTTATCGTTGTAGCGATGAAGCGCACTTCTGGTTGAATGGCTACGGTAATCCTCAAGTGTATGTTGAAACACCGTTACATCCAGAAAAACATACTGTTTGGTGCGCTTTAAGGGCTGGTGGAATCATTGGTCCGTACTTTTTCAAAAACGATGGTGGCCAGAACGTTACAGTCAATGGTGATCGGTATAGAGCCAAGATTACTAACTTTTTCATTCCTGAATTGAATAACCATGATGTCCAGGAGATGTGGTTTCAACAAGACGGCGCAACATGTCACACAGCTCGTGCCACAATAGATTTATTGAAAGACACATTTGGTGACCGCCTAATTTCACGTTTTGGACCTGTGAATTGGCCTCCAAGATCTTGTGATTTAACACCGCTAGACTACTTTCTGTGGGGATATGTAAAGTCATTGGTCTATGCGAATAAGCCACAAACGCTTGACCATTTGGAAGACAACATTCGCCGTGTTATTGCCGATATACGGCCACAAATGTTGGAAAAAGTCATCGAAAATTGGACGTCCAGATTGGACTACATCCGCGCCAGCCGTGGCTGTCATAAGCCAGAAATCATATTTAAAATGTAATGCCACAAGATTATCTTTCGGATAAATAAAATTCATGTCAATCGAATAATCCATCGTTGTTTTATTGCAACTTAAAGTTCTATACCTCTATAAAACACACCCTTTATATGTATGCATGTATATGTATAACGATAAACACATTTTTAATTTCGTATTAATTTTATTATGTACCTATTTGGATCACCATTTAGTAATTCTTTAATATTCCATGTCTATATATTTCGCGGTATTTCGATCTGGTTGTCTCTGATTTTCCAATAGCGAAAAGTCAAAACTTACCATCCAGTTAACTGTCACTGATTGGTATGTGCTTACGCTCTTGCTTTCCAATGAAATGAGAGTGACATATCTCTTTATCTCTGACACAACGATAACAGGTTAGATTTAATCACTGTAGCGCGTGAGGATTTCGGTTCGATTCTCGCTGCAGGCAAATTATTATTTTTGCTTAAATAGAAATTCAACATACATAAATGAACTAGGGTGATGCATAGTCGGACAATCGGCAGCTCGTAGGTTGCCGTGTTGAAAATGCCATTTGCTTACAAGAGAAATAGATGGAAGATGAATTAGTAAGTGTAGAAATGTAAACTAGTTGGATTCTAGTTCGCAACTAGTATTTTTCTCTACAGGGTACATAAATTTGTACATATGTACATACATGCATATATCAGTAGTCACAAGTCATCATCGCTTAGCTCGCGTTATGAGAGTAATGAGTCATAAGCAACATCGCATTCAGGATGTAAAAATCTATTCAATTTGAACTTATTTAAATTTAAAGCGGGCGCCGAATAGTTTTGGAAGAACAGAGATAAGTTCAAAAAACTCCTACGATTTATTAATTTTCGCAAAAGAACCGAAAGGAGCGATGAAGGGGCGATCACCAGCCATGAAAATGAAAGTGTCATGCATGGGCGATAAAAAAATGTTGGATACCAAGTAGTTCAGACTCTGATGAAAATAATGAAAATAACTTTTAGAAGATCGAAACGGTTGTTTTATATGATAGTAGAATATAAGTTTTGGAAGAACAGAGATAAGTTCAAGCAAATCCTACGATTTATTCATTGTCACAAAAGAATCGAAAGGAGTAGACACAAAAGCTACATATATACTGCATATGTCTATTAGTTAATCCAACAAATTTAGCACCTAGATGTCCACATCTCATTTGTTTAAAATATAAAAATAATGCATAATTTATTTTTCCAAGTGAAGTAATTTTTTTTATTGTTAACACTAGCTCATTACTTGTTTACAAAAATTTGTTGTTAGCTTGGTGTCACTACTTTATTAATTATAAGTTTTTCAAATTTAATTAATTTTTTTTCTTCAAATATTTTAAAATAATATATATGTATGTAGATGTATGCATAATAAATGATGATTGTATTAAACATAAAATACATACATAATTTCGAAATTAAATTTTTTTGACTGGCAGCAGAATGAGTTCCACGAACTACAAATTGCAGTGTCTGATATCGCCTTAAATGTGCAGTAAAATTCGAATCTAAGTATTATGTACATGTATACATATTTACGTAGCCGTACTTTATGAATTCCCCCAAACATATGTACATATGTATGGATAAGTGTATGAAAGAAATTAATAAAGAAGCAAAACAACACATAAACCATAAACCACTTTAAGCGACAGAAAATGCACACTTCTTCTCGATATGAATATATGTATGTACACTTAAACAATCGTTGTACAGTCGTCTAGTCGTAAATTTTCAGGTTGGCACTCGGTTGTTGATGACAATGGTGATAGTAGATCTGTTTGTGGTGGTGAGACTTACATACATAAAGCACTATGTTACCCAAGCGGCCAGATGTTGTTCTGTGTGGATATGTTTGTTTGTGTATGGATCTTCGGCTCTTAAAGTACTGACACTCACCGACATGTACGCAGTCGTAGAAGTACAAATCGAGATTGGGGTTTCCTCGGTTACAACACTGAGGGATAACATTCCCAAAGCAGAATTGAAAAAATTCTTCTGAACAGTTACATTGTCCATTATAAACAAGACCAAAAGCCTACGAAACCACTTTGTGACTAAAATAACAAATCTGAAATGGTCCCACCGCTAAGATCCTAAGTAAATAAGTTCCTAAAAACAGTTTTTGTCATTCTCAGTGTACGTGCTTAAAAGTGATGCTTTATTAAAACTTAACCATAATATTGAAACTTCGAACGAATAATGATGGTTTGTAATATGTGTTTTTTTTTGTTGAAATGAAAAACATCGTCCCTATTATTATGTAAATGCGTAAGTAGCCTAACAAGTATGAATATATTATGAAAGCTAATTTGTATAGGTATGTCGAAGAGTGGCCCTTTATTTTTATAAATTAATTTTAAAAAAAGTTGTTTATGAATTTAAAAGAGGTCGGAGCCACGCCCAATGTTCCACAAAAAATACTTATGGATAAAAAATGGTCACATGGACCATAGTGCAAGGGTATAACGTTGAACGAATTCGACATTAGATTATCACAACTAGTCACACTCCGAAACCCGTATTTCGAAGTAAATACTTAAGTATTGCCACAAAAACCAAGTTTCGATACTTTGAAAAGCTAGTGAACTTTAGATAAATTATATCCTCAAAAAATTTTCATAGTAATGCCACCAGATTAAAGATAATAAAAAAGAATGGCGAGGACTTAAGTGTCGCTTATCCCAAAGTTTATAAGATTGAAAATATTTGTAATATTTACATCGGCTTTTAACTAAGAAAGTATTTTTTTCTTAGAATAAATAGGACTTTTGCGCCGCGTTGCGTGACAGATTGAATTTGACGTGTAAGATAAATACATGCATCTCTACGAAATTTGTTGAATGAAAAACGCTGGAGCAAACGCAACACCAGAAGTTGGCTATCTCTCATCTTTATCTGCGCGTTGACCATTTGCTAATTTAGTTTAGTTTTTTTTCGCGAATTCTAAAGAATTTAAAATAAAAACTTTAAAACAAGTTCAAAAATACAGTTTTAGTTAGTGGTTATGTGTCAGGTATCCTTTGGCATCACTAAAAATATATTTTTTCTTACGTGGGGGCGTTGGATAAAAATGGTCAATATTTTCTTTCTAAGATTATAACGTGAGAAATTAAAAAGATAAAAAAGTGTATTTTTTATGCCCCGCAGATAAAAATATTGATAAAAAAAAAATAAGAGATGCTGATTTCACAAGTTCAATGACCAGTTGGTTATTACTTGTGTGGAATCCGCTAATTGAAGTTACTAAAAACTTTCTGGGAAATCACAAGTCAAACTACTTAATTTATTAAGAATAAGTTCGACAATTTCATAAACTTATCCCGATCAATTTCGATAGAATATTGGCCCCTATAGCGAAAAACAAGGGGAGCTAGGATTTAAAATATATGGAAGGGAAGGTGCCAAGGCCGAAGAGTTCGGCATGTGATGGGTGATTAATGTTGGGGGTGCAACGTGATTCATCATTCGCGATGTACATAAAAATACAAGAATGTTGCTTTGGTGTAATTTTTTTCTGTTCAACTAAAAATATAGAGAGCTACACGTATAAAAGAAAAATATTTGCTATTAATGTAATTAGTACAGAGTGAATAGAAAAATTTTCACTGTGTCATACCATTGGCATTTTTCGCTTTGCTGGCAAAGTTGGAAATATCATGCAATGCAATAAAGTCCTATCTGCGATCAGCTTAATTGTTTTTGAATAGAGGCAAAATTAAACATAATATCTCTGTGTTTGAAAATGAGCATAGAACAAGTGTATTTGTACTAAACTGCGAGAATTTTTTAGCACAATGAAATATCGCTCCATTCATATTTTTCTAAAGGGTGTTTTTGACAGCTGTTACTTGATTTATACTTGGTTTATCTTGCCATTTCGTAATAAACAAACTGACTTTTTTTTTGTATTATTAATTTTTTTATTTTTATACTAACCAACAACTATTAAGTGCGCTAATATTTAGCCACTATTTTTACTTAATTTTCGGTTAGCGAATATTTTGCAATCCTGCATACATTCAGGCATTAATAGTGGGAGAAAATGTATATAAATAGGATTGCTTGTCGGGATCGACTTATATATTATGGATTGTTTGATGCGGCCTGTAATTGTTTTTGGTTATAAGTAAATGAGCTGTATTCAAACGCCTATTTTTGTTAGAAAAATTATTTTTAATTGAATATTTCGTTATGCAACAAATAAAATTTGGTAGAAGTGACAGCTGTTTCGGAGATCACCACATCTCCTCATCAGACTTCTTTTGCCAGGAATCGAACCGACGGATTCTGGCATCACAGGCGAGTGCTCTACCAACTGAGCCAACGCCTGCCATGTAATCTGTTGTTATGACTGACTTATATTCGGCGCGTTATTGCTGAAGTACGGGCTAGATTGCTATAATGGTCGTAAATTGGGGTTCTCGGCTGGAATTTATTCGAGCCAGCCACGGCGGTCACTTACCCGAATTCATATTTAAAACGTATTGACAAACCTTATCTTTATAACAAAGCTAAATTCTTGGCCATAACATTAAATTATATGCGTTTTATTTCTACTTGAAAACCACATGTGTTTATATTTCTTTGCTGATTCAAAACTATATATGCACAGTTTTTAGCTTTCTTAGCGTGTTTGTATACTTTTTTGGTGCGAAAAATGTTTAATATTTATGAGGTTGAAATCCATGGTTCGATTTCCTTGAATTTTTGTACCTTTCTTGCCTATATAAAGTAACTCCCATTTTAGAAGTGGACCAGGGATCACGTCCGATTTGATTATAACTTTTTGCCTAGAATATTTTTCTCAAGCAGCGACTGTAAGTCTGAAGATTTCTAGATAAAATATGCACCTAAAATATTCGAATATAAATTCAAAATCACTATTTTAGTATACATACATACATACATAGATGTTTTTTTTACTGAAATCGATGGCTGCAGAAGCAATGGTATACAATATGAAATACATACAGTGGCGGACAAAGTCTACATAAACCCCCTATTTTCGTTGAATTGAAAGTCCAAAAAGTTTATTTGAAAATTTAACAACATTTCATTTCAACTATTTTCTCTTATCATAAAAAGAAAAAAAAATAATTTTTTAACATGAAATAGTAAAGCTATGACAAAAAAACGTAAATCCAACATTGACAAAAATCTACACATAGTACATATATAACATCTCAGGGCAAAAACTTTGGTTAATATCAGGTAACATGATCTTTTTAGTATTTAGTTGGTCCACCGTTCACATTAATAACAGCTTGCACCCGTCGTGTCATCGAAGCTACTCACTTTGTGAATTCTAGGGAAGTAATACTGTCTTTAAGCTTGAGACATCCTTTGAGTAATGCTGAGCTGAAAATCTGATTTTTTCTAATTTTTAACTCTAAAATTTCCCAGACATATTCAATAACATTCAAATCTGGGCTTTGAGGTGATGTGTGCAGTAGCCTTGGAGCATGATAAAGCAACCAATCCTTAAGAACATGGGCCGTATGCTTTGGATTGTTATCCTGTTGAAAGATCCACGATGTACCAAGCTCTAAACTATCTACCGAAAGTTTCAGATTAGCTTCCAACATTGACTTATGTTTGAACCGATCCAAATTACCCTAAAAAAACAAGCTTTCCAAGTCCAGATGCGTAGTCGCTCCTCAATTACGTTGTCGATATCACGCTTCGCTGTTGCCCTTCCATCACTGCCGACTATATTGAACTTCTCTTTTCCAAAAATTCATTCCCTTGTCTAAATGTGCTTTAGCGAACTCCAAGCGAAGCTTACGATTTTTTCAGAAATAAGAGGCTTTTTACGTGTCGTTCTACTGTGGAAGCCGTTATCGTTCAGAGCTCTTCGAGTTGTTCTTGGATGAATACACTTTCTTGATGAGCTTGCGATGTTTCCGGCTATTTTTGGTGCTTCACTTCCTTCAGAATAAAGCGGATGTCTCTTCGAGTTAGTTTCTTCGGGCGGCCAATACGCGGCCTTTTTCGGTGGTTCTATTTTTTTTTTTCAAAGTTTTTTACAATAGTCTGTACTATTGGTCAACTTAAGTTTAAAATTTTTGAAATTTTACCATACGATTTCTTCTCTTCTGTGCTGAATAACCAAGTTTCTTACGTCAATGGATATTTCTTTTCGCGGAGCTGTTGTTGATGCTAATGTATTTAAACCACAACTAAATTCAATAACTAACAAGTTAAAAAAAATAATTTAAAACAATAGTAAAAAAAGAGTACCTAACCGCCATAACAACACAGCATATCGACGTACCTGTTAGTACACCCGTGGTATATGTAGACTTTTGTCAAGGACATTTTGCCTTGTTTACCATAATTTTTTTATTTTATGTTAGAGAATGGATTTGTTTTAATACGTGTTATTAGAAAAGAATTTAAAATAAAACTGTATACCTAAATTTTTCAGCAAAGCGATAGTACTTTCTACACAACGAATACAGGCGGTGTATGTAGACTTTTGTCCGCCACTGTATATCATTTCATAATAGAAGAGGATGTATATATGTGTGTGTGTATATACTTACTTGTATATGCAGCCTATAGACTCCGAAAGTACCAAGTCGATTTTCTAAAAATTTTCATGATAGCACCATCGAAGCCCAGAGAATGTTCCTGTGAAGTTTTGCTATTTTTGAAAGTTTTGATATTTTTGATTTTTTTTTAATTGTTTATAGTTGAGAAGGTTTTTATGAAAAAAAAAAATTCTACGAAGTGGACGAAGGAACGATTTTTCTGAAAATCTCTTATTAGCTATTCGATTTTCTTGAGATATGGAACAGAAGTAGCTTTTTGCCTAAATTAAGATAAGGATCACGTCTTCTTTCGATAAGTAAATAGGCATCTTTTTATGGTTTGATTGTGTTGATTTTTCGTATGAAAGTAAATGTACCGGGGAGCAGGTTTGATTTGCTTGAAATTTAGTACGTTGATAGGTTTTTGTATAAATTAACACATAATAGATAAAAGAGATACACTTATTTATTTTCGTTTTTTTGTGTGTTGAGGAGCGTTATTCTATATTTATTTAGAACAAGCTTAAAAGCATAAAATCGCATGATAAAAATGCATCGAATTCATAAGTAAATACAATACTTGTAATTTTTCAAATTATGTTTGCAAATCGTATTCGTTATAAAATGTAAACATTGCGACAAAATTGATTAATGAAATTCAAATGAAACATGAAAGACGAAAACAAATCGTAAATGCGAGTATTTAATTATTTATTTTAGTTATTTTGTACTCGTTTGTTTAACTGCTGGCAAGCATATGTAATTGCTGGCAATTCTTTGTCAGCATTTGCCAATCCAATCCATTGCTTGTTCTTTTCACCACCCACTGAGTGTTGGGGAATCAAAGGCACATATATATGTGTATCTGCATTTGATATGTGTAAAATTCAAACCGCTATTAATATTTGCCTACACTACTCCCACATGGCACTCGAAACCGGCTTAGGAGGACTCATATATAAGGCCACTAGGTCTTGTGTATTGTGATTAACCATATTATCACTTAAACAAACATCGGCATCAGTACATGAACTTTCAAGAGTTGACGTGTTGTTAGAAAAATTTGGAATTTATGGTTAAATTATAACTCATTGTGAAAACATAAGAAAGGATTACAAAATAGGATTTAAAAGTAGAATATTGTCCTACTAGTTTCAGTATAAAATTATCAAAGTGGTAACTCCCGTTACTACGTTACTATGAATGCTAGTCTCTCGTGAAAGCAATGCGCATGCGAGAGAAATTCTCAATTCGTGTTAGAATAAGAAATAAAGAAAGTAAAGGGTAGGTAGTCTTCTGACTTCGACTAGACACAAACATTGGTAGTCTTGTGTAGACAAGATATTTAAGCTATATGCGATTATTTCAAAATATAACCTTTTACTTAACACAGATGTTTAGAAGCAAATCATTAATAGCATTATTACATAAACAAATTATGTATACATACATGCACATATGTATGTATTTGTATCTGTTAGAAACGAATGATTTGCCTGTAATAATTATGATTGTATGTATTAATGTGGTAATATATGCATATCTATTTACATTAGGGTGTCCTTTATTTACCAAGTTGATTTTTCGCCTCCTCCCTCGTTGCACTCTTTATGGTCCTTTCATGTGCCTCTTCTTTCTTGGGAGCAAAAAAGTCACAGGGAGCTAGATCTACGGAATACGGTAACTGCGTCACCATTACTATGTTGTTTTTATAGTCGCGCACAAGTAACGATGAGTGAGCAGAGGCCTTATCATGGTGCCAAGCCAAATTTTGTTCTCCCACAAATCCGTGATATGAAGGCTAGTGGTTGCCGCAACATAGGCTAACAAACAACAACTCCCATGCATATCAATATTTTTGAAGGATTATATTTATTAAATAATAGATTAGATTAGAATAATTTATTGACTTTCTGAGCTCCGCTTAGCAGCGGTTTCAGAAAGATATGTGAAATTAATGTGATTAAAAAGAGACGTCAAGAACTTTCTTTGTGGCAAGTTTAACTAAATTCAGCAATTTTAAATTGTGTTCACAATACAAGCGATTGTTCTACTAATTTCAATAGATAATCATCTCTTTCGAGTATCACACGCCTTGGCGATTTGTGTTAGTTGCAGTCCAAAAAGAAGAAATAATTGCAATAAATGCAATTTTACTATTGCCTAATATATGAGTTTGTAATTGTACAAGATGATCGATCCTCAAAATCGTAGTATGCGTAACAATATAAGCACCATTTTTAAATCCGCCTCCATTACACTTTTACCTTTTACCTTCACTGGTTGAAAATTGGTTGAATGGATGGCTGTGTACCACGGAAAAAAGGAGACATTGCCTTTACATGCTTTTTAGTTTTTGTACAGTGACAAGAATATATCTCAACAACACTGGCAACACTGCATTGGTCAGTGAGTTAAAACCTCCTCCTCCTGTTGTTGAGCATGAGTATGAATGAACAGCTTTTCACACTTCAAATTTGGTTCGGCAGCGGGTATATGAACAAAGATTTTATGGATGTCTTTCCGCTCTATCCATTTCGCCAGTATTCATTGCAGATGTCTGATATAGACCTTTTTTCTTAGCTGTAAGCTCAAATGTTAAATGTAAAAAGTAAAAAAAAATCCCTTGTTATTTAAATGCAAAATTTATCGTCTTAAATGCAAGGTTTAATATGTACCAATGTACATACATATATTAAGAGCTGTGGTTATCTAAAAAAAAAAAACGAAAAATCAACTTGGTAAATAGTGCAACTGAACATTAGAAAAACCAGTTGTTTCTGGCACGAATTTATTGCTTGATATTCACCTTAGGCTTGTAAAGAATTCGATGAATACTTCGAGGTAGAAAAGGACCTGGCTTCAGTTGCTATCCAATTAGCGCCGATTTGTGACGAAAAGAGACGCCTGGTTATTGCTGATTTGGTTATAATCATTTTAGCGGTGCCTACGACAATTAAGAAGAAGATAAATATCAACTTTGAGTTGAAGTGGTCACTGAATTATCGCAATTTTTGTGTATTTGAAACTTCTCATTATAAAAGATGCATACCGAAGCGTGCGAAGTTAAGTAGGTGGATCAAAACTTCCTCACCAAACTCTTTAAGAGATTGCAATGTCAGCCGAGATGTATGTATGGTAATTCGGTCAATCAAATTTTTTTTTTTCATTAATTCATGTGGCACCCAAGCATCGAGCGCTTTTGAGTAGCCAAATTTGAGTGATTGACCGACTAAAATCGGGCAAACCACTCCTGGATCCGGCGCTTACTTACAACATTCTTACCGTAAATTACCCAAATAAGTAGAAAATCAGTTATTTCTTCGAAAATATCTTTCATTTTCAAATTAAATTAGCTTTTCTTACGAATAACGTTTTACAGAACTGTCTTAACGAAAAAAGTTGTTTAAAATGTTAGCTTTCAAGCACGTTTTAGTTGATGTATTCTGATTAGTGTTTCCCGAAATAAGAGTAACATAATCTAGTAAAAAAAACTTAGAGTTTTTTATTATCCAACATTTCACACAGCTTGGCCTGTTGGGAGAAATTCTGTGATATGCTAGGCTTTGCGCTGTATCGCGTATTATGCCATCATCGCTTGGACGGCCTGAAATATCAGTTGCTAAATATTTTACATCAACAGATAAGTACTACTAAAGACTATAACATTAAAAAATGAAAGTCAAAATTGGAAATGTGTTTATTGCCTTCACGGTTAAAAAGCATAAAATATTCGCTTTAAGAACGTACCAAAATAACGAAACGGTTCTACTGGCAATGCCTATACCTCTTATGACCGGCAGAATGTTGTAGTTGGAAGAAATATGAAAGGAAGTCACACGATTTTGCAGCAAATCGATGTGGCTGTCGTGAAACTGGTTCCAGTGACAGCTGTGCAACATTCAGCCAACGCAGTAACAACAGTAGCAGTAACAGCGAAGTGCACAACAACAACTAGAATTGTTGGATTAGCAATTGTACATATCGAGCTTTTTAAGACGTGCAAAAAAAAAAGAGAAAGAAGTGCTGTCTTCGGACATGCCGATTTCCTCATAGCTTCCTTGAATATATCAGATTTTTGATCCAAAACCCTAAATCAGTTGTATGGTGGCTATATTTAATAGTGGTCCGATCGGGTAATATAAAAAGACATATACCTTTTAAGTTGGTTGAAATATCTCAAAAACCGAGGAACTCGTTTGCGTTGTATCAAGCAGGCACATGAACCGGATTATTATATATTTTAGTGGGCGTCGCTCTTCTATTTCTAGTTCCTACATACCATTGGACCAAAGTTAATATACATTTTCTTGTTCATGAAAGGTATAAAAAGTATTTTTTAAATTGTTGATGTATAGCTGCTCAACTAGTTATAATGTGTCATCGCAGTCTCGTTATGTTTCCTCGCATGAAAATAATCAGAAAAGCGGAACTAAAACTTGGTTTTCTGTAGATGTTAGGATTTCCTTCTATAATTTCTCTTCTTCAGTTAAATGAAAAAGCAGTAGAGGATATTATAAACCCAACAAAATTTGTGCTCGGACTTAGGTCAAAATTTATATTTAGAGACGGCATCGGGGTTGTGTGCTAACCATTTTTATTATATTTGATTGATAGTTGAGTTCGTTCTTGTTCATATTGAAATACACTACTCTTTCCATGAACTAGCTCCCGAATCTTAGAAGCAAGACCGTGCTGCTCAGGGTGCACTTATTTTATATAATTTAGTTGTGGTTTCTAATAGCAACGGTTCATCAATGGTTTTAGATGAAAGAACACTGAAAGCTATTTTATTTTTATAATGCAATTATACATATGTATGTTTATTAAGGAAAGTAAAAAATTTTTATTCTCATAATTCATTGAGTTCCTTATTTTTAAATTCTGTATATTATATAAATTTACTTATTCCTTGAATTTGATAAATATACTATAGAAACTTTTTCATTTTGCTTGTGACGAATTGTTCACATAATTGAATTGAATGGGTAAAATCTAACCGTTTTTTATTGTGTCTTTTAAGTACTACTAATATCGGCTCCTTTAAAACGTAAGGTTTTTTGGGGACGGGCTTTTCATTACTTTACATTATATTATACTCGTACATTTTCATGGATATTTGCAAACATATCTGACTTTATGTTCTTGCCGAACTAGTTGGGGTTGGTTGTTGTTGTTGCTCGGTTTGGACTAAATTTTAGTTGCTTGTTGTTGTTTAAAATCAGTGTTACTGCGCATGTGTATTTTTAACAACACTGATTTCAACGTTCATATCACGCATATATGTATGTACATACATACATACATACAAACATACTTATGGATGTGTAGAGTGAGATTCCAGCAGTGAATACGTAGACTAGTATACAAAAATTATAACTAAAAACTAGTGTGAAATGGGATGAAATCATACTAGTTCGTTAGTTGTATAGCAGTTCCTCAATAACGGGAATAATAATAATTTTCATTCCCACCCCATTCGTATGTTGTTGTTATTTTTAATACGCCACAACTGAAATGCTTTTCCAAATAAGCTCTGCTTAGTACATCGTCACAATAGCCGAGTGGTTAGAGGTTATCACTACAGTGCGTGAGGTTTACGGTTCGAATCTAACAATCAAGCAAAACTTATTTTTATTTTTTATTTTATTTTTGTTGAACCAGAAATTCAACACATGATGATATAACAGATGCAAAATGAACTAGTTAGCACAAAATAGCAAGCAAGGAAGTAAGCCAGAGGGTAGTTGATCACGATAGAAACAGAGGAGACAAAAAAGTACAGTCCACTTTGATATATCCAAACAAAATGTTTTAATCCAAACAAAATAAAAGCGCTCTCACATATTTGAATTCAGAAGGAAAGTATAAGTTGAATTTTATCCAATTTGACTTACTATATTTTCCTTTACACATGCATATGTATGCACAAACAGTGTAAACATACATATGTATATATATTTTTATGAGCTCGGGTACATGTGGAAATAAATAAGAACCCTGCGGTCAAATGAACTAATTAAAATCGACTTTGTAACTATTTTGTCAAGGAAGCCCAACTAATCAGCCAACTGTCTTCTTTCCTTATTTATAATTTTTTTTTCCTATATCCTTAAAAATTTTAGAGGTGGTCTGTGTTCAGTTTTAATAAAACCTTGTATTAAGTGACTTTTTTTATATAATTTACTGTGTTTGTTCATTTTCCAACAAATGGAGATATGTATAGTTTATACTAAGCTATATCCGAATGGCTGATGTATTTTTATGAGGAGTTTTTATTTAAATGTTAAAAATACACTCCAAATAAATTTTGAAGGATTTAAATAAAGGCAAATTTTTTTGCAAATACTCAAATGAATAAAAATTATAATTAATAATTTATTACAATATACAACATTTACCAACGCACTGGCGGAGAAGTAGCAGTAGCAAATTGTATACAATAGTACTATAAGATTGAGTTTACACACGAATACTTTTGTTGCTGATTTGCGGCAATTTCTCTTTTGGTATTACCCTTCACGTTTAACGGAGAAACGTTGTTCACGGCATTTTCTGCCATTCCATTTCTTTTAATTTTCGCAATCTACTATACACTCCACCCCTTTATAAGTTTTTACATATTTTTAAATATAAATTGTTATCATATGTATTCAACTGTATATATATATACAAATATATTTAAATTTTAAATTCCATAAATTCTCTAGCATTCATTTTAAACTTATAACAACAACCATTCAGAAATTTAAAGATAAATGTGAAAAGGAGTGACAAATTTTAGTGACGAATAAGATAACAAAGCGTGTTGACTGAGCACAACAGAGTCTGTACGCTGCTCAGTTCGTCGTCGCCCTCTCCCCCACAAATTAAGAGTTTCGGCAACAGGAACTGCCTCATGTAAACTCAGTCTAAACAAAACAATCGGAGCAGCAGAGACAACTCTGCTTGAGCAACAAACATTTACATACTCTGCATGAGCAACAAACAGTAGAAACATTCGCGATTGTGGCCGTGCCCCGTGGCTGATTGCCGTGTGATACACAAACGTAAGCAAAAGTCATGAACGTAGTGCCAACGCAAGCTCTCTTTACATACTTGCGAAATGGGTCATTTTTGATCATAGCTGCAATCCCTCCAATATTGTAAACATAAAAGTAATAGGAATTTAAAATTTTACAGCGACGAATGAGAGCACAAAACATCTTTCTTGAGCACGAATGAGTCGATAAGCTATCTCCGCCCTCGCCGCTCCCTCCTCTACAAACTAAAAGGTGATTCAAATAAAGCATCCTTCGTCTTGGTTAACAGAGGAAACTCTTGATTACAGAGCGAAGCAAACCGAGTGTATGCCACAATGAAAGCCCTAACGTTTCTAAAAACTATCCGATAAATTGTATTTTTATAATTTTACAATATTCATCAGCAAATTTCATAATTTATGTGGTCGCATATAAGCAATCCAAAATACACGAACTATATTGTAATAAATAATTAAAAAATATTTAAGTTTTCATTTATTACGAAAAAATTTGAATATTTATTTAAAAAATCTTATCCTGGCAGCCTTGCACAAGTATAACAGCGAACAATCACCTGAGCTGTTTTAGATAGAAACTCAAATCACTGCTAATTTTTATGTTATAAACATCAGTAACAGCAGCGCCAAGCGGTGAGAACAATTTATTTACTTGGACATTTCAATTTTTGATAAAATATGATAAAAAGCTCTTATATTAAGTAATAGTTAAAGTTGGATTAAAGTTTTGCAATCCAATTCTATGAAATTCGCGGAAAAAATAACGATATTCTGCAATTAGCAGTGTGATTCCATCTTAATTCGGCCCGCCTATAAGTGAATTCTTTGAGTAGCAATTTGCATATAGCAAGAGGTATAAAATGCGTTCATTGTCGGGAAGAATCTGCTTGATCGCGCCTTGCTTGGCAAGATCATCTGCCTTGCAATTTCTCTCTAATACCTGTGGCCAGGAACCCTGAAGAGGGATAGTCTGCTTTTTGGACATCTCCTTTGGAGATCGGGGACAGTCCAGCACAATTTTTGAGTTCGACTCTCACGACAACCGGTTCTACGTACCGTACCGCACAAATCCTTCTTATCAGGGCTGGTGTAGAAACCCTGGTCTGACGGACGACTCCACCATTCTTCCATCTCGGTTAGATGCAATCAGTGCAATGGTTGGAGTTAGCTTATGACCTGTTCAGCCTTAAGACCCATAGGGAGTGGACCATGCTGTCAGCGCCCCGCCGTGTTTTGAGCTTTCACGGCTGTGACTTCAGAATAATTACCCACTTTGGGTAACCCTCCGGACCTCCACGTCCCAACGAAACTCCCTGCAGCATGACTCCCAACATTTTCCTCCTCAGCAGCTCCTAGTACCATGCACAGCCTGTTCAGTGCTTCAGACTCTCGTAAGAAAGATCGACGGGATAGTCAACTTTATTAGCACGTGTCAATTGCTGAGATCCAAGAGACGAATCTGAGCGCCCGCTCAGATCTTCTGAGCCGGGCAGGCTATAATATTATAAGGATCGTGTGTGGGATCATGGTAAAGGCTTGGCGTTTATTCTATATAACACCCGGCAGTATCCTTTTATCGACGGTGAGATCGACCGTAGGGGCATTAACCTAAAATGGCATAGCTACCCGGTCAGGGGGTGTCGAGCGCGTAATATTTAATATATAAATATGCTAGGCCCTCCAAACCTCTGATTGGTTTTGGTATCTCCGTCTCGTTTATATTTCTTAATGATTTTTTGTACCGTTGCATGACTTTTACCAACAATTTCAGCTATTTTCCTCTGAGATTTTTTGTCTTTGAACGATTTTATTATCAAATCTTTTAGGTCCTGAGATAATTCTTTTCCCCGCGGTGCCATCATGATTTTAAAAACTCTTTTTTAATGCTTGTGCTGAAATTTTATTAAAAACTGAATATTTCAATTATATTCAAAAAGAAAAACCAGCTTCTATGCTCTCTTACCTATTCAAGCGCGACGAACCCAATGTACTTTACGTTTTGCATACAAACTTTAATGACATAATTTTTGCACATATCAGAGAACACGTGCTATTAAATCTAACGGTACTTTTAAAAATAGATCATGTTGCATGAAAGCGACAGTTGATATCGTAAGCAACAAAACAGTAAAAAAAATTCATTTGTGACGCAGTTAGAGCGAAATATTTCATTTTGAAGTTTCAAATACTCAGTGCATACTTACTTTATTGATACACTGTACATTCTTCCGGCTCCTTGTTGCCCAGTTGGATACCGTCGTGATATAGGCGCGCTAATCAGAGGCGAAACCCGTTTAGTTTTGGACGACTTTAATGCGCATCACGATCGAGTGACAGGCGTGTCGACCTTTTTTCCGTGGAAAAAAGCTAGCTGGATCGGCGTCACGGAGTTTACCGAGAACGAGTGACCTTTACGCCTAGCTGATCCCGGAGATCCCCGAGTTAGGAAACTCAACTTGGAGATTCGGCAAAAGGTAATCCAAAACAACAAGTGGTAGGATTATTTAAGCTCCTGTAATCTGTCCCCTGGGGAAACCAAACTCTAGGCCACAGTCAAATCATTGTCTAATACGAAGAGACGTGATGAGGGTGGAAATTTCATTCGGTGATCATACCTCGTCGGATCCGAAAAGGTGCGCGAGTTATTTACACTGCAACAAAATGAAGACAAGTAACGCGTCATCTTCGCAAACTGGCAAACACCAGCGCGACGCTTGGCTTCTCCAGGGAAGAGGTACAGGGGGTTATCGGGAAGGCGAAAGCCTTCAAATCTATCGGCCCCGACAAGGTTCTCAATTGATCTTTGACCGATATTTCTCCTTTCAGCTGCACATAAGCATGGCTTCCGTAAAAGGCACAGCACCACAACAGCATTTAACGCCATAAACACCCAGGTAGTCCATGGCCTCAACCGAAATTGGCCCTGTGCACGATCAATCACGCAGTGCTAATATCGGATATTGAGGATTCTTTACAACCGCTGTGGTTAAAGAGCTGAACTACCTGAGTGGTTGGCAATCATCGGTCAAACATCAGAGCTACGTAAAATTAAACAGGGAATTCCGCATGGTGGTGTCCTCTCCCCACTGCTCTTTAACTTCTATATTTCGAGGCTCTTCTACCACCAGAGAGCGTCTCTTTGATCTCATATGCCTCGCTCCCACGTAACTGTTGACAGTCATACCTCTGAAGTTGTAGATAATTTCGTCTATTTTGGAACCAGCAGCAACAACAATGCCAGTCTTGAAATACAACGCAGAAACACTCTTGTCAACTGGTGCTATTTGGGCTGAGAAGGCAATTGAACTCTTCAAGTCGCCTCCACTCCGTTGGAAACATCAAGTTCGGAAGAACCTGGTTTAGCTTGGTATTTGCGTTTGATGCCAAACTTCGAGAAGAAAAAACTTACGAGTATGCCAATGTGGTAGATCCACTCATATGCACAATCATGTTGGATTTTTATTAATATAAGTGCGATAGACCGGAGAGCTCGTCCTTTGTATAATTTTTATTTCTTGTTTATATTTCCAAGAATTTTTAATAGTCAGAATTATTTGGATGTGTCGACATCAGCCGCCATATGCTAACATAGCGTAGCGAAAATGTACATGAGCAATGTACTAGCTGGTATTTAAATCTACTAACTAACTATTTTTGTCGGCTTTACACATCGGGTAGAAAACCATCAGAATGCTCAAACCTCATTCATGCAGCTTCTCATACTTAAAACTTGGATATGTGGTTCGACTTCATTTAAATAAATAAGTGTGGATATGAACGCAAAGATTTAATAGTTGCTGATCTCTGGTTCACAACAGGTTTGTTGAGTGAAGGCGCCACGAACTCTACAGAAATTCCCAATCAGGTCATATTTCATTATTATTATTCTGATATAATTTGTATATTATAATGACTCGATGATAAATAAATGTATGTACATATGTGGCGAAGATTATCTGGTTACATATCAATATTGTGCATTATCGTGCATTAAAGATAAAGCTTCTCATTATTGATGATATGGTGGCAGTGGTTACGACAAAAATGTTAAATTTCCTGACTTGGTAGCAACTCTTCAATTTCTAATTACTTACTTAATTGAATAATATGAGTGGCATTCGGCCAAAAGCAAACAAAGTGTTAAGGTTGACAGCGAACAGCCAATCAAGCATTCAGGCATAACAGCAAGCTACCATACATTTCTTTTGAAAACAATCAAGAATACAACCAATCGATTTCGTATTCCGATGCAAGCCATACAAGCAAAAACCATCGTAAGCCTCAACAATCGAAGATGTTGTTATTGTAGCTCTCGTTTTCCGATGTTCTCAACCGACAATATTTTTGCTCACAATTATCTCAACTGGAATTCGGCAGAGCGGCCTGTAAGTAGCCACAGAATGAACTGGCCTCCGCACCTCTAGCTACACCTTTGTATTTTTTGCTCGCTTCTATAGCTAACGAATTCCATTCAACTCACCGAAGACAAAGCAGCTCTCGCTTTGGACTGCACGTCGTTTGCCGTATTTTTGCCAGTCAGTCATCGACTTTAGAGCGATATAGTTTTCCAATTTTTTTTGTTCTGTTGGCAATTTTATGAATCATCCATCCATCATTCAGCTAAAAATACGATGTATTGAGCAAGCACATATTACTCTAACGATGTGAGAGATACTCAGTGTATACGTCGCAATCGAATGTAAATATTGACTAAGTGCAGATTCCAAATTGTTTCCCATGTTGCGAAGTGTTCTCGACGTGTTTAATTTTTTTCAAAAAACCTTATTTAATACAATTGACTAAACATTTTCTGTATTATCATCGTTTGCTAGTATGTTTTATCGCAAAACATAGCAGCAAAAATTGTTACTCATTGACTGCCACCTACGGCTCTGAGCAACAACGTATGCAACAAACATATGTATGTATGTACTTAAATATATCCAGCTGCTGTGAATGGTGAAGGCAGCGGTTACAACAGTGGAAATGAAATTTTAATTAAAAATAATGATTGGGTTAGGAATTTACTAAAGAAACTAAACATTTTCTTTCGCATTGTTTAAATGTATTATTTTATTGAATAATAAAATTAAACATACTTACCACGTAAATATTTTTTTAATTTTTTTATTTGCAGTGATTCTCTAAATATATACATAGATATAAGCTCACAGTAATCCTGGACGCTTTTTGACATTATTGGCAAACTAAGAGAAAAATAAAGATGACTTCTTTGGGAGCCTACCGCAAAACATTACTGAGGAAACACCTCTGTAACTTCCTCCATATCTGCTGATGCTGTAAAGTTCGAAAATTATCATAACAAAACATATAGAGATTGATTAAATGCGCTTTCGCAATTTGTTTCATGTAATTAATTTTATAATTGGTACCAGGCTTACATAAATTACACTTTGGTGCCGAGATTCGGACCGAACGGGTCCAAAGTCAGTGCAAAGCGTCGGCGACGACATAACTGTAAGAGAAATTCGTATTTATGGATGCTGGAGGCATTCCTGTGTTTCAGAGCGCCAGCCAGGCAGCAGCAGCAGCCCAGCAGCAACATCAACATCAACAACAGAAGCATCAACAGCAACAACAGCAGCGCCAACAACATCTCACATTACAACTACAGCAACAGCAACACTTGCAACATCAGCTGCACCACCAACAACTACATCAGCAACAAACGTTAGGTTTGCACCTGCAGCAGCATCAACAATTACAAGCGACACAACAACAGCTACATAATGTGCAGCAACACCAACAGATACAGGTGCAACACAACCAGCAACAACATCAGCAAGCGAATACGCAACAGGCCCAGCATTCTCCCTACCATGCAACGGCAACAGCAGCTGCGGCCACAGGAGGAGGAATTAGTGGCGGCGGCACTGGTGGCGCTGCAGGCTCAACTGGAGCAACAGCTACAACAGTTGGAGGATCTGGTGGAATGGGCAATCTCATCGGGACCACCAATAATATCAATGGGCCTTCGCCCGGCAACCAGATTATCAATTCAAGCAACTGCGGCACCGAAGCTATACCTGCAAAGAGGCAACAAATGGTTGATCGGCTTAGGCGCCGAATTGAAAACTATAGGCGCCGTCAGACAGACTGTGTGCCCCGCTACGAGCAAACATTTAACACCGTGTGCGAACAGCAAAACCATGAAACGGCGGCACTGCAAAAACGATTTCTTGAGAGTAAAAATAAGCGCGCAGTCAAAAAGACGGAGAAGAAACCCACGGAAGCGGCAGCGGCAGCGGCTGCGGCTGCGGCTGCTATGATGGGCAATCTGCAGAGCAGCGTTCATGTGGTGAGTATTGTATACATTATTTTTCTTACAATTTTGTATTTATACTTGGAATCATGCTAACACCTTCACTGTCTTTCTTATGTAAAATGGTTCAGATATTTATTTCATGTTTGCATTTAAGACTAGTATAATAGTTGCCCAACTCTTGAATATTAAGCAATATCCAATTAAAATTTGCAACTATAATTAATTTTTTAAACAAACATACATTCATACATATGTATATATCAACCATGTATAAATCGAGCTGTATATCTACTCACATTCTTCCCCAAATTCAACTGCTGGACGAATTTTGGTAAGTATATTTTATTTGCCCATCTTACGTGTCTTAGAACAAAGATCCAACCAAGCACTGTTTTAAATGATCTATAACTTTTATGGAGCTAATTGTTTTTCCGTGCGAAAAAAAGTGTTGTTTTTACTTAGGGGGATATATATTATTTGTTGAGTTTTCTGGCCAGAAATTCATCCTCAATGGCCCTGTGAGTTTTCCTTTCTTTTTTTTTCAAAAATCTGGTATTTTTGGACAAATCGTCTTCTCAAACGCCACATAACGCTCAAAACTTATCTTTGAAAGAAGCCATTTACTGGTTAACGATTTTCAGTCACCATTTCCCTTTGTCTTTCAACATTTTCAGCCATTCGGCACGTGAAATTCTGTTTCGCAATGCAAAATTTGTGACAAATTGTTAATATATTGCAAGAATCGTAAAAGCGTTCTTTTGATTTAAATTGTCTGATCGACTAAAAATTTTAGGGAGTAAATTTTTCCCCCTTGGTAAACATACAAAACTAAAAGCTTTCATCAGCGTTTAATATAAAGTTTATATTTACTCGCAATTGTCCAATGCAAAACAAAAATGCCTTTTAATACTAAATCACATATAAAGACGATTAAAATCCTTTGAGTATTTTATATATATATTAATATTATTCAAAAGAGAAAGTTTTTTCTTATGAAAGAGGGTACCATGAAGAAACGAAACGCGTTTTATGTGAAATGGTTAAAACTACGACTGCGAAGAAAGACGGGCAATATCTTAAAACTATTGGGTCCTGAGTGTAACGAGACAGATCGGTCGGAAAACAGGTATTAAAATTCCACGTAATAGCCAATGTAATGCTAACCACATTCGGAAGGTCAGGGTTTGAGTCCTGGCTCAGCCAACGCCGAAAACCTCCGAGTGTATTTCTGACATAAAAATAAAAGCTACTTATAAAAACCACTCGGTCGTTCGGAGGTGATTTAGAATAAACAGTAGGTTCCTCCATTTTTTGAAACATCATCTAGACGAGCACTACAAATTGTAGAAGGAGCTCTGCCGAAAACCGTTTCAGCGGTTACAAATCGCCAATTATATATAAAAAAATAAACTGAAAATCATCGAAATCCGACCACCATTACATACGATTTATTCAAATATTAGATTTTGGCATCCTATACACGTGAACTCGGGACCGAATTTACTCCAAATTATATATTCTATTGAGAAATTTTGATAATACTAAAAAACAATTTTCAACTTTTAAAATTTTTTTACCCTTGGCACTAGCCCCGACTACCCCTAGTGTAAATCCAACATTGCGAAAACTCAAAAAAATATTTACACTGAAAATCGTCGAAGTCAGAAGATTATATCATATGGTCCCCCTCCAACCGATTTTGAATGCATGCATTTCAAAAAAGCGTGCAGTACAATAAATTTGATGTGTTCATGAAAGATATAAAGGCTTCGGCATGGTCCAAGACACTTCTTTCTTGTTTCTAAATTAGGTCGCTCGTGCTGTGGTTTTGATATTTATTTAATTTAATTTTCTCAATATAGTTTCTTTGCTTGCACACATTAAATTTCGTTTTCCTTTTCACTGTTGCCAGTGTGCATATGCAACACTAAAACCCTATTGTATAAATGTAAAATCGTATTGCATTTAAAATAGAAAGAAAGAGAGAAAGTCAGAGCGCTGCTTATCATAATATGAAGAAATTAAAAGAAACGCCTACAATATCGACTATTGTGAATTAAAAATCTGATCAGAAAATGAAATCTGTATGAAAGATATTTAGCAAAATACTTGCACAAAAATTATTCAATTTTGAACCAAGGAAATCGTGAAAAAATTAATACATTTAGGACGAAAAAGTGGAAGCTAATTTACTCGATTAGAATTTTGCTTTGATGGTGATTACTCTTAATATGTATTTCAAGTTTTTTTTATATTTCTTTTATAGTATTTAATAAATGACGTATGCATCATTGACGCATTTTTCACATTTGATTGGAAAAAGCTATATTAGCCCACATGTCAACCTTTCTATTTCATTAATATTCATAATTTATTGTAAACCAGCAAACCAACCAATAAAATGCAACTCATTTTTATATTTTTTCTGTATATAATATTCGTTTCGCATTTTCAACTTCATCATTGAGTTATGATCGACTAACAATAAGCTGGGACTTTGAAAGCTGGAGCGCTTTCATCCATCCGGACGACATTACCTAACCAGCATAGCCAATCATAAAGCTCATCATTCCACCATCTACGGTATTCGCCGCTGCCAACGTATTTGAATAACTCTGCCTGTTTAAACTTCATCATAGTCGGATGATGAAAGTCTATACTATCGTCATCGAAGAGTTAAAAAAAAACATAAAAAAGAAAAACTTAGGCCACGCTTAGAATATGAAATTTAAATTTTTTCGATTAAATAAGCAACGTTTCATCTGCACTTCGTCGGCAGCCGCGTTTCCGGTTCTTGTGTCGTACCGCAAGAGAGGTATTTTAAAATTAATTACGATGAAATTTTGTATTTTTTTTTTTTGTTACAGTAGTTATGTCACATTGAGTGTTAGATTATTATTGTTAAATATGTCAAACCCAAGCATTAAAAATTTAATTTTTTTTATTGTTTGTGTAAATCAACGGTACTGAATTAAATAAAAGGTAAAATAAAATTACAGGTCCTGTCAGTTGCAAATAGTTTCCTTATAAACCCTTGTCCTCGTATCCATAATATATACGCATTCAAACAGTAATTTAGGTTAAATTGGTAGGGTTTTGTAAGCGAGCACCTAATTGCGATGTCATAGCAAATATAAGACCTCTATATTTCCCTTTCAAGTGCCAGTTCTTGTGCGTTTCTTTTCATTATTGCAACTTTACTGCTTTAAAATGTTATTTATTAATTTATTGGATAATACTTTTTAATTCATTAATTTTTAATTTAATTTCAATCACTGTCGTATGCGACATGTCGATTACGACATTTTATGCCATTATACTTTTAATGTTACTATTTTACTTTTTATGTAACTAAATATGCAAAAGGTGATTATAAATGATTTTTAATATATTTAATCTACATGTTTATTATGACAAAAAAAAATCGTGTATAATACTTAACAAAATATCTTCAATAGAGAAAAAATATATATATCCATCTGATATGCATATGTAAAATCAAAGAATCAATAATATCAAATACTGAGTTGATTTGGTTTTGTCTGGATCCGGGCGTATTTGGTAAACCAAAATTGACAAGGGATGACGGAAATTCGTTCCGATATAAATCTAATATCAAATACAGTTTTTTAAGCAATATGCAGTTTTAGCTGCTTCTACTTGTCGGCCACTGTAAAAGAAACAATGTAACTCGAATGTACCTGGAATGCTTTTTAATTTCTTCCATTTTTCATTGATCTTTTAATGTGGAGACAGATTTAACAATTGAGCAGATGGTATAAGCTACATTTTAACTATGTTTGTGTTTTTTATTTACCACACTTTTCTCCGGCTCCAGTTCCATCAACGGCTACCTTTCCCTGAGGTATTTTAATATAAGTTAACACAGCAGTAGAAGTATACCAGCATTAAGTGTAAATATTATATGTATGCCTGGGTTTTATCCCAATAACAAACAGACATACTTACATAAATATTCATCAGTGATTGTTGTAAGCAGGCATTGCATTTTATTGGCATGCGGCGGTGGCTGACCGCCTGCACTAATCAATCAACTGCTGCTGTGATGTTCCAACACTTCGCTTAAATACTTTTTCTTCACGCCGACGCTTCGAGTTAGCCGAAGTAAAATCGTGCGCTCGATGTACCCGAAAGGGTCGTCGCTAAAAAAGTACTTAAGCGCGCATAGTTTTAAGGTCAGGGAAGCAGTGTAAGTAGTGTAAGCAGTGTAATTAGTGAATAATGATTTAAATAAATAAAAGTGCCTAAAATTGTCAAAAAATAAAGTGTTTTATTCGGCGGCAGTCCCAAAGTGGAAAACTATCCAAGAAGATCAAAAAGAAAAAAAAAACAAAGAGATAAAAAAAAAACTAAATCCCTTTGGGACTGCTTTGAAATAACTTATATAAGTCACATTTTATTAACGACTTTTATCCTTTAAAACATATGTTCAAAAATGCTAGCTACAGCTCTCTCTTGCTCAAAATACTAAACACGACTAAAAATCCAAACACTACCAAGCGCCTGCGTCAACATGTCCATTAACCCATTTCGTCAAAAATGTTGCTATGTTGCAGCCTTATGAGAGCGGAACATTTTTTCACCACCTAGAACGAAAAAAAATCCATTCTCTACTGCCATTTCTTAAGATTTTAAACAAATACGAAAACTCGGTAACACAGGTTACCGAACCAAATAAATAGTATCACATATATTTCGCTACAAACAAGAAGACTAATTTTCAAAAGTATTAAAACAAGCGGCATACAATTTTTTTCGATTTCTCATTAAATTCTACAATTTTTTTTTTTTTTTTTTTTTTTTTTTTTTTGACCATGGAGCATACGTAACATTATACAAGTCTACAAATAGCAAAACTCGTATTTTTTACAGACTCACTTTTCTACACATATGTTACATGTTTGACAGAACGCTGTGTAAAGGACAGAAATTGCACTAAGAACAGAATGGAAGAGCGACTTTGGGGATAGGCACGAACCTCATGCGTGAACCGCATGTGGCCTATCAACTAATAAGTTATATTTCCCTGAATTTTTATCAAAATCGTTAATTTTTAGTTGAGTGTGTTGCCATGTTAAATACGTCTTTGGTAAAAGTTTTAAATTTTTTCACAGCGTTTACTTTAAGTTTAGAAGATTAAAAAAATAATAATTTATTGATGGTACTGTAATGTAACTATATCTAAACTTTATTATTAACGCGGGTGAAAAATAAATATTTGTCTATGTTTTAGGTATTTATATACGTTTGTCTAGGATGCATGTAACTTATATGCACGATATATCTCAAAAAAATTTGGTTTTTATTATTTATTTAACTTTTTTATGAACTTTTTTGTTTGTTCTTTTATTGATTCATGTAACCTGTAAATTAGTTTAAGTTGTAGATATACCATTCATTTACCATTCATTTTGGTGATATTTATTATATCCCTGGTTGAAAAAGTGGAGTATTTCGATCAGGTCATCTCAGCTATTTTTTGACCATATGATAGTTTTTATACTTGTAGGATTTTACGATAATACATAATCAGCGATAAATATTTATCGCGCTCTACTCATGTTTTTCGTTTTGCTTATATTCCTCCTATCAAAATGGACACACAAGAAAAAACATGTCACATGTCCATTACCTTGCGAAGTGGGGGTGTAATGTAAAAGGTACTAAAATATTTTTAGAATTATGTACTTGTATATATATGTATGTATTTATATACTTAAGTTAGGTTAGGCACGTGCGATCCAGTAACGATTCTTATGGGAAATATAATTTTAATGTTATTCCGAAAGATAGCCTGCTAAAGGCACTAAAAATACTATAAAAACTACAATTTGCATTTGAGTAGTAATTTTATATGGCTTCTTTCTAAAGCAAGTTTCTAAATTCGATATATCTCAAATACAATATTTCTTTCGGTATTTAAGTAATCTATGAAACTCAAGCTGGATCCGCAAATGGATTAGATAAATAATTCGTAACTTGTTTTATTTTATAGAAATTATTGTACGATTACGAGATTTTTTAAATTTCGCAGGTTTGGAGAGTCCGATTGTCCATCCAATTTGTTACTATCTTGGTATACATTTCTATGATGTATAAAAAATTTTCAGCTGTTTTCATTGTCGACTTTGTCTGTGAACGCCACTAAGTTTGGACTTGTTTTTATGAACTCGGCGATGTTTGTTTGTTATATAAATGAGTCAAAGAATTGGTTTCAAATTTTGCGGAAAAATGGAATAAAGTTCAACAAATTGTATTAAACTTAAAAAAAAAGGCCTGTACTAGCTCTGCTATGAGTAATGCAACAGTTTGGAAAAAGTAATGATGTTGGTATACCAAGATCATGTCATAATATTTATCCCATTATTTTGGGTGTGAAACGCAGTCAGAAAAATTTGGTTTGAAATTGTTGAAAAACAACGTCGAATTGAAGTTTCTCAGGAGTCAATTAATGAAGTCAATGACGATCCAGAATTACTGAAACATATTATAACGAAATATGGGTTTGCGGATATGACGTCGAGACATAGGTTCAATCATCGCAGTTGAAGCATTATGACTGGCCAAGCCCGAAAAAGTCTCATCAAGTTCGGTCGAATGTAAATCATTCTGTTCTGTTCATATGGGTTTGCGGATATGACGTCGAGACATAGGTTCAATCATCGCAGTTGAAGCATTATGACTGGCCAAGCCCGAAAAAGTCTCATCAAGTTCGGTCGAATGTAAATCATTCTGTTCCGCAAATTTATTTCGGATTTTCTGTTGCTCCTGAGTAAATTCCTTTCGTAATTTTTGTTTCTAATACTTTAATTTTTATTTGGTATCTTAATTGCTAATGCGTTGAAATAACGTCCTCAATTTTAAAACAACAAGAAGCACCCATCCTCAATTAACTCCTGTTGTTTATTTTCGATCAACCCTATAATATTACGTTGTTGTACATACAAATAGCTATAATATTTTTAGCTTACTTTGCTGAAATGTTGCATTTGAAATTTTGTATTTAACTTGAAGCGCGTAGGTCCAACATACTGAACAATTATTTGCTGATGTGGGCATAAAGTTTGACAATGATTTCATAATACAGTAGTTTAGAGTCGTGTTAACTCTGATTCGTTATATTCATTTAACTTCAAGTCGCTAATACCTGAAAATTCCTAAACAGTTTCGCAAAAGCAAAGTAGATTTAAATAGGTAAAAGTCATAATGACATAGCTCTCAGGAGAGCAAGACTAGCAAACATCTTGTAACTTGTTGTCCTGAGTATATTAGTTCTGTACTCATACCCATTTATATATTTATTTACCTACTTTAGTAAACTTTAAATGCAAAACTAGGAATTTATATATATCATTAACGAGTAAAAAACTCTATACGAGTCTTATTTTGAGTACATAAAATAAATGGGGAAATTAGAAGTTGTAAATGTATGTATGTAAGTGAGGGTCAAAAACTATTTCGTCTAAACCAGATAGAATTCTTATTGTAATTGTATAATAATAATTAATTGATTAATTTTTATTTAATTTTTACTATAGAATTTTTGACTTTTTGTTATTTCGACTCCGACTTTGCTTCTACCTATTTATATCTACAAGTACATTGTTTTAAACCTCTAATAACATGTCTAATAAAGTCTGTTTGTTATCAGCATATGTAAACTGAACAAGCAGTTATTAGATTTTACCGCATCTAATGAGCAAACCATAGAAAAAATGTGACCCTTTTGACGAAAAGACGCTTTTCGATCAATTCATGTAAAATATAATAATTTTAAATAGCCTACTGCTTCGAAATTTATTAGCAAAAATGTTACCCTACGAGAGACACTGAACTTTACACAACATATACGTTTGCATCGTTTCGTGCGAAGGCGGGTAAATTCCTATCATTTTCTTTGCCGTAATGTTATATATACATGCATATACAGACAATACATTACACGCCTGAGTGTATAGTATGGATGCATTGGTCGAGTCATTTTTAGGGAAGCTTTAAAATCGATAAACTCATTTCCAAGTGTTATAACGTGGTATGTGCTATTAGTATCACCTCTGCTTATGCTTTCCTAGTGTACATATGTATGTATGCATGTATATACGAAATGGCACTATGCTAAACCATTTATTTACATATTTACATATGAAAGTTGGTACTACCTGCTACAGGAGTTTCTTTCACTTGAGTTTTATTAAAATCAATTATATAAAAGGCAAAAATGTTTACCGAAGGAGAAACATTTCCCATTTTGCTATAATATATATTTAGCATTTGAAAATAATTTTTATCTTGCACATTACACACTTTAACTTTTCGGAGCTGTTTGAATTGACTTCTTTTATAATCATTTAGATGTTTTTTTTTTTTTTTTGTTATAACTTGTATATACCCTTAAATTATTTTACTTACCGCGATTTAGTTTGTTACTACGGTACTTCTTAAACGCATAAAGGGAAGTGGAATTTTAAGCCGCTTCCGAAAGCTAATGAATTTTTATGAAAGAAAAAAATCTCATTTATTTTCAGATCAAAAAAACTGATAATTTCGGAGAGAAAATCTACATAAAAACTATTTTCCACTATTTTTCCACAGGTAAAATTTTAATTTCATTGATCTATCTTACTATGGTACTTTAAGAAATATGTTCGAAACTCCTGATGTTCTTAGTTAAACCTTTTTTTATGATTGAAAACTTTTAATATTAATTTATTGATTTCGATCAATTATTAAGTATAAATTTGCAACCTTTTTGAATTCTATATTTCTGTATTCTTGATCTTTTTATGGATTTTGGTTGATATCAAACCTGTTTCATGAAGAAGAAAATAAACAAAAATCTGGAGCAATAATACGAAATGTTTTTGTATTAAAGAGTAAAACAATAAATATATGTATATATATAACCTTTTTAACTGAGTGTTCAGGTATTAATTTCGTATAATAACTTTTACATTTAAGCATTTAAGAAAAACATTAAGTTTAATATGCCGCTGACACATTATAAATTTAATATTCATACCTAAATTGTAAGTACATAGAATTTTGTATTCCCCTTGCAATTTAGAGATGAAATAATGCCGAATTTGTCAAAATCGGACGACTGTAATATATAGCTGACAAACAGTTGATATCTCAGAAATGCAATTCCGTCTCGTAATTATCACAATTAATCAGTTGACTGAGTCAATTTAAGTAACTAAATTATGTTGTAAACATTTTCAATTGGAGGCGGATTTATATATAAGCCTAAAATATTATATTCATGGAAAGTATAAAGACTTGAGGGTGGCTGAAGACAGTACTTCTTTTCGTTTTTCGATCAAATGTTTTGAACATATGGCAACTCTCCCCAACATTATTTGCCACTGCAAACGTTCTAGTTCCTTCAATTTGGTATTGATATTGAAATATTTGAGTTATGTTATTAAATTAACTAGTTAGTTAATGTGGCCGTCGGTCAGTAGCCGGCACAATTAAGCCTTTGGGTCCATTTTGATACCACTATGAGGATCTTATCTTCTTCTCAAGTGCGCGAACCACTTAGAAAATCTGATAAATGTTGTGAGATTTTTTGTGCTTGCTGACAGGCTCTTCCTCTTCCACGTCGTTTGAGAACCATGTCAATATTTTATTGTGAGCTCCCATTAAACAGTGTCCTGTTATCACACTAATGATTCAAGTACATTTCTTAAACTTTCAGCGTGTAGTACCGGCCATATACACGTGGTTTCATTATGCCAGCTATTATTGGCCTTTTCTGTGAAGTCCAGCCCTAGCTTATATTTTGCTGCGGATAACGGTATACCCACACCTTGTGCAGAGTTCGTATTTTTTTTAAGATAGCTCGTTCGCCACGCAGTGACCGCTATATCTCTCTGAACAAGTACCCAGATGGCGGTCGTGCTGGATTATCTCGAGAGTCTGTTGGGAATTTTTTTACATTTTAATGCCACTTTTGACGTGGTAGCATTGCATTGAAGAGATCTGATGGCAGCCTTGGCTGTCTGAAGGAGATCACTGTCATTGAGTTTTAACCCATTTGTTAAAATGGCTATTGCTCCATGATCTAGGACATCTAAATCCTTCCATTCGTCTCTTCTCAAATATCTTTGTGGAAAAGCGGTTATCAAAACAAAATTTTGAGGCTATAAAGTGCACACCTTGTGAGATTTTCAGAAAAGATAGTATCCGGAAGTACCTACACCTCGTTCCCTCTAAGGCTGAGCTGCGTTCATTCTAACTGCGTTGCTACTCGTTTGAAGCTTACTGTAGAGATATATAGGAAGAACATTCAAAAGAGTGGAGTGCCTTCGTGGGCGTCGATGAAAGAACTCCCCTTATAAGGACAGATGCTGACCACTGAACTCTATACAGTTTGCTTTTAAAAGTAATTTTGTCGATTGTAGGCCACCAAGCTTTATTCCGCTTCACCCTACTCTGCCACAAGCTTGCTCATCAGATTAATTGTATTTGAATTTTGAAACTGATAGTTACTCTACTCGAAAAATAACTTCAACATTAAACCACTTTAAATTTCCTTCATTGATTAATGCAATAAATATATTATTTGTTTTGTCATTGCTTATATTTTGAAAATATTTTCCACATTATTTCTTTTTATATTAATAAATAGTAAAAAAAAATAAGTTTTCTTAACCTCTCTGACAGCGCTATCAACGGCGGAAGTTTTTATTCCAAAAATTTTATTATAGGCTGGCAAAAATAAGTATAAATATGGCTAAATCAGAAGCACAACTTGGCAAGTAAGCTTTTGGTCGGAATATTTCTTTTCGAGGTAATTTTTATTGAAAAATATTTTTCGCGTTAGGTCCAATAAAGTATAATAAATGTATTCAAAATAACTTCAGCACGAAAGAAGTGAGCTTCATACATCTGAAATATTTTCCATTGTCCTCCACTTCTCTTCCTGCTTGCGGTAAGAAAATCACACAGACTTCTCTAATTATTAAAATACTCGGATGTGAAAAATTAACTCTGACTTTGTAGATCCTTTAATAATTTTCGATAAAGGCGCGTATTGTCTAAAAATCTGTATAACACGCCAGTTTTTCCTTCTCTTCGTTGTTTAGCGTCAGTTGGAATTACAAAGTGTAACCGTGTCGCTCTCCACCTGATCCTTTCAACGTCGCGGATGTCTCTCTCTTCTTCCGCTTTCACTAGCGGGTACTCAATCGAATACTGTATTTTTTTCGTTTTCGTTTAATTTTATTCGTTGAACTATGTTAATGTCGTTGTATAACTCGTAAAGCTCATCGTTCCATCGTATGCGGTATTCATCGTAGCCAACTCTTAAAGCTTACTCGGCGAAAGTCGACATCATCCAAGTTCTGCACCATATATCAGAACAGGGATGATGAGCGAGCGACTTATAGAGTTTGGTAGGAAGGATTCTGCGTTATATTTCAAATCTGACATTGTTGGTGCTGTTGGTGCTGGTTCCAAGATAGACGAAATTATCTACGGCTTAGAAGTTATGACTGCCAACAGTGACGTGGGAAACCACCTATTCGCTTCGCTTCTTTGTCAAACCTGGAGAAAGCAGAATTTACAGTGTGGTTGATATGGCCAATATCATCATCAATATCATATCAATATCATCAAAAACTTTTCTCACTTGCGTGAACTCTACACATGGCTCCATATCACTGAATGAATCTCTCTCTCTCTTGACTGTTATTTATACCTGATGTACTGGTGAAAAAATGTTTGGAAAATTGCACTTCCCCCGATTTATAATTAATGCTCATATTCAAAAGAATATATTGGTATTCTTTTTTTTTTTTGCAATTTTAATAACGCTTTGGCAAAAGTAGGTATACTGGACAATTACCACGAAAAATTCCCTCGAGTGAGAAGTTCAACAAAAATAGGGAACTCACAATATTGCCAGTGCATTTACTAAGCGAAAAAAGGTATTCATACATATGTACATATGTACGTATATAGTATAATTTTGCGATAATAAAGTATTTATTTATGCACGAGTATGTATTATATGGCAAAGTGACCCAAAAGTATCATAGAATATTAAAGAGTGGAGTGATGAGTAGACGAATGTATGAAGAGAAGATGAATGCGAATGAAATATAATATATAATATGTAAAGCGTATTTTTTTATAGAGGTATAGAACTTTAAGTTGGCATTACTTTTCAAGATGGTGACCGATTTAACAGCTGTCAAGTGATTTATTCTCAGTTTGGTTTGGCAATTCATCATGAATAGACTCACACCTGAACAACGCTTGCAAATAGTGCAATTTTATTTCGAAAATAATGGTTCTGTGCGGAAAACGTATCGCGCACTACGTCAAGAAACAAAACTGCCGCATTTGGAGTGAACGTAATCCTCAAGTGTATGTTGAAACACCGTTACATCCAGAAAAACTGACTGTTTGGTGCGCTTTAAGGGCTGGTGGAATCATTGGTCCGTACTTTTTCAAAAACGATGGTGGCCAGAACGTTACAGTCAATGGTGATCGGTATAGAGCCAAGATTACTAACTTTTTCATTCCTGAATTGAATAACCATGATGTCCAGGAGATGTGGTTTCAACAAGACGGCGCAACATATCACACAGCTCGTGCCACAATAGATTTATTGAAAGACACATTTGGTGACCGCCTAATTTCACGTTTTGGACCTGTGAATTGGCCTCCAAGGTCTTGTGATTTAACACCGCTAGACTACTTTCTGTGGGGCTATGTAAAGTCATTGGTCTATGCGGATAAGCCACAAACGCTTGACCATTTGGAAGACAATATTCGCCGTGTTATTGCCGATATACGGCCACAAATGTTGGAAGTCATCGAAAATTGGACGTCCAGATTGGACTACATCCGCGCCAGCCGTGACGGTCATATGCCAGAAATCATATTTAAAATGTAATGCCACAAGATTATCTTTCGGATAAATAAAATTCATGTCAATCGAATAATCCATCGTTGTTTTATTGCAACTTGAAGTTCTATACCTCTATAAAAAAAAAAAACACCCTTTATATACAGTAAAATATTGTTATAACGGCTCCGTATATAACTTCCGAAAAGTATTTCTCTCTTCTACTTTTCGGAAGTTTAAAAGTATTTAGCTTAAAAGTATGCTAAAATATCTAAAAGATAACACATGGTATAACATGATCTTAATATTTTAGGAGCTTGAAAGCTTTAAGCTGCCTCCGAGCGACTGATGAATTTTTATTAGGGGCTTTTTTATTGTATGTCAGACGTACATTCGGAGTACCTACCGATAGGTGTCCACATGTAGAAAGTTTTTTTTTTTTGGATTAGTTGTCTGGTGATAACAACTTGTCTTGCTAATAAGTAATTGGTATGTTACGAATCACATAATATTTTGTTCCTTCACTCTTCACACACTTTTTTGTTCGTCTACCGACTCGTAATTTTTGCATTTATGATTAATTAATGATTTGATAAGTTAAAAAAGGATAATTTTTTACCACAGCCGTTCACCAAAGATCCAGACTGGATTGATTTGAATCCTACTCATTAAATTTTTTAATTCATATCCTATAGCAACGCGGGAAAATTGTTTTTGAATTGTGAATATTATTATTATTGAAATAAAAACAATATTTGACAGTAACAAATATTGTTTTTATTTCAATAATAATAATATTCAAAAACAATTTTAAAAAATCATATCAATTTAAACGGATTCTACTGTAGACAGTTCATTAAGACCTCGGTGACAATAATACTCGTGATTATGTTGCTGTTGAACCTGTGAAACTGTTTTTTATATTCTCTCCTTCTCTTTTAAAGGCATGCACATTTTGGCAGCATATTTAAAAGCGCATGATTTTGAGATAATACACATACGTTAATACATAAATGTTTTTTCTTTTTGGTGTCGGAGGTGGAATCTTCAAAAGATACCGTCACATTGTCATGTTGTAAACGGCATGCACAATTCATCCCATTCGCTAAATATCCACCTCATTCGGGATAACGCCCCGCCAGTTTTCACGTTTACGGGACTTGCGCCTACGTACTGAACCCTTAGCTCAGTCTCCTATAGTTTTTTTTATATTTTCATTGCGGGACCGCCGCCAGGCATTTCTTCACAAGGACAAGTTTACCCGGTTGCCCCTACGTTTAAATGAAGGATTGGGTTCGAATCTTAGCCAGACCTAAATTTCTCGCGGTTATAAAGACAACAAAAATCACTCGTGGTTATAAAGACCTAATCAATTATACATAAATATAATATATGTACATATTTAGTATAATACAATACTCTTCAGAACGTATGGAAATTTGCTCATTCTGCTTCAATTATGTGCTTTTTTTATTAAGGAATTTCATATATAAAATATACATATGTAACGGGTATGTTGAAAAAGGTTTAAGGAAATGTATTAGCTAATTGTCAAATCTTCCTAAACAAATCGATTGTTAAATTTATTTTTTCATGTGAGCTCTAAAGCACTATAAAATATTAATAAATTTTTAATAATTTTAAGAAGCTGGTTTATACTAAAAAAAAATCTATAAAAATTGTATTCCTTCCTATAAAATATTAAAATATTAATAAATTTTTAATAATTTTGAGAAGCTGGTTTATACTAAAAAAAATCTATAAAGGTACAAAGGCTGAGAATCACTTGGAAAAATTTGTGCGAATAGTATGCGAAAGCATTCGTTTTATGAATTAACCTTTGTAAAATATATTATCGCATACATCTCAAATCACATTTTCACTACAAATATTTTTTTTTCTTTAACATTTAAACTATTTCGGAAGAGTTTTTTTAATGAATGAGGTTGTAGCTTATATGTATATGTTTCTGCATGTGTGGATTCCATCGATTATTTCATGTCCTTTTCCACTATAATGTTGAGTTGGTTAAACCATTGCCATATTAATGAGCAAATTTGTATTTACATATGTACATACATACATATATTTGTTGGTTTGTAAATATTAATGTTAATGTGGTACATATGTAATTTAGAATGTTTATACTACGATAGTCAATTTCTACTATTTCATATTTCAAGAACAAACTCTGAATACCCGATATCCAATCTCTTAGAAAAAGGACCAATAATTGGCTGATTATTTTGTACTGTGTTCTTGAAAAGAAGAAGAGTACCCTATTCCCACTTACTCAGCAAGTTTTTGTTTTATATATACTTATGTATGTACACTCAAGAGTGGGTTTACATTTTCATTCAGCTTCTGCACTCTCGGGTTTTATTGGGCTCTCACAAGTGTTTTTCAACAGGGGTTGCTAAGTGTTGCCACGATTTAAAAAAAACTCTAAAAAATATTTAATCTGCATGTGTATAGATGTATTTACGATGTTATTATTAGTTAACTGATGTCTGTATTTACATTTATCTAGTAAAATTTAAGAGAAATTTCCTAAGATCATATATATTCTACCTCTATCACTATCACCAAGTTGGTCACTATGTTTCCAACTTTTGTCACGCTTCTCTCTCGGCATCTTTTAGAGATGTTAGCTCTCGTAAGAACATCCCTTCCGTACTTCTGTGAATGCAATATTGCTCAACCTGTCCTGCGTTTGCGCTTTTTACTGCTCGATGATGTTCTTATTTCTATACATACATATGTATGTACTATAATTATCTGTTTTCGGTGAATCTGGTTTAATGAACTTCCGTTACTCTTCAACTGCTCTTTTAAACATTTCTCGCTCATACATTTGCTTTTTTTACATACTAAAAGTTTTTCTTCGAATGTTTACACTCCCATTTTGTACGCCCATAGCTGTTGCTTACATTCTCATTGCCATGCTGATGTTGTTGTCTCTTGTTGCTGTGAACAATTGTATGAATCGCATGTGAAAATTTATTTTCGCATTTCGAGTTCATTATTGCTGTGTTGCGTTTTTGATACATATAGTATAAGTATGTATGCATCTATATACAATACAACCCTGCTGTTGGGTCTTCGCAACTTTCTCGTAATGCATTGTTATCGTTTTTACTGCTTTCTGTGCATTTGCGCTTCTCTTGCACCCGACAGGCTTGTTGTCGCTGCTGACTGACTGAATGTTTGATTAGACGACTGTCTCGCTGTCTTGGCTGCTTTAGCTAAAGCTGGTTGATGTCGGATATTGGGAACTCCGATGTGGTCGGCTCGTGCCAGTACTCAATTGTCAGCCAAACGACTCACGACCAAAAATCGGGAAACAACGACTGAATGCAGATATTAAAACCATTTGTTCAACTAAATGAACAGTCGCGGCAACAACGTTCGCAATAACGTTCACGATTACGACGCCAGCTGCGGCTAAACGGACGACACTTGGCAAATAACACAAGTTTAAAAATTAACCCAAAATATAACATAAAAAGAACAAATATGTATATGTATTTGTAGATATAAGCTACGAACATGCATAGAACATAGATATGTATTGAATAAGAACACTATAAGGTAATTGCGGTAATGACGGTATTTGATGATAGCAACGACTACAGAGACAGTGACAGCAACGTAGGCACAATACATGCGGTCGAAATCTTATTACTTGTTCGCATGTAGTGCAAATCGGATGAGGTAGATGGAACAGTGGCTACGACCGAATCAGTAGCACAGGCGGCTGAAAAACTTGTAGTGCAACAGCGTCAAATACAAAGCTATGTTATTGTTTTTAGAGATTAATTTATACCGATAAAGTAATTCAATATTTTGAATTTGATGAAAACTTTAATTAGTGTGTGCATTTGAATCAAGAAGCAGAAGTCACAATTTCCTACTTTATTTAAAAGATATGGCACAGTATAAGTAGATATAAACATCGCTTCATAACCCTTACGCGATTAAGCTTATAATCCCCTATTTTTGTAAAACTGCTATTTTCATACTTGAACTAATGCCCCATCATGTTATTTGTTGACTTTCAAAGTTTTTCTAATATTATTTTTAAAAGTAAATATTCAAATTAGGAAACATGATTTATAATATCTCTTGTATTAAGGAATGCCTGCACCATATGCAATTCTTTTCGTGGTTGTGTCTAAAAATGTCCTGGTTATTTCCTCTGAAATTTTTAAGGAATTATCCATATGTATGCATATTAGATTTCTTAAGACGTTTGCAAAACAATTTTTGTATTTAAGTATACATGCATACATATGTACATACATGTGTTATATTTCTTAGAACGTTTGCAAGACAACATATTTTGGATAGACAGGACATATTTGAACGCAGCTTTGTTAAGTTCAAAATAATCTTAAAATCTGAAATGAGAGAAAACTTAAACAACTAACAGAAACGTTCTTGAAACTGCAAATCCACGAATTTAAATTACAACACGTAGTTATTTCTGACAATCTAAATATATCACAGTTCTGCCTTATAATTTTTTATTTTTTTTTCCCCTAAGCTCGTTTTTAGTCCCCTCATCTATCAGTAAAAAATAACATTTTAAAATTAAAAATTTTGCATAAAAATTTTGAACGAAACGAAACAGCTGAAGCATAAATGTCAAATGACATCTGTTTTATCGATAAACCGTCACTTTGTGAGATGAAAGTGATATACTGTTTACTTAATGTGGGATCATTTGTGATCGACACTGTGTAAATATGGTATGTTGTTCTATGATATTTACAACTTCCTCAAGAAAATGTTGCGCAAACCAAAGTCAAACGAATATATCCATTTTAAATGGATTAATGTTCAGTTGTTTTTATAACTTAACGAAGACAACTGAAATTGGTTGCGAACCATAATACACAAAAATAATTGAGTTGAGTGAATCATAATAAGGGCAATAATATTTCTATTTGCGAGCACCCTTCGGTAGGGACTGTAAACCCCTTCGATTGCATTTTTGACGTGCAAATAAATGCTCTAATAAAAGTCTATCAGCCGTTCGGAGGTGTTTTAGTATAAACTGTAGGTCTCTCTATTTGTTGGAAAAATATTAAATACACACACCCCAAATTGGTGGTGCCAATTATATATGCATATATATAATTTTTCAACTGTATACCAATGGATAAAACTAAGACTAGTTAAATTAATTTACGTTTAGAGCTTAGAGCATAAAGCTTTGAAAAATACAAAAATGTGCCAGACATCAACTCGGATGGAAAAAATTAAAAAAAAAATTGAAACGAGCTCCCAAACGTTTATGTTTTCTACGCTGATTTTCCGGGGAAGGGAATAAATCTCATCACTTTAATGAATATTTGGGTAAAACTTAACTTCATTCATTTTTATTAACCTGTAGATCTATACACAATTTAAATTGTACAAAAAAATATTTTCAACTGTAATAGCTTTAAATTAATTATTTAATTATTTTGTCGTTACAGCAACAAAAATTCTTAAAGCGACCAGCGGACGATGTGGAAAATGGAGGAGAGAACTTCGAACCACCACATAAACTGCCGAACAACAATAATAATAACAGCAGTAACAATAGCAACGGCTCTGAAAATCTAACAAAATTCTCAGTGCATATCGTTCAAAAATTGGAGTTTACCACCTCAGCGGCAAATTCACAGCCACAACAGATAAGTACGAATGTCACGGTGAAGGCGCTGACAAACACTTCCGTGAAGAGTGAAACCGACGTGGGTGCAAACGGAGGTAGCGGGAGTGGTGGTGGCTGCAGTGGAGGGAGTGGGGGTTCTGCCGGTGGACCTGGTGGATCCAATGAGCCCCAAGGTGGCGGCGTATCGAATAATGCTCGCGGAAGTAGCGGAAACGGAGAAGGTGCTAATTCCGGTGGCAACGGGATGAGTAGCAATGGTGGAAGGGGTAGCATGGTCAACAACCTAATGGGTGGGCATAATTCGAATACAACACAACAACAACAAAAAGTTGGACTGAGTGGTCTAGGTGGTAATCTTGGTGGCTTGGCAAACTTGGTGGAATGCAAACGTGAGCCAGATCAGGACTATTCCGATCTGGCTGGTCTTGATAAAGACGGTGGCCCCAATAGTAATTTTCCCAGCTTTCCCGACCTTATGGGTGATGACATCATTAATGATTTACAAGATTTCAATCCGGATTTGTTCAGTTTCGACGAGAAGCCTTTATTAGATATTAAAACAGAAGACGGCATTAAGGTGGAACCGCCAAATGCACAAGACCTCATTAATAGTCTTAATGTTAAATCGGAGAATGCAATGGCAGATTTTACCGCTGCATTCGGAAATGGTAATGGGGGTATGAATGTTGGGAGTTCGACTAATGGACCTAATGGCGGCAGTAATTCCGGTATGGGGGCTCAAATGAGTGGACAACCACATGCCGATCCTCAGACTATGAATAAAATGCGGCAATTTCTAAACGGTCCCGATAGCGGTACAATGAATTCCTTGGCGGCACAAACTCTAAAACAAATGGCAGAGCAACATCAACATAAGAATGCCATGGGAGGTATGGGAACTTTCCCCCGACCGCCAATGCACCAGTCTCAACAGGGCCAATTAATGGGCGGTGGCGGACCAAATGGACGCTACAACGATTATAGTGGTTTTGGAAACGAATTTGGTATAGGACATAATGGTTCTCAACAGCAGCAGCACTTACCCCCTCAATTTCAACAGAAAGTTCCCGGTAATGGACCCATGACTGGTTCGGGTGCTGGAGTTGGCATGCAACAGTCCTTTCTAGATATAAAACAAGAGCTCTTCTACTCCTCACAGAACGACTTCGATCTAAAGCGACTTCAGCAACAGGCACAAATGCATCAGCAGCAACAACAACCGCATTCACAGCAGCATCATCCACAATCAACACAAAATCCACATGCTCCAAATGGACCAAAAGTTACGACAAACGCAGGATCAGGTACTTTCCCAAAAGCCGTCCCATCGCAATCGCAATCACAACAACAACAACAGCAACAACAATCGAATATACAACAGCAGTACTCCCCCTACAACTCACCAATGGGAGCAACTGGTAATCAAAGCCCAGTTGGGCAATCATTTATGCAAGGTCCTAGTCGCACCGCTGGCGGGGCAGGAGGGATCGGTGGTGGAGTCGGCATGGGCACTGGTTCCAACAATGGCGGTTCATCTAATGTGTCGACACAACAAATGTCACAACAGGCCAATGCGCAACAACGTGGAGGGACACAAAGCGGACAACCGTCAAACATCAGCAACGGTCCGGGTGGTGTTGGAAGTAGTCCCCACGTTGGAGGTGCGGCAGGCCTAAATAATCAAAATGGGTCCGGTAGTGGGGTTAACGCAGGAACTGGCAATGGGAGCGGTGCTCAAACCGGTTCGAATATGCATCAGCAGCAACAACAGTCAACAACTACAACACTACAAATGAAGCAAACACAACAGTTACATATAAGTCAGCAAGGAGGAACACATGGAATTCACGTAAGTGCTTTGAGTATAATTTACCAATTGCCAAATTATATTGTATTTTAACAATTCATTTGGAATGTCCAACCAACCATTTCCTTGTAAGTATAGAAGGTTCATTCAAGAAGTATTCCCAATGTTCGCTTTTTTTTTGTTGCGTTATGTTGGTACACGCTTATTTATGCCGACATGGTCGGTTATTTGAATGTTTAGTTAACTTCTGATAACTGTTTTGCTAGTAACTCAGAAGATTATCGGCCGGTACTAAATTAGACCGCGCCAATTTGGACGCAGACGAAAAGTGCGAGCCGAATCGCGAGTCCTGAGTAATACTTAGTCAGGCTCGGTCTTAACATATTTTAAACGTAAGTCCCACTCGTGGAATTTCCATAAAATATAATAAAATTATAGATTTTGTTAGGGCAACGAGTATTATTTTACGTCCAGGTAAAGCATGCCCTTTGCATGATTGTGACAAATTCAAATCAAATAACGAGAGCAAGCCAACACAGAAGAAATACACTTAAATTTACAAATTTCTCTTCCCTTTCTGAGATAACCTCGTACAAATTTTTTTTGCAAGACTAAATTTTTGTAAACAAAAACAAAAGTAAATAGTAATCGAAAAAAATATTGTTCTGGTGGACAAAAGACCTATTTCTAAATACAAGAAAATTAAAAGATTTGCAAAGTTTAAAAAGATTACTAACCCAAGAATGTCAACCTGTTACTTTGAACAAATTTTAATAAATTGTAAGCAACATATAAACATATATAATTATATAAAATAATTTAAAAATAATTAATTGTTTTTTAACGTGTTATTTTAAAATCATGAAAAATTGCTTTAATTAATAAATATAAAATAATAATGAATTGAGAGCTTTGCATAACAAAACTGTTCTCCAATGATTTTATAGATAAAACTTTTTTTTATTCAAAACTTCGTATTTATAAAAAAAAAAAGTTAACGGGTCTATTTCAAGGGAAAACTCGTATCCTCATAAAATTAACAATAACAATGAAGTATCGACGCAGATAGCAGAGGAATTTTAAAGTAAACGTTTGTATCGATTTTACGAAGAATTAGATTTTGTAGATACAACGTTATCCCAGAAATCGGGGATATTATATATTTTTAGTATTCCTGTAAAAATTCTGAGTGATTTTAGAGTTGAAGGAGACTAAAACGAGTCATCCGTTTTGTAAAAAAAAAAAATTCTATGGAATTTTCTGTGTACTATACGATTCTTATTCTTTGGTGTGGGCACCGCTTACGCGATCATAGTCTTCATTTTTTAAGAAATAAATCTTAAACTTTTTTTTATTTATCTGGCTAGTAAGTTAGACACCACTAATTAGTAAGACACCAAAATTTTCCACAATGTTAAAAATAAGTAAATAAATAAAAATACAATAAACACTTCCTTGATGAACATCAGACTAATAAGTTGAAAATAAATTTTAAAACAATATTGAACGAAAAATACTAGTACTAGTATCGCTAAAAGCTTAGTGGTAGTAAATTTTTGAATTCGTTTCACTAATCATTTAAAACCATCATGTTAGCTATTCACTACCAATAATTAGTCGGTGATATTGAAGCTTCCGTTCCATTATTACTAACCAGAGAGTGATTAAGATGATTCAATTTCAATACCATTGAGGGAGGAGGCATCATATCTAAAAGCTCAGGGCCTTGAAAAATAGACTAGTAGTCATAGGATACTATTAAATACGTATTTATGTATATTTATAATTTCCAAATACATACTACCTATTTACATATACTATACATACATACATAAACAATAAAATGAATATCGCTTTACATCCCAGTTGAAATAAATTGCATCCATACAAAAGGAAGATGCATGGAGGGTACATTAAAATGTAAAATTTAACTACTTGTGCTTACATATATTTTTCAATCAAAAAATCTTTGAAAGACTTTCTTCATTTCAAAATTGAAATCCATATACCTTTTTTGCTGTGAATGTATATGTATGAATGAAAATTAATGCCACAAAATCTTCCTGAATTATTACGAATATTGCCCTTGAATTGGTGATTGAAATTTGTATGTATATGTATATACTAAAAGCAAATGACAACAAAACACAAAAAAAAATAAGAAAGAAAAATAAAACCTTTTTATGCATGTTCTTATTATTTTTGAATGGTTAGCGTATGCTAACCTAGGAACTCTACGCATAAAAAAGAAATATAAGTTCATTTATACTGGCATACATACAGAGCTGCTGGTTCATTTGCACTATTTCCCATGTAAGCATCTGGTATTTTTAACACGGCGATGTCCTACGAAGTACGTGATGAATTTCTAATTCACCAAAAATAAAATTGAAAATAAAAGTAATAATAAAAATGAGATTCGATAATGACGATCTTCATGCGCTATAGTTACGATTTAAAGATTAACAACATACTTCGCATTTCAACGGGGCTTAGTAAGAAATGAAATTCATCCGTGGCGTACTAAAAATAAACCGAGATATGTGGTGATAGTGAAGTGGACGCACACCACACACCACCTAACTTCCTTGAAGGCCTAAAATTATAATATAGTTTTATTTTTTACAATGCAAGCTGATTGTGGATTCCTTTAATTTACTACAAATCGGTATCAACAACATCAACCGCGTGAAAAGTCCGTAAATTTTTCTCTCAATTTTATTACTGGCTAATTCTTATTGACTTCTCGCAGAAGAGAGCTTGATGACGTAGTCCCGACATGTTAACGGTATTTTATTGTAAAAAAAACACATAAATTTATAACCGCGAGCAACACGACACTAACAACAATGGCCATAATAACAAAAAACAATGTCCGTACATTCCACCAATCGATATACGGTGTCTCACAGAAGTATTTTACAATCATAGATGATTAAGGAAACATATTTGTTCAAATATTGATAATGTAGTTCAACATTATACTAAAAGCCAACAAAAATATTGAATATCTCCTTTAGCTCACAAAAATGTGTATTTTGCTATTGACTAAAATTCATTTGAAAATTTATTCAAATGATTTTTAATATTTTTTATCGTCACCATTATTTTGGGAAACATAATTGAAGGATTTTAAAATAGATTATGTACTTTTTTGGAAATATTTCGTTGGAATTTTTTTAGGTCAAACATCATTGAAAGATTTTGAAATAGATTATGTAATCTTTTGCAAATATTGTATTTTTGTCCGAGGTGTGCTCAAAAAATAATGTGAATATCCAAATATCAAATACATTTTTCAACTATAGTTTTCCCTACTGTAAAGAATGTTTTTTTTTTGTGGGAGGCATAAAGGTTGGAAGGATTTTGCTCAAAAACACTTCATATGTTTGTTGGCAGCGTAATGCGGTGAGAGTATTTTCAGTCAAAAAAAAACTGTTCGTAATTTTTTTTTTACCAAAAACAACAACGTAATTATGCCTCAACTACCGAATTTACCAGATTAGGCTCCCTGCAAGTGTACTATTATCCAAACCAGGCAGAAGCATAGAAACTCAAATGAAACAACCTACATATGTTATGAGAGTTTCATGTAAATGAATAGTTATCACCCCTTGGCGCGGCCGTAACGAAAAACAGCGGCGATTTGAAAATATAATAAACTTATTTAAAAGAGTACATGACAGTTGGCAACATTTCGCCGTTGCAAGCAGCGTCCATAACTTTGCAACATATCCGTTTTCCGGAACAAAATGGAAATGAATATTTTATCGAGCAAAATTTAAAATTAATTATTAATTCGTATATATATAACTATATGTACATACATATGTGAATGTATATATATTTTTGTAAGTATAAATATGTACATACATACATATGTGTAAAGCTATAGCAGCCAAAGAGGAAACCGAAATAACAGAAAATGAGCACGAGCTTTAAAGAGAGAGAGAGAGTAAAAGTCTTTGTAAAGTGAACTGTTTCATATCATATATATATATATGTATGTATCCATATGTATATATGCAGTTTCTAAGAATTGCATTATTTTTACCAGAGAATCTGTGGTTGTGTGTTATTACCCTGCAAATAACGCGAGTACTCCATGCACTCGTGAAATATATACTCCACGTGGACAATAAAGTAATCCAAAACCTACCACAATCCATACAAAGAAACATGGTCCAATTAACATTGTGATGTCCTAGAACTGGACCATATAATCCATCTCTGCATAAACCCTTAGTACTCCATGGAGTACCTACACATATTTTGGAATACGTGCGAAAAAATACATTCGAACATACTATTTATATTTGGCGCTTTGTAACCGCTGAAGCGATTTTTAGCCGAGCTCCTCCTCCAATTTGTGGTTTTGCGTCTTGATGTTTATACCAACAAATGGAGGGACCTCCAGCTTATTTTAAGCCGCCTCCGAACGGCTGATGGATTTTTATGAGGAGCTTTTATTTAATGTCAGAAATACACTCGGAGGGCTTGGCATTCCCTGCCGAGTGGCGGCCGCAATTAGAAAAATTTATTTTCCATAATTTTGGATGTTGCTCGAACCCAGGTCTTCCGAATGGCAGTACGCAATGCTAACCACTCGGCTATCGCGGCCAGATAATATATATATAAATTTATATTAATATTAATAATTTATTGTTAATAAATATATAATATCTATTAGTTTGCGTATTTGTTGTTCTACGTATTTTCATTGAAATAATAATAACGCCTTTTGCGTACCAGCAGAACTCAACAGCGAAACGAAATTGGCACATTTTCTGTATACGAGTATACAACTTATTGCGAAATTGTAACTTCGTGTAGTGATTATGATCGGTATAACACGAAGAGTGGTCGTGCCGCACTAAGTTCTTATAAAAACGTGAGTTGGTTCAATAGTTCACACAGAGGAGTATATTTGTAAGTACTCCAATAGATAGATGTGGGTCATCAAATATTTGCAGCTGAATAGTATACGGTGCCACTTCATATTGCACTTAGATATGTATGTAGATATATGTATGTTATGTACATATGTTTTTAACTCGATTTCCAGAGTTTTATATTAATTATTTTACATTTTTTGCTTTCCCTTTAACAGACTTATACCTCTAATTCAATATTGGAGAGAAAGCTTACGAATTTGTGCCACGGGCCGTTGATGTAATCGAATATGGGTTTAAGTTAGTTAGCGCCTTTCGTTTTAATTAATATCTAAGGAAGGTTGGAATACAATATTAATTTGCTTTACTACCTACCCTTCAATAAAACACAATCTAAACATTTTATTAGTTGTGCTAAACCATTAATAGGAATATATGTATATTATATAGATACATATATATAAGTATATGTATATACAATATAATTAATTTGGTATACTAGGGTAAGTGTGCTAATGAACGGGCGCCGTCTAGTAACAAGAGAATACTAGGGTAAAAAATTTGCTGAACATAAAACAGGTTGAATATGTAATTTAAGTTTAGGTATGATAAGGTCCGATAAGTTTGTTCACGGTGGGCTTTAATCTTTCACACAATACGCTATATATGACCTTATATGCGACATTAAGGAGGCTTATCCCACGATGATTGACGCAGACCGTGAGGTCTCCCTTTTTTTGGATTGGGCGGTGTACACTTAGGTTCCATTCGACGGACATACTTTCGTCCGACCATATTCTGCATTTGAATAACTCTGCCGGTAAACAATCGGCTCCCGTCGTTGTGTTATTACTTTAGCGGGTAATAGCTATTCGAATTTCTTCATAATCGGGTGATGGAACGTCTATACTATCGTCATCGATTGAAGTTTCGGGTTCGCCATCTCTGGGTTCTTCACTTTCGCTGTCATTGAACAGGTTGGAGAGGTGTTCCCTCCATATACCAAGTATGCTCTGGATATCTGTCCCCAGATTACCTCCTTGATCCCTACAAGAGCTAGCTGAAAGTCGACGCATCGTCTCAGAATTTTCGAGCATTACCCTTGTTGGCCAGCTTCTCAATCTCTTCATACTCACGCATTTTGACCTCTCTTTTTTCGTCTACAAATGCGTCCCGCCTCCCTCTTCAGCTCTCGGTATCTATCCCACTTCGCACGTGTTGTCCACTCGACATTCCTCATAGTACTAGCTCTTTTCCTGGCACTGCTGAAGCCCAATTGTTTCCGAAGCAGCGATACGTAAGGAGTTTGCTATTTCGTTCCACAGCTCCCCTATATCGAATTGCTGATGTGTACTCTCAGAGAGCTTGATTAACTTTCGTGTGCTGGAATCTGGTACTACCATATTTCGTACAGCGGCCTAATCCCGTTTGGGGATGTTTCGTCGTGAAGGCTGAATTTTCCGATTGTTGCGTCAAAAATACCTTCTTTGTCCACCCTGGCGTGAAATCGCCTAACACAATTTTGACATCGTGGCGGGGGCAGCGTGCATAAGTACGTTTTCTATCGGGGCGTGAGCACAAATCAGCGAATGCTGAAGAACTGCGCTTTGATGCCAATTTAAATGGACCTTCTTTCGTCCTCGTCCCGTCCATTGCACTTCTTGAACGGCAGTAATTTCAGCCTTTAATCTAGGGAGGACATAAACCAGCGAAGCAGCGGCACCTTCTCAATCAAGGATTCCAGGTGCACACACTCAAATCGTGATCCTTTAAACGTTCGCCTCAGTCATCATCAAAAAGTGGGTCTCTAGGCATTTATTAATTTTTCATTGGAGTATATTTTTTATGTGGTGGATCCCAAACCCTACACAAGACCGCAGGGGATTCGCTTTCACATTTTAGCTCGCCTCCAAACGGATGTTAGCCATGAAACAAAGGCTACTTGGTCTAAGACCGGAAGTCGTGAGCTGCTTGAACCATATGTAAAAGAATCGTTTATGGCCACTCCCAGATGAATGACAGCCAAAAACTTTGCTCACTTGCATGAACTTCTACACATGACCCCATCATCCTTCCACCTTACACCTACTTCCATATAAAGTCCAGTTCACACAAGAACTGAAGCCAGCCAGCCATCTCGACTTGGCGATGTCAATTGGTCTCTGAAATCGTGCAATTTGACACCGTTGGACTTTTTTGTGGGGCTACACGAAAGACCGTGTTTATGCGAATAAACCTTTAACTCTTGAGCACTTGAAAATCAACATTCGTCAAGTTCAAACTATATAATAAAAAAGGAATTCCATGAAAAAGTTATTTTAAATGCGTTTTACTTATGGTTATTTTGATAACGGCAAAATGGATAACCCTGCATATATTAAAATGTACGTATGTATGCTATATATTAAAAAAAGCAGGTATCAAGTTCGTGGAAATATTTACGATGCTTCGTAGTCAAGAATATCAATTTCCAAATTATGAACTGGGAAAAAACATGTATGAGTGAAGTAAAAGCGTATCTGGTATTCTATAGCTCCCTCACACCGATTTGCTTAGACCTGAGGTATTTCGTTAAAATTGTGGAATTTTATATTCTACACACTTAAATTCAAAAAAATATTGGTACTGGAACTCCTCGAAATCTTGAACATACGTATATCATATAGCCCCTTTTCAGCTTTGAGAACTAATAAGAAGTGACGATTATTTAATAACAAATACTTATTTATTTTTCTAAAGAAAAGTTTTCTTTTTTAGACATGTGGTTTTCAATAAGAAATAAAACGCATATACATAAATAATTTAATAATATGGCCAAGAATTTATATTTTTTATAAAGATAACAGTTTGCGATTATATTTTAAAAACTATTTCGGGCAAGTAACCACCACATCTGGCTCAAATAAATTCCAGCGAGTGTTCATTATGAAATGGCAAGCCAAACTGAGTATACATAAATCAAGTAACAGCTGTCAAAAAGACCAACTCCGAAAAAAGTATTGCATCATTGAAAACCATTCGTCTAAAAAACCCCCCTTTACCGGAGGATACATACACTTATACATACATATGTGTACGCAAGGAGTATGGGCTTGAGTAAATTTATTCTAATTACATACTAATTTGAGTTAGGCATGAATAGTGTACTAATATCCTATACCGTCATTTATAGCAGAAAGTATATAAAACAGACGATGTAGATTTATTTATTTATTTATTAAGTTTTCGCTAATTGCAGTATAATTAATATAGTGGCGATCTTCATTTTCAGGTGTCGACTGGGCAACATCTTCATTTGAGCGGTGACATGAAGAGCAATCTATCGGTGGCTGCGCAACAGGGCGTACAGTTCTTTAATAATCAGCAGCAGTCTCATGGGTCAAGCACACAACAACAAAATCATCAACAACACCAGCAACAAAATACTCAAAATGCACAACAGCAACAACAACCGCATCAATCACAACATCAATCAAATCAAAATCTCAATCACGGAAATGGTAAATTTCGCAACAATATCGGTACATACATATATCATACATACATATCTATGTATTACTTATGTATTTCGATAAATTCAATATCATGTATTCGACACATATTAAATTTGTGGCAATTCGCAGGCACCTCCGACAGTTTCTCTATCACTCAATCGCAATCAATGAATTTTACACAACAACAAACTCAACAACAACAACAACAGCAGCAGCAGCAACAGCAGCAACAGTCCCAGCAGAATCAGCAGATGCCGTCCAATATGCGTCAGCGCCAGACACAGACACAAGCTCAAGCACAGGCTGCTGCTGCCGCAGCTGCAGCAGCAGCTTTAGCACAAGTCTCATCGACTAATGTTAGTTCACCGGTCGGACCGAGTAATAACAATTCCAACGCTCAAAATAATAGTGTGCCAGGCGGTGTAGGCAATTTGATAGGACAACAGCAGCAAGCTCAGTCGGGAGGAGTGGGTGGTAATTTGCACGGTGGTCCAAATGTTCTTCCAACAGGTATAAATCCTATGGTGGCGAGCGGGGCAGGAACGGCTGCTGCTAATAATATAAGCGGAATGACGAGTATGGGATCTGGTGGTATTGGCGGAGCAAATCAACTGGGTGGAAATATGGGCAGCGGCATAAGTGGTATGATGCCGGGAAATTCTATTCCCCATCCTAACGGCCCCAACGGACCTTCAAATGCGGCAGCGGCCATGATGATGGCCGGCACGGCCACTGGAGGGCCACCGATGAACATTAGTCAAGCCAAATATTTACAACAGCAACAAATAATGCGTACACAAGCGATGCAGCAACAACACCAACATATGGGAGGAGCCCGACCACCTCCGCCTGAATATAAGGCATCACAGGCGCAACTTATGCAAGCACAAATGATGCAACAAACCGTTGGAGGAGGCGGACGTTTCCCTAACGCTGCAGCACAAGCGGCGGCAATGCGACGTATGACACACCAGCCCATACCCCCCTCAGGTAGGAAGTTATGGTCAAGTTTAATTTATTAACTAGTTTTTTTCTTCTTTTTTAAAGGACCAATGATGCGCCCACAGCATGCGATGTACATGCCACATTCAGGTACGGGCAGCTCACGTTCATCCATGGGTCCGTATGGCAGTCCAATGGGAACGCAACAGCGTCCGCCCAACGTTCAAGTAACCCCTGATGGTATGCCGATTGGATCACAGCAGGAATGGCGCCACATGATGATGTCTCAGCAACAGCAGATGACATTTGGTGGAGGTCCTGGCGGTCCAATGAGACAAAGTCCTGGTGGATTTGGTGGCGGTACATATAAATTATTTTCTTGCTTTAACCATCACGCCATTACATACAATATGCGTTTATGTCTGTAAATATGTATGTTAAAAATATCATTATTTTTTCCCAAAAGGTGGTTTTATGTCTAATACTGGCGGTGTCGGCCCAATACCAGGAGGTGGCAACGGCAGCATGGGACCTGGTCCAAATTCTGGTATGCAGTTGACGCCAGCACAAATTCAACAACAAATTATGCGACAGCAACAGGTGCAACAGCAACAGCAACAAATGTTATCCAACGCAGGAGGTGGAACTGGCTCAGGACCAGGAAGTATTCAGATGCAACAAATGCTACACCAACATCATCAACAGCAACAAGTTGGGGCCACTAACATCATGGCACAAATGCAAATGGCTTCTATTCAGATGTCACAATCGCAGCAACAGCTCACAATGCAACAACAGCAGTTTGCGCAACAAACCACATCGACGTCGACTACACACCAGCAACATACACAAATGATGCAAATGAGTCAGAATGTTGTAGGTAGCAATACAGGCGGATTGGTAGGCGGTCCAGCAAGTGGTTCTGGTTCTGGCACCAACGTCGGCTCACTTGGAACAGGAACGAGTAACCTTGGGTCAAACAACAATAATTTGACAAACAATATGACAGCAGCTATCTCAAATGTGTCTATCAATCAATCCACCAATTCTCCTGCTTCTTCTAACGCTGCCAATACCATAAATCCAACCAATTCCAATGATCTATGTCTCGAATTTCTTGATAATCTGCCTGTGGATAGTGGAAATTTCTCCACACAGGATCTGATCAATTCCCTTGACAATGACAATTTCAATCTGCAAGATATTCTGTAAAGCCATTCATCTTAAAGCGAACAAAATTAAATCTCCAATCTCAAAAATATATGTATGTACATAGCCGAAGCTCACTAAAGGTGAAGGTAAAAACGAATCGTTATTCGGAATAACACTTTTTGCTTGCCATATGTAATTCCACTCTTTTTTTGATAGACTTCATTAAGACACAAGTAGAATTGTTCTTTGCTAAATGACTAGATTGTATAGTTTGTATTATTCATACAACATTCCATGAAAACTTTGTTAATGATATAGGAATAACAAGGGAGTTGCTTCTATAAACTCACACTTTCATCATTACTTCTTTGTATATATGTTACATATGCAGGTATGTACATAAATATATACATATGGACAAATGTATCAAATGTACTTAAATTTATTCGAAAGCAAAAAAATCCATTTTCCAAATGGTAGCGGTATGGTGGAAATACCCACTTCATAACATATCGTGTTTTCCATTTCGTACTTTTCCGAGATTTAGTACGCAAGCAAATGATGTAGGTGTGAAAGCGCATTCAAACAAACACACATATTAATTTGTATATGTTTTCGTATAACTACTTGTAAGTGTAAAATGCATAATAAATTGGTGATATTTTTCTATTATTAATTATTGTTATGAACAAAAAACCCGCAACCGACCATTCGAATGGTTCGAAAAAACCTAATAACGATTAAAATCAAATATGTTGCATCAACTTAATGTAGTAACAATGAACTTTAAATGAACATTAAAAAAACTGCATAAATTAAATAGCAATTCATATTTGTAACTATTACTAACTATAGTATTAAATTGTAAGTTCCATAAGGTTTTTTAATTTATAAATTAGCTCTTAATATCAAAGACACGCCCAGCATATACAAACCAATCGTTGGATGAAGCTAATACTTAAAAGGAAGTAGGCATAGAAATAGAAAATACATACTTAGACAAACACATAAGAAGCATAAGTATACATGCCAATTCATTCATTAAGATTCATTTATATTAAGATTGAATATAAGTTATATTTTCATTAAAAAAAATACTTAAAATAGGGATGATTATTATTATAGTATAATTGTTATTATAAATATAAAAAACAAGCTGTAGGTACACGCAGATAATTTTAAGTACAAACATATACCGTTCTAAAAAAAATAAAAGACATGCATAACATGTACAAGTTTAAAAAATAATTTTTTAAACCTATTTTGAAATTTAACATCGACTTACACCTGTTGAGACTACACTTCAACTTGTTCAGGCTTAGCCGAAATCGTATAAGAACATTCTAATTTAAAGCCGACAAAATCTTCATAATTTACAGTTATACTTGGTGTAGGTATTATTTATTTCGATATGAATAGTTCGCTTGAATTTCTATGCATTCTTTTATCTGCATAATTAGCCCCTGAATACCTATGTATACAGATATAATGGAAATGAATAAAAAAAATACTCGGAAAAGTTGTTTGATTCAGTAACTAGCTTCCACTTTCACCTTTCTATCAAATTTTCGATGGCAATAAAAAAACCGGATTTTTACCCTCAATCCCTTCGAAAATGCATATAAAAATCTAAAATTGTTGGGTACAGGATCCAGCAACCAATGCTAATGTAACTATTTATTTTCGGTGTCTAACTTTTGCTATACTAAGCAATTACTACTAGATCTTGTCATTCTTCAGCTCATATATACAAATCCATACAATTTAAAAGTTAATGGAATTTAGTTAGTACAAAGTGTGTACCTATTTCCAAAAGAATAGGCATTATATAATTGTAGAAAATTTAGCTTAACACAATGATCGAATGTTCCCGAACCGGGTATATTATTTTGCCTGATGCATTATGTATGAACAAAACCGGACACAAACATAGCTCTGGTGCACATGTTGCTATCACTGAAATTATATTAATTATCAAACAACATTATTTCTTACTTGGCACAACTCCGCGTTAACTAATTAAATAGCACACAAAAAGATACTAAACAATTCACTGTTCAGTAATTTAATACGTACATAAAATAGCATGTGAGATCAAAAAAAAAAAAAATCAAATACAATTTATTTATGATAAATAATATTAAAAGTAAAATCTGTAAAGATATATAGAGCTCGTGTTTAAGTTACAAATCATTACATCAATTGTAGTAAATAGCAAAAGTATAGTGGATAATCAACAAATTTTATATAAATATAATACAATATAATATAGTTACGCATACGTGCATAAAAATTAAAAATTAAAAAAAAAAAATTGATTATCCATGCACAAAAATTGGTTCAATATAAAAATAGTTTTAGCTGATTTTAATTTTTTCGGATCCAGTAGCTTCAACAGCTTGGTCAGTTTTTAATAATTACCAAATATTTTTTATGCAATGCAAATAATTTTATACCAGCTTTATAACACATTGTTCATTTCCCATTATGCATACTATTTTCTCTTTCAAACTAACTTTTCGATGACAAATATACATAGTATATTTTTTTTTAACTGTATATATATATATAATACTGCGTTTTATCATAATTTGAATAATAAAATTAATATATATACAGTTTACATATTTGAAACTAAGAAAGTAGAAAATGGATTTAAAGTTACGCAAACTACGTAGCAACAATAATTATTACTAAAATAATCATTACGCTAAATTAAAATATAAAAATACATACGTATGTAGGTGGCAAATATATCACTTTTGTAAATAAAATAAATAAAATTATTTGTTGACGTTTTTGTTCAATGACTAATGACTTGGAAAATGATGCGTAGTAACGCTTCTTGGATTAAGTAAGTCTACATCGATCTAATGATTAGATTTCAAATAAAATTCGACGAGTTCCTTTAGATACCAAATACCTTTTAGAGAACCGAAGGGTATCTGAAAAATTACTTAATTGTTCTTGCACAAGTAAAAAAATTAAAAGTACTACTGTAAAAGGTGTTTTTTTTTTAGAACTGTGGGTTTCAATGATGTAATACTTTTGCCTGAGTTAGTCTTTTTGACAGCTTTTACTTGATTTATACTTAGTGCGTTATTGCTTATATGTGGTCCCAATTGCTACTAGGTGATCGAAAATTGGGCCTATCGGCTGGAATTTTTTAGAGCCAACCGTGGCGGTCATTTGCTCGAATTTTTTTTTAAAACATAATGATAAATCCTTACATTTATAACAAAACAAAATCTTGGCCATAACCTTAGAATTTAAATAAACAAAATATTTTTTTTAAATAGTACAAAGGCGCAAAATTTTAAAATGTACATATGTATATCCTAACACTTATTATCTCAATAGTAACATAGTTAGACGTTTTCTCCTATCAGGTTGTCTAGCTGTTTCACTCAGGCCCATTTTTCTATACAACTGGAATAGTCGGATACCTAACGTACAGTTCCACCCGAGCTTAGCAATTTCTTGCTTTTTTCGAGTACTATTACTATATTAGAAAATGCAAATAATATGTATGAAGTTTTTAGTCGTTTATGGTATGAACTGGATTTGCTTCAAAATGTCTATTAACTGACTGTAAATATTTCTATATAAAAACCAGAAATGGTAGTCCTATGAGTTCTATTTAAAAATAATATTTTTTCATAATCAAATTTTATATTGACAAAATAAATCCAACAAATTTTAAATGTTTTACAATTTTATACTAAATTATTAATAGAAATGGTATAATTTTTAAATTTATTACATCAAAATTTTTAATAATTAATTAATAATCACCGTTTGCGATATAAGCATGGCTTAAGGGAGAATGGAGATATTAAAGAAACTTTTCCAACGTTCCGAACCTTTTTAAATTGGAAAAAGTAAAATAACTTCTTATTATCATCTTTTTTGAGAAGTTGAAAACCACATGCTTCTAACCCACGAATAAATTCTCGAATGTCATCGAAGCGAGACTGTATTTCTGCAATCAAAACAAACCCATTTAGTCGTAAAACGCGATTTGCTTCCAACAAATAGTCCTTTAAATTCGTGCCCATTAAGGAAAGGCAATAAACTGCGATATCTACCGACTGCTCTTTTAGTGGCGTACGTGACATGTCGCATGCAATAATATCGTTGCGAGTGCTCACCAAATCTACGGAATAGACTTTGTTAGGCAATGACATAGCCAGACGGCCTTCTCCACAACCAAAATCCACGATTTCTAATGATTTTGGTAACCGTTTTATCATTTTTATTATGCGATCTAAAGGATTCATAGGCCATTTATCCACTTGTTGTTGATATCCAGTATGATATGCATTAAAAGCTTCAGCGTTGGATTTAAAAAAATCATCCGCTTCTGTGCTATGCATTGAGTATAACTGTTCATTTATATAACGAAAACGCCCACCCAACAGTTGTTTTTTAAGTGAGTTTTCAAACACTTTTAACCCAGCATCATCCGAGCTTCTTGGTTCTACAACTTCAGTATGATTATTTTCGTTTGAAGTAGAAAATGAAGGTTTTTTCGAAGCAGAACTTTTGAGGATTTTTTTATTTCCAACTGTTAGAAATTTGCGTTTCTTTTGTTTTACATTTTTATTATCATTTAGTTGAGTATTTGATGGTACACTTGCTGACGTTGGGGGCAGTGTTATTATCGACCTTACCAATTCTTTATTCTGCAACTTTTTAGCTGAATTTGGCTTTGTAACTCGCCCATGTTGAACCCTCTTTGATTCAATTGCATTTTTATTATTATGCGTGTTTGCAAAATTTTTAGCTACTTCTGAGTCTGGTTTGAGATTTTTACTTTCCTTCTTTCTTATTTTAGCTTTAACAGCTCGTTCTGGATTTGCATCCGCACCAGCACCACTACTCAATGAAATCTTGGAACGGAATCTAATTGCCTCCGCAAGATCCTCCCACGATGTCGGCACAAGAAATTTCGACATTCCCAATGATTTAAAATATCAAGTTTTGAATACTTCTCGTTCAAAAATAAAAAAATTTCAAATGAAGTTTAGCACAAGGTAACATGTATATTAAATGTGTAAATAGTACGCAAAGTGATACAAGTCCAAGGCGAATTAAAACTGAAGGAAACCAAGGCGAATATTAAATTCGCCTAGATTATAACGATTTTCGGCTCTTTACAAAACTAGCGCCAATTTTAACGACTCAAGTATTCGTTGTGCTTGATCAGCTGTTGTCGTTGACAGAAGGATAAGCTGTAATTAAATGGCGAAAATTTTTGAGTTGCTAGCGCCATCGACAAAAGATTTCATATTTTATTTAGGTTGAAGTAAATAGTATAAAAGTTAAAATAAATGCTAATCAGGAAATTACCAACAAAAAAAGACAACAAAAAAATTACCAACAAAAAAAGACAAAATAAACAAATCTAAATCCATCGGAGACTTATAGTTTTTGAGATATTTAAAGTTGAAGCTGCAAAAAGTGCTAACTTTTACTCTACTAGTCTGTTCGTAAAGTAACTACTTTGAATTTGGATGTTGTCACATATAAAGAAAAAATATCTACCAAAAAACTCAAAGTTAAGGTTCTGTATGTATATTTTATTACCCCAATTAATTTCGAGAGTGTCTTTCCAGTTTTCCTTTAGATTGAGTTGACACACGAATACTTTTGTTTCGCCAACTCTTAGTTTGTAGGGAACAGGCGATTATGAAAAGAGCAGCGTACCGACTCTGTGCCCGGTTGGCACGCTTTGTTATCTTATTCGTTGCTATAAAATTTGTCATTCCTTTGCACATTTATATTTACATTCTCTGAATGGTTGCTGTTATGATAAGTTTGAAAAGAAAGTTAGAAAATTTATGGAATTTAAAATTTAAATTTCTATATGTAAATGTAAATATATCAGTCTATATATACAGTTGAATACATATGATAACGACTTATATTGAAAATTATGTAAAAACTTGTATAGGGGTGGAGTGCGGAGCAAATTGCGAAAATGAAATGGAATGGCAGAAAATTGCCATGAATAAAGTTTCCCCGTGTGAACGTGTAGGGAAATACCAAAAGCAAAACTGCCGATAAAAAGCGACAGGAGTATTCGTGTGTAAACTCAGTTTTTCCGATTTTCGTATAATTTTTAAAGGTCGATACGCAGCTTTAACGAAAAAAACTCATATATTTCGTGGATGGAAAATGTAGTAGGCACGGAAATTTGACGGATTGATTTTCTATTGTGAACAGCTCTTTACATAGGAAGAAGATATGCAAACGTAAATAAACAAACCGTAAAATATGAGTGGAGCGCGGTAAATTGTTGTTGCCGGGCATTTCTATTGCAATTTGTTTCAATAACAAAATAAACTAAGAATAAAAATAATCCTTGTAATCGCATGTGAACATTAGTAGGTGTGCTATGTTAAAAGTTAATGATAAATGTGTGTACAAAAACAACTCGTGCAAATTTTATAAAGATTGGTTGTTGTTGTTGTTGTTGTAGCGGCATCGCCGAAAGGGTGACAGGCCTTGGCCGGATAAAATCCGGGGTAATTGTCTAGAATAGCTGCTTTTGTTAAAACGTTATTAAAATTAAGAAAAAAGCATACCAATGGATTCGTTTTGACGCGAACATTAATTATAGATCGGGGGAAGACCAATTTTCCAAACACTTTTTTAGTTATTAACAAAATAAGTAACGAAATGACATATTGAACATTTTTCCCTATAAATTTGTGCAAATTGTTGTTGCAGAAGGCTTTCATGCGAAGAAACAGCTAACTTCGCTTTTGAGTTGATGAGTTGCCATGCAAATGAGTTAATGGTAATTACGTGCGACTTTCGCTCAAAGTGAACCAAACTGATGGTTTTTTTTCGTATTAGGTGTTTGAAGATGTTATTTCCATTAAAAGTAGCGGAAAGCGGAAATTGGCCTAAGCTTTTCATTATTAATATTTAAAATAGCAATAAATATTAAAAAAAGAGGTTGGACTCAAATATTTTGTAAGGCGGAGGCGGTGTTGGTTCGGTCCAGGGTTATTTTTTTAAAGCGCGGCGCAAAATTCCGCTTTCCGCTACTTTTAATGGAAATAACATCTTCAAACACCTATTACGAAAAAAACCCATCAGTTTGGGTCATTTTTAGCAAAAATCGCTCGTAATTACCATTAACCTATTTGCATGGCAGCCCATTCATCCTATGACAAAGTTAGCTGCAGTTCATTTGATAGTTGGCTACAACAACAACTATTTGAATCAATTTAAGGCGATATTTGTTATTTCCTTACTTCTTTTGTTAATAACTAAAAATTTTGGCGGAAAATTTCACTCCTACCGATTTATAATTAAAGTATATTCCTTGATGCATCGATTTACATGGTTTTTTGTGTGTATTTCACTAAGATATTCACAAAATAACACATATTATGAGTGCAACTAATAAGCATAATATTGTTACTTATTTTGTTAATAACTAAAAAAGTGTTTGGAAAATTGGTCTTCCCCCGATCTATAATTAATGTTCGCGTCAAAACGAATCTATTGGTATGCTTTTTTGTTAATTTTAATAATGTTTTAACAAAAGTAGCTATTCTAGACAATTACCTAGGTACATTGAAAGAAAATACAACTTAAACTAAAATGTCTTTGTCTCTTCCATAGAGCAACAGACGCAATTAACCCTTCGGTGTTTTTCGAAAAGGTGTCAACCACTCTAACAATTTTCTAATGGTAATAAGTTATATTTTAATTGTGCAGTGCCTAAAGTTATGCAGCCTAATTGTGAAAACCATAAAATTTTTTCGATTGGGAAATAATTGATAATTCAAATGATTTGTTTTTGTAGTTCCTTTTTGCTTTAGTTAAGCTGTGGTAGGTACCACCTTTTTTCCATTTCGATAAAAAGGAAATGTCAGCTAACAACTATCGTTATACATAAATGATTTCGAATCACACAATCGTTAGTTAACAACTCGACAAATCGTATCGTTACAGAATTCCTCTACAGGATAAAATGAATTTAACAAGGTTGAGCTACTTTCTTCATTCATTCTTTGAAAAGTTTGTCAAATTTATTTTTTAGTATGTTCCGTTTGCTTGAATTTCATTTAACTTCATATTTGTAAACGTGAAAATCTAAAATGGTTTCCACGAAAAAAAGACTGGATCGATCAGTTTGTGCAGTTATAAAAGCCAAAGAACTTTCAATTATGGTAATTGTGGAGAATCGCGGCTTTTGTTTAAAACGGCACAAATTGATTTTTTTTTGCAAAATAGGTGTATTTGAGGCTATTTATTTCATTAAAAGTGGCGGAAAGCTGAATTTTGCAAAGGTTTAAAAGTTATGACCATTTAAAGTTGCACTTTTACATACAGCTAGTCCATGTATAAAAAGGCAACTTTAAATGTTAATAACTTTTAAACCATTGTAAAATTCTGCTTTCCGCCACTGTTAATGAAATAAATAGCCTCAAATACACCTATTTTGCAAAAAATCCCACCAATTTGGACCATTTTAAACAAAAGCAGCGATTCTCCACAATTACCTCAATTATTTTGACCATCACTACTCAAAAAAAAAAATATATATATATATATACATATATATATTTGCACTTTATGACTTTCGGCCATCATACAGTTCTACAAGTAGAAAAACTATAATATAGTCATAAAACAGCTGAGATCAAATGATCGAAATACTCAACTTTTGCACTCAGGGATGTGATAAATATCGACTGAAATAAATGGTAAATTTACAAACAAACAAAAAAACTTAAATAAATATATAATCTCAATAAAAACATAAAACATTTTTCAAATATATCATATAATTCGGGTACATGCATTATACACAAACTACTCAAGTCATATATAGATATCTAAAACGTAACGTAACTATCTATTACATAGAACTAATATAAGTCATGTGTAGATTCGTATATAAATGAATGTACACATGTACATATATACATATGTAATAATAACAACACCAAGAAAAAAATTCAATTTGTGAGAAGAATTCCTTTCATACAATCCTGGAACTCAACTTTATATGTTGTTTGATATATGAGAGCACATTCATATGTACATATATAATTTAATCATATTTTGTTTTGGAAAATTTGGGTTGCAACAAAAATGTATTATTTAAACGAGCATTTTTTTAACCTTGTCCTAAATAAAGATATAAAAAATATCTAAATACATACATACATATTTAAATATACATCCAAAGTACCCTCAAGTTTCTAGTAATTTTCAAAACAGATCTCAAAGTTTCAAATTTATTTCGTACGTGCTTTATTATTTATTTCACACGGTATTTTCATATTTATGTATGTTAACGGACATATGTGTATATATTATAATCAGGAATTGTCTACCTATGCACTTACTTAGTCTTTTATGCCCATGATTGAATTAAGTCATACATAAATATATGTAAACGTATTTGCACACTAAATATACTCATTCCAGAGACAAGATTATGACTTCAAATAACTCCTGAAAACATTTAATTTCGCACATATTACTTAAAAATACATAAATCTTAGATGCTAGCCTTACTATTGTTACGATAAATACGATATACCAAAAAATTATAACTGTTTTGATTCAAGTTCTTTCTGATGTGGGGTATATAAATCTGATAAATACATACATACATAACATATTTTTGTACATGTGAAAATAATATTTTCTTGAAAATGATCATTTTAGCAACTATGCAAAATTTTTGAAGCATTCAAAGGAAATTTGGAATTGTGTATTGTTTGTATTGTGTAAGTAAATGTGTGCATATCAATAATTTATGCATCTGTACATATGTGCACACTTTGTAGGAAACAAATTTCATTCTGGAAACTAAGTAGGCAACTAACCCTCGACTACTTTAGGGAACATTACTTTCAACTGACTACATTTCAATTGCGAGGTCGCCAAAAATATGATGAGATAAAAATATATACTATAAATACACACACAAAGAAAATTTAGAATAGTTTTTTTGTCAGTTGTAAGGCATAATGTATGAAATTAAGCTAAAAGTTTCCTACAGAGCAGATATTTATTTGCGTATTTTGAACTTAAATACATATGTTTGAATGTATATTAATTTTTAAACAAGCCAAATAGAAAAAATTTTACGAATGCATTTATGTCAAGATACTGTCGACTAATCCCAGTAAAGGAGGGAATCATCAGAGGATGCATTCTCTTGGAGGAGATGACTAGTCTACGTAGCTATGAATAGAGATATCCCTAGAGTAACGAATAGGACACTTCTTGGAGTATATAGTAGAGCCCTTTTTGAAGTTTTAAAAAGAGAGTTCCTAAAATGCTGAATTTGGGATGAATATGTTTTTTTTTATTTTCAATGCATTAAAGAAAACATTTTATTGGAAAGATTTATAATTTCCGAAATTATGACACAATTAAAAAATTATTACTCTAGTGCATAAGCAAATATAAATTAATATACATATGTATATATTGTGCAACAATAAAAACGTTCATACATATATATATAATAAATTGTACATTTTCTAATTTATTCCTTTCAAACGCCGAACATGAATCATAGAAGGACTGTCATTCACGAATTCTGAAAAAAAGAGATCTGAGCTCAAAAATTAGTAAAAAAACAAAAAAGAAGAATACATACAAATATATATCTAAATTTTAAATTTAATTCATTATGAATATAAACCACTTTGTAAGCGAAACTTCAGTTTGAAGTTTTTTGTTTGTTAACTATGTTTAAATTATATGTCGACCCGCTGATAATCGCTAGAACACCAAATCTGCATGACGGCTCGATTATTACTCCACTTTCTATAAACGAAAAGGTTTGGGAAAGACAAAGTAATACAGTGCGAAAGTACATAAAAATTTATGTTGTTCCTAATGGAGCAATAAAGGAGCACCATTATTTACAAATTCTGTAAGAATTTTTGATGGGTTATTTGTAGATACACAATAGGTGAAAATGTGAACGAAACATAATATCGTATAATGTACAACTGGAGTCATAAGCATTTCATGAGAGACAAGGATGGGTAAAACAGTGGCTAACAAGATCCCTAGTTAGCAACAACTTGTAAATCGAGGTAAACTTTTTCATTCAGTATTTGTTTATAAGTGTTGAGGTGTGGTTAACAATTAAATGAAACCTAAAGGATGATACTCGAACAAGGATCGTGTATACAAAAATGAAAGGTACTTAGAATCTCTAAATATAATATCCGGAGTTTGCAAGCAAATGTGCTGTAAGCCCCAAAAATCAATATTTTTTAATTCTTTAAGCTTATATAAAATTTAAAGACCCTATCAAATGAGTAAATTAAACATTAAGATTAATTTATTAAATATATATTTTCAGTGGCATTAATAAATGTTATTTCCGGTGCTAGATATATGAGAGAAATATTTTTAAATAATAAAATAAAAAATATTTTCTGTATGTGAGGAAAAATTTAGAATTAAAAAATTTCTGTATTTAAATTTAACCACCCATCTTATTTCAAATGTAAGTGCGCTCTGTGAACGTGGGAAACTGCCACTACCTCGCAATCACGTGATTCCTTTCAGCTTCGACAAATCATCGAAGAATCGGAATTTCAATTAATACTGCATGTGATGTGACGTAGTGGAACATTCCTGATGTTAGAAACTACATTTGCGCTTTGCTTACATTTTAAAATTAAAATTTTTTTAAATAAATATTTTTCGATCACAATATAGTATATAGATTGATAAAAAATATCAAGTATTTCAAATAATTAACAAAGTTAAAGAATATAAAACTTTAAAATATGAAGTGATACATCCAACAAATTGTTAGTGTTACTGCGGAATGTGTAGGTAATCGGTAGAATACGACGACGTATAAAGACCGAGCGTCATCATGCTAACAGCATCCGAAGAGAGGATCTTAAAAATGTTGAGAAAGATTTATATCCTTTTCCTTCTTAGCGACGGTGAATATTGGAGATGTACAAGCTATACGAAATCTTCAACGACATTGATCAACTTATAGTAACTTGTGTATCAGGTCTATGGGAAATATCTAGTGCAAAATTTCTTACCTCTCAAATGAATAAAATATAATACACCAAATAAATATATATGCAAATAAGAGTGAATGATCATTAAAAACTTTGATAATTTTTTTAACATATATGTATATAATTAGTGCACTGTAACCGGTGAAGCGATTTTTGGTCCAGCTCTTCCTCAATTTGTGGTGTGTGTCCGTAATATTTTTTCCAACAAGTTGCGGCTATATTACTTTCTATTGTAAAAAGACAAAAAGGTTGATGTAAGGAAACATTATAAGATTTGTATATTTTCTGTTTGTGACTGCTAATCAATGTAAGTAATGGTGATTTTCTTTTTTCCACTTTTCAGGGCGAAATTTATTAATTAATGTTTATGATAATAAAGACTTGGGGACAGACAATCGCTTCCGATGAAAGTATCTTTTTGAAAATATTAATTTGATTATAGCACATTTTCAAAGTTACTTAGGCCCACTTGCATTAATTTAAGAAATTAGTTATTAAGGTTAAATAAAAATGTTTAACATTTTTGTTTCTGTTTCTTGTTTGTTTTACGTTAAAAAGTTGTTTGTTTTCATTTTTGAGTTATGCATGATCTTTCGTCGAAATTAGTTAATCAACCCACCTTCCCTCCCCCAAGGCTAAAATATATTGAACCAAATCTACCCATAAAGTAGTTTGTGTGACACGAGAATTTTATATGCATAAGTATTTATGTATATAAAATGTATAAATTTTAACATATTCATATACATATGTATATAGATATATATAATAATAATACGTTCGTGCACGTATCAAATGATAAAAGCCACAGAAAGAATGCCATACAACATAAAAATTTCAAACGGGATTCGCTTAATATACATACAAGCTGAGAATGCAACCACCCACACGCTAAAACAGGGATACATTCCAATCTAAAAGATGGTTGAGAGTCCATAAAGTAAATATGAAACACTGTGGGATAGAAACAGTCATGAGAGAAGTAAATAGAAAAGTAATAATAGGGGAGCATTCAACTCCTGAGAAGAATATTTTGAAGAGAGAAAAGAGACCGTTGTGATTGTAATTAGGTCTACATTTGAGTAGATTCGAGAAAAATTCGTAGTGTACTCATAAAAATTTTGACTTCAATATTTTACAAAGAGTTAAAATCAATTTACCAAAAAAAAACGAATAATAAATTTTAATAAGACATCGATTAAGCTGTTGACATAAATATGGCGGCAAAGCGACATATTGCGAAATTAACTTAAAACCGTTGTATAAATACCAGTAGTCCTAATGGTTAGTAAAAAATTATATGTCAAGTTTAAAGAACAAAATATTTGAATAGAAATGTCAGTTGGACTGATTACATCGCACAGGTACCCAATAACTTATACATCTAATTATTCATTATAAAGTACTCCAGGACATATGTATGTATGTTTTTTATTATGAAATTCCTAAATCCACAAGAATTACATAATAAATTTATATACAAGTGAAGTTTGGAGCATAAAATGTACATACAAACATATGTACATATACATAAGCAGATATAGTCAAACTGACTTTTGTTTAGAATAACTTATGATAGTGGTTGAGGAGCTAGTGGTTGAGGACCTAGAGTGCAAATTTTACTCAAGTTTTCGCAAAAAAGTCCATAGCAACCCAAAAATACAAAAAAAAAAAATCTGCAAATGGTATGAACATAATAATCCAAACATTCTCGTAGCCTCAAATGAAGATGTTTTGCCCAAAATTTGTTCCGACTCCGTTCGTGTGCTTTTCTTTTCTTTACAAATCTAAATTTGTTTTGCTATCCTTTTTTTTTTAGTTGTGTATTGAAGAAATATACGTATATATGTATGTAAATATATGTAGGTAAATAGATACGTTTACATGTGGTTTAAATGCCCTGCAAGGAATATCAAAAATCACGTTTTACATAGAAGTCGCTAATGGCTTTAATGGTTAATGGCTCATGACCTTTGCAAGACATTATTATGCAGTCCCTTCGGACGAGTACCTACGATTTCTCTTTATTTGTAGGAATAGATAAAGGTTATTATTAATTGATTTTTATAAATACGAATGTAATGCAAAAGATTGCAAGGAATATCTTCTGGAAGACCAATAAAAAAATTGGTACATTTTATTAACTGCACTGTTATTATTCACATTTTCAAATTAGATCATTTGGGATTTAAAATGTTTTTCAGCGCTTATTGAATTTTTATAAACTATTTTTATAAATTTTTATATTATTTAATGATGTTTAGCCGCACATAAATTTATTTATTTTTCTGTGAGATTTATCCCATTCTTGAGCTGAATTACGCAATACAAAATTTATTGTTTGGCTTATGTATTCCTTCATTTCATCCCATTGAACCAATTCTAATTTTATCAACTATATTTTTGAGAGAGGCATTAAGTTTTTCCATTTTTTTTTTTTGTATTACCTTTGAAACAAATTGCAAATAACTTATTATTTATTTAAAAATGATCAAATGAGGTCAAAATCGATTACAGCTTACAGAAAGTCAAAGTTTGAAATAAATTTAAGCTTATATAGGCTATTAAGTCGCTTTTAAATATAGCGACATAAATAAAATAAATAAAACATTGTGAATATCTGGTCAATGATTGATTTACCACGACTAGAGCCGCACACAATACGCTCGATAAAACCTTATATGCGAAATTGAGAAGGCTCCTATGATAATTGGAGCAGACTGTGCAGTCGCTCTTTTTATGGATTGACCATAGCATACTTATGATACAATCATCGGACATGAATTCATCCGACTATATTTTGAAAAAAAAAAAAGCGTGTGCATTCCCTTGTTGGGTCATCGCCGCTATATATGCATAGCTCAGCCGGTAGACCATCAGCTCCACGCGTTTTGTTAAATTTTAAGCGCCCAATCGCTATCCGTCCTTCGCCGTAGCCGGGTATCGGAATGTCTATTCCATCATCTTCAACTTAGGATTCGGTTTCACCATCTCAGGGTGTCGTATTTTCACTGCCGCCATTCAGCAGGTTGGAGAAGCGTTCCCTCCTTAAACATCAGCAATCTGGTACTGCAGTAAACCATATTTCGGGCCGATCAACATCAGCCAGTTTGGAGATGTTCGTTATGGATACTGAATTTTCCGACTATTGCCTCGAAAAATCTGTCTTTACCCACCCCGGCGTTGAAATCGTCAAGCAAGATTTCTCTCACAACAAATCCAACAACAAAATTACGCTCCCCTATATAGCCGCTTTAGTAGATTTCACAAGATGGGCCCTTTCCGTCTTTGTCCAGTCCATCGCATGTCTTGGACGGCGGTGATGCCCGCCTTTAATCTTACGAGGACATCAACTTGCTGGGCAATGGCATCTTCCGATTCCAGATGCGATCTTAAAAACGTTTGAAGAGGTAATTTTCAAAAAGGGCGTCTCTTATCTGAGGCATTTTTTTTTTTTCATTAGGACAGAATTTTCATATGGTGGGTCCTAAACCCTACGAGCAACCCCGTAGGTGTACATATGTATGTAGATAAGCGAATAATAATTATTTTATAAACTCAAACTAAGTTAAATTTCAATCACCATATACACTGAACAAATACAAAATATTCATACATATGTACGTTATGTTATTTCCCATTATTTAATTTGGAATTTCCCAATATTTTCAAGAGCAATGTATGAACATGTTTAAAATATATTTCCAGCGATACTAAATGGATCTCACCGAATGGACCGTCTTATTAATGTGACAATTTCATTTCGATTTTACTCGTATCTCTTCTATACTCACAGGTGCTCGGGATTGGAAATTTCCAGATTCATAGCCGTTTGCTCTTCAAGTAAATATCTACTTTTGGAGTTGATGGAACCTGACTTTGCTGTTTCGATTTCAGTTCGTTTTAAGATTTCGTTGTGGTTGGTTTCCACCGGAGGTCGAAAACATTTCCGTTCTTCTATGTATGTAAAGCAAAGATTTAGTGTGAAGTAAAAAGTATAAGTATATGTACAGTAAATGAATATTAAGTGATTATTTAAGTGCTTCGCTAGTCAATTTGCAGAAAGAAATATGTGAATGTGATAAACAAAAATCATAGTAATTACAGAATAAAAAAATGTGTATAATAAAAGAATGATAAATTCCAAAATGATATATGTATGTATCTTTGTATGTATGTATCTACATACGCAGGTATTTTCATATATAATGTATTATTGAAGGATGATTTACAGATTTCTACGCATGTGTGAAAAGTCTATAGGTATTTATGAACATACATATAAGCTTATGTTGGAAAATAGGTAACAAAAATTACAAATCAAATCGACAAATCACTGTAAGAAACGGAGTGCGAAGTGTCGCGACGAGAAAAGCAAAAACAACAGCTAGATATACCAAAACCGGTTTTTAAACTAACATAAACATACAAATGTATATACATATATGATGGAAAAATTTCCCGATGACCAGATTCCGGCAGCCAAGCTTTGCAGAAATAAAAGCAATAACCATCGAAGCACTTTAAAACTAACAAAAGCAATAACTACAATTCTGGGTAGCAAAATGACAACAGCAAACAAGTGAACTCAGTTACATACATACATACATACATATGTATGTACATATGTAGTATACATCAGTATACGAAGAATTTAGTGCCAAACAACAATAACTGCCGATTGCAGCAGTATAGAATAGGAGTTATACGTGCATATATATATGTATATATATGTAAGAGCAACAACAACAAAATTTGAAGTAATTACAGCAGATGCCCACAAAGCCTCGCTTCATTGTAAATCTAGTTTACTGAGCTAGGCTTTAAAAGTAGTTTGTGCAAATATAGATTATGGTGCTTTCCAAGAAGTTTCCTATGGCCAGTAGAGCTAGAAATTGACCCAACTTAACAAGCAAGAAAAGCAAAAACAGCATACATATTTGCTCTCAATAATGGCAAGCGATTGTTATAGTTGTTGCTGCTACACTATACGTAAGGTTGCTGTGAAGCATTTTTTTATTTCGTTGTGTAATGCACTACAACACATACATATAGAGGTTTATGTTCATTATATAGTGAAGGATATAAGAGCACCAATATTTATTTGCTGCAATAGGCCTCTCACTTTACGAAGTACAATTAATGTGCAATTTTTCTAGGACTTGATAATAATAAAACAACAATATATCCCAACAGCATATAAAAATATTTAACAAAAAAAGTGATAAGAATCAAACAGCATTACACAGAAAAAATGTCAAACAACTTAATAAAGATAATCCCTATAGATATTAATTACAAACATATATAAAATGTGAGTGCCTATAGTGCAGGTCATATTAACTAATAAACACATCTCTCGTAAAATTCGGAACGAGCTCAACTTGCGCTCCGAAGAAAGACATTATAACATTTAAATGTAAAACTTAAACAGAGGATTAAATAGTATTCATATTTATATACATCAAATTTTTGTAGTGGTATAGTTTTCGAAAATAGAATGTAATTATATATGAAACTCTTGAAAAAAATCCAGTAAAAGTAGATCAATTCTATACTTATTTACCTTTCCTTGAACCCTGTATAGCATAGCGCCAATGGGAAGGAGGTAGAGAGATTTCTCTCTAAAATTGTGCCTCTCTCGTCGTTTACTTTCCCATTTGAAATTTTGTGCGTTTACTGATTTCTTCGCCGCCCACGAGGTGACTATCACCATTCTTATGGTATGATAAGTTCAAAGGAAATTTGAGAAGTGAGTGTGAAATATAAGAGTAATTTTTTTATACCCTTAAAGAATGTTTAATGAACAGCCGTTCTAGCAAGAAGAAGAGCACTCATTCTATTACCGCAAGTTGTGATTCTGTATAAGACTTGCAATGTAAAAATTACTCAAGTATAAAAAAACAGAGAAGAAAAAATGCTGCCAAGAAAAACAGTTGAGCAATAAGATTCATTGAATGGTATCCATATGCAAGTACCATTCCATACTACATTACACATAAATACGTAAAGTAATTTGGATAACTATACATTTTTTTGTTAAATCTGAAAAGGTCAGTATCCCAAATATGTTTTATTATCCGATAACGTACATACCATTATTTTATTCCTGATTATATACATAAAGCTTATGCTGTATGCTTATTTATTTACGTATGTGTGTGTACCTATATACATGTAACTACTTCTGCATAACCAAATCCTCGTATATTCGTATTCTCATGAACACAATATATGTTCATATCTATTTACGAAACGGATAATATTTGTACATAACGTATATTAACCTATACCTTGTTTGGATCAATATCGAAAACACTTTGAAAACGAGTTTTGTGGATTGTGGGCTCAAATGTGTTCACCGGCTTTTAGTGTTTTTGATATATCTGACACTTTTGTTGACGTTAACTATACATATTAGGAGATATAAACGAAAATGGTGATTTGATACGTTTCAAATTCTGGATCATTAAGGAACGTAAATTTCAATTGCAATCCTCACACTAAGTTTAATTGGTTCTCAAGTACGGCAATAGAAAGTTACGTGCCCTTATATAGCTAAATAATTATAACCAGAACAATTATCATTGGAAAGAACATGTACAATATGTACATACATATACTCGTAAATAAAGCATGTTTATATGCATATGTTCAAATCTTTAAATTTTAGTGGCAAAATCACGTTTCGGAAAAAACCTGAACAATAAAATAAAAGCTACAGAATAAATATCAACCCAGCTTTTCTTTAGACACTTTCAAGGTAATTAAATAGTAATTTGTTGCCACATAATCGATTTGCTCAGGGTGCTATAGCTTTACTGGATTTTTATGAAAACGTTTAAGTGGGAGATATTAAAATTTTCATTGTAAAGAATAATGTCGTTAATACAAAATATTAAAATTCTTATTATATATTGACCTGTCTACATATTTGTAATCTCAGAAGTAGTCAGAGATTAGTCGTTACTCAAAGCCTTCCGCGAAAACGTAAATACAATATGAATATTAGCCGAATACAAATACTTTGATCTGAGCTTGTGCACATTACGATTAACGAATGAACAGTTCGCAACCATAAGGATGTAACCGATGTATGGAACAAAATTGAAATTCAATATAATCGAACCATAAACATATTTATCTCAATAAGATCGATATTTGGTCTTGCTCTTGTAGATCGGTTCCAGGTTCACTTCCGGAAGAAAAAGTGATCCTCATCTTAACTTTGGTAAAAGGCTCCCGGTGTGCCAAATTTCCAATAAATCGAACAATGAATTAGATTTTTCGAAAAAAATCGCTCCCTCTTGCGTAGTAACTAACGCCACTCTCCTCTTATACGAATACTTATATACATATGCACATAAATGTATATATAGATATAGATTAATTAATTTAATGATTTTTGAATATTGTGATACAGTGAGAAATATGTAAAGTCTAGTTTGAAACTAATGTATTAAAGATGAAAAAAAAAATTAGCTATTTGTCGGCAAATGTGTAAAAGGAATAAAATCGTCCATTTTTCTATTTCCAGATACTCTATGTTCATTTAATCACAACATTTTAGTAATTATATACATATATACATATGTACAAATGCATTTGCGATATGTGTATATGTGTAAACGCATGTGTTTATTTATTTGTTCATTCTCAGACATTTTACATGATGCAATGCATACATATGTGCATACATATTACCTAAACCGACACCTTTACTCTGTTCGATTTTCGTTGCGGTAAACAGAAGTATGAGTATTACAACCTGCTCAACGAGATACTGTAGACACCAATATTCAGTACAAAAAAATATGCATACATACATATGTGCTTTGACATACGTATATACATGTACAAATATATATGAAACTCACTTCTAGACACAAATATTTACAGCAGATCGGCTCTGAATTCAAAACGAATTTTCTTTCTCTGACAATAAACTCAACCAGTCTTGTTAACTTTTTCAATTCGAGATTGAAATCAATAATAATTTTGTACTAGTTTAAAAAACCTTAAATATTGATAAGAACCAAAAAAAAAAAAAAAAAAAAAAATTTACTTTATTTTATTTATATTTTTTCATGTTCTTTGCACAGAATAATTTTCGGGAAACCGACTCTCGCATACGCTGTGTTTTCATACAACTACGCAGTCACACACATAACGCGGTAGAATATCATTCAGAATTTCTGGCTTTCTGGAATTGTTGCAAAATTGTGACATATTCAAGTGAAACAATAAAAACCACACAGGCACAGGGTTGCTTTTTCTTTCACAGGGTTGCTTTTTTCTTCCTGCTATCTGTGGGAAATAAATATACATAAGTTTTGGTATAGGATATTTTTTCTTATCGTAGCATATTTTTTACATGTGTTTTGTTGTTGTGCCATTGCATGCATTTCCTAGACTTAGAGAATACCCTTATTCTTTACATCTACATATATAGAAAATTGCAAATTGTAAAAAAAATAAAAATTAAAAAAATAAAAACCCATTTTTTTAATATTATTTTTTATATTTGGAAATCCAGTGAAAATTGGCTAATGGCTCATGGTAATTAATGAAGCGTTTAATGGATCTATTTAATCAATTAAGTGTTTAAAATGTAGGAAAGGTCAGTTAGAGGTATATCAAAAATTTATGTTCAAAACACTAAATTACACTTGGCCTATGCATAGTTTAGTGAAGATCATTCGTCTGTATATACAAATGTATGTATGTATACACATATACTTAGACTTATATTTGCAAATCTGAGCGTGCAATACAATTTTACAGTACAATTTTGAAAGTGGATTCGTTTACAGATAAACTGATTTCGTTAGATACCAAACACAAATTACACCCCAACACTTGCGAACTAATACACTATTTCCGCCATTTAATCGCAACATTTAATAGTAAAACACAGGAAGACCTAAATTATTATTTTTGTCATAGGGGTACATATTAAAGGAATAATGCAAACTACATATTGGGGATATATTGTTACATTCGGGGGCAGATTAATTTGTATGGACTGAATTCTTCAACATTATTTCTAGCAGATACTAAATCTACATACAATTTTAGAGAAAAGTGTACAACATGTACACTACACGACACATGTACTGTATTTGAATACAATTTTAATTTAAAATATTTTATTTTCAAGCGGAATCAACACAAAAAATAGATCTTATCTATGTATATGTATGCATATGAATGAATATAATATTATAAAACTGATTAGGTTATCGCCACATTGCTCGTGTTCATACATATGTACATCCACAAAATTCTGTATGTATAAAAACTGTACTGATACCGTCATTTGTGCCAATTTTAAACAAATACCAACCCGCAAAATCTATCTAATTGGTACTGATTACACATAATTTCAAGCGTATTATTTGAACAAATAGTATTTAAAAAGTGTAAGAGTCTTGCACATACACACTAGCTTCTCAAGTTCAAGCTGAGATAATAAAACAAGGCAATTTTTATTATTAGTATTGTACTAAATGTAGTAAAATTACTGAAATCCCAAAAATTCGTAACGCTTTTTTTATAAACTGCAAACCATTGTTTTCATTATTAGAATATATTTACAGGCATGTTCATCCTATTTAATTTACATTAAAAATCTTTTATCTCACATTGTGGGAGCTTTGGCATATTAAACAATGTTGTTATTTTGAATAATAAAGAACAACAAAACCGACTTTTTTTTAGCTTTGGAACGGAGTATGTAGTACCAGAAAGATGAGAAGAGTTCTATCAAAATTTGTGAGTTGAGTTTATCTAACTACAATTGTGAGATATTTTAAGGAATTTTGGGTCACAGTTGTATTTTGGATAAGTATCAATCATTTTCCGTATCCAACGTGATCGGACGGCTATAAAAATCCACACATAAAATTCTAAAAAATTATATTTACAACTTATCTAAAGTAGACATACATATACATAAAAGAGGATGTACATATGTATATAGCTTATACACTCCGGAACCACGCTCTCTTTTATTAAAGCAAACAACGCATACAACTTTCCTATAACGTAATACCACACAAATTAGCTGGTCTGAACATATCGAGCCCTATCCGCGAAAAAACGATAAGCGACACTATTATCGATTTTTACTTTTTTGCGCATATCGATAGTTTACAATCATATGCATCTTCTGGGAAATTTTTGTAGTTCTGGGAATTCCCGTTAATTAGTTGCAGCGGAAAGAATTAAAAAAAAAAATTTAAAAAAAGTAAAAAAAAACGTTCTCCTGTAAAATTTACATTTTGTCGCTTACCTTTTTTTCGCGGATAGGGCTCGATATATTTTGAAAATGAACTACGACTAAAGGCGAGCTGATTTAAAAAAAAATCTTAGAAATTTTTTTTTTATATTTTAACTCTAAACTCTTACAAATTTTATAATGCTGAAAAAAAGCATCCTTAACAAACGTCAAATTCTAATTTAAATACAAACCCTTTATATTTTAATAAGTTACATAGGTATATACGTATGGATGTATAAACATGTTGAAATATGTATCTATGCCTTCTCTTCAACCTTGCTTCCACTATACTTTTGCACGATGCACTCCTCATGTTAATGACCTTTTTATAAGGGCACACTCTACCCTGTGCAATCTCACTAAACCATAGACTGCCAACAGTCAACCCAAACATCATTTAACATCTTGCTATTTAGCAACAGTGTGACTCTATAACCAAAATAACTTAAAGCAAAAACAAATTTCTACAATTGAAATACTTTTGTGGGTTTAGTTATTAATATAGCCTTTTTCATATCAAATCATAACAAATAGTAATATCAAAAATCAGTTTGTATCACCACGCATACATATGTTGTATATATAAGTATATGTATGTATGCATATGCAAGATTATATGCAAATTAATTATTTTCTACTATTCACCGAGTCCTCATTTCTCTTGCTTTTAGTTGTAGCTTATATATGTTGACAACTATTTTCTCATTTTCGTAAATATTTTGTATGCGAGTATGGAAGTGTTCTTCTGTAAGTTTTGATAACATGTATTTCAATGATTTTAAGCACTACAAAAGCTGGAACCATCTTGGTTGAAATCACGTTACAAATCAGAAAAAACTGAATTGCTCGAGGAAACAAATGTGAAAGGTAAACAAACGATAACTTCCAGTAAGAAACAAGCCAGTAAGAAACAGTGAAAGTCACACTGTGCGACGTCGTAAATGGAATGCATTTTCTTCAGCTATTGTGTTCATGGTTGTGTCATTCCGTTGCTAAAACCCAGTAAACACAAAATGCTATGCTGATATGCTGATATTATTTTGAATTGGAGAGATGTTCAAATTTCTCCGATATATTACCGGTCTCATTTAGAACCTAAGCCAAGCTCGAGTACTCGTAAACCAGATTTCTAAACAATATTCCTTTTAGAAAAATAAAACAAATTCAATTTCTTTACTTTTTTGTAGTGGTTTTATTTGAGGCAACAGTAAACATCTGTGTTTAAATTGATTTAAAAATGTGAGTTGGTGTTGTTGTTGAAGTTTTATTTGCTTCGGTTATCTTTTTCAACTCCTTTTATTTCTTTTTTGCTTTCCGTCATACATTGATATCAGTACGTAAATTCTTCAGACTGACTTGTCATATTTATTTTACTTAACTCTAGGTGGCTGTTGTAGCCGAATGGATAGCAATGCGAGTTCCTATGGGTCATGGGTTCGAACCATGTAAATACTAACAAAAAGATTTTTTTATTTCCGCGTGTGTTTCTGAATGAATTGTAGATTCCTCCGTTTGTAGGAAAAAAACATCAAACGCCCACACCACATTAAAATAGAACTTTGGCCAAAAATCACTTAAGCGTTTATAAAGCGCCAGTTATATATATATATATAAGTATATGAATAAGTATATTTATATGTATTACATTTGTATATACATATGCACATATATTAATGAGAATCATGCATTTAATTTCTTTATTGTTGTGATGTGACACCTAGCCATGAATATTTTTCAATGGCTTAAAACCTTTTTGCATAGCTAACCGCAATGTATGTATACTACCGGTATCTCGAAAAGACTGAGGATCATGTATGCACTTAATAGGTCGAAACATTTGAACAAGCCATACGCATTACTAAAGATATATGTCCCACATATAGTAGGAGTAAGTGTCTACATATAGATTTGTTTGTTACTAACCTAGCTTTAATACATATCAATCATGGCTAATCAAATACTTGCAATTTTTAGCTAACATATTTATATATATATATATATATATATATATATATATATATATATATTGTGACGAAAACCCCAAATACAAAGGACAGACAAAAGGAGTGGTAGTGTGATGGAAACTCCCCGTACAAAGGACAGACGGAAAGAGCGGCAACAACTACTACAGGCAGAGGAGTTAGCTCATGAACGGAATGTTTCGACCATCGTTAGGCATAAACAGAGCGGCAGCAGCTCTCACAGGCAAACGAATAATTAGCCTTGAACGCGTGAACAGAATGTTTTTTTTGCATAGCTAACCGCAATGTATGTATACTACCGGTATCTCGAAAAGACTGAGGATCATGTATGCACTTAATAGGTCGATACATTTGAACAAGCCATACGCATTACTAAAGATATATGTCCCACATATAGTAGGAGTAAGTGTCTACATATAGATTTGTTTGTTACTAACCTAGCTTTAATACATATCAATCATGGCTAATCAAATACTTGCAATTTTTAGCTAACATATTTATATATATATATATATATATATATATATATATATATATATATATTGTGACGAAAACCCCAAATACAAAGGACAGACAAAAGGAGTGGTAGTGTGATGGAAACTCCCCGTACAAAGGACAGACGGAAAGAGCGGCAACAACTACTACAGGCAGAGGAGTTAGCTCATGAACGGAATGTTTCGACCATCGTTAGGCATAAACAGAGCGGCAGCAGCTCTCACAGGCAAACGAATAATTAGCCTTGAACGCGTGAACAGAATGTTTGGGTCAACCTGAGGTATAAAAAGAGCGGCAGCAGTTATCACAGCGAGTGACGAGTAGAAAGCGCAGTGGCGTTAACATTGATGTGTGAGCTGTGTGTTTTAAAAACGGACAAACTGTGTGAAGCGGAAAATAATTGGTATTATAAAGAATTGTAAAATAAGCCATTGGCTATAGTAAATAATTGTAATTATTTAAGACTTAATAAACGTTGAGTAAATTCCTCACGATCAAGAGACCAAACGAACAAATCTTAGGAGTTTTATTTAGCAATCCAGTGATCGGACGCGAGGGATTTGGGAAATCATCGGGGATAATTACGACGAAAAACTTTACAATATATATACATATATATACATATACAATATATATACATATATTAATAGAACTTTATATAACTGCAATAAGCAACAATAATACGTATATATGAATATTAGATAATGCTTCAGAGAAGTTTTGGAAAAATACAATATATGTACAAATTTACGTCGAAAATAATATTTAATTAACGATTTGTGAACACAATTTTTATACTTTTTTGTTTTTGTTGAACTAACGGTTGCAAGAAGCCGTATCAAATAATGGAGATAGATGAACCTTCATGGAAGGAATCGATTTAGTCAATTCTGTCCATCCATCCTATAACTCGTACAAAACCCTCATATGACAGTGACCAAGGGAAATTTATAACAAGAGAAGTTGTCTTATCATATTACATGCTTGTTCTTCCTCTCAATTACACAAACAAAATACAACGAATTCGAATTTTGATATTACGAAAGTAATTTTACACAAACAAATTGTATAGAATTTTTGTTTTTGTACTCTTGCTACTACCGCGTGTGAATTAGTCTTGACTGTGACTTTGAAAATTGATGGATTTTTAAAATGAGTTTTTATTGTCGAGTTAGAAATACACTAGAAGGGGTTGATATTCTCTGCCAAGGGGTGACAGCAATTAGAAAAGCTATTTTAATTTTTTTTTATTAAAATTAATTTTCTATAACTTTTAATATTGAATGATAATATTAAATGTACTTTAGAGTTGAAAAGGGCTGACGTAGGGAATATGTATAAACAGGAATAAATTAACCAATAATCATAAGCCTAACCGGCAATTGACTTTTCGTAGGCAACGTACATGCTAAAAATACGTATGTATTTGATCCTACATACATATGCAAATTATACATTGGTTTAAATAATGAATTTTGATGATTCGTTTCCGTTTTACTTGTACATATTTTGGTAATGCCTCTCCTAGAAAATTATTAATGTTTTAAGGAGAATTAATTTTCTACAGCTCGTCTTGAGCGCGACATTAATAAATATACGAGTATACTATCACTATATTGCCTAAGTAAAAAAAATAATTTACTCCTTTCTAATGAAAATTTCCATCTTTTATTTTGTCTAGATATTCAGAAGAACGAAATGAATGACACCATAACAGGTGAATAGCTTCTTAAAATAAAAGAGAGAGTGAGCTACACAGCTAGTAATCCAAATACGAGATAAATTAAAGTTAAAGCTTCTAACTAAATAGGAATTTTTTTTTCATAAAAAAAAAACGTCAAAATTACGTCTTACCATCCACCCACACCGAAAGTCAAAAAAAACCCGGCCAATATGGACTCTAGTTCTGGGCCGGGGTTTGACGATGAGCCGCCACCAGAGCCTCGAGACGGTTGGCTACTAATAAGGGTTCATGTACCCGAACTGAATGTTTATAAATGCCTGCAATTTCCATCGGATCGTTTGGTTTGGGATGTGAAACAGCAGGTGCTCTCCTCATTGCCAAAGGTATGTTAAATGAAATTTTAGGAACATAGCTAATTGAAAAATATCTTCCGATATGCGTAAGATTTAATCTAAGTTATTAATAAGTGAAAAAAATTTCAATGATTTTGATGATATCTGAAATTACAGTGTATATCTCTTATTAAAAAATCCAGTTAAATTTTAGTCAATTTGTTGAACAATAACACAAATGTATAGTTTAGCCTTTACGAAATAACTTTTACCTCATATATTCATAATTCATAATAACTTCTCTTAATCATATAGGTGAAAAGCGGATTCTTCCGTATTTACAAATAAATAACACTATGCAACAAGATTCTACGTAATTGATGCAACCAATTGGAGATGAAACTTTATCCCTCCCATATTAAAACCTCATACTGTTTTTTTGGCCTATAGGTAAATTTGGCAACCCTGTGTATGAGAAAAGTTGATTAAAACTTGATCAAATGAAGCAATTTTAGATGGGTTTTTTTGTATATCGCTTTTTTTTTGGATCGAGGAACTCATTTTTGACATCAGCTTCTACCTAAATCTTACGATAAGTGGCGCTGTCATACAATTTGTCTTATTTTTCTTGAAAAATAATATTTTTAGTTTTATTGTAGAAATGATCGTATATGACACATATAGAAAGGAACATTACACTATATTTGGCACAAAAAAAAGATGATAAATAGTATACGTATACACATATGTAGGCGTGAAAACTTTGAAATAAAAAATTAAGTATACGTACAAAGTAATATTTCTGTGAAGAATTAAATTATTTTCTGACATTTTGAAAAAATATGCCATAAAAAGCTTACAAAAATAACGGTGTTTAAAAACTAAAACTTGAATCTTTTTGAAGGCGGTAAGTTTACTTCCTCCTCTTCCTCGTCGGTATTGTCTTCTTCATTTCTCGTTAGCCACCAGCATAGATCTGCTAACATTGGTAGTAGTTTTTCCCCTATACCGTGTCTCCATTGTTAAAGCGACCTGGTGAAAATGTTCGCCTTGTTCATCCGATTCCGTTGCGATTTGGTGTTCAAACCAATCTATATGGTGATGGAGAAAATGTACCTCCAAACTCATATGTACATCGAGCTTCTCAAACATATTCATGAGGTGATCTACTTTTTCTCTGATGTTCGTGGCACGATGTTTACCGAGAACATTAGCTATTACGTCTTTTATGGCATTCCAGGCATTTAGCTTATTTTCATTTAAAGGGTTATCAAACTTACTCTTTTTTATCAATTTTCTTATGTATGGACCATTAAACATACCTGTAAAACGATATAGCAATTACATAAATCTTAAAAAATCATATTTTATATGTAAATATAAAATACCTTCTTTTACTTTGCTTGCACTAAGTCGTGGAAATATTGACCTTAGTGTAATAAAAGCTGGTCCATCTGCAGGAAGTGCTTTTACAAAATTTTTAAAAATATCCAATTTGATATGTAGTGGAGGTAGCAACACTTTTTCAATTGGAACAAGGGACGTGTGTATTACATTATCTGATCCAACAACTAAATCTTCTCTGTTCTCCCAGTCATGTTTTTGGTATTGGTTCCCTTTATAACGTGTATTCCACCAACATATACAACACATATTCTTCGTATATCCGTATACGCCATAGTTTATTGCTTCTAGTAGATGCCTCACAGATTCGTACGTTTCCTTATTGTTCAAATTGTATGCTATCGGAACGCTAGGTTTCTTGTTGTTGTAGTACAGCAAAACTGCTTTCATCTAGTTTTGTATGAATCAATAAATAACCTCCATTCGGGCGGAATATAAGTCATACCCATTTCTGCAACAAGTTTTTCAATATCGTTACAGTAAACGAAGGTGTTTTCTTCATTGGCAGAGAAAAATGGCTGAAATTTTGCTTGGCGATGACGGTAACCAGTAACTTTAGCATCAGGTGTCAGTAAATTATTTTGTTTTAACTTATGTGCTATATACTCTGCATCACGTTTTGATAAATTGACATGTTTTACCACGTCATCCGTCCAATTTTGAGATATTGGTATCATATTTTTGGAAGCTTCAGATATTTCATAATCAGGATCCTGCAACCGGTTTTGCAAGTTCGCAGTCCATATAGAAATCGTAGTAGGGCTTGGTGGCCGTGGTACAGGAATAGCATCTGAATGCGATAATGGCAGGCTTACATAATCTGTTCCAATATATTTCATTGATCTTCGCGATCTTTTAGTTTTTCCATTTACATCATTCAAACACACATAACAACTCGCTTCACTATGCTCACCTGAATGCACAACCATTCTGAATGAGTACATAGATTCAACACATTAAATAAAATAAACTTACCTGGATCAGTCCAAATCATCGGAACACCAAACTTCAGCTATTTTTTTATTCCTTTAACCCAGAGACGTAAGTCGTCGTAACAAGTTCTACATATATCTTTGGGAGCAAAATTTACGTCTTGAACAACCGGCATCCCAAAATAATGTTCATACCACTCTTTCGCACTAACACTTATACCAATCAGATTGGTTGCTATGCTGAATTTACCGCAAACATAGCAATAAAGCGCTAACTTTCGCAAACATTTATTCATTTTAAATTTATTTTATAAGCCGCTTTACGCTACCAAAATCTTCAGAATTTATTTTGCTGTGGTATTGCAAGAGAGCTGACACGAAACTCACAGAAATTGTGATTGGTAAAAAAAAACTACATATATTAATACTATTTTTGCATGAAAAACTATCAAAAATAAGACAAATTGTATGACAGCGCCACTTATCGTAAGATTTAGGTAAAAGTTAATGTCAAAAATGAGTTCCTCGATCCAAAAAAAAAAAGCGATATACAAAAAACCCATCTAAAATTGCTTCATTTGATCAAGTTTTAATCAACTTTTCTCATACATAGGGTTGCCAAATTTAAATAAAAATAAATGTGAAACCAGACATATAGACCAAAAACCCGGTATGAGGTTTCTATATGGGAGGGATAAAGTTTCATCTCCATTTGGTTTCATCAATTACGGAGAGATGGACCCTCATTTTGTGTCACAGTGTAATTAATCAATAAATTAATCAATAAAAGCACAAGTGGAAACTTTAAATTTTACGAGAACTGCGTCAGTCATAATAGGAATGTGATTCTAGATTAAAAAAAAAAATTCTCAAGCCATTCTAAAACATTCTATGATAGAAGGAATAACATTATTAGTGTGTAAATTGTAAACATAATATAAATGTAAATTTGAAATATTTAAAAAAAAAAGAACTAATTAAGAAATCTAAATTTTTTTTTGGGATTTTTTTTGTAGGAGATATATAACCGTTACCTATTTTATCCTAAAACAAATATCTGTTCGAATCAAGGCATATTTAAGACGTATGTTAGTTGTCGAAAAACAACTAAGTTTACATCATAGAAAAACTTAATCAAAGCAAAATTTAACTGAAGAAGAAAACTACACATTTTATTTTAGCATTATAAAAACGAAAATGAAAAATATGTACATACTTGTATTTTTACATATGTTCATATATAAATTTACCTAGATCGTTGATTTTTCTCCAGTACCCTGTTTTCGTAAATGTGCCTTGGTTTGGTAACAAAAGTCCGCGTACTAGTTCTGCATGACATTTTTGGAGTTTTAAATGTAGAATTTATTCAAGATAAGTGAAAATCGAGGACCGAATCCTTACAAATATTAAATGCTCGCTTAATTAAAACTGTTTATAGATATTTTATTTTCCTTCATTAATGCATAGTTTGCTTTTCTCTTCTTATTATGCTTTCTTCAATATTATTTTATTGCAAAATAAATAACAATCAACGTGTACAAACACTTACACATAATATCCTTGTGCAATGTCTTTACACATTTGACAATTTATGGTTGCCCAATGTTACTTCATGCAATGATCGCACTTCAATTCTGCTTATTATAACACTGGATTAACTTATCATATTATTTTCTGCCTGACTTAAATAGGTGGCCTTTTGGTTTAAGGTTGGTGTTAAATTTTTGTTATTTACCTATGCATGCTGAGAAATAAGACTTTCTGTACTTACATATATATCTTTAAATTTAATACAAACCCATATTAATTTTTTGAAAATGATTTAGTAATTGAAACTGTTCAATTTTTTTTAATAGGAACTAAAGGAAAGTTTCAATTACGGACTGTTTTGCCCACCTTCAAATGGTAAGGCTGGAAAGTTTCTCGATGAAGAGCGTCGCCTAGGGGATTATCCATTCAATGGTCCTGTTGGCTATTTGGAGGTGATTATCAGCTTCTCACATTTATCGCATTTATCTACTTATAATCTGGAGCATTATAGTAATGTACTTTTATTTTATGTTGTCCAGCTCAAATACAAGAGACGGGTTTATAAAATGCTGAATTTGGATGAAAGGCAATTGAAAGCATTGCACACTCGAGCCAATTTACGACGTTTTCTTGAGAGTATCAATGCAGGTCATGTAGAGAAGATTGCGAAAATGTGTGCCAAAGGATTAGATCCAAATTTTCATTGCCCTGAAAGCGGCGATACTCCCTTAACTGTAGCTACCGGAGCTAAAAAACCAAATAAATTACTGATAGCATTAGTCAACGGCGGTGCGTTACTTGATTATCGCACCAAAGACGGTACTACCGCTCTTCATAGAGCCGTCGAAAAGGACTCACTGGAAGCTGTTACGTAAGTCCAAAATTCAAAATTGCTTTGTGAAAATATTATTTTACAAATAACAATATAACAGAACATTACTCGAATTGGGAGCATCGCCTAACTATAAAGATAGTCGCGGCATTACACCTCTTTATATATCGATAGCCCGCAAATGCGATCCAAAGGTAACAGAAAGCTTGTTACATGATCATGCCATTTTGGGTATTCAGGATACTCAGGGATGGAACGAGGTGCATCAGGTGAGTATTTATTTATTTTTAAGTCAGATTTGAAGTGTTGGTTAGATGATAAGTAATGTCTCTCGTAGATAAAGCACCTATAATAAGTACATGTGTATATGTACGTAGGATAACAAGAAAAACAATTTACATAAAGATGTTCTGTTATAATAAAAACTACAAAAACTTTGATTTATACATTGGAGCTGATTTAATGAAAAAAAAAAAAAACAAATAAAAATTGGTAAATGACAGATTTACAATAAATTGTTTAATCTTTCGTCGCTTAGCGTGCAATAATGCGTATACTCGTATGAAACAAATGTACAAATTAAAATTTTACTGGAGAACGAAAAAACTGAATTTAAACCAAACCGTTGCACCTCTCTTTGACTGTACTACATTTAAATTTATGTTAGACTCGCAATATATTTACAAACAATATTTACTAAAAAATGTTGGTCATTTAGGTTTTGTGCGCGATATTTAATCCAGTCAAATTAGTCAAAAAATGGGATTGAGGATACCATGATTCGCACTCAGCTAAGAATTGGGAGGATAGTTTAAAACGCTATCATACAAAAATCATTTTTTCCCAATTTTCAATAAAACGAAAAGTTTTATCTTCAATTTAATAAGACATAGCTTGACAAAAGGATCAGATAATTATCTGTATACAATGTCAATGTTTTTTCCTCTTGCAGTATTTTGTTTTGCCCTTGGGGAACAATTTTTTGTTTGGCGGACAACAGAAGTTTCTCTTCGCAAAAAAACAGAAACAAAACAAAAGAAATACGAGTACTTTTCTTAAAAGAATTAGCTGAGACAACTCATTGGCACTTATTTCATAAATTTTTTACGGATGACTAAACAATCAGAGCTAAAATATATGCATATTTTGCATAAATACTTTGCAGGAGATGTTTCCTATTTAGGATTACCAAATCTTTATTTTTTACTTTTTTTGCACGCCTAGCGACGCTTTGTAAAATTTATATTTTAGCATAGTTTCTGCAATACATACTCGTACTGTGAAAAAACTAAATTAACTAAAATTTATACAACAAATATTAAACTATATATTTTTAGATTGGATAAGATATATCTGGTTTTTAACTTCACCATTGTGTCATTCGCCTACATACATATGTAGATTTACTACAAATGAAATGGCTACTAAACTTCAAAAGAATTTATTTTTCAATTATTAATCATTACCGATATATTTTATACTCGAAAAAAATTGGTTTTAAGTTGAATTGATGAAAATAATAGGCATACAATGAAAGATTTATAAAAATTTTGAGTTGTCTAACAATTTACATATTTGTATAATAGAACGTTCTGAACTTTTCTCTGTTATTCAAATGACAAATTTTTTCACGGGTATTCTATAGTTTTGTTTTGGTGGTGGGTAAGATTCATATATTCATTTAGGTTTTTTTGTATTTACAAATATTATAAATATTGTACCTAGCTTGGTCTGAATAGTTACATATTTTAATATTTTAAAAGCTTTTCTTTATGTATTATAATACTAATTAGTGAAATCATTTACTTCACTATTATCTAATTTTTATTTCTTTGGCTTCAATTTACACTGCATAAATATACAAATGTATATTCGTATCCTTTGAACGTACATGTATAAATAAAACCTATGGAATGGTAGGCCTGTCGGCATGGTCTGGTACACCATTTGGAACACTTATTGTTTTATGGTGCGGACATGGATGGGCGCAACGCTTCCGGTAACACACCATTGCATGTATGCGCTGTTAACAATCAAGAGGCTTGTGCAAGAATGCTTTTATTTCGTGGTGCACAACGTACCGCGCTCAATTATGCCAACCAAACTCCCTATCAGGTACTTATTTCTTCGAACTTTGCTTTATAAGGTTAACAAGTTATGCATTTGTACTAGTGGTAGATTAAAAAATATATTGCTGGAACTTTTGATTTTTAATTTGTTTTAGAAATCAAATAAAATCAATTTAAATTTTTACTGAATTATTCTTAACTAAATACAATGGAAATTTATTGCGGCCGCTATTTACACACTTTTAAATTACTAAAGAATAGATGCTTGATACATTTTCTTTAAATATTTTATTAACAACAATAGTTGAAGGCAGAAAGGCTCTTTGTACGAGTATTTGTGTTACGATAAAAATATTTATATGTTCAGAATGACAATATAATGATTTTAACATTTATTTCAAAAAGGTTGCTGTAATCGCCGGAAATATGGAGCTTGCCGAAATAATACAAACCTACAAAACTGATGACGTTGGTAAGTACATATTCTTCGCACGGAATTCCCTATAAGATGCACGTATGTTATACACATGCGTACATGTAATTTGTCAATTTGGCGTTATTTAGGAAATATGCCTCAAACATATATACATACATTCTTATATATACATATGTACATACATATATCCTATGTATGCAATATATACCCATATAAACATGGCGAGGTCCAAAAGTTCTCGGAATTCAGGTAATACGTTTAGGATGAAGAAATATTTCATGATATACATTGCCCTCTTGAGTCATTTGTTTATAAAAAGCGCATGCGCTATTTTGGTCAAAAACAACGTCACAAAAAAATGTATAGTAAAAGTACATATATATGTATATTTATATGGGAATTTGTGAATCCCATTAGCCAATTGAATATAAAGTCTTTTTTGTAAAAACAGAGCATTTAAAAATTTTTTGAAATAGAGCAAGAAATTGTACAGTCTTTGGAGCTGATTTTCTCTGAAAAGAAACATAAGTTCATTACTATAAACTTGAATGTAACAATATATCTACTTCTTTATTTTACGAAGAATCATCCATTCCACGAACTTTTGAAAACCTACCTTTGTGCCTGTATGTACTTGTATTTCACATGATTCATATCGTATCATCAATCATTTTATAAATATCATGCAGATGTGTGTATGTACTTACATTCATCTCACGTCTTTATATTTAATTTCTTTCACACTAAGATTTGTTCCTTTTCTTTATTTGTCCATACTTTTTTATTTTTCCTAAATCTCTTCCTATAAAACTCATTGCTTTATTTGTACCAATTAAACATTAAATTCCTCAATAATTTAAACTTAAATTTAAAATACTTGTCGAAAAAGTCTAAAAATCCTAATTTTCTAGCTAATTGTAGCACAGACAATAAAATCATTGGACTGGGAACCGCAAGTGAATGTTTAGAAGGAATCTTAGCTTAGTTGTAACATATATGAGTATATAATAAACTATTCGTACTAATTATATTCATATTTTTATAATATAATTATTATTTTATGATTGATTTACACATAACTTATTTTTCTGTTGTAAAGCTTGAACCTTGCTACAAATCTTTGTGTACATAACTACCCAGGCATTAGAGTATTTTCAACTCGTCATGACAACACAGGACATCTCTATCTCTTTCACATGCCATATTATGACAAATAAGCGATATTGCAAAATTGGAATTAAATCAAATGGTGTTCAAATAGGCGAAAGCCCCCTTAACAATGATTTATTATTTAAATGCAAATATTCATTTACGAGGATTTAACATGACCTTCTTAATAATTTTTAATAATTTTGTACCTAGAGAAAACCTTTAAGTAAGGTTAGTAAGTGCATATGTGCGTATGCAAATGTTATATATATACTAAATTATTTTCTGGTAGAACAATTTTTTTATGAATAATTGATGTCCATACTTTTCAAAGTTTTAAATTAGGTTTGCATGCCATCTTTAAATATAAGTTAATACTATATTTATACTCGTATAAAAACATATATATAAGTAAATGGCGTCATAGACCAAACTTGCAATGAATTTTTTTTCTCAAAACCACACTCAAAAGTTGTGATTTTATGCCAAAATAACTTTATGAAAATATGTGTTGAGCCCTTCCTTTTAATTAAGATAGTTCGCATCGCACTTTTCGATTTCCAATAAGAATAACATGGGAACATATATTTTTCACTGACTGTCTGCTAAGGTTGTAGTTTAAAACCACTTATTACAAACACATATATCCAGTATGTATAAATTCTTGTTTTATTAGAGTTTTTATAAGATGAAATCATACTACTTATATATTGCTTTGTTAGCAATGCTTTTCCCATTGTGGCACCCCTCTAAAATATGTCAATAGATTACAATGGCATTAATAAAATTTCTAGCTAATTCGATAATGTTAGCACGTGCCTTATTGGTATTAAATTTTTCCTAACTTTGCTCCATTTCATAAAAAAAATTTATTTTCCATCTTCAAAATCAAAACCATTTGCTTCATATATTACCCGAAAGAAAATTTTATTGTTATTAAGTTTGAATAATATTTGCGCTAAAACTGCTACTTTCAACTGTAATTTGACTTTAAAGATCAGGATCAATATAAAGTAAATAAAGTCACAATAATCGAATCATCTAATCCTCGTACATACTTCATAACCTTCTAATACAGGCTAAGGGAATCGTTCAGATATTTACACAGAAATTTTTGTTGTTCTTTCGCTTTTGTTTAGGATGAATTGAAATCTCAACTTTATTCCTCTTTCAGGTGTGTCCTTATCAACTCTTAGATCTTTCAGTATCTGAAGAACATTTCAAAAGTTTTGATTTATGCACCATACATAGATATATTCAAATCTTTTAAAAACAATCGAGTTCCAGGAAAAACAAAGTAATCAACATCTTTATCTAATAATTGTCAACTTTTTGGAGATTAATTGTTGCTTTCAAATCCATATCACTAGAAATATTATCATCGTTTCCTACTTCGGGCTTTAATTTTCTGACCATTCTTGTTTTGACATTTTTTCAAAGCATCATGGTTCATTAATCCTTATTTTTTTTAATAATGGTTTGTACGCAATATTTTGTAAATTATTCTGTACTCAACTAAAACTTTAAATAATTGTGAGCATTGGTTGGAGGTATGGAAAGGCTCGTAGGTAGTAAACCATTTTTTACTTGAATATTGATTATTAATAAATAATTGTATGTCTTTAATAAAAAATTTTTGGGTCCGATTTCTAGCTACTGGTTTTGTGTTAGGTATCAACCCAGAAAAGCAATTTTTTCCCAAAGTTCAATTTTATGGCTAGCCTATATTTTTTAAATACATATACTGTGACTAGCGTTTTCGGAAGCACGGTTTCAAGCCTTATTAGTACCTTGTTAATTCAATGATCCAAATGTGGTTTGTTACCTTTTTGGGGAAATACACAGTTCAGTTCAGAATACCTATAACAGATTTCATTTCATTTCTGCTTTGTCTATTTTCGTGGTGTTTATGTTAAAAAATTATTTATCCAGACTTATCCAGAGCTAAAACAATTTGTGAGGGCCGTAAATAAAAATGAGCAGTGTTTTCTTTCTGGATAATTTGAGAAACTTGGGGTAAAATATATCCATCACGGTGCGTTATTTTCACAGTCACCTTGACCAGTTTCCGCAGAATTTTATTTCCTTTAGCGAATAATAAGGCGAGCGTATAAACCAGAGCCTAAAAACTATTGAAGAGCGGTAGCAAAGCCAATACTTTCGCTATTATTTTAATAATAATTAATATTACAGCTTCATGGTACCAAAAGCACTGTTGACAAGTGTAATCTTTCTCTTTAAATAAGTGAACAAGATTGGATTTTGCTATCCGTCCGACATAGTGAAATGCTCCAGGTACCCTAAATGCAATTTTTCCTGACTGAAGAAGTCTTAAATGAATAAGGCGAATCTGGACGAATTTTTTATAATCATCTCTCTAAGTTGTCTGGATTTTTATTTTATTTTATCTTCTATAACTGCTTCGTGTACCGCTTAGATCACGCATTTTGGATTTTTTTGAAAAATATCTTGTTAAGGTGCAGTGGATGTGCTCATTTTGGCGGCATGCTAAACATAAAACATTTGTTGCTACCTTACTCTTTGATTTCCGGTTCTGTATCCTCTTGGTGTGGAAAGTTATACACTCGGTGTCAGTATCCTCCTGCATTGGCTAATACTTAATCAGTAACTTTAATTTTGAAAAAATAAAAATAAACTAAAAGCATAAAGTCACAGATTTTATCATTCGATGCGACCACGCCAACATGATATAATAAATGCTAAATACTGCTAGAAATATCTGTTTTAAAAAAATCATTATCAAGGTCAAAATTAATAACAATAAAATTTCCATTCGAATAATATACCATTTTAAGGACGAAAAAACGTTTTTTTTTTTGTTTTTCCAAACTTTGATCTCGTATTGCCCTGAAACTTTGTAATATTTTAAAAAAAACCACCACATAGTTTGTAACCACCCTAATGTAGCTCCGCAAAGGAACGGTTTTGACGGATGTGCTGTGTTTGTTGAAGTTTACTCCTGAATTTCAATTTTTATTTAGAAATGATAGCGGAGCTTTCAACATTGATATTTGCAGTTCGGATCTCGTTGTGTTTATTATATGCAGAAGTTATGGATTGGTACAATCAATTTATTTCCAATCCTCATAACTGCCAAACATTCAGCATGTATTTTATCATGATTTATGTAATTTTTCGTTCTTGGAAAGTCGTTTGTGGACAAAATGTATTTTTTTTAATTTAAAATAGTTATACATGAGGGAATAATAAAATTACGGATAATTTTGAGGAATATTTAATTTGTTTTCTTTGCTTTTCCACTTTTTTATCCTCGTAAAGTTATTATTTAAAGTTTTAGAAGAGAAGTGAAACATGACTAATTAATAGTCCCGCAGCTATGTATAGCGAATCGAATTATTGAATGGTGAGTAAGAAACAAATTAAGTTTGTGCAATTAAAAAGGTGCTCAATTAAACTCCCTTTTTTCTACTTCGTGTGGCTTTGTAGTTTGTGTTGAATACAAAATCCAAAGTGGAGAATATATTTTTATTTTAATCAATTAATGTTATTTTTATTAAATATTTTGTATGTACATATTATCTATTTCAATAATTTCATAATTTATGGTAATTCTTTTTAAATTATAAACTTGGTTATTGCTGCATACGCACATTTGCTGAAATGTATCGCCACAACCCAGTTGTCAATAAACAGAATGTAGTGTGAAAAGAAATTAAATTAAAGTCTTAAATTGTACCTACATACATACTGGTACGCGAGCTAAATCTTAATAAGTATTAAATAATTCCAAATGCATTCTATAGTTCCATTTCGTGGACCGCCACGTTATAATCCTAAACGTCGGTCGGCTGTGGGCTGGCCCATTAGCAGCTGCGCAAGTAGTTGTGCTGGCAGCCTAATGGGCACTCTGTCACGCAATAGCACTTGTGGCCATCACGGACCACCATCACCTTGTCCATCCGAGCACATTCCTTACAGCTCGGCTAGTTCAAGTCTTTCGGAAGGATCGTCTGGAAATCGTTCGCACGAGGATGATATCAGCATTGTAACAGGTATTATTTTTTAATTGTTGTTAATTTTTATTCTCTTGAATTATTTCTATTAAATTGATTATTCAATATTTTTATTTAACCACAATATGCAAAATGTTGGATGATTCAGTTTTATATATGTATTTCTATATATTCCCTACTCTTTCACCTTATCAAGGTCTGCTAATCTCTACTATTCTTATTTGAATATATTTTTACAGACAAAAATTACACAAAATCTGAACTAGGGTCACAATCAATCAAAAGATATGCATATATATGAAATAAAAACTTTAAATTTTAAATATTGATAAGTTTTTATTAAAGATTTTTTTATTTTGGTGAATTATAAATATTTTTCTTTTGTTATTAAAACCATTGTATGTACGGGTATCTGACGGTCACAATAGGCGAGTAGTTAGCAGTGCGTATTACTATTCGGAAAGTTCATACTTAACGATAATTTCAAAGTTTACCGCCAATACGAAGCATCCTTAGATAAAAATATATCCATACAATATATTCGAGGTCTAATCAACGTACCGCGCAACACTTGTATTTAATTATGCTGACTGGCTCGGCCACTTCGAAGGTTCAGTTAATTTTTGACGGCTAGACCGTTTTTGTTCGTCTTCGATTTGTTTTCTATTCTTTGATAGATACATACACGAGTATCAATATAGAAATAATCTCTAAAAACACACACTTTGTATACTTTTTCAAGAGTATTTGTCACAGATTTTTTGTTAAGATACGGACGGCCGCAGTAGCGGAAAAGCTTGAATCATGGCCATACTAACATCCAAAACTAGAGATGGTCAACATAGAACAAACTGTACGTCTCTCCACAACTTTGAGGGAAATTTTCATTTTTGGAACAAAATAATTAGTACTCCTTATTGATCGTATGACCTGGCAGGAAGTCATGATGCACTACTACGAAGAGCACAGAGAGCATAACCCTCACGTTGAGAGTTAGTTTAGACGTCATATCCGTAAACTCATGTATCGTCACTTGTTATAAACAGTGTTGCCATTTTAGCATTTTTACAGCTAGATTTAGTTCTTCTTTTCAACGTTTTCAGAAAAATAATCGGCTGTTTTCACCTTGGTTTAGATTACAGTTCATAATTTTGTTCAAAGAATTTCGAGCAGTGTGAGCGTTTGAGCAACGAGCCCTCGCACTCTTGCTCATTGCTCATTACTCGAACATTTTCGAGCTCGGGCATTCCGAATATTTTGACAAAAACTCTGACTTTGTCTCAGAACTGTTTTTTAATAATTTTATATTTATTTATACAAAGTGTAAAAATCATTGAAACGCCAAAGAAATGTTAACAAACAAAATTTAAAGTTTTTTGTTCCTCTGAGCAGCATCAAACTGCTTGCACTGCTCGTTACCCGGGTATCTAGAGCTCTAGTTTAGATTTAGTAAAATTGAATTTTTTTCTCAACGGATCGCCACAAGCTGCTTATGAAGAAAACGGATAGATTATTGCAAAGCCTTTTCATTATAAAAAATTATTATTTTTTTGTATGTAAGAGAAAAGAAAATTGTGATAGAAAAATTTTACAATATTTTTTGAAATGCAAAGTATTTGGAAATAGTATAATTTATTTAGAAAACATTATTTCGTTGCAAAATGTAACATGGGAGTACGAATTTGCTTTAATTTTAGATGTGAGAAACGTGTATTTTCTGTTGTTTTTTTTTTTTTTCATAAAAAAGAATAAAGCAATTGCATTTACCTGGATCCCTGGAAAAATTCTGACAGGACTGGTTATAATACGTTTCAGTAATTTTGGGTCATCGTTGACATAATATAGTGACTCCCGAGCTACTGTTTGTATGTTAAATCTTAACATCTTACATATTTCGGACCAAAGTTAATATACCATTTCATGTTCATGAAATGTCTAAGCGGGTGGAACAGAATGTTTGAATTTATTCATTGAACACTACGCTCGTTTAGAAAAAAACAAGATCTTTAACTCAATGCAAAAATTGGAGGCATCTGACGCTGGTAACACGAAAAAAACAGATCAGATAATCAAATATTTGATCTCGACTATTGGATGATGATTCCCATTGCAAACAATAAGCAATTTAGCCGTATCACTTCACCGACCACTTGAGTATTGCATTCTTGCCTATATACATATTTATATGCATACACAAATGCCAGAATGCATAAAAACTCAAATGGCAGGAGGCAATTAACCAATGCCTAAAGCTATGCAAGGATTTACGTTACTCGCGGAAAGCGAAAGGTATAAGGAGTTTGAAAATAGGACTCTACAAGCCCGCGAAATTTAAAAATTGAAAAAAAAAGCGTACGGACCTTAGAAATATTTTTTTTTTTATTATATACGAAGTATTTGTAGTTTCGGCTAGAGCTTATTTATATTTATATGCATTATTGAAAAAAATAATATTCATAAATAAACTCAGTATTTTTCAGAAATTATTTTTATTACAAGTATATATTATTATTGAAAATACATAATTCTATTTAATTTAAGTCAAATTGGTGTTTTGAATTAGGTTTAATCAAATTAAATTAGTATAAAAGAAATAATGAGGTTTATTTCTGATGAGGTAAATTACATTAAAAACTTTGGGTATCTCTTATTCAAATTTAATATTAGATATGTTCAAACGCGATTTGTTAAGTATATACAGCTTCCTTGTTTTACTTTTTTTTTTTTAGTTGTTAAATTTCACTTTATTTTGGATTTTACCGTTTTAGAACTCATAGATGCATTATCTTCTTTTATCTGGAATGCTAAATAATCAGAGCTAAAAAAAAACGCTGTATTACAGCCAACTTTTTGTACACGATTACATACGCGATATTGCATTACATTTTTATTGGAGGTTTTTTTTTTTGGTAAAAATGACAATGTTTTAGCATAAACACATAACACATTGCATACAAGTATACACTTTATTGCATTTTGCATGCCAAGTGAACATATATTTCTTAAAGAGATAGCATTGTGGGAGGATATTTTTTCTATGTCTTAAAGTGTCATAGATGGAGTTTTTTTGAAAGTGATGGTGACAGTACGACTGGAGCATTGGGTGGTGGAACGCTTCCAATCCTTCATGATTAAAACACTCCAATTCATTAAAGTGTTGCAGTTACGGTCTTCATAAAAAGTTTTTATGTGTGCTTATTGGAAATTGTAGATACGCTTTATACATGAAAGGGTCATATGCATATACATAGGTATGTTATGTATGCAATCGTTTGCGATATACATATTATGCTACAAGAAGAACTACATCTACTGACTTATAGAGAGAGGTACACATTTGACGACTTAATATATTGTTCCCAATATTACAAGCTATGTAAATACATACATATGTATGTATGTACATAGTATAAAATTAAGAAGACTTTGTACATTCCTACAAATGCGCACATAACTAAGCTTAAATTTAAACCTTCCTAAGTACAATATTTCGCATTAGAGAATCGAGAGACAAGGATTGTAATTAATTACCGATTAAACAAAAAATATAACATCATATTATATGTATTTCAGTAAATATATACGAGAGTTGCATTATATATTTAAGGATTATAGAACAAAAACAAATATTAATCATCGAAAATCACTTTATTGTTTTTCAAAATATTCCTCACTAAGATCTATACATTTTTGCATGCTTTTTATCCAATCAAGCAGTTTTCCGACTCTGATTGGCATATCTCCAAAATATGCGTTCTGAATGCGTTTCAGTTTTTTTTTACTTACGGAAAAAAGCAGTTATTTGGTGTTCAGTCAAGATTATACGGTGGATGACTCTTCAAATCCATGTTTTGACTGCTCAAAAATGCAGTAGTTTCAGTCGATGTGTGAGAGCTCGCATTGACGAGGTGAAGAGCTCCGTTTTCATCCGTATTCAGCGCTTGGTTTTCCTGATTTATTGAAAGACAACTGACAAACAACTGGTTGTGTACCACTCAGAATTTAGTGTTCTGCGTTGTTCTAGTGGTTCGTTTCCGACATAACTGGACATCCAAAAAAAAAAAGCGGCAATCCTTTAGTGAAAGTGCTTCGCGCGCGAACAACTTTTATTGGATTTGGCTCATCTTGAAACACCCATACAACCTACTGCTGTTTAATTTCGGTCCCTTACTCGTATCAAACGACACGAGCTTTTTTTTGAGTGATTGACAAATTTTATGGAATCCAACGTGAACATTTTTGATCCCACTAGTGTATATAGTTGTCTCAATCTCACGATAGGTCACATGACAATCTTACAATATCAGTTTGTGCACAGCATCTGGGAGCTTCATCGCCAAAAATTTAATTAAACTCATCGATGCACATTAAAGTTGTCAGTTACCAGATTGCAATTCTAGGGTTCTCAAATCCCGAAATTTATATTGCAACCATCGTATTTGCTTAAGAGAACAGAAATAGCTGACTCTTAGGAAGCGATTTACAAAAAAAATTACTCATGTAGGACGTGTTAATCTGAAATATATGAGCAAAACCAACAGACATTATATTTCAACACTTTCACATATTTATACATATTTAGATAAATCAATCGGTGACACTAGTGATATTATCAGCAACTCATCTGGTGTCGGCACTAATTCAGACTCCGCTGCGTGCTCAATCGGGCATCCCAGTACTACAGTTGTATGCATGGAACCGTACTCAGGAAATACTACAGGTCATATTTCATTGAAGACCGGCGATGTTATCGAAGTAGTTGGATCTACCGATTGTGGTCTCCTGGAAGGATATATTCGTGGTACAAACCAATCAGGTTTCTTTTCAGCCGATTGTGTGCAGGAAGTGAGCTTACGCCAAAAGAATGTTACTAATGTTTCCACGATGGCAAAGCCTGCTACTAGTAGCAATAATACCATAAATAATAGCTGCCATTCGCCTTTTCCACAGCATTCAACATTGGGAAGTTCATTGAATAATGCAACGAATAAACACGACTCTCCTCAGCTTAGCATCAACGGTAATAGGTTGACGAATGCAGCAAATAGCAGCTTGATATCCCGCTCCAATATAGCTCTAAATCATGCCCATCCCTCACATTCAGTGTCAGTAAATAGCAACTCCTCTGACTCAACCATGAATGCCAGTGAAACAGAAAGCATGAGAAGAACAGGCATGTCAAAGGACAATTTTTGTGGAGAAAGAGGCAGTGGAACTCACGCCTCACAATTAGTTGGTCAATACAACAGCGCTACGGCTCCTCGTATAAAGAAAACGTAAGTATAAATGAAATTGCTATCGTTGGTATAGTATATGCAAGAATATATATTCAATTCCAGAGGATTTAATGAACCACGTACAATTGTTTTGCATAGAGCAAAACGTGGTTTCGGTTTCATTCTTCGTGGCGCTAAAGCTTCGTCGCCCCTGATGCAGTTAAAACCAACAGAACGCTTTCCAGCGCTGCAATATTTAGACGATGTAGATCCGGGCGGTGTAGCTGACATGGCAGGCTTATGCCCAGGAGACTTTCTCCTCGCCATTGGTAACGAAGACGTTCGTGCAGCCTCTCACGAGAAAGTCGTTGAAATGATACGTTCCGCTGGTGCGCTTGTCTCTATGACCGTTATTTCTCCCCCATTTCCTAATCAAATGCATGCTGCAGCACAATTATTGCCCAGCAATCGGCATTTATCTAGCGGACCAAGTACACCACAAGCTCAACATCGGCAATGTGCAACTTTGCCACGTAAAATGTCTCTCAGTCCGAATGCAGCAGCTGCAGGCGTCAGTGGTGGAAGTAGTGGCATCAGCAGAACGCCTGCTCCAATACCGCCACGGCGGGATCCAAAAACAACACTAAGTGTTGGACGAGCCCGTGCGAAGTCTATGGTAGCTGGTTTGGAGAATGGTGGTGAAAAGGATGATGGGGACGTACCACATATCAAATCGTCATCCGTAGAGTCTATAGTCACACCCACACCTATACATCCCGGAACTCCGGTACAATTACGCACTGCTAGTATCAAAGCCAGACCTACATCTAGCCGTATAACTGCCGCAGAACTAGAAGAACTTTTTCAACGTCAACAGGGTGAAACTATTGATGGTTCGAATCGCTACTCTACAATGATGACCACCTCTCGTTTTCAGTCTGGTACAGATAGTGGTGCAGCCACGCCACCGGCTATTGCCAATTCGCCATCGAAAGCTCCACTAGTTTACGGTAGTGTTGCTGAAATGAAGCGTAAAACAAAGATTAAGCATGGTACTATGAGGGCCAAGCCATGTGCTATACCTATAATAGGCGAGACTGGAAATCGCGATCTAAAAAGATTCCATTCAACTCCTGATTTAAATACACATTTAAATGGGTCAGCTTCACCGATTTGGGCAACAGCAAGTAAAGGGCATCATTCACAGGACGATGTCGCAACATTGCATTCTTCAATGCAACGATTAAATATGTTACCGCCACCAACACATCCACCACCGCCACCACCAACTGGACAAGTGGTTAAAGTGGAGACTCGCAGCACAACAGAGTATGAGTCCACACTTTCCCTACAGCAAAAACTTAAAAAGCGTTCGGAAAGTGATGCCGTTACATCAGCTGCTATTGATGGAATTCAATCAAGTTTTAATCCTTCCACTAATGCCAAAATCTATGCATCTCCACAAGAGCTACGTAATGTAATGGCATGGAAGCTACGACAATCCCAGGAAGTGAATTAACTATTTAATTGAATAATAGAATCATTTCTCTAAAAAAATATTTTTTTCCTTTTACAACAGAATCGACAAAGTCAAAATGGTAAAACGCAACAGCAACAGCAGCAACAAAACATCAAAGTACCAGTCGCACCTGCGGCACCATCAGCACCACCCCGTTCTGTACAAGAAAAGGCATCTAAGCCAATTAGTCAATACGCACAGCCAACTACTAGTCAGTCCTTGCTACATCAGCCGCAACTTCAACAACAAACATCATATGATGAAGTTCTACAAAACGGTTTAGAAGTCAACAACACAAATAATAATCATATGGGAACAGGACCCGCGCCTCCGATACCAGAACCAGACTACAGTTTCAGTGAGTCGGATGATGAGGATGAGAACTCAATTTTGGTTGCTAGAAATACCAAATTAAACGAAAAAATCACGCTTATAGAAGTGCCGGAAACTAGTGCAAATAGTCAAGCGAGGTAAGAATTTGAATTAATATTTTATTTCAATTTCACGAACAACACCTTACTCATGCTTTATATATTTAACCAACAATTTCTACAATCTTTTTAGCGGAAGTAGCGGATCTGCTTCCATTTCCCACTCACTGTCCGTCGAAGAACTTCAGCGAGCTCGAAATAACTTGAAACAGTCAAAATCGTCACCCAATGGTTTCCTTAAAATCGAAAATCAACAAAGCGATAATGGGACCACGGCACAAAACCAATCTGCTGAAATAGCCACCGAAGATGAAAGGAATAATAATGAAAACAATGTAGATCAAGCTAATGAAATAAATCAAGATGAAGGTGATAATAGTTCATCAGGTGTTAGTAGTGATCAAGAAGTTGTTGGCGGCGCAGCCATAGGGAGCTCGTCCAAATCTACTGACACTATTAAGAAGAAACCTAACCGTAAAATATTGGAAGAATCCAAAACATCTATAGCACACCAAAAAGATCAAACAACTTCGGTGCACATACAAGTAGATGCTGGAAGTTCATCAGCTAGTCTTCGTGAAATTAGTAAAATCAATACTACATCCACTATGACATCGTCCAATATTGTTGAGGTAAATTTACAATCGGAATCTGCTTCAACAAAACCGAATGATGAAGATCACGATACTTCAGCAGAAATAATAACAGCCACAACGAAGTGTATACCATTCATTGTCGCCAGCACAGCTGCTACATTTGAAGCTAAAGAAACAACCACCACAGTGACTGTGAAACAAATGGTGCAACAGCAACATACTCCAGTAATACAGCAGCAGCAACAGCAACAAATATCAACGAGCAAAACCAAAAACTTAGTAATTCAAAGCCAGCAATTGAGTGGAAATAAAGTCCAACAAAGCGCATCTTGTGGCCGTTTCTCTCATGTGCAGCAGCCTCATTTAAGTCATCAAATGCAAACGCTCACTCCCTCAGTACTACCAATAGGCATACCACAGCAACACTTGCATCCAAATCAGAAACTGCTTGCCACACAGCAGCATATTTTTCTACAGCAGCAACAACAACACCATCAACAGCAGCAACAACAACAATTGCATCAACAGCATTTACAACAAATACTAAGGGCAAAAACAGTCGCCTCTGGCGTCACAGGAACAAATACAGCCGCCATTGTTACGAAACAGCAACAGCAACTACACAAAAAGTCGCAACACGAAACGGAAAATGCAATTTACGAATCAGAGCATGAACAGCGTTCTGAGGACGAAGGCGATTTAAGCCCGTCGCCACCAGCCAAGGGATTCCAACGCCACAATTCTTTAACTAGAAAGCAAGCAGCGGCAATTGCTATGCAACGTGCTAACCGCAGCGTAGCCGTTTCATTAATGCAACTTCCTCCACCTATTGAGGCGGACAGCGATCATGAGCTGAGCACGACCAGCGGTGCTAGTAACTGTAGCAGTAACAATACAAATTTGAACGCAGCAATTCTAAGTAGTGGCAGTCTAGCAGTTGTACCAGTGCCCATCGGTACTGAAAACATTGTATTAGCCCCACCTCCACAATTCTGTGACTGTAACGATATCAAGCACACGCCACAACAACAAGCGCATCACATCGTTAATTCGCACCAGCAACATAACCCCCACAGTCAACAACAACAAAAATTATTGCATTTACAACAGCAGCAATATCAAGTGCAGTTGCGCACACACATGCAAATTCAAGGTGGGGGTAGCATCAGCGGAAGTGGTAGTGGAGCAGCAAGTTTGAGCGGCATTGTGAATAACGTGGGTACCATGGGGCGGGTTCGCAATGTAGGCACGACACCCAAAGCCACGCATCATCGATTACACTGAACGAAACGAATATTTATTTATACATTAGAATAAACACTTTGCTTATGGGTGTATGCATAAATACATATATATATAATATACCATAGTAAAAATGGGAGGCGTATGCCGAATCGAAGTTTATTAGGCATATATATGTTATACATACATATGTATATACAAGAATAAAATTTTATAAGTAACATACATATGTATTACCAAACACTGCTATTGTCTACTGAAACCTTTTCAAAGATAGTCAAATAATTAATAATAGCATGCATATATTTGTGGATTTATTTTTAAATTATTGTTCACATTCTCAGTATTCGCAGATTAGAATTTATAGTATTATTTTATTAAAACATTTCTGGACATAATTTATAACGGTAATAACGCACTCAAGTACATTAGATCAAACTACCACCATTATTTAAGGAAAAAGTTTTAAGCAGACGGTAATCTGAAAATTAATTAATAAATTCGAATCAATATTGAAAGGAAAACAATGTAGAATAAATCAAATGTTTCAATGCACATAGGAAAGTTATGAATGAGTAACCAATCCCTAAAATAGATTCGGTAAGAAATATGAAACATAACATACGAAGGCAACAACCGAAAAATTAATAAAATTAAATAACTTATCTCATTACATACACACACCGCATTTATATATGGATATCGATAAAAATATCAAATACTGAAATAAATACACAGTTAATAGAATGATTGAATTGGGCTAATTTCGTGGAAGGCATGTTATCATATCTCATTGAGAAAAGAAGGGAATTTGAAAATAATAATAATAATATACACTGTTACCACCTTTGCTTCAAAATTCGTATGTTTTATTATATTATAGTTAATATATGAAAAGTAAAAATTAAATTTAATAAACATTAACGGATTCAGGTAACGAATTTTATTTATGTTCCGCATTTTTTTATAAAAAAATTACAGTTACACAAATAAATTTAAAACTTCAAACACAGCTTATAAACTAAGAAGCACGCACAACATTAATTAGTCCAAACTCTTAGCATGTTGCAAAAAAATAGCGAAGTATTTGAATTTCCATCGAAATCCTTCTCTTCAATAATAGAAAAGTTTATTGATCTCAATCGGGTTTATATTCATCGGCTTATGAATTCATGTATGTACATATGTATATATGAGCTGTTAATATCTTATTTTTTAATTATTTCCGACTTGCGTTATTTAAACTGTAGCTATTAATATTTATTTATTATTAATATAGTATGAACTAGATCAATTTACAATACGGACTCGTAATGAAATTACCTATGCATAAAAGAGAACTCGATTCTCGGTTGGTAATAAAACTAACTTTTTTAGTTTAAAAATACTTTAAACGTACTCGTATAAGCAAACATTTCTCATTTAGAAAATTATATTTTTTAAATGGATAACGATTAGATGAAAACCCATAAAATCCTTTAAATTTATTAAATGGTGCAGTAAAAAGCGAAATCACCCCAAAAACCGATATTTGTTATAAATTTTGTACGAAAATTTCAAGTTTTAAATATATGGTTTATGAATATTTTAATGAAAACTGTTAAAAGATAATAAATAAATATTTGTAGCGGTTAACTTCATAAATAAATTACGTATAAGGATTGTAAACAGCTTAAAGTCATCTATAAGTAGATATTAATTCAGGAACAAATAATGCTATTAAATTCTAAATCTAAAAACTGATTGTATAAATTTTTACACGTTTCTCCCACCGTCTCCTGTGAGCATAAGTAAAAATTCAGATATTAAACATAATAACATCCAACGTAAAAAATATTTTACTACGCAGGTTGACATAGTACGGAATATTTAGAGCAACAGATCAAATTCGAATATGCTTATCTCATGAGTCCAAGATTCATCCGAACGCTCAATCGATTTCCTCAATTTTGATACAAAGTGTTCTTCACCGCCGACTTCTCGACAGTGAAAAACAAGCACTCCCATAGATATCTTTTTTTTGGTTAGTGTTCGTTTGCTATTATTCAAATCGATGATTTATTCAAATCAAACGCGTTGTGATTGTAACGCTATCATTGAAGTCCTTTTTTGGAAAAAAAAAATTCATATATACACCGCTTAAAAGACGTATCTACGGAATACCAAATATATAAAACGTTGGTTCATCCGCATACCCATATACAAGTAAATACATACGTACATATTTCTATGCATGCCGTTGATAATATAGAATCTTAACTGCTAATGGTTACTTTGTATTGCTGCTTTAGCTAACATATAGAAAATATATTTTAGATTTATCTTAAAGTAAGTAAATTCAACCTCAACGAGGATATTTAATAAATTAAAAAAATACATAGTATAGTATGTAAAATACCTATAAACAAAAATAGACACACAAATTTCTCATCGATTTTCATTTACGCACACTAATATATACATATAAATATATGTGTTATAACAAAGCAAGAACTGATCATAAAAAAGCCATAATTGTAGTATGGGAACATGAACCACACAATTTTGAATAAAACTCAATATGAAATAGATTCTTAAATTTCTAGATATTTTTGGCTGAATGTAAGTATGCACTGTACAATCCACAGAAAGGGGAAACTCACAGTCTGCGTCAATTATACGGTTCGAACTGCCACCCGAATGATATGGACTTCGAATTCTGGCCAGACCAACATTCAAAATTATAGAAAGTTTTTTTCCAAATACGGTCGGCCCTCGGCAGTGACACAAGAAGAAACTGTCTTTATCTCGCTATATCTTAATTTGATATCCTCACGCAACTTATGCGACTGAGTAAACTGACGCAAGACAATACCAGAAGTTCCGTCAGGAGCGGGAAGGGCCTCTAACGCTAAGAAAATAATATGAGCTCCAGAGCTAAATAAAGCCGGTGCATTCTTCACAGAATATCAACCCCTCCCAGTGTATTTCTGGCATGAAATGAAAGTTCCCCTTTTAAAATCCATTAGCCGTTAGAAGGCGATTTAGAATAAACTATAGATGCCTCTATTTATTGGAAAACCATGAGGACGCAGAACACGAATTGGAAGAGGGGCTTGCTCTAAAATCGCTTTATCGGTTATAATCTGCCAGTCATATATACATACGAGTATAATAATAACAACAACAAATAATATAAAAAAATACATATTCTATATATAAACAATCTCCTCCACTAAAATTGTATCCCTTACGCAAAGTATGCACGCTTTGGTACATACACACATACCTATGTACATATTGTAACGTTTTCCGTAGTTGCCCTCGATGATTTCCCAAGTCCCTCGAGTCTGATCACTGGATTGCTAAATAAAACTTCCAAGGTTTGTTCGTTTGGCCTCTCAACCGTCAGGAATTAACTCAACGTTTATTAAGTCTTAAATAATTACAATTCTTTACTATAGCCAATGGCTTATTTTACAATTATTTATGGCACATAATTATTCTCTGATTCACTCAGCTTATCCGTTTCTAAAAGACACACAGCTCACAGCAATGTTAACTTCACTAAGTTGTCTACCCGTCTCTTCTCGTGATAGCGACTGCCGCTCTTTTTATACCTGTGGATGACCCAAACATTCTGTTCACGCGCTTAAGGATAGGCTGATTATTCGTTTGCCTGCGGTAGCTGCAGCTGCTCCGTTTATCCTTAACGACGTGGAATTTCCTTTACACTGTCTACCCTTTTGTTTGTCCTTGGTAATGGTAATTTGCAACTTACTGCCGCTTATTTATTTTCTGTCCTTTTCGGGGAATCGCCTTTACACTGGTACTCATTCAATCTGTTCTTCGTATATGGGGATTTCCGTCACAATATTTAAGAGTATAAGTTGTAAAGCCTAATTGACATTATTTCGTTTGTGTGCATTTACATATGTGCATGCAAAAATTTACGTGATTCTTTCACATTTCTATGTTTTAGTGTGGGCAATGGACATAAAGGTGCAATTAGACTTGGCAGAAACGACAGTTTTTTTTTTTTAAATTTTCAACTAATTGCGAGAGTTTGTTGAAATTTGATATTTCTGTAATTTTGCTTATTCCAAAATGGTGTAAAGGGAATGAGCATGAACAAAATAGATTTGTTGTTGACAAAAGATGAGACTATTCATTTGGCGACCGAACTAATCGAGTGGTTAGTACTGCGTACTACCATTCGAAAAACCAGAATTCAAGTCCTATTCAGAATAACATTCACAAATTATAGAAAATTAGTTTAAATAAAAAATTAAGCTAATTTTTCTAACTTCGGTCACTGCTCGGCGGGAAATGTTAATCCTTCCGAGTGTATCTCTGATATGAAGTAAAAAGTTTCTCATAAAAAGCATTCAGCCGTTCGAAGGCGGCTTCGAATAAACTGTAGGTCCTTGCAGGAGGAGGAGCTTAACTGAAAATCCCTTCAGTGGTAACAAAGTGCCACTTATATATACATATATCTATATATATATTAAGCGGCCGCGATAGCCGAGTGGTTAGCATTGCGTACTTCCATTCGGAAGGCCTGTGTTCGAGCCCAGGTTCGAGCAACATCGAAAATTATAGAAAATAAATTTTTCTAATTGCGGTCGCCCCTCGGCAGGGAATGTCAAAGCCCTCCGAGTGTATTTCTGGCATGAAATAAAGCTCTTCATAAAAATCCATCAGCCGATCGGAGGCGGCTTAGGATAAACTGCAGGTCCCTTCATTTGTTGGTAAAAACATCAAGACGCAAAACCACAAATTGGAGGAGGAGCTCGGCCGAAAATCGCTTCAGCGGTTACAAAGTTTTTCTAAACTGGTGGTTTTCCATGAGGCAATACTTTTGCTGTTACTTGATTTATACTCAGTTTAGCTTGCCGTTTCATAACGAACAGACATTGCTGGCATATAGTCACAGTTGCTGCATAAAGTGGTCGAAAATCGGACCTCTCGAATGGAATTTATTCGAGTCAGCTGCGGTGGTTACTTTTCCTTACAAACCGTTATATTTATAAAAAAAAAGAAAAACTCTTGGCCATAATATTAAATTATATGCGTTTTATTTTTTCATGAAAAATACATGTCTAAAAAACACCCTTTATAAGTATTTATGCATATATGTACGTATATTGTAATGGGCGATTTATAACCGCTGAGAAGCGATTTTCGGCCGAGCTCCTACTCCAATTTTGGTGAGGATCTTGATGCTTTTACCTCCAGTTTCATGAGGAACTTTTATTTCATGTCAAAAATACACTCAAAATCAAAAAAGCAAGGAACAAAACGATGATTATCTCAATCACCTAGATACCTTGAACATAATAAAAGCATCAACATCAGACAAATAGTTTGAGCTATTTCCAATCAAAACAATAATATTCGATATTACTAATAACAATATATCTTTTAAAGTTGCTTTTTATTTTTTTATTTTCTAAAGCAAACTTGCACCTTCCCATTCAAATTAGATATCAAAAGTGTGCGTATCAAATTTTGCAAGTTTTTTGTCCAAATGAACGCAGTTTATATATTGTATATCAATTATTATGTATACATTTCCGAAGATATTTTTTAATTTATTTCAAAAATGCCAAAGGACGTGTCAAACCTGCGCTGAGAACTCCTAACACGACTCTAATAAGACAGGCACGGAAAAAAGGAGAGGTAAAGGACCAGGTATACATATGGTATGTGGAAGGAAGGAAGTTCACCTTTCTAATCTTTAGGAGCCGCCAAACCTACCTTAAGCCCTTAATTCTTTTAATGTATTTAAGAAAGTGTGAATGCATAAAAAACGTTCGATGTTATTATATAGTTATGTACAAGTATATTGAATTATGTTGTAGAGTATTTAAGTAACTTTTGTACAAATTACCTAAATTTCCTCGCGTGTATACAGCTCATTCAATGTCATAATATGTAAATGATAACATGTATGTGTGTCAAACATTATTAAAGCATTTATCAAAGTATAAACCGCACAAATATGGATTTATATTATATTCATTCATATATAACAGATTCATATTATATACAACTCATTAATGCCATTATTTATTTATTTATTATTTGGTTAATTATTTTTATGACAAGAAATCTATTGTATCTGAATTCACTCACAAAATTAACACCCAACTTAGCAACAAACAAATGTTTATTTCTTAGATTCGACTCTTATACTATTAACTGCGTTTCAAAAATTTAAAACTAAAAACACATTGATGCACGAAATCATAAAAACTAGTCATTTATTTGTGATACATGATTTTTTTATTACTTCAAACCCCCTTTTTAATTAATTTCTCTCACTAGCCAGCCTCCTCAAATGTTCTCCTTTGGGTTTAAGTCAGGAAAAGGTTCGGGACACTCGAAAATAGTAATTTCCTGATTGGCAGACCATTGTTTTGTGGAGCAAATAACGCGAATGCCAGCATTATCCCGTTGAAATGTTAAGAGTTTTTTCATGAAAGCGACTGAGTGAGGAAAAATTCTCTGCTTCTTTACGAAGACATAACTATTCAAATCATCTGGATGTTTTCTCGTCAGAAAGAATTTGATTTAATTACCATTTCATAGTATTTCAGAAAATTTGCCTTTCATAAAGCGCTTTATAATAATTCAATAACTGGGTTTCAATTGATGAGAATGATAAGAAAGCAGAAAAATATAATGGATTTACTTATTCTTGAGGGAAAATTTCTATGGGTTTAAATGTGTAGTAAAATTCGTTACATATGTATGTACTGACAAATTGTACAATATTTAAAAGTAATATCAACAATTCCACGTACATGTGTACGTACAATGTATGTAAGTAAATTTAGGACACACATCCCTTTAATGTCGCAGAAAGAGCAGTTTAATTTCTTAAATATGCATTTTCTGATATAATTAACTTCTTTGGGAAATTGTCACATTTAAGTAAGAAGCAATCAAAACAATTGCAAGAACGCAAGTTAAATCTACAACTACTCACACTTACAACGCTGGTCGTTGTTAATGTTTCTTTATTAAAGTTTATTACCGCTTGTCATCGCATGCAACTTAAATGTATGAGGACAATTCTAAATGCTTACGAGCATGCCTTAATTTATTTGCTTGTGCCTTGCAGTAAAATAAAATCTAAAATTTTAGATACATATGTATATGGAATACAAAATATTTTGTAATATCTAAAAACGAGAGATTAGTTGCTAGAATTATACTTTAGGTTTGGATGAAATCTATTAGAAATAATAAATAAATTAATATAATAGATATGCATATTAAATATTTCTATTCTTCAAAATATGTGTCTTAGGTTTTGTGTAGTTCTTTTTACATTTGAAAAAGAAACATCCATACCTATGTATGTACAGATTCTTAACAATTGTCTTTATTAAGCCAATATACTAAGAAAAAGGAATTTTATTTTTCATATCTTTCCTACAAGCCATGTACATAGTATTTAAGGTTCTTATTCGACGCTGACTTCCATAGTAGGAGTTTTCCATGGTGAAGTTTTGTGAATATTTATTCAAGTTTTTGGTCTATTCGTTTATATTTCATTTTGTGCAAGGTAATCAAGTTAACTTCGTCAATCGTCAGTCTCACGCAAGTGATGACAGCGTAAAGTCGTACAGTCAATCAGGTAAAATCGTTCGTTTTGGCTCTAATTCGCAGTTACATACGTCCCTCTGTGTTTGTAGAAGGCGGGACAAGTTTGCATGTTGTTATATATTGGATTTTAAGCAAATCTATTACATATATAGTTTGTCAACGAGAATTGATTAACTAAAATGCCGCGCAAAAAAACCAAAGTGGACCCGATTGAGGAGTTAGAGACCTGCACAAAGCTATTATGTGACCAATCTCACAACCATATGAAAGTTCGGGAATATAATAGAGCTTTGATTGGTTACAATCAGGTATTAAAAATAATAGTAATATCAAAAATTCAAACCATTTTATGAAGAACGTAAATTTTTAATACATACTTATTCGTATTTGGTACCGTTAGTTTGATATAAAATATATATAAATATGTTACGAAGATATAATTCTAAAAATATCAAGTAAAACTCTTGAAGTACTGATCACACATTTGTATACAGTATAGACAGTGTTTCAATGTGTTTACATCAATTTGTGGCATCATCAAAGCATTGCAATCATAAATAAAGAGTAACACTGCTTATAATTGAAACTGTTCGCAATTCCAAGCATCATATAATCACCTTCAAATGAATTTCCATTTCAGATTCCATCAAGGTTTCTTAAGGAGTTCTCTAGGGCAGCCATCTAGGCCCTATTAAATAAAATGCCACTTTCTCACGAAGACAGCGATTAACACAATAGATAGCTTTAGTTTGGAACAATTTTTGTTGACCTGAGTACCACTATTTACCCTAAACTAAGCTTCAGATATCAGATTGGTGTGATAGTCAATACAACCAAAGGCATCTTGGTTTTTGTAAAACGTCGGTCAAAGGAGTTCAATGTTCCTAGTGTTACTAAAGCTTTGTATACAACATTAGTAAGACCTATTTTGGAATGAGATTCGGTAATTCGGAACTCGAAGTATCAAATCTACTCTAATAGGATAGAATTTATTCAAAACTTATTCCTCCTTTTTGCCTTAAGAAATTTTCATTAGGACTCTCAATATATGCTACCACCCTATTACTAGTTGTCTGAAACTTATTAACCTACACGTTCTTTCTAGTCGTCTGGCCTCTGCATTGTTTGTGCCTTGATTTCAATTCAAAACCAATTCAAAGCACTAGTTCTAGCACGTGTTTTTCATATTAAGAAGTCAAGTTTGTCGACCCTCAATTAATTATTAAATAGCATTTTATATTTCAAGTAAGTTATTTTTGAGAACAGCAAAACAGGTTCCGTACTTCAATTGGACTGCGCGCCTCGTGCGGATAGGCGAAAGGTGCATAACACGTTAATAATATTAAAAAAATAAATAAATAAATAAAAAAATAAAACGATTTTATTTTAAGAAATTTGAGATATGATTCTCTTTCTCAAGGTATAATTCGTATTTTTGAAATATGTTAAAATTTTTATGAAATAAATTATGTGAACGTTAACAATACTGTAATACCACGGCCGCAATAGCAGAGTGGTTAGCAGTGCGTACTATCATGTGGAAGGTGACGGGTTCATGTCCTGATCAACATCAAAAATTATAGAATATTAGTTTAATAGACAAAATTAAGTTAATTTTCTGAGCGATTACATATTGCCAAATATATATAAGTACATATGCATGAATACACATCTATATTTTAATATTGTTTACACCATGATAAAAATATTCATTGGGTCTAACCGCTAAGAACCAGTTCGTAAAATAATTGATAAATATAAAATTAAATGAAAAATTATTATGGCAAAACTGTTGTAAAATATAATTTTATATGGTGGTCATTGGTATGACCAGTATGTACATACTGCTGCTTAAAGTCGTTTTTTAATGTTAATGGTAAAAGGTTAGGTAGATATTCGTGTACCTTCCCGACAACCAGCATACAAAAATTCTGCATTTATTATTATACCTTTCATGTAGTAAGTAGTAAGTACCAGAAGTAGAAGAAATAGACCTACCAAAACAAACTTGATAGGCAGATGCATTTTTAAACTTAAACGATCGTTTGTTGGAACCGGCCACTATAGCATATACATATACGACTGATTTTTCAGATTTGAAATTTTGTCATAAATTCGTCAAAAAAAAAGCACCTAAGAACGTGAAATTTGTTATTCTACACATGTATAATGAATTATATCTACAAGAATTTGAGAATATATAGTATGGATGTATAAAAGAAAATTATTCAGCATATATGTATAACCAAGACAAACAAATTATTTGTTAATATTCTAATGCCTCCATATACTGGACATCAAATCAAATGTAATGATGACAACGACTATGTTTAAAGCTTCATTTAATTTCTTTTGTTTGGAAAGTCTCTTATCATGTTCACGTACTCCATTTAGTATCAAGCGATCAGAAACTAGATTTGTGTATCTCCTGGTAAAGAAACCAAGTTCATCTTTGCCTGAATTGATACAGAGTCCACAACGACCTTAGGCATAATTCTTCTGACATATATGGAAACTTAAGATCCCCTGAGCATACAATGGTTATTTTTTAATAAAAGCACTTAACAAATTAAGTCCATCAAAGAAATGCGGCTAGAGTATTCATATAGGCTTTTATAGTGATAAGAAGTAAATGAAAATGTTAAAAAGATGCAATAGTTGTGAGCTCCTCTTATAATTTTGTTGTGATAAACCAGCCGACTCATGCAAATGCAAACGAACAAAAGTTATAATGAGCCGAACACATAGTTCTCGGAGTTATAATGGTGTTAACTTACGAGTATTTCTCCATGCAAACCAACAACAAATATTTTAAACTTGTATACAATTTTACGATATTACGATGTTTTATGACATCTTAAGAGTACCCAAGTATGTAAATGATTGGTGGCTAAATAAATTAAATCATGCTTAATGATGCTGGACTTGCCCAATTTAAAACAAGCAAAGCTTGTCGACTGACACCTTGGCAACAGGAATATTGAGTGTTTTCATAATAAGGTTGTTTTATTAAAAAAAATTTATGTTACTAAATTGAGAGTAATACTATTCCTCTGTCAAAAACTTGAAAGATTCCAGGTTTCCTAATAAGGATATAATACTTACTATTGACCACTGTTAAGTTTCTGCATGGGCCAATTCAATCTCAAAGGAATGGTGTGAACAATTTGGTCACAACTTTACAATAAATCACTCGGCATACTCCTTGAAATTGGTTTATAAAAAATATGACGAATGTTTTAAAGAATATTTTAGCAGTAGACAAGGAACAAGAGTTGCTGCAAAGTTTTATACGAATAGGTGTAGCCGCAGATGAAGAGTCAATAGATGAGTCCCCCCGAAAAACTGGTAGGGGTCGATCTAGTTCTTTCTCGCGCACAAATCGTTTCTACAAAGAACGTCGCACGTCTAGTGTATTTCAAGTTGTTCAAAATTCAAAAGGGAGTCGAAAAACAGTAAAATTCATTGATGAAGCAGAAAAGAGTGGAGGCATTGGAACAAGTGGTCGTGGAAATCGCATAGAAGCAGAGTTACGAGCGGCACGAAGAAAGTCCGAAGACCAAATATTGAAAAAGAAAACCAAGGAGAATTTTGTCGATTTTTATACTGACAAAGACCGAGCAGCTGCTGTTAGTGCCGGTACCTACGATATTAAACAAAGTTTACAGATAAAACAGAAGCAAGATCGCAATGAAATTATGCAAATACCGGATGAGGCTGATATTAATTCCATTATAGCACTGGGATTGAAAGAAATTAAAAATGCAAATCCAGAGAATGCGGTGCACTTCTTTTCACAGGTTCGGTTTGGAAATGATGCTTCTTTTTTATATATGTACATATGTATATATACATATGCAATATGTCCATAGCACATTGTTCGTACTTACATATGTACCGAAAATTACTTTGGTACAGTAAAGATTTTAATTAGATATTATTTAAAAAAAAAAATTTTTTTTAATTGCAGGCACTGGAGCTAAATGACACTGATATAAATGCATTGGTTTCTCGTAGTAAATGTTATCTCTTGCTTGGAGAACCTTCTAAAGCTTTAAAGGATGCGGAAACTGCACTTAGTGAAGACAAAAATAACATTCGTGCCATCTTTCAAAAAGCAGAAGCGTTATACTTTCTTGGTCAGTTTGAACAGAGCTTAATGTTTTTTCATCAAGGACTGCGTGCACGTCCCGAATTGTCATCTTTTCGTCTGGGTGTTCAAAAAACGCAAGAGGCTATTGAGAATACCATAGGCACGAGTAAATGTTCGTTATATACCACGACGTCCCTCAAAGATAATGATTTTCCTTCTAAACATGCAAACACTAACCTTTGCCAAAGAAGTTCTCAACGTACGAATCGTCCGAAATTGTCCACAGGCGAAATGGAACGACGGAATGCTCGAAAGTTATTAGGCGAATTGTGTGTTGACAAAGAATATTTAGAAAATTTACTGAAGCACCCCGATTTGGTGCGTGCTGATACAAACTCGGAAAGTATTTCAAGTTATGCAAAAGAGGCAGTCAACTTTCTCAAAAAAAGACAAGAATTCTGGCGACAACAGCGTCCTTGTACAGCCCTTCCGAAATACAAAAATGCTCCTCAAGACCCTTTACCAACATGGTTTTAAAATGTACTAAAAGAGCTTAGCGATAATTCATTAGAACGACGACGAAAAAACGACCTAAGTAAAACTAAATTTCGTTGCTCCAGCGATCGATAGTGTTCTTTCCCCATGAATGTCAATTAAAATACGAATGCATAGCTTTGTTTTATTTTTATTAATATTTTTTTTTTTTGAATATGCTACAACATTTATATGTATTATACTATATATTGTAATAACATTTCTATACATATGTCTGCATCGGCTTACGCATAAACTTAAATAATTGTGTATTTCAGGTTCCTAATTTTCTGTATGAGACAAGCACTAGTACTATATTCATATGTACTTATTATAGAGAACTTAATGTTTCGGAACTTTTTTAAATGTTTATAATAAGTAAAGAAATTTACTAGCAACAATAATTTCCTGGCTTGCATTTTCACAATGATAATGTTTATAACTATTAAATATTTCAACAATAATACGCTCAACCAAAATTGTTCAAATATTTCATTGCTACAATTTAATTCATAAATACGGTTGGCCTTGTCAACAACAACATTATCATCAGAATTGGTACAGTTAGTTAAATGATTTGAATGGTCTATTAATTCTCAAAATTTGTATTCATAATCTTTTTCAACATTTTCTTTCAAATCAACGACGATATAATTCTGATTACATATGTAAATAAAACAAAATGCACTCATATTAACAATTGGGTCATTAAATATTTTAGTGGTCGACAACGCCAACTGTAAAAGAACCGGCCGTATTATTTTATTATTTTATCTTCTTAGTTTTTTCAAATTATTGAGCTTTGCTGACTAGTTTTTACCATCGATGTATGCTAAAAATCTTATAAGGAACATAGATGTGATTACCCTCAAAAATGGATGCTGTTTGTAATAACGTAATAACAGTACAATGTAGACTTACTGTGTTTTAAATATTTATTTTATATTGTACTCGTATATCATTGATGCTTTGTGTACTTGGCATATTTAACTTACAGTTACATTGTACATAAACCCAGAAATTATAAGTATTAGTAAAATATATTTAAAGAAATAAACTAATTTTTTTTGTTATGTACATATGCATGTGAAAAATGGAAATATTCACACACAAAAAGGGAACAAAGCAAAAAAAAAAAGTTGGAAAAGGTTAAAATATTTCCAAAATGCTTTCTCATTTAAGAGAAATATATGTATATTGTGTTTCCTATTCATACTAAACACGCAAGTACATACTATACATATTTTATATATACGAATATACATTCCGAAAGTTTTCACTTACTTCCTAATTCCTGACTTGCGCCTTTAAGCATGGTGGAATTGTTTATAACTTGGTGTGACATCCTTATTCCGGAAAGAAAAAGGTAAAGGTAATGAAAAATGGAAACAATTCTTTTGCACTGCATTCCACTTTCAACAATATAATCGGAAAACTAAAAGCAATTTTATTTAAATCATCAAGAACTGCTTAAGCGAAGTATTTCTATTACTATTTTTGAGTATTACACTTAAAATAAACCACATCTTCAATAACATTTTGTCGAAATTGTAACAAATAGTACCGATAAGCCTATTTATGATTCAACATACCCTCATTTTGAAGTAAAATTTCGTTTAAAAACCTGTATTTATGTTTCTCTAAATGATAAATGCATGCATATGTTAATAGGAGTTAATAAATAAATAATTTAATTTAATATGTCATTTAAACGATGGACTAGAACTTGTTCGACCTCTTTGATAACCAGAATCAGAAGAGGTCATCGTGAGGGTCTAATACAGTTCCTGGTTAATTCACTTCAACCAAATATTTTTAACCTAATTTTGCTTATGTTTTCATTAAGTCATAAATGATAACATATTAGTGATTGGAGTGTACTTTCGATCTGATTATAACGAGTGGAAAAGGTATGTTAACTTAATTTGCTATGGAATGTACCAAGTTTTATTTTGATTTTTCGTATGCAGAAATTCAATTTAAAAACACTGAAAAGTAAATTTACACAACAACGGGCAACTTTAAAAATTAGTTATCTTAGGAGCTGAGCAAAAAAAATTCTTATCATTATTTCATATGTTGTTCGTAGATATACGTATTTATATATGTGTTTAATTTTTTCTTCATGCCCAATAATTTATGACATTTTTGTCGGTTACTATTATTGTTAAAGTTTTACTTAGATAGTACAGCATTTGCCACTTGGAGCAATTTCATTCACAAAGTCGGTAGCGCCAGCATTGATACCTGGTTTAAAACAAACAAAATCTTTGTTTTTATTTAGGGATTTAACTTAAAAAAAGTTTTAATAACATGAGCATGAAATTATATTCACACCGATGGATAAAGTATAAAGAGTTTAGTTTGGTTTACAAATAACTATATAGGCATGTCCGAAAAAATTTAACATGGATACTTACTTACCTTAATTATTATTACTAGATCTTGTAGGTAGAGGTGGCGCATTTCCACTACGGTTAGGTATAGGCGGAGGACCTCGTCTTGCCGGTAATGGTGGAGGAGGACCAATAGGTGCCTGTTGTATAGCTAATTGTTTTCTAGGACTTTCTGCCGACGTGACATTAGACACAATTTCCTGGTTCACTACTGGTGGAAACGGCGGTGGAGGATGCCTAGGCGCTGGTATTTCGTCCTGAATTTCTTCGTAAATATTAGCGCTACCGTCGTAGAAAGTTAAAGCAGCTTCTTGCGTTGGTGTTGATACCGGTGTCCCATTTTTGCTCAGGCGAGGAGGGGTGGGTGGAAATGATCCATCAGCAAATTCAACAGGTGAGATACCAGAGGACGAATGTATTGAAGATGATTGTTGAGTTTCAGTAGGTGACTGTGACTTAGAAGAGGAAATACTCTCGTTTCCTTCGTTATTTGTACCTTTACTGGAAGTTCCTATTTTTGAAATATTTTGATTAGAGAGAGAAGACATTGCTGGAGGTTGTGAAGGTTGTGGCATGAATGGTTGAGGTGGTAAGAGAGGTTTTGATGATTTTAATTGCAACATCTCTGGCACCACACTTATAACACCGACGTGGGGTTGGTGACGTGGTGAATTTTTGGGTGACATAGGCATTGGTGGACGAGCAGGGGCTGGTCGTGCTGGTGGCTGTTTAGGACGACGTGGCACATCAGGAGAGGCACTAAATAACTCTGCCTGCTCTTGTGGATTTGAACATAAAGGTATTGTGTTTGTTGTGCACAATTCAATTTCATTATCAACTATAGGTTGCCAATTAGCGGTCTTCAATTCCAACTGTAACTCCAAACCACAAATGCGTATAGATTTTTTATTACTGGCATGTAATGCTGATTCACCGTCCCTGAATGTTACCCACATTGTGTCCTCTACATATCGAACAAGCGTAACCTCGCCAAGCTTCGACAACTCTTGGATGAGTGTGGACATAACAGCTTCATCGTAAATAGTAGGTCCTTCATCATTAACGGCATCTTCTTTCACGTGTACAACAATGGTAGAGTCAGGTGGTCCTAAATCTCTAATAACCTGTTCGAAAACCTAATAAAATAAGGGAATAATAAATGTGTTTTAAGAAAAATAGATGTAATTAAACCTCTCGTCTTCTTTGTGTATCAATTTTAACAATTTCAGCATCTATTATAGCAATCACAGGACGATGATCACTTTGCTTTAACTCTGAACGGCCATAATGAATAAGTTTGCCCGGATTCCACTCAACGCTAGTAACATCTGTCTCGGCTGCTAAAGCCTTACGCCGGCGCCATAGCACACGATCGGTCCAGGCAGGAGCTCTTTGCTTTTCCGACGTATCATATTCATCACTAAACAAATCATATTTATACGTCGGATCAAAATTAATTTCCCCTTCCAAAAAATCACTGAATACATTCCCAGATTCTTGTTCCTTACGCAACTGATCATTTATTAGTACGCATTTAAGATCCCCATTCTGAATGGCTTCCTTCAAATCTTCCTTTTCCATATCGATTCTGTAATTAAAATCGCCACACCAAAAAACCCAGTCATGAGACTTTAGTGTGCGACCCATTGGAAACGCTAATTTTCTTGTTATTTCAGCATAATCTGCGTTACGTTCAGCAACCTAGAACGATTTCGTGGAGCACGATTTATATAAAAATTTTGTAAAAGTACATAGATGTGAGTAAATGTATAATCATACAAAAAGTACCAAATTTTGGTTTGGTTGCATTTAGATACCTGCATATATGTATATACACACAAAAACCCACCTGTGACTGACCGGCGGCGAAGTGAGCACAAACAAAGCACATCGAAGTTCCATGCAGAACAAAACGTATTGCACATGCTCCCTTATTGCCTGTAGCACCACCCAATCCGGTTTTAACACAATCAATCGCCACATCACGAATAAACGGCGCATGCTCAGGTCGAACATATATATATAGACATACGCCGACTAACTGTTGATAAGTGAGAAGTACATAATCATTGTTGCGAGAAATAGTTTTTTGCAATTCTTCTGCCCATAATTTGGCATTATCAGTGCTGGCAGCAACAATGTTAGAGGCGTTCAAATCCACAATCTCCTGGAAACCGATGGCATATATATCAACAGGAGCACAAGCATTCTCTGAAGGGTTATTTACATCGACCAAGGCTTTAGCACGGGCCAAAGAATGACAATCAAGAAGCCAATCGGACAAAGAGTCCTTAAAAACGATACTTCTAAAGTGCTTACCGCCATTTACATTATAAGTACCCACAGCAACTCGACATGTAAGAGGGACAACGTACTCCGCATACCGTTTACACATTTCTCTCAAAACTGTTGTTGGTGCATGCAGCATATTTGATGGCAATAATATCCGAGCTCTATCTGCCAGCTCTGAAGACAGTGTTGAACCGACCAATAAAATGTCAATAGCTTCCTGTTTTGAATTATCTAACAAATTGTTTTGTATAGTACGAGCGGCAGAGCGTGCGCCATCCATTAGTTTGGAGCCACCCTGTATTGCTCCAGTACCTGCGTAAATTTTGCTAACCTCGTTACCGTTATTTATCCACATTTGACGAAATATTTCTTCAAATCTAGAAAAGTTTTGTTTTTTCTCTCCTAACTTCAGAGCTTCAATTTGTTGTATTAGCATCTCTAAACCTAAATACGTCTGCACACAATTCGTACGATCCAAGCAATCTAGGCAATTTGTGCGAATAACACCAAATTGCTCTCGCAACAGTTGTCCCTGAGACGCGTGGAAATAACCATAGTTCACTCCGCAAACTACCAAGCGCTCTTTAAGTTTTGAAAGGGCACCAAAGTTTCCACCACGACACTCCTGGTGGTAATCAAATATAATATGGGGAACATCTTTGTGAGTTGACATATTATGGTGTCTTTGGAATTCGTTACTTAACATAGCCTCTCCTTCTTTACTGCCAATCATTGAAGTACCCAAAAGGTTAATAATAGCCTGATATCCGTAACGTTGTTTCATCATCATCATGTGTCGATCGAATGCAGCAGCTGAAGCCTCAAAACCCCGAGATAATTTTACTTTGTGAGAGCCCACTTGTACACCTGGTTGTTCCCAAAAAAGGGGGACAGATCCACGTGTTTGTATATAACTAGTCACATCACTATCCACATATATGACCTGCTCTGTTTCTACGAAGTTAGCCACATGTCCTTCGTCGTTAGTTCCTTGAAAAAAAATCATTAAAAACATGCAAAAAAAAGGAATGAATCCGATTTGAAATAATTGCTTTAAAAAAAAACGTATGAATATACTTTTTCTTAAATTGAATTATTGAAAGCATACCGAAATTATTTGCAAAAAAACCACATGAGCATGCCACGTATTGCTTATATTGATTAGTTAAAAGGATATATGGGAATGTTTAAGAGATTACTATCATTTAAGTCACAAAAAGGTTAAGTCATCAAACATATTTTAATAACTTGAAATAGGTATATAATTATGTTTCCTATCGAGCTTTCTTTGAGTGTGCAGATAATTTTATTGAAATAAAAAGCAGGTATTACGTGTACTTAAATGCTTTACATACCTCTCACATTAAATCGAGTTCCAGCACGCTCACAACTTAATCTTGATATAATAGCAGCTCGAGCTTGTTTAGCACCAATATAAACTGTGCGAACCTCTACATAACCACACATTGCTTTCAATAACCATGAATGACAATCGACACCAAATCGAAGCATATGTATGTGCATCATTCGATTCCAAAAGAAACGATTGTCTGTTTCAGATATTTTTTGGCGCCGTTGAGCACATAATGTTATATCGAATTTCTGTACGCAAGAGCTCATCGAAATATTCGAGTGTGCAAAGTAGAAAGTCCCCGAGTTCAGCAACTTACGACACTCCGATATTTTGTCTTCATTCGGTGTTGCATTTTGCAACGCAACAAACTGCGTCTGTGTAATTCGAAAAACTTCTATATCGCAGATTTTCCCCATAGAAACGCATCCTGTAACAAGCACTAGAAACAAAACCGTACTTTCCCCAGCATTGAGTTGTAGGACCCCAAGGCAACCATATGCATCACATAACTTTACATATTGCTTACGTATTACATCCGTTTCCTGATTGGTAAGCAGTGCAACGGCATGGGATTCAAAAAGAATACTATCACTTTTATTTCGATGCTCCAGGAGAACACTATAAGGTGATGGTGGAATAGACTTCTCCAGTACTCGTATGACCTTTGACATAGCCATTGTTAAGAATAATTTTAACGATTTTTTGGTATGCTTATTAAATTTGTTATTTTCTATACACTTTTGTATGCCTTGTCATAATTTTCGCGTGTTAACATCTGAAATAAATAAGGACATTCATGCATATTTACATAACATGTAGTACTTCAATACAACTTTAAATACAACTTTTATCATTTTCACATAACCCACCTTTTAAACTTGTATTGAAATACGATTTGTATAACAAAATTATAAACAAATTTACTACTAATCTTTTAAACATCGACAAATACGATCAATACAACTGTTGACAGTCCTACTTTTCCAAGCATTTTCGAACGTATTTATTTTCTGCACCTTTTCAGTAAAGGCCAAAGCTTTATCTCCACTTATTCGGCGTAGGCACCATTCACCATAATTATACCAACTTTATCACGCTAGTCGTTTCTTCTTTTTGATTTTTGGTGAATTAGAGACACCAAAGGAAGTCAAATCTCTTTCCACTTGACCGCTGATACTTCAAATTTTTATTCGGTCTAGTTCTTCGAGGTCTACAAAATAATGCCGTCAATTTTTATTTCCCATGGAAACTACTATATTACTAAAAGTGGAAAACGTTTATATAAAGAAATATCATTCATTTTTATTAATAATAAATATAATTAGATACATACATATATATGTATACTCATCGCTGTAGTTTGATCGGTCAGAACCAAACGTTCATAGACCGTGTCCTTATACATTTTGGAATTAAATTGTACCAAAAAGCAAGATACAAAAATAGAAGGAAGTTTCAATCAAAATTTTAGGGTGTTTAAGGTCCAATTCTGCGAGAAATACAAAAACTACGAGAGTCAACGTCAGCTGAATTTGTGTGTAGTTATGAAACCATTTTTTTTTATGTCGTCATAATTTTATTTAATATCAGACGTAAAAAATGTAACGACCGCAATACCCGAGTGGTTAGCATTGCGTACTACCATTCGGAAGAAAAATTACAGAAAGTTAATTTTTCCAATTGCGGTCGCCCCTCGGCAGAGAATATCAATCCCTACGAGTGTATTTCTAATTTGAAATAAAAGCTCCTCATAAAAATCCGTCGGCTGTTCGGAGGCGGTTTAGAATAAACTCTAGGTCCCTCCAATTTTTTGGTAAAACATCAAGACGCAAAACCACAAATTGGAGGAAGAGCTCGGCTGAAAATTGCTTCAGTGGTTACAAATCGCCTAACATACATATATGTATATCTATAAAACAATAAATGTCACCAAACAAACCACCTTCAATTTTTTCCTTAAAAAGTACAATAGTGGCAAGAATATAATCATTGATATAAATTAGATAAGTAGGGTTTTCTTAAATAAATTATATTTTTATATCACATACCATTTTATAAAATACCTTACTGTAAAATTTAATTACATATGTATGTATATCCGCCCCTTTAATCGCACCACTAACCAACATGAATGTGATATAGATTTTTCACAACACTTCCAAGTTCTACCTTCCATGAGTTACTCAAATCATCTTTCCACATTATATACTTTGTATTTTTATACTACAGTCAAAACGTATTTTATATCACATTTTAAATATTACTGCCTTAGGTACCTTTTTAAACTCCGTATAAATATCTTCCATAATTTCATTATTTCAACTGAAAGTTTCTGTAAATCACAGATTGGGTTTTTAGAAATAAATTCGCAAGATAACAAATACAACAATCCCCGTTATTGTTTTTGCTTTTGAGTAGTGATTGTCAAAATCATGGACAATTTATTGCTTTTAAAAATGTGCAAGCTCTCTGGTCCACTCTTTTCTTTGCGTAAACCACAATCACATTACCCATTGTACACAATATTGGAGATTCTCACGTTAACAAATATAAAATCAAATAAAATTCAATAAAACAAAACAGAAAGAAGTGCTGCCAAATGAATACATACGAAACTTTCTCAAATTCACTCATTTTGTAACTGAGAGCATTCCCCAACTCATATTATAATGTTGGCAGCAGTGTTAGATCGGGGAACTTTCAACAGCTGATGTGTAAAAGGCGCCAGTACCACTAAGTAAATAAACAAAAACTATTTGGAATTAAAAAGAAATTTGCTTCAGCAGAAAATATTAAAATTTTGTATTGTTTATTATGCTAAAATTTGCATATTTATAACATTTCTGAAAAGTGGGATTTACAGAAGTTTTTTATTACGAAGAAGAGGAGCAACAATTGTCTTTAATTACAATTTTACTCCAATATTTTATGGAAAAAGAATTAAATATATAATCATATTAAATTTTAACATTAAAACTATGATTATTTCTGTAATATTTCCGGTTTAAGCAAATTTCTTTCGAATTAGGAATATTGAAATTCTTTTATTTACATTATTATTTATATACTGGTGGCTTTTGCACATCAGTAGTTGAATACTACCTGTAAGGATAGTGAGGATAGTTCCCCGATCTAAACCATCTGCCAACTTATAATCTCTCAGCCCAAATATTAGCGAATTTGAGTAAGTTTCGCATCTAGTCATCTTTGGCCATACCGAAGACAAAGTTGTCCAGACACTAAACCAAAGATGACTAGATACGAAACTCTCTAAAATGTAGATAAATTGCGTTCCTCGATTATTTTCTTTGTGCTGGTAACAAAGCCAAATGAAGGAATTTTGAACAGCTGATGGTAAACAAGCCTCAGTACCACTTCGTCAATAATGAAACGCACCATTTTTCATCAGAAAACCTTTTTAGGTTATCAATAAATTTTCATTGAGCACGATAAATTTGTATGTTAAAATTAAGAACAAATGTTGTTTGTATTTATTGAAGTCAAATATTTTCCAAGCACAGCTGAATATTTATTTTTACAATTTTTTATTATCAAAAAATGCCCAAAAAATTTCCAGAAATCCCAAAGTATCTAGTCATCTTTGCACTAAACTCTTTATTTTGTGTGAGCGTTCAAAAATCCGCATTTTTTATAACAATTCCAAACAGTGCCACTGTGTTAGAAAAATACTTTTTTGGATTTTTAGAGGAATTCTCCGTTTATTATTAAGTACAACAATCGTTTATAATTGCACTTTCACTGCAAATTTTTAATGAAAAACAATCGAATATTTAATTTCATTAAGTTTTACCATTAAAAGTATAATAATTTCTTTATTTTTATTGCTAAACAAATATATTTTCAATTTAAAATAGTGGATTTTGTTATTTACGTAGTGGTACTAGTGCTTTTTGTACAACAGCTGTTGAATGTTCCCCGATCCAACACTTCTGCGGGTACGCTCTCAGCTGCAATATTAGTAAATTTGAGTAAGTTTCGAATCTAGTCATCTTCGGCGAAAAGTTGAAGTATTCATTACCCAAAAGCACATATATGTATGAAAAATTCGGTTGAATGTATACACCCGCATACTAAGTTTCGTTCAAATATCTCAAAAACCGTGAGACTAGTTTTTACTCAAACAGGTAGACTGACGAACGGACATGGCTAAATCAACTCATTTCGCCGATGTAAGCAACGGCCATAGCTTTTGACAATTAAGAAAATAATTGAAATTGAAATCCGTGAATGGCGCATTGGCGCCAGTGTTAATATGAGGGTAATTTCGTAGAGTTACATATATATTTATCTTAGACGTCAAAGCCAATCTACCACGCAACGTGGCACAAAGTCCTATCTCATCGACTTAAGAAACTTTACTCCTGTTGATACTTTACTTTCCTAACGAACACACTTATTATCAGATGTTCTTGTTAGGTATGTGCTTTATTTACAAAATATGAAATCAGCTGATTACTTTATATGGGACGAGAATCTGTCAAAGATCTATTAATATCATAGCGGGTAAACAGTTGCTTCTTTTTAAAGAGGATATACTTTTAATTAACCTTGAGTTAGTATTAAGCCAATTATAGATTTACTATAAGCTTATACTGAGATTTAAAATAACTAATTATAATTTTAAGGCAACAAAATAGATCATCGTGCAGTATGACAGATTCCAGTAATAAGGGAACATCAGCTGAATTTGATGCCAAATATGGTATTTTAGATATAAATACACCACCACGCTCTCCGATGTGTGGCCGATATAAACAGTAATATCTACAAGGGAATATCTATATAAGAGTGAGTTACGAATATTTTTTATTTTTATTTTCAGGAGCTTCGCATATTATACTTTACGTGCCCGACTACCAGTAACACTTACCAGTATAATCGATAGTATAACTAAAGACAAAGACGATTTGGTATCAAGGTATGGTGAGGTTAGTAAATTCTTAATATTTATAGAATTTACTTGCCTTTACAATCTTTAGGTAAAGATATTTTTAAGACATTTTTAGCATAAGAAGTTAGTGGAGATTATAAACAACTCGTACATATACTCTCTAGGAATCTCGGGAAGAAATTAAAAATATCATTGGATCAATATCAAAATTAAAGTATCAACTGCAAACAGATAAATCGATAGAAACATTCTTTGGAAATGGTTTGTTATTATTTACATTTAAAAAGTTCCTGTTAATTTCATATATTTTCTTGTTTAGAATCCGACAAGGAAATATGGAATAACTTTATAAAAAGTATGAAAGACGAAGAAAACAGTTTTTTCAAAACTTGCTGGCTGTATGCTGAATGTTATATGTATCGTCGATTGTCGTCGTTTTTCGAAAACTCTCAAACATTGACGAATTTTGATTACTTTGCTAAACAAAAACAGAATGCTCTCATTACTTCAATAAAATGCGTAGAAGATATACTGTGCGTCCTTCAAAACATAGAGATCACTTCCGAATCTTTGCGATTGATGCTTAAGGTATATTTTAAATCGATTTATTAGTAATATATGAGAATCAGCATGACAATTTTGCAGCTTAATTTATGGGGTAATCGATGTGATCTGTCTATTACATCTGGAAAAGAGGTTAATATTGGTGACAATCCATTTGTCTTTGTACGAAGTTTTGATAAAAAAATTATAGTTGATGATACCATCGCAGTTATTGAATATTTAAAATCAGAAATTAAATACAAACCTAGTGTTGTGGAATTTGTCTGTGACAATGCAGGATACGAACTTTTTACTGATTTTGTACTTGCTGATTACTTAATAAAAAGTAAATTGGCTGAAAAAGTACGTTTTAATTTGAAAGCTATTCCTTGGTTTGTGTCTGACGCAACGATCAAAGATTTCAATTGGACCCTACAATATTTGCAGAATCATTCCATACATGTTCTCCAAGAATATGGAGGAAGATGGCAACAATTTCTAGAAGAAAAAAAATTTGAAGTAGAGTCATTGGAATATTTCTGGACGAGCCCTTACGAATACTACAAGTAAGAAGAAAAATATTCTAAATATAAGAATATACATATGTATATACATTCTTTAATAATTATTTTTATATAAGCAATAATTTTTTTCAAAGTTCTGGCAGATATATGATTTGTAGCAATAAAAAAATTTTCATTAATGTTTAGAATGCGCGATATTAATCCTGGCTTGTATAAGCGACTTTCAGAAGCTCAACTTATAATATTTAAGGGGGATCTTAACTATCGAAAGCTTATTGGTGACTTCTCTTGGAGTTTTACTGAGCCATTTAAAACATGTTTACGTGGTAACATTATGCTGAACAATATTATCCGATGAAAATAAATTTGAATTTTATTCTACAGGTTTCCTACCAACTAGCATTATTAGCTTACGTACCGTAAAAGCAGATTTAATTTGTGGCCTTTTGAACGGACAAGCTGAAACTTTGTTCCAAGCTGACAAAAATTGGATGACGACAGGAGAATATGGTACAATACAATTTGTAGAAAAATCAACTTCGTCTCATTAAAGAAACAAATACTACAAAATTTGAATTTGTCAAGCAATATGCATACATATGTACATACATAGATACTTGATAAAACGAATTATGTAAGTAGAGGTAAAACTATGTTGGTATTGAAATAAAATTCTAGTCCATTATTACAAAGCATCGTAATTGAATGTATATGTGTAAAATGTCCATTCTCTATTAAAAATTTGAACTTTTATTAATAGTTTTTCATATAATTTAATTTTTATCTTAAAATCTTCCATTTTAATCAAATTTTATAACTTTTGTCTCATAATTTTATAAAAGGTTAAATTTATTCTTTTCCGTATGCAATTATACATATATATAAAAATCAATGCAAATTTTGATGAACGCCTATAACTTGAGAGCCACCAGATCAAATTGCACCAAATTTTCAGGAGTTATAAAGGAATATTTGGAGAAGATTAATGTGAAGTTTTCATGAGATTGGCGAAGCCGTTCAAGAGATATGACCATTTTAGTGAACATTGGTCGCTACCCATTCAAAATACATGCAACAACAACAAATACATCTAAAATTCCAAAATACGCGTACATTACGTTGTATGTGGTGTTGAAAGAGAAAGAGTGAAAAAAATTAAAATGAAAATAAAATTTAAAAAAATTCTGGTTTAAGAATAAAATTTTTTCGATTAAAACATTTCTTCATACAAAGCTAGCAGTGCGCACGCTGAGGCCCGCTAGTTATCTATATTTGTTGTATAGGTACCTTTCATAGATTAGATTAAATTAATTTGACATGGTTAAACAAATTCATTTCTTTGCATTTGCTTAATATGGTAAATTCTTAATCTGGACAATTGTTTCCTGACAAAAAAAACACCTTTCCAGTATTCCCGGAAGAAAAGTGGTCAAAAAACATTTATTAGTAATTATCAATCGGCAGCCTTGCAATCATTCAAAATTAGAATAACTAGCTCATAATAGGCTTCCTTCTTTATTGCATTATGTTTCGATGGGCTCAGTTCAAAAAGAAAGGGCTGTTAGATGAATCTATTTAGGAGAGAATATAAAAAGGTGGTAATGTCAGGCGGAGACTCATTACATGCGAGACATATGTACCTTGGGTAAGTCGGGATTGAGTCACTTATCAATATAGAACTAGATGACTTGGGAATTTTCGTGGAGAATATTATTTCGACAGAAAACTTGTACCGAAAACAAAAAAATATATATATATACATATATGTACATTCTCTTCTTCTTTGGCGTAGGCACCGCTTACGCGATTATAGCCTCGTCAACAATAGCGCGCCACTCGTTTCTTCTCTTTGCTGTTTGGCGCCAGTTAGAAATACCAAGTGATACCACGTCGCTCTCCACCTAATCCTTCCGAGGGTGTGGAGGCCTTCCTCTTCCTCTGCTTTCGCCAGCGGGTACTCCATCGAATACTTTCATAAATTCGGACGACATGACCTAGCCAGCGTAGCCGCTGTCGCTTGATTCGCTGAACTATGTCAATGTCGTCGTATAGCTCGTACAGCTCATCGTTAGACATCACCCAGACTTCTGCACCATATGCCAGGACGGCAATGATGAGCGACTTGTAGAGAGAGTTTGGTTTTGATTGCCTACCCAGTCCAAAGTAGCACCTGTTGGCAAGAGTGATTCTGCGTTGGATTTCAAGGCTGTCATTGTTAGTGTTGTTAATGCTGGTTCCCGGATAGACGAAATTATCTACGACTTCGAAGTCGTAGTACGATGACTGTTTATTTGATGACAGAATATATTTCGTGTTGACCTCGTTCACTACCAGACCCATTCGCTTCGCTTCTTTGTCTAATCTGGAGAACGCAGAACTTACGGTGCGGTTGTTGTAGAAGATTGTGACTGGTCTATTTAGCTCTGCAGCTCGTATTATTTTCTCCAGCATCAAATTGAAGAAGTCACGGCTCGGAGAGGTCCTTCCCAATTCTGACTGCGCTTCTGGTATTATCCATGGTCAGTTTACAAAGCCGTATGAGTTTTGGGGCGATGTCAAATTCAGACATAGCAATATTTTAAACTTACTATTTACCACCTCAATTTGCAATTCTCATTGAAAATATTTCGCTGAACGCCATTATTTATTACTATTTAAAAAAAATTACTATATGGCAAACCACACCTAAGCTTTTATATGTCAAAACTCTGCTTTATAATCAAAATCTAGAATTAATGAAACTTTTTATATCATGACACGTTTCATTCCTATCATCGATTGCTTTTACACACATGCTTGGAAAATTATATCAGCAAACAATGAAAAAATAGTTGCGCGACAAGGTCAAACTATTAACGTAGATTTTTTTCCGCATTTTTTAAGGTTTCGTGTTTATTTAAAGTTGAACAAATTTATCATAGCAGCATATCATAAAAATGGCGAATGTTCCGGCGAATAATATTAATTCGGAACCGGACTGCATTATTGATATAAAAACTCCCAGAAATAGCTTTTTGTCTGCTCGCTACAAACAGTAAATATACATATGTACATATTTTGTAACAATACATTAAAAATAATAATTTTATTGAAAAGCAGAAGTTTCGCATACAAAACTATGCGAACCCGGCTGCCAACGATTCTCGAAAATATCGTTGAAAGCATCACTAAAGACGCGGAAAATATAATTGCTGAATTCGGAGAGGTTAGTACTCACACGTTTAAACTAATCAGTGGCCACAAACAAAACCGTCTAACTGGAGCAAAATTTAATTATAGGAACATACATATGTATATTTTTTTCATACGGTATTCGTATGTAGTTTTAGAAAAATTTACCACTTGAATTTAAAAGGACTGTAGTGCTTTCAAAATATCGTATATACTACTATAAGAATTTGATGAATAATATGGATTAGAGTAAATTACAAATACAAAAAAAAATTTCAGGAGGTTGGTAAGGACATTTCTGCTGTGGTCGATAGGATTTTTAAGCTAAAATACAAACTGGAACAGGATTATGTAATGAAAACATTCAAGGGAGAAGGTAATATTACTTATGTAAATATATACATACATATGCATATACAAAAGTGAATATATTTATTTTATCATACTTATGTTCATACATACATACATATGTATGTATGTGGAAAATTTTCATATCAAAATTGATAGAACAAGATAAAAAACTTTGGAATGATTTTCTTAACAACCTGAACAACGATTCAAACACATTTTTAAAAGCATGTTGGCTATATGCTGAATGCTATGTATATCGACGTTTATTTTGCTTCTTCGAAAATCACAGAATCCTCAAAACATATGACTATTTTTCGAATAATAAAAAAAAAGCTTTCATCATTAGTGTACAAGCAATCCTTAGCGTACTGGAATCTAAGGAAACACACATATCTGATGATAATCTCAAACTTTTTTTAAAGGTAATAAAAATCTTTTATTTTTTAATGTAATAAATATGAATTTGTACTGTTTTAGCTGAATTTATGGGGAAACCGCTGTGACTTGTCTATTTCATCAGGCAAAGAAGTGAAACCTGGCGATAATCCATTCGAACTTGTTAAAACTTTAGATAATAATATTATTGTCGACGAAAGCTGCAAAATTATGGAATGCTTGAAACATGCTGATCGGAGAAATTCAATTATCATTGAATTTATTTGCGATAATGCTGGTTATGAACTTTTTACTGATTTAATACTCGCCGATTTTCTAATCGAGAGCAAATTAGCTAGCAAAGTGCGATTCAACTTAAAAGCTATGCCTTGGTTTATATCAGATGCAACAATCAATGACTTCCGTTGGAGTCTTCAGTATATGAAAGATCACTCCTCACCTGTCTTACGAGCGTATGGTAAAAAGTGGCAAACGTTTTTAGCACAAAGCAAATTCGAAGTAGCTAATATCAACTATTTCTGGACAAGCCCATATGAATATTATAGGTTCGTTCTAGTTACATTATTTTTTACAAAATCTATTAACAATAAAAGAGTGCAAATACTAGCGCACATTTGACAAAAAATTAAGCTTTGTTTACGCTTATCGATATTTGTAAATAAACGAGATTTGTTCAATACACCTTGCAACATATGTACATACATATACATACTTATGTATGTACATCACATTAATTAAAAATTAAATTTTTTATTTCTAAAGATATTTTTAGGAACTGATTGCTTATTGTTTTTAAATGTAAACAAAAATTGATTTATCTTATGGTATTACAGAATGACCGAAATCGATCCGGAATTGTACAAAAGGCTTTCTAAATCTCATTTAGTGATTTTCAAGGGTGATCTAAACTATCGAAAACTCATTAGCGATTTTTCTTGGGATTTCACGGAGTCTTTCAAAACATGCTTAAAAGGTATAAATATATATTAAATATACATGCATATACATTTATACATGAATGTACAAGAATTTATTTAAGAGAAAATCCTAAAATTTTAAATGGTACTAAAAAGTTAAGCTTTATTATATACCAGCAGATCGCAGCGTGCTACACCTATCAAAAAACTCAAGGAAATCTAACTGAAATTTTGAATTTTCGATTCTTTTTTGGAAAACGTAACGAAATTAATTGATTAAAAAAATTTTTTTTAACTTTTTTCTATTATTTTAATTTTATTTTTATTTTAAAATTTATTTTCATTTTAATTTTTTTTTCACTCTTTCTCTCTCTTTTTCAACACTACATACAACGTAATGTACGTAATGTTCACGAAAATTGTCATATCTCTGGAACGGCTGCGCCAATCTCATGTAAACTTCACATTAACCTTCTCCTAATATCCCTTTATAATTCCTAAAAATTGGTGCAATTTGATCTGGTTGTTCTCAAGTTATAGGCGTTCATCAAAATTCGCATTGATTTTTATATATGTATATAGATTACTGATTGAAAATTTTGATTAGTGCTATGCTGTTTGTAGTTGAGCTAAGGAACCAATCAGATTGGTTCGGCGGTTTCGGCGGTTGGCGTTCGTTCGACGAAAATCCACATATACATACATATAAAACATTTGCAAATATATTTAATAATATTCTTGTATGTACAGGTTTCCAACCAACAAATCTTTGTAGTTTGCGCACCATAAAATCAGATTTAATCTGTGGACTCTTGGAAGGACAGTCAAAGAGTTTAGAAAAAGAAAACAAGGATTGGATGATCACTGGAGAATACGGAACAATACAATTTGCAGGAAAATGTGACTGCTTAAATGAAAGCGATAGATAACTAATCATTCAAACTATGAAATTATTCCATGAAATTTAAAAATATTAAAAATTGGTTGTGAATATTTGTATTATGAAGATTCTTTTAATTTTTCAATGAATTTTCTGTTTTGAAAATGAAAACTGACTACGTGTTTGGCCATATGTCTTATGTTTACCATGAGCACATCCAGATTTATAACTTTCAGGGTTCAACCATAGTTGACGGTTTCCATTTTTGGATATTGCTTTGAAAATAAACAATGATTTTTCAGAATTCTCAGTATTTAAAAAACCGAGCAAGCAAGCAAAGCGATTTTATTTGCCTAGAAACAAGAAAATTCAAATTATAAAAACAAAAATCATGAAAGTTAATAATTATGTACATATGTAAGACTTTCACGTAAAGAACTTTTTCCAAAATTTTAACGATATTTTGTCATTCGAGATAAATGTAAAATAGCACTAACCAATATGTCTTGCATGGGCTGTGAATTCGATTATATAAATGGTATATTGAATACGAAAACACCACGGCATTCACTAATATCGGCTCGATATAAACAGTTAAGTAATTGAGAAATGAATATTAGTTTGACTGTAAATTTGAAATTTTTATCTCCTTTAGAAGCTTTGCCTATTTCGTATTACGTTACAGACTTCCACAACATTTAACTGAGATTATGTTAAATTTAACAGAAAATTTGGAGACTTTAGTGGCGCAGTATGGCGAGGTGAGTAAGAGGACAACTTCCTTTTGTCAGGCGAAAGAAGTTTGAATAAAGACAATGATGTTAATTTTCATTAACAATGATGTCAACCGCACGCAAATATTTAATAGATTCCAATGCTAATCAAAATTGGAAGAAAAATCATAAAAGAGTATATGTATATAAGTATGTATAAGATTTATAATTTCATAACATTCAGGAATCGCGTATGGACTTCGCAAAGGTAATTTATAGAATAAGTCAATTAAAGAGCCGTTTGGAGCGAAATGGTAAATTTCATCAATTTTCTGGAGCCGGTATGAATGATCACGAATTTAACTTCATTTAGAAATTACATCTCAAACTTAATTTTAAATTTAGAGCCAGATAGAGATTTTTGGAACAACTTTTTATTGGATCTTGATGAAGGTCAGTCCACTTTCTTTGGCAGTTGCTTTCTTTACGCCGAATGTTATGTTTTCCGACGACTAGTGTGCTACTTACAAAATACTGAAACTTTAAAAGGATATGACTACTATACTGATAAAAAACAAAAGTCCTTAATAGCTTTTTTTTCAACAATTGAAGTCATACTCTTTGGAATACGTACAGTTGGGACCTCTGATGATGTATTACGCTTTCTTTTAAGGGTATGTATTGTATTATATTTAAATATATGCATATGTATATGCACATACGAATATTCCATTTCATTTTGATGTGAAAAAATGTCGATTTTCGCTACGTACATAGATCAGTTCTAAACAATGTATGTATGTAGCTGAGTATATATCGTTATATTAAAAACAGTTTTTTTTAGTCCCAACGATGTAAAAAAGAGTACAGAATAAATATGTATGTAAATAATATACAAAAAGTGTATAATATTAAGAGCAATTAATTAAATTAAACTTTCAAACTTTGCAAACATACCACCCTTATTCTGCACGAATCATAGGTCGAAATCGTAAATTACTTTATAGAAATTTTTCACTCACACTAACACTTTATGAAAAGTCTTGTCATGCTTTCGACCTTATTTCATTCGTTTTTGTAGCTTAATCTTTGGGGTAATCAGTGTGATATATCAGCCGATACCGAAAAGTATACCATAAAACGGAAAGGTCCTTTCGAACACCTACGAGCTTACGAGAAAAACATTATAATAGACAGTACGTCGTCAATTATTAACTCTTTAAAATCGGCAGACCATTCAAATCCTGTGGTGGTTGATTTCATCTGTGATAACGCTGGGTATGAGTTAGTTGTCGACCTTATTCTGGCTCATTATTTACTCGAAGCTAAACTAGCAGATAAGATACGTTTTCATTTGAAAGCGATTCCTTGGTTTGTTACGGACGTCACAGCTACAGACTTTCATTGGACGCTTCAACAATTAAGGAAACAGAGCGCGCGTTGTACACAAGAATTCGCAAAAGTGTGGCTTCAAAATTTGAACGAGGGTATATTCGAAGTCGCTGAGACTGATTATTTTTGGACAAGTCCATATGAATTTTACAGGTACGGATGCTTAAATACATATAGACATATGTATGTATAGAATTTTTTCTTTCTTTTGCTTTTAACTATGGACATTCTTATCGACACTACATACTTATTTATGTTCTAACAAGACTTTTTCCATAGGCATTTATCATAATCATGCAAATAAAACACGATATAAATACCACGCCCCCTCCATTACACGAATTTTTCAGAATTCTCTCATACATTTATACATACATACATACATCAATACAAACATACGGCCATTTCATCCCTGCACGGAAAAATACAAGTTGTTAACTACTTATAGAATCCAACTAGTTTGCATTTTTGCACTAACTAGTTCATTTCTCATCTATTTCCCATGTAAGCAATTGGTAATCACCGTGGATGCCCTACGTACTGTCATATATTATAATTCACCAAACATAAAATTGAAAATAAAGATCATTCTGCTTGCAGCACGATTCGAACTGCGAACCTTCTGCGCTGCAGTTATAAAAAAGCAACCACATACTTTGTACTTCAACAGAGCTTTTTTAGAAAATAAAATTAAGCCGTGGCGTACTAAAAATAGCAACAACATACGAATCGCGTGCTGGTGAAAATAAATATTATTCTCGTTACTGATGAACTGCTATACAAGTAACAAGCTAGTATGATTTCATCCTATTTTAGATAGGATTTAACTAGAATTTTGAGTACTCATACTAGTCTACCTTTTCACTGCAGGGATATTAAACGGTTTCTGCGGATGGTGTTCGCTTCGGATTAAATGTAACATATGGTTGAATTTACTACCAAAACTGACAGAAATTGGCATGAAACATTTTAAACATTTCATATTCATATAAGCTAGGTCATAAGTTGGCTAATTGTTAATCAATTTCAATAAATCTAGTATCAGAAGAAAACTAATGCAACTTTCATACAAACTACTTTTTAAAAGATTTTTTTTCTTTATTTAAAAAATACGTTTCATATGTTAATCCTAAAATATTTTTGACCAGAGACTATTTAACAATAAGGAAATGAGTTATCTTTAAAATAATAATTTTTCTGAGAGTCTCAAAAGGTCAAGAAGTTAGGAAGAATGTTAGAATTGATTGAGTGAGTAAAAACATAATAAATCTATAGTAGTTTCCTTAAATCTTCTTTCACACTCACTTTGAGTTAAACACAGCAACAACAACAAAAAACTGCAATTGCCATCAGTACATCAAATTATTGTCGCTAAGTTATTACTACACTTGACAAATAGCCCATGGTCCGACATTGTCTACAATGAAATTCAAGTTATATAAAAAATCATTAATAATGGCCATAATTGTCCCATTTTCCCTTATATATATTTTTTTTTTTTGAAGATTCTTGAAATTAAATGAATACTATATTATTAATAATTATATTTATAAATACGAGTATTATATAAGAGCAAGCGCACAAGATATATGATAATATAATTTGGCTTTCACGCTTTAATGACAGCTTTATTTGGAAGTTCTGAACCCTCATATACAATCTTCAACGAACTGAGTTATATGTGAAATTTTTGTTTGAAAAAATATATAAAATTTTAGAAATGTAGTACAAAACGTGTTAATTATTTGTAAATCAAATCAAAACCATGTATGTATGTTTTAGTCGCAGAGTTTTTACAACTTTTAATTTTAATATTTTACTGCAAATATATATGTATGTATACAGAAGACCAATTAACAATATTTCATACATACATATATGACATGTGAAATAATAATACATCAGCTGTATGGAAGCTTTAAGTTACGGTCACCAAATTAAGATTTTTTTGGAAAAAATTACTTTATTTAGCACTCTGGATCCATCACGAGGAGGGTGGCAAAAAAATTTTATAAATGTTGGGGATATGAAACGTATTTTATGAACAAAAAGAATCTTTTAAAATAATTTTGAAATATATAAAAGTTTTTAAGTTTGACATGTACATATATAACCAAATTAGGTTTCTAGTGATACCAAATTTTTTAAGTCGATTAACTATTGGACATTTTATCATATACTTTATATGGCTACCTTCTGAGTTTTTGATGTTTTTGTAACGCCCATTAATTGAAATTTTTTTTAAAGTTTCGGGTTGATTTTTAGCATATGTCGAGTTTTAACAAATTTTTTTGTATGTTTAAAATGGAATGGCCTCATATATACACATATGTGTGTGCATCTTCTTTTTTTTCTTTTAGAATGCGTGACGTTCGCCCAGACTTATACAAAAAGCTTACTGAAGCGCATATGATTATTATTAAAGGTGACTGTAACTATAGAAAACTAATAGGCGACTTTCGATGGGATGCTTCGGAGCCATTCATAACTTGCTTAAGAGGTAAAATGTATTGGAAAAAATTTTAATTTTTAATTGGATATCTATTCCCCTAGAAATAATTTTTAATTCACATTTTGATTAAAGGCTTCCAGCCAGCAAATATTTGTAGTTTACGAATAGTAAAAACTGAAATTATATGCGGTCTAAACTCTGGAAAAAATGAAGATCTAACAAAGAAAAACAAAGAATGGATGTTGAGCGGTGAATATGGTACTATACAATTTATAGAAAAGAATTATTGCGGCTGTCCCGAAACCTAAATTGAACAAACCAACCCAAACATAAGTGGTACTTATTTTCATACCGAACGTATAAACTCGAATGTACATATGTATGTATATTTCTCCCCACTGGGAAACGTAATGTATGGTAACCTAGCGATATTCCGATATTAATACATTACAGAGCATGTATATTAAAATTAAAAAAGTAATGCATTACCCATTTTCCAGCGGGGTCTCTTATTTTTACATATGTATATACGTTTGTAACCATTTCTTTCATATTTTTTTAGTAATTACATACAATTTATATTAGTATAAATCGAAATGAAGATGCTTAACAACTTACTTAATCATTGGAGCCAAAATTTAATACCAGTAAATCCAACTTGCAGAAAACAATAAATTCAAATTGTTAGATATTTTCATCTAAATAACATGCATAAATAAGTATGAATAGATTGAAATGTAACAAACATCTGTGGTACTCAAATTTTGTTCATAATGTAGGTAGGAATTTGATTTGATTCGAATATGACCGTGAGTAATCTATCGGAAGGGAGATCTTCTGAAATTAATATTAAGTGTTTCCTTTTTGCGCATATGTAAGTATGTACAATTAAATTTTCCATCGAACGTAGCACAGTGTTTTGGATTTTTCAGTTTTTATACGTTTGCCTGTAAAAAAACACTGCTATATATGTACATACACTGCATTATTGTAAATAATATCACAGGAATAAATTATTAGACATGTTTTCAACCAGTTGACTTTATTTTTAATTATTTTATTTTTTTGCCTTGGTATTATTAAATTTAGTAAATATAGATTCTTACTTATGAGTTCTTAAACTTTCGATAACTGTGAATTTTTAATTCCGACGCAATATCGTATGGTCTCCGTTTTTTTATAATTTTAATATATGTATGTATGCTATGCCTCATCGGACTTGCTTTAAAGTCGATTTGAATTAACATAAAACTAAGCAGTAAAATTTCAAACTGCCCAGAGCATTTTGACTTATATAATCAACTTTTTTTCGTTGAGTTTCAAGCTTCATTTTATAACACGTATGTATATATATAGCATGTAACTCAAATACATATTGTTTGTAAAAAAATCTCAAAACCATCTCTTAGACTGCTATTATTTTCAATATTTATTAACTGGATAATCGTAAGTGATAGTTTTTTTTTTTTTTTTTTTTTTGATTATTATTATGTTAAACGATTTGTCACATTACAGCTTAAAATTTTATATGCTTTTTGATATTCTCGGCTATTATAATATACATATTTACTCATATATGAATTTAGACTGTTGATGAATATACTTCTTTCTTTATTGGGAAGCATTTATATACATATATACTATAAAATAAAAATATGTATAACTTGTTTTGGAGTTATTGTGCACTAAAACAAATTATTAAAATTTAATAATTATGTTAGAGAGGAATAGCAGTGATGTTTGATATCTCATTCAATTAATGAGAGGATGAGAAAATTATGGTTTATCGGAATTTGTGTATAAGCACACTGGTCGTTACGTATGAGCTGTGCTTCATTCTACCACTATGTAGTTATTCTACAGCAAATCCACAAGTTTCCTCCACAGCCTGTGTTAACTTATCAGACAATAACTGATAAGTTTCATAAGGCGGTAAATCGATTCGATTAAAGCATGTGTGTGCCTTTGGCAAGTTTTGTGTGGGTACATCTGTAGTAAGATGTATGGTGAATAACCGTGGCCCAACAGCTCCAGTAGAACCTTGCAATGCCCGAAAGCCTTGTAAAGGCACACGCGATGAACCAGTTACGAATTGCAAGAGACGTGCACGCATTTCTGAAGAATAAGACTCAACCACCTAAATAGTATTAAAAATGCATAATATTTGCAAAAAAAAAAAAAAGACGTAAAAAAAATCATCCATTACCTGCCAAAACCACACCACTTGCGACGTCTCTGGTGAACAGTGTTTCAGTCTTGTATTGATGCGCCAATCATTGACATCAATACTAGAAATTCCGCCAATTACTAACTCTAACTCACGCTCATCGAAAGGTCTCAAAAGCTGACTGGGTATGAGTTCGCAAAAACCTACAACACAATAAATAATTCCATAAATGTATGAATTTATCGCATAACTAATTTTCATTTTACCTTTCTGTAATGCCAAAAACTGTTGCTCTATACCCCTCATAAATCTATAATTTACATAGAGTTTCACATACTCGCGCTTATTATCCTCAGTTACTGGTACGGAGGCACCTGATGGTTTTAGTTCATGAACTACCAATGCGCCAAAACTATTGTTTTCGACACTAAACGTTGAATCTATAATTCCAGTTATATTATTCTCTCTAGAATTGAAATTTATAATTATTGGTTTCGTGTGATAGTCTTAACCGACTAACTTACAGCATCCAAGTTAGACTGCGATGTAATTCTGGATCAACTCCTTCGATATCACTTAGAGTGATTGGTTTGTTAAGTAGCTGCTTATAAAAAGGTGTTGTAAAACCGCCATCTAAGCAATGTCCATGAAATACCGCTATTCCAAGGATGCGACCAACAAAATGAAAATACGACAGATGATCTGGATTAACACCTGAAACATATTTATGAATTTTGTAAATAATGTGGTAATTTATTTTATATATGGTAAATTAATTAATTTAAATGTTCAAATGACGGAAGACTTGGAATAAGTTGGTAGTGTATTGACAGAAACAATATTAATTAACTCATATCAAAGGTCAACTTAATCCGAATATTGCAATTTGTATGCAGACTTGAAAAAATTTTAATTTTTACAATTTTTTCAGATATCTTCTAAATTCACAAGTAGTACAGTACGCCAAGTTTCTGTTAGTGCTTTATGACTTACCCGAGTCGGGGTTTATTTGCAACGTATAGTGATCATCGCGTGAATATTGAAATAATCCATACTGGGGATTAAGCATTTCGCGCGAAAGTAAATGCAGCCATTCACGCGCAACACCGCCGTAGTCAAGTCCTTCCTCTCCTTTAAATTTAACCATTAAACGTTTGCGCATGTCTTTAGGTCTCATTTTCATAATCAGTCTGTAACTCTCTTCAAATATCTCGTTGCGCGACACTTCAAGGCGACAGTGACCAGACTGTGGTTGCAGTGTCTGCAGTTCGGTGCGTAAAGCCCGCATTTTACTTACTAAATCACGTCGATACTTGGGAAGCAGCTCAGCACCTTCCAGAAGGCCTTGAGGCAAGTCTGCGGGTGGTGCGGCGCTATTATTTGCAACGCGATGAGGAGTACTTGAGCCTCCACTAGTACTATTGCTATTAATATTTGCTACTCCGCTACTCCCATTGGACAATGGATGAGAAGCTGCTGGTGAAAGCTGTTGCACAATGCTCCCGTTACCAGTAGAAACCATCGGAGCCGCCGTCCCAGTACAATTTCCTGTATTCGACAATGTGCCGCGTCGTATCATTTGCAATATATTGCAATTGAATCGAGGATCAGTAAACTGAGTGGTCCGATTGTTGTGGTCCACAAAATACACCCTTCCAGAAGCTGTTTTTCGTTGCTCCCAACCACTAGGAAGGGGCCCAATTGCATCAAGGGTTAGATGTTGCGTATCAAAATCACGGGGAATACGTGGGTCATGCCACGTCGAGACACCAGTAGGAGTATGGAAAAAGTACACTTGACCTTGTTGCGTTGTACGCATCTCATAACCTGCTGGCAGATCCATGAAAGGGCGTGCTAAAACGTTTGTAGTACTAGTATTACAAATAGGGTATCGATGACCACCACCGCCACTATTATTGGAGGTTCGTGCGCTTCGCGATGAACGTCGCCGTGACGAATCTTCCGTTCCACGAGTTGTGCGTCGTTGCGAACGCTGAGCTAGAGCAGCTGCCCCCAGTGTACCAGTATTTGAACAGGGTGGTACACTGCCATGACGAATATCTCTTTCGCGATCTCTTTCACGATCACGTTCTCTTTCACGCTGACTGCTATTTGTTAAGGGGGAACTCGTCTGAGTTGTTTTTAAGTTCGAATTTGCGTTAGGACTCTGGTCTACAATTAAATTACTGACACTACTTGTTCCCCCAATATTGCCATTGACTGATACTGGATTCGTAGGTACTGCTGCCGAAGAGAGGTGCTCATTTGTTTCGGAACTCCATCCGCTGATATGCGATTTTTGAGTATTTGTACCGCTTGTACAGCCTGCATTACCGTTAACCTAGTCAAATTATAGATTTAAAATTTTAAAAGTTAATTAATAAAAACAATCAAGATTTTCATGTGAAACTAAAAAGCTCATCTGTTAACAAAATGTAAAGAAGGGAATTATGTAGTAATTTTCTTTAATTTTTTATATAGAATCCATGTTAGATTTACGTACCAAATTTTGGTTGTGAGGACGCTTTGGGGTACCTGTCACCACTGAACCATCGCCTGATTCTGAAGAACTAAGGTCATTTAATAAAGTTTGTGGGCTATGTGAATTCGTGGATGAATTTCGTGTATTTTCATGACTATCGTTTCGTACTCCTCCATATGGGGTTATGCCAGCGGTAGTTATCATAGAAGTAGCAGTGTTGGGAGTTGATACGGAGGTCGTTGTTGGGTTCGAATTAACATATTCATTATCTCGCCCCTGTGTCGCAGCTTGGGAAGTGCTACCGACAGAATTTTGATTTGTTTGGCTATTGCCACGTCCCTGCTGCGTTTGTTTTTTCGAGCTGGCCCCAGCCAAAGACATGTTATTCACATCCTTCGCCACACATTTTGGACTACAATTCTCTTTTCCTATCTGTATTGAAACATTTGTATTACTATTATTAATAATACTGCTACTCCCCGTGTTCGATGAGGGAAGCATTTCCGTGGAATGACGTCTTTCGCCTGTTGCGTCGCCGTTTCTTTCACTGCTGCTATTGTTTTGTCCATTAAGAAGATTTGTGCATGTGGTGGAGCGAGTTGGCCCAGAAGGCTGACGCATGTTAGCACCCTGACTTGAGCGTTGGCGCTGACGAGAAGATGGGCGATCCCATTGCGTAGATTTCGTAGCATGATTAACATAATATACACGACCATTGCCTGCCCTTCGCTCCTCCCAACCATCCGGTAAACTATCTTCTGAGGAATCGTCTTCCGATGGACCACGAACATCGCCACTTGGTCCCACTACCGCTAAAGGATTGCCTCCACAAGGGCCATCCTTTGACAATAATGCAATAACAATTTCACCACGCACCATATCATCGTCTTCAGGAGAAAGTTTGCCCAAATTCAAACGAGTAACTAAACATACAAATTAATTAAATTTTTTTTTAAATGAGTATATAAATGACGTACATCCCATTCCTTTCAGGCTCTGTATTGAATGTGAAGGTATGCGCACACAACCAAGAAAACCACTCGCTTTATGTATTTTTCGTTGATTCCAAACTGTAATAGTAACAGCATCATTGCTACCCACAAAAAGGTCGTAGTGAGCATTCCATTTGGGATCTAAAGATGACTTGCTAACATCTGTTGTATAAACCTGTGCTGTGCCATCAACCTGGACTTTAGCAAAAGGATCAGGAAGTCCTGAAATAAGAAATTAGTTATTAGCCAAGCATGCCTTTTTAATTACAAATACATATAGATGTTACATCACTAAATGAATAAGCAGATTTATTAATAGATATAAACTAGAAAAATGGTTGTTAAAACGATCACATTGATATGAATACAGAAGGTAGGTGGGATATGTAGGACCGGAATCCTCCAACAAATGCTTTTTAAAAATTGTATCGCTACATAAAGATGGGTATATTATGATAGCATGTATGTTATAATGAATATATATATATATATATATATATATATACTTACGAAACAAATCCTTTCGAGCCAAGTTTCGTGCGCACAATACTGTAAATAAATGTATATAAGAAATGAATATAAATATACATGATTATTTAAATACATATTATGAATAAAAATTAAAGTAATGGTGTTATATAATATGTAGATTTGCGTAAATAAAATCTTCAATCTCGTCAACCTCTCAAATATGCAAATTTATAGAAAATAAATTTAATTGAAAAAAATTAAGTTAATTTTTTAATTGCAGTCAGCCCTCGGCAAAGAATGTCATCCCCTCAGAGAGTTTTTCTGACAAGAAATAAAAGCTCCTTTAAACATCCATCGGCTGTTCAAATGACGCTTAGAATAAAGTGTAAGTTCCTCTTTTTGTTCGCAAAATATCGTACATATATATGTATGATGCATTAGGAGCGAGTGTTCTGCAAAACGCCAATCATCTAATAAAATGGATTCATGGTGGAAAGTTCAATTAGTTTGGCAATTCATGACGGTGGCAGTGTGAACGATAAATGAAACGAAATAAGCAACTTTTATCTAATCCAGAGGATCAGCAATTAATTATTTAGCTGAAACTGTAATTATTATACCTTATTTATAGTTAAACTTAACTTTTTATTTTAAACGAAAGGAATATTTTTGCCAACTGTTTTGAGGCTGTTATTGTCCCTATCGTAGTTTTATTTTGTTTGGTGCATAGTAAAAACTAAAATAAATTATACATACATACATTTTCACCAAATATTATTATATCGTCTTATCGCCTCCCTGCGGGTTAGAGGTTCAAGAATTTACCCGCGATGAGGCATGTCTGTCGTCAGAGGCGACTAAAATTCAATAGTTCTCCCGGCAGTCGAGTCTTTATACCGGAACGACCCAGATTTTTATCCGTCCAAGGACTGTCACTCCCGCAACATTTCCCGAAGCCCAGTTTGTAATTATATTTACGTTTGATTTACTTATATGGCTATATGTACATATAAAAACTTACTTGTTATTCGCACTTTGTGGGCTCCGTTGCGGCGGGGATAATCTAATTTATTCATATTCTATATACAATTTTATTGTTCCAGAAGTGCGTAAAGCTCTCCTCCAATCTTTATTGTTGTAATTGCAAATATTAATACCTGTTTCAATGACAAATATTTAATTTTAAAGTTAAAAAAAATATGAAATTACTATTATGAAAACAAATATACCCAAAGAAATCATGAAGGTATGTGCATAACGATAAGTATTCTTATTAAATGTACTATGTTGTTTTCAATTATCTAATTAACTATTGTAATAAGAGTAACCATTAAAGGAAAATTCACTCGTGGCAACGTAGTCGAATCATCATCTGTAAATACTAGAAAGTAAAAAAATCTGGAAATAAAAATGCTGCAAGGCCAGCTATTTGTCCGCTACACTGCCACGATTACATTTAGTTTCAGTGGTTACATTTATTAATTTTAATTTATAGGGTAAATTTCGAAATTTCTAACGTATTATTCTAAAAGTATCATATTGATAAATTCATATTTCAGCGACCTACTTCCATTGATATGTACATCGTATATCATTAGAAACTTTGGATAAATCTTACAATTTACTTTGTTTTAAAAGGAGGATAATTTAGATTGAATCATTACTCATACAGGTAAGTTAATGATATATATGATTACTTCTATGGGACAATTGCAGACAGTTTATTCCGAGCAATAAGATAGATTTCGAAACATTAAGTAACTTATGAATCGACAAAGTGATGTAATATACATGCATAAATCGGGGCGCATAAAACCTGTGGTAAAGGAGCATATCCGCTAATAACAGTTATCAAAAAATCAAATTGAAATAAACAAGTCTTTTTTTGTTTTGTTTGGAAATAAGGAAGTTTTAGAATAGGTGCAAGAGCACCTGAATCCCCAAATAAGGATGTTTAAAAAATGTTCCACAGTCCTAAAATCATCATAATTATTGTTATAAATGTGAATAAAGATATATTTAATATACATATATATATTAAAAAAATTTATACTTTGTTCCATTTATTGCTATAAATTTCTTTTACGTATTTCCTTGCATACATATGAAAACATATGTTCATTATTTTTACCCATATTTTACTTGTTGGAATTATCCATGCCAATTATTAGAAGCAACACGAAATTCTTTTTGTCTAATCGTCTGATGTCAAATTTGAAGAAATGAAAGACATTGGGCCCAAAATACCGAACACTTAGCAAATCTGCGTTAAGCTTATGCATATTTTAATGTACATTTTACCATTCATACACACAAACGAAAATATATATAAATGTAATGAAATTTCTTATTTTATATTTGTCCTGATTCCAATCAATAAAAATAAATATAAATACGTTTGCATTTTTAAATTAATTGTTTTACGGAAATATCTATATGTGTTACACTATAATACAAATGGTTTTTTGAATTTATTTTTTAATTGATGCAAGAATTTTTCACTAGTTCGTACATATATACGTATGTACGATATATACTCATGCAAATGTGTAATTTGTACACTTGTGCATGTGAATTTTGTTCTCTTTGCTCCCATTTATTTTAGCTTTATGCTTACATATAGAAATTTGTAACTTCTTTGAACTTTGCGTACTTTTGGAGACACTAATTTCTTACAAACTTAACGAATGTTTTAAACGTCTATTTTATATAAACAATAATTACTAGTTATTAGAGCATTGCAAAATCTCGCAAGTGGAAAACGCCATTTTTGTTGAACAATTCCTTATCGGTATTCTTTTATACTTTTCTTTCGTGGTGAATTCATTTATATTTATTGTGAATATTCTGACTTGCTGCAGACAAAGAACGTATATGAATATACGTTCTCTGCCTCAGCCAAAAATTTCAAATTAGTTCACAGTTCTTTTCCCTTTTTATTCATATACGTTCTTTGGCGATGATATGGAATTTGTAATCGATTTAAAAAAAAAGGTAATATCAAAGAACGTATATGAATATACGTATAATTCATATGCGTTCTTTGCTGACGGCTAAATAAAAATGAATATTTCTTTAAAAGTTAGCAGAAATACAGAAAATAAACCATTGGGACTACATTTTCTGCCAGCTAAAATTTACGAAGATGGTAGAACAGGTGTAAACAATTACTTTAATTCATATATACGCGTAGAACAGGGCGGAATTCTAGTCAATGCTGTCCGTGGTTTTCCATTAAAGGGAGAAGTTCTTAAATCACCCCCAAAATACAAAGCGTTTGTATTACAAGAATCTGAAAAGTATTCCGAGGACAATATAATTCGTCATTTGTATGTGACCGGCAAATTCGACAACTTGACGTATTGGAATTATGATAAAGAGCCAAGTAAAGCAGATACGTATAAACAGGCTTTACAAATGCTTAATGTATCCGAAGAGGTATTTTTTGACAAAGCAACAACAATGGTAAATTTATTCAATTATATTATTACAGCTGTGGACACCAGTTTTTGATACCGAAATACTAACTGAAATTGACAGAAAGAGGAATGAATCTGGTGGAAGGAAATTGCAACACGAGAAAGCCATCAAAAACTTTACATAAATATCTTTATTTAAAATACTTAAAATAATTGAATAAAAAATACTTTTATTTGTTACTTATTCATCTGCATCTGCAAAACGCTCATCATTTAGATTCAAATTACGTATTGCACCCTGTGCATCTTCGGCACCATTTCTTTCATTACTTCCGACGGGGCCAATGCCATTTTCCAAATCATCCTCGTCATCCATAAAATCACTTTCTTCAGTAATACTGTCAGCAGAATCAGGATGAAGTGCTTGGCAGTCCGACATTGCTTGAAAAATTATGTCAACAGTATTCGCGTCGTCTGGTGTAATCCAACACTCAGTTAAATTTTCATCCATATGCTCATCTTCATCAGAAGCGTTGCCTTCATCTATATCCCCGTTACATTCATTAATTACTTGCTCTTCCATTTGAATATTATCTACATTTTCCTCGCGCGCTTCCTCAATATTCCCATTGCGATTGATATTAGTAGATGCCCTGGTAACTTTATCGTATACCCCTCGCCATTCGAGATTCTGATCTAACATAAAATATATGCACTTGGATGGATTTGATGAAATGCCATGCACACCTATTTGTTTCCAAAATATGGAGATCCCTTCATTCATATTTTCAGCCTGCCATGCTAAAGAACTAATAAAAGTACATACACATTAAACTTATTTAACACATTTTCCTCCACTCACTTTTGGCTAATATATAACATTCCTTTTCCAATAACCTTCTCTCCGATTTTTAACTTTGTATTATTAGCAGCATAGATCAAACCATCTTCCGGTGGGCTTATTTCCGCTATTAAAACCATTATTTTCTAATATCTCAGAAATTTTAATGAATTAAAAAATTTAGTAACCAAAAGCCGGCAATCACTATATCTCTGTACTGAAAAATATTAGGTCGAATTTAGGTCATACAATAAACACTGTACATGTAACACCAGGTTCGGAACGACATGCAAACACTTTGAAAACCAATATTATGAAATGTGGGCGCAGCAAGTTCGCACCGACTTTTAATGTTTTCGTAGACATAGCTTTTGTTTACATTCATATTGCGGCGAAAATGCAAAGCTAATATCAGATGAAAGATAAAAGTCGATAACAGGTCCTAGAACATTCGTTCAATTTAGTCAATTCTTTGTAAAAAACTGCAAACATAGTTGGCGACTTTTTTTTTAACAATTCAGTGATCACACTCTTCGGATTTGGGAAATCATCGAGGTTAATTCAGTAAAATCGTAAAAATATTAAGATACTAAAAAGAAAATGCAAAGTTATTACATTAAACAATTGAATTTAAGTTGTTTAAAACTTATCCCACAGAATTTTGCAAAATAAAGGAAATCATAACAGCATTAAGGAATCCATCCAGATTTGTTGCCAACAGTTGCTCACATTTCAAAATATTGGAAGTAAACGAGCCAGTATAGCAAATACAATCAATCAATTTGCATTTCTGACACTTTTAAATTTGTTAACTGATAAATGCCACTAATTTTACTTCAGTATGATAGGATAACAAAATATCTTCAAAAAGGTCGGTAAAATCTGCACATAATAAACCATCTGAAGCTAAGACACATTACTAATTGCTGTACCTGACTTTGGTATCAATTAAATCAGATTATTGTGTAATGCAAATTATTTAAATGATGCATATGACCGTCCCGGTCAGACCAACATCAAAAAAAAAAAAAAATTGGAAAACTAGCTGCGTAGTGTTTATGATTATTTTTTCCGTTATGGATTGGACATCGCATCAATATATAAATAAGTGAAGGAAATATATAAATAAAGTTCGATTGAAGGATTAAGAGCTCTATCAAAATTCCTTTTTTAGTTTAAAGGTGGAAACTACCAAAATTAACATTGTAATGCAATTCGCCCACGTATCAGTTTGTCAAACGTTTCAAAATGAAATGCAATGTTTCTAGGTAGTGTAAATGCTCTGCTTTCAGCTTACATTTCTTGTTCTTTTAGATGTAGGAGATTCATTAATCCGATGACATATATAACTTTTTTACGTTGCACGACATTTCCAACTTTGCTTGCAAAGCGAATAACGCCAATGGTATGACACAATGAACATTTTTTTATATATTGGCCTTTATGTGGGCATAAATGTTGCTTATGAGGGAAGTTTCGTAAAGTTGAATGTATTGATCTTAGACGTCAAAGTCAATCTGTCACGTCGCGTGAAAGTCCTATCTACTATCGTCTTAAAACAATTAATGAAGAGAATCTGATTTACCTTGGAGTTTCGTCTCACCTTACGTCAGAGTTGCGATTTGGCAGATATGCTCGAAGTATATATTAATATGACTAAGTACATATAGAAAGTAGTTGAGGCGAGACGAACCGCGGTAAAGTAGAATGTTGCGCAACACTCAACTCTTCTGCGCTTCTTCAATTCTTTAATTCAGTACAAGATATTTAAGCTTCAAAGAAGAGTGAAAACAACAGTACAATGTATTTCAAATTCGTATTTTTAAATTTTGTTACAAAGTTATTAAGCAAAAAGAATAAAAATTATTGCTTCGTTCTGTAGTCAAACTTTCATCTGTCAAGCAAGGCGAGCATATTTAATGTGAATCAACCTTTAATCGTCTGCTTAAATTTTATATTAAAATTATATTGTGGTGTCAAGTCAGCTGTGTTAGATTTATTCCTAAAAAAAAAACACAAAAGAAGAGACTTAATAAGGATTGTACAGAGGAATTTTTATAGAAAATTTTTTTATTTCTCCGTCACCTTTCATCTGTTTGCGTGTGCTGACCTTTTTAATTTCCATTTATATTTTTAAGTTTTTACACGAATTCAAAAATAAATATAAAAATTCAAAAGAAGTTCAATAATTACTTAATGTAACTGATTTTTAAACGGTTAATAGTAATAATCACATAATTGATTAAAATAATATGCACTGTGTCTACCATTGGCGTTTTTCGCGTCGTAATAATACCATATTTGTCAAATTTTGATATTTTCATATGCCGGAATTTTGATAGATAAAGAAGATTAGTGAGATAATCTGCATAACATACCTCGGCATAGTCGTTGAATAAGTTATCGATTAACTCAAACATCAAGACAGTAGTATCGTCACTAAAAAATTGACTTATATTCGTATTTTCCATTATTGCATTTTCTAAAGCAGGGAAAACTATTTTTTTTTCTGGAAAAAATGGGAAAGCGTCGCAAGCAGACATTAATAGACTCTGAAGATGATTCTAGTGATAATGAGTCCAATCTCGAATCGGTAATTTAAAAAATATCTATATTTTAGTTATAAATTTTATAACATAAAAATTTTGTAGGAATTATTATCTTTGGCAAAGAAGAAGTCAAAAGCTAATTTCACACAGTGTAAGATTGCGACGTTATCTGAATCTGATTCTGATTCAGACTGGGCTCAGGGTGCAAGCACTTCTACAGCTGCAAAGAAGACGCGCGTAAAAAAAGTTAATAAGGAATCAGACACTTCTGATTCAGAAGATCAAAGCAAAAAGGGTCAAATAAAAGTTTTGGAAAAAAATGTTCGAGAGGAAGGAGAGGTTTCTGAGAGCAACGATGAAAATGCAAGCGACTCAGGGGATTCAGTGTCATCTGGACAAAGTTCTAATAGCAGTTCTGATTCAGAATTTGATGATGGCTATGATGAAAACCTTATGGGAGACGAAGAGGATCGTAAACGTTTGAATGGGTTGTCAGAAAAAGAAAGGGAAACTGAGATATTTAAACGTATCGAACAAAGAGATTTATTAAAAACTCGATGGGAAATCGAACGTAAATTAAAAATAGCACGCCGGGGGGAAAGAGCCATAAAATCTAGTCGGAAGAAGACCAAAAAGATAAAAATGGCCAAAAAGCAAAAGCAAAAACTAAATGAAGAAATTGTAGAACAAAAAGTAACCCTGCTTATTGAGAAAGAACCGGAGGAAGAAAAGATTGATCCTAATATAGAGCAGGAAATCGAAAAGCCTTCAAACTTTACCGAGGAAGCAATGATCGAAAGGCATTCTTCTACAGATGATCAGAATGCTGTGGAAAATTTAGATCATAAAGAACGATCAAAGGAGCGCAAAAAGAACGTTGAAATGAATCGGACTGATGATAAGCGTAGTACTGCTATGGCTATGTTAAAAGCGAAACGCGAAGGAAAAGCTAAGCGGGGTAAATTTTTTATAATATATTGTAAATTATATGCCAATTGAAAACTAGTATAAGTTTATCCCCCTTATCCATATCGGAAATTTTTTTTACAGTATATATCTCGAATATGCCCCAAATGGGATTATCAATGAAGTAACCATATTCGTTTCTCATTACCAATGTATATTAATTTTCAGAGGAAGAAGAAGCTAAACGTCAAGCGGAACGCGACCGAGAAGAAGAGAAAGAAGAGCTAGAAGGAGTTGCTGGGGGAAAATCTAGTGTGAAACTAAAAGCTTCGGAAATTTATTCTGATGATTCAGGTAGTAGTGACACTGACGACGAAAAACCATCAGAAAAGCGTTCACGCTCAGCAAGCAGTAGTAAATCTTCCAGCGAATCAGAAGATGAAGAAGATATAATTAGGTCGCCAATATATATTAGTACTCGTGAAGAATTGAACAAACTGCGATTATCGAGATTCAAAATGGAACGTTTTATAAATCTTCCGATGTTCGAGCGAACAGTTATGAACTGTTTTGTTCGCATAAGTATTGGGAATAATGGACAAAAGCCTGTCTATAGGGTGGCTGAAATAGTAGGTGTTGTAGAAACAGCTAAAATTTATAGTCTGGGTAAAACTCGGACGAATCGAGGCTTAAGACTTAAACACGGAAATCAAGAACGTGTTTTTCGCTTGGAATTTATTTCTAATCAAGAATTTTCTGAAACGGAATACGCAAAATGGCGTGATATATGTGCACAACAAAATGTTCCGATGCCAACTGTGGACATGATAGAGCGCAAACAACTTGATATCAAAGAGGCACTCAATTATGAGTTCAAGGATGAAGATGTTGAAAAAATTATTGAGGAAAAAAATCGGTTTCGTAATAGACCGACTAATTACGCAATGAGAAAGACTTGTTTAATGAAAGAACGTGATGCTGCAATGTTACGAGGAGATTACGATGTAGCTCAAGATTTAGGCCAACAAATAGATGAGCTTGAAAGCCGTGCATCAGAACTTGACAAAAAACGATCAAGCAGCATTAGCTTAATATCCTACATAAATGATCGAAATAGAAAACGGAATGTGGAGGACGCTGAAAAAGCTATTTTGGAAGAGGCTCGAGCTAATAAAGGATTAAAAATATCTGATCCGTTCACACGACGCATAACGCAACCGCGTATGGGTTTTAAAGCCGTTGAGAAAAAAGCAGAGCCAACCGTTCAGCAGGCAACAACTCTACCGCCGACAAAACGGAAAATGGAAGAAAGTACTACAAGCGGTTCGAAGCCAACCGATCCCAAAAATAACTATAGCCTATATGCGCTACATGATTTTGATATCGAACTGGACGTATCGCTTTTGAATGCCGTTCCAACCACTCGATAATATTTAAAATAATCCTTATTGTATTAAACAAGTTAGTGAACTTAAATATATATATTGTCTGAATATTAATTTCAATATGATAGTTGAAGTTGCACACTATTATTATTAGGAGTTGTTTCCGATCTTCGACCTTAAAATGTAGTATTTAACTTATTGATATTTATGAAAATATGCTCTTGGGTTCAAGGGATGGAAAATGGCTCACATTACATAACGCACAACTTCTCCAGCAAAAGAAACAAATTATGTATTTGTCATTATGGGCTAAGCACTTTTTTTGGAAGCTTTTAGGACAGTATCCCACTTTGAAGAAGTGTGAGGCGCACTTCCAATTAGATCTATTCGAAAGGCAATTAATTAAGCTTTTGAATATGTATTTTATAGAGCTTTTTTTTTTTTTTTAAATAACCCTGGATCGGACCTACGCCGGTTTCGCTTTGCACGTCATTTGTAAGTAAAACACTTGTGAGTTGGGGGCCTTCGGCTGCGCTTTAATAAAAAAAACCTTGACGGTCTAACACCGACTATATGCAAAAAGAGCATTAAAATAACGAAAACATCACCATTCATTTTGTTATTGGGTTATGTTGCTTTTCTTTTGCTCTTTTTCTTCGTAATTTGACATTTAATATTCAATGAATGTAAAATTTTAATATTAAGTGTCGCTTTAAAGCATAAAATTTGAAGAAAATAATCGAATAAAACAAATGCTTTGAATTTATATATAATATTTAGTAAATAAAGTGCATCTGAGTTTAAAAATATCGACATCTGTTATTTGTCCTGCGTTAAAATAATATAATAATGAACAAAAAATTCAAATTTAATTAATTAATGATATTATGCTTTCTATCCAACATAATATTATTAAATTAAATGTGTTTAATAATGATAAAGTATGAGAGTGGGATACAATTCTAAAATCAACTCCTTTTTTTAATGTAAACTTCACGTCATCGTTATATATCATTATTATTTCTTAAATATATTTTTTTAATTTAGTTTTAAAAAATTGACAATTGGTAATTTTATCGATCTCAATGTTAACTTTGCTTCTGTTTGCATAAAATAAAAAAAATACATACATACATATGTACACAAATCAAAGAAATTGTTGTCGACTTGGCCTAAATACTTTAATAAAAGCTGTAAACAAAAGCTTGTGTTTCCATTTGAAAACACTTCCAATATGATTACGTACGTTTTCATCCAGAAACCGATATTGAGTTCAATGGTCAAACTGGATATCAAAGATTTCAACTTTTATAACATTATTTACTTAAGCTTTTATTCTTCTCTACAGTTATTACAAAATTACGTCCGTTAAGGCTTCCAGAAACCTCTGCACTGGGTGTCTTTCAACAGCTTCATAACACCATAATATGATTTCATTGCTTCCAAACTTTGGTGCAACAATTTGTAATGCGCCTTAGTAAGTAATGAGTTTTATTCATTAAGTGAAGAATTTTCTCTGCGCGATACCCGACGTCTTCGAAGATTTATTATCCTGTCATACCGAAATACAATTAACGGCATGTTATATACTAATAAATAGAAGTGTCTGAATTAAATTTCGGCGAAGGGCGTGCTATGCCGACTCGTATAAATTTCAATATTTTGAAATTTGAGCAATTATTACCAACGATTCTGGATTGATAGTCGAAATTCTGCCAGATAAGGTTTAAACCACTTATTCTATTCAATTGTTCAATGTAATAACTTATAATTTTCTCCAGTTTCCTAATATGAAAGTAAACAATAGCTTTAAGGTATGCTAACGAAATCACTAAAAATCTATACAAAACCACTTGAGTCCACGATCCACAAAATTTCTTCTCTTTTTATTTTATATATTGAAGTATTGTTTGAACACCATGTTAGGTTCGTATAATACAGAAAAAGCAACTCTGGGCTAAGTGTGCTACCGAGTCAAAAAACAATATGAAACCAAAACACGTGTTTCATTGCGTTCGCTTAGCTATACCAGTTTCTCCGTGCTCTCAGAGTTTGTATTTTTGTTTTTTGTTTTATTAAAACATATTAAATATCCTGATATAAATAATGGGGAAGCCAGGTAATAACATTTCGATTTATATTGTACTCTAAGAGACTTAATAAATGTAGTATTGGTGTAAAGGATTCTCACCACGTGGAGGAAGTAGAGGACGAGGCGATGGAGGGTTTGGAGGTCGTGGCGGTGGTGCAGGCCGAGGAGGTGGTGATCGCGGTCGTAATAGCTTCGGCGGTCGAGGTGGTGGAGGTGGCCGTGGTAGTGGTGGCTTCCGCGGTGGTGGTGGTCGTGGAGCTGGGGGGCGTGGAGGGCGTGGCGGACGAGGCGGTGGAGCTGGAGGTTTTAAAGGAGGTAGGTCTCGGCAATGATGCGTCGTCTTATATATTCTTACCTTTTTATTTAAGGAAAAACTGTCGTCATTGAGCCCCATCGTCATGAGGGAGTGTTCATAGCACGTGGAAAGGAAGATGCTTTGGTGACTCGAAACTTTGTCCCAGGTTCGGAGGTTTATGGCGAAAAACGTATTTCCGTGGAGGTTGGTGATTTTAATATTAAAATATCTTCCTGAAATTTTTTGATGAGATTGTGCAGGGGTACAGAACATGACAATATGTGGTCATGGAACTTTGTTGAAAATTAAAAACATAGGTTTGAGACTTTATGATTTTATTATGACAAAGTTTTAGAAATATGCACTACTGAAACTTGCATATATATACATATTCTTTAAAGAATTTGTTAATTAGTTTAACTAAACTCATTTTCTTTTTACAGACGAATGGTGAAAAAATTGAATACCGTGTTTGGAACCCTTTTCGTTCGAAACTAGCAGCAGCTATTTTAGGTGGTGTAGATAAGATCCACATGCCTCCCGGTTCTAAGGTTCTTTATTTGGGAGGAGCGTCTGGAACAACAGTTTCTCATGTTTCAGATGTTGTTGGCCCTGAAGGTCTTGTATATGCCGTTGAATTTTCACATCGCTCTGGTCGTGATCTTATTAATGTAGCCAAGAAACGAACTAACATAATTCCTATAATTGAGGATGCTCGTCATCCCCACAAATACCGCATGCTTGTAGGAATGGTAGATACCATTTTTGCGGATGTGGCACAGCCGGATCAAGGCCGCATAGTTGCCTTAAATGCTCAACATTTTCTTAAAAATGGAGGACATTTTGTTATATCTATTAAAGCATCTTGTATTGATTCTACTGCGCAACCGGAAGCAGTATTCGCAGCTGAAGTTAAAAAAATGCAAGCAGATAAGTTAAAACCTCAGGAACAGATTACACTGGAACCATACGAACGTGACCATGCAGTTGTTGTAGGAGTATATAGACCACCACCTAAAAACGTCGGTTCTTAAATGCAATAATTTGTTAAAAGACTTTATTTTTAAAGTTATTAAATATGACGTCTATTTCTGCATTAAATTTTGATTTATTAACATCTAAAATTTCTAGGTATGGAATCTAAGTTTCAAAAAACAAAATAATTTGTTATTTAGCTACTTGAATATTAATGTGTTTAATAATACATCAACTCTCAATGCAGAAAAAGATTTAAATACCTTTAGAATATAAAATACAGTTTTAGCTTTTAAGTAATATATTGTGTAAGGACACTTTTATTAACAATGATTTATTTTTATTAGATATTTATAAAAATAACTTTGTAATTCAATAAAGTGATAATAGAAGAGGTGGTACAAAATATTTTGTAAACCTCTACAAAATTGATATTAAATGGAACTATAGATAAAGAAAACAAGTGTCCATCCGGAAAAGATTTTACACAGTTTTCATACGTACAATTTTTTAAAGGGACAAAAAAGTCTACCATCTTTGAATCGAATCATCTCTCCCCACAAGTCAACAAAAGAAATTACCTAAGGGTACTGTTGTCCGAAATGATAAGAGAACTCGAGCTTTGAAAGTATTACGGTACTTCCACTGGAAGCAGTATAGGAAGGCTTTCACTTTGGTGGAAGGATCAGGCTATAATCGTGTAAACGCTGCCTGCACCAATAAAATGGGGAATCAACCTTGAAAATGTACACAAAAAAAGTAGTTTCATTAAATTTTTTTTACAGAAAATACATTTTTTCATAAATTGTGTAATTCTTAGTCTTAACATACAATTACTAATAAAACAACACTTCAAGATATATGTTAGTTTTCTACAATCTATGTATACATATATATAAAAATCAATGCAAATTGTGATGAACGCAATGCAATGCAATGCAATGCAAATTGCACCAATCAGATTGGCGCAGCCGTTCCATAGATATGACCATTTTAGTGAACATTGGTCGCTACCCATACAAAATACATGCAACAACAACAAATAGATGTAAAATTCCAAAATACGCGTACATTACGTTGTATGTGGTGTTGAAAAAGAGAAAGAAAGAGTGAAAAAAATGAAATTGAAAATAAATCTAAAAATAAAAACTAAGAAAAATAAATAGAAGAAAGTTTGGAAAAAATTTATTTAAATTGTTTTCGTTTCGTTTTCCAAAAAAAAAAAGTGGAAAAGTCGTCAAAATTTCAATTAGATTATCTTGATTTTTTTATAGGTGTAGCAAGGCACGGTTTGATTCCTGTCTAGTCCAACATCTAAATTATAGAAAATAAAAATCTAATTATAATCACTTTTGGCAAGGAATGTCACTCCCTTCTTCGTAAAAACCAAACCAACAAATTGAAGAAGGAGCTCGGCCGAAAATCATTTCACTGATTATTATCATTTGTTGTCCAAATTTCAGTAATTAAAATTTAATACAGAATATAAAAATATACAAGATGGAATAAGCCTCTGTTATATTAAAGAAATTAAAAATCTTAAAGAAGCTTACAACAGGATATATATACATAAATTAAAAATCCATCCAATAAAATGACGTGTTATCATTTTTATTTTTTTAATATATCGTAAAGATTCATCATGTACATATCATATTTAAATTTTCCTAATATTTTCATTCACTTGATGTACATACTGTGGCGAAAATGCGAAGCGAATGACAGATGAAAGAGAGGAGCCGACAACTGGCACGTTCTAGAGCGTAAACGAGGCTTATCGTAAACGAAGCGATTATCGTAAACGAGGATTATCGTAAGCGAGAGGTTTATCGTAAGCGAGAAGTTTATCGTAAACGACGCGATTATTCCAGGGGTTTCGTTTTTCAAGCAGCAAACAAGTATATAAGGACGACATTCGACTGCAAGAGTAATCAGTTGTGAATTAAACTCGTGGAGATTACATTACAGTAAAGTAAGAAAAACAGTACATTGTGAAAGTTGTATACAAGTGATTGTAAATAGTGACGTAAATTGTAATTGAATTGTGAATTACCGAATAATTAAAAGCACATTAATTAAGTCTTTATAAATAAAGAGACTGCAAATTAAGTTGGCGATTTTATTTAACAATCCAGAGGTCGTACCCGAAAGATTAAGGAAATCATCGAGGTTAATCAGCAAGATCGTAACAATTGGTGTCAGAAGTGGGATTGTTAAATAAATTCCAAAGGATAATTATTGAAAAATGATGAAGATTCAAGATTTGACGATACCTCCTCTCAAGAAGGAGTTGGCAAAGCGAGGATTGTCTACAACAGGAAATAAGGCAGAGCTGCAATCGAGACTGCGAGAAGCAATGGAAGTCGAAGGTATCGACTTGAACCAATACGAATTCCGCCGCGAGGATGAAGATGTATCCCTGAAGGATATTGACAAAGAAGAGGCTATTGATTCTTCGAAGGGGTTGGAGCAGCCATCAGGTAAGATTCAAGAAAATGCCCCTGGCTCATCTACCGGTATGGACATGAACATGTTGTTGAATGCAATTTCACAAATCAGTGCCAACATGTCACAAATCAATGACAACATGTCACAAAAAATAGAAGCAGTGAAGGATTGGCCGAGACCCAGAAATTTGCATGAATTAAGAAGTTTCCTTGGGCTGTGTACTTACTATCGTCGCTTTGTTCCGAATTTCGCCAGCGTAGCTCATAGTCTCCATGAACTCACAAGGAAAAATAAATCTTTCGAGTGGAAAACTGAACAAGAGGATGCTTTCCAAGCTTTAAAAGAACGACTATGCACTGCACCTATGCTAGCGTACCCGGTTCCAGGTGCAACATTTATTCTGGACACAGATGCTAGTGGTTATGGCATAGGAGGGGTACTTTCGCAAGTGATTGATGGGCAGGAGAAGATAGTGGCCTACTATAGCCGGTCTATTGGGAAACCAGAGCGGAACTACTGCGTAACGCGGAGAGAACTATTAGCGTTGGTGGATTGCATTAAACACTTCCACAAATATCTGTATGGTCAACATTTCCGCGTTAGAACGGATCATGCAGCGCTGAAGTGGCTACTACAGTTCAAGAATCCCGAAGGGCAGCTTGCACGGTGGATTGAGAGGCTGCAAAGTTATGACTTCACCATCGAGCACCGCAAGGGTAATACGCACGGAAATGCTGACGCTATGTCCCGTCGACCATGTAGTTTGGAATGTAAGCACTGCTCAAAAGCCGAGGTTAAGGAAGACATAATAGACGTCCGGCTAATGACAGTTACATCAGCAGAAGAGTGGGAGGCAAGTCACTTAAGGAAATGTCAGCAAGAAGATCCGGAGTTGGAATTGGTAATGCACGGATTGGAGGTGAACAGACGGCCAAGTAAAGAACAAATGGCAGCGGAAAGTCCCATCGCGAAAGCATACTGGGCACAATGGAACAGTTTAGAATTGATATCTGGCTGTTTGCATAGATTATGGGAAAGTGAAGATGGCCAGTGCTCTCGGAAGCTTATAGTAGTTCCGAGGTTAAGAATTCCGGATGTTCTTAAGGAATTCCATAATGGTATTAGTGGAGGGCACCTAGGCATTACAAAAACGCTGGAGAAGATCAAGCAGCGGTTCATTGGGTTGGCTGTCGTCAATCGGTCGCTGAGTGGATTGCTAATTGCACGGAGTGCATAGCAGCTAAAGGGCCAAAGTCACGAAGTCATGGGCAGATGAAGCAGTATAACTCAGGTGCACCATTTGAGCGGGTTGCCATGGATGTAGCCGGTCCATTCCCTATGAGCAGACAAGGAAACAAATACGTTCTTGTGGTTATGGACTACTTTAGTAAATGGCCTGAGGTCTACCCAATTCCAAACCAGGAAGCGAAAACAGTTGCGGATGCATTCACTCACAATTGGGTTACCAGATACGGTGCGCCTATAGAATTGCACTCAGACCAAGGAAGAAACTTTGAATCGGCGGTGTTCCATGAGATGTGCCAGATACTTGGTATTCGCAAAACCCGAAAGACAGCCCTGCATCCTCAATCAGATGGCATGGTAGAGCGACCGGACCCTGGAAGAGCACTTGCGGAAAGTAGTGGACAAGAATCAAGATGATTGGGATGTACACATACCGCTTTTCCTTATGGGATATCGGTCCGCAGTGCATGAAACAACAGGTCAAACACCTGCCAGGATACTGTTTGGTAGTGAACTTCGGTTGCCCAGCGATTTAAAATTTGGAATAACTGGTGATGCGAGAAGAATTGGAAAGGAAGCGTCTACTGTTCTCGAGGAAGAGTTAAGAGAGATACATGCTCTTGTGAGGCAGCGAACTCAAATTATGAGTGACAAAATGAAGGCTAGGTATGACAAGGCGATGAACTCCGAAGGCTTCCAAAATGGAGATTTGGTGTTGCTGTACAATCCACAACGAAAGAGAGGTTTGTCCCCAAAACTTCAATGCAATTGGGAAGGTCCATACAAGATAATCAAACGACTAAACGACGTAGTGTATCGAATACAAACTGATCGGGACGATCAGACTTAGGTGGAGGGCAGTGTGGCGAAAATGCGAAGCGAATGACAGATGAAAGAGAGGAGCCGACAACTGGCACGTTCTAGAGCGTAAACGAGGCTTATCGTAAACGAAGCGATTATCGTAAACGAGGATTATCGTAAGCGAGAGGTTTATCGTAAGCGAGAAGTTTATCGTAAACGACGCGATTATTCCAGGGGTTTCGTTTTTCAAGCAGCAAACAAGTATATAAGGACGACATTCGACTGCAAGAGTAATCAGTTGTGAATTAAACTCGTGGAGATTACATTACAGTAAAGTAAGAAAAACAGTACATTGTGAAAGTTGTATACAAGTGATTGTAAATAGTGACGTAAATTGTAATTGAATTGTGAATTACCGAATAATTAAAAGCACATTAATTAAGTCTTTATAAATAAAGAGACTGCAAATTAAGTTGGCGATTTTATTTAACAATCCAGATGTCGTACCCGAAAGATTAAGGAAATCATCGAGGTTAATCAGCAAGATCGTAACAATACATATATGTATCAACATTTGTATTGATGATGTTTTCTTTTACAACCGACCTGCAAAGAAACTCTCACTTTACATTTACTTTACAAAACTGGTGTTAGCCGTCAAAAAATAAAAACGTATTATAATTCATAATATTAGATTTTCAGTCATAGTAAAATTTACGCAATTTTTATTTCAATCTCGCATTTTGCTGTCAAAACATTTTTATATTGTCGTATGACTACCCTGACACGAATTTCTGCAATTTAATTTCATAAAATTGTGGAAATAAAAATTGCAGTGTGTGACTGCGCTCATTTCTCTGCAATTTGGTTTTAGAGCTGCACTCGCAATTTTTATTTCTCTTCAAAGTGTTGTCAAAGAATTTGAGTATTGCCAGAGAAATTTAATTTCACAAAAGGCGCAAGTTAACTTAGCTTTGATAGCGAATTTCAGATAAGTAAAGACGAAAACTTCAAAACAAGTTCAATAATCATTTAATATAACAGATTTTTAGATCTTTGATAGAAAAATTAATTAACTGAAAAATCAGAGAACGTAGAATAATATTTATAGTATTAGTATTATTCTACGTTCTCTGAAAAATGTAACTTTTAATCACCACTTTTGCAAAACACCCAAAATAAAAAGTATACTTTTCGAATTTCGTTTCATTTTCATTCCACTTCTTTTCTGGAAAATGGCTGATTATATTTATTCAATTAATTTTAAAATGTCTTTTTATTGAATATTCATAACTTTTTACCGTCATACTACGATACAAAAATTGTATAAGGTAGTTCGAATATTTTGACACTAAATGTGTTTGATCATAATTTTTTTATATAGCCATCATAAAATATTCATCTTTGAGTTTTTTATTATTTTTTTTTTTAGGCAGAAATTAAAATATTGTATATACGAATGAAAGTATGTATGTATGGGTCATAGTAATATGCGAAAGTCGCTTTTCTTAGGCGACAGAGATAATCTAAGAAAATTACCATTGACCATTTAGAAATTAAAAAGAAAACAAAATCTCTTAAATCGTTTTTATGTTCATTTTATCACACCTTGATACATTTGGCGGTTAGACTAAATTTAAAATGGTTAATCAACTTGAACAACTAACAGTTAATTCAATTTGCAAATAACCAATCCAAATCCACCTAACTCTTCATATCCACGAAGAAGGCACTTTCATTTCTAATAGCTAATTATAAGTATAAAGTTTGTATATACTCGATGAAATCCCTTACCAGGTGTCACAAAATATAATACATGATTTCTTATCCTATTATAATAAACCACGATGCTCTTTTAATGTTAAATCACGATTAAATAATTTTAAAATCCTCCATGTAATTCTTTATTTCCAATCAAAAGTGGAACATTTTTTTTACAAGGGAAGCGACTGTGAAGAGAGAATGAAACTACATTTAAATTTTTGTATCATAGCTACCTCTCACACTTTGCTTCTCCCTGTGGAAATGAGTTTTAAAAATTCAAGGATTGTCAATTATGGTCTCAATTATGATGCAGTAAACCTCGATTAGTTGGAAAAGTGGAGGAGGGAAAAAAATTGAAGCAGAAGCTTTTGGAGAGCTAATTTAGGTTAGTCTGCAATTTAGTTTGTTTGTAACTTATAGTTTAGCACGAGTTTTTAAACCGATACTGTCGATAGCACCACAACTTTCAAGGTGTTTAAAAAGGCAATCTAAATATTCCTCACGGTGTTTCATCAAATGCGCAGCATGATGCGAGTGCTGCCAACACTTAAAGGTTACTTTAATGTTAGCTCGTTCCCAATTTTCTCGAACTGCATGATTGGATGAAGGCGGGCCAATATTATCATTTTCCGATACGAAGAACAATGCCGGTTGCTTTATCAAAGTAGAGTGAAACATTTGGCTTGAACGCATATAATGGATGGTCGCTTGGTTATGGAATGTTTTCATGTGGTACCTGTCGATATGAAAAAATTGAATATTAAATATGTATGTATTAATTTGCATGGGTTTTATTTACAGTATATAATTACGTAGGGCACTTTGCATACGTAGATTTTTGGGAAAGATTGATTTCGGTACTCCAGCTGGAATTTCAGTAATATCGGCAGCGCTGTCCCATATTTGGCAGACAATTCTATCTAAAATGTGTTTGTAACTAGAAGAGGGAGAAGAAAGGTGTATTGTTGTTTATTAGCTAAATTTAGTTTTCCAAAAATATTGTTACGACATTGCTAAATTAACCGCGATGATTTCCCAAATCCTTCGAGACAGATCATTGGATTGTTAAATAAAAGTCGCCAATCAGTAGCAATTCGCTTTACTATTTACAATCACTTATATTACAACTTCCACAATGTACTATTTTTGTTGTTGTTGTTGTAGCGGGAGAGGGAGAGGGGTGTTAGCTGAGTCGGGTAAAGTGGGCATGCAAAGAGGTGGTTAGTGTCGTGCGGGGATTCTTTGCATGCGGGACATGTGTTAGATATGTCAGGGTCGAGTCTGGATAGGTAGGAGTTAAGCCTACTACAATATCCGGATCTTAATTGTGCCAGGGTTACGCGGGTCTCACGAGGCAACTCGAGCTCTTGTTCTGCGGTGGGTGGTGGTTTGACTCCGAGAACACCATTCACTGGAAGAGGGTTCAAGAAGGTGTTGACGGACTCTCGGTGAATGGTGTTGATGGCCTGTCCGTACGACGTCCTGTCCAGCGGGTCTTGTCTATATTGCTGTATGTCGTCGCGGTAGTCAAGTACTCCCTTTCTGATGTGCTTAGGTGGTGGTTCTGTTTCCAGCAGGTGCCTGTTGGGATGATCTATGCGGTAGCATCCCAACAGGTACTGCTTACACAGCATAACATTATGCTCCTTAAATGGGAGCATAGACGCTTCGCTGTGTAAGTGGTGCTCCGGCGCCATCAGGAGGTTTCCGGTCGCGGTCCAAAGGGCGGTGTTCTGACAGGTCTGTAGCCTCTTCAGCTGTGTCGTGCTGGTCCCCGGCGTCCAAATCGGCGCAGCATAGTTTACGACCGGCCGGCCAATTGCCTTGTACGTTGCCAGCAACGTTTCTTTGTCTTTCCCCCAGGTGCTACCGGCTAGCGATTTGAGGATTTTGTTGCGGCTTTGTACTTTGGTGGCAATTGCAGTCGTATGCGGAGTGAAGGAGTGCAGGCTATCGAATGTTACTCCCAGTAACTTTGGGTTGTTCGTGGTTTGAATTTTTACGCCATCGACCTTCACATCGAGTTCTAGCCGGTACTCCTTCGTCCAGCTGGTGGAAAGGGTGGCAGAGGATTTCGCAGGTTGTAGATGTAGATGTCCTGCAGCGAAGAAGTTGGAAAGGTCGGCGAGGTAGCTGTTTACTGAAGAATAAAGGCTATCAATATCCTGGCCAGACGCCAAAATCGAACAGTCATCGGCGTATGAGATCAGCGAGATGCCCTCAGGTGGGAGTCTCGAGATATAAAACTTAAACAGCATTGGGGAGAGGACACCACCCTGCGGAACCCCTTGTTTAATTTTCCGTAGCTTAGATGTTTGACCTCGAAACTCAACCGATGATCGTCGACCACTCAGGTAGTTCATGGTCCACCTCTTCAACCTAGGCGGTAATGAGGAATCCTCAATATCCGATAGTAGCACTGCGTGATTGACCGTGTCGAAAGCTTTCGACAGGTTCAGTGCTATTAGTCCTTTTGATTACTCAGTAATTCACAATTCAATTACAATTTACTTTACTGTTTACAATCACTTGTATACAACTTTCACAATGTACTGTTTTTATTACTTCAATGTAATCTAATCTCCAACGATTTTACTTCATGACTGATTACTGACTGATTGACTACTCACTCTGCAGTCGTGTGTCGCCCTTATATACAACCCCCGGTTGCTCGCAACCAACCGTCTAGAATAATCGAATCTCTCTCTTTACAAATGTTCTCGAATTCGCTTTAGAACATGCCAGCTATCGGTTTCTCTCTTTCATCTGACATTCGCTTCGCATTTTCGCCACAATAATATTCTCGTATTAACGATTCTCTCTTTCCTCTGACATTGGCTTCGCATTTTCGCCACATTGTCCTCCACCTAAGTCTGATCGGGACATTTGCTGTTCCAAACACTGCAGGCCTCTCTAGGTGGACCAATTTCACCTTGTTTCTTGGTCTACCAACGGAAATTGAAGTTTTTGGAACAAACCTATCTTCCGTTGTGGAATGTATAGCAACACTAAATCTCCATTTTGGAATCCTTCGGAGTTCATCGCCTTGTCATACTTGGCCTTCATTTTTGTCTTTCAACTCTTTCTCTAGAATGCTAGACGCTTCTTTCTCAATACTTCCCGCATCACAATTTATTCCAAAATTTAAATCGCTAGGCAATCTGACTTCACTACCAAAGAGTATCCTTGCAAATGTTTGACCCATCATTTCATGCACTGTGGACCGATATCCTATCAGGAACAGCGGTATGTGGATATCCCAATCATCATAATATTTGTTTACGGTCTTACGCAAGTGTTGAATCGTTCTACCATTACATCTGATTGAAGATGCAGAGCTGTCGTCGGGTTTTTCGAATACCTACTATCAAGCACGTCTTCTGGAACACTGCCCATTCAAAGTTTCTTCCCTGGTCCGAGTGCGATTCTATAGGCGCACCGTATCTGGTAACCCAATTGTGAGTGAATGCAACCGCAACTATTTTGGCCAATTACTAAAGTAGTCCATAACCACAAGAACGTATGATAGGGAATGGACGACCGGCTACATTCATCCATATATTGCTTCATCTGTCCATGACTTCTGAATTTCCGCAACCGATTGACGAAAACCAACCTAATAGAACCGCTGCTTGATCTTCTCCAGCATTTTCGCAATGCATAAGTGCCCTTCACTGGGACCATTATGGAATTCCTTAAGATTATCAGGAATTCTTAACCCCGGAACTACTATTAGACTTCGTGAACACTGCCCATCTTCACTTTCACATACTCTATCCAAAAAACCAGATATAAATTTTAAACTGTTTCATAGTGCCCAGTATGTGCAGTCCGTGAATTAACAGTTCCAAGTCCGGATTTTTTTGCTGACATTTCCTTAAGTGGCTTGCCTCCCACTCTTTTGTTTGTGTAATTGTTATTCGCTGGACGTCTATTATGTCTTCCTTACAATCAGCTTTTGAGCATAGTTGCCAAAGTGTCCTAGTTTTGCACAATTAAAACATTTACCAGTTTTATTCTTCATGTTGACACCAGAACGATTCATTCCTTCGATCGACTTTAGAATTCTCAATATTTCGTTCATCCCATCCGGTGTTTCTACTTCCACTTTATTGACTTTGAATGCTGGCCTACTTCTCTCGCTTGGTGTATATTTCCTTTATTCCGCGGATAAACCTCTGGACTTGTAATCTTTCGAGGTGCTCCTCAGGTGCATCCCCAATAGCTAAATGAGCTAATCTTTCAATTTCGGAAGCATATCCTTGCAGAGATTCGTTGGATCTTTGGCCGCGCTTCTCCAACTTCATCTGGTAAGTTTGTCTTCTCGGATTATCTTTTTTCACGGAAATTTTCTGGAAAATTCATATATGACATTATAATGTGAATGATTGAATAAGGGGCTTATCCAAGGTAGAGCGATATTTTGAGCGGAAAAAATTACGATCGAAGAAGAGAATAATGATTATTGTTTGAGTGTCTAATAAAGCTTCACTAATAATCAATAACTGATTAAAATTATAAATAAAGATCATGAAAAGATAAATTACTTCAGATTTGAAAAGAAAACGCAAGTGGTAGTATTCTGGTGGAACCCGTTTTTTTATGTGGCTTTTCTAAGTGGATGATTTTTTCATTATGGAAAATATAGATAACCATTATATATAAAGCAAATAAATATAAAATAAAAAACAGAAATATTTCTCACTCAGAGTAAGACTGTAATCTCCGTCATCAACGGTAAAACATCTGAGAGACTGAACTGAATTTAACATTGGTCTTCGAGCCGGATCTAGTGTTCTACCTAAATTACGGAAAGCCCTCTTATTAATGAAAATAATAGCACGAATAGTTCATTAAATTCTAAAATTAAAGTACTTTACTTTCATTTGCCTGTATGAATAAATGTATGTATGAATGAAAAATAATATCACATCTTTTTGAATTTTTGCGAAAATGACTCGTGAATTGCGGATAGAAATTAGAATACATACATATGCATGTAGACAACAAACGTGGTATTGTATAAAATTAAACAAATTTGTGTGAAACATAAAAAAAATTTGAAATTTTTATTGCATGCTGTTGTTGTTGTTGTAGCGGCATCACCGAAAGGGTGACAGCCCTTGGCCGGATAAAATCCGGGTCAACTCCGGTGCGTACAACCGGCTGTCGTGGGAGTTGTTTATTGTTTATTGCATGCTCTTTTATTCCCGTGTAAAAAAGAAATATAAGTTCATTTATATTGGCATGTACAAGTATACATAGCTCTTGGTTCATGAATCTTACATACATCGATGATGTATGCATACAATTTCTACTGGGTATCGCATATTAAACTGACACATATACATATATTGTAGCGAATTTGCTAAGTTCGCCGCGATGATTTTCCAAATCCTTCGAGTCCGATCACTGGATTGCTAAACAAAACTCCCAAAATTTGTTTGTTCGGCTTCTTAACCGTCAGGAATTTATTTGTACAGTAATTACAATTTTCGTCCATAGACAATGGCTTATTTTAACAAATCTTTTGATACACACTTATTATCTGCTTCACTCACGCTTAGTACTCTCTAGAACTGAGTCTTCAACTTCATTCATTTCAAATAGTTGCTGCAGCTCCTTTTATACCTCAACCGCGTGTAATTGCTGTCTACCCTTTTGTTTGTCTTTGGTATGGGTAATTTGCATTATACGGAGGCTTCTTTATTTTCTATCCTTCCGGGAAATTGCATTTACATTGTCAACAGTTTTGTTTGTCCTTGGTATGGGTAATTTGCAACTTACTGCCGCTTCTTTATTTTCTGTCCTTCCGGGAAATTGCATTTACATTGTCACTTATTTCAATCTGTCCTTCGTATTTGGGATTTTCTTCACAATATGTACGCCGTATGAGCAAGACACTATACGCAGTTTACTTACTGTTATTCAAAGAAATATACAGCGGCAGTGAACCGATGCACAGAAAGGTCAACCAGGCGGCCAGCGATTTCTTTGAAGAATGACAAACAGTTGATGAAAACGGCACAGCTACTAATCCAAGTCCGATTTATTTCAGATCGTAGAGAAGAAAATTGAAATTCTTAGGGAAACAATGCGTTTTCTGAGTTTCGACACTGTGATGAATAGTGACCAAGCCTATTAATTGAATGCTCTATACAAAACCATTAAAAATTGGGCTCGAACCCTAGCTTTCAAAATGGCAGCACGCAATGCTAACCACTCGGCTATTGCGGCCGCCAATATGTTATTGAAATATAATTACGAATAAGTTGTGAAAACACGAACAAATAGTCCAAATAAGAAAGCAAAGAATCTGACTTAGAAGAGTCCATTGCATCTTTTTTACCCAATGAAACAGAAAATTGCAATTTTTCTCCCCCGTCAGGCCCAAATTATGAAAGAATATGGGACATTGAAAGAGGAGAACACTAAACTCATCAGATGACCTTTTGACAGGGTTGTTGGAGCAAACTCAATTTATAATTCTCATGTTCGATCAAAACATTTTCAAACACATACAGTCTACTAGCTTAAAAGTTCTTCCCTTTCCCTCGGCAATATGTGCATATATCTTGAAACATGTTTTTTATTTATTTATTTATTTATATAAGCCGATGAGAAAATGCATAGGAAATTTAAACACATTAAAAAAAGAAAAATGCATAAAAGTGCATAAGCACTCACGTGTATACATACAACATACATATTATATATGTAAGTACTTATATGTATGTGTATGCACTTAAAAATATAAAAGAAAACTAATAAAAATAATTTACTTATATATTATTTACTTAAATGTGAAATAAGAAATACGTCCAAACACATTTAATTAGTTAGTAAGGATAGGATGAATTAACTCTCACTCAGGGTAAGTCTGTAATTTCTCAGCGGTAAGATAATTGAGATATTGTACTAAGGTTAACACTAGCAAAGGGGCGACAGCGAAAGAAAAGTTTTCGATAAGTAGCAACAAAAATTTCCGTAGGTCAACCCCAACATACATACTACATATTTTGTTTTAGAGCTCAATGCTTAAGAATAAATCTTACAGAGTTCATACCGATCAATATCACGTGCCATTTGCAACATCACTTCTCCGATTTGGTAAGCACCCACTGAAAATCCATGAACTACAATCGGTGTATATAATTTGTTGTTTTCCATAAATTTAAGGGTATCTGCAGCCACAACCTAAAATTATACTAATATTATATACAAATTTACGTTATGAATTTGGTTATAAATTACATAATGAAATATATTATATTAATCCAATTCTAAGTGCATAGAATTGGATTGCTATAATTTTGTTCTCAACTACGAACATTTATTCATAAGAAATATAATATGTGATGTATGTACATATGTATGTGTGAAGAAGTTTGAAGGATTCATTAAAACGTAAAATGACACACTTATACTTATATTTTCCAATTAAAAAAATCTTTCAAAATTTTTTTTAATTTCAAAAATTAAATAATAATAATTTAATAATAAAAATAAATTATATATGTATGTACATACATACGATGCATAATTTGTATACTTTTTTCCTTACTTTAATCTGTCTATATGAATAAATATGCATATGTATGTATGAATAAAAATTAATACCACAACGTCTTTTTAAATTATTCCGAAAATTACCCGCGAATCGTAGATAGAAATTTGCAAAGACCAAAGACGACCCCACCATTTTTCCATCTCTTCTTCTTCACAGCTGCCAATCACCAACAATACGCGGCAACTACCTCAGCGGGTCACACAGCAGCAACAACCAAAATCTATACATTACTCCCTCATTCTCCATGTTACGAACGTCCCTCCGAGACATTTCCAATTTATCCAATTTAACTGCAACGGAGGCCAAGGAAAGATCGGTGAGATAGTCGACTTTATACGCCGGGAGCACCTGCCATTAGCTCAGGTACAAGAATGAAAACTAAGTGCTCTCTCAGATCTTCTGAGCCGGGCTGGATATAATATAATAAGAAAGGATCGTGAGCGAGATCATGGTTGAGGCTTGGCGTCCATTTTACACAACACCGTGCAATATCGTCTTATCGACGGCGATATCGACAGGGATACTAGCCTAGAATGTCAGGGCATACCGTTCAGGCGGTGTCGAGCTCAAAATAGTTACTAGTTGCCCAGTTGGATACCGTCCTGATATAGGTGCGCTACTCAGAGGCGAAAACCGTTTTATTTTGGGCGACTTCAACGCACATCACGATCTTTGGCATTCCTGCATGTCAACAGATCAGCGAGGAATGGAGCTGGCGGAACAGAGACGATTCGACATTTTCATTTCGATGAAGCCTCTACCAAGATTGTAGACAATTGACATAGTTCGCCTGATATTACAATAGCTAACGCTGGTCTTGTAAACTGCATAAACTGGTGACCTTCTGAAGCTCGCATAACACCATTTGCCCATAATCATCTCAATTGACAGGCGCCCCGACTTTGTTTCCGTGGACCACTGGACCTCCATGGAGAAAAATCTTTCCGCAAGATTGTCGTGTCTGGTGCCGCCCGCTTCATACCAGCTGGCCGAATAGCGGAAATCCGCCCACATTTTCCAACGGAAGCGGCGGTTTTAAGGACAGGGCCCGACACGCTACGCCTAGCCGATCCCGCAGGTCCATGCATTGGGGAACTCAACACAGATATTCGGCAGAAGGTAAACATATACAAGCGGAACAAGTGAGAGGAACCCTTAAGGTTCTGCAACCTCTTCTCTGGCATAATCAAACTCTGCGCTTCAGTCAAATCGTTGTGTAATCCGAGAGACGTGAAGTGACCCGAAGAGGTGCGCGAGCTATTTTACCCGATTATTTATACTGCATCTTTTGGTTGACATAAGGAAAAGACAAGTGACCCGCCGTCTGCGCAAACTGCCAAACACCAGGTGTCCTCTCTCCGATGATGTTTAATTTTTATATTTCGAGGTTTCCTCCACCACCAGAGGCCGTCTCCTTGGTCTCATACACCGATGACTGTTCGATTTTGACGTCTGGCCAGGATATTAATAGCCTTTGTTCGAAAGTAAACTGCTACCTCGCCAACCTTTCCAACTTTTTCACTGCATACAGGCATACAGACAGGCCATAAACACCATTCACCGAGAGTCCGTTAACACCTTCTTGAACTCTCTTCCAGTGAATGGTGTTCTCAGAGTCAAACCACCACCCATCGCGAAACAAGAGCTCGAGCTGCATCGAGAGATCTGCGTAACCCTGGCGCAAAAAGTCTGGATATTGTAGCAGGCTCAACTCCTACCTATCCAGAGTCGACCCTGACATACCCAACACATGTCCCGCATGCAACAAATCCCACACGACACTAACCACCTCTTTGACCTGACCCTAGGAGGGGTTGGCTAGCCGCTACAACAACAACAACAACAACAACACAAATGTAGTAGAAAGAAAAATTTATGAGGCAAAATAAATTTGTATTTTAAACATTTAAAAACATGCCTTCTCTCCTAGGAGCTCCGTGTAAAAAAGAAATAGAAGTTCATTTATGCTGATATGCATACATGCTTCTTGTTGTTCATGCATCTTACGACGATGTTGTATGCATACAATTTCTACTGAGTTATTTATTTTATTAATTTTTTGCTGCTGCCTATACTTACATATATTTGTCTGTATAAATGAATATATGAACATATGTGTGTATGAATGAAAATTAATATCACGTCTTTGTGAATTATTGCGCATATGATAGAATTTCCCATAAGTAAAAAAAAAATGTAATATCTAAAAATAAAAATAAATAAAAATAAAAATAGTATAAAACAAAAAAAAATTATATAAAATATGCATTCTCTTTTATTACTCTCGAATAGTAAAAGCATCCATCTCCTAGGAACTACACGTGTAAAAAAGAAATAGAAGTTCATTTATACTGTACTGTACATACAATCTATACTACTGCTGGGTATGTACATATGTAAAAGTATTATATATTTTGGTTGGCGTTTGTGTGCATGGAATGGAGCAATTCATTCTAAAATATTTAAATTAAATACAAACTCGATATAACAAATCAACTTTCCTGAAGTTTTGACGTAAATCGCAGTTTGGAGAAAAAAGTTTTGGTTATCTGGTTATTGGCACACAATGTTTTATAAATATTGTGACGGAAATCCCACATAAAAAGGACAGACAAAAGGAGTGACAGTGTGATGGAAATTCCCACAACAAAGGACAGACGGCAGCGGCTACTGCAGGAAGACGAGTTAGCCCATGAACGGAATGTTTCGACCATCGCTAGGCATAAACGGAACGGCAGCAGCTATCGCAGGCTAAAGAATAATCAGCCTATTATTGAGCGCGTGAACAGAATGTTTGGGTCATGCTCAGGTATAAAGAGTGGCAGCAGCTATTACAGCGAGACGAGTAAAAAAACGCAGTGGCCCTAACATTGCAGAGAGCTGTGTGTTTTAGAAACGGATAAATTGTGTGAAGCGAAAAATAATTGGGTATTATAAAGAATTTTAAAATAAGCCATTGTGTATAGTAAAGAATTTTAATTATTGAGGAGACTCGAAGTATTTGGGTAATTACGAAAAACGTTACAATATGTACGTAAAATTTTACCAAAACAGTTATGATTAGGGTATATTTTAATAGATAATAAACTAAATACAAATGCAAGTTGGGTGCCATAGCAACTCCAGCTCTAATTGTAAAGGCACGAATATTATTTTGTCTAATGGTCGTGGCGATTTAAATAATTTAAAACTGACCTTTGTCATTCTTATATGGTATGCGAATTTCGCCTGCCTTAATTATGTTTTTTTTTTATATATAATTTGTGATGGATGGATTTTCTGATCACACCTGTTAATGATTCAACCATGTGTTCGAAGTGCGTATTTATCAAGGCGAATTTATAAAGGTGAAAGCAGAACAAATACAACAATTACCGAAGATTTTGTTTTTGTTTTTTATAGCGATTGTCCAACTCATGGAAAATTTATTGGCTATTAAAAATTCATAAACTCCGATCTAGTCTTTTTTTTTGTGTAAACCACTATCCCTAAATCACAATTCTCAAGACATAAACAACAAAATTATTTTGACAATTCATGCGTTTAATGAATCAAAAAAATTTAGTTCGCTGTGATAGTAATTTTACCCTGCTAGATTCGCCTTGGACCTTGGGCGGCCGCGATAGCCGAGTGGTTAGCATTGCGTACTGCCATTCGGAAGGCCTGGTTTCGAGCCCAGGTTCAACCAACATCCAAAATTATAGAAAATAATTTTTTTTAATTGCGTTCGCCCCTCGACAGGTAATGTCAATCCCTCCAAGTGTATTTCTCACATGAAATTAAAGCTCAAATCCATCGGCCGTTCGGAGGCGGCTTAGAATAAACTGTAGGTCCCTTCATTTGTTGGTAAAAACATCAAGACGCAAAACCACAAATTGGAGCAGTAGCTCGGCCGAAAATCGCTTCAGCGGTTACAAAGCGCCAAATATATATACATATATGTATATATACTTATATATATATAAATTCGCCTCTGTGTGTTCTGTTGTACCAGACAAGCAAAAGAACGGTAGGTATGAGGGTTATCGAATAAAACAACAACACAAAATAAGCAACTTAAATTTATTTAACGGACCTGACGAATAGTGTTGCAAAGTAACAAAGATGTACTATTGTAACTGTACCACTGAAGAACCACAAGGAAAATTCTCGCCAAACAATAATATCGCGCCTCATAGCTTATTAAAAAAAAATCAAATAAAATATGAATATATCATAATTTTGGAGAAAAAAACTAAGAAAAAATCACACAAGCAGTTCATATTTATTAATATTAACTCATTTTGTTTTGATTTTCACTTAAATATTCCTAACAAAAACAACACCTGTAGAAAATAGTAGAGGTGAAGCAGCATTCAACTTTTTTTCGCTTCTTCCAGGCAGCGAATACAACTGTTTAACTTTTCTCTTTCATTGAACGCTTATATTGACAAAATTAACTGCTCTCACTCAATAAAAAATAAAAAATAAAATTGTGTTATTTTTACGCTTACATGAAGTTTAAAAATCACTATTTCTTATCGGTAAAAATAAAATTTGTTGTGTCTTACAAAATCAATGAAATGATTTTTACATGCCACCGGCTTGCGCCGTTCTGTAGTAAGAGTTTCTATCAAGACAAAAATAGTCTTATGTGAGTCAGCCTTTATTGCCTTTCGATATGAAACTTTCTCTTATTTTGAATGATTAGATACAAACCTGAGTTCCCTTAACAGGCCAGAGAAGTTGCCATGGTGTTACATGTACGACTATAACATCAAATCCCATGTCCGTGTATATTTCAGCATACTTTTTTAAGTGTTTTTGCCGAGCCATCAGCCATGCCATCATTAGTACAAGTGGGTTCCCAGTAGTCTGTTTAATTCTACATAAAAATAGATATGTTAGTTTTGTTTTAAATTTTGGTTACTACTTTTAGAAAATGTAGCTCACTAACTCTAAAGTTTTTGGATCCACTTCACCCTTAATTGGTTCCTTACTCAATAATGTCATATTTTTGGTAATCTCTTTAGTTGCAACATAACGACGACTCCAAAACGTCATTGTCGTCTGAATTTGGATATAAGAAATTGTTTCAGTTAATAGATTTAAATGAGAAAACTTTAAGTAGGTACATAAATGACTAGTTTGAGGTTATGTAATTAGTTGCGTCAGTGCGTACTGCCATTCGGAAGGCCAGGTTCAAGTCCTTTTTTTTCAAATTTTTCGGAAAGATTAATGTGTGATCATATAAAGTGGATGGTTCAAAACGAGTTATCCGAGTAAAAAACTATGATCAAAAATAATTTTTATGTTCTGAACGCCAAATTACACAAACAAAATACATAGGCAATATTGTCACAACAACAACTATATGGGGTGACTTCGAATATAGACATTTCGAACGTACAATTTGCTTCTTTTAAATAGTGATATTGTTAAATAAAATTCAATTACAATTTACGTTACTATTTACAATCACTTGTATACTACTTTCACAATGTACTGCTTTTATTACTTTACTGTAATGTAACCTCCATGAGTTTAATTCACAACTGATCGCTTTTGCAGCCGTACGTCGCCCTTATATACTTGTTTGCTGCTTGAAAACGAAACCCCCGGAATAATCTCGTCCATACGATAATCCTCTCGGTTACGATAATCGTTTTGGTTACGATAATCGTCTCGTACGCTCTAGAAGATGACAGTTGTCGGCTCCTCTCTTTCATCTGTCATTCGCTTCGCATTTTCGCCACAATATATATACATATGTACATATGGATCTGCTGCAAGCAAGGTTTATATAATACAGGTTACGAAAAGTTGTCCGTTGACGTCACCAAACTAACTTCAACATATTTATAGTAGACGAGGCTTGATATTTATACACATATTATCCAAAAAAAAATTTTTTTGGTTTAAAAAATATATATGTACATATGTGAGATTAATAACATAAATATGGGAAAAAGTTTTCGAAATGTAAACGTAAAACACACATACAGAAGAAAACATAAATTATACAATAATTGTTTTAAATAATATTTTCTTTTATATTATACTGTATTTAACTTTCCGATGATTTCGCGTTCTCTTAATACCAAACTACAAACTTTCAGAAAAAAAAAATGTGAAAAAAGTAGAACGGTTCACTAAGATGACTCTTCATGATGCAATACCGCATCTTAGTTTTAGTTTCCCAGAAAATTTTAATATAAATCACTCACATAAATTTACTTAAAATATTTGTTCACATAACCCACTGAACTTTTTCTCACCGCTTCGAAATTTTAAACACAACTTTTCACGAGGTATGTGATGTGATTAACTATTTCCATTTGTATTTTGTAAATAAAAATAAAAATAAAATACACGAATAAAGTGTGTTTGCTTGAAATTTCGATAATTTTGAACTTTCTTCTTTACCCAACCCTCTCCCACCCCCATCCAGCTCCAGCTCCCGTGCGGGGGCAAATCAGCAGCTCCTAGGACCATAGTACGGCGGAATATGACATCAGTCAAATGCAACTCATGCACTGACTGGTGCCACTTTCGGTCGTGCTCTGGTCTGCGCACCACTCGTGAGTGGAGTAGTGCATTCGTTGCCCCATGCTGTAAGTGTCTGCCCCCGCCTGTAGATACTACGCAGCCGCCAACTACCACCAATGTGCAGCAACCACCACAGCGGGTCAAACAGCTGCAACAATCAAGACCCACGCACAACTCCCTCACCCCCCGTGTTACGAACGTTCCCCCGAGACACTTTAGACTCGTACAATTTAACTGCAACGGACTTCAAGGAAAGATCGACGAGATAGTCGACTTTATGAGCCGGGAACGCCTGCCAATAGCTGCGATTCAAGAAGCAGATCTTCTGAGCCGGGCTGGATATAATATAATAAGAAAGGTTCGCGAGCGAGATCATGGTGGAGGCTTGGCCTTCATTTTTCACAACACCGTGCAGTATCGTCTTATCGACGGCGAGATCGACCGCAGGGATACTCCCTAGAATGTCAGGGCATTGCTGGCCGGTCAGGCGGTGTCGAGCTCGAAATATTTAATATATACATTCCTCCCGTACAAGTTGCCCAGTTGGATACCGTCCTGATATAGGTGCGCTACTCATAGGCGAAAACCGTTTGGTTTTGGGCGACTTTAACGCGATCCCGATCTTTGGCATTCTTGGATGTCAAATGATCGTCAAGGAATGGAGCTGGCGGAACAGATAGACGATTCGACATTCTGCACAATGAACGACGAAGCCCCTACCAGGATTGTGGGCAACTGCCATAGCTCACCTGATATAACAATAGCTAGCGCTGGTCTAGTGGTCCCGCTACTAAAGCCGGGGAAACCTGCAAATAAAGGAGACTCTTATCGTCCGATATCTCTCATTTCCCCAGTAGCGAAGACAATTGAGGTGTCCTCTCCCCGATGCTGTTTAATTTCTATATTTCGAGACTTCATCCACCACCAGAGGGCGTCTCCTTGATCTCATACGCCGATGACTGTTCGATTTTGGCGTCTGGACAGGATATTGATAGCCTATGTTCTACAGTGAACTGCTACCTCGCCGACCTTTCAAACTTCTTCACTGCAGGACACTTACATTTTCGCATCAGCCTGCGAAATCCTCTGCCACCCTTTTCACCAGCTGGACGAAAGAGTACCGGCTAGAACTCAATGTGAAGGTCGATGATACAAAAATTCCGACCACGAACAACTCAAAGATACTGGGAGTCACATTCGACAGCTTGCACTCCTTCACTCCGCATACGACTGCAATTGCCACCAAAATACCAAGCCGTAACAAAATCCTCAAATCGCTAGCCGGTAGCACCTTGGGGAAAGACGAAGACACGCTGCTGGCAGGCAACGTACAAGGCAATTGGCCGGCCGGTCGTAAACTATGCTGCGCCTATTTGGACGCCGGAGACTAGCGTGACGCAGTTGAAGAAGCTTCAAACCTGCCAAACCACCGCAATTCGGACCGTGACCTGAAACCTCCTGATGTCGCCGGAGCACCACTTACACAGTGAAACATCCATGCTACCAGTTAAGGAGCATAATATTAAGCTGTGTAAGCAATACCTGTTGGAATGCTACCGTATGGATCATCCTAACAGGCACCTTTTGCCGAACCACCGCCTAGGCACATCAGGAAGAGAGTACTTGACTACCGGGACGACATACATCATTACAGACAAGACTCGCTGGACAGGACGGCGTACGGACAGGCCATCAACACCATTCACCGAGAATCCGTTAACACCTTCTTGAACTCTCTTCCAGTGAATGGTGTTCTCAGAGTCAAACCACCACCCATCGCGAAACAAGAGCTCGAGCTGCCTCGTGAGACCCGCGTAACCCTAGCACAATTAAGATCTGGATACTGTAGTATACTTAACTCCTACCTATCCAGACTCGACCCTGACATACCCAACACATGTCCAGCAAGCAAAGAATCCCCTCACGACGCTAACCACCTCTTTGCATGCTCACTTAAACCGACTCATCTAACACCCCTCTCCCTTTGGTCCGAACCAGTCGAAACAGCACGTTTCCTGGGCCTCCCGTTAGATGACCTCGATGACTAAAACTAAACTTGCCTGACCCTAAACGGGGCTGTCGTATGCCGCTACAACAACAACAACAACAAACACGACGAAGTTGGTTCGGTGAGTGCAACGGTTGTGGTGACCTAAATAAATCTAATTAATAAATCTAAAAATAGTAGCAGGCATTCTAAAAGCAATAGAGGATTGCTTAAAGTAGACTCTTGATAGAGCATAACGTTAAACTGGCTATGATACACATAATGGGTTTCGCTATGTCTAGGAAATGCATGCTATGCAAATATTACCTATGAAAATGTGCTAAAGATCGAAAGCACCCCCGTTGCATATTCAAGTGAAACAATAACAACCACACAAGCACAGGGTTGCTTTTCCCTTCACAGGCTTGTTTTTTTCCTTCTTGCTATCTGTGGGAAAAAAATATACATATGTAAGTTTTGGTATAGCATTTTTTTCCTATCGTACCATATGTTATTTGCATGTGTTTTGCTGTTGTGCCATTGCACGAAAAGGAAAAATTTCCTATCCGCGCACCGTAGCATGCATTTCCTAGACTTAGCGAATACCCCTATAAAGTTAGAGTGCACTTTATCTTTTCAGTGTTACTCTAATTCAGAATTAAAAGTAGGCCCTAAATTTTTCAAAGAAAATTTTAACTCATTGGCTTACTTGATTACTTAATTTAGTACACTCGAGCAGCAATGGACTGCGTAGATTTGAAAAGTTTCTGGAGTTGTCCATAGATGTGATAATAAAATGTCCTTGTAAAATATTAGAATGCCTGTGGTTAATAACTCTGGACGAAAAGATCATATTTCTACCTGAAATATTTAGAAATTAAAAAAAAATTAGCAACAAAAAAGATTTTTGAAAGGAAAATTAAATAAACTTTATATTAGTTTTTACCACTTGAAAGTATTCCAGATCCACATAATCCTGATACTCCTGTTGAAATGCTTCTTCCTTTTGATAACGAAAATATGGAGTCGATGCTAACCGAATTTTTTCCAGTGTAAAATTTCGATATTTTTAACTTAGGAGTTAACGTTAACAAACGCAAAAAGCGTGCGGTGTTAGAAGCACAATACATTGCGGAAGCCATTTTGTATACACAGAACGATGCAAAACTGCAATAATATAAGCTAATTTATTCCTTTGTGTACGTAAGTGTTTCTAAATATATATGCACATATTTTATATACATATGTACATTTCAAATTTGTTCAATAATTATACACATGTACAGTACATATTTACATATATACATAGCTGATTGATTACAAACAATTATATTAATTGGTAATTTGCATAATTAGAAGGAAATATACTACATATGCAAAGTTAACGTTCACCTTTGGGGTAAAATTGTTACCATGATTTATATCATATATATTACCACATACAGTCTGATTTAAATTTCTGCTTAAAATTTAAAATTAAAAAAAAAAAAATCGACATCACTAAAATTTTACTCATTGTGGAACGTAAGTAGTTCTTATCTCTTTTTCAAACAGGAAAACGATCGTTCTGAGTTACAGTTTCTTACGGCTAAAGAATAAATATTCGATATGCGATTTCTACGTTCGGTACAATTTTGTTGAATTTTCGTACGAAGGTATCTTTTTGTTTAGACAAACATACCCGGTCCATTGCATTAGTTTGAAATTTAGTACGTTCGTAGGTTTTTGTTAGAGTATCGTATATATTATTTTCTTTCCGATCAATAGCGATCTATGACAAAGAGATATACATAATTTAGATAAACTTATAGCTGGTTCATGGTAGTGTACAGCACCATGCGTTTTTCGATTTAAAAAAAGACTTTAATTATTTGATTAGGCGATTCCCAAAAAAAAAAAAAAAAAAAAATAACGTTGCAAATATTTATCACACATGTGTAAAATATATAAGGGACGGAGTCAAAGTTTCGACTCGATTATTTCGTATTAACAATGGTTCGTCATTATCTTTTAAGTTGTTAACAATTCAACTTATTTAATAATTAATTTTTATAATTTCCCTTGATTTTGCTGCGAAAAACGATCGAAACGTTTCGTATCGGCAACAGTGTTGCAAAAGGCTAACAAAGTCGCAATACTTCGATAGTTATTGAGTAGCTCGAACAAGCGCAAAGTCTTATGGACATACTTGATCCCGATCCCGATAAATTTGCCTCCTATGCTCGCAACCATATCGTCTTTCCAGGGCTCGCATTACTGCGTCATAGTTAACTCTCTCATAATCGGGAATGGTCAGCAAGTCCTTTCAACGTAACAAATAGCGCAGCGAATTTTTCCTCGATGGGCCTATTATTTAACTCAGCTGTCTTCTCGAACTGGAGCTTGAAGATCTGGAAAGGAGTTGTGCCGTCAAAGGATTTTGCTTCTACCAAGGGGCCGTGCATTAATCTGATTGGAGGATTCAAATGCAAATCTCGGACAGGACTTTCGAGCTCGTTGATTTTGGTCTTAATTAACTCCTCTATTTTGTCTTGCCGCTCTTCGATTTGATCCTGTTTTTAATTCAGCTCTGCGTTTTCTTTCACCAGATTTTCCTGTATTTGCGCAATTATCTTTTCTAAGGATGACATCTGCTCCCTCTGTTCAAACATTCGTGCATCCAACTTTTGCGACAGCTTGGCCTTCTGTGCATCCAACTTTTGTGACAGCTTGGCATGGCTTGGTCAGTAATTCACAATTCAATTACAATTCACTTTAATATTTACAATCACTTGTATACAACTTTACTGTTTTTATTACTTTACTGTAATGTAATCACCAACGCGTTTACTTTACGACTGATTGCTTTTGCAGTCGTGTGTCGCCGTTATATACTTGTCTGCTGCTTGAAAACGAAAGCCTGGAATAATCGAGTCGTTACGATATCGAATGTTCTCGTTTTACGCTCCAGAACATGCCAGTTGTCGGCTCCTCTCTTTCATCTGACATTCGCTTCGCATTTTCGCCACACTGCCCTCCACCTAAGTCTGATCGTCGCGATCAGACACATTCGCTGTTCCAAACGCAGCAAACCTCTCTAGGTGGACCACTTTCATTTTGTTTCTCGGCCTCCCAACGGTTTGGATTCGATACACTACGTCGTTTAGTCGTTCGATTATCTTGTATGGACCTTCCCAATTGCCTTGAAGTTTCGGGGACAAACCTCTCTTCCGTTGTGGATTGTACAGCAACACCAAATCTCCATTTTGGAAGCCTAGCCTTCATTTTGTCACTCATAATTTGAGTTCGCTGCCTCACAAGAGCATGTATCTCTCTTAACTCTTCCTCGAGAACAGTAAACGCTTTCTTCCCAATTCTTCTCGCATCACCAGTTATTCCAAATTTTAAATCGCTGGGCAACCGAAGTTCGCTACCAAACAGTATACTCGCAGGTGTCTTGTTGTTTCATGCACTGCGGACCGATATCACATCAGGAAACGCGGTATGTGTACATCCCAATCATCTTGACGCTTGTCCACTACTTTCCGCAAGTGCTCTTCCATTCATGCCATCTGATTGAGGATGTAGGGCTGTCGTTCGTGTTTTTCGAATACCAAGTATCTGGCACATCGCCTGGAACACCGCCGATTCAAAGTTTCTTCCTTGGTCTGAATGCAATTCTATAGGCGCACCGTATCTGGTAACCCAATTGTGAGTGAATTAATCGCCAACTGTTTTCGCCTCCTGGTTTGGAATTGGGTAGACCTCAGGCCATTTGCTAAAATAGTCCATAACCACAAGAACGTATTTGTTTCCTTGTTTGCTCATAGGGAACGGACCGACTACATCCATGGCAACCCGCTCAAATGGTGCACCTGAGTTATACTGCTTCATCTGCCCATGACTTCGAGACTTTGGCCCTTTAGCTGCTATGCACTCCGTGCAGTTAGCAATCCATTCCGCGATCGACTGACGACAGCCAACCCAATAGAACCGCTGCTTGCTCTTCTCCATCGTTTTTGTAATGCCTAGGTGCCCTCCACTAGGACCATTATGGAATTCCTTAAAAACATCCGGAATTCTTAACCTCGGAACTACTATAAGCTTCCGAGAGCACTGGCCATCTTCACTTTCCCATACTCTATGCAAACAACCAGATATCAATTCTAAAGTGTTCCATTGTGCCCAGTATGCTTTCGCGATGGGACTTTCCGCTGCAATTTGTTCTTTACTTGGCCGTCTGTTCACCTCCAATCCGTGCATTACCAATTCCAAGTCCGGATCTTCTTGCTGACATTTCCTTAAGTGACTTGCCTCCCACTCTTCTGCTGGTGGCTAACTGTCATTAGCCGGACGTCTATTATGTCTTCCTTACCCTTGGCTTTTGAGCAGTGCTTACATTCCAAATTACATGGTTGACGGGACATAGCATCACCATTTCCGTGCGTATTCCCCTTGCGGTGCTCGATGGTGAAGTCATAATTTTGCAGTCTCTCAATCCACCGTGCCGCTGCCCTTCGGGATTCTTGAACTGTAGTAGCCACTTCAGCGCTGCATGATCCGTTCTAACTCGGAAATGTTGACCAAACAGATATTTGTGGAAGTGTTTAATGCAATCCACCAACGCTAATAGTTCTCTCCGAGTTACGCAGTAGTTCCGCTATAGTTTCCCAATATACCGGCTATAGTAGGCAACTATCTTCTCCTGCCCATCAATCACTTGCGAAAGTACACCTGCTATGCCATAACCACTAGCATCTGTGTCCAGAATAAATGTTGCACCTGGAACCGGGTACGCTAGCGTAGGCGCAGCGCATAGCCGTTCTTTCATAGCTTGGAAAGCCTCCTCTTGTTCTGTTTTCCACTCGAAAGATCTATTTTTCCTAGTGAGTTCATGGAGACAACGAGCTACGCTGGCGAAATTCGGAACAAATCGGCGATAGTAAGTACACAGCCCAAGAAAGCTTCTTAATTCATGCAAGTTTCTGGGTCTTGGCCAATCCTTCACTGCTTCTATTTTTTTCTTCGCAGTACAAATGCCCTTCGTGGTTACTTGATGACCTAAGTAATTCACCTCCTTGAATAAAGAGCACTTCTTAGTTTAAGACCAGCGCCAGCTATTCTCTGGAAAACTTCTTCCAAATTACTCAGATGTTCGTCGAAGCTCTTTCCCAATACGATGATGTCATCCAGATACACCAAACAAGTCTTCCAATGTAGTCCTTTGATCACATGGTCCATTAGTCTTTCAAACCTGGCAGGAGCGTTGCATAATCCAAATGGCATTACCGTGAATTGCCATAGACCGTTGCCGACACTAAAGGCTGTCTTCTCTTTGTCTTTTTCACTCACTTCCACTTGCCAAAACCCGCTCTTAAGGTCAAGTGTTGAGAACCATTCGGTGCCAGTTATCGAGTCTAGTTTATCATCGATCCTGGGCAAAGGATAGCTGTAGTTCTTTGTGACATCGTTTAATCTCCGACCATCTTTCTTCCGCTTTCGCTCATTTCCTTTATTATTTGGCCAACAGCGTCACGTTTGGCTAATGGAACGCTTCGAGGAGCTTGACGAATTGGTCTTACGTCACCAATATCAATGGTTTTTTGCCATCCTTGTCGAATATGTTGGAGTATTTGCGGATAAGTTGGCCTTGTGCTTGTACTTGTCTTCCAACCCTTGCGTCCATGAATTTATATCTTCCTCCGTGTCCTTGCTGCCAAAAGAGTCGTTTCCAGATGAATCATTGCATTCATGGCTTCTACCTCTTGACATTGCCCTAATACTTGTACAGTTCCTCTTGGAATTTTTACTGGTGATCTGAAGTCATTTAATACTCTCACTGGAATGTGTCCATTCTTTTGCGTCTTAGCCAGGGTTTTACCAATAAGTACGTCCGGTGTAGAATTTTGCTGCTTCGACAACCCACAATTTGTTTGTCCCACAATCTCCATTAATTTTCGCCCAAACAACTGCTTCTGACACGGTTCCTTCTAGGGCCACTTGCTTGCTGTTGTTTGTGGAATTATAGCCAATGCTTAGTGGTACTTCCATGTTTTTATACTCCATGATTTGGTTATTCAAGTCGATCTTGATACCTTGGCCCATCAAGAAGTCCACTCCTATGATTACCTCATCCACAATCTGCGCGACTCAAAGCTGTGTAACACCGTCACATTTCCTATTGTGACCTCACATGTTACTTCTCCCACCACTTATGTGTCCTCACCAGTCGCCGTTTTCAAGATTGCTGTAAATATTCGCTCCCGTCCATCCGGAGATTATGGGACATTCAACTGCCTGCATACGCCCCTTTAGACTGGCTCGTTTTAGTTTATCGACTGAGAAGTTGATGGTTCATCTTCCTCAGCCTTCCGTTTTCGCTGTCCTTCCTGTATGCTGGAACCCGTTTTGCATTCGCATGCGAAGTGACCAAGCTTTCCACATTTAAAGCATTTTCCAGCTTGATTCTTGCCACCAGAACGATTCATTCCTTCTATCGACTTCAGAGTTCTCAATATTTCGGTCATCACATCTGGTGTTTCAACCTCCACTTTATTGACTTTGTATGCTGGTCTGCTTATGAGTGCCGCCGTTTCACGTTTTTGAGCATACGCAACTGTTTCAGCGAATGTCAACTTTGGATTCGCATATATCTCTCGCTTGGTGTAAATGTCTTTTATTCCGGTGATGAATCTTTGTATTTTCACCCTTTCGAGATGCTCACCCGATGCGTCTCCAATGTCTAAATGAGCCAATCTCTCAAATTTGTCTTCTGTGTTCGCTACCATAGCGTCTTTCCAGGGCTCGCATCAATCCGTCGTAATCATTTCTCTCATATTCGGGTATAGTTTTGTTCTGCGGCAGGTTCTTCCAACGCAACGAATAGTGCAACAGATTTTTCCTCCATGCTCCAGTTATTTGTTTCAGCCGTATATTCAAACTGGAGCTTAAAGACTTGAAAGGAATTTTACCGTCAAAAGATGGTGTTTTTACCTTGGGAGCGTTCACTGAAGTGGTCAAACGATTTAACTGCAAATCCCGGAAACGACCTTCTAATGCGTTGACTTTGGTCTCAATTAGATCCTCTAATTTTTCTTGCCGACCTTGCAATTCGTTGACTTTGCTCTCAATTAGGTCCTGTCTGCATTGTCTCTCACTAGATTTTGTTGTATTTGCGCGATTGTTCCTTCTAAGGATGATATCTGCTCCCTCTGTTCAACCATTTGTGATGTAATGCTGGCATTCAGTGCATCCAGCTTTTCTGATATCTTGGCATCCTGTGCATCCAACTTTTGTGACATGTTGGCATTGATTTGTGACATTTTGTCACTGATTTGTGAAATGAGCCAGGAGCATTTTCTTGAATCTTACTTGGGCTGCTCCAACCCCTTCGCAGAATCAATAGCCTCTTCCTTGTCAATGTCCTTCAAGGATACAGCTTCACCCTCGCGACGGAATTCGTATTGGTTCAAGTCGATACCTTCGACTTCCATTGCTTCTCGCAGTCTCGATTGCAGCTCTGCCTTATTTCCTGTTGTAGACAATCCACGCTTCCTCTGGAACATTTTTCAATTACTAACCTTTGGGATTTATTCAACAATCCCACTTCTGACACCAATTGTTACGATCTTGCTGAATCAACCTCGATGATTTCCCAAATCCTTCGGGTACGATCTCTGGATTGTTAAATAAAAATCGCCAACTTAATTTGCAGTTTCTTTATTTATAAAGAATTTATTTAATGTCCTTTTATTACTCAGTAATTCACAATTCAATTACAATTCACTTTTTTATTTACAATCAATACAAAACAACTTTACAACTTTCACAATGAACTGTTTTTATTACTTTACTGTAATGTAATCACCAACGCGTTTACTTTACGACTGATTGCTTTTCCAGTCGTGTACCGCCCTTATATACTTGTCCGCTGCTTGAAAACGAAACCCTGGAATAATCGAGTCGTTACGATAACGAATGTTCTCGTTTTACGCTCTAGAACATGCCATTTGTCGGCTCCTCTTTTCATCTGACATTCGCTTCGCATTTTCGCCGCAATATGTAGTATAAACAATTATTAAATAAATCGTTTTTTCTATAGAAGTGTTTTACGTGTTCTGTTTAATCATTTCGGAAATCTCTTACCATATTGTAACGAACTTGCTAAATTCACCTCGAATATTCTCCTTTTGTTCGAGTCCGATCACTGGATTACTAAATAAACTCCCAAGATTTATTTGTTCGGTTTTTTTTACCGTCAGGAATTTATTTCTACAATTTTGTCTTTAGCCAACGGCTTATTTTACAATTATTTTTACACACTTATTATCTGCTTCACTCAGCTTATCCGTTTCTCAAACACACACAGCTCACAGCAGTGTTAACTCCACTAAGTTGTCTATTCGTCTTCTCTTGTGATAGCGGCTGCCTCTCTTTTTATACCCCAACAGCGTGTATTTGCTGTCTACCCTTTTGTTTGTCCTTGGTATGGGTAATTTGCATTATACAGCCGCTTCTTTATTTTCTGTCCTTCCGGGAATTGCATTTACATCGTCAACAGTTTTGTTTGTCCTTGGTATGGGATTTTCGTCACACTGCCCTCCACCTAAGTCTGATCGTCCCGATTAGACATACCATCTGTTCCAAACGCCGCGAGCCTTTCTAAGTGAACCACCTTTATTTTGGTTCGTGGTTTTCCAACGTTCTGGATTCGATAGTCCGTACTATTTATTCGTCCAATTACTTTGTATGGACCTTCCCGCTTGCTGTGAAAGATTTTCTTCTGTGGAGAATCGTGCAGCCTTACCAGATCTCCTTTCTCAAAGCTTTCAGGATTCCTCGCCTTAGTACATCCTTCTACCTTGTTGTTCATAACCTTAGGGCGTTGCTCAACAGTTTTGCGTACCTCTCCCAACCTCTTCATTAGGGCACGAGACATCTTGCCATTTCCGTACGTATTTCCCTTCTGCTGCTCTTTCTTTACCAGGGGCACATCATTTCTGTTGTACGCATGATCGTGGCCAATACTTAGCGGTAACTGCATATTTCCATACTCTATCACTCTTTTCTTTAGGTCGATCTTCATTCCTTGACCAAGGAGAAAGTCCACACCAACTATGACTTCATCTAAGATTTCCGCTACTAGGAACTCATGCAACACTGTCATATTTCCAATGGTGACTTTACACGTGGCTTTTCCCAGAACTCTGGCGTCCTCACCAGTTCATGTTTTCAGCTTAGCTCCATGCAATGGGCTTATTTCCCTGGTGATCAAATCGGATCGAATGATGGAGTTTGACGCGCCCGTGTCCACAGTTAGTTCTCGCTTATGTCCATCCACATATCCTCTGATAGTAACGTTGCTCGCCTTGTTATCGATTTGTCTCGTAGAACCCATATTACAATCGCGAGCTAAGTGTCCAGGTCTTCTACAGTTGTAGCAAATCCTGGTTCTCATCAGTTTGGCGGTTTTCGACATTTCCCATATCCCTTTCATCACATCTGGGCTTTCCAACTTCGCACAGTTTGCTTTGTACGCTGGTCTGCACAAAACCTCGGCCGCTTCCTTTGTCTGAGCATACGAGACAGTCTCGGCAAATGTTGGCTTTGGATTCGCATACGCCTCTCGCCTGCTATAATTGTTCCTTATTCCGCTGATAAACCTCTGAATTTTTATCCTCTCGAGGTATTCTCCAATACTATCTCCATAACCCAAATGAGCTAGCCTTTCAATCCCACAAGCAAATTCCTGCAGGGTCTCGTTGGACTTCTGATAGCGGTTCTCTAATTCCATCTGATAGATTTGTCTTCTATGCTCGCTACCATAACGTCTTTCCACGCCTCGCATTAGTGCCTCATAGTCATCTCTCTCGTATGCAGGAATTATTTGCAAAATTTCCGTTGCAAGTCCCTTTAATGCCATGAATAGTGCAGCTGACTTCTCCTCCATGCTCCAGTTATTTGCTCTAGCCATCTTTTCGAACTGAAGCTTAAAGATGTGGAAAGGGGTGGTGCCGTCAAAGGATGGTGCTTTTATGCTAGGGGTGCTCCTCGAAATGCTTGGACGATTCGAAAGCAATTCGTGGACACGTCTTTCCAATTCCCTGACTTTGGTCTGAATAAGCTCCTCTATCCTATTTTGCCTTTCCTCGATTACGTCCTGTCTCTCCTTGAGTTCTGTGTATTCTTTAACAATACTCTCCTGAAGCTGTATGAGCCGGGATGAAATACGCGCTTCTTGGTCTTGCATTTGCGATGAAATGTGGGCATTCATTTGTGACATGTTGGTATCCTGTTCATCCAACTTCTGTAGCAACTTGGCATCCTGATTATCCAACTTTTGCGTAATTTCTTTTGTAATGTTGGCATTCATTTGCGACATCTTGGCATCCAACTTTTGTGACATCTTGGAATCCTGTTCATCCAACTTTTGTGAAATTGCAGCCAGTAACATGTTCATGTCCATACTCGTAGATGAGCTAGGAGCCTTTTCTTCAACTTTAGTTGCTGACTGCTCTGAATCTTCCGTAGTCTCAACAGCCTCTTCCTTCTCCATTTCTTTCTTGGATGTCTCCTCGTCCTCACGGGAGAATTCATATTCGCTCAAATCTATGCCTTCTGCTTCCAAAGCTTCTCGCAGCCGTGATTGTAGTTCAGCCTTATTCCCGGTTGAAGATAATCCCCTCTTCGCCAATTCCTTTTTGAGCGGTAGTATCGTTAAATCTTGAATCTTGACCATTTTCAAATATTTTTGTTGTTGTTGTTTTTTCCGGAATTTATTTAGCAATCCCACTTCTGACACCAATTGTAACGAACTTGCTAAATTCACCTCGATTATTCTCCTTTTGTTCGAGTCCGATCACTGGATTACTAAATAAACTCCCAAGATTTATTTGTTCGGTTTTTTTTTTTACCGTCAGGAATTTATTTCTACAATTTTGTCTTTAGCCAACGGCTTATTTTACAATTATTTTTACACACTTATTATCTGCTTCACTCAGCTTATCCGTTTCTCAAACACACACAGCTCACAGCAGTGTTAACTCCACTAAGTTGTCTATTCGTCTTCTCTTGTGATAGCGGCTGCCTCTCTTTTTATACCTCAACAGCGTGTATTTGCTGTCTACCCTTTTGTTTGTCCTTGGTATGGGTAATTTGCATTATACAGCCGCTTCTTTATTTTCTGTCCTTCCGGGAATTGCATTTACATCGTCAACAGTTTTGTTTGTCCTTGGTATGGGATTTTCGTCACAATATTTATATTTATTAAGTTCACATTTATATTAAAATAAATACTTTTTTTGATAATAAAATGAAGTTTGTTCTGCGACGCCGATGGTTGTCGTAACCAAAGAGGACTAGATACGAAACTCTAAAAATTTAGATAAATGCGTTCCTTGATTATTTTCTTTTGGGCTGGTAACAAAGCCAAATGAAGAAACTTTAAAGAGCTGATGGTAAACAAGCCTTAGTACCACTTAGTCAATAATGAAACCTACCATTTTTCATCAGAAAAGCATTTTAGGTTATCAATAATTTTTCATTCAGACTAAGTTTACACACGAATATTTTTGTCGCTTTTTATCGGCAATTTTTCTTTTGGTATTATTGCCCTTCATGTTCAGACGGGGATACTTTGTTCAGGGCAATTTTCAGCCATTCCATTGCATTCCATTTTCGCATTTTACCACAAGCAACTGTATATACATATTGTTACGATCTTGCTGATTAACCTCGATGATTTCCTTAATCTTTCGGGTACGACCTCTGGATTGTTAAATAAAATCGCCAACTTAATTTGCAGTCTCTTTATTTATAAAGACTTAATTAATGTCCTTTTAATTATTCGGTAATTCACAATTCAACTAAAATTTACGTTACTATTTACAATCACTTGTATACAACTTTCACAATGTACTGTTTTTATTACTTTACTGTAATGTAATCTCCACGAGTTTAATTCACAACTGATTACTTTTGCAGTCGTATGTCGTCCTTATATACTTGTTTGCTGCTTGAAAAACGAAACCCCTGGAATAATCGCATCGTTTACGATAATCGCCTCGTTTACGATAATCGTCGTTTACGATAATCGCCTCATTTACGCTCTAGAACGTGCCAGTTGTCGGCTCCTCTCTTTCATCTGTCATTCGCTTCGCATTTTCGCCACACTGCCCTCCACCTAAGTCTGATCGGGACGATCGCTGTTCCAAACGCAGCAAGCCTCTCTAGGTGGACCACTTTCATCTTGTTTCCCGGCCTCCCCACAGTTTGTATTCGATACACTACGTCGTTTAGTCGTTTGATTATCTTGTATGGGCCTTCCCAATTGCATTGAAGTTTTGGGGACAAACCTCTCTTTCGTTGTGGATTGTACAGCAGCATCAAATCTCCATTTTGGAAGCCTTCGGAGTTCATCGCCTTGTCATACCTAGCCTTCATTTTGTCACTCATAATTTGAGTTCGCTGCCTCACAAGAGCACGTATCTCTCTTAACTCTTCCTCGAGAACAGTAGACGTCCCAATTCTTCTCGCATCACCAGTTATTCCAAATTTTAAATCGCTGGGCAACCGAAGTTCGCTACCAAAGAGTATCCTGGCAGGTGTTTGACCTGTTGTTTCATGCACTGCGGACCGATATCCCATAAGGAAAAGCGGTATGTGTACATCCCAATCATCTTGATTCTTGTCCATTACTTTCCGCAAGTGCTCTTCCAGAGTCCGGTTGAATCGCTCTACCATGCCATCTGATTGAGGATGCAGGGCTGTCGTTCGGGTTTTGCGAATACCAAGTATCTGGCACATCTCATGGAACACCGCCGATTCAAAGTTTCTTCCTTGGTCTGAGTGCAATTCTATAGGCGCACCGTATCTGGTAACCCAATTGTGAGTGAATGCATCCGCAACTGTTTTCGCTTCCTGGTTTGGAATTGGGTAGACCTCAGGCCATTTACTAAAGTAGTACATAACCACAAGAATGTATTTGTTTCCTTGTCTGCTCATAGGAAATGGACCGGCTACATCCATGGCCACCTGCTCAAATGGTGCACCTGAGTTATACTGCTTCACCTGCCCATGACTTCGTGTCTTTGGCCCTTTCGCTGCAATGCACTCCGTGCAATTAGCAATCCACTCAGCGACCGATTGACGACAGCCAACCCAATAGAACCGCTGCTTGATCTTCTCCAGCGTTTTTGTAATGCCTAGGTGCCCTCCACTAGGACCATTATGGAATTCCTTAAAAACATCCGGAATTCTTAACCTCGGAACTACTATAAGCTTCCGAGAGCACTGGCCATCTTCACTTTCCCATACTCTATGCAAACAACCAGATATCAATTCTAAAGTGTTCCATTGTGCCCAGTATGCTTTCGCGATGGGACTTTCCGCTGCAATTTGTTCTTTACTTGGCCGTCTGTTCACCTCCAATCCGTGCATTACCAATTCCAAGTCCGGATCTTCTTGCTGACATTTCCTTAAGTGACTTGCCTCCCACTCTTCTGCTGATGTAACTGTCATTAGCCGGACGTCTATTATGTCTTCCTTACCCTCGGCTTTTGAGCAGTGCTTACATTCCAAACTACGACGGGACATAGCGTCAGCATTTCCGTGCGTATTACCCTTGCGGTGCTTGATGGTGAAGTCATAACTTTGCAGCCTCTCAATCCACCGTGCAAGCTGCCCTTCGGGATTCTTGAACTGTAGTAGCCACTTCAGCGCTGCATGATCCGTTCTAACGCGGAAATGTTGACCATACAGATATTTGTGGAAGTGTTTAATGCAATCCACCAACGCTAATAGTTCTCTCCGCGTTACGCAGTAGTTCCGCTCTGGTTTCCCAATAGACCGGCTATAGTAGGCTACTATCTTCTCCTGCCCATGAATCACTTGCGAAAGTACCCCTCCTATGCCATAACCACTAGCATCTGTGTCCAGAATAAATGTTGCACCTGGAACCGGGTACGCTAGCATAGGTGCAGTGCATAGTCGTTCTTTTAAAGCTTGGAAAGTCTCCTCTTGTTCAGTTTTCCACTCGAAAGATCTATTTTTCCTTGTGAGTTCATGGAGACTGTGAGCTACACTGGCGAAATTCGGAACAAAGCGGCGATACTAAGTACACAGCCCAAGGAAACTTCTTAATTCATGCAAATTTCTGGGTCTCCGCGAATCCTTCACTGCTTCTATTTTTTTCTTCGCAGTACAAATGCCCTTCGTGGTTACTTGATGACCTAAGTAATTCACCTCCTTGAATAAAGAGCACTTCGTAGGACTTAGTTTAAGACCAGCGCCAGCTATTCTCTGGAAAACTTCTTCCAACTTACTCAGATGTTCGTCGAAGCTCTTTCCCAATACGATTATGTCATCCAGATACACCAAACAGGTCTTCCAGTGTAGTCCTTTGAGCACATGGTCCATTAATCTTTCAAAAGTGGCAGGAGCGTTGCATAAACCAAATGGCATTACCGTAAATTGCCATAGACCGTTGCCAGCACTAAACGCTGTCTTTTCTTTATCTTCTTCACTCACTTCTACTTGCCAATACCCGCTCTTAAGGTCAAGTGTTGAGAACCATTCTGTGCCAGTTAACGAATCTAGTGTATCATCGATCCTGGGCAAAGGATAGCTGTCTTTCTCTGTAACATCATTTAATCTCCGATAGTCCACGCAGAACCGCAACTGGCCATCTTTCTTCTTCACGAGTACCACCGGAGAGCTCCATGGACTTGCCGATGGTTCGATAACATCGCTTTCGCTCATTTCCTTAATTATTTGGCCAACAGCGTTACGTTTGGCTAGTGGAACGCTTCGAGGAGCTTGACGAATTGGTCTTGCGTCACCAGTATCAATGCTATGCTTCACTACGTTGGTCCTGCCTGGTTTGTTGCCATCCTTGTCGAATATGTTGGAGTATTTGCGGATCATCTGGCTGGCCTTGTGCTTGTACTTGTCTTTCAACCCTTGCGTCCATGCATTGATATCTTCCTCCATCTCCTTGCTGCCAATAGAGTCGATTCCAGGTGAATCATTCCTGTTAATAATGGCTTCTACCTCTTGACATTGCCCTAATACAGTTCCACTAGGAATTTTTACTGATGACCTGAAGTCATTTAAAACTCTCACTGGGATGCGTCCATTCTTTCGTGTCTTAGCGGGGTTTTTCCAATAAGTAAGTCCAGTGTAGAATTTTGTGCTGCTTCGACAACCCACAATTTGTTTGTCCCACAATCTCCATTAATTTTCGCCCAAACAACTGCTTCTGACTTCGGTGGAATCAGTTCACTGCCTTCTAAGACCACTTGTTTGCTGCTGTATGTGGAATCGTAGCCAATGCTTAGTGGTACTTCCATGTTCTTATACTCCATAACCTTGTTATTCAAGTCGATCTTGATACCTTGCTCCATCAAGAAGTCCACTCCTATGATTACCTCATCTACGATCTGCGCGACTATAAAGCTGTGTAACACCGTCACATTCCCTATTGAGACCTCACATGTTACTTCTCCCACCACTTGTGTGTCCTCACCAGTCGCCGTTTTCAATATTGCTCCATAATAATGGTCTCACTTCTTTAGCGATCAGGTCAGTTCGAATGATGGAGTGTGATGCGCCTGTATGCACTGTTAATTTTCGCGCTCGTCCATCCACATATCCACCAATAGTAATGTTGCTCGTTTTCCTACCAATTTGCGAGACGGAGATTATGGGGCATTCAATTGCAGGAGCCAGCATACACCCTTTTAGACTGGCTCGTTTTAGTTTAACGACTGAGAAGTTGATGGTTTATCCTCCTCAGCCTTCCGTTTGCGCTGTCCTTCCTGTATGCTGGAACCCGTTTTGCATTCGCGTGCGAAGTGACCAGGCTTTCCACATTTAAAGCACTTCCCAGCCTGATTCTTGCCACCAGAAGAACGATTCATTCCTTCTAACGACTTCAGAGTTCTCAATATTTCGGTCATCACATCTGCTGTTTCAACCTTCACTTTATTGACTTTGTATGCTGGTCTGCTTATGAGTGCCGCCGTTTCACGTGTTTGAGCATACGCCACTGTTTCAGCGAATGTTAACTTTGGATTCGCATATATCTCTCGCTTGGTGTAAACGTCTTTTATGCCGCTGATGAATTTTTGTATTTTCACCCTTTCGAGATGCTCACCCGATGGCTAAATGAGCCAATCTCTCAATTTCCGAAGCATATTCCTGTAGAGATTCGTTGGGTTTTTACGTTTACGATAATCGCCTCATTTACGCTCTAGAACGTGCCAGTTGTCGGCTCCTCTCTTTCATCTGTCATTCGCTTCGCATTTTCGCCACACTGCCCTCCACCTAAGTCTGATCGTCCCGATCAGGCACAGTCGCTGTTCCAAACGCAGCAAGCCTCTCTAGGTGGACCACTTTCAACTTGCTTTCTGGGCTCCCAACATTCTGGATTCGGTACACTGCGTCATTTAGCCGTTTGATTACCTGATATGGACCCTCCCAAAAGCATTGAAGTTTTTGGGACAAACCTCTCTTCTGTTGTGGACTGCACGGCAATCAGTCGTGAATTAAAAGCGTTGGAGATTACATTACATTGAAGCAATAAAAACAGAACATTGTGAAAGTTATATACAAGTGATTGTAAATAGTAAAGTAAATTGTAATTGAATTGTGAATTACTGAGTAATCAAAAGGACATTAATTAAATTCTTTATAAATAAAGAAACTGCAAATTAAGTTGGCGATTTTTTTAACAATCCAGAGATCGTACCCGAAGGATTTGGGAAATCATCGAGGTTAATCAACAAAATCGTAACAATATATACATTTACATATACAAATTAAAATTTTAAATTCCATAAATTCTCTAACATCCATTTTAAACTTATTATAACAGCAACCATTCAGAGAATGTAAATGTAAAGAAGAGGAATGAAAAATTTTACGGCGACAAATAAAATAACAAAGCTTGTCAAGACTGAGTTTACACACGAATACTACTGTCGATTTAAATCGGCAGTTTTGCTTTTGGTGTTCCCCTTCACGTTCACACGGGGAAACTATGTTCATGGCAATTTTCTGCCATTTCATCTCATTTCATTTTCGCAATTTGCTACGCACCCATCCCTATACAAGTGTTTACATATTGTTACGATCTTGCTGATTAACCTCGATGATTTCCTTAATCTCCGGGTACGACCTCTGGATTGTTAAATAAAATCGCCTACTTAATTTGCAGTCTCTTTATTTATAAAGACTTAATTAATGTGCTTTTAATTATTCGGTAATTCACAATTCAATTACAATTTACGTTACTATTTACAATCACTTGTATACAACTTTCACAATGTACTGCTTTTATTACTTTACTGTAATGTAACCTCCACGAGTTTAATTCACAACTGATTCACGACTGATTGCTGACTGACTGACTTGCAGACGTATGTCGTCCTTATATACTTGTTTGCTACGTGGCAACGAAACCCCCGGAATAATCTCGTCCATACGATAATCCTCTCGGTTACGATAATCGTTTCGGTTACGATAATCGTCTCGTACGCTCTAGAAGATGTCAGTTGTCGGCTCCTCTCTTTCATCTGTCATTCGCTTCGCATTTTCGCCACACTGCCCTCCACCTAAGTCTGATCGTCCCGATCAGACACATTCGCTGTTCCAAACGCAGCAAGCCTCTCTAGGTGGATCACTTTCATCTTGCTTCCTGGGCTCCCAACATTCTGGATTCGATACACTGCATCATTCAGCCGTTTGATTACCTTATATGGACCCTCCCAAACGCATTGAAGTTTTTGGGACAAACCTCTCTTCTGTTGTGGACTGCACAGCAACACCAAATCTCCACTTTGGAAGCCTTCAGAGTTCATTGCTTTGTCATACCTGGCCCTCAATTTGTAATGGTTTCGTGGTTTTGGCCCTTTAGTTGCTATGCACTTCTTGCAGTTAGCAACCCACTCAGCGATCGATTGACGACAACCAACCCAATAGAACCTCTGTTTGATCTTCTCCAGCATTTTCTTAATGCCTAGATGCTCTCCACTAGGACCATTGTGAAATTCCTTAAGAATATCCGGAATTCTTAACCTCGGAACTACTATAAGCTTCCGAGAGCACTGGCCATCTTCACTTTCCCATACTCTATGCAAACAGCCAGATATTAACTCTAAACTGTTCCATTGTGCCCAGTATGCCTTCGCGATGGAACTTCCCTTTGCCATTTGTTCCTTACTTGGCCGTCTGTTCACCTCCAATCCGCGCATTACCAATTCCAAGTCTGGGTCTTCTTGCTGACATTTTCTTAAGTGGCTTGCCTCCCACTTTCCTGCTCGTGTAATTGTTATTCGCTGGACGTCTATTATGCCCTCAGCTTTTGAGCAATGCTTGCGTCGTCTTTCCTCTCTGTTGGAGCCCGACTGGCATTCGCGTGCGAAGTGACCTGCTTCACCGCAACTGAAGCACTTTCCATCGTGATTCTTAACACCACAACGATTCATTCCTGCTATCGACTTCAGAGTTTTCAATATTTCAGTCCTCACATCTGGTGTTTCTACCTCCAAACGCTTCACTTTGTGGGCCGGCTTACATAGCAGTGCCGCTGCTTCACGTGTCTGAGCATACGCAACCGTCTCAGCGAATGTTAACTTTGGATTCGCATAAGTCTCTCGCTTGGTGTACACGTCTTTAATTCCGCTGATGAACCTCTGGATTTTTAATCTTTCGAGATATTCAGCCGACGCGTGCCCTGTGGCTAAATGAGCCAATCTCTCGATCTCAAAAGCATATTCCTGTAGAGATTCATTATGTTTTTGGTCACGCTGTTCCAGCTCCATCTGGTAAATTTGCCTTCTGTGTTCGCTACCAAAGCGTCTTTCCAGGGCTCGTATTACTGCGCCATAGTTATCCCTCTTACATTCGGGAATAGTCAGCAAAATATCCGCTGCAGGTCCTTTCAACGTAACAAATAGCGCAGCGGATTTTTCCTCGATGGTCCAATTATTTAACTCAGCCGTCTTCTCGAACTGGAGCTTGAAGATCTGGAATGGAGCTGTGCCGTCAAAGGATGGTGTTTCTACCCACGGGCCGTTCATCGATCTGGCTGGACGATGCAACTGCAAATCTCGGACACGTCGCTCGAGCTCGTTGATTTTGGCTTCAATTAATCCTTCTATTTTTTCTTGCCGACCGTGCAATTCGTTGACTTTGCTCTCAATTAGATCCTGTCTTTCCTTAAGTTCTGCATTGTCTTTCTCCAGATTTTGCTGTATTTGCGCGATTGTTCCTTCTAATCCGTCAAACTTTGCATCCATCTTTTGTGACATCTTGGCATCCTGTGCATCCATCTTTTGTGATATGCTGGCATCGATTGCAGATATATTTTGTGAATTACGGGCATCCTGTGCATCCATCTTTTGTGATATGCTGGCATCGATTGCAGATATATTTTGTGAATTACGGGCATCCTGTGCATCCATCTTTTCTGATATCTTGGCATCCTGCGCATCCAATTTTTGTGAAATTGCAGCCAATAACAAGTTCATGTCAATACCCGCAGATGAGCTAGGGGCCTTTTCTTGAATCTTACTTGATGGCTGCTCTAACTCCTTCGCAGAATCACTAGCCTCTTCCTTGTCAACATCCTTCAAGGATACATCTTCATCCTCGCGGCGGAATTCGTACTGGTTCAAGTCGATGCCTTCGGCTTCCATTGATTCTCGCAGTCTCGATTGCAGCTCTGCCTTATTTCCTGTTGTAGACAATCCTCGCTTTGCCAACTCCTTCTTGAGAGGAGGTATCGTCAAATCTTGAATCTTCACCATTTTTCAATAATTATCCTTTGGAATTTATTTAACAAACCCACTTCTGACACCGATTGTTACGATCTTGCTGATTAACCTCGATGATTTCCTTAATCTCCGGGTACGACCTCTGGATTGTTAAATAAAATCGCCTACTTAATTTGCAGTCTCTTTATTTATAAAGACTTAATTAATGTGCTTTTAATTATTCGGTAATTCACAATTCAATTACAATTTACGTTACTATTTACAATCACTTGTATACAACTTTCACAATGTACTGCTTTTATTACTTTACTGTAATGTAACCTCCCCGAGTTTAATTCACAACTGATTCACGACTGATTGCTGACTGACTGACTTGCAGACGTATGTCGTCCTTATATACTTGTTTGCTACGTGACAACGAAACCCCCGGAATAATCTCGTCCATACGATAATCCTCTCGGTTACGATAATCGTTTCGGTTACGATAATCGTCTCGTACGCTCTAGAAGATGTCAGTTGTCGGCTCCTCTCTTTCATCTGTCATTCGCTTCGCATTTTCGCCACAATATTTTTCAATATAATGCGCTACCACATGTATGCAACTGGATAACATAACAGCAACCATTCAGAGAATGTAAATATAAATGTGAGAAGGAATGACAAATTTACAGCAACGAATAAGATAACAAAGCGTAACAACCGAGCTCTCTTCGTCGTCACCCGCTCGCCCACAAACTAAGTGTCTCTTCGACAGAAGTATTCGTGTGTAAACTCAGTCCAACCGAGCACAACAGTGTCAGTACGCTGTTCTCTTCGTCGTCGCCCTCTCCCCAAGCACTGTAAATTTGTATATTAAAGTTAGGATATTGTTTGTATTTGTTGAAGCCAAATATTTTGTAAATGTTCAAAAATATTCATTTAAACAACCCTTTGCTAAAAAAAAAAAAAAATCAAAAAAGGAAACTTTTCCATCGAAGTGGCAAAGTTTAAAAAAAAATTGGATTTTTTGAGCGGTCTCTCAAGTTAAAGACTTTCGTATCTAATCATCTTTGGTCGGAAGCTGTACTCCATAAACCTTTATAGTGGCGGATGCTTTCTATTCAGGGTTACAAAAGGGAAAATTTTAGTTTTCGGTCGCAGGCTTTCAGAAATAAATTGGGTATGGGAGGAAAGAGGAAGATCCCCAGATTCTAAAACTAACTTTCTTTTTTCTAGGAAACTTATAGTTTTTGAGTAATTTAATTTTAAAGTTTGCAAAATTTAATGTACAATGACATCAAAATTTATGTTGCCGGATTGCTAAAATAGAAAATTAAAAATACTGTGCAAGGCGAAGTCGATGTTGTTTCGGCCACTGGCCGACATTTTACAAAAGCGTTTCACTTAAAAATACTGTGTAAGGCGAAGCCGATTTTGATTCGACTTAAGGTTATTTTTCTAAAGCGCGGCCATAGGCCGCCCATTTACAAGAGTATTTCACTTAAAAATACCGTGCAAGGCCAAGCCGGTGTTGGTTCGGCCCAGGGTTATTTTTTAAAGCGCCGCGCTTTAAAAAATAACCCTTGCAAACTTTATTAATTGAAATACTCAAATGGGCCTATAAGTTAGAAAATAACCTTAAGTCGAAAAAATCGGCTTCGCCTACACAGTATTTTTAGTGAAACGCTTTTGTAAAATGTCGGCCAGATCTTCGCCTCTTTCTATTTTAGCAATCCGGCAACATAAATTTTGATGTCATTGTACATTAAATTTTGCAAACTTTAAAATTAAATTACTCAAAACTATAAGTTTCGAAAGTTAGTTTTAGAATCATACCCAATTTATTTCTGAAAGCCTGCGACCGAAAACTAAAATTTTCCCTTATTTTCACTTATTTTATTTAGATTAATAAGAAATGCGACTTAAATCAACATTAACAAATTATATTATAATCAAAACAGTTGCACACTTAAAAATGGTTGCAGTCTAATCATGAAGGTGTTGCCGTACTTTGTAAAATAACCTATAAATTTTAAATTACAAAATCTCAACTCTGACTTTTTGCATATATAACAAAACACCAAAAATTCCCCTAAAAATCCCAAAATGTATTTTACTGTTCGGAAATGTTAAATTGCGAATTTTTGAACGCTCTCACGTAATAGAGTTTCGTATCTACTCATCTTTGGCGCGGTATCGCACGCCAAGCGACGATATAATGTGCAAACCACAACAGGATAAGAACATCGGTAATATTTGTAAACACAAGTTCTCTTCCTTCCTCTTCGTTAGTTTTTTGACTACAGATATATGTACATATGTTTGCATACGTATACTAACATGCAATAATTGGACTTTGAACTTATAGCCACGGAGAAGGCAATTAGGAGGGAAAAAATAATTAAAAACCTGAAATACTTCAAATTTCAATTTTTTTTTATATGTACGCAATTAAATTTTTTTAGCCACTTTTTACGATTTTTTTCGCAGGTTAAATTAATTTCTTGTACACTTATTAGGATTATCTACACACATTAATGGCTTGTAAACTTTCTCATTTAGTATGGAAAATCTATTTTACTCATAAGTTAATAACAGGTTAATGCCCACAATAGTCTTCAAAACACTTATTACCTTAAAATTTTCTAATTCAAGATAATTTAAGTTTCGTATTTATGTACATACATACATGTATTTATGTTTATATGTGTGCTAAAGCAATTGGCAAAACGTTGATTTTCACTAACTAGTTCTATTAATGTGTAAACAGCACTGCGCATTCAATTTTTCCGATATTGCATTTCCTAGCAACACAAACGTTATAAAGAATGCACAACTTGCCTTTTGCACACCTACATATGTATGTATGCTTGGCATACCAACAAGAAAGTAAAGGTGTCGCGTAATTGGGGCTGCATTTTCTTGCTTCGTTGTATTTCATCTTATTTAGCACAGGCTCCTCTGACGCTTTATAAGGTCGATATGCAGCTCTAACGAAAACCAACAACCCCATATAAAAACGCACCTCAAACAAAAAAAAATTTCGTTTTCTACTGCCTATTTCTAAAGTTTATACACAAATACGAAAGCACGACAACACAGGTTTCCGAGTGAAATATTTTGTGCCAAACAAAAAGAAGACTTATTTTCAAACGGATTAGAGCAAGTTATGTAATATTTTTAGTTTTTTCATCAATTTCTACACCTTTTATTTATTTTTAGTCACAGAAAACATTAGTATACATAATCAGCGATAGTATACATAATTTACGACGCTCCACTCATGTTTTTCGTTTTGTTTATTTACGTTCGAATACCTTCTTCCAATGTGTTCCTGTTCACAACAGAAAATCAATCTGTCAAATTTTCATGCCTACAGGTCGGTATACACCTCTAGCGAAAAAAAAAATCACATATTTCCTGAATGGAAAAATGTAGTAGGCATGGAAATTTGACAGATAATTTTCTATTGTGAACAGCTTTTTAAACATAAATAAATAAAACGAAAACATGAGTAGAGCGTTTTTGATTACTCTATTTTCCGAGTGAAGTATATATTTAACGCGTGCACGGACAACTCGCCTTGTTCGCAGGGTTCCCAAATTTGCTTTTTCATTCCATTCTATTCTTATTGAAGTTTCTGTCTATCACATAGCTTCTATTAAACATGCATTTGTAAAAAACTGAGATTATGTGTGTAAATATTATGAGTTGTTACTTGAAAGCCTGTATAGTGGGTTTCTGCGATTGTATATTTGTAATTTAAATTTTTGCATTTTGCTTTTGTAAATTTACAAAGATTATCTTAAATATCACGAATACAAAAATCCAAATTGATACCAAATATATATTTGTTTATGCTGCGTGTAAGTCCGTTTAGAAATTATTATATGCGATGCCCTTTTGAAAAAAATGAAATGATAATTCAAAGATTGCAATACAAAATAACTGGCTTCAATCAATTGATAGAACAACTTGACCATCTAGCATTCGCTTTGACTTGTGTATATCATCTTTCTGAATTCGCCTTAGTCGATAAAATTTACAATCGTGTATTCAAATTTCCCAACACTGATTATATTTGGTTGCGCAAATTTTTCGGGAGATCAATACAAATAAATAGTAACATCGTGTTCACATAAATAAAAAAAGGAATAATACGAAAATCTGGTGTTTTAAGGACCTTAACGTTTCTAGAATAAATAGCAAGTGTCATTGTATGTTCAAAAAAAGAAGATATTTTGGCAGTATCAGGCGTAAAGCTTTTTAGCTTTGTGCTCCTGTGAAAGCATATATTTCGTCATATAATTTTTTTTTTTAAATTGCAGGAGGAAATAATTATGCTTCGTCAATACTATGGTGCTATCAAACCAATGTATGTCAAAGAATATTAGTCTTTTTGTGAATATGAATCATCATGCTTTTATTGATAATTATTTATATTATAGGACCCAGATGATATGCCGTCACACTTATCCAATGTTTATATCGTACCAACGATTTGTTTCGAACAAGCAAAAAGCTGCAAGTAATGAAGACTCCAATGAGCCAATAAAGTTCTTTGGAAGTCAAGCCGCTTCATGGCGAGCTCGTGATACAAGAAGTGGGGGCTCAGATGACACATTATGGTTTCAACCTTATGTCATTTCAGGAAGTTTAGCGATATTTTTATTGTATTTTTGCGTACTTAGAGAAGAAAATGATATAGACAGAAGGCTGGAGGGGAATCTGTTCGATCAAGTCGCTGGGTTGGAAGAAGTACAACTTACTGTCAATTACAAATATAATAGAGAAAACGGTCTAGATAATTCAGAAATTGAGAAACGTTTATCTGAGTTGGGAATCGACATTAAACAGTTGAATTGAACAAGTGTACTAAATACTTACTCAAATATGTTAATCTAAAATTGGAAAAAAGGCCATACAGTTTACCTAAATTAAATTTTCGTGTGAAATTCGTTAGCTTAAAAACTATTAGTTTATTATTTGTTTTATTTATAACTGCTTAACACAAGTCTCTGCTTTGTGGATCAATAAGTGACGTTTAAAGCGATAATTTTCGTAAAATATTCGGTTGCATAATGTGCATTGTAATCCTGGTGCGTTGTGCGTGCGAAGATGTACATTTAAACATGTGTTATTATAAGATGCTCTAGATAAATCACAAACATATGCGTGTATATCGGAATGATTCACCATGTGCATGTTGCGATCGGTTTTGTTTTGCATAAGGTGCATTTCCAAACATGACTTCTAGTATGCCTATTTTCATGATGTTTCCAAGTGGAAGCATGAAGAAAAGAACGGGAACAATAATGGCAATTGAAAGGCATTTCACCTACATGTGCCTGTGCGAGGAAGAAATTTAATTAATTTTTTAAAGTGATCTGGATGTGCATATACATAACCATCACAGTGAGAACGACTTTTTATAGGTAGCCCTTTCGAACGGACATACTCGTTTAAACCATCCAATTAAGAGAAGGATGCTTGACCGCGCTAATGTAGGGGATACCTTGAAGACATCCGCTATTTCTTTACAAATTTTTACCACACTCTCATCTCTTACACTTATGCCCAAAATCGTAATAATGAGGATTCCACTGACAAGGATGACGCTGAAAAATTTTAATGAATCCCATCACAATCGAGGGATCTGTGGATCTTAGTTGAAAAAAGCTTCTCGAAGTAGTCTTCTTATTCTTAAATGAAAGAAAGTAAAATATGATTTATTCGTTGCAAAAGAATAAACAGTTTGGAATTTGCCCCTTTTAGTATATAAAACATCTGTAATTAATTAAATCCTTGTCATGTTCGATGTGTAGATAATTTTTTATTGCGTCCTAAATTAGATAATGGTAGAAAAAATTGTTATTATCTCTCATGTAATGATATTTTATACTCATATGTACCTTGGAAAATTGCCGCAAAATTTCTACTTCTAATTTCACTATCGGATCTCCATGTAAACAAAATGTTTCTTTTACATGCTTTTTTCTATTATCATTAACTTTTGTGTTAATGTTATCCTGTTGTTGAGATGGACTCAATTTGGATTCCTTTTCGTAATGAGGGCTTTCTTTAATCAGCATACATAGTTTTTATCGAGCATACATAGTTTACAACCTGTTGTCCATGAATGACCATAGTATTTTTTGAGTTGTATTTAGTATGGATATTCATTACAAATTGAGCAAAAACAAAATTTGTCCTGTGTTTTGTTTTTGATATTTCGTAGTCATTCTTAAAAACCTTGAATTGAGATTTTCACATTTACAGGTCGGTATGCAGCTCTTATGGAGCAGTACGCACCTCGAACAAAAAAAACTCGCATTTCCTACTGCCTATTTCTAAAGTTTTTAAACAAATACGAAAGCACGGCAACACAGGTTTCAGAGCGAAGTAAATAGTCTCATATATATTTCGCGAGAAACAAGAGGAAGACTAATTTCCAAACGAATTAAAGTAAGCTTATAAAGCAATTTATGTGGTTTTTATTTTTTTCTTTAATTTCTGCACTTTTAAGTTATTTTTAGCGATGTAAAATGTAAGAATACATAATCAGCGACAAATATTTACCGCGCTCTACTCATGTTTTTCGTTTTGTTTATTTACGGTTGCATGTCTTCTTGTAAAGAGCTTTTTATAATAGAAAATCATCTGTCGAATTTTCGTGCCTACTGCGTACCGACCTTACAATTAGAAAATCAAAAGAAATTCAGTGGATTTTTATTTATTTATATAGCAGTACTGATGACACATCTGCTGTTGAATATTCCCCGATCTGATATTGTTGCCAACATTAGAATGTCAGCAATTTGAGTAAGTTTCGTATCGAGTCATCTCTGACATAAAAGAAAAAGTTCTGGCAACTCTATCGAAAAGATTCCCATTCGCCTGTTTTAGTTCAAGATGCATATTTATAATTCATTCTGAAACAGTGTAAAAAACTTTGATAAAAACGCTGCAATTGGGGAAGTTACTATTTATATCATGATGTTACGATTTGCAAGATCTTTAATCCATAATAACGGATTTTTTTCACTTAATCGAAGTACGTCCTTGATTCGGTATAAGCATTTGCTCGCTGGTAAGTGGGAAAAGGTAAGATTTGGAGTTGGGATGTACTGTATTTATTGCAGCAAATTAATTTTTTCATCAGACGAAAAATTAAATATAAAAAATAATTAAATACTATTAATTAAGTTATTTCCGACTGAACGCATTGGAGCACGTAATATCGAATACTTAAGGATTAACGTCCGTTTGCTGCCATCCGTCAAAGATATTTGGCATTAAAAAGTTTTGAAAAGGAAAAACATAGATCTTTTTTAAACATGAAGTGACTTAAATGATTATAAGTAAACTACACCAGGAGTTTCTTAATTATTGTTTTTTTTTTAATTTAATAACAAATTAGTAGTTTTTAGAAGTCTATGCAATTTTACGGTATTACAGGGTATCAATTTAGAAACTAAATGGAAGATGCAAATTCGGTACAACAGCACCCAGAGGAGTAACGAGAAGATTGTAGGTTCGTGGCTACTGTGCTGTGGTGGTATGGTGTATGTGGCTGTTGCTCTCGGTATGATTAAAAAATTATACATAACTATTTGTAACAGCAACATATAAATAATCTGATAGGAGGGGCAACACGACTAACGGAATCCGGGTTATCAATGGTAAATTGGAAGTTGCTCGGTGAGAAAAAACCTTCAACAGGTAAAGAATGGAAGGAGGAATTTTTTAAATACCAACAGTTTCCTGAATTTAAAATGTAAGTACCACTACATAGTAAACAAGTTTATAGTACATATATTTAACTCAATCGAGGTTTCCGTTTCTAAGGCAAATTTAAATTTGATATGACAGTGTTTAAATTATTTTTAGAGTCTTTGAATGGTACGGCAATAAAATATATTTGCATACGTAAATTTAAATATGTATTTAAATATATTAATATAAAAGATAAAGGAAAATTGTATTCTTTTAAAAGCGCAAAAACCCTTTGATACACTCTTTTCTCGCGTAAACCACAAATAGAAAAAAAAAATAATAATAATTTGATAATATTTGCGAACAGTGAAAGAAAAACTGAAATTCACTGCCATGGTAATTCTGTTAGGAATGAGCCGCGCTAGCCGAGTGGTTAGCATGGCGTACTACAGTTCGGAAGCCCAGGTTCGAGAAACATCCAGGCGGTCGCCTCGGCAGGGAATATCAAGTCGTCCGAGTGTATTTCTGGCATGAAATAAAAGCTCAAAAAAATCCATCGACCGTTCGGAGGCGGCTTAGAATAAACAACAGGTCCCTCCATTTGTTAGTAAAAGCATCAAGACGCAAAACCACAAAATGGAGGAGGACCACGGCCAAAAATCGCTTCAGAAGTCACAATGACCCAAATATATATTATTATATATATATATATATATGTATAAATATATATGAGACTTAAAAAAATTATTATTGTAAAATCTAATTTTAAAAGTTGTTAAAACAACAAGCTTACCAAAATTTTGCTATTTTCTATAAAAATTTGAATCCATAAATTTTATTATACATACAAATTATATCAACTGGGATAGTAACTATTTTTTTTTTTAATTTTTGCAGGAAAAATAGTTCAATGACTTTAGAAGAGTTTAAATTTATATACATGATGGAATACATTCATAGAATGTGGGGACGTGGAATTGGAGCTGTATTCTTGATTCCAGCTATTTATCTTTGGAGACGAGGTTATTTCACAAGTACTACGAAAAAATACGTTATGTTACTTGGTGCACTAATTGGTTTGCAAGGACTTATGGGTTGGTACATGGTTAAATCTGGGCTCGAGGACAAATTTCAAGATGTAAATGATGTGCCTAGAGTATCACAATATCGATTAGCCTCCCATCTCGGTGTTGCATTTGTTCTGTACAGCTTATTTTTGTCATCAGGTTTGACAAAGTTCATGCCTCCAGTCAGTATTGTCACGACTTCAAAAAATGTTATACATTTAAGAAAAATGGCGCATTTATTGAAAGGATTTGTGTTTGTAACAGCGATATCAGGAGCTTTTGTTGCCGGACTTGACGCCGGCTTAGTATATAATTCGTTTCCGAAAATGGCCGATAGATGGATTCCTGATGATATTTTAGCCCTTACACCAATTCAGAGAAATTTTACAGAAAATCCCACAACAGTGCAATTTAATCACAGAATATTGGGAATTACTACTCTTTCTTTAGTTTCGCTATTATGGATATATTCAAGAAAGTGTATTTTACCAAAACGAGCATCGTATGCCATAAATGCTACTATGGTAATGGCGTGGTTTCAAGCATCTTTAGGAATAACTACTCTATTGAATCATGTGCCGGTCCCTCTTGCTACGGCTCATCAATCTGGCTCCTTACTACTACTATCTTTTGCGCTTTGGTTAAGTCAAGAATTACGTTTATTAAAGTATATTCCGAAATAAAGCATATGACAAATATGCAAACACATACGTACATACATATGTAGTAATAAAATGTCTAAAAATATTATTGTATAATTTACAAACATAAAAATGTACACTATAACTAAAGACTATAATAACTACAATTTTATTAGTTTTAGTAGCAAATGCTGAATCACCAGGAAGTCAGATATTAAATATGGGTATAAGTAAATTAAGTGAAAATACTTTCCTTTTTATGAAATTATTTATTTAATAATAATTATGTAAGTCTGTACAATGCCGAGCGAGCTGCTCTACAAGAAATGGTAGAATCTGAGCTTGAAAATCTTTGCTGCTGTTTTCTTTCGTCTTCTGGATTTCCATATTGTCAGTCAAAACAAGGAGTAAAATGCAAATGCTTGTCGTAAGAGGTGACTAAAATCCAATAGTTTCCGCGATAGTCGGGTCTTTACACCGAAACCCCCACGGCTTTTTATCCGGCCACGGACAGTCGCTCCCACAATATTCCCCGAAGCGCAATTTGGGGAATTTTTCTGCGGTTACAACGACAACAACAGTAAAATGCAAGCAAAACATAGTTAATAAACCTTGAATTTAATATTTTAACAATCTTTTTTATTTTGATTGTGTCTTTCTTGTTGTTGTTGTTGGAGCGGTTCACTACCCACCTAGAGTCAGGTAGGTCTAGTCCTAGTCATCAGAGTCTAACGGGAGATCCAGGAAACGTGCTGTTTTGACGGGTCCGAACCAGAGGGAAAGGGCTGTTAGATGAGTCGGTCTTAGTGGGCATATAGGAAGGGGTTGGTGGAATTAAGATGACTACAATATCCAGACCCCAATTGTGCCGGTGTTACTCGGGTATTTTGAAACAGCTTGAGCTCTTGTTCGGTGGTGCTTGGATTCCGAGGACGTCATTCACGAGAAGAGAGGTCACAAAGGTGTTAGTGGACTCTCTGAATGGTGTTCCTGATGTTTCTAGGTTCGGGCTTCCAGTAATTGTATATTAGAATGATGAAGACGGTAGCATCCCAATAGCTATTGCTTACACAGCATAAATTTATGATCCTTAATTGGAAGCATAGCTGTTTTAAGTGATGCGCCGGTAGCTGCTTCAACTGCGTCTTGTCAGTCAACGGCGTCCAAATCTGTGCGGTGTAGTTTACGATCAGTTGGCCATTTGCCTTGTATGTTGCCAGCAACGTTTCTTTGTATTTACCCTGAGTTCTGTCGGCTAGCGATTTGAGGGTTTTGTTGCGGCATTGTACTTAAGTGACAATTGCGAGATAACAGTTTACTTTTGAAGCAAGGCGGGAATATCGAAAAATCATCGGCGAACGAGATCAAAGAGACACTCTCTGGTGAATGGGATGTAAAAATTAAACAGCACTAGGGAGGGGAACCCGCTGTTTAATTCGAAGTTCGACCTCGAAGGTTTACCGATTGAGTGATTGACATTGTCGAAAGATTTTGACAGGTCCAGGGCTACTAAGACTTTTCGCGCGCAGTACCGAACTATCTGGGTGTTTATGGCGTAAGTGCTGTTGTATCGCAGTGCACTTTGCGGAAGCCATGCGTAACTGGGCTGAGATGATGTGAGAAGCAGCAAGGCCTCCGTTGTCTTCGCTATTAAGGAAAGGATAGGTATCGTCTGATAAGACTCCTTTATTGGCGAGGCCACTCTACCCAGTTTCTTTATGCAGGATATAGTTAGAGTGGTGAAAGACAAATTGAGGTTTAATTTCCTTCTTTTCCTATGCTTATGTTATAACCAGAGAACGTAAATATTCGTCCGATTCGCCATTACGTTATAATTGGTTATAGTAAATGAATGTGGAGTGAATTACATGGTTCTATTTGATAGTTTCCTGTTTCGCTGTTCTGCTATTTTGTTTCATTTGAAAATTGAGGGCAAATATAAGTTTAAGGTAATTCAGAAGGCCACCAATTCATAAAGGCGTTTCACCCAAAAATTCAATTCAAAAAAGTGTTTCCCCTGGGCCGCACCAAAACTGACGCGCCGCGCTTTAAAAAAATAACCCTGGACCGAACCAACACCGCCTCCGCCTTACAAAATATTTGAGCCCAACCCCTTTTTTTAATATTTATTGCTATTTTAATATTAATAATAAAAAGCTTAGGCAAAATTCCGCTTTTCGCTACTTTTAATGGAAATAACATCTTCAAACACCTATTACGAAAAAAAACCCATCAGTTTGGGTAATTTTTAGCAAAAATCGCTCGTAATTACCATTAACTCATTTGCATGGCAGCCCATTCATCCTATGACAAGTTAGCTGCAGTTCATTTGATAGTTGTCTACAACAACAACTATTTGAATCAATTTAAAGCGATATTTGTTATTTCCTTACATCTTTTGTTAATAACTAAAAATTTTGGCGGAAAATTTCACTCCTACCGATTTATAATTAAAGTATATTCCTTGATGCATCGATTTACATGGTTTTTTGTGTGTATTTCACTACGATATTCACAAAATAACACATATTATGAGTGCAACTAATAAGCATAATATTGTTACTTATTTTGTTAACCCATTTATTTATGGTAAACGGCACCAAAAAAGTTAAAAAAATTTAGTTTTCTAGGAGCGGTTAAGTTACATGAGTCAAAAGCTTAATTTTTTGCCTTTCGAAAAATCCTCAGTTGAGACATACACTCATTGAAAGTGTGATACTGTTCTAAAGATTACTCCTAATTTCTTTGACTCAAGTAATGTTCTCTTGAGATTGATAATGACAAGAAATCCATTTATGAAGTGTCGAGGCGCTAAGTAAAAAGGACTACATTGTTTGTTTGCAAATGCAACACTGACTCGGGTTTTAAAATAAAAATAAATATTGTTACGATCTTGCTGATTAACCTCGATGATTTCCTTAATCTTCCGGGTACGACCTCTGGATTGTTAAATAAAATCGCCAACTTAATTTGCAGTCTCTTTATTTATAAAGACTTAATTAATGTGCTTTTAATTATTCGGTAATTCACAATTCAATTACAATTTACGTTACTATTTACAATCACTTGTATACAACTTTCACAATGTACTGCTCTTATTACTTTACTGTAATGTAACCTCCACGAGTTTAATTCACAACTGATTCACGTCTGATTGCTGACTGACTGACTTGCAGTCGTATGTCGTCCTTATATACTTGTTTGCTACGTGAAAACGAAAACCCTGGAATTATTGCGTCGTTTACGATAATCGTCGTTTACGATAATCGCCTCTTACGTTCTAGAACGTGCCAGTTGTCGGCTCCTCTCTTTCATCTGTCATTCGCTTCGCATTTTCGCCACACTGCCCTCCACCTAAGTCTGATCGTCCCGATCAGACACATTCCCTGTTCCAAACGCAGCAAGCCTCTCTAGGTGGATCACTTTCATCTTGCTTTCTGGGCTCCCAACATTCTGGATTCGATACACTGCATCATTCAGCCGTTTGATTACCTTATATGGACCCTCCCAACCGCATTGAAGTTTTTGGGACAAACCTCTCTTCCGTTGTGGACTGCACAGCAACACCAAATCTCCACTTTGGAAGCCTTCAGAGTTCATCGCTTTGTCATACCTGGCCCTCAATTCGTAATGGTTTCGTGGTTTTGGCCCTTTAGTTGCTATGCACTTCTTGCAGTTAGCAACCCACTCAGCAATCGATTGACGACAACCAACCCAATAGAACCTCTGCTTGATCTTCTCCAGCATTTTCCTAATGCTTAGATGCTCTCCACTAGGACCATTGTGAAATTTCCTAAGAATATCCGGAATTCTTAACCTCGGAACTACTGTAAGCTTCCGAGAGCACTGGCCATCTTCACTTTCCCATACTCTATGCAAACAGCCAGATATCAATTCTAAACTGTTCCATTGTGCCCAGTATGCTTTCGCGATGGGACTTTCCGCTGCCATTTGTTCTTTACTTGGCCGTCTGTTCACCTCCAATCCGTGCATTACCAATTCCAAGTCTGGGTCTTCTTGCTGACATTTTCTTAAGTGGCTTGCCTCCCACTTTCCTGCTCGTGTAATTGTTATTCGCTGGACGTCTATTATGCCCTCAGCTTTTGAGCATCGTTTGCGTCGTCTTTCCTCTCTGTTGGAGCCCGACTGACATTCGCGTGCGAAGTGACCTGCTTCACCGCAACTGAAGCACTTTCCATCTTGATTCTTAACACCACAACGATTCATTCCTGCTATCGACTTCAGAGTTTTCAATATTGCAGTCCTCACATCTGGTGTTTCTACCTCCAAACGCTTCACTTTGTGGGCCGGCTTACATAGCAGTGCCGCTGCTTCACGTGTCTGAGCATACGCAACCGTCTCAGCGAATGTTAACTTCGGATTCGCATAAGTCTCTCGCTTGGTGTACACGTCTTTAATACCGCTGATGAACCTCTGGATTTTTAATCTTTCGAGATATTCAGCCGACGCGTGCCCTGTGGCTAAATGAGCCAATCTCTCGATCTCAAAAGCATATTCCTGTAGAGATTCATTCTGTTTTTGGTCACGCTGTTCCAGCTCCATCTGGTAAATTTGCCTTCTGTGTTCGCTACCAAAGCGTCTTTCCAGGGCTCGCATTACTGCGCCATAGTTATCCCTCTTACATTCGGGAATAGTCAGCAAAATATCCGCTGCAGGTCCTTTCAACGTAACAAATAGCGCAGCGGATTTTTCCTCGATGGTCCAATTATTTAACTCAGCCGTCTTCTCGAACTGGAGCTTGAAGATCTGGAATGGAGCTGTGCCGTCAAAGGATGGTGTTTCTACCCACGGGCCGTTCATCGATCTGGCTGGACGATGCAACTGCAAATCTCGGACACGTCGCTCGAGCTCGTTGATTTTGGCTTCAATTAATTCTTCTATTTTTCTTGCCGACCGTGCAATTCGTTGACTTTGCTCTCAATTAGATCCTGTCTTTCCTTAAGTTCTGCATTGTCTTTCTCCAGATTTTGCTGTATTTGCGCGATTGTTCCTTCTAATCCATCAAACTTTGCATCCATCTTTTCTGATATCTTGACATTCATTGCAGAATTACGGGCATCCTGTGCATCCATCTTTTGTGACATCTTGGCATCCTGTGCATCCATCTTTTGTGATATGCTGGCATCGATTGCAGATATATTTTGTGAATTGCGGGCATCCTGTGCATCCAGCTTTTGTGAGATTGCAGCCAATAACATGTTCATGTCAATACCCGCAGATGAGCTAGGGGCCTTTTCTTGAATCTTACTTGATGGCTGCTCTAACTCCTTCGCAGAATCACTAGCCTCTTCCTTGTCAACATCCTTCAGGGATACGTCTTCATCCTCGCGGCGGAATTCGTACATGTTCAAGTCGATGCCTTCGGCTTCCATTGATTCTCGCAGTCTCGATTGCAGCTCTGCCTTATTTCCTGTTGTAGACAATCCTCGCTTGGCCAACTCCTTCTTGAGAAGAGGTATCGTCAAATCCTGAATCTTCACCATTTTTCAGTTATTATCCTCTGGAATTTATTTAACTATCCCACTTCTGACACCAATTGTTACGATCTTGCTGATTAACCTCGATGATTTCCTTAATCTTCCGGGTACGACCTCTGGATTGTTAAATAAAATCGCCAACTTAATTTGCAGTCTCTTTATTTATAAAGACTTAATTAATGTGCTTTTAATTATTCGGTAATTCACAATTCAATTACAATTTACGTTACTATTTACAATCACTTGTATACAACTTTCACAATGTACTGCTCTTATTACTTTACTGTAATGTAACCTCCACGAGTTTAATTCACAACTGATTCACGTCTGATTGCTGACTGACTGACTTGCAGTCGTATGTCGTCCTTATATACTTGTTTGCTACGTGAAAACGAAAACCCTGGAATTATTGCGTCGTTTACGATAATCGTCGTTTACGATAATCGCCTCTTACGTTCTAGAACGTGCCAGTTGTCGGCTCCTCTCTTTCATCTGTCATTCGCTTCGCATTTTCGCCACAATATATTACGATCTTGCTGATTAACCTCGATGATTTCCCAAATCTTTCGGGTACGACCCCTGGATTGTTAAATAAAATCGCCAACTTAATTTGCAGTTTCTTTATTTATAAAGAATTTAATTAATGTCCTTTTGATTACTCAGTAATTCACAATTCAATTACAATTTACTTTACTATTTACAATCACTTGTATACAACTTTCACAATGTACTGTTTATTACTTTACTGCAACGCTTCTCTTCACGACTGATTACTGACTGACTCCTCTGCAGTCGTCTGTTGCCCTTATATACTTGTTTGCTGCTTGAAAACGAAACCCCTGGAATAATCGCGTCGTTTACGATAATCGCCTCGTTTACGATAATCGTTTACGCTCTAGAACGTGCCAGTTGTCGGCTCCTCTCTTTCATCCGTTATTCGCTTCGCATTTTCGCCACAATATTGTTACGATCTTGCTGATTAACCTCGATAATTTCCTTAATCTTCCGGGTACGACCTCTGGATTGTTAAATAAAATCGCCAACTTAATTTGCAGTCTCTTTATTTATAAAGACTTAATTAATGTGCTTTTAATTATTCGGTAATTCACAATTCAATTACAATTTACGTTACTATTTACAATCACTTGTATACTACTTTCACAATGTACTGCTTTTATTACTTTACTGTAATGTAACCTCCACGAGTTTAATTCACAACTGATTGCTTTTGCAGCCGTACGTCGCCCTTATATACTTGTTTGCTGCTTGAAAACGAAGCCCCCGGAATAATCTCGTCCATACGATAATCCTCTCGGTTACGATAATCGTTTCGGTTACGATAATCGTCTCGTACGCTCTAGAAGATGTCAGTTGTCGGCTCCTCTCTTTCATCTGTCATTCGCTTCGCATTTTCGCCACAATATTTTAGTGGCAACATTGATAAACTGACGAATTTTATCATTTGACAGAAGATTGTGTATTTCATTTTATTTATTAAAATTTATAAAGTTAAAAAAATTATTATTTTTTACCATAATGGCTCAAAATGAGTTCAACACGTTTCGAAGTTATGTTAATATATTAAGCGATCCCTCAGCTAAAGAGGAAATAAAGTTTAAAGCAGCACAGGAGCTAAGTGAACATTTTGAGCTGATTGTGCAAAGTCCTTCGTATCCTGCATTCTTAGAACTTGCATTGAAAGTATTTATACGAATTTTGCAAGATGGAGAGCCGCAGTTCATTCAAGAAAATAGTTCTCAGCATGTAAGCTTAATATTTTTTAACAATTCTACATTTGTACTATATTCAACATATCTAGAGAGCAAACTTTCCTAGAGCCCCATTCGGGTGGATTAAGATGTAGGTCTTTCCAATATACTATTATTCAATCGGCAGTATTCAGCAATAGCTGAGTAGCTAGCATTGCGTACTGCAATTCGGAAGGCCTGGGTTCGAGGCCAGGCTCGAGTAACATCCAATATTATAGAAAATTAATTTTTCTAATTGCGGTCGACCCTCGGAAGGGAATGTCAATGTCTCTGCCGATTGTATCTGAGATGAAATAAAGCTGCTCATAAAAATTCATTGGCTGTTCGAAGGCGGCTTAGAATAAACTATAGGTCCCTCCATTTGTTGGTAAAAACATTAAGACGCGGCCGAAAAGCGCTTCAGCGGTTACAAAGCGCCAAATATATTATAGTATTCAAAAAATTTATGTTGTACTAAGTTGACCTGAGTTTTGATCTAATGAGCTAAAAACTTTTAATGAACTTAAATATTAGCATTGACATCAAATATTCTTAAAGTATACATTTAATTGCAGATCAGAAAATTGATGTTGGAAATGATTCACAGGCTACCTATTAGCGAGAGTTTACGCCAACATGTGAAACCAATAATTTCTGTAATGCTTAAGATATTAAGAACCGATAACGAAGAAAACGTATTGGTTAGTTTAAGGATTATAATCGAACTACATAAACATTTCCGCCCATCATTTAATCCTGAGGCAAGTATACTGTATACTGAAATTCATTTAAGCAGCCAAGATTTTCCCAGAGGAATTACCAAGGTAATACATTGATCTTGTAATTTTTCCAGGTACAACATTTTCTGCTGTACGTAAAGGATATATATACAGAGTTGCCAAACCATATGAACAAAATATTTGAACAGAAACAGCAGCCGATGCGTGTAAAAGATCTAAAAGAATTAAACGTTGAGCACTTATTATCTATAACATATGCACCCAGGACAATTCACGTGGAAAATTTACAAGATTCATCACCGCAAGTTGTATGGTCAAAATTAACCATATCGTTTAATATATTTTTTAATTTATTTTTTTATATTTCAGTTTAATCTTTTACCTAAAGGAGTATTGTCATTAAGAGTATTACAAGAATTGCCTATAATTGTTGTATTAATGTACCAGATATATAAAACTGCAGTACATCAAGAAGTTTCTGAGTTTATTCCTTTAATTATGACAACGATTAATTTACAACCGTCAGCACAGCAAAGGTACTAGACATTTCATTACAAGTTTATATTTACTATGAAAACATACTGACAATAAATAATTTTAGAAACTCTACGGATCTTAATAAAGAGATATTCGTTGATTTTATGGGCGCACAAGTTAAAACATTATCTTTCTTGGCATATATTGTTAGAATTTTTCAGGTGAAACACATGAAATGTCTAGTTCAAAAATTAAATATATTACTAATTGATATTTCAGGATTTGATACTCACGCATTCAGCATCAGTTACTAATGGAATGCTTAGTCTAATGGATCTATGCCCAAAGGAGGCTGCTCATTTGAGAAAAGAATTATTAATAGCTGCTCGTCACATTTTCGCCACAGACCTTCGACAAAGTAAGTTTTTTTCTTACATTTTTTCTAATTAAGATATATAAGCTTTGTTCTTTTAGAATTCGTACCAATAATAGAAAAACTGTTCAATGAAGATTTATTAATTGGGAAAGGTGTAACTTTGGAATCTATTAGACCTTTAGCATATTCAACATTGGCGGATTTAGCACACCATGTTCGTCAAAGCTTATCTCTAGATGTACTTGAGAAAGCAGTAAATTTGTTTTCAAAAAATGTTCACGACGAATCTTTAGCAACTGGAATTCAAACCATGTCTTGTAAATTACTATTAAACTTGGTAGACTGTATTAGGCAGCACAGTGAATCGGACGTTGTCAAAGCCAGAAACATATTGGTTTCATTGTTAAAAGTATTTGCATACAAATTTAAAACTATAGCGAAAATTCTATTGCCGCCAATCTTTGATAAGTGGTATGTTTCCTCTCCTATTATATATGTATAAGTAAGAGCTCATATTATTTATTTAATTTCTGAAATTTAAATAGGAAAAGTCAATCTTCTACACAAACAGCGCATTTGTCGCCCGGATCAACAAATGTATCTAACAACATTGGTTACGAATTTAAAGATGGAGTTGTGGTAAGTGAAGTAATTAAATACCCTTACAAATGTTCCACCTGAAGTAGTATCTGTTAAAGGATAATGGATTAACTGAACCAATGAAGTCGAGCGTAAGTGGAAACCATTTGATATGCCCAGCCAATATAGTGGAATATCGCGGTTTAGTAAAAACTTTGGTTGGTGGGGCAAAAACTATTACTTGGGGTTTCATCAGCTCTAAGGTATGAAAGATATATATATTTTATTTATTCCCAAAAATTATTATTATTTTTTTCCTTAAGCCTGTTTATGCCGACACAGTGAAAACTAATCAGGAAAAGTTATTTGACTCAAGTGAATTAAGAATATATATAGATTTAGTGTACTGGGCAATGGAGGCTTTGGATATATATACAATAAGTACCGCTAATAATAATAACCAACAAAGAGCATCAAATCAAGGACCACGCACTAAGGAAGAAAAAGAAGTTCTAGAGCATTTCAGTGGCATTGTAATTATATCAATTTGAATTTATCTAAATTAGAGCTCAAGATTTCTAACATTTTCGAAAATTTCCGAACATGAGCTCGAACAAATTAAATTGGTTTTCTGCTGCTCTAAATTTTTTAACAATTATTTTACCAATAAGGAGTATCGAGCTACTTGTGTTTCTCAATGCCTGGGTATCTAGTATCATAATGCAAAAATTTTTAAATAACTTTATTGTATCATAGGTATCTAGAGCTCTAATTTAAACATAAGTTGTATAAATGCCTCATAAATGTTTAACACAGCATTTTTTTAGAACAAATGATATTAAAAAGTAACACATTCATCAGGCGTTATACGTTTCTATACAAACCCATTAATTACCCAATTGTTCTTTTTTAACCTTGTACAAGTCACGGTTATGTATATTCTAACAACATAAAATAATTTAGATATACGCTAACAGATTTTATAGAATGCATAAACGAGATTATCTATGTCTGTCTCTCTGTTCGCCAGTCCGTTTTTCCGCTGCCCGTGCTACGAATAACTTGGGTAAATATTAAGATATTTTTATGGAACTTAATACACATATTCCCTGGTCATCTATCAGGCGATGAACATAATCCTTAACTAGATAATTATACCAAAATAAGCACATTCAGTGACTAAGTAAGTTGCGGCACATGCCGAAATGTCGTATATTAAAAATTCGAATCAGAGGGTGCAATCATTTATAACTGCTAGACTGATCTGGGCTGTCAAATATGTGCACCATATAAAAACCATAGAAGTTAGAGTAAACCAAGGTCACGTCCCATATGAACATATATGTATGTACTAGCCTTTTTGAAATATACAAAAAATACGCACAAAATAGGTAGTAATACTTGAGGTCAGATTTGGTGCAAAATTAATGGCATACATTTGTCCAAAATTTAGTAAACAGAACTTATGATGTTATATATATATATATATATATATATATATATATATATATATGATATTAATTTCTGATGCTTTTGACTATTAAAATTTAACAAGGTATTTCTGTATAACTGAAACAGTTGGGTATCTTATGTTCGGTTTCACCCGAACTTAGCACTTCGCTGCTTATTTAATATGTATATGTATATGTAATTTTAGTTCTTAATGATGCATCCTCAAAACTTCCAAGAGGTGTTTGCTACCACAATTGACTTTATGGTGAATCGGATTTCTAAAAACTCCTCCCTTCAAGTTGTCGCAAATTCATTTCTTGCCAACCCAACAACATCACCTCTATTTGCAACTGTGCTCGTTGAATATTTGTTGGGAAAAATGGATGAAATGGGTGGGCCGGATATCGAACGATCAACTTTATATTTGCGATTGTTTAAATTAGTTTTTGGAAGTGTTAGTTTATTTCCAGTGGAGAATGAGCAGATGCTTCGTCCACACTTGCATAACATTGTAAATAGATCAATGGAACTGGCACTAACGGCTGAAAATCCATATAACTACTTTCTTCTGTTACGTGCTTTATTTAGATCTATTGGCGGAGGAAGCCATGATCTATTATATCAAGAGTTTCTACCCCTATTACCAAATTTATTAGAAGGATTAAATCGATTGCAAAGTGGTTTTCACAAACAGCATATGAAAGACCTTTTTGTGGAACTCTGTTTGACTGTACCTGTGAGGCTGTCCTCTTTATTGCCATATTTACCAATGCTCATGGATCCACTAGTATCTGCTCTTAATGGGTCAACAACATTAATAAGCCAGGTAATTTTCCAAAAATAACTGCGCTGTTTATCCTCGTGAATATATTATTACGAATGAATGTTCCTTTTTTTTTCTTATTATAGGGGTTGAGGACGTTAGAGCTCTGTGTAGACAATCTACAGCCAGACTTTTTATATGATCATATTCAACCTGTACGGGCATCATTAATGCAAGCTCTTTGGCGTACACTGAGAAATCAAGATAATGCTGCACTTGTTGCTTTTCGTGTACTTGGTAAACTCGGTGGTGGAAATAGAAAAATGATGACCGAACCACAGACGTTACAATTTAGAGAGAATGATTCGTTGCCCACTGCTGTCATTACCTATTTTCAGGATCACGAAAAGCCCATCGATTTCCCTGTGGAAAAGGCGATTGAAACTGCTCTTACAGCTCTAAGTTTCAAAACAACAGATGATTTTTATCGAAGGCAAAGTTGGGAAGCTATACGTTGCTTTTTAGCAGCCTCTATTAATCTTGATGATGACAAATACACCTTACAGAAGTTGTTTACGCACAATAGCTTCATTGAAGGAAATATAATGGCTTCCCCCATAATTCAAAATAAATTCGAGGAAGATAATTCACGCAAAACTCATCAGGTTGCATTGACTGGAATGTTAGTGGCATCGGCGATAAAGGAACTACGTGAATCTGTTTTTCCAGTAATGGTTGCGGTTGTTCGCCATTACACTATGGTGGCTATAGCTCAGGAGGCAGGCCCGTTTCCATACAAGCATTACCATAGTTCACAAAGTGTGGATCCTCTTGTCCTAATTGACGCCCTCGCCATATGTATGGGTCATGAAGAAAAAGAATTGTGTAAACCCGGCAATCTTTGCATGGAATTGATTTTGGAAACAGCAAGTACAATCATGGGCTCGAAAGAAAGAGCTTGCCGTTTACCTCTGATTCAATATCTTGTTGAAAAAATGACTGCTCTCTGCTATGAGCGACCTTGGTATGCTAAAGTTGGTGGATGTAAAGCAATTCAATTTTTATATCAGCATTTGTCTTTGAAGTCTCTCTATCAACACCTTTTCACATTTTTAAAGGCTTTCTTATTTGTTTTAATGGACTTGGAGAGTGAAGTATCTAGCGGTGCAATCGACGTGGCGAAAACCAATTTAAGAAATATGCTTAAAATCTGTATGGTCCCTCTTGAAAATGAAAATAATAATGAAGAATTAATCACTTTTCAAAATAAAGCAATGTATGAAATTGTACACGAGCTTGTTCGTCAAGTTACGAGCTCTAACGCTTTGGTTCGCGAAGAAGCTATGTCTTCACTGAATTTCATAGCCCAATTACAGAAGAAAACCGTCTACGAGATAATGGATCCACATAAAGAGGTTTTAGCCGATATAATACCACCGAAAAAACATTTGTTAAGACATCAGCCAGCGAATGCACAAATTGGTTTGATGGAAGGCAACACATTTTGCACTACACTTGAGCCAAGACTATTTACCATAAGTATGTGTTTTTTGTTTATTCGAAAAAAAAAATTAATTCAATTTTATATTTTTAGACCTTACTAATAATTATCACCGATTGTTTTTCCATGAGTTGCTCACGTTGAGTGAGGCTGAAGATGCAACTCTGAATAAATTGGATTGCTACAAGAACGTAGCAAATCTAATACCTTTACGTAAAAGTGCATTAAAAGCATTAGCTGCTTGTCATTACATAACCGATACGCAATGCAAGGAAAAAATTATTAACATTCTTTTTAAAGTTATGGAGAGTAATAAGGAAGAGTTGCAAGAAGCAGCGTTTAATTGTACAAAAGTTTTTATATCCGGAATTCATATTGATAAAGAAAAGGTATTCATTAAATAGTATCTTACAATTTGGGATTAAGATTGATAAAAAAAGTTATTTTATTTAAATATGCAGATATGTATATGCAAACTGTGTATGTTTTCTAAGGTGACTTTTATTATATTAATCTATTTCGTCGCCCTCAAAGTGGCCTTCAATTCCTTCAGCTATTCTCGTTGAATCTCCTCAATTGATTCTATAACGGTTTCCCCGGAGCGGTTCTTTAAGCTTGTTGAAGTGCTTGTTGAAAAGACAAATTTCGTGGTTGTGGAATAATATGAGTTGAATTTTTGGAGAAAAACTCGTGAAAATCGTGTTGCAAAAATTTCGTTAATACCGGTCTATTTCTATGAATAGCTTTAGGCAAACGGCGCATAATACTCAAATAACATTCCTTATTGACAGGTTGATCGGGCGGAAGGATTTCATAATGCGCAACACCTTGGTAATCTAGTTACCTTAGAAAATGTACAGTATGTTATAATATAATATACATTACTTAAAAATGAAAATTACGGTCATAATCAGAGCGATGATTGTTAAATTGTTAAATACAATAGAATAATCTCAGCTCAAATATAGCTATTAACTAGTGTAACTCCACAATTTGTTATGGCTTAAATTATATTAAAACCCAATTAAATATTTACTATGTAATGATAGAAGGGATAAACTTAGGATTAAAATATTAATTAGTATGTTTGAATTCAATGTTGTTAATTAATTGCTTTCGATGATATAATTTCAACAGGTTCATGCTGGGATGCGACCATTGCTTCTAACATTGGGTGATCATCGGAATCTTTCGCTAACTGCAACGAAGAGACTTTCATATTTTACACAATTGTTCCCACAAATGTTTAATGAAAAATTAAGCGAACAAATATTACAGCATTGTCAGAAAATTTTAGAAATGTCCATTTCAACCCACAAATCTAGTACGAGCCAAGGAGGCAATTTTTTTACGATTACTAAGCGAGATGAGTATGAACAAAAGGTTGTAACCTTAATTGAGATGTTCCATCAAATAACAGCTGCTTCGCCAAAATACATTGATAGCCTGTGTCAGCTTGTGTTGAAAACTGAAAAAAGTTTGATGATTGAATCATCCAGCCCGTATCGTGAGCCTCTCATTAAATTTTTACTTCGATTTCCTTCAGAAACCGTCGATTTATTCCTTTCTGACAGCGTAATCGTAAATGCCCAGTGGAATAGATTCTTCCTGTATCTACTAAATCACAATTGTGGCCAACCGTTCCGCTCGGTTATTAAGACACAAAAGTGTAACGTTTTGGTCAAGATCATAAATGGTACAATAAACTCAAATCCACAAGTTAATCAATTGCAGAAATATGAGGCTTTGCATCAAGCAGTACTCTTGATATATACAATAATGGATAATGACGATCAATGGATTCCTACACAAACTGATATTGTGTTAGCTTTGAAAAAGTTATGGGAAACAAGTTTATACAGTACATGTAAAGATAATGTTACTTGCGATTTGTGGCATTTAGTTGGGATGATACTATTAAAATATTTTTCACACAACACTAATGATATTGATTTACTATTTCAACTACTTCGAGCTCTTTGTTTACATTTTATACCGGATTTTCATTTTCTAAGGGAATTTTTACAAAATACTGTGGCCCAAAGCTACACAGTGGATTGGAAGAGAAAGGCGTTTTTCCATTTTGTTGATAAATTTAATGGAACTACTCTCTCTGAAGATCTAAAAGCAAAAATTATTACAGCCTTACTTATACCTTGCTTTGTGGTAAGCTTTGATAAAAGGGAAGGAAATAAATTGATTGGCGCACCACCGACTTCATATGCTGATGATGATAATAATGTGGTATCAGTTTTTATCAGCAAAGTGTTTGACCCTGATAAGCCATACGCCAATGAAGACGCAGTTAGAATTGCTTTGTTGCAATTTGCTTGCTTACTTGTTGAAAGAGCATCACAGCACATCCATGATGGAGATGCTAATAACAAACGACAGGGTAACAAGCTACGACGTCTAATGACATTTGCCTGGCCTTGTTTACTTAGTAAAAGCTCAGTAGATCCTACAGCCCGATACCACGGACATTTGCTTTTGGCTCACATAATTGCCCGATTGGCTATACATAAAAAAATTGTACTACAGGTGTTCCTGTCATTACTCAAGGGACATGCTCTGGAGGCTAGGCCTGTAGTTCGACAAGCTCTAGACGTCTTAACTCCTGCCATGCCACTTCGAATGGAAGACGGAAATACTATGTTGACTCATTGGACAAAGAAAATAATTGTTGAAGAAGGCCATTTAATGCAACAATTATTTCACATCCTTCAACTGATTGTTCGCCATTATAAGGTAAGACCAACGAAGTATATTTATATGGTCATATTAATTCTTCTGTATGTGTGTTTATCACTCTTCTCCTTTTGAACGGCTGGACCGATTTGGATTAAATTTTTATTGTATATTTCCCGATTTAATCGAAATTTGATAAATAGGTATTTTACTTAAATTACTATATAGCATTCGTTCTTACCGGAAAGTGGGTCAATCACATAGCTTGCCCCACTATATTATTATACTACATGAAAATAAAACAACATATTTGTATATGCAATATTTTGTTCCACTACAGGTATATTACCCTGTGCGCCATCATTTAGTGCAACATCTTATTAACTATATGCAACGACTTGGATTCCCTCCTACTGCGTCATTGGAGCATAGAAAACTAGCTGTTGATATTGCTGATGTTATAATCAAATGGGAAGGACAGCGCATTAAAGACGAGGAAAAAGACATAAAAATAGAGGATGGAAGTGTCGATGGGGGTGTCGCTGCATGTGACGGTACGAATAAACGTTCATCTGACGAAGGGAATGTACAGCGAAAGAAAGGAAACGCAATCGATGGTTCACGAAATCAAATCAGTCAAAGTAATGCAATCTAAGCAACGATATTTTCCTACAATTTTTGTCACTTTTTTTATTGCTTGCATCAGGTCCATCTGGTATTGCTCAAAGTCAAAGGATAGATGATGGATACCGTTCAATAGAGAAAAACCATTGTGACACAGTACTCAATTTTCTAATTCGCCTCGCATGTCAAGTAAATGATAATCAGCCTGCAGTCATTTCTCCCGGCGAGGGACTGTCTCGAAAGTATAATACTATACTCATTTTAATTTATCTATAATTTATTTATTTAAATATATTTCTAGATGCGTTATACTTTTAAAGTCAGCTATGCAAAATAAATGGCCCCAACCTTTCGAACTTAAATTAAATTGGTTAGATAAAGTATTTATGACTATTGAAACACCAACGCCAAACTTGAGTAACATTTGCACCGGATTGGATTTTGTAACATTTTTAACAACAATTTTGCCCTCAGATCAGTTACTATTAACTATAAGACCAATTCAAAGGGGACTTTCAAGTTGCATTATACACCAAAATACGCGAATAGTTCGGCTTATGAATGCATTCCTTACACGACTTATGGCTATTTTTCCTCCAGATATTAATCATAAACACGAGGACCTTGATATATTATATACTGCTATAAGTAAAATGATATCTGACAATTTGACTTTGTACGAAAAAAGTCCTCAGCCCAACCCTCCTTCATTATATGGAACACTAATGATATTAAAAGCATGTTCAGCAAATAATCCAAGTTACATTGACAAACTTATGCTTCAATTTATAAGAGTTTTAAATCGCTTGACAAAAGATCATTTAAACACTCAAAACAATGGCCAGCCAGTTACATCTAATGCGGATAATGTAGAATTACTTGTCTTATCGTTGGACTTAATAAAAAATCGAATTATTATTATGGGAGTTGAGGTGCGAAAATTGTTTATTGGAAACATTCTGGTAAATCTTATAGAGAAAAGTTTAGATGTTAACGTTTTGAAAACCATAATTCAAATGCTAGATGAATGGATAAAAGCGAAGGAGCAAAATCCCATAATGCAGATACCTTCCATAAGGGAAAAATCTGTTCTACTAGTTAAGCTAATGCAATATTTAGAAAAAAAGTTTTCAGATGTTAAAAACTTGAATATACAATTCCTGGAGATAGTCAACTACATATATCGAGACGAATATTACAAGCAAACTGAGTTGACAGCTAAATTAGAAGGCGCTTTTCTAACTGGTCTTCGATGCCAAGATCCACATATAAGATCGAAGTTCTTTGAGATTTTAGATGCGTCAATGAGAAGACGACTTCACGATCGCCTTCTTTATGTTATATGCTCACAAGCATGGGACTCTATTGGTACACATTACTGGATAAAACAGTGCATTGAGTTGTTAGTATTAACCACAAACACAATGACTCAAATTCAAAATTCAAATGAATCACACAAAGTACCAAGTATAAAATCAGTAATAAATCTCGCTGAAGGTCAAGATAAAAGTAGTTTCGTAATATATACGTCATCTCAATCTGATTCCTTTGATTCTACGCTAGTTGAAGATAAGGAAGACATTTTTGACAACGATCTTGAATCAAATTGGAGTGTAAATCGTAATAATGACAATGATAAAGATTATCCGAAGAGGAAATTGCAACTTCTCATAAATAAGCAAATTGAATTTCTAGAAGCTAATCGAAAAATTAATACGGAACAATTGATTATAGCCATTGCTCAACTTTGTCACATGGATATTCAGCTAGCTGAAAGCGTATGGTTAATAATTTTTCCAAGAATATGGACAATTTTTGACGAGGAGCAACAACATTTAATTGCAAGGGAACTCGTGCCATTTCTCTCCTCTGGCAGTAATGTAGTTCAAAAGGACTGTTTTCCTAGTGCTCTTAATACTTTTGTGGAGAGTTTAATGCAATGTGAACCTGCCATATATATTCCCCCATATTTAATGACCTACCTTGGCAAAGCCCACAATCTGTGGCATCGAATGACTCTAGTATTGGAAGAACTTCATCATGGTACTAGAAAAATATCTCTGGACAATTCTGATCCAGATCAAAGTGAATCATTTTCAGCCACAAAAAAGAACGTAATATACGATTCACTTTCTCAAATGTATGCTACTATGCATGAAGAAGATCTTTGGGCTGGTTTATGGTTGAAATATGCACATTATTCTGAGACAAATATTGCGATAGCATATGAGCAAATGGGATTTTTCGAAGAAGCTCAGGGTGCTTACGATTTGGCAATGTCGAAGTTTAAACATGATCAAGCAAATGGATTAATTAACACAGATGTGAACAGTGAATTGCTTCTATGGGAAAACCATTGGATTCGTTGTGCCAAAGAACTGAACCAGTGGGATATTTTGTTAGACTATGCTCAAACTAATAAAGAAAAAAACATGTTTCTTATATTGGAAAGTGCATGGCGGGTGCCAGATTGGAATTTAATGAAAACTGCTATCTCTAAAACAGAGCAGTCTTTTGCAAAGCAATTTGGGTTCAAAATTCATTTATACAAAGGATTTCTTGCAATATTACATCAGGAGGACCGACAGCTTTTGAACGTTGAAAGGCATATTGAAAATGCCTCTGCATCGTGTATGAAGGAATGGCGAAAATTGCCTTCTATTGTCTCCCATATACATTTACAATACCTACAGGCCGCTCAACAAATAATGGAATTACATGAAGCTAGCACAATTCATCAAGGTTTAATTCAATCGCGAAACAATTCTATTCATGATATGAAAGCTATTGTCAAAACATGGCGGAATCGTCTACCTGTAATTGCCGATGACTTATCTCATTGGAGCGATGTATTCACATGGCGGCAACATCATTACCAAATAATAACTCAGCATCTTGAGCAACAGTCAGATCAGACTAACACTATGCTTGGAGTACATGCCTCCGCTCAAGCTATAATCTATTTTGGAAAGATAGCGAGAAAACATAACTTGACTGGAGTTTGCCAGGAAACTTTATCTCGAATATATACCATACCCTCAGTTCCCATCGTTGATTGCTTTCAGGTAAGTATTTTTTTTTTATCAACTTGTTAATATTTCAACTTACATAATTTACATTTAAAATTAAACAACTAAAAACATATTAAGTTCAGCTTAAAACAAATATTAAATACCTAGTTTTTTTTTAATTATAGATAAAAGTTGGATTATTGTATATTATTGTTTGATTTTTTAATTTATATATTTATTCGGCTGTACTATGTACGGAGAGTATATTAGGTTTATCCAGCTAACTTTTGTATATAACGGCATAAAATCATGGAGATAGATATGGACATACATATATGTATGTACCTATATACATTGTATATGACACTTCATGGAATGACGAGACGAATCGATTTAGACTACAATTACCTGATGACCAAAACGTGGCTAGGTCGCCGAAAGGGTGACAGTCCTTGGCCGGATAAAATTCGGGTCAATTCCGGTGCGTATAACCGGTTGTCCTGTCACTACATGACACAATTACAAACACAAACAGAGCAATCGCCGACTACCCTCTTCACTAGCTGGACGAAGGAGTACAAGCTCGAGCTCGATGTGAAAGTCGATGATGTAAAAATTCCGACGATAAAAACCAGAAGTTACTGGGAGTCACATTTGATAGTCTGCGTCCCTTCACTCCGCATACGATTGCAATTTCCATTAAACTACAGAGCCGCAACAAAATCCTCAAATCGCTAGCTGGTAGCACCTGGGAAAGAAACGTTGCTCGCAACATACAAACCAATCGACCGGCTGGTTGTGAACTATGCTGCACAGATATGGACGACGGGGACTAGCGAGAAGCTAAAAATCTTAGAACACTGCCCTAAGGATCGTGACAGGAAACCTCCGGAGGCACCTGTGCATCACTTGCACGATGAAACGTCGATTCTCCTAGTTAAGGAGCATAATTTTATGCTGTGCAAGCAATACCTGTTGGGATGCTACCGTCGTTATCATCCTAACAGGTATTTACTTTAAGCCGAACCTCTAACTTGACACATCAGGAACAACCTTTACAGAGAGTCCGTTAACACCTTTGTGAACTCTCTTCCCGTGAATGACGTTCTCGGAGTCCAAACACAATCGAACAAGAGCTCGAGCTGCCTTGAGAGACCCTAGTAACACCGGCACAATTAAGGTCTAGATATTGTAGTCGAAAAATGCCTACCTATCCAGACTCAACCCCGACATACCCAACGTCTGTCCTGCATGCAATGAGTCCTCGCACTACAATAACCACCTCTTTGCATGCCCACTCAAACTTACTCATCTAACACCCCTCTCCCTCTGATCCGAACCTGTCGAAAAAAGACGTTTCTCAGGCCTACCGTTAGATGACCTCAATGACTTCGACTAGACCTACCCGCTCCTAGGCGGGGTAAGCGAACCGCTACAACAACAACAACAATAACAACAACTGTCCATCTGTCTGTGTACACGATTACACATGCAAGGATTGAGATGTTTTAATGTAATTTGCCTTGAACATTGCTTGCGTCACAAGTACGAACGCTATTGCAAATATGGGAAATCGGACTGAGTTCACACCCATCTCATATATATTTAACAGTAACTAAATATGCAATGAATATTGGAAAAAATTTCGTGTGGGCGTGACACCATGAAAAGGTATTTCTTAGTAACCACTGGACAGAATTCCATAAAATTTGTTATTTATAATTGCCATTCTATGTCTTGAACTCAACCAAAATTGGTAGGTAGTAGTATGTAACTTTTAACGGAGAATAATTTTCTACCACGAATTATTTTAAATGAAGTTTAGATGAAATGAGATAGATTAGAGTGCACACTGCGTAGCAAATGTAAGGTTGAGAATACTGCAAGCCAGATTAGTAGAGATTGATTCTAAATCAAAGTCATCTCTTCTTTTCATTGAATGAATGAAATATGCTTTTTAATAGTTTTAGATTAGCGCTGCTTACAGAAAATTATTCGATTGTTTGTACGAAAGTGTCTTTTTTGCCGAGAGAAATATGTATGTAAAGTAATTTTCTTTTTCAGAAGTGGTCCATGCCTGGTGCCTACCAGGTTCAATTTGCTTAAAACTTAGAAGAAAAGTAGCTTAAAACTTAGAAGAAAAGTAGCTTTTTGCCTGAATTAGCATATAGAACATTCATTTTCCAAGAAGTGGATTAATGACAAATTGACAAAAATTGGTATGATATGTACTTGTGAATATGTTGTTGTACCTCCAAATATTGTAAGCGTCTGGATAGAAATATGTGCATAGGTAGATCAATAACATAAGAAGTAGTTTTATACCTTGCATTAGTTAAAGCTGAATTGGAAATTTTAATAAATTTTACCTATCGCTTCTTTTATAATAAAAATTATAATATCTAAATTGAACAAAATACAAAAAAAGGCACAACGACGTGACGCAGGGCCCGCTAGTGATTATATATTTTTGACAAGATGCGTATGGATATTAGCGTATTATTAATGTCGAAAGTTTTTTTTTGTATGTATGTATGTATTTTGCTGATTTTTGGAATATAAAAAAGTTTTTATTTCTTAATGAAATATCAGAGTCCAAAATAGCAATTCATTTATTTGTATATTATTTTTATTTAGAAAATACGTCAGCAGGTAAAATGTTATTTGCAAATGGCTGCGTCCTCAGGAAAATCCGAATTAAATGAAGCGCTCGAAGTAATTGAATCAACAAATTTGAAATATTTTACGGGAGATATGAATGCGGAATTCTATGCCTTAAAAGGGCTACTTTTAGCTCAAATCGGACGATCCGAAGAAGCAGGAAAAGCTTTTAGCGCAGCAGTTCAACTTCATGACGGCCTAACAAAAGCATGGGCCATGTGGGGAGATTACATGGAACAAATGTTTTTGAAAGATAGGCAAATGGTTCTAGCAGTAAGTGCTATAACTTGCTATTTGCATGCTTGCCGACACCAAAATGAATGCAAGACTAGAAAATATTTGGCAAAAGTATTGTGGTTTCTGTCCTATGATAATGCAAATGGTAGTCTAATGAGTACTTTGGAAAAATATGTAGTCGGTGTTCCACCGTCGTATTGGCTTCCGTGGATACCCCAACTTCTTTGCTGTTTAGTTCAATACGAAAGCAACGTAATTTTGAATCTTTTGAGTCATGTATGTGCATATTTTACGTGATTAAAATTAAAGATTATTATAAAAATCTAATTACTCTAACAGGTTGGACGTTTATATCCACAAGCCGTTTACTTCCCAATCCGTACACTGTATCTTACATTAAAAATAGAGCAAAGGGAAAAACACAAAACAGCTGAACAGGCTGGATGTATCGGAAAGCCTCAAAATACGGTAAGTAAAAGTTTGCCAAAAATAGTGGCTAACAATACATATATACTTAGTAGAAGGTAAAGGCGAATCAATTGGATATATGTATTCTAATTCATTGAAGCACATAAGAAATTACTCCCTTATTCTATCTAAGCTATCAGAGCTGAGGGCTACCTCCTGCGGGTTAGGGGTTCAAGAATTTACCTGCGGTAAGGCATGCCTATGTCGTAAGAGCCGACTAAAATCCATAGTTCCCGCGACAGTCGGGTCTTTATACCGGAACGACCCGGATTATTATCGGGCCAAGGACTGTCACTCCCGCAATGTTCCTCGAAGCACCATTTGGAGAATTTTCTGCTGCTACAACAACAACAACAGAGCTGTCAGCATTTAGCCAGCATGACCACTTTTCCAAACTTCTGGTTAATACAATCGTTTCAAGCTATTAATACACAAAAGAAAATCTTTCGCATAACTTTTCTTTTGAAAACCTATTTAACATTGTCATCACATAAAAGATCAACATGTTGAGGGACGTGTAATTTGATCACTCCTTTTCGGCCAAGAGGAATTTACTTTTTAATTACCTTTTCATCCCATAGTAGAACATGTTGCTTTTTGAGGCTGTCAATTCAAGGTTTTCGTAACAACATAGATTCAAAATTATGACTGTTCACCACAACATGTGTGCCGATTGTTATTTCGTCTTTTCCTCGCTCACTACGAAACTGGCTTCGCTTCCGGCAACTAAATATTCGAAAATCAAGATAACGCCTCTTTACTTAGCTACCCTATTTTAATTAATTTTATCCATTTCAGGCACAAGACAACCAAAATTCGGGACAAACACTGAGTGCCCAAGCGAGCTCTGGATCATCTGTCAATCCCATTAAAGCAACGCCTTCAATGTGGCGGTGTTCAAAAGTGATGCATGTTCAACGGGAAATTCATCCAACAATTCTCAGTTCTTTAGAAGGGATTGTTGACCAAATGGTTTGGTTTAGAGAAAGTTGGACCGAAGAGGTTTTGAGGCAGTTGCGCCAGGGTTTAATTAAATGTTATGCAATTGCATTTGAAAATAGAAGCGCTGTTAATGAGGCGACAATTACGCCCCACACTCTTCACTTCGTTAAAAAGTTAGGATCTACATTTGGTATTGGCATCGAGAATATACCGGGATCAGTAGCAACATCTACTTCAAATTCTGCAGCCTCTGAGTCCATAGCTCGGAGAGCCCAAGTAACATTTCAAGACCCAGTGTTTCAAAAAATGAAAGAACAATTTACCAATGATTTCGATTTTTCTAAACCGGGAGCCATGAAGTTGCATAATCTCATATCTAAATTGAAAACGTGGATAAAAGCCTTGGAGGCGAAAGTGAAGAAATTGCCAACATCATTTCTAATCGAAGATAAATGCAGGTTTTTGTCGAATTTTAGTCAAAAGACCGCGGAAGTGGAACTGCCCGGCGAGTTATTACTTCCTTCATCTTCTCATTATCATATACGCATAGCAAGATTTATGCCGCGTGTGGAGATCGTTCAAAAAAACAATACTGCAGCAAGACGTTTATACATTCGTGGAACTAATGGAAAAATTTATCCATATTTAGTAGTTATAGACACTGGGCTCGGAGATGCGCGGAGAGAAGAAAGAGTTCTGCAGCTAATGCGAATGCTTAACTACTATTTGGAAAAACAAAAGGAAACTGCCAGACGGTTCTTAAACATGACTGTTCCCAGAGTAGTTCCAATATCACCACAAATGCGTTTGGCTGAAGACAATCCGACAAGCATTTCTTTAAAGGAAATCTATAAGAAATGTTGTATGAAGCTAAAAATAGATCACGATTTGCCAATTGTCAAGTATTATGATCGTCTTTCTGAAGTTCAGTCGCGTGGTACTCAAACCACCCACACAGTATTGTGTGATATATTTTGTGAGGTTCAGACCACCATGATACAAAGTACCTTGTTCAAGAAATGGGCTCTCCATAGATTTATTTCTTCTACTGACTTCTGGCAGTTCAGAAAAATGGTAAATCAATGTCTGGATATAAGTCTGGTTTTAGGTTACTAAATGATTTTGTTAATTTTATTTTTTATATACAAATGTATGTATGTAGTATGTATGAAAGATGTGCACCGGTCCACCGGAAGTATTAATACACCGCATTTATACTACCGTTTGCATACACGCGTATTGTAGCACTACTAAAAAACTATATATTGTTTGTTTTCTGTTGTTTTCTTGTGACGATTCAACTGTACTTCATATGCTACTGTAAACTACTTATTATCTTGCTGCTTCACACACGCAATCATTTTGAATGCGCTGTGTTAACACAACCATCACATTCTTGATGATTTTATTACTACTCATACCGCAAGAAAGGAGAGCTATTAGCTCTAAAAACCGTTGCGAATCTCTCTATGTATGAGCTAAGAAATGGTCGGAAGGCAATATGCAGTTCCCAACAACCACAATATTAAGTTATATTTAACAATGGTTAGGATAAAACACGAGTTTATTTCCATCGAAAGTAAACGAAATAATGATTTAAGAGAAAGATTTTAAAATACAAAAAAAAAAACATCAAAATTTTTGTGGCTTAAAAGTTAATTCACATATGAATTTGTCTCGCTTTACATCAGAGTTTATATGAGTAAGGAAGGTAGTTAGTTATTCCTTAATCAGCCTTACGGGAAAATTTTTTAAAATGTTACAAATTAAAAAAAAAAATTATATATAACCATTCTTCTACTTTTAAATTACTATGGTGGATGATCTAATATTTTTTTTTTTTAATTATAGCTGACTCTGCAACTAGCTCTTGCATTTTTGTGTGAACATGCTCTTCATTTGACGAGGTTAAATGCAGATATGATGTATATACATCAAGACTCTGGATTAATGAATGTTTCATATTACAAATTTGATATTAACGATGAAAAGGAAGAGCTTGACTCAAATCGGCCGGTACCATTTAGACTTACACCAAACATAGCCGAATTTGTAACAAATATTGGAATAACTGGTCCGATGTCTGCAGCGATGGTAGCCACTGCGCGGTGCTTTGTGCAACCGAATTACAAACTTTGTTCAATTTTGAAGACTATTCTCAGAGATGAAATAATTGCTGTACAAAAGAAACGTATTAGAGATAATAAACTGGTAGAACCAATAACGGATTCGGCCATTGATATGAACGCAATGGATAACACCATCAATTTGGTCAATAAAGCTGTTGCTGTAATCATGTCAAGATTAAATGCTATTTCATATTTTGATAATACTGAATCTAAAAAGGTGTCTATTTTAATTCAATCTGCAATTAATCCAGATAATTTATGTCGGATGGACCCGGCATGGCACCCGTGGTTATAAATGTAATATCAATTATTTATATATATATCAATTAAATAAGAGAAATTATCGTTCATACAAATGCAGACGGTTTTGTACATTTTTAGTGCGGTATGGAATTCCAAAAGGTTATTTCAATTTTTTTTTAAGTTTGTTTGCAGTATTCTGAGCTAAGGAGCAAAATTATAAAAAGTCTCAAAAGTAGCGCTTCGAAACGTTGAATGTACATTTTTGATACACATTCATATTTATTACACACTCACGCGAAGAGTCAACGGAGATGCTGTTTAAGTTTCTTTATGACTAATTATATATTATATTTTTTAACATTAGCTTATTGTAATCAAGTTTCAACGCACAGCTTGCCAGTAGCCAAAAAAAAAAAAGATCGCATCAAAAACAAATATGAATGTAGCTTAAATTCCATAGTATATTAAAACTCTATTTAATACATTTATTCAGTGAACAGTAAAATTTTAAATTTATTACATAAAAGGAAATATAATGAATTTAAATATTACAATTTTAGCACATTGTTTCAAATGTTTCATAAAATAATATTATAATATATGTTATTTTATTGCTATTTAACATGTTGAAACGGTATATCTTTATAAGCAAAAGTCAAAACCCCTACACTTCCCTTTTCTTATGGTGTAAAAATTCTCAACATTATAATATTGGACATTTTTGCTCGAGCCATACTTTACTTTTTTATTTAAATTCTTTCAGAACAGAGGGATAATTAAAAGAATTTTTTTTTTTTTTTTTGGTGTTCGGATTACCAGCAAACTATTGGCATTTTACTTAATTCAGTTAATTGCTCCGTATACGCAATCAATCGTTTAATGAACATGCTTTTTTATTTAGTTAATTAACTAAAATTATTAATTACAAGGTAAGTTAAATAAACTAGCGCAGTAGACGAGTGGTTAGTATTTGTCTGGTGCCATGAGGACTTCCCATACTAACATCCAAAATTATAGAAAAAAAATAGCCGACTAAAGAACCCGCCATAAAAGCATTTGACCGAATTTCTCGCCGATAAACAATAATTTCCACCCGAATGAAATTATGAAGCAATTCAAAAAATGGCAAAAGGTCATTGATAATGATCAATATGTTCTTCATTAAAATTGAAAACAAATTGAATTAAACTACGAAAATATGTATACAGCATATATATTGTAAATATAGGTAAGCTAAACTTTTATGTATGTAATTTTTATTCAAATATATATAATACAACTGAGTAAAGGAAAACATTTACTTTGTGTTTTGTTCAGAATAATAACAAAGTTTGTATTCTACTTTGTTAAATTTTTTTAATATGTTGTATATGCATTTACATACCTACATATAAGTATTTATATTATATTAGGGACACAACTGTTTGTAGGTCTTACCTTATCGTATTTAACCACCAACCAGTACATTTATATGAAATATTTCCAAAATTTCACCATTTAATGTTTAGTTCTTTATTAAATTTAAATTTTTGTTTCCTTTAAATATTTCGAGTATCGTGTGGATTCTGGCCTCTGAAGACTTTTATATATTTCCTACTTTAGTGTTTATAGTATAAAAACACATCTTTTATGTTCAATTATATTGGGGATCTGTTTATTTAAATGATGTATATATTTACTGTGTAAGTATTAAAATAGTATTAATTATTGGATTTTATTCCTGGGTTTCTTGATGAGCTAATAAAAGTCGAGTTAATAGAAATTTTTTGTCATGCCCCTCTAATACTAATTGATTCTTTAAAACCTCAACCATATTTTTATTAGCATCAGATACTGCGTAGAAATAATAAAGTAATAAAGTTAATACGAAAAAACAAGGTATAACAAATCCTGGTGTTCCAAAAAAGAAAACAAAATTTTTGAAAAAAATTGGCATACTCATAAAAGAAGACAAAGGTGCGTCCCAAACTGTTTTTAAACCTCTGAACGAGCCACATGATTCAGAAGGGGATACTTCAGCAAATGCATAGGTTAATATAATTACGGACAGAATAAAGGATATCAACAAGACAGACATGAAAAGCGAATTAGACCTTGAAGTACCATATAGTATTTTTGTGGGTTTCGAATTGACGAGACATTGAAATTTTTTAACGTAAAACATTAAAAACATAATTCCTATTATTACACCCGGCAGCAAGGGCATATAAAAGCTTCCAATCCAACAAATTGTTTGCAAATATACAATATCCAAAGCATGTTTTGATAGTTCAAACTCTTGTTCACAAACAAATTTGACAATATTATTATTAAAATATATTGCCAATATAGCACGAGGCAAGTTAAAGCAAAATGTTACAAACAAATGACTGACAAAATCTGTTAAAACAAGTTTGTAGAACTGTTGACCAACAAATGTTTCCCAACATTTATACGAAGTAGATCCTGAATTGTTTTCCGAATTCGGTATTACGATATAATAAAACCGACTTAGTAAAATAAAGAGAGATGCAAGTCGAAGAAATATCATACGGATAAGACTGATTTTTATCACAAACAATGGAGAATATTTTTCAAAAGTACACAAATATTTGAAAAATGCTGGCATAATAAGATTTAAACAAACAATGCAAACATAAGGGGCGAAATCAAAGAATAATTCAAAAAGTTGTAGTGAGGAGCCTGGACTAGCATTAATAGAATCGAAGGGATTTTCTTCTTCATAATCAACATTACTAAATTTACCATGACCTTTTTTCAAACTCATATTAAATAATAAATATATTACATATGCTGAGACTATTAATGCAATAAAAACAAAAAAATTAATTACAATTCTTATCATGATAATTTTTAACATGTAATCATTTGAGCGATTATTTCTTTCTGTTTCTATTCTTTTAGAGTGAATGGAGCTTTTGAACTCGTTGAATACAGCTTTATGTTTGATGATGCTAGATTTTTCATTGTGAATGCAAAAGTCCCAACTACCAAAAGCCAAGTTACAATATTGATAAAATTGCCATCTACCATTTATAAGACGATCTTTGAATTCACGCGCAGATGCTTTTACAATAAAAATTAATGTTGTTGCGAAATAACCAAATACTGCAAATATATATGCAGAAGATAGGTCATAATAGAGCTGATAGCTATTTTCATTTTGAGTAGAATTATTATCATTTTTGAATGTAATACCAATTGTTTTATTAGAATAACCTCCATAAAACATCAAAGATACCTCTAGCATCCCAGTACCTTTTACTATGTCGAGAACATTAAAAGATCCTCTGTTCGTAAGATCAATATAAGTGTTTCGGTCAATATCATCTGAAGGACAATTTTTTGAGTGATTTAGATTTTGCGATAGCTTACATATGTCCATTAAATTCTCGTATGTGAGAATATGTGGAATGATTACAAATATTATTATTATTAGGAATGTAACACAGTTAAGATAAAAAAGCCATCGTAAAAATGTGAAATATGCAGCAACGCCACTTCCAAAATGTCCTTCAATATTTTTTAAAGATGACTGCCACAGTTTTATAGCAGCATTAAATTTAGAGCATTCTAATGCTATTTTTTGCCAAGCTTTGCGATGCTTCCATTTAATTTGATTAAATCCTTGAAGGCGCAATTTTGTTGCACTCTGAAAATATTAATAAATTAAGGTACATATGTACAATAGCATTGAATAAAATATTAATAATGTATTAATTCCATATTTAATGTGATTGATTGGATGCAACCAAACTAAAAATTTTAAATATATACCTATTAAAATTGGAGAACCCACTAATCTCGTTGCTAAAATGCTCAAAAACATTCAAACAAATTCATCTAGTTTGTATGGAATAAGAAATTGTATATCGGATATCACATACATATGTTAAACTCTATACATATATATGTATATGTATATATCTTTTCAAAATAGTTATTAGGAATAATAAAAATTAAAGTATTAATTATTTTTAAAAGGGCTTATTATGTATGTATAATTGCTCAATTACAACTGATTGGTATTTTTTAACATAGTATTAGTTTTCACAATGTATTTCATTCGCATACATAAATTGGAAACTTGTTTAACTTAAAAACGCTTACGCTTATATTGCTGGGGGTAAAGGAAGGAAGTAATTAAGAGGATATCATCATATGGAGCTAAAAGTATAAAAAATTCATCCTACCTGCAAATCTAATTTGAATTCCTTTTTTTGATGCATTGACAATGGTAACTGTTTGATTTGAAACATCTCTTCCCAAATGTGCTCCTCATCATTAATAACTTGGGACAAATCTGGCAGCAGCGAAAATTGCCCTTCATTCTGTTGGTAAGTTCGTGGAGCACTTGATGAAAACTGTTGCCAGCAAATTTTCTGTTTTCGATCTTGATGGGTATAATTTCGTTTTGTAGTGCCTAAACATATGTACCAAAACAAAAATTACTCTAGAGTAAAATATTGCAATTATACTTTATATTTATAATCAATATGCACATATGTATGTATGTATGTATATTTTATGTACAATAGTATATCATAACACATCATATATCATACTTCATAACAATATATATATGTATATTGAAGTCACGCAGGTGGTAAAGCACAAATGTTTAAGTAAATTGTTAAAATATGCATTGAATGTTTTTTTTTTTTGAAGTTTAAAGAAACAAATAGTAGCTAAATTCCAACCTAGCCTGTTTTGTTTTGATGGTAGTAAAGTGGTAATTGCTATAGGGTTTTTAATGAAACCATCCCAATCTGCACAATAGTTTTCCTGATAAAATTCGCAACCAGCTTCCTCCCAACCATTTGCTTTTTTTGTTTTCAGCTTATTTTTTGAGGCGTCGGACATTATCAAATATCCAAGATTAAAAACCACAAAAAAGTTTTTGTTTGTATTTGTCAGAGAACGTAGCTAATATTCTCTGGTATTTATTATAGACGATGCTGCCATCTAATTTTACGAATCTACGATAACAATGTATTGTTACGATCTTGCTGATTCAACCTCGATGATTTCCCAAATCCTTCTGGTACGATCTCTGGATTGTTAAATAAAAATCGCCAACTTAATTTGCAGTTTCTTTATTTATAAAGAATTTATTTAATAACCTTTTATTACACAGTCATTCACAATTCAATTACAATTCACTTTACTATTTACAATCACTTGCATACAACTTTCACAATGTACTGTTTTTATTACTTTACTGTAATGTAATCACCAACGCGTTTAATTCACGACTGATTACTTTTGCAGTCGTGTATCGCCCTTATATACTTGTCTGCTGCTCGAAAACGAAACGCTGGAATGATCGAGTCGTTACGATAACGTCACGTTTGTTCTCTAGAACATGCCAGTTGTCGGCTCCTCTCTTTCATCTGACATTCCAGAGATCGTATCCGAAGGATTTGGGAAATCATCGAGGTTGATTCAGCAAAATCGTGACAATTGGTGTCAGAAGTGGGATTTTTAAATAAATCCCAAAGGATAATAATTGAAAAATGGTGAAGATTCAGGATTTGACGATACCTCCTCTCAAGAAGGAGTTGGCAAAGCGAGGATTGTCTACAACAGGAAATATGGCAGAGCTGCAATCGCGACTGCGAGAGGCAAAGGAAGTCGATGGCATCGATTTGAGTCAATACGAATTCCGCCGCGAGGATGAAGAGGTATCCTTGAAGGACATAGACAAGGAAGAGGCTGTTGATTCTGCGAAGGAGTTAGAGCCGCCATCAAGTAAGATTCAAGAATAGGCTCCTGTTTCATATACGGGTATGGATATGAACATGTTATTGGCTGCAATATCACAAAAGGTGGATGCACAGGATTGCCGTAATTCACAACATATGTCTGTAATGAACGCGAACATGTCATAAATGAAAATGCAGATATCATCCCTAGAAGGAATAATCGCGCAAATACAGCAAAATCTGGTGAAAGACAATGCAGAACTTAAGGAAAGACAGGATCTAATTGAGAGCGAAGTCAACGAATTGCAAGGTCGGCAAGACAAAATAGAGGAGCTAATTAAGACCAAAATCAACGAGTTCGAACGTCGTGTCCGAGATTTGCAGTTGAATCGTCCAGCCAGATCGATGAACGCACCGTGGGTAGAAGCACCTTCCTTTGACGGCACAGCTTCTTTCCAGATCCTCAAGCTCCAGTTCGAGAATGCAGCTGACTTAAATAAGTGGACAATCGAGGAAAAATCCGCTGCGATATTTGTTGCGCTGAAGGGACCTGCAGCGGAAATTTTGCTGACTATTCCCGATGAGAGGGATAACTATGACGCAGTAATGCGGGCCCTGGAAAGACGCTATGGTTGCGAGCATAGGAGGCAAATTTACCAGATGGAGCTGGAAAAGCGTGACCAAAAACACAATGAATCTCTGCAAGAATATGCTTTTGAAATCGAGAGATTGGCTCATTTAGCCATTGGGAACACATCGCGTGAATACCTCGAAAGATTAAAAATACAGAGGTTCATCTGCGGAATTAAAGACGTGTACACCAAGCGAGAGACTTATGCGAATCCAAAGTTAACATTCGCTGAAACTGTTGCGTATGTTCAGACACGTGAAGCAGGGCACTGCTATGTAAGCCAGCCTACAAAGTGAAGCGGTTGGAGGTAGAAACACCAGATGTGAGGACTGAAATATTGAAAACTCTGAAGTCGATAGAAGGAATGAATCGTTCTGGTGTCAAGAATGAAGGTGGAAAGTGCTTCAGTTGCGGAGAAGCAGGTCACTTCGCACGCGAATGCCAATCGGGCTCCAACAGAGAGGAAAGACGACGCAAACGATGCTCAAAAGCTGAGGGCATAATAGACGTCCGGCGAATAACAATTACACGAGCAGGAAAGTGGGAAGCTAGCCACTTAAGAAAATGTCAGCAAGAATACCCAGACTTGGAATTAATAATGCACGGATTGGAGGTGAACAAACGGCCAAGTAAGGAACAAATGGCAGCGGAAAGTCCCATCGCGAAAGCATACTGGGCACAATGGAACAGTATTGAGATGATATCCGGCTGTTTGCATAGAGTATGGGAAAGTGAAGATGGCCAGTGCTCTAGAAGGCTAATAGTAGTTCCGAGGTTGAGAATTCCGGATATTCTTAAGGAATTTCAAAATGGTGCTAGTGGAGAGCATCTAGGCATTAAGAAAATGCTGGAGAAGCTCAAGCAGAGGTTCTATTGGGTTGGTTGTCGTCAATCGATCGCTGAGTGGGTTGCTAACTGCAAGAAGTGTATAGCAACTAAAAGGCCAAAACCACGAAGCCATTACAAATTGAAGGCCAGGTATAACAAAGCGATGGACTCTGAAGGCTTCCAAAGTGGAGATTTGGTGTTGCTGTGCAGTCCACAATTGAAGAGGGGTCTGTCCCCAAAACTTCAATGCGTTTGGGATGGTCCATATAAAGTAATCAAACGACTAAATGACGCAGTGTATCGAATCCAGAATGTTGGGAGACCAGGAAGCAAGATGAAAGTGGTCCACCTAGAGAGGCTTGCTGCGTTTGGAACATCGAATGTGTCTGATCGGGACGATCAGACTTAGGTGGAGGGCAGTGTGGCGAAAATGCGAAGCGAATGTCAGATGAAAGAGAGAAGCCGATAGCTGGCATGATCTAAATCGAATTCGAGAACATTCGTAAAGAGAGAGATTCGATTATTCCAGACGGTTGGTTGCGAGCAACCGGGAGTTGTATATAAGGGCGACAAACGACTGCAGAGAGTAGAGAGTCAGTCAGTAATCAGTCGTGAAGTAAACGCGTTGCAGTAAAGTTATAAACAGTACATTGTGAAAGTTGTTTTTAAGTGATTGTAAATAGTAAAGTAAATTGTAATTGAATTGTGAATTACTGAGTAATAAGAGACTGCAAATTAAGTCTTCGATTTTTATTTAACAATCCAGAGATCGTACCCGAAGGATTTGGGAAATCATCGAGGTTGATTCAGCAAGATCGTGACAGTATTTTATTAGCCAGTATGCTCTTTGCACCAAGAGTTGCCGGTTTGTAAAAACCCGTAATGATCTTGTTAAAACTTAGAAATCTTCTAAGCTTGGCCAAAGATGACTAGATACGAAACTCTTTATTTCGTGAGAGCGCTCTGAAAATCCACATTTTTTATAACATTTGCAAACCGTGCCACTGCGATGAAAAAGTTTCACTTTGGGATTTCTGGAAATATTTTGGGCATTTTTTGATAATAAAAAATTATAAAAATGAATATTTACAGCTGTGCTTGGAAAATATTTGACTTCAATAAATACAAACAACATTTGTTCTTAATTTTAACATACAAATTTATCGTGCTCAGTGAAAATTTATTGATAACCTAAAAAGGTTTTCTGATGAAAAATGGTGCGTTTCATTATTGACGAAGTGGTACTGAGGCTTGTTTACCATCAGCTGTTCGAAATTCCTTCATTTGGCTTTGTTACCAGCACAAGAAAATAATCGAGGAACGCAATTTATCTACATTTTAGAGAGTTTCGTATCTAGTCATCTTTGGCTTGGCTACAATAACCTCTGGGCAGTAGAGATATAATTAATTTTCAAATAAGCAATAATACCTCTCTCTTGGTAGAGCAAATTCACGCAGAGCAAGAAACAGAAATAAAAAACATGCATTTGTTTGTAATATTACTTTCGTAATGTCAAAATTCAAATTCGTTGTATTTTGTTTGTGTAATTGGAAGGAACAACAAGCAAGCATACGATAGGACAACCTCACCTGCTATAATTTCGCATTGGTATTTAACATTTTGGCGGCCGCAATAGCCGAATATATATCATTGCGTACTACAATTCGGAAGGCCAAAATTATAGAAAATAAAATTTTCTAATTGCGGTCGCCCCTCGGTAGGGAATTCAAGGGCTGAGGTTTGCTACTCGGTTCCAATGCTTATATTAGCCAAAACACTTTACCTTTACTTATGAAACTTTCAAATGTGGTTACTACAAATGTTATTTATGTAAATTGATTTTAGTTTTCATAATATTTTTATTTAATTTGTTGTTAAAAAATTTCCTATTATATTGCAAATTTTTCATATAACACGCGAACAAATGTTTTATATATGGTGTAAGAAGGTTTCTTTGATGTTGTCATTCACTATTTCACAGATTATTACATTTCTACATTATTTAATTTATTTAATAAAACCAATTTTACTTATGTATTATTTTTCTTTGACGAATTGTAATTGTAATGTTTCACATTGACACTAAATGGGTATTGCCATACGTCATTAATATAGAAATATTGTACGATGCAGAGTTGCATGACCACAGAAAAAAAATAATAAAAATTTATGGAAAACATTTGGAGGATTTTTGTTATTAACTTCATTTTATTGGAAATAATGTTCAAGGCGAAGCCGGTGTTGGTCCGATGGAGGGTTATTTTTCCAAGCGCGGCCGAAGGCCGCCAATTTATAAAGGTGTTTCACTTAAGAATACTGTTCAAGGTGAAAGCGGTGTTGGGTTATTTTCCCAAGTGCGGCCGGAGGCCGCCAATATAGTGCGGCCGAAGGCCGCTAATTTATAAAGGTGTTTTAGTTAATAATACTGTAAAATTTGTGTTTTTATTGTTTTTTTAGGAACTTTTTTTTTTACAGGTGGCATCACCAAAATTTATGGTAGTTGCTTTGATAAGCAAAAACTAAGGAAAAAATTCATATTTTTTGCAACTTTAACTTTGAATATCTCGAAAACTAAGGGTTTCTAAGTGGTTTGGTTTTCAGTTTTAGAATGTGGAGAGGGACCCCTACCCACCCCTATCATTAGTTTTTCTCCTAGTTTGGGACCGTAAAGGAATTGTTTCCCAATTCAAGCCCTCCGAATATATTTCTGGCTTGAAATAAAAGCTCCTCATAAAAAAATCCATCGGCCGTATGGAGGCGGCTTAGAGTAAACTGTAGGTCCCTCCATTTTTGGTGAAAACATCAAGACGCAATACCACAAAATGGAAGAGGAGTACGGCCAAAAATCGCTTCAGCGGTTACAATTTATGGTTTAGACATTTGCAAATGTTTTGTTTTTTAAAACTTTATCAAAATATCACGAATAAAGAATAATAGGCCAATACATCACTTTGTGAAATGTTATTTATTAAGTCACCTGACATCGAAAATTTCATTCATGTAAAAAATTGCTGCATTCCGTCGTATTTTGTATTTAGATTTTGCGTTCATATATAATTTACAAAATAAATTTTTAAGTAAATCTATGGTTTATGCCTTCATATATTTTCTGATCAAGTCTTCTAATTTTTTAGAATCTTGAGCGAATTTTCTTATTCCCTCTGAAAGCTTTTCAGTCGCCATAGGATCCTCATTAAGCAACCAACGGAAAATAGCTTCATCGATATTGATCTTTTCTATGTCAGTGGACTTTGCATTCTTAACTGATAACCTTTCAATAATGGGTTCATCGTCATTCTCCAATTCTTTCAACAAAGCGGGGCTGATGGTTAAGTAATCACAGCCAGCTAAAGCTTTTATTTCCCCAATATTTCTGAACGAAGCACCCATAACAACGGTCTTGTAGTCATATTTTTTATAATAATTGTAGATTTGAGTAACCGATATAACACCGGGGTCCTTTTCTGGTTGAAAGCTTTTAGTATTGGTATTAGCAACAAACCAATCCAAAATACGGCCGACAAAAGGCGATATCAGAGTCACACCCGCATCGGCGCATGCCACAGCTTGTGCAAAGGAAAACAAAAGTGTTAAGTTGCAATGAATTTGATGATTTTCTTCCAATATTTTTGCGGCTTGGATGCCTTCCCATGTAGAAGCGATTTTTATAAGAACACGATCTTTCTGAATTCCCATTTGCTCATATAATTTAATTAGCTTCAATGCTTTTGCAACACTCTTTTCAGTATCAAAAGATAATCGGGCATCAATTTCAGTTGAAACTCTTCCCGGTATAATTTTCAAAATTTCACAACCAAAAAGTACACCCAAGTAATCAATCGCTTCCTGCACTTTTTCACTTAATGAGCTGAAATTTGAGATTTTGTAAAATTTGTAACGCTGAACTGAAGTATGTTTAAACTTACTTTCCAACATTTGTTCCATAATTTATAGCTGCCTTCAAAATGTGGTCATATTGTTCCATTTTCGCTGCAGTTAATAATAATGATGGATTTGTTGTTGCATCGGTAGGTTTATACAATTTCATAGCTTTAAAAAATATAATATATGTATATCATTTGCCTTGCATATTATATATTAGTAAAAAGCTAAACAAGCAAAAATAACTTAATTACAGCCTAGGGTATATTTAATTTGTTAATGGCTCAAGGCAACATAATCGCATGTTTAATACTGGCCCTGAATGAAAATGCCCTCGGTAACCATTTTCATTTGTTGACCTTAGTATTGTTAAACATGGCTGCCTTTCACTTGACATTCAGTTGACTTTGCTTTAACTTTAGAGTTTGCACTGATAAGCCACTTGGAAACACCGCAAATGTAGCTTAAAAAATAACTGACTACGTAAATCACAAATTACCTTCAAAATCTCCGGTATCAGCTACAACCACCGTAATTTCTTTTAACTGGTCCAAAGTGGATAATTTCTGTTTTTTTGTTCCTTCCATGCTGACAAATAAAAACTATTATTTCTAAGCTACGCTTTTTATTTACAATGCAAGAAAGCTACGGTACCCTTTTACTTGCTTTGAACGGAAATGTTGCAATAGAAATGAAACAAACGATGAGTTTTTGCCAGCGATACCACCCGTTTACTACTTGAATATGCATATCACTCAATAATAACTTGTTAACAGATTGCGCCAATCATTTTGGTTGTTGATAGCGTTACGTCATAATTTCGAATTTCTTTTGGAACGGGCAATTCATATTCTATCATTCTTGCATATCATTACAAATTATTTCCACAAATAATGTTTGAAATATTAATATCTATTGTGCGCTATTTGAAGAGAATCGAATGAATAAATATGTCAAGCTGGATCTTCTCATATGTATACTATGGGTCAGCAGCTTAATATTTCATGCATAGCATTAATTTTCATCTCTGACATGATCCTTTTATGAGCGGTCTGATGGACCCATCATACATTCGCAATATGTTAACGATATCAAAAAAATCGTCTGCTATTCTGTGATGACGAAGCAATTGCGTTTTACTTATATTTGCTTATACATACATACATATTACGGATTTAAGGAGTATTTTATACCACAGTAAAATGGTGTATGCCAGTGGAAATGTAAATTATTATTTTATGTTCTTTGAAGCAACCATGACAAAAAAGGTGGTATTTTCTTAGTTTGTAGCTACCTGACATAAAAGAATTTTTCGACTTTTGCTTTATTTTTGAGCTACCAATCTTTAATTTCTCAAAATAGAGAGTAATAATATAGAAAAAGGAAGAAAAATTACTGTAAACAAAAAACGTGAAAACTAGTAAAACATATGTACTTACAAGAATTCTAACTCTTTTAAGTCTATGAAATCAAATGAATATAAAACTATTTTGAAGCGCCTTAACATTTTTTAAGAAAAAGACAAATTGAAGTTGTCATAAAAAAGTTTAGTGTCAAATTTATTTGAACGAAATTACCTTTTTTTTATATCATGGAAGCAACTAAATAATGTTGGAACGCAGAGATTGCGCCAATCTCTGCACCGTTACTCACTCTTATAAATTGTGACAATCAGCTTCTTTCCTACTGTCGTCAAATTTTCGAATTATAATAACAAAACATCGAAAAGGTTAGGGTTCAAGTATATATACTATTTGCAAAAATATTCTCAAAATACAGATATTTATTCGTTTACCAATTATATTTTGTTGTTCTGTGACATTCAAATCTTTGTAAAAAGCTTGCGTAATGATGTCAAACTTCAAATAATGCACATGTTGGCAGATTGAGTTAGTGATTCTACTTTATAGATAGTGTTGTCATGATAACACTTTTTTTTTTTTTAAATTAGAAATAACAAGGCTATACATGCAGTGCTAAAAATTAATACTAATTGCTATGATTACTGATTGTACACATTAAATTTTGGGAATCTCTTATTTACTTTACAAACCAACTTTAACGAGTAATCATTCAAAATCTAATTTATTTAATAAATTTGGATTTGCTAATTCATCTAAGGCTGGATCCGCATACGCTAGTATATTGAAATCGTCCCCAATTTCTGCTGTTAACGATTTTAAGAGATCATCGTCATTTCCGTCACCCAAGCCACCTAAAATATCTCCAAATGCTCCATTTTCATCAGAATCCAGCTTTTCCAGTTCAGAATCCCCACTATCGGATGCCTTCATATCTTTGCGACCTTTAAAAGCTTGTTTATTCTCATTACAAATAGTTTGTTGCTCTAACTGAATAGATTCTAGTGGCTGACTTGTTTTTGACTCTTCAACCCAACCATTTTTGTTTTCAATATTTGTGAATACAGTTGGTTTACTGCCTCTGGGTAGTAATTCATTTGTTAAGGAATGCTGATATAAACTATTGGGGGAATTCATGGAAGCTGGATTTGAAATCCAAGGATCTGTAGTTGCCGTTCTTAGTTGTTGCTCCTTTAAAAGTAATGTTCTCAAGTGTTTGTTGTCAGCAGAATTGTCTATAGCAAATCAAAAAAAGGAAATAAGAAGAATATAATAAGACAATTTTGGCTAAATCTTAATTAATAATTTAAGTAAGAAACACTGCTTAGTTACCATTTTGTTCTTTTTGATTAAGTTGTTGATGTGCTCTCTTTTGTAAATTATCTCCATTATAGACCATCTCTCTTTTATCGATTGAAACCATTTCATATGCTCCGTTCAAATCAAATGCAGGCCCTGATATGTCATATATATATGTATATTTAAATATATTAGGTTTTGCTTTAATAAGGAATGAACAAACCTCTATAATTCAAATTGTTTTGTGTTTCCTTAGCTTTTGCCTGATGTTGTTTCCATATTCGCTCTTGTTCTTGCTCTTTAAGTGACTTTTGATTAAAACAAATCCTTTCTTGATCCTAGTCATTCAAAAAAAATTAGTTAAATGTTTAAGAAATATATTTACGATTTTTAAGATTAAAAGGCAATACCTGTTGCGACCTACGCATTCTTAATGCGGATCTGTTATCTTTTGCTTGCTGTAAAAATGGAGCTTTCTTCTCATTAGAAAGCGACCTCCATCTTTTGAGAATCTGCTTACACCGATCATTCCAGTTGGGATATATCTGTTTTAATTCAGGATGGCGAGTATTTGCATAAAGTACTGCTGATATTGTTGCCATTTCTCCCAAATCTGTGAAGTAGTTCATATTTATATATAACATAATCACAAAGTCAAGTCAAAATTTTTAACAGATTCTAGTTATTAAAAAAGGAATTTTAAAAATGAGTCGATCTATTTAAATGCTTACCTTCATCTCGTCTCATCTTTTCAGCAGTTTTTTGTGTGCCTGCCGAATCTGTCTGTTGTGGGGCAGCTTTTGTTTGCGGTTTTTGTAGCTGTTGAGAGAATTGGCTATGAGGAATCACTATATTTTCTGATACAGCACCATCGATTATATGTGTAGAATTGTGAATAGGAACATTTATCGGAACAACTTGTATTTGCGATGTTTGTTCTTGAGTTTCTTTCAAATCAGGTTGTTGTGAAATAAAAGGTGTGTTTGCTCCATTTACGTTAACATTATGAGTCAATAAATTAGCATCCCCTATTTCCTTGGGAAGTACAATTTTCCTATAAAAATTACAACATGAAAGGACCCAACAGTTTAATGATAAACAGCTCTAATTACCTAAAATCTGTCGAACGTTGGGACTCAGAATAAGTGCGTTTTACTCCATGGTCATCAGTAGCAGCAAGGACCTTGTGGAAATTAGAGAACTAAGCATTAACAAGCTTATGAAAATACTCACTAAACGTAAATATAGAATATTTTCATTTGGAATCGATCAAATATTTCTCTTGAAACAAAGTAAAAAAATTTAATATATACTTACATACAAAATACATTATTTTTATTCTATTAATAGCCCGATCAAAAGAGACATTGACCTTTGCTTAATTCACAATAAGCTGAAAATTTATATGCTAGTAATGGATACCACTCTAATGAAATCCTGAAAAATCCCCATGTGGGCAAAAAATTCTGAGAAAAAGCCATTCAAAAGTTAAGTGGAAATGTAAAGTACTTTGTAAAATACAAGGATAATTACCAGATCTACAATTTTAATCTGAGCTTTTTTTCAGGATTTCATTAGTGTTATCCCTTATCTGCCTGTAAATTTTCAACTAGAATTGTGAATTAATGCAAAAGTAATAAAAAAATTTAGATTTATATCGGAACGAATTTTCGTCATCCCTTGTCAATTTTGGTTTTGTAACAAACCGGTTTCGGCAAACCGCCATCTTCAGTGCTTGATTTCGTTTTTTTTTTATTAGTTGATTTGGTTTTGTGTTTTTCCGACAGGGTGGATACTAGATTTATATCGGAACGAATTTTCGAACGAAATCAAGCACTGAAGATGGCGGTTTGCCGAAACCGGTTTGTTACAAAACCAAAATTGACAAGGGATGACGAAAATTCGTTCCGATATAAATCTAGTATCCACCCTGTCGGAAAAACACAAAACCAAATCAACTAATAAAAAAATCTTCACAGAGATAATTTTATGACTACAGGTATACGAACTATGGTCGAATAAACATTAAAAAATATTTGATATAAAAAATAAGAATTGTGGTCTATTTTAAGACTGAGAGAAAGCATTTTTTATTTGTTATATCAAACATGTGTATGTATTTATTAAAATATATTAAAACTTATAAGAAATGTTACCAAAAATATTATCAATTAAATTCATTGTGTTACCAATGTATGTAACATATGTACACACTCATAACGTAAAAATTACATAACATACTCACTTGGACTTCACCATTGGAGTTAGGCATAGATGTGCATGATTCATTTGAAATATCTGCCAAGAAAGCTGCTGTTAATAGAATATTTGAATAATTTGAAATCAGCATTTCATCCTTAAGATATTTACCTTGTGCTGGTTTCTCGTCCCTTTTTCTGTTAGTTATTTTTATATCTTCTTGAGGTGAAGTTAATTTGTTATTATTAGAAATTTCTTGTACGGTGATGGAGTTGAATACATTTTCATTATCATTTCCAATAGAAATCGTTTTCTTTATATTTAAATTCTTATAACTGTTTTCTTTTGCGTGGAGATCATCGTTAGTGATAGGTAAAGCCGTTGGAGTTTTTCGAGATGGATTATGTGTTTCTTCATGAAAAAGAACATCGTTAAGATCAACCAGGTCATCAGATATGTCAGGATCTTCATAAACTAATTGATTCTTGGCTTTCAATTCTAATAGTGATTTACCAAAGAAGGCTTCTTGCAAATAGGCTGGATAGGATTCACTTAAACGACTTTTGACTTTTTTCCGCACAGCTTTCTTCCTTTTTTCAGAATCCATAGAACTACAATTGTTAGAATTGTGTGATGAGTCGTCTTTTTTTAGAGTACGATTTCGCACACTGAATCCGCCTATGCCAATTTTTTGTAAATTTCTTTGACGTTTTTTTCTTAATATAGCGATGCCGTCATCATTTGTTGAAATAGAGAATCCTTCTGGTGGACTATTATCGGCACCCAACCATACCATTCCGTCTTTATACTGATCGATGTCCTTCTTCTTCATTGATTCTGTCTCAAAAAATTCTTCTGAAGGAAGATTCGAATTTGAACCAGCAACAACGGACTCTATTGCTGCAAGTATCCCAGACTCCTTATTTATGGACTCATTATTGCTAGTACGCATTTTTCGTTTTTTCTTAATATCAGTTGAGAGTGTCTTAATCATATTTGCACCTCTTTCACTCATGCTAACACCATCTACCCAAAATGTAGCTTCTGGATCGTTATTTTGTTTACTACTACACTCTGTTAATGACGGAATCGTTTTATTAATAAATGAAGTTTTCGAAGATAAAAATTGACCTAAAGATTTTTCTTTGGGTCGACATAAAATGCAATTATATTCAATGTTGTCACATATTTGAGCTTCTTCTTCTGTATTTATTGAGTCACAGCGACAATGAAGCCAATGTTCACAATTTTTACACTGGATAATAAGCTCTCCATCATTATAGCTCTTACAGCAAACAGAGCACACCTCTTGACTCGAACATTTCCCACATTCCAATAATCCGTTGTTGGTATTGCGCCTCTGATGATTTGCAAAAGGGGATTGGCGACCGCATTTCTGACAAGCGGCACACCACTTACACTTCCAATTTCCATGTGGAACTGTTTCTAAAGGAGGACTTACACAGTAAATGTGATATGATAAGTCACATTCGTCACAAAGAATTAGACGAGCCTCATCGTTTCTTTGGCCACAACTTTCACATACGGTACAATCTAAGCATCTCCAACCTCTTTCTAATATCACATTTGATATTTTTGTGTTTACACAGTATGGATGATAGCATTGGCCACATTGTGCGCAAGCAATGAGTTTACTTTCTATGTCAATGCCAGCAGATCCACACATTACACATAAATCTTGCGACAAAAGATATTTATCCTTGGCAGAGCATAGTAGTATTTTCCTCTCCATGGACAAACCATCATCAGTCGTTTTATTTCCAGGAAGTGTTCTATCACCATTTGAAGGCATATTTACGTGATTTAATAAAAGTTGACGTCCTTTTCCTCGAACCACATTACGCTTTCGCCCAAAATTTGTTAAAATATTATTCTTTTGCCCCATCAATTTCCCACTACGTCCGCGAAATAAAATTTTTTTTCTAAAAATTTTGGACGATTGCGATTCTAACCCAATAAAGTCATTTCCAGTTTCTTTTTGAAAGTTTTCTACATCTATTTCTTTAATGAAATTGTCATCTAACCCTTGTGAATATGCAGTTCCTTCCACAGAACGAATTTGATTAATTTGGTTCGTTGCGGCCTTTTCATTTTGTGATAATATTTTGCACTGAGGACAAACGTAATCATAATCGGGATTACTTTCTTTTTTCTTATGATAAGTTATCAGGTCGGCCTCTTCGTCGCATGTACTATGTACAAACCTTTAGAAAATTATTTTTTTTACAAAGAATTTAGGATATTGTCTACTTCGGAAATACATGAAACTGGAAATATTTACCTGTGACATAAGCTACATTTAACCATTTCTTTATGGGCCGAAGCACGATAAGCTTTATGACAAATAGGGCAAGAAAAACCTTTGTTACGTTGTTGATAACATGAATCGCAAATTGTGTAGTGACAATGCCATCGTGATGAGGTTCCGCCACCTGGAGTTCTCGAGCCACAATCTGTACAAACTCGGCAACGCTAAAATAACACAATTTATTAATATATTCTTTACATATATAAATCAAACTTGAACTTACATTACACTTCCACCCATATTTTGGCAAAGACGATATTATAGGACGTAAACAAGTGTTATGATATAACCGTTGGCATTGTTCACATTTAATGAAACGGCCTTCTGTCCCATCACCTTCTCTACATATCTGACATTTACGACAATTCGAGCAATTCCAGCCGGCTCGAGTCTCTAGAAGTTTTTAAAAACTTCTTTAATTATATCACAAGATATATTTCGTTCTAAATTGTACTTTATACATGCATTCATACTATGTACATATGTAAATACTAGAGGTCTGTAATGGAATGCATTTTGCTTCACTTTGAAGTTTTTTTGTGAGTACGATTCCTAGTCGTACTTTTACTAAGAGCACTAATAATGAAGAGAAATGCAGATGTTGAGCATCGAATAAGTGAAGTACTCTGACAACATGTACGAAAAGAGAAACATAAAACGAGAATATTACTCAGTAATACTTCCGCAAATAAGGTGTTCCTTCATGTGAAGCTTTCGAGTATTCCGTAAATTTTTCTTTTGGTGTTGCCCTTCATGCTTACACGGGGAAACTTTGTTCATGGCAATTTTCTGCCATTTGGTTTCATTTCAATTTCGCTATTTTACTACACACTCGACCTCTTTACAAGTTTTTACATATTTTTAAATATAAATTGTTATTATATGTATTTATCTGTATATATATACTAATATATTTACATTTACATATACAGATTTCAAATTTAAATTCCATAAATGCTCTAACATCCATTTTAAACTTATCATAACAGCTACCATACAGAGAATATAAATATAAATGTGAAAATTTTACAGCGACGAATAAAATAACAAAGCGTATCAACCGATCACAATACAGTCGGAACGTTGCTCTCTTCGTCGTCGCCCTCTCCCAAACAAACTAAGCGTTGCCGCAACAAAAAGTATTCGTGTGTAAACTCAGTCTAACGAGTAGTTTAGGCAGGCATAGTTGCAGCCCCCTAGTACAAACGTTGTTGGGCTATTTTCAATTTGTTTATTAATGGACATTTAATAAATTCCTTTCTGACCAGTAAAATTAACTGTAACGTTTTTCATAAACTAACCTGGAGTATTTATAAGGCCAACGCAATTGGTGTGAAAATGTTCGCCACAAGTTGAGCACATAACCATTTTTGTTATTTCATCAATACTAGAGCAGTTATGGCAGGTGATATTAGCATCTGGACCTTTAAACAATTTTATTAAACAAACATTCAAATCGAATATTTACGAAATTATATCTGTGTTCACAAGCATTTTTTTCAAAAAGAACACTAGCGGAAATTACATTTTCAAAACTTTGACATCTACTTAATCCAGTTAATTTATATACATATATAAATTCGTTTCTAACTTCCGTTAGGAGGTGGAGGCTTGTGAATACAGATATAAGATTATAAACCAAATGTTATTTACATATAATCATAACTTGTTCAATATGATCCAAACAGAACACCGTAAAATTATCCATTATTTGAAAGCTACCAGACGCTGCAGCACATGGTAAGTGGAAAACTTTCGTACAACTCATTTTACATGTGACACTAGCACCATATTGTCCACAAAACGAACATTTTTGCACCAGGCTTTTAGCAATTATCATTTCTATGCTGGTTTTTAATTCACTGGTTTTTCCATACACCCCTTGAGACCACAAAAGACACATACGATGCAAATATATATATGAAACATCTAGCAGTCCTTTCAATGATGTCTTCTCACAATGCCCGATTTTGTCCAGTTCATTGAAACAGTCATTCTGAACCAGTTTTCCTTTACACATATTCTTATTACGACGAAAAGCTACATTATCTACAGTATTATCTCTTAAGCTTTCATCATATTTTACTATATTTTCATCATAAAAATGCAGAGCTTTTTCATAATTTTCAAGATCAATATCCCACTTCAAAAAATCTCCTTGTCCCAAAGAAGTTTTTTCGTCTAGATTGCATAAGCAGCATATTTTAACGGAACAGTTATCCATACTTGAAATATCATCAATAACGTGTTGGGCCTTTTCATCGGGATATCCAGTATTGGAGCTTTCAGAAGAGGACAATGGTGCCGTAGGCATTCCAAATCGGTCACTACACTGATTTTGATCTCCCGGAGATTTCCTCTTTAGTATACCTTTACATTGAGGCATATCCTTGCGTGGCCGTCCAGGACCTCGTTTAGAATTATTCACTTTACTGTCCGCCCCTGCCAAAAGAGGATCCCCATTCTCTGAGGAGCCCTGTGCATATAAGTCCGAGTGAAACATGTTCTCATCATTACCAGTAGCGGGAGATGATCTGTTAGAATTTGTAGTTGAAGGTGCAGCTGTAGGAATTTAGTACCTTTATTAAAATCAGATTTTAATATATGCGTTATCACAACTCAATAATATTACGATCATAATATGACCATATTGTTTTAATATTTTTACATTTACATTTATTAATACAAAGCAAGCACTATTACTTTGTTGGTGGTCGAGTATTTTGGTTCACCCACACAAAAAAATTTTTTAGCAATTAACTTCAAAACAGAAAGTAAGCAGTTTCTGGTTTTCTTTGCATTTTTACAGTTTTCCTTAACAAAAATAGGAAGAAAGATTGAACCTTACCACATGCAAAATTGTGTAATGCATCCACATCGTTTTCCTCGCATTCTGAAACCAGATCCATTCTATATTTAAAAAAAAAAAAGAACTATTTATCTAGACTCAAACTTTGCTAAATTGATGAACAAGAGGTAAAATTTATTCAGGAATCAAGCGAAACGCTTTGGAAAAGAAACCGTACTGACATATCTCATTTAAATTTTTTTGTTACTATAAACTACAGGGTGATGAGAAATATTTTTGTTGAATGGTTATTAAAAAAATATTTATTTTTGAATATTCTACATGTAACTTATTCTTAGTTAATCTGTTTTAGCTGGAAATTAAAAGAAGTAATATCCTAATATACCGGGTTAATTAATCTGTTAAAACAGATTTTAAGTTAATGTTGCTTTCCTTAGGAATTTATATTATAGTGTACACCCTCATTAACATAAAAAAAAATACATTTACCATATAAGGAGGGTTTAATTTGTACTTGTGGAATTTGTGGCTCGTCATTCAATATACAATATATATATTTATATCTACTAATTTTAATAAAATATTTAAATAACGTATAAACAAGTTTAAACATAATTGTACGTGTGTGTTCATAACATTTTCCTCTGGGTACCATTTTGTTGACTTTACCATAAAAGGCAAGAACTCAAATTTAATCTTTTGCTCGATTTTTGTTACTGCAACATTCGTCATTGGGTACTCAACTCTTGAATTTGACGTACTTATAATAAAAGTGCCATGACAATTACGAGATTTTCCCTTACCAAATAATTAAGTTATCAGAATCAGAGTTGAACCAATTCTGGTACGAGTGTAAACAAATATTTTCAATTATGTTTTGCTATTCCTGTTTTTGGTACCATCTATACATAAATTTATTTTCATCACCTTTTAGCGGCAGTTACGATCAAATCACATTTTTAAGCTTAACAAAACAACATTTCCTTTTCTTATTTTTTTATTTCTACTGTAGATACAAAAAAGTAGAACACTGTATATTTATTGACGATCTGTGGCGCGCAATTTCTCCTCAACTGCTTCCCTGGAAGCCTCAGAGAGGTCAGTGGCCTGAATATATTTTTGTACACCCACCAAAGATTTCTTAAGCGCATCAAATGAACTTGAATACAACATCTTCTTCTTAACCTATAAAGGATACATTAAAAAAAAAATTTCTATTGATATTGCAATATCACCTTAGCAGTGTCCGGGCACCAAGACATTAAGAAAAGCTTCTGCTTCTTTGAACTCTCGGATGTTCCTTGACATTGATGCATATATTCAAAATCAAACAAACCATAACTGAAAAGTTGAATAAATTTATGTAAGAATTAGGCTAAACAAAATAAAAAACGTTTAGACTCACCGGCATTCCCCTGGACCGCATTTTTGGATGTCTTCCAGAAATTGGTCATACTCAGCATTTCGATCGCCAACTGTTTCAACATCAATTTGTTTCTCGTCTCGTATATAAAAAATTACATATCGATGTTTTTTATCCTTTTTTATTTCTTCGTATGTGGTTTTGCAAACATCTGACACAGTAACACCAGAAGCCTAAAATTTATATATGCATATGAAATCATAATTTCAATTGTAATTTTTTAATTATAAATTTGATGGATTGTTAGTAAACGTATGTTTGCTTACAAATACCAGTGTATGAATGTATGTTAACTGATGAAGCGAAAATCTCAACAGCCACCGTGCGCAAACCATCCGAAATTTACATACATACATATACCTTTACGAATACGCAGCTCTGATAAATTTTTATGTATTAATCGTGGTATATCTTTAATAAATTAGATGTAGTCAAAAACATTTTAATTTAAAATTATATGCAGATATTTTCTTGGCATAATATATTTTCTCTGGAGGAAACTGTACCAAAGCCTGTTCAGCTACCTACAGCGATTATTTTTTGAATATCTAAGTAAAAAAAAATACTTACTCATAAAAATAGAAAAGTTTAAAAATATACATGTATATGTCTGCATACATTTACGAAAGCATCATCTTTCTAAATTTCTTTGTAGTGTAGTCAAGAAGCATATATTTTTTAAATCTTTTTGGCAAATTAACTGCCAAATAATACTTTCAAGCGCAAATATGGAAATTATGACCTCCCACCAAGGTCGGAAATTTTTTTTTACCATTATACATACTATTCCGACTTAGCTTTGAACCACATGGCGAAAAAATGTTTCAAATACTAATTATTAAAATATCCTATATATTGTATCTGTAGGTGTTCCTAAATTTCTTTTTTTAAATTAATCCCTCATATTTTAGTGTAGATGTATGCATGTGCATTTTCATATTTCTCTTTATAATAAAGCTAACGCATTGCCGAATGATTCATCAGTCATAATATTGCTCTTCCGCGGCCTTCTATAATTTCGCTTCACGATAACAGAATGCTGAACCATTTTATGTGGTAAATATGATACGCATTGTATGAATTTTGAAAATTCCAGGCAATCGAGAATTGCTCAAGTCTTTAATACTTATAGTTTATCAATTTTTGAATGCATACGACAAATGTGATTTTGCACGAGTGGTATATTTCCTTATTCCGGCTTTTGCCTTACCCTATGAAAGCGTATTAACAAAATTTTCACTGGATATTAAATTTCAATTGTTTGATAAATGTTACATTTTGTTATTTATTGCTGAAGAATATTAATCTATACAAGTTTTTAGTTTTCCAATGTAAAGTAATATAACAAGACATACCATTTTCTTAAGTTATACGCACGAAAAATGTGAAAAACGTTTGATCTAATTGCACCAACTGCTTTCAGAACGTACAAATGTACATACGAATACCAAATGGGTATATGTGCATGAGTTATCCAAAATCCATGATTACCATGTTCTTTGCAAAAAGGGTGTTTCCATTCCATTTTCCTCCGTTTCAAATTGAAATCTATCTATCGTTTTTCACAATCGATAGGTATATACACAAAACTAAAAAGAACAAGGGCCTAAACGGTATTACCTAACACGGAGCTCACACTGTGGTAATAGTCGGCGTTAAAGCAAGATTGTCTGAATTCACATAAACTTTAAAAAATATAATCCTAATATTCAGCGGCGGCCAATTTCCTTGTATGTTGCGAGCGACGTTTCTCGCTGCTGCTGTAACGGCTAGCTGAACTCAACGTAGGAACAGGCAAGACTAGTCTAAGTCATTGAAGTCATCTAACGGAAAGTAAAGGAAACGGGATGTTTCGACGAGTTTGCACTAACCACATTTTTGCACGTACCATACAATTAAATCATCCAACACCCCTTGGAGAAAAGGTTTGGATAACTAGGAATTAAGTAGGATCATCATATTCATCCTATTCATATATAGCTCAATAATATAAAACAAAACAATAACTAATGTTACACGTACAAAACTTATATCATTGTTCTCTCTTTCAAAGAAAGGTAGGTAGGATATTTATCCTCAAAAAGTGATCTAAGTCGATTAGATTTGATCCACAATCTATTACATTTTAGCAATAGTAACCTTAATTTCTTCTTCTTTTCTGCTTTTAGTGATTTTTCAAAAGTTTCTTCAATAAACTTTTTAAACAGAAAAAGGCATTCGCTCGCCTACAGCTATGGGCGCCCAGCTAAGTGCTGACAATATCGTGAATTTGATCAGATATGCTCACTGTAAAGTAACAATATCTTGGGTTCGTGCAAACATGCGCAGATAATAATTTCACAATAGGGGTATTCGCCTTGTCTAGGAAATGCATGCTATGCAAATATTTCCTATAGAATTGTGCTAGAGATCGAGAGCACCCCCGTTGCAAAATTTTGACATATTCAAGTGAAACAATAACAACCACACAGGCACAGGGTTACTTTTCCTTCACAGGGTTGCATTTTCCTTCTTGCTAGCTGTGGGAAATAAATATATTGTACAGATGAAAGAATGGAGCCGACAACTGGCATGTTCTAGAGCGTAAACGAGGCGATTATCGTAAACGACGATTATCGTAAACGAGGCGATTATCGTAAACGACGCGATTATTCCAGGGATTTCGTTTTCAAGCAGCAAACTAGTATATAAGGACGACCCATGACTGCATCAGTAATCAGTCGTGAATTAAAAGCGTTGGAAATTACATTACATTGAAGTAATAAAAACAGTACATTGTGAAAGTTATATACAAGTGATTGTAAATATTAAAGTAAATTGTAATTGAATTGTGAATTACTGAGTAACCAAAAGGACATTAATTAAATTCTTTATAAGTAAAGAAACTGCAAATTAAGTTGGCGATTTTATTTAACAATCCAGAGATCGTACCCGAAGGATTCGGGAAATCATCGAGGTTAATCAGCAAGATCGTAACAATTGGTGTCAGAAGTGGGATTGTTAAATAAATTCCAGAGGATAATAATTAAAAAATGGTGAAGATTCAGGATTTGACGATACCTCTTCTCAAGAAGGAGTTGGCCAAGCGAGGATTGTCTACAACTGGAAATAAGGCAGAGCTGCAATCAAGACTGCGAGAAGCAATGGAAGTCGCAGGCATCGACTTGAACCAGTACGAATTCCGTCGCGAGGATGAAGATGTATCCTTGAAGGATATTGACAAAGAAGAGGCTATTGATTCTGCGAAGGGGTTAGAGCAGCCATCAAGTAAGATTCAAGAAAATGCCCCTGGCTCATCTACCGGTATGGAAATGAACATGTTGTTGAATGCAATTTCACAAATCAGTGCCAACATGTCACAAAAGCTGGATGCACAGGATGCCCGTAATTCAAAAAATATGTCTGTAAAGAACGCGAACATGTCACAAATCGATGCCAGCATATCACAAAAGATGGATGCACAGGATGCTAGGCTGTCAGAAAAATTCGATGGATTGGAAGGAACAATCGCACAAATACAGTAAAATCTTGTGAAAGATAATGCGGAATTTGGGGAAAGACAGGATCGAATCGAGGAGCGACAAGATAAAATAGAGGAGCTAATTGTATCAAAGTGAACAACGCATTGGAAGGTCGTGTGCGGGATTTGCAGTTAAATCGTCCAACCACTTCAGTGAACTCTCCTAAGGTAAAAACACCATCTTTTGACGGAAAAATTCCCTTCCAAGTCTTCAAGCTCCAGTTTGAGAAGACGGCTGAAACCAATAAATGGAGCATGGAGGAAAAATCTGCTGCACTATTCGTTGCGTTGGAAGGACCTGCGGCAGAACTTTTGCAAACTGTACCTGATTATGAGAGAAATGATTACGACGGATTGATGCGAGCCCTGAAAAGACGCTATGGTAGCGAACACAGAAGACAAATTTACCAGATGGAGTTAGAAAAGCGCGACCAAAAACCCAAAGAATCTCTACAGGAATATGCTTCGGAAATTGAGAGATTGGCTCATTTAGCCATCGGAGACGCATCGGGTGAGCATCTCGAAGGGGTGAAAATACAAAAATTCATCAGCGGCATAAAAGACGTTTACACCAAGCGAGAGACATATGCGAATCCAAAGTTAACATTCGCTGAAACAGTGGCGTATGCTCAAACACGTGAAACGGCGGCAATCAAAAGCAGACCAGCAAATAAAGTCAATAAAGTGGAGGTTGAAACAGCAGATGTGATGACCGAAATATTGAGAACTCTGAAGTCGTTAGAAGGAATGAATCGTTCTGGTGGTAAGAATCAGGCTGGGAAATGCTTTAAATGTGGAAAGCCTGGTCACTTCGCACGCGAATGCAAAACGGGTTCCAGCATACAGGAAGGACAGCGCAAACGGAAGGCTGAGGAGGATAAACCATCAACTTCTCAGTCGTTAAACTAAAACGAGCCAGTCTAAAGGGGCGTATGCTGGTTCCTGCAATTGAATGCCCCATAATCTCCGTCTCGCAAATTGGCAGAAAAACGAGCAACATTACTATTGGTGGATATGTGGATGGACGAGCGCGAATATTAACAGTGGATACGGGCGCATCACATTCCATCATTCGAACTGACCTGATCGCTAAAGAAGTGAGACCATTACCTGGAGCAATATTGAAAACGGCGACTGGTGAGGATACCCAAGTAGTGGGAGAAGTAACATGTGAGGATGGATGGATGAGGTAATCGTAGGAGTGGACTTCTTGATGAATGAAGGTATCAAGATCGACTTGAATAACAAAATTATGGAGTATAAGAACATGGAGGTACCACTAAACATTGGCTATGATTTCACATACAGCAGCAAACAAGTGGTCTTAGAAGGCAGTGAACTGATTCCACCGAAGTCAGAAGCAGTTGTTTGGGCGAAAATTAATGGAGATTGTGGGACAAACAAATTGTGGGTTGTCGAAGCAGCACAAAATTCTACACTGGACTTACTTATTGGAAAAACCCTGGCTAAGACACGAAAGAACGGACGCATCCCAGTGAGAGTATTAAATGACTTCAGATCATCAGTAAAAATTCCTAGTGGAACTGTATTAGGGCAATGTCAAGAGGTAGAAGCCATTATTAACAGCAATGATTCATCTGGAGATGGCCAGTTGCGGTTCTGCGTGGACTATCGGAGATTAAAGGATGTCATAAAGAAAGACAGCTATCCTTTCCCATGATCGATGATACACTAGACTCGTTAACTGGCACAGAATGGTTCTCAACACTTAACTTTAAGAGCGGGTATTGGCAAGTAGAAGTGAGTGAAGAAGTTAAGTGGGACAGCCTTTAGTGTTGGCAACGGTCTATGGCAATTTACGGTAATGCCATTTGGGTTATGCAACGCTCCTGCCAATTTTGAAAGATTAATGGACCATGTGCTCAGAGTACTACACTGGAAGACTTGTTTGGTGTATCTGGACGACATCATCGTATTGGGAAAGAGCTTCGACGAACATCTAGTAATTTGGAAGAAGTTTTCCAGAGAATAGCTGGCGCTGGTCTTAAACTAAGTCCTAAGGAGTGCTCTTTATTCAAGAAGGAGGTGAGTTATTTAGGTCATCAAGTAACCACGAAGGGCGTTTGTACTGCGAAGGAAAAAGTAGAAGCAGTGAAGGATTGGCCGAGACCCAGAAATTTGCATGAATTAAGAAGTTTCCTTGGGCTGTGAACTTACTATCGTCGCTTTGTTCCGAATTTCGCCAGCGTAGCTCATAGTCTCCATGAACTCACAAGGAAAAATAAATCTTTCGAGTGGAAAACTGAACAAGAGGAGGCTTTCCAAGCTTTAAAAGAACGACTATGCACTGCACCTATGCTAGCGTACCCGGTTCAAGGTGCAACATTTTTTCTGGACACAGATGCTAGTGGTTATGGCATAGGAGGTGTACTTTCGCAAGTGATTGATGGGCAGGAGAAGATAGTTGCCTACTATACCCGGTCTATTGGGAAACCAGAGCGGAACTACTGCGTAACGCGGAGAGAACTATTAGCGTTGGTGGATTGCATTAAACACTTCCACAAATATCTGTATGGTCAATATTTCCGCGTTAGAACGAATCATGCAGCTACTACAGTTCAAGAATCCCGAAGGGCAGCTTGCACGGCGGATTGAGAGGCTGCAAGGTTATGACTTCACCATCGAGCACCGCAAGGGTAATACGCACGGAAATGCTGACGCTATGTCCCGTCGACCATGTAGTTTGGAATGTAAGCATTGCTCAAAAGCCGAGGGTAAGGAAGACATAATAGACGTCCGGATAATGATAATAACGACTGATTACTGACTGACTACTCTGCAGTCGTGTGTCGCCCTTATATACAACGCCCGGTTGCTCGCATCCAACCGTCTAGAATAATCGAATCTCTCTTTTTACGAATATTCTCGAATTCGCTTTAGAACCTGACAGTTATCGGCTTCTCTCTTTCATCTGTCATTCGCTTCGCATTTTCGCCACAATATGGTCAAAAAACAGCTGAGATCATCTGATCGAAATAGTCCACTTTTTCACTCAGTGGTGTAATAAATATGACTGAAATGAATGACATATTTACAACTTAAACTGAATAGCACGATTCAAATATAACAAAACGAAAATAATTCTCAAAAGAGTTAAATGAGTATAAAAACCAAACCATTTTGAAATATATCATATAATTCAGGTACGTGCATTCTACACAAACTACTAAGTCATATATAAATATCTAAAACGTTCAAAAATATTTAATTTGTACCCGCCGTAGTAATAAATTGTTTATTGTTTGTTTATTTTAAACTTCTAAAACTTAGCGTAAACTCTGTAAACAAATTTAAAACTTTTATCGAAGAAATCTTTAGCACGGCAACACATCCGATTAAAAACTAGCGGTTTTGCTCAAATTTCAGGGAAATTTAGCAAAGTAGTTGATAGGCAAACCGCGGCTCGTTTTTGCGGTTGGTGCCTATTCCTTAAATTCGCTTTTTCATTCCATTATATTCTTATTGCAATTTATGTGCTTCACACAGCGTTCTGTTAAATATGTATAGGTGAAAAACTGAGAATGTGTGTGTGAAAATGATGAGTTTTGTTACTTGCACACCTGTACAATGGTTTGAACGCAATCTAATCCCTCAGTTTTTGAGATATTTCAACCAAACTTGGTTGGCAGATGCACTTATACATGCAAACGAAATTTGGTATTCCACTCACATATTGTGAAATGAACATTGGTATTGAAAATCATCAAATTATAACCGAAGACAGTCCTATCTTTCTTGTTTCAGTTCGATTTATGATCTCCAGATATATGTATTTAGCGATCAGATTAAATTTAAATTCGTTAATCGGCTTGAACAACCTATTGAGAAATTATGAAATTTTGATTGCCTGTATAATTGGCAGGAGCCTTGAAGCAAAATAAATGAACATTACAATATCCTGACAGGTTACGAAATTTCGTCAACAAATATCTTTAAAATATGTGTATAAAGCTCACTGACAGGGGTTACAAAATATAATAAATTATTTATTTTCGTATTATTGTACTATAAACCAAGATGCTCTTTTAATCCTCCATGCATTTTTTCGAGCTTTCGCACTGCTCGATACCCGAGTATCTATGTAAGAGCTCTACTATATACATAAGTGTTATCATGTTCAAATATATATTTATTAAGTAAAAACATAACTTTTTTGGTGATAGAAACGTTAAGGCTCGCCCACTGTAAATTTTAAGAAGTTAATTCGATTACATCGAAGTTTGTTGTAATTTTTCTTTACAAACCTTGGGTCTTACCTAGTTGATAATAGTGAGTTTACAGAGCATTTAGAGTTCGTAATGATCCCAACAACAAATAGTTTATTCTTTTAAATATTATATATATTACATATATCCGACCTATTTGAAAATACTTAAGCTGGAAAAATTGAAGACATAAATGAGAAGGTTTCCTTAAAAGACATTTTCTATTTTACCTTCCGCGGTGCGAATGATATGAGGGACGATTTTAAATATATCAGGCTGCATATTGTATGGTAACCATTTGTCGCAAAACAGCCTAATATTTGCTATATCGAAATTTCCATGTGCCTCAAAAACGCATAAGACGCAAATTTTCTCATTCCACAATGAGTGTGGTACACTTATTACTGCAAAATCCTTTATATTAGGATGTGTTTGTAATAAAGCTTCAATTTCATTTCTATAGATAAGGCGACCAGATTTTTTAACAATGCAATTGTCTAAGCGCCCTAACAATTTAAATCCGCCATATTTGAATTCAGCAGCAATTCCTGTTTTAAAAAACTCTTTTTCGAAACAAGATTTTGTATCCTCTTGATGGATATATTTTTTAAAAATACTTGTACCAGATACTTGCAACTCGCCAACCAAAATTTGTAATTTAGTATTGAACACCACAGCTTGTGAAATAAATGTTTCTGTATTTTTTTCAAAATCACTTCCGGTAGCTGACAATATTGTTTCACCTTCTGTATTAACTATACGAATTGTTATTTGTGGAAATGGATAAGCAAAGTAATTTTGCTTATGATTTCTGGTTTTATTTTCTGGGTATGGATTACTCATAATATGCCCAGTTTCTGGTGTTTCATAATACCGAATAAGTTCATGCCCAGTAATTTTATTCCAATAATAATATGTATTCATTGGTAAGGGCAATGGCCCAGATACCATTAAACGATAATTATGTTTGCAATAGTTTTTAATGTATTCAGTTATTTTAGCATTATTTGAAAATAATTGTTCATGTGCACGGATTATTTTATAATATGTTGAAGGTAACGCAGCCAAGCTATTGGGCCTGTTCTTTTTAAGAAAATTTTTACCAAGAATTATATCCCATATTCGTTCGTAATCACTGCCACAATAAAAATGAATTTTGGCTCCAACACTTAACAAACACATTATAGAATGAACACTGTAGTTTGTATATTCTGCTGGCAACAGATTAAGTAAAAAGTCGGAGGATTTGTAATTCCACGCTCCTAAAATTACTTTAATTCGAGATTGCAAATTTTTGTGTGTTATTATGCATCCTTTTGGGTTTTCAGTTACTTTCTCTTGATTGCTATAAACCAACATTGCAGCAGAGCATGAATAAAAATCATTATTTAAAGTGCCTTCAATAAAAACTTTATCACCCACTGTAAATAAATTTTTTTTTAAGAAGTGGTCCGTGGTGTAATGCTCCGGTATAAATTTGGTATCGATTATGATTAGAGGCATATCAAATATTTCAGCAAGCTTCTTGGCAACCATTTCATTCAACTTCGTACCAATTATAATTTTTGCCTTGGAATCGCGAATAATATATTTCAGTGTTTCGAAGGGAAGCTTGCTTATAAGGGGCATAAAAACTTGTCCAGACATCCAACATCCCCATTGTGTTAACGGTAACAAGACATCACTTTCACAAAAAACTGCTACATTGCAAGATGCACCACTACCTTTTGAATAAATAAGTTACATATAATTTACAGTTATGATTACTTTATCTGGGATACCAAAACGAAACGCAACAAAATAACTGCACCTAGTGTGGTCAATGTCAAATAAATGTCTTTATTTTCAATCCAGTTACTAAAATTCCGTAAATATACTTTTGACATCACAAATGAATAAGAACATACATTTTATTAGCTTAAACAGAATTAAAATAAAAACAACGCCATATTTGCAAATCATTGTTCCAATTGCGTTTCGTTCTGGAACTGCTTAACTTTTATTTTAGTACTCTATTATGTTATATTCGAGTACATATGTATATAATAGAAATGCAGATTTTGCTCAAATATTTTGAGCAATGAGCACGAGTATTTCGAGTATTTTGACAAATATATTGACTTTTTTCCCAGTACTTTTTTTAAAATAATTTTAAATTTATTTATGCCAAGAAAGTTTTACAAACAAAATTGAATTTTTTTGTTCTAGAGCTCTAATATATATGTACATATGTACATAGTTAATACTTACCACATATGTTCGATATCTGAATAGACAATTTTTTTGATCCTACATAGAGTTGCTGATAGGTATATTTTGTAATGCAATTTTGAATAGCAACTTGATCGTGATAAAATAACGCCTCTTTAAAAATTGGGACAACTTCACCATGTCGTTCCTCATTGTTAAAATGCGCCCGCAACTTTTTAAGTTCATTAAATGTCTGCAAAAGAGGAAAGCGATCGCAAAAGAAATTCTGAAATATATGTGCTAAAAGAAACTTATCTAACTTTTCAAATATTTCAACTAGGGATCACATGAATGTGTCTCAATGGACGACGCACAGTATCGCGAGAGTGAGAAATTTCAAAATACAAAAAATGTAAATTTAAATTACTGTTAAAAGAAAAGAATAAAGTTATAAATTAAAGTTAATCGAAAATTTGAAGGAGAATTTACAAAAATTGTTACTTATCTCTTTTCTAAAATTTGAGTATTTTGTTTTAACAAGTATGTGCATATGTTTTTGTGAAATTATTATTTTCGCGAACGCAAGTTTTTTTTTTCAGAGAGAACCTTTGTGCAAATGCTAATCTTACAACACTTGGCTGAGTGTCCAAAGATGTAGGCGTGCGAATGCTTTTTTGCTGGTGAAAATATTTATTGAAGAAACTTTTGAAAAACCCCTAGAAGCAGACAAAACGAAGGAATTCAGATTTTTGTGGCTAACATTTAATAGATTGTGGATCATATATTATGGATAAAGAGCCCGTTTTGTAGATAAATACCGTAACTATATTGACAAATTCTTGGAAAGAGACGACAATGGACTAAGTTTTGTAAGCGAAACACTTAATTTTTGTTTTTATTTCGTATGGTATTGAACTCAATGGGAACCGAGTACAAGAAGAGGCAAAAGTAGGCCTAGCATTCAATTCAGAACAGATTGTAACAAAACACGGTAGTGTGACATGAAAATGCGAAGAATGGATGAAATAGTTGCTACAAAGTCTGCTGAATAAATAAATGGAGCGAGCGAACTTTAGCTTCGTATATAGACATGGGACTGTCGTTAGGCCGGAATGTGAATATAAGGCACATATGTATGGTAATGTGTATGAACAATTTATCGTGGTTTATTTCTACCAAAAATTATTATTTTTAAATTTAAATACACAAAAATATTTCAACTTCTCCATTAGGGCACGAGATATCTTGCCGTTTCCATACGTATTTCCCTTCTGCTACTCGTTCTTTACCAGGGGCACATCATTTCTGTTGTACGCATGATCGTGGCCAATACTTAGAGGTACTTCCCTATTTCCATACTCCATCACTCTTTTCTTTAGGTCGATCTTCATTCCTTAACCAAGGAGAAAGTCCACACCAACTATGAGTTCATCTAAGATTTCCGCTACTAGGAACTCATGTAACACTGTCATATTCCCGATGGTGACTTTACACGTGGCTTTTTCCAGAACCCTGGCTCCTCACCAGTTACTGTTTTCAACTTAGCTCCATACAATAGACTTATTTCCTTGGTGATCAAGTCGGATCGAATGATGGAGTTTGACACGTCCGTGTCCACAGTTAGTACTCGCTCATGTCCATCCTCATATCCACTGGTAGTAACGTTGCTTGCCTTGTTATCGATTTGTCTCGTGGGGCCCATATTACAGACGCGGGCGAAATGTCATGGCCTTCTAAAGTTGTAACAAATCCTGGTTCTCATCAGTCTGGCGGTTTTCGAGGTTTCCCAGATTCCTTTCATCACATCTGGACTAACTTTGCACAGTTCGCTTTGTACGCTGGTCTGCACAAGAGCGCGGCCGTTTCCTGTGTCTGAGCATACCAGACAGTCTCAACAAATGTTGGCTTTGGATTCGCGTACGCCTCTTGGCTGCTATATTTTCCCCTTATTCCGCTGATAAGCCTCTGAATTTTTATCCTCTAAAGGTATTCTCCGAGACTATCTGTATAACCCAAATGAGCTAGCCTCTCAATCTCACAAGCAAATTCCTGGGTCTCGTTGGACTTCTTATAGCGGTTCTCTAATTCCTTTTGATAGATTTGTCTTCTATGCTCGCTACCATAGCGCCTTTCCACAGCTCGCATTAGTACTTCGTAGTCATCACTCTCATATGCAGGAATTATCTGCAAAACTTCTGCTGCAGGTCCCTTCAATACCACGAATAGTGCAGCTGACTTCTCCTCCATCCTCCAGTTATTTGCTCTAGCCGTCTTTTCGAACTAAAGCTTAAAGATGTGGAAAGGGATGGTGCCGTCAAAGGATGGTGCTTTTATGCTAGGGGTACTCTTCGAAATGCTAGGCTGATTCCAATGCAAATCGTGGACATGACCTTCCAATTCGCTAACTTTGGTCGCAATTAGCTCCTCTATTTTGCTTTGTCGACCTTCCAACTCGTTGACTTTGGTCTCAATTAGCTCCTCTATTCTGTCTTACCTCTCCTCGATGTTGTTCTCTCTCTCCTTGAGTACTGCGCATGCTTTGACAACACTCTCGTGAAGCTGTATGAGCCGGGATGAAATACGCGCTTCTTGGCCTTGCATTTGCGATGAAATATGGGCATTCATTTGTGACATGTTGGCATCTTGTTCATCCAACTTCTCATCTCTAGCATCTTGGTATCCTGTTCATCCAACTTCTCTTCTATTCATTTGTGACATGTTGGCATTTATTGGCGAACTTGCGGCCAATAACATGTTCATGTCCATACTGGTAGTCTCAACAGTCTCTTCCTTCTCCATTTCTTTCGTGAATGTCTCTTCGTCCTCATGACGGAATTCATATTGGCTCAAATCTATGCCTTCTGCTTCCATAGCTTCTCGCTTCGCCAATTCCCTTTTGAGGGTCAGTATCGTCAGATCTTGAATCACCATGACCATTTTCCAATCTTTTTTTCCGCAATTTATTTAGCAATCTCACTTCTGACACCAATTGTAACGTTTTTCGTGGCTACCCTCGATAATTTCCCAAATCCTTCGAGTCCGATCACTGGATTGCTAAATAAAACTCCCAAGATTTGTTCGATTGGCCTCTTAATCGTCAGGAATTAACTCAACGCTTATTTAGTTTTCAATAATTACAATTCTTTGCTATGCCCAATGGCTTATTTTACAATTCTTAATGCCGCACAATTATTTTCTGCTTCAGACAGCTTATCCGTTTCTAAAACACACAGCTCACAGCAACGTTTACTCCACTGCGTTTTCTACTCGTCTCTTCTTGTGATAGCGGCTGCCGATCTTTTTATACCTGAAGATGACCAAACATTCTGTTCACTCGCTCAGGAATTGGCTGATTATTCGTTTGAATCTCCGTTTATCCTTAACGACGGGGAATTTCCTTTACACTGTCAACCCTTTTGTTTGTCCTTGGTACGGGTAATTTGCATCATACTGCCACTTCTTTTGTCTCTTCTTTTTATTTCGAAATCTCGTCACACTTCTACTCCTTTTGTGTGTCCTTCGTATTTGGGATTTCCGTTTCAATATGTTGTGTTCTGGAACGTTCCAATCCCCGTGGATAACCCGATTCACTAACTTCAACTTGGAAAATCGGTAACCTTGCGACAGCTCTTCTGTTCACACCGAAAATTGTGCACACATCAGCTTGCCGGATTGTACAATCTTTATCGGTATACACCCACTCCCATACGAATACTAAATAATATTCTTTCAATGGCTTAGTTGGTTGACACCACTTTTCAGGAATATATTCCAGTACCCATCTCTTCAAGAACTGGTCTACGAGTCGATGAGATAACTGCTGGAACGTGCGTCACGCTGGGAGTGTGCAAGGTGTTGGCGGAGCCCAATATAAAATCATTCGGCGTTAATGGTTGTCTTTAATCGGGTATATGGGCAGAAAACAATTTATTGTGTGTCTAAGTGGGCCGACTTCCTTGAGTGTTTGAACCCGCTTAACCATCCTCTACTAGGCACCACCTTCCGGAGGAACTAAAAAGCGAGGTAAAACCCCAATCAGCACCACATTGCGGCAGTTCTTTTCGTACGCGCTCGCAGTCGAAAACTTCGGTGAATCTTTCAGTGGTGAAATTGTGCCCTATTTCTAGATAGATGTACTGTTCGCGTTTTTGGATAAATGAAAAGTACGACACACCGCTTTTCGATGCTGCGCCATACTGTCACGTTGAGTGCCAGGAAGTAGTCCAAACCGGTGTACATATGTACGTAAACGGTCTTGCATAGGATTTAAATCTATCGGTGGGAAGCGACGGAACCGAAACAGCCTTCCGGAGGCGATGCAGCTAGCGATGACACCTCTCAGATCTAAGGGATATCTTCGGAGAATGACTCTTCCTGAACCAGGCGGCATTAAAACTATTTTGCTCTTTCGAGAACACCAGCATTAGGACCATAGGAATTCTTGATATGGAAGTGGCCGAAGGTTTTAAAAAAATAGAAAACTATTAAAATTTCTGACTTTTTCTGACTTACGACGGTATGTGCTGCTTTTTGTTGAAGAAACGATGAACCTTGTACCTAGCGCGTAGAAGCCCCAAACTCCACCATAGGGTTGGCTCGGAAGCCTTCGTCAGCCACATATTCTTCTGTCGTTATCTATCGCCATTCAGTCTTGGATAAAGTGCTTATACAGCTTTAAACGTGGTATAGTCAAAGACTTCCAAAGGGTGCATTTAGATTTTGTGCCAACGAAGGTAACCTCTACCACACCGTGATCGTTCTTACTCGCCATTAAGTGATAGCAGCAAAGGCGTTCTCGTTAGCCTAAACGAAACTGTGCAACTGTACGTGGGTTGGTGCACTGTTGCGAGAAAAAAAAGGACAGGAGTAGCTGATCGCCGCTGACAATTGTTTTCGCCATCTCTACCACAGTGCGGCAATGTTCGCTGGAAGTAGCTCATCCCAGCGCGTTTCGTGTCTCCACACCTTTTTCATCTACAGCTTCGCCTCGATGACAAAGTTACCTAAAAAAAGCGTATCAAATATGGACATTATAACAGTGAGGAGCTTCCTCTTCGGAGGACATCTAACACCGTTCATCGCCGCTTCACTAACGTTGTTGAATTTGAGCTCATATCTAAAGCTGTCAATCGTCGAGTGCCAATGTAAGCGCAAATAGCCTTGTCAACATCAATGCCATCCAAAAATAATAATCGAATTAGAAGTAAAGTTGCGAAGTTCAAACCGGCAGTCATATGTATCGCTCTTACTTGTGATTTTCTAGAATGGCAGCAAGTGGCGTGCTTCTTTATCCAGAATTACACAGTTCCGATTAAGGCTTCGTGTTGGCACCCGCGGATTCCGCACGGCATGAACTCGTTACAATTTGTATATTTTCTTCATACCAGCATCGCTTATATGAAAGTCCACTAAAAGGGCAAGCTTGCCCCCAAAACCATTCCACATGTAAATAATCGGACCGCCCTTGGAGGTTCAGCTCGTTTACAAAATCACTATCGACCTTTATCTAATGTAGCATGTGTCGACGCGGCGTTATCTTTCATACAATGCAACCGAGAGAATGCGATAAAGCAGCTTTCTCTTTGGTGAATCAGTAGCTCAACTTAATACTCTCGGCGGTGACATAGAAAATTATAGCTCGATGCAGACAATGCTTCGTGACGACGATGTCGATTGTTTTGGTGAGTGTCCTGACCGGGATTCATTCAATAGCCTATTATGTGCCCTATCACATCCATTACTACCACATACCTTTGCTAGCAGTGTGACCCGTGTTAAAACAGGAAAGACATAATCAATTTAGCCTTCTTTGCTGGTGAAATATAGATTTCTTCGACACCGTCCCATACAGGTGGATTATCATACGACGTTTAGGCTCACGAGCGAGTCACCTAATCACTAAAATGTAACACAGTAGCGCGCGTCTGCACCGTAGTTACGTATCTTCCCCAATCAAAGTGTTTACTCATTGGTAACTTTTCGATGAGTTCATCCAACAGCATAGGATTATAGATGTGATGCCCAGCACCAGCTGACTTGTAAGAAAGACTAAACGTCCTATACTTTGGTCATAAATGGTATCAACGTACTCAAATTATTTTCGGAAACTGGAGAAATTTCTATAATATGCGCTAGCTGGCTCTGGTCGCCCAAACCCGAATTTCAACTGCTCAATGATTCCTTCGATGTTGCAATGGACCAGCAATGGTTTAACAGTCTCAAGAGCAACACCCTTTTGAAGGCGCTGGTTGTTGTCTAAGTTGTTGTACCCATACGTCGTCGTAGACTCAAAAACGCTGCATAAAACACAGGCCAGTCTTTTGAGCGGCCACTGAAATCTGACAAAGCAAGCAATTTCTTTGGATGGTTCAGTGACTTTGCGCTGACTGTGACGGCGGTACTAACTGCGATTACGTGACTACGCTGCTGGCATAAGTAGCGGCGGAACTAAAACAGTTTTTTAATAACGCTGCTCGAAGCACTTCATATTAGGCTTCACGTTCTCGTACCTGAGTGATCTTCAATATGCCTTTAAATATGGCTATCTCCATTAGTTTGACATCAAACTGGTGCGGTGTCTGTAGCCACCCTGCTGTGCACGGGTAAGATGAATAGTGCCCCATTGTCGATATGCGTTTTGACAGTTGTGGTGGCATTATTAGAGGCACTAACTATGGGCATGATTGAACTTGTCCATACTGTGCCTATTAGTGAACATATCGAACCGGTGTACATCAAGCGGGAAATGAAAACATCGATTTTTATTTAATATGTTGCGTTTTGGGAAAATTATGGGTCTGGTAATGACTGAGAATAATACGAAATATTTCCTGTAATCAAACAAAAAGTCAACGCACTCGCGTCTTGGCTCCCTGTTGTTGTTGTTGTTGTAGCGGCAAGCCTAGTCCCGTTTAGGGTCAGGCAAGTTCAGCTTTAGTCATCGAGGTCATCTAACGGGAGGCCCAGGAAACGTGCTGTTTCGACGGGGTCGGACCAAAGGGAGAGGGGTGTTAGATGAGTCGGGTTAAGTGGGCATGCAAAGAGGTGGTTAGTGTCGTGCGGGGATTCTTTGCATGCGGGACATGTGTTAGGTATGTCAGGGTCGAGTCTGGATAGGTAGGAGTTTAGCCTACTGCAGTATCCAGATCTTAATTGTGCCAAGGTTACGCGGGTCTCACGAGGCAACTCGAGCTCTTGTTCTGCAATGGGTGGTGGTTTGACTCCGAGAACACCATTCACTGGAAGAGAGTTCAAGAAGGTGTTAACGGACTCTCGGTGAATGGTGTTGATGGCCTGTCTGTACGCCGTCCTGTCCAGCGGGTCTTGTCTGTATTGCTGTATGTCGTCGCGGTAGTCAAGTACTCCCTTTCTGATGTGCCTAGGTGGTGGTTCAGCTTCCAGTAGGTGCCTGTTGGGATGATCCATGCGGTAGCATCCCAGCAGGTACTGCTTACACAGCATAACATTATGCTCCTTAACTGGGAGCATAGATGCTTCACTGTGTAGGTGGTGCTCCGGCGCCATCAGGAGGTTTCCCGTCGCGGTCCGAAGGGCGGTGTTCTGGCAGGTCTGTAGCTTCTTCAGCTGCGTCGTGCTAGTCCCCGGCGTCCAAATCGGCGCAGCATAGTTTACGACCGGCCGGCCAATTGCCTTGTACGTCGCCAGCAACGTTTCTTTGTCTTTCCCCAGGTGCTACCGGCTAGCGATTTGAGGATTTTGTTGCGGCTTTGTACTTTGGTGGCAATTGCAGTCGTATGCGGAGTGAAGGAGTGCAGGCTATCGAATGTTACTCCCAGTAACTTTGGGTTATTCGTGGTCGGAATTTTTACACCATCGACCTTCACATCGAGTTCTAGCCGGTACTCCTTCGTCCAGCTGGTGAAAAGGGTGGCAGAGGATTTCGCAGGTTGGAGATGTAGATGTCGTGCAGCGAAGAAGTTGGAAAGGTTGGCGAGGTAGTTGTTTACTGAAGAACAAAGGCTATCAATATCCTGGCCAGACGCCAAAATCGAACAGTCATCGGTGTATGAGATCAGCGAGACGCCCTCAGGTGGTGGAGGAAGTCTCGAGATGTAAAAATTAAACAGCATTGGGGAGAGGACACCACCCTGCGGGACCCCTTGTTTAATTTTCCGTAGCTTAGATGTTTGACCTCGAAACTCAACCGATGATCGTCGACCACTCAGGTAATTCATGGTCCACCTCTTCAACCTAGGCGGTAATGAGGAATCCTCAATGTCCGATAGTAGTACTGAATGATTCACTGTGTCGAAGGCATTCGACAGGTCCAGTGCTACTAGGACAGTTCGCGCACAGGGTCGATTTTGGTTGAGGCCATGAATTATCTGGGTGTTTATGGCGTTAAGTGCAGTTGTGGTGCTGTGCACTTTTCGGAAGCCATGCTGATGTGTAGCTGGGCTCAGGTGGTGTGTGAGGGACGGGAGCAGCAAGGCCTCAATTGTCTTCGCTACTGGGGAAAGGAGGGATATCGGACGATATGACTCTCCTTTATTTGCGGGTTTCCCCGGCTTTAGTAGCGGGACCACTCTACCCAGTTTCCACACGTCGGGTATAGTTAGGGTGGTCAGGGACAGATTGAGGAGCTTGGTGAGATATTCTGCTCCCGCTGGACCCAAATGTTTTAGCATCAGCATGCTTATTCCGTCGGGGCCGATGGATTTGGAGGCTTTCGCCTTCCCGATAACCCCTGAACCTCTTCCCTGGAGAAATCAAGCGTCGCGCTGGTGTTCGGTAGTTTGCGCAGACGGCGGGTTATTCGTCGTTTCGTTTTGTCGACCGAAGGGTGCAGTGTAAAAAGCCGGCTAAAATAGCTCGCGCACCTCTTCGGGTCCGACGAGGCGTGATCACCGAATGAAATTTCCACCCGATCATCACGTCTCGTCGGATTTGACAACGATTTGACGGTGGCCCAGAGCTTGGTCACCCCAGAGGAGAGATTGCAGGATCTTAAGTGCTCCTCCCACTTGTTCCGCTTATGGAGATTTACCTTGTTCCGAATCTCGGCGTTGAGTTCCCTGATACGGGGATCGCCGGGATTGGCCAGGCGTAACGTGTCGCGCCTTGTCGCCAAAACCGCCGCTTCGGTGGGAAAATTGGGGCGGATTTCCGCGATTCGACCTGCAGGTATGAAGCGGGCGGCAGCAGACACGACAATTTTGCGGAAAAGCTTTTCTGCAGGGAGGACGTTGGTGGGAGTGGGGAGAGCACTGAAGGCGTTCTCAGTAAATTCCGTGAAGCCGGTCCAGTTAGCTTTGTTAAAGTTAACAAATGTCCTGTGGTCCACGGAAACGAAATCGGGAGGCCTGTCAATCGAGATGACTGTGGGCAAATGGTCTGATGCGAGCGTAAGCATAGGTCGCCAATCTATGCAATTTATCAGACCAGCGCTAGCTATTGTAATGTCAGGCGAGCTATGGCAGTTGCCCACAATCCTGGTGGGGGCTTCGTCATTCATTGTGCAGAATGTCGAATCGTCTATCTGTTCCGCCAGCTCCATTCCTCGACGATCATTTGACAGGCAGGAATGCCAAAGATCGTGGTGCGCGTTAAAGTCGCCCAAAACCAAGCGGTTTTCGCCTCTGAGTAGCGCACCTATATCAGGACGGTATCCAACTGGGCAACTTGTAACGGGAGGAATGTATATATTGAATATTTCGAGCTCGACATCGCCTGACCGGATAGCTATGCCCTGACATTCTAGGGTAGTATCCCTGCGGTCGATGTCGCCGTCGATAAGACGATACTGCACGGTGTTATGTAAAATGAAGGCCAAGCCTCCACCATGATCTCGTTCGCGATCTTTCCTTATGATGTTATAGCCAGCCCGGCTCAGAAGATCTGAGCGGGCGCTTAGTTTGGTTTCCTGGATCGCGGCTATTGGCAGGCGTTCCCGGCTCATGAAGTCAACTATCTCGTCGATCTTTCCTTGGAGTCCGTTGCAGTTAAATTGTATTAGTCTAAAGTGTCTCGGGGGAACGTTCGTAACACGGGGGGTGAGGGAGTTGTGCGTAGATCTTGTCTGTTGCAGCTGTGTAACCCGCTGTGGTAGTTGCCGCACATTGGTGGTAGTTGGCGGCTGCGTAGTGTTTGCAGGCGGGGGCAGACTCCTACAGCATGGGGCAACGAAAGCACTACTCCACTCACGAGTGGTGCGCAGGCCAGAGCACGACCGAAAGTGGCACCAGCCAGTGCAAGAATTGCATTTGACTGATGTCACGTTCCGCCGTACTATGGTCTGACACACGGAGCAGACTGTGCGGGGTACTAAGAGCTGCTGATTAGCCCCCGCACGGGATGTGGAGCTGGATGGGGGTGGGGGAGGGTTGGGGGAAGATGATTGGGAGTCATGCTGCGGGGAGCTCCGATGGGCCGTGGAGGCCTGGGGGGAGTTACCCAAAGTGGGTAAGTGTGCAGAAGGCACTGCCGTATGGGCCAGAGGCGCAGCTGGGCGCTGGCAGCATGGGGCCACGTAACTCGTGGTCCACTCCCTATGTGTCTCAAGGCCTGAGCAGGTCTTAAGATGACTCCATCCATTGCACTGATTGCATCTAACCGAGGTGGAGGAATGGTGGAGTCGTCTATGGCACACGCAGCAGAAATAATCCCTCGGACCAGGATTGGTTTCTACACCAGCCCTGATGAGAAGGATTTGGAGCAGGCCTGCTGCGAGATGTTGCTCCGTTGATGTACTAAAGCTAAAATTACCTGATGACCTAAACGGGGTTAGGTCGCCGAAAGGGTGACAGCCCTTGGCCGGATAAAATCCGGGTCAACTCCGGTGCGTAGAACCGGCTGTCGTGGGAGTCGTCTTGGCTCCCTAGTCATTGTTGATAGTCATATCTTTGTACATAATTTCGTCTAACTAGAAACTATAATAAACCTCACTAAAATATCAGCCTGGCAATCCGACGCAGAATTACTTTTGCGAATAGGTGTTACTTTGGACTGAGTAGACAATTGAAAACTAAAATCCTCTCTCTACAAAAGAGACCAATCTATTCAACATTTTCGTCCTACTTTATGGGGCAGAAGTGTTGACGATGTCGACATCCGATGAGACAGCACTAAATAAATGTCACTGATTCCAAAATTATACTTACAGCTGAATGCTGAGCGTCGATCTCGTAGTTTGAGTTTTAAAATAAATAAATGTTTTCTTTGGCGAAGGGTCATACATTCGATTCCTGGACAGACCAGCATTCAAGTTATAGAAAATAAATGTATCCGAATGTGGTCGCCACCCGGCAGGGTGTGTTAACCTCTGTGAATGTATTTGTGTTTTTGACATTTATATCAGCCGTTCGGAGGCGGCTTAGTAAAAATTGGAAGTACCTTCATTTGTTGGAAAAACATGACCGAAAAAGGTTTCGTCGGATATAAAGCGCAAAATACAGATACATACATATCCATACATACATATACGTACATACATATATATATATATAAATATTTATTGCTGCTATGCTCAGGAGTCTATGGTACATTTCCACTGCTAGAGGTCCAATTCTCCCTCTGCGATAACATAAAGCGAAATAACCTTTTCATTTTAGTTTTGCCAACTAAAAGCAAAGACCCAAGTTGAGCTTTCTCAAGCTCTTTGGGCTTCCATCAACGAAGTTAACAAGTTGAATGATGAATTCATAGGACATTAATTCGTTTAGTGATTAAAAGGCGTCTGTAAAAATTTAATAAATAACTTGATTTCTAATCTATATATGTATGTACATATATGTATCTTGATTAATAATGTATTCTGTTGGTATACATCTAATGTGATAAATAGTCCGTTTAATTTAATAAAATTTATTCTCCAATTTTTCTCTTTAGATGAAACCCGTTGCAAAGCATTGTTTAACAAATATAAATGCAATAAGTAATAATGATTATTGTATTAAATTTGTACCTTACTTTATAGTTATACCTTTGGATTTAAAACCAGTTTTGACACTATTGCTCGTTTACATATATGTTTTAGCGCGATAATTCCTTTCGGTGCAACCCAAAGGGAATTTTTAAGGATTTGCCGTACATCAAACATTTTTAAATTATTGAGTCGAAATTTAAAAATCTTTTTGTTTATTTGATTTGATTTAATCTTTTTATATGGGCTAAACAGGGTGATATTAAGAAAAATTCGTATATGTATATGGTTGAAGGCTTACGAAAGGCATCCACAACAAGCTTTTCAAGCGTTTAAGGCTGATATAATTCATATAACTTTGAAATTCGTATCTTACTGCGAAGAAAATCAAAACGGGAGTGTGCCACAGTGAAAAAATTAACGTTTCCAAAACCTACCCGATATTTTGATTTTTGTTGTTTAACAACTTTGTAATTCTTTAAAAATTTAATTTCAACTTCTTCTGTGAAGTTTAAAAAATCATTAGAGAATGAAATACATTTTGTTTCGCCTCGCTTTGGCTCGCCTCGACTACTTTCTATGTGTCTTTACTTATGTATGTATATAAAATGTACCTCTGCCCTAAAGCGAGGTAAACTTTTAAGCCAATGGTAGATAGGACTCTTTCCGCTACAAGAACAATTACATAATTTTTTGGCCACGTTTGATGACAGGTGGGTTTTGACGCTTAAGTTGAATACCATTCTACGAAATTTTCCTCTCAGCAACGCTCCTCCTCTTCTTGCTCGCGTTTACTATTCGCTAATCTTAATTTCTATTTAGTTCCTTAATTTTTCCGCAAATTGTAAAGAACTAGGGAAAAAAACTTCATTTGTAAAATGGCAGTAACCAAGTTTGTTCCCTAAAAAAAAAGCTCTTAATATTTGAAAATGTTAAAAGAATTTGATGAAATAAGGCAAAAATAAAATGGAGCAATTTTCATTTCTTTATTTGTATCACTCCAATTAATCTTAAAATATCAATGCAGTTAAGCCGATGGCAGATAGGACTTTTGAGCCCCGTTCAGTGACAGATTGACTTTGACGTTTAAGATTAATAAATGAATTCTACGAAATTACACATATAAGCAACTCTGGTACTAGCGCAACGCCAAAAAATAGCCATCTTTCTTCTTTTGCGCTCATTGACAATTCCCGATTTTAATTTCAATTTGTTTGCTTAATTTTAATGCAATTTTCCAAGATTTAAGTAGGAAAACACTAAAACAAGTTCAATAATTACTTAATATGACAATTTTTTCGTTTTTTAATAGAAAAGTAATTGTATAGAAAAATGTTCTTTTTGTTATACCACGGAGTTTTTCGCTTTGTTAGCAAAGATGGAAATGTCAGGCAATGTAGCAAGGTCCTATATGCCATCGGCTTTACCATTAACAAGCTTCTGTACAGACGAAATTTTAGCTGTCAAAGCAAACGGGTAACGGTAAATAAGAGGCAATAGATGTCAAGTAATAGTTTTATTTTGTAATCTGTTATCTATCATTATTGTGCGGTAATGGGGAAACAGTAATGCTTCAACTACCCAAAAACATAGCGATTCAGCTGTCAAGAACTATCTTATGAAATCGCCATGCAAATGAAGTTATCATCCCTTGATGATGCCGCTACTGACGTTCGTCTCGTAGCAACCAGCGGGGATTTGGTTTTTTCCGTAAAACTAAAAATGAAAACTATAGTAATAATTATTTGTGTATACCCACATACATCATCTAGCATTTGATTGTCGTTTATATTCTAGCATATAAATTCTGAAATTTGTTTAAAAGTATACATGCACACTGGCAGCCGGTAACATTTCGTTGTTGCAAGCACCGTCGATAACTGTTGGCAATGTATCCCTTTTCCTGTCGGGTGATATGGCTGGGAGGTACGTAAAGTGGCTAATTCAAATATAAGTAACAAACATAACGTAAAGTAAAAAGGGATCACAATTTTTTAAATGAACGCAAGTATTGAATATTTTTGTATAAGCATTAGTTACATCTGAATGTACATGTTATGTAGTAAGTCCATCACTTTCTTATTCATTTATGACTTCTCTGATTTGATAAGAACGCTAAATGACCCTTTGGGCATTTATTAGCATAATGTCCTTTATTGCCACATTTATAGCATGTTATTTCATCCAAGGGCTTCGGTGCCTTGGTAAAACTATTGCTTGATGACACATGTTCTGCAATCTTACCATCAGGACTTTCTTTAAAACTGTAATTTGGGTTTGGCTTTTGAAAGCCGCCAAATTTAAATCGACTTTCATTATTTTCATTAGCATCGGGATTCTTTTTACAGGCCGAAGCTTTGTGGCCCAATTCCCCACAAAAATGACACGTAGGCACTTTCTTCAACAACATTTCTTTTGTCAAATCGGAAATTGGTGGCAATTCGAAACGTGGATGCATAAATTTACAATTCCAGCCATTTGAACAAAATCCAGCTAAGTAATTGCTGCAAAGTACGCGACGCACGTGCCGATGTCTGCAATGGGGTCCATGTCTGCAAAAGCCTCTGTCATACCACGGACAATCCTTTACCTTACTCTCTGGATCGATATGCAAAAATGGGCATTCTTTATTATGACACGCATTAAAACGGGAATAGAAGTAACATTCTGGCATTTTCTTCATATCATATTCGTGTAAAAACTCACACTGATCTCCTTTTTTACATAGCCCTCGTAGCCAATGTTTACAAACAATAGTTCTGTCTCCTCTTATATGACGAAACGGGCATGATGAGCCCTTATCACACTCTAAACCGTTTTGGGAGCTCACGAATTGACAAACTGCAGCCATTGATTCTGCAAATACAAACATTCAGCTATTTGTTCTTCCCTTTCCACATTCACAGTTATGGACTTCAACAAAAATTCACTGTTTAACATTCATTTTACTTACTATCCATTCCAAAAAATGGCAATGCAACAGCTCCCACCTGCTCCACTAAATCCTTTTCTATTTTAAAATCTATATTACTAACATTTGCCAGTAAAATTTCCATTTTCCTTCAAATATCAAAATTACTCGTGTGAAAACGCTGAAATAAACAATTCTTTAGTGCTTGGCCGAGCTGCCATGCAAAATAATATAGTGTTTCCAAATCATGCTGCCATATATACAAATTTAGTTATATTTTTTTTAAGCTTTCAACTTTTTCCCTTAATCCAAGTAAAATACCTGCTCGGATAAATGGATAACATTTACCTACTTATTTCTTTGATTATTGCAGGAACCGTAATCATTATAGGTAATAAAATAAAAATCACTACCTAATGATTATTTATTGATCTTTATTATTTTGATTACTTGATAATAATAATTTTTTTTTTATTGTGAGCGAAACTGTACCGCTCAGAAAATAATTATTATTCTTTGATCGTAATTTTTTCACTCAAAATATCGCTCAAACTCATACTATTCTATCCTTTTTGTAGGAAATTTACGGAAAAATTGGTATATGACTTTATAAACTGAATGGTTGATGAAAGATTTTTTTCCTCACAATAATAATAATTATAATTTGGGTGCTTAAGTAAATCTCGAAAAGTAATTATTATGAACTAAACAAAATTACAAAAATATTGAAATTAGAAATCACTTCAGATCTGAAAAGAGTACGCAATTGGAAACTTTCTGGTGAAATTCGTTTGTTTGTGCGGCTTTCCTTTTTACGGTCCCTGGTATTGTCTGTGGAAAACATTAGTTGTATTGGGTCTAATATATTGTATTACTAATTTTTTTGATAAACTCTATAAATTAACAAAATCAAAATGTATAAAAAACCAATATTGTATAGTATTATGTAATTGTAATAAATTTGATATACTTTGTAAGTTTACAGAAACAAAGTTCATACAATACCAAATACTCAATTGATCAATATACAACCGCAAAATCTTACTGTTTTGATGCGTGACCTCTTTCTAACCTAATGAAACGTGAAAAAACTCAGCTGTTACTGCATCAAAAATACATCGAATCGTGAACATGATTATTATACCATTGCGTAATATCACGTATTTACTCTTTATAACCAATAAATAGTCTTGTTATCGTCAGCTGTTCAAAAATTCTTTATTTTGCTTTGTCCAAAGAAAATAACTAAGGAACGCATTTATGTGCATTGTACCAGCCCAAAGAAAAAATTTTCGTACATATTATCTCTGAGGATACAACGGTCGTTTTAACAATATCATATGTGTCTACTAAACACATGATGTAATAAGAAAAGCTGATGTACATAGCCAACTTCTGACTAAAATTTCGCCATATTGACTCTCTTAGAAACATAATACAACTCTTTCATACATTGGAGATATGAGTTCATTAGCTCAAAATGAGCTGTCACTACGTACCAAAGACAAAGATAACTAGATACGAAACTTACTCAAATTTGCTAATATTGCAGCTGAGAGCGTTCCCACCTCCTCTATTGTAAATTCAAAAGAAATTTGCTTCAGCAGAAAATATAAAAGAATTATTCTAGTTGTAATGTGAAAACTAAAAAGAATTTTTACTTATATATGATTATTTTTCAATAACAAATTAGGGGTATTCTCTTTGTCTAGGAAATGCATGCTACGGTGCACGGATAGGAAATTTTTTTGTTTCACTTGAATATGTCAAAATTTTGCAACGGGGGTGCTCTCGATCTCTAGCATAATTCCATTGTATAAAATTGCAGTTAAGGTGATTTTTGTACTTTTTGCTCGTAATAAAATACCCAAAATTCTTTTTAAAATTCCAACAAGTAATTTTTCTATCACAGTGATTGTTATAAAGAATTCTGATTTTCGCGTGCTCTCACGAAATAAAGTGTTCTTATCAAGTCATCTTTGCTACGTACAACAAACACATTTGAATTATTCCATCATGTATTTGCAGGCTGAAAACATAATAAACTATGAAAACTCGTTACATTTTACCCCGATTTAACATTTATTAATCACCCTGTGCGATGTTTCTTGAAAATATTTGTACACACGTACTTGGTGTAAAACGTTCTCTGATAAAACTATAACATTAAAAGCTCTTTCCAAACGTTTCCTTAAGTATATCTCATGCATTTTAAGGAATTGGAAGCAATTTTAATTAGAAAGTGATTATTAGTATTCAGCTACTTATTTATTTATTTATTTTTTATAAATTGCGGTTTTTCTTAATGCCATTAAGTTGGCAAAAAAAATATTTTCAAAATGTCTGTACATTATAAATTTAAAAGTGCACTAGACTTTGATACCGTCACATTTGATGGTCTTAATATTTCAGTCGGTGATCTAAAAAAGGCAATCGTACATCAAAAGCGCTTAGGAAAAGTAACTGATTTTGATTTACAAATAACAAATGCGCAAACTAAAGAAGGTTGGTATGGGATGTTTTTAACATAATAGAGGATTATTTTATAACTTTAAAATCTGATTTATACCGGAGCACATTAAAAGCATTTCTTTTAAAATTTATATTACGATGGTTACATCAGATAATCATTTCGACTCCATATTGGCGATAATATATTTAAATTAACATGTGGTGCTTAATTGTACAATGTAGTCTACTGTTATGAATGGAATTTCAATTCATTACAGAAAAAAATGTATTCTAAAGTTTTGTTTAAATATAAATATTGTTTTAGAATATTTAGGAGCATTATGAAGATCACAAGTTCATTAGCTCAAGGCGTACTAGTAATCCTAAAAAGTTCACAAATTTACATATGTTTATCAAAAGTTCAGTGGGTGGAGTTAACATAAATTGAAAAAAATTCTTTATTTTTATTATGAAATTGAATTTTATACCTTACAGAATACCCAGATGACTCGGCTTTAATCCCTAAGAACACTTCACTCATTATTGCTAGAATTCCAATATCTCAACCAAAAAGGATTTGGAACACACAAAATCCAGAAAAAACTCAACAGGCGCGGCAAATATCCAGAGGGGATTCAAACTCATTAGACTTGTCAAAAATGAAAGGAAGTGAAGAAGACAAAATCTTCGAAATGATGATTCAGAGTACTGCTGATTACGACCCTAAAAGGTAATATTAAAATTATATACTTTCATTTATATATATATTATAAATTTAATTATAATTAAAATTTAGTAAACCTTTGAAAAGAATGTATCCGAATTTAACATAAATATACTTTTAATTTTTTCAGTTATCACAGAATAAGGGGACATTCGCAAATGGGAGAGGTTCCTTCCACATATCGATGTAATAGGTGCAAGAAAACTGGTCATTGGATAAAAAATTGTCCGTACACTTCAGGAAAGGAGCATAGTGATATCAAAAGAAACACCGGAATACCAAGATCTTTCCTTGATAAGGATGACAAGTAAGCGCAATATTGAACTATTCTGTTTTGTTTTGGCCTTTGAAGGTTTAGGAAGCGTTGGACAACTTAAAGATAAATTTTTTTCGAGTATTTATATTCATTACATTTTGTTTTAAAATGTCAAAATAATATTAAAAAGTGACTTGAAGTTCAATAATTTTATATTCTTTCAGAGAAACACCTCCCGATTTCCCAGAGCCAGCTTTAGCAATTGAGAAGAAAAAAGAAATCCCGGAGGACTTAATATGCAGCATTTGTAAGGACCTCTTCGTTGATGCTGTTATGATTCCTTGCTGTGGGAGCTCATTTTGTGATGATTGTAACGAAAACCTAAAAGTTTGATTCATACTAAAATTATTTGTATTTTAGGTGTACGCAGTGCTCTACTTGAGTCTGAAGACAATGAGTGTCCTGATTGTAAAGAAAAAGGCTGTTCACCGGGTTCTTTAATTCCAAACCGTTTTTTACGAAATTCCGTTAACGCATACAAGAATGAAAATGGCTACACCAATTTGAGACCAAAGAAAGGTACATTACTATAATTTCGAAAATATGATAAAAATTTGAGCAATTTTTTTTTTATGTTATTAAGCCCAAGATGAAAAATCGGACAATCCAGGAGAGAAAGTTTCAGGGAGAATAAAACTTGACGCAGTTGATGTTAAAATACCCGAAGAAAATCAGACAGAGAAAAATGTTGAGAAGGAATTATTAAAACCTCATGATGGTCCACAGACTGTAGAAAATATTTTGAAGAATGATACAACCAAATCTGAAGAGGTCGAGTCAGATTATGAGGACAATATTACCATTAAAATGCCCCCCGGGCCGCTTAACAACTCGATTTCAGCTGAACTTGAACATTCCGGAAGCAGTGTGAGTCACCCTAAACCTCCCGGTATAGAAAGCTCCCCACATCATAGGATCCAGGTAACATATTTTCATTAGCGGTTATTTAGACTTATTATTAAACTTAGTGTTAAAACCAATTCAACATTAATTGCATTTAAACAATTTTTAGCATAAAAGAAGTATATGAGCAAAAAGACAGCTCATTCATCAAATTGATATTTATTACAATGTGAGATCTATTTATAAATGAGATCAAGTCATAACCGCATAATTGTGATTTTAAATTTGTTTTGAAGTGAAATTTTAATACAAACATATTAAAAATGAATAGCCCGTCATAATAAAATTAAGCAGCGCAATTTACGGATTAAACCGTTAGGGTTGGTGATCATTGATATCTTACTGAAATGTTGCTAGTTGTAACTTTATTCGTTACTTTTAGTAATAAAATATATTAATTAATGATTAATAATACATTTATTTATAAGTTATACTCTGTTATACTATAATTTAATTGAATTGCAAAATTAGTTGAAAAACAAAACTTTATAATTAGAATGAATATAATTTACAGCATTTGAGGCATTAGCTAAAAATTAGTCCTGGGTTCACTTAATAAACACAATATCAAATATACATTTTTATGAAATGCTTATCACCAACTGATTTTAAGCTACTGAATTCAATAGTAGTAATTAATAAAAAATCGAGGAATATCGCTTGAAAATCTAAATAAAGAGGATTGAACGGAACAAACTTTTTACTCCCCGAAATAATTTCAGATTTTATTTGATAAGAATTGCAAAATTTGGTGCCAAAAATCATGTTTTTGTTTTCATGCATACTACAAATTATACCCTGTTTAAGGGCAAATGTAAATTTGACACTTAGGTTGACAGTACAGTGTGCCTTGCAGACAAGCAAAATAAAATACATTTACGTATACGCAATGATAAATTTATAAAGTAAGCGAGTTCAAAGCACCTCTAGATGAAGATATCATTTTCATTTCAATTTTTTTTTATGTTTGCTTAATTCAAAGTGGTGTAAAAGAAGGGGAAATCAATAAAATAAATTTGATAATAATAAAAAAAAATTAAATTATCTTAATTATTATTTCCATATCAGAAAATGTTTCGACCAAAGTTTTTTCAGTTATAAATCTCATATATATGCATATATGGTTCCAACCATTATACAAAAAAGAAGGTAGCTCCACTAAAGTATTTTCTTAGAGTTTTCAGCTAGCTGACAAAAGGGGATTATTAGGCTTTTGCTTTATTTTTACGCTGTCAATTTCGTTTATTAAAAGATAAATTTTTAACTTCTCAAAGTAAAAAAAAAAAAGATAGAAAATGCAAACAAATATTATTGTATAGAAAGTGAAGAAAAGTAAAATGTACTAAAAACAATTCCAATCCTTTAAAGTCTAGACTATATACATTTTCTGCAATCTGATGAAAATTAAATTAATTTAAGGTGCTTTAGCATTTTTTTTCTGTGAAAGAAAACTAAAACTATTGAAAGTGGTCGTTAAGGCAAGAAAGGCAAGTTGCCAACATAGCGTCTATTGTCAATTTTATTTGAGTGAAACTATCTTCCTTTTTGGTATCATGGTTCGAACTACGGCCAGTCCAACATCCAAAATTGTAGAAAATTGTTGAGAAAAAATGTCTGAAAGTATTTGTTGGAAAAACATCAAGGAGTACCCCAAACATTGGAGAAAGAGCACGGCCGAAAATCGTTTCAGCCGTTATAAAACGGCAATTATATATATGAAAATATATAAATATGTATATGACATATAGATATTGAGCAGTATATTTGTACTGTGTTTACACTCACGTCACGTCTACTAAACATTTTACTTTTTGTCGCTTACGCCGTTATATATATATAAATATATGTATATCGATCAGCCGCATGGAAAGGGCTTTGAAAATAAATCTTTTTAGTTTTTTGATGTTGGTCCGACAAAGATTAAGAACCCACGCATAAAAGTATATAATAATATATAGGTATCTATCCAGCAAACCTTCACACTGGTTCGTCAAGAAGAGTTTTAAATTCATGTAAGAAATGTATGTTTTTTTTTAACATAAATCCACATATAATGAAAATAAAAGTTTTTTGTTTGTTGTATATTTCATTTTCCATTTTTTATTTATAATACTTAACCATTTTGCATCTGTGACAGTAAAAGGAATTATACCCGCATTATTAAATTTTTTACATAATGGAGCTATCAAAATAATTTTATTCCATAAGTTACTAAATTTATTAGTCGTTAAAATATAAAAAATTTGATTGAAGCTAAACAAAATATATATATTTTATATATTTTTGTTAGGCACTCCACTTTATGACATAATACAATATTTCTTCAATTTCTTTGAAACGAAAAGAACAAATTCACTACTGTACAGTTATAAGAAACAGTTTTATTTGAGTGCTTCTTTAGAAAAAAATTTAAAAGTGGATTTCGTCACGCTTTACGTCAAAGTTGAGTTTTAATATATAAATATATAGAAGTAAGTGCACATAGAATGGAGTTGAGGTGATTATGAGACAATTAAAAAATTAAATATAAATATGGGATATCGTCAGCTTGTAAACTGGAAACCTCTTTTCCTAAGCTCATTGGGCTTACTCAGTTCAATTCTTTCCGATATCATCATGAAATCAACGGTAATATTAAAAGTTCTCGTATTGTTTTGATATTTTGTTTATGGATTTTTATGTATTTTGTTTAGTAGATAATTGTTTTTCGAGTTTTACTTAAAAGTTCAAATAATAATAATTATTATTGTGAGTAGAAACAAATATAACTCAGAAAATAATGATTGAAATATCGCCCAAACTCGATTTATAAGTCTACATATCAATCTTTCCTAAAACTTGGGGAAAAGAGAATTATATAGATATAAAAATATAGACCCGAAAAATTCTGAATCGATAATACAAAAAATAAGTTCAGGAGACATGTAAATAATTATGTTTTGAAGAGGAGACTGTTATTTTTAGTCACTGACTTGTCGCCACCCTATTACTTTGAACTCAAAGAATTTAGCTGTCTACTTTAGGCTCTCAATTACTTGTATACGTTGTCCTGATGTAGTACTTATATTATTCACTATTTTTGTAATTGTCATTTGCAATCGCTTTTTACCAATTTAAAGTCGAATTTTTTCTTCGATTTGTGGGAGTTGCCTCTGACGGCTGATGGCGTCTTATGGCAAGCTTTAATTTTCATGTCTGAAATATAATTGGAGGTATTGACATTCATTGCCTTACTTAGTTAAAACTTCCTCTTTTATTTGAATATTTTCCACTGTTTGAACTAATATTTAGTAGCTAATTTTTTTCCATGTATTTGAATAGTTTTAAAGCTAAACAGACAGCTTTTATTTTCCTCTCAACAAGCATAAAAATCACTCCACTGGGCGGATATAGCGAAATCCGTTAATCTTTTTTTTTAATTGATACTTTTTCATGTAGGAATCCCTTTTATTAAAAAATATGCATATTTATCTGTGGGACCTACAGTTTATTATATGCCGCCTTCGAACGGCTAATGATTTTTATGGCGATCTTTTATTTCTTGTCAGAAATACATTCGGAGGGGAGAAAATTTTTGAAATGATATTATTATTTATTATATCAGCTCTATGGATTTAAGTAAAACTTAAGTAAAAGATATATTTATATTAGTGTGTGCGTCTATCAATGCAGGACAGTCTACAAATACATATGTGGTTTAGCGACATAGTTTCGCCGCAATATTCGCAGGATATGGGTGATTCGCCGGTAAGAAGATGTTCATGTGTGCCCGCAGTATGCCCAAGGCGTACCCGAGAGAAGACTTTTATATGTGACTTCCATATGTCGGTAGGGTATTGCGGAGACGTAAGGTCTCTATTTATGGCAGTGTAATGGTGGTGGGTATAGTTTTGCCATTCATGCTTCATTTTGGTGTGAATATGTCGCATGATTGTTGAGTGCATGTCTTTTGTTTCACATGTGGCGTTTTTGGTTACCGGGGTTGAGGAAGCTGATTTCGCTGCGTTATCTACCTTTTCATTCCCGCGAATTCCGATATGGCCTGGTATCAAAAGTAGACGTATTGTTGACGCATTCTCAATGAGCATATCTCTAATTCGGTTAATTGTAGCTGCGCTTGATAGTGGGTTTAGGATCGCTTGCATGACTGACTTACTAAGGGTTTTAGAGTTGCGTTCTAAAGCCATAGTATTGCAGTGTAAATAGCGACTGCTTCTGCAGTGAAAACAGATGTGTAGTCCGATAGAGTTTGTACCCTTAGAGTGTCGCCATCTGAGTCGACAACTGCGAAGCTAGCCGGTACTTGTTCAGATTTTGATCCATCTGTGAACCACAGGTTCAAGTTTTCGGCTTCATAATACCCTCTGCGTTCCTGAAACATTATGTTGAAGGTTTCTGGCGATGTGGTGCTCTTTTTGAAAGTAGCTAGAGCAAGATCACACGACTCCTTTTTGATTTCCCATGGCGGGTTTTGTGTTTGGTATTTGTCCGTTGTGTTATATAGTTCGAGATTGTTGGCGATTTTTAGTATTTGATGCATCGCAGAAGGAAATCTTTGAGGCCGACAGACGCTGTTAATGTTTTGGATGTCATAATCGATGATCGAGTTGGTCGGAAATATAAGTTTAGGGACGAGTCTCGCATAATTTTGGTACAATCTCTCCTCGATAGTTGGTAATCCCGCTTCAGCTAAGATATTTCTAACGGGAGTCGTACGAAATGCGTATATACTTGCTCGTGCTGCTTGGTGATATGCAGGCTTGATTATATTGAAGGCGGATTTCGGTGCGTTCCAAAAGAGGAAGAACCCTTAGTCGATTTTGCTTAATAGTAGTGTTTTGCTGAAATATATGAGCGTATTAATGTGTACATGGCATTTTTTACTAGCGAGATACGTTATAATATTGATTCTGGCAGCTAATGCTTTTTTAAGATAAGAAAAATGACATATCCATCGGTAATTATGCGAAAATACAATACCTAAAATCTTCAGTTTCTTTACATTTTCTATCTCTATGTTATTTATTGCTAATGTGGGATTGTGGAAATCGCAGGTGCTTTCTACATATGTGAAAGTTCTTAGTTTTTTCTAAGGATATCTTGGCTCCGGAGTAGTCACCCCAATCCAGGATATCTTTTATAAGGTCTTTGAAAATTTGGTTGGTTTCTATGTTATTGTTTCTTTTGCAGAGTATGTAAACATCGTCTGCATAGAGGCAGTGGTCTACAAAATCATTAGATTTTACAATGTTAATTATTTCATTGAATGCGATGTTGAACAATATTATGGATAATGGAGAACCCTGTGGGATACCATTTTCAAGCGGATATACGTCAGAGAAGACGTTTTTAATTCTTACACGGAATTTTCGATTTGATATGAAAGATTTAACGAAGTAAAAAATTTTGGGGCCTACTCCCCACAAGCGCAGGCAGTTTAAGATGACATGAGATCCAACTCGGTCAAATGCCTTCTCAAAGTCCAGTGAAAGAATCGAGACATGGTTGCGAGTTGATAAGGCTTTCGTGACATAATAGTCAATGTGGAGGAGGGCATCGGTGCATCCTCGGTTGGGTCAGAAGGCAACTTGGTTCGAATCGATAAGTTGTTGTGTCTCGGTGAATCAAGAGATTCGGTTTGCCACCATCCGTTCCATAACTTTGGAAAGGCACGAGATAAGTGAAATAGGGCGGTATCCATCGGTTGAGAGGGAGTCTTTATTTGGCTTAGGAATGGGAATAATGGTAGCGTTTTTCCAGCTCTGAGGGATTGTACCAGTATCAAAAATGGCATTGTAAAGCTGCAACAAGCGGGATAATCCTAAAGCAGGCATTTCTTTGATCATTTTATACGAAATTCGGTCACAACCGGGTGTTTTGGCTTTTGCTTTGCCAATGCAAGTTAGCAGTTCGGTCACCGTAATTGGTTTCTCAATGAGAGCGGCTTTTGGGTGTGTTTCCCGAAGGGGGGACATTTGCCTGGAGGTATTATTTTTTGTTTCCCTATACTGGTTAGAGAAGTTAGTGTCGGACGAGAGATTCGACCACACTTTACCGAATTCGTTGGATATCACGGACGGATCGGAGGATATGCAGTAGTTGGTTTTGATTGCTGCTATATGAGTAAGTGGATTTCTATGGCATAGCCTGTTAATTTTATTCCAAAGGTCGGATATTGAAGATTTGGGCGAAATAGACTCAGTAAATTTGATGAAGCTCAGTTTTTTTTGGGTTTTCATTTCCTTTCGAAATATGGCGTTGGATTTTTTAAATTTTACGAGATTAGAGGTCGTAGGTTTATTTTTAAAGCTATGCCATGCTTGCATTTTGTCTCTTCTAAGGAACGTTAGTTCCAATGATGCTTGGGGAATGCAGTGGTTTGCATCCACTCGTATGGATTTAGCGATATTGGACGCTTCGTGATTTGGTGAGCTAGATTCAGGCCGCGCGCTTAATTCGACGTGAACTTCCTTTTGGAAGTTTTCCCAATCGGCAAAGTCTAGGAGGAATTTGGGTGGGGTTTTTGTGCGGTAGGAGACATTGGGATTTAATGCGGAGTTTAGGATGATCGGGAAGTGATCGCTGTTGTAGAGATCATTTAATGTTTTCCACTTTATAAGCGGAAATAGTGGAGCGGAGCAAAGGGATATATCAACGTGGGAGAAGGAGGAGTGGGTGGAGAAGTGAGTCGGGCTGCCATTATTCAAAACGCTCAAATCGGATAACCTTATAGCATTTTCTATAATATGACCACGGAGATTAAGAGTTGGCACCCCACAGGTGATTCCAACCAGTGAAATCGCCAAGCACTATAATTGGAGTGTTAACTGAGTTGAAAATGTCGGTTAAGTCTCTGCTGCTGAATTTTTGACAGGGAGGGATATATACGGATACTACCGTGAATTTGTTATCCAATTCAATGTCGATCATTACCACTTGGAGTTGAGAGTTACCGTCGACCTTTTTATGTGGGATGTAGCTTTTTATTGCTAGACCCGCGCTCTGTTTGGCTGTTGTATTTGATGCATCGTTTACAAAGTAGGTGGAGTAACTGTTCAAAAGAATTGGGCCAGAGTTCTGGCAACAATGAGTTTCCTGGATTGCGATTAGGCTTGGGTTATATTGTTTGATGAGTACTTGGAGTTCAGAGAAGTTATTGTAGAAACCTTTCATATTCCACTGGAGAATATTCAGGTTCATGGTTGAGATGAGAAAAGGTAAAGTGTTCTGACTTTTGTAAAGGTGAGCTTTACAGAAGCGAGGGATTTAAGAGGAGGTTGGTTTATATATAGATCATTGATGGAATAATCCATCGAGAGGGGTTTATTAATGTTTTCAATGTTTTTGAGAAAGTATTCGTTATTTTTTTAATAGATTTTGAGTAAAAACGGATATTGGTGATAATTGTAGCGTAGGGTTTGATTCAGATGTTGGGTTATTTTGTGTAGTTGGTTTATTATTTTCTTGAAGTGAATAAATTTCAGAAAAGGAAATGGTGCATTATTGTTTGTTGGAATTGCTTGAGCTTGATGGTTTTTCGTATAAATTAGTTGGATTCTGTTTAATAATGTGGGTGTTTTGTGTTGATACATTGGAATCGGTAGATTTGTTTTTTTCAGTATGCGTTTTATTATTTGAACTTGCGAAATTAGTATTGGTGGATGTGCCAGTTTCTGTAGCGCTGGCGAAGGCGACTAGCTTCGTTGGGAAAATGGCAAACTATTTTTATATTTAAGGATCTCCCTGGTTTCGATGAATTTTGGGCAGTTACGGTCCGAGGCGGGGTGGTCCTCAGCGCAGTTAGCGCATTGGGTTCTCTCGCATTTTTTCGGATCGTGAATTGGAAGATTGCAATTATCGCATGTTGGGCTGTTAGTACACCTTTTTTTTGTATGACCCAGTTTCTGGCAGTCCCTACACCGCATTGGGCTTGGGATGTAAGGTTGTACTTTGACTTTGTACCAAGCCACTTCCACGGTTTCAGGGAGCCGATAAAGATCAAAGGTTAAAACCATTTGGCCAGTGTAAACTTGTTTGTCTCCCACTTTACGCGTGAATTTGTATACACCTGTGACTTTTTGATCTTTCATTTCCCGGATTATTTCTTCTTCTTCGACGAGTTTAAGGCAAGGGGCGTAGATTACGCCTTTAACGGAGTTCAAGGTGTCGTGTAATTTTGCTTTAATTGAGCAAAGGTTGGAAAGAGATTTAGCTTTTAGAAACCTATCAGCAATCTGAGCACTGCGCACCAAGACAAGTATGTTACCGTCTCGGAGTTGAGTAACAGAGTCTATTTCAGTAGATAAAGCTTCGATGGATTTTTTGATTGCGAATGGGCTCACCTGGGAAAGTGGCTTACTATCGTCAGCAGAAGATATTAATAAGAATTTGGGGTTATAGGATGAGCACTTTTGACGAAGTTTTGGGAAATCTTGTTTAGTATTGGTTTTTAGTTTCTTTCTGTTTGGGTGGTCTCCGTAATCACTTAACATAGAAAAGCGATTTGGTGACCTATCCGGAGGCCCCGGCGACATTTTCTTGGTTATATTTATGCAAATGTAAAGTTAATTTACACGTGCGTATAGAGAAACAATATAATAAAAGGTAAGAATGCGATGAAAAGTAAATAAGAAAAATTAACGGAACTATTAACACAATAGCAAGTGTCGCTATTATTCACTGAGAAAAAACCAACGTCTGAACGCTTTGAATGATAGTCGGCGACTGAATTGATATTTTATAATTTTGAGTGTTGTTCTGACCATATTTGAACGCGTGACTCTCCGCATAGAGGCCCGAGTGGTTACTGCGATGCCCATGCATAACATACAGACGTTTTTAAATATTTAGAGTTTGATTCAAATCAATGGAGCGTCCAAAGAAAGTTTATTAGGTTTCACGACAAAGACCAAATGAACCGAAAGAGAGAACACAATGGAGGCGTTATGGTTGTCAATGGAAACGTGTCTTTATGGGTTTTTATGCTAAGTCAGCATCAATTTATAAAAAATTCAATAATGTAATTTGTACAAAAAAACATCGTAGTAAAAATGCATCTTTCTTAGTAAGTTTGAATTTAAGTCCAAATTTATTTTCAGCTGTCGCCATCAGATATTCATAAGAGAGATAGTCATATAGGCTCAGATCCTCAAAATAACGAATGGGAACAAGATTATAACTCCGACAGAGATTATCACAATGAGGATGCGAATGGCAATGTGTTTTATAAAAAATCCGTTTCGAAGCAGCATAGTCATCCTATAAATGCCCAAGTACATTATGGTCCGAATAAAATTCAAATACGTCCCAGGCTAAATCATTTGATGGAAGTTTATTCTGGCCCTCCTAATAGAGTTAACGCTTACCAACAAATACCCGTTTCACATGCAATTGTTCAAGATCCTGGAGTTCAAGGGCAACCTATGTTACCATTCGGCGTATATAATCCAATTGGGCCTAGACCTAACATTGGGTATGTTTTATGAAATAGTAAACTAATTAAAATATTTAGAAAAGAGTTTTCTTATGATTTAGTTATCAACATCCTGTTCGACCAATGTTTCATAACGCTCCACCAGGTTTTCCACCGATCAGATGTCCACCCACTGACATGCATCATGGTAACAGTAATCTTGCTTCAGTTTATCAGGGTGTAGCTGCTAAAGTTGGTACCGGGTAAATTAAACTGAACATACTTAAAAAATAAATCTCATTTTATAAAAATTAGAATAATTGAAGATCCATTGGAAACTTTTAATCGACTCATGAAGGAAAAGGAACGCCGGAGGGAAGACCGCCGCAGATCGATGGAGCGACGCCGGTCTCGGTCTAATGAAAGAGTACATCGTGCTCGTGTTCATGTTTCGCCATATCGTAGAGCTTCTCGGGAAATTAAGGATAAGCTTAGATCTCACGATACTGACAAGAAGCGGGATAATGGATTTGACCGCAACAAACTGACGAATAGACGGAGACGATCGAATTCTTTTAGTGATAAAAGTTCAAGGTAATGAGTGATTTATTTGAGAACCAAAAATAGGGGAACGACGACCTATTTTATATAATCACAAATTACTGTCCTAAAACAGTATTGTTTTGTGTTTTACATAAATTAAGAATCCTTTTTTTATGAAATGTTTATTACTTTTTAATTTCATCCAAATAATGATGGACATAATTAGTTAAATTGATTTTAAAATAAATTTTAATTTTTTAATTAGATTTTTTTTATTATATAGTTGGATTTCGACAGTAATAGTAATTATAAAATATGTCCCTCTTAACATACACTTTATGATAATGAAATGCTTCAAATTCTTAATCTCAAAAACATTTCATAGATCGAGATCTTGGTCTAAATCGCCTATAAAAAAACGTTCTAGATCACCATATAATAAACGTTCTCGAAGCCGTACTCATACATTTCAAGATAAGTACGTTAGCAGTTACAATACTAAATTTATTTTTAATATATTCTAAAATTTCAGATTACGTGACCAAGGAAAACTGTATAATGCTCGAGAAGATTTGCATCAGGAGTCAACAAATCCAAGGTTGTATTTCTTTAAACTTGGAAAATGGCATAATAACATCTTCTTCATATAGGCGTAGCACAAGCGAGGAAATAGTTCGTTCTTTACGTCAAAATAACATGGAATGGTACCCTCATCAAGGCAATTCTCATGGCTCGTTTGAACCAGAAAGATACCCAGCTGCAAGAAGAGATAGGTGAAGAATTTATTTGAAAAGAGTTATTTATTATTTGAAGAGAATTTATAAATAAAAATATGTTATTACAGATTCCACGAGATTTCTCATGAGACTTTGGAACCTCCTCCTCCAGGCTATGAATCAAATCCATCATCATATAATAGCACTTACCATTTCCATCAGCAAGAGTATAGTAACACAAAAATGAAAAGAACGGAGCGCCCTTCAAATGATGCAAAAGAGAAGAAGCAATTCGACTTTCGCGGCAGCTTAGAAAAAAATGACTTCAAATCCTCAACTAAGTCAACAGAAAAAAATATTAGGAGAACACGAAGTCCGACTCCTAAAAAAAGATCAGGTAGTTGTGAAAAAATCGAAAAAGGCACCAATAAACGTTCTAGGAATAATTTGCCTACTGCTCGAAAAAGCATCGAACGCAATAAACCAGACGAACATTACGGACGCAACTCCGGGTGTACTGAAGATGCAAAGCGGAGTAATGAAAATAATTACGATAAAAGTTTGAAATCTTCTGAGCATAATGCCGAGAAAGAAGTAGAGACTAGCTGTGCAAAGAAGGAAAAGTCTGAACGGCGATCGAGTCCCGAGAAGCAGAAAACTAAGACTAGCATTACTGTAACTAAGGAAGATGAAATCCGCTCGAATTCCAGCAAGGAAGAGAAAAGTTCAAAGAAAACTAAAGATAAAGATCGAAAAAAGAAAAGGAAAGATAAGAATGAAAAGAAAAAATTAAAGAAAGACAAAAAAAGTCGAAAAGATCGAGAGAGACAAAAGAATTCTAGTGAACCGGAAGAACGGAAGCAACTAGACGAGTATGATATATCACGAACACCCGAATTGAACACCAGCAAAATTAATTCAACGGTTGGAAATATTACTTCAAGCGAAGAGTGTAAAGTAAATAAAATCTCTATTGACAATGATATTATAAATAAAGGTAATAAAGAATATTCTGAAAATAAAATGAATGCCGGGAACGCTAATGAGACTGAATTTAAGCGGGTTGATTCAGTTTTAGAAATTATTGATTATGAAACTGAATTTGATGACTTAAATTCGCAAGGTCAACAGAAGCAAAAAAACCGAGCATCTATTCCTGAACCTTCAAAATGGGAAATCGAGGAGCAGAATATCAGTGTTGCTAGTCAAGTAGTCAGTTTGGAGTCCAATAAAGATGAGACTGATTACCAAAGTGAGAAGCTAGCGAATGAGAAGGTTACGACCGAGGTATTACGTAAAGCTGAGAACGCAATATTTGCACGTGCTATTAAGGCAATATATCCTTTCGATAAAAACGAGGTGAGCAATGATAGTCAGAGAGGATTTCCTGACACCCTACCTAGGATTACTACAAAGGACAAAATTAAAAACTTTGAAATCACCGTACCAACAAGTAACAGTCAAGAACGTTCGGTTCAAATAAAAGAAGATCCCTCTCATTCCCCTAAAGTGGTTAAATCAGTTAAAGAAAGATTAGGAAGTAAAATTACTTTGAAATATGACTACTCGCCCGGTTGCGAAAGCTCTAACAAACAGCAAATCATGAAAAGTAACTTAGCTGGACAAAGTGCTTATGAAAGAGCGGAGGAAAGAAACAGAAATAAATTCAAAGATCGAGATCGCGATAATCGGAATAGTCGTGACAATCGTGATAGAGTTGGTACCAATAAGTTTACAACTATTTCGAGTAGAGATAGAGACCGTGAACGAATTCGAGATCGTGGCCGAGATCGTGATAGGTATTATGAAAGTGACAAATATCGGAATAAGGATCGTGACAGAGTTCGCGATCGTGAAAGAAGTTACATCATAGATGGCCATCAGAAATCTCAAAAGCAAATAAGCCACGAAGTAGATATGCTCTCACGAAGTAGGCAACGTGTAAGAGATAGAGGAGATGGTGGTAGTTCGCATACTGGTACGAACTTTAAGATTAGAGAAGATACGCCTAGTATCGCAAAAGAAAAGGGCAAGTCGAAAAAAAGAACTTATGAAGATCGTGATAATGAAGCTTGTTCTTCAAATATGGACCAATCGAGTAAAAAAAGGAGCATTTCAAAAGAGAAAAATAAAGCTGAAACTCATGAGGTAAAAAAATATCTCACTGAACCAGAAACAAGATTAAAGGTCATAAGCCCTTGCAGTTCTTCTGGATCGGTTGAAACAACCTCAGATTCAGAATCTGACGAGGCTAGAAGAAAGAAGAAGCATAAATATAAAAAAGACAAAAAACGTCCAAAACGTTCAGAATCAGCTGAATCCGCGATTAGTTCAAAAGAAAAACACGTGAAAAACAAAAAAAGGAATAAGGCTTCAAAAAAGAAGAAGAAAAGTAAAAAATAATTTTTCATATTTCATTTTTTAAATAATTATTGCAAATATATAATATATAGCTGTTATACTAGATTTTGTGTAATATTGAATAAGAAGGAATCAATACATACATATAAGTATGTCACAATAAATAAAGCTGAATAAATCAATAAAACTATTTAATGTTTTTCAAAATATTTTTCCATTATAGCGTGCAGTGGGCAGATGACGAATTTTGGCACCTTTTATATTTGGAGGTCTTCATCACAAAAAATAATTTCTTAGGTTTAAGTACTTCTTAATTTTCAAACGCAAATGTCAAAACGCTGATAAAGTTTGAAACTCTTAAATTACACTAAACGCTGTTACTTGCACACCCGCCTACACTTAGTTGTGGGATTCTTGTATTTTGTGAAGTGGAGTGATTTATAAAGAATGATTAAAAGTTATATAGAAAATAATGATAAAAAGCTATAAAATATTAATTTTTTTTTATTATGTTATTGACTTAGCTACATATGTATTTGTTTGACGTATTTAATTCAAATTGTAAATTATTTTAAAATAGTACACTAAATGCCTTTACAATTCCATAGTCAAAATGCCAAGCTGTTTTATGAATAAAATTTAACCAACTTCGTAATTTAACATATGATTTTTCTCTTGTAACTTTCTACTCTATAAGCCTTTTTAAACATAAGGCAAATTCATTTAAAGGTGAGAGCAATTCCCGTTTGTATTGTTTTTGCTTTTGAGTAGTGATTGTCAAATTCATGGACAATTCTTTGGCTTTTAAAACTGCACAAACGCTCTGATCCAGTCTTTTCTCCCGTAAATCAAATCAAAATCACGTTATCACAATTTTGAAGATGTTCACGTTTACAAATAGAAAATCAAATGAAGTTCAAGCAAACAAAACATACATACATACATAGGGATGATTGAAAAAAGTTGAATTCTCAGCCATAGTAACTCCATCTTGCTAAATTCTGTGTTGTTTATTTTGGCAGTTACTTTTGAATCCGCACATTTGGAGAATTTATTGTTTCTGCTTTTATGTATTTTTAATTTAATAGTTGTATTCAGGTATTATTATTTCAATAATTATGTAATTTTACATGCTTCATGACCGCCAAAGCGTAAAGATACCAGTAAATATATTTTTTCCGATAGTCCTTTGTAAGGACGAAGATTTCTGTGAAACTTCTTTTGTAACAACTTGTCGTTTAGATTATCAGGAAGAATGCTTGCAATCAAACTACTTACATATATATCTTGTCTGACAAATTAAATTAATCAATGGGAAACATCTCTAACATCCTTCAAACTGTTAGTTAGAAGCTTGGGCTACAATATCAACCAACCGGCACTTTTCTATTATTCGTAGAAACGGTAGATTTGAGGTTTTAGTGTTTTCATTGCCATGTTTTGAGTTTAAATCGTATTAAAGCGCGGAAACATGTAGATTGGTTATGTGTGCAAATTAAACACCCGGTTATCGTCTAACAGAAATTAGAAGAGTTGACATCGTTGATATTTCAAATCCTTCGACTTCGCTGTCATTTATTCTATACTTGGACGTCTGTTCACCTCCAATCCGTGCATTACCAGTTCCAAGTCTGGGTCTTCTTTGCTGACATTTTATTAAGTGGCTTGCCTCCCACTTTTCTGCTCTTATAATTGTCATTCGACGGACGTCTATTATACCCTCAGCTTTTGAGCATCGTTTCCGCCGTCTTTCACAACTGAAGCACTTTCCGGTACTGATCTTTTTACCGACTGCACCCCTACAAATATTCTCCTTAATGAACTTCAGTGATTCCATCAGCTTCTGTTCTAGTTCCATCTGGTAAATTTGCCTATTGTGCTCGCTACCATATCGTCTTTCTAGGGCTCGCATTACTGCGCCATAGTTATCTCCGTCATATTCGGGAATAGTTAGCAAAATTTCCGCTACAGGTTTCTTCAACGCAACAAATAGCGCAGCTGATTTTTCCTTAATGTTCCAATTATTTAACTTAGCCGTCTTCTCGAACTGGAGCTTAAATATTTGGAAAGGAGTTGTGCCGTCAAAAGATGGTGCTTCTACCCAGGGGCCGCTCATCGATCTGATTGAACGATTCAAATGCAAATATTGGACACGTCGCTCGAGCTCGTGGATTTTGGTCTCAATTAGCTCCTCTATTTTGCCTTGTCGCTCCTCGATTCGATCCTGTCTTTCCTTAAGTTCTGTTTTGTCTCTCACCAGATTTTGCTGTATTTGTGCGATTGTTCCTTCTAATTCATACACCTTTTGTGAGATGCTGGCTTTCATTGCAGACATATTTTGTGAATTACGGGCATCCTGTGCATCCATCTTTTCTGATATCCTGGCATCCCGTGCATCCAACTTTTTTGAAATTGCAGCCAACAACATGTTGATGTCAATACCCGTAGCTGAGCTGGGAGCCTCTTCTTGAATCTTACTTAATGGCTCCTCTAACTCCTTCGCAGAATCAATAGCCTCTTCCTTGTCAATATCCTTCAAGAATACATCTTCATCCTCGAGACGGAATCCCTATTGGTTCAAGTCGATGCCCTCTACTTCTATTGCTTCTCGCAGTCGCGATTGCAGCTCTGCCTTATTTCCTGTTGTAGATAATCCACGCTTTGCCAATTCCCTATTGGGAGGAGGTATCGTCAAATCCTGAATCTTAACCATTTTACAATTATTATCCTTTGGGATTTATTTAACATCCCAGTTCTCACTTTTGCTGAATCAACCTCGCTGATTCCCCGAATTCTTCGGGTACGATCACTGGATTGTTGAATGAAGGTCACCAACTATGTTCGCAGTTTCTTATTTTATAAAGAATTTATTAAATGTTCTTTTATTACTTGTATTACAACTTTCACAATGTACTATTTCTTATTACTTCACTGTAGTGTAATTACCAACGCGTTTTCTTTACGACTGATTAGCTTCGCAGCTGTGTGACGCCCTTATATACTTGTCGGCTGTTCTCTTTTTACGCTGTAGAACATTTTAGTTATTGGCTTCTCTCTTTCATCTGACATTCGCTTCGCATTTTCGCCATAATATGAATAACTTGCAATTGCCAGTTTTTATATTGTAGCGTTTTTCTTTGCTACCCTCGATGATTTCCCAAATCTTTCGAGTCCGATCACTGGATTGCTTAATAAAACTCCCAAGAATTTTTTGTTTGGCCTCTTAACCGTCAGGAATTAACTCAACGTTTATTAAGTCTTTGATAATTGCATGCATTCTTTACTATGCCCAATGGCTTATTTTACAATTCTTTATGATACACAATGATTATCTGCTTCACTCAGCTTATCCGTTTCTAAAACACACACAGCTCACAGCAATGTTAACTCCACTAATTTCTTTACTCGTCTCTTCTTGTGATAGCGGCTGCCGCTCTTTTTATACCTGTGGATTACCCAAACATTCTGTTCACGCGCTTAAGGATAAGCTGATTATTCGTTTGCCTGCGGTAGCTGCAGCTGCTCCGTTTATCCTTAACGACGTGGAATTTCCTTTTGATTGTCCTTGGTAAGGGTAATTTGCATCTTACTGCCGCTTCTTTATTTTCTGTCCTTTTCGGGGAATTGCCTTTACACTGCTACTCATTCTGAATCTGTCCTTCGTATTTGGGATTTCCGTCCCAATATATTCATTATATACAATCATTCTATGACCACTGAAGAGATTTTCGTCCATCCTACAGCCCTACAAGTAGATAAACTATTATATGGTAAAAAAAAAACAGCTAATCACCTGATCGAAATAGTCCACTTTTTCACTCAGAGATGTATAAATACGACTGAAATTAATGATAAATTTACAACTTAAACTAAATTGTATGATTCAAAAAATAACAAAACGAAAGCGATTCCCAAAAAAAAAAATTAAATAAGTATAAAAACTCAATAAAAACCAAACCATTTTGAAATATATCATATAATTCAGGTACATGCATTCGACACAAACTACTAAGTCATATATAAATATCTAAAACGTTCACAAATATATTAAAGTTAATATATACATACATTACATTTCAGTTCGATTGTTTTATAATCTTCTAAAACTAAACAAATTTAAAACTTTTATCGAAGACATTTTTATATTTAATATTTTAATATTTAGCACGGCAACACATTCAACTAAAAACTAGTGGTTTTGACCAAAATTCAGGAATATATACATATAAAATAGTTGATAGACAACGCGCTGCTCGTGCCTGTGGTTGGTGCCTATCCCCAAATTCGCTTTTTCATTCCATTCCATTCTTAATGCTATTTCTGTTCTTCACACAACGTTCTGTTAAACATGTATATAGGGGTAAAAAAGTGAGAATGGGTGAGTGTGAAAATTACGAGTTTTGTTACTTGTAGACCTGTACAATGTTTTCGCCCAAGCTTTTCTTTTAATTTGTGAAATGCCAGTTTAATCTAAGTCGATTTTGATTCAAATACATTATCTTCCGCATATTAGCACTCTTAACCAACCCGGCTACTTCAACCCCGTAGAAAGGATAATTGCGCTAATTAGGAACTATTATTCTTTATGTAATTTATTTTGTTATTGGCTTCTTTCGATTTAATATAAGCTCCCTCTGATTTGCAGAGTCATTTGAGTCAAAACACTAAATTAAAAAAAAAAAAAATCTATTCACGCTAAATAATGTTTGAATATCACAGTTTTTGCAAAAATTAACATTTTAGAATATACATACACTCCCATTCCAATATAGCACTGTTGGATTAAAGAAAAAAATTGAGATCTTTGGTTAAAACGGAGTTTGTTATAACAAAGAATTTATTTCATTTTTGTATTTAAATACAAAATATAAATTTTGATTTACATGCTTAAAATAATTACGAATTGATTGATATTGGTAGTTGCCTGATTTACCAAAATATTACAAGAATTAAAATACGTTTTTCTCTTAAGAATATATTGTTATAACTTCACGGCCTCCTCCCCGGACCATTAGCACCTTTTCTAGACCTTCGGTTAGCACTTCTAAAAATTCCATATCTGTAAATACAAGGAAGTTAAATAAAACCGTATCTCAATTCTATATAAATAAGCATATAGCATGGTGGAGTGTTCCGCTATGATAAAATAAAAATTCTAATATGATTCAAAAAGGATACAATTGGTTTCGCGATCGCTTTTAGATTCCCGTGGCGGTCCAGGCAAATTCATAATAACAAGTTGGGCATCTTGTGATTTATTTACAATAACTTCGTTCAGCTTGATTGCCGTATGCATTCGGCGAACATTAATTTCGTCACTGCAATTATGTTTAGTTTGTGTCTTAGAATAATATTTTTAATTGTAAACGTGGGTAAATGCTTAAATAAACATTTGCTTGAAATTATCGGATGTGCCAAATTTAGTGAAGATTCAATGTTGCAACATGTAAAATACAAATGAACATTTTTTTGGAATTAGCACATACGGTAATTTTGGGCAAATGGGTGAAAATAATGTAAGCGAGCTATAACAACGTACGGTTTGTTGGTTCCTCCCATAATATTCTTCTCAGGTTTTTCATCTTCACTTTGCCCTTTTTCTACCATATTCAATGTTGATCCGTTTTCTATTTTTGCTTCCAGCGTGTCGACCTCAGCTTCTCTTGTCTTAACCTTTTCATCCGCATCGGCCTCCTTAAAATATTTTTGTAAACAAATAAATATAAGATATCGATATAAATATATAATAATATAGAAATAAAAAATGGCGGCAATTCTTTAATGTGGACACCAACACGGCCTTATGTAACAATATTCTACCTTAACCAAAAGGAAACATAAATAAATAACGATTATGTATGTATATAAAAAAGTGATTTTATTGTCATAACACTTGTACACATATGTCCATATGTATATTATAAAAGAGATTTCGAAAATACATATATATGTTGTTATATTTTTCGCAGTCAATCGGTGGAGACTCAGTTCAGGTATTCATTAGTTATGCTTAAATTAGAAAACGTATGTGTATACGTACATGTATTAAATAGAAAGTGGATGTCTAAGCTTCCTATTTCTTACATCAGCTCACCCAATAAAATACCGCCAATAACTAATCCTGCGGGTTAGGGGTTCAAGAATTTACCCGCGGTAAGGCATGCCTGTCGTAAGAGGCGACTAAAATCCACAGTTCCCGCGACAGTCGGGTCTTTATACCGGAACGACCCGGATTTTTATCCGGCCAAGGACTGTCACTCCCGCAATATTTCCCGAAGCCCAATTTGGGGAATTTTTCTGCGGTTACAACAACAACAACAACATTAAGGGAATATATTTGTCGTTATACAAAGGCATAGCATTTGCGCAGGTTGATAATCTTCCAGTCATGCAATAAACAGATTACATTTTATTTATATTTTTTTATTGACACATAGCACTCCCACGGAATCTGCGTCAGTTCATAATGTGCAGGCTTTTAAATAATGAAAATAAAAGAAGGTAATATGGAAAAGTAAATCTTAAACACACTTGTGTACTCACATTATGCTGAGGAAACATAAGCTATTTCACCATTGTGCAACTTTTAATAAAAATAATAAAATGCGTAATTCCGTAAATTATAATTTTATCTTTTATCCCGGCTCCTTTTTTGACAAAAGCAAATTAAGAAGAAGAAAAAATGCTTCAGCTGTTACAAAGCTTCAAATATATAAATAAAAATTAAGAAAAAGTAACGATTAGCAATGTAAGTTAAAGAAAAAAAGAATAAGATAAGATGTACGCAATATCTGAATTGCTGAGTGTCTTCTTATTTTATGCCTTAATTTGTTGTCTTGTGACAATGCTCGAAAAAACTTCATAAATAGATTTTGAAAAGTATTGTGAAAAAACCGAATTGCAATAGCCGGCTTTCAACTCTATAGACTAATATTAATCTTATGTTCAATTATTGCAGTATTCGAATAATTTCTTTACAAAAGCTCAAAATAAATTACACTTACGTTTTCATGTTTTTCTTCTATGTTAACTGATGGATCCGCAAATCGAACCTTGGAAGAAGTTTTCGTTACATCATGATGATGATCAACAATAGTCTGTACCTGAAAAGTGGCATTATTTGAAATTTTGCAAATAGGGAAATTATTAATTTGGCTATGCCAAATATTTTATACCCTGCACGCTCCAAGCAACATGTACATATGTATATTTACCAATACTTGAGCGTGTTGAGTTTACCATTCCAGCGTTTTTAGTATATAAATATTCATACTCATTCATATGTATATAAAATAATAGGTATTAACAACAAAACCCAATCAAATAAAAGTTTTAATTTTTAGTATAAAGCTTTTGTACATATTACATAAAGAAATCTGATGAAAATACTTTTCACTGTGGTTGGTATATGGGTTTTCTTGCTAGTCCATCAAACAACTATAGCTCATAATATCTATAATTTAACATATTGCACCAAATATAAAATAATGTATTTAGGTAAATGCTATAAATCAATTGTGTTTTGTGATTTCAATTAAATTTTTACATTCAATATTTGAAATTAATGACTAGCTTTTGGTCTATTAATAGACACGTAAACGTAAATATAATATGATGTCTAGAAAATTATCTGTTGATACCACTCAAGAGATTCACAGCAATGAGATATACAGTTAAGTTCGGACATTGCCTATATAATAACGTCAGTTATGTACATACTTGTATATAATAAATTATCCTTACATATTTTTATTAATAAATCAAGAGAAAATATTGCCTCGAGTGAAATATAGTATTTATAAGTAGTATGTGATGGGATTGTGTCGGTATTTATTAATGTGGTTATGACTGAGAAAACACGAAATGTATGATGAAGGCAAATAATATGATATTTTGAAATATTTTATTTTTGCTTAGCCTTTACCAAAGGTAATTTATCATCCCCGGTGGTTTCCTTAAAATCCACTAAAGTCTGTACCTTTTTTAAAAACAGACAATATGTGAAACGTATTCAGAAATTTTAGAATTTTTTTTAGCATTTTTAAGATTTACACAATCATTATTTATGTACGTACATATGTATGTATGTATTTACATATAATTACAATACTTACTATTTTAGAGTTTTCTTTCTTATTTAAACGAAGTTCTCTCAACATCTCATTTCGCTGTTCCATCATCAATGTTCTCTCATATGTGTATTCGGATATATCGCTATTCATCTGAAATGAAATATGTATATTACCAATATGCATAGATGCTTACGAGCAAAAGTATCAATCGCTAGGAAAAAAATTACCATCTCCACCACTTCAACATCGGCCTCTATGCGCAAGTGATATAGAAAAGTTTTTAAGTCTTTTTTCATTTGGATTGAATTGTCTTCCATTTGAGCCACGGTGAAAATTCTTAATTTGCAGTTTCGCCAGGTACGATGTTGTTTCAACAGGAAAGGCAATAACATAAGCAGGCCACCATCATGCACTATCCACCAAATGTCAATATTGCCTCCGATCTGATAAGATACAATTTATGAAAATATGCACTTTTGTGCCTTTAGATTTAATACATATTGTTAATTTTACATTTAAAGGAACTAGACTAAATCAATTTATACAACAAAAAACTTTTCAAAATAATCTAACAATAAATAAGTTTTAAGTCTTTAAAGCAACTGTCGCATTCTCCACTGTTAGATAAGCTGAAAAACCAGTTGACAAATTTCGATTTTATACTTACTTTATGGTTAGATTCAGGGTAAAAATTTATTCCTTTTGGAACTAAAAGAGCCATATGGCAAGCAGCTACTGTTCGAACAGTTTGAATGAATGTTTTCCAGCTTTCGCTACCCTCTTTTTTCCAACTATAAGGCCAACCAATAATAACAGTATTCGGTTTCATACCTCCGAGACCTATAGTTTGAATTCTAAAAGTACAATTAAATTACATAATTAAATTGAGTCGTAAAATTTTGAAGTTATTTTACACAAACATATGTATGTATATAAATAAAATAATCAAACTTACACTGAACTTAATCCTTCAGCTATATCGCTTGATACCAATACATCGCAGAAACCCTTCACTTTCTCATCGTCCATTAATTTCCTCAGAGCTGCTTTAGCATCCACAGCTCTATTGGTAATTTTATGATGATCTCCTTGAATAACTGACACGCATATTGTTAATCCTTTTCCTGCTTTAAGTTGGGTAGCAAACGCAAATATTTTCCTATATTTTGGCATAGAATTTTCATTAAACTTTGAGAGCACTAAAATTTGTGGACGCCAGTTTTTGGTATGCGGTGGACCTTCCTCTAATCGTAAAAGCGAATATCTAGCAGCTGTTAGTGCCATTCCTCTAATCCCATCTCCCCATTCCTTTTCAGCTCTATAATTAATAAGTAAGTAATACGTGTAACACCAATAATAAAGATAATCATGTGTATTTGTATTAAAATTTCTCTACTGAGAATAACATTCATTAGTCTGTCAGGTGTCTGGCACGTATAATTTACGTCTTGAATGACTTTAGTGTTCGTTTGTATTCGTATTTATGGAGGTCGTTAATGACCTTTTCATATAAATGATTATTTCGTAGTTGATGAACTAAATTTTATGTTGAATTCAATGTGAATGCACGTATGCGTACAACAAGTATGTGTATAAGTATAAAAAACTTACCCGCGATATTCAATATATTTATATATAACTATAGCCATTCCCATGGCAATTAGAGCGAAGTACCAAGATGTCATAAACATAATTGAAATACACAAAGTTAAACCAACTAAAGACAACCCCCAATGGTAGAACTTAAATCGGGGTCGCCAGTTGGGTGTTCGCAATAATGTCTGTACAGCACACGCCAGGTTCACAAATCCGTAACACATAAGGAAAAACATAGATAATAAAGGAGCCAGTAGATCCACATTTCCTGAAATATTAATCAGTAATTAAAAAAAAAGATGTATATATTACAAACGGGTAGCCTGATTAAATGTTTGCATGTGCAAGAATTTTTAAACGTATTATTTATACCTATCATGAACGAGCAATGGTATTACCACTAATCCACAGATATACAAGTATAAGCTGATATGAGCAGAATGACGTGCACACTTCATCTTGCATGCCTGATTGCCTGATCGCCTTTGGGCAAAAATCAAGACGCACGCCACAAATTGGAAGTAACTAGCTATTATTTAGATATGATGATTTGCTTTGCAACACATTTTCAGAAAATATTTTTTAATTAAACTATGATAAATAGCAATTAATAAGTTACATTTTTCAATCTTAAAATTAAATTAGCACCCGTTCATGAAAGATATAATGCATTCGGCATTACTGAAGAAAACGTTTTCTTCTTCTCTTATTTCAATATGCATACCTAACAGTATCCCACCCTGGCAAATAACAATTGTCAAAAGTAAAGCCCTTGTAGGTTCACCACGTTTCGAAGATACCGCGAATGGGGCCAAAAATGGAATTATTTCATCTTTCGCAATGGCTTGTAACAAACGTGGAGCGCCAGTTAAACTTTGTAGACCCGCGCCAAGTGTTGATAAAAATGATCCGATTAGTATTACCCACTGGTTCGGCCACGCCATGTTTGCAACGACCAACTTACCGCCAATAGATTGGCCAAATCTAAAAAATGAAATTGTTAGTAAAAAATTATTTAACAAGAGGTATAATTGGAGGAAGGAAACCCATCTTGTTCAAAATTTTGTAATAGGGGCGTGGCACCTGCAAAATATTCCAATTTAGGTACCATATAGAATGGTCGCTCAAATTGAGCGAATAAATAATAATGCAATTTACTGCTAGATTTACTAATGATGATACTACAAAATAAATAATATGCTCTCCAACGCCACAGTTGGCACTTGATGGAATGTTTAGAAAATTTACCGATCAAATTCTAGAAAAGTTGGAGAAAATATCCTTCTTCAATGAAAATTGACTGGTGTAAGTAAACATTCACCTCAATTGCCATATAAATAGCCGGGTATCCAATGTTCGGTTCCATCCGAACTCAGCTGTATCTTAAACATTTTAAGTACTTACTTGTCTCTTAAAAGAAGATTATCAACAGTTCCAGCAAATAATATGACACTAGATAAATACACAGTACTCGTTGTCAAAATAGCGCAAATAGTTCCAATAGGGATACTTTTTTGAGCATCAGCTAAGTCACCAGATCTATTAGATCCTGCCATTATACCTGTGAACATCAGTATGTCAAATGTATTTTGATCAAATAGAACCATTTAAATGTAAATAAAGTAAAGTGCTAACCGGTTACTGATGGAAAAAATATTCCAATAAGTAATGTAAAAGAGGTCGTTATATCAGCAATGATCTGATTATAAGTAGATGGCGCCATATTTTCAATATCAACAGTATTTTTTCCATAAGCAATGAATTGACCTTTCTGTGAATATGAATTAGAAAAACAAATTTACTTATTTTGCATTTGCAAGGTTAATTATTCAGCGTAGTACTTACTTCCAAAAATGATGGTAAAATGTTTTCATAGAACACGCCACTGGCGAGACCCTTAATACCTTTAACTTTTGTAACGTTATTATCTGAAATATGAAAAATACAATATTAATTTGTGGTTATGCACAGGTATGCATCCGCACTCTTATTTCTTTAAACGTACTTGTGTAATATTCGTCGCAACCGTTTTCATCACAAAATATATCCGACAAGAGGGAATCACTTTTTGTACAGTTATCTATGGGAATGTCTTTCAGCAACCGCTTGCCAAGGACACACATGCTGAAACAAGTAAATTTCAAATGTAATACAACATGTTTTACAACAATATACCCACATACATATACAAATGTACATGTGTTGTATGTATTGTATATATATTACAAATTAAGTCTTACTATAGCTTTTCATTCCCGTTAATATTATCAAATATTCCAATATAAACCGCTATTATTGAGAATATTACACATGCCAAGGCGACAGCTGCGAATTTATTGACAAACTTGACACCCAAAAACACAATCAAACCTAAATTGTTATGAAAAATTAGATTTTAGATTTATTAAAATATTACTGCGACTTTTAAAATAAATACTCACCCATGATCAGCAATAGTAAAGTACCGTAAACTCTAAAGTTGTTATACATTGCATCAGGATCTTTGGTGAAATCTCCAAATATTGAAGCCCACGGCGCCATATAAGTCTGTTATGTTATGTAGTAAATAATTACATAATCATTAAAAGCATTAATAAGCACTAATTACCAGCACAATCTCTACAGCCCCCACAATATACATAGCCGCTGCTAGAGTTGTTCCTGTATAAAATAGCATTCCTACCGCGCCACCAAATTCGGGTCCCAAGGATCTATGTATATATTTAAAAATAATAATAACATGCTTTTACGTACATGTATACATGAAATCAAAATAATAACTATGAAGAAGTTTGCGTCACATATGTACATATGTACATATACAAATGTACATATCTTTATATTCTTCTTTATTGGTGTAAGTTCACAACAGTGCACCACTCGTTTCTTCTCTTAACCGTTCGGTTTAGGTCGGTGACACCCAGTGAAGTCAGGTCATTCAACACCTGATCTTTCCAACGGAATTAAAATATTTCCGCTTCTTCTGCTTCAATCAGCAGACCTAACCTACGTAGCTGCTGCCTCCTAATTCTCTAAACTATATCAATGTTGTTATATATCCCGTAGAACTATCGTTCCATTGCCTGCTGTAGCAGGACGGGAATAATGAGCGACTTGTAGAGTTTGATTTGGTTCGTCTAGAGAGGACTTTACTTTTCTATTATCTACTCAGTCCAAAATAGTACCTCTTGGCAAGAGTGATTCTGCGTTGGATTTCAAAGCTGAAATTGTCAACAGTGACATGGAAAGTCAAGACGCGAATACGTCGACTGTTTGTTTAATGGCAGGAAATATTTCCTGTTACCCTCGTTCGCTACCAGATCCATTCGCCTCCCTTTCTTTTCCAGTCTGGAGAAAGCTGAACTAAAGGCTAGGTTGTTGAGGCTGATGTCGTCAATATCCTCGTTTGTTTATTTTTTCTAACATTAAGTCAAATAAACTACTGAATGAAGAGTCACCTTGTCTGAACCTCGTTTCCCGATCCAGACGGAGCTTTTGGTTTTGCTGAAAGTCAGTTGAAATTCTCGTATAAATTTTAGGCATAGCGGTGAATATCTGGTCAGTTGCAACTTTGCCAGATCTAAGGCCAAACTGATAAGCTCCAATCAGTTTGCAGACGGTGGGCTTTAGTTTTTCACACATAACGCTCGATTAGACCTTATATGCGATATTGAAGAGGCTTATCACACGATAACTTGCGCATTTGATCCACCATTTTTGTGGATAGGGCAGAGATCGCAAATGTTCGGTCTTCTTCCTAGTCGGGTAAAGGAATGTCTGTTTCATCGTCATCGATTACATAATCGGGTTCACTATCCCACACTCCTGTTGTTTTCTTTTTTTACTACCATTCAGGGGGTAGGAGAAATTTTCCCTCCATAAATTCAGTATACTCTGGCCATCAGTCACGAGATCACCACTTTGAGTCTTCCATGAGTATGCTCCGGTCTTGGGTCTTGAAATTTTCTGTAAGACGAGGCATTTTTCATAATTTCGAATTTTCGATCATGCGTACATATACCGTGCCAAAATAGGTACAGGACCAACTCATGTCTCCAGCTTGGTCGATCATTATTCATGTTTTGGCATTAAAATTGTAAACAATTAAGCAAAATAAAAAAAAATAGTAAGCAGTAGTACGCGACACAAAACATGCCTCTTTGAAATTTGAAATGATTGAAGTTCGAGCTTACATAAGACAATGCAAACAAGCAGAGCTTTGCGAGTATTTTATATTGTACATAATCATTACTATGATAAAATAAATAATTTTGAAATAATTATAAAATTTTACTTTATTTTTTTTTATGCTGCTTGCATTAAAAATTATAACGTAGTTTCGAACGTAATATTCGTAGATGCTCCATTAAGTAATTCTTGAACAATAAATTAGAAAATAATCTTCCTTCCCCACTCTATGTAGTTTTCTGATGTTATACAGAGCAAATTGAATAGATTTTATACGGAATGTAGTTGATTTGGAATAAACTTTTGATTTGAGCAAATTTTTGCAGATTAAAATGTTGTGTTAAAATATTTGAACACATAAAATATAATAATTTTTTTTTGGTGCAGGGACTTAAGGGTGCTAAAGTCACGCTTATTCTGTAGACTGCCACTTGCCAAATAAAATTTTATATATTTATATAGATAATACACACATATGTGAACATGCCCGCGAATTCATAAGTGGTCAATGGCCTACCTTGAAATCATGAAATAGCTTCCACCGGCCGGCACGACTCCATTAGTTGCAATTGCTGACATGGAGATTGCTGTTAACATTGTCTGTTGATAAATACATAACAGTATTATGGATTTTTTTTTTGCTTTTGAGAGAGAATTCGTGAAGCTAAACCTTATTTTATTAACAACTTAGCAACTCACCACACAACAACAGGTTAATACTATAAGAAATCCACATATTGCTCCAGCGGTTCCCACAACCCATGTAAGTCGAATAAACAGGATAACACCGAAAATGTTTTGAATGCATGGCAAGAAAACTCCGATCAAAGTTCCTTAAAATAGGAATGTATAAAAAATGTAATAAATCTATATTTTCATTATTAGCACAAAATGACTGAAGGTCTTGCAAATAATATCGGGGATTTCTATTAAAATTAAAGCATACATTCAATTTATTACTTTTGTCCCGATATATTATTATTATAAAATATAAAAAATTAAACATTCTTATTAAACTTTTTGGGGCCCTGATATCATCGTATTATGTACTAGTAAACTGTTTGTTTCTGGCATACAAAATACTTACATATTAACAACTTACAACTTACATTTATAGTCATACACATATTTAATTTTTTTTAAGTATAATTAAAAACTAGCTATCAACAGACACAGACGATGGTAAGGATTGTTTTTAACTACTTTGATATGAATGATATGAAAATGTTTAAATGATATTGTAGCGTTTTTCTTTGCTACCCTCGATGATTTCCCAAATCTTTCGAGTCCGATCACTGGATTGCTTAATAAAACTCCCAAGAATTTTTTGTTTGGCCTCTTAACCGTCAGGAATTAACTCAACGTTTATTACGTCTTTGATAATTGCATGCATTCTTTACTATGCCCAATGGCTTATTTTACAATTCTTTATGATACACAATTATTATATGCTTCACTCAGCTTATCCGTTTCTAAAACACACACAGCTCACAGCAATGTTAACTCCACTAAGTTGTCTACTCGTCTCTTCTTGTGATAGCGGCTGCCGCTCTTTTTATACCTGTGGATGACCCAAACATTCTGTTCACGCGCTTAAGGATAAGCTGATTATTCGTTTGCCTGTGGTAGCTGCAGCTGCTCTGTTTATCCTTAACGACGTGGAATTTCCTTTACACTGTCTACCCTTTTGTTTGTCCTTGGTAAGGGTAATTTGCATCTTACTGCCGCATGTGGAGTTATGTCTTCAAATTTTACTAATCATTAGATATAACAACAAAGACCGGTTGTCTTCGGTCCTGCTGAAGTCTTTACGAACAGACGGACATGGCTAAATCAATTCAGCTCCTGATTCTGATACGATCGGTATAAATTTCGATGGGTCTATCTCTTCTTCTTTTGGTACTTACGTACTTTGGACCAAAGTTAATATACAATTTCATGTACATGGAAGGTAAAAAAAGCTAATAGGCATACAATAAAACTTTTATTCGCACTGAGTTTCAATAAAAAATCGGTTAAGGTTGCCATTTTCGATCGATGTGTTGACGACACGTTGAAAATATAGAAAACAATTGGAATATAAATTTAAAATATTCTATATAGTTTTTTTTCCACAAAATTTATATATTTTACTCAATACCATTTTGCGTGTATACTTATATATATATATATGTAAACGGGCATTTTCCTCGAACCCGTCGATGAACTTGACACCAAATTTTCGAGTATTAGCAACTTAAGTTGAATTAATCACGGTGTCTATGTTTGTCTCCATTGAAGATGGTTGCCTTCACAAAACTAACTGACATATGTAGATCCAAAAAACTTTTAGTATTACCGACATTTGTCTCCGTCTAATTTGAAAACTTTCATACACTCTGAGATAGATATATTTTAATGTGTGATGAATACTTATAAACATTTATTAACATGTATACACAGGTGCACAGTCGGCCTTTTCTTTAAACTATTAACAATTTTATTCGATCAATAATTTATATTTCATTTACGTTTATTTTATACCGGTATTTAATTTGGACTAAAGGAATATAATAGAAAAGAGAACACATGTAACTATGTATAAGCGCTAACTTTCCGTAAAGGCAGAAAAGCAAATGCGACCAACCATATCAGAGATCGTAAGCAACGCAATCATCGTTTAAGTTTGCTCATCATATAAGTAATGATGCCTCAACAAAAAGCGTGTGCTATCATATTTCTTTAATCTCACCCATGCGAGCTGCAGGTGCAGCTGTTTTAGAATCCTGGTCAGTTGCTGATGGTATGGTGTTTTCATAATTGGCAAGTGATGAAATAAATGTCGATACATGTGGCCTGGTTTCCAACTCATCATCGTATAAGTATAAGTTTGCATCGATGTTAGATTTTTCATTGCTTTGTTCGTTCTGCGTATTCTCGCAAGGATCTATAAAAAAAAAAATAGATAGCATCAATAAGTACTTAAAAAAAATTAATGAATTAAAAACATAATTAATGAAAGAACAGTACATTACGTACTTAGTTAATATGTTAATATGAATAAATCTTGGATAAATTTTGCAGCTTTTTCTATTGGCGTACTTACATATATACATATGTACATATGTATTGGTATAAAATGTAACCGTTATTCAAATATTCAAATCTTATTAGGAATATTGTAATATTTGTCGGAGGTCCTTAACTGGCGGCCGCAATAGCCGAACGCCAGGTTTCGAGTGCAGGTCTGACTAACATCCAAAATTATAGAAAATTAAATTTTGTAATAGCAGTCGCCCTTCGGCATGGAATGTCAATCTCTCCCAGTATATTTCTGACATAAAATGAAAAATCTCCTTATAAAAATTCATCAGTCGTTCGGAGGCGCCTTAGTGTAAGCAGTTTCCATTTGTTGGAAAAACATTAAAACGCACACCACAAATTGGAGGAGTAGCTCGACCAAAAAACACTTTAGCGATTACAAAGCGCCAATTATATACTTAACTTAAAATATATTTATAATTAAATTCACTTATGTCACCCCAAAACTCAATAAATCTATTATCAATATTATTAATTAAATGCCGAATTCCCAAATTTGTATTAAAAATCACTTCACCAACCTTTCAGGAAACTTTAGTTTATGTCCCTACAATATCGATGGTTTCATTCACTCTCAGCTAACAGCACATGAACTTTTGACTTATATTGAGATATATTGCAAAGTAGTGCAAATAAAAAATTCTAATTTTTTAATAATTTAACTGGAAAATTAGAGGAAGTTTTAGTGTAATTGCTAACTATTATTGTTAATTATTATTTTACGACACGTGAAGAGGGCAACGGCTAAATGTGTTAAATTTTGTTTAGATAAATCAGTGATCGTGTTAAATTCCACAGTTACTTAAATCATTAACAAAATGTAATATCATTTTAATTTAGTATACCGTCTGATAAATGATCTGTTAAAATTTGAATAAACGTTTATCAAAGAATTGACATCCATGAGTAAAAAGTTAATGGAAATACAAAGGAATATGTATATAATTGGCGCTTTATAACCGCTTAAGCTACAAGTACTTTCTAATAATTATTTAAGCCTTAATAGTTTTAACCCGCCTCAAAATGGCAATGGGAAGAAGAATTAGAAGCTTTATTATGTCAGAACAATAATCTATGCTTTGAAAACAAACTTAAAGTATATGAACGATATTTCATTTTCTTTTAAAACGAACGTGTCAATATAAGTTAGACCGGTTATGTAGATGTACCTACAGAGGTAAATATCTTTAGTGTTCCCCTTGCCCTATACAATCACTTGTGCATATGTTCATATGTATGCGAACCTTTTAATTTTCAAATAGTTGTCTTTCATACAGTTTTATAAATACATACATACATACATGGTTACTTTGTATGTCAAATATTAAGGATTTTGTTAGAATCATATTAGTGAACTTCGACTTGAAGAAATCAAAGGTTTAAACAATTGTTAAATATTTAATTATGTATGGATGTTTTTTCATTCATTTGGCGTAAACTTTATACAACTAAACGTACTTAATACATATGTATGTATTTATGTATATTTACGTATGCATAATGAATACATATGTATGTATAAGTACATTACTTAGAAGTTTTAACTTGCAAACTATTTATTTTATAGACTAACGCACACATTGAAACTAAATTGCTGCAGTTAAGATATTAATAGTTTAATATTAATTATTTCTTCTGGTTTCTTTATTGTTAAGGAGTTATAAAAAAAATTTGGCAACATTTTACAAGAAATTAGTGAAATAAATATTAAAAAAAACTCAGCAATGACAATTGTAGTTGCGTAAATTTATTATATAAGTATGAAAAATTTACCATTGGTATATGTGTGTCTAATAGGTCAATGAAAATTTTATGAAAAAATACACACCTGCGTTTTCCTTCTCTTTATGTGTACTGACATCCATGTCATCTGATTTATTTTGTGTACTTTTAATAGACATTTTATTGGGAATTTAACAAATGGTGTATTTTAGATATTAAACGGTCGTTCTACGATTTTAAAAATCATCTCATTTTCTGTTTTTAATTACTTATTATTGTATGCAAATTTACTAAAGGTTAAGCAAATGCTTAGTAAATAATTATTATATTTTCATGTAGTTCACGAATTTATTATAATTACTATTATTTTTTTTCTTGCCAGCTACTATACCATTTTTAATTGAACTTCTTCTGAAAAAATATTTGTTCAGGATGGTGTACAAAACAAATACACATTTTTAAGTTATTAAAATTATGATGCTCCACATTTTTTTAACCTGGATAAGTTCGTATATACATATGTATGTTATACTAGGTATGCATAAGTAGATGTGAGTACATATTTCAATGTACATACATGTGTACGTATACGCTACCGAGTTTACGTAAGTTGAGGTATGGATAGATAATTGCATGTATACTAGTATAGCAATTTAATTTATTATAACCATACTTAGCACGGTATTACATACAGTGTATCAAGGCATCATTATTAGGTTAATGTTTTAAATCATCTTTTAATTTTTCTTATTTATTTGAATATACCGAAATGATTGCACTTTTAACAAATTTTGGTTTCAAACGACCATTGATTTGGTAAACATGGAATTTGTCTGCCATTAGTTACACCCATATTATTTTATAATTTTTCATATTTACAAGGCAGCAAGCAAATAATCAAATTTTATTAAAAAAAAAAAATATCCTTAAATTGAACCACAGTTGATTTCTGTTTGAAAGGTCTGTTTATTAAGCTCCGATATATTAACTTTTGCACTCTTATGTAATTTGCTAATATTTACATCAAATGCAGAGAATTAAAAGCACCAAGAATATTAGATCTAATTTTATATAATATAATTATATTTAGTTTAAGCAACTCAAATTTTCATAAAGAAACTTGAGTTAATTGCAAGAACGGAGAAATACTTTTTGAAGTAGTTTCTCCGTCAAAAGGAAAATCTGTACACAGAGAATTCCTTTACAAATAAGAATCCTTGGAATGTGTATGCTGCAGAGCTTAAAGGTACCAGGACCTGCGTAATGGTGAAAGCAAACGGTGATACATAAGCAAAGGATGTCAATCGTTTTCACCACAGCATCCCTGGACGGCATTTGTCACACAAAAAGCTTTTTATAACAGTTTATCAAGGAAACAGCTTCTCAGCCAAAAGCTTAAAAATATGATTTCAAAAACACGTAGTACATATGTACATATGTTCACATATGCATGTTATAGGTTTGGTCATACCATTGCCATTACAACATACGATGTGTATGTGTATGCATGGATCATCTTTGCATTTCAAGGTCGACACTGATGATAGCAAATTCCCTGGCTGGATCAAGCCAACCAAAAGAATTGAAATTAAAAGAAAACAACATCTATATACATATGTAGTTTAAAATATGTTATGTAGCTAAAATGTAACTCTAAGCATAAAAAATAAAACTAAAAAGCCAAAGCTTTTCACCAATTATACTTAAGTTTTAAATCAGAATTATTTTTATATACATATGCGTGTATGTACGTACTTATGAAATTATGCAAGAGGTGTATACATTATTATCAATGACGTTCAAATTAAATTTTGTGAATTCATTCTCATAACATTCGAAATAAGAGAACGATAACAGTTAATGATGACTTGCTTAGAAAAAATAGTTTTTAAAAAAAGATTTGACTTGGTGAAATTAAACCTTACTATGTTTCATAATATTCGACTTACCATTTATATCATTTAAAAGTTTTCCAGTTGCATTTTCATCAGCCGGGTAAGCATCTGCATCTTCTTCAGCTTTGGATACTTTAAATCTCTCTGGCATTTTAAGTCTCAAAGTTTTCTAATAGCAAATGTAAATAATAGATAAATTGTTAAATGAATTTAGTAAAAATCTGATTGAAATATTGAAAAATGTTAAATTGGAAAATATATATTGCTATATATACTTAAGTAAATTGACTTAGGTAAATTCAATTCTGGATACTACTTCAATACTAAATACTAAAAATTGCTATAAAATTCTATGAATGTGTTTTATGGATCTTTGTAATTTAAGTTTTAGTCATTTCACATAAAGGTAACTAAGAGTTTCAGTTAACCTTATGTATGTATATACATATGTACATAGGCATACGTACCTAGACATTTTTAGCGGGGAAGGCTAATGAAATTATTATATGTATGTATGTTTGTGTATTCAAAATAGTAAAATAACAATAAGTTGATATTTAAATCTTACAATTCGAAAAGCAAAGCGAAATAATACAATCACATACATTTAAATCGAAATAAAGTTTGTAAAATACATTCTGCATCAGAAGATGCCCGTCTAACCTGCATAATACTTGTATAATGTTTTGTAAGGTATTGTATGTATTCATACTTGCCTTACACACACACTTGCAAATATACTCAGCGTAATGCTAGTGGACAATATTTCACTGAAAATATTCAAATACTTATACACGTACCTTTCTTAATTCATTCAATGTTAAGTCTGCAATATAAGTTATTTGTCCTATCGATGTTTAAAATTAATAAAACAACTTTTCAATTCTGCGTTTAACAGAAAACTGATAATACTGAGAAGCGCATGAGTAACACTAAAGAATTTTCTACTGTATATAATTTAAAATAATGGTATTCGTGATATTGGTTTCTTTTACATATTTGTTTATTGGTATGACCATGTTGCGATTCTTATTGCTCGTCAGAAATAAGGATTTAATATTTAAAAGAAATGCTACATACATAGTAAGTAATTCAATCATTTCACATTAATACATTTACAATACATAGAAAAATATGTATAAACATGAAAAGTACCGAAAAAGAGTTCGTAATTATTAATAGTGCTCTCATCATACATATGTACATATGTATATGTATATGTTTATAGAAAAAAAAAATTATAAAGTTGAACTAGTAGTTCAGGCAAAGTTGTATGTATGAATCTTGAGAAAAAAAATGCTAAACAAATAACAAATGAAACAAACTGACTTCTTTCGTAGTATGTCAAACTAATGCACCTATAAATGGATGTATGAAAGAAAAGGTGTATAAAATTTTTGTGCATATATTTATATGTATGTATGTATTATGAATGAAGAAGTTATTTGTATAAACTAAGCTTTGACCAAAGATACAAACGAGTATTCCTTAACTAACGCTTAGTTTTATCATATGTATGTACATATTATATATTACATACATTAACCATGCCAAAATTGCGTAATCTTACACAATGATAACTAAAGAATTGCATATGTACATATTTATGTACATACAAAGCATTTATTTTTTAATTACTTATATCATTATAGAAATTTCTTCAAGCTATCAAATCATATTAAGAATTGATGAAGTGAAGTGCAATGGAGTTCTGATTATCTTAGGAATCCAAAAAATTCACCAATTTAAAATGTAGAGTATAAGAGGGACTAATGGAAAAGAGCAATAAAATAAATAAAATAAACATAAATAAACAGCTAATTAAAAAAAAAAATGGAAATGCCCTAGTTGGGCCACCTACAGGACTTTAGCCACCCATTAATATTCACAGATACATTTTATTTAGTATCCTTTATTAGTGTCAAATTTAAAACACGTTCGTTCAAGGAGAATTTAGGCAAGAAACAGATTTTTTACAATCAAGTAGGAAGTTATTGTCAAATTTAACACGCACAGATGGAAAAGGCTCTACTAAGGACAAGAATAATTAATTACGAGTGCAATCAGCACCCGTCAAGTGATGAAAACATTTTACTTAACCTGACTATTTAGAAAGCGACAATCATTGAATACTTAAAGCTGATTCACATAAAGTTTCATCTCACCTTGTCTCAAACAGATACGATGGATGTATATACTATTTTTAGGCATTGGTTAAGACAGCAAATTCACTTTTCCTGAATTCATCGTGATTTAGATTTTCGCACATGTCACGAAAGTTGCGATTTTCGAATCCGACTAAATTGAAACATATAAAAAAACAGGATTGTGGAAGGAGGTATGGAAGTTCACGCAAGTGAGAAAAATTTTTGACTGCTTTTTGAAGTTTTGTAACCTCTGAAACGATATTTGGCCGAGCTCCTCCTCCTATTTTAAGTTTTAGTTAATAAATTATTTATTAAATATAATAAATTAACTTTTAATAAACACTTCTTGAAGAAAACAACATACGTGGCTATAGCGGAGCATTCAAATTAAACCCATCCCTCTCTTGGCGCAGCTACGTGGTTTATGGACGCTCCTCAAACAGAGGGATCTATGTATATTATATTCTAAGCCGCCTCCGAATGGTAATAAAAAGGATTTTTTTCTGTTTTTCCAGATTAATTTTCAATCTGAAACAATATATTTTTTAATTACTTTTGGTCAGTTTGAAATAAAAATTTAAATAGTATTAACTTTTAATATCATTTTCATTTAAATATGATAAACAAGTGCCGCTGTTATCTTTCTTATTAATTGCTGTGAGCAAATGCTCTTTGGGAAATGTGTTAGCAGAGATTTGCAGTTCGAGATTATACTTTAATGTGAGTACAACTTGACTGGTACTGGCCCTGTGTAAATTTTCTAATGTGACTTTTATTATGACTTTCAAGATAAACATTTAATCTTCTAAATCTATTTGATCCAAACATATTTTATATTAATCGGCCGGAACAGCTTTTAATTTCTTCAGCGGTTCTCGTTGAATCTCCTTAATCGACTGGAAATGGTTCGCGGAGCGGTATTTTGGAATGTTGAATAACAAAAAGTCACACGGAGCCAGATCCAGCACTCATTTTCAGTAATCATGCAACGAAAATGGTCAGATATTAATAAAAACCAAAGATGAATAGATACGAAACTTCTCAAATTGCAGCTGACATATCATGTCGTTGTGTCGTTAGCAATGTAAAATTTCACAACAGCTGATGTGCAAAAGGCATCAGTACCACGATGTATGTAGGTAAAAACAATGTACTCTTTTAATTTCAAATTAAATTTGGTTCAACACGAAATATAAGAGAGTTAGAACTTAATGAAATTTAATATTCGGCTGTTTTTCGCTAAAATATTGTAGTAAACTTGAACATGCCTGCTGTAGATTTTCTTCGTAATAAAATAGCCAAAATTACTTTAAAAAGCCAGTTTTCTATGCTTTTGGCTATCCCATACATTTTTTGTGGCTTATCCTACAATAACGCCAACCGAATAAGTTTACAACAAAATATTATTTTGAATACAAGATGGATGTAAGGACTAAAATATTCATATTTTATTATATTGTTATGATTTCGCTAAATCAACCTCGATAATTTCCCAAATCCTTCGAGTCCGATCACTGGATTATTAAGCAGAAGTCGCCAATTATGATTTCAGTCTCTTAAATGTAAAGGACATTGAGCTTTTATTACTCAATAACTAACAATTCACTTCACTATTTACAATCACTTATATTACAACTTTCACAATGTACTATTACTTAGCAGTAGTGTTATCACCAACGAGTTCATTTTAAGACTGATTGGTTATGCGGTTGTGTTTCGACCTTATAAACTGAATCGGTTGTTCGCAATTGCCGCCTGGAATAATCGAATTGTCCCCGATAACAAATGTTCGCAGAAAAGTGAAGAGAACAATTCGATCATTCCAGGCGGCAGTTGCGAAAAATGGATTGAGTATATAAGGGCGAGATACAACGGCAGGGTCAATCAGTCGTAAAGTAAATTCTTTAGAGATAATACTACTGCGAAATAAAAAAAAGTGCATTGCGAAAGTTGTAAGACGAGTGATTGTAAATAGTGAAATGAATTGTTAGTTATTGAGTAATAAAAGAACATTGAGTAAATTCGTTATAATCAAGAAACAGAGCTTCAATCACGACTGTGAGATGCAATGGAATTTGAAGGCATCGACTTGAACCAATACGAATTCCGTCGCGAGGACGATGAGCCATCCATTAGTGATATAGAGAAGGAAGAGGCTGTTGATTCTGCGAAGGAGTTGGAGCAGTCCTCAAGTGGGATTCAAAAAAAGGCTCCTGTCTCATCTATTGGTATCGATATGAACATGTTATTGGCTGCAATTTCGCAAATCAATGCCATGATGACACAAAAGATGAATGCACATAATGCCAAGATTTCACAAAAGTTGGATGCACAGGATGCCGAGATGTCACAAAAGTTGGATGCACAAATGGTTAAACAAAAGGAGCAAATATCATCCTTAGAAGAAACAATAGCGCAAATACAGCAAAATCTGGTGAGAGACAATGCAAAACTTAGGAAAAGACAGGATAAGGAGGAGCGGATCGAGACCAAGTCAACGAATTGGAAGGTCAGCAAAACAAAATAGCGGAGTTAATTGAGACCAAAGGCAACGAATTGGAAGGTAGTGTCCGCGATTTGCATTTGAATCGTCCAACCACTTCAATGAATGCTCCCAGGGTAAAAACACTTTCCGACGGCAAAATTTCTTTCCAAGTCCTTAAGCTTCAGTTCAGCAAATAACTGAAAATGAGAGAGATGATTACGACGTCTTAATGGATCAAGGTATCAAGATCAATTATGGAGTACAGGAACATGAAAGTACCGCAAAGCATTGGCTATAATTCCACATACAGCAGCAAGCAAGTGGTCCTAGAAAGCACCGAGCTGATCCCACCAAAATCAAAAGCAGTTGCTTGGGCGAAAATTAATAGAGGTTGTTGGAAAAACAAATTGTGGGTTGTCGAAGCAGCACGAAATTCTACACTGGACGTACTTATTGGTAAAACCCTGGCTAAGATACAAAAGAATGGACGCACCCCAGTGAGAGTATTAAATGACTTCAAATCACCAGTAAAAATTCATTGAGGAACTGTAGTAGGGTAATGTCAAGAGATGGAAGCAGTTGATAGCAATGATTCATCTGAAGTCGGTTGCATTGGCAAAAAGGACATGAAGGAAGACATAAATTAATGGACGCAAAGGTTGGAAGGCAAGTGCAAGCATAAGACCAGTCAGCTTATCCGCAAATACTCCAACATATTCGACAAGGATGGCAACAAACCATGCAGGACCAACGTCGACAAGTACATGGTGCTATCCGGTAGTACTTGTGAAGAAGAAAGATGGCCAGTTACGGTTCTGCGTGGTCTATCAGAGATTAAATGATGTCACAAAGATAGATAATACACTAGACAGAATGGTTCTCAACACTCGACCTTAAGAGCGAGTATTGGAAAGTGGAAGTGAAGAAGATAAAGAGAAGACAGCCTTTAGTGTCGCCAACGGTCTTTGGCAATTGACGGTAATGCCATTTGGATTATGCAACGCTCCTGCCATTTTTGAAAGACTAATGGACCATGTGCTCAAATGACTACATTGGAAGACTTGTTTGGTGTATCTTGATAACATCATCGCTTTGGGACAAAGCTCTGAGGAAACCTGAATAATTTGGAAGAAGTTTTCCAGAGAATAGCTGGCGCTGGTCTTAAACTAAGTCCTAGAAAGTGCTCTTTATTCAAGAAGGAGGTCAATTACTTAGGGCATTAAGTAACCACGAAGGGCATTTGCGAAGGAAAAAATAGAAGCAATGAAGGATTGGCTAAGACCCAGAAATTTGCATGAATTAAAAAGCTTTCTTGGGCTGTGCACTTACTATCGCCCATGTTTTCCGAATTTCGCCGGCGTGACTAATAGTCTTCATGAGCTCATTAGGAAAAGTATATCTTTCGATTGGAAAAGGGGCCTTCCAAGCTTATGCGCCTATGCTAGCGTACCCGGTTAAAGGTGCAACATTTATTCTGGATACAGATGCTAGTGGTTATGGCATAGGAGTTGTACTTTCGCAAGTGATTGATGGGCAGGAGAAGATAGTTGGTGGTCTATTGGGAAACCAGAGCGGAACTATTTCGTAACTCGGAGAGAACTACTAGCCGTGGTGAATTGCATCAAACACTTCCACAAATATCTATATGGTCAACATTTCCGAGTTAGAACGTATCATGCAGCGTTGAAGTGGCTATTACAGTTCAAGAATCCCGAAGGACACATAGCTCGGTGGATTGAGAAACTGCAAAGTTATGACTTCACCATCGAGCACCGCAAAGGAAATACTCACAAAAATGCTGAAGATATGTCTCGCCGACCATGGAATTTGGAATGTAAGCACTGCTCAAAAGCCGAGGGTAAAGGAGACATAATAGACGTCCGGCTATGACAATTACACCAGCAGAAGAGTGGGAGGCAAGCCACTTAAGGAAATATCAGCAGGAAGACCCAGACTTGGAACTGGTAATACACGGATTGGAGGTGAACAGACGGCCAAGTAAAGAGCAAATGGCAGCGGATAGTCCCATCGCGAAAGCACACTGGGCACAATGGAGCAGTTTATAATTGATATCTTGCTGTTTGCAAAGAGTATGGGAAAGTGAAAATGGCCAATGCTCTCGGAAGCTTATAGTAGTTCCGAGGTTAAGAATTTCGGATGTTCTTAAGGAATTTCATAATAGTCCTAGTGGAGGGCACATAGACATTACGACAACGCTGAAGAAGATGAAGCAGCGGCTCTATTGGGTTGGTTGTCGTCAATCGATCATTGAGTAGATTGCTAACTGCAAGGAGTGCATAGCAGCTAAAGGGCCAAAATCACGAAGTCATGGGCAAATGAAGCAGGATAACTCAGGTGGACCATTTGAGCGGGTTGCCATGAAGGTAGTCGGTCCATTCCCTATAAGCAAATAAAGAAACAAATACGTTCTTGTGGTTATGGACAGCTTTAGTAAATAGCCTGAGGTCTACCCAATTCCAAACCAAGAAACAAAAACAGTTGCGGATGCCTTCACTCATAATTGGGTTACCAGATACGGTGCGCTTATAGAATTGCACTCAGACCAAGGAAGAAACTTTGAATCGGCAGTGTTCCAGGAGATGTGCCTGATACTTGGTATTAGAAAAACCCGAACGACAACCCTGCATGCTCAATCAGATGACATGGTAGAACGATTCAACCGGACTCTGGAAGAGCACTCGAGGAAAGTCGTGGAAAAACATCAGGATGATTGGGATATTTACAAACCGCTGTTCCTGATGGGATATCGGTCGGCAGTGCATGAAAGAACGGGTCAAACCACTGCGAGGATACTCTTTGGTTACCCAGCGATTTAAATTTTGAAATAACTAGTAACTCAAAGAAGAATTGAGGGAGATCCATGCTCTTGGGCGACAGCGAACTCAAATTATGAGTGGCAAAATGAAGGCCAAGTATGACAAAGCGATGAACTCCCAAGGTTTTCAAAATGGAGATTTAGTGTTGTTATACACCCCCAACGGAAGAAAGGTTTGTTCCCAAAACTTCAATACAATTAGGAAGGTTCCTACAAGATCATTAAACGACTAAACGACGTAGTCCAAACTGTTGGGAGACCAAGAAACAAGATGAAAGTGGTCCACCTAGAGAGGCTTGCAGCGTTTGGAACAGCAGGACGATCAGACATAGATGGAGGGCAGTGCGACGAAAATGTGAAGCGAATGTCAGATGAAAGAGAGAAGCCGATAACTGGCATGTACTAGAGCGTAAATCGAGCAGGATTCGATCATTCCAGACGGTTGCGAACAAGCGATTCAGTATATAAGGGAGAAAATAACTGCAGAGTCAATCAGTCGTAAAGTGAATGTGTTGGTGATAACACTACTGTGAAATACAAATAGTACATTCTGTAAGTTGTAATAGAAGTGATTGTTAATAGTGAAGTAAATTGTGAATTTAATTGTTAGTTACTGAGTAATAAAAGAACATTGAGTAAATTCTTTACAATCAAGACACTGCAAACATAGTTGGTGACTTTCATTTAACAATCCAGTGATCAGACTCAAAGGATTTGAAAAATCATCGATGTTAATTCAGCAAATCGTAACAATATAAAAGAGTTAATTCCTTTTTTATTTTAATTTTTATTATTATATTTTTATTCAGTGATTGAGTTTAAGAAATTCATACATAGTGACTGATGAAAGCGGGCTAATGTTTTGAAAATGTGCAAGTCAGCAAAACTGATAACTGCTCAAATCGTGCTTGGTGGGCCCACCTTATACATTAATGTTCTTTGATGAGTTATAATATCGAAACTTTTAACTGAGTGTGTAGCAAAGTTTATAATAGTAGCAGGTGGCAATGTTACCGATATATTTGAGTATACTGTTTTAAATACACCCTGTTTGTGCTAAAAAATTCTTTTGAAGCAAAATCTTTCCAAAAGAAGTGGAATAAAAATTTTATACGCAGTATTATTTTATTTAAATACGTCGTTTGCTTTAGAAATTTACTGATTAAGGTTTGTAAAAGCTTTTTATTTATATTCGTATGATTTTATGTTATAAAATAGGTTCTGATGACGACCACGTGTTTTTGTGCCTGCTACTAAAATGGGTACCGCTTGGTTGAGAAATATTTTTCTATTTAAGAAACAAAAGAAATTGAATGCCGTTAAATAGTAACTTTTCATTTTTTAGATTCCACTCATTGACAATAATGGATGCTCAAGCGGAAAAAAATGCTGAAATAGATTCGTGCAACGATTCAGATGATGGGAGAAAGGACTCTGAAAACGCAAAAATGATGTAGGATGATAATATACATACATATGTACATAATTATAAGTGCATTTACAAAACATTACATGTGCATCTCTTTTATTATTATTTTTTAGACCATTTGGATGCATGGGAGCTTTATTTCGACGCCAATTTTTACAAGAAATGGTTAAAAATCTTCCAGCTCCGATACAAAATCGAGTGGTGGCATTAAAAAACATTCAACTTGAGCACCTGAAATTGGAGGCTGAGTTCTTTGAAGAAGTTTATAAACTTGAACGAAAATATCAAGAAAAGTATCAGCCACTTTTTGACCGAAGGAAAGAAATTGTCACAGGTCATGTAGAACCTTCTCAACAAAAACCACAATGGAAATCCGATGATGTTGATGATACTGAAACATCACTGGAATTTCAAGAGATGATTAAGTAAGTGCTAATCAATAAACATTTTTTTTTTTTTAATTCTTAAATTCTCTTTAACAAAGAAAAATTAGAGAAATTCCAGAGGATACAAAAGGAATTCCAAACTTTTGGTTTACCATATTTCGAAACACTGAACTATTAGGTGATATGGTTCAAGAACATGATGAACCCGTTTTAAAGAAACTCACTGATATCAAAATTAAGTACGATAATGAGGTAATACCAGAAATATATATATTCAATAAGTGTTCACATATTTATAATTTTTAGCATTCTTATACATTGGAGTTTTATTTTGATAAAAACGAGTACTTTTCGAATGAAGTTCTTACCAAACAATATTTCTTAAAAGCGATGGTCGATGAGGACAATCCATTCGGATTTGAAGGTCCTGAAATTTACAAGTGCAAGGTAAATATCAGGCAAAATTTTTGAATAGGTGCAATATAATAGTTTTCTTTTAGGGTTGCAATATCAACTGGGAGAAGAAAATGAATCTTACCATAAAAACAATCAGAAAAAAACAAAAGCATAAGGAGCGTGGTACAGTTCGCAATATAGTAAAACAAGTACCAAATGATTCATTTTTCAACTTTTTTAATCCTCCGGAAGTTCCAGAAGATAAAGATGAAATGGATGAGGAAACTCAAGGAGTGAGTACACATTCAAATATTTATTAAAACTGATTATTCAAACAAATATTTTCATTTTAGATTCTAGCTACAGACTTTGAAATAGGCCATTTTTTGAGAGCAAGAATCATTCCCAAGGCTATACTTTATTATACTGGAGATATAATTGATGACGAAGACGACGATGACGGTGAATATGATGATGATGGTGAAGATGATGATGAAGATGAGTCTGAAGACGAAGCTGTTGAAAAAGAAAAGCGTATAAAATCGATAGATGATTGTAAAAACCAATAACATTGTGTTGGCAACTACTCGCATTAAATAATTGAAATTAAATTTTTGTAAAATTTTGTAAAAGAAGCTCAGAGCAGTCGCGGTTAAAAATATTATCCACACTTATTTCCGGAAAGTTTACGGATTCCTAGTTCTATGAGAGGGACAATCATATGTGGCTCCTAAATCTGAAATCAGTAAATTCATGCGTTTTTCCTCAATTGGTACCAAAAACCAAAATTACAAGCACTCGTCTATGAACATTCATGTCAACTGGTAGACCCGTTCGTCATAATTAAAAGCTTAAGTTTTCAGTTACAATTAAATGTAATTTTTATTTTTAATACAACAGACATTGAGTTAATGGTAAGCCCCAGGTAAATCCTTATTGTAAGCTTTAATATAAGCTTCATGTAACTTTTTAACAAAGTCTTTGTCATTTTGAATTAGAAAGTTAAATGCTTGTATTAATTGAGTCTGATTTAAGGGCTCTTTTCTAGGTGAAATTATATTTAAATCGGCCGGCTTATCGAACATGGTTGGTAGCAGCAATGCTGGTTTTGTCGGTTTTGGTGATTCTTTAACAAGAAGTTGGCGTAGACGTTCCTCTTCCGTTAATACCAGAGAAGCGCAAGAGCTAGATACCCTTCCAGCGGATTGCCCTAATGATGTAGGCACATTTGATGTACTATCTAATCCAGAAAGGAAAGTCCTATTCAAGACCGTAGTTCCTTGATTACTTTCTGATTTAACTTCGTATTTGCCACTGTTTTCCGCCGGTTGTATGTCACTCTTGGGAGTTTTCGCACGTTGTTGTTTTTCTAATTGCTCAACGGACAATGAGTTCGGTATGACTCTTTGGATAAAAGGCACTTCCGTCGACGTTGGTTTAGCAGCTGCAAAAAATTGTAGCACATTACAAGAAGCCATTTTCTGTTGTGTATTGTACTCCTGTTGAGCCTTCGAAAGCATTTTGAATATATTTAAATTTTCTTGTTTGATATGTGGCTTCTCTTCACTTTCTTTGGAAACTCCCCGTGAATCAACCTTTTGTACTAAACTTCCAACAATAGTTCCAATACGATCACACTCTTCGCTGTTGTAAAACCAGAAGCCTCGGATCCGGGATCTTTCATTACGATACAGTAAAAACGGTGGTTGCGATTGCAGTTCCAATTGACTTGTTATTGGTTCCACAAAAGGTGTGGTGTTGATACGATTATTAATAAAAATACTATGGAAAGGTTGCGCGTTTCTGCTGTATATGAAAAAGGCTCCTTCGACGTCAGTCTTCTCCCACTCGTTATGCTCAGCATTAAACGTGTAAAAGGCAACATGCGACGAACTATCGACAATATCTTTTGCGTATGGATCGACCTTTTTAATAGCTGCTAAGTTCATGCGCGTTTTACTATTTTCATCAAGACTCATTTTGTCGTTTGTATTTTTTAATCACACGTTAATACGGCTATATATTTCTATTTTATCGTCAACAATACCAACAATAATCGGACCAGCAGAGAACAAGGTGTTCCTTATAATTATTATTATAAAAAGGAATTGTTTCGAAGGGGTATTTCAACGATAACAGAGCGTCATCATTTATCGACGTGCAACATGTAATACACAAAACTTATGCCCGTATCGCAACGTAAAAAACAACTCATTTATAACTTATAAAATTAATTACATATTACCTGTAATTATTCTCTTAGTCTTCTTGTCATCGCACGTCACCGTTGCACTCCAAATTTGTGGTAAAATTAATATGTAATAACAAGTACAATATACCTCCTCACATTCTTAATTGCCGTAGGTACTGCTTACGCGATTGTAGCTGAACAATAATGCAATACCCCTTTCTTCTTTTCACAGGAGTCAATTTTTGTCCTCTATATATAAGACATTTCTAAAAAATGGGATATATGTACAAATTGCCATCACGCTGGCAAGAAGTTATAAATAATGATTATATTATTTCCAGTCAGTGTAGTTGGGAACTATGACAATGTCACCCCTGCTCCATAGCTAGCGAAATTCATCGTCGTTTTAAGTTATGACTGTCACTAGAGAGATCGACTTTAACGTCTAAGTTTAATATATGCAAGTCTAAGAAATTTCCCTCATGAGCAACGCTGACGCCAACGCAACGCTAAAATTTAGTTAACTCTCAAGTTTTTCCGCGTTGAACATTAGCTCATTTTAATTTCCATTTATATTCTTAAGGTGCAAAAGCACCTTCGACTACGGAGCCTTCATCACCATACAGTCCTACAAGTAGAAAAACTACTATAGGGTGTTTTTTTATAGAGGTATAGAACTTTAAGTTGGCATTACTTTTCAAGATGGCGACCGATTTAACAGCTGTCAAGTGATTTATTCTCAGTTTGGTTTGGCAATTCATCATGAATAGACTCACGCCTGAACAACGCTTGCAAATAGTGCAATTTTATTTCGAAAATAATGGTTCTGTGCGGAAAACTTATCGCGCACTACGTCCAATGATACGGACCAATAATTCCACCAGCCCATAAAGCGCACCAAACAGTCAGTTTTTCTGGATGTAACGGTGTTTCAACATACACTTGAGGATTACCTTCACTCCAAATGCGGCAGTTTTGTTTGTTGACGTAGCCATTCAACCAGAAGTGCGCTTCATCGCTAAACATCGCTAAAATAGACGTAGTGCGCCATACGTTTTCCGCACAGAACCATTATTTTCGAAATACAATTGCACTATTTGCAAGCGTTGTTCAGGCGTGAGTCTATTCATGATGAATTGCCAAACCAAACTGAGAATAAATCACTTGACAGCTGTTAAATCGGTTGCCATCTTGAAAAGTAATGCCAACATAAAGTTCTATACCTCTATAAAAAACACCCTATATATGTTTAAAAAAACGCTGAGGTCGCCTGATTGAAATACACTTTTTCACTCAAGGATTTTATAAATATGACTGAAATGAATGATAAATTTACAACTTAAACTAAATTGCATGATTCAAAAAATAACAAAACGAAAACAATTCCCAAAAAAGTTAAATAAGTAATAAAAACTCAAACAAAACCAAACCATTTTGAAATATTTAATATAATTCAGGTAAAAGTAAACTCTGTAAACAAATTTAAAACTTTTATCGAAGACATATTTAGCTCGGCAAAACACTCAACTAAAAACTAGCTGTTTTGCTCAAAATTCAGGGAAATATTGCAAAATAATTGATAGGCAACCTGCGGCTCGTTTCTGCGGTTGGTGACATCTCCCCAAATTCGATTTTTCATTCCATTCTATTCTTATTGTAAGTTCTGTTCTTCACACAGAGTTCTATTAAACATGTATGGATAAAATAGTGAGAATGTGTGTGCGAAAATTATGAGTTTTGCTACACCGTACAGCCCTACAAGTAGATAAAGTATCATACGGTCAAAAAACAGCTGAGATCACCTGATCGAAATAGTCCACTTTTTCACTCAGTGATGTAATAAATTTGACTGCAATGAATGATAAATTTACAACTTAAACTAAATAGCACGATTCAAAAATAACAAAACGAAAACATTTCTCAAAAAAGTTAAATAAGTATAAAAACTCAATAAAAACCAAACCATTTTGAATTATATCATATAATTCAGGTACATGCATTCTACGCAAACTACTAAGTCATACATATATAAATATCTAAAACGTTCACAACTATTTAATTTATACCCGCCGTAGTAATAAAATGAATATATACATTACATTTCTATCAATAAATTCGTTTGTTTATTTTAATCTTCTAAAACTTAGCGTAAACTCTGTAAACAAATTTAAAACTTTTATCGAAGATATGTTTAGCACGGCAACACACTCGACTAAAAACTAGCGGTTTTGCTCAAAATTCAGGGAAATTTAGCAAAATAGTTGATAGGCAACCCGCGGCTCGTGCCTGCGGTTGGTGCCTATTCCTCAAATTCGCTTTTTCATTCCATTATATTCTTATTGCAATTTCTGTTCTGCACACAGCGTTCTGTCAAACGTGAATAGGTAAAAAACTGAGTATGTGTGTGTGAAAATTATGAGTTTTGTTACTTGTAGACCTGTACAATGTTTTGTTACTTGTAGACCTGTACAATGTACAAGGTGAAGCTCGGCCGAAAATCGTCTCCGTGGTTGCAAAAGCCAAGATGACAAGATACGCAACCCTTTATTTCGTGAGAGCGCTCAAAAATCTGCATTTTTTTAATAAAATTTCCGAACATTTCTGTTCAGAGTGACGGACGTGAAGTAAATAATAAATAACATAATTTTTTCTGCTTTTTGCCGTACTTTAATGCAAAAACAAAAAATTGTGATACCATGCTCATGAAGGGCTTGTTTGTACCCTTTAGAAGCATATTTATTAATTTTGATTTAAATCATTTCTGTAGAGTTTCTTTATATTTTAGCACACGTCAAAACTGCTTAACGTGGATAAATTGGCTGAGTAGTTATACCTTGCATATCACTTTACCATGGATTTTTTATCATGCTCATATACTTTTTTTTTGCAATTTTTGAATTTTTGAATGCATAATTTAAGTACTCGATGCACGAGTTAAGTACTCGATGTTTCTTTAATTCAACTTATTAATATTTTCGATACTATAGAAGTTGATTTTTTTTCATTTTGGTCTTGAAAGAAAATTGTGGACTGATGTACATACATATGTATGTATTCAAAGCGAAATAATTCCTCACATTTGAAGGTGTTTTTACTTTTCTGGTTCAAACCGCGTCCTTTTTATTCTACTTGATCGGTATTTTCACTCTTTTATTATATATTTCCATTATTTTATTTTTTATATTTTAAATTCTTACCAATTGGTATTTATTTCATTATTACTTGAAAACAAACAATCCTAAAGTTGCCTGGTTTATTAAACATATTTAAAGAGTTTTACACCATATCTAAAGGTATATTTGAACACCAAGCCAATTATTATGGTATGTATGTACTTTTATGTATGTATGTAAGTACATATATACTATATTCGCAGCTGCCTTAATGTTATTCATATTTAGTATGTTCATTATAGAGCAAGTATGTCCTTAATCATCGACTATAAGTAGAAGTGTGCTTTCTGGTATTAAATCAGTTGGTTTAGGGTGCTAAAAGAAGCAGAAGTTTTATCGATTTCGTCAAAATTCTTCTTAACTTTGTTATTATTCCAGTTGTCATCATCCATTTGAGCAACATTGTTGTATATGGTATACATATACCATAATAGCTTTTTGAAATCACATTTTGGAGGAACACATCTGTTTTGAAGAATAGTCAGAATACCTTCAATGGAGTTTGGGAATATGCATCTCCGAATTCTGTTGTCCAAGTCCATAAGAATTCTAAATAACCCAATGAAGTTAAATATTTTAAATTGTTGAATTTACATTTGAATATCAATATAAGTACTTATATATTTAAATAACTTGATAACAGAATAAAACTTCAAAATTTTTTAATTCTATACATATGTACACATAAAAATTTCAACCAAGGTTATATGAGGAACATTAGAAAAGATATGTAAAAATAAAACACTGTACAAATAAACGAAAATGATTTACATATATTATCATTTTCCAACCGATGGATGGCCTAAGACTGCTGTTGTGTTGAATTATATATACATATGTATGTACATATAATTGGCGCTTTGTAACCGCTGCATCTTGATGTTTTTCTAACAAACAGTTTATTCTAAGCCGCCTCCGAGCGATTGATGGATTTTTATGAGCAGCTTTTATTTCATGTCAGAAATACAATCGGAGGGATTGACATTCCCTGCCGAGGGGGAACGCTATTACAAAATTTCATTTTCTATAATTATGGATATCGGCCTTCTGAACGGCATTCTGATTGTTTAAGTTAACCGCTTAGTTATTATTTTTCTAATATATCAAATTCGAACAGTATCAATTTGCTTAATATTACACCAAACTTACAAAATATATTTACATACATATAGGTCGTTAACATTAAGCATATATATATACATATATGTATATAATCTCTGAATTTTTTCGCTGGCTTATTCACACTTGATAACACAACTAATATCGCAAAACATATTGCAATACATTAGTTTTTCTTCTTGAAATCGTGCTATAATTTTCTAAGGACATTTTTATTTAGTACTTGTTAGATAACTCCTTTATCGACTTGTTAAAGTCAACGCCATGTCAATACCAGTTCACTGGCTTGCTGTTCTTACGATACCAAAATGACAGTTAACACGATATTACTGATCATGCAATTATAATTAGAAAGCCAAAATAAGTTACTCCGTCATAAGTTTCAAAATTATTTTATCTCGTCAAAACTGTTCAGAGTATGAGCTCCGCGAGTTCATTGGAACTCAAACTAAAGTTCTAATATATATATATTTTTTTTAACCAAATCAAGATGTTAAATATATTACAAATAAATACGTACTAAAACTACACATATACATATGTACATTTGCTTGTTGAAAAGAAGTTTCCTAGTATATGTACATGAAATATTTTTTAATCCACTCTGAATAAAAATCGTATCATTATTAAATAATAACATTTATATTTTACACATAACACATACATTTGTATATCCATGAGAAATATTTCATTCATGTACATTTTGCATAGTTACCATCAATAAAATTTTAAAATACCTTATATAAATATTATCCGGATTTAAGTTTGTAAAGTCAGCTTGGTAAAGATAAGAAATATTAATTTCAAAATGTGCATGCACTTACAAAAGTTTAAAGAAATGTATACATTATAAATATGGTAAATTAAGAAAACGGAACATAAAATTTTAAAAGTCGATTTTGTCGCTTCTTTTTATTAAGTGACCACCACCAATACTGTCTAAGGTTCTTTTGGGATATGACTCGAATTTTTCATTGTTCGGTCCATCAATACTTTTAAGACGAAGAAGCACAGCTAAGGCTCGTCTTGAAACACTTATATATTTATTACAGTTGGTTTGTAAGTTATTTTCTTCTTTTGGTAATGTCAAAAGTAGATAAATTAATTGACCAAATAAATTGTAATCGTCTGTACGATAGTCGTAGTAACTGCACAATTCATCTACGAGTTGAAGAAAACTTTCTATTAAATTAAATTAAATTAAACTATTTTTTTCATTTTTTACTATTATACATACATATAAATGATTTTAAAACATAACTGCCTAACTCGATTTAAGATTGTATTATTATTACCACTGCATTCAGAGTATCGTACTACGAGTATTCAAATTCATATTAATCACTCAGATGCGCAAAGACGATACAAATACATTTGCCAAAGGATACTATACTGAGCAATTTGAATATCATATTTAGGCGGTTATGTTTATGATTTTTATATTTATTAACAATAATTATCAAGATAGTTTTTAATTATTTTTTAATTTGAGATCGATTTTAAATATATTCCAATTACCTTTGAAAGCTGGATAGTTATCATTATAAGCTGTTGAGGCCTGAGAGTAAATTAATATTGGTTATCAAATATTGTATTTCACTATTAAAATTAATTAAAAACCAAAAACTATCAACCGTAATCTATCCATAGCCGATTTCTATAAATTTAAATGTTGCTCGGGTCAGGACTCAAACCAATGACCTTCCGCATGATTGTACACTGCTAACCAGTCGGCTATTGCGGCCGTCATACTACATAATTTGTTTTAATATTTATAATAATTTGAAATTTAAAAAGTTACCTTTGATGATAAGGCCATCGTACCGGTGACATAAACTACCAGCGACAATAGAAAAATAACTTTCATTTTAATTAGAGTCAAGAATTATATTCAGTTGAGCTTTAGTTCCTACTGCTGCTTTCCAACTTTAACTGCTGACCAGAATTTTGCTGCTGTGATATTTATACTCGAAATCAATTAGATATAGGGTGATGATGCCTATTAATTTTAACTACGTTATGTTTGTTTGTATACGTACATATGTATGTACATATGTACATATTTCATCTAAATGCTTTTGTTGAAAGTAGTATAAGGCTATTTTAACACTCATTTTGGTAAGGATTTACCAAAAGCTATTGGTCTTAACCGAATTAAATAGAGAAAATAACCAATATACAGCCATAGAATGTAATATTGCTGCTGACCCTGTATAGTTAAAAAATATTCTTTTGATAAAAGCATGAGTCGCTATGGCAACAGAAAGATTGTAGATAACTTAATATTGGTGAAATGCATTGAGCATATACGAATTGACGCAGTTATAATGCCACAAATTATTCTACCATATGTTAAATAACCTATCTTACTTTTTACTGTAACATATGAACCGTTTTTTTGTGGTAATTAATATGCATCCTTCCTACAGCTGTTTTGAGTTTTTCTAATCTATCTATTAAATGTACTTTCTTCTTATACATAATTATAAACTTATTTTCCTATATTATTAAGTCAAGTTATTTCTAAATAAAGGGGATCAAAGTTTTAAATAAATAATCGATGCTTCAAAACCGTATAAGCGAAGGGCCTTCGTGAAGTCATAATGCCAGTGACTATAAAGTTGTACTTTTATAAGTTATTCTCAAACATTTACTATTTTAGTTTAATCAGTAGATTTTTGGATATATTTTCTTAACACGTGTAAGTTAATGTTACTAATCTATATTAAAAACTGGCACATATTATGCGGTAGGTAAGCGAAACTTGCCACTACATGTTGAGTCATGAGTTCAAATAATGAAACAAGGCAGATTTAAAAAATGATTGTCGCTAATCGACAGTATGTCACATAAAAAGAAAGAGTTCTCTTGTATATTCATTAACGATTTGAAGGTACTGAAAACTAGTCTATATTTTTATTTTAAGCCGCCTTCGAACGGCCGATGGATTTTTATGAGGTACTTTTACTTCACGTCAGAAATAAAAGATTCAAAATAATATATAATAATTAATAGAAGAAAAAAGTTATTAAAAAATGTCAAAAGTATCCAAAAGTGAAGATATTTCTTAGAGTAAAATAAAAGAGAAATATTTTGGACGTGGATCATCAGTTTTTTTTCATTTTTTTTTTCAATCAGCCCTTGAGAATAAGATTCCGAATCATTTTATTGTAAAAATTTAGACAAACATTAAAAGATATTTTTAAATTATGAGCTTTTACGTTAATGCTTATTTAACTTCTAGTTCAGAATTTAATTGTCAAATGATGACGATCAAAAATTAATTTCTTATATCCAACGTCTTAAAAAAACATTTACAGAATTTCTTTGTGTTCTATTTTTTAAATAAATTGTAAATTTAGCGTTTTTATAATAAAATTTAGTTGTCATGTTATTTAGAAGAGAAAGATTCTCTTTGAACAAAACAATGTTTCTAAGGTTTTTAGCCAAGTTAAAAGTTCCTCCATTTTGTGGTGGTGTTCGAAAAAAAAAGAAAAAACATTGAAAGCTAGTGTCAAAAGTGAATTTGTATTTTACGATTATTGGTTTAAATAACACTTTTATCAGTCATAAATCGTTCAAAAACACTTAATTATACTCGCTTCCCGATGAAGAAATCAAAAAAGCTTTGTAAAAGCTCGGTTTTATTAACGATGCAGATATAGAGGATGAAAATGATGACGATTTAGAAAAAGTTCTTTTTTAATACATAGACGAGGTTGTAGGTCTGTCTGAATCATCACTATTGTCCAAGTCATTCATAAAAAAACACAAGTAGTCAAGGAAAATTTACTGCATCCTGAGACACGGGAGAGTCAAGTTAGCCTTCATAAAGGTCTGCGACTTTGTCTACCGCACCAAGTTCAAGGCAGTAAAAATCTTATTCGCATAACGCAAGGTAAAAGTTTTAAAAAAGGGAAGTTTCTCTACATTTTTAAAGAAGTTCTAGTGAAATTACTGCCTCTGAGACTAGAGAAAGCAATACAAATGACACAGTTGAGTTTAACGGTTTTACTGTTGATATAAATAAGGAAATGGTAAAGTGCGGTTGTTTTAGGATATTCGAATTAAAACATCTCGATGATTTTAGATGAATAGATAATAGATATAAAAAATATTAAAATAGATTTAAATTTGATAATATATATAAAACTTATTTTTGAAGTAATCATCAGGATTTTTATAAAAATAAGAAAAAAAATTAATCGTGCAATAATTATCCGGAATATAATACCATAAAACGATTATTCCAAAGAATTTCAACACTCTGCTCGATTAAATGATATATAAATCAAATAGGTCAATCCTTTCAAGTAATTGGGCTTAACCCATTTTTTACCAACGATAACCGGTAATAACAATAACTATTCAAGATGGACGAATTAACTGTTAAATGATTAAAAATAGTTTAATTGGACGTAGTATTTAAAAATTTTTTTTTTTGTCGAAAATCCGAGAATCATTACATTATAGAATAGTTTATAACAATAAATTACTAGTAAAATAACTACACATATCCCAAAAGAACTCAAATCTTATCGTAAGAGTACAACATCTTGGAAAATGCTAATTGAAAAAACTAAAATTATAATGCCATTTATTGCACAAAATATTTTAAATCCTTTTAAAGCGAAAATTGATTATGAAAATGATTGTGTTCAAATAATTGAAGCAAATTATTTTTCAATATCCCTTTGAAATTCTCCATATTTAGGCATTAAATCCAGTTCCATCCGTTATGATCCAAAAATTAAATTTGAAACTAAAAAGTGAAGAACGTAGTAAAATTGACTAAAATTAAACTCATAATATTCTACATGAAATTGTAACATGAACAAAAAATAAATCGATAAATAAATGATATGCTACAACAATATATAGACGATGGCAATTATTCATTCTCAGAGAGAAGAATACACTGAACATTTTTTTAATTTAGCGAATTTAGCGAACGAAAGCTAATAGAAAAGGAAATCATATTAAGAAACCGGAGAATATTGTGGCGAAAATGCGAAGCGAATGAGAGATGAAAGAGAGGAGCCGACAACTGGCATGTTCTAGAGCGTAAAACGAGACGTTATCGTAACGACCCGATTATTCCAGGGTTTCGTTTCCAAGTAGCAAACAAGTATATAAGGGCGACACACAACTGCAAAAGCAATCAGTCGTGAGGTAAACGCGTTGGAGATTACATTACAGTAAAGTAATAAAAACAGTACATTGTGAAAGTTATCTACAAGTGATTGTAAATAGTAGTGAATTGTAATTGAATTGTGAATGACTGAGTAATAAAGGGACATTAAACAAAGTCTTTATAAATAAAGAGACTGTAAATTAAGTTGGCGATTTTTATTTAACAATCCAGAGATCGTACCCGAAGGATTTGGGAAATCATCGAGGTTGATTCAGCGAGATCGTAACAATATATATTAAATAAAATATTATGCCTGATAACATTTCTGATGTAATACCACGACGAATCAAAAGTGGTAAAACTGATATATATTCAGAACTGAGTGATTCAGTATATAACATCGTTCAAATTTAATTTGATAGATCTGTTTCGAAATACACAAATATTTAATTTTTTATATGTTCTTACTTTGCCAAAGATTGGAAAAGCGAAGAAGAAACAATCAAACAAATTTCAGTACTTCATATAAAGGGACTGGACATTCAGGGATAATACTCAATTATCAAAAAAAAAACTTCGTCATGAAGCTTTGTAAGAATGATCAGGATATCTTTTGCCAATATTTTAAGAAATAAACTTTAAAAATATTGTAGTTTATAAGTTATTTATTGTTAACAATTGTCAATCTTTTCACATCATTTTCTTATGAAATTGTAATATATTTTAACTTTTTTTACGAACGCATATATCGCTTCCACTTCATAAATTATTTTTACTTATTTTGTTTAAATTAATGCGCAATGCATCTAGAGCGTGAATTCGATCATTCCAGGCAGTTAGTTGCTAACAACCGACTAGTATATAAGGGCGACACACAATTGCATAACAAATCAGTCATAAAGTAAACGTGTTGTTGATTACACTGCAGTGGAGTAATAAGAAATAGTAAATTGTGAAAGTTGTTATACAAGTGAGTGTAAATAGTAAAACGAAATAGTTAGTTACTGTGTAATAAAAGGACATTAAATAAATTCTTTATAAAATAAGAAACTGCGAATATAGTTGGTGACTTTTATTTAGCAATTCAATGATCGGACTCGAAGGATTTGGGAAATCATCGAGGATTATTCAGCAAAAACGTAACAATATTATTGTGGCGAAAATGCGAAGCGAATGACAGATGAAAGAGAGGAGCCGACAACTGGCACGTTCTAGAACGTAAGAGGCGATTATCGTAAACGACGATTATCGTAAACGACGCAATAATTCCAGGGGTTTCGTTTTCACGTAGCAAACAAGTATATAAGGACGACATACGACTGCAAGTCAGTCAGTCAGCAATCAGTCGTGAATCAGTTGTGAATTAAACTCGTAGAGATTACATCACAGTAAAGTAATAAAAACAGTACATTGTGAAAGTTGTATATAAGTGATTTTAAGTAGTAACGTAAATTGTAATTGAATTGTGAATTACCGAATAATTAAAAAGGACATTAATTAAGTCTTTATAAACAAAGAGACTGCAAATTAAGTTGGCGATTTTATTTAACAATCCAGAGGTCGTACCCGAAAGATTAAGGAAATCATCGAGGTTTATCAGCAAGATCGTAACAATTGGTGTCAGAAGTGGGATTGTTAAATAAATTCCAGACGATAATAATTAAAAAAATGGTGAAGATTCAGGATTTGACGATACCTCTTCTCAAGAAGGAGTTGGCCAAGCGAGAATTGTCTACAACAGGAAATAAGGCAGAGCTGCAATCGAGACTGCGAGAAGCAATGGAAGTCGAAGGTATCGACTTGAACCAGTACCAATTCCGTCGCGAGGATGAAGATGTATCCTTGAAGGACATTGACAAAGAAGAGGCTATTGATTCTGCGAAGGGGTTGGAGCAGCCATCAGGTAAGATTCAAGAAAATGCTCCTGGCTCACCTACCGGTATGGACATGAACATGTTGCTGGCTGCAATTTCACAAATCAATGCCAACATGTCACAAAACATTTCACAAATCAATGCCAACATGTCACAAAACATTTCACAAATCGATGCCAGCATATCACAAAAGATGGATGCAAAGTTTGATGGATTAGAAGGAACAATCGCGCAAATACAGCAAAATCTGGAGAAAGACAATGCGGAACTTAAGGAAAGACAAGATCGAATCGAGGAGCGACAAGACAAAATAGAAGAATTAATTGAAGCCAAAATCAACGAGCTCGAGCGACGTGTCCGGGATTTGCAGTTGCATCGTCCAGCCAGATCGATGAACTGCCCGTGGGTAGAAACACCATCCTTTGACGGCACAGCTCCATTCCAGATCTTCAAGCTCCAGTTCGAGAAGACGGCTGAGTTAAATAATTGGACCATCGAGGAAAAATCCGCTGCGCTATTTGTTACGTTGAAAGGACCTGCAGCGGATATTTTGCTGACTATTCCCGAATGTAAGAGGGATAACTATGGCGCAGTAATGCGAGCCCTGGAAAGACGCTTTGGTAGCGAACACAGAAGGCAAATTTACCAGATGGAGCTGGAACAGCGTGACCAAAAACAGAATGAATCTCTACAGGAATATGCTTTTGAGATCGGAGATTGGCTCATTTAGCCACAGGGCACGCGTCGGCTGAATATCTCGAAAGATTAAAAATCCAGAGGTTCATCAGCGTTATTAAAGACGTGTACACCAAGCGAGAGACTTATGCGAATCCGAAGTTAACATTCGCTGAGACGGTTGCGTATGCTCAGACACGTGAAGCAGCGGCACTGCTATGTAAGCCGGCCCACAAAGTGAAGCGTTTGGAGGTAGAAACACCAGATGTGAGGACTGAAATATTGAAAACTCTGAAGTCGATAGCAGGAATGAATCGTTGTGGTGTTAAGAATCAAGATGGAAAGTGCTTCAGTTGCGGTGAAGCAGGTCACTTCGCACGCGAATGCCAGTCGGGCTCCAACAGAGAGGAAAGACGACGCAAACGATGCTCAAAAGCTGAGGGCATAATAGACGTCCAGCGAATAACAATTACACGAGCAGGAAAGTGGGAGGCAATCCACTTAAGAAAATTTCAGCAAGAAGACCCAGACTTGGAATTGGTAATGCGCGGATTGGAGGTGAACAGACGGCCAAGTAAGGAACAAATGGCAAAGGGAAGTTCCATCGCGAAGGCATACTGGGCACAATGGAACAGTTTAGAATTGATATCTGGCTGTTTGCATAGAGTATGGGAAAGTGAAGATGGCCAGTGCTCTCGGAAGCTTACAGTAGTTCCGAGGTTAAGAATTCCGGATATTCTTAGGAAATTTCACAATGGTCCTAGTGGAGAGCATCTAGGCATTAAGAAAATGCTGGAGAAGATCAAACAGAGGTTCTATTGGGTTGGTTGTCGTCAATCGATCGCTGAGTGGGTTGCTAACTGCAAGAAGTGCATAGCAACTAAAGGGCCAAAACCACGAAACCATTACAAATTGAGGGCCAGGTATAACAAAGCAATGAACTCTGAAGGCTTCCAAAGTGGAGATTTGGTGTTGTTGTGCAGTCCACAACGGAAGAGAGGTTTGTCCCAAAAACTTCAAGGCGTTTGGGAGGGTCCATATAAGGTAATCAAACGGCTAAATGACGCAGTGTATCGAATCCAGAATGTTGGGAGCCCAGGAAGCAAGATGAAAGTGATCCACCTAGAGAGGCTTGCTGCGTTTGGAACAGCGAATGTGTCTGATCGGGACGATCAGACTTAGGTGGAGGGCAGTGTGGCGAAAATGCGAAGCGAATGACAGATGAAAGAGAGGAGCCGACAACTGGCACGTTCTAGAACGTAAGAGGCGATTATCGTAAACGACGATTATCGTAAACGACGCAATAATTCCAGGGGTTTCGTTGTCACGTAGCAAACAAGTATATAAGGACGACATACGACTGCAAGTCAGTCAGTCAGCAATCAGTCGTGAATCAGTTGTGAATTAAACTCGTAGAGATTACATCACAGTAAAGTAATAAAAACAGTACATTGTGAAAGTTGTATATAAGTGATTTTAAGTAGTAACGTAAATTGTAATTGAATTGTGAATTACCGAATAATTAAAAAGGACATTAATTAAGTCTTTATAAACAAAGAGACTGCAAATTAAGTTGGCGATTTTATTTAACAATCCAGAGGTCGTACCCGAAAGATTAAGGAAATCATCGAGGTTAATCAGCAAGATCGTAACATTATGATCAAAACAGAAGTATATTTAAGAATAGTTGCAGTCTAATCATGAAGGTGTTGCCATACTAAGAAAAATAACCTATAAATTTCTTACCCAAAGGATTGAGTACCAATGGCGGTTTAAAAGAAGTATTTTGTCAAAGACAATTACAACAACCCGCGAATTTCGTGGAGTTAATTGCGGAGTACCTATGACGGCGAAATATTACTAAGCGTTATAACGACTCTTTTGTAAAATTGATCGAGGCAATTAAACATACTTATAAACCGTACTGTATTTCTGTTAGACCTGAAGATTTTATTAGCTTTTAAAGCAAAACACAACATACTTATAGATTAAACAAATCCGTTACTAAGATATTAGTTTTTAAAATATTTTAGATATTAAAATTCACCGTAAAAAATAAAAGTACAAAAACAATTGAAATTATAAATATTTTACGCTTTACCTTTCTCTTAACCTATCTCATGTTGATCAATCTCTTAATATTTATAATTCACTTAATCTCTCTCTCAGTTGTCATAACGTGAATTACTACGAATGGTAGGAAAGAACTTGTTGGCGGACATTGTAACACAAGCTTCTAGCTAACAGCGTGGTGGTTACGTTTTTTGATGTTTGAAATATTTGAGTCAAAAATTAATTATGACCGCATTTCATTCGCTCCTGCGCCGTCCTTGCGAATAATAGGAAAGCGCATATTACTGTCCAAGCTTCTAGCCAACAGATTTAAATATGATCATGAGTGTTGTGGTTATGTTTGAAATGTGAGATCAATGACAACCACATTTCGTACGTTCCTACTCTGCCATTACGAATGATAAGAAAACTAGGTTTTTCATATTTTAACCAATCTTCGTAACATCAGACTTCGTTTGGTTTTGTTCAGTTGATCCTCCGACAGGGTGAAAAGTTGGCAGAACGCCGAAACCGGTTTGTCTCAAAACCAAATTTGACAAGGGACGACGGGAACTCGTTCCAATATTCATCAGACCTCGTCTTGGCAAACGATTATAACAAAATGTAATCACACGTGCGAGACATGAATCTTCAGCATCCTATTTCCATTAAAAAATCGTTTGCAATCTTGAGCATATATTTTGTTTTATTGAACCACATCGAATTTTTTCTAGGTAATGGGAATGAGATTCGCTAAAAATCCTAACATTTTTATTCTATATTTACCATAATATATTTGAGAAATATCCGAGAAATACTTCCGTTAAATAAATGCATCACATTTTATTTTGCAAACGCTGAAACCCAAATAAAAATACTGTTATATAGTTGTCACATTTTAAAATATTTATTTGCTCTATTTTCTCGGTTGGTTGCGAGCCATATCCTTAGGGAAAGTTCGAACAGGAGGAGTGCGAATACGTCTGGCTTCCTTCGAACGATTTCTCACAACTTTTGAATGGATAGCACATGAAACGCAGTAATGCAACTTAGCGTACAATTTTGGTAAAATGTAGGCTAAAATATCCATTTATTAAAAAAAAAAAAAACCAAATATATTATTAATAAACACATACTTTCCCAAATTGAAGCTTCAGAAATATCTCTCACAGCTGCTGCTTCCACAATATTGCGAATGACAAACTTCTTTATTGCTTTGTCCTTAGGAACGCAACGAGCACAATTAGTGCAGCGCACAGGCTTCACATGGCCGCGGTTATGTTTGCAACGTCCTCCGTTACGTCGTTTCTTCGTCTAAACAATAAAAGAAAATAGTACACCTTCAACGAGTATTCGTATAAATTAACATACTCAAATTTCTAGACATTATTTAAAGTTTACACACAACAATAAATTCATTGAACTTTGTGAAAATCTACTGTGATTTTAGTAAATTTTTTTTTAAATCATTCAAAATAGAAAAGAAATATTACGCACCATTTCAGCACTTGTCTTTTTCAACAGGAAACAGAGAAAGGAAAGAACTCAACAGTGTTAGCTTAGCTGCTGTTAATGAAACATAAACAGCAAGCACATACATGAGTAAATTGCATTCACCTTCGTCTACACTTTCATCTATCTAAGTTTACTTACACACAGCGACTTTTCTTGCGACAATTTCTGCGGCAGAGTACGCCCCATTAAGGAAAAAGAAAACGGAAAACAGGACTTCACAGGAAGGATTTTTGATTTTATAGACATTTTAGGCTTTTTTGTGAACTTTTATTTTGGGACCAATGGCAGAACGAAGGGGGAATTTTTCTTTTGTAAACGTTTTAAACCGAATTCAAAAAGTATCTTCGAAAAGGTAAATAAAATCCTTTTTTCTTTTGGTAGGCGTATAAGGCAACTTGATAAAAATCAATTAAAATAATTGCAGTTTTTTACGTGTTTCAAAATTTGTGTAATTAACCATAAACTGAACTGCTTTGATTACAAAAATCTTAAAAATAATATATATATACATATATTATAGGCTCTTTGTAACCGCTGAAGCATATTTCGCCGATCTCCTCCTCCAATTTGTGGTGCTTGTGTATTGATGTTTTTATCAACAAATAGAAGGACCTGCAGTTTATTCTAAGCCGACTCCGAACGGCCGATGGATTTATGAGGAGCTTTAATTTGTGGTTACATGTAATGCGAAAAAATATAATTTTTCAAATAAATTTTCTACAATTTTCGATATTTGTCTGGTTAGGGCCCATAATCCTCCGCATGGTAACACACACTATTAACCATGCAGCTACCACGCGCACTTTAATTTTTAATGTGTAAATATGTATTATAAACCGCTTTGCCACAGATAAAAAACTAATATATAGGCCAATTTCGTAACGATGATTTATTGTATACGATCGTTGGTCATATTTCTGACGATACTAGGTTTCTTGGCTGTGATCTGGAAGCCAGCATTTAGTCATAGTTTTTTAAAGCCGTCTACCCAAAGATACCTCCAATTGTGTTACTGATATTAATATCCTGATCGCCATTCACTTCGAGGAAATATATACACAGAACAAAAAGGTGATAAGTCCCAAAAACATTTCCATGATTTAAAAAACTTTTAGAACTGTCTGAATAAAATTATGAAAATGAATTTTAGCTTTCTGAATCTGAATTTAATTTTTCCTAACTAAACTCATAGGCATAAGTCAAGCTTAATGCGACGATTATGTGAACATTGACGTGACGTTAATTCAAAACTTTTTGTAGACCAACTTCATAAATTTAAAATAAAAAAATTGTTTTCAAATTATTTTCTGTCTTCTAAAAAAGGTTAATTGCCAAAAAGTAGTCCTCTAAACATACTACTTTGTTAAACAAGCAGTCTAAAACCTTGTTCGGACTGACATGGCTTTCAAGTTTTCGTAGTAATAATTGGTGTTGGCGAGAAAACTTGTTTTTGCGAAATATTAAAACCACCAAAAAATTCATGTGTCATTCATTCCAATTGGCGCCTGCACTACTTTGATCGATATTTTTGTCATATTTGTTTTTAAAATTATCTTTTAGATTTTTGCGTTAAAATGAAAATAACAATAAAAGGTAAAGAGTGAAATGAACACGACGACGGTGACGTATATAAATTATTTAATTCGGAAAAGTTTCAAATATTATATGCATGTTTTCAAGACTTCCAACATAGGGTCTAAATGCTCAATCCGATACATTGGCTATCAAAATGTTTTCGTGTCGGTCCGAACGAGGCATTATGTTCATGAGCTACAAAACTAGGACATCAAAAACACATAGGCGAGGTTTTGAAGAATCGATTCTGTAGTACAGAAACGATTTATAATCAAATCGATTTTTATATAAAATTTAAATCGATTTTTTATTTCTCTTACAATGTCTAATATATAATAAAAGCACGGGGAATTTTTTGTAATGCAAAGTGGCAGAAATACTTTTGGAATTGAATAAAGTAAGTAACAAGCATATTCATATTAGTTTCACTAAGAACTTTTTCTTATTGCAGTTTCTTCCGAACTTATTGAAGCGCAATGGCATTTGCAATTTTTTCTCATGTTTCCAATTGCATAAATTTGTGCCCTATTCAAAGAGTTGATTACAAAAGAACTCTACGACTTCTTCGTGTACTGAATGACAATTGCATCAATTGTAGTCAGAGTAGTATTGCTGAGAAAACTAATAGTACAATTTTTATGAACAACAAAATAGACTTTTATAATGCGGGCTATAATTACAAAAATATTCGAATTTTCCATAGGGGAAACAGTCTGTGTTCAAAGAATATGACTCAACCGAGACTAGAAGATCTAGATCGCGCGTTTAATGTTCTTCAAGAAACTTTGCCCAAATTATTTGTAGAACCTCTTGACTATTCAATCTACAGTCCTAATCTAATATTTGAAAATAACATTACCGGTAAACAAACAATTGGATTGTATCACTATGTAAAACAAATTGCCCTTCTACGCACGGTAGGTCATATAAAATATGCTTACGTCAAATTTGAAGTGCTTAAAATAACAAAACACACCGAAGACTTTACGGTGAAAATTCGGTGGAGGGTTCGCGGAATATCTGGATTAAAAGTTATGTTTTCATTTTGGAAATATAAACTTTGGCAAATAAAGGAACTTTTTGAAGAACAGGAGTCTTGGTATGATGGATTTTCAATTTGTTATTTGGGGCCCGATGGGCTTATCCATAAACATGTAGTCGACAGAGTAATGCCCGATGATAATAAGCAAAGAATAGAATCCAATCCTGGAGCAGCAACTTTACCTACGGGCTCCGTTGTCGCCTCATCACCGAAACTGTAAATATAGCTTATTAGATATTACGGTGTGCATATATTTATTTGATGTATATGTGTTTTTTGATCCAAAAGTAAAGGAAGAACTAAACTTTGGTTATCAATAGCTTAATATAATGATTTCTACATTTTTTAGTGCATTCTTTTTGTAAGGCTCATTTTTAATGTTAAAAGAATATACAACATAAGTTTGTATTAATAAATGACAGAAAACTTTAGTATTTGTATTTGCTTTACAATAAACCATTTGATTATACTTTATTTAACGTAAAGAGAATAGACCACTCATTCTTGGATAAGATTTGTTGAAGTCAAAAGACTAATATCACAGATTGAAAGCTGTTCCAAGTTTCATTAGCATACTCTTCCATAAAGTATAGTGAAGTAGTTAATTTATTTTCAAATTTTAATCGATTAACTAAAATGATTAAGAATTCTTCAGCAAAAGTTTTTCAAGCTTAAAATTTACTTGGGGAAAAACTCATGTTTTTAAAAAAAGCTTATAATCTTAGGAAAAAATTCAGTTTCCGAATTTTACTATAAAAATAAAGAACAAATATAAAAATTCCCAATAGGGATGCTGATATTTCAATATCGTTTACATTGTTAAGTGACTTATCGACTAAAAGTATCACAAAAGCATATTACTACGTTCGAGGTTACACAATTATTAGATCTGAGCATACAAAATTTTTATGTTTGTCAATAGAAACCACAATTTGTATAAAAAATTAAGTTGGCACAAAATTTCTATCGCCGAAATATATTAACACAACGTCGAAAGTTACTCACTTTGTTAAAAATTTTCATAAACAATTTTCTATACTCGGCGTTGTACAATTGTTTCAATAAAAGATTTTTTCCTAATTTTTTTACTTGTGGTCAATCTTAAGCTGCGAAGAGAGTAAAAAAAGATAAAAACATATAAGCAATTTCGAAGAAATTTAAATTTTGATATCAGGGGTTGACCTTAAATCGCGTAGGCGTGGGGTTGGTTTATATGCTACGTTGTATTTGTTGTTCTTGTAGCGGCTACCGGCAGAATAGTTTACGACCGTGACAACTCCCAACTCCCACGACAGCCGGTTCTACGCACCGGATTTTATCCGGCCAAGGGCTGTCACCCTTTCGGCGATGCCGCTACAACAACAACAACAACCGTGACGGGAAACCTCCTGATGGCGCCGGAACACCACTTACAAAGTGAAACATCCATGCTCCCAGTTAATGAGCATAATGTTATGCTGTGTAAGCAATACCTGATGGGATGCTACCGTATGGATTAACCTAACAGGCACCTTTTGGAAGCCGAACCACCACCTAGGCACATCAGGAAGGGAGTACTTGACTACCAGGACGACATACAGCAATACAGACAAGACCCGCTGGACAGGACGGCGTACAGACAGGCCATCAACACCATTCACCGAGAGTCTGTTAACACCTTCTTGAACTCTCTTCCAGTGAATGATGTTCTCGAAGTCAAACCACCACCCATCGCAGAACAAGAGCTCGAGTTGCCTCGTGAGACCCGCGTAACCCTGGCGCAATTAAGATCTGGATATTGTAGTAGGCTTAACTCCTACCTATCCAGACTCGACCCTGACAAACACAACACATGTCCCGCATGCAAAGAATCCCCGCACGATATTAACCACCTCTGCATGCCCACTTAACCCGGCTCATCTAACACCCCTCTCCCTTTGGTCCGAACCCGTCGAAACCGCACGTTTCCTGGACCTCCCGTTAGATGATCTCGATGACAGAAACTAAACTTTCCTGACCCTAAACGAGGCTGGCGTATGCCGTTACAACAACAACAACAACCGGCCGACAAATTGCCTTGTATGTTACCAACAGCGTTTCTTTGGCTTTACTCAAAGTGCTGCCGGCTAGCAATTTGACGATTGAAGGAGTGCAGGCTGTCAAATGTGACTCTCAATAACTTGGGGCTGTTAATGGTAGGAATTTTTAAGTCATCGACTTTTACATTGAGCTCTATCCGGTGCTCCTTCGTCCAGATGGTGAAAAAGGTGGTACACGATTTTGCTGATTGTAGTTATAAATGTCGTGCAGGGAAGAAGTGGAAAAGGTCGACGAGCTAGCAGTTTACTTTCGAACAAATGCCATCAATATCTTGCCCAAACGCCAATATCGAACAGTTATCGACATTTGAGATCAAGGGGGCGCCCTTTGATGGTTGAGAGTGCCCCGAAATATTAAAATTAAACAGCATCGGGGAGAGGACACCACCCTGCGGTACCCCCTGTTTAATTTTTCGTAGCTTTGAAGTTTGACCTCGAAAGTCAAGCCATGATTGCCGACTACCAAGGTTATTCATGGTCCACCTTTTCAACGCTGGCGGTAATAAGAAATCTTCAATGTACGATAGTAGAACTGCGTGATTGACCGTTTTGAAAGCTTTCGACAGGTCCAGTGCTACTAAGTCTGTTCGTGCACTGGACCGATTTTAGTTGAGGCCATGAACTACCTGGGTTATGATGGTGTGTGAGGGACGGGCACAGCAAGCTTTCAATTGTCTTTGCTACTGGGGAGAGGAGAGATGTCGATCTATAAGCCTTTCTTTTCCGAATTTCCCCCGCTTTAGTAGCGGGACAACTCTGCCCAGTTTCCACATGTCTGGTATAATTTGTGCGGTCAAAGACAAATTGAGGACCTTAGTGAGATAGTTCGATCCCGCTGGACTCAAATAATTTAGCAGCAGCATAATTTTTTTTCTGGTCCGATGGATTTGCAGAATTTTGCCTTTCCTCTTCCCTGGAGAAATCAAGCAGCACTAGTGCTTATATCAGACAAGAATTGGAAACGACTTGTACCTGTCACAAACAACTGCCAATTCAGTCCTAAGAAGCTAGGGAATTTCTAAAAAAAAAAAAGAGACTTATTTTTACTACAGTAAAAGGAATCATCTTTTGGTTATATAATGATTGTAGTTTGCATTTTACAATAAAATAAAATCTTATTTTCATTTCAAAAATCATTCCTAATAAATTAAATCAATAGAGAATGAGAACTAAATTTGCAAATTATAAAAAAATTTATTTAATCATGGGCAAATTTAATTATCAGAAATTGGATCGCTTATTAGCGACGTCGACAATGAAGATGATTTTGACAATACCACATGTCTGTCAATTGCTGTAAATAATTATCGTTATTAAGTATACAAATTTGAAATAAATTACCAATAAGTAATTTAAATAACTGATTTGAAATTACTTTAAATAATACTTTCCACTTACAAAAAAGTGTCAATGATAGTCATAATCTGAAATTTATCGATAGTTCTTTCGGTCAGGTGAGAACCTTGGCAGCTCTGTGCATAATATTTCATATATTCAAGTTGCATTATGTGCGTAATTTAGTTAAATTTTCACACCGACAGATTGTTGTCATTTTAAGTAAATTTAATGGTGCGTCGTCGTTAAGTCAAAGATAATCTTTGGTTAAGTGAACTGTAATTAAACGGAAAATGATTGCATGAACGTGAACGGAAAATAATAATTTTAGTATGAGTTTTAAAACAGAAAACTCTGACTCCGTCGGTAAATATATTTGAAATGAATATTCGCGAGATTCATTGTGGGCGCTTGAAGCCAATTACTTATTCCAAAATTCTTATGTTTAATATAAAAGATATTTACACATACACATCCATACATATATGTAGCATATACTAGTTTATGGCCTGAGGTGCATTAATTTTTTGACATCGAAATGTTATGTACTTCTACATTTATATTTTCGGTCTATATATTTATTCATATATATATACTTTTTTAATTTTTTTTATTGTGAGCGTGAAATATCCAATTTGGCAATACTTATTTGATAAGATTATGAAATAAAAAATAAGGGTATTCTTCGTTAGTAGTATACTGGATATAAATGAAAATATGTACATATTTGGATATAAACTAGAATTTTGTTCGCGACTGTTCATATATTTCGTAGTGTATTGCCAAATGTATAGAGATAGAAAGTTAAGTTTACGAATTTTAGCCCTATTGTTAACATTGTTATATTACTGAGGTGAAATTAATATGAACTGTGGTTATATTTTTAATAATAACAACTATCGGATCTATGAATATATGTGTACATATGGCGTATGTATGTAAATAAATTATTTAAAAAAATTCTACCTAAATATGTATGTATGTATTTGATCTTTAATTTTTTTTACTTTTTAAGAATTCAGCGGAAATATATTTACCAAACGTTTAAAAATATTAGAATCGTTGATTTTTCAAAAAGGAGTAACCAATGGATTGTTGACAGCTAAAAGCTATTTACAAGAAAAAACGGAACTCCTTTCAAACGTAGATGGGAAAGCTATTTCGATTGAGACATTGTTAGACGCCTTGCTTGTACTTTATGATGAATGCTGCAATTCGTCACTACGACGAGAAAAAACTTTAGCTGATTTTATCAAATTGGGTGAGTATTTAAATTGACTTAAAACTGAAAACTGCGGGTTTGGGGTTTATGTATTCACCCGCGGTAAGACATGCCTATTGGATTTTTACCCGACCAAGAACTGCCACTTTCATTTGGGGAATATTTTTACGATTACAACAACAACATTATACATGTCATGAAGGGAAGGTATGGATTAATTATTGGTGCACCACAATTTGAAGCACTTAACAACCAGTGAATTGTATTTACTAGTTGTTTGAATTTTAATGGAGCAGGTTATATGAGGAAAAATGTAAAAACTTCCTATGAGTCAAGTTGTTAAATCAGAGCGATTCTCATTTATGTGTGTATCGGTAGAGTGCTTTAAAAATTTGAATATAATATCTTTACATTAATTTGCTTCCCTTTGTGAAACTGGAGGTGAAAAAGTATATAGTTAATAACTAAACTAAAATTGTTCAACAACAACAAAACTTCAAATACTATATAATAAACTTAAGAAATTTTCTATACATACCAATATCGTAAGACTACCAATAATGTATTTTATGCTTACATATTTGTAGTGAAACCAGTCGCGACGTTATTTAAACAACTCCGTTTATGTAGAGATGATTTTGAAACTATTAAAATCATTGGACGTGGCGCCTTTGGTGAAGTATGTGTGGTTCGGATGCTCGCAACGCAGCAGATATTCGCAATGAAAACGTTAAACAAATGGGAAATGCTTAAACGTGCAGAAACAGCGTGTTTTCGAGAAGAACGCGATGTTTTAGTTTATGGTGATAGACAATGGATAACAAATTTACATTATGCATTTCAGGATGACAGTAACTTGGTGAGTAATGCTCTATGAAATATTGGTTTCTAATATATTTTCGATTATTAATTTTAACTTTTCATCAGTATCTTGTTATGGACTATTACTGCGGGGGAGATTTGTTAACTCTCTTAAGTAAATTTGAAGATCGTTTGCCTGAGGATATGGCCAAATTTTATATTGCTGAGACCATTTTGGCGATAGATAGTATACATAAATTACAGTATGTACATCGTGATATAAAACCGGATAATTTGGTGCTTGATATGAAGGGTCATATTCGCTTAGCTGATTTTGGATCTTGTTTGCGCATTGGATCAGATGGAATGGTTCAATCCAACGTTGCTGTGGGCACTCCCGATTATATTTCACCTGAAATTCTTCGAGCAATGGAAGACGGTCAAGGCAGATATGGAGCTGAATGTGACTGGTGGTCACTAGGAGTTTGCATGTATGAAATGTTGTATGGCGAGACACCATTTTATGCTGAAAGTCTTGTAGAAACATACGGAAAGATAATGAATCATCAAAACAGCTTCGATTTTCCACCGCAGGAAACCATAGATTATGTTATATCAGAAGCTGCAAAAGATTTGATGCGAAAACTCATTTGTGCACCTGAGAACCGTCTTGGCCAAAAAGGGACTGAAGATTTTAAAAATCATCCTTGGTTTGCTGGGTTGGATTGGGATAGCCTAAGATATAGCCAGGCGCCCTATATACCTGAAGTATCAAGTCCAACTGACACATCTAACTTTGATGTGGATGACACAGATATGCATTTATCGGACACTGTTCCACCAGCAGCAAATCTTGCCTTTTCAGGCCTTCACCTACCATTCATTGGATTCACTTTTACACAATGTAGTTTTTTATCTGATTTGGGGAAAGTTGAAAACAAGAATGGTCTCTTTAGAAATGACACGGACCGGGTTATTAATTCTGAAATAACTGAAGAAAAATGTAGTCTCATAGAAGAAATAAATACACTAAAAAAGAAAAACTATGATCTTGAAAACAAGATGAAAAACATGGAAATAATCGAAAAGTCATCATCCGATGAATGCAACAATGCTTCTTATGTGACACGTTTGAAAGAATTAGAACAAGAATTGAGTGATGTGAAACGGGATAAATGTCACACAACAAAAGAGTACAGTGAAGCACTGGATAGAATAAAAACTCAGGAAGCTGAGTTAAAAGATGCTATTTGCCAACGAAAATTGGCAATGATGGAATATGCAGAAGTTACCGACAAATTATCCGAATTACGTTCTCAAAAACAAAAACTATCACGACAAGTAAGTTTTATAATAAATAAAATTTATTTATTTTTATTTTCAGGGTTGAATTTTAATTAGTCCTTATTAGGTGGAATAGTGAATGGAATGCCCTCATTCGATTGGCAAAAGTTTTTAGATTAAAAAGAAGCAAGCTTTATATGTCATGGAAATATATTTGAACTTTCCAGTGACATGAATATGATACTGGTATAGTTTTGTAATGTATTAATGATTTGTTGGATCAGGCCGCATCATTTTTTACTTCTTTACTAAAATAGAACAGAAATTTTTGATATTCTTGATTTACTTTTTCCAACTTCTAAAATTTTGATTTTCTACGTCTTTTCCTCAACTATGTATATAGGATAAATTACAAATTTTAAGCGGTTGATACAATAAAAGCAATTTTGATGCTTAACTTTTAGATGCCAACTAAAATTGATTATATGTGGTAACCACAAAAACCAAATTTTTAAATTTTAGGTGCGTGATAAAGAAGAAGAGCTCGAAGCTGTTATGAAAAAAATTGATAGCTTACGGAATGATCTTCGAAAAGCAGATAAAAATAGACGAGAACTTGAATTACGGGTGGAGGATGCTATTACTGACATAGCAAAGGAAAAGAAACAAAGAGAACGCTCTGAAGAATTTTGTCGCCAGCTACAATCGGAACTGCGTAGTAAAAGCAATTCTGACATGAGTTCGGCCTTTCCAGCGAATGAGCCGTCGCGATATGAAATTGAAAGAATCGAGGTCCAATATTCGGAAAAACTCAATCAACAGCAGACTCGATATAACATGGAAATATCTGAATTGCGTGAACAGCTAATGGAATCTGAAAAAAATCGTGACTTCTTAATAATGGAACTCCAAAAAACACGAGAAAAGTGCGACTTGAGTAGATTAGAATCTCAAAACGATACTGTTGATACATTAAGTGAACAAAAGAAAATTTATGAACAAGAGAAAAGTATTTGGATGGAAGAAAAAAGGAGACTTTTATCAGAGATGGAAAATTTAAATGAAACCATAAGACAGCTTCAAACAAAACAAATCGAAGGCCAAAATAATAGCGAAGAGCTAAGGTAATATTCCTATTTTTATATAATTAAAATAATTTTAATGTTTGATTTATATTTTACCTCATTAAATAGGACAAAACGACAAGCTATTATGCAATGGGAACGACAAATGTCAGAAATAATACAGTGGGTGTCTGATGAAAAAGATGCTCGTAGTTACTTACAAGCATTAGCAACGAAAATGACAGAGGAGGTTGAATATCTGAAACATTCAGGTAAATCGTAGTTTATTAAATCGTGTTTTATTTCCCCATAAACTGAAATGGAAAATTTCTCTTACTTATTTTATATACGTTTACTTAATTGTTTCGACACCTAAAAATATTAATTACTCTTTTGGATATTTTACACATAGGATCATTTCAGCAAAACTATGACACCAAAAATTGGCGAAATAGACGTTCTCAAAAACTCGATAAAATGGAGTTATTAAATTTACAAAGCTCTCTTCAGGCTGAGATTCAGGCAAAAACATTGATTTCGGAAGAACTCAGCCGAACCCGGGCGGAATTAATTGCAACTCAAAAGTATGTATATTTCCATACCTAAAATTTACTATGGGTGAATAGTTCAAATACCTTTCTATACAAAAAGTTTTCGGAAGCTGCTCCTAAAAGTGGTTTTAGGTGTTGCAACAAAAAATATTACCCCAAATTATTTTTGGTGAGTTCCGCGGGAATAAAAGTCGTTCCCCCGTTCGCTCTGATATAAAGACCCAACTTTCGTGGCAACTATTGGATTATAGTCGCCTTTTACAACAGGCATACCTTACTGTATATATTTAATAATAAGTTAGTTTAGTTTAAAAAATCCAGCAATATCATAGTTCAGTAAATTTTATCCTAGACATTAATCATATGAACATGTATGTATGTAAGTATTTTTAATTTTTTTGTCGATATATTTAGTTATAAGTATTATATATAATTGAAATTTAACAATATTCATCTGTTTGCATGATTCCATAGAGATCTGCGTGAAAGCCGTAACAGGTGTGATTCTGCTTTGCATGAACTTCATCATAAGGAAAACGAGATTCGCGATATACAAAAAACTTTAGAATCTTCAGAAGGATGTAAGTGTTATAATATTTTTCTCCAAATATTTATAATTTTATGTACTGTTAAGCCTGTTGTTAGTGGAAAAAGCAACCGTTAAATATTGTCAGTTTAGTAGATAGTAATTGAATTAGCTTTACAGAAGATGGTTCTACTTTTTTAGCCCAATATTACATTATGTGTATGCATATTTTATTAAATTTAATTTAATACGCAATATGAAGCATTGAAAAATTCAAAAATTATAGTATCACTCTTAAAAGTCATTTGATAAAAATCAATACAAAACAAAAATTAAAAATCACGAAAATGATACAAAATTTCCGCAAAGCTAGTGGCATCAAAATTCTTAAGCATGGTGATAATTCAATAAAGAGCTATGCAATTGAAGTCACATTTGGTAGTAATGAGCAACATATGACTACTAATTTTTGAATTTATGGTGCCCTAGTAATTTGGATAGAAACTTAAATCCCGCAAACTACTTGCCTTCGGATAAATTTTTTAAACTCATATATGAAGAACTTGCTTGTTCCGACGTTTTTAATAATATTTTGTATGAACCGACTAATCGCGACGGCAATCGAAAGGTACATACATATATTTATTTTAACTTGTAACTCTCTTCATACAACCGAAACAGGTATTTAATCTTCGATTTCAACCAAATTTATTTGTACACTTTTAATTAATCACAAATAATATTTCATTCCAAGAGCTTATTTTGCGTTAAGTTTATTCCCTTTTTGCTTATTTTGGTGTATTGACACTTTTATATTTCTTCTTAATTCACGATTTATAGATAAACTGTATATACAAGATATACTAAACCAATTATTGGATAATAGTAAGAAGATATGTCAAGATCGGGGGCGAAGAAGTGGAAAAAGCAAATCGACAGAATTATGCAAAAACTCGACAATAAAAATTAACAAAGACAGAGTCATTGGACTTGCAGACCCTCTTAATGATTTGATTCAGATTTCAAAACATATGAATGAAAACATAGAGCTCAACGGTATGCCAGGGACAGCAAATATTTTAAATCTGTTGAAGTTTTCACTACAGATTCAACATTGTCAACATGAATCAATGCACGAAGAGCCGCGGTCTGTCCATCAAAGTATATATAGTTTTGCTAAAAAAATCATAGACCGATTTAGCATCTCTCTCTGGGTTGGAGTGACGTCGTGCTTTGTAGGAATAGTTTTGTTCTTATTACGAGATTATAATTTTTCACATTTATTGACAGTCCAAAACTCATCATAAAGCCTAACATCTAAAAAATAAAATCATAGTTATTGAAAAAAATATTATATGTTTGCTGTTCGAAAAAACTACTACGCATTTAACTTTTTTTATTCTTTGTGCCGTATTGAACGAATTATTTTATTTCGGAGTAAGTGTTTATGTTGGATTTTGTTAAAAAAAACCGCTAAAATAGAACAGAGTATTGTAAGCATACAAAAAAATTATATTAACAATTTTGAGACTTACAGATACTTAAATAGTCACTAGATAAGTTTGGCATGAAAATTTTACTTAGCGAAAATTCAATTATATCGTATATAATTTATGCAAATTTTCCTATTAAAACTAACAAGCAGTTATTTTTTCCTGTAATACATATTAAATATTACGAGTTCAAAATACTGTTACTTCAGAATACTATTACACACGCTACAGCATGAGGACATAAAAGTCGCACCTGGTTTGCAATATCAATCCTGTCAAGACATAAAACACATAGAAGGGGAGAGCTTGGCTAAACGTTTTCAACCAACTAAATAACCATCTTCAAGAAATAGTCTTATATTTTTAACGAATTGAAAAATATTTTGGCGTCACGCCTTCTTCTGAAATGCCGAACTTAGTGTGTCTGACAGAAAATTTTATTTCGTTGAACTCACTTTCCTGTGAAAAATATTTGAATTTCGAAATTATTTACTGCGATGTAATTTGCTATAATTGCTGAACGGATTGTGCCAGATTTATCTTTAATTTGTATTCTGAAATTAAATTTCTAATGCTCGTGTTGCACTAGCAAATATTCTTTCTCTTGACAGTGCTGTCAAAGAATTTGAATATTGAAAGAGAAGATTGTGATATTATGAAATCAGAAAATTTCAAAAACATTTTCATGCTACGTGTGACTGCTCTTGAAGTTAACTTTCGAAATTTTCATTTTGACAGACAATTCGAAATCAATTGATTGCTCTGTCTTCACTTAAAAATTTCCCGGAAATTTGGTTTCCTTTAACTTTTCCTCGAACTTTTTTGTACAGACTGACAAGCATATGTATGTATGTATGTCCGCAAGAGTGGTTGTTTCACCAATTGGATGGTAAAAACACTTCTACTTTTTATGGTATGTGCTTTTAGCTAAGTAAGAATTTTGTCAAAATCTCAGCCTTCTACTGTTAAATTGCATTTCACAATTTATATCCATATAATTCGATTATTATCCGCTGTGAAGCAGTTAATCTAGTGTAAATGACTTGTACACAATATATCAGGTCATAACAAGGAATCAAGATTTTTCAAATATATTTGATGGTATTAAAAATAGGGTTTGCTGCAAAAACAAAATAGCAAAAGTTTATTTGGAATCTACAGTTTTGCAAAAAGAATTCATTTAAATTTCCCATTACATTTACACACGGTTTTTAACCAGATTTATTTGTTGCTAATTAGTATATGTAATATATGTATTTTATTTTGTGCTCGATTAAAACTGAGTTATCTAAATTTAACGCTTATAATTTACATCTTCTCATTTCATATCGCTTTGTATTGTTCCTGCAACGATGCGTGTTAAATCGTATTTTCCACTTTGCCTGGTTCACTGCCTAATAACAAAACTAATTAACGCATTGGTTACATATTTTTTATATATATATGTGAATGTATGCTTTCCTAAATCTTCGTTTGTTTCTTCGATTATGTGTCAAAATTAAAATGACATTCAACAGTTTTGGAGCGGCCTTCCTCGCAAACATCCTGTAACTATTTCTTTAAAGAATCTACGGGAAATCTTGAAATTACGGATATTGATGCCGATAGCAATATTTCCAGAGATGTGATGGTAATTTTTCAAGTCAATCCAATTTTATAAAACATTTTAATAATATTTATCTTATTCATTACAGGGTAGTTCATTTAATAACAACTTGTCACTTGTAAACATTAAACAAAATCCCAATTCATCTGCTACTTCAAGTAGCTCTTATGCAATTCGATATCCTCAAAACTCCAAACTGGATTCACTATATCCATATTATATGGTAGAAAAGAAACATTTTTTATCTACAGACTATAAAAATGAACAAGATAATATTGATTTGGATGATATCCATGGTCACCATAGTAAATCAAGTTCAAAAAGCAGCATTAGTGTTAAGCCTCTCGATTTGCATTCTACAAATGTGCAAACTATTAAGGTGCACCAATTTTTAGTTAGGACTTTCAGCAGCCCAACCAAATGCAATCATTGTACCTCACTCATGGTTGGTCTTACCAGGCAAGGTGTGGTATGTGAATTCTGCGGCTTTGCTTGCCATACAATTTGTTGTCAGAAAGTTCCTACGATATGCCCTGTACCAATAGATCAAACGAAGCGGCCATTAGGCATTGATCCGACTAGAGGTATCGGAACAGCGTATGAAGGTTATGTAAAAGTGCCAAAGATGGGTACTATTAAACGCGGTTGGGTACGACAATTTGTGGTCGTTTGCGATTTCAAGTTATTCTTGTATGATATATCGGCTGAAAGGAGTGCTTTGCCCAGTGTGAACGTTTCTCAAGTTCTAGATATGAGAGACCCGGAGTTTGCAGTTGCCAGTGTGCGGGAAAGCGATGTCATACATGCTACTAAAAAAGATGTGCCATGCATATTTAGGGTGAGTTTTTTTTTTTTATTGAATAATATTTTTCATACGTTTGTATATTGTATATAGAAAAAATTTATATATTGTATGGGAAAAAATAGTCGAGCTCAACCAATTTGTTTAATATCAACAGTCTGAAATAAATATACAGGATTTATTAATGTATTCACTTTTGTGTGCTTAGATTAAGACTTCCTTGATTGAAGGAGGTCCCACTTGTAATACACTTATGTTGGCAGACAACGAAACTGAAAAAAGGAAATGGGTAGTCGCTTTAGGTGAATTGCACCGCATACTCAAACGCAATAATCTTCCCAATACAGCTATATTTAAAGTACACGAAATACTCGACAGTTCCCTCACAATAGCAAGAAGTGCTTTGAGCTCTGTCATAATTTATCCCGACCAGTTTTTATTGGGTACAGAGGACGGCTTATATTGTGTTAATCTTGAAGAATGTGGTAAGTAATTATAATGTCTTGAGATGATATTAATTATAAATAAAAGTCAAAATTATTGTACATTCCAGTTTATTTCCAAATAATTAATTGGACAAATACTACAATATTTAGCATATCCATATATAAAGAAAAATTTATTTCTATTCTTTTTTTTTAGAGATAAATCGCATTGGCGAGAGTAAAAAGATCATTCAGATGTGGTATGTAGAGGAAGAGCATATTCTAGTCATTTTGTGCGGCAAACAAAGGCATATTCGATTACTTCCAATAAGAGCTTTAGAAGTAAGCGACGTGGAATGGATTAAGGTTGCTGACTCAAAAAATTGTATTGCGGCATGTACTGGAGTGATTCGTCGATCACCTGCCAATGTTTATGCTTTTATTGTAGCATTGAAACGTCCAACAAATCAAACGCAAGTGGTGGTGTATGAGATAAACCGAAATCATTTAAGACATCAAAAAATGTGCGAATTCACCGTAGCGTATCCAGTACAGAGTCTTCAAATCTTGTCTGACATTAGGCTCGTAATTGGCCATCAAAGCGGTTTCACCGCTTACTATTTGCAGGGCGAAGCAACGACTACTTGTAAGATAATATAATAAGGAAATTTTATTCAGTAAGATTTATTTAAAACAATTTATCTAAAACAATACGCAATTTTTTGCAGCTTTAATACATCCAGAAAATCAACTGTGTGCCTTTTTAAATTACTCGGGCGTTGATGCTGTACGTGTTATTGAAATACAGTGTCCCGGCGGAATTTTCGGAGAATATTTGTTAGTGTTTCAAACTTTAGCTATTTATGTGGATCTACAAGGTAGAAAATCACGAGATCGAGAAATAACTTATCCGGCTAACCCATCTCACATAAGTAAATAAATTTTTGTAAACATCTTGGGGTTTTTATTATGTGATTTGTTTTTTATTTCAGCATATTTAGACGGACACTTGCTGGTTTTCTCAGAGACACATGTAGATATATTTAATACTCAAACAGCAGAATGGGTACAATCTATTGGACTAAAACGAGCGCAACCATTAGGACCGCAAGCGAATTTCGTTTTAACTTTTGTTAACGATGCACCAATAGTAGTATATTTAGCTAATATACACACAAGTATAAATAATACTTTTTTTATTTAATATATTAGCAAACATTATATATATATTTATTTTATTTATTTTAGAAGAACTCATTCACATCAGTTCCGCCGAAAAGACGGGGATTAAAAATACTCGACGACGATTTTCTATTCGTGAAGTAAACAAATCGTTCAAAAGGTAAGCAATCAATTTAATAAAATCCAATCGCATACACACCCACATCGCCTACACTTTCTTCCATATTTCAGTACCAGCGACAGAAGATCTAAAATGATATCAGCTCCAACAAATTTTAATCACATTTCACATATGGGACCAGGTGATGGAATACAAAATCAACGCCTTCTGGATCTTCCTACCACCATAGAAACAGCTGATCAGATAAGCAATCAATCTTTCATTATACGTCAGTCCTCTCTTACACCCCACACAGGTGTACGACAAGCGATTAATTCCCAAAATGGTATGATTTCATTTCATTAATTTTAATATATAATATATAAATATTTCTTTATATGATATATATTTTGTATATATATGAAATTATCATAAATTGCAGGAAATTCGCAAAAAGGTCTTACAATTGAACAGCAGAGAGCGATTGAGGCTGAGCAGCTTCAAGCACAAGCTCGCTCTCCAAGTCCTGTTTCGAATTTGAGTTCGCCAAAGGATTCACCAGACATTCAGTCCTATTTGCCGTTTTAAAGTTTTGCATTGTATTATTTTATATGTATTTATTTTTTATTTTTTAAATATTGTAGCATTAGATGTATTATTATTATTATTTTTTTTTTTTAATAAATATACTCATCCTTCATGCATATGTTACTATTAGAGTTCGACTAAAATTTTATCGTTCTATTTAATTGGCGTAGGCGCTACTTACTCGATTATAGATAATCTAACAATAAGCTAACGAAGTGAGAATGTTATATCCGGACAAGACCTATCCGGAGAATCCGCTGTTGTTGTTGTAGCGGCTCGCTTTATGCTGGTTTCTAGATATACGAAATTATCTACGACTTCAAAGTAATGACTGTTAACAGTGACGTGGAGTAAGCACTCGGGCCCGCTGACTGTGATGACATTGGGATATTTCATTTTGTGCTCATTGGTAGTGAAACCCATCCTCCTTCGATAAAGCAGAACTTACGGAGCGGTTGTTGTGGGCAAAGCCGATTTCGTCTGCATGAATGCATATGAATGAACGCATTTTGCTTTGTTATCTGACGCATGCGTCTATGAATGAAAAGATTTCTGTGCTTTTAGGCGACAGAAGCAAACAATCATTTCGAGGGAAGGAGTAAACGAAGTTGGTATGCATATAGTACGTTAAATAAACGCTAATGCGAAATACCGATGAAAAATCAATATTTTTTTATTATATAATAAAATTGTTGCCATCAGATTATAAAGTAATTTGAAAAACGTATGAAATATATTAACTAGTTTTGTTTCTTTAATCTCTATTCTAAAAATTTATTAATTATTTGAATATAATAATTTCTTTTATTTTGATAACAAGTATACGTAAATTTGTAATTTATGGTTAACATATAACAATGTTATTCAGACACATTTCTGAGCATATTTATTATTACTACGATAAGATATGGTACGCTCCAAAAGCCAATTCTGTTAAATTCTGGTGGCAGTGGTGAAAATATCTTGCGATGTTCTGGCTTATTCTTGACGTTTTCCATGCTTGTCCGCAATTGGTCCTTCTCGTTATTCTACGTTCTCTGGTTCTCTGGTATATAGTAGCACATTGATTGTGGACCTCGATCTTGTAGTTTGAGCTGGAAACAATGTATAGTCTTATTGTTACGATTTTGCTAAACTAATCTCGATGATTTCCCAAATCCTTCTAGTCAGATCACTAGATTGGTAAATAAAAGTCGTGAACTATACTTGCAGTTCCTTAATTATAAGAAATTTACTCAACGTTCATTTATTGCTCAATATTTTAAAATTTGCACAGTCTACAATTAACGAGCTCGCTGTAAAACTGACTTTCTAGCAGTGTGAGCTTATATACTACATAAATTGTTCGTATTAACGCCTGGAAAGATCGAGAAGATCAAGATAACAGATATTCTTGATTCTCACGCACTAGAACATGCCTCTCTCTTTCATCTGACATTTCTTTCACATTTTCACCACACTGTCAAGAAGAAGTGTTACAGAGAACGTTATTCTTTCTTTTCTGAGTGATATTCGTCGTTTCGTTACTTATTTTGTTTATAACTAAAAAAAATTTTTTTTCAAATTTGCGCTTCTCCCGATTTATTATTAAATTTCATTCGATAAGGCATGGATTAGTATGTTTTTTTATATTTTACTTTTGCTTTGACAAATGTTTTATTAAGATTGATGGTTAATTTCTCAAAATTACAATCAATAGCAAAAAATATATATTTATTTAAAACAAGCCCTTGATTAAGAAGTTACTGAACCCTCCTCACATTTTATTAGAAATAACCACGCTGTATATTTCTTTCCCCCATCCGAAAGACACACTCTGTTTCGTTCTCTTCCTGCATCGGTTCATTTGATATACATTCACTGGTTAAATCACCTTAATTATTTTTCAATGTAGACAATACTATAGAAAAATTTTCAGAAATGATTTCAGCATCAAAAAATTTAAAAATTCGGCCGCTAATAAACTGAATTTTTAATACTAAAATAATAATATTATGATAAAGTGCTCGCTCCAGTTGCAATATTATAAAAACAAGAGCTTTATGCACAATTTTCATGTAATGTATATCGAATGAAGATTGTGAATACCATAAGGTTGGTTAAAGTTGAGCTGAGTAATTAATATATGTGTTTAATTTCGAAATCCGAAGATTTTTTTTTGGTTAACAGCATTAGTGACTTGAAATATATCTAACTTGACACATTTACGTTCGATATAAATTTAGTTGTTAATAAGTTGATAAAAAATGCCACAGGCCATGCAGTTATAAATACATATACCTGAAAATCTATGTACGACGAAGGCATATGTGGGAGCCCTTAACCCAGACAAACATGGCAAAATTTCGATGTCACTTTAAATTAAATTCATTATGATCTCTTCAAGGCGTGTATTTTTTTTGCTTCCCATAATTTTTTCCAGCCGAAATACATTTGTTGGCTATGGAAAGAAATGTCCGCATTTCAGAACCTTTGGTCTCCTGCTCATATAAGTCAGTACTCATTCGACTACAACAATAGTAGTCCCTAGAGCCTAACAGACGCAGAAAAAATATTAAACATCAGACAGATTTCGTGTGTATGATGTTAAACATTTATTTATAATATTGTCCTCTGATTTGTATAATTAAAAAATAATGTGAGCGAAATTCTTTATTTTATAAAGTGGTTTATAAATTTACATTTTATATTTTCAGATTTTTTCTGGAGTATAACTGGTTACATATAGATGTGTGGATTCGCGGAATTCAACAAGTATGAATCAAATAAAAAATATTGGAAGCTCAGAAAACTCCACTCATCCTTCATTCCCTATAAATAATACTATTTCCGTAAAACGAAATAGTGCAGCAGAAATTAGTATCAGTTCGACAAAAAAAATTAAGTTAGATATACCAAATAACACTGTTTGGCACACGGAAGGTGCCATAATTAAGAAGCCTTCAAGTGACTGTAGTAAAGATGAACTAACTAAAAAAGGCTTTAAAAGGGAATCGGTTTCAAAAACGTTTCAAAATATCCAAAATCAGGAGAGTGAAATTTTGGCAGAGAGAGGAAAATTACCTTTCAACACCATTCGGAATTTGGCCAGGTCAATTAACAATTCATCCCCTTCGAGTCCGTTGAATACGGACGAATATGTTTTGATTTCTTCCAAAGCAACGGACTGTAACGATGAGAAAGAAAGCGATAAATTCAATAAAAAGAGATCAATTTGCGACACAGGTAATGCGCTCGCGCACATAAATACAAGTGAACGCAAGGATATTAATTCCAAATGCACCGCTCAAGTAGATTCCATTGAGGGAGCCTTATTGTCAATAAATCAAGATTGTAATATTAACGAAATGGATGTGGTCATGTTGTCTTCTTCTCAAATTTCGGATAATAATTGCCACTCAGTACCGCCAACTCGCATCGTAGCTTCCAGTGCCAATGTTATGCGACAAGGCACGGTGACTTATACGCGTATAACAACTGCAAGTACAATATCAACCGGTTTACAATCTAATGCCACTGTATTGAATCGTAGAAATATTTCACCAAATTTGAAGAACCAGCAAGTCATGGTGACAACTAAAAAACTTCCTTCGGAGGTTACTCAAACCACAGCAAAGGTTTCAATTGGTAATACTACTATATCCGTGCCATTATTAAAGCCACTCAATTCTTCGCAACACATGCATCCAGGGAGCTCGGGACACTGTGATGTACAAAAACAAACGCATACAACTACGACAACGAATTCTCAACCCCTCTCTTCGCAAACTCAAATAAATTTGAGTAAAATTTTAACGGCAAAGCAAGGGTACAAGGGAGGTCACCCAACAATAGTTTCGCTTTCACAGCTTCAAATTAAGCCTGTCTCAACCACAAAACTTGTCCAATCCAAGGTTTTCAGTAAGAAGTTACCACAACTTCAGTGTTCTGTAACAGCAAATTCGTCTAATTCCAACGCGAGTCTTGTCACTTTTGCGGTATCAAAATCTAAACAAAACGTAGCAATCACACAATCTAGCTCAAAGAAATTAACTCTTCATACCAAACAAGATCCAACTGGTATAATACACAATAATGCAATTTCAGAAGATGGATCATCTATATCTGATAAAATTGCTGCAGGGGAGAATAAAGAATTACCGAACGAACAAATTGAAACACCTGCAAACGAGTGCAATATGGCCGAATCAAATAGCTCTCAAAAGATTTGCTCATCAGAAATACCAATAAAGATTGTGTCACCAGTTAACAATGAAATTACGTTAAATAAATCAACGACCGGAATCAAAAAAGTATTAAATCCAAATGTTAATATCTTACCATTACTAACACCACTATCGAAGAGTTTTGACCAGCAAGGAAATTCAAATATATATCCAGCAGTGAGCATAATTAGACAAAATGCCCCTCAATTAATTACAACATCGGCCACAACCACTTGTGTATCCGTTTCAACAAGCGCCTCTGATAATATAATGCAGGCAGATTTCCAGAATTCAAAAACGGCAAATTTGAACAATCTATGTGGAAAGTTAAATACATCATCCTTAATTTCGATTCCGAAAAATATTTCTTTAGTTCTTTCTAAAAATAATGTTAATCAACAATCGAAAGCTACAATTGTGTCGGCTAATTCTGTTAGAAATGCAAATTCCACAGATCAAAAGGTTAAAAAAATTAATTTAACTGTTTCAAGTGCCCTTAATGTTGCCTCTGTTTGTTCCATGAATATGACGCAGTCATTTAACGTCAGTAATTCTTCTATAGGTTCAAACCAGCACCATACACAAGATGTAAGTCCCATTAACAAATCTACAGTTATATCTGTTGCAGTGCACCCACCTGGTATAATAAGTTCGTCTGAACAAAACCAAATACCGCGTAAAACTGTCAAAGTAACACCTTATACATTATCTTCGCTGGGGCAACATTTAGACAAGCGGTGCAAAACTATTGAAGGACATGAAAAAGATCAACGTCCAAATATAACTAATATAGATATATTACCTGCCAAGCGTATTAAACACGAGAGTTCAGACGCCTCTGCAGATACATTTGATAGTTTTGGTAAAAAAGAAAGCGGAGACAATTTGCATTCCTTTGGCGATGTAAAATCAATAATAAGCCACGACAAACATCACAACATTGAGCTCAATAAGTCATCTATAATAGTTCCTAAATCGGAGGAATCAAACAATGTTCTACTTAAAAAGCTCCTTCAAAATTCTACCAGCTCGCATAATATTAATATTTTGTCTACAAGCTTGTCAAACCCTCCTACGAGCTCAATCACGACTTCGATTTGCAGTCAGGTATTATCAGCTCGTAAAGTGATCAATGTACGTGCACCTAGTTTGGGCTTGGTTAGTTCCCTTGAGGCGCAGTTGGCACGTCCCGTAATACCTCCTGTTCCAGCAACTGCGTCGACACCAGTGCAAACTGACATTTCCAAGTCAATATCGCAGAAAAATGACACACCAGAAGATTTATTAAGTAAAGTCAATTATGAATCTTTAGGTTCACAAAGTGATACAAAAACAAAACCTCTTCAAGTAATATCGAAAGAAACATCTTTTGTCTCTAACCCGAATATTAGTACATTATCATTGGATGAGCAACGTCGCAACAAATTAGCAGTTACGGGGCAAGGTCAAGAGCATGATTCGATTAATAAAATGAACCCCAATATATGTGATAATTATGATACCCTTAACAAAACGCAAGAAATCAACTTCAATGATATCTTACCCAAAAATAGTAATGAAAACGAACTTAAAGATTCTGGAAATCCTGAAGGAAATCTTTTCCTGCCCAGTAAAATGTAAGTATTTAAATTTATATACATACATATGAGCCTATAAAACTTCATTTCAATTGAATAAATACATTTTTTTTTTTTCAGAAATTCAACCACTTGTTCCGAAAGCTTAAATGAACAAAATTTGTCAAGGACAACTGTCCGTTATACCGTTAACATGGATAGGAAAGAAGAGATCAACACAACTGAGGGTTTATCAACTCTTTCGACATCTGTACCGGTTACAACAGGCCTCACAGACGATGTAGAAAATAAGGATAGACAAAAAACTACTAGTAAATCGCTAAAAGCTTATAAGAATAATTTGTCCGACACGTCTGTAAAATCAAAATTATCATATGATAACGATGGGCGAAGTTCAAATATTCAAATAAGTATAAAACTGGAAAACAAAATCGGCTTAAATGAAAAGAGTTTGTCGCCTCAGTCCAATGAACTGACTACTTCAGCATCAACCCTTCAGAAAACGTTAATTGCAGACAAAGATGTTGAGTCCAGAAAAAAACGGAAAAGAGAATACCAGAAGCAACGCAGATTGTTGCTCAGTGGTAAAGAGCCAACTGCAAACGCAATAAGCTCTATTTCGAATGTACCTGGACCAAAAAAGAGGTCAAGAAAAATATCTAAGATTGAAGAGGATTATGATAATTTTATCGACAATTTGATGACCAACTTAAAGCAAATGAAACCACTGCAAGTATTGGAACCATTATTAAACAGAAACTTCATTGTGTGCAATACTTACGGGTTAAGTAGTAATATTCTACGCGGAGTAAATAGTAAGGAGAATGGTGAGAGTTTTTTAACTTCTCCTCTTTTGGGTGAGTATGGCAATGCCCAGCGATCCAATGCAAAGACATTATATGATACGGGTTCTTTTAATTCAACTGAGGGCAATAAGGAGAAGCAATTGTCCACAATACAAAATAATTATTATGATCAAGAGTTTTTGCCAAATATACGAAATAACTGTTACGATCGGTATTTAAGAATTTGGAGCATTATGAAAGAGCGCAACATTGATTCCTCTGATATTGTAAATCATAATGTTAATAATTTTAGCATTATAAATTCGCTGGGGGTAAAATATAATCGCTTATCGCTACAACAACACAGTTATCCCGGCTTGGTCGTAATGAATAAAAATCAAGACAATTATATAGACAGAATGTCACCTAGTGTCCCCTATATCGATCCTGCAAATAATGCCAAAAAGAGCTGCTTGATTAAATCGGTGAAACAAATCGTCGATATTGAAAATGCGAAGCAGCCTTTAACAACTGTAAACGATAGCAGGTAATTTTTGATGAAGTTGTAAATTTTATTATTTTTGTTTGTTTGTTTTTCTACATAATTGAAAATTTTGAAGTAAGTTTGCTTCAATAACTAAATTCACTCAAAGTGATATATTAAAAATAATTACATAAAATATTATCATAAAAAAATTACAATAAAGAATTATAATTTTAGGACCAAACGCGAGGATAGCAACCACCGCTTGGTTACCTTATCTGTGCAATTATCTGCTGTTAATAATATATTCGGCGTACTTAAGGACTTAGCTAATTTATTGCATATTCCTGCTCCTGCAATGTATAAAATAATTGATAAACCTACATTCAATTTATCTCGAGGCCTCTCACCAAAGATCAATAATAAGTTAGTAGCTAAAGGTCAGATAAGTTTTCAGCAAGATGTTATGAGCGGTAGAAAAAAGATATGTTATAATTGTGGTACTCCACTGGTAACGGATGCAAAATTTCAGTCTTTTAAAATACCTTTCAGTGATGCTAAAAAATTACCTTCGGTTTTGGCACCAATCAAGGTGCAATTCTGTGACAAATATTGTTATGAACATTTTAATAATCCCAACCAAGTAGAGAGCAGAAGTGAAGATTCCCAAATGAAAGATACACAAGCGATGACAGAACAAAAATTTGCACATGAAAACGCAAATGGAGGCAGAAATATTGGAAAGCAAAGTGCTGTATCTGAAAAGAACGAAACTAAATGTTGTAGTTACAAACACTACAATATTAACTGCTTTAAAGATTCAAAAAAGAATAATCGTGTTTCTGAAAATGATAATAGGGATAGACCCATGTACGTCCGCGACTCATTTCTGGAGCAAAACTATGTAAAAAACTGTTTTGCTGGTTCCATATTAAATAGTTCAATTGAAGATGTACGCCAGTGTGTGTTTTGTTACCAGAGAGGGGATGGGGCAGCTAATGGACCATCTCGTCTACTAAATTTCGATATAGATAAATGGGTAAGTTTTACGTATATATAAATATGTAGATATGCACGTTTATGTGTAGTAAAATTGAGTTGAAATATAGCTCTTTGCGTAATAAGGACAATTATTTCCTTAACCGGTTCATTTGACTGAAACAATTCCAATAAAAATAAGAAGAATTTTGCCGTTCATGAAACATTTCTTAATTTTATCTTTCCAAACTTTCAGTTTTGGTATTTTTGACATTCATTATAATTTACATAATTATAGGTGCATTTAAATTGTGCTCTTTGGTCCAGTGAAGTTTATGAGACAATAAGTGGAGGCTTGATGAACTTCCCAGCAGCTTTACAAGTTGGCCTTAATCAGTCGTGCAGCGGATGTCAACAGCTGGGCGCCACTGTGCGGTGTTTCAAAAATCGCTGCACGCAAGTTTTTCACTTACCGTGTGCAGTAAGAGAAAACTGCGTGTTCTACAAAAATAAAACAATACATTGCCAACAGCATGCGACTAGATTAGAAAAGGAAAATGAATTGACATCCCTTGTCGTTCATAGGCGGGTATTTGTTGAAAGAGACGAAAACAGACAAGTCGCAACTGTTATGCATCATTCGGAATTGACAAATTTGCTTAGGGTCGGCACTTTGATATTATTGAATATTGGTCAATTACTTCCACATCAATTAGAAGCGTTCCACAACATAGATCACATTTATCCTGTGGGATACAAAGTCGTAAGTATACAATTAGGTCTACTTACAGTGATTTATAAAAAAAAAAAATTATTGTGTTGCTCAAAATTTTTAGATAAGATTTTATTGGTCAATGAAAGAGCCAAATCGGCGTTGTCGTTACGTATGCTCAATAACCGAAACTGCTGGTCGCCCTGAATTTCGAATTCAGGTACAGGAACCTGGCAATGAAATTGAACTGCGGGACTCCTCCCCTAATGCTGTCTGGAAACAAATTTTGACACCAATTGCAAATAAGCGCAAGAATAACAAAGTTGTACAACTCTTCCCTCAATTCATTTCTGGTGAAGATCTCTTTGGCTTAACAGAGCATTCTGTTGTCCGGATAATAGAAAGCTTGCCGGGTATAGAAACCTTGACGAACTATCGTTTTAAATATGGACGCAATCCATTATTGGAATTGCCACTTGCAATTAATCCCAGTGGATCTGCCCGAACCGAACCAAAACAGAGACAAATTGTTGCTTGGAGAAAGCCTCATACGCAAAGGACTGGCTCAACGGCAAATCAACGTATGGCGAATTCTACAGTGTCTATTGCGGGGGAAATTGCGTGTCCCTATAGTAAACAATTTGTGCACTCAAAAAGTTCACAATATAAAAAAATGAAACAGGAATGGAGAAATAATGTATACTTAGCGAGGTAGGATAATGTAAATATAAATAATTAATTGAGTATAGCTTACTATTTTGTTCTATAATGGGTATGATTCATTTTTAGATCTAAAATACAAGGGCTAGGTTTGTATGCTGCTCGGGATATAGAAAAGCACACAATGATTATAGAATATATTGGAGAGGTTATTCGTACCGAAGTATCGGAAATTCGAGAAAAGCAATATGAAGCCAAGGTATTTGCAATGGTAGAATTCGTGCTTATGATATAATCTTCAATAATTCGTTACAATGCGGCATATTTACTTAAAATTTTTCGCCGTAGGAATTGATTTTTTTTTTTTTCTAAATAATAATTTCAGCCGAAGCTTCATAAACTAAAACTATTGCAGAGATATTGTTAATACCCTTTTTTCTTTTACTACTCTGTTAGAACCGAGGAATCTATATGTTCCGCCTGGACGAAGATAGGGTTGTTGATGCTACTTTGTCTGGTGGATTAGCCCGCTATATAAATCACGCTTGCAATCCCAATTGTGTCACTGAAACTGTTGATGTTGATCGTGAACTTCGTATTATAATATTTGCAAAGCGAAGAATTAACAGAGGAGAAGAGGTAAATTACATATGCATATAAGTAAAAATTTCAAATTTCATGATTTACATTATAATATATGGCCCTTTAGCTGTCTTATGATTACAAATTTGATATAGAAGATGATGCCCATAAGATTTCATGTATGTGTAGTGCTCCTAATTGCAGAAAATGGATGAATTGAACAGATATATATCTTAGTTAACTATTTTAAGCAAAATCATATCAATATTATAAACGTGTAAAATAATAAGTAAAATTATTATTTGTAACTAAATTTAAGCGGATGTATTTAGTATATCACTTCGTTATATATAATCATGTAATGTTATAAATAATAAAGTGCTTGAAATTTTGTAGTTGCAGAATAAATATAAGTTATATTAAATTTTAATAATACTAAAAATATTGAAAATTTGTGTTTTTATTGCCACAAAGAGATGTATTTCTCTAAATTTTCAATTAAAATTTTCACTTTATTTGTGTTTGGATTTTCAGTTAATCGACTGCGTGTATATTTCAGCTAGTAGGAATTTGATCGAATTCAAAATTATAAAAAAATAATGTGAATTTACCGCCGTACGAGTAGATGTCTAGTGTCATATATACAAATAAAAGTTTTGGTTGAATTTCGATTTGAACTTATAGTTGTCTTGCGGCGCACACAGTCCTTTAAATTTTCAAATTTTTTCACTTGTTCCTACTGTCCATCAATGTGTTGAATTACTTCAAAGCAGAAATATAAATAAACGGATTTATGTTAAAAGTAACTGATGAAACAATCACACACAGTAAATTTCTGTGTAAATGTATGTATTTAAAAAAACATCCATTTTACTATTATAATTCAAACATATTTACTCAATATTATATATACATAAATGTACTTAAAATATACACACTTAGGTAGGAAGCATCAGTATTCAGTCCCAAATGCATATAATTTGTCAGAGTAGAGATGGTTTATTTCCTTTATTAAAAAACAACTGTTAAGCTTATCCACGAAAAAAATATATGAAAAATACTAAGTGACAGCAAGGTATGCTCATTAATGTGCATTCTTTGCCTTGCCATGTAAAATTATTTATAACTTTTTTTGTAGCTTTGCATATTATATCTGTTTTCTTCTGAAATGAATCGCATTTGTAGAGAATTCAAACATATTTCTGTAGGCAATTTTAAATAGTATTTTTTAGTTCACCAAAATTATCGCAAACTTGCACACTTATTTGCATATACATTTGTATATTGTGTAGATAAGTTTGTACTATCGCTCAAATATACAAATATTTGTGTAAGTATTATTGTATGTACATATATACATATACATTTCATTTCATATTTAAATGTACATATGTACATATATACAGAAATGTCTATATTTAAATTGAGTGTGGCTAGCATCTTGCATAATGCATATTAGGTAAACATACATATGTATGTATAAACATGTGCTGATTTAAATATCCCAGTTGTCTTACGACTATTGCTAGTCCATAATAAAAATTATGTTACAAAATAGTATTAAAACGGAATTTATTCAACAGGGAGATCCATTTGAACTTTAAAAATATATATACAAACAACATACATATGTATATGCGTATAATTGCATCTGCATATGTACCCATATATGTATGTCTAATTAGTAAGAATTCCCAATTGGAAAATTGATAATACATTACTTTTTCGAGCACGAAAAGATTAAGCATTTCTATTGTACGATGTGGTGATGTGGGCTACTCCGAAATATGCTCTTTGACGTAATTAAAAACAGGAAAATATAATATGTTCTGTAATTTAATTAATTACTTTTTCCAAGTTTTCTGTATATTTTTTATCATCATATTTGTAGTGTGAGATATGTACATATGTACGTATAGACATTTTAACAATCATTTACATTAGTCTCAACAACAAGCCATTAAAAGCCAAATTTCTATTTTAATTTTTTTATTCGTAGGGTGCCAAATTTTTTGTATATACATATTTGCATTTTTAAACACCTTATTTGGAAATTCATGAACGTCACAACGCACGACTGTTATGCAAATGCTGTTATCTGTGTTAAATATGTCATGGCTATGAAATTCTACACAACAAAATTCCTATTTTCCTTGAAGCAAACCAAAAACTATACAAAATAGCAAACTCTTTTAGTTAGTGATTTACCAAAGATTCCCGACAGGGAATGAATATATGTATGTATATACGAGACACATCCAGAAAGTAAGTGCACTAAGGTACTCACGGACGGAGGAATGAGGTAAAAACTGAATATGGTGATAAAGCTATGTACTATGTACGAGTGTTTACAAGTGGTGTCGCGAGTTTAAAAACGGTCGAACGTCTGTGAAAAACTCGGATATCGTAAATTGTCTGCGATATGGGGAAACTGCTTCGAGGAAGACATCAAAAAATCGATACCTCGCTTCAACGTCTGCATAGAGAGGAATGGCGACTATGTCGGAAAATACCTTATATTATGTACTAAAGTATCACTTTATATTTTTATTTAGATAACACAAAATTTAAACCCTACAAAAATTCAGTACACATACTTTCTGGATATACCTCGTATGTATGTTTGTACATATATAACCATTCATCTATTGTCAAAAAGTACAAGCTGAACTCTTTTAATTCTATTGTCAGTTGTAACTTCATTTCATTAAGTAAGAATGGGCTGTAATTCGGTTTCAAGTTTGCTTGCCTTTTTAGAGTTAGTAAGTAAATTAAAATAGCTAAATTGAACTATAAAGCTTTATTTAATGACAGATAGTGCTCATACAGGGATAAAGAAGATTTCGTAGTTAAACCATAGTTTCTTAATTACATTCAGAAATTCGTTCGGAAATCGGTTAAGCGGCTTTTAAGCGTGAAATTGTTGTTTATACTCGTATATAAAATAAGTGCAGTTTGCTAATCAATGGGTTTCACAACATTTTTCGTATATACTAATTACAAAATAACATACTTAAAACTTGTCATATGTAGGTATTCATCTAAACATATAAATAACTTATTAAACTATTCATTTAGAAAGAGTATATTTTTTTTTTAAATGACGCATTTATGCGTTTTGCATTTAAATGAAAATCAATATTATATATTGTATATTATCTGATATTAGTAGTTTTGAAGCAGCGGTAAATTTTATTTTCAAAATTTAAGTAAGGTTTTCAAATTAATATTTCAATACCAACACACATATACACATATTCTATACTAAACTATCAACTATCTGTTCAAAGATTGTAATTAAAGGCTAGGTAGTTACGTTATTAATTATTTAAATAATTTTTCTATTTATAAATAAAGGGCAGACAAGAAAAAAAAAGTCTACTATAAATATTTCTTAACTAAATAAAATTAAGAAGTTTTATTGTGAGCATTATATCATGTGCACTTTTATGTGTACTTATACATACTATATATATATATATATGCATATGTGTATATACATAAAAACAAATGAAGACTTTGCAAATAACTTCGAATTTTTCAAAATTGCATAAATGATTTGTATTCAATTCTTATAGATACAGACGTTATTTTATTCTCGTTCGATTGCAATAATATGCCTACATATAAGTATATAAGTACACTTTCTTACACATGAATGCAAATACATTTGTATTTATAGTTATACAAATACATTTCTTCATTAATTAAATACCTATGTATGTATATATAAGTTTTGTCTGAAAGTTTATTGCCACCCGCATAAATATATATGTATGTACATACTTATGTATGTATATGTTCAAATCAGGCATATTTACATAAGTATATATATGTATATATACATATATATATATATATATATATACATTTTTTTATTTAAGGTAGTATCTTTGTCTGCTTTGATTGTCAAAAAGCTCACAGACAGCCAAGGCGAGCAAGTTAATAAAAGAAACCAAAAGTTATCAACAGAATGGAGCTTGCTTAATAACTTAAATTGGTCCCAAGCTGGAAATGACTTTAGCATACTAACGTATGGTGGATACACCTTTATATCTGGGGTTTTTTTGCTGTCAAGGTAAAAGCGTCAACTTCTTATTTAATTATTTCGCATTACTCCCAAGCAATTTTTATTTTTAATAACAAATATATATATGTGAGTACATACTTGCAGGTATGCATACACTCATATATAATATGTATATATGTGCATAAATAATAAGTATGTAGTTTTGCAAAGATTGAAATACAGTGAAGCTGTTTAGCTAAATTTCCAAAACCTGGGTAAATATTTTTAAAGTTTTCTATGTTTTTTTTTTTTTTAGAATAATAACAGATAAATATGGGAGATGTGAGATAATATTGTTATACTGTGGAATAATATTCTTTTTTACTGAAGGTAAGTCTTTATTACTGGGGCTTTAACACATTAATAGTTGAATTATTTGATTTCCTATATATATGTTTTTATTGTAAAACATATTTATTATTATTATTATTGTTAGTATTATTATTAAGCCACGCAAGGTAGGGGATGCAATTTATATGTCAGTGCTTTTCTCATGATATTACACGTTGTTAAAATAAATTTTTTTTGAATTTTATTATATATTTCTTCTTAAATGACCAGTACTTTTAAGTTTAATATAAATATTTTGTGTAAAAATTTAATTGATTATTTCACAATCAATTTACGTATATGTTGATTTATTCTTATATCTTTAAAATTTGAATTATAAAATTTTATGAGTTCTCAAGTATGGAGTTAAATATAATATATTCCAGCTTGTTTAGTATTCGGAACGTTGGAGTACATACCAATTGAGATTGAAACAAATGCTCTTGTTCTTGGTACCTTATCAGCCATTGGAGCAATTTTATTCTTTATTGATATCTGCTACAAATCCTCTTCAAAACAATATGTTTCAAAGGAAATGCAAACAGAGTTTGATACTAAATTATCGGAAGACATTTTTGATATTCCACCAAAGAGGCGTCTACATTCACAACCTCTTCAAATGTGCCCATCTGTAAACGGGTTATACGTAAAACCTAAACTAATGAATTTTCGAAGATGTGAAAAGAAGACATCTATAGAAAATAGAAAATATTCAAAAGGAAATGTCCTACAAACGGATGTCTAGTTATTCGATACACGTACAAATTATAAAGATCTATATGCACATAGTCGTTAACACGTTTTATGTAATTGTAGCTTATTGTCGAATATTGTGAAAATTTAAGTACCAGTGTTTAGTTAATAATTAATTGTAAAAGCAAAATGTATAATTATTGATGTCATTATCATTGAAAATGAGGAAATATATAAAAATACTTATAGAAACTAAAATTCTAATTATCAAATGAGTTTTACGATTAACTTGTTTTAAGATAAAACTTAAAGAAAACCCACTGTAATAATGAGAAAATATTTTTTTTTTTTTTTTTTTGATAAATATCATATATGAAATGAGATTGTTTAGAAAATTTTACGTGCCAAAAGTATTTTCCCGGGTGATAGAGAGTCTGTCTATTTGGGAATTTTGCCAAAATCAAAGATTTCTGTAATTTTGAAAGGCACTCTCATCAGGCATTTGTTCTCATTTTATTCAGTCGCCGTCGATCGTTTCAAAAGCGCGATCTTTCCTTAGCTCTTATTTTCGGCTGGGCTAAACATTGTTTCGCAATTGAAAAAGTTAAAAAATTTAAGCATTGACGCCAATAAAAAAATTGTGTAAGTTTTTAAAATTCTCAATAATTTATTGACAATTATTTGTGATATTTAATCAAAAGCAGCACGTATATTGCAAACAAATTATATTTTTAGTGATATCCGTTCCAATAAATCAGTAAACAGTAGCAGTTTGTACGCTATTAAAGAGTCAAAAGTAAGAAAGGAATAATCATTTCCAGCTTGGAGATAAAGAGTTTCTTGTGACATTATTAAAGTGTAAAGTGTAAAATAATTTATTTGGAAACTTTGAATAATATCGCATTCATATGTACATATACATACACATACATATGCTTAATGAAAATTACTCGTCAAGGTTTAAACTATTAATAAGGATTTTTAAAATCAAATAAAACCAACGAAAGGTTCTCGTAACGTTATATGTCAAGAAAAGATGAGTTTCTACATCTATTATAAAATAAATTATTTTTAGAATGCCAAGCACTGAATAGAATTGGAGCACACCATGTGACAGTCTCCTGGGCAACGGTGATAATGTCTTTAGATTCTCATATATGTATGTATATTTTAGCCGTACATATAGGTTATAGTGCGACTCTCATCACTTTATATTGGCTAAATTGCCTATGGAGTTTGCGCAGTATTTAAACTCTGGAAATGCCATACTCATTCCTTCTGAATTAAAATAATTCTCACAAAATTTAAAAAAAAAATGAATCTACATACGTAATTACAAGCTAAAATTATTCGTGTTTGACGTAGAAAGGTTCTCAAATACATGTAGCTACAATAAATATATATATACTTGAATTTAATATATACTACATATTTTATATACATTTTTATTTCAAATTTAATATCAGCTGTTATGGCCTTTCATATTCGCATAGGACCTAATAAATATAAATACATACATATTTATTTTAGCCTCTATTAAAAGAAATACATGTTTGCTTTAAATACGAGTACAATCACTGTCATATACTAAATGCATCTATCTATCCTATATAATGAAGTCAGTAATAGTATGTATTAAATATGCATGTGTCCTCAGTATGTATATATGTAGGTGTAATCTAGTATGTGTCCGATATAATATAATAGGATAAATGTATGTAAGTATTTTAAAATGTAATCTCGTTAAAGGGTCAATTATTTATTAAGTCAACATGCAATATTTCTGGGATCGTAAAAAATAAATAAGATTCATTAACATTTATGCAATCTTTTCGTTCCAAATATATATATATATATATATATATATATATATATATATATATATATATATCTATATGTGTTTTTAATTATACGAATTTTTATTTTTATCTAAAAAAAAAATTGATATTACAAAGAACTCAATTTATTTTGAAACTTCGGTTTTCTTAAAACACATGCACATTTTCTTAGTGCTCACAAGTTTATTTTTCAACTGGCAACGCTTTGAACGATAGCTGTCAGACCATGCTTCCTCCATAACGTAAAAGACAATGGTATAACGTTGCGTTCTTAAGAAATTATAGTTCGTCGTCGCATTTGTCTTTTGTTATAATATCTCCATAACTAAAATTTTAAGAATTAAAAAGAGTTGCTTACAATTTAAGATTATAGTAATATTAAGTAAATGTGCATAACTAATTGTTTCATTGGCTGGCTGCTGGAGAATTTACTAAAAACACGAAGTGCAGCTGATTTTCTATTCTAACCAAGTAAATGCAACTTGGATACATTTAGGAAAAGTTTGTGAGTATGTTAAACAATTACGTTTTCACATAATTTTACGAGGTTGAATGTTCCAAATATTTTCTTATATGTCATGGAAAACTGTTTATTGTGATAAGTTCTATGTATCAATTGTAGCATAGCCTGTTATACTAATTAAAATAGAAATAATGCATAGTTTAAGGTCAAAGGCATAATAACACATGACTTATGGGAGAATTAATCATATATTAAGAAGTTAATGCAAAAACATCAAACCTATATAAATAAATAATCGTCCTCGAAAGGATTAGACTTGCAAATTAAAAAAAAAGTATAAAAGTCCACGTCATTCTACGTACCTGGAGATATCAAACGCTCAGTATGCATTTCACGATTTTTCTGTAAATATCATTCAGTGTTGTAAAGTTTTGGAATTTTAATCATAAAACATTAGTTCGCTATATAAGCACTTTCTATTATAATTACTTTTCATATTGAAGAGAAGACGTACATATTCGTTTTATTCCATTTCGATGTCAAATTTTATAATTTTTAATTTAATGTAATTTACATTTGAATAAAAACTGACATTATGCTCTGAGTGATTGACAAATGCTGTCTTATCAGTTATTTCAAACCCCATATATAAGCATATATATTTATATATATACATAGATGTTTTCTTCAAAATATGTCTTTGTTATATAGCATATTGCGAAGTATATTACAAATATTTTCATACTTTTCAGTATTCCTGAGCGTCGATAATCTGTAATAATGGAGGACGGCCACGCTAAAACCGTCGAACAAGCCTTAAACTTTTTTGGCACAGACCCAGAACGTGGACTCACGTTGGAACAAGTTAAATCCAACCAAAAAAAATATGGACCGAACGGTAATTTACAATAAGCTCATCAAATACTTCACAAGTTATCTCTAATTTATAATTTTATTTATTTTTATTGCAGAACTGCCTACGGAAGAAGGTAATTAGGTATATTTCAATGATAAGGGATAAATAACAAACGAAACTTATTTTTGCAGGAAAAACTATATGGCAACTTGTCTTAGAACAATTCGATGATCTTCTTGTAAAAATTCTATTGTTGGCCGCCATCATTTCTTTTGTAAGTTTAATTTTTAAATGCTAAGATGTCAGGATACAAAGCATTTTTTAAATCGTTACATATGTATAAAAATTCATGGTTCTATTATTAACCCATATGCATACGTTCATGTGTTTTATAATTTTGATGATTTGATTGCACCGTACTATTTGCATTTATATTTTTCAGGTCTTAGCTTTATTTGAAGAGCACGAAGATACATTCACAGCATTTGTAGAACCTTTAGTTATTCTCTTAATTTTGATAGCAAATGCCGTTGTAGGTGTATGGCAAGAAAGAAATGCTGAGTCAGCTATTGAAGCCCTTAAAGAGTACGAGCCAGAAATGGGTAAAGTGGTCCGTCAGGACAAGTCTGGAATTCAGAAAATTAGAGCGAAGGAAATTGTACCAGGAGATATTGTCGAGGTCTCTGTAGGAGATAAAATACCTGCTGATATTAGATTAACACATATCTATTCGACTACTCTCCGAATCGATCAATCAATTTTGACTGGAGAATCAGTATCAGTTATTAAGCATACCGATCCTATCCCCGATCCTCGGGCCGTTAACCAGGATAAAAAGAATATCTTGTTTTCCGGTACTAATGTCGCAGCTGGCAAAGCCAGAGGCGTAGTCATTGGAACTGGCTTGAATACAGCTATTGGTAAAATTCGTACAGAAATGTCAGAGACAGAAGAAATCAAAACTCCATTACAACAAAAATTAGATGAGTTTGGTGAACAGCTTTCAAAAGTCATTTCAATAATCTGTGTTGCTGTGTGGGCTATAAATATTGGACACTTTAATGATCCTGCCCACGGTGGTTCGTGGATAAAAGGTGCCATCTATTACTTTAAAATTGCTGTAGCTTTGGCCGTTGCAGCCATTCCAGAAGGTCTACCTGCTGTAATCACAACATGTTTAGCTTTGGGTACCAGGCGTATGGCTAAGAAGAATGCTATTGTCCGTTCATTGCCGTCTGTAGAAACGTTGGGCTGCACATCAGTGATATGTTCTGATAAAACAGGTACATTGACAACGAATCAAATGTCAGTATCAAGAATGTTTATTTTCGAAAAAGTCGAAGGCAGTGACAGTAGTTTCCTTGAGTTTGAGCTAACCGGATCTACATATGAACCTTTAGGTGAGCTCTTTTTGGGTGGCCAACGCGTAAAAGCTTCAGAATATGAAGCACTTCAAGAGTTGGCTACTATTTGCATTATGTGTAACGATTCAGCGATTGATTACAATGAGTTCAAACAATGCTTCGAAAAGGTTGGCGAAGCCACAGAAACAGCATTAATTGTACTTGCCGAAAAATTGAATCCCTTCAATGTTAACAAAAGTGGACTTGATCGCCGCTCTGCAGCTATTGTTGTACGTCAAGAAATCGAAACCAAGTGGAAAAAAGAATTCACCCTTGAGTTCTCACGTGATCGTAAATCAATGTCTTCATATTGTACACCACTGAAACCATCGCGATTGGGTACTGGTCCAAAATTGTTTGTTAAAGGTGCTCCAGAAGGCGTTTTGGAGCGTTGTACGCATGCTCGTGTTGGAACAAGTAAAGTTCCATTAACTTCAGCACTTAAGAGCAAAATTTTGGCCCTCACTGGACAGTATGGCACTGGTCGTGATACACTACGTTGCCTTGCCTTAGCTGTGGCTGATAGCCCAATGAGACCAGATGAAATGGATCTGGGAGACTCAACTAAATTCTATCAATATGAAATTAATTTAACTTTTGTTGGTGTCGTGGGTATGTTGGATCCCCCACGTAAAGAAGTTTCCGATTCTATTGTACGCTGTCGTGCTGCAGGTATTCGTGTAATTGTAATCACTGGTGATAACAAAGCAACCGCTGAAGCAATCTGTCGTCGTATTGGCGTTTTCGGTGAAGACGAAGACACTACCAATAAGTCATATTCCGGTCGTGAATTTGATGACCTTTCTCCCGCTGAGCAGAAGGCGGCATGTGCCCGTGCGAGACTCTTCTCGCGCGTAGAACCACAACACAAATCGAAAATTGTTGAATATCTACAAAGCATGAATGAAATCTCTGCTATGACTGGTGATGGTGTTAACGATGCACCAGCTCTTAAAAAAGCTGAGATTGGTATTGCCATGGGTTCTGGTACTGCTGTAGCTAAATCAGCCGCAGAAATGGTTCTGGCCGATGACAACTTTTCGTCCATTGTATCTGCTGTAGAAGAAGGTCGTGCTATTTATAATAACATGAAACAGTTCATTCGTTACCTCATTTCGTCAAATATTGGTGAGGTAGTTTCCATCTTTTTAACAGCTGCATTAGGATTACCAGAAGCGCTTATTCCTGTTCAGTTGTTGTGGGTGAACTTGGTAAGTTTTGTGCAAATAATTAAAATTTATGGAGAAGTTTAAATTGCATATTTTTAATACATCCAGGTTACAGATGGTCTTCCAGCAACGGCCCTTGGTTTTAATCCACCCGATTTAGATATCATGGAGAAACCCCCCCGTAAAGCTGATGAAGGTCTTATTTCGGGCTGGTTATTCTTCCGGTATACATATATAAAAATGCATATTCATACATATACATACACATTACCCTTAAAATTCTACAATTTGACGACAGGTATATGGCTATAGGAGGTTATGTTGGTGCTGCAACTGTGGGCGCAGCAGCTTGGTGGTTCATATTTGCTGAAACAGGTCCCCATCTATCCTATTGGCAGTTAACTCATCATTTGTCGTGCATTGGTACTGGAGATGACTTTAAAGGAGTTGACTGTAAGATATTTAGTGATCCTCATGCAATGACTATGGCTCTCTCCGTACTCGTAACGATTGAAATGTTGAATGCAATGAACAGGTATAAATTTATAACTACATATTTCCTTTTATTGTTTTTGTTCATAACTTTTGTCTCTTCCCAGTCTGTCAGAAAATCAGTCGCTTATTACCATGCCTCCATGGTGCAATATGTGGCTAATCGGCTCAATGGCTCTTTCTTTCACACTTCATTTTGTTATTCTTTATGTGGATGTCCTTTCTGTAAGTACAACGTATAACTGAACCATTTCAATATGTCTCATGTTTATAATTTTAAATTAATTATTAATCTCATTTTAGACCGTTTTCCAAGTGACCCCACTGTCAGGGGAGGAGTGGTTAACTGTGATGAAATTTTCAATTCCTGTAGTTTTATTAGATGAAACATTGAAATTCGTTGCTAGAAAAATTACTGACGGTGAGAGTCCCATTCTAAAAATGCATGGGATTGTTTTAATGTGGGCCGTTTACTTTGGCCTATTGTATGCAATGACGCTTTAAAGAGTTTGTTCAAATAACTTAAGAACATACATATTTCTAGCAAAATTAGTTAAAACCAACTATTTAAAACAAATTATATACTAATAATTCCCAAATGACATACATAAACTTTAATGCTTTAGCATAATGCTAACTATAGTAAGAGCTTGAATGTTATTTTTAAATATTTTAAGGTAATTAAACAAATAACAGTATGTAATGCCTTCAATGTTTACATTTACTAATTTCTAAAGGTTGTTGGATATAATACTTCAATTCAGGCTGCAAATAATTAATATGTATTTAACTAACAAATTTCCTTGCTTAAATGTAATATTTTATCTTCCGTATTATTATTATTTTTTTTTTGTCCTGTTGCTTACACTTATTATGTATATAAAGTTAGCATTCAAATTCGAGAAAATTCTCGCTTAATAAAGGCATTACGGAATCTCCAAATGTAAATTTTAATTCAATAAGGTATGAAAGTACAAAATATTTCAATTTTGTAGTTGATATTGCGTACTTTGCATTTTAATAGTCTGAAAGAGTAATACAAAATTATTGATTTGAAATCGCATGATCGTGCGATAATTATTATTAAGATTTTTTTTTATTAAATGGATTTAATTACAATATTTGGGAGAATCGTTCTCAAAGTTCAAGTCAAAATTTCTACCGATTAAATAGCAATGTACTTATACTAACAAAAATGTGTTTTAATTTTACGGATATGAAATAATTAGTTGCGATCAACATATTAGTAATGAAACTTACCAGATTTATCTTCAAATATTGCTTTAAAAAAATATAATAATAGGGTATATAATATAAAACGCTCTGATACCAATTTTACACAATCCCAAACTAAATTTAAATAAGTATTCATTTTCCTGTTCCTTAAATAGGTTTGATATGATAGATTTGTTCAGCAATTTTTTTTACCATCTACACATATTTCATAAGGTTCGCTGGAAATAATTTAAGAGTTGCAAGCAAAAAATTCTATTGCAAAAGAGATTTATAAACAAGTTATCTTCAGAAAGATATACCTTTATAAAATTTGAATCAATGCTATTTTTATGTTTCTACTTAGTGATTTTAATATCATAACTTGAAGATTTAAGTTTTAAAAATTTGTAATATTACTTCCATCCTTCCGCTTGTGTTTGGTAGTAAAAATTATTATCAATGTGCAATTTTGGCTGCCACATTATTTTTAAGAATCGTGAAAGAAGTCGGCTAACTCATCAGTTATTGTTTTATGCGCTAACACCCTTTTTCAAGTTATAGCATTATTCTTTTTTTAACACTTGCTTTTCCTTTGTTAATAAAATGCGAGCGTTGTTTTTGCACGCAAATAATATGTGGTTGTTTTTACAGAAGTAAAGAACACATAATTACTTAGGTACCTAAATATATCGTAAATTTTCAATTCCCCTTTTTACACAGTCAACCCCACGTTCCACTAAAAATAAAAATCAAAGAGTCTGCTGTTAATATATCTAATAAGAATAATGACAAATTCATGTGATGAAATCTGCTTTACCGGTCCTACAATAATCTCGGATGAAAGGCATTACCCTCTATGATTCCTGGCCATTTTATGAGAAGCTTGCTATGGTTGTAACAAATATCCCTTTGCATTAAATAATGATTTGTAAATTAAATTTATCATGTAAGACGCCACGATTTCAACGACATCCAAATATCAAATACCCAAAAATTACACTGAAGTTTATACTTATTCCACAAGTTCTTTTTCAGCTTTGCCACTTAAGAAACTGTCCGAAGGCTTTAAACCTTTTATAATTTTTTTACTATGGAAGTGAATATGTACAATATTTACTTGCATGCAGTGCAATAAAAGTTTATTAATATGTGCGAAATAATTAATTTTAGTTCCGGACGCCATTGTCGATAAATGGTAATTGTTAGAGGACCAGGACTCAAAAATTAACAGAAAAAATGGAGCGCTACACATCTTAGTCTACGAGTTGCTATGAAAATTTATATTATCCTTAAGATTTGAAACTTAAAAAGGGTTTTGTTTAAAAATTAGCATTGTGATTCACGTGGATGGTGAAATAAAATAAATAAAACAAACAATTGCATTAACCGACTTTTTTTTTGCATGAATTTCGACAGATACAACTTAATATTAAACCTGGCGGTCATTCTGGTACCATGTACTTCCTAAAAATTAACTCCACTGAGTAAAAAATAGTTTTTCTAACTTTTGAATTAAGTTTCATTGAATAAATTTGGTTTTTATTATACAAACGAAGATTACGAAATAATAACAAATTTGGATTTTCAATGTAAGGGGACCCAACTCATATCAGTTCATGTGCGAAGCAGTTTTCCAAAAACTCAAAGCACATACAAAAATGTCCATCCTTAAAATTTATTACTAACTACTGTAAATGCCATACAAATTGCTGGAATAATTTGGTTTATTGGGCAACAACGAAGGCGAACTTCAAAATAGCAAATTTGTTTCTTATGTCCATTTTTTTTTTGTCCAACAATTTCTGAATCGAAATATTTTCAAGGTATGAGAATACTCTTGAGGTGCTTATACAAACTGTTCAAATTGAGATCCTTACAGGTTTATATATATTTATAATTCTTTATTTTATTTTCAATTAAATAAATACAATTGATCATCTAAATTTTAGCACAGTCAACGTGACGTGACCCATACCATAGACTGAAAGCTTGTGCAAAATTATAGTAGTTTCTTAATTTAAGTAGAGGATTTTCTGGTAAGTATTTGGGCACCTAATTAGCTGATATTAGTTAAAACACGGTCGAATACTGAAATCGCTATCAGTATGTAGAATATTCAAAGCTCTTACTTCATTAATTAAAATTTATTTGGTATTATAATGACTGCGATCAGTTGGGTACGTGTCATAGCATAAAAAAATAAATATTGATTTTTATATGGTCAATTTTTTTCTATTTTATATACAAGATATATACAATTTAGCTTATAAACTTATAAAGCAAATATACACCTGTTTGTTTACATACATTACATCTTGAATATGATTTATTCAATCCTTTTTGTGCTTTTGAAACTGTATTTGCTCGGTTATTCGTGTAACTACCTCTGTAAAAATTATCGTGCCAAAGAACACAAGTCCAGTACCAATCCAGTGATAAATTGTGAACGCGTTTTTGAAATATAGTATGGAAAAAAGTAATGATACGAATTTTCTCAAAGTTACTACGAGTGTGACTGTTAAAGAAGCACACTCGGTTGTCAAAACATACACCGAACTTATACAGAGATATTGTGTAATGACATTACAAATTAAATAAAATATCATTTGAGGAATTTCTATTTTTAATCCTATTATCGAAATTATTGGTAATGTTATGGATTGACTGGATAATGCAACGTTTAAATGTTCCCATATGTTTTTATATATAAAAATGAAACCTGGTAGAGGAATTAAATGCTGCAAAGAGTAAATAGTATTATATACATATGTATATGGAGCTTATTTATATGTGCAAAATATAAAAAATAAAAAATATAATAAATAAAAAATCCGTATATTCAAATATATTTACCGTGTAAAAGAGCGCCTCCTCAGGATGTTTGCCAAATCTTTTATAAAGAGTCTCTTGGCAAATGCCCATATACGCCGATATAAACAATGCAACGGAAAGTAAACCAATTCCAAGTATCCATATAAAAAAATCAGAATATGCAATATTCATATTTTCTGTTGATGTGGCAGCGGTTGTCTTTTGCTTTCGTTTATAAAAATATTAAAACTTGTAATTAGTAATTGAATTTAGACATGCATTTATTTCGGGGTAGGTATATTAATGAGGAAATAATAATTTCGCGTTATACTTACCACACTACTTCCCGAAACTATTGTACACAATATAATACCTGCCGTTATCATTAGAACAGACAAATATTTAGATAATACATATTTCTTTTTTAAAATAAGTATTCCCATTACCATATTGGCAATTAGAGATCCCTACAAGTATAGAAAAAATGAATTCGTACCTTTTTAGTAGTAACCAAGGTTTAACTCACCGCTCTAAATATCATATGCAACGGCATAGGTATATTAAAATCGAACGCAAAGTTATTAGCCACACTTGTTACAAAAAACATAAGTACAAGGAGCGTGTAGTTTCGCAGAGGTATTTTCGGCGTCAAATTACGTGTCACAATTGTATGTACGAGTCCTTCAATAGCAATGAATAGAAACTGTGAAAATGTTACCAAATTTCCAGAACCAGGATCCTCTCTAAAAATATGTGAATACTATATAAAATGTTATAGTTGAAAACACATATACATATGTACATAAGCAAAGTATAGACACAGAGGGTGGAAAATTCCATTAGCAATAGTTTTCATCTTTGGGTTTGAATACCATTACTTACTTCACAAGATATTCCAAAAATACGACATTACTACAACAGCCAACGAAGACGCACAAAATTGCCGAAAACGCTTTTATATTCATTTTAATGAGCACCTGAAAATAATTGATTTTAATTATTTTATTACGCACTTATTAAATAAAACAGTTCTATAAAAAAAAATTTTGGAATTTTTTTGGATTTGATAATATAGAAATTGTAGCTTCAACAAATTGATAATATCATATTTGATACCAAATCTTCCGATTAAAAATAAATTGAGCACAGAAAATATCTCATTTCAATTCAAAAGCCTGCATTACTATCCTATGCTAACTATCCTTTCATTTATATACATAAGTTTTAATATATATACATATCTATATTTATATATATATATATATATATATATATATATATATATATATATATATATATATATATATATATATATATAATTATTTGTGTATATTTTAAAATGCAGTACCAATCCGAACGCTTTTCAACAAAGTATCATACAAACAGACTACTTGAAAACGTTTTGTGCATAGAAATACATATGTGTTATCACCATTTAAGTTAAATTTTACATATGTATAGCTATCTGAACTTAAAGTAATATTTCATTATATAAATAAACTAGTAAAAAATGCTTGGTCATAACAGTGACGCTGCAAAATTACCCACCTTTCAAAAAATATTATCTAATTAAAATTTTTATTACTACACTTCACACTTTCAACTATAACCTAAAACTTAACGAAATCTAATATTTTTAATTTTAATTTGGATGATTTTGGTGTTCTTTCTTATCTTTATTTATTCTTATGTTGCCACACTGCCAAACATTGATATTTGACCAAAGGACAGGTGTCACGTTTATATTGCAATAATAGAGTGGTGATGTCACTATTTTTTATTTACCTTTAGGCAGATAATCATCAATAGTAATCAGAAAATTGGGATCGTTACTTTTTCAAGGAGAGAAATAATTATATGTTAAAGAAACGACAACTAGCAAATGTATAGCTAATTATCGTTTTCGACAATTTGAGATATTCAATAAGATACTCACTGTCAAACAAAATGTCAAAGCCTATAAATATGCTTCTCTTTTCTCATGTAAATTAATTTTCAATTAATATTTTGCTTCCCAAAGTACATTCAAAGTAAACAAACAACTTCTTTACCAAATTTGATCCGTATGTTGGTTACAGTCCAGAATAAAAAAAGGTTGAGCTTTCCAAGACGGTTCCAATGCTTATAATAGCCAAAATACTTTACTTATATTTATGAAACTTTCAAATGTGGTTACCATAGATGTTATTTATGTGAATTGGTTTTAGTTTTCATAATATTTTTATTTAATTGCGCATAATTTGTTGTTAAAAAATTTACTATTGTATTGCAAATTTTTCATATAACACGCGCACAAGCGTTTTATATATGGTGTAAGAAAGTTTCTTTGAGCTTTTTGTTCACTATTTCACAGATTATTACATTTCTATCTTATTTAATTAAATTAATAAAACCAATTTTACTTATGCATAACTTTTCTTTGACGAATTGCAATTGTAATGTTTCACACTGACAGTAAATGGGTATTGCCATACGGCATTAATATGAAAATATTGTACGATGCAGAGTTGCATGACAACAGAAAAAAATTAATAAAATTTTATGGAAAAAATTTGGAGGATTTTTGTTATTAACATAATTTTAATGGAAATACTGTTCAAAGCGAAGCCGGTGTCGGTCCCGTGGAGGGTTATTTTTCCAAGCGCGGCCGAAGGCCGCCAATTTATAAGGGTGTTTCACTTAAGAATACTGTTCAAGATGAAAACGGTGTTGGGTTATTTTCCCAAGTGCTAATTTATAAAGGTGTTTTACTTAAGAACACTGTACAATTTGTGTTTTTAAGAATTTTTTTTTTACAGGTGGCATCACCAAAATTTATGGTAGTTGCTTTGATAAACAAAAACTTAGGAAAAAATTCATTTTTTGCAACTTTAACTTGAAATATCTCGAAAACTAAGGGTTTCTAAGTGGTTTGGTTTTCAGTTTTAGAATGGGGGGAGGCACCCCTACCCCTCCCTATCATTAGTTTTTCCCCTAGTTTGGGACCGTAAAGGAATTGTTTCCCATAATTATAATCATAATTTTCCAAAATACTAAGCAATCTAATTAATTAACCTTGGATTAAAGCCGAATTGTCTGCATCAGACATATGTATGTTAAGCATTTCACATTACATGTTTGAAGAACAAATCTACATACAGACATACGTATGTATACGAGTTTAAATTTTATACAAAATTCCCAATTTCCTGGTGCCTTTTAAATTGTCATATAGTATATATATGCGTGCGTAAACAATTCAGCTATTGGAGCACAATGCTAGTATATTAACGCTGGGACATTAAATAACTTTTAAGTAAAATACTTTCATCTCTATCCCTTTTGATTCTTCATACAAAAACAAATTTTCTCCAGGCTGCAAGAAATAAATCAAGTTTTAATTTATTAAAATTTTATTGGTTTCTTTGTTTTTCAGACAGTGACGATAACTGTTTACAACTTCAACTTAGTGCGCCTCCAGTGACGTCTCTTCGCATTGTATCTAAAACAAAAAAATTCTCCGTTACTCTAGTAGGGCATAATGAATTTAAAAATTTTAAATTTACCTAATGGTGTTTCCTGTTCGCAAACGAATCCATTGAGGAACCGAACGATTTTGTTTCAATTTTTTAGCAAGTTTTTGCTTGATCCTGAATGATTTATGCGCCGCCTAAAACATCAAAAATATTTTAACATATTTAAATAACTTTATTATGAATATTTATAACGATGGAAGAAATTTGAGCAGATTAAAAACTAACCATTCTGTACACCTCGCCTATCAAGCAACAAAAGAAGGAATATAAATAAGGTTGAAAACTCGAAACCAATTTTTCCGATAATTAGGAGTTGCCAGACACTAGTATTCTTTTCTGGAACCTTATAGGTAGACTTGACGCACATATAAGTTATACAGGTATAAACTTATTGTTACGATTTTGGTGAATCAAACTCGATGATTTTCCAAATCCTTCGGGTACGACTACTTGATTGTTAAATGCAGTTTCTTTAATTATAAAGAATTTATTTTTATCCTTTTATTACTCAGTAATTCACAATTCAATTAAAATTCCCTTTACTATTAACAATCACTTGTATAAAACTTTCACAATGTACTGTTTTTATTACTTCACTGTAGTGTAATCACCAACGCGTTTACTTTACGACTGAATAGCTTGGCAGCTGAGTGTCGTCCTTATATAGTAGTCGGCTGCTTGCAACTAGTCGGGAATGATCGAATCGTTTTCGATAACGAATGTTCTCGATTTACGCTCTAGAACATGTCAGTTATTAGCTTCTCTCTTTCATCTGACACAATATTGTGGCGAAAATGCGAAGCGAATGACAGATGAAAGAGAGGAGCCGACAACTGGCATGTTCTAGAGCGTACGAGACGATTATCGTAACCGAAACGATTATCGTAACCGAGAGGATTATCGTATAGACGAGATTATTCCGGGGATTTCGTTTTCAAGCAGCAAACAAGTATATAAGGGCGACATACGGCTGCAAAAGCAATCAGTTGTGAATTAAACTCGTGGAGATTACATTACAGTAAAGTAATAAAAACAGTACATTGTGAAAGTTGATTGTAAATAGTAACGTAAATTGTAATTGAATTGTGAATTACCGAATAATTAAAAGGACATTAATTAAGTCTTTATAAATAAAGAGACTGCAAATTAAGTTGGCGATTTTATTTAACAATCCAGAGGTCGTACCCGAAAGATTAAGGAAATCATCGAGGTTAATCAGCAAGATCGTAACAATTGGTGTCAGAAGTGGGATTGTTAAATATTCCAGAGGATAATAACTGAAAAATGGTGAAGATTCAGGATTTGACGATACCTCTTCTCAAGAAGGAGTTGGCCAAGCGAGGATTGTCTACAACAGGAAATAAGGCAGAGCTGTAATCGAGACTGCGAGAATCAATGGAAGCCGCAGGCATCGACTTGAACCAGTACGAATTCCGTCGCGAGGATGAAGATGTATCCTTGAAGGATGTTGACAAAGAGGAGGCTAGTGATTCTGCGAAGGAGTTGGAGCAGCCCTCAAGCAAGATTCAAGAAAATGCTCCTGGCTCATCTACCGGTATGGACATGAACATGTTGTTGGCTGCAATTTCACAAATCAGTGCCAACAACATGTCACAAATCAATGACAACATGTCACAGAAGTTGGATGCACAGGATGCTAGGCTGTCACAAAAATTCGATGGATTAGAAGGAACAATCGCACAAATACAGCAAAATCTTGTGAAAGACAATGCAGAACTTAAGGAAAGACAAGATCGAATCGAGGAGCGACAAGACAAAATAGAGGAGCTAATTGAAACCAAAGTGAGCAACGCATTGGAAGGTCGTGTGCGGGATTTGCAGTTAAATCGTCCAACCACTTCAGTGAACTCTCCTAAGGTAAAAACACCATCTTTTGACGGAAAAATTCCCTTCCAAGTCTTCAAGCTCCAGTTTGAGAAGACGGCTGAAACAAATAAATGGAGCATGGAGGAAAAATCTGCTGCACTATTCGTTGCGTTGGAAGGACCTGCGGCAGAACTTTTGCAAACTGTACCTGATTATGAGAGAAATGATTACGACGGATTGATGCGAGCCCTGGAAAGACGCTATGGTAGCGAACACAGAAGACAAATTTACCAGATGGAGTTAGAAAAGCGCGACCAAAAACCGAACGAATCTCTACAGGAATATGCCTCGGAAATTGAGAGATTGGCTCATTTAGCCATCGGAGACGCATCAGGTGAGCATCTCGAACGGGTGAAAATACAAAAATTCATCAGCGGCATAAAAGACGTTTATACCAAGCGGGAGACATATGCGAATCCAAAGTTAACATTCGCTGAAACAGTGGCATATGCTCAAACACGTGAAACGGCGGCACTCATAAGCAGACCAGCATACAAAGTTAATAAAGTGGAGGTTGAAACACCAGATGTGATGACCGAAATATTGAGAACTCTGAAGTCGTTAGAAGGAATGAATCGTTCTGGTGGTAAGAATCAGGCTGGGAAATGCTTTAAATGTGGAAAGCCTGGTCACTTCGCACGCGAATGCAAAACGGGTTCCAGCATACAAGAAGGACAGCGAAAACGGAAGGCTGACGAAGATAAACCATCAACTTCTCAGTCGTTAAACTAAAACGAGCCAGTCTAAAAGGGCGTATGCTGGCTCCTGCAATTGAATGCCCCATAATCTCCGTCTCGCAAATTGGTAGGAAAACGAGCAACATTACTATTGGTGGATATGTGGATGGACGAGCGCGAAAATTAACAGTGGATACGGGCGCATCACACTCCATCATTCGAACTGACCTGATCGCTAAAGAAGTGAGACCATTACCTGGAGCAATATTGAAAACGGCGACTGGTGAGGACACACAAGTGGTGGGAGAAGTAACATGTGAGGTCTCAATAGGGAATGTGACGGTGTTACACAGCTTTATAGTCGCGCAGATCGTAGATGAGGTAATCATAGGAGTGGACTTCTTGATGGGGCAAGGTATCAAGATCGACTTGAATAACAAGGTTATGGAGTATAAGAACATGGAAGTACCACTAAGCATGGGCTACGATTCCACATACAGCAGCAAACAAGTGGTCTTAGAAGGCAGTGAACTGATTCCACCGAAGTCAGAAGCAGTTGTTTGGGCGAAAATTAATGGAGATTGTGGGACAAACAAATTGTGGGTTGTCGAAGCAGCACAAAATTCTACACTGGACTTACTTATCGGAAAAACCCTGGCTAAGGCACGAAAGAATGGACGCATCCCAGTGAGAGTATTAAATGACTTCAGATCATCAGTAAAAATTCCTAGTGGAACTGTATTAGGGCAATGTCAAGAGGTAGAAGCCATTATTAACAGCAATGATTCATCTGGAATCGACTCTATTGGCAGCAAGGAGATGGAGGAAGATATCAATGCATGGACGCAAGGGTTGAAAGACAAGTACAAGCACAAGGCCAGCCAGATGATCCGTAAATACTCCAACATATTCGACAAGGATGGCAACAAACCAGGCAGGACCAACGTAGTGAAGCATAGCATTGATACTGGTGACGCAAGAACAATTCGTCAAGCTCCTCGAAGCGTTCCACTAGCCAAACGTGACGCTGTTGGCCAAATAATTAGGGAAATGAGCGAAAGCGATGTTATCGAACCATCGGCAAGTCCACGGAGCTCTCCGGTGGTACTCGTGAAGAAGAAAGATGGCCAGTTGCGGTTCTGCGTGGACTATCGGAGATTAAATGACGTTACAAAGAAAGACAGCTATCCTTTGCCCAGGATCGATGATACACTAGATTCGTTAACTGGCACAGAATGGTTCTCAACTCTTGACCTTAAGAGCGGGTATTGGCAAGTAGAAGTGAGTGAAGAAGATAAAGAGAAGACAGCCTTTAGTGCTGGCAACGGTCTATGGCAATTTACGGTAATGCCATTTGGTTTATGCAACGCTCCTGTCACTTTTGAAAGATTAATGGACCATGTGCTCAAAGGACTACACTGGAAGACTTGTTTGGTGTATCTGGATGACATCATCGTATTGGGAAAGAGCTTCGACGAACATCTGAGTAATTTGGAAGAAGTTTTCCAGAGAATAGCTGGCGCTGGTCTTAAACTAAGTCCTAAGAAGTGCTCTTTATTCAAGAAGGTGAATTACTTAGGTCATCAAGTAACCACGAAGGGCGTTTGTACTGCGAAGGAAAAAATAGAAGCAGTGAAGGATTGGCCGAGACCCAGAAATTTGCATGAATTAAGAAGTTTCCTTGGGCTGTGTACTTACTATCGCCGCTTTGTTCCGAATTTCGCCAGCGTAGCTCAGTCTCCATGAACTCACAAGGAAAAATAGATCTTTCGAGTGGAAAACTGAACAAGAGGAGGCTTTCCAAGTTTTAAAAGAACGACTATGCACTGCACCTATGCTAGCGTACCCGGTTCCAGGTGCAACATTTATTCTGGACACAGATGTTAGTGGTTATGGCATAGGAGGTGTACTTTCGCAAGTGATTGATGGGCAGGAGAAGATATATAGTTGCCTATTATAGCCGGTCTATTGGGAAACCAGAGCGGAACTACTGCGTAACGCGGAGAGAACTATTAGCGTTGGTGGATTGCATTAAACACTTCCACAAATATCTGTATGGTCAACATTTCCGCGTTAGAATGGATCATGCAGCGCTGAAGTGGCTACTACAGTTCAAGAATCCCGAAGAGCAGCTTGCATGGTGGATTGAGAGGTTGCAAAGTTATGACTTCACCATCGAGCACCGCAAAGGTAATACGCACGGAAATGCTGACGCTATGTCCCGTCCACCATGTAGTTTGGAATGTAAGCATTGCTCAAAAGCCGAGGGTAAGGAAGACATAATAGACGTCCGGCTAATGACAGTTACATCAGCAGAAGAGTGGGAGGCAAGTCACTTAAGGAAATGTCAGCAAGAAGATCCGGACTTGGAATTGGTAATGCACGGAGGTGAACAGACGGCCAAGTAAAGAACAAATGGCAGCGGAAAGTCCCATCGCGAAAGCATACTGGGCACAATGGAACAGTTTAAGAGTTGATATCTGGCTGTTTGCATAGAATATGGGAAAGTGAAGATGACCAGTGCTCTCGGAAGCTTATAGTAGTTCCGAGGTTAAGAATTCCGGATGTTGTTAAGGAATTCCATAATGGTCCTAGTGGAGGGCACCTAGGCATTACAAAAACGCTGGAGAAGATCAAGCAGCGGTTCTATTGGGTTGGCTGTCGTCAATCGGTCGCTGAGTAGATTGCTAATTGCACGGAGTGCATTGCAGCTAAAGGGCCAAAGTCACGAAGTCATGGGCAGATGAAGCAGTATAGCTCAGGTGCACCATTTGAGCGGGTTGCCATGGGTGTAGCCGGTCCATTCCCTATGAGCAGACAAGGAAACAAATACGTTCTTGTGGTTATGGACTACTTTAGTAAATGGCCTGAGGTCTACCCGATTCCAAACCAGGAAGCGAAAACAGTTGCAGATGCATTCACTCACAATTGGGTTACCAGATACGGTGCGCCTATAGAATTGCACTCAGACCAAGGAAGAAATTTTTGAATCGGCGGTGTTCCAGGAGATGTGCCAGATACTTGGTATTCGCAAAACCCGAACGGCAGCCCTGCATCCTCAATCAGATGGCATGGTAGGGCGATTAAACCGGACCCTGGAAGAGCACTTGCGGAAAGTAGTCGACAAGCATCAAGATGATTGGGATGTACACATACCGCTTTTCCTGATGGGATATCGGTCCGCAGTGCATGAAACAACAGGTCAAACACCTGCCAGGATACTGTTTGGTAGTGAACTTCGGTTGCCCAGCGATTTAAAATTTGGAATAACTGGTGACGCGAGAAGAATTGGGAAGGAAGCATCTACTGTTCTCGAGGAAGAGTTAAGAGAGGTGCTCTTGTGATGTAGCGAACTCAAATTATGAGTGACAAAATGAAGGCTAGGTATAACAAGGCGATGAACTCCGAAGGCTTCCAAAATGGAGATTTGGTGTTGCTGTACAATCCACAACGAAAGAGAGGTTTGTCCTCAAAACTTCAATGCAATTGGGAAGGTCCATATAAGATAATCAAACGACTAACCGACTTAGTGTATCGAATCCACACTGTAGGGAGGCCGAGAAACAAGATGAAAGCGAGGCTTGCTGCGTTTGGAACAGCGAATGTGTCTGATCGGGACGATCAGACTTAGGTGGAGGGCAGTGTGGCGAAAATGCGAAGCGAATGACAGATGACAGAGGAGACGACAACTGGCACGTTCTAGAGCGTAAACGACGATTATCGTAAACGAGGCGATTATCGTAAACGAGGCGATTATAGTAAACGACGCGATTATTCCAGGGGTTTCGTTTTCAAGCAGCAAACAAGTATATAAGGGCGACATACGGCTGCAAAAGCAATCAGTCGTGAAGTAAAAGCGTTGGAGATTACATTACATTGAAGTAATAAAAACAGTACATTGTGAAAGTTGTATGCAAGTGATTGTAAATAGTAAAGTAAATTGTAATTGAATTGTGAATTACTGAGTAATCAAAAGGACATTAATTAAATTCTTTATAAATAAAGAAACTGCAAATTAATTTGGGGCTCTTTTTAACAATCCAGAGATCGTACTTGAAGGATTTGGGAAATCATCAAGGTTAATCAGCAAGATCGTAACAATATGGTTTACAAACTTCACTTTACATCAGTGATGCCACTTACGAGTGCTCTAAACTACTGAACTCGCCAGCAGTGTGCGTCTTCAATCTAATATACTCATCGATTGTTCATATACATGCACGAAATGCTCTCGATGAAAAACATTTGACTCACATACCCTACAACATTCCGCGACTATCTGTCAGTTCCTTTCATATGTTATCTCTATTTGGGATTTTCTTCATAATATTGTGGCGAAAATGCGAAGCGAATGACAGATGAAAGAGAGGAGACGACAACTGGCACGTTCTAGAGCGTGAACGACGATTATCGTAAACGAGGCGATTATCGTAAACGACGCGATTATTCCAGGGGTTTCGTTTTCACGCAGCAAACAAGTATATAAGGACGACATACGACTGCAAGAGTAATCAGTCGTGAATCAAAAGCGTTGGAGATTACATTACATTGAAGTAATAAAAACAGTACATTGTGAAAGTTGTATACAAGTGATTGTAAATAGTAAAGTAAATTGTAATTGAATTGTGAATTACTGAGTAATCAAAAGGACATTAATTAAATTCTTTATAAATAAAGAAACTGCAAATTAATTTGGGGCTCTTTTTAACAATCCAGAGGTCGTACCCGAAGGATTTGGGAAATCATCGAGGTTAATCAGCAAGATCGTAACAATATTTTAGTACATCAAAATTTCTTTTTTGTATATTTAATAAAATAATAAGTGTGTTCACTGGTGTCAACAAAAATATAACAAAGTAAAGCCTGAAAAGAGTACATTCAGTGGCGACTGAAAGTTGTTTACACCAGCACTCCCAAACGACTGCGATTTCTCTTAGCAATGGTTCGCATCAGCTCGTATCTTGAATCCAACCAACTTTTCCATTATTAACAGCTCTCTGGTAATAAAGAAAAATGTGCTTCTAAATCTTCGGCTTAGCTATTAACAAAATAAAGCGTGGTAAGGGTACATTTAGTGACGGCTGGAATTTGTTTTTCATAAGCACTTTAGCTCCAATAGTAAAATAATTTAGAAATCCTAGTGTCAAAACCAAACATTACTACACTTAATTCAAACATTACTTAACTAATTCTCGTTTACTTGTGCGCTTGGTTCTAAAAACAACTTTGGAGTCAAACTTTTTAAAATGCAATAAAATTTTAAAATTATTTGCGTAGAAGCTTCTTCAGATGTATCGAATGTCTCTACCAATTCGTCCACATAGTGGTAGTCCAGAATAAATTTTACTTCGCGGCTCTGCGTGTTTCCGTTATTGACATAGTGTGCTGCGCAGGTGCAACAGTCATCACGCATATTTCGTAGAAATGGGATCTGTCTCCATGTTGCATTAAAACCTAAGGAAATACGAAAACGGACTGGAACTGATTGTAGAGGTTTAATTTCTTACGAACCTTTCATCAGCATATAGTCCTAAGAAATACTGTTGACTTTAATTGAACAATGATATTGCTGACAATGTTGGGGTGAATCCTCTTCGCATGATTCGCCTTCAACCACTTAAGCAGCCGTTAGCTAATATGTTCTCGCAATTTACAACTTTTAACAGTTATAACATACGAAATGGATTAATAGAATTACTGTAAACTGGCATAAAGGTTGGTAAAACCTTATTAACACAGAACCAATTTCCAGCCGAGCTCCTCCCCCCCCCCCTTAATTTATGGTGGGGGCCCTGACGACAATTCCTGTCCAGAGGCAATCGCATTTAGAAAAAAAAAATAACATTTACATAGTCACTCTGTTGCCAGTGGTCGCCTAACAGCAAAACTAGCATAATCAATTTTGTTTATTTATAACAAATAGTTTAGCCCAGCCCTCCCTATATAACAAAATTCAGCATAAATTTCTGGTTCATAAAACTTTCAGTACATGGAGAAGACATTAAATTAATATAATAAGTATTTAAGAATTATTATTTACGCTTTATCGAAATTAATTTAAAAAAGTTATAGAAAGCTTATTTCATCACTTGAATCGTTCATTAAACACAGAGATTGTCAAAATTACTTTTCAGTGTATGTATGTTTTGTTTTCTTGAATTTGACTTCACTTTCTATTTGTAAACAGTGTTACTTAAGCTTCAAATAAATTGGTATCTGGTCTACCTTCTGTAAAAAACAGAATGTCAAATAAATCGAACGATGTACATGTTTTTAGTTTTTTCATCATGTTAATCTGAGCTAAAAAGCTTAAGCTGTGCACTAAATTTCAGGTAAAGCGAGCATTTTTTAACACTTAAACACACACACACAAATTCATCTACATTAAAGCAACTTCTCAGCAGATAAATAACAAACCCATGCTCAGAAGATTTTTGTATATAAAAAGTTATTTGTTGACTTTGCTTTTATTATTACATAAAATCATCAGAATCGTTTCCATCATCATAATTGCTAGACATACTTTCGGGTTTAAACAATTTATCGTAACTACGATTTTGCGCCTCTGCTCTTTGCTGTCTGATTTCTTCTTCTTCCTTCTCCCGCTGAGCTTTTAAGAGATGCTTATTTTCTCTTCTCTCGTTGGCATCGCGTTCCTCTCTTTGTTGACGTAAATCTGGATAGGCTTCCGTCTTCGTTTTATTTAGTCGATTTACAATTTCGTTTATTCGTTTTTCAACACGTATTTTTTTTACACTCTTTTCACAAAAAAATCCTATTTGACCTACTTCCATGTCGGGAGTTTTTTTAAGATTTGACCATAGTGTATAAACCACATCAACATTATTAATTTTATTCCCTTGAATGCTGTTATATTTTACCAGCTGTGCCGCGTCATTGAGGAGTGTTTGTGGAATGTCATCTATAGTTTGACCCTACAAAAGGTTTTTTTTCAATAAAGTTATAAAATAAATTAAATTCATAAAATAATATGATAAATCCCTTTAGGAGTAAAATTCTCGAACTAAGATAACACTTTCTTGTGAAAGCATTCATTTCATAAAATTTAAAGCGAAATTAAAACTTTTTTATTCAATCCTTATGTACAAAATACGCAATATTAATCAAATACTTATTTAAATTAAAGCACAATAGGGGTATTCTCTTTGTCTAGGAAATGCATGCTGCGGTGCACGGATAGGAAAGTTTTTCTATTCGTGCAATGGCGCAACAACAAAACGCATGCAAAAAACATATGGTACGATAGGAAAAATATCCTATACCAAAACCTATGTATATTTATTTCCCACAGCTAGCAAGAAGGAAAATGCAACCCTATGAAGGAGAAGTAACCCTGTGCCTGTGTGGTTGTTATTGTTTCACTTGAATATGTGAAAATTTTGCAACGGGGGTGCTCTCGATCTCCAGCACAATTCCATAGGAAATATTTGCATAGTATGCACTTCCTAGACAAAGAGAATACCCCTAATAACACTTAATTTTCGGAAGCGATGGTTGCTTCAAGTGCGATGTAAGAATAACAAATGTTATAAGTAAAAAGTCCGTGCTTTATACAGTAACGGCAGCAACCATAAATTTAGTGTTTTTGGTGTGTTTTAATTCAAATTTTAAATAAATAATACACGACGATTTAATAAGTTTACTGTCTGTATTTTAAAACATATTACGCATTTAAAAAAATAAAGTTTCCACAGCTTAAAAAATACTACTTTTATTCTACTCTTTAAAAAGTGAGAGTAATATTAACATTTCATTGTCAATATTAATTTTAAACAAATAAATTTATTGGAAACTCTCTTTTTCCCATTATATATTTTTCCGGAATCCATATCGTGATCACTTACACGAACAAACAGAGAGACAATTAAAATTACCTCCTTAAGTCTCAAATAAACGTGAGCAGAAGAATAGTTATGGACATGAAACCAAACATCTTCAGGCCACCCCCATCGTATAAGTTCTTCATCTAGAAAAAAAAGAGAAACGAAACACCTTAATATTATACTCGCTAGAAAATGCAATACATACAGTGGCTCATAGCTTTTTCATGCAAGTTCAATTATAGAATTTGAAATGTTATTTATTGACAACAAAAACATCGAAATAATTCAAACTCTCAGTTGTTGATATGAATGTGTAGTTTATAAAACATCCTTCTTTTATTATTTTTTAATTACTAATTAACAGCTTCAAAAAAAAAAAAAAAACTAGAAATATTAACAATTTTATATCATAGCTTATTTCATGCATTATACTTTTTACTAAAAACAAGTTAATTGATTTAATTAAAACTTGTTTCATATTTAGTGTGATAACCATTAGCTTTTAAATTTAGACGTATACCGTTTCTCGGCATTTTGATGTAAATTTTCTCTTAATATATTAAGGTAAAACGTTGTATCACTAATATCATCAACAAAGAAAAAATTTCCAACGCCGGCTGTAGATATACACTTTTTCTTAAGTAAAGTAAACACACAACTGAAATAGTTAGTTCAGTTCAAAAATTTTACATGCATTTATTCATTATATTTCTCAGTTAAAAATGCAAAAACAAAAACTTATATTCCAATTTTCATTTTCATTATAACGGTATCTAAGTGTACGAACATGTAAACGTAAGCACCACAAAGACTACGTTCAGGTTTATAATTATTTACAAAAGCATTAAGAAAATATAAAGAAAAATTAAATTTAATATTTTGTTGGATAACCACGTTGTTTTAATACCTCACTTAATCGGTTTGGCTTTGAATTTACAAACTTATCTGTTACCTTATCTGTCGTCAGCATGTAATTCTGCCAGCATAACTCTTCACAAAACCTCTTTACTTGTTATTGTATGCTGATGAATTTTTTTTCCTAATACATTGCAAATAGTGCAATTTTATTTCGAAAATAATGGTTCTGTGCGGAAAACGTATCGCGCACTACGTCCAATGATACGGACCAATGATTCCACCAGCCCAAAGTCACCATTGAGCAGAACGCTTCGGATCGATATCCTGTTGAAACCAAAACGTCGAAGATAAGACTAAATCCTCTGCACTTTGTTTCAAGTTTTTGGTTTTCAAGGGCAGTTCCTGATTTGTGCCGCACAGTTTGGCGACCTTTTATGCCGAACACACAAAAGTTGCTCTCATCCGAAAAAATGACTTGTTTCCAGAATTCCGGAGACTTATTTATATAATTATGAGCAAATTCAATGCGCTTTCGTCTGTTGAAGTGAGGTATAAGATTTTTTTTTCGAGCGACTTTATCATGATATCCAGCTTTACGTAAAATTTTTCTAGCAGTTTCTGCCAAATTGTTCATTTCATTTACGTTTTCAATTATATTTCTTGACGTAATTCGCGGGTATACTTTCACCAGATTTATTATTTTACGTTCTTCCCCTACTGAAAACATTTTTGGACGGCCAGATCGGTGTTTCGACGTTAAAATACCGGTTTGCTTCAAATTATTTACTACACGCTGGACGGAGGAATACGTTTTTCCAATAATTTGTCAAATTTTTCGGAATCTTTCCCCATCTTTCCTTAGTTTAATAATTATTTCTCTTTCTGAAACACTAATTTCTTTCCCTTTGCTTTCCATGTTTTCAAACTAATATTAAAACACGTCACGAACTCTTTAAATGATTAATTAGAATAAGACAATAGAAAATATGCAAAAAGAAGAAACATTTCCGAGAAAAAACGGTATTCTCAAATCAAACAAACTGACGCAAACCTTGTGGTGCCTATGTTTACTTGTTGCTGCACTTAGGTACCGTTACCTCGAAAATGAAAATAGGAATATAGGGTTACGTTTTTGCATTTTGAACTGAGAAACATAAGGAATAAATGCATGTAAAATTTTTTAACTTAATTACCTATTTCAGTTGTTTGCGCTTTACTTTAATAAATGTGTTGGATGAACGCAGACTTTATAGTCTATGTGTACATGTCCATGCTTTAACACTGCCCCCACCATCTTTAACATTTGGCCTGATGTTACATCTCTGAAGCTCAGTTTTGGATTTCCGTCACACGTAGACATTACATCTGAGCCGAAAAGGTTGAAATTCGAGTCTTCCGCCAAAATTATTGTGTTCCACAAGACAAAATCCTTGGTCCCCAGCTCCCTGGCAAAAGCAACTCTGCTTGTTATTATTATTTTTTTTTTTTTTGGTAATTAATGTCTTCTTTCGGTATACTCGTGCAATGAAGTCGTGCGTCTGGAATTTTCTTAAATTTTTCGTACAATGAAACGTTCCTCACGTTAAAAATTTATTTGGTGCATTTCGGCTTTTATTTTTTATACGATTTTCATGTACGAAAAGCTTAATTATATTTTGCACTGTCGCACTACTTACATTAATTATCTCAGCAATTTTTCGCTGCGGTTTTCGGTTTTTGAAATGGGTTATGACCAATTTTTGTTGTTCGATTGATGTACGGCGGCCCATTTAATTGACGGTGGTAACGTGAAACTCAAAAACACAAACTATTACTGATTGTAAGTTGTAAGAATTAGAAAAGCCTGCACTGTTACAAACGCAACTGGCTTTCGTTACAACATAGACAAGTGCGTGCATGAAATAAGCTGTGAGCAAAATTCCTGGTACGCAGGTGCATTTCATGCCTCTGTAGATGTAACACTGTACTTCTACAAAATTTACTTTGCTTGTTTTATTAGTAAAGTATAAATTTTTTTTTTAAATTGTAATTTCAATTTTATGGCAATATCAACTGATAAGTTCAATCTGCATGAAATAAGCTGTGTCGTTATTGTAAAGGGTGATCCAAGTAGAAGTACTTTATTCAATAGCCTTTTTTGGCAGATCACGCGTGAGTTGTGTCAAGCTGTCATGTTATTTTTGTTCAGTATTTTTTGACATTTCATCATGGAAAGACTTACGCCTGAACAACGTTTACAAATCATTCAACTTTATTACGAAAATTTACGTTCGGTAAAGAATGTGTTTCGCGTGTTTCACTCAACTTGTGGTCGACATAATCGGCCTACTGAGCGTACTTTTCGCAACACTATCACCCATCTTGAGCCCCAGCATTCATTATTAGATAATATTCGACCGAATAGACCATGTGGAGAGTCGATTCGGCGCCGTACGCAGCAACTCGGACTGACGTATGTATGTAACGACTTGGCGCGTTTTACGTCGAGATCTTAAATTGAAAGCGTACAAATACAGCTTGTGCAAAAGCCGCTGACCTTCCCAAGCGACATCGCTTCACTCTATGGGCTCTTGAAAAGTTCCAAGAAGATCCGAACCAAATTTTATTCAGCGATGAGGCCCATTTCTGGCTCAATGGGTATGTAAACAAGCAAGATTGCCGCATGGGACGAAGAGCAACCTGAAGAGATTCAAGAGCCGGTGGAATCATCGGTCCACACATATTACTTCAAAAATCATGCTGGTGAGAACGTAACCGTCAATGGCGACTGTTACCGCGCCACGATAACCGACTATTTGATGCCTGAAATTGAAGCTCGTGATCTTCACGACATTTGGTTTCAACAAAACGGCGCCACTTCCCACACATCGCATGAATCAATGGATTTATTGAGAGAACACTTCGGTGAGTAGATAATTTAGCGTTTTGAACCAGTCGATTGGCCATCAAGATCGCCTGATATCACACCGTTAGACTTTTTCCTGTGGGGATAGGTAAAGTCTTAAGTCTATGCGGACAAACCCGCATCGATTCAGGCCTTGGAATAAGTCATAACGCGTCTAATTCGCCAGTTTACCAGTCGAAATGCTCGAACGAGTCAACGGATGGACCATCTGAGCCGTAGCCGCAGCCAACATTTGAAAGAGACAATCTTCAAAAAATAAATTCCAAAGAATGTTATTTCAAATGTAAACAAATTTCCTTTAATTTTGATTTTTTTTTTTTTTTTAATGTAGCGAACCTCGAAATGTTAGTAACAAGAGTTGCTACAGTTTTGGGGAAGATTTGTGTAATGATCGAAAATTATATGAGAAGATGCGGAAGTGAAAGTGCAATATTTGGAGATGATGAACCCCAATTTCTAAACGAGGATAATGTAAAAGATGTTCCATACACACCACCTTTTCATAGATTTTAAAGCAACCTTCGACAGCACGAAATGAACCTACCTCTACGTCGCTTTGTTTGTATTTGGTATCCCGCAAAATCTTGTGTTTCACCCATTCATTTTACTTCATTAGGAAAATATACAGCTGTCCCTTTCTAATTTCCCTTGTCAACCGGAAATTTCGGAAATTCGAAGAATTTGAAAACAAAATAAAATAAATTTTTTTCTTTATTTTCTTAACTTTTGTATTTTTCTTCAATTCACATACATATACATATGTACATACATATAAATATAAATTTATAAATATATGTAATTGAATATAACATAAATATACATAATTCATTTAATTTTTATTTTATACATTTTGTATGTAATTCATAGTCATCCTTCGGGTTTGAATCATATAAAATCTGAAATAAAAACGAAATGTGAAAATTATTTCGTGTTAGAGCATATATATTATTGCACTGAACTTTTTACTTTTCGTGCTTATTTACTTTTTAAGCACAAATGCACACAAAAATGTTTAATGAATAATACTTGAAAGCAATGCGTCATATATGTACGAGTACTTGTCCCTCCTTTCCAATCGTTGAATTTATATCTGGAAAAAAAAAAATTAAGTTAGAAATTAAATTATGAAAATTATTTTAAAAAAACCATACCTTTAAATTCAGACCAAATTGCAAACACAAATTTCGTTTCTAAAAATATAACATATACACATAAACAGAGATTCTGTCAAAAAAATTGAAAGAGAATTTTTTTTACAATCCGGATTAAAATTATTTAATTGTGTGGATGAAAGAGCAAAAATTCATTAATGTGTTTGTGCTCATATATTGTTTGAATTTAAGGGGAAAGTGGTATAATTGGGTGGCATAGTACAGTAAACAGTATTGTGGCGAAAATGCGAAGCGAATGGCAGATGGAAGAGAGGAGCCGGCAACTGGCATGTTCTAGAGCGTAAACGAGGCGATTATCGTAAACGACGATTATCGTAAACGAGGCGATTATAGTAAACGACGCGATTATTCCAGGGGTTTCGTTTTCAAGCAGCAAACAAGTATATAAGGACGACATACGACTGCAAGAGTAATCAGTCGTGAATTAAAAGCGTTGCAGTAAAGTAATAAACAGTACATTGTGAAAGTTGTATACAAGTGATTGTAAATAGTAAAGTAAATTGTTATTGAATTGTGAATTACTGAGTAATCAAAAGGACATTAATTAATTTCTTTATAAATAAACTGCAAATTAAGTTGGCGATTTTATTTAACAATCTAGAGGTCGTACCCGAAAGATTTGGGAAATCATCGAGGTTAATCAGCAAGACCGTAACAATTGGTGTCAGAAGTGGGATTGTTAAATAAATTCCAGAGGATAATAATTAAAAAAATGGTGAAGATTCAGAATTTGACGATACCTCCTCTCAAGAAGGAGTTGGCAAAGCGAGGATTGTCTACAACTGGAAATAAGGCAGAGCTGCAATCAAGACTGCGAGAAGCAATGGAAGTCGAAGGCATCGACTTGAACCAGTACGAATTCCGTCGCGAGGATGAAGATGTATCCTTGAACATTGACAAAGAAGAAGCTATTGATTCTGCGAAGGGGTTGGAGCAGCCATCAGGTAAGATTCAAGAAAATGCCCCTGGCTCATCTACCGGTATGGACATGAACATGTTGCTGGCTGCGATTTCACAAATCAATGCCAACATGTCACAAAACATTTCACAAATCAATGCCAGCATATCACAAAAGATGGATGCAAAGTTTGAAGGATTAGAAGGAACCATCGCCCAAATGCTGCAAAATCTAGAGAAAGACAATGCAGAACTTAAGGAAAGACAGGATCTAATTGAGAGCAAAGTCAACGAATTGCACGGTCGACAAGACAAAATAGAAGAGCTGATAAAGACCAAGATCAACGAGCTCGAGCGACATGTCCGAGATTTGCAGTTGCATCGTCAAGCCAGATCGATGAACGGCCCGTGGGTAGAGGCACCATCCTTTGACGGCACAGCTTCGTTCCAGATCTTCAAGCTCCAGTTCGAGAAGACGGCTGAGTTAAATAATTGGACCATCGAGGAAAAATCCGCTGCGCTATTTGTTACGTTGAAAGGACCTGCAGCGGATATTTTGCTGACTATTCCCGAATGTAAGAGGGATAACTATGGCGCAGTAATGCGAGCCCTGGAAAGACGCTATGGTAGCGTACACAGAAGACAAATTTACCAGATGGAGCTGGAACAGCGTGACCAAAAACACAATGAATCTTTGCAGGAATATGCTTTTGAAATCGAGAGATTGGCTCATTTAGCCACAGGGCACGCGTCGGTTGAATATCTCGAAAGATTAAAAATCCAGAGGTTCGTCAGCGGAATTAAGGACGTGTACACCAAGCGAGAGACTTATGCGGATCCAAAGTTAACATTCGCTGAAACTGTTGCGTATGCTCAGACACGTGAAGCAGCGGCACTGCTATGTAAGCCAGCCTACAAAGTGAAGCGGTTGGAGGTAGAAACACCAGATGTGAGGACTGAAATCTTGAAAACTTTGAAGTCGATAGCAGGAATGAATCGTTGTGGTGTTAAGAATCAAGGTGGAAAGTGCTTCAGTTGCGGTGAAGCAGGTCACTTCGCACGCGAATGCCAGTCGGGCTCCAACAGAGAGGAAATACGACGCAAGCGATGCTCAAAAGCTGAGGGCATAATAGACGTCCAGCGAATAACAATTACACGAGCAGGAAAGTGGGAGGCAAGCCACTTAAGAAAATGTCAGCAAGAAGACCCAGACTTGGAATTGGTAATGCGCGGATTGGAGGTGAACAGACGGCCAAGTAAGGAACAAATGGCAAAGGGAAGTTCCATCGCGAAGGCATACTGGGCACAATGGAACACTTTAGAGTTAATATTTGGCTGTTTGGATAGAGTATGGGAAAGTGAAGATGGCCAGTGCTCTCGGAAGCTTATAGTAGTTCCGAGATTAAGAATTCCGGATATTCTTAAGGAATTTCACAATGGTCCTAGTGGAGAGCATCTAGGCATTAAGAAAATGCTGGAGAAGATCAAACAGAGGTTCTATTGGGTTGGTTGTCGTCAATCGATCGCTGAGCGGATTGCTAACTGCAAGAAGTGCATAGCAACTAAAGGGCCAAAACCACGAAACCATTACAAATTGAGGGCCAGGTATGACAAAGCAATGAACTCTGAAGGCTTCCAAAGTGGCGATTTGGTGTTGCTGTGCAGTCCACAACGGAAGAGAGGTTTGTCCCAAAAACTTCAATGCGTTTGGGAGGGTCCATATGAGGTAATCAAACGGCTAAATGACGCAGTGTATCGAATCCAGAATGTTGGGAGCCCAGGAAGCAAGATGAAAGTGGTCCACCTAGAGAGGCTTGCTGCGTTTGGAACAGCGAATGTGTCTGATCGGGACGATCAGACTTAGGTGGAGGGCAGTGTGGCGAAAATGCGAAGCGAATGACAGATGAAAGAGAGGAGCCGACAACTGGCACGTTCTAGAGCGTAAACGAGGCGATTATCGTAAACGACGATTATCGTAAACGAGGCGATTATTCCAGGGGTTTCGTTTTCAAGAAGCAGACAAGTATATAAGGACGACATACGACTGCAAGAGAATCAGTCGTGAATAAAAAGCGTTGGAGATTACATTACATTGAAGTAATAAAAACAGTACATTGTGAAAGTTGTATACAAGTGATTGTAAATAGTAAAGTAAATTGTAATTGAATTGTGAATTACTGAGTAATCAAAAGGACATTAATTAAATTCTTTATAAATAAAGAAACTGCAAATTAAGTTGGCGATTTTATTTAACAATCCAGAGGTCGTACCCGAAGGATTTGGGAAATCATCAAGGTTAATCAGCAAGATCGTAACAATATATTTTAAAAAAAATGTAAGTAAAACATGATTTCGATAGTTGGAATAGTCATAACGATGTCTTTTTTTAGTTTTATGAGCTTAATGATGCTTTTCAATAAAAACAATAATAATAACGTAAACAAAAGAGAATTCTCGTTAAATTATAAATCTGACCTTCATTTTCATATTCATACAACCCCATTTATAAATACCTGTATTTGCATATTCATATTGTGGCGAAAATGCGAAGCGAATGACAGATGAAAGAGAGGAGCCGACAACTGGCATTTTCTAGAGCGTAAAACGAGACGATTATCGTAACGATCGTAACAATATTGTTAGATGAGTAGGGTTAAGTGGGCATGCAAAGAGGTGGTTAGTGTCGTGCGGGGATGCTTTGCAAGCGTGTTGGATATGTCACGGTCGAGTCTGGATAGGTAGAAGTTAAGCCTACTAAAATATCCAGATCTTAATTGTGCCAGCGTTACGCGGGTCTCACGAGGCAACTCGAGCTCTTGTTCTGCGATGGGTGGTGGTTTGACTCTGAGAACACCATTCACTGGAAGAGAGTTGACGTACTCTCGGTGAATGGTGTTGATGGCCTGTCTGTCCGCCGTTCTAGTTTACGACAGGCCGGCCAATTGCCTTGTACGTTGCCAGCAGCGTTTCTTTGTTTTTTCCCCAGGTGCTACCGGCTAGTGATTTGAGGATTTTGTTGCGGCTTTGTACTTTGGTGGCAATTGCAGTCGCATGCGGAGTAAGGAGAGCAGGCTATCGAATGTTACTCCCAGTAACTTTGGGTTGTTCGTGGTCGATGGATTTGGAGGCTTTCGCCTTCCCGATAACCCCCTGAACCTCTTCCCTGGAGAAATCGGGCGTCGCGCTGGTGCTCGGCAGTTTGCGCAGACGGCGGGTTACTCGTCGTTTCGTTTTGTTAACCGAGGGGTGCAGTGTGAAAAGCCGGCTAAAATAGCTCGCGCATCTCTTCGGGTCCGACGAGGCGAATAGCTACTTTTGTTAAAAGGTTATTAAAATTAACAAAAAAATGTATACCAATAGATTCGTTTTGGCGCGAACATTAATTATAGATCGGGGGAAGATCAAATTTCCAAACACTTTTTTTAGTTATTAACAAAATAAGTAACAATATTATGCTTGTTAGTTGCACTCATAATATGTATTTTGTGAATATCGTAGTGAAATACGCACAAAAAAAACCATGTAAATCGGTGCGACAAGGAATATATTTTAATTATAAATCGGTAGGAGTGAAATTTTCCGCCAAAATTTTTAGTTATTAACAAAAGATGTAAGGAAATATCAAATATCGCTTTAAATTGATTCAAATAGTTGTTGTTGTAGACAACTATCAAATGAACTGTAGCTAACTTTGTTATAGGATGAAAGGGCTGCCATGCAAATGAGTTAATGGTAATTACGTGCGATTTTTGCTAAAAATGACCCAAACTGATGGGTTTTTTCGTAATAGATGTTTGAAGATGTTATTTCTCATAATATGTATTTTGTGAATATCGTAGTGAAATACGCACAAAAAAACCATGTAAATCGGTGCGACAAGGAATATATTTTAATTATAAATCGGTAGGAGTGAAATTTTCCGCCAAAATTTTTAGTTATTAACAAAAGATGTAAGGAAATATCAAATATCGCTTTAAATTGATTCAAATAGTTGTTGTTGTAGACAACTATCAAATGAACTGTAGCTGACTTTGTTATAGGATGAAAGGGCTGCCATGCAAATGAGTTAATGGTAATTACGTGCGATTTTTGCTAAAAATGACCCAAACTGATGGGTTTTTTCGTAATAGATGTTTGAAGATGTTATTTCCATTAAAAGTAGCGGAAAGCGGAATTTTGCCTAAGCTTTTCATTATTAATATTTAAAACTGCAATAAATATTAAAAAAATGGGTTGGATTCAAATACTTTGTAAGGCGGGGGCGGTGTTGGTTCGGATTAACACTGTCTTCGCCTTGCACAGTATTTTCACGCAAAACTTTTTATTTATATTATTTATATATTTTGTTATTATATTGCATTATTATTATTTTAAATATATTTTACGCAGTACGGCAATATCGTTTTAGCCAACCGTTTATTGCTTGCTTGTTAGCAAGATACAGGTGGACTAGCTGTATGTAAAAGTGCAACTTTAAATTGTCATAACGTTTAAACCATTGCAAAATTCTGCTTTCCGCCACTTTTAATGAAATAAATAGCCTCAAATACACCTATTTGGGCCGTTTTAAACAAAAGCCGCGATTCTCCACAATTACCGCCGTTTTAAACAAAAGCCACGATTCTCCACAATTATCCTAAAAAAACTATAAGTTACCTCGGGGAATGATGTGCATGACCTAGTTTACCCCCTAAAAGTACTTCTTTTTAGGCCTGGTACACCCTCGTTAAGCCCACTCTAGTTTTCCAATAATATCCTATATATAATTTGATTTAAAAAATCCTTTGCTACGTTCGCGCCTTTTCATAGTTAAGACAGCACATCTGCCGAGTCCTGTATGTATACATATATATATTTGAACGTACACCGAGTAAAAATTCAAGGCATTGAAAATTCTTGGCACATACTGTTGTACTAAACGTATACTTATCATAAATCATATTTCTGATACTGTTGTATTGTCGTATGTGTATACGCGAAATTGCTAACATCATTCCACGTTCTAATCAAATGTTTAAGTGCAAAGTATTTACTTTCATACTTATCCTTTCCCATATAAATTAGGCCAGGTGGCGACAGAACACTGCTTTCAAAATAGAAAACCATATTTATTAAATATTAACAAACGTAACACATTAAAACAAATTATCGCAGTTCATTTCTTTTTGACTCTCTCGCAAGGTTAGAGAACTTTGATTTTACCACCGGCAAAAGGTATGTGATTGAAATTTCGGAACACAGAATGGGTCTAATTATTGTAAATGCTAAAAGTACTAGGTTATATATCTGCACAATACTCCCTAATTAATTTTCGAATCGTTTCAATTTGACAGTATCTTTACAAATGTTTGCCAGTTAGAGCAAAGTAATTATTGCCTTGGAGGAGTAAGTTAACTTAACCTCTAAAATTCGTGATTCAAAATGAAAGTTTACTAGTAGCATGTACTAAGTATATAGCGCTCAAAATTTAAACTATAGAAATTATTCAGTAATGACTTTATAAAAAGTCTGAACTAGATAAGGAGGAATTAATAAAAAAAAATACAAATAGAATCGTTCTCGGATGAACTTTAATTACAAATCTGGGGGAGACAAAATAAGTAACATTATTATGTTTATTAGTTTCACTCACTATATGTGTTGTTTTGTCAATAGTGATATAAATCCAAAAGACATGCAAATCGAATTCTTCGAATTGCAATTCTGAACCATATTTTTTAAGTGTTAACAAAGGAAGTAGGGAAATAACATATACCACAATTACTTAATCTAAATAATTATTGCTGCAGGCAACTGTCAGGTAAACAGTATTTGCCACACATGTGAATTTATGACGGCTTTTGCCCAAAATTACCAAATTGATATTTTTTTTCGAAATATGTGTTTAAAACGTTCTTTCCATTAAAAAGGACTGATAGCGGAATTTGGTAATAATTTTTTAATGTTTAATATTAGGAGTTGATCTTTTACTTCTCCGAGACCCCTCTCTCCCATCATGTTGCCTAATGTCTCTTTTCCTGTGACCCCTCCATACTCCGGAACTTGGTTTTGTTTCATACCACTGTTCATTTTTTTTTATTAAAAAATAATATTTATTAATAATATTATAATAAATATTCTGTAAGTTATTAAAAAAGAAGTTTTAAGTACAATCTATTGACATAAAATAAAATTTGTTTCATCTGAAGAAAACTACGTAGTTTTGCTCTCAAATCTTCCCCGGCTACATTATTATAGCGTAGGATATAAACCAACCCTTTCCCCCTCTTGGCCGAGACACGTCCCATTCCATTCTAGATCCTTCTGAAACGAATCTATTGATATATTTTTCATTAACTTCACTAAGGATTAAGTTTTAGCTTAATCCAGTTGCAGTGACGTCCGAATGGGCTTAGCCATTAGATTATTTCATATTTTCTATTAATCCAAAGGATAAATTATTTTTCATATAAAACACCCTATGTATTCTTTCCTCAAAATATTTTCTAATAAATGGCTTCTTATAAATTTGGATATATTTTTCAGTGGAATAAATTAGAAATAGCTTTGCCAAAAAATGTTTTTTTTTGTCAATTAAATTACTTAAGTCTGAGCTAATTTTGCGTGTAATTTTCTCATAAAAGTGCTGATATTCAAACATTGCCGAAAGTTATTCGTTTATACACAGATGGAGTTCTAGTACAATTTACAGTTTGTAAATAGTTATCTAGTTATTTTATGAATAAATTTTCACTGAACCAAGTAATCGTTTAAATAATAAATGAGTTTATATTTCATCAAACAAATGTCGAAAACTGATGATGGTGTTTTTGTTATAAAAATGAAATACTTCGTTGATGTGTGAAAAATCAATATTCTTACGCAAAAAGAAACTTCGACTTTAAGTGCTTTACCACACCCGTAATACAAAGCCACTCAATATGACGTGAGCTATACAAAGCAATAATTTTGATATTCAAGCAGCACTTTTCAAACACGATCTTCAAAGTAAAAATATGTAAATAAATGTACGTATCCGTTTAATTTCGCTTTGTTTTAGCGGAAATGCACTTGTACTTGTCATTATTTATAAAACGCTAACAGTAGTCGTATGCATATTTTTAATGATAAATATGATTGAAACGAAAGAAGTGCTGTTATGATTTATTGTTTACGGCAACATACTTATGCTTATTGTAAACGAAACTTCATTACAAAAAGGATAACATACATATGTACATATATGATGATATATCTTGATAATATCCATACGTATGTATACATAATTTTTTGATCTCGCACAAGAGGAAAATTTGTTATATGCAAAATATTAATTTTTGTAAATTAGCTTAAGTTCATTATGTGTATGTAGATATATATGTATGTATGCTTTTCCAAAAAAATCTTCCAAGCAAGACATCATTATGCGCATCTATACTGTACTGTGATCTTATAATAAACAAGTCAGATATATATACATATATAGGCGATTTTCAAATTTTTTTTATACGTTTTCAAATAGAATTTACATTTTACCTTCTCTTTCACTAATTGCAGTAAACTAGCTTCGCTGTCGTTTAAAATTGAAAATGGATGTCCCAACGTTTAATGAAAGTGATTTAAATTGTCAGTATACCGCTATACAAGATTATGAACAATATCAATCGAGATACCCAAACTCTTCAATCTATGTTACAAAATCTCCTGAGCTGGCGGTGTCAAGAGCGGCTGGCCAATGCTCTTACGGACCGGATCACAATGCAGCAAGTTTAATTGGGGCTCAAGGTCAACTTGCATCTTCACAAGAACAAAAAGAATCTGTAATACAAGAACGTTCATCAGTTTCCACTGTGAGATACCTGCAATCGGCACAGTACGATGAAATGCCTGAATACGGGCTTAATGCTTGTCCTGTAGAATCGCACTACATTGAGAATCCCACTATAGCATACGGATATGTGTCTGAGGTTAATTTCGATTTTCCAATTGAAACCGGCAACACCAACTCATACTCACCAAGACCATTGTTATTTGATAGCAATCTTAATGGGTCAGAAACAGCTCTTCCTTCGGATGGAACAAGAACATATGATGGCCACGCTGATTATGAGAGCAAAATGGCACAGTTATCTTTGACCCCATTGGACGCTGTTTCACATATAAGGGATTCGAAGCACATGCTTTTGGAAGGATCAGGAAGTGACATATGCTCCACCATGAGATGGCGGGACCCTAATCTTTCGGAAGTTATAAGTTTTTTGAATAACCCAAATAATGAAATTAAAGCAAATGCGGCAGCTTACTTGCAACATTTGTGTTACATGGACGATCCAAATAAACAGCGAACTCGAACTCTTGGTGGAATTCCTCCTCTTGTGCGCTTATTATCGTACGACATTCCCGAGATCCATAAGTAGGTTGCCTCTTGCCTTTTACTGTTTTATTTACTAATTGAATATAGGTTGCTCTAATTTCGCTAATTTAGCACGATTGACTTAATTAAACATAATCTTGTGCGCAAGCACAATTATTCATATGATAATAATATATTTATATATTTGGCGCTTTGTTACCGCTGCGATTTTTGGCCGAGCTCCTCCTCCAATTTGTGGTTTGCGTCATGATGTTTTTACTAACAAATGGAGGGACCTACAGCTTATTCTAAGCCGCCTCCGAACGATCGGAGGATTTTTACACAGAGTTTTTATATTCATGTTGCCGAGCGGCGACCGCAATTAGAAAAATTATTTTTCTATAATGTTAAATATTGGTCAAACCTGGGCTCGAACCCAGGCATTCCGAATGGCAGTACGCAATACCAACCACTCGCCTATAGCGGCCGCCATATAATATGATAAACAATGCTTAAAAATTGCCAACAAGCACTTAAAAATTGAACTCGACCAAAATTCCATTTATTATGGAGTTAATTATAATGTCCGATATACGGTTTTATGTACCGGATTTTATCCGACCAAGGACTGACACATTTTTTGTGAACTAACACTTCTTAGAACAACAGGTTAGTGTTGCCACTGGCCACCTCTTGTTTGCACAACCTTGTTATGCAAATGTATTCTAATATTGTTATATAGAATTTTATAATTACGATATTACTTTAATTTCATTTTATATATATTTTTAAATTTTAAGGAACGCATGTGGTGCACTACGAAACTTATCATACGGTAGACAAAATGATGAAAATAAAAGAGCCATAAAGAATGCTGGAGGTATAACAGCACTTGTAAGTCTGTTGTGTAGAACACAAGAATCGGAAGTAAAGGAATTGGTGACTGGAGTATTATGGAATATGTCCTCTTGTGAAGATATCAAGCGGTCTATTATTGATGAAGGATTAAATGCTATCGTCAGCAATATTATTATTCCCCACTCTGGATGGGATGCAGTTTGTGCTGGTGAAACATGCTATTCTACAGTTTTTCGAAATGCCTCTGGAGTTTTACGCAATGTAAGTTCTGCTGGAGAGTTCGCTAGAACCAGCCTTAGAAACTCCGAGCATTTAGTAGAGTGTTTGATATATGTTGTGAAAATGGCTATCGAAAAAAATAATATTGGAAATAAAACCGTCGAAAATTGCGTTTGCATTTTACGCAATTTGTCATATCGATGCCAAGAAGTGGAGGATCCTAACTACGATAAGCAGCCGATGCCAATACAAAGTCGACCTCAATCGAACACTTATAAAGGTAAACCTAAATAAAATGTAATATAGGCGAATGTATAATATAATAATATACATACGTGCCTTCTTACAATTTCCACTCATGACTTCTTTTTTATATTAATTCTTATTTATTTTGTATAGGCGAGAACCTTGGTTGCTTCGGCACAAGTAAAAAAAAGAAAGAAGCTGCGCAGAGCGAGCATCAGGTGGAAAATAATTACACTCCGAGTACTTCAAAAAATTCTGTACCCAATAGTTTATCACATAAACGATATGAATTTTTGTGGCAACCAGAAGTTGTACAGTACTACCTAGCTTTATTGCAAAGTTGCTCTAATCCAGAAACTTTAGAAGCGGCTGCTGGCGCTATTCAGAATCTCTCAGCTTGTTACTGGCAACCAAGCATTGATATTCGGGCTACAGTGCGCAAAGAGAAAGGTTTACCGATATTGGTGGAATTGCTTCGTATGGAGGTTGACCGTGTCGTTTGTGCAGTTGCAACAGCTCTGCGAAATTTGGCCATAGACCAACGCAACAAAGAGCTCATTGGGAAGTATGCTATGCGAGATTTAGTCCAAAAACTCCCAACCGGTAATCCACAACACGATCAGAATACCTCCGATGATACGATAACTGCAGTATTAGCCACAGTTAATGAGGTAATAAAGAAAAATCCAGAATTCTCTCGATCATTGCTGGATGCTGGTGGCGTTGATCGCTTGTTAAGTATTACAAAACAACGCCAAAAATATACTTCATGTGTTTTGAAATTCGCCAGTCAGGTCTTGTTCACAATGTGGCAACATCATGAATTACGTGATGTTTACAAAAAAAATGGGTGGAAGGAGCAAGATTTCGTTTCGAAATCATTTACAGCTCATAACATTTCGCCAAATTCACCTAATAATGTAAACAATACTCTCAATAGGCCTATGGCGTCTCAAGGTCGGACCAGATATGAGGATCGAACGATACAAAGACCTCCAAATAACACACCACGCAATAATACGGGAAATGATTTTACAGGTTGCAATGAGTCACCACTGCTTTGCCAAATGGTGAGATAATGTTTTCACATATATTTCCATTAATAAACAAAAAAATGTTAAATTCCTACAATTTTAGGCAGACGGCGCTTCGACCAATGGTGTAGGTAATGATACGTATCAACGGAGAAATCAAAACCCGCAAGCGGCTATGTATATACCAATAGTAGAAGCCGGACGGAATCATTCCAATTGAAGATTATAACTTTTAAATACTTTTCATATTTCATAAATATAATAAAATGCACATACAAATATGTTTCACTAGACAATGTATCGATACCTCAGGGTGTATATTACGATATTCTTTCCCTAATAACGCGGACGAATATTTTTCGAATCTTTTTTTTTTTTTTTTACTTTGGCTAAAATCGGTAGAAATCATCACATTTCAAGTTTTATGAAACATATATTCCAACGTTCGTGCTTTTGTGCATAGTACATCAAGGAGCTCAAATAATTCAATAAACACAAAAACGATATTCTCTAAATGTATACTAAAGTTAGTTTACGAAATAAAAATGGGTATACAAAAATTAGGTATATTTACCAGTACGTATGTATAAATAAAATTTACATTCTCAAAAAGCGTTTAATTCGTAAATACATAATAAAATTTCTTGGTAGTGACTCAGTCGTTTTACTTATTGCCTTCCTCGTCGAAGATATAAGGGGAGTTATTCCCCGGGTTTTACCTCGACAAAGCAATATAGCATACCGCAAAAAGTGCGGTAAACGTTCTCCCATTTCTCCGAAATTGATAAGCTTGTGTCTTATAAAAAGCTTAAAAATAAATATATGTTAACTTGCAAACGAGAAACTTGTATAATTTCTCAGAGAACGCTAACTCCATAAATAAAATACAGAAGAAAAGTTCCAAAGTTTCTCCATCAAAGGTGATAAAAAAGAGAAAACGTTTTATTCAAAATAAATTTTGTTTGTTCACGTAGTAAAACTCATATTTTATTATTACCCTTTAGTTGAAATGGCTAATGTAAATGTAATGCACGTCATGCATGGCACGCAACAGTTATCTTCATATGCTTCACAATCTTCTACAGGTTTGCGGAAGTTTAAACTGAAGTGATAAAAATATTTTGTAATTAAATTTTTATTACAATTTCTTTAATGTTACTATCACTTGTATTCGTATTGACAATACATTTTGAGTTTCTGTGCGATAATCGGAGATGGGTTTCATGTTATTATTCTTTTCGCAGTGATGAGTTATTCACAAATTTTATTGTTTATAACTATATTATGTTCTCGTCCTCTTTCTATAAATGGATAAATAATTATTGAAGCAGTATACATATACGAACATATACATATAATCAAAAGTGGATACCTTTTATAACGAGCAAATATTTCATTTTTGAAGATTTCAAAGCGCTTTCGATTTATGTTATTTTGCTGTTCTCTCCAAACAGGACGTGCTTTTTTCTGTTGTAAGCCCCAATGGCAAGTAAAAATAGGAGACAGCACGAAAAATGTATATCCAGCAATATACATTTCATAAACCTAAAATTTAAATACTCAAAATCGAGTAAATTTTATGTTTAGAGCACAATAAATATATTGAATATTTAAAGCAACCTGTGAATTCCTTGTAAACCCGTAACCAATGAACCTCTCATCATGTGCAGGAACATCGTCAAAAGCGACATAAAAAGGCTCATATAAAAATTCAAAGTTTGTCACAACATGGCTTATATGAGCACGCTCTATTTCATTTGAAGAATTCGCAAGCCAAAGTGAGAAGTTTGTAGCATATTGGTTATAAATAAATACTTTTTCATGAAAGGGGCGAGCAAGACCTTTTCTATAAAGACGCATAAGTTCTGGCTTTGAAACTGGAAACTTAGCTCTGTTGTCTATTTCAAATGTAGGAATTACATATGCACACTTATAGCTACATTTGACTGAAGGTAGGAAGTTGTTTAGTTGTTTTACCATATTTGCACTTGGTATTATATCAATGTCTGTTAGAAATACATATTTGTTTTGACAACCTTTTCTAGCTAAATTGCGTAAATGGTTTTGAGGATATTCATTTTTTAGACGCCAACGTATTGTATCCGGATTTCGCATTTTCAGTAGATGGCGTAATGTTTGTTCAGGATATTTGCAATCAAAGCTCTTTATAAGATTGGCAATATATCTGTGAATTGGTTCCTTTTTATTTGGTACAGTAATGTGGAATGTAACGTTATCCCGAATGAATGTGAAACAGAGTCTTAAATATGTCACAAAGTATTGCAAAATGAGGAACTCTTCATCTCCCGCAATATAAACAGCAATGGAAATCGGGCCCTTCCATTGGTACGCAACTTGTGTTAAAGAATACAAACGTTCCACAGAGCTTTGTGTAGCTAAACATACAATGCTTTCGAGGGATGATTTAATGAATTTATCTCCAACCAGAGCAAAGTCATACATCTTGTAGAGACGTTGATTATCCCATCTTCCAGTTTCAAAGATAATATTGTCGAACGCAAGCCTAAATTTATGCTTCGAGTTTTTTTCAAATATTGTGTCATTAAGTGGCCCGGTAATGCCATCATTATGTTTTCCTGGTTCAGTTGGTGGTGTTACAATTCTCTGATGTGTTGTTGACTTATTGTTGTATCTTGAGTGACTCTCTGTTTCTATTAAACAAAATGTCCACAATAGATTCAATGCTGTCAATAATATCAGTAAGAATAAACCCAGGCATTTAAATTGTGCTGATATTCTCTGAAAAAAGCATGAATACTTAAATTGTTGAAAACAATATTTGTAATTTACCATTTTTTGCTTTTGTTATTTTCCTCCTATAGTTTATTACGATAACATTTGTATTTTTAATATCAACCCCTAATAATTTGTAACTAAACACGTATCAAATATTACCAGATACTAAACTGCCAAACTCTCCATTTCGTGAGAGCGATTTGAAAATCCAAATTTTTTATAATATTTCCATACCATGCCATTATGTTAGAAAAAGATATTCTTAGAACCCTTAAAAGAATTTTGAACATAGAATTTGCTTACAGAGAATACACTAACAAATTTTTGGAAATTTGGAATAATACATTTTTAATGTTTTACATTAAAATTTATAACATTCCTCTAAATTTTCTTTTCAACTTATATATTAATTTTAATTAGAAACAAAGCCTTTTGTGTTTACCTAGAGATTGATTGGTTCCTTTTATACGGTATCTGTTCAGAATTCCTTGATGTGTAAGTGCGGTATGAAAGATGATCTGTTATTCTAATATCCATTGTCCGACTTCCAGAGTTTCAATCGATTTGAAATAATTAATTTTTTACCTTTTAATATAAATTCTTCGATTAGTTTCAATTCAACCTCCAATTCGGAGGATTTCACAGAATATCTATATACGTATTTAATTGCTTCTCATTAACATTTATCTTGCAGACTTTTACTTTTTTTTTGGGATATTTTTTAGGCAGATGTTATAATAATGTAGATGAGTACATATATATATATATATGGGAAAACCGTCTTTCTTAGATGGCAGAGGTAATCTAAGAAAATAACTATATTAAAAGTGCGTTTAAAATTAAGAAATTAAAGCGAATAGAATATTAATTATGAAATTTTTATTGCCGATAAAATTTGCAGCAGTCTCTCAAACCAAATCCACTTGGCTCTTTGTCTACACGAACTCGATTCAAATTTTGATGGGTCGGCCCCTTCTCCTGCTACTATCAGGGGTCAAAAAATATAATACATGACTTTTTATCATATTATTATAAGCTAATAGGCACTTTTAAAATCCTTCATATATATTTTTATTTAAAAGGGGGAGATTTTGTCAAATGGGTAGCACGAAAAAAGGAAAACGTTTAATGTCAGATATGAAAACGACTGCGAAAATAGAATGAAATTTAAATTATTGTATTGTGGCAAAATACAGGAAGCTTACTCTTATTTTATTATTATTTGACGGCACGATAATTGAAGACTAAACTGAAGCAGGTATTATTTATGTATTTGATCGAAGTTTTCATTGAGTATTGAATTTTGATTCAAGAAACTTTAAAAATTGGTTTCACTTATAGAGCAAACTCCTTAACAAAAAATGATTTAGTTTCTTTTTCAATAAAATTTTACACAAATACATACATTTATGCGTACATACATACCTGCAAACATATTTTGTGTCTTTAATGAGTGGTAAAAAATTGGTATTTGGCATACAATTGTTAACTATTTTCTGAAGTTCTTAAATTAGTTATGAGGGAATGATAGTACTTAACTGCATTCACGGCCGCTAAACAATAGTTTAGCTCTACTAATTTCAAACTAAATTTTCCAGTAAATCCAGCATATCTTCCTGGATATTCTCTGTCGAGGGGATAAAATATTTGGAGAAATAATTTTTTTAGTAGCATGCCATGCCACTGCGGCCGCCTAATTAGAGTAATAAGCTTCGCAACAACAAAATACAATTTAGGGTCTTTCGTTTTTTATTTTGTTCTCAAATACGCACAATTTTTTCATACAAAAGGTACTAATATACATAAATACTTGGCGACAACTTCTTCATTATACGTACACACATTTACTGCTGTCGTTTATTATAAATATACTATATACTTAGCATATAAAAAATATATGTACCCACATTCTATGAGTGCAATTCAGTTAATAGCTTGTTTCAAAATTTTTCACACAATCTCTTGATACACGGCAATGTTAATAAGAAAAATTTTAAAAAGTTATTTAATGAATTGAACAAATAAAATGTATATGTAAATTTTGATTTAAAAAATCTTAATATATACACTCCTTTATAAAAATAAATTACTAACAAAATAAAAATTAAACTTCGTCCTCGATGTAAACTCATTGTGGCGCGAGTTTTCGTTTTAAAAAGATCGTTGTTTATTTATGTCGTGATTTAATATAATACCCACTTCGTACTGAAAATGATAGCCGTTGCATTTCGTTAGTTCGTTTTTGATTTTGCTGCTTTACTTCTATGTTTATAAATATGTATGTATATATGTATATTCATATATATATATAAATATATATATATATATATATATATATATATATATATATATCTATATATATATATAAATATATATATATAAATATATATATATATATATATATATATATATATATATATACATATATATACATATATCACTTTGGAAAAGTACATTATGTCATAGTAAGGGTGCCCGCACCGAGCCCAAAACCAACACCTTTTGGTCCGAAATTTCGACCATAACACGCTCTGCAATAAATATCACCATCCGGACCGTCATTTAAGCTGGTGGAATCCAGAGATTTTCTGCAGTCAGCACAATGAAAGCATCGCTTGTGCCAGATTCTGCTCTTACTAATCATTTGTTCAGCGGCGAAAACTGCATATCCGCAACGGGGACAACCTCCTGATGAACGTGGACCACATAATGGTTTACCGTCAGGGCTAAAAAAGTATTGAAATATTGAAAATTACAGTTAAGAAATAACCATACAAATATTAAATATTTACAATTGAATTGTAGATTCACCAGAGGTGGACACTAATGTTGGTGTGTGTCCGTAACCAAATCCTTTAGGACCGAAGCGTTTTCCGTAGCAGGCTTTACAGTAGATATCCTTATCGGGTCCATCACAAGCGAGCATCGAATCTAGGGGTCGGTGACACTCAAAACAGTTGTAGCATTTTTTGTGCCACATTCGACCTTTTGAGAGTTGTTGTTCGGCTGCAAACACAGCACCGCCGCAACGTGGACAACCTTCACCTTCAGGTGCTTTGATTGAAGTCGTATCGGGACATACAAATGGGCGTTGAGCGGAAATCTGATCTTCACTGTAAATGATATTGGGTGATGAACTTTTTATTTTTTTTTTTTGGTTTTCTAAAAAAACAATACTAACGTCATGCCATCAGTTTGTAAGAAACTGGATCCACAAGCGAATCCATAACCATGAGGACCCCATTTTTTTCCATAGCAAGTTTTGCAGTAAACTTCTTTGTCGGGCCCATCGCATGCAATAATCGAATCCAGAGTCTTTGTGCAATCTCTGCATTTGAAGCACTTCCTGTGCCATTCCCGACCTTTAGAGAGCACCAATTCGGCTGCAAATACAACGCCACCACAACGAGGACAACCTTCACCTGGACGTGCCTGTATTTTTCCTACATCTATATCTGCTACTTTCGGCGCTAGATCACTATATAAAATAAAAGTATATACATATGTTAAAACATCAGATTAGTTTAAATGTCAGGATCTTGATTTCTGCTTAATAAGCTGGAAAATATATTTGGCAATACATTACTGATATTGTAAATTAAAAGACGTGAAAAGGATGATTAGTATTTCTAATTAAGCTTCAGATGTTTCATATATTAATCCAAGCAAAAAGCTACTTATATACTCAATTTCAATTTGCTCCTGTTTCTTTCAAAAATTCAATTTATTTTAATATTCCTAAACAACTCGGACACATTCGAAAAAATTTGGGCACATTTGTAAATATCCTATGGATCTTCTGAATACGTATAGTGAAAATGGGTGAAATCCAATAACATCAAGCCTTACTTGCGTTTAGAGTATTAACTGATGACATCGGGCAAATATGACAGATATTTCAGACTATGAGATAACAGTATCTATCTACATAGAATTATATTACCTCCAATGGATGGAATTACTATTGCCGTTATCTCATTTGAATTAGGATCGAATACGGACGGACCTAACTCGACCAATCTTAATAGTTGAAAGTTAAATGTTTTTAACTTTAATCATTATAAGTACATAAATCAGTGGCTTAACTTTATTAAACCGCCAATTTTAATTTAAAATAAAGAAAACATAAATATATATGTATATCTAATATTAATTTTCACGTGAACTTAGCTCTTTCATATATACATATATACATATGTAGATATCTGGCTTTCCTATTATATTTTAAATCGAAAGGACTATAAAGTTCTTATAACCTTTTATAAACATATACATTTTATTTATTGATATGAAAACATACATACACACATACATACATACATACATATGTATACCTTTGCCATTCGGCATCTCTTATGTCGGACATAAGTCCCATCGAAGATATTCCTATATGACCATAACCCCTGGCGCCAAACTTCTGAGCATAACAACCTGTTTCATGTGAAATATGTAAGTATGGAATATATAACTGAATAGATTTATTAAAATCGACCATAAAACATATGCTATACGCATACATACATTTTCATACACAATACATGCCGTTGTTGTTATAAACGTAAATACATATAATACATAGATTCATACATAGAGGTATAAAAAATAAAATGTGTCAAACTACTGTTAAGTACTTACCCATTTTCATAACAATCGGACTGAAGAGCACCACCACCTTGACCATATCCATAGCCTTTAGGTCCAAATTTCTTTGCATAACAAGCTGTGTTTGAACAAAGGAAAAACTTGTAAGGATAGGAATTACATTGACTGTATGAATTTTTTTTAAATGATTGGAGGTGTTTGAAGTTTATGCCAACAAACATATGTATGTATGTATGTATGAATGAACAATGTAAAGTGGTTATATGGAAAAAAAAATTATACCTTTACAGTAAATATTTTTGTCTGGGCCTTCACAGCAAAGGATGGAATCAAGACCTTTAGAGCAGTTGCCACACTTAAAACACTCTTTGTGCCATTGCTGCCAAAAAAAAAATATAAAGTTCAATATAAGATGAGCCCATCATTCTATCTTATTCTGTGAGTAATTGTATGCATTAAATTGTGTTTTTTATTATTAACAACCCTACAAACACAATAACGAAAATGACATCGCTCCGAAATCATGTTTTTCTCAAATATTACTTTCGCATTTACATAGTAGTCTTGTTTTTCGTCATTTGAATTAAACCATTTCCGACTTAGTATACTAATTTCACCGCTAGTTCACGTTCTTCATTCATATTTAGAGTATAATAGTTAATGAAATGTTCTAATTGCCAATGAAAAAATGTCTTGAGTTGCAGGCGGTCCGATGAAATATTGATATTAAAGAACTCTCAGTGGTTTTTTGTACATTTTTGAACAAAAGTTTTGTGTATTGAACATTAATTTTAATCGAGTCCATATTGACCCTTATTATCTTTGCCCTTTTGCCATTTTTCGGGTCGCTTCAAAATTCTGTCAGTGTATAACACCTCTATGACTTATCGGCGAAGAATTTGGCCAGCGGCCTTTTGGTCGGAACATTTTTTGCCATCAAGAAAGTTTTGCAGAGATGGTTCATGGTCCGAGTTATATGGTGAGTCAAAACTTCCCAACCAATATTTGCCTGGTCATAAAAGTTGTATGTGGCTTGGCGTTGTCTATTGATCAATTATGGACCCCTATTTTGAAGAACTTGTTAAAAGCTAATTAACTGTTTACAGGTGGTCAGAATTAACTTTTTGAGTCAGAATGTAAAATTCCCTTCCAATCCCACCATGCACTCAACATCACCTTGTTAGCCGTCGATTCAGGCTTTGAAGTCGTTTGTGGAGGCTCACCGGCTTTTGACAATTTTTATTTTTCGTTTTTTATTCCTTTATTAACCCATTTTTCATCGCCAGTAAATAGTTGTTCCAGAAATTCGAACTTGTCACGTTTCAGACAACGTGTATGCCGGTGTTGCTCAACCAGCTTTTTGAGTGACTGGCAGAACAGAACGAGGTGCTACTTTCACAACAAAACATCCGAAACGGATTCAAAATCGGATTAATGTTGGCCAAAATAAGAGTATCAACAACATCCAAAATCGTGGAGAATTTTTTATTATCAATATAAATAATTTTGTTAATAGGAGGTGAAGAGCTTGGGAATTATTTTTCGTTGATCTACTGTCGCAAAAAAACAAAAATTGTGTTATGTTACGTTATGTTATGACCTCAAAAATATAACCCATTTGATCTTTCCTAATATAATATTTAATAATAACATATTTGTTTAGATTTAGATTACCGAAGGAATGCTTACATAATTATGTACATATGTATGTACATATACTTTTATACATAAGTTCATAGATATGTATGTAGGTATATATGTATATATTTAGGGAAGACTATGGATTGCATGAGGAAAATATTATAAAGAGAAACTAAATAATACATTTAAGTCATTTGATTGAAGTTAGTTCATGTGAACTATTATTAGAGGCTATCTAGAAAATCGCCAGACTTTCAAAATGTGGATCACCATCATGTACATATACATATCCATATACATATGTAGGTCTTTTCACTTTTATGCTAACATATGTATACATATACATAGATATGAGTAACACAGATAATTCATCAGACTTTTATAGTCTTGTATGATTCCCAAACATTCATCAATAAAAACATAACATTTATACCATACTACAAGAAACACATATACACATAAAGTATTTCTTTTTTTTATACCTCTGCAATAAATATCTTTGTCAGGACCATCGCAATGCATGGTAGAATCCAGAGTTCTGTTGCAAAGCAAACATTTGAAGCATCGTCTATGATATCCCTAGTATTTTTAAATATTTTATGTAAATAAGAGAAATGAATTACTGGACTTACATCCAACACTATATGTATCGATGTATTTTAATTATTTATATAATACCTTATTCTACTCTAAGGAAAGTACCAACAAATTTGACCTATATTAGACCTAAAAGGATTTTACTCGAATGCCTAATCTTGAAAATATTTTTTACTTACTCTGCCACGTGCCAACATTTGTTCCGCTGCATATACGTAGCCTCCACATCTGGGACATCCTTGGCCTTCTGGAGCTTTGGCTATCACTCGTGGCTCTAACCGCGCTCCATTACGTACTCCATCGATGTCACTGTTATTTAAAAATAAAATAATGTTTTACTGAGAAGCGAAGCGAATAAAATCAAATATAGACATATACATACGCATATAGTATATATATTTTTGATATGGATTAAAAATTAATCGGTGCGATTATTAGTTAGTTGATACTATTATAGTTAATTTTAATACTATTCTACTTATATAATAAATATAAAGCAAAAGTGTAAGCACTGTAATCTGATAAAAGTATAGAAATTATGTAGAAGGCTTGTTCATACATATTTAGCTACTGTTAAGAAATTTATTTTTGACATTTAAGAAATTGAAAATTATAAAAAAAAAATTATACATATATTATTTTATAATATATTTTAATGCAATTTCTTTAATGAATTTATTTTCTCATTCATTTATTACCTTTGGATGCAATAATTGATTCAATGTGATGTAATGTGGTGTGTTTTGTTTGGTACCAAGTACCAACAAAAGACTTGCAAGTTTGTTCATTATACGTTAATATTTAATTTATTCGTGTAATATATATATATATATATATATATATATATATATATATATATGTATGTACATATAGATATGCTACATAATGTGTATATGTATTTTTAATAAATAATTCAGAAGGTTCAATGTTGAAGTTATGTTCTTATACCCCACAAGTCCAGGTGGTATAAATATATTTATGTACGAATTCATGTTATTGGTCATCTACATATACATAAGTATATACTCGTATGCGCATACTTACATAGAACAGAGTTATTTACCATTCAACCACATATCAATGATAACTTTTTTGATTTTAGGAAAATGCGTATGCAAACATATACATATACATACATATAAACATAAGCATGCTATGCAGACAAATTGTAATTGCAAATATTAAAATACAATATCTCCCATTGTAAAAATTTTGAATGCAATTTTTCACGTAAATAAAATCCATTTTTATTTTTATTTATTTTTTTTTTTAATAACATTTCACAAATACATACATATATTTATGAAATATGAATCAATACAAAAAACAAACATTAATATTATTTCGAGGCGACATGTGATAAAACATTGGAACATGTGGTAGACTATCTTAACGGGAAAGGTGTTCACATTAACACGACAGAACAATTTGAATCCTTAACTCCATCGCTGCGTCTATCTTTCGCCAAGTAAATTAGTTGCTGCGATAATATGAGAAAATAATATTATGTTTGAATTTAAAGAAAACATATGCGTTTTCAAATATTCTAAAATAAAGTTTAAGCATGATGCGATAGGCATTTAGAAAAATTATATTCGAAATTTTAATGTGAACTTTTTTATAAGTTTAAACGTTTATGCAAAGCATGCACAAGCATGAAATTATAATTTTTACTTTCATTTAGTTTAAATCACCAATTTTAATTGAATATTGATCTTTATATCACTCCTGCCTTCCTTTAAATTTATAGTATTTCTTCCTATTATTTACATACATTTTAAATTTGTAGCGCGTGGAAAGTCAAAACAGCTACAATAAATATCTTCATACCATTTTTTTTTTTACAATGGGAGAATCAGGAAATGAATAAAATTGGTTATGGTTTGGATGGAGATAAAAAAATTGCTTATTAAATGCAATACCATATTGTGTATAGAGCTTTGTATGTGTGCGCTTATAATTAAGAATAACATCTATATATGTACATATGTATGTATGTAGTTTGAAATAATTTTGTTTGTTTGTATATTGAATATTAGATTATGGCAATGTATTTGAAAATGAAAATAGGATGTACTAGAATAGAATTTGAATAAAGAGAAAATGTAAACATACATATACATATATGTATAAGTTTAATATGTGTATACATACATTTGTATGTACGTACATATGCAGTGAGAAATTTTCTATTAATAGAAGAAGTGTGGAAAACAAATACATTGAAAAATGATTACATATATCGTTGTATGTACATATGCATGATATAAATAATCACACACACAAAGGCAATGTTATACATATATATATAAATACATTAATTGAATATAAATGAGACACAGTTATAGTCACAGCTTCCATGTAGGTGGGTGTGTGAATTTAATATATTTTCGAAAAAACAAATTAAGCTTTTGGATATTAGCGCATTTTTTTGCCACAATTCGTTAATACCGTTCATTGGTACATACATACATATATGCTCGTATGTAATTTGTAACAAAACTAATCTCATCTGCATATGAATACATACATATGTATGTACGGAATACAACATTGAGTGATAATGTGAAATACTTACTCTCTGTTTAAATGAGATCCGGTATCCATTGACAAGCAACCAGCACCACCACCAAAACCGTATCCTTTTGGACCATATTTACGTGCATGACAATTTTTGCAGAATAATTCCTTATCGTGTTCCGTACAATTCGTGGAGTCTAAGGCTTTATTGCACATACCTTATGTGAGGATAAAAATCGCGAAATCAATATAATGTTTTCATTACGACCTGAATCTCTTTGCCTTACCGCATTTGAAGCAGGTTTTGTGGAACTTGTAACCACCAGCTACTCTCTCTTCAGCGGCATAAACAGATTTGCCACATTTTGGGCATTTTGGTGTCTCAACAGGTGTGAACGGCATGTTTATATCTGCGAATAAAAATAAATTTAATTAATTATACTGATCTAAAAAGGAATTCTGACTTTCGTATGGTACAGTTCATACTACATGTTATTCCTTAAGTTCAGATATTATTCAATTTTTAATCCTTTCAAAAATACTTTGAAAACCATTAAAAACCAATTATCGCTTTTATTTACTTTCAAGGATAAATCTTTCATTTTCGTACCTTAGGTAACTGGAATATTTTCTTATTTAATTTTTATTAAACTAGGTGAAATATCTCGGAGCGCCGCGCCAAAGTACTTTTCCTCGATTAGCAACGATCTCAAATGAACTGAAAGGTTGCTGCACGCAGGTAGTCTATATTTGTGAGTGCACACGGCACAACGTATCTGAATTTTGTGTTATTAGATAGAGATGGCCAGTGTTCAAGAGATTCGTCAATTTCTTCTCGTTTCCATCTCTTCGTTTAAGGCATTTTATAGAGATAGAGAGAGGAAGCTTTTGCTGACAAATTATTTGAGATATTTGAAGAAAAAATCGTTTACTCATGCATAAATATTTAGAAGCACAATAAATATTCAAAAAATGTCATGATCTTAATCATAAGTTTTATTTATTTCCTTATTATTTAAATGGATTATAACAACGAATGTTAAAAAATAGAAAGTAGTAGCTTTTACTGAACAACGAGATTCTATTTTTAAACTTATACCACCAACTCAATAAATTTATAATTTTTATTTAAAGCATCACTACATGTACATACATATATATTTATATGTAAGCATATTATATTCACATATACATATATTTATGACAGTACCCGACTGAGTTGCAGAACATCCTAGAAGCCGGAAGGTCATCGGTTCGAGTCCTGGCCAGACCTACGTCTAAAAAGTTTCCTCTAAATTTGTTGCAAGTTCTGATTCCTCAGAGAGCAATTTGTGTTTGTGCGTCTTAAAATTTTTTCCAGGAAATGGTGGGACCTACAGTTTAGTTTAGCCGCCTCCGAATGGCTGATGGATTTTTATGAGGAACTTTAATTTCATGTCAGAAATACACTTGGAGGGCTTCTACTGATCGTAATTAGAAAAATTAATTTTCTATAAATTTGGATATTGATCGAAAGCGTACTCGAACCCTGGTCATCCGAATAGTAGTACACAGTGCTAACTATGTATAGTAACAGCTTCTCATGAAAACCTATTAGAGGTTCAGAGACAACATCTTTTGCGAGAAAAACTTCGAGATGCGCAACACACATCGGCGTAGAAATTCGGCCGAGAATCGTTATGGAACCAATTATATATTTATAAATATTATAGAATATACTTTTAGAAATATTTATGTGAATATGGATATACTTTAAAAATATGTTTGTATACTACTCTTCGCAGACTATACATATATTGAATGCATTTGAATATGCTTTCAGTTGTTTGTAGTTCTTTAAGTAATATTCGGGCCAAGTAAAAGATTTTATTTTTTATACATACGTATGTACATACAATAATTAGTAATCCAAAAATACATACATACATACATAAGTAATATTTTAATTCCGATTTTATCAAACACATATTGAGGTAGATAAATGTCGAATACACAGTTAAATCCATTCTATACCTATTAATTTAAATATGTATATACAAAAGTGCTAACATACGAATGGTTATTCATCTGTACATACATACATACATACATATGTATGTATATCTACATAAAGATCAGCAAAAATTATTGGAATCTTAGAATTATTTCAAATGGTATCTATTATATGGACGAAATAGCTTTTGAATAACGATCAAGGACATGGGAACTACCAATTCAATTCATATTCATCCATGAAAATTTATAAGATATAAGAAAGTCAAACTTTATTATGAATTCACAAAGTTACTCTACAATAAACAAGCACGTCCATATTATGTACATATGTACATAGGTATGTATGTACATATGAATGTACAATCCATAGAACGTTATCCCAAACAATGTTCATATTAAAACTAAAATTATTAAATCAGTGTTTTCGAAGAGACAATGAGAACGAAAAGTGAGTGAGGCCTTCTGCACACGAATCATATCGTCATCAACGTATGAGTCATAATCATTTGTGTTTGAAATGAAAACTAAACGATGAAATCAGCTGATATCTGTATGTATACCTATGCGTACCGCATTTGTATATATGTACATATGTAAGTATGTATAACTTATAATGCAATCTTAATAAATATACAAAAAAGATTTGATAGTAATAATACATACATATATACGTTGAAATGTGCAGTTGTCGTTGATCATCATTATAATATTTCGTGGTAAATTATAATACACACATATATAATAATTTCCAAAGGGATTAAAGTATGGGTTCAAACCAATATTTTTTCAATACCGAGAGAAGAACCATTGGTTACTTGCTTTTCTCAGAATTTTTTTTTGTTATCATTTTGATACGATTACATTTCTTTACACTTTTAATTTGATTATATAAATATATTTACACATATATATATAATATATATATATATATATATATATATATATATATATACATACATATATATAAATATACATTTCCAACAAATGTATGGATCTTCAAGTTTTCCAAGGCGCCTCCGCGCGTCTGATGGATTTTTTGTGAGCAGCTTTTTAATTTAATTAGAAAAGTTGATTTTCTATGATTTTGGATGTTGGACTGTCCAACTCACTCAATTCGACTTCCATAGCTGAATAATTTTATTTTATTTTAAAATTCAACTTGTTGAAGTTGATTCATAAATAGAGAGGTCTGAAGTTTTGAACGGCTTATGAATTTTGAGATTTCGATCTAATTTAGAAGCTTAAGAATAGTTTAACCCATTATCTCTGCTGGTAGAGCACACTGTGTCCCAATCGGCAAAATTAGTAACTTTATAACACATACGTACATACATATGTATGTATGTATCTGAATAATTGTGTAATAGTTTCAGAGAAGAAATTATAAAACAATTTCAAATCAGAAAATGCCCATTTCCATTGTCAAATTTTTATCAATAACATATAAAATGTAACACAATAAGTGGAAAATATATATGGATGTGCTGATAAATGTAAACGTTATTCAGATTTAAAAAAAAAAATAAAAATAAAAAAATAAAAAAAACATTTTTTATTATGTATATCGTAACATATGCAGCACAATTGAAAATTAAAAAAATCTAATTTAATAGAATATTTTAGGTTTGACAGTTGTTATTTGAAATATGGCACCATTTGTGTTCATATTTTTCCATGACAATTTTAATACACAAGTTATAGATAATATGACAAGTTTAAAAGGACGTCACACATGGAAGCAAGCTTGAAGGATAGCAACACAAGCATAGGAAAAGTCAAACAGTTTATCAAACTGATTTCACTTATCGTGTTTTCTTATATACATTATAATCACAGCAAACTCAAATATAATTTTGGGTTTATCGAGCACGTGAAATACTTGTAAATTATAATTGCCTGGCCGAATAGTCAAAATGTTAAAAACTTTATTTTATTTGAAGATTAAAATATATAATTCAAATTGATTCAAGGTCCAAGACCCAATTGTGAGCGCTGTAAAAAAGTGCATTGGGTAATAATTGCATTCCTCTTTTATTGTGTTCCACTGTACATCTGTAAATGAATTACCACCTAAATTTCGCGTTCAGTGCAAACGTTGGCATATGATATGGCATTAACAAAGCGGATTAAATGTTTTAAATATTTAGTTTACAGCTACGTTGTGCTCTTAATGGTATGTACGTAAGATAGAAATATACTAAGTTTTGTTTTATTGCTATGGAAAAGTGTTGAGCATTGAAAAATTTTAACCGAATTGGGCTCAAGGATAAATGGAATCACAGTAAAATCATTAAAAATAATATCCGGCATGCGAATATATAAGTGCTCCGAAGAACATTTTGGAAAAATTTGTTTTTATGTATATTTGCTCAAATGTACATATACATATCCATACATATTAAGTTTTTTAGTGAATATTTAAATATACTTTTAATGAATGTATTTAATGAATATGTAAATATACACATCTACATAACATACTATAACATACATACATATATATATATATATATGTATATATAGGTATACAAACAAAACCATATGTTTAGACAATCTTTTAATATTTACACATTTAGTTCAAAATTATACGTCTTGATTATTTTAAATAATATTTAGATTTACATTCTGCTAATGTGTGTGTGTGTGTGTATAAGCACATATATTTCTACTTATCCGTAGGCATATACAATTTCATAGGTATGTATATATGTATGCTCATGCTTGTGTAAATTTCTAGGTAACTGGTGCTGCCCAAATACTAGTTGGCACAATTTTGTTATGGGGTCATTCTGGTTATTACGGCATTGTCCAAAATAAATTATGGGCTCCAGCCGCCATACTGTTATGTTTAGGACCAATTACATTTCTTCTATGTTGGATGGGATGTCAAGCTACAAATCAAAGAAAACGATGCCTACTGGGAACGGTATAACTTAAATATTTTACACAATATCATACTAGTATTCAAAATTATTATTATTATAATTTTTTGTTTGTTTTGTTTTGTTAAAAACACTTCTTTCTTTAATACATACAGTTCATAGCAGCTCTGGTGGCATGTATATGCTTTCAATTTTTTATATGTGGATGGTCATTGGCAATGCGCGAAAGCCTTCCAACTTCTGTAGAGATTTTCATAGATGATTCGTTTGTTGAGTTTCTGGATAAATTTTCTAGGACGAAGGTTGACAATTTGCATTTATGGAACCGAATGCAATCGCAGGTAGGATTTATCTGCAATTATAAACATATGCCTACAAATTCATTTCAGTTTAAGTGCCAAAAATTAGTGTATTATTTATTAATGGAAAACAAAAAAAAAATTTCAATTATATACAAAGGGTATCTTTTTTTAATAAAAATTGTGGAATTCGGGAAAACAGCAAAAATTTAAAAACTTTCCTATTTTCGCTCATAACCGCTGTAACGATTTTTAACCGAATTTCAATGCTATTCACTTGACTACTGCGGCCGCATATTAGCATTTCACAATGAAAATGTGACAAAAGCCACAAAAGCCATTGCATCTATCAAACTGCTGATTGAGTTTTACTAGAAAAGAAGAAGAGTTTTATTTTATATGATTAACAGCTACCTTCAGTTTTTCATGTGTTCCAAGCCAAATCTATTATCAAATGATAACAATAGTGCAAGAAAAAAATGTGTACGTCTTATGTTTCAGCAGTTTTGGCAAGATTACCAAAAAAAAAAAAAAAAAAACAATAATCGGCTGTAATACAGTAACTTCACTGGAAATGAATTTGACTAATTTGGTTATTTATATTTACCATAAACTTTAAGACTTTATGTAAGTGTTATTTGAAATTTACGTACATATATTTTTAAAATATTTATAGCTGCAATGTTGTGGAGTGGACGGGCCTTTAGATTATCGTCGGTTATCCGTACCATGGTCTTGTTGCTCGCGACCAGAACATGCATACCAATCCGCATGTGACACTCACTACAGACGAGGCTGTTTATCCGTTGTATCTGAGCAAATTAGATATCGTTTACTACTTACTTCTTTGGGTTCAGCAACCATAGCTGTTGTACAGGTATTATTCATTTAATTTATTCAATGTTTGCAATAATAACATATGTTTTCCGATTTTTGATATTTCAGAGTTTGGGCCTATTCTGCGCCGTACATTTAGCTATCCTTTTTGGAAAGAGCGAAAATAATCATAATATAAACAATTTGAGCAAAAAACGTCAACAACAATTTCTTCCTTTGTCTATTCAAGATAAACGTCATGACATGCCCTCCCCTCTTAGCCTCTCACCTTCAGCACCTGGCCATCGGATTATCAAATCTTCAAAGCCACCAACTATGTCGAAATGACAGACAATTAGTTTTTAAAGTGACAAATAATTTAATTCTTTACACATTGTAAATTGAGATGGAATGTAGATAATTGTGACCCTCAGTAATTTTCTATAGTTTCAATATTTGGTATAATTTAAAGTAAGTAAACACCTACATGCATATGTACATCAGTGAGATATGGTTGATATTCCTAAAAGGGGGCACAAAAATTTTGTATATGGATGCATATACATACATACACGCATGTACGTGCATATACATGCAAATACATATAATCAATTTATTTAATTTTCTATTATGGAATATGAAAACTTCACGTCAGTCTATACCAGAAATATTATTGAAAATAATCTTCAAAATATTATTATTGACTAACGGTGATCTTAATTTGAAAAAATTCTTTTATAATAATCAAAATTCTTAATTGAATCGGTGATGATTCGGATGATGACGTCACTCCAGTTTCATTATTATATAGTAATCCACTGCAGCAAATTAATTGTTTACTTAAAAGTGCTAACTCGTAATTCAAAGCATCGAATATACATATGTGTACATATGTATATATACATACATATATATACATAGATAATAATGCAACTGAGGCAGAATTTAGCTCTGAGCCTGAGTTCATAATATTATGTGTATATGTGCATATCTCGCACAATCCGCTTTGCCAAATTTGACAAAAAAAAAATTTTGCCCGGGTTTTCAGGTAATTACAAAAAGAATATGTAGGAAATCGCTCAGAGCGGGACTATAAAAATAAATTTGTTTCAATATTAAAAGAGCTGTAATAATAAAAGTGGAAATGGAGCTATTTTTGTAGGATTTTCACGCTACCAGCTACAATACGAATTTAAAGATAAGAACATCTTATTTCAAAAGATTTTAAGGAGTAAGTAAGATTTGTCCGATGCCTTAATTTAAAAGGTATTGGTTGATGTCCTTGGAAAAGTTAAATCTGGCATCACCGCCCTCCTGCTCTCTGAGATCAACTATCAATAGCCCGATAAAAAAAACAGTTGGACGATAAGTCGGTTTAGGGAGTCCTCGAGATAAAGGTTTTGTGGAATGTTTATATCCCTCTGCGAATACCGCAAACTATAGAACGATAATCGAAGAGAGATATACGATGGCCTTGACATAGTTCAGCTAATTAAGAGACAGCAGTTACGCTAGGTCAATTCGTTCGGGTGGACGATACGTTCAATTATTCTCTATTTCAAAAAAAAATATATATACATATATACATATATATACTTCAAACATATCTGTCAAAAAGCAAATCTGACTTAAAGTGCGATGAAACTATGTTAATCAGCTTTAAGTACGAAGCAGATAGGACTTTCTTACGTTGAGTGACATTTCTAACATTGCAAGCAAAGCGAAAAACGCCAATTGTATGACACAATGAACCCTTTTTCAATCAAAAAGCTAACAATCTGTTTTCCTTTTCATTCTTTGGAAGTCGCTTTAAATTTCGTAGAGTTGTATTTGTAAATTTTAGACGTCAAAGTCATTATATCACACAGCGGGGAATATCTGCCACCGTATTTATGGTTATGAAAATTATTCCAGTATAAAAGCGCTTCGAAATGATATTTTTTATAGCATTTTCAAATACTATCAGATCAAAAACCAGAATCATTTGTGGGCTTTTTAAAAAATGTTTTAATACTAGAATTTTTACATACTCTATAATTCAGCTATTATAATTGATTTAAATCGGGTCTGGCAGTCAGGGATAATCAATTTCTACCTTCTGCGAAAAAAACCTTTTATTGGGAAAAACAGTTGAACGTACGCAAGAAAATTAAATAGATAAATGTAATATATATAAAAATTTCTATAAGATTTTCTTGTAAGTTTTGTTTTAAATGAATTTTTATGCCATAACCATGAACCATATAAATTTTTCTTTTTCTACGTAATTACTTATTTTACATTTTGTATTTATTTAATGATTATTGCTTAAAAACCCCTCGACCAAAAACGGTAGGAAGATGCACATGTACGTTTAAACGATCACTTGTCGAACCGGCCAGATCGAACCACCACTATAGCATATATACGACCAATTTTTAATATTTGAAATTTTGGACCATAAATCCGTCAAGAAATACCTACAAACGAGAAATTCGATATACTATACATACATAATGAAATGCATATTGGTTCTGATAATCATTGATATCGGACTAATATAACATATAGCTCCTATACACCGATATTTTCAGATATGAGGTTTTGATCAAAACTCAGTCCAAAAAGGATTTAGGAGCATGGAATTTGGTATTATCCGCAAATATTATGAATTGCATATTAGTAGTTAAAATCATCGAAATTTTACCGCTATATCATATAGCTTCCATACAACCGATTTATGCAGATATGAGATTTTGGGTGAAAAATCCCTTAAAAAGCATATAGGAGATTGAAGTTTGGTACAATGCACACATATTACAAATTGCATTTTGGCACTGAAAATCATCGAAATCGGTATGCTTATGATATATATACAACCGATTTGTTCAAGTATGAGATTTAAAATTTAAATTTCTTGTTAAATATTACTGAAAAGGGAGAAGTGTACATTAATACACTTATACATGACAATTCAGGCACGGTTCACTGTAACTTTAAAATATTTTTAATTTTTTTAATACGTTTATTTGCAATCTATTTTAAAATAATAAGCAAATTATATAATTAATTAACAAAATTACTTATATTATTGAACTCCATTGAGGTCAATAATAATATACATATGTACTTGCATATATGCAACTCCGACTCTTTTGTTACATTTTAATACATTTTAATTTTATATTTAGCTATTAAGTTCTAAATGGAAGGTCTAATACGTGATGTCTTTTAAGTCTAATAATTTCATTAGATTCATCAAGTAATGCAATTGCTAGCGGATTATCATGATTACTTATTCTATGTAAATATTTTGTACTAATTTTTTTAATTTCATTTTTTATAAAAGGAATTTTTAGATCAGAATGAATGGCTTTATTAGTGATGAACCAGGGTGCATTCGTAATAAGTCTTAAAGTTTTTGACTGATATCTTTGTAAAATTTCTATGTTCGAATTGCAAGCAGTGCCCCACAATTGAACTCCGTAAGTCCATACTGGCTTTAGTATAACCTTGTATATTAAAATCTTATTTTTAAGATCTAAAGGCGATTTTGGGCCTAGTAACCAGTAAAGTTTGTTGGTTTTAATCTTCAAATGTTTACTTTTGATTGTATATGACATTTCCAGGTGAACCGTTTGTCCAAATGTATGCCAAGATATTTGACACTATCATGTTTGGGAATTATATTACCATTTAGTTGTAGTGAAGGGCATTCTTCCCGTCTCAATGAAAACAAAACGTGCACAGATTTGGTAGTGTTTACTCTTATTTTCTATCGGCCAAGCCACGTCTGTATCTCATTTAGTTCTCTCTGAACTAGATTACTTGCATCAACTGGGGACTGACTTGATGCTAATATAGCAGTGTCATCAGAACTTTAAAATATAAGTTTAAAATTTAATACCCATATATCCCTTTCTGTTGTGTTCTCTGTACCACATAAGTTCTCTGTTTCCATTTCGTACCAGATTTTACTTATATTCGCTGTAATAAAAACAATTTAACAGCGTATACATATTCCTAAGATTCGTAAGTTTGGTCGAACATTTTATTTCCTAACGTAAATAATGAATTTTAGTTTTTTAATTAATTAAAAATAAAATGCTGCAAAATGTACCAGAAAATTAAATGAAAAAACATAAGTTATAGGAGGATAGTTACTCATTGAATCTTGTTTTAGTTGAACCGGTTTGAAATTGTTTACACTGTTCGTGCTTTCTTTGTTATATTTTCTTACATATCCCTTAGAGATTATTTGTTAATAACGTTTATTAAATATTATAAATTCATGATATTAAATATCTGGTTCAAAAAATGGGGCGTTGCACTTCAATTGGCAAAATTTTGGAGAAAAAAGAAGAAATGATTTTGTATGTATGTCCTAAGTAGAGTTGCCAACATTATAATGAAACAACGACATCTTGGGAGGCAATTATGCAGGATCTCGCAAATACTAAATAATTTTACTCAAAATATCTTTGTTATTACTTTAAAATAATGTATTTATTTTATATTTTTTAAGGCTTGCTGGTCATATGACGATGGGCGAAAAGGATCAGGATATAAAAAGCCCAATGAAAAGAGTGGGATCAACTAGAAAGATCGTAATGTTCAGTAGTGAGTAATTATCAAAATGTTTACTCAGATATTCGTGAAAAATTCATCTTGAATCGTCTGAACATTTTTTATTTGATTAGCGTTTTTAATTTTCAATTTTTATAATTAATTTTAATAATATTAGATATTAATATTAGTATTTTTTAACACCAAAAAAGTGCAAGGATTGAAAATCAGTAACTTTGAACTTCACAAAATTTTTAAACTGAAAGAGAAGTTTTAGTTATCAAAGATGCACACAGAAAGAAAGCACACAAACCAAATTAATTTTTAATTTTTTAGGTATTCGTCAACAGCTTAATGAGCAATTGCGATGCCTCGATACAAGAGTGGAGTCTCAAGTTGGATTAATTCAGGAAATTCAGGATTTTTTTCGACGTCGTGGAGAGTTAGAGCTTGACTATAGTAAAAGCTTGGAAAAATTTGCTCGAGGACTGCTTTTAAAACACAAGGAACAGAAACAAAAGTAATTTTACCATATGCATTTTTTAGCATTATCTGAAGCTCTACGCATTGTTCTGTTCCAATTATTTTATTTAAAAAATTTTAATATTTTATTTTTTTTATGCATACATATGATTATTTACTTTTTGATTGTGTTTGCTCATTATTTCCCAAAAATTTTAATTTTTATTGTAATATATAAAAAATTGAGAATAGAAAACAAATATTATATTATATCGATTAATATGTTTAAATGTATCAAAAAAATTGTAGAAAGAACTTTTTAATAGTTAATGGTAATTACTTATTTCATAGAAAATTGAATTAACAGCAATATCCGATTATAAGGTTCGTATTGCAACGAATTTTATAATCATTTTAAAATTTTACTGAATTTTCAGTTCATTATCCTTAATTCTGGTTTATAGTCTACAAAATTATGGTATACAATTTTCGATACTTTTAACACTGCCAGTGTAATTTAAATTTTTTATCAAATCCTGTACTTTTTCTGGTATTCAGAAGAGATCACTGGCCAATATTTTCAACATTTGCTTGTTGGCAACATTTAGTAAAAGAAACTCAATCTTTGTCAAAAGATCATGCCATATTGGCCGACTTGTACTCCATAAGTATTGTTGCTAGTTTGCAGACAACTATTGAGGATGTTCAGCGGATATATAAAAAGGTAAACTAATACTTAAAATTCAAGCATTCCTTTGATATTTCCCGCGTATTGTTTCAATTTACAGTGTAAATTCATTGGGTATGAAATTCACGAAGATATCCAGCGCCTACTTCAAGAACTGCACATGACAATGAAAACGTATCAAAGATATGAGGTAAGAAATTAAAGAAATTATAATTAATATGATTACGGATTTGTGGATTTTTTTTAGAGTGAATGCAAATCAGCTAAAATAAAATTAGTCACAGCAGAAGCGCAACGAAAAAAGTTAGAACAGACTATAGCAAAAGAAAAACTTGAAAGAAACAAGAAATATAAACTTACCGAAAAAGAAATTGTTAAGGTGAATTTTCTATATATAAAAAGACAAATAATAAAATGAAGTATACAATTTCAGAGAGATACTAAATATAAAGATGCAAGACTGAAAGCCCTTAAAGCCAAAACAGAATATCAATTATGTTTGGAAGCGTCAAATACAACAATTCATAAATATTTCGTTGAAGATTTGTGCGACCTTATAGATGTAAGACACGCCTTTTTGTTTTGATTTTTTCATCTTTAATAACTAAAAATTGAACCAAATATGTTTTATGTTGAATAGTGTATGGATCTTGGATTTGGATCTATGATATCAAAAGCAATTCTGATGCATGTTTCAGCAGATCAAGGTCGCTCGAGAGCGATCCTTCAGCAGGCAGATAATCTTTCACATTTAATTCACTCGATAGATTGCCGTGCTGACAAACAAAAGTTTTTAGAACACCATCATGCAGCGTTTATGATACCAAAGCGTTTAGAATTGCAATGCCAACAAGACCAGCCCGATAATATTGAAATGGAAATAAAGAAGGAATTGCATTTAGATATGGAACAGAGACTTGAAACTTTAGGTCAAAGATTGCGCGATCTTCGTACAGAGTGTGACGAAGTATGGAAATCGCTTGAGACCGCCGAAACAAAACTCCTAGAGCACTATAATAACAAGGACAATAACAGCAGTGATATTTTTAATGAAGGTAAACAGTATTTGATTAAGGCGCCCAACTGCAACATTACACCTAAATTGAAAGCCGAGAAACAGGACATCGAAGATTATTATATAATGGTGAGCTTTAATAAAGAGTAGTACTCTTTTAATATTTAATATATAAATATTTCAGAAAATTCGTGAATATATAAATGGCACATCACGCATAGCACGCTTAAGCGCAAAGGCAGATTTTTTGCGGAACGTTTTAGTTAAAGATAACTCCTGCTATTTACCTTCTCTTACGAAGGTCGTAGGATCAGCGAGAAAACGAATTGGACGCGTTAATATATCTGGTCAACCAAAATTATTTGGAGGCTCCTTGGAAGAATATTTGGAATTCACCGGCGAGGAAGTACCACTTGTAATGCGCAGTTGTATTCGTGTCATTAACCTTTATGGTACATATTACAATATATCTGGTTGTTTGGTTTTCTAAATGAATTCAATTGTATTATTTTAGGACTACATCATCAAGGTATATTTAGAGTCTCAGGTTCCCAATTAGAAATTTCAAATTTTCGAGAAGCATTTGAAAGAGGCGAAGACCCACTTGCCGATACAAATGATGCTTCGGATATCAATTCTGTTGCCGGTGTTTTAAAATTATACTTAAGAGAATTAAGGGAGCCATTATTTCCTATCGTATACTTCGAACATTTTGTTTCTATAGCAGGTACTTTTACTTGAATTTATTTATTAGTGAAGAACTTCTTCAGAATATATAATATATATTAGTTTGATTAGATACCATAATACCAATCATTAAAATTATTCATGTTGAAAAACTTTTTCCTTAAACCTTGTTAATACATACACATATGTACGTGTGTCTTTTAGGAATTCACACTAAAGAGGATATCATAACAGCTATACGAAATTTTTTAAGCAATTTATCTCCAACGGTATTAGTCGTTATTCGATATCTATTCGCATTTTTAAACCAGTAAGTTATTCAAAATAATATCATGGATTAGTATAATAATTTTTATTTTAGTTTATCGGAGTATGCAGATGAAAATATGATGGATGCATTTAATTTAGCCATTTGCTTTGGTCCCACGCTTATGCCCGCGCCCGAAGATAAAGATCAAGTACAATATCAAAATCAAATAAATGAACTTATTAAGTGCATGATTTTGTATCACAACGATATATTTCCCCAAGATTTGGTGGGTTTGGAGTATGAAAAATATATATCCCACGAACCCTTCATGGATATGTAAGTAACTTACACTGAATCATCTTTAGTAAAACATTAACTCCGTTACATATGTAGTTTTGTTGGTGAATCCCCAATTGATAATGTTACTGAAGATCCGGACTCAGAAATTTGTCCCTCCGAAGATGGCAAGTCGATAAATCTGATAATTATTTATTTATTCTGGGCAAGAAACTTATATTGTTATATTACCTTTTTTTTTTTTGTTATGTACCTTAAAGAATCGGAAACTTTGGAAGCAACGGTTCAGTTCGACTTCAAAGCACGCTCTAATCGTGAATTATCCATACGCAAAGGCGATATTGTAATATTAAGAAAACAGGTAGATCTCAAGATTAATTGAAATAATAACTAAAGTGAATACAAGTGGTATTTTCAGGTGTCGAATGATTGGTGGCACGGCGCATTAAACGGAAGGGAGGGCCTAATACCTGATAAATATATATCACTCAGAATTAAGTACGTAATTTAAAAAATATAAGAATAAAGAAATTATTTAGTTTATATATATATATATATATATATAGAGGAGAAGATAGAGACAAAGCCAGTGTAGAGCATTACATCCACAAGGACATTAGTGCAGATATAGAGCGGCCTGTCGAAAAGCAAAGAGATAACACCAATGAGGATTGCCATGACTTTATACAGTCTGATATTGAACCAATTTTAAACAATTCGAAAACTGATGACGAATTCTACGAAGATAATTCTTTCAACTCATACGAGCAGCGTTCTGAGCTACAAATTGCCCTCAGCAGCGACAATTTAGAGGTACTTGAAACGACGGTGTAAATTAAGTATCAATGTTTTATTTATAAAGTTATGCATTAAAATAATTAATGGTTTCTATTGAAAACCAAACATGTTTTAGCTACATTAAGTTTACTACATAAAACATTAGAAATTTTAAGGGCGAAATGCTATTAATATATATTTTTGTAATTTTGATACAATATTCATTAGTCTTTAATTCAAATTTAACTCAGCTATGTTAGTTTACTTTTGTTAAAATTTGTTGAAATGGTTGCATGGTGAATTAAAAAAGTGATTTGATATTTCATACGCAGTCCGTCATTACTTCCTCAATGTCTCACTTTATATTTTCCTACATTAGATTTTTTCTGAAATTAAAATCGGCAAAATATTAATGTTTAATATTTGTACAACGTATAAGATGGAATCCGTAGAAAGCTGGAATCAATGATTGTACTACTAACTTCATTTCAATAAAATCACTAATGCCACTAAACGAGAATAGGTCTCCTGAAGCCATCAGTGCATATCTGGATACAAGCGGCAATTGAAACGCAGATGAGAAAGTTACACACAGCGTAGAAGACCGTAACGGAAGACTGTAGTGTACACTTGAGCTGTCTCATGAGATCCGAATAATCCAGTTGCACTTATAATCTGCATACTATACTATTTTTTATCCATGATCGACACTAACATGCTCAACGTATGCTCAACATGCAATGTGTTATCGTACTATGTATCTTTATGCATATATGTAGCCTTAAACTGCCTCATTTCATACCCTTTTCCATTTGGTTCGAGCTCGTCGAAACAGTTGTGACAACTTTTACCACCCTTACTTGCTGCTGAACGGAGTTGGCTAACATTCCAATTCCGCATTTATCGTAATAATAATTTAAATAAATTGAAAACAATTTGTCATAAATAATTGTAAATTGTATTTCTTACTATCAAAGAAATATTTGTATTGTAATTTAATGACATGTTTTACAGCTGTGATACATAGTTGTCAAAGCAAGCTTCTATATAGTTTCTTTCTTAATCATATTCGTAGATAAGATCTTTTTTTTTTTAACATCTGACTTAGTATATATTTGGGTAATGTATGAGTCGTCTACTGCCGACTGGACTACAAAGATACAAAATATACAATAATTTAAATAAATATATTAATTAAATTGTCCTTCTAATGTTTATAGAATTTACCAGCATGGGAAACAAAGCAAAGCACTTCCGAATCCAATAAAAACCAAACTAATCAGAATACGGGTGACGTTTTGTTCAGAAACACAGATGTAACAGATAATTCATTGATTTCCAAAATACACACCGAAAATATTAATGATGCCAAAGCTCAGTCTTCAGATTTGGATACGATTAAAACGGAGACAACGGAAGAAGAACTGAAAAATTTAAGTGAATTTCAAAAAAATAAATTCTTATGGGAAGTTAGATCTCGTGGCACATCGAAGGAGTCCGGCTATAATTTACCATATGAAAAAAAACATATTGCGCCCGATCTAGTTATGGACTTGCCAATCTCAAAAAATAAATCCATTTTTGAAAGTGCTTTTCAAGTTACAAATTCAGAGGTAATTATTCGTTTGATCATATTCAAACGTCTAAAAATTTAAACTCAGAACAATATATTTTTGAATGATATCATTTTTTACCGTTATACATTTTAGCAAATGAATGATAATTTACAATTCAAAGATTCCGATGAAATACGACACATAAAAGGAAATATGACAACGTTTAAGAAGGCTGAGCATACGTCTTTTTTGAGGAAACAACATCTCACCGATGAACTCAAGACAGATAGTGTTTCCCAATCGGCAGCAGCGAATGAAAATCTTCAAAGAGATCTTTTTATTGTAGAAGGCAATAATTTATATGCTAATGTTGGTTCTTCCCCAAAATCATCAGGCGGACATGTTTTAGATCGCGAATTAAAACAATTTCAAATAACGCACAAACAAAATGATTTAAAAAATAACGAAACAACTGTTGATGAGAGTATGGTAGAATCCAATAAAAGTGACAATTTAGAGTAAAAGTGTTGTTAATGTAACCTTTAAGTAATTTAGTATATATTTTTTTTATTAATTTCTACAATATATAATAAAAATATATTAACGAGTATTCATTGTCATTACTTATTCAAGAAGTCACAAACCCTTAGCATTATGATAAGCATTTTTACCAACGAAGAAATACAACGTATAACATTCAGTTCGTCATGCCCAAATGTATATTTCGTTTAATCTCTTATTTTGTTTTATTATTTGTCCTTTTAATGTATCCATTCAATGCTATTTAAATCAATAAAAAAGTATAAATTTATTTTCTTAAATTATACTCTTATTCTTTCTTTTTTTTATAACCCATTTGTTTTTTCTCCATAGAGTTCCTCTGAGTCTTCTCACTTCGAAATTTTTGACACTAAACGCGTTTGCTCAAAATTATTTGTAATACCACTTATAAAATATTTATCTTGGAAATTCTTCTTTTTTTATTATTATTAGGCCATCTGACTCTGCAAGCGGGCTTTTTTTTTTTTTTTGGGCAGGAAAAAAATCTAAGAAGCAAGCTATTTAAAAGTTTGTTTACTATGAAAAAATTAAAAATAATATAATATCTTTTCCAATATATTAAGCGGTTAATAAATTTTAAAATTATGAATCAACCAGAACAGCTTATAACGAAACTATGAAATTTTTCATTAAAAAAAAAAAATATCTTCAAAACTCGTCTAATAGTTTACCTTCAAATAAACAGTCAGCCAGGGCTGTAAATCTCTTCTCCTTCTGCTAATTTCATACAACGTACTAAATTAGTATATAATCATCATGAAGGGCACAATAGAAAAGTAAAAGATACCCAAATATCTTCAACGACAACAATAGCAGATAAAGAAATACTTCCATTTCCAAAAGCTCATTTATTATATGTGTAAAGTTTGTATGTACTCCACGAAGTACACTAACATGGATAACAAAATATAATACATGATTTCTAAATTCCGTGTAAAAAGGTTTATTCAAAAGGCATAGATATTTTTCGAAATAGTAAAGGGTTGCTCGAAAAAACAAAACACGTTTAATGTCAGATAGCTATGAAGTAGACTGCGAAGAGAGAATGAAACTACATTTAAATAATTGTATCATGGGTACATACATACATACATACAAGTTACATAAATTATGCGGTTTTTTATTCGCTGAACTCTCTAAATCAAATTTATTTATTTTTTAAATTTAAAAAAAAAAAAACGTGTAACTTTTAAAAGTATTGTATTCTAAAGTAAAACATCACCCGTTCAAATCAACGAATTTGTGAAAATTTTCATTCCTAACTTTCACTCAAATAAACAAATTTTTTCTTGCAACCAATGCTACAACTCAATCCATAAAACATGCAAACAGAAAAGGTAAGTTAATCAGTTACGCTTCATGATTTCATGCGTGAATATTTTATTTTCTTCAAAGCAATGGTAAGGAACACATACGATGCACTCAGTCTGAAAATAACTCTGAACTATAACAGCCACAATATTGAGATGAAACGCAATTTTAAAAATATAAAAATAATATTATTTGTTTTGGGTGCAAGTATATAATTTATAGTAAAATACGTTTTGCAAGTTTTGAGTAAACAAATATGTATCTTGAAACGTCATATCATACATACATATGTGATCAATAAGTTTTTCAAAAATTTTCAATAAACTAATTGATTGGTTGACTAAAATATTTAAGAACCGACTTAGGCGATATGTGTATATACAATTGTTTTATGCTTTATCTTATACTTTTGCACAAGTCGTTGATACGAAACATTTATATTCGAAATTCGGTTTGATGTGAAATGCTATTTATATAATAATCTAGGCAAATAGTTATGTAACATACATATACACATGTTCCAAAATTCAAGCAAATCCAAATTCACTTTCCGGAAAATCCTTTCTTATCGGATATCTAGATTATACTCAAAACACACTCCCCAAATTTGTGGTCTCTACGGTGAGGGGTTTACGGTGTAGATTAATCCGTCAGTTATTCAGGACAAAACCTTTTATATATGTACATATGTAAAAATGTATTAGATTATAATGAATTTTGTCTTGGTTCTTCATTGAATTTTTATATGAAATAAATATAGTTAAAAAAAAACTAAAAAATAAAAGCTTTTAAAGAATATCCAACTGAAAAGTAAAATATAATTTTTAAAATAAGCTTAAAACAATAATGAACGAAAAATACTAGTATTATTATAAAAAAAAAACGTGTGGGGCGTTCGATATACGAAAAATATGGTACAAAGCGCCCATGATTTACCTAGTTATTGATATATATACATATATATATATTTAAATATTAACTTGAATTTGTTTGTTTAAATTGCATCAAAATCGTGTTTTTATTGTGCTCGTATATGGCGCGTGTCGAACAGTTAGGCCGGAATTTAGCGCATAAAAGCTCTACTATATACTAACTTTGCATTATGCAAAGAGGAAATTAACTTTGAACCGCTAATGGCTAAGTAAAAGAATATAATGAGCTGAACAGGTATAAGCATATTCATACATATCTATATACTTATAAAATGTCTGTCCTCCTGCTTGTAATTAAGTAAAACTTGAGATATCTGTCTAGGAAGCTTGGTACACGTGTGTTCATTAAGACTCGAAGTAAGTTGGTATTGTAAACGGGCGAATTAAGTTATGACCACGTCCACCATTCACCTGACCTAGAAATCATTTGTAGAACTTATGTGAACTTATTTTTATCATATGCTTTTCCTTCAAAATCTTAAATTGTACATATATGTATGTAATTGTACTGAATGGGTCGTAATTATTTTACTACTGGGAATCTATAGTTTTCACTAAGCCGGCTCTGATGGATTTTTATGAGGAACTTTTTATTTACATATCTAATGCACAGTTGACCGCGCGGTATGAGCATTCATTACTAATTATACTATATATATTTATTTAAAAATGTTAGATGGAGAAATAGGAAACAATAATGAACAACATTTAAAATACCTTTCGGATTACTATATAATGTGATTAATTATTATATGAGCACGTTTCGATTTTCGTATGTATATTTCTTTCAGAGTTGCCTTTATGATTATGGCAAATCCTCAGCAGTATTTACGAACTTTAAGGATCGCAGCTCAAATGGAATCGCTTTGCATCGTCATAACATTGAAAATTTTCAAATGACTTTATTTCCCGTGTACTACCCAAATCACATGTTGAGACGCAAGCGAATACACTTATTATCTTCTAAACATTATCCTTATAGAGGACTTATACCTGTAAATCATAAGGACAAAAGGTAGCTCATAAACTTTATTATTATGTACGAATGTTAATAACAGCATTCAAATCGGGATTAATTTCAGTTCCAATAATAATTTCTATTACTTTCTTTTTACATTAGAAACCATATTAGGCATTTCCCATTTACCTATCCACCTGGATCTATGAACATGAAATGGTCCAAGTATATGTTCCCGTTCAAGAATTTTAATCATTTGTTAAAGACTACACAAACAACAAGTCATTATATGTTATCTGATGATAAAATGAATGTTCCTTCGTATCCTCGAGAATTGTATTATAGTAAGCCAATTACATCGACAATCACAACTCTAAAAAATTACTGCTTAAATTCATATAATTTAAATATGAATTTCGCACATACATTGCCATTTTGCATAGAAAAGATGCCTGCTATGTCAGCGGCCAACGAAAGGGATCCATCGAATGAAACAAAGTATATTACCAACATGATACGATTTGAGCCAACTACAAGTACCAGAAGTCCATATAATCTTAATTTCGGATCGACCTCAAGCCATCTGTATAATCATGATTTACTACCCACAATGACCCATCGGAATTCAGTCAACTCTTCTAACATCTATTTTACTATAGGAGATGCTATAACTACTCCCCGAACTCTCTACCATTCCGAAACCAAGCAAGAGACAAAATATGAACCTAAAAATTTTAAAAATTATTTAACAAATAATTATGAAATATTCGGATACCATACTAAAGCACCAGAATTATGGACAATAGCATCCAGCTCCATTAATGTGCCGACAACAACATTAGTTTCTTATATTAGAAATACACAAATTAATACTTACGAACATTCTTTCAATGACAAAGGAACGACAACTACACCTAAAAACTTAAACGCCTCAGATAAAACCGATGTAAATACTACCCAAGCATATTGGACACTAGACCAACAATTAAGCAATAATTGCTCAAATTTTTTACTAGAAATCAAAAATAGATGCTCTTTCACGAAACAACATAAAACGAAAGATTTGATTAATTTATTGTCACAGCAGGTCACCACTACCCCGTTAACTAATTTTCCTATTGGAACGACTGTACTTTTAGGAAAAATTTCTGTACCTTCAACGAAATCCTCGTTTTTTAATAATATTACCACAACCACATTTTGGAACTTTAAAGAGAAAACAAATTATCCACTTGAGAAATCTTCCAACCTTCCAAACTCCAGCATTAGTCGACCAACATATAGAAGAAGCAAAATCAATAAAAGATTAATTTTTAAAGAAAATTTAAAAAATAAAGATCGAAATTCTAAGCTTTCTACTTTATCGACACCTGTGCGATCAGCAGAAGTAGATCTGATACGAAATGAAAAGAGGACATTTCCTTCTTCAGTATCTTCCTTATACCCACAGACAACTTCCTCAACACTCAATATGGAACAAGCATCATTATCACGAGTTAACAGTATGATCAAAAAACCAAAACGTAAGTTTCCATTCAAAAACCGAGTTCGATGGACTCCCACATACGAAAAGACTCACAACAAAGGTGACAGTAACAACGTAACAAGTTCCACAATACCAACGGTATTTAAATCAACGACACACATAACGCAGGAAAGAGATGAAAAAAACAATAAGCTTCGATCGAAAGCAAGCCGACAAAGCAGAAGAACAGTTGCACAAATAAGCACAACAAAAAATGTGGTGGACATGCCCTTTCCGCCAACGACTCCAATTACCACTAGTAGCACACCGGAATCTGCAATAATGAGGATATCAAATGTAAATGGTGTAAAAACGACAACAATCAAGAAGAATTCGACAAACTCGTTCGTTAACCTACCAAATACCAGTAACGCATTCATTGCTGAATTACCCATAGTTACATACTTTAAAGAAGTTACAGAATCTCGCAAGATTTAAAAACGAATAACTGGAATTTTCCAAGAGATGTGTATATTTATATAGTGAACATTTTGCATGTTATAATTAAAATAAAATAATTTTATTCCTTAATATTTCCAGTATTACCCATTTAACAACACGAAACTAGCAAATTCAACAAGTAAGGGAGTCCACCAATATTAGAGTCCTGGCCGTCACATATGTATTGACAAATTATATACCAAGTTTTGGTTCATTAATTGAGAATGCTCAAAAAAACCCTACTTATATATGTACATATGTATGTATAAATGTATTACAACCGATGTATTTTGTTTTATAGACTAGTAATTCTTTGTAACCCTATCTTGCTCGTTTTCTGAGTGGTAAACTTAAAAAAAAAAAAAACCTTACTTACATTCATACATATGAATACGAGTATGTCGCAGAAGTGTGAAGTCTAGTTTCTAGTTCTCTTCTGATTACATAAAAATTGAAATAGAGTGCAGTTAAACGGATTATCCATTTTATTTTATCTTCTTATTTTTTAATAGAGCGGCATTTTTATATTTTTATTTGTGCTTGGTAAGAAATTTCGGTATAAATAATTAAAACAATTGCGAATGTAAAATTGGGCGATTAAATATACCAGAATAAATTAAATTAATGAAAATAATATAAATTGTGGGATGGAAGATGTGAGATGCAAGCAAATCACAAAATATTCAACAAAATTTTGCAAGGTAAAATTTGAATTAGATAGTAATAATTAATAGCATATCTGATTCAAATATTCTTTTACTTTTTTACTTAGACGTCTTTCAATCTTTGGATCCGGGAATATACGGGAGGCGTTCGTAAAGCCGTGGAGTCACCACCGGATGACAAAAAGAAAATGCCATATAAAGACATCTGCATGCACTGTCTTCAAAATATTAAACGATCCTGTTTTTAAACTATTATTTTATATCCATTGAATTGTATTGATTCAAAAATATTGAAACCAAGACTGAATTTTAATAATGTACTTGTATGTACATATACGTACATATATGCATGCAGAGAAATTTTAACAAAACTGATTTATTTTGGCAACTAAAATGCACCCAAGAACGAAGAAATAATGATGCACAAGTATTCAAATATAAACCACAGTTCTGTCATTTCGGCAGCAGTCTTTCCTGATATTTGGTGGCTCAAATAATCGGATGCAATCTTGTAGGGTTCATTCATATTATGTATATAATTATCGCCAAACAGTGTATTATTGCTGACTATAAATTCGTAGAGTTCTCCGCCACGAAGAAAGGCAATTGTAGATTCTATAGTATATATAGCAATTATCAGTTCAACTTATCCATCGATTAGTGGTGGCTTTTGATTATTTATTTGAGCTTTAAAATGCTCCTTAACGGCTGATACAGATTTTGCTCTGAGACGAACGCATAGCCATGACTTTCGGTTCGTAACATGTGTTATTACCCATACAGCTAAAATGATAGCACATACAAATCTACCAAAATGTAAATAAACCATACTATTAAACATTGAATACTTCTCTTGCCTTAACCTGACCCGACATTGTATAAGTAATAGCGTGTCCAATATTGACCTTTGAAAGTCGTTTGCGTGCAATTCGTTTACCAATAAACCCACATTATCTAATATAATGAATTCAATTGCTAAGGAGCAGTACGTATTTGCTGACTTTAGGATTTAGTGGCATTACACTTTTACACAACATATAAAAATAGTTTAAAATCGAAAATGTTGTCTTTTATCGTTTTTTCTTATAAAAGATTTTGTCAGTGGTATACAAACTCCAAGTATTGTGCAAAACGAATAATATCAATAAAAACCGGTCAATACATATGTACATATTTATTTTACAGATTATTTTGGGTTTTGGTGGTAACCATATCATGTTGGAATATGTCTTCAATTTTTATTTTAATGTTGAAAAGATACTTTTCTGATTCTATTAGTATTAGCGTCGATACTTCGTTTCTCCACTGGAATAATACATTTCCTTCAATATCGATTTGCTTATCAAGAAGTCGATCCAATTCAGAAATAATCAGATTTGTCAAGCAAAAAAATATAAATTACATAAAAAATATTCATAACTACATATTCATTACGCCAACTAATATAAACACCAAAGAAGATTACTGTAAAGGTTTCAACTCAACATGTGGAATAAATATTCACATTGCAAGAAAACTAGTGAGTATCGTATTAAAATAGAAAAATATGAATTATGCTATCTAAAAACTTAATATATGCACTGCATATGTATCTACTAGAGTTCTATACTTATATATATACTAGAGCCTATATGAACGGGCTTGCTCGATACTCGCTAATTGCTCAACTGCTCAGCAGAACAACAAAATTTTTCAATTTTGCTTGTAAAAATTTCTTTCACGTTTCAATGATTTTTACGGTTTGCATAAATACTTACATATAAGTTTTAAGTTATTGAAAGAAGTTCGGAGAAAAAATTCAAATGCTCAAACTGCTCGAATATGTTCAAACTAAATCTTGACCTCTAGTGCATGCGTATATTTGTCATTGTATGTAAATGTGTACAAGTATATTTATCATTTCCTTTATTTTAGTTACTTACACGATTTTGTGAATCTATTATTAAAAATGTAACTTTTCTCGATGCTGAACAACAAAGCTGTGAAAAACTATTTACATTTCATGATCTTGAAATGGGTTACTGCTTTTTAGCAAATAACATTATGGACTAGTAAGTATTCCTTAGAAAAGCACTATAATTACATACTTTATAATAACATTAAAAATACGAAACATGGTCACGTAAATAATTTTTTAAAACTTTTATATTAATCTGCTAAACGTGTGTAAGCGTAGCATTTACATACATATGTGTACGTAAATTCTTTATTAACTGTTGTTATAATAAATATTTAATAAAATGGAAACGGTTTAAGTATACATTTTTTATTTTTTTTTTTTTGTAATAACATGGGTGTATTTGATGCAAATTCAAAAATTTAAAAGTAACTTAAATCTCTTTTATCCATTAGTCGTGTACATGTAAAACTAATCACTTATTGAATAAGAGTTTTTCATTTTAAATGAGAAATCTGAGAGCGCTACCAAGAAAATAAAAAGGTAGATAGGTGCTTCCGACTGAGAAGAGAATGAAACTATGTAACTTTAAATTATTTTGTCATGGAAGTGAGTCTTCTTAATGAAATTCTTGCATTTTGTTTCGAATTATTATTATTATTATTATTATTATATTATATTACGTATGTTATTTGACGAACTTGGTATAAGTACATACATAGTATATACATATTTTCATGCATACTTGTATAAATATTTTCCAATATTAGCAACAATTTAGATGAATTACCACTCAAGTTTAGTATGTTCGGAAAGAGAAATTCATTAAGGATGTTCCTAAAGCAAGAATCTCTTTGGAAATATGAGGTTTGTAAAAGCATACATAAATATATATATAACCGTGATGGAAGGATAAGGTGGAGTAGGAGAGTAGCTTTCTCTTTCTCTTGCATGTAATTCAGTTCCATTTTTACGGCTCTGCTCACACTGAATTATGACTCCATTTCAAGAGATTCATATATACACATATATATGTATGTATTTAAACATAAATTAAATATATATATATATTTAAACATTTTAACTAATTGATAATGAAAATGATGACCAATTTAACGTCAGAAAAGGGGAAAACCTATTTGAAATTCATCACTTAAAATTACAACCCCTCGAATAAGAGTGTCATTTCGTACGTACTCCTCTTCTTACTCCATCTTCTTGTTACATCATTATACATTCATACACACATATTTAATGGTCTATACATATGTACATATATATCTATCTATATATATATATATATATATATATATCTATATATATATATATATATATATATATATATATATATGTACATATATATAATTGATTTCATATTATTCAACAACTTGATCTTTTATTTTACGAAAAGAGATAATTTGATCAAGTGAAAACTAACGGTGAGACTTAATGTACATGGGTATAAGTAAGATATTCATACGTATGAGCATATGTAAAAATATGTATGTATATATAGCTCAGTACTTAATACCATATACATAGATGTATGTACATAGCAACGAAGATATACCATATTTCGGATTGCCTTCACAAACCCTAGGACAGGATCACAAAAAATATATTTATAATATGGAAGAAATCAAAAATAGTATGGAAGTTGAAGATGAAAGTTTTAAAAAACGAAAGTGCAAGTTTCCAAAAGAAGTAATTTACGGCTCTTCTTACCCCTACAGGTTAGATATACATATGTACATATGTATGTATGAATTTAAATTGTTTAGCTCAATTTTTCTTGACTTTTAGCTTTTCATCCTGCATGAGCGACCTTAGAATTGTCTTGGAGTTAAAGATTTGTAATTGCACATTATTTACATCACCGAAAAAATGTAAGTACACAATAAACCTATAATAAAAGGGTAACTTGTCCCCACAATACAAGCATTATAGCATAGACGGACAACAGTACTTAAGCGAAAGCAGTCGTAGTTTACATTTATTGAGCATTTGGTCATTTAAAAGGTGTATTGCCGCTATATAAATCATTATATAGTTATGTACTTATACATATGCATATAACAAATTAACCACAATCAATTTTGAAAACTCTGTGTTTGTAGAAGTGGACAGATGAAAACAAACAAAAAATGTGATTATTTTTTAAATTTGAGATTGAAATAATTTATTATATTATTTTAAACAACATGGTCAACATAGGGATATAAATTTCATAATTTTAAAAAGATCTGTGAATATCTGGGAATTAAATGTTTAGTATTTTACTAGTTTTCATTACTTTTACAAATTTTATTTTGGAATTAGTTAAAGCACTAAAAACGTAGAATAAAAATACTCGCCCTTTTTTCTTTTTGTAAATATCGAAACTATGCGGCAATGGTGTACATTATTATTAACGTTACAGCAGTTCTTTATAAACATATCCTTTACTCATTTGTCAATGCTATTATATACACCAATATCATTTCTATACTCTCTTTTTTTTCTATTGACAGTCCAAATATTTGTTATTTACAGTTTTTAACTTTTTCTGCAATATTACTGGAATGACATGCATATCTAAGGGTAAATTATGTAATATTTAAACATATTGCAATGCCATTCATAGCCGTTACAACCACAAGTTGAACAGCACTAAAAAAATTAATTTATAAAATATATCACAAAATAAAGCAATTTTCAAAAGCAGCCATTAGGAAATGTAGATATAAATGTACCGTTTGAATGGCATTTGCGGGAAAGAATTATAACCCAACTTTTTATTTATATTTATTATTTCCAAACTTTATATTATTAAAAATAGCCGATATTACATCAAAAGCTAAACAAATCGCCAGAGAAAAATATGTCTGTTACCCGTCATGCTCCGAGGAAAAGCTACAATTTGTTGGGTAAGAAATATTTAAACATATCCACATACATACGTTGATATGCATATTTATTATATTTTACACTATAATGTAATGTTATACCTCCTGCAGCTTGCATTATATAATTAAGATTTTGGTCTCCAAAAAAAAATAATGGTAAAATTTTTTTTTTATTGTTAAATTTCAAATTTTAGTATATTAATGTCAGAATGAAACAAAACACTTGTTTTGGTTGTTACAACTACTACTTACGAGTAATTTCCAAATTTATGGCTACCAGCAAGTACAAAGGTGTGCAATCGAAAGATCAGAAAGCTTGCAAATCATCTCTCCCTTCTCTTACTTTAAAGTTAAATCTTATACTTATACTTGTATACATATGTACTTATACACAAATATATAAGGTCTTATTTGCATTTTAATGGATACAGCTAGTCAGAACTATTTCTATTTACGATTTTCAGGTCCATTGACATTAAAAATGTATCTCGTCCAAACTTTTTATTAGTAGATATTGAAATACAAAATATTCCTTCTTTGCGATGCATAAGAAGTGTTACCCAAACTCACCAGGATTTGGTAGGTAGGTGAAACCCGTTTTTATATTACACAGTTATGTCGAAATTAAATTTACACCATAACTTGACATCGTTAATTTTACATTAATAACAGGGGTATTCATCGAAAGGCTTCAATTTTCCAAATGCTTAATTTTATTAATTATTAATGTATTAAGAACATTTCTTTATATGCATCTGTGAAATAAAAGGTCATCATCATAACTACTAATTTGCGTATACGTATCGTTTACCTTTTTCAAATTTTGCTTCTTTAGATGAGTGCACCTGGTATTAATTTGACATGATCTTTGATTAGCTTCCACTTTCTGTCGAAATAAGTACATACATTTTGTTTTTCAGTTTCTGCTGGAGGAGTCATAGGACTTTTTATAGGAACTTCTTTACTTAGTGGAATTGAAATTATATACTTTTGCTTCAAAAGATTATAGATCTTTCAAATTATCACACGTGATGTCTAACCCATTGAAAATTGTAAAAGCCGTCTGAAATATATTGCTTGGAAAATATAAATAATTATTTACAAATCTAAAATATAGTTATTAAATTGTTATTCGTTGTTCAGTAAGTATAGCATTGAAGCTAAATTTTAGTTAGATTAATTAGTTATATATGTATATATATAGTATAGACCATTCATGCAAATACAGTTTTATTAAAAAAAAAAATCAACAACAACTTTTTAATAAGAATGAGTTTGTGAAATAAAACTCAATTAACAGTTTAACGAAAAATCAATTTTTCTCAGAGTAGTCACGACGGAGACAATCTTTTACGTTGGTGAGTGTTAGCACCGATATCCCACAAATATTTGTGGACCTACTTCAAAGATGACTAGATAAGAAACTTACTCAAATTCGCTCATATTGCAACTGAGAGCGTTCCTCCATCTCACATTCCAATGTTGGCAGTATTGTCAGATGGAGGAACATAAATAAAAAAAAAATTAATAACAAAATTGCTTCAGTGGAAAGTATTAAAGAAACTGTTCTAGTTCTCAAGCTAAATCATAACATAATGAAATTCCTCTAGAAATCCCAAAAAGTTATTTGTCTATCACAGTGACACTGTTCGGAAATCTCATTAAATATGCGAATTTTTGAGCGCTCTCACGAAATAAAGAGTTTCATATCTAGTAATCGGCTGCAATAACAGAGTGGTTAGCATTGCGCACTACCAGGTTCGAGCAACATCCAAAAATTTTAGAAAACTAATTTTTCTAATCGCAGTGTCCCTTCGCAGGGAATGTCAAGCCTTCCGAGTATATTTTTGATATGAGATAATAGCTCCTCATAAAAAATCCATCGGCCGTTCGGAGGCGGCTTAGAAGAAACTGTAGGTCCATCCAATTTGTTTGTAAAAAAAGGAGGATCTGGACTGAAAATCGCTTCAGTGGTTACGTAAATACTAAATATATATATTGTGACGGAATTTTCAAATATAAAGGACAGACAAAAGGAGTGACAATGCGATGGAAATTCCCAGTACAAAGGACAGACAAAAAGAGCGGCAACAACTACTACAGGCAGCCGAGTTAGCGCATGAACGGAATGTTTCCACCATCGAAACGAATAATCAGCCTATTCTTGAGCGCCTGAACAGAATGTTTGGGTCAACCGCAGGTATAAAAAGAGCAGCTATCACAAAGAGAGACGAGTGGAAAACGCAGTGGAGTGAGCTGTGTGTTTTAGAAACGGATAAGCTGTGTGAAGCAGAAAATAATTGTGTGTGATAAAGAATTGTAAAATAAGCCATTGTGTATAGTTAAGAATTGTAATTATTGAGGACGAAATAAACGTTGAGTAAATTCCTGACGATTAAGAGGAGTATATAGTCCCTAGGACAATGAGACCATATTTTTTGTATTAATAGTGGTTGGTTTTGGTTTACTTTATCGTCCGCGTGGATAACATTTCATTTCACGTGTGGTAAACCGAGGGTGATGGGTTAATTCTTCATCTGCAACAATTAAAGCTGATTCACATAGGAGTCTCGCCTTACATCAGATATGTTGGAAGTTTGTATTTATATGAGTACACATAGAAAGTAATTGAAACAAGACGAAGTGAGACGAAGCAAGGTAAGGCCCTCTTCAAATAAAAGTGAAAATAAAACCACAGTATATTTCATATCAGTAGATTTTAATTTTGTTTTGTTTTGCAAAGTTATTAAACAATAAATATAAAATATTGGGTAATTTTTATTCTTTCAATGTGGCATACGCTCGGTTTGCATCGCTCTGTAATCAGAGTTCCATCTCTCCATCAAGGCGAAGCAGGTTTTACGCGAATCAACCTTTAAGGTCTCAGTTTTATAAAATCGTTCCGAACTATAATCTCATTGGTAGTAGATATATTAGTCGGTTTCGCTGCTGGACAGACCGAAAGTATTGAAATCATTCATTGTGTTACTCGGCATTTTCAATTCCTGACTAGTGACCACCGCCTAACCATATCTCTCGGATTTAACACAATACAACTTTGTGTTTTATTTAGTGGGGGTTCGTGGAACCCTCACTCGACTTGAATATGGCCCTCATCATCGATTTTGTCCTATCTCACTTTCAGTTCTGTGGAGTCTTTGACAAAACTCTCTTGAAGCTGTATGGAATATGCGGTCCTTGGTCTTACATCTGTGATGTAATGCTGGCATTCTGTACATCCAACTTTTGGGAAATTTCAGTCAATAGCATGTTCATGTCCATACCCATAGATAGTTGCTCCAACTTCTTTGCAGAATCAACAGCTTCTTCCTTTCTATATCCTTCATGGACGTCTCTTTGTCCTCGCAACGTAGTTTATCCGGCCAAGGGCTGTCACCCCTTCGGTTACCCTATCCTGTTTAGGTCCTCAGGTAGTCGTAGTCTTAGTTCGTCAACGGAGCTCCAAATCTTTTTTATCAGTGCTGGCGTCGAGACCCTGGTCCGAAGGCTGCGTGTGCCAAACACGACTTCACCATTCCTCCATCTCCGTTAGATGCAACCTTTACAATAGTTGGAATCATATTAAAACCTGTTCAGGCCTTAAGGCTCATAGGGAAAGGACCACCCGTTACTTAGCCTCCCGCTTCCAGCGCCCATCTGCGCCTCAAGCCTTCACGGCGGTGTCTTCGGCACAATTACAAACTTTGGGTAACGCCCCAGACCTCCACGGCCAAACGCAGCTCCCCGCAGCGTGACTTCCAATCCTTTTCGAAAGGGTCTCCTTGATTGCATACGCCGATGACTGTTCGATATTAGCGTCTGGCCAGCATAGTGATAGCCTTTGTTCGAAAGTAAACTGCTATCTCGCCGACCTTTCCCACTTCTTCACTGCCCGAAATCCACACTTACAATCAGCGAAATCCTCTGCCGTCCCCTTCACCAACTGAACGAAGGAGTACCGGCTAGAACTCAGTGTGAAAGTCAACGATGTTAAAATTCCGACTATTAATAACCCCAAGTTACTGGGAGTCACATTTGACAGCCTGAAAGCCATTCCTTCTCCCCGCATACGACTGCAATTATCACTAAAGTACAGAGACTCAAATCGCTATCTGACAGTACTTGGGGAAAAGACAAAGAAACGTTGCTCGCAACATACAAATTATCGGTCGTAAACTATGCTGCCCGATTTGGGCGCAGGGGACTAGCGAGACGGAATTGAAAAAGTTACAAGCATGTCAAAACACCGCCCTTCGGACCGTGACAGGAAACCTCCTGATGGCGCATCACTTACAGAGTGAAACATCTATGCTCCTAGTTAAGGAGCATAAGGTTATGCTGTGTAAGCAATAGCAACAGACACTTACTAGAAGCCGAACCTCCTTCTAAGCGCATAAGAAAGGAACTACCGCGACTCGGTACAACAATACCGACAAGAACCGCTGGACTAGACGGCGTACCGACAGGCTTTAAAAACCATTTATTAAGAGTCCGTTAACACCTTTGATTACTCTCTTCCTGTGAATGGTGCTCTCGGAATCCATTCGCACAATTATTGTCTGGATATTGTGGAAGGCTCAACTCCTACTTATCCAGACTATACCCTGACGTACCCAAATAATCCCCGCACGACACTAAACACCTCTCTGCATGCCCACTCAACCTGTCTCATTTAACACCCCTCTCCGTCTGTTCTCGCGGAAACAGCACGTTTCCTGGGCCTCCCGATAAATGACCTCGCGGACTAAGCCTAGACCTCATCCCAAGCGGGGTTACCTAGCCGCTACAACAACAGCTTCCATTGCTTCTCGCAGCCGTGATTGCAGCTCCGCCTTATTTCCGGTTGTAGATAAACCCGCTTTTCCAATTCCCTTTTTGGAGAAGGTATCCTTAAATCCTGAAACTTGACCATTGTTCCTTCTGGATTTATTTAACAACCCCACTTCTAACACCAATTGTTACGGTTCCGCAATTACCTCAGTTACAAGTCATTTCGCTACTTACGATCACATATATTACAACTTTCACATAATACTTCACTGTAGTGCTATCAACAAAGCGAATATTCTCGATTCATGCTCCAGAACATGCCAGTTACAGGCCTCTCTCTTTCATCTGACATTCGTTTTGCATTTTCACCACAATATATACTTTGAACATAACTGCAAAACGTACACTGGCGTGAAACGTGATGATCTCATAACTCAGTTTACAAGAAATGGGTTAACGCATATATGTAAAATAAATAAATTTTTATTTCGCCCTGTCTTGTTCCAATAATTCAGTAAATTTCTGGCATTTTAACATTATTGGGGCGTTGTTTTATCCCAATATGCATTATAGCTGAGTCAAAGTCGCTTTCAAATAAAGTCGTGAAAATGTCTGTTGCTGTTGACCTGGTTAAAGTAAAATTTATTGCACTAATAATTTAGCAAAAATATAATTTTTTTCGTTTTGATTGATCATGTTTGTCTTCTAATTTTAAATAAAAAGAAGTGGTGAAAAACTACTTCCTAATCGGTTAACCATAGCAAATTCTTTATTTTTAATTAAGATATAAATCATTATATATTTAGATATTTTCTCCGCCTCATAGCGGCATATTTTAATATCTTAAATTTAAATCAATTTTATCTGCGTATATTTAGAATGAGCCACATTTACGAACATTAAAGTTATCTGGTCATGTTGGATTTGATAGCTTACCGGATCAACTAGTAAATAAAAGCGTGCAAAATGGATTCGTTTTCAATGTCATGTGTATTGGTATGAACTTGAAAATATATCCTATATATATGAAATAAAATATAATTTTAGGTGAAACTGGACTTGGAAAATCAACTCTTATGGATACACTCTTCAATACCAGCTTCGAGTCTACACCAAGCCCCCATACTTTGCCCAACGTTAAATTGAAGGCACACACCTATGAACTTCAAGAAAGCAACGTACGACTAAAGCTTACAATTTGCGATACTGTTGGCTATGGTGATCAAATTAATAAGGATGACTCATTTAAAGCAGTTGTCGACTATATTGATGATCAATTTGAAGCTTATTTGCAAGAGGAATTGAAGATCAAGCGCTCTTTGATATCATGTCACGACAGCCGAATTCATGTCTGCTTATATTTTATTTGCCCAACTGGTCACGGACTTAAGTCATTAGATTTAGTGTGCATGAAAAAACTAGATAGCAAAGTGAACATAATTCCAATTATTGCTAAGGCAGATACAATATCAAAGTCAGAGTTGAACCGTTTTAAAACCAAAATAATGCAGGAATTGTCGAATAATGGAGTGCATATATACCAGTTTCCAACTGACGATGAAACCGTTGCTGAAACCAATACAACCATGAATACTCATGTTCCATTTGCTGTAGTAGGCAGTACCGACTTTATTAAAGTGGGAAACAAGTTAATCAGGGCTCGTCAATATCCATGGGGTACAGTTCAAGTCGAAAATGAAATGCATTGCGATTTTGTAAAGCTCCGAGAAATGTTAATTCGAACTAACATGGAGGATATGAGGGAGAAAACCCATACCCGTCACTATGAACTATATAGACAGAAAAGGCTTGAGCAAATGGGCTTCAGCGATGTAGATAGTGACAACAAACCGGTATGTCTAAGTGTATTATAATTTTTTTTTTTAATTTCTAAGGTATTTTTTTTTTCTAGATATCATTCCAACAAACATTTGAAGCCAAACGTTCGAATCATTTAGCTGAACTACAAGCTAAAGAAGAAGAAGTTAGACAGATGTTTGTGCAAAGGGTTAAAGAGAAGGAAGCTGAACTGAAAGAGAGTGAAAAGGAGGTGAAACTTTTAAGAATATCTATACATCCCAGTCATTATTTATATGCTTGTCATTTCAGCTACATGCAAAGTTTGATAAACTTAAACGTGACCACGCTGAAGAAAAAAGAAAACTTGAGGATTCCCGCAAAAAACTGGAGGAAGACTTTGTAGAATTTAGTCGCCGCAAAACCCAGATATCGACATCACACCATACTTTAACTTTGGGCAAAAATAAAAAGAAGTAAAATATTTAAGCTTAATATTACTACAGATTTGTCATTTTACAAAATACTATGTATTCATTATAATACCAATACATAGACATACGAACTGAATATGTTGATTTTTTTAGTTTAGGGTAAGTACCAATATTGCAGTAACTCGTCGTAAACATACAACAAAGAATGTTGTTTTGAGGCACATAAAAAAAACAGTAGGCGAATTTATTTGTTGGGGAAAACGGGCGGTCGAAATCTCCAACGATTAAATTGTGAAATTATTGGTTATATGTATATTTCTCACTTTTTTTGCATATTAATAACCGTTTGCATAACGACCCATTATTATTAAGGCCCAAATTTTATTTATGAAGCCTTGTTCAAAATTTACAATGGCTTGTGCACGTCAAATTGAAAAAAAAAAAAATTTCCGTTTTCATTTTTCTTTACAAATTCCAGTATTTTTTTTTTACAATTACAGTGTCAATAAACTTCCTTTCAGCAATATAAGATGAAAATTCAGATGCAACTCTGTTCAAATAGCTATAACATATTTTATTTCTTAAATTGGATATTTGCTTATGCACTGTTTATTCTATTGGAACTTCTATGGACCCACTGTTAATGTCATCAATAATATCATGAGGTGGCCTTCCATCGACTGTGCAACCAACGCTTTGCGCAGTTCCCAGGATTTCTTTAACAGTCCCTTCCAAGTTACGAGCCATAGATCTAGGCCTCATTGTTCTCGCTACCGAGAGGATATCATCGAACGTAACATTTCCACTATGTTTGACTACAATAGAGCATTAATTAATTAACAAATTAAACCAACATAGAAAATATAGCTTACTGTTCTTTTGTTTCTTCCTGTCACGAGGAGGCTCCTTAAGAGCTTTGATAATTAACGAAGCTGCTGACGGAACAACCGATATGGCAGCCTGTCGGTTCTGAATCGTAAGACATACAGTAATTTTAAGACCCTTCCAGTCACCCGTGGCTTTAGCAATATCATCTCCAACTTTTTTTGGCGACTATATATAAAAACTGTTAACACTGGGTATGAAAACACAAGCAAATAGCTTCACTCACCAAACCCAGAGGACCAATTTTAGGGGCCAAGGAAGATGTAGCTCCCACTTCTCCACCGACACATCGCAAATAAACTGCAAAAAAAAAATACAAATTAATACCCATATTTTAAGTAAAATTGTAAAATTTACCTAGTTTGATTTCTGTAGGATCGAATTTTGGCGGCATTGTTCTTTCTGCGTGCACAAAGCAATCTGAAAATCAAAGGATTTTTAATATATAATTCGATATATATAATACATTAAAAGCGACACATACATCCAACGACAAAGCTTGAGGTAAAAGGAAGGCAGCTGGGTTTTCTTATATCAGCTTGCAAGTTCGAAATCCGTTTCAAGCAAGTAGCCAATCAAACATTAACGAATGCATATGTGAACAACTCTTCAAACTGTAAGGCTCGCTCACACTCTGCCTTTAACATTTGTTGGCGAAATGAGAAACATTCATTAGTTGTATTGGCCATAACATTTTTTATGCGTGATAGATTTAATAAACTGCAAATCAAATATACAATCACAAAAACCTATTTTATCGTTGCGTGAAATCGTGTACTTTCTTTTTATAACCAAGTAAATGTAAACAAAATGAGTTGAAAATTCAGAAATTAATACTAGGCTAGCTTACAATCTAGAGTACTTATGATAAATACTTATCAAAAAAAAAAAATTCCACAATGAATACGACATATTAACCCGTTAAACCTTATTGGCACTTTAGTTGATTTAGTAATATAGCGGCTTTCGGTAAATATGAACCAAAATGTTGGAGCTTTTTCCGAAATAAGTGTATTTGAAGAGGTTTTTTTCATTAACAAATGCCTTTGTAAACAGCATAATTGATCACAGTCGAAGATCGAGGCTCTTAAAAGTCTACAGCAATCCCAATATAAAATTTTTATAACAGATATTACAAGCTACTGCTACTGGATAATTTTATTAAGGGTAAAACAAATACTGCTTTGTCGATTTTATTTTGTTTTTCCACTTACAGGTTCAATAAAAGGTTTAGTCGTGCTACGTGACAGATTGTCCTTTATGTCTAATAGGAATACATGTAAGTCTACTAAATTTCCTTCATAAGTAACGCTGCCGCCAACACAACAACAACAGTTGGCCATCTCTGATCTTTTTACGCACATTGACTATTGTCGATATTAATTTGTTGTTATTTTTTATTAAGTAAACACTAAGAATTTTATTATACTCATGAACATATGAAGTATGTTTAATTGTGATTAGTCAGATATGTATACGGGCTAAGCAAAACTATAACGTGTAAAACTGCTTAAATGGGTGAAATTTATATTAGTATGCATACATGCCATGCTTGAAGACATTGCTTGAAATACACAAAAGCCTTATTTGCGCCATTTTAACTCAATGTATTGAACGGATACACTATCTTGATTACTCATTCAAGTGTTTCGTGGACAAGAGCAGGGTTGTGCCATTTCTTCTCTTTGCTTAAGGCTATCATTTAAATCACATGTGAGTATCGGATTCTTCTCAGTAATTTGTGGTACTTTATATATAAATTGTTGCAAAATATAAGGAAATTTTGAATTCCTACGGTTAGTGGCGAAAAAGAACCAAAATAAGTGAATTTTCATTGTGATCGAAGAAGAAGGCGTGAAAATTGTAAATAGTGATGTTCAATATCTCTGAACTTTTTTCTATGATCTATGTTTCCGATGTTTGACATCAACGAACGTGTCGTTTACCTTAACATCACGCTTAGTGGGTCGGAAAATATCCGAAAATTCACTTTTGAAGTCGAAATTTACATTTTGAGTTTGATTCTTTTACGACGCTATGACATACATTTGGTTAATTAATACACCTAAAAACTTTGTGAAAATAATATTCTGACATTCATATTAACTATACATGTAAATATATTTTATTGGTTTTGATGTAAACATTGTTAATTTTCATAAAAAGGAATCTAGCGATAGTCTTAAAATTTTAAAACTGGTTTTTGCCAAAATAACAGTGTAGAAACATTATTTTAGATATTTTTTGGTACACGGTAGTCTAATAACTGGGAAAAATGGCTGAAATGGACGATCATCATTTTGAGACCGGTGATTCTGGTGCTTCTCAAACATATCCGATGCAATGCTCAGCTTTACGCAAAAACGGATTTGTTATGCTAAAAGGACGGCCGTGCAAGATAGTTGAGATGTCTACCTCAAAAACTGGAAAACATGGTCACGCTAAAGTCCATATGGTCGGCATTGATATTTTTTCAAATAAGAAGTAAGTAATATCGGAAAATGAAATTAAGATGTAAAATGATGTCACCTTACAATTTTTAATCAAAGGTATGAAGATATCTGCCCCTCAACCCATAACATGGATGTACCACATGTGAAAAGAGAGGATTATCAGTTGACTGATATAAGTGATGATGGATTTCTCACTTTGATGTCTGATAATGGAGAAATTCGTGAAGATTTAAAAGTACCGGAGGGTGATCTTGGAAATTCTTTAAGATCTGACTTCGATAATGGGAAAGATCTTTTAGTAAGTAGAGAAAAATGGTACCTATTTATATATTATAATATTTCTTAAATTTTTCAGTGCACAGTCCTCAAATCATGTGGTGAAGAATGTGTTATCGCTCTCAAAACCAACACTGCTTTGGACAAGTAGGCATCTCTAAAACGTCTGACTTTATCTACATGCAGATTTCTGTTGAATTTACGTTAAAAGTAAATTATAACTAATACTATAATAGTGTGTAACTACACTATTATGGATAAGTTCACACAACTCATTTGACTATAATTACTTCAAGAAATAATTTTATGAAGTAACAAAAACAGAAATTTGAAGAATATAGGATAAAGAGTTGAGGAACAAGAATAGATTTTCGCCAATAAATTTTTTTTTACATTAATAAACATTTTTTTCATTTAATGAGAGATTTGGTTTAAAGGTGCGTTCTAATACAACTTTATAATTCATATTTACTGGTTTGCCAATTGTGATGTGATTTGCATAAATAAAAATCATTTAACTACGACTAGTCCGGTAAAGGAAAGTCTTCGATCAAATTTTTGTTTTACTGGCGCTAACCAGCTATTTAGATAAGATATGCATGAATGCTTTGCTAATTAAAAACGACCTATCTCTGTTAAAAGGAGCAAAAATTTACACGTAAAATAAAATGATGTTAACGACGTTTCAGTATTGAACTGATCCGGGTAACAGCCGACTTAGAGGTGCTTGAATAATATGAAGGGTGATTTTTCGACGGTTCGCTAACTTTGAAATAAATATGAAAGACTAAAATTTCCTATAATTTTTGAGTAATGTGTAATATTTATAAAAAAAAATTATTTCTTGAAAAAATATCAAATGCGGCTATTCAAACAGGCTTATAGCTAAATTAGAGGTTAACAGAGAATCAAAAGTTTGACTAAACTCGTACTAGACGATACTAATTGTTTACGAGTTTATTTTAATATATATAATTTACTTACATTAATAAACTCAACTAACGATACATAATATTTTAAATTGTGCTGATCGGCACATCGACCCATAAGTTGGATCTTGTGCAGAACGCTAGTCAGAATTTAAGTTCATTTGGATGTATGTAACCAAGAGTATAACTTAAATACCAAGAAATGACACTGATACTGTAAATATAATTTATTTCGACAAAAGCTATACTAGTGCGAAATATGTTTTTGCAATATTTTGACCCCTGCGGGATAGGGGATGAAGAATTTACCCGCGGTAAGGCATGCTTTTCTTAAGAGGCGACTCAAATCCGATAGTTTCTGCGACAGTCTGGCCTTTATACCGGATCGACCCGGATTTTTATCCGGTAAAGGGCTGTCACTCTCGCATTCCCCGAATGCCGTTTCGGGGAATATTTTAGCGGTTACTACAACAAAAACAACTTATTTTTGTAATCCTGCTTCCACCTGCAATAAGTTCACCGTAGCTCATCGATAATATACGAAAGCGACATTACATGTATTATCGATATTTAACATAACACACTGCGTGAAGTCGTAACACTTACGATACGGCACGACAAGAATGGCTGCATATCTGAAAATATACACGACAGTGGAATTTAAACTAATGCATTGCCGGAAGATCCAAGGCAGTAAAGTGTCTGTAGAGAAACAAATTAAATAAATATATGAATGCGAAAATCAAATTGTGTCTGCTTTAAAAAAACATACAATATTTTGACTGGCAAGAGAGTAATGAAATCACTGCATTTCCACCTGCAGATTTAACCTCATATCTCGGTCGATTACCACCTTACTATCATTTATAAATTTATTTTCGCTACATTAAAGTTATTGTGTTCGAAAATGCTAAGAGAATTAGCAGTTCTTATAGTCTAATCCTTACTTAATTGAAAAAATCATTAAAGTTACCGCCAGGTAAGCTTTCATACAAACGAAATTTTAGCTGTCGAAGTGACAAAGTTGATGGTGAGAAATACGTGTCAAGCATTAAATTACCAATTTCATTCAATTTACTCTTTTAAGCTTTAAATATTAAGTTTTAAATTAAGCGTAAAAGTTATCGACCATTTATTGAAAATAGGAATGAGTAAAATAGCAATTTAGCAATTAAATTTTGATGGTCTGGCAATACCACAGTAACTTTTAAAGGCTGACATTGGGAAGATGTTTACTGTTCGACAGAAATATTACCTTAGAATTTAGTTGAAACTCGATCTTGGTTGGAGAGTTTTAAACAAGAATTAAATTTTCCTAGTTAAATTAAAAAAGAAGAAATGTTTAGTACAACGGTTTTAGATTTTTTCTGCATTCCTTTTATTGTATTTATATCATTTTTGATTACTCTGTCTGCAGTGAATAAGTCTGTTGGAGTACGAAGAGCCTACGTAAAACTTTTGTTGAAGATATTTGAGGTAAGTTTTGAATGATTTGAGGTATTTATTAGTAGTTTTGATAAGAGTAGATCAAGGTACATTTTAATATTTTCGCTGATAGCTTAGATTGGAAATATATTGGACTTTTAACTTATGTGATTTAGTGATTCTAGATAAACAAATAATTTTAAGATAAACTACTTTGGTTACGTTCATTATATTTCCAATTGTTAATAAACCTAATGCTTGATATACATATTATAGTTTGGGCGACTAAGCATAGAATCTGCTGCGAATGAACGTCAAAACAATGACAGTGAGGCGATTTTTAGTGAGACAATAGATGTCAAGTCGAAAGATCCTGACATATCCAACTACATAAACACTGGGACAAGTATACCAACTACAAATGGAAACACGTTAATTAGTAGAGATAGTGTCCTGCTTCCAACATCTAACGAACCAGCGACTTCTGATGCTGATATCTCTTCGAAAGATGTGAGTTCAAATAAATAAACTACTTTTACATCAGTGGATTAGATTGTACATATGTATGGCGTACAAGGGCAGAATATCCTTTAATACAACTGATGAAGTCTGCTAATAAATTAAGTTCATATATAATTTATACATATAAAAAAATGGAATGCTTCTTTCGCTGCGATTCATATATATTTTTGAATACACTATATATATTTCCTCACGTTAGCGCACAAAAACTAAACTCTGTATTTTTAGGAAGAAATCCGTTTTAATTTGGAAAAATGTCTGGACTACATAAAAGCAGGCGTTGAGTCAATAATAGAGGATGAAGTTACATCTCGCTTTGAAGCGGAGGAGTTAAAGAGCTGGAATCTCTTAACACGTACAAATCGCCACTATGAATTTATATCTTGGAAAATAACGTTAATATGGATGACAGGCTTTGCTGTGCGCTACTTTATTTTGATGCCTCTACGAGTTTTTGTTTGCTTCGTTGGCGTAAGTTTCTTTGTTCATACACATATGAAGTATTGACGAAAATTGCGTTTTAGTTGAAACATATAAATACTGATAAAAACTTAACTATTTTATATTCTGAAAAACAACACCACCCCAAATTTACATAAGTCCCGATTCCTTATAAGATTTTAATTTAAAGGAATAGAAAATTTTAAGAATTGACAAAAGCCAGATAATGGAAATGTATTATTAAATGTTTATATCTGGTACAGGTTTTAAAACCATTTCTAGGAATGGCTTTATAATTACAATAGCAACATGTTTATGGTACAATTTATCCAATCCTTCATAATCAGATAGTGATAAATACCATATGAAATACAAAAAGTTCCAAAATGTGCTTAAGGATGAGTATAGTAATTTCTATTTCGGATTTTTTAAGTTAATTTAATTTTTCAAAACACATCGAAAAAATAACATAAATATTCTATATTCTTAGGTCTCTATTGCAGTAGTTGCTAACAGCTTAGTTGCGCTGATACCCTTCGAGTTTCTCCGACATCCTTGTGCCGATTTATCATTTAAGATTACATTTCGACTAATGACTCGTTCTCTGTCGGCAGTTATTACATTTCACAACACAGAATTTAAACCTAAAGGTTCTGGTTTTTGTGTGGCGAATCACACATCTCCCTTGGACGTGGCAATTCTTTCAACTGACTGTACTTTCTCTTTGGTGAGAAAAACCATTTATTACTGATAGGTTTTTATGTTATGAGAAAACCAATATAATTAGATGTTGCCATACAATTACTCATTTCTGTCCTAAATATATATATGTATATACATATTTGTTGTATACCATTTTTAAACTGTCTCGTTTACTGCTTTTATTCGTTATAATGTAAATGGCTTTTGTGTTTTGTGCAATTCATCAGGTAGTTTGGTTGACTGTTTGTACGGCGGTAGTTGGATATATTAAAGATGGTGAATATAAAAGACGAATGGTAGATCAAGTGCTTGGTCATTGCTTTTCGTTGCTTTCCAGTGCAATTTCAGCCGTTATTTATTATCATAATGAAGAAAATCGACCCACGAATGGAATTTGTGTGGCAAACCATACAAGCCCAATAGATGTTTTGGTTCTTATGTGTGACAAAACGTATTCACTGGTAAGTGTTAAATTAAACACACAAAAATTATATATATATATATATATATATATACAATACGGCGAGTCAAAAATTAACCTATCGTATTTATGGGTTGAAATGAACCTATTTATTGAGAAAAAAGTGCCTTGAAACCCAGGTTTCTACTCCAAAAAAATCAATATATATATATATATATATATTATATGTATATATATATACAATGAGGCGAGTCAAAAATTAACCTATCGTATTTATGGGTTGAAATTAACCTATTTATTGAGAAAAACGTGCCTTGAAACCCAGGTTTCTACTCCAAAAAATCCAACATGGATAAAATTCTATCTTTAACGGTTGAAGTTATGATAATTTTAAAGAGAAAATATATTGCTACGTGTTGTTTATATGAGAAACTGTGAATGCTCACTGACACCTTTTAAAATTAAGTCAACATTTCTGGCTTGCAAGGACATTTTTTTTTCTCAGTAAATAGATTAATTTTAACCCATAAATACGATAGGTTAGTTTTTGGCTCATCCTAATGTATGTACATATCAATATGCATGTATTGTGATATTTATTATCTAAATTTTTTATTCAAGTAAACTTTAGAAAGAAGCATTGTAAAAATAACAGTGTCTGCGTATACACATTACCGCTCACATTAAGAGATCATGGTATTATGGTAGGCTTGCATCAAAAAATAAAATTTAACATTTTGTTTCTAACGCCCTTTGTCACTTAAGGCGCGGTGTATTAATAAGGACTGTTGAGTCTATATAGGTATATACAGTGGCGGACAAAAGTCTACATACATTCCCTATTTTCGTTGAACTGAAAGTCCAAAAGGTTTATTGGAAAATTTAACGATACAGTTTATTTCAACTATTTTCCCTTATCATAAAAAACAAAGCAAAAAAATTATAATTTTTTAACATGAATAGTAAAGCTATGACAACAAAACGTAAATCCAACATTGACAAAATTATACATAAAGTACATACATAACTCATCTTAGCGCAAAATCTGTGGTTAATATCACGTGGCATGATCTTTTTAGTATTCAGTTGGACCACCGTTCGCATCAATAACAGCTCGAAGCCATCGTGGCATCAAAGCTATTAAATTTGTCAATTCTGAGGGAGTAATACTGTCCCAAGCTTCAATAAGACATTCTTTGAGTAATGTTGAGCTAGAAATCTTATCCAATCTCCCAGACATATTCAATAACATTCAAATCTGTGCTTTGAATTGGTTTGTGTAGTTGCCTTGAAGCATGATAAAGCAATCAATCCTTAACAATATTTACCGTGTGCTTTGGATCGTTATGCTATTAAAAGATCCTGCCTTCGCCAAGCTTCTAACTGTCCACCGAAAGCTTCAGATTAGCTTTCAACAATGACTTATATTTGAACCGATCCATACGACCCTCAATAAAAACCAGTTTTCCAACTCCAGATGCCGCAACCGCTCCTCAAACCATGACGTTGCATACTATATTTTTGGCGTTAAGTGCAATAATTTCTTTTCTCCAAACTTTTGCTCTTCCATCGCTGTCAAATATATTGAACTTCGATTTGTCTGTAAACAAGACATTTTGCCAAAAATCCATTCCCTTGTCTAAATATGCTTTAGCTAACTCTAAGCGAATTTGTGATTTTTTTTTTCAGAAATAAGAGACTTTTTTACGTGGCGTTCCACTGTGGAAGCGTTATCGTTCAGAGCTCTTCGAATTGTTCTTGGATGGACACACTTTCTTGATGAGTTTGCGATGTTTTCGGCTAATTTTGGAGCAGTAACTTTAGTTACTGTTTCTTCGGGCGGCCAACACGCTGCTTATTTTCAGTGGATCCAATTTTTTCAAAGTTTTTACAATGGTCTGTACCTTTGGTAGACTTAAGATTAAATTTTTTTTAAATTTCACCATACGATTTCTTCTCTTTTCTGTGCTGAATAACAAAGATTCTTACGTCAATGGATATTTCTTTTCGCGGAGCCTTTGTTGATGCTAATGTATTTAAACCTCAACTAAATGGAATGATAGCGAATTAGAAAATATAATTTAAAAAATAGTAAAAAGAACGGGTACCTAACCGCCATAACAACTAAGTATATCGATGAACTTGCTAGTAAACCCGTGGTGTATGTAGACTTTTGACAAGGGAATTTTTGCGTTTTTGCACTGATTGTTTTATTTTATGTTAGAGAATGGATTTGTTTTAATACATGTGATTAGAAAAGGATTTAAAATAAAATTGTATACCTACATTTTTCAGGAAAGTGATAGCACTTTCTACACAATGAATACAGGCGGTGTATGTAGTCTTTTGTCCGCCACTGTACATCTGTGTTGGTTTGTCAAGTATTATCTAAATAATTGATTTTGTTTTATTAGAATTTCATCAGATATATAGATTTTGTGCATTGTGTATTTGAAATTACGAATTTACTCATCTCAAAGATCAAACCCCTTTTTTTTTGCTAAAAAAAAAAAAAGAAATATACATACTTTCATAGCATACACGGTGATTTTTGTTCTAATCCAGCATTATATTCAATGTTTATCCCTATAAATTTTGCATTATATTCTTTTTTTTTTTTCTCAACATGAGTGAAAGTGTATAGGATAACAAGCGGTAATACATATGTATGAGCTTACATATAAATATTTGTACATATACATTTAAAACTAAAATTTTTTAAAATAATTAATTTGAGTTTTGACGGCAACATAAAATTGGTTTATAAATATATTTCAAAACGTGTTTAAAATTCGAACATAATTTTTTTAAGATCGGCCAACGACATGGCGGATTTTTAGGTTTGCTTCAACGTGCGCTAGCGCGGGCGTCACCGCATATATGGTTTGAAAGAGGAGAAGCTAAGGATCGACATGCAGTAGCCGAGCGCCTTAAACAACATGTGTCAAATCCAAATAATCCTCCTATTTTGATATTCCCAGAGGGAACATGTATAAACAACACATCTGTTATGCAATTTAAAAAAGGAAGTTTTGAAGTGGGGGGAGTCATTTACCCAGTAGCAATAAAGTGAGCAGTTTAACTTAAATAATTTATTTAAAATGCTTATAACTGTACATATTTATAAATAATCTGTAAATTTTTATTATGAAATCTTTTAAGATATGATCCGCGATTTGGAGATGCATTCTGGAATAGCTCCAAATTTTCAATGATGCAGTATCTGTATATGATGATGACTTCTTGGGCTATTGTATGTGATGTTTGGTATTTGCCACCCATGTACAGACAGGAAGGGGAGTCAGCTATAGATTTTGCAAATCGTGTCAAAAGTGTTATTGCAAAACAAGGCGGCCTAGTGGACCTAGTTTGGGATGGTCAACTTAAAAGAATGAAACCAAAGAAGGAGTGGAAAGAAATGCAGCAAGTAGAATTTGCTAAGCGTTTGAAAGGGGACTAACTATTTTGTTATGCACTATATTTAAAACCACTTCTAAGAGTATGTTAAAGTACGCATAAATACATTCGCCGGTATTATACATAATATACCTTTTGGTTTTTGTTTTTGATTTCAATACATACAAGTATGTATCATAATTAAAATGGTGTCGGTATAGAGATAGTTGTAAATATGTGTAAAAAATAAATATAACGTTTATTCGCCGACCAAAAAATGCATACATACCAATAGTGAAAAATTGTCATAGCTCAACTAAGTATAAATATTTTTGAAGAAAATAAAAACCTTAACAGTGTAATAAACATTTAGAAATGGCTTTTTTCATTTTATTTATTACTGTATGTATTAATTAGGTAAATGTGAATTGTTGTCTTTTTATAATATAATGGTTAAACAACATTTAGAGATATATTTCTAGATATATAATATGAGAAAATTAGATTAAAAAATTCATATTATACATTTGATAAAAATTATCATTAGAAGTGCTTGATATATTCCAAACTAAGAAAACATAGTTCAGAGTGTTCTATAAACGATTATATACTTACATGGATATGTACAGACAATACAGTATACGTTTCTGAGTAGAGCCGCACTGTAAAATTTAATTTCCGTGTTATAAAAGTAGCATGCGTCAAAATGAGTGAAAATTGCGTTTTTATTACTTTAATAGCAATTCGGCTTACTTTAATAGAAATTCGATACTTACTTTTAACTAAAAAATATATCAAAATGGTGTTCGGCACAAATGTTCTACTGCAGTGGCGGTGTTATATTTGCAGGTACCGAAAAATTATAAGCTAAAAGAATTTGAAATTATTCCATTAAAAGAGTTTATTTTGAGCTTCTTCTGTACAAAACATTTATTTCTGTTTACAACATTTAAAGGCGTATACAAACATAAATAACCTTATCTCAACAACTTTGTGCTTTAAATAAACAGTTATTTTTACTTTCTTTATTACTCTTTCCAAAAAACTTTGTAAAGTAATTTTAAAAACTGATTTTCCCCGCTCATTAAGCTAAATCCTATAGGAAGGATTATTTATGTAATGTCATATCTTTTCTTTGTAATAAATATTTCAGTCTGGAATTAAGCGAAACCAGCAGAGCGACATTCATTCCAAGTCTTCTCTAATTCTTCGCTATTTTGAAATCCATGAGACGCAACAATATTCTGATAGCTTGCAGGTCCTTTATATTGGGGCTTATTGAAGTAAAACATTTCACAATGAGTAAGAGTTAAATTAGCTTTCAAAGCTGCTATGGCCAGGAAAATATCATCAAATCTAAATTTTTTTAAATTAATTGCGGTATTAAATAGTTTATGTAAGGCATTTCGACTAAGAATAAAAGCCCCTGCTGTTATGTAAGGAGGCCATAAATCAAACGGATATTCACTTAGCGGTACATACCACTTACTAAACTTATGTCTGTGAGGTGATGTTTGCATTACGAAACCAGCAAACAACTCACTCTCTTCATGTCTGTTTGCAACAATACTTGAAATAAACTTCGGATAAATGCTTGGATTATTCACGAATTTCAACAAATTTTTTGTTGATACATAATAATCATCATCCACAAAAAAGAAATAATCACTATTACAATTTTTAAGAGCCCATTGCATCCCCATTAACGTTTTAATGGTATTGTTGAAATACGTATCAACAAAGTCAATCTGTACAATATCTTTTAATTTTGTAGATTCCTCTTTTACTTTATAATCAATTTTTGGATCAACACTGACACCGAGTAAGAATACTCGTTTTATTTGTACATCAGAGAAACGACGTTCATACCCCCATGTGCGGCGAATAATACTACGTCGATTAACATTTTGAAGAGCAGATTTTATAATTATTGTCAACCTAGGTGAAACTTCGCACACCTCAGAAGCATTTTTAATAAATGTGTAATCATAATCACTGGGTCGACCAGATGGGTACTCAAAATATCGGTCAAAATCTAATTCGTGGTAATGTTTAATAATACCAACATAGTCTAAAACATAAATAATAATTCCGACTACAGCAACATTTCTAGCATATTTACTAGAACACCATCCCATCTTTAAAAAAAAAACATTTAATAGATATGGGACAAAAATATCATTCAATTAAAATTCAAGCACGATAGATAATCAACAAAAATGTATTCATTGGGATTAAGTATAAGATAAACGATACAGATTCGCTTACAATCGCTTACAAACTCAAAACTTCCTGAATGTCATATATTTTCACATATTTATAATGTCTCCCAACAGCTTCGCGCTGCGTAATAGATAGATTTAGACATTTTTTTACATTTTTATTTATTTTACAGGTTTCTAATTAAACTTTAATTAAATATAAATAAAATAATAGCGTTCGTTTTTTTCGTTTTTTTTTTTTTTTTGGCTAAATTAAAATGTCACGTTAAATAATTAAATTTTATTTGCCATTTCCTTAAAAAAATAAGTATAGTCAAACAAAACTCTTATGTGGATCAGCTTTAGTAGTTAATAATTGGTATCTGCCCGCAATAGCCGAGTGCGTATAGGGGTCGGGTCCTGGTTCCACCTATATCCAAATTTATAGAAAATAAGTTTTTCTAATTGCGGTGACCCTTCGGCACGAAATATCAAACCCTCTGAGTGTATTACTCATTTCTAGCTGATTACTGATTTCTAAAACGGCATACTATCAGCGGAAAAAAGGTAAACTAAATTACTGAGTGAAATTCAGAATGGCGACAAGCAATTGGAACTTCCCATGCTCGGGTTGGAAATTAAAATAGTTGCTAAGTTGTAAAATAAGTAGATGTCAGCATAGAGCGTAATGATGGTGAATGTTTGAAAACCTAATTAGGTCACAGTGTCCAAGCCCCGGATGTTTTCCAAACGTTACCGATAATTACTAGCTTATTAAATTGGAAATTTAAAATACCGAAAAACCGCATTGATGCCCAGGGACTAAGGGCATCTTAAGGATGTGTCATTGATGTTGCAGGTCTATTTCTTTCGAAAAAACGGGGAACGAATATGTTCTGCTTATTACCGAATTCCAAATCTTAAAGTCTAGTGCTAATTTGCTTACGAGTTATGTTATATTTATAGACCGATTCTCTAACTGAGAAAATAATTGTTGATCGGCTGAGTTCACATTGACATATAAATATATTTGCTCCTATTAAATTTTATAATAAAAGATCAGTCAGATTGCCAAGCTTAAAGCTTTAAATAAGACTTTACAATAAAGTTTGTGCACACTCATCCGAAAAATTTTGAGGTTCACTAATAGATCGGTATTTTGTATGGTGTTGAGATACAGGCATTAAGTTTAGCAACAGGAAGTCAAGATCGCAGCAGTTTTATAATACTGTGGTGTTGGTAACTCTGTGCGACATAATATGCTATTCTCCTAAAACTTTGTCGTAATTTTTTTTTTTTGTTAAAAGTTACATGAAATTGATAAAATAAATGAGTAAAGTGGATGGTAGTGGATGCTAAAACGTACAAGTGTTTCAAAATAATAAGAAGAAACAAGTTTTTTTGGAGCTCCACATAATTGTATGTTGAATTTATACAATGGCAACAAGCTAAGGTTGGAATAAACCATACAACCGCCATTTTAAGATTTTCAATTGGTACAAGCACAATAGAGAATTGTTACACGATAAATTACCAGTGGGTATATTTTTTTGTTTGCTGAAAAATGTCCTTAAGCAAAACTGTAGGCAGCCTAAATAAAGGCAATGTTAAAGAAAAAGAGAGATCTACAGGAAAAGAATCTAATAATTTGGTTGTTCGTATTGATCAAGATTCAGACAACAACCTGCAAGCATTATTTGATAGCGTATTAAATCCCACGGAATCAAAATGTCCCCTTCAAGTGCCTTTCCGTATGCGTCAACTACCAGAGTCTTTCTTCAAGCCACCATCAACTACGTCTAGATCACCGTCTGTGGCACATTCTCGAGCAAATAGCGCTGATTCCGCTTACGACACTGGTTCACAGCCTAACGTTAGCCAAGGCAATATATCTACTAGCTCTATTACTACAGTTCCAGCAACAATAACACAGCCCCAAGTAACAGCGAATAGACTTGCAATCTCTCACTCGCGTGCACATAGCAGCCCAGCTTCGCTCCAGCAAACATATAATGTACATATAGGAAATGTAATGGAAACAGCTGCATGTATACAAGATGGAATCGGAGCTGTCTATGCATCTGGTGGTGTAACATTTCCTCCTGGCGTAAACACTACGTCAGGTGTCCGTATGGAACAAGTAGAGCAGTCTGCGACAAAGGATGCACCAAATCCTATTCAAACATTTCATATGAAGCAAAGGTCATACGATGTTGTCAGTACTATTCAACTTCAAAATGAACTGGGACCATTGCCACCAGGATGGGAACAAGCAAAGACTAATGATGGTCAAATTTATTATTTAAAGTAAATATGATAATTTTTCACAAAGTAATTGTGTTTATTATATTCACAGATATATAGTTGAAATTCTTAGTTACTATGCTACACTGATATTAATATATTTAAAATGAGGTCAAAATTTTGTATACTTACAGCCACACTACAAAATCAACACAATGGGAAGACCCAAGAATTCAGCTAAAACAACAAATCTTTCAAGATGGCCTTACACACAATGGTTAGTAAAAATGATTCTACCTCGGATAGCTATATAATTATATATAATTTTAGTTACTTTAAAAAACAAAGAATCTGTCAATTTGGCTGATAACTTGGGGCCCCTGCCGGAAGGATGGGAACAAGCTTATACAGAATCGGGAGATGTTTATTTTATAAATCATGTAAATCGAACGACTTCTTGGAATGATCCTCGAATACGTAAGTCTTAAAATTTAAGGTATTTATCATATATTCATTTCAAAGGCATGCAGTTTTATAAACATGTATATATGTGAAAAAAAAACTCTAGTAACATATTGCGTTGAGTTTGATCATAGTTTTCCATATAATCAATTCTCATATTAATTAATATGTTTAATCTGAGTTTTTATTTATCTACCTCATAATTTTAAAAACATTTTCATTACAGCCGATTTTTTACAAAAACCGGTGAAATCACAAAAACCGGGGCCTTCTTGGCTAAACATTCAACATATTGAAAAGGAGCAGGATTATTTTAAACCAAGTTCAGAACAGGTTAGGATAAATAGCACTTTAGCTAAAACATTTCTTATTAATGTCTTTTGCAGAATTCTTTGACTAGACAAAATGGTAGCCTTCAAATGGATCCATTTTTGTCCGGTGACAATCACGCCAGGCAAGAATCAAGTGATAGTGGCCTTAGCTTATCATCAAATACGTTTTCCACTACCACAGACTTACTGCCGAATATTGATGACAGTATGGATTGTATAAGCGGTAATGTCTTCATTTTATTATGACTAGAAAAGGAATTTATTTCTTACATTTCTTGAGAAAAGCTCAGATTTTAGAATCTATACCATTCTCTCGCATTGTTAAATCATTTTTAATTAGTTTTTGTTTTGTTTAAATGTTTCATTTTACTCTTTTATACGCTTCTTCCAGAATCAGGTAGTCTAAATGCCTTAAGTGGCATAGATTGCCCGGATAATCTGGTATCTTCACTCCAGGTAGGATTTATGGCGCAGAACATATTTAACATTTCACTCTAAAAATACTTAATCATTTCAGCTAGAAGACAACATCTGCAATGAAATGTTCAGTGACGTTCACAGCATGTTGAATGCATCTGCAACGAAGCCTGATACTTTGGACTGGTATAAGATAAATTAAACTTATATAGCACGAACTAGATATATATTACAAAGTTTCGTCCTTTTCGGTTATACAAGTTTTATCCACATTATTTAACGGCAAACTGATGTTAAATATTAAGAATAGTTTGGAAATAAATATATCTTTATAACAACACTTGAAAAGAAAAAATGTAAGTATAAAAATACTTTTATTATCGTAAGGTATAGAAAAAAAAAAAAAATACGCTATCGAACTGAAAGTTTCCCATTTTTAAGATTTTTATCTTAGGAAATTTATTTGTTACAGCGAACTGATTCGCATAAATCCGAAAAATTTACATTTAAAAATTGGTTTATACTCGATATAGATAACATTTTCATTTGACCGTGGAACAAAACATCTGTGATGATTTTTTCTGCATACATTGCCTGAGATGTATCCATTGTTCGAAGTTTATGCGCAATAATCTTCCCAAGACAGGTGTAATGGTCTTCTATATTGTTATGAGTTTTGCAAGAGGAGAATGACAGTATTTTTGACAGGTCAAGCGAAGATGCATCCATTTTAAGTTTTTTGCCAGCTGGTTCAGCTTCCTTTGATAGTAGAGAAGATGTCGATGATGATCGTTTACGGCTATTACTTGATTCTGGAACGAAAGAAGTTTCCTTCTCGATTTCATAGCTTTTTTGATCTTTTGAATTACTTTCTTGTGGCATTAAATCATTTATTTTGTTATACACATCGTCACTATATTCCGTGAAACTCTCCTCTATTGCTTGCTCTTCTAATATTTCATTTTGATGTAGTGATTTTGTAGCCAAATCTATTTCAGGGGCATCGGCTGGACATATATTTTGTGTTAACTTATTTTTAACCAAGTTTGTTTCAATTAAGCCATCCGTCAAACAGTCCTGCTCTAAAGTGTTCGTTTCAATATCCTCCGCGTTTGACGGACCAATTGCCCCATAACGCTTTGCTTTTCTTTCCAAATTTTCTTCGTCTTTTAGAAACATCAAAGACTCGAAATATCTGCGTTTAGGGCAATATGGCTCATCCTTTTCTCCCTTATTTTTCGACTCTATGATTTTTTTCAATTGTTGTCGAAATGCACACCTCAAATTATTAATTTTTTGCTTCGTTCTTTCAATATTGTAATGTTCCCCATGCTTCGATGCTACTTCTATCAATTTCAAATAAGCCTCTTGTCGTTTCATTCGATTTTTAAAATTTGTGCAGTCGGCTTTCCAGAGGCATGGATTATTTTTGTATTCCTCTATAAAATCATCAATGAAATCCATTTTATTTGAAACTAAAATAGAAGCTAAGCATTTATGTATACAAATCGTAAAAATATCATCTCCCATAATTCGATTAAATAAATATCGATTTTGTATCGGTGCGGTGAGTTTTGAAATGAAACTTAAACCACGTACGTTGACCAGCAATGCTTGTTTACACCATGTCTACACTCCACGCAATTTAAAATAACTTAGCGTGTTAGGAGGGAATTCTGAGGTGAACGGGTTTTAATTAAATAAATATGCGGCATATTCCCAATCAAATTAGAGTCGGTTCTAGCATAAATATTTTATATTTTGGTATAGTCTCTGATCTAAAGCACGAGGCAATAAAAATTCAAAATGCACAAAATTTCATAAAAAAATTGTGAGCTATATGAAGAAGTAAGGCAAAAAGGAGACTGATTAATTACGAATGCTTCAAACCTTAATTACATACATATGTATAGGGTGTTTTTTTATAGAGGTATAGAACTTTAAGTTGGCATTACTTTTCAAGATGGCGACCGATTTAACAGCTGTCAAGTGATTTATTCTCAGTTTGGTTTGGCGATTCATCATGAATAGACTCACGCCTGAACAACGCTTGCAAATAGTGCAATCGCGCACTACGTCCATTTTAGCGATGTTTAGCGGTGAAGCGCACTTCTGATTGAATGGCTACGTTGACAAACAAAACTGCCGCATTTGGAGTGAAGGTAATCCTCAAGTGTATGTTGAAACACCGTTACATCCAGAAAAACTGACTGTTTGGTGCGCTTTATGGGCTGGTGGAATCATTGGTCCGTATCATTGGACGTAGTGCGCGATATGTTTTCCGCACAGAACCATTATTTTCGAAATAAAATTGCACTATTTGCAAGCGTTGTTCAGGCGTGAGTCCATTCATGATGAATCGCCAAACCAAACTGAGAATAAATCACTTGACAGCTGTTAAATCGGTCGCCATCTTGAAAAGTAATGCCAACTTAGAGTTCTATACCTCTATAAAAAACACCTTTTATTTATAAAGAGTATTATAATATTTTTCAAATTATTTTTGTTACGAATTATTTGAATTTATAATTAAGTACATATATATATATATATATATATATATATTGGCATTTTGCCGAGCCAATTTGTGGTTTTGCGTCTTGAAGTTCTTACCTACATATTGAAGGGACCTACAGTTTATTCTAAGCCGCCTCCGAACGGCCGATGGAATTTTGTAAGGAGATTTTTTTCATATCAGAAATAAACTCGGGGCGACTGTAATTTTAAAAATTAATTTTCTATAATTTCGGATGTTGTCCGAACTTACTTTGCGTATATGAATATTAATTGTTTAATTTTAATAAATACTGAAAAATATAAATTTATGTATTAAAATATATATTTCCAGCCTTTTTATTATGTGAACTCTCAATGTCTCAATACGTAAATTTATATGCAAAATCACGTTTTCTTTTCTTTGAACGTCCCTATCAAACATACACAATTTAAGGGTTTCTCCCACATTTAACGGTTTATATGAGAAGGTTTCAAGCATACAAAGAATATTACTTATATATGGAGAGCTGATGAGACTAAGCAAAGCAATGCGTAATGAGAAAATAATTAATTCCCATATACATATATATGTATTAGTATTATTATTTGTATTATTATTATTTGGTTTTATAACATGCTTAAACTGACAATTGAAAGAGGTAGAATTAATATAAATTTTTGATTAAATATGTAAGAATGGAAGCGTTATATCGTATTTACAAGGTACATAGTTATATTTACAATTCATAGATAATTAAAACTATTAAAGATTCTCTTTATTGCTGAAATGCTCACTAATTTACTATTTTTTTACCCGGCTGTGTACACATTGAATATTAGCTTTGTGGTGCGCGTTGTGATGTTTTCCTACTGGTTTTAGGCCGCCTCAGAACGGCTGATGGATTTTCATGTCCGAAATACAATCGGAAGGGTTGAGAGGTGACCATATTTATGAGAAAAATCATTTTCCATAATGTTGGATAAACGAGGCATTTCTATCTACTCGTGTAATTTTAGTAAAAGTAAGTCGGTATTGCAAAATTTATCAATTTATCCGCATTCTTATGTGATCATCTAAATCATCATTAGTCTCAAATCTAATCGTTATATCAAGCTATAAAGGATCTGTCAATATTTGTATGAAAATTAAGTTTATCAATGATTTGCGTTGATAAATGACGGGAAATGCAGGTTAGTCTCAAAGCTTAGCAAATTTTACTTTATAATTTCATACTTAAATTTGACGAATTTACGTCTTCAGCTTAAAATATTTATGTGCATTCATATTTTTTTGAAGCAACTGAGCAAGTTAAATTAAGTTAAGTTGACCAAGGAGGGTTCAAGTAAGTTTCATTTCACGACTATGGTACAACGATTATTCAATAAAAATACATTTCAAATTAATTCAATGAATGTAATTACTTTTTAGTGCAAATTCACTGCTTTCACTAACACTTTCATTTTAATTTTGGCGACCATTCAAATGCAGACAGATGTATGTGTAAAAATTATAATGCTTTTGTTAAATTAATGCATATTGTGATTGTACCTACATACCACTATCAAACTTATTTATATTAAATTCGTCAACACATATGTTACAACGGAAATTTTTTTGAAATGTGATTTTGTTGTAAAAAGGGAAAAATATAATAAGGTTATAGTGTTTGAAAATTATGTCTTACGCACATATACTTTCATCAAATCAGAGATTTTGGCAAGTTTTCGAAATCTAAAAGGATTTCCACTGTCACTTCAGTCCGTGCAGTGAGTTTTACTTTTATAAAAACCAACAAGTATAAAAAATTAAACTTTTTTTTTTAAATAATTGTGAATGAAACTTTAAATGAAATTAAGCGAATAAGAATGAGCCGACGACGTTTGAGGTTTCGGTAGATAAAGAGTTATTAACTCATGTTAAAAATAAACTGATAGAAGGGTTGGTGTTTTTTTTTTAAATCTCTGTCTTTCTTGTCGTGTTTGATTAGAGTCAGCGACCTATCTTATCTTCAGAAAACTTTGATGGATGCTTAGTTTTACAAGTTGTTTACTACGTTAGAAGTTAATAGTATTTTATTCCGTAATAAAAATTCTAACAACGAAAAATCCGAGAATAAGGATAAAATTACCCGGAAACCCAGTAATTACATTTAGATGATTCAAATTTGCAGAATTTGCAATTTCGCAACAATCCGCAGCAAACTTAACCAAGCTTGGATAATAATTATTCCAAAATCTTACTGAGAATATATTATTTGCCAACTCTGAGTTAAAATTTTGGTCTACAATTAAAATAGAACTATTTTCCGCTGTAAATGAACTCCATTTAACATATACATTCGAAATAATGGGATTAGCTGATTTTGCGAAATTTGCCCACATTGTCATAACAACATCCGATATTTTTTTGTCACTCGTTGTCCAGTCCATAGTGTTACTATTGTTCATATACGGAACACCCCATACAAATATTTGGTCGAAAAATTTTGGTACAGTCACCCATTTTGGAAGGTCTACTAATTTAGTTTGAGGGCGAACACTAAATATATATGCAAAAACTTCATTGTCTTTGCTTAATATGTCGGCCATTAAAAATAAAGGGGCGATATACATTCGATCCGTATGGAATTCTACAATTTTTTTTAGAATATCAACTCCCACATTTTGTTGTGGATACATATATGTTATTGCATCGGTTATTATTTGAGAATTAGTACAATTTTCATCATTTTCAATACTCATTCTAAGATCATGCTTTGATATTTCATCAATTACATGTAAAAAGTCATTATAAGTTATTTTAGTATCTTTAATATCATCAACTAAGCTAAAGATATCTTCCATATCGGTTACACCAATCAAAATGGGAACCTTTTGAAAGTTTCCCTCTTTGAATATTTTGAGTGGATAATCTTTTATAAAATGTGCTGATGTATTACTAAGGCCATAATCGATTACAGGCCCCCACTCAACCGGTGGAATATTTGTAGCAAGCGCTTTCGCATCAACTTTTCTCAAACAAGATAATAACATTGAAGTTGGCCTCCTATTACAACTAAATAATATTGAAATTGCATCCAAGGAATCACTATAGAACCTTGGGTTTCGCACTACTTTGTCAGTTAACGGATTTCCGGACATCATGATCGCTCCTGAATATCCACCTTTTGACCATTCTTCAGACATTAAATGTAATCCAACGCTGATTGCGCCTGCAGAATGTCCCATTATTGTTATTTTGTTTTCATCTCCACCAAAATGATTAATATTCTTTTTAAGCCAAAATAATGCAGCTGATTGATCCATTAATCCAAAATTACCCTGAGCTTCTCCGTCAGCAGTAGATAGGAATCCAAAGATATTTAAACGGTACGAAAACGTTACAACTATAATTTTTTGTTTAAAAACGACTTGAAATGGTTCAATATCCGTGGGTGCTCCATTTGAAAAATCACCAGGATGAATCCAAAAAATTACTGCATATCCTTTTATTCCCGGAGATCCTTAAAATATTCAAATAAATGATATTATAGAAAATGTAAAAAATATTATAGTAAATATGAACTACTCGTATTCATATTAACCAAATTATTATCAGAAAATCCTTAAAATTATATATTATGACGAATATACCAAGTACGAAGGACAGATAAAAGGAGCGACAGCAGCTATCACAGACAATCAATTTCAAAACTCAGTGCACAATACTCGTGCAAAGAAGATTACTGCGTAATTATAAAGAGTTGGAAAGTAAACCATTGTGTATGGTGAAGATAATTGTAATTTATTGCGGAGAAAATAAACGTTGTGAAAGTTTCTGGCGATTAAGAAGCCGAAAGAACAAATCTTGTAATTTTATTTGGAAATCTAATTATCGAACTCAATAGAATATTATTTATTCTATGCCAATAGTAGTAATAGGAGTACCGGCTTTAAATATTTCCTTTTGCTGTGTCAATGATGTTAGTGTTTTTAGATTTAGTTTCATAATTAAATTAAAATTGGATTTTTAAAATATTTGATTTTAACAATTCAAAATAAAAAGAGTTGAATTTACATTCAACACTACATAGAATTTTAAAACTACATCGTCACTATTAAAAACTAAATTTAATAGAAATTTAGAAATTTTCTGTGTAATCTAATACACATATATACACCGCTTTTTACTTTTTTTCTTACCATCGGGAATAAAAATGTTTAAATAAAGGCAATCTTCATCATACGTAGTATCATGGTCCTCGGCGACTTTATTCCTTAGCAGTTTATGCAATAGTGTGTTATCAACTTTGGAGGGGTTTTGCCAACAAAGTGGAGCAAATTTTGTTGCATTTTGAACACCCTGCCATTCAGATGTATCCAGTTCCGGCGGTGAAAACCGGGAAGCACGAGCATATCGGATTCCTAGATATGCCTTAATATTTTGTGCTCGAAACATTTTGAGATAAGTGCCGACAATTATGCCTTGACCTGGAATAGTTATCTGCGGGGCTTCCAAACAATTAATAATATTAACGAAGTGTGAAGCCAAATATATTTTAGCTAAAAAGCTAAGATATTTTACAATATTAAAAAACAGCATCGTACACCACACTCTTAAAATAAATCACTTGCTAATACTTTCAGTTAGATGAAAAAAAATTGTAATCCAGTACATACATTCCCATAATTTTTTTTGCCCTGTTGTCATGGAAAATAAAAAAATATTTTGCTCACCAAGTTTGTTGCCATGATGTTATTCATGGTTATATGTATATGTACATATATATACGCTTTGGATAAAAGTTCCTCCACTGAATTGTATATATGTACATATGTATAAATGGAAATCACATTCAAAAGGTACATACATACAAAAAATCTTACGAAATTGCTTTTACCTGTAATGCACAAATAACAGTTCATATAAATTCATAAGATATCTTAAAAAACTTAAAATACATGATTTACAAAATGACAACAACAAAGCCGTTTCATTAATGCCATTAACATAAAACAAAGTCTTTGTGAGGTGTTGCATAGTTATAAAGGCAGGACAATCGTTCCAAAACAAAAATTGAAAAACAACAGTAGACGAAAGCGAATTACCAATAGTGTGTGTCTAAATTAGCTTGAAAATTCAATCAGGCATGCTAAATTAGTGCTGCTAAGTAATCTTTGTCCAGGGACACCCATGCCTCAATTGTGACAATTTTGAGTTCAGCTACTTTTATAAATTCGACGAACAAGGGACCGCAAACATATTCAATAGAATTCTTGTCAGAGCAACAACTTCGTTAAGTCAAAAAGTAAGTTTTCCACCAGGGAATTAGGCGCGAGTCTGCATACTCCAGTAATGTCAGAATCAGTCTGAGCCATCTAGATTAAAATTTTTCTCATGTGAAAAAAATAAACTGAGAAAAAATATTATTACTTTTGTAAAAAAAAAACATTTTTTGTACACCTATGTACATATGTATGTATCTTTTTCCAGTTATTTGGTAAGTTGCTTTTTGGGAATTCCATCCGAGCTGCTTATGACGTTCTGACAACTGTAGATTTGGGCTCAGAACACGCCATATTTGGAGGAGGGTAAGTGGTACAGCGGGCACGCTTAGGCGGAGTTTTTAATTCATTTAATTAACGCTCTTTAAAGAGTTGCTCGCACGGCTCATCATGTTTGGCTTTTCTTTTTCCGATACCTTTGGTCTTGGTCCTCTTTTTTTCACAACCACAATAGCATCTGGACGGCCATTTTGTCGCGACATTCCTCTTATGTTTCTAGCATGTTTTCGTCGTTAAATGGCACCATTTTCTTTCTTTCATATGTAGCTACAATAACCTTCTTTCATTGGAAAACAAAATTTGTTCGATCATTTCTTGACAGCTTTTGCAATGATAAGAAAGCGCTGCATATATACATATATATGTATATATGAAAAACCTCAAAAGCACTTTGTTTTTATTAAATGAATTAAATGACCGACTATGGTCGTGTTTATGCAGCACTTAAAATTCCTGAATTTTCATGTATTCGACAAAATTCATACATACTTTTCGTGTATTATAAAAGACGTGAATTGGTGTTTATGCACACACACTTTGTTATTTTTTATGAATTGTATTAATTAAATTTCCAACTCATAAACGTAGTATATGTTGTTGTTTTTCTAAATAATTTCTCGTTGCATTTTTTATACTTGTCTCTCTCATCCTTTCATACTGAAAGAAGTTGATGCGTTTATTAATTTGCAACAGAGTGTACATATATGTACATATAACAAAGCCACGGAGGTAAAAAAGACTACAATTTTTGCATACGAAATTATTATTCAGCAGTTTTTTAAGGAGTAATATTACAGATATCTTTATTAAATCTGGGTTATACCAGAGAACTTTGGAATTCAGTAACTAGATGAACTGAAAAAACCCTATCTTGAATATTCCCAATACAATTTTTTTTTCAAATTTTGCATTTTTCTGTTTGTAAAATGGCCGAGTATCTAAAGTTCATTCTAACACGAAGTTACTTGGTTGAGTACTAAAGAGTGGAGTTCCTTCTTAACTGAACTTTCTATACAGATATATATCGTTTTGCAAAGTTTTAAAATAACCAAAAATACAATTTAGCTTATGTCTTATGTCAGATATTTAGAATAGATATTATTAAACTATACCACTCAATCAAAGAACAAGTTGTATATGTACAAGCATGTACGTTATTATGTCATTTGAACTCTGCTTACCTTATATTCCTGTTCGGATTTATATGCTTTTTTTTAAACATTTTTAACTCAAAGTTTAATATCACAGCAGAGGGTCGTTGAAATTTGAGTAGTCTTGTGTCAACTGAATTCTCTTACATAATTTGGTGCAAAATACATCTTTTAATTAAATGAAGCCGATATCTCGAGAAGTATTAATATTTGTTAAATGGTATTTATTTTATAACTCGGCTGTTAACAAAGTCTATTCCTCGTAGGCCACTCATTGAAAGTAAAAAAAAAATAAAAATAATAATAATATTAATAATGACCAATTTGAACTTATGAAACCTGAAAAAGACAAAATATATAATGTTCCAGTTACTTGCAACATAGTGACCAGGGGTTTGCGCAAGTTTTCTTACCTTGTTTAATTCAATTTCTATAATTTGGTGGTAGGTCTGGCTTGAACCCATTTCCCACATGCTAGTACCTACTGCTAGTCACTCAGCTAATGCGGCCGCCATGTACATACATATGTACTATTTATGGCTTTTACAAATATTTATTTAATTATATTTTATAAGCAATGTAGTTTACAATTTTCTGTTGTATTACCTGATAACGAAACATGATGTAATAAATACACAATAAAATAGACTTCTTTACTTTACTAGCGTAGACACCGCTTACGCATTAAAATCAAGTTAACAACAACATTTTGGCGCCTATATTATATGCCAAATGCAGTTAGGTCCTTCTGCGCCTGATCTTTCCAACGGAATGAAGGTCTTTATCTGCTTCCACCGACAGATAATGCATCGAACAAAATGACTTACCAGCAAAGTCGATGTCTCTTGTCATCGTTCCATCGGTTGCAGTATTGGCCGTTACCAATGCACAAAGAACCATAAATCTTTCGCAAAACATTTCTCTCGAAAATTCCCAAAGCCGACTCATCAGATGTTGCCATTCTCAATGCCCCCGCACCACACAACTGGACGGCAATAATGGAGGTTGTAGAGTTTGTCTTTATTCGTCAAGAGAGAGGACTTCATTTTATCTTGTCCTTGTTCACTACCAGGCCCATAAGTTTCGCTTCCTTATCTAGTCTGGAGAAAGCGAAAGCTTTGTTGAGGCTAATATTATCGTCGTAAGCCATCAATTGTACTTTCTTATAGGAGATTGTAAAATATATGTACTTACTTTAGTGAAAATTTACCCTCCAAAACTATTAAATTAGAAATCAGGTTGTAACACTACAACGGCTGATTTTACTTACACTGCGGAATCGATTGCCCAATTGTATAGAATTGATAATGTACTTTTATTGGAGTGACCTTCTATGGACAATTAAGTTGGTGAATTTAGTAACTGCAACACAGCTTGAAATACTATATTACCTAAGGAAGAAAAGATTTTTTACACCAGATACGAGAATACGAGCATTCAAAAGGTACAAACGACTGCTTAAAAAAAGAGGTTTGAAACGATGGTATTTGGATTTTCACAATAGCTAGTTTCCAACGTATAACGGACATACATATGTAAATCAAACATATACTTTCAGGGATCCTGCAGATGTTGTCCTTTTTGGTGGATCGTAGACTAAGCGAATGCAATTTTTTTTTTAAATAAGTGAAATCAGAAGACGTAATTCATCTTTTATTAAAAAATAGATCACATATATTTTATTGGTGTTTATTCATATTTGTTTTGGCCATTTGTAACCGTCGAAGTGATTTTCGGCCGAACTCCAACCTATGACCTTCAAAACGGTAAAGCGCACAGCTAACCTCGCGGCTATTGAAATTTGTTGCCAACATTATACAAGGCTATTCTAGTCGGAATCGTATTTGCATAATCATGTTCTGAAGTCCTATCGGATTTAATTTATCTGAATCTATCAAGGCAAATTCACACACGGTGGTAGCAAGAATAAAAAAACAAAAATCCTATACAATTCTCTCTCTCTCTGTTCTCATCCAAAACAGTGTTGCCATTTCTACAGTTTCAGGTCATTAACTATATTAAGCTAATAAAAATTTAAATGTTTCTTAAAATAATTAAAATTCTCTCTTTTATAATATTGATTATATATACATATGTAAATGAATTTATTGTATTGGTGGGGGGTTTCTTTAGATTTAGATTTTTAGATCATGCAAATGGACGAATGGCAACATTGTATACATGTAAAATGTTTGTCACCCTAGTATTTTATGAGGACGTAGAGAAAGGAAATCAGCTGATTTCTGCGATGGCACTTCGCATAAAATATACATGTAAATTGCCTATGCCGTAATACAAAAAACTCAAATGATAGAAGCAATTCGCTGGAGCCTAAAGTTATGCAAGGATTTACGCTTCTCGCTTAAACTGTATACGTTTTCGAATTACACTGGATATTATTGTTTTTTATGCGTTACTGATGTTGTATTTCAATTCGTTTTAAAAATTAGTCCTTATATGTATGAGTATGACAAAAGTAAAACATGATTTAAAGCTTTAATAAATTTTGATGCCAAGTTTGTAAGAATTTTCTATCAGATTAAAATTGATTGAAGTCCTTCTGTTAAAATTTTTGTCGTGTAAAGGGCTACTATGGTCTATAAGCTTGAAAAAATCGATTTTTTTCATATTTTCATAGTATGACTATTTAATAATATGTCCCTAAAATGATTTTCAAAAATTTCAATTATTTTCATAAATATAACTGTTCTGCTGACGCGGCAACTAAATCGGATCGGCCTTAACGCGTAACTTTAGACACATTTTTCTCGTAATTATCTTTTCTTAAATTATAACCATGACTTCTAAAGTCCTATCGAACCGAATTACTTGAAATTTGGTGTAAGTCTTACTTATAGACTTCTCTATCGCATGAACTACGCCCATCCCCAAATTTTAATATTTACTATTTTAAAAAATTCGAATTCTAACTATTCTTTAGTCCATAGATAGCGACATTCCTCTAGATTCATAATTTTTTTTTCATATAGTTAGAAGGGTTGGAATCTCTATTACGGTGGTGCCTCAAATTTTTTCGACCCCCACATTATCAGGAGCTAACTTTTTGAATTAAATTAAATTTTTTTCCCTATATTCTTGATATATGAATAAATATCTTATCACAAACTTGATGGTAAAATTGTTGATTTCCTTTTTTACGACACTTTAGAAATTAGCTTAAATTCATGCGTCTAGACCAAAACACCCCTTAAAACTTTATAAAACAAAAAGAACTATATTTAATATTTCCTTCTTAAATTGAATTATAAGTAAGCCGTTAGAAGATAGGACTACGCCAAGTGTGCTATCTCTCATCTATTTTGAATAAAAATGTGTTTACTATGTCAGAGCATTCGAATTTTTCGATTTGCTGGCAAGGTTGGAAATGTCACTCTGTATATATGTATCAAGTGTAATTTTTTTTTTCATTTTATTAAAACTACACAAAAGTAATGGAGAATATAATATAAAAATGATCAGGAATGTGAACTCATTAGAACCAATCTGGAAGCATTTTTCCAATAATTAAGTGTCGCTGGTTTTTATTTCTGTAGAAATTAGTAATAATTTTTTTTTGTCTCCAACATTATTTTAACCGATTTTCCTTTGCCTATATGAGGTTTCGACATCGAAATATTAGGAAGGATTTCATTGTCATTTTGTATCACCCTAAATCTAGTTTTTAATTTTTTTTTTGCAGTTAAAGCAACAACAGCCACAATAAGATCGATCGATCGCTAACAGGACCTACTAAAAATTTAGTGAAAGTATATTTTCTTGGCTTTATCTTATCTCCAAATATGTTTTCGATAGGGCAGTATTTATTTTAATATAACAGAAAATCAAATTATGGGTAATTCCGCACCCGATAAATGCTTCGTACAATTATCGAATATGTTGTATTTACGAGTTTCTGCTAGAATTCATGAATTAGAAAAAATCTAGGATCTTTTAGTGCTTATTTCGTTTAATTCTTGATTTTTTGCTTTTACAAGCTCGTGAATTAAACTATTTTAAATGCCATTTTTGAATAGGGTTGTCATATTGTCAAATGTTTACATACAAATAAAACTTTAAATTTAACTCGTACTTACGCTTTCTTCTATATATTGAACATTATGTATTTATGATTTACTTAGTTTTTATAAAAGCTTAAATATGAGTAAAAAAAAAAGAACGAATTATTTGAAAAACAATTTACATAGGGTTGATACAATATTTTTCTTCACTAAAGTATAGTCAATAATAAATTAAATTCCCTTAATTTAAAATTTTTTATTATTTCGTTATCAAATTTTTGAATGCATTTCCCTTCTAATGACTCTGGAAGTCATGGTTGATATTTATTTTAAAGAATTTCCAGTCTTTCGTTAAAGTTATACAAATAACATTTATATACGTATATTTGCATGGCCTTGGAAAAACAGTGTATGTTAAGAGCAAAAAATATTAAAATGAAATAATACAATTACTCGTACACTTTTGAGCTAATTTTATATTAATACGTTTTTTCTTCAATATTTCTATAAAAGTGTACAACAACAGTAACTTTTTTTCTGGCGCTTTTCCTGTGTCATATTCATTTCTCGTACTATGGTTGCAAATACTTCATTTACGTTTATTCTATCTTTTGCTGATGCTTCAATAAACGGACAGTCCCATTGTCTTGCAAGAGCGTTTCCTGACAAATATAATAATTATATATATATATATATATATTATAATTTTTATATATTTAAAATTAACATAGTACCTTCTTCAGTAGAAACTTCTCTTTGGCAATCTAAATCAATTTTATTTGCGACTAGTAAAATTGGGGCCGGTTGACTTCCCTTAACTCTTGTAATAACATTTTTCATGCTTGATATATCCTGAAATATTACTCTGTTAGTACATGTATTTTAATATTATTACCAAAATGTAAATTTACCTGAAAGGTCTGATGGTTTGTCAACGAATACATTACAATAAACCCATGTCCATTTTTAATGTATAAGTCCCTCATTGACGCAAATTGTTCTGTACCAGCGGTGTCTAAAATTTCCAGAACGCATGGAGAATTGTCTACCTGCATTAATACAAGTGTAATTGTTACGTTTATTTCCTACAGCTTGACTCAGAGATTTATTTATTCACATACTATATCAAATTTTGATTAACAAAGGTTGTGTGTTAAAGCTATAAATTATTTCAAAACAAAGATATCATAGTGTATCTAAACATTCCATGAGTTCAGTAAATAAATCTTTGTTATAAGCTTGGAAATGTTTCTAACAAAAAACAAAAAAAAAATATTCAACATATAAATATACTCAGTTACATATATGGATATTTTTTACCAGGTAACTTTTGAGGATTTTTATGTTCAAATTCAAGGTGATAAATTAAAAGAAAATTGCTACTACAGAAATTTTTGTGACAAAACCCTGTCAAAAGACAATGAAGAACCTTTGACAAGCTTCGGTACTTCAAAAAAGCTTTTGCATCCACTTATACATTTCATTTCTTGTAAAGGCTATTTTTTTAAAACTGTTGGAAGAGTTGCATAGCCTTCCTCATAAATATGAAATATAAAATTAATGAAAATACGTACACATTTTTGTTATTATTTACACTATCATGCGACATCACACAACTCGTACCATCCAAAAAATTTTAACCAACTATGTACATGTAAAATAACGATATTATTGAAACTTACCTCTATTTCTTTTCGGTAGAAGTCTTCAATGGTGGGATCGTACTTTTCAATAAAGCACCCGGAAACGAATTGAACAGTAAGGGCAGACTTGCCGACACCGCCCGAACCCAGTACAACCACTTTAAATTCTCGCATTATTTCCAAAATATAATTTATGTGAGTCTCAAAGGAGACTGGCCAGCCAAATGGACCGACAATAAAATTTATTGCACTGCTATTGTTGAAAGCTAATTAAATATTTCTTGCAAGTTCTAAACAAAGTAGGTACTTGATTATGTATCAAATGTTAGCACGAGGAATACCGAAAATATATAAATATTTTTAATTTCATTGCATGGCAAACTAGAGAGATGTTAATTGCTCTTCAATTTGAGCTATTAGACGCACTTAATGGTTTATTTACAAAGCTTTAAAAAATATTTCACCTGATTAAAATTACAAATGCAAAAATGCTATATGTTTCACACAGATATACAATAAGCGTCAATAAATATTTTTCATTGTGACTAATGCTGAATATTAATTTTTATGAAACACAACAGAGTGATTCATTCAGCGTATTTTATAAAGTAATAAAAAGTGGGTTGATATAAAGCACATGAATATATTGAACATGTGAGTTCATACAAATTTTGACTGTCTATTTTAGTTTTCGTAACATATTTGTTCGTTATCTCTTTCTTATTTAAAATAAATGTTGTTATGATAGACTAGTGTTTGATGCTTTTTTGTAATGAAATGTCTGAAAACCTTACAAAAAATTGCAAAATTCATTACTTGATGGAAAGGCTAAAATAAAAAATATTTCGGGACGAATATGTCACTTTGTTAAACTAACTAATCCATCTTAGTTTGCAGATTTTAGTTTTTAGCAAGGCGAATTTATAAAGGGGAGAACAGGAGAATAAATACAATTCCAGGGAATTTCGTTCTCAAAATTTTCGCATTTACAAATATCAAATCACATCAAATTCAAACAAAAAACACATTAAGTGCAAAATAATTTTGACAATCTCGACTTTCAATGAATGAAAAGAGTTGAGTTCGCTGTAATACTAACTTAACCTTGTTAAAGTCGCCTTGATTTTGATACTTTTATGCCGCCATCTTGTTGTGTTGCTTCTTAAAATTAAATATATACCGCTTTTCTACCGCCGTAGGCTGTATTTAGCGCCTTAATAAGTCAATCAATTTCACACAGATATTTAATCTTGTTTGATTTTCCTAAATTAAGTCCGCTGTTAAACAATGCTTATGCCAATGCAAATACTATGTTAAACGGTCTTAAGTAATAATTGTTATATGGTGTGAACGGTATTAAAGAATATTCACCTATATACATCCATATGTAATGCAGTGGAATCCCTGTTAAATTCCAATTCCATTGAAGTATTTTTATTACAGCTTTTAAAGGTATAATAAAGTTTCATAACAACTTGTCTTTATTCAAGGCCTATTCATGAACAGATAATATCGTAGTCGCTTTATCAAAACATTGTATGTACTAAAGTTTAGCTATATGTGGTACTATTTAGGCTTGGGCACTGATGTTTGTATGCGAACACCGTGCATGTCTTTTATTTGCTCTTTTAATGTTTGTGTTATTAATTTGTGTTGTTTTAAAGTGGACAATCCTTCAAATTCTTTAGCTTCCACATATACTTCGAACATGGCACCACATCCTCCAGATACATCAACAACATTGACACTTGCCTAAAAACATAGTAAAAAAGCATTTTGGAAGTTATTATGCAAACAAGCAAATAAATTAATCAAACAATTGTATACTTCTGGAAATCTGGCATACAACAATTGTAATATTCGTTGTTGAGTGCCGTTTTGTTGAGCCGACGATAATAATCGTGGCAAGTTTAACGTAATTCTGCGGATAAGATTCATTATTAGCTTAACTTTTATTACCACATTCGACCAAAAAATTGAAATGAAGATATGAAACGTTGTAGCATGTTTCAGATGAACACAATTAACAGTAATATTAGTATGCAAATAACGCTCTCTATGTCAAACCCGACAAAGTGGCTTGCTTAAACTTTTGACAATTGTCAATTTGTACCCTATTTTCGTTGTTAGTACCATTGCTCGAAACTACTTTGTAAATTGTATTTACCAATATTTCAGTTTTTTTGTCATTAAAATATTTTTATGTAAGTGATAATTTGTGGGACTTATTTTAAGAAGAACAAGAAAGAAGTACGGTCTTCGGTCGTGCCGAAGTCCTTAAACCTTTCATGAACATACATATTAAACTGTTACAAAATACAAACAAACGGACATGGCTAAATCCAATTAGCCCATCATTCAGACTAAGGTTAATATATCATTTCATGTTCATTAAAGGTATAAAAAGTAGAGTTGCAAGAATACTAGGAAGCGAAGCACAGGCTTCCAGAAATTCAGTGCTGCTGTAGGATTCAAATACAAATACAAACGATGAAACAATTAAAAAAACGCAAAATTACTATTATTATATCACAATTGGCAGCGAAATAAATTTTTTTCTTTCATTAGCTGTATTCATGAAGCGGAGAATTGGACCCGTTACCCGGAATTGGTAATCGTTACTAGGTGTGTTCATAAAATTCACCTAGATTTTTCGGCAGTCTTATTCGGGCAAGGATCTTTATGGTAGAGAAAGGTGTCAAAATTGCAATGAGGAAGATTGTTGCTTCTTAAATGCTCATTCTTATATGTTATGTTTAAAAATGTTCGTACTTAATATACAATTTAAATAGTAATAGGTTTAATTTCGGATTCATCGTTGCATTTGTATTTACATAGTTCGTTCTTAATTTTTCAAAATCTGTGTGTTTTTTTGTATTCTTTCTGGCTTGCGGAAATCATATTCAACAATCTTAATTAATTTGCCGTGCCGTGCTTACTACTACTAATAGGAAATAAATTTTTTTGATTGCGGTCGACGACTTTCGGCATGGAATGTCAAGCCCTCCGAGTGTATTTCTGATTCTAAAATAGAAGCTCTTAAGCTCTTATTAAGGTCTTATACTACTAGAAATCATACACTATACTTCCAATGAGACTCCCGATTTTGTCAAAATTATGTATTTGACGTTGTTATCGATCACACATTTTTCTGATTTCACCCTACATTGTACCTATAATTTTGTATTCGTCATATCTTTGGCAATCCCTGTAAATTTACACAAAAAAAGTGCATAAAATACCAAATACTCAATTTATGAAATATACAATCGAAAAACCTATCGCATCGTTGTGTGGTCGCTTATTCTCTCTTTCTAACCAAGCAAAATGTAAACAAGTTCAGCTGTTATTCACAGTTTTCGAAATTTTTGAAAGATTTCCCAAAATACTTTTTAAATATGTATCTTTGATATGGTAAATTGTTTGAATAAAATATATAATTGTATATATGTATATATATATTGAAAATTCCTTTTATTAACCTCTGAAATCCACTTAACACTTATTAAATTAATTTTAAAATGTTTTTTTATTTATTGAATACGCGTATCTTTTTATCTTCAAGATGGTGTTTTTGTATTATATTTAATGAAAATAATTAACCGATTTTGCGCTATCCCGCCAATAATTAGTACAATAAACGCAGGCAATCATACACTATCTAGTTCGTCCCACGATTCTGTTGTTGCTATTGTGGCGTTGGGAGTAGGTAAAACCTTTTCGGAAAACACATTACATTTCACAGAGTCTCTGTAATATTATGTAAATTAAAAAAAATCTTAATATTTATTTATTTTGAAAATTAAAAAATAAAACACTTGCCTTGGATAGGCTGCAGTTCTCTGCTGATCTACATATAAAGATACATCCTGCAAAATTTTTTCTTGCGTGACGCTGTTTGTTAATTTGTGATGACGTAGCCAACTAGCTCGTTGCTTTTGCTTCTCAAAAGTTGATAAATTCATTTCATTGACATATTTTACTTTATGATTTCTGTTAATTATTCCTTGTGCGTTGCTTTCTTGCAAGTTGTGTTTTGGTAAATTATTCCGTGTAAGGGAAGTCGGTTTAGATTTTGGGCTTTTGTACATTCCTTGCATGTTTTCGAAATCATCTGATTATATGTACGTATGTGTGAATGTAAAGACTTGGTATTAGACGTGTTTTTTAAACGCACATGCATACATACATATGTGCTCAAAAGTAAAAAAAAAAATGCACATCGACGTTTCATTTATTCATTCATCAGTTGTCAAAAAGTCTATGAAAACTATGTAACAAAATTTGGTAGCACTAAATTTATCTGTGCCTATTTCATAGTTGCACATAAAACTTAGTGCTTAGCATTCCATATTAATTTTAAGTGCAGATACATGTGCGCGTAAAAAACACATATACATATATACATATAATATTAATATACATATGTATAGGTACCTTTATTTTGAATATCGAATTGATAGTTCGAAGGGTCATTGCCGTCGTTGATAGAATCTTTGTTTTGAACTTTAGTTGTACACGAAGTGCTTTTCGGCTTATTTTTCTGATGCATACCAAAACTGGAAAAATCAAACAAGCTTATGAAAAATCTATACATACATACCTATGTATCAGAAATGGGCGCCGGTGCCTATTTTAATGTAATAAACATCGTACAGTTCTACAAGGAGAAAAACTAATTAGCACGCGAAACACTCACCTCAAAACTAGCGGCTTTGCTCAAAATTCCGTGAAAAATAGCGAAATAGTTGATAGGCAACTCGCGTTTAGATATATATATATATATTATTTAATATATTTATTTATTATATATATGTATTACATTTATTTAACTTTTATGTAATATTTTTTTTGGGGAATTCTTTTTGTTGTTTAATGCAATTTAGTTTAAATTGTAAATTTACGATTCATTTCGGTAATATTTATTACATACCTGGGTGGAAAAGTGGAGTATTTCGATTATGTGATCTCATCTGTTTTTTTGACAGTATGATAGTTTTTCCACTTGTAGGGCGGCTTTATTCAAATTTGTATCAAATGAAATACAAAATCGAATCAGGAAATCCATCAAATAAACAAAAACTACACACTTTTTAAATGTATGTATGTATGTACAGATATTCATTTTAGGAGTTCTTTTTAAAAAGAAAGTTGTATGTGTTGTTTGTTCGTATGTCTAAAAATATATACCACATCAAAATATGAAGCACAGGTTAATCATCATAAAAAAGCAAAAAAAAAAAAACGAGAAAAAACCACCGCAATTTTTTTTGGAGCAATGCTTCAATATTCGATTTATATCGGAACGAATTTCCGTCATCCCTTGTCAAATTTGGTTTAGTAACACACCGGTTTCGGCAAACCGCCATCTTTCGGAGAACGAAACCAAACACTGAAGATGGCGGTTTGCCGAAACCGGTGTGTTACTAAACCAAATTTGACAAGGGATGACGGAAATTCGTTCCGATATAAATCTAGTATCCACCCTGTCGGAAAAACACAAAACCAAATCAACTCAGCTTCAATATTCGTCTATGCGGTGTACTAATAGCTGCGATGCACCGATGCCCATCTCTCATACATATGTACATACATATGCATATATTTTTATATATATTAGGATTTGAGCAACGAGCACTCACACACTTGTTCATTGCTATTTGTTTCAAAATTTTTGAGCACGAGCTCGAGCATTTCAAGTAATTTAACAAAAACTTTGACTCAGAACGTTTTTCTTTTATTTTTTATTTATTAATTTTTTTTTTTCAAGTTTATTTATGTAAAGTGTAAAAATCATTGAAACGCCAAAGAGATTTTGGGAAACAAAATTTAAAATTTTTATTCTGCTGAGCAGTTGAGCAATGAACGAGTATCGAGCGAGCATCGAACTGCTCCCAGTGCTCGGTACGCGAGTATCTAGAGTAAAATATGTACATATATACATATGTATGTTTGTATGTAACTGCAATTGCTCTGAAAGCTTTTTAGTTTTGACGTTCTAATTCTAGTTTTGTTATTACACACTCACATGCGTATTGATGTTATATCGCTGGTACTTCTCTCTCTATCTAATGATTTAGCTCTTAAATATCGGTGTTTCACCTCAACCCCAGCTTGGAAATCCTATAAATACATTGCATATGCATTTAAATGTAATTATTATGTATTCATGATATAGCCATACTTTATAAACTTACATCTCGCATGTTGTAGGTTAAAACCAGATTGTTAGCGAAACTCTCTGAAAATTCTGGATATAAATCTAAAATATCCAATAAGTCATCCCTGTGGATTTTGTGAATATCACAATAAGTTAGAGCACGAACATTTCCATTAGATTTTCCTATTGTTGCGTAGTTGCAAGGATTTTCTCCAAAAATGTCGTCTTTTCCTAAACAGTACATGTATATATGTATGTATGTATAGTATATGTACATATGTATATACATACATATATATCACAATAGTGCCAAAGTAACAAAAGCGATACATATTAATTTGATATTAAATTAAAAATGTTTTAGATGTTTTTATGGGACAAACGAAAATCAAAATAAATTCATTTAAACCAGAGTAATTTAACTTCGCAATTTAAAATTAATTCATTGCTTCGTTTGACGCAAAAAAAAATTCATTTTACCAATATGAAATAAATTGTCGTGTTATTTTTACTCAACTGTGAACTTTAAAAATGAAGTACATATTAAATAAGGGAATGGAAGAAGTGTAATAAAATGAAAGTTCTGCATTATTTTGATTCGGTGAAGAATTATTCGAATGATGAAAATCGAATTGTATGAGGGTGTATAAAAAGATTAAATATTCGATTAATCGAGTATAGCTTGGTACCTTAATAACTACAGATAATGAATAGTTGGTAGATAATAAATCATACCTAGAATTATAACGGCATTGTTATCTCGTTGTATTTCTATTGAGCCTCTTGCAATAAAAAATAGTGACGTCAAAACATCTCCTTTGTGCACCAAAACGTCTCCAGGAGGTGCATGGGTAGTTTTAAATTTGAGAGAGAGTGCCCTGAAAAGTATTTTTTAAATAGTCATATACATTTATTCCCCATATATATGTATGTATGTGCAAATATCGTAATTTTCAGCCTTTTGATAAAATTTTTATGAAACTAAGTTATGAATCGTATTGTATCACGATATCTCTGTTTCACTTATTCTCCGTCATATTATTACAATGAAGTTTTTTTTTGAAGCCGTCCATGAAGTGTCTTTGTTGGCAATGTTGTTTCCGCTAAAATTATCAACACAGCTTTTACCTATAAGTAGTGTTAAAAGCGCGTAAATACAATACTATTCAACGCGTGACCAACGCAAGAAGCTCACATATGGCTTTGTGTTTGTCTCTCTGTTTGGTTTTGTTAAAAACACCATTTATGACGTGCTATTTAATACCTTTCATATTCCATTCTATAAATTATGGATTCCCACAGGGAGCAACAATGTCTCGGATTCCTTAATATTTATATTTACGAAAGTAGTATTTTCAAAAATCTAGTAAATCTAAAGGTTAAATTCTCTCCAATATTTTAGAGATTCATATGTACGTAATTATTGATTATACTTTTGAAATGAACATACCTTAAACAACCAGGACTGGCTCCCGAAAAGGCTGTACACGTTGTTAGAAGTTTCCTATTTAAGTGCAAACAAATATCGGCTTGAAGACATTCCGGAAAACCTTTCAACACCGAATTCATATCGATTCCGTTCGTGTAGGTCCAAGCGTGCTGAAAATACTCTTCTAATCGCTGTCTAAGTGGATTTGGAATCTAAAATTAAGTATTCGATCTTGTATCATGAACATATTTTTCCTTTTTTCAAAGTATCGGATTACCTGATGAAATCTAATAAATTCACGCACCCTCAACATTTGTGTATGATACCTGGCAGTACCCGAGTAAAGTCTTTGTATTATTGCAGAAACATTTCCAAATATACTCGCATACATAAGAGCTAAAAAATTTTAAGGGTTTTATACTATAGCGGTGAAGGAAGAACATAAACACTCTCAAAACAGCTAAACATATTATAACCCCATGTACACAAAGAAAGCCGCTTGAAATGCTGCCGTTTTTTAACATGAGATTGCTGAATATAGTTTAATAGAGTTACTCTTGAAATTCCGACTCCAAACTGTATGTATTATTTAGAAGACTGAATTAATTCTCTTATAATGCCGAAGCAGATATTCACAAACGCTTTAATTTAACTGTGAAATTATTTATATAGTTGAAATTATGGACTTTTGTTTAAGAAATACACACTCGTACATAAATAAAATTATATAAATTATTACAAATAGAATAATATTTCAAGAAATTGGATGGATAAGCTTGAAGGAATTTAATTTGAAGACTTGTTTCTTAATTCTATTGTGTACATGTGTTTACTTCTATTTTTTACAACAACATGACAAACATTTGTTTAAGTACATACGGATTAAGTAAAATACTATCCGAAAAATAATTTTCCAAATCCAAAAAATAATGTACCACATTAACTTAAGTGAATTACTTAAATGTATTAATGTATATACATACATAAATACGAAGAAACAGTATATATTAATAAATGTGGCATTTGAATTACAAAGTTATCTATCCTTCAGAAAGTCGGGAAGGACATTTTCAATAGTAGAGTAGCTTTTAATTATGAGCCTTAATAAAGCCCATTTAATTACTCCGACTCAATGATCCTTAAAAAATACATAGTGACTCTGTTTCTTTGTCCGGTTTTTAGATATTATCTTCGAGTATACATAGGCGGGTCATAATTGCAACACTAGATATCTTAAAAATTAATTATTGAATAGGATTAAACAAAAAAAAAACTCCGGATTTGCAGAACATAACATTAAAAACGTCTAAATTCTTAAAATGTTAAACAAAAACTTTAATATAATATAACTAATATAACAATAAAAGGCATCCTGTGCGAAAGAGGATGAATAATTGAGGAAATTTGTTTCCTTTTTTTCATTATTAACAAAATACAAATAACATACCCGGGCAAGTAAGGAATCAAGTCTGGTGAAGACTAAATATTTCACGTTTCGTGAACATAACGAATTTCGTTATTTGAAACAATTAACCTATCATGAATTTATTAACATATCATTGAATAACATGCTCCATAAAAAAATATGTACATACGCACGAAACACATTTAAATTAATTTGACGAGTACTTACAGCCCACAAGCATTACACATATCGTAAAAACCTTCTCGGCATCGGTATTTGGAGCAACATTTCCAAATCCAACTGAAGTTAATGATGTAAAGGTAAAGTAGAGAGCGGTAATGTATCTAGACTAAAAATAAATATACATAGATTATTATATCTGATTTTTTTTTCTTCAGCATACATACATATATAGTTAGATATATAAGTACATATATATTCATATATATACATATACATATACATACATATGCACATACATATGCATGGAGTTAGGACGAAATCCCTAAGAATCGATCCTTGTAATCGTCTCCCTTTCGGTTTAATCAATATTTATTTTTCTGCTCACATTACTCATATCAGCAAACAACTAATTGTATTTTATTTCACACTACATATGTACAAGTATGTATGTATGTAGCTACTACCCGGAACATGTTAGATATTTAAATGTGAAAAGCAAGATTTTTTTTTAGTTCTTTTCAGAATACCTTGTTCTATTAAATATTTGAGTATATTGTTATGCAATGAATCAATTATCACGCTGACTTGATGGATAAAATTTTATTGCATTTCGGTGAATAGTACGAGTATGTGCAAATATGGAATAGCCAATTTTTAGAGCTTGTGCTGAGTATCTCCAGATTTTCCCACAAATGAAGGAATCTTTCGTAGTAAACCGCCTCCGAAATGATTATCTCACCAACCATACTTATATAATGGCTAAAATATCTATCTACACGACCTCGTACTATACTAGGTACGGAGTGAAATGTATCGTCCTAACTCTACATTGGCATGTATTTAAAATACCTTTATTGTGGGTCCACCTGTGTTGTTATCAAAATATGGCTCTTGAATATCATTTCCTAGTGAATGAAGCCAACCAATATGTTTTGTTGCCAGTGTTCTCTCCGCATTCCCTATAGCATACCTACCACCAATGCATGTAAGTATATACTCGTATGTATAGTGTATTTATGCATTTAAATTAATATAAACTTATAATTTTTATATATGTGTTTATATAATTACCAAATACAAGCCAACCAGTGGGCGATAAGCACAAATGTTGCCATCAGGAGGACTAGGACCGCAGCTCCATATTCAGAGTACCTGTCAATTTTCCTCGCCACTCTCACCAATCGGAGTAAACGTGCAGTTTTCAGCAAACCTATTAGAGTTGTAGTCTACAAAAAAAAAAAATAAATAAATAAATAAATAAAAATAAATAAATAAAAAGTCAGAAGAATATTTTTTAACGTTCTAAACATTTATAAAATATGTATGTATATATGTACATATGTACGTATAAAGCGATGTGTGCAAATTTGGTACTTGGGAGAAAACTGATAAAAACAAGTAAAAGAAATTCTTTAATTTGAGAGGTGTTTTTGTTGTTTCTTTGTTTTCAGCAAATTAGAAGTTTTAATTTTTAATAAAATTTGCACATCGTTGATGAAATCATTTGGAAATCCCCCTAAGGTGTTAAAAAATACTTAACTACAAATACAGAATGACTTATAAGAACCTAACGACAAAACAAGCAAATTGTGCGTACGGATTGTAAAAGTTTTGGAAAAAATAAATAAATAAATCAGTTTGGTTTCTTCAGCTCTCAGCAGGAGCTCTATCATCTCGTTAAATGCCGTGCGCAACTTGTTGTTGTACTAAACTCTATACAATTATTTTGCTCTCATAACAATTTATTCTAGCACTAAGAATGCTTTTCCTTCCAATGCCGACTGGCTTCTACCGGTATAAACGATTCAGTGCCTTTCATCAACGATATATGTATGTACTTATTTAACATTTAAATGTTGAATCTAGCAATCTCATGCAGTTCATATTAAATGTTAATAAAAATATCAATTGAAATCGAAATTGGAATTCCTATGTGCAAAAGTGCTGAATAAGAAGCATTAAAACTAAAAATTGGCCAATAGTTTTTAATACAATCATACATATTAAATCAAAGAAGCTGGGTAGTCCTTTTTACATAAATAACGCAGAGAGAAAATGTCGCTTTATTATTATGAAATTTACAAGAGATTTCCTAAGTTTATATTGAAAAAAAAAAAAAAAACTGAAGAAAAAACTATAATAATAATAATGATTTTTCCCAGAAATTCACTGCTATGCTCACTCTTATTTTTTTTAAGGAATTTTTCGTTTTAAATGATTTAAATATCTGTAATTTATTTTTACTAAATTGAGTATTTTTTTGCTGCTTTGCAAAAAAAAAAAAATACAAAAAAGTCAGAAAACCAATATTTTTATTATATTATATTATAAGTTATTATAAGTCTCATCAAATTTGGATTTTTGGTTCTAAATGTGCTTTCTTCGTTTCGCAAATTGTCCTCTTCTCTCGTAATTATGGCGTACATTTGTATTATGTGTGTGAACACGACAGGGAGATTGTGCCGATATTGTGGATTTTTTATGGTGACTGTAGTGTTTTTCAGGTGAAGCTAATAACCTGTATGTCTGTATTTATCAATGTTAACCGATTCCTTTGGATTCGATTCTGACTCACTTTAAACGGGCAGATCCAAGAAAAGATTTGTACATAAATCGAGAATTAACACAATAGTAAAAAATACATATATATATGTAGTTTAAAAAAAATACCTTAAAAAACACGCTTTTAAAGAATATCGAACTGAAAAGTTGAAAATAATTTTTAACATAAGCTTAAAATAATAATGAACGAAAAGTACTATGGTGAAAATATTGTTGTTAACTTTTTATGTTAAAATTTTAAAGTCACATCTTATTTTTTAGAAGGCATAAAAATAAGGGAAGCACATTTAACTCATAAGAATTTGATCCTTATTCTTTGGGCTGGAAAAATTGAAAGGGTTGATTTCGATAAAGAATCGTAAATAATTTCTTAATTTTTTTGTACGAAAAAAGGTATAAGAAACAATCTCACTATACTGTTGAGACACTTTGGTTTTGAAAAAAAATTACGCAAGCTCAGCGATAAGGTGATATTACAAGTATTTATTAAGTTCCGTAATTAATACGTAGTATTAGATAAATGTGAAAAGTTTGTTATTACGAATGTTCAGATTTTTGTTTTTAGGTAAATTTTAAAAAATAATTTTTTACGAATAAAAATATTAAACATGTGTTTTTGAATTACAAGTTATGTACAATTATTTTTACAATAGCATTTGTTAGTACTTGTTGTACATGTATATGAACAATGTATGTTTGTATATAGGTGTATTTCATGCGCCAGACCTTCCAGGCTTTCTGCAAAATTTCAGAATTATTAAGTGGTACAAAAATTGCATATGCATGTATACGAAGATGATACATATATAAATATATACTTTTAGTGTTGCAACTATCTCTAACAATAGTATAGTTATGAAACAGAAGCGCTCACAAGAAACTTGAATCCGAATTTCCGACATTATTCTCAATCAATATAAATTGTACTTAATCAAAACAAAAAAGTGTTCGAAATGGAGTGGTTGCGTTTAATTGATTTGTTTGTAATTATGCGCCAATGGATGCTTTCGGCAAATTATTTATTAATTGCGATCATAAAGAATATTGCGGCAAGTATAAAAACCGTTTGCAATTAAAATGGCACGTACAAAGTGTTAAATTACATACATACATAAGTATTTAGAGGTGTATAATTGTGGAATTGAAGCTACTGGGTAAGAATATAGCATTTTTAATTTGCTCAAAACATAATATAAATATTTGCGCTCATAAGCTCATTTAGGAAAGAATTATTGACTAATAATACCTCTTCATTATCCAAGCCGAGCTGTAAAACATTGGACACATAAATAAATTAAATTAAACATATAAAAATTGGAAAATATTTGCAAAAGTATTTAGATTATAAATGTAGTATTTATCTCTATACTCTAACATCATCACATATTGTATTTGTATTATATTTGCAATAAATTATTGACATTTTCTTTCGATTGTAACTGTTAAATTTAATTACAAAGTTTCCTTGTAGGATGTATCCTTTTACCGCTTTAATAGTTTATTGTGAAAGAAACGGATTCCATTCTCAGGAACCGACGCTTAAACTGGTTACATGCAAAAATAAAAATAAAAAAAATATAAAAAAAAAACGCTAAAAGTACATTAACTAGATCTCAGGCAAAAAAAAAGGCCAAATAAGCTGTAGATTTCAATTATTTCAATATAATTATTTCTGTTTTTCCTATATTTAACAACAGTGTAAGTGGGTGGACTGAGACAGGAGAGTATGGTAGTAGAATGACATTTGTACAAAAAGCAACAAAACACAAAAAACTGTCTTAATAAAACAACAGAAGTAGTTGGAAAAGCCACGTGGGTTGCCAAATCTGGATAGCTTAGGTTATTGAAAATGATGAATTTTTGTTTGCAGATTTTCAGATGTATCTTTGGCCCCAGGCGGACAAATAAAATTGAGACAATGTGAACACGATGTTTAATAGTCTGCTCTATATTTTTTGCTTAGAAGCACAATTTCTCACAACTACAAGTAATTTCCCCGTATAACTTTTTGCGAATAGCACAATTTTGAATAAAATGAAACATAAATAGCTGAAATATGCGTTTCTATATATGTCAGTATATTTTAAGCATGTACATATACTATATACATACCTATTTATGTTATATGAAAAAAAAAACATTTTATGCACTCGTATATAAATGTTTTGAGGTATGTACGAGTATGAATATGCATATATCCCTTCCATTGGATGCGATAGACCACTTTTATTGAGTAAAATGTCATTAGTCAACTCAAAAGTAAGTTCAAAATTATGCGAGTAAAATATATTTTTGTTCGAAATTGTGAGCACTTCCGACGACATATGTAATTTATATTTCATATACTAAAGTTTTACATTCATATGTATAGTATATATTTATTACTTGGATCTGCATTTCAAAGTTAAAATAAACTTATGCAATATAATATAAAACTTTAACGAGTTAGTTTCATACATAGGCTTGTGAATATTTATGTGATAAATATATATGTATGTATCTATGTATGTATGTATATTCGGATACATTTAGATAACATAATAAACAAATGAATAAAAAATACATATGCACTTGTATATAACTAAAGGATATGTAAATGTAAACAACTACACAAATTAGTTGAGAACAAGTCACAATGAAAATTTAATTTTCTGATCATTAAACTAATTCTTTTCTACGATCAATCAGGTTTAAAATAATAATAACAAATATACGACTAATATAAGGATGTAAAACAAATAGCAATAAATTAGATTAGCTTATGCTACTATTATGATTCACAACTAAGTTGTTAGTTAAGTTGTCTGTTGTATATTTTGTATTATGATTGATAACTCAACTCTACTATCGATTTTTCTTTTAAACGCTCGGGAGACTATTGGCCGATCTTAATCAGCCCTATTCTGCATTTCGACTCGAATCGAAATTTTCTCCGTTCGGCGGATTTGGTATTCTGCGTTACGTTTCGTTTCGATCAATCTTCGAAACTTTCGATTCTATCCAATTTTATGTATTCTGCATTTCGATCGTAGCTACGTTTTTGTACGTTGTAATTTAGTTGGCGGAGAACAGTTTGTATATTTTTGTGTACTTAAGTAACATAATTTTAACAAAAATGTTAATAAAACATGATTTTGATAATTGGAAGTCATAACGATGTCTTTTTTTTTAGTTTAATTTGTTTAATGATGCTTTTTGATACAACATAAAAAGAATACAATTGATCCGCCAGTAAAAGACTCCATGATTTTGAGAAAGTTGTATAATGGCATTGACACTATTGAGTGACACATTCCTATGTTATAATCTGCCGAACACCATGTTGGTGACTACCTTCCGTAAAAAATCTGCTACTATTCGATTAGGTGGAGATAATCATGTCAAAGTACTAAAGTATTTGATTGAGTTTCTTGCGAAAAACTATCCAGGACATACTTGAAAGCATCTTTATTAAGTTTGAAGTTTATGTAAAAGATTACCAATTATAAACTCAATTTCATAAAATTCATCACTGATCTGAAATTGGTAACACTTGTCCCGCAATCCTCATGAAATATCGTCTAGGCTATTGATATCATTAACCATTAAAAACACGATTTTATTTAAATTTATTTGAATTGTACAAAAACTCTGCATTTGTTTGCTTTGTTTTGTTTCAATTTCGCACATTCACATGCAACCAGCTGACTTCGAAAATATATTCTCTCTTCCTCTTCTTCTTTCGATTCGTTCGTAACTCGGAATACCTAATTTCGATTGTGGCGGAGCGGAGAGCGGGAACGTAATCGAAATGTAGAATAGCCCTGAATAACTCAACGAAAATTGTTTATGAATCGTAATAACAAAAATGATTGAGTTGAGTTGTGAATTATAATATGGACATTAATTATGTTTACTTAGAAATCTCATACACGAGACTTTCTACATACGTGCTGTTTGGCAAAGGGCAAAACAGGGTAGGGCTCAAGCGTTGACTTTCTACTCATCCAAGCATTCTTTGAAAACTTAGACAGGAAATTTAGAACATATAGAGAACTTCGTGATTATTATACTGCACATATACAAGTAGTCTGGCATCTAATGAGTTTCCTTTGCATTTCTTTTAATTAATAAAATTAACTTACATTAAATGAATGTCATTTATTTGATCTGTGCTGATAAAAATATGAAGATTGTGCGAAGAGAATGAAAAATATAAAAACACAGAAAATCTAAATTGAATAGACTTCCAGATGAAACTGTGTAAGCCAATGAATGTTTTGGCTAAACTTCTACTAGAAAAGCTGTGACACATTGAAACTCAAGTTTTCTATGTTCGCATAATTGAGCCTCAAGCGTCAGAATTGATTTAACTAGAAAAATAAATAAAATAAAGTTTTAATGCACATACAAATGTGCAAATGATGACTAAGATAAATTTTTCAAAAATCTTATGGCTTACGAATATTTTATACGAAAGTATTCTCGTACTATTCTTAATATAGAAAATATATACCGAAAGTAAGCATTTAAGCCGATATTTACACGGTATATCAACAACAAAAATCAAGAGATTTGTGTTTTTGCTCCCCTGAATGTGGATCTATTTTTATAATGCGATCTCTTTGAGTTTTTAAAAGTTTGTGACAATCTTACAGTGTTTTCAGCTACAATAAACTATTTTTTTTTTTACTAAAAATAAACATTTTTTAACAAATAGTTTCGCAACAAAAAAATTAAACTAATTTTGGTATCTAATTCGAGTTAATCGAATGCTGATAAAAATGTAAAATGATGGGACTTTTTTTGTTTAGAAACTATTGGTAGCAGACGATGAACACGGCATGAAATTTTTTTTATTACATATTTTATGTAAAGAGAACAGTGGATCTATTGTTGTAAATATTTACAAATTTTACGAAAAATCAAATCTACTGCGAAAATACGGAATCTATTGTGATATTTTTTTTCGCAATCTGAATCGATACCAACGATGATTAGTCCAAATACTGTTCAAACAATAAACAAAATCGCTTAATCGCTTCGCTCATACTCACTGGTAAAATATTGCACTTCATTAAACTATTTTATGTAATAAAGAGGTATGACCAATCCACGCATTTAGATAACCTTAAACTTTTTCGAAAAGAAGTGTTTAAATTCATATTTAAAATTACCTCGTCTGTATCGCTTCCAACCAAAAGTAAATCGAATGGTATTGCAGCAACTAGGTCAATAAGAAACCATCCACTCAAATAGTGCACCGCAATTCGTCCGGGATGTGAAACGACTTCATCCTGTCCATCAATAAATGTCGTGCGAAAATTTATGATTATATCAATAACAAACGTAACATCAACTGAAATTTAGATGGATAATATACAATACTATTAGAGTGATTAACATTTTGTAATTAGCATAAGATAAAGCAATATGGAGTTCAGGGAGGTTTTAATAAGTTACCGATATCCCGTAATCGTTTATTATGTAAACATTTTTGTAACCGCACAGGTTCATCAGGTTTTTTTTGTAAATGCTATTTTTGTAATGCTATGATGATTGTGGCCGCAATAGCCGAGTGAATAGCTGTTAGGGACCTACATTTTATTCTACATAAATCTAATTTTAATATGAATTGATTTGAACATGTCCGTTTGTCTGGCTATACCGGTGCCGTAAAAGCTAGAAACTCTATTCTGGCGATGTCAATAGTAATTTTGTGTCAGTAAATAATTTTTCTTATTATAATTTCAATGAACCTTATATCTGAGTATTTAATGTAATTATATTGCTATACAATTCGTAAACCGCCGTCGTCTTGTCTTTGAAAATGATACAACGATTTTATGAGAAGGGCTTGATATTTTTTTTTTTTGATTTAAAAACGATTAGATTTCAGAAATCAAAATTTTGATTGTATATATATGTAATTAATTAAATCACTCATAGGTAGCTAAATTTTTTATTAAGGGATACAGGCGTTAACTGGTCGACGTTACTAGAATTTAACTCATCCTCACTTGGTGAGTTCGCTCTAATTAAATGCATTATTTAAAGCAGTTCACTTACCAATTAAATCTACAATAACAAGTGGATCGCTATTAATATATTTGTTGGTGCGTCTTTGGTAATCGGGCTCTCCAAGCAAGAACGCGGCCACATATGGTGTGAATATCGCTGTATATATTACAAGGATCAAAATAATCCAATCCCAAACCGCCTTAAATGGTGAATAATGTAAAATTGTCCATTTGTGATATTCGGTGTTTTCAATTTTTTTATCTGGTAAAATCGTTGAGCCTAGTGATAAGACCTACATACAAAGATGGACGTCAAAATGTGCCGTTATTGTTAATCTTGTGAAACATTTACTACTTATATGTATGTCGAAAGTAATATCAAAAGCAAATAAAAATCCAACATATAACTTTTTATGGTATACTAATTAAATCTCTAGACAACCGGAAGCGATGTAAGGCAAGTAACTCGGTACTCGCTCACTCAAATTCTCAACTGTTCGTTTGAAGTTATGGATATTTTGAACATTCTATCACCAATAATTAATAAATAAATGAACGAACATTTATGATTTATATTTTGAAAAGCTAGTTGTGCTGATGATTGTTTATATTTGGGATTGTAAATACTAAATGTTTTTATACTTATAGAAAAAATTACTTATTAAATGGAAAGTAAAAAATTATTCATTTGAAGGGGAACAAATTTTCAACAAAATACTAACAAAAATCAACATTTTTCGAATTATTTGCCGGTGGTTATACTGTAGAGACATTATTATCGAAACAAAATATGTATGCTTTACTTACAGCCTCTACCGAATCTGGCAGTTTCAGTGGTTTAGGACCAAGTAAAGGTTCCTTGTCTGGTAGATCATCGGTATGATCTTTTGATAGCCTCTGTGGAATTTTTTTCTTAATAAAGTTTTGAGATGAAATTTTAGAGCGTACACTGTCGTAGGAAACTGTCTTCTCAAACACATTTGCCTGACTATGTATTCTATCTTTTCGTTTGTTAAACGCTAGATCATTTCCATAAAAAGTATTGTTTTTACTCAGTTTGTCCTTTTCAATGGGTGTTGCTGAAGAATGTATATTACATTTGAGGCTTTTTTCTTCACATTTCGTACAGTTTGCGTCATAATTGCTCCATTGATTTCCGTTGTTCATCTCTTCGCTATTATTTTTATTCAGTGATGAAAATTGTTTTTTATTTTTGTTTATATTTTCTACAGCCATACATTTGTATGTTTCATATTTAATTTTATCGGAATATTGATCGTCTAATTTGTTTTTAACATTTTTGTAGGAAATATTTTCGCTTTCTTCGGTGCGTCCAATTTTATGATAAATATTTCGATTAATATTTATTTGACTCTTGGTATTGAAGGAATATTTATTATAATCATAACTATCCGTAAATATACCGGAATTGATTAGTATATCCGAAACGAAAATGGTCTTCTTGTCCATTTTCCTGAGCTTACACATAAATGAAAAAAGTTCCTTTTCTACAAATTTATTTAAGTTAGTATTTAAGAGTAATTCGTTAAAATTATTTGTTTTCAGGCAAACTTTCTTATTACGATGCTGCGATGTTTGTTGCATGCTGTTATTCGAAATATAGTATTCGCATTGCCTTAAAATTTTATCCAAAATCCGGATTTCATTCAATTCGAAGCAAGAATTGTGAGACATGCTGTAATGTGTTAACGCGAATAATATACATACATAAGTATATATAGAGACATATGTACTTATATGTAAGTACGCATGTAAGTAGCTGCGAAAAAATAGCAAACAATCATCAAAAAGTATTACCTCGTTTCAAAGAATTTCTTTGATTTATTGAATTATCAAAAATATAATAAATTCTCACTTTTTGACTATCAGGAAGTCATTGCTTTCTTAACATATAACTCAAATTCTTTTAATTTTCAATTAAATTAGAAGCTCAATTGAATTCACGCTAATATAAATGACAATTGAAAAATCAATTTTTTGTTCTGCGCAGGTATCATCTAAATGCCTGATTAAATATTATCTTGCAACTGAATTTCAAAATTATTTTAGTTAAGCCAAATTTAAAGTTGTTAATTTGTTTGAAAAATTCTAAGCAATGAACGAAAAAATATTTTTTAAATTTATTTCTGTATAAGATATTTACATACATACTTCAGAAGTCACATTTCGGATTTTCAAGAAAAGTTTAAATTTTTCATACAATGTCATAATAGTTAACTTCCGGCATTAAAACCTTTGCTCTGCTAGTAATTTGTAAGAAAAGGAATGTATCTTAGCAAATGTTATTCACTTTTTCAATTTGCTTTTTTTACACTAGAAAGGTCACTTTGTCTATATATACTTATATAACTTGTCCAGGAGAAGAAACAAAATAACGTCTCAAATGAACGTAAATTAAAATTGCATTCTTGTTTTTATTATTGTTTTGTTATTCAAAAATTTTTCATAGAAAAAATTGAAGATCAACCATAAAACAAATACAAAAAATTAAAAAGTTAATGAAGGACAGTGAAAAAAAAAATAACTCCATAAAACGAGTAAAAAAAATTATGTAATTAAAAAAAATAAGAACAGTAAAATGGAATGGAAGTAATATATGTATATATGTAAATATTATCGTTTAAGTTTCTTATATATCTAATATTAAAAATTTACTTTCTAATGCTTAGTGTCAATTATATATTAAGAAAAACTTGTCCTTTTCTATTTATTTGACCTTATTTTTGAATTGGATTAGAAGTGTTCTTTTGAAGAGGTCTGTTTAGGTTAAATACCTTCGATAAAGAGCGAAATTTTATAGTCTGGCATCATGTTATTATCGCGGAGTTTTGGTGAGTTGGGTAGCACTGTTACAAAATTATTGTCCAAATTATTATTGATTTGGTCTGTCAGCAATTAAAAATTATATTTGCTATGAATTCTAAAAAAATTGAAGAAGGTCAAGAACTAGTACGACAGGCAGAGAAAAGGTTATTAAAACACCTTATTTAAAGCAAATGTAAATTTAATTTTAATTGTCGTCTTTTAGTTTGAAAGTTGGATTACTGAAGTGGAGACCTGATTATGACGTAGCTGCAGATGAATACACAAAAGCAGGTATTTGTTAATTTTTACACATGAATTAAAATTTTTTTTAAATTATATTTTCTAAATAAATATATTTTTAATATATAAATATATATACAAAAATTATATAAATATTTTTTATACATAAACATTTGTTTCTTTTATTTTCAGCTACTGCTTTTCGTATTGCTAAATCTTATGAGCAGAGTAAAGAATGTTTAATAAAAGCAATCGAATGTCATAAAAATAATCGGTCGTGGTTTCACGCCGCCAAATGCTATGAACAGGTTAAAAATAAGTTTTTACTTTATACTTTTTATGTTTCTTGATTTTCAATATTTTTTTGTTTTAAGATCATCCTAATACTAAAAGAAAACAATAAGTTATTGGAAATAGAGGAAAATGTGAATAAAGCGTGCAACCTTTATCAGCAACATGGTTCACCAGAAGCTGCTGCAACGGCATTAGATAAAGCAGCTAAAATAGTGGAGCAAAATCATGCGGAATTAGCTTTAACGTTCTACAAGCATGCTTTGGAAGTTGTTATGGTACTTAAAAATTCCCATAGAAATTTTTGTATATTCCAAAAGGTTTATTTAATAGTTAGACGATTCGACCCGTCATGCCGCAGAGTATGCATGCAAAATTTCTAGAATTTTGGTAAAATTACATCGGTAAGTTTAGATTTTAAACATAAGTAGCGTATATATTTTACATTTATTTATCTTGTTTTCTAAAACATTTTTTTACCAGATACGATGAGGCAGCCGATGCAATTAGACGGGAAATAGGTTTAAATCAGCAAACGGAGTCGTACGGTCAAATTGGGCGATTGGCTGTGGCATTAGTTTTGGTTCAACTCGCAAGAGGAGATTTTGTTGCTGCTGAAAAAGCTTTCAAGGAATGGGGTAATTGTTGCGATTCTGAGGAGGTTCAAACCTTAGAACTACTTTTACAAGCATTTGATGATGAAGATCCAGATTTGGCTATGCGCGCATTATCTTCTCCATTTATACGTCATATGGACGTCGAATACAGTATTCTTGCTCGTGATATTCCTCTCCCACATGGAATATCTGCAGCACCAAAAGCCAACGTGATCAAAGATGCTGCTCAGTCTTACACATCTCCAAATGCAGAAGTATGTATATATATTAAATGCATTGCAAGAAACATAACTTGTATGCTCCATATTTACAGCCTGAAGAGGGCTCAGCCGAGCCAAGTGTACCTGACGATGCCGAAGAAGAGGAAGGATTGTGTTAAATATAATTATGGACTAGTGTTATTGTAAAAGCTAATAGTTGTTTTGGTATTTAATAAGGTTAATAAACGTTTACTCCCTCAAAGAACATTACTAAAATCTTTTGATTGGAGGAAGGAACTTAATAACTTAAACATAAATTTATAAAAACAAATGGGAGACTCGGAGCGGAGCGATTTTCAAATATATTTACAAATTAAAATTAAAGATTCAATATCATTGTTTGAAATAGAAAAAATGTATATTTTAAATATATTAGACTAAAAATAAATTTAAATTTTTCCAAAACAAATGGATCTAGTATAAAGCACAAATATTAAAAGCAAAATTTATAAGCCGATTATATTTACTCCATGATGGCAGCCCAAAATTAGTTTGTTTTGACAAGTAGACTTTTTGACTTTTTGTGTTTTGTTATTGCATTTGTATCTGTGTTCGCAGTTGTTAATGTCAAAATTTCCAACAGTGGGCTGGTCGGTCCAGAGATTTCATGCCCAGGACGTTTGTGTGAAAAATCATTTATTAGTGACTAATATTGATGGTTTAATAAATAATAGTTTGCCATAAAATAAATTTATCTAAATATGATTAAACAGTTAGTTAAGTTCATCTAAAATCATTTAGTGTACCTCGCCTCGGGTTGACGGCGGTAACGTTGTGTATATACTGCCTTGAAAATACGACAAATGGGGGAAAAATACATGCATTTATATACTCAATAATGGTCATTAACACAATTATTTAATAAATACCGAGGTAAATAAGCTAAACAGCGGAATGAGTGCAATGAACAGGAATTGTAATCTTTTAGGAAATCAAGCTGATTAATACATGCCCTAAAACTTCCGAATCAAAAATAAAAGTGATATTTGGGAAAATATCTATATAACATTATATTTAAAACCACTCCTCGTAAATTACTTTCTAATGTACAAACGTATTTTACGTGCGATGCAAAATAATTCATCTAAAGCATATCCAAGAAAGATGATAGTGCAATAATAACTTTGTTGTACAATCAGTTTCTAAGAGGTTATCTAGCATAAAATGCAAGCTAAAAAACGATATATTTTGGTTTTTGTGTCATGTGCATTTCTTGCATACTGTTATTTTGGTGGTTATCGTCTTAAAAAAAGAGATGCATCTCATCGAAATCTTCAAGTAGTGGATTCTGTAACGCGTGCTCTCCTCCTTGAAAAGCTACCTAGTTATAAACTTAAGGATAATGCTCAAATGTCACAAAGGATCTATAAAATGGACAATCCGGTCGATGTTGGGAATAAAAATAAGGAAATATCCGTGGAGAATGGTAATAAAGCGCGCTCTTGTCGAATGGAAAACTGCTTCGACTTTACAAAGTGCTATGGAGACTTTTTAGTATATGTATATCCACCAGAGCCATTAAACTCTTTAGGTGCAGCGCCGCCTGTGTCAGCTAATTATCAAAAAATATTATCTGCAATTCGTGAGTCAAGATACTATACTTCTCAGCCGGAACGGGCTTGTTTATTTGTGTTAGCCATTGATACCCTTGATCGAGATTCTTTGTCAAATGATTACGTTCGAAATGTTCCGTCAAGGCTTGCTCGTCTAATATATTGGAATAATGGCAGAAATCATCTGATATTCAATTTGTACTCTGGAACATGGCCAGATTATGCAGAAGACTCTCTTGGATTCGATCCAGGGGAAGCAATACTAGCAAAGGCTAGTATGAGTGTATTACACGTACGTCCAAACTTTGATATTAGCATTCCACTTTTCCATAAACAATTTCCTCTGCGCTCGGGCTCTTCTGGCTTGGTTCAGACCAATAATTTTCCGGCAAACAAAAAATATTTATTGGCGTTTAAAGGAAAGAGGTAAGCCGTGTTACAAATTATCATATCTAGTTTAAAATATTATAATATTGTATATATAATACTGATTTTACAAGTAGATTGTATTGGTGTATAATAATGAAAGGCCAGGGGTGAACACGAAATAATATTTCACCCCTCGGAAAGGTGTTAAAAGCAGTTCGATTACCTTGGTGGTTGAACTCTCATACAAAAGAATTTCTAACATAAAATAATAGCTTCTCAAATAAAACCGCTTAGTTCCTAAATTAACTTCAGTTTATTTTTAGAGCTCATTGATTTTAGTCACCTTTTGATATCGACATTCGAATTCTTAAAAGAACCGTAACGTAAACTACATAGTATGTAAATACGAATGATTGAAACAAAATACCATTTTATGTCCCAAATAAATGTGTATATATATTTATATTTTATATCTTAGCTACAGTTTTTTGCATAATGCTATAAAAAGTTCTTAAAAATGCACAGGATGTACACAATTGAAAAAATAAATTAGACTTTTTCTACTTTCCATATAACACTATACATGTTTTTTTAAATTAATTTTGACAATTTAGTTAGAAAGGTTATCAGTTGTCTCCTAACGAAACTAATTCTAATATAATCAGACATATGTACATACATTAATGATTATAATACTATAAGTATTGTATATTTTGGTACTATTACTGTAAAAAGAAAAATAATTTGATTATTTGATTTTGTCATTAATGAGCGAGCTATTTCATTGGTCAGCTTAATCTACATTCCTGTTAACTTTAAAGTGATAACTACATCTACATAAATATTTAATCAGTATTTAATCCTCAATAGTTAGCGAAATTAAAGTCTGCGGCGGTTGCATTATTGATCTAGATGGCCTGGTGAAATTCTTTTCCTCTAACAGTTAATGAATGAATGAATGAATTATTAATTCCCAATTATTTAGTTTAAATTTTTAACACTATATAGTTTAACGTATAGGTTGTAAAAAGCCGAGAAAAGAACAAAGCAATCAGTTGCATAATTTTTGCCTTTAGTCATATTTATGTACATATATTTATTCTGCGGTAATGTATCAGACACATCCAAGGAGTTATGAAACTTCATTTTCTAGCTGGTAGCTTAATCTTCGTTTATTACATAGCCAAGCAAGCCGAATCAAGTCGCTGGTTCGTGTACCAAGATTTTGTAGTCGTTATTAAATTCGCACAGAAAATGTGGTCATTTGATCTATAGTGCAGTAAAAGCTTTTTATTATTTCTACTTTTTTATTTTCGTTTTTGGAAAAACAATTAAAAATTAATATTTTAAACATTTATATATGCAAGTATGTATATATAAATATAAACAAATAAATAATCTAGGAAACGTTCCCATGAATACTTCAAATAACAGAAGTGAGGAATTATCTTAAAAAATAGTTTCACCGCAGGTATGAGTAGACATATAATTATTTAAGTATATCTATTCATCTAAAAATATTTTGTCACCAAATTTAATTGAACCACGATTATTTAGCCGCATTTCATGAAGCTTTGGTAATTCGGCTCTTTGTCTCACTTTAACAGGTGGAGACTGCGGTTGTTTTCTCAATCTGCCAGATGTCGACTTTGAGGATAGCTGTTTAGTTTCTATTACTGGAAGTGCTGTTGTAGTTGAAGTAGAAAATACGGGAGATTTTATTTCAGGAAAGTTATCGGATGGCGAAAATTTATCCGGCGTTGGATGTGTTATTGAAGGAGGGGAAGATGAAGTCACAACCTCAGGAGGCCATTTCTCACTTTTGATGCGAGATGTCATTCCTTGAAACCGAGTTCTAACTTTAACAGTTTCTCTTGTGTTACCTATATTAGTGCTTGGTGTCCAATCGCTTTGTTCTGCGTGATTCTTACGTTGTTTTGTTCTAATGGGCGAAGCAGGGCTCGCCGTATTTGGTGATGATGAAGCTGCATTTGAACGCTCCTGAAAGCGTCGCAAGAAACTCGGTGGATAATTAGGCGGCTCTTCTGTTGTAGTAGTTGTGAATGTCATGGCCAATTTTTCTCTGTTAGATGTAGTTGAGGCTTGTGTTAAAGAAAATCTAGATGGCGCATTACCGATACGAACATTAATGCGCGAACCCTGTGTCAAGGGTAGTGCTATGGATTCTTCCGCAATGTGTTCCGTTACCTCATAACCATTGGAACGGGGTGTCTGGTCGTGGTAATCTTGTGTATCCAATATGTCATAGATTTGGTGTTGATTTTGCTCGTCTTTGGAAATTATTGGGGTTTCAGAAATCTGTTTTTCCGGTTTTGGCAGTGGTTCTGCCATAATACTCGTATGCAGTGAACTCAATGCATTTGGCTTGAGTGCTGAGTAAGTGGAGGCTAGATTACCAGTGTCCACAACAGGCAACCAGGAATTATACTCGTCGTTGATTTCTGATTGCATTTGCTGCGATTGTTTCTCACCCTCCGATATCTGATTAAGTAAATCATCACCGGTTTTAAATGATAATTTCCCTTCAGCAATTAACTCTTGTTCCTTTTCCAACATTTCCATTTGGTCGTTACTAAGATATGTGGACACCCCTTTTTTATGTGAATTTACGACTTTCAGGTCTGTAGTACTACTGGGTTTATGCATTATTTTAACGACCTTTTTTGTTGGTCGAAGCTTAATGATTTTCACAGGTTTTTTCGTCATGGGATTATGTATGATATATTTCACTCTAGTTGTTTCGGATGGTAAGTAATCTATTAGTTTTCTTGGTACCACTGAGTGGGCAGTGGGCACTAAGTCGGAAAGCATGTGTTTCATGGCATAAGCTCCGGTAGCCATGTCGCTCATTAAGTTATCCATGTGCATTTGTTTCCACATAAACCGCCGCTGTAATCTAAAAGAACCGAGAGGCATTGAGTTTTTAAATACATATGAACACGTCACACATCAAGATTTCTTATAATTTTTGAATAATTTACGTTGTTTCCTTGCCACTTGTGATCTGCCTGCAACTGATTATGCAGAATATAAAGAGAATATACGGCAGCTGTTTGTTATATAAAGAAGTACTCCAAATGATTCGCTGTGAGAGAAGTTGCAAAGGAATTTTTTATTTATTTATTTAAAAAATAAATGTATAAATGTATGTACATATAATACTTACAAAACATTGACTGAAGAAAATATCCATTTTGTTCAGAGCAAATGCACTTGTTGTGTGCGCTTTAACGATTTATGCAACATTAATTTTTAGTCTATTGCTAACCGTTCAATTTATATAGAGACTTGCGTTACTCATATGCGGCATTCATCAGATCTCTGATGCGGTGCATGGTACAATCTCCATCGTCAAGGCAATAAACTGCATTGAACTACGATTTAAAGGCGAATGAATGTCTATATATTTATGTATGTATGTAAGCTTGTGTGATTGCTTGCATTTGCTTACATATGAAAGTTATGAACACACATTTCAATTGTGGAACAAGCAAATTTATGCTCCCAAAATACATTCATATAATTTTATACATACATACATAGGTATATAAATATATATGCTTGTATGTATGTGCTTATGCACATATGCACCCTGAATCATTGCGTGAAGTTTCTAACGTTTTATTTTTGTTTTTGCATTTCTCAATTTGTTATCTTCCTTTTTCCGCATCACTTTCGTTACTAATTTAATGGTATTTAACTTTCTTTCACGTCATGTGTAATTCCCTTTCGCTTACATATTGTACATATTGAATTTGTTGTATTTTTGTAAAAAAAAAGTAGAAATTTAAAAACTACTTTTAAACAGAACTAAAAGATTTAAAGTGTATACATACAAGTATAACTAAATAGTTGCAGTGCTACATGGGTTAGGTATTTAGCCGAGGTTCTCTTCAGGCATTTTCTATATCTCCGCGGTATTTCCCTATATGTTCACTATATGACGCCTGAAGGTACGCTATAGTTTGATTTTTTTTTTATAGCTATTTGAACACTTAGGCCACGGCACAAAATACAAGAAATTGTTCAAACATTTTCGAGCAGTTCGAGTATTTTTAACAAAAAGTTCACTTTTCTCTCAGAACTTTTTTTTGAACAATTTAAAATTTATTTATGCAAAGTGTAAAAATAATTGCAATGCCAAAGAAATTTTTACAAACAAAATCGAACATTTTTTGTTCTGCTAAGCAGTTGAGCAATGAGTGAGTATGGAGCGAGCATGGAGCTGCTCCCGCTTAAATTCCAATATGATGTAGATTTTAAAGTGGTAAGGTGTGTTTATAATCAGTATTGAACTGTAATGATTGTATTTTAAATGTATTCATTCTTTTAGTTTTTTTTCATTTAACTTTGAGAATAATTAATTTATTTAATCTGAGTTTTTCAAAATGAGATCCAGTTCACTTCCCCACGTCTATTTTTTTTTTTATCGAAAGAATGAGAAGTTTCAATACAAGTACAGATTTTAAAATATCTTGTCAATTGCGGCTCGTGTGTTTTTCACACACTTTAGTATTTATTCATATACATATAAATATACTAGCTGACCCGGCCGCACGTTGTTATGGCTTTCTGTATTTTCTCCAATTTTCTAATTGGTGTTGCAAAGGGTCATTAAAGTTCTAATTAAGCAACATCTAAAACAAAATTATTATTTTTTTTATTATTTTGTAATATTCATCTAGCTACGTATTTGTAAGTGCGTTTCGCTAATTTACTTCGGTCAGAGAAAAATTACATGACGCAGTGAAAAAAATACGCACGAACCCATGCTTACATCATCATTCCATTTAGACATATCATCTAAAATTTTAACCAAATCGAAGCATAAATCAATTTTTTCTCAATAAATCGGTCCCCATCCTGGAAATCATCATTCACGTAAATCGAACCATAAATATGATGATAAAAACCTATTCGCAGACCCAACGAATATACATATATACAACATTTCATTAAAATCGTTTCAGTCGTTTTGGAGGAGTTCGGGGATAGACACTGTGACATGATAATTTTTATAGATAGATAAGATTTCGAACAGGTCGGTCCATGGTCTACTTCAAGTAAATTGAAAAATTATTAAATTTTTTTCGGAAAAATCGTTCCCTTGTCTACTTCTCGGAAAAAGAAAATGTTTTTCTTAAGAACCTACTCCTGACCATAACAAACACACAAAAAATGAATTTCGAAATCGAAGATTTAGAAAAATTGAGCTATAAAAGATATAAAAGATTTTTGGAATAGATTGGTCTCAGGTCAACTTCCCGGGAGAAAATATAGTGTTCGTTTTGAAGAATTTGAAGAATTTACCGAAAAATACGTTTTTTTCTAATAGGTCAGTCCTTGATCCACTTCTCATATTTTTCTGTCGAATTCATTTTATTTAGGGGGAGACCTATATTGGTGCAAATCATTGAAATCGGTCAAGGTCAATTCTTGAGCTATAAGCTATTTTTATCCGTATATATATAGATAGATATCAATGTATAGAATCATTTTTGAACTGTACTCAACATCTTAAAGTACTTTATTAATCAAATATTAATAACAATAAATTTTCACTTGAATATCATCCATAAATTTGTGTGATTTAATTTCAGATATGTGCATGGTATTGGCTCTGAGACACGCAACTCTTTATTTCATTTACACAATGGACGCGATATCATCCTTGTCACAACTTGTCGACATGGCAAAAGTTGGCGTGAGCTTCAGGACGGCAGATGCGATGAGGATAATCGCGAATATGATAAGTAATTTACGATCAACACTTATTATATTTAACGAATTTCGTTGAAATAATATTGACTTTTGAAAAATTTCAGATATGACTATGAGACGTTATTGCAGAACTCTACGTTTTGTTTGGTGCCACGTGGTAGGCGTTTGGGATCATTTCGGTAAACTTCGTAAATTTCCATATGTTTCCATTGCATATTTTTTTACCATAAGTATAATATACATACATATGTATATTTAAACTGTGGACAAAAATGTCACATAAAAATGTATTGTTATTTAATTTTTATAATATTTTCCTATAGGTTTCTAGAAGCACTACAAGCTGGCTGCATTCCTGTACTGTTATCGAATGGTTGGGTTCTGCCTTTCGAGTCTAAAATAGATTGGAAGGAAGCTGTTATTTGGGCCGATGAAAGATTGTTGCTTCAGGTGAGTTATTAACTAATTATTATCACATCGATTTGGGAAACGAAATAAAAACTAGAAGTCTAGACAGCAAATTCCTATCAGCTCCTGCACAGATTCTCTGTAGCTTTGAAATATTCACTGTAGTTGTTGCTTTTGGCGGCCGCAAAACCGACTGGTTAGCAGTACGTAATGTCATTCGAAAGACTATGGTCCAGACAATCTAGTTTTTACAAATGTAGGACTCGTAGAAAGCGGTCAAAAAAAAAAAAATCACTGTATTATTTGTTATCAGTTCTTAGTTAGCAATAACGGCGCAAAATTAAATAAATATTTTTATATATATATTATGCTGCTGACATTAATGCATTTTCATATTTCCAGGTGCCGGAAGTAGTACGCTCTATATCTTTGGAACGAATTTTAGCATTACGACAGCAAACTCAAGTACTTTGGGAACGTTATTTTGGTTCGATTGAAAAAATTGTTTTTACTACATTTGAGGTGAGTTAAATATTTAAAAAAATGAAAGTTCCGGATATTATAATTGCTATTATAAGGGAAAGAAAGAATACCAAATTTCACGTAAATTGAACCATAAGTACGATTTTTTTGAATAAGTTGATCCGCGGTCTTCAATTCTAATATACCACTTCGTGGTAAACATAAACACTCACTAAGAAGATTTTTATATAAAAAGATAAATATTAATTTATAATAAATTCATTACAATTCTACTGCGAAACTACCTGAGAGATAAATAAGCTACCGTTTTCAATTTTTTGTCGGATATTTACTGCTTTTCAGTCAGTTTGACTTCTCAAAATTACAAGCTTCCTAGCTTGTAGTCGCTGGTAAAATTAATGATCATGTTGATCATGCGAAGAATTCTTAATAAAAAAATTAAACAGAGGAATTACAAAACAAATCCAATATACGAAAGAATCATGAATGAGAGTTGTATTTCGTAGCCGATCTAGTTTTTTCTCTATTTCTCTTTTGATAGATACATATATAAGTACACTAAGGAGTAAAAATGAGCACAAAATCATAAATAATGATTTAAAAAGAAAATTTAATGGATTTCATTTGTTTTATTGTTTATTTTAAAAAGTGAGGTTTATGGGCTCAACTCTATATTTATATGAACCAGAATATTTGCACTACAAAAATGAAAATCAGGCATGTATGTGCTCAGTTCTGTACCATGTTAATATTGAAGGTATAAATGAACGCACATTATTAGTTTTACAAATGGTACATGACGAGCTGAGTTGATATAGCCATCTCCGTCTGTCCGTCTGTCCGTCTGTCCGCCTGTCCGTCTGTCCGTTTGTTTGAACGCAAACTAGTCCCTCAGTTGAAATCGGAAGACGATATCATATAGCCCCCATATAACTGATTTGTTCAGATGCAAGGGTTTGCGTCAAAAAAGCATCTATGAGCGTGAAATTTGGTATTCTAAAGCGTAGACTGAAGTTATTGTTAACTCTGAAGACCATCGAAATCGGATTTTTCCAATTTGCGATAAACTTGATATATTTATGAAAGGAATGAAGACTTCGGTATGGCCGAATGCAGTCGTTCTTTCTTGCTCTAATTGTGGTCGCAATGTCGTGTCAATGCAGGGATTGTCAATCCCTCCGTATGTATGTATTTCAGACATGAAAATAAAAGGCCCCTCATAAAAATGCATCGGCCGTTAGGAGACGGCTTAGTATAAACTGTAGGTCCGTACATTTGTTGGAAAAACAATAAGACCCAAGTGGAAATTGATTTAACTAATTCTTTTCGCAAGAGTCACGTTAAAAATGTCGCGTGCTAGATGTCACGTGCTAAATTCGTCATTTGGCTAAAAAAAAAAAATGCTACCTTTCAACCGCTTAAACTATTTATATTCCGTTTCGAAGTTTTTTTGTATCTTTAAAAATACAGTCAAAACGATTTCCATTTTTTGTCGTGTTCTTGATCTCAATTTTTTGCTAATAAAAAATTTGACAGAATCTACCTTTTGCATAGAGCATATTACTTGAAAAACTCTATCGAAAAATAAAGAAAAATCAACATGAAAGTAACTTTATTTTTTTAAACTTCAAAGATGTTCGAATGCCGCGTTCATGAATATGGAAATGCCTATATGTATATCCGTTTGCCTCTCTATCTCTCTATCTGCGAGTATTAGTTCTAAACATATCAAATTCTGCATGGGGATAGTGACATTCTACTTATTGGAGTCTAGCTTTAATAAATTGAAGTAAAAATAAATTGAAAAGTAAATTATCTTTTAACCGTATCTAAATGCATATTTAATGTAAGTTAAAAGTTTTAAATTACATTTATGTTTGTACATTACATTTGGTAATAACGTAAATAGTTACAAAGTTTAGGTTGTTCATAAGAACATTTTTAAGTAGCTCTGAGTTAACTTGTTTATATTTGACGATAAGCCTCGCATTTATATAGTGGACCATAGAACGGTTGATAACTGCTAATTGGTTGTGCTGCTTGTGCTGCTTGTGCTGCTTGTGAAAGTCTTTGGAAAGTCTCGGCTTATAGTTGAGGATATGTTTAAATGCACATATGTAAGAAACGTAAAAGTTTGTTAAACTTTAGGCTGTGCTAGTTTTGTCCCTACTACATATACATACATATTTACATAAATCTACATAGATATGTACATGCGTATATGTATAATAGTTTTATCTGCAACATCCGCTAGAGTTGTCAGGCGTTCTGTTCATTGTTGCACTCTTAGAAAAGTAGTGAAAAAAGGCTTCTTACGCCAGTGGAACCGACGCCTGAGCCGAGTGTGAAACCGCTACCTGTTGTACGGTGTCGTGACGCGTGACTGGAAATGTTTGAACGAACACGGTCGTAGCTGGCAACATCCTAAAGAAGGGAAAGAAATGTTATCGTAATTAATTTGGTTCGAAGTTATTTGATGTAAAAAATAGCTAATTTACTGGTCGATCAGAAATTCTAAGTGCTGACAGTGGCTGCAGATGTGACACATGCTACAAGTGTTGTAAATCGACAAGATTCTCACCTCTTTGTCAGCGTTTGCTAAGACACTGCGCATTGAATCAGCAACGGGCCATTTCTTCTTCATTACCAGACTTTGTGGTGGATCATGGGCAACGCCAGCATCTACTGACCATATTGTTACAGTAGCACCGGCATTAATTTTCGCTCCACGTGAGAATTTGAAGGCCAACTCCTCGTCGCCTGCTATGCGTGTTAGCTGCCAACCGGTCAAATGAATCTCTTCGCTACCCTTGTTGTGAAGTTTGATATAGCGTCCTTCACTGTCGGCATCGACAATCTGCAAATCGCCTTTAGCGGCGGAATTTACAGAAAATTCGGACAAGTTACGATCCTCGGATTCGTCAATGACTGTGCGACGACGTTTAACTGCACTGGCACTGCCACCAGCACCCGGTGTGGCTGAGCGACGACCGCTGGGTGTAACACGACCAGAGCGTGAGGTAGAAGAAACGGACAAATGTGTGCCATTCGAGTAGCCCGAGTCTGTGTTTGTACTGGTGCCCGGACGTCCGGGGGATGAAATATTTAGGCGACGCTCTTCTCCACACAATAGCTTATCGTAAGCAGCTATTTCAAGATCCAACGAAACTTTGATGTCCATTAAATCGCGATATTCTTGCAATTGTTGTGCCATTTCGTCGCGCATGCGTTGAAGTTCGGCCTCCAATGAAGCAATATATTGGTTGTGGCGTGCACGCTCACTATCTAGGAGATTCTCTAATTCTCGTATGCGGGCCTAAAAATGTGAAAAAATATGTTATAGATACCAAAAGTATTAATAAAGAAAAGTCTTACATTTAGGCTAGCATTGGTATTCTCAAGATCTTGAATCTTAGCATTAAGTCCGTCAATTTTGGTGCGCATAATACGAACTTCTTCGGTGGCATGTGCTGACGAGTTGGCAGCGCGATTTGCGGCAGCTTTGAGATTTTTGATTTCATTGTCGTATAGCAATTCAATCTCCTCACGATTAGCACGCATTTGTGCTTCGTATTGATCACGCAGCTCTTGGAGAGATTGTTGTAGCTTGGCTTCATATTGCTTGGATAAGCGGCCGTCGATTTCACTTATTTCGATTTGACGACGTGAACGTGTTTCGGTGAGTTCTCGGCTATGAACTTGATCCTTGAAACTGAGTTCCTCACGAAGGCTTTGATTTTGATTCTCCAAATCGACGCGAGCTAATGTCTCAGCTTCAAGTTGTTTACGAAGATCCTCGAGTTGCTTGCGTAGACGCTCGTTTTCTATGGCTAGATCTTTAGCCTGATCGTCGGCCTTCTTGCGATCTGCCAAAGCCTGGCTGTATTTACCGTTAATTTCATTGTAGCGAGATTCATATACACGAGCGCTGTTCTCTGCGACGGCGCATTCCTTGGTCTTTTTATCTAGTCTAGATATTTTTAAATCAAAGAAATAAACTAATTAGTAATTTGCTTGAAATTTGCATACAGCAGAACAGGATCACACATACATACATAGTTAAAAACCGAAGTTTGAAACCAAATTAAACAAGAACAAAAAAAAAAGAAGAAAAGTATGAACGTATGTATATATAAATAATAATGAGTTCGAATGAGTTGAAAGAGTAAAATAAAATTAATGAACATGTTGAATGACATCATCCGGAGTATGTATGTATGTATGTATTTCTATACGACTGGCATATATTCGTACGGATGTGTTTAGCTTGTAAAAGATGAATTTCAAGTCAATAGCAATAAGAACATGCTTTCTAAGTAGATCTGCTCAAAATTGAGCGAAATTGAACTAGTAGAATTTTTTAAAAATATTTTATGCAAATTTTACTTCAAACGTACATATCAAGGTGAATTCATTTCACGTGGAAGCAGGAGCACAAAAACAAATTTCGTTCGATATTTGTCAATATTTAGTGCTTCTTAAAAGTTATAATATTTTGAGCGTAGTTTGTTGTTAGCTTTATTGATTTATGTAGCGAAATGAGTTAACCTTGAGTACATATTGAAATATTGGAAGAGCCTAATCGTATACAAATTTTTAATTTACTCCGCTTAAATACACACATATCTTTTAAAAATTAACTATTTATATCTACATACATACGTAAATATGTAATATCTAAATGTGCATTCCGATTACATATATCGAAAGAAATTGATTCATCCGAAATTTATTGAATGCAATTCAGTTTAATACATATGTATGTACATGCATAGATACATACATATGCATGTACATTATACTTGTATACATAGTATGTGAAACATCTCTTTCACAGTTACCGTTATCAATAATCTAAGTAGTGTATTAAAAGTATTAATACTCTGGAACTGTTGGCAGGCAAAATAGTTTGTGAGTTTTTAAACAATTTATTTTTAAAACGTCGGCTAATTGATCGTAGTCGTGGTAAGTGTAAGCATTTTAATCAAGCTAAAGCAGGTGGAGAGCTGCTAAAGCTGAAGCTCTCACATACAGACGCTACGCATACAATGTCGGATAAAAAAGTATCACATACCATTGAAAATGAGAGAAATTTCACATGATAAATGCCTAATGTGTTTGGCCTCAATGAGAACCTGTTAACGGTCGATTTTCCGAGTTCATAAATTTTAATTCTTAAAATATGCATGAATTTTTATTAATGAGCAGTACAGGGGGCAACTTGGGAAAAACATAGCAGAGAGACAGACGTTCATATTTACATTTGGTATGTGACCAACGAGTGTATTTATTTTCTGAAATTTCTACACGTGTATACATGTATGTATGTACATGTGTACGTATGTTGGCTCAAGGTTTCTTTCGTGAAATTGTCACACAAAAAATGTGGAAGAGTAAAATTTTCGAAATAACTAAAATATATTGCTATTATTGCCATTCTTTACTCGAGTTAATTGTGTATCCGTAATGTGTGAATAGTTTTTTGTTGTTGCTGTTGGTTTGTTATTTTTATGTTGAAATCGGTTTGTGTTTCTGCTCCTCTATCCATTTAGTATGATTGTAATAAGCTTTATTTTTGGCTAAATGACATCACACCAAATCGGCTGTGTGTACTTTGGTGGGAGGGGGAGCCGACCATCATGGCCGCATGAATTTGTTGTTCGTTATACATATATTTTTGTGCGTCGCATTTGTTGTATACAAAACTATAAATTCATATGAGGGTATGCGTACATATGTATGTGCATATTAGCTACAAGCATATAAAGAAGGGTGTGTGTGTATGTGTGTGTGTGTGTGTGTGTTCGTCAACGTGTGCTTGTTTACAAAATAATCGTTTTAATTTCAAAGAGAAATAACTGTTAAGCCTCAGACGGGTTTAAGCAAGTTACTTTGTCATTGTATGTATGTATGTTATTAAGCAAATTTGTAAAAATGACGTATTCCTCTCTCTTAACTTTTGTTTAGTAGTAGGCAAATCCACATACATATATGTATCTATGTACCTATGTGTGTTTTGGGTATCTGATAAAAAAAAAAAAAAATAGTCAGTTACCTTCTAACATTATTCCCCTTCCACTCTAAATGACATCATTCATTATCATATTCGTGTTTGCTGCCATGTGCTGTTAAGGCATTGAGCATAGCAGTTCGAAGAGACAACAAATTCACTATGACATCATTGATTTATCAAGCATTTTGTATATGCATTCCTACATATTTATGTACATATGTAGGCATGTATATGCATATAAATGTACATATGTAATAATGATTAAAAAATTCTTGTACATTAGATAAAGTACCCTTTGATATACACACCCATTCTTTCATTCTCTTCTTCTTTGTTAATGTTGTTATTTACCTTTGTTTGAGGTCATCATTTTCCTCCCATAAACGCTTGATGTCTATCTCTAGTTTGGCCTTTTCCTTGGCAGTTTCATCCAACAATTTACGTGCTGCTGCCAACTCCTTCTCATACATCGCCTTTATATTGGACACCTCGCGATTGACCGTGTCCTGAGCAATTTGGAGTTCCTGGGTTAATCTATTGTTGTCATTCTCAAGATTACGCATACGATCTATGTAACAAGCGAGACGATCATTTAAATGCTGTAATTCTTCCTTCTCCTGTATCCGGGTTGTGCGTGTAGGACTAGTAGCACCAGGGCTGGTGGCTCCACCACGTCCTGACTGTTCTCCTACTGGAGTGGAGGTGGAGGCGCGCGAAATGCGCGTGGACACTGAGACACGTTTTTGAGACATATTGTCTGTTTTTTTTTTTTGATTTATTCAATGCAATTACACAGGTATTGTGTTCGTTGGTTTTGTGTTTTAGGCCCTGTACCGAGGGTATATGGAACTTGAAGCTTTAGGCACTTAAGTAAATAAATTTTTCAAGTTAAAATAAATGAATGTCTGTTGATTATACTCAAACGTTCTAACACTTCTGCTTTGTTTGGCTGGAAAAATTCAACTGAATCAAAATTTTGAATGTTCGCTACAAATGGTGGTGAGCCACTACACAAAAAAAGAAAAAATGAAATCATCATCGACGGAATTAGGTGAAGCAGAGACTCGGCGATTACCAAGTGAGTGGAAAAGCTCGAGAAATGTGAAAATGTGAACTGTGCGCAGTCACAATTGTTCAGTCTCACCTACCGTAGGTTGGATACTCACATAAACGTGGTACATATATTTATATACATATATGTATGTTGGTATACTTAAAAGTTCATGTTTGTAACATAGGCAATACATTTGCACATACTTAAATAGTAGGCGAGTTCCACCGTGTTGAGCAACACGAACGAACAGTATAGAGGAGAGTTGACTTATTTAAATGAGAATAAAATGAGTTAACATACTCAATTTCTTTATATACATACATACACATATGCATACATATGCACTACTCACGGGTAACCTCTATATACTGTTGTACAAGTAAAAGAATCTATAAAAATGATTAGAATACAATATTATTAATTAAGTTATTTTTGTAATTTATAAAAGTGGCAGACAATAAGCACTAATTAAAACAATATTAAATGGAATATCTATTGGAAAAAATTGTTAATAAGTTTATTGGTTGAACCAGCTCAGGTGTTTCAAAAATTATTTCGTTTCAAATTAAGCTTTTAACTAAGCTTAAATTATTAAATTATAACAGAATTTTTATTTATCTCTCGATCGAGAACAATCTCACACATTTTGCTTTGTACTAAAAGACAGGTAGTAAGTAATATCATGAACACCACTGTACGGCTATGTTAATATGTACATTGTAAGCATTAATAAAAATGTTTGATAATTGTGAATGTGCCATTCTATAATAGCCTGAAGTTCGATCTCTCATGAGAGCGTAAATATTTAAATTTTTTCTTATTTTTGTTTGCCAATTCATACCATAACTTCTTTGTATGGTCTCTCATGCACTCTTTTTTTTATTATTACAGATAATTAGAGAACGCTTACCAGATTATCCCGTTCGCAATACTTTTGTATGGAACACATCGCCAGGCGCTCTCCTAACGCTTCCAACATTTGCTGATAGCTCTAGGTAAGCTCCAGTATAAACATTACTTTTGTTAAAATAAAAACTTAATCACAAAACTTTGTTGTTGGTTTTTTTTTCTTATTTTCTTAGGTATATGCCATTTTTATTGGACTCTATGGGTGTTGAACCGCGACATAATTATACAGCTGTCATTTATGTTCAAATTGGTTCAATATTGGGGCCAAATACCGCGTTATACAAATTAATCAAAACGATTTCAAAAAGTCAATTCGTAGATAGAGTAAGATAAATAAATATATAAAATTCCAAGTAACCCAAGTATTTACAATAATGATTTATCCTATTAAATGAATTTATAGATTTTGGTACTTTGGGCGGCAGATCGTCCAATTCCGTCGAAGAAAAGATGGCCAACAACCTATCATATACCATTCCACATAATAACTTTAAGTGGCTTAACTATTGGAAAATCGCTCCATTTAATGAAGAATGATGCTAGTGAAAAGTTCTTTAATGGTACCATTCCAGCCGCGAGAGCAGCACTTAATCATAAAGATTCCAAGCACGTTAAGGAGGAAACTTTTGATATATTCGATGAGCGCCCAAGCATATCACAACGCTTTTATCCATATCCCGAAATACAAACAGATGCGGTACTCTCATTGGATGAGGATTCCATACTCAATACGGACGAATTGGACTTTGCATATACCGTTTGGCGTGATTTCCCAGATCGTATTGTTGGTTATCCAGCGCGTGCTCATTTTTGGGACGATTCAAAAGTTAGTATTTTTCTTTGGTTGATATCTTGAGAATAATTGAACTGTACTCCTTTGTTTAATTTTTTTTTAATTACAGAACGCCTGGGGCTACACTTCAAAGTGGACTAACTACTATTCAATAGTTTTGACTGGTGCCGCTTTCTATCATCGATACTATAATTATTTGTACACTAATTGGTTATCGTTATTGCTTCTTAAGACTGTGCAACAATCATCCAATTGTGAAGATATACTCATGAATTTACTAGTATCGCATGTAACGAGAAAACCACCGATTAAGGTAACGCAACGCAAGGGTTACAAGGACCGTGAGACTGGACACTCACCATGGAATGATCCGGATCATTTCATTCAGCGACAAAGTTGCCTCAATACATTCGCTGCAGTTTTTGGGTGAGTAAACTACACATACACACATATGTATAAGTATGTACATAGATAAAAAGAAGACTAATACATTTTTTCTTATTTCGTAGCTATATGCCACTGATACGTTCAAATTTACGTCTTGACCCGGTATTGTATCGAGATCCAGTGTCTAATTTACGCAAAAAGTATCGACAAATTGAATTGGTTGGAAGCTAGCACTACATAAGCACAAGCTATAGAATAAAGCTTAACTAAATTGTGTTTATCAGCCACAAAATATACATAATTGTATTCAAAATACAAATGGAATGCCATAAAAGTAGTTTACAGGTTTACAGATCAAATGTATTTATTGCAATAATAGACGTGGAGTTAAAAGTTATATAGCTTGCAACTCAATAAATATGATAGTTATACTGTACGCAATTGTAATTATCACCAGGTTTAATGAAACACAAATGTATGTATGTAGATTGTGTACTACCAAAAAAAAAAAAAAAAAGCGTCACAACTATTTATATAAATTAATAAGAAGTTATTTGTATATGTAAAATGCCATTTATGATAAGTCACAGCCACAATAATTTAGATTCTGTAATTATATTTATAAGATGTTATAAGTTAACAAATAATGATGTTGATGATGACATGACATGATGGTGATTATTTTAGGTCGCTATTTTTACAATATAAAAACTGAAATAGTTTATGATATTTAGTTAAATTTTTTAATGTATATAAGAAACATTATATAGATACATATATATATGTGTGTATATAGGCCATGTATACATATATGTATATATATGAAAGTGTATAAATAAAATTTTAAAATATAACATTTGCTTTTGCTCGTTTGTGTTAAAACTTATTCTAAGCGATGCATTGTAGAAAAGGGAGATTGATTGTAATTAAAAAAAAAAAAAATAATAATAATAATAATAAAAGTGAAAATATTTAAAATTAAGAGGCGAAAATCAATATTCTCTTCAACTGGAGCTTAAACATGATCATGCCGAAATACACATAATTGAAATGAAAAGCTATATAGAGCCATGCTCTGGATATCGACTAAAATTCATATGAAAGTTCAATTTGAAGTGAAATCAATTCATTTTGATTTCTTTAAGTCAAATTCGAAATCTAGAGTATGACTGACTGTTTTATTTATTCTAATTGATTTTCAATCATCATATCATATTCACGTATAATCAGTTTTGACTGAAAAGATAGGAGCTGTGCATAGCAGGGAATATGGTCAGGTGGTGAACTTCACTATTTGCTTCATTAAAGGCATCAATGCTACAATTAAATTTTACACAATGTGTTTTTCAATTCGAACATAAAATAATCATAGATATACCAAATGTTTTTTCTGGTCATTGTTCAATTGCGTTAATTAATTTTTAGGAATAATTCAGACTATATATGTAATTTTTGGGAAAGTGAAAAATGTGTAACAACAGTCTGAGCGGTGAATTTCCACCATAGCTATTTCGAAAAACCTTTTTTATAATTTTTGCGCATAATAATTATATATAAATATTATTTAGCTGGAGAAGTAAAAACAAGGTTCGTCTTCAATTTTAATCTTTGAGAAGATGAATTTGGATATTATTAACATATATGCTCAAATCGGCAATTATAATTTCAAAAATTTTGAGAGTTAGGGTCGTTCTACATTTAATTAACCAACGAAATTTATTTTTGGTCGATCAGAAAAATATTATTCGAAAGTCATTTCGAAAAATTGTCAGTTGGGCTGTTCTACTTTTTATAAATTATATGTGACCATACGAAGAAAATGGGAAAACGGTATAAAAAACATCGTCCCTATATCCAGACCACATTGCGTTTTTTATTCTACCTGTGGCACTATATCGAAACAAGGAGTTCTAAAAAAGCACTTTGCTCGATGAAAGGGCAGGACCTATTGAAATCGGATGAAAACCACACTCACTGCCATATAAGGGTAAGCTTCAAGCATAATAAAGTTTAATATCAGAGATCATGTATACATATGAATAAATATAAGTATGTATATGCGATACATGCGAACAATAGATTTAATAGGCAACATATTAAGTTCATATCTGTACCATGGTGGTGGTCATAGCCACTATTGACAATAATAACGAATAACAAAGAATTGGATATTAATGTGTTCTGCATTTACGTACATATGTTCGTAACATATATATGAATTTACACGTAGTATGCATAACAATGACGGTGACAGAATTTCATGTTCATCTATATAATGGGCGCATATATGTATATTGAAAAAGTGAAAATACATAGATCTACATATATGTATGTAAAGGCGCATTTATATAAGTGTATGTACATACCACGTATTAGTAGGTATGTTTTTTTTTATAAATAATTGCTCTGCATAAATATTCTATTGTATAAGTATATAAAAATATCAGAACTTCATCCACCATCAATGAGCAAAATGAGTTTTAGTATTTAAATATAATTCCAAGTTGAAACACAAAGCTAAATTTGTTAGCTCCTTTTTTATCGTAAATGTGTGATACAATTGTGGCTAATAATATTATGTTTATGTAAAATCAAAAAAATATTTATTCAACGGCTACGAAATGCAAGTTCACCGACTTTCGATTTTTCACTTATTATTACTCTTCCAGCTATTTTGCAGTAATGGTCAGCAAGCAAATATTTTACTCGATCAGGGCTCTATTGTGGGGGTATGTACATACAAACATACATATACATATACACATGGAAAACATTTGCATAAGTTTCCTTAATGATATTTTAGCTAAAAATATTTCCGGATACTTCTCGGACCGCCGTTTACGCGTTCCTCGGAGTGCCATATGCGGAACCTCCCGTCGCCGAGCTACGTTTTGCGGTAATATAAATAGTTAATAACTTTCACACACAAGTATACAAATATTAATTATATATTATACCAACTCACCATAATTATATAAGTATATATGTATATTAATTTATATTCAAGTGTTTGTATTTGAAGGTGCTCGTATACACATATACATATGTACTCGTATATTCGGTGATCACTTGACCATTCAGTTTTTCAATTATTTAATTTTCAATTTTCGTATAATTATGGGATTTTCCATACATACTTACAAGCTACAAACATACAAAATTGTTTTATAATACCTTTGATGAAAATTAAGGGAGAAGATCGTTATAATCAAAAATGTTAATATACGATGTGTGTTCAAAGGGAAAGGTGAATTTTGAATTTTAAATTTTTTTAACAAGTACTTATTTATTCATCAACATCTATTTTGTCGCCTTTAAAGTAACCGCCATCGGATATAATACACTTGTGCCAACGCTTTTTCCAATCCTCGAAGCACCTCTGAAATGCGCTTTTCGGTATGGTCATCAGTTCTTTCTTAGATTCTGAATTGTGGCAAAACGCTTTCCTTTCATTGATGATTACGGTTTTGTTTTTGGCCAAAAAATCCCGAATAAGCATTGATGTGTGTGCTGGTGCATTATCGTGATGCACAATGCCCAATTTGTGTTTCCACAATTCTGATCGTTTCAGCTGTTTGAGCTTCACGCAAATGATGCATAACTTCTTTGTAGTATTCCTTATTAACTGTACGACCTTTTGGCAGGAACTCATGATGCACCACACCAATGTAATCAAAGAAAGCAGTAAGCAAAACCTTCACCTTTTCCTTTGAACACACCTCGTAGTTAATGAAGAAAAGTCTGTCTAAATTCGTTGGATTCACATACTTTAACTTTTGACGAACACTTATTATATACGCACATATGTACAAACTCATATGTCATACTTCTGTTTCGATAGAAGCGAACAGTAGCGTACTCGTATCTATTAAAGTGTTGCAACGGAACTATGTACTTGTTTTTATTCTAATTTTTATGTTCTATGTATATATTTAAGCCTCCTGTTGCACATAAAGGCTGGAATAGAACCTTATTGGCTAGAAGCTTGCGACCGCTTTGTCCACAGCCCCCGAATTCAATCCTTGATGAAATAGTGGATGGGACCTTACCACGATCCTCTGTAGTAGATGAGGATTGTTTATACCTGAATATATGGGTTTCCGAAGTAAGTGTTGCAATAGTGAATCTCTTACTATTCTGAGTTATCGAATCGTTTAATACAATTATATTCATTGAAAAAAAATCCTGTCAAATTTACACCTAAATATTTTCGTATTAATTTCCGCTTTCAGACTGCAAATACTAGGAAGAAAGCTGTTTTGGTTCTAATCACCGGCGAGGAAATGATTTATGATTGGTCTCAAAATCGTTTATCCGGTGTAGATTTAGCGTTGGAGAATGTTCTTGTGGTTTCCATACAGTATCGCAATAACATTTTCGGTTGGCTGGCTATGGATGATGATGCGCTGGCAGGTAATTTGGGATTGCAAGATCAACGTCTTGCCCTTCTTTGGATTCAACATAATATTCAACATTTTGGTGGCGATCCAAATCAAATAATTTTATTAGGACACGGTACAGGTGGCGCACCATGCGCTTTGGCTCACATACTTTTGAAATCATTTGGCGAGCAGAATTTTATTACCAAATTAATTTTAATGTCTGGTGGAGATTTCTCAGCAATATTAAGAACTGGACAATCAGTGAAGGATGCTTCAAATATGTTGGTGTTCAAATTGGGTTGCCAATTCGAGAAACCGAGTCATAAAATAGCACATTGTTTGAGACAAAAGAGCATTAGCGATTTGCTGAATGCCTTCGAGAGCATATACGATCACCGCAATGGCACCTTTCAAATTGGACCTATTTTGCCAGCGTCTTACGATGATTTACTAAGAAATCAGACAATTTCGATGAAGGTGCCCTCCATACTTATGGGTATCACTTCAAACGAGGGCTCATTTTTGGAACAACGTTGGTTAAACTTAGCACGCGAAGGCTATCGATCGATTCGTGATTATGTGGATTACACTGTGGTACCAAGTATTCTACGAAGATTTAAAGAGCAAATGAGAGAGAAAGTGAGATTTGCTATTAATTGGTTTTATTTTAGTGGAGAAGCTAATGAAAGTGTGAAACACTTGCTCTTCTCTATGCAACGTCTTATATCCGAGTTTTCCTTCGAGGTGCCATTCTATCGGCTATTGAATATTTTAACCACAAAAGATCATAGCACCACAATGCCAGTGTTTGCTTATGTATTTGATATCACAAAATCAATGGACATGCGTGGAAAAGTAAATTTATTCGGAGGCGCATCCCACTCTTCCGATCTACTTTTGCTACTCGGACCTAGCATGTTCCAGCAGGTATCCAGACGGCGCCTGTCAATGGAGGAGGATCATATTTCTCGAAATTTTAGAAGAGTTATAATAAGCTTCATTAAAAGTGAAAGAGATACATACACTCTGTACTTCAAATCTAACGAATGGCTACCTTATACGAAGGAAAACCAATTTATTTGTAGCTTTAATGAAGCGGAAAATGAAATCTATTCGGATATGAAAGGGTATTATTATTCGGATTTTTTAAAAAACACAGACGAAATCGATAAAATCTTACAAAATAATGATGCAATTGAAAATGGTTTGCCCAGAGCCAACAGAAAATATAGGGGACGAAACAATGATGATCAACGGAGATTCTACAAAAGAAATCAAACCGGTCATGGTTATGTCATGCATTTGAAGAGAATTTACCACTTCTGGCAGATTTTTATAGAAAACATTCCGTTTTACGGCTACGAAAATGATTACGATAATATCAATGCTCCCTTAGGCCAACAAACACTTTTAAAGGAGGCCACGGCTGATGCAGCTCGATATCGAAAGGGGTTCTTTGCACTAATTATACTTATTGTATTCCTGTTGGGCATTTTAGCAACTTGCGTTTATATACTGCATAGGGATCAAATACGTGAGCGCAGGCATAACTCCGTTTTACGCTTATGACGAAGGTGGATACAGAAACCAATATGGTTTCAAAAGACGTCTCATGCATCAGTTGTTGAAAACAACAACAGCTTCAAATCTGAAAACTTTTCTTTTGGTGAAATCATATCACCAGTAAGAAAAAGTTCTAAACGAAAAAATGAAACGAACGAAAACAAAATTGAAACACGTCACAAAAGAGAGCTCACAAGAAATAATGATGAGCAAAATAAACCTCAATATACGGTTAAACATTGGCAATATGAACTCACTTGCGATAAGTTTTGATTTGTTAATTTAACCTTAAATGAGATGTAAATTAGTGATGCCGCGATCGAAGTCTCCATCTAGAAACAAATACAAACAAATACCGTGGGGTGGTCAGGGCAATATTTTAACAAAAGTATTTTACTTTTTTATTTTTTACTCTTGCTTGTGTGTACATATTATATAAATTCTTAATGGGAAAAGTTAAAAACTAAATATTAACAGTATTTTCAAAACCTTACTACAATTGTTACTTTTTGATTTGAAAACCTGGATAAACGGAGTAAAACCGAAAGTGAAATGTGTAAGTACAAAGAGCTGGGCAGTGGCCCGAAAATACCCGAAATTTTATATGAAAATGCTACGGCTTTTCAAAGGTTTCAGGACTTTCATCAACGAGAGAACCTTTATTTGTCGAAGTTGAAGCTATGAGGGAGTTTCGGTACAAAGTGCTCGTTTAAAGGGCAACAGTTGTTCTAAAGGCTGAACTATTCAAATACGGCGCCAAAAACTAAAAACGTGCCTATCAATTGCTATCCAAATATAGTTTGTCCAACTCACAAGAAGTGGGATATTTTTCCTCATAATTCCGCTCTATATCTTATATAGCGTACTGTGTTAATGACAATAGAAAATTGTCAACGAATTTATTGGAGAAGACTCGAAAGTAAAGCTTCGACAATTAGTCTTCGTTGGCTTTAAAACTGCCTTCGACGGGGACAAATAGCGTTTGTTCTACGTCGCTATGTCTGTATTTGCTTTTCATGCGATATTCATATTGATTTACCAACAAATGACATTGAAAAATAGCAGATGCTTTGATACATTGAGATGCGTCTTTGAGCCGTGTGGTATTGAATAAGATTCCAGCCAAGGTTACTCCCTCTCTCCTTTAAGGCTGTCAATTATATTAATATCCTTGGCCAACTAATAATTCTGGATTCGTCAACACTTGCGGGTCTTGGATCTCACTTGACACTCACTTTATCGTAGTAATTTCATCTAACACCAATAATAATGTTAGTCTTGAAATTCAACGCAGAATCAATCGTGCCTACCTGTCTACAGATAATACTTTGGACTAAGCAGGCAGCAGAAAAGTAAAAAAATTTCCTTGGCGAACAAAATGCAGACTCTCTTTGGACTCTAGTGCTGTGGGTTCTGCCTAATGGTGCTGAAACATGAACGATGTTATCCGACAAGACGTATTCCATTAAAAGGCCAAGAACCAAGAAGAATAATCTTCGTTTTCTTAACTAATCATTTATAAAATAAAGCAACTGTTTTTTCTCTATAAGTTTTCTATTCACTCTCTTTGGACTCTAGTGCTGTGGGTTCTGCCTAATGGTGCTGAAACATGAACGATGTTATCCGACAAGACGTATTCCATTAAAAGGCCAAGAACCAAGAAGAATAATCTTCGTTTTCTTAACTAATCATTTATAAAATAAAGCAACTGTTTTTTCTCTATAAGTTTTCTATTCAATTTTATATATATATATATATATATGTACATACATGAGCATTTACTATCTTATTAATTATAATCTTCATATAAAATTTATATAAATTATATTTGTATATATATATATATAGGTAATTAGTTTACTTGTAGTACATTTAAAAAATTTAAATTCTTCTAAAATCTCACCGCTTCTTTGAAATCTTAACTATAATTTTTATACAAAAATGCATATATTTTTTACATTTATTGTACATATTCGCACATATATATATATATAAGTACATATGTATGTATATCTTTATTTTCGATGTGCGTACTTTCTTGTTGAAAACCGAACACAATTTTACACTTTTACATAATATTTATTATATAATATTATATTTTATGAATGTTTATAGGTATATTTGTATGTTTACATAGAGCCATTTGTTTCAACTTGTAGGTATCATAGCCTCATGAGAAGTTGTACTTACGAGACTAATCGTGATAATTGATAATTGGCTAAGTTTATTACATAATTAAAAATTTGTCTAAAATTTGCTAAAATAAGTGCCTTTAGTTTTGAAAAAAAAAAAAACAAACAAACGAACAAACAAACAAACAACAACTTTATTTATTCACATACATACTCATATGTCATCTACTTGTATATCCAATAAAAAGAAGAATATTCTCAGACGCTTGATATTCTTTAACCACACTAATTAACAAATTTAGAAAGTGAATTCGTCCAGTTGATGTTTCGATTATTAAATCACAACGCCTAAGCCTACCTCCAAAGAGCAGCTCACATAGAAATCTATTTTATTTTTTTTACTTCACACTACTATTAAATATGATTTACTAAAAAACGAAAACACCCTCAAAGGGGCCTGCAAGTGGATATATGCAAGTATGTATGTTTGAAGGTAAAGTTTAGTGCCACTATTATTGCCTACATTGTCTAAGTTGTTTATTCCGAGAGATTCAATGTCTGCGTACATGCAAAGACAAATGGTCAGAACGGCTGAAGGAACGAGTGCAGAGTTGGCAGCGAAAAGGTTTAACGCCGGTATGTTTTCGGTAGTGACGTGTCAATTCATCCGATCTTGCAAATCGCCATACACAACCTTCCCAGTCACAAACATATGGCTTCTCACCTATTTTATGAAATATGTGAAATATTGATTTAAGTGAGTTTTAAATATTACTTCGGCAAAAAAGTAGAGATTAGTGACCGGAGTTGTACGAAACTTACCTGTGTGGGTGCGTTTGTGCGCCTTAAGATGAGAACTCTTTGTGTAAACTTTATCACAACCTTCAGTGTCACATTTGTGCACTTTACGATTTTTTGAGAGATCACTAAAGCCAATGGTATTAAAACTTTCTGTCGCTCCCTCACAACTACCATACATGCTGCCGCTGCCTCCTCTCAATACCATACTGCTAAATGCGTTTTTGCGACTATCAGCTTGAGATGAACCTTGGTAGTTTGTATGTGGCATTGTTTGATGCAAACTACTGGATTGAACTGCCGAAGACATTATCTTCCATGGTGATACCGTATTGGAACTAGCAGGTGTTTGTGTTAATTTACCATATGTGGTTGCAATATTTGACGGAGCTGATGGTAGTATCGTATTGTCGGCGCCCCAAATTCTCGAGCTAAATGATGATGGCCGCCGATCCGTTGTATATTTATACGAGTTTTTGAAAAGGCTCAGAAAACTAAATTTTCGATCATAGTCTTGCATAAGCGATCGTTGAGTTACAGCGACACCTGGATTGCAAAATGGCGCTTCGGCAGCGGATGATAGCGCAGGTGATGTGGAGGAAGTCGTTATCAAACCACCAGTACTTCGATGAGGTTGGGAAGCTGCTTGATTAAAGCTTTGGTTGAAATTGCCACTACTACTTATACTGTGATTGCTGCTGCTTGAGAATGTGCTGCTTTTACAGCTGGCCTCTTCTTTTATACGTCGATACGGTAGAAAGAATGATGAAGTTGTTAAAAGTGGTGGTATAGGAAACTTCGAAACCGCTGATGAGAATGGCGACGAGTATTGTCGTGCGGATTGTAATTGCGTGGACGTGGTGAAGGAAGACGAGGAACTCGATATGGAGGTGGTAAAACGATCCTGGTTGTAATTGTGGTTATAACCGTTGCCGCTTTTAGTGCTCTTATTATTTCCGCAAGTGCTACTGAGTACGTAGGTGTTGTAAGTGTTATCTTTACCATCATTTTGTTTACTTCCAAACAGTTTGCTGTTTGTTGATTGAGATCCTAAAAAGAATAGAATAAATTTATTTTAAAAATACATACATACAAATGGCCTTCGAAAAAATGTGTGACAGGCATATTAGTAAAGCGTTTTCGGACAATTGACAATGTCTTATTGCAAATAAATTCTTTTGAACCTGAATCGTTGGAAGGTGGCTTACGGGAAAAAGGCCAAACATTCTACGAGAAAATGAGAAACTGATAGCTGCATGCATCAGCTTTTCAAGTGAAGGATGGTATGCCTTACTATCTTTGTTTCAGAGCGTTTTGCTCAATTCATAAAAATGGCAGTCCCACAGTCCGAGTCAATTATCGTTGGAAGTTCGTGTCTAGTATATAGATTCTATATAGTTTCCGAACAATAGTAAACCGCCACCATAGTTTTGATTGAATCATATCAGTTTCCAACCAGTCTACCAACAAGTGCTACTTCGGACTAAGTAGGCTTGTCCTTTCTCGACGAGAGACCAGCCGTTATTAATGGCTCAGTGTGCCCTTCATTCTACTTATATATGGATGAGATGGCATTATATATTTTCGAAAGAAAACTTATATTTATGGCACTTTTCGGTTCAGCGTCGGCCAATACCACCGTGTTGTCCGGATGACGGTGAACACTCCAGCTTTTGAAGTTTTCGCTGCCATACCCGCTGGAGAAAGCAGAGTGAGACCTTCAATCCAATTGACGTACCGTTCGTAAAAAAATTTGTCTTTTTTTTGGAATTTTCGAATTTGGTACTTTAATACAAGTTTGGTGCCAACTTCGCTTCTTTCTACTTTGATTTTTAGCATATCAAAATGATTGTCATTAATAACTGAAATTCAATCACGTTCTCTGTGATGTCTACAAAAAAGATGATGGTTAAAATCAATATTTTACGTGACTGCTTCATAACTTGCTGCAAAGCTTATAGTTGTAAGAATTCCTCTTAAAAGACAATACCATTATGACTTAAAGAACGTCAGCCGACAAGTTCTGAAATGAAAATTCAGCTGCAGTCAAACGTAATGTAAATAAACGAACACGTTTGATGGAAATTTTTTTGGATGACATCAAAGAAAGCCCCTGGTAATATGAAACTCATTGCTCCTTCTAAGAGCGATTTACGATCCTCATCAATATCGTTTTTACTACTCGCTAGAGGAAGTATTGAAGTATATTTTCTGAGGCGATAGTAATTCAGTCTTGCATCCTCTGAGACTATCTTTCGCTGATAAATATAGCAATTTTTGTTCAAGATTCTCCTCCGCTTTGTGGTGTATACACGACTGGGGCCTTAAGTCGTTCTCCGAACGGTTGGAGGATTTTTGTGTAAGAAACTTTCATTTTCATCACTAAAACCTATGAGATTACTTGCGAAAAGCATGTGAAAGAAACTTTTTCTATAACTTGATGGATCTTGGACGTAAATCCATGACCGTAGTAGCACGCACTGCTACCCACTGGGCTAAAGCGTTTTATAGGAAACGGAAGAAAAGTGCTAGTTGTTTTACTGTTTTTCTGTATTTCGTCACACATATGTATCTAATTGGGCAGATCATTAGAAACCAATATATGCAATAGTAGTCACTGACGTCAGCACCCCATTTTCCTCAAGCGCATATAAACTACATGAATTGCGATTAGGCTTCTCAGCATTTTGATGATGCGCAGATTTTTAAGCGGCGCGAACGATTTAATGAAAATCTGTGTATATTTAAACATCAACATCGGTAGCAGTAGAGTTGATGATAACGATGGAGGTAAAAATATTTGGAACTGATGGTAGTAAACAGGCGGTTAGTTGACTGGTACCATAAAAAGTGAATGTTGCCCCCGAGTAGTTCGCTGTTGTTTTGCTCGATTAAAACATGGTGAAGCGCATTAACAAAAACAACAAAGACTAAACAAATCGACATGGAAGCACGAAAAAAGAAGTACAAATAAAAATGTAAAATACAAAAACGCGTCTTCAAGTGGCACAGTCATAAAACCCATAAACTGCTCATTTGACTTGGCGTGTGAAATGGTTAGCAGAAGCAGCAGCAGAAGCAGAAGCAACAACACAATGTTGGCAGGTGGGCAGGGTGAATCGAGCAACAGGCAGTCGTCGTCGTAAGTGGAGAGTGGCAAATGGCATACGGCAAACGACAAACAAGCTTCGAAGTAGTCAGGAAATGAAGCAACGCGCCACAAATATGCATCGCACAAGTGAATGCATGCCGCAAGTGGCAAGTGTGGCAAATGCGCGCCACGTACATACATACATATGCACAACGCGGTTACGATGCTTCGATCGCCTTTCAACTGTGCTCAGCAATAATTATGATGAACTGAGTAAGTGCCTATGGATGCGACTACATACATATGTAGATACACTCATATATGTATGTACATATGTGCATAGATCGCCGGCATATTGATGCACAAGTGCGACAATGATGACCAAAACCGATGAGACCAAAGGCCGGAACGAGTGCGGTGTTACAGGTAAGCAATGACTGTGGAAGAAACAGTCGTCAACGAATATGATTGTGCATAAAGGGTGACTCGAGTGAGCGATAAAATGCTCCGTCTATTCTGAACATTACCGAGGACCAACTAACTACCAAGGGCGCTGACAATAAAACCAATGCGTGTATAGTTCCACAATTGCGAAAATATTTGTGAACTTTAAACAAATAACACTCAGAGACACCAATATAAGTATACTTGTATATGCATATATATATATATATATATACATATAATTTAAACGCTGAAGCGATTTTTCGGCTGAGCTCCTCCACCAATTTGTGGTTTTGTGTCTTGATATTTTTCCCAACACATCTAGGGACGTACAGTTTATTGTAACAAGCCCTGTAGGAGCTTTTGTTTCATTTGAGAAATATATTCGGAGGACTTGATATCCATTGCGACCGCAATTAGAACGTCGTCGAACCTGGACTCGGGCCCTGGCCTTCCGAATGGTGGTACGCAATACAAACCACTCGGCTATTGCGGCCGCACGAATATGCCTAGGTTAATAATTGGTGTTGAGGTTTATACAAACAATTGAGGGACCGACTTTCCAAGCTTTCTCCGTACGGCTGATGGATTTTTATCAGAAATACACTCCCTGCCAAAGGGCGACAGCAACTTGAAAATTGTTGATCTGGTCAGGATTCGAACCTACGGTAGCTAGCCGGTGCTAACTACACGGCTACTGCGGCCGCCAATAGCTAATTGACCCGCTAAAAACTTGGCATCCTCGAAAAAGACAAATACAGGCGAGAAGCCTTTCTGAATCACCCTATTTTATAAATAAATACATACATACCTACATATGGGCGTCTGTATATGTAGGCGCTGGGTCGTGAAACGCACTACGCGCTGCGCAATACCAGCGCACAGCTGCTATGTGTGAACCATACATTCATTGCGGAAAAGTTGAGGAAAAAAAAAAACGGTGTAATAAATTACGAAAGTAGTTGATAGGGTTTAATGTGTGTTTGCTGTGCGATTGAAAATAATTGGCAGTTCGAAGCCGTTGCAACAAAATGTGAGCGCGATCGCGTAAACGCGTTAATTGTAAGCTCTGTTTGCTACTCTGCTAGACACAGCGGCAGATAGGCGGCTAACACTTGGAAACAATATATTCATACATCTGCAGACATGCATACTTATACATGCGTGTGTGTGTGATTTTTGCTAACTGTTCAATCTAAATCTACGGAGGGGTCTACTAGTTTTTATAAGAGCATTGCACCTGCGTCTACTTCTACATATGTATATATGTATGTATGTATGTGCTATATGCGCGAGTATGGTTGCGTAGTTATTAATATACAAGTATATATGTATGCAAGTACATTTGAATGGTAGAAATGTTTGTGAGTTTAAATGTAGCAAACCTATTTGACCTTTGATTATCAGGGCTTTCATTCGTAAACTATTAACATACATATAAGCGGAAGATATCGTACTTATGAAAGAGAAATAGAGTTGGTGCAGAGAATCTAGGTTTTATTTATCCATTTTTTTTTAATGGAAGTGTAAAAGTGCAATCAAATTAATGTGTCGACTATTTTACTTCCGAGAAGAATTAAAAATTTGCAAAATGAAATTAATCAAAACTGATTTAGGACTATTGAAATAGTCCGAAAATAAAAGTCATACCAAAAATGTTTGCTTTGAATTTTCTGAGATTACATTATTGATTTCTTAGTATACCTCCCTCGGGAAGATTGGCCAATGAGTGTTCTTCTTTTAGAGTTATTAGCACCGTTACATGGTGCAATTCTTTTAATAATTTTTTTTTATTATATTTTGTTTTAGTTCAGTGCGTCGACACACACTTTTGTTTTGGTTTTCTATTTTATGCACCAAAGTTTTGCAAAGAAATCGTAATATTCATCTTTTCCTCACCTGCGTGTGCCTTATCATTCGTTGGCGTAAAGAGATCGGCGGCAGTAAGGTATGGAACTCCGAGCGTTGGCTGATGCCATGGTAATAGTCGCCGTGGGAAATAACAAAATCATGGACTTGAGCATAGTGAAATGTTTTTCGTATTTGGGCGGACTGTCATCAATTTAAGCTCTCGAAAAGTTACATACTCGTCCACACATATACTCGTACAATTCGCATTTGTTTTATGCACTTTACTTGGTTGTACAAGTACTTTCGTGACGCTATACATTCGTTTAACTTCATACATACATACATACTTGTACATACATGCTCGTAAATATATGTATACTTCTAGGTGCATTTAAAGTGATGTTATGTGTAGCTTATATTTCGCCAAAGTCTGGGGCAATGGCGTGGTTGTTGTGTTTTCATAAGGATGTAAACGCTGCCAAATTTGGTGGCACAATCAAAAGAGTAAAAATTGTAGTAAATGCAGATTAAAGTCGAAACAGCACCTGCTTTTGATTACTGCATCTGTCAGTGTTCATAATATGTATATATGTAGGTACGTATATATATATATATATACATATATTTAAAATTGGCAATTTATAGTGGCTTAAGAGATTTTTAGCCGAGAGTCTTGATAATTTTCCCACTAATTTAGGAACCGTCAGCATCGAAAGAGTTATTTTAATGATCCTTTAAGAAGAGCAAACGATTCTTCGTTGCACAAATGTAGGCTTGAAACTGGGTTGCTCTATGTGAAGGCGCTTAATAATTCGAGTCTATGGATTTTAATAAATCCGTTGGTAAATGTTATATATATACTTCATGTGATATAGCCCAGTACCAGTTAAAGCAAAAAACTATTGCAGTATCATTGTGATCAACTGTCACAAAAAAAAAACCTTTTGATGATTTTCTCACAGTCTGGTTGGCTGGCACCACAATACACACTCTTGTGAAAATGTTCATAGGTAAAAATACAAATTTATAGACAAATTCTGTAACTCTCATATTTTGATTGTATGGTAGATCGTTAGGCCTGATGCATACCATAAACCCTGTCCGAACAACAACAATGGGAAAGTCTTTTTGTACACAACCCAGGTTATGCCACGTGGAGTAGTAGTAAAGAGTTGAAAAACTTAGTGCTCAAATTGATTCGCATCTAATTTCAACGCAGTCACACTCGGCTGTCTTTCGTATAACGGTAATTTTGAAGGGTACGAAAATCGCGATAATTATTGTAATCAAATGTGCAATTAAATTCATATTTATTAGGTTAGGTTATGAGGGAAGGAAAAAAGTTCATGTAACTGAGACAACATTTACCTTTGGGTCAAGAAGTTTTTCTCAGAAACTACTGAACAGGTTCCGATTATTTTCGATACTTATAATTCACATGAATTTGATATGGGGTCGAGAGGGCAACAACTACACCTGAAATTAAATTAAGCCACTTTGTCTTTATCGCAAAATTATTACTCCTAATACAGTCATTCATTTGAATTACCGACGGTGTTGGATGTCAAGCGAAACTACGGTTAGCTACGTAGGTTAATTTATCACAGATGTGGCTGCTTACTCGTAAATATATGCATTCACGTTAACATAAGCCTAAGACAGACATACACACATACATGCATACACCTGTCCTCATGTATACTTGTATATGCATTATTTGTTTATGGGCAGTGGCATCAGCTTAACACTGTGAAATCGATCAATTAAGTCGTTTTTGTGCCAATCAGTTCCGCCGCTCGTTCCAAGCCTCCGGTTGCTATCTAACATCTATGTAAACATTAAGCGACGTGCGAATCGCTTAGCTTAGCAATTGTGTTCGAGACTACTCGATTGACCAATAAAAGATCACCGCCACTGATTAGTTGCACTGGGCGTTTCAGTTTTTTCTTTACATAGGATAATATACAAACATAGATATTTACTCATAAGTGCAAATGTTATGAGACACACAATCTGTATACAGCAAAAAGGGAGCTTGACTTGCAAAAGTCTCTAAAGGCAAATGTAAAAAATTAACACAACTACAGTTACAATGTTAATTTTAATCAGAGTTTTCATGTCCTCATCCTGGTCATGGCTATGGTCACACATATTATTTTTGTCTCAGTAAAATCGACTCCTTATTGAATGCTTGTAAAAGACATATTTATGTATAAATAGATTGAGTAATTTAGTTTTATGGCTTCTCATACAGTAGAACCCTGGTACAAGTCTTGCCGCAGCATTGCTAACCGTGGTACATACATACATGCTGAGATGGGGATATCTTGATTCTCGGTCACATTGCCGACCTAGCCTGGATTTATGTTATATGTTCCTATTAATGACGAACATTGGAGCCTTGTTGTCAAATAGTTTACATCCGGTGACGAGGGATATCCAATCATAAGATGCCTGAACACTTTTGAATCGCTTTAATACGATTTATATAATTTATACAATTAATGGCTTCGCATTTCGTCACTCTCATGTTAGCTGCTTTCAGCCTGAACTAATTTCGCTAAGTCCTGTTCAGAACAACATCAAAAATTTTTTAAAAAAATTCTAATTCTCTCGACAGGGAATGTCAACTTCTCCGAAAGCTGCGCAAAATAATTCATCAGCCTTTCGGAGGTGTCTTAGAAAAAAAACGGCACATTTCTCAACTTAATGGAAAATCATCACGACGGGCACCTCAAATCGAAGTAGGGATGCTGCGGAAGATCACTTCGGTGGCTATAAAGTTCCAGTTACTCGTATGTGAATACATACTATATCCTTGCTTCCTAGCTAATTTTTTGAAAGATACGCAACATAGTTAAATACAAGTATAATAAATTGAAGATTATGACGGATATCCGGAAATGCAAATCTTTATGTATTATCGTATGTAGGTGCTCGGTAAAACTCGTAAATAAAATCAGAACGAGATGCAAACCATAATTGCTCCGTAAAAGTCAAACTAATGCGGATAAGTACAATTGCAGTAGTCGTGTTCCATACCTCTTAATGAAGTACTTATACATGCAGTACATAACTCACATACTGTTACATACATATAAGTATATACATATTTGAATATGAAATGCATTTGAATTTGAAAATGTGGAAAATGTGTAAAATGTTTACACTTCAGCATAAAACTGTTAAACTATTACCTTACTTGCATTTATGTGTATGTCTGTTTTCATACAAGCATGTATTCGTACATACATATGTACATATGTAAGTAAGTAGTTTTGTATGTACATATGTATATTCATATGCCGAGCTTATTCGCACGAATCAAAACTCGCCGCAAAAATATGCGATGGACCCTTGTGTGACTTTGACTGACAGATCGTGCGGCAGCTTGTCAATAGTTGCCACCTGCCGCTTAACCAACCTGAGCTTGGTTGACTTTATACAGTTTGCTAGCGGAGTAGTCCAACAAACTCTTGTCTTGTCTGACCATATGGCTTCTTAAGAGCTCGTCCGGACGATGACGACGCGTCAAAGGGACGTGATCGGGGTTGTTGTTATGAAAATTTACAGAAAATCCGATCGAATCGACACACTTATATACATGCTAACACGTGTGTTCGTCACATTGCGAACTGATGGTCGGCCCAATGTGGTTTTTGCTATTTCTTGTTATTTAATGGTCTCCAACTATCGGACTCTGCGGATCACAAAGTTAATCAGAATCAGAAATTGATCGAAACCGATTAACTGCACCGCGAAAACAATGAATAGTAACGGCTACCAGCGGCTACCAACGGCTACCAACGACAGCGACCACCATCAACCGCTCAGTGTGCAATAACAACTCCCAACAAAGCTTCTCAAGCGCAATCTTTTTAGTGAATTCTTCTGTTTAGCATATGGAATGCTTTTTTAATGTATCGCTACGCTACCTTATACTTGCTACTTAAACAATAATAAAACTACAACAACAATATCAACAATAGCAACAAAAAATTATTGCAATCAAAGTAAAACGCTAATATCAAACAACCATCATTTAGGGAATTTCGCTTTCAACGTATCGTTTTAAACAATAGTTCTGCTTATTTAGGTCTCTGGTGTAACCGATAAGTAGTTAAGTTTATATGTAACTACTTGTAGATAGTGATTTTTATGTTTTTAGAACAATATACAGAGCCATGCGACAAGAGCACCGCCGATGCTGCCATCTTGATACTCCATCCAGTGCTGGTGTTACCGTCATTTCTGATTTGGTACTAACTAGTAACTAGTTGCACATACATACGAGTATATGCATAAATATCCATATAAACATACAAACGAGTTCAGTATCAAAAGAGTTAAAATTGTTGAAAATCTATTAATTTTTACGTATGACATTGTACAAGACATTATCCGAATTTGTTGATCTTGTTAAGCTTAACAAATGCATAAAATCCACCAAACGGACTAAATACTTAAGACCAATGTGCACACACATATATACATATGTACCTTATATGTGCTAGTTTTTGATTATGTACATATACGATGTATACATATACATATAAGTATATATAAGTATATGGGCAAGTGTAAAAGAGAAGATATTTATGGCGTCAATTTTTAGCAAAAGCAAACCTGTGGAAGCCTCAAGGTTTAGTATGAAAAAGCTTTGCATGTTTTATTAATCATATTTATTTTAAGCACAGGGATATGAGTGCAATTGATGTTTTTTTTCTAAAATATGAAAATAATAAAACTGCGATCACATGATAGGTCAGAAATCTACTTATGAAATCATATTCCAAAAATGAGTAAATAAAAGACAGCAAGGAGCCTATTCAGAGGTATGCTATATTTTCTCATAAGAATGGAGGAAGTCCCATTACCTCCAACTCATATGTACTCGAAAAATTGAAAAAGATTATTAAGCATTGCAGCCTTAATGGAAATGTGGGATATCTACTGTTGGGTGGAATTAAATTTGAGAGATCAAAAACAGAAAATTGCATACGGACAACGAAAACATGAATGGCACAAGAGGCCAGGAGATGTGGGAGATATGTATAATGAATAGATACAGGATGATAAAAACATGAATCGTTTTATACTACCTTAAAAAAAATTACCGCCAAAAGACTGCAGAGAAAGATGCTATCACGGTGTCAATTTTCTTCCCGCATTTGTAGAGGCACCGGATATGCGATTATAGCCGATCTTCACTTCAGTTGGAGATCCCATGTGAAGTTAAGTCGCTCTCCATTTAATATTTACTGTCTCTACTACCACCAGCGCCTCCCTCACACGTCGAAAACTTTCAAAACTAGTGAGACCATAAATGTACCGCAAAACCTTTCTTTCTCTCGAAAACTGCAGTTGCTATTCGGCTATTGCTATAAAACGTGAAATGTATAGTATATGATTTTGTTCATCGAAAGAAACTTAGTCCAAAGTAGCATAAGATTGATTTAGATTTTGATGTTAATGATACTCCCTATTCGTTTCGCTTCTTTGGCTGATCTGTCCTCAACAGTTGTACGCTTTCATATGTTAGAGGATTGTTCCATCACAGTTAAGATCCGCAGCTGCAGTCTTGCATGTGCATTTATATATGTGTTCAGAGTTCATACATACATTTACATATATATACGAGTATATGCATGTATGCATAAGTGCATTCATTCACATCTGCATTCATACATAACATTGCGCTGATTTTCCTCTTTAATTAACCAATTTCTGTTTAAGCCCACGCAGATCTAAATAAGTACTGTTGGCATTGTTAGAGTAACTCTTGTTTTTTAATTTTGTCATTCCCAATTCAATATTTTATTCCAATTTGTATGTTTAAACATTGCCATGTGTACATTTGGTACAAAGAAACAACATGTGTGTACATCCGAAGCGAACATGGACGTCTATACAAAATTGATGGGGGTGGGGGAGGGGGGGGGGGCTGTTCCTTCACTGATAATTTATTTAGTAATTTCCGAGGAGGTTCTTTGATTTTTATGGCGATTCAGTAAATCTTTATAGGAACCTATTCGTATTTGAAATAATCTCCTGGCATCAGATTCGTGTTCTTCACATATACATACATACATGCGTTTAGCTATATACATAAGTATTTACAGTTTACAATTTACTAGATCGTTTGCTCGAGGTGTAGAATGTCCATTCACAATAAGAGCTTCATAAACATATACAAATAAATGTACACGTGCACAATTGGAGCACGGAAAATCATTGCAGAAGCCGAACAACGTAATACTCCACATGCTCATGATTATGCACTTACATATGTACATATATAGTATGGCCATCCTAGCGATCGCAGTCGGTTTATAGACTATTTGCATACATTTTATTACATTATTGAAAGTTTTTACTTAACCACAATTAGTAACCTCCAAACGCCAATAACAATGACTCGAACAACAATCTATATATGTACACACATACATATGCAATAGAAGAACTGAAAAGGAGCCGTCGTTGTTGTCGTTAAGCTTCTGTTGTGCAAATAAAAAAAATCAATGACTTTTTTTAACTGAGGAGGATGCCTTTCCTATAGGCTGCTGCATATGCTAAGTAATATACCAGACACTCTGTACGTATGTGGGACACATGTACTCGTACATATGTATACACGTACTCCGTTTTTCCATGAGCCCAATGAACCGCTTCGCATGAGTTCAGCATGATAGATTAGAGACTAAATAAATCTCTCCGTCAACAGATAGATTAAATAGAAAAAAGAACGTTGATAATATTACGAGTTATCGAGAAGGTAAAGGGCGAGCGGACGTTGTTCTACTTATATATTGTTAGGAGAAAATCTTGGTCGAGGGTAGCTGTTCGAAAGCCATTTTCAGAACTTCCAAATTTAATCTCTAATTTTGATAACCCTATTAAGGCGAGGGACCTAGGCCTAAGTTCATCAAAGTATATCATAGTCACATCCACTAAAATGAGATCCTGAGAATAGAGTTAGAGAACATTTTCACTTTTCTACGCTTTCTAATATACACCAAATAACGCCAATTTTTTTTAAAGAAAATCAGAGTTGTCCACATTTTCATCGGAATACATTGCGGTGTAGGCCGCTCCGCCGAATATTTCCGTCAATAAGTCTCCAGAAGTCGCTTAATCTCCGCAGACATCTTCTAAACATATTAACTACCTCACAGATAGGCACAATATTGGATTATGGCGAGATATCTAGTTTTTTCATTATGGGGGAAGAAGTTTATTTCACTGTACATATTGTAATCGCAAGACTTTGATGTGCACAATTGCAAAAAATTTGGTGAGCAAAAAAACAAAAAACAATCCAACACTCAAATGCAATTTGGCACATTCCTACAAACGTCAATGCAGATGAGCTGCTGATCATCCATTGAATATTTTCTCAGGCAAGGACAGTTGAGGTTTATGTATGTATGAACAGTGTGTGCTTGTTGCACACGAACATTGGAATAGAAAGTGAATTTTTCGTGAGCATGCCAAACTGTGAATCATGCTAATAGCGGCACGATACAGGTCAGAGTAGTTTGTAATCCGATGCTAAACTCGTATGTATGTATGTATGTATATGTACCTGCGCATTTGCATTTATGTGTGTATGTGTGTCATGAAGTTCTGCAATTCAATTTTATACACCAACAATAAGTATATATATGTACATATGTGTGCACTATTGAGGCGTCTCACTACACCTTCGATCCTGAGCTCACACAAGAATGATTCTGATTGAGATTTCGGTAGAAGGTGGTATTTCTGTTCAATACACAATTTTTCCCTTCGCCTCCCTTGACTTATCAGATTGACTCATTCGCAGAGTACAATATTTTAGAAAAAATGGCACATTGATCATAAAAGGTAATTAAACGTAGCGATAGCGGCTATGCGGACATGCAAGTATGAGAAACAATAAGACTAACCAGACTGACGAAACAAAATGCTGCTCTTCCACAATTTTTGAATACTTTGCCACATTTGGACGACATAGACGATTTTAGAGGCTGGTATCTGGAAAGGGGTACGGGATACGAGTATTTCGAAGTATTTCGAAGTATTTCTTGTTGAAATGCATATAAGTTTTAAGAAATTTTATAGTCATATCATTGAAGTCTTAGGTAATTTCGTCTATCTTGTAATCAACATTGGCATCGGCAACGCAGATAATGGACAGGCTGTACAGGCGACAGCACTCCAGCTTTGAAAATTTTCGAACGGCGAATGGCTAATGGAATAATCGAATGTTCGCTTTCCCAAATAAGGATGAAGATGATCTAAAGATGTTCCATTGCATTTTTTATGCCGCAAAATCACTCCTTTGCTTTTTTGGGATTTGCTTTGTGCCCTTTTATACATACATATATGTTATATATGAATGTATAATTGGCGCCGAAGCGATTTGCGGCTGAGCTCCTCCTCCAATTTGTGGATTGGATCTATAAGTATATATGATTGTAGGTAGCTCCTGAGCGGTTAATGGACGTTGATCAGGAGGGGCTGACATTCCTTGCCGAGTGGCGACCGCAATTATTTATAGCACTATATGAGACAAACTTTCTGAATTCACCATAGATTTAAATTCAGCACATCAAAAACCTTTGGAGAAGTAGTAATAGATGTAATTTTGCTCAATATTGGTGATGGTAAATTTTCTTTATTCTTCGTAATGAGTAGACCATAATTGAGAAGTTCATTTATAATCAACCAGCGGCCGTCTATTTGTCGAATAATTTCGTATTTATACTCGTATCAGTAGTTGATTCAGATTTTGTCTGAGTATCATCACAAAGAGCAGCTTTAAGAAAGGTTTGTTCCGGAACTGGGTCAGCCGCTATAACCTAACCTAAGAGAATAAATGTTCGATCATCCTGCTATATGCAAACGTAATCACGCCAGTGTGAATGTATTTACATGAAGAAATATGTGAGCACATACAAATGTAATATACATATATGTATATATACTTGTATATATATGTCTAGGTGGGAAGTGTTGAATGTGGTGCCAAAAACCCTACTATGACAACGTGATATACAGCAATTTCATCGCTAGAATACATTCACTTAATTTGGTAACAAGTTCGACTATTGAACATGTCCATGCATGCATACAGACATACATACTTATGTACATACACACAAGTGCAAACAGAGACACTACATTACAGATGCACAGCGGTACGAACCGACATGCCCACACGTACTACCTCCGTGTATGTACGTTTGAATGTTTGAACGTTTAGATGCGCCTCCATACGGGACGGGCTTGTGGTACCGTACAAGCTAAGCGAACTAGCAAGCAACGGTTTGCGAATGGTGCTCATCTGCCATGCTAGAAAAATGTGTGTTAGTATTTCTTTCGTAGGATGGCTCGGCTCTAGTGGAATGGTAAAATCGTGGCGTAGTGGTGGCACGCTCGTCTTCAATTTTTCTTTGCCATTCCCCAAAAAACTTGTTGCTTTTGTTATAGCTACGCTCTTGTTGCTGCTGTTGTTGTTATGTACATGCAGCAATAACGATGTTGTTTCGTTGGTGTCTTCTGCTTGCGCGGTTGCCGCGTCTACTACGTTAAGCATCGCCGTCACCATCGCCGCGAGATGAGTAGTTGGCAAAAATGTTTGAATGCGATCACGAACTTGACCTTTCACATAACCTTTAAGGCAGTCATTCAGTCAAACCGCCGACGAAAGAGCGCACAACAACAATCACACGGACCAGAATCACATCAAGATGAGCACTCTTAAGAAAAACAAAAACAAAACAAAAAGTACCCAAAAATGCAATAAAATCCTACAACAACCAAAGCCACAAACAGCGTCAGCTTTAACACATCCTTTCTTATTATTATTTGTGTTCTGTTGTTGCGTTGTTGTGTTTATAAGTATTTCACCCGCGTTTTTCTCAACCACTCTCAGCTGACGCTTTGATGTTAACGCTGCAGTTAGTGCTGCTGCCGCCGCTGCCCTCATTGTTCTGTCAAATTTCCGCGGTCGCATTACCGGATGCGAATGATCCGTTTAAGCGGGTTGATACGAGCGTTGCGCTTAGATGGCTAACAACATTTGAATGGTACGAGTGTTTGGCAACGGGAATTGGGCGTCTATGCAAACACTCGCTTCACTCAGATCAGTAGGTATCATATCCCACCGATTTGACGGTAGGGCGGGCAAGGACGAGATGGAAATCGAGGTGGGGAAACATTGCTGCAAACATGGGCTTGGTGGCAAAAACATTTCCAAAGAACAACACAAAAAATGAAACAACAAAAAGTAGGAAACTTCCGAAAGACCAAATGCGATACCAGCGTTGAGCTGTGTGAGTTTATTTGTTTTTTTTTTGGTTTTTTTTATATTATGACAAAAAGTCGAATTTGAATCTTCGTTTGACAGTGTGATTGTTGTCGTTCAAGCGCGTTTGATTTAATGTTATTCTTGTTGTATTTTGGTTTTTGGATAAGTTAGTAATTTTGATTTTTGTGGGAATTGGGTGTACGGTTATGCGACTTTTTGTTGTCAACAACATTGAGATGCTTTGGCTATTTATTTGTATATAGGCCATGTTGTGGATTACGCTGAAAGCTTTTATGACTAACATAATATTTTATTTGAGACAGTAGACCATTATACCTTCAATATTACTGTTATTATCAGAAGAATTAAAAAATTGTAGATTATTTGTGGGTTTGAACCGAATCAAGGTGGAAGTGGAAAGGATTGGTAGCATATTTTTAGGTATCTATAATGAATGTATGTAGAGCAGGGAATGTTCTTCATAATCCTTGAGCCAAATCACTATTTAATTAAAGATTGGAATCTAATCGAATGGGAAATCTATTCTAATCAGCACACATTCAATCACGGTAGGTCTTTGAAACTTTTATCTATGTTGCTTGAGAAAGCAAAAGATTAAGCAAAGGTTAACCAGGTGATTCAAATTAATACAATAAGATTTGACAACCAAACAACAAAAATGAAATATGGAAAGAGTTAAACTCTTTAACTCGACCCAAACCAACAACGGTCGTTGTGCTGTACAAAATATATTATTTTTGATTTCAATTTTTCAAAACACTGCATTGAAAATGGATTTCTTGTACTATTTTATCGTCTCGATATTCCTATGAGAGCGCATGAGTCCATATTGAATTCAAGACTAATACAAATAAAAACTCGTATTTGTAAATTTTGATTTCAAAATTTAAAGTTTAAGTAAAAGCTGCTTTCGGAATATAGGATAACAGTATGTTGTTTCACAACTCAGCGAAAATACTTACCAAACGAACCAGATCCTAAAATGATACGATGCGGCCTAATTTTCTGTTATTAAAAAAACCGTTATTAAAGAAATTAATTTATGCCAATAAACTAATGACTGCAAACAATGCACGTACGCCTCCTTAGGGGATACTGGAACGGTACGTTTATTTATAAATTTTTGCAATATTTTAACAGTTAATTAATCATATTCTTGTACTAGTAGAATATGAAATATGGGCATTTTGGGTATACGAGTACATGCATGTATGCAAGTATATACCCATAAATTTGATATGATTCATGTAACTGTGGTTTTGGGTTAAAAACTTCCTGTCGAATCATTATTAATTGAGCTCCAATGTAAGTGTTTGCGTTTGATTAGAACAATTTACAATGCATAAACGCACATACATATATACATATGGTATTGGTTATGAAAGTTGGCAATATTTATTTTTTCAGTATTTTTTATTTTCATTTAAATCAAACATTGCTTGGTATTTTAGTCTAGAAGTTGATATACATAAAAACAACAACATCGTTTTTGCCAATGGACCTGCCAAAGTCTGCAATTAATGAAATCGTGTGGCGACACCGATGACACCGACTATGGCTGTTAAACATTTAATTGACAGCTGGACGCTACGTGTCTTTACCTTGCGGATTCCTTGGCGTCGAACGAAACTAAATACTTTTTTGCCGTTAACTGAAGTGGTGATGCCACACGACAAACGAATGCACAGGACTTGTAGCGTGGAGTATGTAATGTTGTTAAAAATTTAATATACATACATATATACATATGCGTACTCACTCAATTTTATTTCACAAATGAAGATTTATATTCTTTTAAGCCGCCTCCTCCACAATAGTTATATGTAAGTAGGTTTTTCATTTTACAAGTGCAGTGTAGACACATATGTACTCATAAGGACCAGTAGTGGATTCCCACCTAAACAGTTTCTTCGCACATTTATGTATGTACATATATAAACAGAATTTCATAGAGATCAAATACTCTCATCCAGTTCGTCTTTCCATCGTTTGCGGTATTCCCCGTTACTAATACGCAAAAGTCCGCAAATCGTTCGCAAGACATTTCTCTGGGAAACTCGTAATATCGAATGATGATATACAATTGTCTACTCAATCCAAAGTAGCACCTGTTGGCAAGAGTAATTTTGCGTTGGACTTAAAGGCTGACATGGTTGTTGGTATTTTTACTGGTGACAAGATAGATGTCATTATCTATGACCTCAAAGTTATGGTTGCCAACAGTCAGGTGGCCCGAATGCGCCAATGCGTTAACTGTTCGTTTGATGACGGAAGATATTTCGTCTTGCTCTCGTTCACTAGCATCGAGCATTACTCCTATCGGCCAGCTTCACAAGCTCTTCATACTCACGCATGTCAAGTTCTCCCTTTTTTGTCTGCAAATGCATCTGGATTCTTTCTTCGACTCTCGGTATACAAATAGTTCCGTTGGCTGATGCACGTAGAGAGCTTGAAATGTCGGTCCACAGTTCCTTTATACAGATTTGCTGATTAGTGATCAAGTCGAGCAGGAAAATATTCAGTGGTCGGGCAATACACGAAATAAAAAGTGTCTCTCTCTACGGCTGACGTCACAAGGCGGTAAAATTTGTGCTATAATTTCGATTTTTTTATTGCTTTTTTTAACTACGCAGATGTCCTTTGCACATTCCTATTTTTATTTAGTATTTAGCCCTGCTGCCGATTTCCGTCATTCTATGTATGTATGTATGTATGTATGTAATTATGTGAACTTTTTGAACGATTCGTTAAGAAGGGCATACATAAGTCAGCATTAAAGAATTATGAATTATGGATCAGGCCCGAGCATCTTGCAGTGACACGTTTCAAAAGTTGTTAACTTTCTAAATAGTTTTATTTGTTAATATTCATATAGATATACAAGTACATACATACATATATTCAACATTTAGCGAAAAAAACTGTTAGATTACTAAGCCTCTAATTAAAAAAAAAACGATTATGTTCGTTCTGTTTCGATATTTTAACACTATTTACTACATTTCACCAAATCGGTTTTGGCTTTAATGAATCTCTTTGCTGTAGGGTGCACATACCTTCATTTCAATCCATTATAATTAGGCAAATGGGCACCAAGTTTTTTTGGGGAGCTTACATACATACACATCTATGCCACCGTTCTAAATTATTGCTCACTTTTTATTTTTAAACACATACTGACATGCGTTACGTATGTATGTATGTACGAGTATGGATCCACATTTCTTGTATTTCATGGTTTTCTTAGTTTGAGTTTAATTAAGTATATACCAAGGAGTACAGTGACGTGCATGACAACAGCCACTAAAGATAGCAAAATGTCAGCAACCGTGTTGGCATTCCCTGCCGAGAGGCGGCCGGAATTAGAAAATTTCCTTTTTTATTTTCATTTTTTATAATTTTGTATATTTACCTGGCCGCATGCTTTCGAAATAGAGGGTACCAAATATCGAATAATCGAAAAGGGATCTATAAAATTCGAAAAGAACAGAATTGATCTCGAACATCGAATGCTGTTCGAATAGCCGTTTTATAGTCCAAAATTGTGGTCTGTGGAGAAATTTTTCTTTATATCGAACTATTGGGTAAATACTTTGTATCTAACAGAAGTTATGATGAAAACAAATAACCAAATATTAAAGTTAGCTGCTCAATATCTGCCCAACACTGTACATCTGTGTATGTGTAAATTTATGATAAGTGTAAAGCATGCCCCTCTTGACAAAATTAATGATGCTTTAACCAAAACCGCGTTAATTATTTAATATCTTTTTAACATTCATGGATTTGGAAATGAAAGCATTTAAGTGTTGGCCGTTTAGTGATCATAATATACACATGTACGTATGTATGTATGCATACAGACGAACAGATGTGCTACAAACGAAGTAATTGCTGCTTTACGGTATCTTGGCATATTTTAAACGCTTGCGGAGCTCTTTGGCCACTGGCCACTGGCCACAATTTGGTAATTATTAATGGCTATCGTCGATGATGGTTTTTTGGCATTATCGGAGATGACTGTGATGGCCATTATAACTAAATAAAAACAAAAAGTTGATATCTAATAACAACAACAATGTATTTATGAATCAATGTGAGTGTATATGAGTTAAACGTTTTCTAATTCAATTAGCCCACTACAGTATAAGTATAGTTGCGGAATCCGTTTTCATAACTTTGCAATTTGCTTAGGTTACTCTGAACACATATATGTATGTACATATGTATATACCCGCACAAAATTATAAGAAAAATATAAAAATAAAATAATATCTCTTCTTATTCACGTGTTTCAAAACAGTTCCGAATATGATTTTCAAATATTCATAGGAACAGGCGTCAAATTAGAAGCAAAAATTAGAAGAAAGTCTTTGCTGGAGTGAGCATATTTCCCTTATTGGCTTCACACCAGGATTAATCTGATGTTCGTAGAGGAATTGACAATATTAATATTTGATTTGAAAGTAGTACTCACATTTGTAAAAAGTTAAATATATCGTATCTTAAATATGCCTTACCTTGAAGGGAACGTAAGCTAAGATCGACTGGTTCCATTTGAACGGGAGGTCCCTCTGCCTGAAATTTAATTTTTTAATTAGAAAATTGTAAAAATAGCAATCGTATTCAAATATTTCAAATTTATCTCAACAAACAAGTCCCATCCATGTATTATTATATCTCTACAAGTATATTATTTTTCCGGCGCTTTTCCTCTAGGGAGCGCTATTCATCTATTTCATTTTAATCAAATAACGAAGTTCTTTTTCGCCTTTAGTGCCCACATAAAATGTAAACGCAATTAATTCGAATGTTCAAATTCATTGTCTTTGCCTTTGAAACGATTTTTATTTGCAATTATGTATGTATGTATGTAAGCATTTCTAAACATAAAACGCCAGTGGGAAATAAACAAACGGGAACATAGCCAACATCTTCGAATCGTGTAAGAAAAATTATTAAAATGTCAACTGTTTGTACGAGTACTGGAGTAGGCGATCCTAACAGCATGTGGTTGATATGCCAGCGTGATCTTTACTCACACATTTTTTACATATGTACATATGTACATACAAATTGCATCGGCTTACTCGTAGTAAATGCAACGAACCCGCAAGGAAGCCTATAAGGTTGTTGCAGAAGACGCAGCAAGAAGAGGAAATTAATTCTTTTGGATAAATCTATTAAATTAAGAGGAAGGAAGGAGGAAAGTGTCACTTAAGTCAAAGCTGTAAGAGTTTCATACCCAAATTAGTGGACAATGATAATTGATTTCTATCTTCCTCTCTCTCATGTACGAGTATTCCAATAAACAGTCATCGCATTCGCATTGCAGATCGCCTTTATATAAAAACTCTTTGGTCCATGTAATACCGGCAGGTAAAATACTTTCTCTTAGTGTACAGTATGTAATATTAATATCTGAGCCCTTTGTGTGCTTATCTTGTCCAAGCTTTCCTAGTTTTGCGATAAGTCGCATAGTGATCCCAATTTGATGTGGGCTGGTTGTAAATAAAGTGATTGTGTAGCAGCGTGCATCTGTCCAAATATATGCAAATGAATTCATTATGATGAAATATTCTAATGTCTTGCGGTGTTACTTTATTTCCGTTTGAATAGGACCCCAAGTGACCGCTTATAAAACGTTCGCGAAACCTTAATTTCATTTTCAGTCGCTGCAACGAGACTCTGGTGAACCCTTAAACCACGTATGTCGGAGTGGCTCCACTAAAGGTCCCACTCTTTAAACTTGAACCAAGGGTACACACCAGTTGGGAACCTCATCTCGCAAAAGGATTGCTCCTGTTTTGTTGTGCGCCAAGGACGCAAAAGTGGGAATTGAGTATGATTGCAACTGTAGCTGCAGCAAAACTACAACCTATTACACCCCCTCTCTTTGGTTTAGTTTTTACAAAGCGGCGACGTTGGAAGTTTTCAAAAATTTGAATTTTCTAATCAATTTCAAATACAATCAATAAATTTTGGTCATTAGACAAAACATTCATTTTATAATGAATTTTTAGTCCACTTTTGACGTCTATATTCGAAGAATTAGACATACCCATACATACATATGTAGGTTTAGTAATGGTAATTTGGAGGATCGGGGAGTGAAAACATTCCATCTCAAGTGTAAGTGCGAGTATAACAAGTTTATGGAGCTATCAAAATCAATTTCAATGGGCGAACTCCAATAAACGTTTGGCTTTTAATATAAACTATTATTGCACATTATTGTTCGGTTGTTGACAAATAAAGCCACGTGATTTATAATGGCAATTTCAGTGACTTAGTGGATTACATGCGAGTCCAAATAACCACAAACTCACACTCTCGTACAAGAACCGGAGCACGTCATACAATCATATAAACATACGTATCTGAATAAATATGAGTATCTGAGACTCAGGTTTTGTATCAATGTCGGCAAAGCGTATACTCCTATGCATGTATATACACAAGTATATCTAAGCATGCGTACGGTTGTAGCTGAAAGATATAGATCACGCAATCAGATAGAGCATTAGTGGCGGTTAACATATACCGCGAACATAGTTTACTAATTTGCCATCAATTACGGTATTTAACAACAACAACAACAAAAACAACAACCATTTCGATACAATATTTACTTAATTTGTCAATATTAATAGAAGTTGTGTGTTCACAACAGGCACACGCTTCCACATGAGGATATTTGACGCTTATTAGATGCGGAAAGGAAAGGAAAGGAAAGGAAAGGAAAAATGAAGAAAACGCAATGCGAAAAAGAAAAAAGTTTCATTTTATGGCAAAAACTTTGAAATGCACTCACCTCCTTCGCGGGCAGAGGGTCAGGTCCCAGGCCATTCTGAAAGAAGCAAAAATTACGAATTAGTTTTGGGCAAGCTTCATAATTATATTAAATGATTGTATGTACTTATATTTATGTACGTATGGAAACCGGATATTCGTTAATTAAAGAGTTCCATTAAAAAAAAAAATTGAAAAAAACAATATTCAAATCGCTAATGTATAACTAATAGCTGAGTTGGGTTAACCAACCATCTAGCCAAATGCACACATATTTATGTATGTATGAATATGGCTTAGAAGTTTAACATCCGAACGAGCCAGCGAACTTTGCAGGATCACTTCTGTACCAGTTTGTGTGTCGAATTGTATATGTGCCCTGCAGTGAAAAGGTAGACTATTGTGCAAAAAATTCTAGTTAAATACTAGTAGGGAATAGGATGATATCATAACAGTTCGTTATTTTTTTTAGCAGTTCATCAGTAACGAGAATAATAATAATTTTCACCACTTTGCTCATAACCTCTGTTGAAGTGCGCATTATGTCGTTGGGATCTACGTCGTCACTACAGCCGAGTAGTTAGAGCCTATCACTGTAGTGCGTGGGGTTCGCGGCTCGAATATCGCTGCGGGCAAACTCATTTTTGGTTTTTATTTTCAATTTTGTTCTCAACACATACTTATCTATGACAGTTCGCAGAATATCACCATGTTAAAAGTACCAGTTCCTTATATGTATGAGAAATAGATGTATGATGAACTAGTTGGTACAAAAATGCAAACTAGTTAAATTCGAGCTAACAACTAGTATTTCTCGCTGCAGGGTACATATATATGCATGTACGTATGTACGTTACTCCTTTTGGCTATGAATAATCCCGGGAACAGTAGGCCCGCATGATTTTTCTGAGTAGAAGCGATTGAGTCATTGCAAATTGCAACCAAAATGGCATTCAATACTTCGAAACGGCCATCAACTTGAGGTGGATTTTTTTATATTAAACATCTTCGTCAATTATCTACTTCGGATCTAATTTTCACCTTTTAATCAGTCAATGAGGTCATTTTTCTTTTGCTTTTGGATATAAAAACGATGGATTACATAGGAGGATCTCCCTAACAATATAAAGTCGGAGAGGTAGAATGAATTACAGAACAAGAAAATTAAATACCAACAGCCATTTTAGTTCTCAGCATTGCGCATAGACATTATATATTCAGGAATATGTAGCTTGTCTCGAGATTTAAGTATTCATCCTTTATCAAATGCTAGAATTAACTTTCCAATCTGATTGCTGCGATAACATCCAAGTATAAAAACATATACATCGTATAAGAATCACGTAACTCCTCTCATTCAGATATACTTTTCTAAGTAGATAATTTTTCTAACACCTTGAGTAAGCTTTCTCTTGAGCTGAGGACAGTTCTGGCCCAGAAAATTAACAGTTTCTGTAAGGAGTTGCTAACTCGGACTTTATGGCATATTTTTATCCCAACAACATAACAGTTTGGAGCTTCGATCTCCAGACATTCAAAGGCTTAAAGAGTTTCTGTTGTAAATCTCGATTATTCAGTGGACTATCCTATCATTAAACACCGCGTCGAGAGCGTTGGAAATCCATGTACATATGTAAAAATGTATGCACCTGCCTATGTATATGTACACTTGGATGTGCACTACCTTGAAAGTACAGTGCCCATGTGGCATCATTCAGTAAGACTTTTCCTGTTCATCACAACAAAACGTTGCAAATTGCCTCTTTGTGATTTAAGACTTTTTCCAATAAAATTTTAATGACACCATTTAGCAAAGTTAAGCAAATGTGCAAAAGGCTCGTTTAAGCATATTGTCTGCTACCACATTACATTTGCATTTTCGTACAACAACTAAGTGGCTGAGCTCCTTGCGCTTGGGTACTCGTAACTTGCTCTTCGCTACTGTGCAACATTAACCGCAACAGTAACTATGAAATTCATTTTATACGTAGATTTAGGAAAAGTAAGATCGAACAACCGAGATAGAGAGAGAGAGATAGAGAGAGAGAGGGAGAGAGCAAAATAACAAATAACTTTTATGCTACACAAACATATTCAATTGAATACATATTTTTTAATTTAAATTAATTTTATAGCGTTTCGAATTTTCCAAATCGAATTTTTAATGAATCATGAGGCCGAGAATGTCTGTTCAAAGCCATCAAAATTGATATTGCTATTGTGGTGATGAAAGGCAAGTCCCAGACATGATCCATTGTGATGGGGAAACGAGTGTTGCGCGAAGGTTTAAAATGGTTAGTTCTGTGCAGAACTCAATTTAGGTCGAGATTAGCAGTACTCCAAAATACTAGAAGTATGTGCGAAACATCAGTCAGCTCTCTGTAATTGGAATTGACTGAGGGATGTAAATAAATGCAATCTATGGTTTTCGGAGTTTGCTCCTTAACTGGCAATAGCGAGATCGCTGGCCACACCTGCATAAGCGGCTAAGGGAGAATGCAGAATTTATTTGAGCATTAGGCTCGCAATAACCGAGTGGTTAGCAGTGTGTACTATAATTTGGATGGCCAAGTCTCGGGTCCTGGTCTGACTAACATCCAAAAGTTGAGAAATTTAATTTAAATTAAAAATTACGTTCATCTTTCTAATTGTGGTCAACACCTATGAGTTTATTTCTGACATGAAATGAAAACTCTTCATAAAAATCCATCTGCTAAGGTGCATACCGCAAAATGGTAAAATTATATACATATATAAGCTAGGCTTTTATAAAAAATTGAACAAAACTCACTGGTCTTTATCCGATGCCCGGAAGGCATCTGAGGCTGCGCACCGTCTATCGCAACTGATCAAAAGATCCGTGTGGACCTTGTTTATTTGCACTATATAAATAAGTATGCACAGAATAGCAAGCCTTTGCCTTTTAGTAGTTCTATGTTTTAAAAATAAAAATAAACTCTACTGAAAGATTCCCTTTAATTAACCAAAAGGACTCGTCTCATAATGTCATTAAATGCTAACTACTAATAGATACATATGTATGTGTATACATATATATATATATATATATATATATATAGAAATAGCTGTAGGTATGTATGAACAAATACAATTAATTATTTCTGTTGTAGAATTGTCCAAAAGTGTATGGCAATGTTGCTGTTATTTATGTCAGTAATGATCATTCAGTGATCGTACAAAATAGATTTTCAGATGTCCACTATGACATTTGTTAAATAAAATGATCATGCTGCCTTGTACTCGTCGACGTAGTCATAGACAAAGTCGTATATTCCATCTGTCAACAGTGGCCGGTGGCTGTCTTCAGTGGGAATCTCTGTAATAATTGGTGTAGTTAATCTGTGCAAAGTGCCAGCAGCTGTCAGTGCAACATAAGGCGCTGCCACTTTAAGTTCAAATCGGTGTTGATCCAAATGCCAATTGAATCGCAGCGAATTAAATGGAATCACACGGAGTGATAAGCTTTTTAAACTATAGTCGACCGCTGTGAGATTTATGGGAACGATTTTTAGCCGCAAGTGGCATTCCAATGGGCACTATTAACGTACCATGTGTTAAAAATCGAACAGCCTCTTAGCGGTGTCAAGCGCAGATAGATAGACAGACAGACGACCAAAATACTATACTACCATACCTCGGATCGGCCAACTAACAAACTAACAAACTAACAAACTAACAAACTAACATGCCGGCTAAACTTCCAAACAGTCTTTCAAATTGGTTGCCAGTTACATGTATGTGTGTACTAGTTAGGAGCACAGCTGCTGCACTTGATATTCAACGCTAAACCAAATAAAGCGAAAGAGGGCAACACATCTTGTGGTGCATGCAACGCATAAGTACACAAACAACAACAACTCATGTACATTTTGTACGCTGTATGTACGTATATACATATATGTTATATGTTAGATTGCCCCACATGTGCGGCATCGAGCCGCGGTGTCAAAGTGTTAACGTCCAACGTAGTAAACAATGACACTCCATCGATCACAAATCAAGAACTAGCTAAAGCATCAACTGCAGGAATACTCCTATACCGTGTACGCTAGTGTATGTAACCTTACGAGTCAAGCGGCTGATAGCGGGCAATACGAGTACAACAGCAAACATCAACAAAAACAAGAAAACAACAACAACAAATAGAATAATACGATAGTATTGCGAAACTTCTTTTTGTTTATGAGAGATCGTTGGCTTGGAGCATAATTGAAATTAGTGGGTTACCCGCGGCGAATGCGCACCGAAAGAAGGAGGACAGAGGAAGGCCTTAAGTTTTCCCAAACGTATTGTTTTCAATAAAGTGATTATACCAAATTTAAAAAATGCGGAATACGTACATATGTATCTCTCTCTATATCTATATAAATATTTATTTATGAAAAGCTTCCAAACAATTACAACCCTGCGAAATCAACCAACCATTTGAGATTAAATATTAGATGTTATTCTCAAGCTTATCCTCAATTTGAGAAACATTTGAATCATTATTACCATCTCGTATATCTAACAGCAATGCACTTTCTTACTAGAGATTAGCACATTTTTTACGAAACTAACAGTAAACAAGAAAGAAGGGCTGCAATCGGTCATACCAAAGTCTTTATATCTTTCATTTCGATGATTTTCAATGTCATTATTAACTTGAGTTCATATCTGTTAAACACCAAACTTCACGCTCTTAAATAAATTTTAGCCGCTTCCGATAAATGCAGATATAAATGTACCAGTGCATCTGCCTACCAAGATTGATTGAAATATCTCAAAAATTGTGGGATACGTTTGCATTCAAGCAGACGGACAGACGGACATGACTTCATGAACTCAGCTCTTCATTCTTATACGGTCGGTGTAAGTTTTGGCGGGTCTATCTCTTATCCTTTTCGTACTTACATACTTCGGACCAAAGTTAATATACCATTTCGGGTACATGAAATATATAAAAAGAGGGATTTTTAAGCTCTCTTTCGTAAAGGGTTCCTAGTTTAGATTAAAATAGTTTTGGTAGCAAATCGGCATCCTCATTACCGAAGCAAAGCCTTCAATTGTAATGTTAAAGGTAAAGCTAAATGCAGTTCGGGAATGGAAGAACCGCAGACTACCTATATTTTCTTTTTAAATAATGCAATTTTCATAAAAGGAGCTGATTTAACAGTCTTGGATCAAATATATATTGCCATTCTTGCTGACGGCTATAAACTCAAGTCTATTTTTAACGATTTTCAAACTATCAAATGAAAAGTGTTAGAGGTTTGAAACACAAAATACTGAGCTTATGACGACTTAGCTAGAAGAGGAACCATCCTAATCGGCGCAAATTTTACGAAGGACGTGGGTATATCTCTTTCCTTGACAAAGTGCTTGCTACAATCGGTCATCATCAGTAGCGAAAATAACGGGCGACGGCAGGAAACCACATGCAATGTGGCTAGACAGATTCGCTAGAAGAGAACAAAATTTCTGCTCTTTTTAATCTGAACCTTCATTTGTAATCCGAGCATTGTAACCGGCACATTAAAAAGTGGGAACTCATGAAAGGAGGAAGTTTTATATATACATACATATACATATATATATATATATATATATATATATAATAAATATAATTCAAAAACACCATGATCGATTTCAATGATTCGCACCAATTCGAATTTGTCGAGAAGAATCTGAAAGAAAATTTGGAGCAGTGGATCAGGGCCCGAAAATCGTATTTTTTTTTTTAATATTCTTGAAATTTGGTACGTAGGAATCTTTACGCTTAGTTTAAAATGAACACTACTTTTTCTCAAGGGAAATGTACACGGGACCGACCTATTTGAAAATATTCTATTTTTGGTTAGATTTTATTCAAATTTGGTACATAATTATGTTAGTCGTCTATTTAAATTAACGAAGGGAATACTTTTTCTTCCGGGAAGTGAATCTGAAACCGATCTATTCCAAAAAAAAAAATCAAATTTATGGTTCAATGTACCTGAATGTAAGTGGCTTTTGGTTAAATTTAGTATGAACACTGCTTTTTTCTTCTCGAAGTGGTCAAAAGAGACCAACTTATTCGATAAAAATCCTCGTATATATGATTTTTATTATTCGATATATTATTATTTTCTTTCCAGCGCCAGATAAAGATTAAAAAAAATATTAATAAAATTATGTTTATGGTTCAATTTGGTTCCATTTTTGGATGAAGGTTTCTTTGTGTATAAATAACTTTACTTTATTTCACGGGAATGAACCATGATCGATTTACTTGAAATTAAGTATGTTGGAAGCTTTTTGCCTAGATTAACATGTAGAATAATTTTTTTCCGAAAAGTTCTGTACATATATTGAACGTTATTGTGGGTTACTATAAGTTAGATCAGAGTCTTACTTCGAGGCATTCATATTCATATTCAAACTTCCCTCGAAGACCTTGAGAAGCGAAAAAGCAACTCTGACTATGTCTGGGACGCACGCATTTCCATGAGTTTTTTTCATTATTCTTTACCAATCATTTCCTTAAAATACCAACTATAAATTCTAAATTGAACAAAATACAGAAAGCCACAACCCCCAGTGGTCTTCTCTAGTATACCAGTATGTATATATTTGGCGCTTTATAACCACTGAAGCGATTTTCGGCCGAGATCCACGCTCCACTTCCAAATTTGTGGTGCGTGGCTGAACCACTGATGAATTTTTATGTGGAGCTTTTTTATTTTATGTCAGCAAAAAACGTGTTTTGGTTGAAATAGCCAGCAATTGAAAAAATTAATTTTTATAATCAATTTTCTACAATTTTTGATGTTGTTCTGGCCAGAATTCGAACACCCGTGACTTTTCGCATGGTAATACGAACAGCTAACCACTCGGTTAAAGTGTTCTACTACTTTACTACTTGTCTAAGCTGCAGGGACGTAGAAGCGGTAGAGTAAGTAGAGCACTACCCTTGGCACTGCCTAGTCCTCGGACGTTTATATAAGTATATATTCTGCCTTGCCGAATTAGCTTTAGCAAATGCGAGCTGGCCCCTAGCCCAGTAGTCGCTGTAAAAGTCCTCTCATCAGCTTCAACATTGCAGTATATATCAATCCGAAGGTACTGTAATGAAGGAAAAAGTTGAATGTGTACAAATAGATGAAAAGCTTTTAGGCAAGAGACGCGACTTTCTTCACAAATACAAACACAAAGAAAATTTGGATGACCTTTCGGCTATGGACCAGGAAGTGGAATATTTAATGAACATAGAGCTAAATGAAATGTTTGGGAGCGGATGTGACACTTAGGGATTCGGGTTTTGTAAGTTTAAGTTTTAAGCTATCCTTCCAGGTCATACACAAGTACAGACAAATGCACATTGAGCACTTAGAAATGGTCAGCTTTTACTGAAGAAGCAGCTCAGAGCGCCTGATAACAATGACGTGGAATGATATGCAAGTTTCTTCATTGACCAATTGTTCATATCAGCAGGTTTTGTTACAGACGCTTCACTGACTCCCTCCATCCAACAAGAAATATTTTGAGTTTGAGATAATTATTGCATTTTTATTATGATTTTTTTATTTTGGTTGTTTTGAAGTTGTATTTTCACCTCTTTGTATTTCGAGTAGCATACACTTGATGGCCTTCTTGACACAAGTGCCATGTTATGCGATGGCACAGAGCGAGATGCTGATGAAATGATCACCACAAAAAAAAAAATATGTATATAAAAAAAAAAACCAAAAATTAACAGAAAAAGGGGAAAACAGATAGGCGTGTTTTGATGTGAGCAAAAACAGTGGCACCAACGCTATCGTGATTTCAATTTATTGTTTTTGTTAAATACTTGTACGTACATGCGTAAGTACATATGTAAGTATGTTGAGGGCTGTACGAATGAAAGGCGATAATGGTATGAGTGTGGGCTTTATCGTGATTCATTTCATTTATCGATCTGAATATTGTAATAAGACAAATTGCTGGTTTATGTTTATTTCTCCACTGTAATAAAGGTTGATATTTGTTATTATAAAAGCAAAAAAGTTGCTCATTCTTGCCCGTACTTGAATTGTCTCCCAGCCATTAGAAGTCTACTAGTAACAATTATATATATTGGATTATGCCTTGAAGAAGTAGCTCTTTATATAACGTGAGGGAAATTTAGATATTGAGATGATGCAGGAAGTTTTTTTCTTTTATAGGAGTATTAGTGTTGGGAAGTACGGCGAAACCCAGCTAAAGCTATTTTATTTTAATTTCGAAAAAAGTGAGGGAGTGATCAATGAGGTAAGAAACACATTCAGCCCTATAAAAATTCTACTTTCCTTAAAAATGCAGAGACCGAATAGGCTTGTAAGAAAATCGACTCGATATCTCTTTTTTTTATTTACCAAATTTACATTCATTTACTCATGTCATTCAAATCGAAGGAAGAAGGATCATATGTGGGTACTTACCATGAAAACCATTAAATTGTAAAACAGCTTACAAAACAATAACCGTCTTTTGTCGCTATTGCTGCAACTAATTCCTCGATGTTGACGCCAGTGTTGCAAATATCATATGAAATTGTAGATGTTGCAAATGTATGCTTGTGTATGTGTGTATGTTCGAGCGAATGCAAGTGCGAATGCGTGCCTTTGTGTAAAACCTTAGATCGATCCATGCTACAGCACTGCAGACACACACGCCGAACACCGCGCAGAAATGCAATGACACCTGTTGTTGCCAATGGTGATGATGATGATGACGACGACGATGATTGTTGTTACTTTTGTTGTTGCTGGTAGTTTAGCCACTGCGGCTGCTTTGTGCGCTTTGTCTTCACCACAATTATTACTAACAAATGTCTGCAATAAGGAATTCAAGCAAAACTGGCACAATTGATGCAGTGGCGCACGCTTGATGCATATTGTGCAAATACATACGTACTTGTACATTCATATATACATATGCACATACGGCTCATAAGGCACATAAGGCACATGAGGTATACGGCACACGGCACACGGTACACAGCTGATGGCTGATGGTTGCTGGTTGATGGCTTATGCAAGACGGGGGATGCGCAAGCCTCACAGGGGAGAAGGCGATGCTTACGGTGCGTGACGCGACGTGCTGCGCGCAATAATCAAACGACCAGTGTCGTCTCTGAGGCCCATAAACGAAAAATTTACGATGCAGAAAGAGTTTTGCACCACACCAATGAACGGGCGCACGACGTTCGGCGCTACTAAGACGCGACTTAGACGCGGCGGCAATGCCGGCGATTGTTGTACAAGAAATCGGCAAATGAATGAATTGTTGTTGTTGTGTGGATATGAAATTGAGTTATGTACTATACTATTTTACTATAAAGTTTTCATTTAACTACAAATACGCACACACGCACACACAAACATATATATACGCATATAAGTATATGGATATTAGCAAGTGCTTATGACGCATTCGATACTCTCTGCATGTGTATGTATGAATGTAACATTCGATCATTTAAATCATATTAACGTATTCGTATATGTACGTAGAATGTTTGTGTGTAGATATTCCGCTGTATAGTTAATCACGCTCAAATCATATTGTTGCTGTTGTTCTTCTTAATCACTGAAATTGCATATCCGGCATTAACCACGTTTTAAGATCATCACATTTATAACATACATCCATGAATATACGAGTATGTATGTATGTACTTGTATATATTTCGAATACTGTAAGTGCGAAAATGTATTTGTATGTGTTTACGCTTCTATTTTAATACATACGAATCTATAAAACTGTTAAATTGAAAAAAAAACATAAAAATTATAAAATAGTTGTGGAGGAGTTAGGTCGCGTCCGTCCCGTCAGTGCGTTGATGGCGGCGGCGTCTGATATGGTAGCACCTACTGCGATGATTTCAGCGGTGTGGTTGATAGAAATGCATGTATGTATGCATGTATGTATGTATGTTTGTAAGTAGAAACACAGTTAAAATAGCTTGTGGCAGCTTGTCACGGCTCGGTGGCTAACACTTACCCGCTCGTACTCACTCAGTGCTCGTATTCGTCTATTATTTATTTGTAAGTTGGGTGCGCTGATGGGCTTTTATCATTTTACGGAATTTCAATTGTGAGCAATTGGATTTGATTGGCACCACCCATGACTGTGCAACGCAACACTACATCACACACATAAATAACAACATACATAGACACATACTCGTATCTACATATGTTGTGCCACACCACAGAACAAGTGTCGACGCCTTTGGAAATTTCGGATGTAACATAACTGTTGGCATATTCGTAGTAGGAGTGTTCTTCTCGAAGTGAATCCCCAAATTCTATTTAATTCTCCAAATAATAATAATGATTGGCGCATTGTTATCGCTGAAGCGATTTGCGGCCCAATTTCGTGGCAAGCGTCTTAATGTTTTTCCAATAAATGGACGGATCTATAGTTTATTCTATGCCGTCTCCAAACGGCCGATAGATTTTTATGAGATGTTTTTATTTCATCTCAGAAATAAACACGGAGGGCTTGGCATTTCTTGCCGAAGGGCGATCACAGTTAAAAAAATTAATTTTCTATAATTTTGGATGTTGGTCGGACCAAGATTCGAACACTGATCTTTCGAAAGTAGTGTTGTTGAGTGACTACCTAGATCAAGAAAGATCAAGTTTGGCTATTCGAGAATAGTACAACTGCATGAACCCAATATTGTGATCACTATTAGATTTTACAGAGATACCATAGACTTAAGATAATGGGATGATCATCCGGAAGTAAATTTAATATTTTTGGTTGGACCTATGTGGAAGTTATTTTGTCCGGTCTTAATTTAGATCTATTTGACATTTCCTGAACAGTTGCGTTATAGCTTTGGGCTTACAAATTCTCGGTTTTTTTTTATACTAACTTTCTTATTGCCAACCAGTGATGGGACATTTGACCCGTTCGTTCCTTTAAAATTCCAAACTGGGGACATGAATTTAGGAGGTATTTTGTATTAATTTTAGATATTTTATTCGTATTCGGAGAAAATTGTATGCGATATTAATTGTATAACCTAAATTTTTCCGTTAATTCATTAAAAATAAATAACTTTCATTAACTAGTGCGGGCAAAATCGTATCGACAAATGAACGCAAGAAAGGGTTTTTTTTATAAGAAAACAATTGATTCCTACTTAAGGGTTTTTAAAAAAAAAACATCTGATAAAATATAAGTAATCTTCGCAATACAAAAAAACATATTTTCTGAATAATTTTATATTCCTGTACTCGTCAACATCAAATTTTGAAATAGCATTTTTATGTAATTTTAATGAACACCTTCAAAGCTACCCCACCCTTTGAGTGCACAGCAGCATCTGATTGTATAAAATTCTTTGTTGTTGTTGTTTTTTTCATTTACAACAGGCGTGCCAAAAATGTGTGAAAAGCACATATCGACACACATTAGTACATTTGAATATAATAACATATGAGTAGGTGTATGAACGGATGAACCCCAATATTTGCGACGGCAAATTCAATATGTTACATAGTAAAAATTTAATAACCATATGTGTGTGTAGGAAAACATTTTAAAATGGATTTAACGATTGTAACTATCAGCAAAACTAGAAGAAGAAGTGGACCAAACATATTGCTATGTGCCTTCCTACTGGAGAAAAAACACGTAGCTAAAATATTTTATTTTCGAAACTGACCTTAACCTAAGTAATTTCTTAATATCTTCTCTAATTAGTGTTAAGATAGATTAGGAAAAACAATTTACTCTTTTTTAAAGATAATTGCGAAAAGCATGACATTCGTACGAGACAAAAAAGCTCAAAAACTCGACAACGATTACAGCGAAACTGTAACTTCTATATGATTAATAATGTAAATTAGATTTGATTTTCTCCATTGCATGCACAAATGATTGTCAGACAGTGATTTTATTGAATTTAAACACGAATTATTATAATTTTTTTAATATTTCCTCCGCCATCCCCTCTCGATTTAAAGGAGCATCTAAGTTGCTATTTACGTGCTTTTATCTCCTAATTACGAGTAATTATTCCGCTAGTCCAAAGATATACATACAGACATTCAAAATGTATGAACATACAAGGATTTACATGGATCAATATAAAAAGCGCGCATTGCTTAACAATTTCATTGTGACACTTAGTATCAATTAGAACACTACCATGGAGTATACATATCTACATGCACAATCATTGTGCATTAATTAATTTTTTATTTTTTTATTTTTTTTCATTTCAATGCTAACTGTGATTGTTGCACGTGTTAACAACCGGTATAAGATTAGCAAGCAAATGCTTCTTGCCACACAATCGACGACAATATCACGGTAAAGCGCGACGAAAGTTGTAAACAACACACTTCAATTAGCCGGCGTTGATCACAACATGCTTTCAACCGTATTTGTTGATTTAAGCGCGCGAACGTCACACTACTTTGCAGAAAAATATCGAACTGGATGCTACGAATGCGCTTACCTCGCAGCCGGGGCCATGAATTGGCGTGAAGCGGCAAAGTCAGCGATCGCTGCTGTTGTTGGATGAAGAGGTACAATAGCCAACAGCCGCCAGCCGAAGTTCCCCACACCCTCGTTACACACGTAGAGGTGCATGCACATAGCGACGTCGCGCACACGGGCATATTATGGTGCTATCGGGGCAGCCACAGAATTAAGGTAAATATGAAAATTCACATGAAACTCACCACACTACCTGTCGGCGTGTCGGCGCGTCGGCTGCCTGGCTGACTGGCTCGCTGGCTGACTGGCTCGCTGGCTGACTGGCTGACTGTTCTGTCTATGTGGGAGCAACAAGCACTTCTTCTTCTTCAATTCTTGTTTTTATCGTTGTTGTTGTTGCTGCATCATTATTTATTTGCTCATTTTGTTTTAATCATAAATACGTACATACAAACACACAAACGCGAGTATACCATGCAATTCAACAGTAAACACAGACTTTAGTATCCGTTTAGACGTTTTATGCCGTGCCATCGGCCGTCAAGAACTCCCAGCAGCTGTTGTCATTGAATTGTTATTGCTGTTGCTGTTACTGCTGCTGCTGGCGCTGTTGTTGTTGGTGTTTGCTTCAGTGTTTACTTTTATTTTTATTTTGCTTCCGACGCTGTTTTAGCACTGTTATTGCTGTCCACTGATCGGTTGATTACTTTACCGTTGCTTAAGGTGGAGCTACGCCAAATGACGACAAGTTTGAGCTCGCCTCATTTGGTACGACAACGAACGAAACGAAAGCAGTAAGGTGACGGTGTTCAGTGTGCTGGTGTTGGTGTTCCTGTTGCTGTTGGTTGGTGATTGCGCTAAACTCTTCACTGCTCGGCGTATGCATGTGTGTATTTATGTGCTATGCGCCGTGTGTGTGTGTGTGTATGTCATAAGGTGCAGAGTGATATATTTGACGAATGCCTTCGTAGAAATATATTTTCACATGCAATAATAACAGCGAACCACCCATCTATTTCTATACATATGTTTCAACTCACCTTATATACATACATACATGTATACGTATTCATAGTATATTTGAAATGGACATCAGTTAGCGGAATCATCCATGATAATGTTGATTTTGATTGAAGAGATATGCATATCGGGCACCGTTTACTCGCTCATTACATCATTTATTTGTTTGCTTAAAGTTTTATGTATGCAAAAGTGCACTGGGGTCTGAGCTCACAATCTACTACATATTTCAATTGAATGTTGCTCTTCGTATTGCTAATCTTTGGTAATATTTGTAGTCACGGATTTGAGAACAATCAAATGTGTACATACATATGATCATATTTATGTATATATAGATCCGTCTCAATTGACATAAAGAGCCCTGAACACAATTTAGATCGACTGAAGATAGTTCCGTAAGTAAAAGTTTTTTTTTTACAATATTCCCACATAAAGCGAACTCCTTAGCCTCCAACCGGAGACAATATTTATAGGTAAGTTTTAACTTGACTAGCCGCAAATTCTCTTTGTGTCTAAATAACTGTAATGTAGAATGAAGAAATGACATTGTGTGCCGATTCAAGATTCAGTTGAATCTACAAAAGAAGCTACCAAAAGTCAATGATCTGATTTATGCTACTGTCTCATGTATTTTGCATGATCTGTCGTGTTTTATATCCATTTTTTATACAAGAGACACGAGAGGTTTTAACTTTCAGAAATGCGCATTGGATAGAAAATACTCTACATATCTCCTGGAATCCTTTCGTTGAAATTGAAAAAATATCTTTGGCTGATGAATTACTCATAGGTCAGATTTCATTGAAAAGGAACCCACAGAGACTGGGTACTACATTCATATATAGAAGAAGCACCTAAAACTTTGAAATCTCTGATATACATGTGGTTTGCTTATGACACTAACATTGAGTACTAGTCCTGTACTGTTAATAACATTTATAGCGTTATGAAATATTCACTATACGATAATAGCACTTGAGCTCTGTACTTCTACACTTCCATTTGTGTTTCCAGCTTAAAGAGCATTGACGTTCTCTCAAAAAATTGAAGTATACACTTTGGCTCTTGGTATATTGCTGATTAAAGGCTCTGCAGTATTTCCTCACTGGGTAAGGTCAATTTCCGTTTTCTCCTTCCCGGGCGCTTGCAGTTATTTGATGAGCAGCATCAAAACAATCCCTATATCTTCTGCATTTGCTGTCCTCAATCCGACTAACTGTTGGGGTTTTATAACAGCCAAAGACTTGCTAAAGCAGCTTGAAGAATGACCTCTTTAAACATGTAGTATACCATGATTTAGCATTCTAAATTTAAATATGCAACACATGTCCTAACTTTCATTAATAATTATATTAAAAAAAAAGTTTCATGTACCAGTTCAAATCCAAAGAATAGCATAAGGCAAAGTATCTAAGTTTTCCCCAGTTGGGTATTAGAAATTCATGTACAAGTATATTGACATTTAAGTGATCTAGCGGGCAGCTTTATACAAGATTGTGAGCAAAAACTTCATTTAGAGTCTACAATAACCAATTATATAGATTTCTAACGGAAATTGGATTGTAGTTAATTAAAATTTTCTTATTTTTAAAAGTAATTGCGAGAAGAAAGATGAAGGAATTTTCGCAAGAAAGAAATTCTATTAGACGGTAAGTCGGTTGAAGAGAAGAGTGGCGTCTTTTTTGGCTTTTATACAATTAAAGGGAAATGCATCCATTGAAAACATATTTTGGAATATTGACAAATTTGGCCGGTTAATGTTGTTACTATTTTATATGCAGGTACTTGTTGTTGTTGTCCAAATAGAAGGCTACAAGTAATTTTCTCACTCACATTTTCGCATATTCGTTTCAGGGTAAAACATTTTAGTTAAAAAGAAAAACCGTTTTAATAATGAGTTCTTGCTTTGTACTAGTACATTTTATGGTGCTACTAGAAACCGTTAGCAGAACAAAGTATATTAACTTTTGGGAAATTAAGAAATATTTGTGCAGAAATGCAACTAAGAACTGTTACAATGCCATTTGCCCCATTTATTACAATTTTTACACTATACTCACTCACACAAGTCCACAGACATTGGCATAAGCTTAAGTTTAAGCTAAAGTTTATTGTTTTCCTTGCGGCATTTCATCTAACCAAAATTTGAACGTTTAATTGACTGATTGCATTGGCTGTCGCTGGTCACAGTGTCATGTTTTCAGTCTTTATTTATTTCATTATTAACAACTGTGGCAAAATAATACCAACATGGTATGTTTGAGCGATCGTAATTGTGTATGTGTATGTATGTACGCATATCCACATTTAATTTTTTTGTTTTGTTTTTTTGTTTTGTTTGATAACACCAACGCATTCACGAGCACTTTACCACGCTTCGTTAGTCTAAAAATGTTTGCATATGTTGACAGGTTGATCACTGATGCTGAGATCAGTCAACGATGTCCATACATACATACATTCATTGTTATATGAAGCTACCAATTCTGCTGCTGCTGCCACTGTCACTGCTCACTAGCCATCTATGTACGTACGGACGTATGTGAGTAAACGAATTTTTTGCCTTTGGTCAGTTATTTTTGTCACACTCGCTTTATGCATCCAACCAACAAAGACGCTCTGCACGATTTTGTTGTCTCTGTCAATTCGGCATTAAACGCATGTGGCGCACTCTTCACAACCGCGGCGCAGTAGAAAATTGTAAAGTTAGACGATGGAGGAATCCATTCATCTGCCTTGCCAGCAGCATAAACCTACAATAACTAAAATAATATACATACGTTTATACTTGTACATATGTATGTACATATGTCTGTATACATCTGCATGCTAGAGGGTCTCCGCTCGCGCGCGTTCAAAGCTAACTAATCCATTTTGGTGGTAACTCGCTGCAAGCTGAAGGCATCGACAGGCTCACCACCATCGCCAAGCTGCATGGCGCAATGCGACGCGATGTAACGGGCGAGCAGCGTGCTCCAATTTTATTCACATCCATTGCCATTTTTGTCCACTAACCCATCAGAACAAGTAGTGATCAGAAATCAGTAGTGATGTACTCGTACTAGTTGTACATGTTTTTATTGGAAAGTCCGAATTTATTTAAATTTTAATTGAAATTGTCGTCGTTACCGCTGTCTGCGAATGCTGTCGACGTTATCTGCCTCACTATTGGGAGCTGGTAGCTGCCGTAGCTTGAAGCTGAGAGTTGAGAGCAATGAATGTGTGAATTTCCCACGCTCTATATTTTGTATTTATTGATGTCAATGGAGTTATTGTTTTACTTAATCGTAATAAGCAAATACATACTTGTTTTCTTCTTCTTTTCGTTTTTTGTTTTTACACAACGAATAGTCAATTGCCCGTTTTGGCTTGTACTTATATATTTGTTTCACTGAAAGTGTGTGTGGGTATAAGTTTGGTAGTTTGCCGGTTTTTTTTTTACTTTTTGCTTTTTTTCGCACAAACGCCGAGTGAAAACTTCGATACTAATCTTGTGGTAGACAAAATTGGATTTGTTTAAAGATTAATAAATTACAGCAACAGTGCGAGACACTTAAAATATATGTACTTATGGCACAAGTGAGATATCAAAAGCTTATTCCAATAGTTATCGGATTCATAAAAAAAAAATTATATACGCATGTATGTGCCCACAGCATGAGACAAGGTCCTCCAAACACTAAATCACTTAGTTTTTTGACATGATTCCGATTCTCAACTTAGGATGGAATTTAACTTTGGCACAGGTATCCAAATGAGTATCTGCGCCATATCTTACAATAGATCATACGTGTGGCTTCCCCAGCCATTTCAATAAGCCTTAATCCATTTTCACAACATCGTCTTTGCCAAAAATTTATTTATTTATAGGTGTTCAAGCATAAGGTTGCTGGGAATGCTGCGTTAGTAGAGAAACATATTGATCCGTAGCTAAACGGTATCCCAATTGAAGCTTCATTAACCTTCACGAAAATCTAAGCAAACCGAAAATTTACCCTTAAATCCATATACTTTCACATATAGTTATTTTCCATTTTCCAATGACTATTTACACTTATTCGCCCAGAAATAAGTAAATTCATATTAATAAACACACATACATGTATATATATATATATATATATATGTATGTATATATATATACATAATTACTGCATACAAATTATGAATATCTAGATATCTATTCATGTGCAATTGTACAACATACTCGTTTGTATGCTCCACTTGCCAACTTGAGTTTGTGTCTTAAGTCCTTTGATTTGTATGCTCATTGTGACTGCAAAATGTGGTAACTAGATAAAAAAAAATGGCTACGAATCCGGCAGACAAGTGTTTGAATTCTTTCTTTCGACCAGCCAAACAACAAGTAGCAGAAATCTAATTGTTACAAATGAGAAAATAAAATAAAATAATGGGGAAAAAATGAAAATGCATTTATATGCAACGCACAGGTAATCGAATGGCGCCTATTATTGGCCGTTTATCGTTGTCTATTGGCCGTTTGACGCGATACGGTACCCGAGTTCACGAAGCTCACGGCAAAGAAGTTACTATTTAGACACCTTTGGAAGCAATTTGCAAGAAGCGTTTACTGAATAAATTATTATGTTTGCATAAGAAGTGCAACGTTGGCAAGCTTCGACGGACAGAAGAAAGGCGGTGAAGCGGTCGCAAACGTTAGAATATTTCTTGGTACATTGGCTACCGGCGAACGGCGAACGGCGATCGCTATTTGCGTTTATGTTATCGTTATAATTTCATTTATTTCTTATAATTTTTTATTGTATATATATGGATTTTGTTATTGGTATATTTACGTATAAGCTAAATCAATAAATGTTATACATATAAATTTAAATTTTATTACTTTTATGCTTTATTATACGAAAACGCTATTAACACGTTTGGCAAGGGCGCTTTCAAGGAAAATCAAAAACAAAGAAGCAGAAACGCTCATCTGAATTGAACGCATTGGGAAAGCTGGCGAACATCGCACAAGGAAAACGATAAATCGTGCTGATGTTGAACTTTGTGCGATTTTCCCAAGAACTAGGTGCGATGCGATGTGGCTAGACGGTGGAGCTGAGAAATGAATGGCAAAAAAGAAGCGACATCTGACAAGTATGTATGTACTCGTAGATATGTATGTATGATTGGATGTAAAGGTATACAACACAATAGCAAATTGAACGTTCAAATTACTATAAATGAAGGCAATTCGGCTGCGGTGAGCTAAGAGGAGCGTTTTCTAATTCTTTTTATTTATCTATGTATATGCATTACTGTTATAGTAATATTTTTTCAAAGGTAAGTTTAAACCAATATCAATAAACCAAAATTTATATCGCCTTTAATTTGAAGTAATATAAACTATTTGATCGTTCGATTAACACTCCATACTTAGAATCAGTTGGGAAAATAAACTCAGTCTCAGTTGGGGTCTCCAATTTGTGGTATTGTTTTTTTTTTTCAGAATTAGATCTTTGGTTACGTCGTTTTTCTATTACGATCTTTATTAAAATATTGCTGGACGTTGGAATGAATTAACGAGACTATAAAATATATTCGGACTGAATGCTGAGACTAGAGCATTGTATTGGAAATAACATTTTTACAAGGTTTATACATTTTGCAGTAAGTTTTACGTTTAGATAAGAACCAAAAATACTTGATTTATTTTTATTTAATTATTAAAACTGGAACTAATGAAAATATTACAGTATTAGATAAACGTATCAGCAAACGTTGTGGTGAATTTGAAAATAATTTCTTCAATTAAGTTTAATAAGTAAAAAAACTCAAAGCCAAAAATTATTCATTCTCATTCACAATAATTAACACCCGATATTTTGGATAGATTGTGCCAGCGAATATTCTCTATTCTTATCCTCTATACTATTGATAATCTACAGAAGGAATATATCAGATTAATAAAAAATGTACGTAATAGACGTTCGTACATTCGTACATTTCCATACCTATGTACCTTCATGATATCAGCAGGTGGTCACCATAATAGCAGTACCATTCATCAATTAAGTGCCTTCAAAGTTTTTTTTTTTTGCTGTACTATTGAAACTCTTTCAGTATCAAATATATTTATTATGTACAGCCGATACGGCCGTAAGTCTTGACCTGGATTTTGGTTTTGAGTTATTGAGCATCCAATGAACTTTAGTTCACATGGAATATATTTTGGCAAAACTACATAGAACGGCGGCAAATCAGTCTCATCATAATCATTACTTTTTGTTTTCTTTAAATTTGCAACAAAAAGCTCCAAATTAGATGAAACGCCAACGGGGAAGTGATCGAGATTCTTTGATTATTGCATTTTCAAACAGATATGAATATTTGCCCATTAAATTTTTTATACTAACTATTTTAGCACGCATCGCTAGTTTTTTCCTTTGCATTAAGCCTAAAACTGCAGACTCAGCACAGCTCATCATTGCATTTGTTCTTTTATATTCAACATCAGCGCTAACTGGCTCTTAAGCATTTACGTATTTCGTATCAGTAGGTGGTATGCCGACCTTTTCCGCATAAAAACACCAAGTGAAAAGCTCTTTTTAATGCAGCGAGTGCCCTTAAAATTTGGCAATCAGATTTCCCACGCTCTCGATCAAAGCTGTGCACATTATAGGTAAAAAGCTCATCACAGCAACGTGTATATCGAACGTAAACGAGGCAGTTACCATAGTTACAGTTTAACAGCTGTCATCTACGACCCTGCGAATGGCGCAACCGGTTTGAAATAAACCTTGATTGGGAATGATTATTTATCTTGGTAGAAGAAGGAAGAATTTGAAAAAAACTACAACAGACAAATTATTTATGTTATTTTTCTAAAGATAATGTAATAATAAAATAATAATAATAAATGCAAATAAACGAAACATGCGAAATAAATGAAAATGAAATTTTGTGCTTCTAAAGACAAATTTATCCTTGCTCTTTTTTCTATGCTTACTTGATAATAGCAAGAAATTTTTCACCAAACTCTTTTGCACCGAATGTCTGATAGCTGCGTGCGATACAAAAATAAAGTGTGAAATAGCATTATGTCTTTGCAGCACAGCAACCCTGTTACATTTGACAGCTGTTAATTGACAAAACTAATGAAATATTATTTTAGGATTTGATACGAATTTGAGGACAACATTTCTATAAGTATATTTGATTTTATATTTGCAAAATTCCCTGTTGCAAACCAAATTATATAAAAAAATTGAAAAGAAGATGTAAATACAAATATTACACCAAATGTAAGTTTATATGTGCAAAATATAAAGCAGTGAATATTGTGGTTATTAAAAATCAATAGTGATTTGTTTATCTAATACAACTTTGTCCAATGGGGTTTTCCGGGTCTTTCTAATAAAAATATTGTACTCCAGTAAAAAATATAATGATTTCTTTCCATTAAGAGTTTTTTTTTGGCTGCTATTATTCGCCACTTACCGGCTAATTCTAACAACGCTGCAGGCAAAGAAATGAAATTTAATGAAATGATGAGGACATGCGATTTTAGTAAGGTGGAAAGTGCTCGTTGAAAATAACAAAAATTAGTATATAATCTATAAACCCGATTGAGTATTTGGCTAAACTAACGTCAACTCCATTCATAGGCATACATTTTGATTCTATCAGCTGACTTATGTTCTAAAATTTATTTACACAATTTTTAAACAATTTCTTTTAAATATATTTATTTGCAGATAAATTATAATTTAAACATTGATGTATGTACTAAATACACTTTTTATAAAACAATTGGTATCTTTTGACTACTGATTCCGGCCGGAGCTGAAATTTTAAATTTCATTTGATCTAAATGGGTAATATAATTTGTATAGTTTTTAAAATATTCAATTCATTTATCATAGCAAGAAATTTTAGATTGAGGCGATGTATTATTACCTTTATCCACTATAATTACATTATAGGCTAATTGTACTAGTGTATATTTCAAATAGTTTGTCATCACTTGTGGCAGGGTTGGTCAATTAATTAGTTAAAGGTTTTTAAACCTAATTCTTTTAATTATATTCCAAACGATACCGTAAAAAGATAAAAAAAATCGTTTAAGCGGCAATATGTCAAAGTCCATATTCCAAAGGCAAATGTGCTAAATCAAAATCTTTTGTGGAGATATACTGCATTATAAGTTTTATTTTCTCATAAATGTACCCATTATTTCAAATTGATTATTACACATCCATGACACCAAAAACTTTAAAAACAACTCCTTTTTTTATCGTTGTATTAATAATGAGTCATGTCATTTTCACTTTTAAGTGTATCCAAAAACTATTATACATTCAAAGCTAGTTATTTATATCTCAACAATATGCAAATGATAATGGGCAAACCTGAGTGATTAAAAAAGAGAGCATTTCTATTCATAAATGCTCGAATGCCATTATCGTTTGTCAATTTGCTGTACCTATATACATATATACCTATGATAACTATCATGCTCGCAAGTTAGACGCGGTCTATTGTGCTTGAGCACACACGCCCGTCGAGTTCTTCTGTGTAAATATTGCCGAAATACACATGTCTCGAAGTTAAATCCAAATATTTTGTTTAAAAAAAACTGAGCTTCATTGATTTTATGATTTTCTTAACTGTTATTTCCTGATATTTCTTTATAGAAAAGACTTGGTTTTCATTGTAAACTGATTAAAAGACATTTTATAATACAAATCTAAAAATTTTTTGGCTTGAGTTGGTGAAATTTTAGTGATTGTATCATCTGTATTGGTTTCTTCTTTAGACAAGTCCGTGATAAGCTCACTTACTGCTCTTTGCTTTGTGTTTTAGTCATTTTTAATTCACAGCGGCGCATAAATCCCACTCTGAATAGGGCTTTAGTGAAAAATTCTCTCAACTTGTTCAAATATTTTCCCTTTTTGATAGTTTTTATTAATAACATATTTACATAGTAGTAGTATAGTCGAGTGAACTTTGTCGCAGCTACAACTAGACTGCTATTTAATAATTGTATTTTTATAAATAATTAATATTGATTGTAAACTAAAGAGCACAAAATATTAATATTTATATAAATATTATATACAATATATATATTTATAACAGCGGCAAATATCCGCATATGCATATGTGTACATACGTGTATAATTATATGTATATGTCTGTAAATTTTTTGCAAACAACTGATTAGTGCGAGACGCTTACAATAACTCATCATATTGCACACACATTATGCGCCAGTTTATTTCCACCTACACTTCAATAGTTGTACATATGTATATATAAATATTTAGACAGGTTCCAAATTTTGAGGGTTTCCTTTAGTTTAGTATTTAACTAAATGAATGTATTTATATTAACTCATATTTTTTCACTTTTCTATTTCTAGTTATGTTTTTAACGCGTAAACGGAAGTTCTTTAAGAGGTGACTGTTACAATTTATGGTATCTAAACCATAATATATTTACATATGTGAATGTTGGAAAAATATTATTACCACATAGATTTACTCTCGATGTTTAATATATAAGTCAGTACAGTTAGACCGTAGTTTAAAGCTTAATTTCAATCAGAAGCCTTGAATTTCTTTAATGCACTATTATGATTTTTTAATTAATAATTTAACTAATAATACTTAAAATGTGATTGTAGGTATAACCTAATAACCGTTATATATTTGTTTAAATTTCAAATTAATATGATTTACTTTTGTTTCAAAATTTACTTTCCATTGGTACAATGCTCAGTGTATAAAAAATGCTGGAACGCAGGTACAGATATATACATATATAAAATTTGAACAAACGATTCTTACACAGGTGAATATTTGCACCCAATAAATGCTAGTTAAATTCTGAATCTGGACTAGCACACTAATCAATAAAAAAATAATTATTATTTTTGCTGTACGATGACTTTCAGCTTTATAAGAGTGTGAAAATAGCGAAAACAGCTTTTAGGTGGTAATAGCCGTCGTAGGTGTATTTTGTCCTATTTTTTTTATCCTTATTTACTGAAATTATTCCAAATATCCGATATCCACTGCATTCACTGTTTATTCGGCAACCATAGATTTTAATTTGTTTGTGGTTAGCTTTTTTTGTAGTCGTAGTTCTTTTACTAATTTGCTGTGTTAATATTTTAATTTTAAATAGTTTTCATCGAAATTTTACTTTTTTTCTCGATTTTCATAGTGAATGCTAATGAAATATTTATTTTTCTTCTCTTTTCCATGTTTTATACATCTATAATATATAGTAACAATTGCTGACAGACAAATGCACAAATACCTTTTTTAATATATAATAACGAAAAAATATTTTAAGAGAAAAAAAAATTATTAAAACACGAACGTATTTCCCATATCTTCAATCAAATAAGCAACCATTTCCAGCTTGGCGTGTACCACCCATAAGAGTTTCATAAAAACTGCATTTTCAATATTGCTCACTTAGGCATCAATAAACATATGGTATTAGCCTGCCGCAATTTTCACAGTTCTCCCTCCAAATCGTTTGGTTGAATTCAAACGAGACAACTATCATATCTAGATCAAGTTAAATGGTCCTTTGCATTTGAACCATACATTTGAAGTGCGAAATTTAATGTCATTAAACAGCAATTTACAACCATTGACTGAGACTCCTGCCGCAACTTCATTTTACAATTTACAAGCATATACAAATTATTTTACAATGTACGAATCATATAAATTCCTAAACGTCATATTCCGTGCTTCAGTCATTCCGGGAGTATTAATGTTAATTTGGCTGACTGGGATGTAAGTACGCTAATTCTTCATACAAACTTATTTATGTCTATTCTGAATTTTTTAAATACTAATACTAATACTAGTAATACACTATTTTCAATGTAGTCACTTTTATGTTTTTCTTCATAATTGGAAAAAAATAAAAATAAAACTACCACACCAATATATCACTCCGCTTTCGCTTTCTGCTAGTTATTGCCTTTTTTTATATTTAAATTCCTCTTGGGCTTCCTTCTCGACTAAAATTTAACTAAAAATCTATTTTATTTTAACATTTCTTATATACTCGCATGTAAGTAGGTAAAGTACTCACTTGGTTATATGAATTAGAAAGTAGTAATTAGAAAGTCTAACGAGTGCTTTTGTAAATACCTTCAAGATGAAAAGACGAATTTCAAAATAAATTGTGAACTCAAGTTCACAAGAACTTTGAGCGAATATTCATTTAATCAAGTGCTAAATTTTAATATTTTTAGATGCCCATTGCTACTCGTATAAATTTGTGTTCTATATAATTTTTTATGCTTACTTTCATTATCTTTTGCAATTATCGCTTGATATGTTTGCCATCTACATTTAAACCTTTCAACTTTCTATCTAATACACTCCAAATAATTATAATCGTTTATGTACGTATAAATAAGAGCTGTGAAAGCTTCATAAAATTTTTAATGTACTGAAAAAAAAAATAATAATAAATAAATCAATGCGAAACATGAAAATTCAAATAATTTTATTGTTTAGTGTAAAGAAATTCGCATTTGCATTATAGAATAAGAAATAAAATTAAAGTGCCAACGCATCTCTCACAGCTTTCAGCTTAGAAATGCATAATTTTGAATTTCTAATTCCATTTCTATTTATTCTCTTTCTTCTCTTTCACAGAATATCTCTTGTCGTAGTACAATTATGCATGCTAGTATTTCTTATAATATTTGTAGGATTTCCACTAATATTTCGTTATTCCATAACGCTACAAAGAGGCATACTTTTTCTCACGTTTAGTAAGTATTTTGCATTACCAATTTCTATTTATTTAATAAACACACATCCAATCCATTTCCTGCTGCAGTCACATACCCCAAAGATCTCGATCTCTCAAAACCGGCTACGGTTGGACTTTATGGTACCAGAAGTCTTAATCTCAGCGTACTTGATCCAGATGCTGAGGAACGTCATGATGGAGTACGGATTGGTGTCTGGCACGTTCTGCCTTTAGAGTTGGCTAAGCGCTTTGCGCAAGAACTGAACATTGATACGGTAAAATGTTGTTATATTATAAGTTCGACTTTCCTAACTAATTATTTCTTTACAGCAAGCACACGAAGAATTAGAAAATGTAGCAGTTGAAAAAAATGAAAAATTAGAACAGTTAGTACCCATACTGAAATCGGAATTCCCTCAAGTTACCCCCGAAAATGAACAGTTGTTTTATGAGCGCATGCTTAAAATCCCCGGTACTATAGTTCTTTATCTTCATGGCAATACCGCGTCTCGTGGCTCTGGTCATCGTGTTGAGATGTATCAGGTGTTACGGAAGCTTGGCTATCACATAGTGTCCTTAGATTATCGAGGTTATGGCGATTCTGATCCCATTGCACCCACCGAAGCGGGAATAGTCCGCGATGCGCTAACTGTATATGAATATATTAGAAATCTTACAACGAATCCTGTTTTTATTTGGGGTCATTCGCTGGGTACGGGTGTGGCATGCCATCTGTGCTCACAATTGAATTTGAATTTCAAAATGAGCCTACCACGTGGCGTTATATTGGAAGCGCCTTTTACTAATATTCGCGACGAAATAAGATTACATCCATTCGCACGGGTGAGTTCAAATCACCATGAGTTGTTTTTTTGAGTTTTTATATTTTGTCTTAACAAGTAACAATAATAATAATTCAATATTGTTCAGCCCTTCAAGGATCTGCCTTGGTTTGATATGACTATAGCACGCCCAATGTACACGAACAAGTTGCGCTTTGAATCGGATCAACATATTTCGAAATTTCGGCAACCGGTAATGATACTTCATGCCGAAGACGATTATGTCGTGCCATTTGAGCTGGGATATAAACTATATCGGACCGCATTGGATACGCGAGCGAAATCATGGGGTCCTGTTGAATTTCATCGCTTCAGTGGTGATGCAGGTTATGGTCATAAGTTTCTTTGCCGGGCACCACAACTACCCGAAATAGTAAAGCAGTTTATTGATGCTTATCGCAACGAAGAGTTTTAAAAACTTTATGCAGAAGAACAAAGTGTTTAACCCATCTGAACATTGATACGGTGCTCTTTTCGCGTTTTTTGACATAAAATTCAATCTTTTTTTTTATTTAATAAAGAAGTAAGAGAAAAAGGTTTTTGACAAAAAAAATTTGTAATAAATTTCATAATAATTTTAGTATTATTTGAAGAAAAGGTATTTTAAAATTACTCATATACATATGTACCTCATTCTCTTCATTGTATGCAGTTTTGGAATGTACAGAAAGTGCGATATATCAGGGGTGAAACTCTTATAATCGAAACTGCAAACTAATTAATTTTAGATGATTTTTATATGTATACTGTAATTATGTCATTGTATGTACAGCTTTTGCTAAAAGGAGCGAAATAAGAGAGTTAAATTGTATTACGAATTAAAAAAAGTATTTTTTAATAAATAAATATGCATGAAAACTGAATATATCAGTTTACTGCAAAAATTTCATATTTTTTGGATGTGAAGGTACATTTGAAAGAATATTTGAAATTTCTAGAGGCCTTCCTATAAATTTGGTTGGGGTGCCAAAACATCAATTTGTATAATTGCAGATATGGTACAAAATAGTATATTAGAGAATTATTGTGCATCTATGTTACATATTGCGCAATATATTTTTCGCTCTATGATGTGCTATTGCACAATAAGTGGTAAAACGGTGGTGCCACAATGCGGAACATTAATTTTTCTTTAAGTGCTTGTTGGCAGAAAGAGTTTAAGGTAAAATCATTGCATGACTTTACGCACACGCCGTTACATATTCAACATTTTTGAGCATATTTATGAAGGTACATTAATTTGGATGTTATTCTTAATTATGTACCTGCAATCTTTATTCAATTCAAATCAATTAAGCATTTTTGATAGGATTTACCCACCAGTGGTAGCACCATTTCTTTTGCAACCCTGCACTCCGAATAATACTATTTGATGTAACTCTGTATGGGTACAGAAAGTGTATGGTTTTTACAACCCTGTTTACAGCAATTGCTTTTTGATCGCTGACAGCGGTAGAGCGGTTTGTATTAATTTGCGACGGCAGGAGATTCGGTTTCGGTTAAGATATATGGGTAGATTTTAAATAAAAAAAACCTAAAACGACTAAGTTATCCTGTAGAAAAAGTGAAGTTGTTGGTGTGTGTGTGAAGACCAATAGTTTATATTTTAAAATTTGAAGATTGGAAAAATAGGCGGTGCGATGAATCAGTAGACAAACATATTTAAAGCGATACACAAACACATACATCTATACATGGACCCACACAAACTGGCTAGGCCAAACAAAGCAGTGGATGGCAGTAAAAAAAACCAGAGTATTAGGAAACCTCAGATTTTAATGACATCGTCGTCTTAAAACTTCTGAAAACGAAAACTAATCAAAGTTCATTGGATTTGATTTTTCTTTTTAATATTTTGACAATATATTTGATAACTTATATGTATCAGCTTCATAGGGTTTTGCGTAGGAAACGAGACGAAAGTTTCCAGTATCTTCAAACATATACATACATATGTGTGTATATGGCGAATTTCCTGCCAACAGGAACAAAATAGCAAAATTGTCGGGACAACAGCAGAACGCACTGTTTCTGCTAAGGGGAACGACGGGAATAGTGGAACATTTTTTAAGAGTTCAGGGTGTGGGTGAAGGAAGAGAACCTTTGTATAGACATATGTTGAGCGAAGAGAACATTAATATGCCCTTTAAGTAAGCATAGGTACTTCCCTTCGCTGCCTGTGGTATTTTATGGAGTTACAATTCATGCAAAAGGAGAAGAATTTGCCGTGGATGGTGCGCCTGACTATGTCCTAATCTCTGTATTAGCTAAAATTGGTAGTGGTAAAAGTGTTGAGGACTTTTAAAACCAGCAAATTTTTGAACATTTGAAGAGGGTGATAGCTCGGTCGTTTTGGAGGATTTAGCGGGGGCTTGTATTTCGCAGTTTAATTTCTTCATTTTCATATGTTGCAATAGTGCGAAGCAGCAGCAACGGCACAGTTAACGATGACGACGGGTGCGCATGGTCAACGTGAGGAGGCCCTGTAAATAAATAGTGGAAGAAAATAAAGAACGAAGTGAATCTATAAAATCAACGAAAACTAAATTTTTGTATTAAAGTATATAAGTACGGTGAAAAAAAATAAAAATAAATAAAACGGAACCACATAAAATCAGTGGTAATTAGAAAATGTGCTTACCTATTTGAGTTTTTCGTAAAAATCCTTTTGAAAAATAAATATTAAATTTAAACATTGTGACGAAAATCGAAATCAATTATTTGCTGAAGTAGGGGCCGATTCTGCCTTCTACAAAAATAAACAAATTAAAAACAAAAGCCTTGGAGACTTCAAAATAAATTAAGAAAATTAGTTTTAAAACAAATTACAAGGGCAACTTGTAAGCGTAGATACGAAAGAAATGCAGTACGGCAGTTAGATAAGGATATCAAGGATTAAAAAATGATGTGGTAAGTGTGAAAATACATACAAATACGGGAACCTAAGTATATGTATGTAAGTTGTTCGGTTTAATGAATTAGCATATTCAAAGAATTTCTTGCGCAGAAATATCAAAAATTTCAAAATTTGCATCTATACGGCGTCAAAATAAACAAACAATATAAACAAGCAAAGTAGCTATATATATATATATATATATATATACTGATACATACATACAATACAATATAAACGTATGCGAAGTTTATAAAAAACCTTCTTCCGGCAAATTTAGAAGTACCATTTTCAAATCACCTTTTTACTGCAGTTTGTCCGAAAAATTTCATATCCAAGAGTGTAAAAGTAGAAAAAAAAAACATAACTCGCCATTACCTGGTTTGCGTGAGCAATACACAATGTACATACATATGTGTGTATGTCCATTGTAGGAACAGCTGTCGTTGCGCGCATGTATCTTGAGTCGTCGGTTTCCAATCGCATATTTGTCGTGTATATGATATTTTTCAGGACATTTTCGCTTCGTTTTGTATTTAGCTCTTCTTTACACGCCCTTTTTATCGGACGTAAAACTCTCCGTTTGTGTTACTTACTCTTTTTGATGAAATGCAAATGAACGAAATGAAATGAATGAAATTAATAAGTATTGCATATTTTGGTATAATTCTTTATGCAAAATTAGTGTAAATTGTGCAATTAAAAATTAAAAAAAGGTAAAAAATGGTATTTTATTTGCTATACACCTTGTTTGTTAGTTTCTTTATACCTCTTCTTCTCTCATGCTCTTGCTCTTACTTTACATATTTATCACATTCACTTGTATGTTCTAATTCTTAGCTTCCTGTGCCTATTACTTTGTATTTTCCTGTAAGAATTGGTACAAAATAGAAACAAAAATTGTTATTATTGAATTGTTGTTTTTGTATAAAATACCTTTTTTCTTTGTAAAAGAAACGGGCGCGGTTCGGTTGAATGTACGTAAAACTACATACCCATGCATTTACATACATATACTCGTGAGCATATTTCATTCAGAAGGTACCTATTCGTATTAGAATATAAAATGCTGTAATTAAGTAACTGGTGCTCAACCAAATATTTAAATGTATATATGGTTTTGCGGGCGGAGCTGAATTCAAGGAAATACATATGTACGTATATGTGTGTGTATGTAACTTTTAATTAAAATAATATGTTTTAATATCCTTTTTCGGCTAAAAACGTAATAGAACTAAAGACAAGTTATGTAGGAACTTTAACTTTTAATCTAAATAATGAAAATTTTTGTTTGTTTTGTATTTACTTTTATTGCTCGATTTTTAAAAATATACTTTAGTGTCATTAACAAAAGTGCAATCTGGTTTTAGCTGGCTTAGCGATAGTTTTTAATTAAATTTACTCTCTAATTTGTGAATAAATATTTAGCTCTACTCCACCTTTTTAAAGATGGAAGGTTTCAAAATGTCTTGCAATATTGAATTGTGATTTCCCCTTTGTATGTTTGTGTTTCTAAAGCGTTTTCAATGAAAAAATTGGCAAAGCCAACTTTAGAATTACATGTACGTAAGAATGTCCACATTCAACTCATTAATACTTTGATTGCTATCATTTCCCAGATATATGCTAAGAAATGATATGGTAAAAGCGGATTTTTTCTTGTTTATTATATCATATATGTACATAGGTAAATTGTTTATTTTTTTTTTTTTGCAATTAAATTTTTGGACTTCCATTTTCCCTTTAAAATTTGCTAGTCAAAAAGTAGGACTGTCTGGAAAGACTTTGCACTGATGATATTGCATTTTGAAATGCATACTTTTTCTCGTATTTAAACCAGTTTCTACTCACGTAACCGTAATAACCAATACAAATTTAAGACCGCCTCAAGCGTACCAACACATTCATACATATGTACTGGCGAGTATAAAGCGAATAAAGTTCGGTTTAAAACACTTTGCTGAAATTAATTTACTGCCTGGCAGTGAAGTCTACCAACCAGTCTACACACGTTTTCTTTGCAACAAAGGAAACCAGCTGACGCTGATGTATTTCGTAAAATCTGCTGAGTTGCTGAGTTGCGAAGGTAAGTAAGGTGACTCAATCATTTGATCCCTAACAATAACACAACACAGCTGGAAAGGGTTTGTGAACGGCTGAGTTGCTATAAGTTTCATCGCCTGGGCTTCAGCATCTCAAAAGTAGTACATATTTGTAGGCAAAAGGGCCACAAGGCTGACAGCAACAACTGATCGCGCGATAGTGTTGTTTCAGAGACCCCAAGCAGTTCTTCATTTTTTATTAGAGTATAAAACAGCAGTCTTAAATATTTATAAGAATTTTTGTAGAATCCAAAGACTTTATGAGGCAAACCTGTTCAGTTGCATCGACTTGGTGAGAATGAAATCACAAAGTGGGCTGAAGCACAAATATAATTGAAACAAAAACCGATCGCTCCAAATAAGTACCCGGCAACATAAACTTGCAAAGGCGATGTTGCTTCACTTTGTCTCTTCTTTTCTGGTCTGTGCGAATTTTCTTTTGTATTTGAATTTTGCTATATTTTTTTCCTTCAATACTTGTGGGTAAAGTGTTGTCATTTTATATTTTTATTATTTTGTCTTTATTTGCATAAAAGTCAAAAATCAGGTGGCGAAATATTTTAAAGTTCTTTCTTGTTAAAGTTGTTAAAGTGAACATGTTTTGAAGTTTTCCAGCATTTTTTTAAATACACAAAATCTATTGCATTTAACGCACGCTCACTACGTTTTGAATATTAATCATCACCTTTTTTTTTTGGATACCAGTGAATCAGTTGCTTACTCATTAATATACAACTGTCAACAACAATAGCGACGAAGTTCAAATATATCATTCATACATACATATTTAGCGGTGCAGTGTGTATATTGATATGTTGTGCAATTATTGAAATTCTTATCTCTAGCTTTCACCTCGCGAGTAATACGCTCGAAATACCATCTAAGAATTTGAGTATCTACTCTTGGTCTAGCTACATACGTTTACATTACAACTATTTCTAAATGTGTCAAATTAATTTTTTTTATTGTTGTTGTAGAGATAAGATAGCGTATGATAAATAGATAAAATTTTCAGAAAAATGCGTTTTTCATGCGGAGATAATGTTTTCGAAATCAAACTCCGAACTGGTGTGGAGTAAAATATAAACAAAATATTCTATCGCAACATACATACATATGTACATACGGACATTACATCAAAAGGAGTTCAATACAACACACTAACAACAACATCGCATTTTAAGTCTTAATGCGAAGTCAAAGTATTCATTCTCTCGCCTTATGACGTCATGTCGAGTAACAACCTTTTTTTTGCCACTTCCGTGACCTTTTTGAAATGAGTATTGGTACACGATCAAGAGTTTTATTCAGAAAATATCACTTATCATCTGAACAAGGAGTTAGAAGACTACCCATTGTGCGCTCAAAGTGGTAGGCCACGAGATGAAAGAGGTGGTGCCCTCTGAACAAGAATCTTTGGTATCTACCTCAGACAGAGGTGGGCAGTGAGATTTAGATGATAGCGGAGGCTAGAATAAAAAAAATATATATAATGATATTCCTCGCGGACAGTCTACTAAGATTACATTTTACTACAATACCATGCTGAAATTCCAATGATATAAACACAATAAGGAATAATAACTTTGTATAACTTCACACGTTCACTCACTCGTTTTTACAACAATTCGTAATGAGGAATTTGCATTCTTGAAGAAATATGGAGTTGTTGCCTGTATATGTTTAAAGAGGAAGTGGCTGCATTGCGAATGCGTATACCTTATTTGCGTACATACATATGTATATGTACATGTGTGTTCAATATTATTGTTTCAGTGGAATCTTGTTTCTTTTTCATAAGCTCTGAAGTGATTCATTCGTGATAAACGTTTCTCAGATGAATTATATATATGAATATTCATATGTATACATATATATATATATACATAAAAAATAAAGTAATAGCACTAGATACATACATAAATTATATATATGTGCATTTATATTTTTTATTTATTTATTTATTTATTTAATTTATATCTTAAACATCATTTTCTTTATTCTTTATTACTTTATATATACTTGAGGCAATCGCTATTTATTATTATTTCTTTTAGTTTCTATAATTTTAATTCCGAATTCCCACATTATATTCAATATATTTATTTCTAAGCATAACGCTTACCGTTAATGTATAAATTTGTTCCGAGAATTATTTACTTACATATCAGTATGTGTACAAACATATTTATGTTTTTAATTATGAAAGTACAATCATACCTGCATGTATTAGCATTTCTAATTTACTTATTAACAGGCATTTTTGCCCTTTATTGTCAGCTTAGCTCAACCAAAACCTAGTAGGAAATGAGTTATTTTGAGCGCGTGCTTCCCGTAACACAGAATAACAAAACGGTTCATTTGAGTGCCACACCATCACTTTTTCTAAATGGGTTGGGACTTTCTAAACCCATAAAACCACAGTCATGCCGTACTCCGCAGTCAATCGGGGCTGGAGCCACATATAGATTGATTGCACAGCATAAAAATACGCGCGTGGTTGGCTGGCTCGCGCTGATTCGCAGCTGATTCGTTTCCTCGTGTTGTTGTTATTTGTTTCTAATTGTTGCAATCGGATTATATATGAATTGAATTGTATTTGTTACAAACACAAGTTGATATTGAAAAAAAAAAATTATAAATTTGTATTGAGCGTATGTGAAATGTGTGCCTATTATTGGCGTTTAGCATTTTGTAGTATTTGTTAGTATCCCGGCATATATGTAACTCACCAGTTGCGAAATCAAAATAGCTTTATTCACAATTTCTTCTTTTATCGCGCTATAAATGTTGTTTTTGCATTAGTTGTGCGTCCTGGTGAGCTAAAGCGTGCTTGTATCAATGACTCATCTACATACTCACCTACTGTTTGTTTGTCCCGCATTTACCCCTTACTTTCTTTAAAGTGTTCACATTTTCCTCTTCGTCTCCCTCCCCTTATCAAAGCAATTCGCTAGGCCAGTCGGTGTATGCGTTGTTGATCGGTTGTTGGTAGTCTGTGGGTCGCTAGCGGCTTAGCACACGCGTACCTGCACGCGGATGCATTAAACATGTTTTGTTTAATTAAAATCAATCAAGCATTTGTCTCACCACCTGCCTTTTTCATATCATTTCCACTAACGTTGACTTTTGTAACTGCTTCACACCATCATCCCATCGCCCACATCACATACAGTTATTCTCATTATAAAAACAATCCTAAAGCCATTAGATTTTATTCGCACTCTGATTTGTTTTGATTTTATCGATGAATCTTAAGCAAAAAAATATTTAATTGATGTGCGGGTTATACGTAAAGCATTGCTCGGGGCCCTTTGATTTCGACTTAGTAAGTTGTCACTTTTGGTTTGCTTATTCGATTTATGACATAATTAGCCAACGTTTGGTCGGCAAACCTTCCCACTTTGTTCGCCTTTGTGGAGTTGCGAATACTTGGCATTGCCTATTTATGATGCCAAAGTAGGAAATCGATGAACTTTTTATACTTCCGACATACTCCAATAAAAGACGGAGAAGTATAGAAGACCCTAAAAAGGGGGAAAATATAGTGAATAGCTTTGAATATTTAAATTATACATGGAAAGATCGGAAATCAGCATTGGTATCAGTGTCTCATTCAATAATACCTATTTGGCAATTTTGGTTTCATTATGCTTGTCCACCTTTTCTTCTGAATAAAAAAGTTTATTATTATTGCTTTTTCTGTCTTTTTCGAACCCGTCATTCTTCATATCATCGCAATCTGGACAAGTTTTTTGTTATTTTTATCCCCAAACTTCCCCATACTTTTTTGTTTGTTTAATTACTGTTTTTGTTGTTGTTGCTACTTTCAATATGTTGTTTAAAATTTTAGTCAATGCTTTAGTTTTACCTTTTCGGTGAACGAAATCGATAGGGTTTCGAATAAGTGAGAGTTTTCTTTAACTTTGCACTGAAGTAAAACAAAAAGTACATTAAAGATACGAAATTTCACGCAACGATATTTGAACACAAAAATATTAATCAAACACAATTTCTTGAATTGAAAACACTTGAGATAAATCAATATGAAATTTTCAAAAAATTAATCAAAACCAACGAAGAAGTAATTGCGAAATAAGGAAAAACGAGATTAAAAACAATGTGAATAACTAAGCAACAATCGAAGAGACTTGATGGAATGGCTACTTGGCGAAGTGCGAAAAACAGTGAAAATGGCAAGAAACCAAACAAAACGAAAAAATAGAATATAATATTACTTACACAGTCTGTAGGAAAAAGCTACATACATATGTGTATGTAAAGAGTTGATTTTAATTACTTTGAAATAAAAAAAGTGTGGAATCTGCAAAAAATTGAGAATGCAATAAGAAGGTAATACAACACACCATACGTACAGGCCTTCTTACAAACGGAATGAAATATAAAACTTAAAATAAGAATAACAAATACTACTGAGTACCGAAACCGGAGCTGGAACTAACCATAGAGACTCTGTCACGGTCAAACTACAAAAATCAGAGTGAGACTCTGCAGAAACTTCTTATGAACTGCTCATATAAATATGTATGCTTGTAGATGATTGGTCAGCGACTGCATGCAACTCGAGATGCATGAAAAATAAAACGAAAAACCAACACTGTCGACCTTTTGAGGTTATATGCTCTTTCACAATTTATAAGGTTTGGTTGTTTCTAAAGACTTTTGCCTGCGAAAAAAAAGGTATGATTCAGAATTCCTTTAAAGGCAAAGGGAGTCGTCGAAGACTACGTCAACCAGAAAATGGAAATATACAGACACTCAGTGGAAGTTCGATTACTTGTTACCCAAGAGACTAACATACTCCTTTTGCATTGTTAATGCATCTATACATGTACCTAGACGCATACTTCAATTATATTTCAAAAAATTTTGTGCAACAAGTAAAAAATAAAAAATTTATTTTTTGATAGAATTTCATACAGACACCATATACCAGAAACTGTATTTGAATTCTCTCTCTCTCTTGCTATCGCTCTTTTCCTTCTTGCGTATGGCATCTATTATGGGGTTTTTCTTCACGGACTGAATATTTTCAAGTAGTCACACCTCAGTGCACAGCAATGGAAAAAGAAGCATACGAAACTGAATTGTTGAGTCTAATAAAAGTTTTATTAAATTACTTTGTAATTAAACGAAATTCGTCTTGTTTGTTATCATGAATTACTACCAAGCGAGCGGCAAAAGGGAAGGGAAGGGAAGGGAATGAAAACACTTGAAACTGCAGCTTTTGGTAAAAAAATGAGTTGGCTTTGCTGATGGCATTTTTCTAATAATGCATATTCGTATATTTGCTTATGTATGAGTTATAAAATTAAGCTTTTATTACAAAAGAAGTACTCTAAGTGGATTAAAGGAGCATAAAATTGTAATTGAAATAAAACATATAATAGGTCAATTGGAAAGTCCCCTCCCTGACAAGTAGATGGCACTACTAGAATTAATAAATTAATGATTTTCAGTTAGCCCTAGCCTTCAAAAGACGAGTGTATAAATTTTACAGCTGTCGGATTACTAGTTTGTGAATTATAACATTTTGAATGAAGCAACTTTTGTTATTGTGGAAAAAAATTGATAGAATATTGCTGCCATAGGAAAATCAACCATCAAGGATTGGCATGTTAAGTTTAGATGTGGTGAAATGAGCACCGAAGACGGTAAAGACAGTGGACGCCCAAAAGAGGTTGTTACCGACGAAAAGATAAAAAAAAACGACAAACTGATTTTGAATGACCATAAATTGAAATTGAATGAAATAGCAGGCACTCTAAAGATATCAACGGAACGTGTACATCATATCATTCATGAATATTTGGGTATGAGAAAGCTCTGTGACCAAAATCAACAACAAGTTGATGATTCGCAGCAGTGTTTGGAGATGTTCGAGCGTTATAAACCCGAGGTTATGTGACAATGGATGAAACATGGCTCCATCATACAAGAATGCGCATGAAATAATTTTCATTAACTAGCTTGAAAAACGAAGGACCATCAACAGCAACTATTATTACATGGCGTTTAAAGGACGAAAAACGGCTGCATTTGAATAACCGTGTCACAACTCAGTGGAATCGATGGCAAAAATACATGAATTGATTGAGCTTCGTATTGATTCCGCATCCACCGTATTCTTCAGATCGCCAGCCCTCCCAGCAACTATTTCCTGTTGTCACATTTCAAAAGAATGCTCGTCGGGAAGAAATTTTCGTCGAATGAAGAGGTGATCACCGAAACTGAGGCATATTTTGAAGCCAAGGACAAATCGTACTACAAAAATGGTATCGAAAAGTTGGAGGGTCGCTATAATCAGTGTATCACCCTTGAAGGGAATTATATTGAATAAAAGAAGAATTTTGCAAAAAAAATGTGTTTTACTATGGTAGGCCATGTACTTTTCAATTGACCTGTTATTTCAGTATCTATAACCATTTGCCATCTACTCTGAAGTCGCTTAGATAACCGAGTTTGTGTTTTTTTGCTATTTCATCGAATGTTCTTTTGTAATTAGTTGATAAAACCGGCTAGTTACTGTAAAATCCCTCATGATATATGGGATGAACTTTTTATAAAGGCTAAATTTAGCTAAAATTTTCAAATTTAATAAATTTTCACAGTTAATTTTCGGAAAAAAAAATGCCTAATACATATACAACTATTTTTCTTTTCTTTTCAAATCCATACTTTGTTTTATTTTATTCTCATATTTTGTTCAATTATTAAGGCAAGACGAACGTTGTATAAACAGAAACATTAATTTCAGGTAATACTTGCTTCAGTGAGGGGAGGGAAACAGGAATAGGGCGAACATTGTGTATGAAATCGAAACATTTTGTAGAAAATTTTCCATTTCTTTTGCTGCGCAGATTTCATCAATGATCTAATTTACATAAATAACAATTTTTGTGCGATTTTTGTTTTGTTGCGCACATTTAATACATCAACATGTGTAGTTTTATAAACATATATATGTTCACACCTGCATACATATTTATTGAACACATTATTCGACTGGAAAAGCTAATTATTTTCATATATTGATGAACACATCAATGAATCATTAAATTCGGCGTGAATGTTGTTGGTATCAAATAAGTAGCCAATAAAATATTGAAAATCAGTCTACGTTCTCAACATTAATGTCTCGCATCAATTTGATTTGCGTATCTTACGCGCCTTGAACAAATTTTTTTATCTTGGACATTTTTGTATATGATTTTTCCTTTATTAGAATTTTAGGTCAAGTTACAACATCGTTTGCTAAGGGTGCCGGTGCTCTCCTTTTCGTTATTAAATAGTTTTGGTGCCAACAAAATTTCCGGTTGATTGCGTATTGTTGTAAGTAGTTTCTTGCATGTCGAACATATGCTTACGCATTCAACGTTCAAATTTTGTTTATTTCACTTAGCGATAAAGAGAACCTTGAGTTCTGACTTGAACACCATTTTCATCGCTATCACGAAAAAATGGCGGTACTTGGCAGTGCCCGAGTAGCTAATGAGCTAATTACTTCATAACTTTATTTATTACTCTTTCGTGTACGAGATTCGGCGGGCTTTAAAATAAATTCTTTTTTATTGGCGTTGTCTGTTCAATTCAATGTGTGCTTAGCTTAAAACTGAAAAAATGTTGTGTTTAAAGGAAGAGGAGGGTTGCACGTAGCAGAACCGAATTTCCATACCTGACTTACTTGGGCGTAAGAATTCTTAAGATGGTAAATCAGTCAGTCATCAAAGGCGGCAAGTGGGCTGGGTTTCAGTGACTTAACACACACACACACACACATATATATATATATATATATATATATATATATATATATGCATATACTCGTATGCCCCCACCGTTTTGCTATTCTTTCGTATTTTATTTATATTCTCCACATAGAATTGCAACACCAAAATAAGCAATTTTATTGCCATAGTTTGCACAAAGAGAGAGAGAGAGAGAGAGAGAGAGAGAGAGAGGGAGAGGGAGAGGGATAGATAGAGAGAGATAAATTTCAGTCATTAGTAAGGCTTTCTTTATTTACAAATATAATACTTACATATATATTTACATAACGCCGCCTTGGAGAGTGAGCTGTCTGAGGCTATTGACCGTGCCACCAAAGAGTTGCAGAAAGGAGAGGTTGCATGAGACACACACACACACACACAGTCGCCATTATTCAAGAATGAGAAGTAGAAACCAAAGCGTAATCCAGGTGTGACGATTGACGATTTGTAGATTGGGTGCGCTGTGTTGTTGTGCCTCATGATCGTTCACACTGGGTTTCCATACAACCAAGCTAACCGCTTGACTGACTTCTGCTAGTGAGTGCAAAACAATACATACAACAAATAATTATCAATGGCTCATGTACAGAGTGGATAATAATATAATGGCAAAAAGAAAAAAAATTGAATAAAATTTAAAAAAAACTTTTGTCAAAACTTTCAGCGTCAGGTAGTATCGGAATGCTGGCTTTAAAAAGCTTCCCTTGCTTAGAGCTTTCATTACATAGCATGTAATTTATGCTTTGTGCTTTCACAGTCTAACATCGACTGCGAGCTTTTGTATTTAAGGTTGTGAGATTTATGCAATTAATTCAATTTTTAAGTGAAAACTTTCATAACTTAAATTGAACTCCCACACTTCTTTCATATTTCCTTGATGAGCTGAAATTCCAAGTCATTGCTTTCTCTCCCACAGTTCTAGCAAGAAATGAAGCATGAAGAGGAAAAATGGTTTACAGTACATTCAGAAGCGTATTCACGAAGCAAAGTCGATAAAAGTCAAGAAGGCCTGTAAGCACAATTTTTAATTTAATGACGCAGTAATTTAAATGGAGATGTTTGGAAATGTATGCAACATACAAGTAACAACAATAATGGACCACAATGTGAGCAAAGCAATAAAAATAGTAACAACAAGAGTACATTAAACGGGAAGGAAAGGTCATACAAATTTATTTATGTGATTTAATTGGTTATTTGAATGGACTTGTCCGGCTATTCATAACTTTATCATAATTTCAATTGATTGATAAATGTCAGTAAATTGTGAAGAAGGAAATACGAGCGTGCCTACACACACACACACACACACACACGCGCGCACACAAAGGAATACAAATATATGTAGGTACAAAAGTGAAGTGGAAGCTGCAGCGCAGCATTGTTCAAGGCTCACTTGATGTCGCACAATGGATGTCAACGGCGGAATAGGAATAGGAAGAAGAGGAAGAAGAGGAAGCAGAGGTGACTGGCAAATGCCAACATTTTTTTTTCAGCCTAGAGGCTGCAACAGTAGCGTCTGGTTGGCCTACTTGACAATTTAAGCTTCGATGTGTGGCATTTTAGTGCGTTTGTTGTTGTATATGATGTTTTTGTGTTAGCTTAGATTATTTTTTGTAAACAAATGAAAAACAAAAATATGTTGGATGAAAACAAAAGGCTTTAAACAGAAAGTAAAATTAAGGTCAATTTAAGCGACTAATGAAGGTCACACGACTGACACACCAACAGACCGATAGTCACAGACCGGCCGGTACACACACTTAGCCGACAGACAATCCAACAAATTATTGGTCTCAGCACGGTTGAGCGCTCACCACATATTTGGGTAGCGTTTGTATGTATGTATATCCATATTTACGTACATACATACATATGTATGATCATGTGTCTGCTCATATGAAGCTTGTTTCTTTTTTTGCTTTCGTCGATTAAGTGCAACAACCAGTCACTGCAACTCATTGCAACTATATATTTATATATAAATGTTACATATGTACATACTTACATGAAGCTTCTCAGCCATTTTTTTTTACAATTTTCTCATGTCGTGACTTTGTTTATACGCATATATGATTTATTACGCGCGATTATGTGCTTAAACGTTAAATATGCCGAATGCATATTGTCAACCATATACATACATATATACATACATATGTACATATACATGTATTTCAAATAAATAAATGTTGCAGGAAACATATTTCCGCCGAATGCAGTTTCTTGCCTTTTTAGAGGTTTCGGTGCACTTAACTTCCAAATGAATTCTAAAAATACATATATATTGTAATAAGTAACATAAATATATATGTATGTATATACATACATATAAAAAAATTTTCACAATATAAATATTTAAAAAATCGAATATATGTTCTCCCGATCGAGCTTATAGGAGCGCCACGTCACATTCGATGTCGGCGGATAGATTAGGGACAATAATTTTTAGGGAGCAATCTTAGTGCTTCCACTAACTCAGTGTTGTCAAATGCATAATTTTTAATTGAATAACACAGAAAACTAATAAAAACTATTTTTCCTTCATTTATTTAATTTTAAATTTAATATGGTCAACAATTCTTTACTTTAAGTTGATATCAATACATTAATTTAAATTTTCGACAAAAAATTTTCAGCAATCGAATATTGAACTAAAGTATTTATGCGGCAAAACAACCAGTTCTGGACTATGGTTTTCAACATAGGGGTTGCTTACATGTGTATGGATGTGTGTATGTATGTGTATGTATATCTATGTATGTGGCAGTATGAGTTTACGCTAAAATGTGCCTACATTCACCATTTTAATGAGTAAACATATCCTTGACTTTTCGCAATTACCAGAGCAAAGGTTGACTTTTAGTATAACAACATCAAATTTACACACACACACACACACTCGAATATGTTTATTCAAACATAAGAAGCGTTCTACCCAGGCACATGCACGCACACCCAACCCTATTGGTTAAACAAAATTTGAAAATTGCGAAAATTGTTCACAAATATTGTATGGCATGTAGCGCTGGCGTTAGAATTTCCATCGCACACAGTCCTACTCACTCGCGTGCATTTCAAATGAGAAGTCATGAAACACTACTCATATTATAAAATTGCCGGGGGAAAAATGCTGACAAATTTGTATTGTCACGCTATGTTTATATTAACTACAGTACGGAAAGCGACGGCTGACCCCCTACCCACTGCCACAGCTGTTGTTGCTACACTTTTATTTAGTTGCCTTTCAGTTTCTTTCCACTGAAGTCAATTTGTTCTGCTTTAAAATTACCTTCTTAGCTTTTTATGCATATTCTGACATATCTACATTTTCAAAGTATGTATGTATAGTCCAATAAAACTACTTATTGGATTTCTCTCTATTTCTTACACAGTTTTTTTTTTATTTTGGTTTGTTGGTGAAGTGTCAATTCAACGAGCGTTGAAAAGTGAAATATGTTGAGACATTTCGAGTGAAAAGGGTGATGACTCCTTCGTGATTTTTCTGTACCAAAAATAAGTCTTAAAATTGCATTTGCATTACATTTCCTTGGTTGACTTTTATTATAACTTTCAAAATATGCACTTATTCTATCAAATCTTATTCGCCGTCGTCCCCCAATGCAATGCACGTATACCAAAATGGATTAGCCAGATGTCAAGCAGGGTCAGATCATGGGAATACAGTGGTTTTAGAACAATATGAGTGCACCATCGTTGTGCAAAAACGCTCAGTTGTCCTTTCATAAATTCGGCTTATTTTTGGAAAAGCCTTTATGCACACGGCGGCCGCGATAGCCGAGTGGTTAGCATTGCGTACTGACATTCGGAAGGCCTGGGTTCGAGCCCAGGTTCGAGCAACATCCAAAATGATAGAAACATTTTTTTCTAATTGCGGTCGCCCCTCGGCAGGGAAGGTCAAGCCCTCCGAGTGTATTTCTGGCATGAAATAGAGCTCCTCATAAAAATCCATCAGCCGTTCGGAGGCGGCTTAGAATAAACTGTAGGTCCCTCCATTTGTTGGTAAAAACATCAAGACGCAAAACCACAAATTGGAGGAGGAGCTTGGCCGAAAATCGCTTCGGCGGTTACAAAGCGCCAAATATATATATATATATATTATGCACACGACAAATAACACCCGAATGATACCCCTCGGCAATCGAGTCGTCTTAGAAAATGTACATAAATGAGAAAAATTGTGTTATGTAAAATCAAGTTAAAAAGGTTCGGTGAAATTGTTTATTGGTTATTAGCAGTTATTCTAAAAATGCAAATTGCCTAACCTAATTCTAAGAATATATTTTTTTAGATTTAAAAGTTATTTTTTCTTCAAGCAAAATCTTGCATTAATTTTGAAATTTCTTGATAAATCTAGCGATGTGCAGTGGAGCGGAGCGAGGGGTTTTTAAGTAAGCTAAAACAAATTAATTACGCTTCTACTGCATATTAATTAAAATTAAAATCTGATTAACTGCGAAATCTCTAGCTCCAGTTAATTGAAATAAAATTGTTGTGTATTGACAGCAGGGTGTGTTAGTCTCTTAATGAGTGTGGTTACAACCAGTGAATCGAATCAAGTAAAAAATACTAAATTTTTAATATATTACATTTATGGAGGCAACACCTGTCGCATAATTAAGCTGTGCGAGCAAAGAATTCACAGTCAACAGACCAATATCCAAGTCAATCAACTTTTACAACACAAATACTATCTCCGTCGAAACCATAGATAACAACCGCCAATTCGAATGTGGCGCCTGTCGCAGTTACTGTCAATGAAATCAACCATCAATTGCGAGCCAGCCCTAGTCGACCGCCGACTAGACGGACAAATAAAGATTACTTAGTGTGGCATTGGTACATGCAACGGTTCTTGGTGGCAAGTGGTACAGAGTGGAGGGTTGGTTGGTATGGTGTTAACGCATTTGCTGTATTATATGAATGTTCACTGAGAGACGCCTATGACTTTTTATATATCACATAATACGCAAATGAGGAAGAAATACAGTCGGTGGAGGTTAGCTCGAGTCGAGAGTCCAAAAAGCCAATCGATGAACTTACCAAAACCACCCTCCCAACACGAGACCAAAAACATCACACATTGGAGGTGTTTGGGTGATGTGCATTTGAGTTACATGGAGTGAAGCGAGCGATGAGGAGCGCGCTGCTGATAGGCGGTTACGCGTTTGCTTAGTTCTTAGGGTCTTCAGCACTTCCGCATTGTTTTTATGTACTTCTTGTTAGTATATACAAACATATATTTTACATTTTATTGCCATTTACTTCGTGTTATGGCATTGTATTGTCGTAAGTGCATTGGAATATGTGAAATAAGACCCAGTTTCAGTGTTTTAGGGTTTGCTTGTAAAAGTATGGACAACAAACTAACTGCGCTTTCGTTACGTGCAACCCTGTATTAAGTGTGAGTATATTATATACATATATACATGTGATGTGTATGTTGATTCTTTGAAATTTGCACTGGAATTGATGGATTGAGGAGCCCAAGAGTTTAAATTTCGCTTTTAACCCACTAAAGCACTTCCGGCTGGCGAACAATGGTGCCATAAAATATCAGTATGTTTGTGTCGTTTATATGATATGTATATGTACACATATAAGATTACCATAGGATTACTAAAATACAAAATTGATGATTTGCCAGTATTATTTGCACGCTATGAGCGGAATAACAGAATCAAAAGAGAATGACAATAGTCAATGGTGGCAATGACGTCAGCAAGGATATACATATATACGTATGCATTTAAATATGCCAATGATTTTCAAATATCTACAATATTGTCGCCATATATATACATGGCTTATCTACTTGTATGTAATGAGGTGAGGAAATTATTTTTTTTAAGGCGAAGATAAGATAGATAAACAAATATTTCAAATAATTTGCAAAATTTAGTAAAAAAAAATTTGTTTTGCGCCACAGTGGCCGACTCGACGTAGCTTTTCCTATTTTCGGTCGTGGAAATAACGCATTGAAAAAACCTTTTCTACTTAATTTGCGAACGCTGATGTTGAAAAAATATCTTCAAATGGTTTTTGAGATATTAATATGGACATAAATGTTGAAATTAGTTTTCAAAGCTCATAACTTTCATTACAATGTGAGATTGTCGTCACTTATTTGACTTCAATGGCAATTTTAGTTACCGAGTTGTTGTAATTTTCGTATTTTTAAAATTTGCACATCACAATTTCCCAATATGAAAATTATTATTGTATGTATGTAGTATATTTATACATTGGAAAGTTTCGAATGTTAAGTTGTTTGAACAGCTCTAATGTTTCATCCAAGAAATTATTTGAAATGCATAATATATATCGATGCTCTCCAGGCATTACGTAGATTATGCAATAAATATTTTCAGGCATATGTTTGTAAGTATGATTGTGTGTATGTGTGTATGTGTGTATGTATTTATGTATTCATCTCTTATTGTCAATGTACTTCCATTACTTCCCCATATCTCGCACATTTGGTCGCCTTGACTTGATTCGACTGCCTTCCACACACAGACTGTGGTGACCTACTTTTGTGTTGTAAGTTTTCCAAAGATTTTGGTCTGCCATATAACATATACATTTTGTATGCATGTCTGTTGGTATCTACGTACTTACTTGTTGTATATACTTAAAATTGGTGTTGTTGTGTGTTGTTAGCATGGTTTCTTCTGTTGTTGGTGTTGTAAGTTTTTTGTAAGCGCATCTCTTCATCTCGACTCGTACAGACATACATACGCCCATATATACATAAATATTTGTGTGTCGGTGATTGTTTATATGTACATACAGATGTGTGTCCTATTTATTGCCAGTGAATTTGTATTTTCAATATTGCAATTTGTAACGCATTTGCTAACGAAAACACACCTTTTTCGCCTTCTATGACTTTTTATGTACACAATTATATGTGTTTTATGTGTTCATACTCATGCCACCGCCACACTTACTTCACTTCCTAGTCCTAACCCTCTCCTGGAAGAGTTTAGTATCCTTTTTCATACTCATTTCTTCACATATATTGTTGTACATATGTATATATATATATATATATATATATGTATTTATAACGAGCTTCAACGTATGTTTACATGAGTTCACATTTAGGTAAACGCTAATTATTGTGCGGCGGCGGCTAATGAAAAACGAGAACTCAGCGAACGCGCCGTTTCTTCAAGAAATAGGCAAAAAAGGAGAAACGGGAATTGAGGGCATATCCTTAGTGCATGAAGGACATGACTGCAATGCAGTTTCCTGTAAAAGTTTATGGCATGTCAGAGATAGAAACATCGCGCGCATATGTATACAATATACTTATATACAAACATACCTGCAGACTTACCTGTAAGCTTCCTGACGAAAATTATAAGGCACTTTTGTCTGTCGTAATGGTTTTCGTGGCAATTCTAACCTAGATATTAAGTCAAATGAGATAAAGGAGCAACATATGTATATAAAAAATTTTACTAAAATTCCAAAACTTGTGTGTAAGTAATAACAACAAAAATCTGGTGTAGTTGAGAAAGCGCTATTACTCGCTTACACTGTAAGGGATTGGACACGGACTATTCACTAACTGCTCACGTTAACACATTTTCACTATCCCACACCCGACTAAATTAGGAATTCCAACTAAGCAAAACTTAATGCAGAATTTTTTTTTAATTTTAATTTTTTATTTAAGCAAATAATTAATTTTCGCAACCAACAGCGAACCCTGAAGCAACGGTGCAATGAAATCTTTGTGTAGCTTAAGGGAAGGCTTATCTTGAAACATACTCATTCCTTTGGTCAGACTATCAGACTAGTTTTTACGAAAGCTATTATTACTCAAACAATTGTTTTTTAGCGGAGTTACCAACATTTTCAAAAATTAAAGGTTGAGTCTAGTCATGACCACCAATATAAATGCATAAAAATTTCGGGTACTCACGTTTTCCTCAATATTTTATAATTGCCATATGTTTTGAATTCTTCATGCATTCCCATTCGAATTCTAATTTCATACCTGACAAACGTTCTGACAGCTGATCGCATAAAGTTTGCAGGTTAATGCCCAGCAAAACTGTTTGACAACAAACAAATTTACAACAAAAGTACGAAAATGGCTTCTTCGCTATGTTGTTGGTTTTGCTTTGTTTTTTCTGATGCGGCTATGACTTCACAACACTTCACGTACTATTCAATGGCTTCTATCTCACCACTGCTAACTTTCCACACACCCATGCCATGGCTGTGGATTTCCATTCATTCATTCAATCATAGAATTTTTTTTTGCTCTTGCTTCGTCTCCTCTACCACTTCTCTGAGGCCTTCTTCTTCACTGCCATCAACCAACCATTTTATTTGACTCAATAGAGGAAATCGATGAAGGCGCAAGGAAATCTGAAAAAGGGTCGCTCTGTCTACCTACACGTTCATTTAAGCAAGCATCTTGAGTATACTTGAGGGCAGCTCTTGTGGGCTGAGAAAACGTGTGGTATGTAACTGAGTGATTTCATTGATTTTTCCTTCGCCTTTCTTTGCATTTCATTTTGTTTTTATTTACTTACGTTTTCGTCCTTTATGCCTTCATGAGTGGGTTTTTGTTGCTATGTTGTTGCTATTAATCGTACGAGCAGAGCCTCTGTCACACATTGTGAATGTGAATTGCCATCCAGGTCGTTGTTGGTTTTCTTTACTTATTGATTCTTTAAGGATTTATATAGGGATTTTCAAGCTTTTTGAGTATTTCTTGAGCTAAAGAAAGCAAATATTTGCGAGGTGGGCTCAAGTTTTAAGCAAGCATTATGCACGTTTGATCTGCGTTTGCCAAGTTTAAGCCATAGCAAATGTTATTTACGTTTAATACTTCATTTCAATTTAAATGCTGTCTTACTTTGGAAATTTATTAAATGAAATTTTTTCTCTCTTGCAGATCTCATAAATATAGTAATTGAAACTATATCTACTAAACGCGTAACGGATTCTTACGTCGTCATAATAAATACATATAATACATATTTATATATATATATATATATATAAATATAGATATAATATAATCTGCTTAGCGTTTTAACTTAAATCAACTGAAGACCGAAAGACTTGCATTCGAAACACCAGTAGTTTCAGAACCAACGCCTCTAACTGCATTTAAATATTTATATTCACACAAATACATACATGTATATATATATATATATATATATATATAAATACAAACACGATAATTTGTACGAGCAAGTGAGCTTTGAAGACAACCGCAAACAAATATATAAATATATCACAAACAGACACATATACTCACTCGAATGTACTAAGCGAAGAGTAGTGAACTCAATTTTATCAGGAGACATCTGCAACAAATAAGGGAAACGAAGCCAAGAGTCGTTTGTTTCTAAACAAAAAATTAAAAAAATACACAAAATGGCGTAAGTATATAATGTAAATTCATAAAAAAAAATATTATTTATTAATATGGATTAAAAGCAATTTAAATTTTAACCGAGGCAAATTCCTCCAGAGTACCTTCTGGAGCACAGAGAAAAAGCAATTTAAAATCATACATTCCAGCTTTGAAAAATTCAATCCTTCGTGCTTTGAAAATGTTTTTTTTTTAATCCGAGTTTAAAGGCAGCGAAGGAGCGCAGCAAAGTTTTTACTCTCCAACCCTCAACAAAAACAAAAATTCGCAAATGTTCCCGAAAAGTGAAAGCTTTTCTACCTTATTACCACATACGCAGGGAGAAAATATTTTTTTTTATACGACTTTTTTATCGTCCTTTCCTTGCTTCTGTAAGCCAGCGCCTCTACCAGCGCCAGCCTTAACTATCCGATACCCATCTCTTTTATTATTTTAAATAAGTAATTTGATGATATTTCTAGCTGAAAGAATTCACTCATTAGTCGCATAACATACATTTTTCCACGAATAAACATTTACATACAAACTTTTGTGCCCGTCGTCATAATGAAGGCTTGTTTGTTACAAATTATTGATGGAAGCTCGCTTACAATGCATAGAGAGACATCTCAATTTGCTACCGTCCATCTAGCCTTTCCATCCGCTTGTCTACTGTACTCTGTTGTAATTTGTTGTTTTAGTTATATACATACATACATATGTACGAGTATGTTATGGGTATTCTTCGTTTAGCTGTCGTCAATTGTGCTTGTTTAAAACTAATCAGAAATTTTCTAAGATACTAGACGTGGAAGGGAGGAGATCGGTAGGTATGAGGTCATGGTTGTTGGAGGGAGGGGAAGGACTGTCGGACAATTACTGGCAAATGTTGATGATTGTAGTTGCAATTGTTGTTGTTTGTGTTCAAGGACGTTTCGATCAGGTTAGTATCAATATGCACTAATGCATGCATAAATTTTCTATATTTTTCTCAATTCGCGGACATAACGGGGTGGATTGATATTTAATATTTGTTAATGCTATCTTTTTTGGAAGTTTTATATGCTCATTTTTGACTTATAAAACGCAATAAGACACGAAAGTGATGAATTGTGAAAATTTCGGCACTCCCAGCGCGGCAAATAACCTAAAGAATAGAGAGCATGTATACCCACGTGGTGCTACATACTACTACATACGTATAAGTATTTGCCTATATATGTGACACAAATGTGAATAAGCCTGCGGAACCGGCCCAAAAAACTGCTTAATTCACTTAAAACATCAAGTGGTTTCCAGCCACCCACCACCCACCTACCAAACTGGGCAACAAGGCAAAGTTAGTTCGGCAGTTGTATGCAGATAGCAACTATAGCTCACTGTGGCAGTGTGACAACACGACGCTTTCGCATGTGACTTGGACTTCGCTTTGACTTGATGGCATGCGGTGTAAACCGTGTTGTTGTTGACGACGAACTTTTGTGATGTTTGCATTATCTCATTTTCCATAAATGAAGAAAACTGGCAAGCCGAAGGCGCGAAGGGCGCCTACTACATACGCATACATGCGTATATACATACAAACGTTCGCCAATATGGGTGTGCCATATGTCCACTGGGCATTTCCCTAACCCTCGTAGAGCAGAATACAGAATTTAACTGTTGGCAGTCACAATAAACACACACGCACATACAAACATACATACACTGTATGAGAAAAGGTTGACGAAACGTTTGTTGCTGCGACACTGGCTGGTGATGATGATGGTTTTGAGTTGAGGCGGCACATAATTAAATTGCGAAATATTCCTCCAACCTTCTACACTCCGTTGGGCATGAGTGGAGGAGCGCACACGAAACTTCAACTTGGTGTGAGTCAGCCAAGCTGTTGCCTGTTACGCCTTGAATGAATCTATTTGCCGCAGGATTCGACACTCGAAGGACGTGTACGCGGTTGAAACGCGTACTTTAGTAGCCAGAAAATTAACGAGTAAGGACCGAACGAGCGAGCGAAAAAGTACGCTACGTACCGCCAAAAACTGCGAGTACTGTCCCAATAACATGGGAAATATGTGCCAACATGAAGAGTGAGTGTTCGAAGTTTAAAAAAAAGGATGCTGGAAAAATAAAAAGAGCTTCAAATCAATATCGAGCATAGAAGTTAACGCAAGTGTTTTAAAAAAACTGACCGGAAAGTATGGGTAGTGGTTTAATTGTAAACAAATCCGAAGACTAACGCGGTTGCTTACAGGCGTACTCCAAGGGAGTTTAATTGCTATCTATGTATTAGGGCGGCAGCCAGAAAATATGCCAACAGTGCTTGCTTTCATTTCAATTGCAGTGATATCATTTCTTGTGCTTGTGGTATACGGTGATTTTTCTTCGCATACTTCTCCCAACCCCTTGAGGTATGCTTCAGAATTCCAACACCGCCGTTGTATGGCGGCCAGGTAGCTGCAATACGAACTTTTTGCTCAACTTCGTTATACACCTATTTGCTTGTATATGTATGGATGTGGTTTGACTTACGTTCGTTAGCGATAGTTAAAGTTACACTTCAGTTGCTGTGTGAGTGGCTTTGTACGTAAATATGTATATAATATATGTAGATGAAAAACACTTATCAACACCACACCGCTACCCTGCTCATGGCTTGTGGTTCCCTTCACTTGATATGCTCTTGTTGCATGCACTCTTCGCTGAGCTCTACTTAACCGCTGAATAACATCTCCATCAGCAGTGACGGAATACCCATTCAGAGCAGGGGTCTGAATGCACGCACTCTTTGAATGGATGATCCACGGATGGTTTTTTTTTTATAAATACAGTTGTTATTATTCTTACTTGGCTTAATATCTTATCTAAAGCTTATGCGTTGTTGGCTCTAAATATGTAATTTTCTGTAAAGCAGAGACTTGAGTTATAGCTTGAGAGACGAGCAAGTACAGCAGAGGCCGTGTACGGAATCAATGATTTTTGGAGCAATAATATTCGTGTTAATTTGAATTAAATCAGCGCGAATGGAAGTACAGCGTCTATCATTCATTACTCTAATGCTTAATGAAAACTTCTATTATTTTATTTTCAGAAAATAAAATGCGATACTTTTTTTTTTTAATTAGATCAAAATCAATTTTCATTGGCATTTGCAATTCACCATAAATAATGACTGCCAAATGAGTACAATATTCATGGCTTAATTTAAATTAACTTCAATCTTTTCATTTCGGACATTTCCCAGGCTATTAACCAAACAATTACGTTTTACAAGCATTTCGTCTACTCTTTCAAAATGTTTATGCGAGCGTTTTTAACGATCAATAATTTATGGAAGGTTTAAATGAAAAGCGAGTGGTAAGCGAGTTAAAAGCGTAACCCAAATAATTTTAAGGTCAACATAATGAAATTACTGCGTGAAGTCATTGAAATTTTGTATATTCAATTTGCCACTTACTACCTGATTTAAAGCGGTTGTATATATCCACTCTTTGTAGAAATTAATATAAAGTTACAAATGTATATGAGTATAAATGTTTGCCTCTACCCAAAATGCAATGCTAAATAAAATTTCTAACCCATATTTATTTAAGCTTCAAATATACACTCCCGTGTATGTACGTTGTACGCCTCTCTCCCTTGCCAACGCAATTCGAGCTTTATGAGATTCGTAAATAAACCGACACCATTTTGGCTTTCCCGTCGCCTCCTTTCCTGGTATAGAAATGAACAAGTTGAACTCCGAATATTCCCGCTCATTTCCGTTTCAAGTCATTTGTAGGTGCGGTGTGTCATTCCATTATACGGATTTTCTTTCCTTCTCCACCCTCTCGACTTCATAAGCAAATTTACTATTGTAAACAATGTGAAACTGTTGCTACAAGCTTTGGATATTTTATGTGTTTGGGAGGCTCAGCATAGTCATTCACTGCTTCACCTACTTATATTCCAGTCGTATTTTTTCCTTTTGTTTTCTGTTTTTGTTCTCACTTGTCGCCTGTCAGGCAGACATTCATCTCTTGTTTTGTTCCTCATTTGTTTTCATGTTTTCACTCAAGTTTGTTTTTCGCCCTTTTTGCTCTTAGTACACACGCCTTATTTTTCTGTATCCTGTCTTGTCAGGATATTCAGCGCATCATTGACGCCAACTGGCGCAAACCTCAAATGTGCAAGACTAATAATTTGTTTGCTTTGTTTTTGTTGTATCAAATTTTAGTGTCACATAGATTTTCCAGACTGGAGTCATTAATTTCTGGCCTTTTGGGTTTCCAAAATCTTTCTTGATTGCTTCAAAGTTTTCTTTTATCAAAGATAATAATAAACAATCTAGACGTTGCTAACCAGAGGTAGGAAGTAACCTGCGATAAAAAAGAACAATACTTTAATTAAATCGTATTTGTAACGAATTAAAATTTAATAAGTTACAGTAGAAAGATTTCTCATAAAAAATGCTACATAATTAGAACGAAATACCAGCCAAATCCCTCGAAAAGCCGATAAAGAAATCCAACCCCAATGCTGTGGGCGCAATGCGCATTAAAGTGTTTCTTCTCGATATTTCTGCGCCTTTAAGATTACTCACGACATATGTATTTGTTTGGTAAAGCGATAAGTAAATATATAAAATAAATAAATTTTTTCCATTTCCTTGTGGCTTTGCCTCGTGCCAATACGCATACAAAGCAACGATAACAATTCAAGCTAAAGAATTATGGCGAAATGGGGATTAGTCATTCGAAGGTCTGAAACTTTTCTGATTTCAGAACTGTACGTATGTAAAGGGTGTTTTTTTATAGAGGTATAGAACTTTAAGTTGCAATAAAACAACGATGGATTATTCGATTGACATGAATTTTATTTATCCGAAAGATAATCTTGTGGCATTACATTTTAAATATGATTTCTGGCATATGACCGTCACGGCTGACGCGGATGTAGTCCAATCTGGACGTCCAATTTTCGATGACTTTTTCCAACATTTGTGGCCGTATATCGGCAATAACACGGCGAATGTTGTCTTCCAAATGGTCAAGCGTTTGTGGCTTATCCGCATAGACCAATGACTTTACATAGCCCCACAGAAAGTAGTCTAGCGGTGTTAAATCACAAGATCTTGGAGGCCAATTCACAGGTCCAAAACGTGAAATTAGGCGGTCACCAAACGTGTCTTTCAATAAATCTAGTTGGGCACGAGCTGTGTGACATGTTGCGCCGTCTTGTTGAAACCACACCTCCTGGACATCATGGTTATTCAATTCAGGAATGAAAAAGTTAGTAATCATGGCTCTATACCGATCACCATTGACTGTAACGTTCTGGTCAACATCGTTTTTGAAAAAGTACGGACCAATGATTCCACTAGCCCATAAAGCGCACCAAACAGTCAGTTTTTCTGGATGTAACGGTGTTTCAACATACACTTGAGGATTACCTTCACTCCAACTGACGTAGCCATTCAACCAGAAGTGCGCTTCATCGCTAAACATCGCTAAAATGGACGTAGTGCGCGATACGTTTTCCGCACAGAACCATTATTTTCGAAATAAAATTGCACTATTTGTAAGCGTTGTTCAGGCTTGAGTCTATTCATGATGAATTGCCAAACCAAACTGAGAATAAATCACTTGACAGCTGTTAAATCGGTCGCCATCTTGAAAAGTAATGCCAACTTAAAGTTCTATACCTCTACAAAAAACACCCTTTACATATTCGCATGCTAAAGTACGAGAGTGAATCTGAAACTTTTTGGTAATCAGCGAAAGCAGGAATGTTTTTCAAACAAATAAAATGGAAATTTACACTGGATGGTGGTAGAGTCAAATTGTTACCGATAGCCGTACTTATGGTCCGGTTTGGTTCATTTTTTTTTTTTTTTGTGTTTGAGTATTTGATGGGTGGATATATTTTAGGTATGCAGTATAGAGACATTTAAGACAGAGAATTCAATCATTTTCACAATTAAGTGAGATTTCTGGGCTTTCAACACAAAAAAAAACTTTCATAAGTGTTGTGTAGATAGCTAACCACATACTATGAATGATGAATACCATTTTTCGGCAAATATTTTTTGCTTAATGAATTTTTTTCAATTGTTTTTCTATCTGCCTTCTTCCAATGCTATATCTGAGCACCAAATATTTTCCAATATACCATATATAAATGTGTTCGGCAGCAGAGTTGGTATAGCTAAATTGAAAAGAGCTGACTTTAACCCAAAATTATAATGTCCGACATTATAAATAAAAAAACTAGTTATGCACATTTCAGTCAACTCTCTTCAATTCTATGAGAACTTTCTTCATAATTAATGGATAACGCAAAAAAAAAGGAAAATGCATCGGAGCGCTTTTAAAATTTCCACTATGCATTTTTTAATTGCTTTTTTTCTCTCTTACATTTTAATCTCTCCTCCAAATTTTTTATTTATTATTTTCAAATATGCCTGTATGTATATAACGTTGGTTTTGTATCTTTCCGTGATCAGCGATCGATCGAGGAAACCGCATGCGCGCCTCTTGTTTTTAATTGCCCCATAATTTGGCTTCATTTATATTCGTTTATCCGTACAAATTTCTTTATTCACTTTTTCCGCATGATTTTCATTATTATTATTTGTTGTTTTTTCTTGTACTCAACCATAGAACCGTAGAATTGTGTTAGATATTGCAACAACAAACACAAAGAAAAAGAAACAAACATTGATAGCATAACATTTTGCTTCCACACTTGCGCTCAAACGCACTCACATGCTTATCACTTTGTAAATATGTATATGTTCGTAAGTACATGTCTACAGTGAGGAATAAAAATTAGTATACCGTTATTCTTTAAAGTGGATATTAAACATTACTTTAATATTAAAATTTTATTAAAATTCGACTAAATTCAAACATAAATCAGATTGAGATTATAAGTTTCCGTAACAAACTTAATTTTTCTACCCTGGATTCATTCTTCTGGATACTAATTAGAGTAGGTCATATATAATCTTGTATGTTTTGCATCAGATCATGCCCGATAATTGTTTAAATACATTTCGTTTTTGTGAATATTAATAAATATGTTGAGTAAAACTCAACTCGGTGTATAAAAACAACTTTTTCTTTAATGATTGCACTGCTGCGCCACCTACCGGAAACGTTTGCTTCTCTTCTACGCCCACGCCGATATGGAGTTTCTTTCTTCGGAAATCTTGTAAATATTTAAAAAAAATCATACTACATTTTTGCTCCCCACTGTACGCATACACATCCCGCTGGCGACTAGACATTACCGCGCACCCCACTCAAGTGTACGTAGACAAAGATTTCTAATAATTTTTTATATATTTTCATTATTTTCTTCTGAGTTTATCTATTCTGCTGCCTCTGCTGCGATTGTTGTTGGTAGTGATTTTGAAATTAATATTTTTATTGAATTCTATTGGTTCGTGTTCGCTTGTTGACTGCTTTTCTGCTCTCTGCCTGCTTGATGTAAGTACGCGCTAGCAGCTGGCAGACAGGAAGACACACACGCAAGCAGCCAACCGCAGGTACGTAGGAAGGAGCTTAGTAATTATTGCTCAGTTATTTATTTTGTTCTCTTCGTTTGTATTTGCACCGCTTGATTCTGTTCAATCAGGTTGATGTCTGTACATCACACTGGCGGCCACAGTGCAACCCCCATCCCCCGTCTGTTTACTGCTTGTCTGCCCGCTTTGCTTTTTTTCCATTTGCTTCTTCATATTGACACTTACGATTCTATGCGGAAGACAAAAAACCATTAAATATGATTACCCGCAAACAGTCGGTATCTGAAAGATATGTCCATAATGGTATTTGTGTGCGTGTGTTTGTGTGTCTGTACTTGAAAGTACGTGTCTCTTCGTGGCTTAATCGCGCTCGCAAACTCCATAGCCCAACCGAAAGCGTCGATTCTCAAGAGTCAATTTATCTCCGCTGTGAGCTGCAAGCGTTGGCGCATGGCTGTCGACTGCTTGCTGTCTGCTGGCGTTCGCTTGATCGGCTCAACCTTCGCAGCCGCAGCCTCAGCCGCAATCTTAGCCCCGAGTATTCCCATTAGTACAATCCGCATCTATGCGCGGCTTTTAGTTGTTAATCAAGTCTTGTGTGGTGTGAGCGCGTTCCGCAATTGTTCATTTCGCTTGTTCGCAGCTGTGAAGTGCTGGCTATTTGTTACTATTTTGAATTTGTATCTATTAACGTCATTGAATTTTGTCTATATCCTAAGGAGATTGCGAAATATCGACAATCGAATTCGGAATGCGATATTAAAGTTGATGAGAGCGGAGTTTGAGCGGTTTCGCCACATTTTATTTTGCGGTTTATTGAATCGAAATGCCAAAAACGATTAATTTGAGTGGTCAAACATTTTGGTTTTTTATTTAGTTTTGATTTTTGAATATGTGTAGTAAAAGTGATGACATGTGGGCATTAAGAGGAGATCTACGGAATTACAGGAATAATAAAAAATAAAAATAAAAATTAAAATGTGTTAAAAAGTATTTATTGATGAAGTTAAATAAACATATATGCGACAGTCGTATTTTAAAGCGATCGAAATTCTTCATATTACCAGAAAAATAAACATACAAATAAAGTTCGTTACATAACCTACATATGTGTATGTGATTAATCAAACGCGTATTCAAAATGAAAAAACTTTACGCCAAAGCGTCGTTTAAGAGTAAAAAACCCAACAACAATAGCAACGGCAAGAATGCCAGCCAGGATTGCATCAATACTGGCACATACATCGGCAAACCGCAACATTGTCCAATCATACTAGCATATCAAAGTGGTCCTACAGAACAAGAACAGCAACTGCATTCAACTGATATAAATATGAATAGCAGCAATGCAATGGCAACCATGCGAAAAAATATACATAAAAGGCCAATATCCGCTGTCGCGCCGCCACCATCCACAGCCAACACACCAACTGCAGTTATCAGTAATGAAGATGATTCATTTTTCCCACCACCTCCATCGCGTACACCCTCTTCAGCGTCTTCATCGCTGTCGGCAAGCAATCCATCCCTGGCCAGACATCTCCAGCCCGATGACGCCCATTACTATTACTCCATACAGGAACTGCAGCAGCTCAATATGCTCGATCATAGACACCCGCACTTTCATCGACAGCAACAACAATATCAATTGCTGCGTCAATCCAATTCTACTTTGACGGCGGCAACATCCGCTCCGCCAGTCTCGTACTATGAACATCACAAACTGGTGTTGCAGTTGCCTATGGCCGCCGCTACGTCTAATACAACAACAACAACAACAACAACAACCCCAACAACAACTTCGCCCATTTATGAAGCTCCGCAAATAGTCAACAATGCATTTGACGTCCTCGCCGGTTATGGCAGTGGTGGTGGTGGTGGTGGTGGGGGCGCGCATTCCTCCCTCACCTACGATTACAACACACGGTCAGCCTTTGCTGCTGGTGACATTGAGGAACACGATTTGGATGATGATTCCGATTTTGTAGTGACAGCACTCGATGGTCGAACTGCTGGCTTTGGTTCATTGCCCATTGTTGATGCAGTGACAAAAGCAAATATTAAACTATTGAGTTCATCGCCACCCACATCTTCCGGCTCGCTGTCGTTCAACAATTTACGCAAATTGCAGCATACGCACTCGATGCCATCGATTCGTGTGAGGAACGACAGGTCAGAGGCCGAGGAGGCGGCGGCGGCGGTTGAGGATGATACCGACGGTGAGGATGCATATGGTGGCTTGCAGCAATTGCATTTATATAGGCTGCAACAGCAACTGAAACTGCGACAACAACAACAACAACAACAACAACAACAACAACAACAAAACAATCAACGATATCAGCCGCCAACAACAATAACAACGCGTCATAATTCGGTCAAAGCGAACATAATTAATAATTGGCCAACAACAGCAACAAATAATGCTAGAAATATGTACGTAAAAGAGGGGAAAGGGAAATTAAATGCGGTGGATGGGCATCAATTGCTGCGCAAAGTGTGTGTTGGAATTCTTTAATTTACTTTTTGTGGCTAAGTTTGCTTCGGGTACAATGCTTAAATTAATAGATCTGTGCGCCCAAGGGGGGACAACGATTAATATAAATCTAGTGATAGCGTTCGGCTCCATATTTCCATTATTCTTCCATAATTTTCATATTTGGAATATATTTAAAAAATAATTATTTTCTATATGAACAGTCTCATTTTCCATAAAATCAACTTTGATTTGTCTAAAGTTTGAAGTTATAGCCCTGTATGATGGTTCTGGTGGTTTGCTGCGGAGCTTCAGAATAAGTTTTATTTTTTCTCTAGTTTGGTTTCGTTCACCTCTCCACTCCTCAGTTTGTCTTATTACTCTAATCACAATTTCGTTATACTCAACTTACGTGTCAACTGAGAATCTAATTTCTTTTCAACATTTCCTCACTTCCTTCTTTTGATTTCTTCTGTTTATTGCATTCTACATTTGACCGACCGTAGAGAGTTCAATAACATGGTATCCTCGTGAGTCATGGCCTCAATATGTGTTGTGTGCTATGTGGTGTGTGATATGTGCTGATCACTAATGTGGCAACAGAACAACAAAAGCAAACAATTTCTCTGCAGATGTAATCTTAATCGAGCGTACAGGCATTGGCCTGGTCAACAAATATGTACGTTTCTTTGTATACATACACATATATATGTACATGTATGTGTGTACGTGCTTGGGGTATTAAAGCATAAAAACCTCCATTTGCCTTGCTGATGCTTCTCGGGACATTTTTATTTGCAATATATTTTCAATTCAGCTTTGCATTATTATTTCTTTTTGTTGTAGCAGAACAACATACAATACATCATCATTTCGATTTCAAATAAGCCAGCTGGATTTCAAAAAAATGTGTAAAGCAATTTTGAAAACTACAGAAAACTGAAAAATTAAAGAAATTCTCGAATAATCAATCGACTATTCTGAAATTCATGTAGAATCCATTTTTAAAGACATTAGAAATCCACACCTATTGTTTACTTAAAAAATGCATTCGACTCTTCGAAAATTCATTTCTGAAATCGATTCAATGTACCATTTTGGAATTCAAAAAAAAAAAAAAACTTGTTTTGAGAAGTTACGCTAAATTTATAGCTTCAACACACACACTCATGTGCACATGTCTGTATAAATAACCTTGATTTGCTCGAATTGGTAGCACAACGCCTTAGAAATATAAATAAATATCGCTCAATTATATACAATTAAGTATCACAAGCAGCGAACGCGTCCAATCATCTTTCGCTTTGTGTGCAGAAAATCAAAAAGCGATTTTTTTTAGCATTTTCTACAACAACAACACACTGCGTTATATTGCCAAGCATGCATTTTTACTTCTACTCCAACAGCAATTAAAAAATGATTTGAAACGCGCGAGTACCTTTTGAATTTTGAATTTCACTTGTAATTTCCAAACTGATCTATAACTGTAAATAAGTTGTGTATATTAGTTTACTTAAAATTAAGCGAATGAACATGCAAATATGATTCCAGAGCGCAATGACTGCAGTATGCGCGCATACATGCACACGCAAACCCGCGTATCTAAAGTCTAAAGAAAAAATTTTATTTTAAATTTTTTACACATATTTTTTCGTTGTTGTTGCTATTTTGACCGTTTTCGATGTTGCCCACACAACATCGTTCAGTTGGAGCCAAGAAGAAGTTCACTTTCATTACACGTAATGCCACAACAGTAAACACACAAACATACAAACACACAAGCTCATGTACATATGTAGGTAACAACAAGCTCATAAGAACTTTTTGCCATTCTCGACAATATTGTTATCATCATAGTTTGTTGTTGTCAGTGCCAGCAGCATACACTTGTATAAAATGACAGACGCATATTCTACCTCCACTGTCCCTCCGCTGCCATTGTTTTGCTTTGCACTCAACTAGTTGGTCTAAACTCAACCAATAGTCGCACTAACCAGTCCACCATATGTTGCCAAAGTCATTTGCACGCGGCGACCGGTTCTCAAATCGTTTGTTTTACTTTTCTTTGTACCTTTTTTTGCGTTTTTTGTTTTTTCTTTGCCTTTTTTTTGTTTATATAATTTGCTTTCAGTCGTTTGGTAACTGTTTTTGCTTTTGGTCAACTCCTCAACATCAACACTCGACAGCATTTTGTTGACTTTTGCTTTTGTCGATTACAGTTCATTTTTTTTGTTTATTTATTTTTCATTTCGGCAAGACCGGGTTGCTTAGAGAGCAAGTACTGTCGGTTGTGTGGACCATTGAGTGTTACTAAATAAAAATAAATTTTGAAAAAAGAAAAGTGGTTTTCTCATTTTACCTTCTTTGTTGCTGTATTAACTCATCATTAAGAATTCTCGAACTTTTTTTTTTTTAAATGTTTCATACGCATTACAAATGTAACCCTTAATAGCTTCCAAGGCTCCGTTTAGGTGCTCCACTCTGAGATCATTCATTAATTTTGAATTTTTATTTTATCTATTTACTTCCATTTTTTTTTTCTTTTTTGGTTTTTTATATTATTATTTACTTTTTCAACTCGCACTTTCCTTACCTGCGAAACAATGTTCAATTGCTTTTGTTCATCTTGACAATCGCCTCCTTTATTCTAGGTAGCGCAAACGCTTTTTAATTGACTACGCTTTTGGTCGCAAGTGTGGCATAATCGCAGAACTTGTTTGCCATTCTGACGATCCATATATGTAAGTAATGACATGGACTTGAGTAAATATATCCAGAATTGCGTTTGATTTTCTCTACTTCACTAAGTCGTTGATTTATTAGGAGACTCGGCCACACGTTGTTGTGGCTTTCCCTATTTTGTCTAATTTTTAATTTAATTCGTATTTAAAAGACTGAAAAAAAGCCATAATTAAGCATCATCTAATACCAAATATTAAGATTTTATAATATTATTGATCTAGCTACCAGGCCACACGTATTTGCATGTGCGTGAGTCGCTTATTCGTTACTCAAGTCTTTCACACAAATGTCAAAATGAATGATATAAAGTTTGAAACCCTTAGCCGTAGAATAATAGCATTGCGCAGTGAACATACTCGTACTTTAGCACGAGCCTGTACCGAAGTCATATACATTTTTTGTCCATCTGTCGGTGATTCCTTTCCCAATCCCTGGTATCTTGCCGGGAAACAAAAATTTTCCATTCATTCCTTTTTCAAATAGATCGATCCACTTCCTGAAAAAAAGAATTTGAAGTGAAAAATACTATAAATACGATTTTTAGTCGTTGGTCCAATTTCCGGTATAAGAAGTAGCTGTTCGTCGATTCTCAGACTTACCCGATATGCACACAACCTTCCAGCCGTTGCAAAGGAGATTAGTAACACACACCGTGAAAAGAGAGTTCTATATATAAGACTTATTGAAAAGGGTTACTTGAAAAATTGGTTTGGTTGACTAAATTTTTTAATTTTTGTGCATCTACACACATACATATATATATGCGATAAAATTTTTGGGCAATAATCCGAATTTTGATCTTCTCAATCATTTGCTGGCAGCAAATATCAACTACGCTGGGCCCTTAACAACAAATTATCTAATTATTGACCTGACCAGTGAGTTCCTATTTAGGTTTTCCGCAGAACACATTCGCTTGAAATTTTTGTAATCGTTGTGCGCTTGCCTTGTTGCTCTTGTACTTCCTACTTTGAGTTTTGCTTTCCGTACACTTTTTTTTTTGCATTAAAGCAACATTGTCAAGCACGGCTGTCACTCAGCTCGTGTTTCCTTAATGACCTGAACTTGTTCTTGATTTCATTAGAAATGATTCATGCTGCTGCTGTTGTTGTTTCTTGTGTCGATGTGGCGGGCTGTGAGAAAGCTTGGTAGCAAAACGTCACACAACTTGTGTTAGTATGTCTTTTGTATTTATGTAAGTGCAATAAGAAACCTCGCTATGTAACAGGTATTGCATTACGACATTCTCCTCTACAATTTCCACTTTAATTTCAAATTCCTAAAGCATTTATCGAAGAATGCTGCAAATAGCTGTAACAAAAACTTTTACACTCTCTGACATTTCCTGTTAATCTCATTGATGTTATTGACATGGGATGCAGTACATACATATGTATGCATGTACGCGTATGTAGAAGTAATATGGAATGCTTGTGATTTTCTTACTAAGCTTCATTTTCATTCTTCTTGTTCTTCTTCTCCCGCAGTGAACAAAGTATTATTGGCGCCCGTGCGTCCGTCATGGTTTACGATGATAACCAGAAGCGTTGGCTGCCGTCGGGCACCTCAGCAGGCCTCAGCAAGGTGCAGATCTATCATCATCAACAGAACAACACATTTCGCATTGTCGGCCGTAAGCTACAGGATCACGAGGTCGTCATCAATTGTTCTATATTGAAGGGTTTGAAATATAACCAAGCCACGCCCACATTCCATCAATGGCGTGATTCGAAATTCGTTTATGGTTTGAATTTCTCTTCACAAAATGATGCTGAAATTTTTGCGCGGGCCATGGTGCATGCGTTGGATGTGAGTTCTTGGTTTGAATTAAATTTGGTTTGAGTTTTGAATAAATTAGTTTCAATTAAATTTTAGGTGCTCAGCGGTCGTGTGGCTAATAATCCAGCTATGATCGCTATGGGTATGGGTGGTCCACCTACAAATGGAAATGGTTATGAGGAGGATATGGGCTATCGTACGATGACTAGTGAGGATGCGGCTATTTTGCGACAGCAACAACAAATCACTGGACAAATCACACCATCCGCACAAACACCAACCTCACAGACCAATCAAAACAATATACCACAAAGCCCACCGACACCGCAGGGGCATCATCGCACCAGCAGGTAAATATTTAAAGTTGTATTCATATAGTTGCTGAGCAAAAATAGCTTTTCTGAATTCATAAAGAGATATTTTTCATTATAAGTAAAACTGCTGGAAAGTCATACACTTCACAGGAGCACATTAATACCAATAGATGTAATATTACTGCGTCCACATAGCAATTTACTAAGCTCTCTAATAACTGCGCAAATGAGAAACTAAAATAATAATTTTTTTTTTGGTTTTATTATATTTTATTAGGTCTATGTCTTCTCCTTCTACATAGTATTATTTTATTTCCTAAAAAATATAAAAATACACATTGAACTACTTTAATTGATACAAAAAATATTGCTATTGTGATTATGTATCATCTCATTTCGTTTTCATGTATGATATATTTATGTATTTATATTATTGTGAATTTTTTTTTCAATATTTTTACTTACACGATTTTGAATTTTTCCCCTCTTTTTTGTTGTTGTTTTCACACCCTTTTCAAACCGTTCACTTAATATTACGCTCACCACTACTATCACACTAACCAATCTCCTCTTTGTAATCATATTTAACGGCACCTTTTACTTAAATTCTCGCATTTTATCCTTTTCTTTTCACAACTCAATTCTTAACTAACTAACTAACAATTCCCAAAACTCCCTTAACCGTTTCACCTATCATCTATCACTCTTTAAATTCCTCCATTCAATTGTCATAACAAAATCAAATCAAATTCTTCCTCTATCGAATTCGTCTATCCGAACAAAAAAATCCATTTCACCACTAAAGAAATTCCCTTAGCGCACCAGCGGCTCCGCAACCGCAGCAGATGACAATACCACAGCCACAGCCACAGCCGCCGTATGGTCAATCGGTTCAGCAGAATGGTTTGCAGCAGCAGTCGCAGATACCGCCCGCCCCGGGACAAGCACAATACCATGCACCGCAGCAGATACATCAAGCTCCCCAGGCCTCGCATGCCGTCTATTCCGCACAACAGCTGGTCAATGCCGGCTATCCGCAGCAAACCCAGGTAGGTTGACCAAAACAAAATTTCCCAATTGCTCTTTGAAAGTGTATATATGTATGTATGTACATACATTGCGCATTTGTAGTTAATATTTTGTAAATAAAAAAAAGCTTTTTTCTCTAAATTATTTATTCGTTAATTTTCTCTTTCATTTCATTGAATTTTTATGTGCTTTACATTCCTATTCTGTTGTCAATTTGGTTCTAAATTCGATCCTTTCATACAAACTTTGGAACTCATTTAAAATTGGCCTTCGCTTTGAGAAAAAAAAATTGATAATTGGAAAAATATTAAAAACTCTCAAAAAAATCAATAAATCCTGCTGACTGCCTGCCTGTCCACCCGTCCGCCTATCTGTATTGCCTGATTTGTCAACGCGTCTCTCCGTCTTCCAAATCCAATCTGCTCGCTTCCAACATATTTCTTATCACACCAACCACAAACTACCAACTATATACAACTACCAACCAATCAACCATTGCATTTGTATTGCAACCAACCAACCAACCAAAACATCATTCGTCATCATCACAGTACCAGCCCAGCCATTTTATGTTATCTAATTCTAATCCGAATCTTAATCTGCATCAATATTCACAACAGCAACAGCCGCCGCCACAGTGCATACCAGGCGCGCCTCAGCCGCCAATGCCGCCACCACATCAGAATGGTATCGGTGGTGGTGGTGGCGGCGGCGTTGGCGGTGCTGCTACTGGCGGTCCAATATATGTTTCTTCATCGCAATCGCAGCCAGCGCTGCCCACATCCATTAGCTCGAACAGTGCCGTATATGGTGGTCAACCGATGCAGATGCAACAACAACAACAGCAGCAGCTACCACAGCAACCACCGCCAATGCAGAACGGTGGTGGCGGAGTTGCCGCTGCACCTCCTCCTCCTCCTCCACCACCATTTGGGGGCGTCGGTGTGCCAGCTCCGCCAATGATGGGGGGTGGCGGAGGTGCCGCTGGTATACCGCCAGCTCCGATGCCACCGCCGGCAAATATAAATCGTAGCGCACCACCAGCGCCAGCAGCACCGCCACCGCCACCTGCAGCGGCAGCAGCAGCGGCAGCGGCAGCGGCACCACCACCACCACCTCCGCCACCAGCGGGCGGCGCCCCTTCAACCAAAAAAGACGATCCACAAGCCGATCTAATGGGTTCGTTGGCAGCGCAACTACAACAGGCCAAACTGAAGAAGAATAAGGTTAGTCGCGACACAGATTATTGAGAAGATAAATAACTGGAATTTACATTTCTCAATTTATTCAGCCAACGGCAGCACCTACAGAGAATAGCGGCAGCAGCACCTCCAGCGGAGGCAGCGGTAACTATGGCACAATAGGGCGCAGCTCGAGTGGCATGGCCTCAATGATGGATGAAATGGCTAAGACACTGGCACGGCGGCGTGCACAAGCAGAGAAGAAAGAGGTGAGTAGTCGTAAGAAACAATTCTTTAGAAATTTTAATTATGACTCCTGTTATCTACTGCAGCCCGAAACTGAGCCGGAAGTTAAACAGCGTCCTTGGGAAAAATCAAACACTTTACCACACAAACTGGGCTCATCATCGAACACGAATTGCAATGCTTCATCCAACAATACATCGAATAGTGGCAGTGAGTCACCACGACCGATGCGAAAGCGATTTGGTAGCGCCAGCGAGGAGACGATACTTAAGGTCTGTTTTTTCATATACGATATACCTATCTACATATAAAAATATTATATATTTAATACGGTATATGTGGTTTTGAACAGCAGGTTAATGGCGATGGTCTGTCATTGGCTTTGTCAAGCACTGAGTTGGACACATTAAAGGCTGATATACTGAAAGAGATACGCTCTGAGATTCAAAAGGTCAAACAAGAAATTATCGAAGGTATTCATTCAACAAAATTTTTTTCCAATTAAACAAATAAACAATTAATTGTTGGAAATATAATTTGCAGTTATAAAATCCGAATTCAATAGAAGATAAGAGCAGCAACAGTCGTCTGGTACGCGCAGCATAAGTAGCCGCCGAACAGTGATCAAAAATATAGTTATCGGCGATAAAAAGAAATAGCAGGCTTAATACATAGATAGTTGCAAATCGTAGAAATCTCATCTTCTATTGTCGATCCATTCGCCCCGGTTTATCCGTAAACTTCAATTGGAAAAAATTCAACAAATATTCATTTTTATATATACATATTACATAAAAACAAGCAGAAATTGAAATGGAAGATCAAATTCTTCCATACTCATACAAAATAAAGCTAACAAAAATTACAACAACAAAATCGTAATAATAAAGGAAAATCATTAGTCCACAAGCTACGACGTCTTGGGTATTAACAGTATATGCATGTGGTGGCCGCCAAATTTTAACAGTGCGGTCATAATATAACACAACAACAATATTAATAAGTAACGAAAAACAACAATGAACTGAATAAGTATTGAAAATGTTTAAATAATAATATACATTTACTGTAGTAGCAAATAATATTCAAAGAATTAACAGTGAAAAAGATATTCCAAACACACACACACATATATATATATACATACCAAAATCCACGGCGTTTTCATGTTCATTTACATACATACAAGTAGTGTACATGCATGCTAAGCGAGTTTCACTTCTATGGGAAGGCATAAAAATGGCATAGTAGATCTATCTATACATATATACATATAACAGATATCATGCAATAAGCTTTCATTAGCGAAACTCGTAGATCGCGGTAGTTCAAGTTACTGTTGCGTTGTGTAAGTAGAACGTTTCCAATTCCGAAGGAAACTTTCAAGGGAGAACTATAAATTTATAAATTTAAATATTTCGTATTAGATAAAAGAATAATTACAAAAATATAAAATATTTAAGTGTAATATATCGTTGCTCGCTCTTTGCATCTATAACCTATACTACATTAAAAAAAAATTAAAAAAAAAATTAAATTTTTTAACTGATCATACGATTTTCGCTATAATTATATGGTACATATACTGTAAGCATAGTTGTATTATTAAAAAATGAAAGAAAAACGCGGACAAATAGTTTAAATATCCACATAGTTTTAGTTGGAATATATATATTTGTAAATCCTTTGCAGAAACTTTTTTCATATAGTAAACTGAGCAGGTCTTTCGTACAAAATTTTCCAATGTGTATTTTGTTTGTTAAAAATTTAACTGTATGAAACGAATTAAATAAAAATTCAAAATCTATAGTTCCTTGACATCTAGCAGCCTCCCTCTTAAATACTGTTCACTAAGTGGTGAAAAAAAGTTGTTTGTTTGTGCTTTTCGGATTATTATTATTGAATGATGAACTTACTTCACAAAATCCATTATATTTTTAAACCAAATTATTTTTGAAATACTGTTCATACATGTACACTCTTACAAAAGATACATAGAAATTTATTGTAATAAAAAATTCAAAAAATTTGTATTATAACTTTTATAAACATATGTATTTATAAACATACTTGTGTATGGGAAATACATGTTTTAATCTCTATAAGAAGCATTTTTTACTTCTGTTGGTTTTTTTTCCACATGAATTTTGTGCAAATTATTTTTACTTCTAGTAGTATATAGTTTTATACATGCGATTACATATAGTTATAACGCGAGTTATTTGCGTACATGCGATCGTTCATTAATATACATACATATTATATACCACATAGCAATTAACTTTAGAATATGTAAACCAAAACAAAAAAATTTTGAAAATAATATAAAAAAAAAACAACAATACAAAATCGATTGTATACAAAAAGAGAACTGCTTTCTAAATGTTACTATTACTATAATATAAATATAATACACATATGATAATATTATATCAACAAACTTGAACAAATGAATAATGAAAAGTAAGATGAAAACATTAAAAGAACGAATAAAAGCATTCACTAATTGTAAAGAAAATTAATATGGAATTATTGTAACAGAAGTAGTTGTTAATAAATTGCATACATACATACATGTAGAGGAATGCAGCTTTGCTAAAAGGGCGATAAAGCAGGCGAAAGCAAATGAATTTAAAATATGGCTGAAATTCTGTCATTCTCGAAATAATGCGCAAGTAATTTCGAGTTGAAAATTGTAAATTTCTAGGTGAGCGAAAAATATTTATAGATTTTTCAAACATCGTTTATTTAAAACATGAAAATAATTACTTACACTTAGCATGCAGGAGAGTAAGTATTTGAAGGAGCGAATCACCGAAACATCGAAAAAATTACTCTTGCACAGAAAAGTTGATATCAAAATGCTTATTCTATCTTTCGGAAATACTTGAGCTATTTGAAAAAATTTCTTTCCAGAATGCATTCAACAAATCTCGGCAAGTTGAATCGGAAAAATAAACGAATGCATTTTGATTTCGCTTTTAGTAAAGAAAAAAAACTGCTAATCCACAAATAGTAAACTTTATTTTTGTTTAAATAAAAGTAAACATACAAAACGCATGCATTAGAGCAGATAATTGCATGGGAAAACAGTTGTGAATTAAAGAAAACCAAATTAGGAAATAAGTTTAAAAATATGAATAGCGAAACACACATTAAAAATATATGTACACCCCATTAAGAATTCGAAATCGAAATCCAAACGATGTAATGTCAACACAAAAGCGAGAGCGATAATGGTGAATATACGATAATTAATTCATTGTTAAGTGTTGAATAACTCATTTATACATACATACCTAACATATATGCATATATACTTCCGCGTGTGACTAAGATAGGAACCCCATGAGGATATGCTGAGGTCTCACGAGAGATGGTTCAGGTATCGTTTTTGTTTTTTCATTTGTGGTGAGTACGAGATTGTATGTTGTAATTGTTTAAATATTTGTAACACATACAAAAGGTATGCGCCAATATTTCATTTTAAATGTGTGTCCCCCTCCTAACATTCCCATCATACATTTCGTTTTCGAACACAGTAGAGCTGTGAATACTATACACATTATAAAATACCTAAATACAAACGCAAAATACATACATTCAATAATTAACGTTAATCTCCCAAATCTCTTGTTTATATGTATTAAGTAAATTTATGTATTTCATATGCATGTTTATAGGATACAGATTACACCACTAAAAAAATAAACGCTTAAAATCTAAGTATTGTAATGTAATAAGTTTTTAATTTCAACAAATAAGAAAATATAAGTAAATAACGAAATAGCAACAAAAACAAAAGAAAAACCACTGGAAAAGCGATGATTTTTTTACAATTGACATTAAATTGATAATTTAGTAATAACAAAGTGTTAAATATAGATACAAAAGTCAACAACAAATCTTACAACTTCAACTTATTTGGAAATAGAAGCTACAAAATTGCAAAATGAGGAATAAAATTATATTAAAAGAAGGCGAACAAAGAAGAAGAAAAAAACAAGAAAATCATAAGACTATCGAGCCATAGCACCAAAATTAACAAACAATTTCTGAAAAGAAAATGCTGAAATGTTGCATTTCCATACACACAAATACATGAAATAATATCAAATTTCGGCATTAAAAAATAAATACAAAATTAAATGACATACATACATATATGCATTAAAATCAATATATATGGAAAAATAGATAAAAATGAAATAAAGCCAAAACGAAACGTTTATGTATAAAAAACGCTGTTGTCTTCTTTCAAAATAGGAAATGGGTTGGGTGCTCAGCGGTTTAATGCCATTTAATGGTTTAAAGAATATTAATAAACAGAAACTCAAGATATGGTCATTTATTTTGAAACAAAAACTTTCGGTTGCAGTAAGGTATTTCCGCTTTTTTTTTTTTAATTTCAACTCTGGATCAGCCGACTTCGGGCAATCATGCTGTATCCGTTAAGTGCTCATGAACCAGAGACGATAAGTCAGTGACACATATTTTCAGGCGCGCCTAGCAAGTAACCAACTCAAATTCTTAGCAGAAACACAGCTTAAAGCTCAACAGCTAAAGTTTTTTTTTTGTCATTACGTCACGCACACATCCAATGTACATACACGCATACATTGTTATTGCGTGCGCGAGAGTATGAGAGCACCAGCATTCAAGTGAGAGTGAGCTTTAAATGGCGCATGTGGGGAACTGGGCCACTGAGTAGTGACGTGTTTTTTGTTTTTAGGCAGACGATGGATGGATGGGGAGCTGTGAGCTTTCGAAGCTTGCCATATGAGTAAAGCAAATCAACAATGCGGTGAGTATCTGCCGAGTGCGTGAGTGCGCTAACTCGCGTATCTCATAGATTCATTTGCTACTTGCTACTGTTTGTTGGTCGTTTGCTATAGTTTGAAATTGAAACTCTGCGAGTAAGGTACGTTTGTACGGCATCTGGGACGTAGTACAATTAAAGGAAAAAAGAAATTAAAATAAAATATATACAATGTGTTGTGTGTGTGTATGTGTGTGTATTGAACGGAATGAAAAAGAAATATAAATAATAACAATAAATGAAAAGAGCAAAAAAAAAATTAGCAAACTAAACTGAATTGAACCCCAAGACGCCAGCGCTGTTTTTTGGCAAAAGCTACGCAGTCAGCGTTTTACATTTGAGTGCTGTGCTGTGTGTGTGTATATGTGACTGAATTGCCATACTTATTTGCATTGCATGCGTGCCAGTCGTGCGTTAGAACGGCCCTCTTTCGTCCCATTTTCCGTTTTTGCCACTGTGACCCACTCTACTAAGCAACCCTATTCTGGCCTGTTTTTCGAAATTTGTTAAATCATAGCGGCTGGTATTGAATATAAATTCTAATTTACAGATTTAAGTCTTCAAGCCAGTGGAGTTTTATACAAAAAAGACATATATTTGGCAAAAATAGAGGGTAAAAGAGTGAACAGCTGATATCATCGCTGCAGCAGCCAGCCACTGTGCAGCCAGTATCCACTTTTGGCCATGATTGTTTTTCGGATTTGTTTTTTCTTTATTGACAAAACAGCAATGTGAGCGATGGCATAGAAGAAGACACCATATTGATACATACGTTTGATGGGTTGTTGTTGGCTAAATGAAGAAAACCTGATGAAAGTGTATGATGAATAGGTATGTACATACATATGTATGTATGTACAGATGTGTGTTTTAAAATAAAAAATTGAATTAAGAAACATTATTGAAAATATTAACAGCAAAGCGTTAGAAAATATAAAAACAATAAAACCAATTAAGTTCATTTAAAACTTTTTCTAACAAAAATACATAGATTATATAAAATATAAAATATTAAATATTAAATATAAAATGCAGCATGGCAAGCATGTCGCTGTTATCAAAATTGTTTAGTCATAACAAAGAAATCAGCTATTTGTATCGCTCAAAAGCTATTGGTAATTTATGGAGGCCTCGGTTTGTTGATATGGGACAAGTTCACGTATTCTAAGGCATCCCCGGGCGTTGTTAATCACACACATTCTTATGCATATAAATATGTATGTGCACACATGATAAGGGAATTGTTTATTTACAATCGGAACGAGAAGTTAAGCTGTAGAGAATGGCAACTTTTAATCGAAGATATACATGATTAGAACAGATACACGTTTCATGGATTTTTGATAGAAACTGTCACTTTCGGTAGTGATCGCGTTTAGAAATAACTTTTTAGAGTTTTTGATTTTATATATGTATGTGTATGTATTTTTGCAGTAAATTTTATCACGTGTAAAATTCTGATGCAACATCGACTATACTCGCATACATTCAGCAAAACAAATCTATAAGAAAAAGATAAAAACAAAAGAAAATCTCTCTGTGAGCCGCTTCTGAAAAAAAGAAGGCAAGCCAATAGCTTATAAACATGCGAGAGAACATTTTGCAATTGTTCAGATACGAAAAAAGTAAGTTATAAAAAGCAGATAATCGATAAAAAAAAAACAACACCACTAAATAATACAACTAAATAATACAAAACCAACGTCAACATGAAATATAATCATTAAAATAAAAAAAAAACATTTCTTCTTAACGAAAAAGAGGCAAATGAAAAAATCGCAATAAAATTCAAACAACAAACGAATTAAAATAATAATCTGCAATAACAAAAAGAAAAGTAAAATAAATAGGTAAACAAACGCAAAAAACATATATATATATAAATAAGTATCTGAACGCGTGCATCTTGTCTACTTCTCATCGTGTTCAAACTGCGCCCCTTCCCTACTCAAAGCAATATACCCGGTGGCCTTGCTCCATTGCGCCAAAACGCACAGAACACAACCTTCTTTCAAATCGGTTAAGATACAAACTTTCAATCGAGTGAGTTAAATACATCTGCTAATTATTGGAATTTATTCTATAATCTCACGCTCTATGCTATCCGAAAAGTAAATGCTTGTCTCTTATTGCTTAGCCGTCTATCTGCGATTTATGTGTGTATATGTATGCATATTATTGACTTACCTTTATTAATGTTATAATGCTAACATTTTTCACTTTGCATATTCCCCGCATCTTAGGTTTTTGTTGTATTTTTGTTTGAAAACCTACCTCATCATAAAATGAAATCAAAATTTTTGGTGACTAATTAATTTGTTTCGGTTGAAGCGGTGAATTGTTTCATTTTAAATTTCTTACTCATCACATTGATTGGTGGAGAATGCTTTCAATAATAATATTTATAAATTTTAGGAAAAACACAAAAAAAGGATGAATAAATTATGTTAGATGTGAAATGTGAAAATTTATGAATTTGTCAAATTTTTTTCACCTAACAATAGAGATTCCATTTATTATTTAAGGAATAATAAAAATAAATAAAAAATAAAAGTTAAACAAAATCGCCTGTTAATATTTATTTAATTCTCTCCAATCTGCTCCATGTTAATGAAAGTTTATACTTATAGACAGTGGCGGATCCAGAATTTCCAGAAGGGGGTGCAGGGGGCCCAAAATATATTTAATTTTTTTGGAGAATAATCGTTCGAATATAAAATTTACATTGCTTCCGAAGGGGAGGGTCCGTACCCGAAAACCTCACCCGTGGATCCGCCACTGCTTATAGATTTGTTTGAGTTTGTTTCTCATGGAATATCCCTAACATATACATATATGTACATACAAATATCTCACTATTTTAACTCTATTTTAATGCGTAAATTCGCCGCCTCAAAATATCCAACCTTGGTCTCACATTATCCAAATTGTTACAATCAAAAACCGTTATTTACTCACAACGTATGTATATACAAGTATACACAGATTCACATGCATAACACTTGTGCAATTTCGCATTTATTAACATGTTCACATGCATACATATCATCATTACATTTTTGAATAAGAAAAAAAAATGTTTCTAACTTTTTTTTCAGAAAGTGTGTTTTGAATTGTTTTTAGCACTCTTTTTTTTTTGAAAATAACAACTAAAACATTATTTTATATGTGATTGATAATCGATTATAAGATCGAAAGTGCGAAATATATTGGAAAACGAAATTGTTTTAAATCACATTTTATCACATTTCTCTCATGGTTTGGCCTACTCGTTATTGTGTGTTTTTAATATTTGTTAACTTGCAATTTCTGTGTCTCTCGTGTTGATTTGTGTGCATTTGCAAAAATACTATATACTGTGTATATATGTACACATATACATATGCACATGTGCTTAAATAAACACTTGTACTCGATTTGAAATTCGAAAAAAATAATTACTCAATTTTATTCTCATTAAAAAATATAAAACATTTGGTGACGCGCCTACAACAACAACTAATTATACGCATATTGAAACGATTTTTGAAATAAAATTTTTGAAATCCGAATATCACTTATTTGCCTGAACACTGGAAAATACGAAACTTTATTGGACCGTCGGTGGCTTCGAAAACTGAATTTTTGCTTTTGGAAAAATTGCTTGAAATGTAAGTATTATATTTTATATTGTACCAGAAGTAAATTTCGAATAAGTTATACACATATGCATTCATGTCTTAATATCCAAATTATCAGAACCCTGATGTGGGCACTTAAGAACCTCAGCAGTTTTTTCCCGATTTGAAAATTTGCTGCTGAGTCATTTAAACCGTTAAAGAGGTTAATAACTTATTTACTCCTTAATGCTTACATGATACATACTTACACACACACATAGAGACATATATATATATATATATATATATATATACGCGAATGGCTTCTTAAATATCCTTCCAATTTCAAATTTCTATCTCACTCAGACACGTATTGATAAATAATCCCTTGTCAGCACCAATTTGCCTTTGTTTAAGCATTTCAAAAACTGGGTCACGCCCTGCTGGCAATTTATTGGAATACTTACATGTTGTGATGTCGTTAAAAATGAGTCTCAAACTGACTATTAACACAGAAAGGCAACTATAATTCATTATATATCGAATGTTAGCGCCCAAATATACAAGTATGTACATTTGAGTGCAGGTATGTATGTATATAGAGTAATCATACAATTTCACATGCATACATATAAATGTTTTAATGTATTAGTCAAAACCAAATTTGTAGAAACGAAAATTGTATTAAATTGAAACATTTTCTTAAGTTACTTCCAAGCAGGAAGTATGTATGTATGTAATGAAATGAATTGGAATGTATAGTTATGTACATACATACATATATCTGTTTTGAAAGAACTCACAAACACATCCCACATGATTTCTTATAGATTAGTAGCAGGTGCAACTATTCTGAGGGTAATGAGTTCGAACCCTGGTTAGACGAACGAACAGGAACCCAAAACTAAGTTACATTGCAAAAATCCTTTCTTACAGAAAACCCTCTTCAGGTTGTGACATCCATCTTTGTTTTTCCCATGTCCTTAATTCTGTGCTTTTGTAATTTCGTCTTATGTCTGCTGCCAGTAAATAGTTGTGAGTTGGTTTGATTTTTCCACCATTCCACTCCACCACACCGCAGTCTGTTATGCCTTTCAGTATATATGTATTTTCCCGTTGAACGTTTTATTATTGCATATTTGATTGTACTGCCAACCCTATTTTCCACACACTTGCTCTACTCATATTTATGAAACATTTATTTTGCCATAAATTTCGTAATATTAAGTTCAAGTTATAGTTTTTCAACTACATTGTTGGGGGCATTAATAAAAATATTCTCAGTGCGTTCTTAGACAATTTGGCACCACTGTGTGCGCTCTTCGCTCTCACACTCATAACTCACTTGCCATCTACTTTTCTGTCAGAGTTGAGCTTCACTCGCTCTTTCTCTCTCTCTCTCTCTCTCTGCCACTTTTTGTAGAATGTCCTGTTTATAAGCCAAGCAACACTTTTGAACTCAGATGTTTGTAAGTATGTAAATTGAACATTTTCACTGATGAAAAAAGTTAAACTCTTTCGTGGTGAATATGGATGTCAGAATTTTACCTACTTTCTTTCTTAAAGAATTTACTAAAAGCAAAAAAAAAATGCGCTGAGCCAAATGAAAAATTCAATTCTAACAGTTTGAAAAACAAAACAAATGCTTAGCTGTCAAAATTTTACATTTCCTTCGTATTCACTACAAAGAAAGCATCTTTTGAATTTTTTAATTCGCTACTGCCTTGCGCAAGGATTAGGGAATATTTTGAGAGCCAAATGTTTGTTTTATATATCTGATTGTCAGAATTTTATCGTCGTTTCAACAGTGCAATGTAAAAAAAGTATTGTTTCACCTCAGTAACAGAACTAATTGGCCTACATCCGTAGACAATTAATTTAATTCGGCCTTTATTAAGGACATCATTTCGTACACCTTTTCAGTTAATGTTATTTTCACCATTTTTATCAATGCAAGTTTTCGTTGTTGTCTAAACGGGGTAATTATTTACTTCTAATTAGTATTCCTTACAGGTACATACATACATATGTATGTACACTCTGTGGCATTTATGACTTGCTTAGGAGATGAAATAAATATGTACACACGCAAACGCATGTAAGTATATATGTATGTATGTATGTATGCATGCATTTATGGAAATTCGCGTCACCTCTTAGTGATCTCACGCCATCTGCTGTACATCACATGATCACTTTATAATGATTTTTACTTTTATTTATTACATTTTATTTAGTGCTTTTTTCTCATTTTTATATACTTATAAAGCATATACTATATTCACTTGAATTGAGTTGTGAATTTAAATTGACAGTTATAAGTGTGCAAAGCAATGTGAAAAATGCAAAGCAGAAAGGATTCCAGTCAAACAATTGAGTATATCTGAATGCCAAATTGAAAAGAAGCATTTTCATTGAAAACAAATTAATTTGACGCATTCCAATTGTGTTAGGCATTTCAAGGGCAGTGGATTAGCCGCAGCGAAACAAGCAAGCGTCAGTAAAAGTTTAAAAATCGAATAATGGATAAAGATTTGCATGGTTTGGGGTTTCAAACAAATTAATTAAATATAACTAATTGCGATATACGAGGGTAGCATTATATATTTCGGGATTAGGGGGAACAAAAATAAATATTAATCATCGAAAATCGTTTTATTATTTTTCAAAATATTTAAAAAATTAAAATCTAAGAATTTTTGTAGACGCACTTTTGCCACTCTGACTGAGGTATCTCCAAAATATTAGTTCTGAAAGCATCAACCGCCTCTTCAGGTGTCGAAAAACGTTGACCTTTCAGTTGATTTTTTTTTACGTACTGGAATAAAAAGAAGTCTCATTCACTGTTGCTGAGCTAATCCAATTCGAAAGTTGTAAAAAATAATCGCACGAAAATGTTCGCGATTCAATTTCATTTTTTGGACGTGATGAATATTTGAAGTTACTGTTAACAACACAAATAACGCTCGTATGTCAAAATGTTCTGAGTATTTATAACAACAAAAATGTCAAAATTTACGATAAAGTTGTCAGTCGCCAGATTGCAATACTAGGGTTTGCCAAATCCCAATACATATAATGCAATCCTCGTATACATATAGTGAAAGAAGAAATAAAATTAATTTTTTTTTACTATTCCACTAATCATAGTAAGCTTTACACGCTCGAGATTATTGAGGAAAGGTTCAAATTTTGTTCACAGTATGAATACATACATAAGTGCACCATATTAGAAACATATCAGTTTATCTAGTCTAACCTAACCAAAGCCAATAAAAATAATAAAAAATTTAATGAAAATAATATTGTATTTACGAGTAAATATACAGATGTACGTACGTTTGTTTGTGCATCTTTAGAGGTATTTATGTGATAACACTTGCCATACCATCAATTCACACCGTTTTATTAAATATTCATTTGGAGCATGACTCCTCTATTTAGTCGATACTTTGCCAGGGCGCGACATGAAGGTTGCACGTTTAGCCTCAATAAAAAAAAAGTCAATAAGTATAATAACTACCAAAGTATGTAAAAGTTTACATAACATAACATAAATAAATATGGACAGGTACACCCAAAAGTTCAAGGTTGGATATGAATAGCTTACATATGTACATATGTACATATATATTTTATCAGGAATTGTAAAGTAATTTTGGGTTATAAAATAAAATATTTAAATTAATCAAATAATAGTTGTAATTACGAACGGAGTGTGAGTGTGGTAAAAAATGTTTAGAAGTGTGAAACAGTTAATCAAATTTGAAAAAAAGTTTTTTAATTAGCTCGAGTAGTTTTTAGGATTGAGAAATATTTCTGTTAATACCAGTACAAATGTAAAAATCGGCTGAAAGTCGCGTAAGAGATCATGCAGCTTCATATACATATCTCTTTATGCCGCAGTAATTTTCGTTTCAACTCAAATGAAAATGTAATTTTTTATTCAAATTATGCCGATTGCGTGCACGAAAAAATTGCGACAAAAACTCGAGTGTTCATTTGTTCGTTTATGTAGTTATAATCATGCATGAATTGTATATGCTGCAGAGCAATTTACATAAAGTAGAAATATGCATATGTGTGCCTACAGCTACCACTAAAAAATATACCGTAAAACAAACTCTACATATTTATGTGTTTGAATGTGAGTGTGCATTAGCCAATAAGACCCAGTTTCCGCTTCCGCTGCAAATGTATGTACCAGTCTATACAAACATATGAGACATATGAGATATGTGTGAAAAGATGAGACCGAAATTTATTAGTTTAACACACGGAATGACTTCACTACTCCAATTTTTGAAGAATGTAATGTATCGTACATAATGTACATGTACATATACGCTCATAAACATATATAAACATAAATATATGTTTTTTGTTTTGTGCTTCACATAACTGTTTCGCAATATCCTCGAAATGTTGCTTTTGTTATATACTCTACATTATACCGTCTATTCGTATGTAATTCTTCAATGATGACACCATTAAATTGAGTAAATGTTGATGTCATACCATTTGTGGTCTGTTTGATATCAGTTTTTTACGCTCTACACCATAAGAAGACTGCTCATATACATATACAAGTACAAATAAATATGAGTGAGCTTTTCAAGGTCTTGCAGGACTAACGATTGATTCTTCGCTTTGTAGCAGTTGTTGGCCGCTATCTATTTATGTGTACATGTAATACAAGTATATAGAATACTGTGTATGTATATGTGTAAGCATATTAGAAAATAATGGAGTTAAATTTGAGTAAAAACTGTATAATCTTTCTCTACTGCCGAGTCGAATGATTATTTTAATAGTTGAAGAAATTTCAAAAATTATTCTATATGTCATTTATATAAACTTAATAATAGACAAACAGGTTAGTTAGTAGCAGATAAAATAATAATGGGCAATCATGAGATAAACGGAGCAATTAAGTTCAACAACTGAAGTAATATGTATAACCATTTGTCTACGACTAGAATAATAAGGAAAATAATATCTAAAGTTCAAATATGGCTCATGCAGTTAATTGCTTCTTCCAACATTTCTAGAGTTTATAGCTTTCAATTCAAAGTTTGTAGTTAAATAAAATAAAGTTTTAGTATATGATTTAAAACTAATATATATATTTGTAGTATGTGTATAAATATTTGTACATATGTATGTAAATGTATTTACAATTACCTGCATACCTTTGAGAGTAAGAAATGTGAAATAAAAAGTTGTGGATCATCAATCAAATGGCAAATGGAATTGTTTAGTCTACGTTATATGAAAATACATTCATACGTACATACATACATCTATGTCCAAGTTCACCTATTGGCAATTTTGTATGTCAATACTTGAAAAATAAATCTTCACACAATCAAAGTCCCATAAAACGCTTGCAATTATGAACATATAAATTTTTAAGTACAAAAATGCATAAAAACACAGTTTAAGGCATACGCGCACACACACACACACATACATAAATCTCGCATGAATTGTAAATAAAATACTTGTTTCGTTGTGCACTTTAAACTTTACACCTGATACCAGCGAGACTTATACCGACCACACAATATTATTGTATTTGCTTCGATGATGAATTTCCAGTGGAATTATTAATGATTACAAAAGAGACGATGGCGGTATAAAATGTGTTAAAATGAATAGCTGAATGGAGTTCAATAAATGCGAGAACAAGTTAATTATGCAGCGGTCAGGTCTCTCGTCTTGTTAGTCGCATGCTAAGTATATACTGAGTTGTTCTTGTTGTTAATACAACTTTTTAGGCAAAACACACGAACACAGAGTAGGTGAGGGTAAGACAAGTCGGTCCCTGTTCAATTTGTTCATTGTACTTATGGACTTTTTACATTTTTACATTTGTACTCGTATATATGAATGCACACATACCGTTATATAGATGTTTAATGACTGCGACTGCATCAATTAACTAAACAGTTAAGCAAATTGGCTGGCCGTGTTGATATTGATTTTTTATCATTTTCTTTATAACCTTACATACTGAGGACATATACTTGTATGTAAATATATACACGTTTAAATGAAATGCATAGAACAAATTACGGATTTTTCCATTATATTTGAGGTTACATTTTAGTTTATATTAATGTAAGATTATTTAATTCAATATAAAATTGGGAAATTTATAAAATGATTTACTTATTTCGAAACCACACTTTAATATTGATATGATTTGTTATTAAGTTTTGAATTTTTTTAGCACAGGTGTCATCAGCCTAACCGCTGAAGCTATATTTGGTCGAGCTCCTCCTCCAATTTGTGGTTTTGCGTCCAACATATTGGAGGGACCTAAATTTTATTCTAAGCCGCCTCCGAACGGTCGATGGATTTTTATGAGAAGCTTTTATTTCATGTCAGAAATACTTGACATTCACTATCGAGGTGTGACCGCAGTTAGAAAAATTAAGTTTGTATAATTTTGAAACTCGAACCCAGGCCTTCCGAATTGTAGTACGAAATGATAACCCATAGATTATTGTGGCCACCTTTTGTGGTTACTATTCGTTTTATATATATATCCTTTTCGGTTTAAAATACGCAAACCTTCGCACTCCGAAGTTTTTGAAAACATCCGGCAACTGTTGCTATAATATGATAATATTACTACAAATCAATTCAACTCTTACTTATTCGGCACCCTGTAAGCTCCGAGCGTGTGAAATACTATACCTTTGATCAAAAACTCACTTTCGATTTCTTATTTTGACTAAGAGCTCAGTAAAATTATGCCCGAATTTATTCAGAATTTTTTTTATTGATTACTCATACGCCCCGTGCACTATGGTCCAATCTAAATATTATTACCTTTCGTAATAAATGCAGCAATATTGATCATCGACAAATTACTCTCAACCATACATATATACGTATACAGAGATCTATATTTATTATAAATATGCTTCATGTGTTAATTATCACCGATTTATCATCAGTGTCATTCTCTGTTTGCGATAATCCCAAAGTAAATTTAATATTATTTCAATAAATGACTCATTGAAAGCCTCGATAGATGATTAAATTTATTATTTATAATAACAGTATTATAATAACAATACATAAGCGCCACGTCACGTAGAAATTAAAAATAAATAATAATTTAAATCTACTTTGACAAAGCCAATGATGCGCATAGCGATAAGCAAGTGGCCGTAACAGCCGTAACTAGTGATGACTATAGTTGAAGCGGTGCCGGAGCAAGCAGGGAAATTAATAATTTTTGAGAGTTTCATAAATCACTGATGTGCCCTTGTCGCTTGATTGAACAGCATAACGTGCCGAGGGCTGAGCTTGGCTGGAGATAATGAAATATTATTGAAGCTGTGACGCTTAGGATTTTTTCGTTTTTCTTTTTCAACGCATATGCATATGTATGTATATTTGTGTAAGCTAGCTATTATTTAATTATGAAAGCAGAAATTATTAATAATTTTATTTATTTTGCTTTTTTCGCTTCACAAAGGAATTTACTTGTCATAGAAGTAGCAGAGTGACACATTAAAAACTAGTTATTAAAGAAATTATCGACCGAAATACCAACACACATGCATGCAAACTGCAACAAATTGCAACAAACTTTGCTTGTTTAGCACGCGCCATAGTTCGTTTACCCGCTTTCGAGCGAGGTTTCATATTTCCCAAACTTAGTTCTTTTTTTTTGTGAATATCACATTTTCATTCAACTCGCATTCAAGTCTGGGTGCAAACATACTTGTAGACAGACATACATAAATATTTGACTGATATTTCGCTTTTTTCACAAATAGTACTGTTATATATTCAATAAACATTTTGAAATTTCAAACACGGCTGTTTACCGTTATTGGCCACTTGTCACTCTCACAAATTCTGCTATTTTCCTACTAGCCTGGTATGTTCCTAACGACCCACTAAACGGTCTATCTTGGCCGGGCTTATGAATATGCAATGACTTGGCGATTTATTTGTTTCAAAGTGTGCACACGCCAAATGTAATACGAGCAAGAAAACACCAAAGTCTTGCACTGAGGTAGGGAGAACTTTGTTTTAGGGGGGTTCGTACTGATACCGTCACTTACGCCTTTAAATAAACCGCGGCCGCAATAGTCGAGTGGTTAGCATTGCGTGTAACCATTTGGAAGACCAGTGTTCGAGTCCAGGTTGGAACAACGTCCAAAATTATAGAAAATAATTTTTTCTAATTACGGTCGCCCCCTGGGTGAGAATGTCAACCCTCCGAGTGTATTTATGTCATTAAATAAAAGCTTCTCAAAAAATTTCATCGAACCTTTGGATACGGCTTAAAATATACTGTAGATTTGTTCAAAACCACAACTCAAAACTACAACTTTTTTTTCTAGGCTCGTACTCGTAAAACCTTTCTAACCTTACTATCATAAATTTCTAATATCATCAAAATCACTAAATAAATATGAACTTTTTAGTAACCCGACTCCTGTGCTGGATTGATTTTAAATACGAGTGTTTACCAGAATGCCTAGTGGTGGTAACAGAAAACTGATGGAGCTATGACTAGGTCCTACTATCTTCCTGTTCGAATTAAATGCTTTTCTTGTTCGACTTTATTTTCCAGCACGGAAGATATCAGGTGCATGTGGTGGGTTTCCTCCACGACTTGACTTAATCAATATAACCCTCCTGCGAATTCATTCTTCTCCGCTACTGTCATTGTAATTCTTTAGCCTGTTGGGCACAATTCAAATACGAGTATAATAATCGTCTATGCTTAGCCGGCATTTCTTGTTGTTTATGTTGATTTTCCCCTGTTTATGCCACTGCAGTGTTATTTTGCGTTATTTTCACACAAATATAATTTTCTGTTTGCAAGCCAATTATTTTGATACACTTAATGGTTGGTTGGCATTTAAGCAGACATATGTGCATACATACATATGTTCATTTATACAAGTATATGTAGACGCATGCAGGTATGTCAAATGAAAACTTCAACGTACATTGCGTATGGGTTTTGCTTATCATTTGCACACGAGTGCGATGAATTCCTTCCGATATCAGCTGCCGTTTCTTTTACAGCAAGCGTTTAGGCGTTTAGGGTCTTAAGACTATTAAGCGACTGATTGTTTGCTAAATATTGCTGTCTCCTTCGCTCAGGCCCCACAGACCCAACTGCCTCTATTCACTTAGCGTAGGTTCCGTCGATCATTTTACTTCTACAATGTTTCATTGATAGAAAACAACGTCGGGCAGGCGTACAAACATTTTTTCTTTTCTCTTCTTGGATATTTAGTTACCGTTGCTTGGTTCATCAATGTGTTGACCGGTGAATGCGTTTGCTAATTAGAATTGCAATTACAAATTTATTGAGACCACAAATGTTAACTGCAGAGTTCTCTTTATTTAATAGCAGTTTTTATTAACTAAAAGCGAGAAAATTAACTTACTTTCTAAAGTGAAATTAATTTAATAAAAGTTCACCGCCTCCTTCTCTTCTGTCTTTTGCACCGCTACTCGCTTGCTACTGATAGACTGACTGAAGACTGAAAAAGGGTCTAAATTATAATTTTATTATGCCAAGTAGAGAATCTACTAACTTTTACCACAATAATGCATTTATGGTTTCACCACGAACGTAAAAAGTTGGTTTTAGCCAGCTGAAGACTATTAGATCAGCGTTCTATTTCTGTATATAAGTACAAAAAAGCACTTCTATGTACGTATATTGTTATTGTTGTTGCTCGTTTTGTTGCTTACACCCGGCGCACTGCGTGAAAGGTTAAATGAACTTTGAAGAATGGTGAACGGTTGAAGAAAGCTTATAATTGAAAAACGATGTCTGAAGAGGGTTGCCATCTGCTTCAGTTTTCCGCTCAATGGACGAGCTATGGGTGTCAAACTTAGCAGGGTAAAGAAAGATTTCTATTGAAGAATCTTTAGAAGACTCACGATTTGTATGAAAACACTTGAATACTTATTCTTCTCCATTCCATGTTTCGTCACCTCCAGTCTACTTACACTTGTGTAATAGCAAAAGGTTTTACATTTATCCATCAGATATCTAATGCGTTTTCCACACGAATTTAGCTCTTCCTTACATCTTTTTTTACTTCTTCATAGTTGCACGATTTTCAAAAAGAAATATAATAGGAGCTCTCTCTAAGACTTCGCTGCTATGTACATATGTACATACGCATGTATGCATTTGTGTTTGTGCGCGAGTTTGGCTTTAATCTGAATGGATTTGCTTTCTTCTGCGATTTTCTTGAATGACGCAACAAGTCGCTTGTGTGAACTCTTAACTGTTCACTGCCCGCAGCGTGCTTATTGTTGCGGTTTTGTTGTTTCTTAAGCCCGCATTCAAATATACGTACACACATACATATATACAAGCATTCGTTCTTGGACTGACACAGTTGTTTGAGCCAATGAGTGATAGTGGCTGTTTGCGATTTACTTTGTTGCGGATGAATTTACTGCAAGAAAAAGAGAAAATTTATTTATTTTTTCTAAGCGTACAAAAAAAAATAGAATGTGGCTATGGAAAAAATATATACATAAATATATACATAAATTAACTCATGTGAACAAAAAATTTCACACTCGTTCGCAGTAGCCGAGCGGGCAACAGTGCGTGCCACGACCCGTAGAGTGATTGATTCGAGTCTGTAATTCTAAAATATAAACAAAAGTGTATTTCTGCTGTATATGTGTCTCTCGTTAAGGAATTTCAGCCTTTCGAATGCATTTCTCTCATGAAAACAACAGCCAGAAAAGCTCAACCACAAATAAAATAAATTTTAATAAATTTTTAAAACGTCAAATATATATGTATGTATATACGAGCATATTTGAATTTTAATTTTATAAATGTACAAAAGCTTAGTCTGCAGCTATTTCCAAACTGATGACGTTATTTTAGGTGCGCTCATTTTATAAATTTCTGCACGAAAACTGTAAATTAGGTGAACTCTGACACTTTCGCAAATATGGTCATACAAACAATTAGGCCTTTCCTGAGCTAAACAAAAAGAAGTGAGATTTTTTAAGTTTGGCACTGGCAAATAATATTCTAAATTTTTATACACACATACATACATATACAAATTATATTGTACATAAATATGGTTCATGCTAATTAACTTTTTTGCCATTAAACATTTGGGTGTGGCCCACACTCACATTATCCTCATTAATTTCGAGTAAAAAAACATAAAAGAGTGCAAATTTAATTTAATTCTTTTTTTTTGGTCTCTGTACGCCACTAACTTTTCTTACTTTGTTTTGCCCAAACACATTTCACTTTAACATTCTAACGTTAAGCTGATAAATATTTGTTGAAATTCGCAGAAATACTTAAATTTAAAATGGAATAGTATTTCCGAAAAAAAGCTTCAAAGGAATCAAGATAAGAAAGAATTTGCACAAATTTTAGTAAAAGCGATAAACGACAAAAAAATTTTGTACACTACACTTTCCTCTTATTCGTGTGAAGTTATAATAACGGTGCTTATTGTGGACAACATAACCTAATTTTTGTCCTCAATAGATATTATAGAGACAATAGAGATTGTATAGAAACATATTTTATTATTCATCGTAATCGAAATGATTTAAATAATTATGCGTTATATAAACGGGTTCTGCGAATAAATTATTATATCTGCTGTGTCAGTTTTCAATTATCTACTGTTTGAAAAGGAGGAAATCAACTTACCAGCAACCACTCCGGCACATGTTCTTTTATTTGAAATGAGGATCTTTAGTTTCTGAAAAACTCCCTATTAAAAAATTTAATTTTTTTTTTTTGGAAAACTATGAAGATTTTTTTATTTTAAGGTTTTCTTCGTCGATTTTCATGAATACCAATCCTAGTTAATTTCAGTTAATTGTGTTTATGAGGCTGCTTAGTACATTGCAAACTTGATTTTATAACAATAATTGCGCTGACACTGCCGTTTCAACAACATCTGACCATTTAACTTTCTGTTTTTACTTTCTCATTCCTCTCTCTTACCATGTCTTCCATTGTTATTGCGCTTTAATTTTAAAAATTATTATAATTATTATAGTTGTTGCTGTCGCTTACTTTGTTCCCATTCTATGAGAGCATCAAAGGTCATTAGTCTTCAAACAGTGTGAAACTGCTCAGATATTCAGTGAAAACAATGAAGCAATGAGACCAGCATGAGCTTGAAATAGAATAATTAAAATACAGAGAATAATTTTTCTAATGAAGTGTGAGAAAATCCCTCCAAGAGAAGAAGGAGAAGTGATGAGATGAATTGGTCAAACTAGAAGCTAAGCCGCCGCTTCGCAAATATGGTATACCATATTTTATGTCGGTATAAAAATTTTGAAAACGTCAAATCAGTACAATTGGCAAGGTCAAGACAAACATTCGTGCCGAAATCATAGCAGTACCGCTCTATATACCTGAGAAAGTTATTTGATTGATGCTGTATTCAAAAAAGTAGTCCAAATAAATTAAATAAAAAGCTTAAATATATAAATATTTATTTTTATTATCATTTAATTTTCACATACTCATATCAATATAAAAGACGTCGCACTCTGTAAAAACGCTAGAGATCATTCCAAAATTGGTTGGTTGCCAGAGTATAGCAATGGATATTAACCTCAAGATAGAAATAAAAATTTCTTGAATTAAAATTCATCTTACTCTCCATACTATGAACCATATTTACTCGTATACTTATATAATGTGTAGGAAACATATGTATTTCCTGCTGTGCATCGGATATTCGTGGGAGCACAAATTCATTATATGTATGTTTTCAGTTTGTAATAGAGTTGGGAAACGTCACCATGATGACATCACAGTGCGCAACTGCAATTCCGCAAATTCAAACCTACTGTGCTGCTATGAATTTATTAGTAAAAACCTTCGTTGTTCAATCGAATAAAACAATTAAAAAAAAAACAGAATATGAAATGAATTTCCATGTGTCACTGTCCAAACCGTGTAAATAATATACATTTTAAGATTTTCGTAATAGCGTAATTCAATTGAAAAGCAACTAATAACAATGTATATATGCATTGTGATGTATGCATAACCGTTTATTTCAACAATTTCACTAATAGAAAATGTAAACAATAATTTCTTTCCGAATTCAAGCCAAAATTGCCATAAGACTTTCGAATGCCGCTTATAAATTACCAACAAAACCATTTAATGAGCACTTACACATACATACACGGATATTCATTTGTTCGCCGGTTTGCTTTTGTTTTTCTCCCCTTTTAGATTAATTTATTTAAATTTTCTGTTTTTATTTAATGTTGTTAATGTTGTTGCTATTGTTGTACAATAACTTGTTCGCTGTCTGCAACAAGTGCCAAATTCATTTCGCCCATTGCTCACTCATTCAATATATCATGTAAATTGTGTGTTTTACAACACCCAAGCATTTTTCGTATTTCAATAAAGAAAAAAGAAGCAAAATAGGAAAAAAGCAAAAAAACAACAACAACAAATATATGTATAAATATTTCACTCACAAGAATAGACATTTAGCTGAAAGAAAGAGATTTTGCAGATTTTACTTTTTGGCAGCGAATGCTCGTACTCAAATCCATGCACTTACTTGCATATTCATCAAACATCAGTGTGTATATGTATGTACAAGTATGTATTAACTACATGCATTAGATGTATTTGCAACATGTTGCTTACTGACAGCAACGGAAGCATCTGTTTTTCGTATTAGAATATTAAAAAGCCACAAATTCCGCTCATCGCTTTTTTGACGCCGGACGGCAAGATGTTGTGGGTGGGTCTGCAAATTGGGAAATTAAAATAAATAAATTGTGGCTACTGAAGTATCGAGGCTATTGATTGATGATAAACATTCTGGTTGATGTAAAAATATACTCGTATACATACATATGTACGAATGTATGAAATGAAACATATTCGAAAAACAAAAATATTAATTACAAATAAATAATTTCAGGTTCTGCTAAATATTTCATTCCAATGTCGAATGAATGTGCAGAGGTCAGCAGTTAATTTCATTGGCTCCTCCTCCAAACCTGATTATTATAGCGCTTTTTTTTAACAGAATAAACCTTAAACATTTTGACTAGATTCTGGGCTGTGAGATATATATATAAATAAAATAAATGTAGAGAATAAGAAAAGATTGAAAATTCAAATAGCTTATGAACTCATAATTTTTGATTTTCGATGGGATTTATACGTTTTGTTTAAGTGTGAGGAGCTCTTACGATTTTCGTGATACTCAAAAAATTTAGCTTTCTTTCTCTTTTTTCAAAACCTTTATTATTCACTGATTATTCTAGTGTGGCGTTTATTCCAAAAAACTGTACAAGAGACTGGAAATCATACCACAAAGGATTTTCATTCGCATGAGCAGAGGAAAACGAATGAAATACTTTATAAAATGCTTTCAGAATCATTGAGGTACTTATTTTTAAAACTCAAATGTAATACAATAAATTTTAATGTCACCCTTGGTATTCGAATTGAAAATAGCGCAGCGATACTTTAATGGCACAAAAACTCTAAATGGCTCCACTCTGCATTTTCCCGATTCTAATTTAGTATCGATCCAGACGTTGTGGATTTGCAGCCATTTTTTTTTGTGCTACTATTTCTTCTGTATCGCTAAAGAATACCTACCACCACCTATATTAATGGATTTCAAATCTAAAATTAATGACCAGCGTCGTTTTCCAATGAAGTCTTGTGCTGTTGAATTGGTCTGAGAGTGTGATTGAATAACAATAAATAGCACTGCATTAATTAAAAAATAGATAAATCTAAAATTCAACAGCCATGAAAGCATAATTACAGAAGCGAGAACATTGTGGATCATGTGGCATGCGCCCAATGGCGGAAAAATCTCTAAAAATTTCGTGATGTACACAATTACGTCATTGAAAATAGTGAGCCAAAAACGATGAGGTAGACCAAACATCCGTCGAGTGAAAAATCCACACCAACATGCATATGTATAAATTAAAATTTATTTTCAAACCGAAAAATGTATGACGTCAAAAATTGAGCAAGGGAAGGTGTGAAAGCGGCAGAAAGGCATTCGAATCGTCGGATATTCTGTGAAGCAGATTGCATGCAATTGCTTAGAATATATACTTGCATTTATAATATACTTATATATATATATACATAACATTTAGTTGATGTACGATTAACAGATGACAATACAACTGGTGAGGTGGTTGCTTTTTGGGAACGAGCAAATTTGCACTTCCCGTGGTTTATTATTGGGACTTTTAGAGAGACTAAGAGTGAGAGAGAGAGAGATAGGGGGGGGGGGAAGAGAGATAGAAAGAGAGAGAAGGAGAGAGGTTTATCCAAAAATATACGCATACAAAAAGCTTTTCCTGTTTTCTGAACGCACCAACGAACTTTTACTCATTTTCACGCAATCTCTTCTGGCTTCTCTCACACCTAATATTGTGTGCGTTGTGCTCCTATACTTGATCGCCACCGATTGTCTAAGCGAGCAAGTCCAACCGATCACCCAAAAAATGTTGAATTTAGTTTGGTTTCGCATTGATTTTGAAAGGTTTTGAATTCTGTTTTTGATTCGACACCCCTCATTCGGTTCGGTTTGGTTTCGTTTTCTGCTTTTCGGTTTGATTTTTTGGTGCAATAGAAATTTGAAAAATAAGCAAAAATGTGAAAAACATAATTGACGAGGTTTCCTTTTTATAATATTTTTTAAATAAATTTTTGCCAAGACCGTTTTGATCGCTTGCACAATAAGTATTTATGCATGCGTGTCTACGTCGTTTGTACATCCATTTCGTATTCGTCGTGTATGCTCCAGTTTTTTTCTACAAATTTTCCAAAATAGCAAACCAATTTTGAATTTATAAAAAAACAAAAAATTTTTCAAATGTGAAAAATTCATCAGCTAGTGTACTAAAAATAGGTTAGTAAAAATCATTTTTTTGCTTTCTCTTGTAATTTTCAGCTGAATTTCACTCGCAGAAAGCTCCATTATGCACTTCGGCCATTCGCACGAACCAACGACCACTTTTCGATAATGAGAGTTTAGCTATTTTCGCAAATATTCAATTTGTATGTGTACCTTTGTGTGCTGTGCGTATATATATGTTGGGGTTGGAGGATCCCCAAATGTGTTTTGACAATCGACCAGCCATCATTTTGAAAATCTGAAGTGATTCAAAGTAAAATTGAAATGCTTAAAGTGGCAAAAAAAAGAAAAGTCAAAGATTAATATGCATATATACAATACATATGTATATACTATGTAAAATTATAAGAAGAATGTCTGTATTTATATGAAGAATAGAGTGTTAAAATATTGTATTTGCGTTTTTTTTTTTTTTTTGTTATTGATTTTCCTTTTCTTTTACTGGAACAAAAGTTACCCTTGTATTTGAAGAGGTAAATATTTTTCTTTGTTTTCTTTTTCTTTGGCGTACTCTTCATGAATAAACGCCCTTGATCTGATTACAATTAGGTTCAACCATAAATAATTCCTTTAATTCTTGAATGTAAGTAAAGGCACTCTTTTTTCTTCTGCTTATTCTTCCAACCCGGACCAGAAGTCTAATAATGAATGAGTTCAACGATTATCATTTACCAGCATTTTTCTGAGACCAGAAAGTCTGACAAATAAGGAGCAAACAGTTGTCTTGTTGAGAAATATAACTGAAATGTCAAATGTGAGCGAAAATCGGATTGTACCTGAGTCGTTTATTTTCTAACCATTGTCAATAATCTATAAATATTCATATATAATTACTTGTGATCTTATGCTTTTATCAAATATTTCTCTTTTCATTTATAATGCAGCAGCATTAATATTCTTCTCCTTCTTCTTCTTCTTCTTTACAGATATGATGCATAACAACTGATTTGTATGCATCTGTAATCGCATTAAATTATGGATTTAGCAGATCAAATCGATGATTATATTTGTTCATTTGAAGGAATTGGTGATTTAACAATGGACTCATTAGCAATGTTCATATTTATTTGGGCCGTATTCGCCCTCTTCTTAGTATGGCTGTGTAAATTTTTATATAATAAATATATGTTAAAAAATAATAATGGAAAAACGCCGACAAGTCAGAGTAATAGTCGACAGAGTAGTGTGGCACCCGGTGCAGCCAGTGCAACGAAAGCCGAAGCGAACAAACGACTCTCCGAACCGAGAGAATTGATGGCGAGCAAAGCGGACTTTAAGGTGGGCAGTAGAAAAAAAAAAATAAAAAATTATAATAATAACTAAACTGTATCCGATAAAAACTCTTCAAAATATTTTTACTAACTCTAAACAGGACTTAGCGGCCAAGTCAGGTGGCGCACGCGGTCGCACACCCGTTGGTGGAGCTGGAGGTGGCGGCGGCGCTGGCGCCGGTGTTGGCATTGGTGGAGCACGAAGACGTATGGTGCGACAGGGTTCAACTGGGCCGGAGAGTCGCAAGAAACGTTACGTGCCGCCACCGTCCAATGTTGTTGGACCCGAAACAGTTAGTATTTGAAAAAGAAAAACATTTAAATTTGTTTATGTAAATTTGTAAATTTTCTCATCAGACTTCTGTTACCTGGACCAGTCAAGTGTTCCGTTGGCTTTACAGCGATCTGGTGATTGTCAACGAATTACTAACCTCTTGGGTTATTGCCTTAAATGAGACACTAAAGAAATCAATGGAGGAGGTGAGTTAACAAATCAAATATATTTACATTTTTTTTTTAAATGTTGTTAAAGAAAAATACTTTGTACATTAAACGAAACTGGCCAAACGGCTTTAACGTCTAATTTTTAGTGCTAGACAATATGCCACTTGGAGTGACTATAAAAAATGCGAAATGACCTCATCACTGTTCAGAGCAAGAGCCTTTCACTATACTCTATATACGAACCAAAATCCTATAAATATTCCATCGAGCGACTAATCGGTATCCACCGAATTTAGCTCTGCATAACTTTTTTGTTTTACATATTGATTCGATTGAATGATAAATTTATATTTCATTTAATAATTTATTTATTTAATAACAAAATTTTAATAACCGGAAAATGACGTACTGATTTGTCTAAGTTTACGCGTTTGATATGCTCTTGACTTGGAAGACATTTAACCTTTGTAGTTGCCCAATTGAATGATTAATTTATTTTCTGTTACTCGCCCATTGGTTGGAGGTACCAAAGCAATGCTTTCGTTGCCTGTCTCATGTTTCAAAAGCGTGTTCGAACAATCCGCACAACTATGAGATCACTTTGCTTCATTCGATTTGGATGTTTCATTTGTTGTTGTTATTGTTGCACGAGTCTAAAAGCAGTAGAAAAGCTCAAACAACAAACTCTGCCGTCACATCGCACAATAACTAAATCGAATCATGCATTACGTCAGATATGTTTCAAAAATATACATACATACATATGCACATTCACGCTCACCAAATTTAGTCTCAGTCAAGTTTTATTTAGAACAAAAACAAGTAATTATAAATAATAAAAACTTAAAATAAAACCGAAAGAGAAGCAGAAACAAAAAAGACCGGCTCGGCTTGTAAGCCAAATTTGTTTTGTGCAAAGCAAAAATCATGTGAAAAATCTTCTATAAAAAGCCACAGGCGATAAAATATTCAACAAACAGCAACAACAACAAAAATGAAGAAAGACGAAAATGTGGTGTTCAGTATTTATACATAGTACATACATATATTTTAACTTGTATACAAATATGTGGCCGCGATAGCCGAGTGGTTAGCATTGCGTACTGACATTCGGAAGGCCTGGGTTCGAGCCCAAGTTCGAGCAACATCCAAAATGATAGAAAAAAAATTTTCTAATCGCGGTCGCCCCTCGGCAGGGAATGTCAAACCCTCCGAGTGTATTTCTGGCATGAAATAAAGCTCCTAATAAAAATCCATCAGCCTTTCGGAGGCGGCTTAGAATAAACTGTAGGTCCCTCCATTTGTTGGTATAAACATCAAGACGCAAAACCACAAATTGGAGGAGGAGCTCAGCCGAAAATCGCTTCAGCGGTTACAAAGCGCCAAATATATATATATATATATACAAATATGTATGTATATATGAATGTAAGTAAAAGCAAATAAAGAAAAAAGAGTTTAATGTTAACCTTGGCCTCGGTTTCAACGCATATAAGAAAAAAATAAAAATTAAAAATAAAACCCGAAAATATTCAACAATGAAAATAAAAATAAAAATAAAAATAAAAGCTTATAAGTAGGGGAAGCGATAATAAAAGCTATAAAATAAAAATAATACATTTCGAAGAGCTGAAGAGCAGAACCATATGGAATTTTTAATATATACAAACATTCAAAACGAAAGCATTAGCAAGCAAGCATTCGAACAAACGAACTCATTGGAATATGAACATATGTATATGTATTAATACATACATACATACGTACATGTTTATATTTTGTTGAGCTTTATTTAACCAAACAATGGAATTTCCATCAAGATGACCTAGAAGAAAAGAAATATAAAGAATCTAGCCAAATCAATGTGATCTGCTGGCTCAGATTACTGTGATCGACGACCAAGCATTCTTCTTTTTTTCGCTTATCTTTACTCCCATGCCTTATGAATTTCCTCCTACCCTGCAATTAAACGAACTCCTAAGAGTTCTGAAGGTATGTGAGAACCGAATAATCTCGCACAACTATGCTATCGATATATTAGTAGACTTAACTCATATCTCTCCAAACTTGGCCCCGATAATCCAGCTAAAACCTCTCTACCTTTGGTTCGAAGCTATCGAAACATCTCATTTTCTGGTTAGAGTGTGATCTAGCTACCAGATGCGAAATGGTAGTAATGTAATTAGCGGTTTTCGGTTGTATATGCCTTTTGATGAAGCGTGAAGTGTAATAAAAAAACTGAAATCTAAAAGAAAACATATCCGCAGAAAGTTAATTCGATAGAACTGCTGGGCAGGTTAACGTCCCCAATACCGAAGCTTATTTTTTCGAAGCTTTCTTTTTCACTCTCCCTACTTTATTTGTCGTTGTGAATAATTTTCATATGAATAGTTATTGTCCACGTCTTTAGATATGAGCCGGATGTGCTTGGTAGCAAATCTGAACTCCTAACAATTTTAAAATGTTTTTTTTTGTCTTTCAGCACGGCATCGCCGTCGATATAGTACGCGTACTGCCCGATAGTCCGCCACCAAGCCTAAATAACATTTTCTGCAACTGTGACGAAAATAATCCATCTAATATGGTAGGTATACCCCCATTTGTCAACTTTACATCTATGTATGTATTTTCTAAGAGCTCTTTGCAACTTTCTTCTATTAATCCCAGCTGATTACCTTCGATTGTGATGCACAGCCGGTGCTGCAGGTGAAAACGTTCCGTCAGAAAGCCGGCAAGGTGGACACGTCGCATTACAAAGTCACCGTCTCGCGTTTCCGTGCACGCATGGCCACCGCCATAAGCTACAATAGTCTTAAGGGCGAGATGAAAGTGGACGGTTATCCAGATGTAAGACTATTTATCTCGAAATTAAAAATTTTACATTTTTATATATAATCCACCACCACCAGATACGCATTGCCATGAACAGTGTGGGCGCCATCAAACCAATGGACCAGGACGAACAGCAGATGCAGGGCGTAGTTAGCGACATCATAACTGCTACCCTACGTGACACCGTCTACCCGGTGGACTTCTCGGTTTACGCAACCTGCCCACGTGCCGAAATCGATCCATTAGATATGCCTGTAATATATCCAGTGAATTATAATGCAATAGCGGTGAGAGTCAGTACAGTGAGAAGAAGTGAAACAGAAATATTAAAAACTCTATTTACATGTTTAAAAACTCATAGTTCTTCCATTCTTGTCTTCCGTTAATAAAGTTAATCTAACTGTTTATGTTTGTCCAAGACATTGTCATTGACAGCTTGCCATTCAGTTAATGTCACAATTTGCACTGGATTTGCATACAAATTTGGTATGAAAATTGGCAACACGTTATACAAACATACATACATATGTACATACAACAAAGTTTTAACATAATTACTAGACAGTAATTGCAAATACATATATGTACAGAATGTCATACAAATGAACACAAAAAATAAAAATAAAAATATTCTTCTCATTGTTCTACCCACTTACCAGCACATACATATACTTACATACAAATTAAATATTGAAAAATGTAAAATTATTTTATCCTCAGCACTGCCGTCAATGAAATTTGCCTTTTGTTTACTTAAACGTAACAATATCATTATGTAACAAACAATTAACAAAACAAGTTTGAAAACACTTCGAAAACGCTTTTCAAGAGTTAACCTCATCTTACTATTTTTGTTTTCTCTCATTTCAGAGGGCTTATCAATATTATTATAATTATTGAAGACATTTTTTCAACCAAAAATTTCTAACCTCAACTCAAATATTACGAATTATGAAAAAAAAATATACATATAAAAATGTTGTTAGTTCCTATGAATTTGTAAAATGAAACTCGCATATTGAACTGAAAAATATATATTAATATCCGTTTTCAAATAAAAGGCGAATTTCATTGCCTTTGCAACCCTTTGCCATCTCAATACCACACACTTTTCCACTTTCAGTTTTTCACAGTGATTTTCTCGTCTCATTTTTCTTTCATACGTTAACAAACATACATACAAAAACGAATCAAAAACACCCTTTGCAGCAAAATATGGATGACTCAACATTGTCGGGTCTCCAACCTATGATCTCTGGACGCCGCCTGCTTGTGAAAATCGTTAAAGGTGAGAGTCTAGGCGACGCTAAGGACCCTTATGTTGTTGTGGAAATGGATGAACCTGCACAAAAGAATCAAACCGGCTCACGACAGGGTGCCACACCTTATTGGGATGAACATTTCCTATTGTGAGTGAAGACTTCTTCTTCACCATTGCTTTATGGTTCACAGTTTTATCTCGTTTTTTTATTTTCTCCCCTTAAGTGAACTCTCTCCACAATCGGCTGAGATTTTGTTCGAAGTTTACGATCGCCCAGCCAACGCCAATGATCCAGCAAAATTCCTCGGTTTGGGTTTGGTGGGTATTGATGAATTGGCCGTTGGGCCTGCATCCACACAAGTGCTGACACTACAGCCGCGCCCCTATGAGACGCATCCGGTAAGCGGCACCATCACTGTGGACTTTGTGTTCATTGAAGGTGCCGAAATACCCGCTGGACCTAAACCGTATAAATTAAAGGAGGCGTTGAAAATTAGCACACCCATGATTAATGAGCATATGAAGAATGGCGCCGATTTAGCCGGTGCTGCAGTACGCGCTTTACAAGATGGCGCACTCTCCACCACGGGACAGCCCAGCAAGAGTACACTCATCATACACAGCGTTCAGCGGGTGAGTTGTTGTTGATTTTATATTTAAATATTGGGAACTGGGGAGAAATGTGTAAATATATATTTACATAGTTGTATGTGGAAAATTTCACATTGTTTTCGAATAATTTCGACGTGCTAAATTTTGATTTTTGTTTTTCATGTCGCTCACAACCGTTATTCACCGTCACATTATGAACCGTTTACCCATGAAATTGCAATAAACGGTTCGATCATATTGCACCTCACGCAACGCAAAAAAAATCCAATCCAAAATAGAACCAAAACAATTCAAATGCATTTAAGGTAATTTTTATTTAAGTTTCTATGCATTTACATACATACATAATTATACTTATATTTTGTTACATAATAGCAGTTGCATTTATTTGTAAAACTTTTTTTTTTTAATCATTCTAACCAGCTTGTGAATTTTTCTCATAAACAAATTTAATCAATTTATTATTTTTAGTTGCACTCATTTTGTGCACATTTTAATTATCTAAAGTTTACGTATTTGAAATACTAGCGTATATAAACTCAAAACAGTAGGTCTGGAATTTATACTCACGTATGTATTACTTCTCTCGTTTTTGGCTGGCTTTCTTCAAATGCTTTTAATTCTAATGAAACAATGCGCTTTCTAACCAAATTTAACCTGCAAAATTTGCAACTTCCGAAACCGAAACTTCGTCTGCAAACGAAAATAGGTTGAGGTAAATAAGGAGGGCAGAATCGAAGTTAAAGAGTCGCCACAAGATGAATTCGACGGCGGTGTGCCACCATCTGCTGGAACACCTCTAAACGATAATACAAGCGAATCTCTGCCCACCGCTAATACCACAGCGGATATTGAACAGATCCAGCAGGACATTTCGGTGACGACAGACATAACGGCGAGTCCCACAGACTCATATCCACCAAATGATGTATCCTTGGACGAATCAGGTGTGGCTTCAGGTAACAGCAGTGCCTTGGTTGCATCCAGCGGTGAGGTGAGTATGTGAATTCCTCTTTAGTATAAAAGCATGCTTGATTATGTTTACAGTTTCACTAAAAAGTAATCGAATTCGGAAAACTTATTGCACGATTTTGAATGCACTAAAAAATGAAAGGCTTTGTGTGTTTTAATTGAATATTGATTGAGTGTGTTTTTAGTGAAACGCATTGAGAATTCTTTTTTTTTTTATAATTTAGAGAAGAAATTCGTGTAAGAGAAAGCTTTGAGAAAACTTTAAAACACACAAGGCTCAAGACACCCTGAAAGAGCTTTCGGTGTCATTTAGTTAATGTAATATTTTCTCTTTTTTTCAATAGTTTGGTCAACCAAATGCCGCTTCCTCACCACAAGGTCACAATGGCTACTCTCCTTACACATCTGCAAATGGCTCGCAAACTTATGGTTACCAAAGCAACAGTTTGCCTCGCAATGGCGGTGCCGCCAGCACACCACTAAATACTACAGTTGCTGATCTGGACGACAGAGGACGGAGTAAGAAACGAAATTTCTTTGGAACTTTAAAAAAACGTTTAAGTCGATCCAAGACACGCACCCATTCGGCTGATCGTGGCGCTTTAACGCCGTCCCACAATAATAACGGTACTACCCCAACAGGAACACTTAACGGTGATTCACGTTCATTATCTGTCGATCGTGCTGTAATGTCTAAAAGCAATTCACTTGGTAATTACCATTCCACCTCTCCACCATACCACCTAGAATCTGGGTTTCACCTAACACCTTATGTAAACCTAACTTTCACTTACTTTCTTTTTCGCCATAAAGCTTCCCAAACGCCTTTGTACTCGTATGTATGCGAATTGTGAAAATATTTTTAATGGTTATGATGAATGTATATATGTATGTATGAGACACTGGTACAGCTGCTGCATTAAGTTTAACCTTTTTTTTTGCATTTGCGTTTTATATGCAAAGCTTTCGCGTAAAACCTTAAAAAAATTTAATTCACTTAATTTTTTACATATTCGAATTGATTGTGAAAGCTTTTTTTTAAGTTCAGTACAAAGCTTTCGAGGTAAATCTTTAACAAAAAAAAGCCCCAAAGACCAAATTATTTGTTATATTTTGTTGGTTAATTGATAGGGAAGCTCTTTTTTTAACTTTATACGAGTAGAGCAAGTGTTTAGTGCAAATTTTTTTAAATTTTATTTTAGTCATGACTCAATTTTATATTTTCCCATATACTACTTGTAATATCCTTTTATATTTAGAGTACTAAGTAGTTGTTTTGTCTATCTCTGTCTTTTTACATCTTCCACACTCTACTGTATATTTGTCTCTTTCCACTCTTAAAACACCTCCAATTATTCTTTCGATGACGACAAACTGTGAATTGTATGTATGTATGTATGCCCAATTAATTAACAAAAATACACCAATACTAAAACATTTACATACGAATGCACACACACCCATTAATAAACACTTAAAACAATAACTTTGAAACGCCTGCTGGAATTCATTAAAAAAAATGCCTTTATTTTGGGTTCGCGTCAAAAAATTGTATATTTTTATATAAATTTACTGCTTGGATTTGGATTTAAAATATTTATTATGCTTTAAATTACATATGTATTAATTATAACTTATTTGTAATTAATTTTATTAATTTTATTCTCTTTTAATTTCATATGTTTCCAATTCTATGTTTTTGGCCGATTTTGATTTTGTACAACAACAAATAAAAATCGAAAAAACAAAAATGGTGAAATCTGTATCTATAAACATTTGGATTATCAACTTCCTTCACCCAACGCTATATATACATATTATCACTGCCACTTGTGTTACTTACAAACTCTTTTCGGCGCAAAATTTTGAAAAAACAATGAAAAATTTATTAAAAACAAACTCATTTGGTGAATTGTGTTTATTAATTTTTTTTTTTTGAATAATGTGTAAAATTTATAATTTTGTTTTCTGACATATCGAAATTGCACGCTTTTGTAAAATTCATTTTCAATTGAAAAACCATAACTCAAAAACAATTTTGGAAAAAATAAAAAATATTTAAAACTACGAAAAAATGCAGGCGTGCGCGCTGGCTCCTCACGGCTTGATCACTCAAGGCAATCTTCAATTTCAGAATCGTCTGCAATCTCAGGTTTCTCGTCGGCTAGCAACAAAACGTACGTACACGAAGCATCCACACTGGTGCTGGAGACGATCGAGAATGGTGTAAAGCGGTAAGTCCAGTTGCCATAAAACTCATACTGACGTACATATGTTATGAGAAAATATTTTCACTTGTACCTAGCATTCATGATATTTCTAATTTGTTTCTTGAAACTTCTTTTGATTAGTTCATAACCGTTCCTTATCCTATCCTTCAGGCACTTTATTGTACCGCTGGCAATCGCACAACGTCCAAGATGGCGTCGCAAAGGTACAAAACTGCACATCTATAATGATCACACCTTTATCGCCAAGCATTTGAGCGGGTAAGTGGGCCTTAGTAAAGTGGAAGCTCCATAACGGGCTTTTCTATAGCTTTGACATTCAGAGCTTTCTTCCGCTTATGAATATGACGTCGAAAACATCCAAACTTCCAATTTAAGTGTAATTTATTAACAAATAATTTGATGTCTCTACAGTGGTGGCCTACAATGCCAGGTCTGCATGAAGTCCATACCACGACGACCGGGCAAGCAGGGATACGAATGTCGGGACTGCAATTTGATTTGCCATAAGCAGTGCCACGTGCGCGCACCTCAAGCGTGTCCGAATCCTACAGTGCTTTCAATGGAATTGTAAGTAGTAAATATGTATATAGAAATAAATATAAATATTGGGGTTATAATCAAACTGATTTTGAGAGAGAAATTTCATGGAGAAATGAAAACTCCAAATCTAGCTTTGAACTGCAAAATCAGTTTGCGAACATTTATTTTGAAGTAACTAATTTTGATTTTTATTGAATTTTCTCTTTTTTCCCATACCTTATACTCTTAAAAAACTTTAATATTTTCATTTCTCTTCAAAATAAATACATTCAAAAACAAACAGGACCTCATTTCCGGTACTCACAGAACAAGATATACTCTAGTCAACTATTTAATTGAATTTCAAATACACATTAGTCTTAATTTCATATAAAAAAATAAAAAACTATTATAATTTTTCATTAAAATATACTTTGATTAAATGTTTTTAATTGTATGCCAAAACTTTGTTTAAATTTCAAAGATTATTTCAAAATACAGTTTTTCCTTAAATATGCAACAAGTGCAGAAACATTTGGAAATTTTCTCAAGCTGCATTATTAGTATAAGCTTTGAGAACTTCACGGCACTTACGAAATTGTTTTAAAAGCTTCAAAATAACGCTTTTGCCCTCTTTGGCTGATAAACTGCACAAATTCCGAAGAGAAAAACCTATGATTTCAAGTTCGTTTTAATTTTTGCGTGTACATAAATGCTTAACAATTCTTAATCGCTTGCTTTTGGTCGCGCATCATTAATCCTTTAAAAGTTTTACTTAATAAAGTGATTCATAAACATTTCAGCTTAAAAATAATAATAAACAATCAGCGAGCTTTAACTGTGTAGAGAAAGAGCATTCCGTTACTGGTTTTCATTATTTTGACAGCTTTCATTTCTGAAACTTGCTTTAAAAAGCTCACGCTTTAGCTTTTAATATGTAAAAATGGCATTAATGCCCCTAACCGTCTCTAATACGCCAATTAATTTTAACTTTAATTTTCCTAAACCTATGCCTAACCTCAACACTCACAGGATGATGACTTCTGATTGAAGAGAGATTAATAACGTCAGCTAGAGCACGCTTTACAAAAAAACTTACGCCATTAAGCTCAAACAAATTTGAAAACAATTTTGTAACATTCATACTTCAATGCTGTTTATTAGTCATTTATTTTCGAGAAATAGGGAATATACAAGTATATGTATGTATGTATATCACAGAAAATATTGAAAATTAGCTCATAAAGTTAAAAAAATCTCAAAGACGTCAATACGGCTCTATCTCGGCAGCGTGATCGAATAGGGGTAAGCCCTCTGCATGCGTTTGTAATGTTTTAAAAACTTTCCTATTTTCAAATTTTGCTTGTAAAAGTTTATGGATGTGCTTTCAACAAAATTAAAAATGAAAAAATACTGTTAAATGTTTTTAATAACTTTGATACTAATATTAGTTTGATGTTTAAAAGCTATGAAGCTTTTGAAAACGCTTGCAAATAAAGCTGAAGTGCGCATTATATCGAACTTTAAAGCTAAGTAACATACTTGTACTCATATATGCTTTGGCTGCCTACTCATACAAGCTACTAAAATGTATGCTCAGTGTCAGGAAAAAAATTTAAATTATTATCCGATAATAGTTTTGAAAAATAACTTCTGTGAGTTAAGTCCATGTGTCGTATTTAAAATTTGGACCGGAAACGGTTTCTAATACATTCGCAGTTCTCGCAGTTCCTTTATCAGCTTAATATTGTACATATGTATGTATACCATTTAACACATCACATACAGTTTAATTTTTTTGAGTTTTCGAAATTAATAAACTTTTTTTTTAAAAGCTTTCGCTGCATTCTTGAACACAATTTCGTATTCTAAAAGTTTTTTAAAGTTCTTGGCTGTGCTTCGTTTTTGGTTTAAATAACTTTTTTCGAATATGTACTGAAATTATACTGAAACAATTTTTTCTCACAATTCTCACAGATCGAAACTTAACTCTGCTGCTGCGGATCGGAGCATAAGAAAATTATGAAAGCGTTAATAGCGGCAACGAACAAATACAATCATGGATATTTCGTTACAAAAGCCGTGACAACATCGAGCAGCCGAGAAATGTAGTGAGGATAGTAGTAAAGGTGGCAACGCTGAACACGTATCTAACACAAAAAGCTGCGAGAAAATTTGCACAATTCTTACTGAAGCCGGCCGTTTATTATTTATAACGGTTATTATTTATAAAAAATTCTACTTTTTTTCACAAAATTTCAAATTCTCCCCCATCAAAATTCGAATGTATTTTACGATTTGTGTTTGATAAAATTGCAAAAATATTTTATTTTAATTTTTCTATAATGAAATCCCGAACAAATCGCAATCGATATTTTCTCTTTTCCTTGCTTACATTTCTACATTATTCTTTTTATATAGATTCATGATAAAGCACACGAGGTAATCTTCAAAGTGATAAGTTTTATAGTTTTTATTGTAAATGCATTGCTTTAATAACTACGATTTGTATAAAAAACTAATCATTATTTAATTTTATATTTTTAATTTTTGACGTTTTTTTACTCTAGTGTCTTTGAAAATTCTCGAATGTGAGCTTGGTTTTCGTTAAAACCATGAAATAATTTTTTTTTTTCAAAAATGTGCAATATTTTGATGTCTGTTTTAAATATATGGACATGAATGTACTTTTTATATATTAAGTTTTTTTTTTCTATTTTGAAAACTGTAAGAATAATAGTTTACGAGCTAAAATTTGTTGAAATACAAAAAAAAAAAACAAATATACACATTATATACACACTTAAACGAACACAGTACGAAAACGCAAATATATGTTCAAAAAATTAGTAAAATAAATCAGAAATGGTGGATTTTTAAGTAAAAGTACATAAGAGTTATTTTTTGGGGTTTGGGTTTGTTGAAAAATGTAACTGGTAACCAAAAAATAAGTCAAACCAATTTTCTAATTTCATTACCATTATTTTCCGTTATTTCCATTTTTTTGGCATAAAATCACCCTGTTCTCTGTAGGGACAGAGAACGTAATTATACGTAGAAACTTGACCAACAGCTGTCGCCAAAGTCGATGGCATTATTTTCGATCACAACCAGCCGCGGTGATATGCACGGACGGTTGCTTATTACGGATTTGGTCAATGATCACATAATTTTCAAATTTTAATTAAAGCTTTATTCTGTACTGAAATTTTTTGCAATAAAATTTTGTTAAAAATATGTACCTGCGTAAATTGCTAGATGTTACTTGCAGATGCAACCGTGTTGGATTAGTTCACGACACAACCCAACTAACTGTCAGGAATGACAACAGGGACAGCGCTGCGTATCAAAACGCCAGCAGCGAGGGCAACAAAGCAGCGAGTGACATTCATCGTCTCATTTGTCAAAAAATCGTTTCGCTGTCGTCGTCGTCGTCGATTGCTGCGTCGCGTATCGAATGGAAAATGTACAATTTCCAATTTATTTGCAACCACAACAAAAAATAAATGTATTTGCAATATAAGGAAAATCTTAACCGAAATTTTAATTAATTTGATAAAAGTGTTGTTGTACGAGTGCATAAGCAGTGCTAAATGGTGGGCAGTGAAAAGAATAAATTAATAATAATAGTGAAAATAAAGCAATTTTGTGGCAGCAGTACGCAGTAAAGAGTGTCTGTGCGACAGCGCCCTGTTTTTCAACCATCTCTACGTCATTGTCTACTGCCTCCACCAGCTGCCCAATTGTCTTCCTACTTCTGCCAAATACAATGTTTTCTCTTTTATTTATATCATTTTGTCGAAAATAAATTACAAAATTTTCGTTAATTAAATTCCCTTATTTTGTTTTTGTTTGCCTTCTTTTTAAATGCTCGTGGAGGCGAAGAAGTGCTTGATAAATATGAGTGCATACGAGTGGCATAGTTAAAATAAAGAAGAAATATATTCGGAACGATTTAAGAAAAATAAAAGTTTTAAGTAGATATAATTGCATACGTGTTGGTTCCTTATTATTAACTTTCTACGCCTCTGCTCCAACGTCGACTCATTGCTGCTGCGTCAAATCCTTATAAAGCATAACTTTAACTTGGTGGTGAAACAGTGGTGCGCGAAGCTAAATTTCAAAATCTGCAAAGCTGTCATAGCTGTGCATGTTGTCTTCAGATTTTAACAAGTATTACATACAAGCTTATGAACAAAATTGTCGTAAAGTTATTCCGGGCAAGAAAAAAGCGAAATTATATTTTCGGAAACAGTTTGGGAAGTGCAGTGCTACCAATGAACTGAATTGATAATAAAACACACGGGCTCGTCATTAAGTCAGTCGGCTAGTGGACCAACAATACGTCCAAGTGTATGGAATTAGCGATGTTTTACTAAAGATATTTAAAACGAAAAACCAATCAATACACTTGGCTGACAAAGTTATTTTATTTCTTTTTACGCTCCCCAACGCCAACACGACGAGTGTCGAGCAGGTGGTGGCAACTTAAGAACAAATACACGAAACACAGACCATAAACACTTTGCTTCTCACAGCACGATCACAACATCGACATCACAAAATTGTTGTAGCGACGCCGCGGTTTTGCTATTTCAGTTGAGTGCCGGAGCGTTGTTGTTTTGCATGTAAAATATTCGGGCAGTGACAATAAATTAGGTTTTTTGCTTCCTTTTGCTGATACATTTTACTCTCACCATAGCGATAAGTGATCGTTGGTATGTTGATGTTGATAGCTATAATTTGAAAATCAAAGGCATAGTTAATCGTATATATTATGGAAAATTTAGAATTTTAGCATAAAAGCAATAAAATAAAATTTAATAGTAAACTGTAAACGGTAGTAAAGATAATACTGTGCAAGAATTACTCGCATTTCTCTAAACTCAAACTCAGTGCTCAAATTGCTCCTTAGCTTTGGAGCCCTCAAGTCAGCTGCAACATTATTTCCAAAGGCAACAGAATGGCGCACACTCACCATAATGCTGTCAACCTGCTTAGCTCGGATATATCGCGACGAAATCCACAAGATGAATACGAGCTGATACAAAAGATCGGATCCGGAACCTATGGTGATGTTTATAAGGTAAGATCATTTTACACAATTCAATAATCACACCTTTCCTCAGTGGAAAGACACTATCTTCGTTTCTGTCGGAGGTGAAGAGGAGGACCATGATTATCCTGAATGATCGACAGTTATCGGTAGAACTTCGAAGTCATAACCTCAAAGTTAGGAAAATTAGACAATTTGCTTCCATCTATTATATAATTTTATATTGCAAAGCTCCTTCCACCATCAGAGGATGTCTCCTTAATATCATCTTATCTCTTCAACCTTTTACTGCAGGACAACTCTGGCTACCGCTACCGAAAGCGACAGTGACTCTTTTGACCAAAAATAAAAATAAACCTTGCTAGCATATTACAAGGTTATTGGTTAATCGGCTACCGAATTAAGCAACTTTGCGGTAAACTACTTTAGGACCAACCATCACCGAACCAAATTTCAGGAAGGGAGTACTTGACCTAAATATCTCCATTCAACAACACACGACGGAAGTACCGGCAGGCCCTAAACGACATTCGCAGAGAGTCTTTCAATAATTGGATAAACCCTTCCCTTGAATGGCGTGGTCAGATTCCAAACACCACCCATAGCAGACGAAGAATTGGAGCTGTCTCGCGAGTAATACTACCACAATCAAGATCTGGATATTGTAGTGGATTCAACTCCTACCTCCCATACCTGATCTCTACAATTACCACATATTCGCGTGCTCAATAAAATCACCCCTACCCATTTGACCCGGTCTCGTCGAAATAATTCGTTTGCTGGACCTCCCGTTGGATGAATTCGATGACATAGATCATCTTTGCCTGCTCTTAAACGCTACCGACAGGCTATACCTCGACATACTCAACGCATGCACGAAACTAACTAATCTAACACCTTTATCTCCAGCCCGAACTCGACGAAAGAGTTAATTTCTGGGCCTCTCGTTACATGACTTCGGCCGTTACTTTCAACAACAACAATTGCACTTCCAACCCAGGCTTCGGGTCAAAAGAGAAAGGACTCAGAAACAAGCTGATTCTATGCTCACGAGACCAAATTTTCATCAACAACAATAATACTGATAGTACTAGGAAATTTATGTGTTAGCACAATTTGGTAGCGAGAAAATTCTCCAACTGTATGAACGCCATCAACGGCACGGTCGCAGGTAAAAGCGAAACAGGAGCAACTCGTAGCTGGAACTTGGTATCCTCATTTGTTTTGCCTGCAGCTCACACACTTTCATCCGCACATACACACGTTCATGGATGTGCACTTGTTGTCTTAATTAAGTTTCCAGTCTAGTTTCGCCGCAGCTACTTACCTGCCATGCATCTCGCTGTCACTGCCACCATGCGACTGACGGGTGCCATGGGAAGTGCGAAGTGTGTTAAGTCTAACTATGACTATGACCGTAGTTGCTTCCTTCGACGTAGATCTCTGTGAGTTATTGCGGAGCGAGTGTAGTTGGGGTAGTGTTTAACTACCATAACAGCACGCTGGGCGGTGATGAATCACAGTAGGTGCCGTAGTTGGCTGGTCGCTGAATTGCTGTCCACGTCGAGCTCTGGTGGTGGTATGTAGGGTCGAGAATATTCGCTTAAATACAAGAATGCACTAAAGGCACGCCCATTGACTTGGACATGGAGGGGGGGAGCAATATTATTGAGTTGTTAAGATGCGCATACATTTTTCACTCACAGAAGAGTCCATAATTTTTTGCTTCTGGCCAAAAACTTACCTAGTGACGCTCATTCACGGAGCTGCTTGGCTTTGGTTGTTATTTAATGTTGCAAGTGTTGCAATTCCATGTTTCCATGTGTGGTATGTTGCAAGGCGCTGTTTTCTGCTTGAATAGCCTAATACAACGTTTGAATGCCGACTGGTCTTAAGACACTCAGCGATAACTGCACAATTATTATTACCTCAATTTACACAATTAAAATGAACACTAAAATCAATGCATTTTTATAGAAGTCGCCCGCGCATACAGGAGGGCTGGTGTGTGTCTTCTCCAGAAACCTGTTCATACTCTGTAAGAAACTAAGGCCCATACTGCGAGCCGACCAACAACCAAGCATCCCTAAGCCTTACTCGGCTCCAAAGCTTTACTTCCGCTTTAATGTGAAATCGTTTGTATGAGAATAACTCCTCAGCGAGTGTATATTCATTCATATATACTTATGAATACATTTATTCCTATATTTTCTCTACATGCAAGTCGATGTGACCATCTGACTTCTTCATCCTTCATACCAACATTCGTGCAAAACGAATAAATCCTTCTGCTCACTTAATAGCACCTTTCTGAGTGGGTGTATTTGTTGTTTGTGTTGTTTGTCGTATTTATTTGTCTGCTGCTGCTTCTGTATCAAAATCCCTTTGCTTCCCTTGGCCCGTATGCAAACATACACCTACATAGCTGTTGTGCAGCATATAATTACGTACAAAATACCCTTAAGCAAAAAATATTCTTATCTTACTCAGTCATGCCCAACATATATCGGACTGGACGCCAGTTACCGAGTTTCGCCTCTGCATCTACTGCTTGTTGACCGCAACTCGGTATCTGCTACGACTGCAGCTGCTGTGGCCACCGACCATTGGGCTGTGCCATATGCCTGTTGACCATCTTGGCTTACTGTTAAACTACATTTCTGTGGGGTCTATCAATGTTTGTCGGCCCTCTTGCTTCCTCCCACCTCGTCATCAGTTCTGCCCTGCCACTGATGCTACTACTACTGCGTTTGGCTGTAACGGCAACTGTAATGACAGGATTGCTAACCCAACATCAGGATAAGCCATGCGTTGTTCGATGTAATACTTTATTCGTTGTTGTTTGTTGCTGTCGCTTTCCATCAGTGGCAGCTGTTTACCCAAGAGTAAAATAAAAATAATGGAAAATCCCACAAAAAACGTAAAGTTTGTTGGTTAGTAGGTTGTTGTGAAATTCTAACATTTTTGTCATTTGTTCTTCAACCACCCCCCCCCCCCCCCCTTGCACACCACCTTAATTATCATAATTTTTACACACATACATGCATACATTTAAGGGGTTTTATTCATTTATTTATTTGGTTTTTGCTTTCTGTTATTCCTGCCGAGTACTTTGTTGTAGTGTTTATTGTTGTTTTCCCCCCAAAAGGGGGCGTCATTGCGTTACTCTGTAACAGTTCTTCGGTAGATAAGGCTAAAAAGTTGAGTAGGTTCTTGCCACTCCGCAACTGTGTGGTTGCCTTGTCATGTCAATCGCCAACACAGATCGTCACAGTTGTTTCGGATGATATTCCTCTAATTTGCCAGTAGGGGTGACCAAGAAGGGCGCTGGAGTTATCCCAGGAACTAGTAAAACAGTGGTTTAAAAAATTATGGAAGGAAATTTTGGTAAAATTGTGGCAGATAATTGATAAAAAATGTACTTACCTCATGTAAAGAAGGAATTATAAAATTTTAAAGGAAAATTTTGGAAAAATTGTTAGTACAATATTACGTAAAGCACTTTGAAGTCTATTTTCCAATAGCTTCTGCAGTGGTAACCTTTATTTATAGGTGGTAGAATTATATATATCGTCAACCATTTCCTTACATATACTTGTACATACATACATACTTGCTATATATTTATACAATTTTCTTTTTTCTTCTTCTCTAGGCTATTTTCATTAGTCCACTCCGAGACTTATTGCCGGCTCTTGGTTGACAATGCATTTGGCAATCAAGAGTTGTTGTTGTTTTTCTATTTTCTTCATTTGTGTTGCTTTGCATTTTTTACTCTGCAAGTTTTGCTTTCGATTTTACAAAACTCGTTCTTTTAGGCACTCATTTAAAAATCCGTTTTAGCTCTCCTCTGAGCATTAGGTTAAAGAAAATGCTTTTCTTGTGGACTTTAATGCTTGGGTAAAAAATTAAAAAAAAAAAAACAGTTAAAGATGACTAAGAATATTGCGTTATATTATACTTCTTTTTCTACACAGAACATAGTTGAGGTGGTTTTCATATGTAATTCTCTTTGTCTGAAACTCCAAGACTTTTGTTCCTTAAGTGGAAGACGCCATTGGTAGAGAAATTACTTAATGAAACAACAATAGAAAGCACAATTGAAGAAGCGGTAGCAACAACAATTGATGAATTTATTTATGTTTCTAGTTATGTTAGTCTACCAAAAAAATTGTTTACTCAACATTCACATGTATAACCAGCAATAAAACAAAAATACAATCATTACTGAAAAGGAAAGCAAAAGAAATATGCTGGAAATGAAGTGTGAAACGACTGATGTGCGAGAAGTGTGAAAAAAGTTCTGCAGAAAATTTCACAAATTCGCAGATACAACAACATTAAAAGCCTACAGCTACAAATATACGCATTGTGTGTGTGTGCAAAGAAACCATAATTAAAGAAACATATCAAGAAAGAAAATCACGTAAAATAGAGTATAAAAATCGTATGCGAAATAAAATAAAAAAATTTATATTTGTTGCCTCAAGTACCAAGCTAGGAAGAAGCATATGAAAAAGTGTGGAACAAATCAAATAGCGGAAGACACCTTAGAAGCTTAGCAGCCAACACATAACAGCTGTAAACACTATAAAAATAATAAATGATGTAATTTGCGTTAATTCATATGAGTAATAGATGAAAAAAGTGCCATAAAAATTCTCAGTACAAAAAATGTTTGGTTATTTAAGAGAAGGAGAAAAAAGTTTGAAATACTTGGTACATCAGGCAGATAGCTCTTGTCCTCACAGAAATTTAGGCAGAAGAGCATATAATTATTTCTATTACGTAAGTGAATGGATTTTTGTTCCCTTAAAAATCGGAAAGTGTTTTAAATTCTTATAATAACATTAATAAATTTTCTATTTTATTTATAATTTTTTTTTTTAATATTTTAATTTTTTTGTTTTGTATTTTTTCTGTTATTTAAATTTTTTATTCATTTTTTTCTTATTTATGTTTTATTTCATGTTTTGTATCTCCGTTTCTGACATTTTGCAAATATTTCCTTACTTTTGCCCAAATTTCTATCATTATGTTTTAACATGTTTCTATTTTTTCTTCAATTTTTCTGTTATTATTTAATTTAATGTATTTTTTTTTAATTTTCTTTTACATTTTTTTCTGCTCCTTTTTTATCTTTCGCTTAGATATTTTTTTTACAAATGATATGCTCTTCATTCTCTCCTCCTTTATTTTTTTCTCCTTCATTTAAATTTTTTGCTTCTTACTGCAATGCCTGGTTTATCTTTAAAAACTTAATAACATATGTACGTACGCATGTATATCTATACAAATATATGCAGTTACGTTTTCATTGATTTCCTTATTTCGTTTTTGTTAATTCCAATTATTCCAAGATTTTCCGCCTTCTTATTTAAAGTGCTCTCAGTGTGCAGAGCAAAAAAAAAAGAAGAAAACTGGCGGATGAAAGCGCGACAATGATAGCGCAGCCTAGATGCAGCCATAGATAGGCCTTGGTATGGGGTAGGAGGCGGTGGTCAGCCAGTCAGGAACCAGTGCAACGTTTGTGTTGATTAGTTTATGTAATTTCCACACAGCGTGCGAGTCTTTTTCATTCACTCGCTCATTCACTCATTCATTCACTCATTCATTCCTTCATTCGCTGCTTCCATTTGTGTCGGCTTGCAGAGTGAACTTGTCTGACGACCTTGAAGGCTGTGTTGCTGCTCCTGCTGCTGCTGTTTTTGTTGGTTTTGCTGCTTCTGACGTTTATATGCCGGAGCCATAAAGGCGAGGTAGGATTCACATTCGAATGAGCAAAGAGCAACCCTCAACATTCTTTACACTCGAAAGGCTGTTGGCTCGCTCTTAACGGCCTTTACTCGTTTTTCCTTTTGGCGAACTATCTCAAAGTTGAAATGATGAAAAGTAAATAAATGCAAAAATGGTTAAGGAAGAATTGATTCGCTTATTTTGTAAATTTCAACAAAAAAAATAGCTTTAATGGCTAAGAGTTGAGTTTATAAAAGAAGCAAAGTTTTGCATTTTGATGGATAGTTGACAAAGGCAAATGAATAAAATTACATAAATACGACTTCAGCAGAGCAAAAGAACACTGTAAATATGAAAAAGGGAAAATTGTAAAAAAAAAAAATTCAAAAAGAGACCGTGTTGTGGTGGTGAAGGGTTTCTGATTAACATTTTAATTGCTATGACGAGCTTTAGGTCTCGTAATGCGCTTTGTAATCAGATTTAACAGTTACACCGTGCATATTTACATATTTACATGAATTTAGCATAATCAATCTGTGCTTACCTTAAAATTTGAATATTTTTACCAAAATTTATAAACTCCAGTCGGCAGTAAATAGTGGGAAATATTTGCTTGCTGCCTTACACTGCAAACGTGGTGCTTAGAATTTTGTTTCTGATGAGCTTTGCCATGTCATAGCATTTATCCTTACTGGTTATATAATTTGTGCACAACCTCCAACACGAATATTCCCGTTCTTATCAAGAAATTTTCTCTTCACACACTCATACAAGTGTACATGTCTGAAGGACTGCTGCATCCAACCATCCACACTGACCGTGGGGGAAATATGAGGGTTTTAAAAAGATTTCCAGCCCAATTTTTTTTAATATTAGACAGCCCACTTGGAATTCTGATGAATTATTACGAAAATGGTGTTTAAAATGAAAATCAAATAAATGGGCATGGTGGGGTCCAGCATTGCTGAAACATATGTACATCTACCACAGATATATATGTATATAAATTTATATGTAAATATGTAAACATATCTATGTATGAAAGTTAATAAAAAAATTTAAGTAAAGTAAATATGAAAATGCAGTTTGCACGTTTCCGACAACAGTACAACAGATAACACCAACTTGCTTTGTTCACTCTCAGTTGTCTTGAACACCTCAAACATCATTTCTGCGGAGCTGTAAATAAGGAAATAAAAAATAAGTGGCGAAAAAAGAAAAAAGCAAAACATTACTTGACTTTTGTTCACTTCATTTGCTTTGGTTTGACGGCGGGTTGCAAGTTTGTTGTCGATTGTTGGTTGTTGTTGTTGCTTCGCTTCTTGGTTTGGTATGGTTTGCCTATGGTTTGTTCTTGTTGTTTTTTTCTTATTTGCCTGCAAACAGCGGTATTAAGACGTTGGTTTTCAGAGACCTTCTTTGGTTTTTTTCTTTTAATTCGCCACTTTGCCTGTTTTGCAACTGTTGCTTTGCACTTTTCCTGTAACATTTAATTTTATCATGTTTTTTAAATCTTTTTTAAATATCCACATATATATAGCTTTTGTATAGGATTGAATAAACTGTTATTGTTGCATCTGTTGAAGGCGGAAAATTATTTATAACTCAAAAGTTTGTTGAACTGTTTAGTTGGCTCAAAAGCTAGCGAGCGCCCTCTGCATGCTGCGGCGGGGTTTGAGTAGGCTAATTTATGCTGCTTGCCTTAGCTAGCGGCTACACACATACATATTTTTTACTTAATAACTGCATGCGTATTTGTGGTTAATAACTTTCGAAAAAAAAATATTTGAACTGCTGCGTTTCTCCGGTTGTTTCGGCTTTATTTTGCTAAAGAAAATTTCAAGCATTTTTCTCTTGATTTATTTCTCACTCACAAATGATTCACCAGTGGCTCAATTGTTATTGTTGTCTGCGAATTTCTTCATTTTTTTTTTCAATTAAACAAAAGCGTTTTTTCTCTTTGTGTGTGCTTTTCCGTCTTCACGCATTTTGCACATTTTTTTTTTTTTGATTTTCCAACAATTCATATTAATGGCAAATCATTTTTTTATTCATTCACTTTTCGTTTTCCTGCTTTAATTTCTTTAATTTTCTTCGCTTCATTTAAATCGCACACATTTTTCATAAAATTTCTTTACACACTGCAGCGACACGCAATCCCCTCATCAGCAGAGGAGCTTTCAATATTTGACTGTGAAAATGTGTAAAAATACTATTTAGAAAAGTTGGGTGGCTTGGCTAGAAATCAAAGCAGTAAACAAAACCATAAAGGCCTAACGCCAAATAACAATGTATTTTTCAGCAACAAAGCGACAACAGTGCCAAATGACGAGAACATGACACATTCGTCGGCACTATATCTAAAACAATTGCATAAAATACAACAACAACAATTCCGCCACACATTTTGTATTCCATTATCACCAACACAATTGCTGCTGTCACGTCATTTCATACCATTTCATCGTCGCCTTGTGGCCCACAAAAAAGTGCTCTTCAGGGGAAAAAAAAGTAACAAAAACAGTCGTTAAATTTGCCAACTTCTTACGCCCAATGTTGTGGCTACAAAAACAAGAATAAAAGGGAAAAAAGTAAAAAAAAAAAATACAACAAGCAACACAAAACCCTTCCGAGCGCAGCTGTTACCGTTAACACTGTACGAACAAACGAATAGATAAATTCCCCTCTTCAATTATGCAATTTTCTATTTGCCACTGTCGCCTTCAGTTTGCGCTCGCTTTCGGTTTCATTTTCTATTTCTACATTGATTTCAGCTCAGTTTCGCCTCACATTCTACACTCTGCGGCCGGTCCGTTGCTTCGTGTTTGTGGGCTTGGAAAGAGAACGGCTCCGTTTGAAGTGAATAAATTCCTTGCTACGATAGTGACATTCCGCCGAAATTTGTTTTGCTAAAAGTTTCTGCGTTTGCCAAAATGCCAACATCTTTTATGCAAAAAATTGCGAATGTTTATTGTCCAGGTCGAAGGAGAGCTTGCGCAAATTTGCGGCAATTCCGAAATGACACTTTCATAAATTTAAAAATTCAGAAAGTTTGAATAGAAATTTGACAAAAAAATAAATAATTCAGCAAAGTAAGGAAATTTGCGGTATTGCTTGTCGCGTATACTGGAGCAGCTTCGAAGACAGACCGAAAAAATATATTAATTAAATGAAGGTTATCTTCCCAGAAACTTTTTTTTTCCTTTTTGGGTTAGGTAAAGTATTAAAAATATCATTGTAATTTCTTCAGAAGACACTTAGTATGTTGAATTTTACCTTTTACTAACAGATAAATATATTTTTTTTCTGCACATTAGACCATAAATGTATTATTTCCAGATTTCGCGTGCGAGGCGCCATCTGTGCGATTTTTAAAGCAACTTTAAATTTAATTCGATAAGCATATTGACAATATTAAAAAATATTTTGATAAGGATTAATATCATGCCATACACATTACGGCTTTTATATACAACTCGATAAGAGCGCCATCTATCTTCAAATGATTTCTAATTTCTCTGATAAGCATGGGACCTTCGACCGCAGCAGCTATGAATCGTGGCCGTAAAGAAATAAGTTTTTTTAATTGTTATCGCCTCTCTGTTGCGAATTTTAAGCCTTCTCAGTGCATTTCTGGCATGAGCTAAAAGCACCTCATAAAAATCGAACAGCGTCTGGAGGTGTCCTCTAGCAAAGTGTAGGCCCCTCCATTTGCTGGAAAACCGTCATGACGCAAAAAAAAAACTTCAGCGCCATATATAAATACATATACATATGTAAGGTATACCAGTCAGCTCTTTAGACATTTCTCTATCACTCCGCTCTTGAATTTATATCGACAAAAGTATGGTGAGCTTCAGTTCCTGCCTGTCATTTGTCCTAATGAAGGTAGAAGTTACCTAAAATGCCCAAATGTGAAGTTCAGTTATTGCGCGTTTACCCGTTACCCGCTGGCACTGCTAGTAGACATCCGTCAGAACAGGCTGTTTGCTCGCTTGCTGTGTCCGCTGCCAAAAACGGAAATTACATAAGTTTTTGTGAGGCGGCATTGGCGCTCAAGCGAAAATAGCAACAACAACAATAGCAAAAACAAGAAGACGGTAACAAGAGTAACTAATTTTGTTGTTGAAAATTTGTGTTGATTTTAATGCATGTGTATATGTTTGTATGTACGAGTATATACTCGTACATATGTATGTTATGTACCATCCACGAAGTTATGACCACAGAAGTTACGCAAAGTTATCTAATAATTTTCTAGTTGCGGTCTCTACACTCGCACGAATATGCTTTTACTTGCTCAAACTCTTACTTTTATGCAGAATTTTGTTTTTGCTATGAGCGCTGGGGGATTGGGGAATCCTTTAGACTTTTTAAGTGAGCGCAAGGCTTCCGCTTTTCGATGTTCTTGTTTCTTACATAAAAAATTAAATAATCCGCTTAGGCACATTAAATTCCCTCGTCCTTTCTCTGCTTTGTATTCGCAATTGCGACGGTGTTGCCAGCTTTTTGGCGTTATGTTGTTGGTTGGTAGCCGGCTTATGGCATAATATAAACTTAATATACGCTGCGTAGGAATGAAACTCAATTTTAATAACTGGCAAAAGCAAGTTTATAATTGAAATTTACATTCACTGGCTCACTGGCTCACTGGCTAACTTTTGTGTTTTTTTTTCAGTTTTTTTCTTCAATGCGTGTGGCAACACCATCGTACGGCTTACATGTGCTCGGTTTGCCTGTTTGTTCGTCGTCTGCAATAGTCATTGTTCATTATTAACGGAATGACCGAACTGATGGCGCCACTTAACTTTCGATGCGACGCTTGGTTCATTCGTATCGTCAAGTGTTGCCTCCCGAGTGGGTGCGGGTGCCGAGCGCTTTGTTGGCGTCAAAGTGCTGATGGCATAGCCAACACAACGTCATACATGACAAATCGTAATGGCTGTTGAGCACATATGCCTGTGTCGTTGGAGAAATGTGTGTCTGTGTGTAGGTCGTTCATGATTTTATTTATTTATTGTTTTCTCTGCTCTTTTTTTTTTTTTTTTTTTTTGTTTTTACTTTTGACAAAGCATACAAATTTCCATACAAAATATTGATTCATTGACTTTCTGTTTTGTGCCATTTACCCATTTGTTTCTCTTGTCCTTGCCACTTCCCCGGCTTCGCACACACGCACGCACTTTTCTATGGTTTCTCGTATGCTCATAATCATTGAAATTACTGTAGCAATTGCGAAAATCGTTGGCAAGTGGCGTAATTTGCTTCTAAGTGCTGCCATGATACGCTGCCTTCAATGGCGTAGAGGGGCGGCATGATTTAATGGAGGGTTTTCAGAGTTAAAGTGTTCATATATTCGTATGAGCATGTGAAGAAATTGAGGAAGGCAGCGAATAGAAAAAATAAAATAAAAGTGGGAACAACATTTTGGTCTTAAATCTTGAAAAATTATGCCTGTGTGCATTAGAGATCACATATTGTAGCATTGGATTGAATTTTTAGAAATATTTTTATGTTGTTTTATGCTCTAAATTGCATAAAAAAGTTCGAAAAGTTGGCAATTCTTTGGAAACAATTATTTCAAACTTTTTAGTGGATTAGCTTTTGATTGTTTTAAATATCTGAAACAAAAAAAATATTCAAATCACTTTAGCCATTACCATATACATGTACTCGATTATGACGATATTGTTTAATTACCCAATTTACTATTAAATAAACAACGAGAGTAAATTCATTCAAATTGGTGCGTCATGTCGTATGCGTAACGCCGCTGGATAGAAATCCTTTCGATTTCAGCACTTGAAATTTCCCACTGAATATTTTATGCTTCTTATTTGCATTGCATATTCATGTACAATAAAACTGCTTTTGTCTTACCAACTTACACTGCAATAACAAATACTTAGCAAGCAGTGAAACGAGCAAATTGATTTTTCTATCGAATTTTGACGCAATAAAAACAACAATCATGGAAAATATTGGCTTCATTAGCAATTGTTGAGCATTACATACATATACATACAAGTATTTGTGAAAACACCAGACACTTCACATTCAAAAACTGAATTAATTCAAAGCATAATAATTGCCTCGAGGATGTTCTACAGCAGCGAATAGCAGCAAACCGACAAACAGCAAAAACATTTTATGAATCCCAACAACAGCAACAGCAACAGCAATATAACGTCACCAACCTACGTCACTGCCATTCCCAATGCCACCAACTAAAATCATACATTGCCAATTTGGTTGATAGGTAAGCGAAAAGTTGTATTATTTGCACAACAAAAACAACAACGAATTTTAAATGCGAACCCTTTAATTCCATTATGTTGATTTGCCACGCAAGGCATCAGTTACCACTTGGCAGTAGGCGACAGGCGGCAAGCACCAAACGGAAGCCAGCAGCAGCCCAAGGAGTGCTTCCACTTTAATTTTATTATTCGCTCGCTTTTCCCCCACACTTACACACACTCATACCCCATATTTGTTCATGCCAACGATAAGTAAAAGTTTTGATTACCATTACATATATATACAAATGCATACAGATGTATGCACTTGTGTTCGTATGCAAATTCTAGCAACTACATGATGTAATGGCGTTTCCATGATGGCGAGCGACCGCATGTAAGCGTGGGGCGTGTGGGAGCCGTGCAGTAGCAAGTTCGTTCGTCTATAGATGAAATTGTTTTAAAGTCCTTTAGGGAAAATAAAAATTTGCAGATGTTGCGGTAGGGAGAGCGCAAAAGAAGCGAGGGGAATGTGAATCAAAAATTGCGCTTTTTTAACACAATCATCTCAATTAAAAAAAAAAGCAACAACATTGTTTGCAACAATTAAACTATTCGCAAAACAGCACAGCATAAGGGAGCAAGCAAAATAACAAAACATTTGGACAACTTTGTTGAGGTCAGAACGAAGTTAAGGGAGAGAGCGAATTGATTAGATAAATGGTGTAAAACGATACGAGACGGTAAATCGATGTTAACAAGCAAGTGCAGTGACAAATCGAAAGAGGTCGGTACAAAGTAAATGGCGATTATAAACTCCATAGACTTTCGCTTGTGAAGTGCAAGCAATTTTCGAATAAATCACAAACTGAGTTAAAGGGTTGGCCAGTCCAATATATAATTTTCTTAATTTTTTTTTATCAAAAAAATCCCTCACACGTTCCACACATTTGAAATTTGGTAGGTAGGTGGCTTTTTGCTTAGATTAGTAGAAACAATACTTTTCTTTCCGGGAAGTAGACCATGGACCGACGTAATCGAAATCTTATTTATGGAACGATTTACGTGAACAATAATTTCAAGATGATGACCGCTTTGATAGTGAGAAAAAATTAATTTATGTTTCGATTTGGTTAAAATTTTAGATGACGTGTCGGAAATGGAGCACCGGAAATGGAGCACCGAATTTGGATAATTTGGATGTCTACTGAGGTCCGTGCGTAGTTTGTTCGCCGCGTCATTTAATTTTTCTGTTCCCGGAGGTGGCGTTCGGTTCACTTCGATTTTTCGTAAAAGACTTTAAGTAATGAATTAGCGAAAAGCACTTACAAATACGTAGCTAGATCAATATTACAATATAATAAAAAAAAATTATAAATTTGGATTTGAATGATGCTTAATTAGAACTTTTTTAATTAGAACCTTTGTAATGCCAATTAGAATAAAAATTGGAAAAAATACAGACATATGGTCGGGTCTTCTAGTTCGCCTTCCTTCTTCGAACGATTCGAGTTAATATTACTGCACCTTACTTTATCTGTCAGTAAATTACATTTTAAGCCGCTTTAACGGCAATTGCTCACAACCACACGTCACGCCACGACAAGCCACGCTGTTATAAAAGCAGATAGTAAGCAATGAGCGCGCAAGGCGGCGTGGGGCGTGGCACAGTTGGTGTAATCATCAAATTTAAGCCATTTTAAATTGACAACGAAATGTGCAAATGTTTGCGAAAACTCAATAGCAACCACAACATCAACAAAGGCGCTACAACAGTAGCAATAACAGCACATGCCAGCAATGAAAACAAAGTGTTTTACTGCGCTCTCCTCTCAGTAATGTGTGTATGTAAATATTGTAGATAGTGGTGTTGAATCGCAACAGATCTTCACTTTTCACATTAAAATCTGAGTGGGGTTTAACAAACTATCAGTAGTTGGTGGCAACTATCGGCTGTCGCTGGCGTATTCGAACAGCCCTGTCTATGCAAAAAATGGAATGGGGGACGGGGAGAAAAATATTTGAATGACGATGGATGGGGGATTGGAAAAGCGCTCTAGGCACTTGTGAAATGTTTTGCATTCCCTTTTCAACATTTTTGCCTAGCGTCAGTAGCGAACAAGAATAACAATCATAGTAACAACACTATGTAATCGCAATGTTGACCAATTAAATACACACAAAGTATTAAAAATGTAATTATTAAAGTTTCACTATTCCATTGTAATCCCAACAAATGCACATAAGATATTTCCGCTACTACAACAAAAACTCAACAATGATGACGCTGCAAGAGAACAAACCAAAATGTGAAAATAAAATTAAAAGAAGAACAAGCGCTATTTGTAAATATATTTGCAAAGCAAATAACAACAACAAAAAAAAGTGAGATAATGCTAACAAAGACATGGCAAACAATAACGTAAAGGTGGCAACAACGACAATTCTATTGTGCAATACTTCGCACTCGATATAATAAATATTCCCTACTCCTAAAGAAAATAAAAGTGTGAATTATGCTATGATTAGCGGGTATATATGTGGATATATATATTTCTATTTATGTATTTGTGAGTTAATTTGGTTAGACATCTCGCAGCGATGGGCCACATTCGTAACTGTTCACCGCTAAAGAATTTGTTGCCGTGCGTGCGTAGCAAACATACAAACTTTTAAAGCAACAAAAAGCAATTATGTTTATATGAATGTAAATATAAACAATTGAAGCGTTCGATTTTTATTTGCACAAATTTTTTTTACCAAATGCCATGAATACGTCGTAAAAGAAAATTCAGAAAATTTCAAATTATTATGACTAATAATTTTTTCTTTTAATTTATAACCTTTTGGATTTTTTAATTCAATTAAACTTTCTTTTTTTTTCCTATTTCTAAATTTGCTTTGACCTCATTCACCATATTCGTTTTGCTGTTGTCAGCGACAGTAATAAAGAATATGGAATAGAATTAACAGAAAGACTATAAGGAAAGTAAGCCCTAGAAATTCGTATATTACTAAGTGGAATTTACGTAGGTATATATGTGTAAGAGTTATTGTAAGTTTCAAATAAAAGTACATAACAATAAAGCACAATTCGATTTTTTTGTTTCACTTTTTATTGTTCTAATCAATTCTTTCGCTTTCACACCTTGCCAATTTTTCAATATTACATTTTATAACTCTAATAGACCACGGAGGGAACTAAATTAAGTTAAAAAGAAATTGAGAATTTTATACACTTATAATATTTGCTATATTAATTTGAGAATTTCATAGTTTCGTTTTTCATTTCTTTTTTAGGTAAATACTAGTATGCTGGGCAGCACAAGAAATGTTATTTCGGAAAAATCAGAAGTGGAATAAATAATATCTTGTATGTGACATTAAGAATTTCAGAAATTAAGAAAGAATTGACAGCATTGATCAGCATTAAAGGTATGTACATATTTTCATTTTCTTCCATTATTTACTTCTTAATGTCTCATAAAAATACTTCATATTTATATATACTTCAATTACTTTGTGTCAGATTTGATCAGCAATGCCCAGGCAAGTCACAAGACTTAACTCATTCTTCTTCAGCTAAGTTATACTGATGAGCAGTGGTCACGTTTGAAAAACAAATCATAATGACACCAAATGAATACAAAGAGTATCAACATAAGACATTGAGCTATGTATGTATGTATATTTATAAGTATGGGCAATAGCTACCCGAACACAATGCTGTGTGTCTCAAAGCAAGTACCGTACGCTTGACTGCTTTTCAAGTAGTTAAACCTACCATCCATACACAACGCGTTCAACGACATCAGAACGTCAAAATATCGACAGTATGATTTGTCGCCATACAATTAGTATGGTTCTTGTAGTTATTGTGCCATTATACGCCATATCGTAACTTTTAGCGATGAAGCACATACCCTGCACATACCAATTGCATTCATACATATGTACGTATATAATATGAAATAATGAATGGATCATAGTTGGCTTGTAGCTCGCTCGTTAAAAGGTTGGCCCTCGCTATCCAAAGTTGTCTGCTTGTTTATATTCTTCCAGTCCGTTGGCTTTATTGTCATTGTTGTGCGCTTCGATAGACATAAGAAATATGCTTTCGTTTCAGTCATGCAAAATACTTAATTATCGACGGCAGTTCATATATGTATGTTAAAACACCATCTGGCCTGGCTTTGACTTCATAATTTTTTGCACATATCATTATTGAATGCCTTTGTTTTCTTTAAAATGCTCTCGCTCTCATATTTTTCATGCCCACGCAGATTGAAGTTTACTTATATATTCCAGTCATGTTATAAGAAAAATATTCTCATTCATTTAAAATAATGAGCTTAATAGAAAGAACGCAATATTTGTATGATTTCGTCGTTGAAGTTCTCGCATGTAGTCGATTTTGGGTTTCCTCAACTTTCATTCATCTGACTTGTAATTGGGAATAGCTCTTGAACCTTTTAGCTAATAGATTTCTTATGTAATAAGAGTCGTTAATATCTGCTTTTCTCATAGCAAGAAACTCTGCGCTGTGTATTTGAGCTTGTGACCTGCATAAATTTCTAATAAATGACAGGGGAGCTTAGTAACTTAGCCACAAAAACTACCTTTCTTGCATGCAGATTTGGTTTTAATGGTTTTAATAAATGTAACCAGCCAATTTATTTATCAAATAACTGCAGAAATACTACAACTTTATGTAATAGAGGAGCGGGTAGACCAAAAGTAAGATAAAATTCGTAAAAAATTCCAAATATTCTCGCACGATGTATGACTTAACAGACACTAAGAATCCAATGGTGTTTAAAATATTTTTTATTAAATAAAATTTCAAAATGACTTGCTACTCATCGTCGCCTAGTGCTCATTCACTGATAGGAACAATTCAATTGTCTTAAGTAATCCCATTAATGTATACAGGATTGAGGTGGGACCCCGTGTTACTCAGAAAGCGACAGCGTGTGGTCTGACATTTTTTGACTGAAAAACAGGAAAAAATTAGAGAAAAAGCAAATAAGTGCAAAACCGTTAGTTGTGAGTTTCGTATGTATGTACTTGTTGTCAAGTTGTAATTCCCCCTTTATTTATTTTTTTCGCTCACAGCTCTGTTGTTAATAATATTTAGTTTCATTTCTGTTTCCACAGTTGTCGTTGTTATTGTCATTGTAACGGCAACTCACTTTGTGACCAAATGTTGCCGCTGTGAGTGTACGCGTAAAAAGCATTTATAATGTATACGTTTGCTTTCCAACGTCTACATACCTACATTTGTATGTAGCTCTAAGCGTATTTACTTATTTTTATGTGCGAGAGATTCACTTACAACTCGGGACATAAAGCGAGATACATTACTGCCTTAATAACACATTTTTCACGACCTCAACACACCTGTACATGCACCTTTTGCGTCATGGTTGGTACGTTGAACAATTTTTTGTTTGTTTGTTTAGAAATTCCCTATACAGATATAGCTTTAGCATTTATTTCCGATAAATTATTGATACAAAAGGAGCTACACGAACGCAGAGCTAAAGTGATTGTAAATCATTGATGTTCTCTTTCGCCCTAATCTTGTAAGTGTTAGTGCAATTGCTTGCTCCCAATAGATTGACCGTCTGTTAACTATAAAAATTAGCTAATAAAGAGTGGTAATGAACTCTAACGAGAGCACAAAATTATAGTTAAACAAGCTGCCATAAACATCAGACGTACATTGCTTACAAATAATGGAATCAATTTCACAAAAGGCAGTTCACTGTCATTATTGGTGGCCCTTCGTTTACTGATACAAACATAGTAAATTTTTATGCGTGGAATGTATGCGTGTGAGACTTGGTGAGACCTTATTCTTGCGATAGAAATTGAGCCATTTAGACAGTGTATACACCAGCTGTTTTGCCAACATTTTACATAATGGCGATACCTCCTACAGTAAATTGCTAAAACTTAATAGAAACCAAAAAAAAAAGTCAGTTTGATTTTCGGAATTATTCACAATTTTTTTTATGTTAACTACAACGATAATTAATTTTTCTACTTTTGTACAGTGATTCTACGGTATTTACTCAACAGTGATACAATATTGCCATCTTAAATGCATTTTCATAAACTTGTGCAAATATATTTTACATCCCCTGTATATATATGTATATGATGCAATGAAACACGCATGAATCTAGCAACAGCACATGTGTGTTGTGTGTAAAATAATGTTCAACGATCCGCAACCACCAGCAAAAGCTCCCACACGGCGCCACTCTCCATTTTGGCCAAGACATAAGCCCGCACATAAAAGTGGGTCAAGGTCAAGTAATTATCCAGCCTGCGCCTGCTCGCTTACTAGCTGGTGGTTCGTCAGTCAACTTGACGGTTGTTCAGCCGCCCATGTCTCTAGGCTTAAAGTGCATTCGACCGGTGTGTGTTGTGTCGGCCGAAGAGTGCGCGGCCTTCCGTGCACGTGTTTGTGCGTTTCTGCACTAAATATATCAAAAAAAAAAAAAAAAAGTATGTTGTTTCTGTTTTCATACGTGCGCTTATAACTGCTGACCTTACATGTTTCGTAAAGTTGGGGTTTCTATTAAAATTGCTGTGTCTTTTAAGTACCAAAGGTTGACGGAGAATATTTTTTTAAATTAATTCTTCAGGGAGTAATTGTGAGAAAGGCTGGTTTGAAAAAACAACTCGAAAACATTCTCTTATCAAAATGTATTTGATGAGCTAGGGATTTTAGTAAGTTTTTACAGCTATTTACCACGTGTGTTTCTACTAATACTACTAATATATATTTCTGGAGCTTTAATTTAAGCCATGTGGCAACACATATTCACTGTTTGTATTATTGTTTTGTAGTTTTTTTTTTTTGTCTTTTAACTCATGAAAACTGTGAACACAAATAAAACAAGAAAATACAAAGCCATTAAATCTTATCGCTGTGCGAGTTTTGAAAAATTCTTTTTATATTAACAGCGAATTTTCGCCGTTTTCTATAACGGTTGCCATGCTGCTGTTCAATAAAGCTGCTTAAATCCTCTCTCCCACACTCACCTATTGAGTCACCCTTTGTGTCTACTTCAAATGCTTTTTCAACCAATTTGTTGCAAATATATATATAATTGTTGCTGCAGCTCACAAATTTGCCAATTTCGTCTATTTATGTTTTACTTGTACGCTCCGTTAGAGCGATTAAAATTTAATAGTCTTGCTGTCTGTCTGGTTACCTACCCCTCGCTAATTTTTTCATCTTTTTTTCCTATCCTTTCCCTGTGGCTGAGTGTGTGTGTGAGTTTTTGCTTGTTCAGGAAATTACCAGGAAATTCAAAAATGTGTTTTTATTTCAATATTAAAATGTTGACTATGATTTTTATTACTTTTCCCTTACTTTGCCTGATTTTACAACATTTACTTTATTTCTGATTTTAAAAATTGAAATTTTGTATATTAGATTCGACTGTCTCGGCTATAGTAAATGGAAGTAAAAGAGTCAGTTTGATTTTAATAGTATCTCAAATATCATCTCCGTCTCCCAGAATCGTGCTTTATGCTTGTACACTCTAGGTGGACTACATTAATTTTATTTTATTTTGATATATTTATGTATTATAGAATGTCACTGAGAGTTACGATCTCTTACTGATGAAGAGGAAAACTCAGAGAAAAACGTTAGAAGCAATCGTAAAGTAAAATGTTCATGCCATTGCTTGTGTAAATCCATTCTAATATGTTGGGTAAATAAATTTGAATTTGAATTTCCTTTTTTTTGTACTTGCTGTGGGAAATAAGAAACTTAATTTTTATTTATTTAAAAGTTGCTCATTTTAATTGCTTGAGTTTGGCTTTTGGTAGTCTTATTTTCCAGTTTATTTTTATCCTTCTACGTATCACGTCAATATTGACTTACATTTTAGAAATTCAATTTAACTTCGAAAATCATTCAGTTTCCAATAATATGAATATATCATGGAAGCATAGAAGCATCCAATACTCGACTCTATTATTATTCTTTATAAAAAAACAATAACGTGCCAAAACTTTAGTGCTGTTGAAAGGAAGAACAACATTTGCTATTTCAGTATTGTCGGCTACAAAAACAAAAAACTTGTACAATGAAAAAAATCTCAAAAAGAATAAATAGTAGACTTTATGGTGTGTAGGGAATTTCTTTGTATAATTTTCTTCGTTTTCGATTAAATTTTTTTCCATTTGTCTACCTACTGTTTGTTTTATTTATGTATTGTTCGTGAATATTGAAATCTTATTATGATTTTTAATATTTGATAATTAGTGTAATGCAAGGTTGACTAACCTGCTGATAAGTGGTGCAAAGGGAATGCAAGTTTTCGGTTACACAAAACACTCTTTAATTTTCTGTGAGAAATTTCACTTATTATTTATTTTTACTTTGTCATTTTTCCATTTTAGTAACGCTTTCGTATCCTCCAAACTGTCCATCTCCCCCATACCATACTTTCCTTTCTCTTTCCTTTTCTTCTCATTCTGTTTTGTACGTTCAGATATCGTTTTCATGTTGCAATTAGCAATTCAAACTGTCTCTTCAGTCCCTTGTAATTCTGTATTCTCTCGCATATAGCTTTACTAGTATGTGTTTGGCCACTCGTCTGTGTGTGTATATTTTTTGCTTCGTTACTTATGTATTTCCACTTAGCTTAAGTCATTCATTGTAAGCGTACTCATCCCACACGTTTGTCTTTCATGCCCCACTGAACTTGCTTGCGAGTGGCTGTGTGTGTCTATGTGTACGCTGTGCTCAATAAACCAGCTTTGTGTTCTACTAATTATGATTTTCGACCCCCTTTTTTTATGATGACCTCACTTTATTGAGTACTCTGTGTCGCCCACCATCTTCCACACGTCTTGCCCCTCGCTCATTGCAAGTGCTAATATTTTACACTGGTCCATGTGCATTTTTACTATGTGTACTTACATCGAAAAGCTTTAGAGTCTTCATAAAAACCAGAGCTCGTAATTTTCAAGTGTTTTTCATTATCGATTACGACATTTATTTGTTGCGTCGTTACTTTTATGACCGTTAATGATTTCATGTCACTCAATGAGATACTCACTCGTTGTTGCGGCATTGTAGGTTATTTTGTTGTTGCTATATTTTCATCGATTCTGTTAATTTATACAATTACAACGTAATTTTCCTTCTCTTTGGCTCTTAAGCATTTTCCCAAATTTCCTAGTGCCTCAGCGGTAAATTCAAGGCTCAGTATACTTAACATTTTTCACACTCTTTTATTCAGCCACCTGTCAATTTCAATTTGATTTATTTGCTCGCTTCATGTGGCTGCCATTGATTTCTGATTAATCTGTTTAAGGTTCTATGAACTGCCGTCCGCCGCTTCGTCGTCTTTTGTATTGAATTGATTTATTGCGTGTTGTAATGTAAGTAATAGGTCAATTATTTATACATTTTTTGCGATTTTTCTTCTCTTTTCAACTTCCCGTTTGGACGTTATAAATTATATTCCGTCATCCTGAACACTTAAGGCCCTAAATTTAATTCTTTTCCGTATTTTGTTTGAATGTTCGTATTTATAATAAATCGAATAAATTATTTCTCCTACCCAATGTCCCTTTTTCGCTTTAGTCTCTTTCTTGTCACTCTCCATTGATGGTCCATTTCCATAATTAAATCACTTTGTAGCAAACGCCTACATTTGCCAAATATGCGCGCGACCAGTGTTCCCTACCGCTAATTTGATTTATGCAGTTTGTGAACTGAAATTTATTCTGTTCGTGGCGAAAAGTTAAAAACCAAAACCACAGCCACCCAACACTCACTCAGCCTTCTTCATTTTACAATGCACCAGAAAATTCTACATTGGACTGTAAACTACTTGTTTTTTCGTTGAGCAATAACTTTTTCCTGCATATGATCAAAAACAAGCAAAAACCATAAAGTTGCATATTCACACTAGAGATCACTTGAAGTATATAGGAATGGAAGAAAGGTTTACGAATAAAATGGCTTGTTCTTCGTTATGATTTTCCATGAAACGTTGCGCTCTTTCATCTCGGAGGATTGAACTATTAGCTTTACTTCCAGACTATTTGACATAATTATATGTATATCAAAACCGTGACTTGATTCGAAAGAAAAGATGTATTTTGGAAAAATTATTAGAGAAGAGTGCGAAGACACAGTTGTGGCAACTGCAATCCCAAGCCAAATATTTGAGAAATAATTAAGGCAGACTCTCTATGCGAACTTTATTCTAAAATTTAAGTTGGTGTGAAGAGAATATACTCCATTCGACATCTACCAGGGAATTATGAAATCATTTAGTAAAAAATGTGGGCCGATGGGCTTTCCATAAGAACGAAACTATAATCACCGTTCATCTCTAATTCACTTTGTTCGTATGCAAATACAGAAGCCACACGCCAAACGGAACAGGACTTTGCCGTTTATAATTAAAATGTACAGAAGGCAACACCGACCACCGACCCGACACCTAACAACGCTCCGTCCGGTGGCACAAACGGCACAAATGCAGACACACTTTTTGCTGCGGTCGGTCGACTTCTCATCTCGACCAACATTTCTCCGTGCAGGCATGGCAAATTCTGGTATTTCCTTTGCATGAAATTGGAAAATGCGCTAAAATTGTAGAATTGCAGAAAGTGGCAAGGAAAATGCAGTGCCGAGCAGCAAGCAGTGTGCGGCGTAAGCAGAAAAAGTGGAAAATCACTATACCCAGGCGGCGCCGCCCTCAGTACCAACGTCAGGATGATGAACTCTCGACACTCAGCATCAAACAAACAAACAAACAAGAAAAGGAATAAACAAGCAATGAAATAAAATAAAATAAAAAAACAAATACTCTGTCCACCTCTTTGTTGTTGCTTCTGTTGCTTTTATTTGCATATTTCGTTGTTTATTTCGCCCGCAAGTCGTCGCTTGTCTATCCAACTGTCTCTTTGTTCGCTCTCCTCACCGCCAGCTCGTTCGCCCTTGCCTTGTGGTGTCTTTCTTCATTTATTCTTTTGTTGTCTGGCGACGCTGCTGATGCCAGGAAAACAAATCCTTTCGTGCAACCCGCATTTCATTGTCTCATTGCTATTGTTGCACGCTTTGTTTCACATATGTCTGCATGCGTATGTGTGATGCGGGAAGTGTTATGATGCGGTGCAAATGTAATTAAAAGAGACACTTTATATTGCCGGATTCAACCCAACTCGGTTGGTCGGTCGCTCGGTCGGTGTGACAACTAAGTTTCAGTTGCAATAAAATGAAATAAATTGACTGTATTCATGTTTTATTTTCTTATTTTGTGTATATTTTTATTATTCACTCTCCTCTGCCAAAGGGTATTTTGAAATATACCCAAGCTGAAATTATATTTAGTGTAAAAATCGGTATCGGTTCATAATTGTTATCAACTTCTTAAGGAGAATTGTTGAGCTTCGGCGAATTTGGAAATTATAGTCATTTTTTCGCCTAGAAAAACTCTACTTGTTTCGAGTTTTGGAGTAAAAAAAATACTGAAGGGAACTGCTCAGGTTCTACAAGACAGAGAAATATCATTACCAATTATTTAAAAGTCTTTTGCTCCACATTGAAAAAACAAAACATTGAAATATATGTCAATATATAAAATAAAGAATATAATAAATCTCTCTTTAATATCGAGAATTTTATAACTACGAATAAAAAAAAGCAGCTAAGGAATATAAAGGAAATGGACTGCAACCGGCATACTGACGTCCAATAAGGTAGTTTTTTTAGTGCGCTTAAAGTGGTTAAAAATTGAAAAAAATAAGAGTTATTCTGTGGTTTGCCAAAGTAATTTGCTTTTTCCGACTTTCTTTCAAGTGAATTGATTTCTGGGCAACAAACACTGGAAATGTAGCATAAATGGTCTCATGGCGATTATGATTACACATATTTAGGTACAATCAACAATCACTGCACATTTTATTGCGTATCTGCGTTGCCTTTACCTTCGCAAAAAGGTTACTCATACGTCAGGGTGTCTGCCATTTATTTTTTTAATCCCCTGCCCTTCTTCACTCACTTTCTCACAGACATTTAAATATTTTTACAGCGACAACAATCTCAAAAATCTGTCAGCCTTATTTATTACACTTTACCGATCTTGCGCACGCACACATCTGTAAATTATCTGTGTATGAGATAAATTTATAGTTTTAAGCAGTTAAATTTGCTGGTTGAAGAGGTTTTTTTTTCGGTAAACATTTTATCATTGTGAGTTGATCTCTAGGCAATACATACTGACACATCCTCCGCATTTTTCCCCAAATACTTTCGTGTTCATTTAATGCCGTAACCAATATTTTTATATTTTTTATTTTTATTTTTTTTTCCACTGTCAATCTGCCTTTCTCCATTTCTTCTTTTATAGTGCTTGGCATTTTAACTCGATTTTGATTGGAAATTTATTTTCGCTTTACTTCTTCGTTTGGTGCGCGTGTGTGCATGTTTATGATGTGTATGTGTGTGTGCTTTAGTACTTTTTTAACAAATATATGTCTCGTAAAATATCAATATCGGGGCCACAATGGCCTAAAAGAGTATCGAACCAATGCAAAGAGGCATTGGAAGCGTGCGTGTGTGCAAAGTATATCCTGTGAAAATCGCCTTTGGCAGTTTAAAAGGACAAACATTTAGCAGCATTTCCCCTTACCGTTACATCACTTGCATATTTATATATATGGGCATATTTGCTATTTACATGTGTTCTCCTTTGTATTGGTTTTGTAATAAATTCCAACGACTTTTTTTCTGGCGCAGGAAATTCGATATTTGATCATTTTTCTTATTTAACAAACCCCAACCAAACCCCCCTATCTTTCACTCTTCTCAACACACTTCATCAGCAGCACACTTCAACATGTAGTGACCATCCAAAATCGACGCAAATATTTACCGTCATTGTTTGCATTACTCCGCCGCGAGCACGTGTCTGTCAGTGTAAAAAGGCTGGTCATTTTTGCCGAGTTTCATACGAAAATTTGTAGCAATTTTCAGAGGCAATTTCCTTTTGCCGCCCGCAGCTTCATTTCGTCAGATAGACCCGGCAACGGGTTGATTATCTTTAATTTGCCTCGCTCGGCTCCCACACGTGTCGCGGCTTTTGTTTTACTTACTGACTTTGTTGGTTTTGAATGTGAGTGACTGCCAAAGTGTTAAGTGTAAATATCATTTAGGTAGACAATTGAGTTGATTTGAGTTGAGTTGTTTACTCTAGTTTTGTGGTTTCGGTCTGAATTGTCTTTGTTTGTCTTTGCTTTTGTTTTTATTTTCGTATAAATTGTTTTTGTTTGAAGTGAAAATACAAAAAAACTATTATTTGTTATTTTTAAAGAAAATGTTTTTAATTTAAAATTTATAAAAAAAAAATGTTCTTTGTTTATAATTACTGTTAATTGATACTTTCTTTTGTGCACTTATTATTAGCTCTTTTCCAATAAAGATTTTTATATTTTGACATTAAAACTTTCTCGTAATGCTGGAGGATAAAATAATGGAAATCATCTACTCCATAATACAATGAAGTCAACAGTGTGGTCATATGACAACATACTATTTGCAACCTATGCTAAACTAATTTTATCTACACTACTCTTTAATGAGCTCTCTATAACAATACATCCAAAGTCCTTAATTTGCAACTATTTATAACAATGCGAGCACTACTTTCTTCCTTTGTCATCGACCGCTGATTTGCCATCTCTTCATTCCTGCTCGTCACATTTTCCTGCTGTTTCCACCCATTTACCTCATTCTCTTTCTGCTGTCACATTATTAGAATATAAGCAAGCAGGTGGAGTAACAAATTAGGAAAGGTATTTGACGAGATGCCATATGAAAATTACGGTTATGGGAATGTTGGGAATTTGTGCCAATTTTCCACATAAATAATTGTAGTCAGCTACTCCAGAACAACGCTGCGGAGCGGCGCCTCACTTCGACATCGTTGATGGTTGGTTGGAGTTAGTGCTGTGCGCTCACAACGAACTCTTATTTGCTTAGTGAGCTATGAATAAATTCTGTCGACAGTGTATCCCCTCAGCTCTCAATAATCCTTCGTTAGTGGGAATAACAACGCTGGCAAACAATAATTGAGCGCAACTTGAATGTGCGACTCATAACTTGAGAAAAAACTGCATAGAAAATTCTTGTAAATATGTATATAAATAACGAAATTTGAAAAAGTCTTTGTTCGCCACAGCTAAATTATGCAGCATATTTTATTCGATAGCAAGTGGGCGCACTTTAATTGCACTCAGCGTTAGTTGGTTTCGGAAAATATTGCATCCCAATTGCTTTTAGTCCATTGAGGTCCTATTGCTGCTATTGCTGCCATTGTTCTTATATTTGTTATGCAAATCTTAATTCATTAAAATAGAGAGATACACTTGTAAGAGACACGCTCAGCCGCAGCAATCCACTTTTCAACTTTCTAAATATACGCTTAGCTTGGCAATGCTGCAATATGAGTTTTCATGAAAATTTTTGCGGACAACAACTTCATGATGCGGGAATGTGGATGGGATTGTTTTTATTTTGTGTTTTCTCTTATTTCAGTTTTACCCTCCCTTTTTATTGATACTTTTTATGCGCTATGGTAGGGGTCTTTATAGTTTCGCGTTTCTATATTGCTTTATCGTTCTGTTCTACCTTTATCTGCTCTTCACCCATCTTAGAAATCTTCTCGACAGCATACTCTTCAATTAAATGCAGTTCATACAAATGCAAGTACATGCATTATTTAGAGTTTTCCTCTACTGAGGCCGATGTAAGCCTCATTGAGTATTTTTCTAGAGTCTTTCTCTGCATATTTCTAACCGGTGCATTCTAAAACAGAAAATCTTTTTTGTGATTTATTTTTTGTTTATCTTGTGTTTCCTCTATTATATCTAACTAGTTTGCTCCGTCTTAATACCAAATTATTATTTTTTTTTCAGCAAGCAGCTCTTGGTTAGCTACTCGTTTAGTTGAATGAATCTCTAGTTTTTGTGTTGAGTCTGTTTGACTAAAAGGAACTTTAAACTAAGATTAACTTCAGGCAAAAACAAAATCAGAAGTGGAATATAACTCACATAAAATTTTATTTTAATTTATATCAAAATTTGTATTTTCAAACGAGTAAGAAGTGAGAGAAACCCCTTGGAAAGACATGCTTGGGAGTTTAAAATGACCACTTTAGTCTACAAATATTCGGTGTATTTTTTCAATCGAAAAAAATTGTAGTCAAAGAAATTTCGAATCTATAGTTATTGAAGCGAACTTAGAAATGTGTGTAAATAAGCCATGTTCATTTGCCCCTTTCATCCTTGGCATGCTTTACTTGCTGCAAATTTTGCCATTTAATGTAAAAGTCTCAATATGCTCTCCGTCGTATGACCAAAAAGTCCACGTCTTTCGTTCAATCACCCACATATTTACGAATATGCGCCCACTAAACTAATATGTTCACTCAGTTTACACTAATCTGTCTGTGCTTACATATCTTTATGAGCCAATTGAGACACATGCCAACACTCACCCATACAGACGTTCATAGCCAGCAGCCGTTTAATTTGCTTAGTAATAGTTCCATTGCCAACATTTCCCCTCGGAGACACACACTTTTGTCCATGCGCTTGCCCCTCGTCACCCGAGCTTCCCCAACTTTTTTTTTCTGCGCCAACAAATCATGCCTTTTGGAAAGCATATTGCATACATGAAAATTCCTTGTTGTTGTTGTGTCACATGAAAATTTCTCGTTGATTGCGCTTTTTGTTGCTGTCACATATTTGCATTCACTGTCTTACATACATATTTATTTGTAGAAAATTTTAAATGTACGCGGAGCCTTCACTAGCCGCTGATGAATGCAGTGGAAAATCAATTCTAAGACTTGGCTTGCCGCACTGTGAGGCACTGTAAGAACACAACCTTCAGCTATCTCTCGCCTTCGCTGCTGACTCTTATGATTTTCCTTTAAGGCTGTTTGCAATTCTGCTATGTTTTCATGCTTTTTTTATAGCTAAATTCCAGTTTGTATTTTGCTTTCACCCATATTTTGTCAAAGTTATTTGAACTTTTGCTAAATTGAATTTTTATTACACAAGTAAATATTGAAAGTGGCAAGCGAGCGTAGGCAGACAGCTCGCGTGCGGGTTACACGAAGTGAAGAGCGAAAAATGAAGGAAGAAGACGGCAAATATAATTTATTTCGTTCACTGCTTAATCACTTAGGGAAAATGTTTAAAATTCGTCGCGACTTTGGCAAGTTTTCTTGGAAAATATGAAAGAATATGTTTCATCTAACTTAATGTGTGATGGTTCCTTTTGCAAAGTGCATGAGCATATTTTTACTTGCATAGTTTTTCTCAATTGGTAAATATATGGGTATGCCTTAGTGATTTTCCTTAGTATTTTCTTGCTCCTTCGCAGACCAAGTCTTTTTGCGATTCACTTGGCTCGTACTTTAGCTTATTTTCTTTTGCATAATTCTTCTAATGCCCATAAGTAATGCTACATGTGTGTTGGAGGGCAAGGCAATAGCTCGTAATTCATAAAATATTGCTGAATACTTTTTTTGGCTTACTTCCTACCTCCTCCACCACTGTTGTCTATCAGTCTTTCCATATCTTTTTTATAGGCGAGTTGGCAATTCTGCTGCGCTGTTGTTTTTGCTTCAAAGGATATGCTCATGTGTTGGGACTCATAAAATATTTTGGCTTTTCCTCTGTTTTATTTTCAAATTTATACGTCCTGTAATCTTTGAATAATCCATTTTGTGCAACTCTTAAGAGGCAGTCATTTGCATGATTCAACGTTCCGCTGTTGCTGGACTCACTTGTTATATTTACTTTCCAAATTCTTGTTTACCGTTCACTCATCATTCCCTTCGTATATGTGTATTAGGAATATATATTCTTACTATGAGATTTTACCAGCATATAAAGGGTGTTTTTTTATAGAGGTATAGAACTTTAAGTCGGCATTACTTTTCAAGATGGCGACCGATTTAACAGCTGTCAAGTGATTTATTCTCAGTTTGGTTTGGCAATTCATCATGAATAGACTCACGCCTGAACAACGCTTGCAAATAGTGCAATTTTATTTCGAAAACGAGATTACCGTTGTTCCCGATTTTCATAAGCGAATTTTGTTTAGCGATGAAGCGCACTTCTGGTTGAATGGCTACGTCAACAAACAAAACTGCCGCATTTGGAGCGAAGGTAATCTTCAAGTGTATGTTGAAACACCGTTAAATCCAGAAACACTGACTGTTTGGTGCGCTTTATGGGCTTGTGGAATCATTGGTCCGTACTTTTTCAAAAACGATGGTGACCAGAACGTTACAGTCAATGGTGATCGGTATAGAGCCATGATTACTAACTTTTTCATTCCTGAATTGAATAACCATGACTGACATGATTATCTTTCGGATAAATAAAATTCGTGTCAATGGAATAATCCATCGTTGTTTTATTGCAACTTAAAGTTCTATACCTCTATAAAAAACACCCTCTACATTATGTTTGTATTAGTATGGACGATTTTTCGCCTCAACGAGTCACAAAATGCCCGTTTGCCAATAAATTTTTTCCGCACCCGAAAGGATTTATTTTAGCAGACATGAAATTTGAGAATCTGCTTTGAGCAAATGCTCATGCAACTTTTGGTGTTTTTCAAAGTGGCCCGTTTACAGTTCGGGATCTGATTGCTTTGTATATTAATAGTATTCGGCTGCCATTGCAAGTTCGGAGAAAAATGCGTCGTTCATTGCTAATGCCCATTTCTTTCGAGTCTGCAGAAGAAATCTATAATTCCTGGTAGGTGTATGAATTTGTTTAATAAAATATTTTGTTTTGCAATAATATTTTTTTCGACACATCTCCCCTTGCATAAGGTTCTCATTTTTATAAAAAAAAAAATTTACTTCATAACTTTCATATTTCACCATTGCGGTAGAATTTTTTTGATATAATTTCTACTGCCACATTTTTTAACGTTATCAGTTCGCGGCGCTGCCGCCTACACAAATCTTCCCCCATCAATCAGGCAGTCCACAGGAGAAATGTTTCTCTTCTTCCGTTCTTAATATTAGTGCAGTCCATAAATAATATTCTGTCGTGCATTATCAGGCGCTGTGCAACTGCCCTGAATTTCTTTATTATTATATTTATTACATGACGCGTCGCTGTCTCTCTTTCTGCCCTTTCAAGTGGTAATTTTTTTTCTTCTTTTATTTTTTTTTTTCGATTTTCAAGTGCTCTCACCTACACACACACAAGCTTAAGTGGCACAATTGAGTCTGTTGCCTAGGCTGGTCATACATATCGACATAGACACATTCCTATTCCTGATCTTATACACACACATGCCTATTCATACATATGAGTATTAGTATTTCCTCTAGTTGTTTGTGTTTTTGTGCAAAATAAATTTTTATTGTTCTTATTGTATTTGATGTCATGGCATTTTATCAATCTCAAATTACTTGTACTTGCACTTTATGTCTAAAAACATTTTTCTTTTCATTTTTTATCCATTGCGAATAGAAATGCGCCCACTCCCTACTTGGCGACAGTTTATTTTTCACTTTTATCGATTTGCTCGCATTTCAATTTTATAGGACGCGGATTTCTCGTTCCTGTTCCCCTTTTGCTAGCTCATTTCCTTTTGTTATCTACTTTATTGAATTGTGTTTTTATCGTTCGTTTTACTCCGGTGTATTTTCGTACCTAATCAAAGTCCATTACATTGTGCGACCGTTATATTTTCATACGTGCGATTGCTTGTAGCAAAAGTTATGTGATAAATGAGGGTTCTAAATGGTTTTTAGTGGTCAATAAATATTTGTTGTTGACGCACTTCATATATCGCTCAGGTATCGACTGGTTTATCGTGTGATTTAGTTGTAAAAATTCAGCAACGAAACTGTTAAACTTAAAATGAGCGCATAACGTTATTGGCCAACTAAAAATATCTTGATACCATGATATAAGTTATATCCTTTGTGCAAGGACGAAGAGAGATCTTTGTCTAAGGACTAAGAGTATCAGCAGCTTCGGCAAATATCAGTTTTTGTAAAATAAATTTTTTACTGGAAATTTCCTATCCTAACCAATTATGCCTTTTCTTTGACTTTATACTGATTTGAACCAAATTTTTATTCTTCCACCTTAACAAACTCTTCCGGAGCAAATATACATAATTCAAGGATCATTACAGAATTGAAAACGTTTAACGCATTTTCTGTAAATGTCCACTCAAGGATGCCGGAAGAGGTATTTCCCTGTTCAAATTATTTTGAATGATCAGGCTGTAAATGGCGAGGTGGCTTTACTCCCATGTATGCCTCTTATTGAAAATTTTGTTCTGTGGTTTCAGTCATTGAAAGTTAGTTTAGCCCGGGGATGCAGCCCGCTGCCTCCCTTTGTCTTCGAAACGTAGAAAATCTCCAGATTGATCTTCTTTTTGTGTGCTTTGACTTTTATTACCTATTACTGACCGCTTTTTTTGTGTCCTTTATTGAAATCCTCTAATGTCATAGCATAAAGCTCTAATTGCCAAGGTAAGCGTGAAAAAGGCAAAAGTCCGTTATTTGCAATGGTTGCGAAGCACGAAGTTTCTTTTTTTTTTTAATTTGAAACCGGCGACTAAGGTCACCATGAAATGGAATAAATGAAAAATTATTGCTTAAAGCTGCTGTAACAACTAAAACTACAACAACTAATACGGAAAATCCGCTTAATCTCATTAAGCTAGGCGACGTGAACGGGACAAGGATACAAGTTCCCACGCGTACAACGAATACACACAAGTACCTGTACATACATACACATACATGCCAATTTAGAATGCAAAAATTAGCAGGGAGGAGGGACGCAGTTTCAAGGCTAAAGCTTAAGCTACACAGCAAGGACCTCAATGCATTTGGCGGATACTCCCATATATACATACGTATGAGTGTGAATACGAAATCATTTAATACCTTCATAAATTTGTTTAGCAAAGAAGCATGAAATCTATATATCCCCTTTGACACATTTTCATTTTACACAGAGAAGTAACAACTTCAGAGAAATATGTAGAAACAAACAAAGTGAGACATTCGGAATGCTAAAAAAAAGAGGAGAAAATTAGAGACAAGAAGTCCCCGCTCTCTGCAAATCTCAATGCGTGGGCAAAACACGGACGCTTACTTCTTACTTCTCTTATTTCGGTAAAAGTATAAAAAATTGCCCGACATCGATTGATTTGCCTCGGATTATCTTCGAATTCTTGAGCGGCGACCAACGAAGTCTCGCCATTAGATAGACGAGCAGGTGAGAGCTAAAAAGCGAAGCAGAACACACTTAAAAAAAAGCAGGGACAGAGACAAATCACTTTCAAGGTTGAGTGACGTCCAGCCTCTGGAAAACCGAAAGCTAAAGTAATCTTTCTCGTATCAGTAATAAGAAAAACTGCACTGAGGAAGGGAAGTAAAAATAAAGCAGTAATCGGAGCGCACGTGTCTTGCACAAACATACCTCACTACTGCAGAAGCAAATAGTTGGCGAGGCGAATGATGGTAACGCGAATTGAAACCAGGCTCTACTTGGATTTGCATATGAGCGCTCGATAGTTAATTATGGATGCACAGCTAGTGTGACAGTGCGAATGAGAGCATTTAAACGTGAGTGTGTATGTATGTGTGTACCACCCTCAAGCGTACAAGAAAGTAGAACAGCTCACACACACACATACGCGCACACAAAACTGGTCTCCGGTGCTCGTAGGTAAATGCTTTTTTTGTGTTTAATTTTTGCTGATTTCGGTGTCCGACGCGTTTTACGGCAGACGCAAGCACAAGCTCGTGCATATGGTTTAAATATGCCTCAATGCTTCAGCACTTTGCCCGTGGTACAATAAATTTAAAGGACTTAAGCAAATAAGTTAATCCTTTGCATCAACAAAATCGAATTTCAGCAATATTTCGTTTCTCCCACCGCTGATTTGTATGCAGTATTTTTATGTAAAGCTTTTCGTTTTGCAACGTTGTAGGCTTTCATTCACATTCGACTGGGTGGAGACGATTATCGGTTTCAAATTTAAACGCTTCGGTTTAATACGAAGACCTTACACTCTTGATGCTTGGTTACTCAGTTCTCTCGTATGAATTAGTTTGGTTGTAAGTTTTCAACTGGAGAGTTGCAGTTTAATCCGTCCGCCAAGGCGAACTGTCTTAGGATGCCTCCGAGTGGTTGATTGGCTTGATCCTTCCTTAGAGGTGACTTCATTCAAAACAGCTACTCATAAGTTGTTATGGAGGGGATTTGAACTTCGCTCGACTTAAATAACACTTTCTCATACCTATTGTCCAAGCTCTCTAATTAGGAGTGGAATCGGCTCAAAGAATAAAAGTTACACCCCTGCAAAGACAGTATTCAGTTTAAGAAATGCCGTGAAAATATAGACCCTTCCGAGACAGGGAGTCCTCTTCTCTTCTCACATTGAGCTGATATTTCAAGTTTATCTTTATCGCTTTTATCCCATTTCTGTTATTCTCCACCGATCTCGATAATCAATTGCCCCATATATTTTGCCAATCGGCCTTGATCTGCTCAATTATTGATAAAATCACCAGAGACCTACCACTGTTAGCTAATGTGAGTGCCATTATGGGACGTGAGGAAATTCATTACACAGTTTCACTTTCAATTTCGATTGCAAAATTATTTTGAAACATGCGAGTTGCAATGAATTGTGGCATGCAAACCGACTGCTGCCTTCCTGCCAGCTGATGAGTATTTTTAAAATAATTCGAAAAACAAAAACAAAAATAAAACAAAAACACCGTTGCAAATGTGAAATGGGAATTGCGTGTGGGGACGAAAGCGAAATGAGCACAGCCAAATGCCTGCAACATTAACATAATAGCGGTTAAATAAAAACAAAAACAACAACAACAACAGCAGCAGCTGCTGCACTGTGCCGTTTCAATAATTTTATTGTACTGCTGACTGTCTGCCCGCTTGTTGGGCTGTGTGTTGCCGTTGTCATCACCGCTAGCCGGCTTTGCGAGCAACAAAATGATGCGCCTGTTGTTGCTTGGTGGAACCAATTGACTATTGGTTGCTTTGTCAGCTACTGAGCTGCCGTGTGTTGGCTTAGTTGCCACAACATTGTGTCGTTTAACTTCTGTTGGCGACTGTGGCTGATCCATTTGTCATTGTGATGCTCCATCTATCCAAAAGCATGCTCGCACCCGCGTGCACGTCGGCCGGCCTGCTATTTAGACCAGAAAATGTAATTTTCCCGGGACGCAGCTAAAGTTCTATTGGTCGCCATATTTTCACTATTTCACGAATTCACGCGCTGTAAATAGCATAAACGCGCACATACCACGCCTGAATTTCTAGTTTTTGCTATGACATATTTGATTTTATGTTGTTGTTTTTTTTTTTTTTGTAGTCGCGCTACATTTGTAACATTTTCTGGCTTGGGTGGGAATCGAGTTAATTTTAGTTTATCTTTCGCAATTTAATATATGTGAGGCATTCTCGGCATGAAATTTATTTGTTTAAATGGTTAAGCTTCTACTATGCATTTTTTAAGTAAAATAAAAATATCAAACAAAGCGTTCTGCCTATCATGAACATGAAATTGTGCGAAGTATTTAAGGAGAAGGGGAAGGAACAGAGATAGACCCACCAAAATGTATACCAATATGCTGAGTTGATTTAGCCATGTCCGCCTCTCTGACGCCAATTTGTCTCTCAGATTTTGAGATATTTAAATGAAAGATATTATGCGTGTGTATTTTTGTAATTTGTTGATCATATGTCGGAACTGACCAGATCGGTCGAGTATATCATATAGCTCCCATACTAACGATCCGTACAGATATGAGGTAAATTCAAATAAATATTAACACAGAAAATCATCGAAATCTTATTTTGCATTTTGCAATAAATTTGGTAGGTTCCCGAAATTAGGACTTTGACATGGCCTTCTCCAAGGGAACTCATCTTAGAGAGTTGCTTTAAAGCTTTCTTGTCGTCCTTAGCCGACTAGCTCGATCTTTTTTTCATTGCCAACATTGGTCGATGGAATAAATTATGAAAAATAGAAATTTTTTAGGTCCGACTGTTAAAGACAAGTGGTAGTTAGTCAGACAGATTTGCTTTGCCTCATCATTGAACCTTTAGGCCTTAGGTTATATCCCAAAACTGTTGTAAAATAATTACTCTTAGAAGTACGACTTTTGACCAACTATTTGGTTTTATGGCTGGAAGAAGATTTTTGATTGAAACTGTCTTTTTTAACACTAAAAGAGATGTCTCTATGAAATAATTACAAATATTTGTACGTGTGCTTACATATGTATCGAGCCCCTCAGCAAAGTAAGGGGAATTCAATTTGTTTCTAATTTCTTTTATTTTTATGACTTCACATTTTTTTTTTTTTTGAATTTTGCTAATTTTTCATCAGTTTTCAATATGTTTTCTTGCCATTTCTCTCATTTATATTGATTTTGTTTTTTATTTTTTATTTTAATTTTTTATTTTACTTTTTTTTATGTAAAGCACAATCCGAAAAACTGCCAAAAGTCAGGACAAAAAAAATTTAAAACACAATTATTTATGTATTATTCAAATTTTTATTTATTCAAATTTTTGTTTGTTTTGTTTTGTTTTATTTGGCAAATGAAAAGTTGAATGAACCGTTAAGTTAGTTAACACAAAAATTCGTAAGTTGGCATGAAATAGTTTGCTGCATACATATAAACGCTAGAACAACAGAAAAATAATAATAATTTCCACAAATTGCTCAACGTCAGCGCCAAATTTTTCGCTAAATGATAAATGTTTAGTTTTTATTTCGATAAAAATTTCTAGCAAATCGCTCGCTGCTCCCTACAACTGTATACAACTAAAATTTATTTATTTTTTTTAATTTTTTTTATTTTTTCTTTGTTTCAAAAAAATTTCCTTAAATATCGCTTCGCTTTAGCGGCGTGGAAGAATTCGCTTGCTTTGTGTTGTGAAGCGTCTCGCTTTGTGTGTTTGTAAACAAAGTTATTTCGCTTCACGCACCCGCCTGACTGCTCTCCTCGCCGCCTTAAGTTAATTTGTATGTACTTTTGTTGTTGTTCGGGCAAATTATAGCGCATAATTGGAATTTGTGAAAATTTTTATATTCGTAAATTTTGCTTCTAAAAAGTGTGCTCGGCTATAATGCATATGTATGTATGTATATATGTTGCCTCATCTTATGTGCATCGCTAGCTGGGGGAACGAAAGCAGCTAATGTTTGGTTGTGTGTGTGTGTGTGTTTAATATGCAGAGAATTTTAGAAAAGTTTCAGAAAGCATAATATTTTTCAAAATTTCCCCTTTTTTGTGGCTCTTATTCGCGCTCATTCTCTGCTGTTTAATCCCTTTTTCTTTGCCTTTTCTTCTTCTATCGCTAACTTGCCGGCCATTTCGTTATTTGCATTCTCATAAATGTTCCTACAAGGAAAAGGAGGGAGGGGAAAGGAGGTAACTGGGGCAGCGCCTAAAAATAGCGCCAGATGAATTTCACTAATGCAAACTACATATTTTCAATTTGTAAATCATAAAACCCCCATGCCCCCATTAGACGCCTCGAACCGACTAATCGTCGTTCCTTCTTCTGCTTCGTTGTTGTTTTTGCCTTAGAATGTGTATGTTTGTTTGTTCTTTTGCTTAAAATTCAATTCTAATGCAAATTTAATTAATATTCTTTTGTTGTTTTTGTTGTTGCCCCTTTGTTTTTTATTTTGTTTGTTTGCCTGGTTGTGTGTAATCCCCGCTTGGATCGTTCGCTCGCTTGCTCGTTGTTTATAAAAATCATACACTAAAGCGGTCATCAGCTGGACACACACACACACACACCCGCATAGACACAAAGCCGGGGCTGAATAAATAAACAAATACAATGGAAATAAAGTTTCAGTTTAAAATTTGCACTTTCGATCTTCGCTGCCTTTGTTGTCTGCCTACACACACACACACACACACTCAATATTCCACCGGCCGCCACTTATTTGATTGCCTTTATTGCATTCCGTTTCTTGTTCTTGTTCTTCTCCGCTTTTGTTTTTTTTTATAACTCAAATAGTTTTGAAGCATGCATGCATGGCTGTGCATTTGTTTGTTTGCGCTGCACTTTGCCAAGGGATATGTGTAGTTATATGTGATAAATAGATGAGCCAAAATGGGAGACGAGATGAAATTATAAAAGCGAGCCGAGTAGGAAATTCATGCGTTTTTTGTGTGTGTCAAATTATCACTGATTCTTTGAGTACCGAAATGAGCCAGATTAGTTGATTTAATCTCTTCGCATTTGGTTTACGTCTAACATTTGAGAGCAGAGGGAGGGAATGATCAAGACATGGAGCTTCCACCTTTATCAATCCGCGGAGCTTACGCTATTTGCTCGTGTATTGGTTACTTTGGGTCAAGGTGACTGACCCTGAAAGCAAGTCTCTTTTTTTCAGAAAATAAGCTTCTTTCAGTAGTTGGAATGGTGACAGCGTCGCTAACATCAGCAGTTTTACAATATCAAAAGGACGAAGTTCGAGGTTCTTTCTAATTTCCCTAGCTGACGCTGATTCATTCGTATTTTAAAGGAAATACCTCTGTTAATCGCTCCAAACCTCAAAACTCAAAGTCTGATTCTAAGTCCGTTTAAGTCCGTTCCAAGCGTTCGTAGCTATTCTATTTGATAAAATTTTAATATTTTCTCATTTAAGTGACAGCCATTCGAAACGTCCAGGCAATGTGTGCTGGCACGGTAGCTTCTTTGATTGCAATTTATTTGCTTAGTTCCTTTTTTTTTGCTTATCCACTGCCTTTCGCCTCAAATTTGCTTACTTAAACTTTTGATTTAACGTACAAATACAATTGTGTGGCCCGAGTTCGTCATAATGGCAGAAAGAAAAAAAATATAGCGTCTCTTGTCACCAGCGCGTCGCCATCGCTTTTGGCGCTCTCGTGTTTGTCTTGCTTTGCCCTGGGGTCATTTGCAAATTTCTTTGTGTTCTTGACTTTTAACTTTGAGCGTTAAGTTGTTAACAAATTTTACAGACACAAATCGAGAGGGTGTCGTCTGCCTACGCAAATACGAATATACTTAACTCGAGTACATTTCGCGTCTACTTTTACTTACTGCGGTGCATTTGTGGAGATTACATGACTCTTCATGTCCCGATGTCAGATTCAATTTTAGAAGCTACGGCTGCTGGCCGCTATCTCCGCCGTTGTAATTCTTTTTTAGTTAAGTGAAATGATGAAAATGCTAATGTCTCGCTGCCTGAAAGTCCAATAAGACAACGATAGCTCAGTAGCTTGCTCGTTCTTATCGTCGCTTTCGTTTGCCACTAAGACGCATCGCACACAAATTTATAAATTTGCTTCTTCCCCCTCGGCAACGCTTCTTTGCCATTTAATTAATGGCGTGACATGAAATTTTTGCGACCTGCTTCGACTACACGCCTCGCCGCTTCTAACGGGTACAGGCCTTTAAGGAAAATGAATGGATGATAAATTGTACGCTGTCGGCAATTACTCTCTCCTGCTCGCTGCTTCTCCCTCAAAACATTCACATTTTTTTCTAACGCTCATTCTTTTTCACACTGAAATAATATTAGGCAAAAATTTGACGCGACCTTGAAGGTTACAAAATTTACTTCAAATAATTCTTTTTCTACTTTAATTCATTTCTATTGCTTCCAGAAATTATCCACTTTTGTTTCTTTTCTTGGATTTTCTCACAGATATTAAATTTGGCTTTTTAAGTGGAAGATAAAAGGGTCATGATGGCTACGGAGTAAGAGTAATTTTAATGAAGTTGGAATTAATATCATAATTAATCATATCACTAAGCTACTTAAAGCTTTCGCAAAAGTTTTAGGGGAACTTTTGGAAAGATCCAAACTTTTAAAAACCATTTTCAGGCAATTTATTTTCGTGATGCACTATTTAAGTAGGTGGTGGCAATGCTATTTCTGCAAATTCTTAAGTTTTTTTTAAATAAATTTCTTTTGATACTCATATTCCAATATTACCTGAAGTTGAAAGATGATTTAGAGATGAATTTTTCAAATAACTGGCAACTCTTTACAAAAGTCTCTACCACAGATGTTTCTTGAACCAGTTGTTTCATATGCATATACCCTTATTGCCACATTTCATCAATAATATCAGTATTTTGGAATAATGAATTTACTTTCACTACACATCCTCATTAGTTCAGCAATCCTTCTAAATATATTTTCCACTGAAAACCTTAAACCACTTCGGCAAAAATTTTCGGTAAAAATTTCAAGGAAGCTTTTTTTGTTTAATTAAACCATACCCATATTCTGTCGAACCGTCAATACAACAACAAAAAAGTCTTAGATATAATGAATTAATTAGAACTTTTTGGAAGATGAAATGACATTAGCTACATGAGCTTAAGTAATTTCTCTGTCCAGCTCCTTTCATTGATGGAGTGGTTGATTATGCCATTCATGAATCTGCTATTAAATGACCTACTGCCTGAGTGATTCGCCAACAACTTAGGAAATTGGAAAAAGAGAAATGGGGGACCTAAGTAACTGACAGCAAATAACTTTAAGAACTCTTTACGCTGACTTAAAAAAATATCATTCACTAGAGGCATTTCGGGCGAGGTAACGAGTGGGTAGGAAGTCTATTGTCAGTCAACCAACGAGTTGGAGAAAACATCAAACTTTGTTTTGGAGCTCTATGCCAGTGTAGACTCTGTTGCCACCCACTTTTCGTTGGGAGCGGTGATGTTCGCTGACTCTTGTCGCAGGAGAATGACGGTTGGCTGAAATTAAATACCTCTCACAGTACCTGACATAAAAGCAATGAACACGATGTTGAGCGCAGCAGAAGCACAATCAACCTTTGCGTGTGTCTTGCTTAGACCATAGTGGGCTCTGCTCCCTGTTCTCTCCATTCCATATTAAATAGTTCGTCCTTTCGCCTTTAAGTAAGCGTACACATTCTTATTTGCCTTTAGTTTGTTGGTCATGATTTGTTGCTTTGTAGTTTTATAGGGGTTTGTGGCATTAACGGTGTACGCACACTCACTTACACAAACGCTTCGAGTTTTTCCTCAGCCAACTTTTCGTTGTTCAATGGAAAAAGTTGCGCTTAATTTGATTTTTTCTTTTCATTTCTTCTATTTTCTTTTGTTTTCCACGACCGCGACATCAGTTCGTTGTCCAGGTTAGACTTAGGCGCACTACATTGCCAAGCAATGAGTCTTCTTCCTTCTTTTCGTTACCATTTTTAATGCCTCATCAGTCTTTCTACGTTTACCCTTTTAATTTACAGTTTTCCGTGGCGGTAGCGGCAGTGTCGGTGGCAACGTCATCGACCCCGTCACCTGCGCCGCTTAGGGCTTTGCGAAAGTTCATTCATTTTGCGCGGCAGTGTTTTATTATGCATTTCCTTAACTAATTTGTTTTTCTCGAGGGCTTCTTTCACGTCTTCTTCTTCTGCTACTTGCCAATTTCTTTCTTATATGAACAATATTTTCTGTAGCCCCAAGGCTATTTGTTGGTGCCTCTCTCTACCAGCTAGCTTGTTACCGTTATTATTATTATTGTTGTTGATGTCATGGCTGTCAGGTGGAAATATTCTTCTTCTTCTTCTTCTCCTTGGTGATTGTTTTCTTATTTTCCATCTCGCTCTACCTTTCGCTTTCTTTATAGATTGGTTTGCTGCTGTTGGTTCTTCGCGCTCCACACTCCATCTCTCGCCCTCCACCTTGCGATTTATTTATTTACTTTCGCCAAGTGTAGTACTTATGTCGGTTAGTTGGCATAATAATTGCACAAAGCTGTTCTAAGTGGTTATAATGAAAGTAACGACACATTCTGCGCAGAGCGCATGGAGGAGGATTTTGGTTATGTAAAAAAAGCTATGAGGAGAAGAATAAGAAACAAAGAAATCTGCGCGTGAAAAATGAGGTCAAATTAGTATATTCTTTGTTTTATATCTAACAATTAGTAATTGGGGTAAAGATCGATAGGAAGTATTTTTTTATGTGGTTTCCACTTTCCACAGCATAATCTTCACATATTATTACGGATATCTCTATTAAGAGTGTCTCAAAAATAATGCAAGAAAAAAAAACACATTTTAACAGTTGGGTTAGTAAATGTGGAGTTGCATAATGGAACAACGTGAGCGATGAAGCATATTTTCACCTTGATGGGTTGGTTAATCAGAAAAATTATCAAATTTGGTGTTCGGAAAACCACAAATCACATTCTGAAGACTAAGGACTGTTTTTTTTTCTACTGTCATACATACTTTTCATTCCCATCAAGTGAATAAGATTATTCCTTTCATATTCAATTCATACATTTAGCACCACTAGGTTTGAGCTCTCTATAATGGTTGAAAAAAAGCCTACCTTTAATAACCAAGCAAAGAATCCACAAGCCAATGTGCGAGTTAGTAATCATCAAATGCATTCAAATTCTTCTCTGTTCTCTTTTTTCATATTCCCTTCTATAGCCAATAACTTTATAATAGCGTAGATACCGGAAAGAGATTTGTATTCGATAAGCACTTATGCAACTCAGAAACAAATGAACTGTAATTTCTCAACTGCTTCAGAATTTATAATTAGCAACCTTTCGATGAACTGCATGAACCATGAACCAAACAACAAAGTTATTAGATTTAAAGGAAATGATGAAGAAAATAATACAGAAAACTTATTGGTAATATTCTTACTTGTACATACATACATATGTACACAGTAGAAATCTCTTTTTACGCCAGCGAAGCATATAATTCGAAGAATTTTCCTTGGTTTCAAGCGAATGAAAAAGTTTATTGTGAATTTCGAGAAACGAATTACTGACAGCAGAATTGCATTTATAATGCGCTCATTTCTTCACTAGTTTATAGTTTAAGGGATCATAGATTAAAAAAGAGCGCGCACATTTAGTGCATTAAAAGGATGGTGGAATGCAATGCAATCGTTAAATTCAAAAGTATTTTAAACTCTGCTAGCCTTATTGAATCTCTTTTAAACAATTGCAAAATGTTCAAAATTTTAACACTTTACGTCGCGATACGTTACGTTGTGAATACACCCATACAGTACGTCTCCGAGGGCACTTATTCATCTATGAAAGTTCACGCGCAATTTGATTGTCAATTTGCAGGGTTGTGCAGGGAAGCTTGAACGGCTTACGCGCGATTTTTGTGTTTGCGCATAATTTTTAATGTACCCTTGATGGTTAATAAGGCGGTTTTAATACCCGTATGTATGTGTTTAAAGAGTACTGAGGGTATTATGCCAGGCTTTTAGAATCTTCAACACTGTATTATTACTGATGTGGATTTTTTTCCTGCTACTTTTTGAAATCGACATTCTTCGTGCGTTTAATGATGCGCTCAACAAGTAAAACACTAACTGAAGCGGCAATAAAGTGCTTGCTTTGCTGTTGTTATAACTATAAGATATGCTGAAAAGTGTGTGATCTCTGTTGAAATAGAATTCGGAGGTGTAAAATATTATTATTAAAAATTTTCTTAAGTAAGAATCTAAACAATGAGCGAATATTTCCAAGTAAAATTTCAAACATCAAACTTTGTAAAAGCACCGCTAAGCGTCAACCGCCACTCTCGCCACTCTCGCGACTATTTCGATCTAAATTTAATATTCCTATATTTTTACGTTGCCACGAAATGCAATAAAAATTCCGGTAAGGCAATCTAAATAAAAAATGAAATTAAAATTAAAAAATGGAGAATGAAATAAGAGAGAAGGAAAGGAGTAAATGTTTGCGTGTTTTGCGAAAAGTCGTTTGGCAAAATGGTTATTTTATACTAAGAATTTAACGAATTTAACATAACGGTACTCATATATGAGGCGGTAAAAACGTTCATACGATTATGATGAAGAGAGAAAGATATACATGGGGATGGTGTATTTTAGAAATGAGTGTTTTTTATGGCTAAATTGCGACTGCGAGTAGCAAGCTGCTCTGACTATTGCAGTTATCTGAAGTTGACGAAAACGTTTTTGCACAAATAGTAAATAAAAAAAAGCTATTGCATGGCATCAGGAGGTAAACAATCTAGCTCATCTTAAAAGCGTGTTATTAAATATGTATGAGAACTTCTTGAGAATGCAGCTGCTGCACCTATAAGAAACTGTATACCCCAATGCAGTTTAATCAAAACAAGAAAGGAAAATATAACAATAAATATTAAAATAAGCTTATGATTGCCAGAAGAGTTAATGCCATTGAGTACCGTCTTGTTTTGACTTAACATTTTTAATGTTACCAGCAAAGGGAACGGTACGATGATCCAATGAAATTTTTTCCTTTCAATTATTTTTCTTTAAAAAACTTAAAAATATGCTATAAGAATACGATACGCAATTAAAATGCACAAAAATTATTAGCGGACGCCTTGAAACACTTAAAGATTCATGGGTTGGCTCAAAAGCAGTCGGAAAATATTTTGAGAAATCTTCGGAAATGTCCGAATTTGTGTTAAATAAACAGCTTTTACGGGAAGTTTTGTTTTTCTATTTTAATTGGAAGTTCAAGCTCAACGAATGCTTGTGAAAGTTTATGGTGAATCTGTTCCGACCGATAAGTCACGCAGAGAGCGGTTATGCTTCAAAAATTGTGATTTTAGCATCGACGTTGAAGAGCGTCCTGGAAAACCCAAAAAGTTTGGAAATAGCGAATCGGAGGCTTTACAGGATCAAGATCAATGCCTAATGACTATAACTGATATGTTTGAGCTGTGCATTACGCGAAAAACGGCCAGAAACGACTAAAAGCATGACTAGGTAGTTCCGTAACATGACAACTCTCGGCACTACTTGGCTTTAACTATCAAAAACTACCTGGAAAGGCTAAAATGGAAACTCTTATCACATCCAGGCCTTCCCACTACTGCCTTTTTCGACGGATGCAAAACGATTTGAGGAGTCACGGGCTCGGATCTTTTGAAGAAATCAGAGAGATGGGAAAAAGTAATCGCTTCCAGCAGACAATACTTTGAATGATGTATTCTATATTTTTTTTATATTTTGTAACAAAAAAACTTTGTTTTGAACACAAAAATAAACTGGCCGAATTAGTACACCCCATAATTAAAAAAAAGTAAGGTAGGGAGACTCACAGAATATTATCTTACAGAAAAAACCTGAAGAAACCACATTTTCCTTGATATTATTTTGAAGGTCTGCCACCTGTATAAAAAAAAATACTTTTAAGTCAAAATCTCATTAAAATGCAGAGAAGAAAGGTATCACAACATGATGTGGTACCTAACAAAAATGCTATGAATTATGCTCAATGAGTATTACATGAACATCATCAAGAGTTGTGTCATTCTATCGATTGTTTCAATACAATGTGGCAAGTTAAATAAATGAATTGCAACAAAAAAATAAATAAAAATAAAATAAATAAATATCAGTGAACATGTGCACATCTTATATATACATACATATGTCTGCTTATGTGAGCAATCTTTTATGAGACCGAAAAATGATTAATTGCCAAGAATCTGCAGGCAGAAGAGTTGCCAGAAGGCTTGTGACTGGCGCGTGTATGCACCTCCAAGTTGCTGTCGGACTCTCCGGCAAAACAGCGTCTCTTTCAATGTTATCGCTTATGGATACCGTTAAAGAGATGTATGAGCTTCTCTTTTCATTTACTCTGTTTTCTTTTTAATATATTTTTTGTTTTTTTTTTTTGCTTCGCTATCTTGTCTAAACGACAAACGAAGTGTCTTTTTGCGCGCTTTTCTTGTGTAGTCGCGTGCCCGCGTGTGAGCAAATAAATATGTGTTGACATTAAATTTCATAAATCTTTTTTTGTAATGAAATTTTCTCTTTTTATAAATTTTTTATTTTTAAAATAATTTTTTTTTTAATATAAGTTTATTTTTCTTCTCATTTCTTTCCTTTGTTTATTTTGCGTTTAATTTTCTTTATTTTATTTTAACATATTTTGTTCTGTATTTATAATTTGTTGTTGTTTTTGTAAGTTGTTTTTAGTCAGTTGAAGGGTTAGATTTTAACCAGGTATTCAAAAACTCTTTTCTTATTTCATATTTCATGTAGAATCATTTCTGAAGTGTTCTACAAATAAATTTAAAATTTTTCCTTATTTATATGTTCAAAAAGAAAAAAGCTTTATTTTCCGACAACTTCAGTCCTATCCCGCAATATCTGTATTGGCATGTATGTACGAATACAAATTCTTTAAGTTTGATAACTCATATTTGTAGTGGAAGGAAAAAGTCATATGAAAGTGTAAATAATGTGAGATTTCCTTTATTTAGAATTTCAAACTTTTGTCATCTCCCACTACTTTTTGGTGCTCTTCTCCTCATTTTTCTTCTTTTACTCCCTGTTTTTCTTCTTATAATTTTTAATATTTTTTCCTCCCGTAACATGTCAGCCGACTCACAGCAACGACACATACTTGAATCACTTGACGTGCTAGCAGCTAAGCAAGCGAGCAGCGGACGGTCCTCACTAGACACTCTCGCAAGGCGTTGAACGTTACATTTCAAAAACAGAAACTTTTCGAAATTCACTTTGAAATGTTGCAGAGTTGAAGAGTGCTTTGAGCGCCCACACGCACACACATAATTGTCAGCACGGCAGAGTTGCAGCTGGCAGAGCATGGAATTTTAATTTGAAAATTCTTTAACTACTAAAAATCATGTACAAGAAGTATAAAGTATTGAAAGTGCTCTTAAGGGAAAGCGCTTATATATTTATTTAAGTAAACACACATACATACATAGATTATAATATATGTGTGTATGCTGCAATTTTGAGTAATTGAAGCGCTTGTATTTTTCAGTTCTCTTACTTTTTTCCTTGGCTTTCATTCCTGTTACGTTCATTGACTTTTTACTGGTTCGCCGTTAATTTGATTAATTTATAATTGGAAAAAGTTTGTATTGCGAATGCTCATTTTTAAGTTCAATTAATTTCAAAAACGCGCTTTTTGTGTGTGTGTGTGTGTGTATGAGTGTCTCTGTCTGACTGCGTTTGCAAGAGCGGAGTAGGCGGACAACAGCTGTGGTCCTCCACATAGAGAACTGGCTTGGCTGTGATTACTTAGGGTTAGCACTGGTTTTGTTTTCAATTTTATTCTAATTCAAAACATTTCAATGAAATAAAAATGGCTTACAAGAAGGGATGCAAAATTCAAGAGAAAAATATTTAGAGCTGAAAATATTTTGTAAAGGATTACGACTGCTAATAAATTTCCATTTAATAAAGTTAAAAAAAAAAGATGTGTGAAAATTTCACCCAAAAATTGTGAGATTAACTAACACAATAAATATTACAGTACAAATAGGGTTAAACCTCTTAAAAAATTTATAAAGTTCAATTCAATTCAATAGACATATTTCTAATGATTTCTTTGATTATATTTTTTATTTATTATTATTATTATAATTTTTTTTTTTTTGATATTGTATTACCTTCGAATAATTTAAGTGAAAAACAAAATTTTACTTCTGAGGCGACCTGATATGGTATAAAGCAATTTTTTTATTCAAATCTGGCTTTGGAACTAAACGTCTATTGGAATTTCTTTGAAAATTTAATCAAAAATCCTTATTTATCTTCCACTACGCTCATAGCTGTGGATATATGAATATACATATATTTCCGACAACAATTGAATAATGACCATTGCTTACCTGTGACCCCACAAAATGTCCAATTGCATTATGATATTTCATTTATCAATGCAATAATAATAACAGTATAATTTCCATATTTTTATGACAATGTGAAATTAATGTATCGTATTAAATTAATTAATTGCAGTGTCACTCGGACAATGCAATAAGAAAGTGAATGCTATAGAGTGGGTGGAGGGCGGGGTGGTGTTGAATGTTGTTACAAAGCCAGACAATAAAAGTTGTTGATGAGTAACAAATTTCCTCTCTTTTATGAAAGTTCATTCTTTCTTCTCATTTTAAGCAGGTGTCATTCTTTGTTTCTACGCTCTCCTCTCACCACAATACCGTTATCCATACATTTCCACTATGGAAAACCCCGTTATTGTGTATAGTCGTGCCAATAATTCAATGAAGAAAAAAAATAATCATAAAAATAACCTTTGGACATTTCCATTTTGCTTATATTTTTTTTTGACCAGCCACGCCGCGCCAACCTCAATTGCCGTTTGGGGAGCGAAGGTGGTGAGCATAGCTCTAACTATATTACAATTGTCTGTAATGGCCTTCGACGCTTTAGCTGTTGTTGTCTTTGTGCTGTGACATACAATTTTATAGCTTGTCGCATTGGGCGTTCGGTCGTTCGGTTTTGTGATGGGGTTGGTGGCGCGGGCGTGGTAGGTATGTAAGTGTGAGGGACTGAACTGAGTGTAATATCGTTCATTTGGTCTGGGTCAATGTCAATTCAAATTCATTTAGAATACAAATTGAATTTTATGCTGGTGACAAGAAAAACAGTGTCAGAGAATTAAGAAAAGTAACAACAATAGCAAATGATCATGCAAATGTATTGAATGAGAGATGCCAAGCAAATTTAATATTTAATATTCCAGCAAAGATGGTGTGCATCGAGAATGCAATTTCCGCAAACGGATTTTTTAGTATTTATCCGCCATAGTACCACCTAAGCCCTTGGGAGCTCCGGCAAAGAAGATATTTCAAAGGTCCAGCTTAGCTTTTGACGCTCGAATAATATCGCATTCATAGTCCAAAATTAAAATTAATATAAATAAGTCACATGTCTTGTTCGCAATGTACAAGTAGTCTAAATGCACACATATGTACGTGGCTAACACACACACACATACGTATTGCATACTTGCGTATCTTGTCGCTGTGTGACAGGTCATTTTTGCTGTTGGCAAATTTATTGTGAACCAAACGATAAATTGCAAAATATTATCTTCTTCCTCTTTTTCGCTCGCTTTTTTTTTTTTGCCAAGCGCATTTACGCCATTCTATGTGTGAAGAGGCGAGGGGCATTTACACACATATTGACAATTCGTTTTCTCAACTTTTTTTTTACATATTTGCCAGAGAATGACTAAACGCTTGGGTAAGTTCGGGGGCGGTGCTGGGTGAAATGGAAAAGGAAATAGCCAACAGGGCAATTGGACATAGTGTTTTTATCAGTTGCTTTTGCTTCTCATTTTATATATTTTTTCACTTTTTGTATATTGAAAAATTCAACAATATTTACACTAACTAGTTTGGCAATTTATCTTCTCTCGCTTCCTGTATCTGTGAAATGCATATACAGCAAAACTGCAACGGCTCGCAAACAATACAAAAGGGATTTTTTTCTATTTTTCTTCTTCTTCTTCTATTTACTAAGGGTTGTGACACATACATAAGTACATACGCACACTTTTCCATGACTCTTAACAACAAATAAACCGGAAAAAAAAAATTGACTTGTGCGATGCCAAATCAAAAGAAAAAAGATCGTCCATTAAAGAAAATACTTTATCATCATTATCTGCTTTAGGCAGACTCTTCGAAGGGAAATGGCGAGCTTACAACTAGCAAAAAAAAAAAGTAAATATAAGCTATTTGGCTATTGTGAGTGAAATTGACAGTAAACTAGTAGTGATAAGATGCAACAGCAAAGGCAAGAAAGAAATCCTTTCTGAAGAAAATAAGCTCTGAAGACATAGTTTTAAGATGATTTTGAAATATTTTACGATTTTACTCTTACTTCTGGACGCACCACTGGAGTGGCATTACCCGATTTTCAAGCCGACATTTGATTATTGCTTTCCACAGAGTTGTGTAAAGGATGTCTCTTGTTCTCAGAGATCTTCTCTGGTATAACGTAACGGAGTCTATAATGAAATCCCGACCCACAAAATCCCGAAATACAAAGATCCGAAACACAAAATCAAGACGTTACCATATTCCGAAAAAATATCATCCAGACACGATCTAATCCTGACGCCGTCATGTTGCGTACACCACAAATCAAAAGAGGGACTGCACCAAAATTCGCTGTAGCGGCTATGAAGTGACATGCATATATATATATATATATATATATATATATATATATATGTATATATATATGCTTATATATGTTTGTATTATGCATAATGACCTATTTGATGAGTATTGAAACCATACTTTTAATTCATTTTTCAATAAATTGGTGAAAAAATTTGTTTGTTTTATTTAGTGTCGGGACTGTGTCTTGTCTTAATTTTTTTTTTAATTGTTTGGATTATTTACTGTTTGAATTTTGAAAGTCGTAATTATGGAGTGCTCCCAATGAAACGACTATCAAACTATCGCTTTCTCTCTATACCATATGGGGGAAGCTTGAGCCAAAACGCTTCTATTTCCAATGATTACAGCAAGACCATCACCTGCTCATAACAACTGGTTACAAAATTTTTCCCGCACAACATTTACCTATAATTTATTGTTTTGCTTAGAGCAAGATATGAAACTAAAATTGAAAGGAAAACAAAAATATCCAAGTAATTTCAGGTAAAGAAATAAAACTCCTTACGTAATAAGAGAAAATATTTACAGAAAATTACAACGAGAAAATCGGTTAATAAAGTCGGAAAGCTGAGTGACATGGATTCGTATTGCAAGTACTTTAATCCGCGAGTATATGTGTGTATATGTATATGCAATTTGTTGCAATTGAAGAAGAATCTCACAATCCGCCACTACAGAAAAACAATCAAGACAACTGAAGACTGGCGAATCTCGCTGCAACCGCCTTCTTGTTGACTCGGTTTTCCATCATTACATGAGCGCGTAATGGCGGATGAAGGATGTAGTGTGCAGAAAGGGAAAAGAACAACAACACTGTTAAACGAATATAATCTCGCTGCTGCTCATATTTCTTCAATTGTACGAAGATTGTGGAAAGAAATCTGGGAATGCACACAAAAAATTATTTGCGGAAGTAGAACGCAAGGAAATGATTTAAGTGGATAGGAATGAGGAAAGCAGGGAATTGCAATGCAAAGGATCAAGTGATGCAGAATGGATTTTATTATTGCTGAAAGAACATAAAATTCCAAAGAGAATGTTTAAAATACTCACTTTTTAAAAGAAAAAGAAAAATTTTATGGCTTTAAAAACACCAAATAACCTTTTTCATATCATCGATTTTATTTAATCTTCGTGTTTCAATAAAAATTTCACAAATAAAAATTTTTAAAAGAGTTAAAAATAGTTTTAATTGCAAGCCTTCTGATATTTGAAAGAAATTTAAAGATATTTAAATTATTTCATTGAGTTTTTTGATAAAAAGTTTTCAAACAAACGTTCGGTCTTAAGCTTTCTTAAGCCTCTTCATTTCCGTTTAAAACGAAAAGATATTATTACACAAATTTTTCGCGTCAGAGCGTTGCAGGCTAACCTACAGGCTCTTGTCCATCAAACAGTGCCCAATTCAAGCAGTAAATTCCTTGTTCGTGCTATTTAGTTATATGAATGTCCCACAGTCTCAATGCATAGATAGAGATGGATATTTATGTGAGGATATGTATCGAGACCGAGGCCATTTTCTGCCCTCAATCCTTATAGTAGCACTTCCTCTAACCCTAAGGCGGTCTGATGTATTCCTCTTCGCATTGTACGGGTATTACTTCTAGGGTATTTTGTCTTGTTCAATAGTCGAAAGTCCATTAAACATACAGACATGTGCGATTCTATGCAATTGCATGTGTATGTGAGCATCTGGCGATATTTACATACAAATAAAAAATATCATTGCAATCACATAGGGCTTAAATGTGGTTAAAAGCAGCCGTCTATGTCGTTATACCGTTAGCATGCTTGCATGCGGCTTTTCGTTCGCCTTTCTAGACATGATATGCTTATTTACCGTTAGCGCATATGTAAAGGTCCTGCCAATGAACGTTTAGCCTCGCCGCTTCGTCGAGAAGTCCAGTTGACCCCAACGCCTTCCGTTGCGTGAAATCATATGCCAGTGTGTTTGCTTCCTTGCATAGCGGTAATCAGTTTTATGTTATTTAGCTCATCGTAGATAGAGCTCTGCTTACCTGCGCTAAATTCTGGCGTTCATACGTACACACATATTTGCATAGACAATATTGTTCGAAGTAATCGAAGATACATGTGTATTGTGTTTACCGTTATTATGCAGATTGTTGTTATGTGATACAATAGACCAATTTGTACTTCTATATTCTAAATACAAAGAGAATTTTGATTACATTACTGACGAAGCGGATATCAATTGTGCCAAGGCGCGTTAGTAAACTCAGCGAAGCTACGAAGGAACTTTAGGAACAAGAGCTTTCTTAAATCTATGAAAACCTAAGCACACAAGTGATAATTGTTCTGCTCAGTCAACACGCTCGGAAAAAAGAACGTTTCTTGGAACTTTGGGGACCTGACTGCAGAGTATTTTGCATCAGTTACAGCTAACATACTGACGTGATTAGGATGTTGGACCCAAAAGCGCTGTGTACATAGCTATATTATGAATCTAGTCCACAGCACAGACTATACCCCCCCACGGTTAGATTTCAATAGCGGGACTTGAACAGTGTCTAGGAGGGGATATCATCTTCTCTTAGCGAGTACCAATCTCAGCTAATATCTTCCAAGAGGAAAGTACTAGACATTGGTAAGGTTAGAGGAGCTCTAAAGAATAACTACGGAATGATTTGGAAAGCTACCATATATTCAGACATTCAAGCTGGCACTAGCGACGGCAATTGTAAATTCCTGCGTCTTAAACAAGTGTCGAAAAGACATCTCCAAATTTGATCATTTGACGAAGCGGAGTTATTATCATGTCCACCTGAAACGATCAGGAAAGAATTTCTTTGAGTGTGAAAAGCTTTTTTTTTACGAGTGTAAAAATTAATTTACCATTAGTAATTTTGGCAATTTTAACATTCTAGATTTCTTACTACTTCTTTTAAATTTAAAACAACTCGTAAAATCGCCTTTCAACATCACGTACCGAACCAATTTGCTGCCGCACTCCCAATGCAATTACCGCTTTTAATCTTAATTTATTTGTTTTCGAAAATAATTCCAAGCATTCTTTTCGTTCATTCGAGTTCCATATCAAGTGAGTGTAATTTTATTTAACCAAATAAAAATAAAGAATTGTAAATTTTTAGGAAGTTAAATGTGCATTTTCATGGCCACTTCACGAATCGCTAAGTAAAAAGTGTAAAAAGCATAACCAAAATAATAATAATAGCCAAGAAGGAATAGCAAGTGTACGCTTCCGTTTTTTATGGCTTGCAGCTCACGTTAAAAGCAAATCGTAAATTCTGCCAACTGCCCCAGCACTGCTCCTAACCTGCGCGTACCTGTCCGTCTGCTTGTGAGCCACTCAAATTATTCAAATGCAGTCGAAAATCTTTGCGTTGAAAATTGAGAATGCAAACAGGCGAACGCCGAGCAAACAAAAACAAAAAACAAAAACTATTTTGAAGGAATTCATTTCATATAAAAGGCAAATGAAAGAATTTAATAGCATTCCACTTTTTCGGCTTTTTTTAAAGGAAAATTTTCATCTCATAGAGGACGCATCACTCTACACGCATTTGAGAGTAAATAAAAAATATATTTGATTTTGATAAAACCGCATTTTGAGCGAAATAAATGCATTCGATTGTAAATCTAACGAAAAATATAGCAAAATGCAAATTGAAAAACTCACTGACCTGTAAACGTGACAAATACGGCAGCAGCGATCCTTATCCAGCCGTGGCAGCAGTAATGGCGACTGCGTTGATGGCAACAACAACAAACCAATTTCAACTTGCAACCGCAAAATTTGCCATAGCACCCCTTACCTCTCAACCCCTGCGTACTTTTTCACCTCAACTCAAGTGCCTTACCCGCTGCACTTCCTGTCTGCTGACGATCTGTTGCAAATTTTTTTCATTTGCTTCAAAATAGAGAATGAGTATGAATTGTGTGTTGTTGTCCTTTGGTCAAGTACGCACGACAGCTGTTGAGAAGTATCCTTGCGCTGCAACTCATTGCACTTGTTTACTTCTCTGCTTCTCTGTTTTTTCTTTACCGTCTTTTTCTGTTTGTGTGTTGCATGAAAGTTGAGTAGTGACTTCTGTTCAGAGATTGTGTAATCCGTAAACTGTTTTCCTGTTATCAACTGCTGCATTGAATTAAAAGTCCGAGCTAGTTCTGCAGGAAATTCGACAGAGGAAAGTATTTTGTAAAGTTCTTTTAAATATTTCATGGCGGCGAGTTCTAGCTCTCTCATTGCGTCCCTACTTAAGGTGTTTCACAAATTGTCGGTTAATTTGCGGTTGGAAAATAGGGGTTCAGTGCAAGATAGACAGATAGATGCATGTAACGTTATGCGAAACGTATATGCCAAATGGTCAACTGAGCGTTAAAAGTTTTTTGTTTTGCTTCCCTCGCTAATTTGAGTTTTTTTAATTATCCTTTTTACCAACATTGAGTATTTTTAGGCGCCTCACGCTTTTTCAAAATGCATTTTATACGTTCTTTTTAATAATTTTAGATGAGAAATTTTTACTCAAATTGTCATTAAGCAATAATTTTAGCTTTGTTTATTATTTAACATATTTTAAGCTCAATCTTCATGCTTTTTGCACAGTTTGGATGCTTAAAAAATTTCTAAAAGTCAGTTTCGGCCAATAAGCGAGTCTTTAAGGTTATAAATGCTATCATTTTTATATTGAAAGTTAAATTGATGCGAATATTTGACAGTTTTAAATAGTTATTATTTGTAATTTTTAAAACCATAAATACATGTCTCTGCGACCACTGCGACGACATTATAAAGTTAGTTAGTTCTGCCAAGTATTACCATTAATTTATTTAATAATTTTTTTACCTCGCTCCCTTGCTCAACTAGTCAATTTTATTATGAAAAATATCTTTTTTTAATACACTCCCTTCGCTGTCTGGATGAAAAAATTGTATTTTCCAAACCATTAAACTCCTTCATTCATCGAGCATTCGCTCCCTCTCAGCTTGTTCCTCTTTTCTTTTTGCCGCCGGCGACAGTCGCCAAGGTATCAGTTTCAGTCGCAGATTTTGAAATGATTCGTGTCGTCGAAATAGCCAGCAGAATGGCATTTAATGGATTTACTTAAACTTCAACTATCTCCACTAATACCAAAGTGCAATCAACGAAACTAACTGTTCACTGCTTTTAGCAATTCATTTTGCCATCTCTGACGCTTCTCTAAATTCAATTCAACTTTCACTTTCCCACCCGCAACGCCCCTCGCCCAACCCTTGCACTCCTCCTGCTGCTAAACCGTTCACGTTGATTGCTTTTTAACCAAGTTTTGCATTTCAATTTTTTAACAAAGAAAGGATGAAGAAGAAGCAGAGCATCAAGTGAAAAAAGAGCAAAAAGAGTAAAAAAAAGCATAAAGTGCAGCAGTGAAATTTATTGAAAATTCAAATATTTGCATATAACATAAAATGGCAGCAGCAGCAACAGCAGCAGCAGCAGCAGCAACTGACACACGCAGTAGAAAAGGCGGGCCAATGAAGGGCGTTTGGTAGGAGGTTAAGAAAAACTAAATGCGAAAAAAGAGTAAATTTGTTTTCTTCCTTCTATGTTTTTGTGTGTGTGTGAGTCTGTGCTGGTGCTGGTACCATAATAACAAAATTTAAATCTATTTTACCTACTTCCATCCACCATCGTCCCCTGTACCTTATTGTGCGGCAAGTGAAAGCGAAAAGAATTGAAAATTTATTGACAAACTCATCATCAGCTCCTCTCTTTAATGTAATGCAACTCTACAGTCTCTCTTCCCCCAGCCAACTCTTCTGCCAATCATCGCTTAAATGGCATTTTTGCCACCTTTTTCGCTGAGAAAATGTTATTCTTCGATCGGAAGTATATTTGCCCAAAGTCAATTGGCACTTTGGCTTGTTTGAATAATTATTTGAATTATAATAAGCTCAATTTGCATTTATCACCGGCAACATCTCTTCGCCTCACTCTTGTAATAATTTTTAACCGATCACTCTCTCCATTTATCTTTCTTGCAGGCGAAGCGTATCCAAAGCAACGACTTGGCCGCCATTAAAGTCATCAAACTCGAACCCACCGATGACATACAGATCATTCAGCAGGAAATCATTATGATGCGCGATTGTCGGCATAAAAACATAATCACATATTACGGTTCATATCTGCGACGCGACAAGTTGTGGATTTGTATGGAGTATTGTGGTGGTGGTAGTTTGCAGGATATTTACCAGGTGACAGGACCACTCTCTGAACAACAAATCGCCTATATGTGCCGTGAAACACTGAAAGGACTCGAGTACCTGCACACGATGGGTAAAATGCATCGTGACATCAAAGGCGCAAATATTCTGCTTACGGAGATGGGTGATGTGAAGTTGGCCGATTTCGGTGTGTCCGCACAGATAACCGCAACAATTAATAAGCGAAAGAGCTTTATCGGTAAGTGTGTAATTATGTTTTGTTATTCAATATAGTAAGTAGTCTTGAATGACATTATCTGAGAATTTTTACTTTACTTTTGTGAAAATAATGGAATTGATAATCGGCTTAGAAAACAGAACCAATCTTGCTTACTAAAAATATAGATAATAATTTCAAGTAAAATTTTTTCTGAAATCGCTCTTTCTTACGCTCACAAAGCTTATCTGCAATTCTCATTCAGGTTAGAAAAACCTCGTACTGTCTCAAATCACCTCGGATCATTTTTTTTTTTAATGTAAACAGGATTACTAGCCTAGAGAAAAATTGTATAGCATATTTTCTGCAAGAATAATTTTCTAATAGAAAATATACACGGTAAACGCTTGAAACCAACCTAAAAATCCTCAAAACAGGGCGAAAATTTGCAAAACTTGTAAAATTAAGCTCATAAAAACATTGGATTTTTTTGTGGAATTAGAATTTTCTATTTAAGTAAAACTAGCAAGGACATTTCATTACAAGTCCTGCTAACAAGTCGGACGTCACAAAAAAAAAATATGAAAAAAGTAGCAAAATAGAAAGAGAAAAAAAAATGCTTGTAAAATGTATCAAGGCGTGTCTAATGGCAACTGAAGGGCGACAAACAAAATGAAACCCCAGTCGGGAAGCTCCGCTTGGCAGCAGGAATGTGCACAATTTGTTGGTGAGAAAAGTGGCTATTGTTGCTATTTGCGCTTCACTACTTCATACACGGATTCTTGAAATGATGCGCAATAGATAAAAAAAAATGCTCAAAATGTCATGTGACACCCACAAACTCATCAAGCAAACTCTTCCAAGTATTTGTACCTAAATAACTGTCTCTTCCCCTCCTGCACCCACTCTAACTTAGCAAATAAGCATGCGAACGTATTCGACTTCCTCAATTGGTCACCATCTATTGTGGTTTCCTTTTTCTTTCAACTTTCTTCTTCTCGGTATGTCGGTACGCTTCTGCCAGGATTTGTTACATTCTTTTCATGATTTGCTGCCTTCCCTCCTTGCCTCCTTGCTTCTTTCGCTCTCCCATACTGTTATTGTTGTCATTACAATTTTCTTGTTTACTACTTCTGGCTTCTTTTGTTTGGCCTACACATGTACTAGAACGTGTTTCCTTGCATTGACTTACATTAGGGCGGTCAAAAATTTTATATTTTGTAAATTTTGTACACGGATAACCGGTGTAAGAGAGGAAAAAATTAGCAATAATTTTTAATATCAAAATACTACTACTGCCTACTGCCTGGCGCTTTATAAATATGTATTTACACTCTAATTAGGAAGGGAAATGGACACTTCCAAGTCCTTGCTCTAATGTTAAATATTTAGATATATAATTTAAATTTAGTTCAAAATAAATTTTTTCAAAATTGTGCAAGGAAGCATATCGAAACTCTCTCTCGTCTGCGCTATTCAATGTTAAAAAAAACAACTTTTGAACTACCCTAATGTTCGCATGCCGCTGAACTAGTTCAGTTCCTGTAGTCCTTTGTCGAATGAAAGTAACATTTTTTCTAATTGCCATTCCTCGTCTTCTGAGCTGCCTTCGTCGCCTATAAATGGGCTTAGCATGAGCATGTTTTCAAGGCTTGTTTGCAGCTCAACTGTGACTCCCTATTAGTTTCTGCTGCCATTGTGTGGGTTCCTAACACAGATTTTTAATCATTGACTTGCCTTTTTTTGTTGTTGTTTCCTTGGTATAAAATTAAAATTGCGACTTTTTCGCTTCTATGGATTTTTTATGTTTTTACTTTAGCTTTTTTAGGTAATTTTCTCCCTCATTTTCGTGTCTTTCGCTGTTGTTTTTTACTTGGTATTTCTTTTCAATACTTTTCATTTACCAAACAAAAAAAAAATGTTCCAAGGAGTGCATGTAAAATTGTTAACACTTCTTCTTCTTCTGCGGTTAGCAACATCTGTGACCCAGAAAACCTCACAACCTCTCTCTCCGACTCCTATAGCCCCATTTTAATATTCACTCCGCTTAATGGTTTTGTGGCTAAAAATTGTGCAAGTCATGTTCAGGCACAGCGGTGAGTGTGAGTGTATGTGTGTTAATAATAGATTTTATTCACATTTCCGTTCTTAATTTTAGAATTAATTATATTTTCGCAAACATTCAGAGTTTTGGTGCAAATTTATTGTTTCCATAGCTCTTTATGTCTCTACGGAATGCCTTTCTACTTTAATGCTCGTACATAAATATGTGTGAGCGCCTAAAAGTATGCTTGAAAGTAGCAATTTCGCATTTCACTCACGTCATCACAACTTGCTGAAATGAATTTCCTCCCTCCTTTGGCGAAGGTTTTTAATTTGTACTGAAATTTAGTTGCTTTCGTTTAATTGCTTTGTGTGAAAAGCCATTTCCCTATTTAACTGATGCTAAGAAAATTTTGCAATTAAAATACTAATTCTTCTCTTTTATATAATAATTAATCGCCGCTGGAGAATTTCGCTGATAATTTGTTTACATATTTATTAATTATTTATAACACTAAAAATCATTTTTTTTAAGTAAAATTTATAAGAAAAGTATGGAATGAAATTCAAATACAACATTTCTACGCAAAACAAATTTTCTCTTTGAAAAGGAGACGTATAAAATGTAGGCAATATTTTGGAAAGATTGTTAAAAGAAAACTTATCGACTTAATTTTAAATAAATAAATAATATAAGTACTTATTGAAATTACAACAAATAATATGATAATAAATAACAATCCTGGATAAGCAATTAGGAGGAAAGATTCAAGGGGCTCGGTAAACCGACACTTTAACAAATTTAATTCTTAATTCAAACGGGCAAATCAATTTCATTACCATCCCTTCACTGTTATTGCCTTTAAGTACACATAAAATTGTACGCCTCACTTTAATACGAAAACGAATACAACACCGTTATTGCTTCAATTACATTTTAATCACTTTGCAATGTGAAGAGTGGCGAAATGAAAGCTCGCAACAACAACAAAATCATACAGTCAGCACGACTGATAAAGTAGAATGTGGCATGCTGTTGATTAAATTAATTAATTTTAAAAATATAATATGTTTCAGTTCAACTGTCATGCCGTGAGAGTCGCGAATGTGGCAAGGGGCGGGGCGTATGTGCTTGCAAGGACATGTGCACAGCTGGAACGTAAAAGTGTAAGCCAAATGTTGATGTGAGATGGTTTATTTGTATTTGCTTCTACGTGTATGTATGTATCTGTGTGCACCCAACTCAGCACAAAGTTCGGCAAATTCGTTCGATTATTTCGAAATTGTGTTGCAACACTGTCAACGCCACCGCTTTCAACGATTCTGGCTTTATATGCCCTTAAGTAGCAGTCTCTGCAATTTTCTATTTTTGTTGTTGTTGTTATTTTTTGCTTTCTTTTGTTATCTGACTCTCCGCTAATCCGTTTTCTCCCACCCACTCCTACTCTTCGCCAATCTTACGACGCGCCTTGACACCATACAACTTTATGCGCTCCATTAAAATGTCAATCAGCCCTCAGCGGACATTGGACACCGCTCAGAAAAACGCTAAAAGTATAAATAATAATAATACCAAAAAGCAAACTAACAAATAAATTATAATGGCCAACCATTGGAATTGAAGCGCACGGCTGCAGATGATTGTTGAAGCCCCAAAGCGAGCGGCGATGCGGGTCACTAGAAAATGTCTCTTACACTGTGTGTGTGTGTGTGTGTATATAAGCGCATTTCATTTAATTATCGCCTGTTATTCCTTCACTGTCATTGAATTGTGGATTTCTCATTATTTTCGCATGCCACTCATGAAATAAATTCGAAATTGTTGAATTAAACCAGCAACAACAACAAGAGCAATACAAAAGCATCGTCAATTGCAGTGTGTCACAAAACAACGGTAACAGCTGGTCGCAGTTGTGGCGAGTACGCTAATGGGGGAGTACAAAAATTGGAGAGTTGTGAATAGAGAGTGTCGAGGAGCCACAGCAAGTATAGCATATAATGAGTTCAGCATCTATTTAATACTTTCCACCACATTCCAGCCGAATTATCACAGCCAATGTTGAATGTTGTTGCTAATGTTGTTAGCTATTAGTCCATATTTATTGTAACATTGTTGATGATGACAAAAGTAGACCGTTATTTGGTTTCGAAAAGAAATCTGTTTATTTTATTTGATTAAATGCGACATGCCGAAAATCCCCGCGCGCCTAAAACTACGCAACAAATTTAGTCGAGCGTTTAAAATTGCCCTCGGTCGCATAAACAACAGCTGGGGTAGCGAAAGTAACTGTAAAATAATGACAATTGAATAATTCAGCGACGAAGGTTCTTCCGAAATTCGGAATAAACGGAAAATTTGGAAAAAATCTCTCTCTTGTCTGGCACTTTGATGACTACCTATGAATGTCTCGTAGTTTCTCATGCACCGCGACAAGCAACATTAAAGGAAACGAAAACCTTACTTTGTCTTACAGTTTGTTATTGTCTCAAATAGTTTTGTTTAGAGTGGAAATAAACAAGTAAAATTGCAAATTCAAATCAAATGAAAAATACTCAATTTCCTTACACAAACGACTATTGCGGGGGAGGAGGTATGCCACAAAATGGCACTGTAAACACCTACAAATGCTTGAAACAACAACAACATAACACAATTGCACAATTTCAATAAAAATAAAAAATAAGCGCAGACAAGCGAAGGCGACCAAGCAGAAGGCAGTAAAATCAAAACTCTGGAAAATTTGCAGGCAAATAAGTGAAATAAACACGAGAAATATTTACGAGACAGCCAACAACATAAAAGATATTGGAAAATAAAACAAAAGCAATGCTAGAATTATGCGAAATTTATAGGGGATAGATTAGATTAGAAATGTAATGAAAAAGAATTCCAACGGAGCGTAAAAGAGAAATGCTAAGCTGTAGGAAGATACGAGCGTGAGGAATTCATACAAATAACCATCGTGAAGCACGTTATCTGTGTAATTCAAGCAAGGAAAAGTGTTAGGCAGGTAGCTATAGAAAAAATAGGAAAACTCCGCCGCCCATTTGGCATACGAGAATTTTCATAAATATTTCTTTAGGTGTAAATATTTTGGCAACAGATGTAGGGAAATCCCTTGAATATGCCAAGCACACAGATTCCGTACTATTTTTTTTTTTGCTTCCTTGTTTTTTTTCTTTTTTGAACATGTATGTGTACATACACATCTGTGTACACATAAACATATATGAAACTTTTCCCATATCTATGTATAGATATCTGCGCGTGCCTGACTAATGATAAGTGTGTTGTGCACGCATGGTTGATTATCACACAAAAACAAGGAAATACAAGCAGGAACAAAAACATGAATAATTGATTTAAACATTTTAAATTGTAAACAGTCTGCTCGTGCTTGTCAATGTTTACAGGGTAAAGCGCCTAAAAGTATGCGCGCACACACACTTGCCTTCAATTTGTTGTGGGAAGTGGAAAGTCTACGCGAAAAAAACTTAAATTTGGGTCAATAAAAATTAGCATAGCCCTCCCTTGTGTGTGTGCCTGTGCATGTGCATGTACAACACGTGTCGGTGACCGCAACGTGCTGCGGCATCGCTGAAATTAAGTCTGCTTGCTTGGGTAAAAACCCCAAATAAATAAATCAATGTGAAAATAAACTAAATACAAATTGAGCGGTTAACGCTGTTATCTCTCTCTCGCTCTCTCTATCTCTCTTTCTTATTCTCTCTTTCTGCCTCTTCATTAATAAGCAATTTGTAAACATTTAATTTTGCAATTCTGCGCGCTTGGCCCATGTTGGTTTGGTGGGAAATTTATCAATTATTTATTTATTTGTTTATTTGTGGTGTAATTTGACATTCCTAATTAATTTGGCGGAAACAATTTAATTTGGAAATTCACTCATTTAATTTCACTTAGTTCATCGGACTTAAAAAAAATTTAATTAAAAAAAAACACAAAAAAATATAATTTTAATTTAAGGTCTCTTCCAAATATAATGAAGCAAGTAATTAATTTTTGCTGTTTATGTGTAAAAAAATTTATTTCTTCTTTATTTTTTGAAAAGAAAATTCACTAAAAACTATAGAAATCCAATAATTAAATCTATAATATTGCAATAATTGTGTTAGTTTTAACGGTAATCAAATTTTTTTATTATATAAAATAAGAAAATATTCAAAATATATGAACGAGTTTGGCATTTACAATTGATTTTTAATAATTTTTTGCGGTAAGTTTGTGAAATATTTATTCTTTTGGCCAATTCTTCACAATTAACCGCAATATGTCGCCATATAGGCCCTTCCACCTCTTCTTTGTTATTTAATAAAACTATCTGCAACATTTTCTGAACTTCAAAGGATCCCTCATTTATTTGAATATTCAGCATAAGTCGCACATCATTCTGCTTTCAAACTTTAATATTCTTTCAGTAATTGCAGAGCGAACTTTTTCTGTCGCTCGTCGTTTGTAGCAGCATTTGCAAGTTTCAGTGTTTGAGAACTCAATTTAGATGCGCTGAAACTTCGAAAACTACAGCCTCCCTTACTTTATAAAACTTCTAACCGTTAACCAAAACAGAAAACCAATTTAAACCCTCTGCCATACGCACCTACCTACATACATGCAAATGTCATATGTCTTTTGTCAGCCAACACCGATTTGTCATATTTGCAACAACATTTGTGACAGCGAATGTCAAAATTCTATATTTGAAATGATGTGTAACGGTATGTGCATATAAATATAACACAACCACGCAAGCCTCAGTGTGCCGCCGCCCCCCATCAGCCTCCTGTTAGCCAATTCCAAATTGAACATAACTAAATAACTAAACGCTGTGTAAGCTACATACAATGTATGTATGTATGTATGTATGTATGTGTATTTGTATGTTGTCATGAAAGAGGATGTGCGCTGGCCTGTACAACAACACCACAACATATCGAGGCTTAATGCAACCGCGAGCACATCAATTCTGGTTGAATGTCAGCTGACAAGCTCGCGTTCCTCACCCCCGCCGTCAACCAAAGCTCAGCTCAGCTCCCACCAACGCCAAACATCGCGCAAAGGAAGAAAACGCAATGAATGACTGTCTCTTGACGTGAACGTGTGTCTGCCTACCTGTCCTTAACTCTTAGCTCTTTTATATGTGTGTGCCTCTACCTTGAAGTCGAAGGTACTAGTTGTGAACTGCTTTGAAATTAGTATTTCATGGAAGCACAACTTGTGCGCTAATTGACTTTCTCCCATACACAAGAAGTGGCAACCAACGTTATCGTATGAAATGGTAAGTGTCAGAATTCGATCAGAATTAAACTGTTCTGATACTAGTTGAAAATCGTGAAATCTTCCTAGTTCAGTTGTAAATAAAAAAAAATCTATTTTAATGAAAAAATTAAATGAAGAAGAACATCTAATAGTTTCTGCATAATTTCTTCAGAATAATTTAAAAGAAAAATTTTTTTTTGTGGAAATTTTTAGATGTGACAATTTTGTTCTTTTCCGGACTAGTCAGACAATTATATGTATTTTTCTTAAAACTCTAGTTTTCCCACTGAAGGACATTCATTTAATTGTGTTGGTTAAAGTGTGTGTGTGTGCGCCTGCCTGCGTTATGAATAAACATATAAAATAAATAAATTCATTCAAAATAATAAAATGTTTCTATCTCTCGGCTCTTGAATGGGCGTTGTCTTCAAATAAACGCACTCTGTCTCTTGTCATTAAATCACTCTTTGCCTTTTTGAAGTATCATTAGGCTAATTTTACGTGGGATAAACACTGGAGGCGGTACGAGTAGGAACGAGGTAAATACTATGAATTTGTAATGGTACATATTAGTCAAAGCTTAAAAATTTTGAAATAAGTTTTGGATTGCTCCTTTTCTGTGGGTTACAATGGGAAAATCGCATAAACGGCAGGAAATTCAAAGAAGACGTATTACTCACATACATATTTTTGCCTGTATAAATAAGTAGTTGCTCTTGTTATCATAAACATCAGACGTTAACTGAGTTTATGCGACTTGTGAGGCCTCCGCTTGGAAGTCGTGAGGCTATAGGCAGCGATGCTTTAAAACATAAAACTAAATTTAAGGAGGAAATTTAATGCTCCTGAAATGAAACACAGATGTGTATGTATATACCTCTTCATTGTACGTACGCTGACATGTAGTTATTGTAGGATTATGTTTAAGCAAATACTGATTTGCATAGAAAATGTGGCAATATACCAAAATTTCATGCTGTTTCTGCTAATTTTGTTGATGAAAATGATTGATAAATCCGTTATGCATGAAGTGATGAATAGTAAAGAATTTAACTTTTATTGTTCCGTGGAAAAAGGTTCCGATGCTCAACTATATGAAATTTCCTCCAATTGAAGAAGTCTCTTACACTTATCACCTTGCAATGGACTGAGTAAAAGATTTAATCCACCACAGGGAGGCTGCAATAGTGAATTGGAAACTACCTGGCTGGTAATCTCCCTTTAGGTGTCATCGGCGAATTGACTGCCATAGAACAAGGGCTTAATAAGAATAATCGATTATGCCATTCTTTCTACCTTAGAGCATTCGAGTTTTAATTCGTTGGACTTTCTTGTGACGATGCTTGTCTATATACTGCTCATAAATGGACTATGGTTTTGGAATATACCAAAAGTCTAACTGGATCTTTGGTAATACACAGTTTGTCATGCTATTGTGCCTTCATGACACAGCACTGTGCACACTCACATTCACATCCACACCTGTGGAGCCACATCACTCATATGCAGTGTCTCATACTGTCTTCGGTCTTTTGCCATGCACAACTTTGCACCTTTTTAGCAAACAACAAATGTTTGTTTGGTGTTAATGATGTGGGCGGTTAGTCAGTTGTTGTTGTACTTGTTGTAGTTGTTGTTTCATGCCTTTTCTACCTCATTTTTGTACATAAAATGCCAGAGTTTGAAAGCTCCACACCTCGTTTGCTCTGCTGTGTCGTTGATGACTTTGATTTCCATGATGTGTCTTTGTTGCTGACTTGTTAATGATACTAAACGGCAGTGTACCTTCACACGGCTATGTACATACATGAATACCTGGAAATATGCTAAGTATCTTTGCTGCACGCTAACAAAGCAGTTTACCTACCAGGAAATTCAAATGAACTCGACAAGGACAACAAGCGGCAGTGGAGGAGCAGGGATTGCTGGTAAAGAGCGGAAGGAGCGAAGAGTGCGCTTTAGTGGAACAGTAACCTTTCAACTCTTCGCTTTGGTCGCATGTTAAAGTGCAGAGCTTTCTGTTGCAACAACTCCACAATCAACTGTTTCTTGTCGTTTTTTTTTCGTTTTTTTCTTCGTCTTCCTCTTCCTTTTCTTTTCCCCCTCGGTACTGCGCTGCGTATACGTAACATTGATTGTAGCTGCTGTCGTGAGTACAATAACATTTTGCTTGCTGACACACCGGGCTACTGCTGCTGCTGCTACAAGTTTGAAGTGATTGTCATGGCGTTGCTTCAACGTACATAAAATGCTATCAGCATTCTTATCAGCAGCTCTCCGAGGGTTGCCAGCTTTTTTATTTTACATTTCCTCCTTCCCCTGGGCGTTGTTGTTGGTTTGTTTGTTTGTCCATTGCCAGCGAAGCTTGGTAAAGTGCATTAACAGTAAATATATGCAGACCACACGCCGCGAACATAAGTGGCCGTGGACGTGTAGAAAATTTTTCATTTTGTTGCTTAAACAACAAACAATAAAATGACGCAGAGCAGGAGTAGTAAAAACACTCTACTGAATTTTCCGCTAGCAAGAAGTTTTCTATCCAATGAGAATTACTATTTTTTGAAGCTTTTTAATATACTCGAGTCTTCAAATTATTTATCTTATTTTTTTCTGATATCCGCGTTCATCCCACCCTGAGTTCAACAGGATTCATACATCGCAATCTCCAGCTTGGCCTCATATATGTCACGTACCTGATTTTGATGAAGCCTTCGTCCACTTGATCTGTCTTTTTTCCATAAAACAGTGCACACCTTATAAACTCCATTTTCCTGAGTTTCCTAAGCATTTCCCCCCACATTTTTATCCGAATTGAGTGCAATAATGTGAACACCAGCTTTTTCATTTGTATATCAATGCACACATACACATATTTATATCCTCCCACATATGTATATGAGCAAATATGGCTTCTGCTAGCAACCTCATTAACCCATTCAGCGTAATGTTGCCAACATTACAAATCACACACACTCACACACGAAAGCAACTCCACCTGATATTACCTCATTTACATTCAAAGCTTAAGGCTAAACGTTTATTTATTTAACCTCTGGTTGCTCCATTTTAATATGTAAGCTTTTAAAAACTTGTGAACTATGCACATACAGATATACTTCTTCCATATATGCTCATCCGCATACTAGTCGTGTCCTCGCGCCACACACAAACGCTCACACACACTGACACACCGATTTTAAAGCGTAATATTTTCCATTTAACATTTAACATTTTTATTTAATGAAAGTGGAGTATCCAACCAACCAACCAACCAACCAACCAAATCAGCGGCTGAACTCCGGCTGTAGTTGATAGTCTCTAAGTGGCGCTTAAAGTTAACGCCAAAAAACGCGTCTAAGCGGATTTTTCGGATGTTGACTCGTCGCCATTACTGCCAACTTTACTTCTGCCAATAACGCACAGTGTCGCGACTAGTGACAAAAATGCCAAAATGAAAAGTTATAATTGTACAAATCTAGGTATGCGGCTGCATTGTAAATACTTCAGTTAAGAGAATTTCAAAATTTCGATTAAATATATTTATTAGTATAGAAGTTATGAACTCTCAAAATAGACTGTTCCAGCAATACAAAAAATACTCTGAAAATTTACAGCTTTTTCCTTGATTTTGGTGTCAAATATGGAATACATTACAACAAATAAGATCGCCAATCTGGCAACACCAAAATTCCCATGATCAATCGTTTCAGTGAGAACCCCCGTGCAAATTCACGATTTCAATTTTCAACATTTGGTTGGGCGCCCATAGCTGTAGGCAAGCGAATGCCTTTTTTTCTGCTTAAAAATTTCGAAGAAACTTTCGAAAAATCACTCAATACTTCGAATGAGAGGAATGAATGAGAATGAGCTATGTTTTGTAAGTGTAACATTAGTTTTTGTTTTTGTTTCATATTATATGGGGATTCATATGAACTGAGTACAGGCAGAGGCAAAGGTAGGATGAATACGATGCTTCTTCAACAACAAAAAGTGTATTTACCACATTTTCTCAAATATTTTTATATGCGGTGGGCGTGTTGGAAGCCCGACCTTCACAAAAATTTCATATTTTTACTTTTCGAGATAACATAAAGCCACAAACTACTAGCGTAGAGGGCGTGACATTCACAAATTTTCACCACATTTCGGATATTCTCTCTGGTGAGTAATAGCAAAATTGAGCCACATTATTTTTTGTCAATCGTTACTATGGGTTCGCGACACTGTGCGATGCATGCATGCGTGTGATTTAAGCTCTGAACCGCATTTGTGCAAGTCCCGCCGCCTTTTGGCTTCTTTTGTATTCTACAAGCGCAGCGAGTTCATAGTGAGAGCCCTTTCGCATTCAGCATTCAACAATCAGTTTCAAATCCATTCATTTATTTCTGCTATTTCAACGCATTTTCTATGCTTCTTCTTCTTCTTCTTCTTCTTTGTGTTTGTTGTTTTCTTTTCCATATATTCCTTCTATTCATGCTTGTCTATTTTAAGTGCCTTTATTGACATGTCATCTTAGTTCAAAGAACTTGCCTCATCTCAGATTTTATTCACCCTCCTTTCTCTTGGTTTTGCTTTTTATATATTGCCCTTCGTTTGCTTTTTGCTTTATTCTTTCTACGAGTATTCATTTGAAAATAGTTGCATCATTCAGCTGCATTTCGGATTGCGGTTCAACTACTGACTGCGGCCGGTTGTAGTGGGCGGTGGCTTAAGGGTTCAGTGATATTTCAAGTGATAGTTTTTGGTGGCGGATTTACTTGACGAGCCCCTTCAAACCCCTCGCTTTATTATTTAGATGAATTCTTAAGCTTCTTCTGTTGATAGTGAGTGAGTGATCCGGAACCGCAGTGCGTCATAAACCGAGGATATTTCATTCATTCATTCGCTCATCCGAGCATTCAGGCATTCACTTGGCTTTATGTGCCAAATAACCGACACACTGGTACACAGACTTTGCGGTCTTTCGGTGCTACACACCGTATGAGTGACGTGAGGCAACTGAAGCCCATTCAACACATGCCTGCATGGCAAATTAAATGAATGCGTTTTGATTTGGTATTTATTTTTTACTTTTATTAAAGCTTTTAAGCTTAAATGTTGCACAAATGTTTGAAAATTCCGTAAACAGATTTAAACTGTTTTTGATCGAGTTGAAAGTAAAAATTATTTGTTTATGTTTTAAAAGTCCTTAGCAAAATAAGCGTTTGCGTTCGTATGATTCTCCTTATTTCATAATTTTATTTTCTCTTTCAAAAATATTCATGATTGAAAATCTTATTTCATAGCATACCCTAAGGCTTCTGCTACATTTTTACTACTTTGTGATCCATTTAATGGCACTAATTTACCTACTAAATTTTCAATGCATTTTCAGATTTCCACTGTGTCAATTTAAACAACAACAACAATAATTTAATTGAATTAAATAATGTTTTTCCATATTCTCTTTATGCTTGCAAATGTCCAGCTGCTATGGAATATGCTGCCAATTAAATGTAGTATAAATTGTGGAGCAATAATACATTCAAACGCATGTCGCACGAGACACGCCTTCTGTGTGTTGTGCAGCTTGTATAGGAGTTTGTGTGTGTATGCGTGTTCATGTGCGACTGACACAATTTCACTGCAAATTTAAGACCAAATAAAATTATTTCGGTATTTCATTTGGGGCATTTCGGTTTTAGGAATATAATTTGAAAAGGTCACTTCGAAATTTTGACTAAGAAATTTAATTAAGCCACATTTTTGGTTACGATGCAATTTTTGAATGCCAGAATTTGATTTCGGTTATATTTTAGGATAATCTTTTCGACAAAAATAAACAACTAAGCAAAGTTTCTTAATACTAATACTGAAATAATCGGCAGTTATTTTCCTTAAAGTAATCTCAAAGACCCAAAATCGCTTCAACGGTTACAAGGCGCCAAGTATATACACTCGTATATATAAAAACCTCATAACTTTATTGCTGCAAATTTGTATAAAAAATATTTTAATCACTAAACTTCGCAAAAAAGGTTTTCACGTCCACTTCATATCCATCCATATCAAAATTTTCGAAAATTCGCAAATTCACATATCAAATGGGCTCGCACATCACTCATACGCCATGTACGCCCAGAGTGCCATAACTCCTGTCGTTGCCAGTGAAATGCACATAGCATTTACATGCATATGTATATAACTGTTGCTTAGTGCCTGTGTTGGCTGTTGGCCTCTGGTGCTCTAATTTATGCAGCCATACTAATTGCAAGTTTGCTCAAAATTGTTACCGACAGAAAATTTATTAAATCAACTTGTATTAAAATGTTGTAAATAAGCCACAGCCACATTGGCAATGTCGGTTAAGACGGCATATACATATATATGTACACATTTATCGTATACACAACCTGCAGAGCAAATCTAAGTTAGTGGGTACAAATTCAGGTTCGAATCTCGCTACAGGCAAATAACACTCATAAAAGAACTAGTATTTAACTAGTATGAGTAAGCCTGAACGGGCAATTGAGATTTGTTGTTGATTTGAGAGCCGTGTTAAAAAAAACCAGCCGCGAACATGGGCAAATGGTGTAAGGTGAACTAGCCAGTGAACTAGTATTTTTTCCTGCAGGGTATCGATGCTCGTACTATGTATATGTGCGTCATCTAAGTGAGTGTAACGGGATAGTGTGAAGTGAAAAGTTCAACTCAATTAAATGACAGTTATTTTTGCTGTTGAATTATTATTTGTAAACAAAAATCTTAAAATGCAAATTTTATCTAACTGTAAATTGCATACGATGATTTAAATAAAACTTTTATATGAAATCTCTCTCTCACTTTCTCTGTCTCTCTCCCTCTCTTTGCAGGTACACCGTACTGGATGGCGCCGGAGGTGGCCGCCGTGGAGCGCAAAGGGGGCTACAATCAATTATGTGATATATGGGCGGTTGGCATAACGGCAATTGGTAAGATCACACATGAAAATATCCATACATATATATGTCTGTATGTGTATAAACTGTCATCATTACAAAATGGCACGTTCAATATAAATTATCCAACAACACAATAACAACAATAATAAAAAATGACAAATAACCTAATATATTTAAGTGTCCTTCGTTGTTGTTGTTGTTGTTGTTGTTTCAGTCATAAATAATTTCGCAGCTCAACCGAGTCTAAGCATTCGCCAATTGATTATTACTCTAGTATGTGTTGCTTATTGTTATTGCTGTTATTGGTGTTGTTGTTGTTGTTGTTGTTGATGATGATAATTTCCGTTATTTGGGGCGAGTGTTGATACCTAAGTTATTGTACTTTTTATGGGGTCAATCGCCGCAGAATTTGATTAAATCCACAAATCCACACACACACACACACACAAACACAACGCAGAGTGCTGAGCGCGTCCTGTTTCTTAAGCATTCTCATTACGTGTGTTCGTATGAGTGTGTGCTAGTTATGCGTGCTCACGCATACAAACGGCAGCTCGCGTTTCTCGGCCTTAATGGCCAAACATTAATTTCATTACACGTCCGCTGTGGCTCTTCAGCGCCTTCGAAGGCTCTCGAACAATCAATTCAACTTAATTTTTATGGTCTTTGAGGTTGGCCCTTGTCACTGTCAATACAATTTGTTGCTTATGGAAATTTCACCGAATATTCAAGTGCTAATTCACTCTTCAGTACAGGCATATCGGCATTTCTAATTTTTTTTCTCTTAATAACAGCAAACAACCCGCCATAATGTCTTGGCTCTAGTGCGAGGCATTTTTTTTTTTGTTAAATTTATTTTAATTCTTTAATCTTTCCTTTTTACAACTTTTAATGCAGATTTTTTCATTATTATTTTTCAACCATTTTCCCAGAGCTCGCCGAACTGCAGCCGCCAATGTTCGATTTACATCCGATGCGTGCGTTGTTTCTGATGTCGAAAAGTGGTTTCAAACCGCCCACATTGAGCAACAAGGAGAAATGGAGTCCCACATTTCATAATTTCGTCAAGACGGCATTAACGAAGAATCCCAAGAAACGTCCCACCGCTGAGTGTCTGCTAAAGCATCCGTTCGTGCAGGGTGAGATGTCGGTGCGTGTGGCAAAGGAGTTGCTGCAGAAATTCTTAAGTCCAAATCAACAATTCTACTACTACTTAGATGGGGAGGAGGAGGTGAGTGTGTCATAAATTTGCTATTGCAGGAGTTCAAAAAAAGAAAAATTAAATGTTTCCGAACGATGTTGGATGTTGTGTAGATCTCCATTTGTAAGACTCCACAGAGAAATGTATCTGAGAAAAAAAGGAAAAAACGAAGAGAGGAGTGTTTTGTAGAAGTTGAGGAGTAAAGTGAAGAGAGGTTGAAGAGACGAGGAGAAAAAACAAAGAATGAAAAGGAAAGTAGAAAAAGAGAGGAATGCCGTGAACTCACGGTCGGAAAGTTGAATTCTGAATAGGTGAGGTGATGTGAGATTATATAAATAAAATAATATGTATTGAGATAAGGCATGCAACCAAATAAAATGAGTCTGTATAAGCAAATGTTATATAAACTTGAGATTCCTAATCCTTTCAATGGCTTTAAACCTTTACATATGGTGTAAGTCTGCGACGAACATATGAAACCCTCAGTAGGCACAAATAATGACAGATTTTTCAAAAACACAAACATATGTAGCTGTGTTTGTACGTTAAGAAGATAAGTTGCATACTTTTTTGGGCGCGGGCAATGCTATCAATTTTCTCTTTATACAAAGTGTTTAGATATTTAACCGCGTTAATTGGTCACCAACGTCGCACTCAATTACAGTTACAAAATTATCTACGCTTTTTTTCTGGCTCAAAAATGTATTGTTTGTTCAGTAGCACTTTTCTTTCACTTCCTCGCGTAGGTGGTGTCTAGGTATGCATGCATATTTCGCGTACTTGTGCACGCACTGACACTATATATATATACATATGTATGTAGATTTGAAAATCGCGTAGTCCTAAATGTGCTTCATTCGAAATAGAAATTTCCAAAAACCAACACTCGGACCATAAGCTTTTGCGGTAGCGGCGGCACTAGCGATGCTTTTGGTGGCTTAATATTATTATTTTTAAGCTGTCGCTTTGGCAAATTCAAATTTGTGCCACAAAATTTTGGTTGAAATTGAAGTGTGCGCTCCGCTGAATCCAGCAATTTTCCGCGCTGAAAATGTGCATTGGTTGGTGAATTTTATTGAAAATAGTTTTTTTTTCCTTTTTCAAAGCTCTTTAGGCAACTAGCGATACAGAATATAACATTTCATTGCTAACTAACATATTTTATTTACGTCGATGCTTGTCTGGCAGTTTTATTTGACCAGCGCAATTTTTGGGGATTTTCGAAAATTTTATCAATTTTTGCTCGCCATAAATCTATTTCGTACATAAAATGTATGTACTATGATTTTATAAAATTTCCTCTGCCGCTTTAAACTTGTTTTGGACACACTCTATTTCACATGCACACACGCACGCGCATCCTCACAACGTCGCATCGGCTTGGTCGGCCATTCTGGCTTTTTTTTTTTTTTATTGTTGCTGTTGTTGTGCCTGCCTTTATCAATTCGAATATTTTATTGTTATTTACACATTTCCTTCATTAGGTGTATCGGAGCAGCAGCTTTTATCGATTGATTGATTGATTGCCAGAAAATACTATCCAATTTAGAAATGAAAGCTCCTTCTTTCGTTAGTAGGCGTACCTCTGAGGTGGACATAAGCATAATAGTTGAGTGTATTGAAACATTTTATTATACTGAAGAGAAGATATAAGTAATGTGCATATATTCAAGTTTTTATTTTTTTATTTTTGAACATTGAATTAGGGGGTGGGAAACTCATTAGCCACAACGAAATTGTGAGTCTATTTAATTTCCATTTTTTTCATCAAAATTATTTGCGTAAAATGTAAAGTAGAGATGTGCTACTTTATTAATGAAAGAATTTATTTATTATTATTTATTAATATTAATAAAATAAGTAAAAAAAATATGGTAGAGAAAATATAAATTGCAAAATCTGCTATCGTTAAACATTTTTTTTATCAGTAAAATGGATAAAAGAAATATAAAAAGTGAGTATCCTCTGCTTGGAAAATAAATTTAAATCAAAATATAAAAGGAATAACAGTTTATGATAATTCAGATAATTTAAATATAATCTATATAAACTGAAAGTCATAAGCTGAATTAAATATCAAAAATTAAGTTTTTTCCAAACCAAATACAATTTTGTTGTTTAAGAAGAATAAAACAAAATTTTTATGAATTAAAATAAATTTAATTGAAATTGAAATGATGAAAACTATAACTTTCTGTAATATTTAATTTTTTTTTTATCTTTTCCCCTTTGCATTTTATCCAACTCTACACTCTAATGGCAACGACATTAAAAAAACAACTATCAAAAATCACCAATGCCAAAAAAAGACTGTCGCCAGCGTACCACAAAGAATAGCAAGTAAAATGACATCGAGACCAAATGGTATTTCACCGCAAAATCACACTTTGAAAACAGGTGAGTGTCAAACAGGTAGCCCATGTAAATAAAGATTATATGTACATATGCATGTATGTGCAATTACATGAAAGTACATACTCGAATACGGTAGGGCCCGTTTCTCCATTTCGTTTTGAAAACTACAAAGTCTTCTAAAGCACTTTTCGTTTTATTACTTTCGCTTTTACTTTGAATGAACTACTTTTACTTTACTTCTTTGATATATATATATATATATATGTATATGTATATTTGTAATTTTTATATATATTTTTATTTTTTATTTTTAGTAGTTCGAAAAGAAAGTGCTTTGCCTTTTCGTTTCACATAAGAGTACTAAAAAAAATAATTTTTCATTCCAGACATGATGACGAACTCACAGTGGAATGATCGTTCATCTAGTCCCGAAACTTTGCCCAGCGACATGTACGTATACAATTTCAACTAATGCCATATAAGATATATTTGAAAATATATATTTACATATAAATATTTATCAAACACTTGTATTTCAATTTGCAAAACCAAAAGAAGTGCTTTTCACTCTCACTCTATCTCTGTGCTACACTTCCGCCCGTGTTTAAGTGTTTGTAATGTGAATTGAAGGGAAAAAACGCCTGAAAGCATACTTCAATTTCCTGTTTGTCTAAATAATTGCTTTATACGTCGCACACGCTGAATGTAACAATAACAAAAAAAAAAAACCAAAACATAACAGCATAACAACACTGTGCTAGCAAAAAAATTCATGTTTTACTCTGTCTTTTGAGCTTTTGTTGTCTTTATGCATTATATCCAGCGCTTAAACATGTTCTCTTGAGTATCTCATAGTTGATAGACATATACGCATTAACAAGCTTACATACATAAATACATACACACAGTTTTAGGCACATAATACATATGAAGAGCAAAAACAACATTGCAGCCATAAAAAAAAGCATACACTCACACACGTTATTGAATATTCATCACGCCTACATACATACATACGTGTATATGTATACATATACATATACAAAAAGCAATCATTGATATTTAATGGAGACATTTATAATTCATGCTTTGCAAACCAATCAATTAAATTTTGCCCTTGAAAAGTCATGAATCTTTCATTTCTTTCCATGTTTACATTAAAACTGTTGAAAATATTTAATAAATTTAAGCTTACAACATTTCTTCAATTTCAATTTTTTTTGAATTTTTCATAATTTTTTTTTAAAATTATATACATTCACATCAAATAATTTTCATTCATCAATTTTATACTCTTTTATTTTTCACTCTCATACTTTTCGATTTCTGCCAATTTTTACATTCTCAATCAATTTTAATTTAATTATTATTTACTTGTAATTATAATTATGTTTTTGTACATATAAATATTTATATATATTTAATTTGTTCTCTCAAAAATTTTTTCGTCTCTCTTTCATTTTGTAGTCCCTTAGCCAACGTCACAGCGCGTCGTCAAAAACTTACCGGTACTTTGATAATGAACATGTCCTTAAGGTTGGCTCACACAAACACTGAAAAAGTACACGCACACATACGCACAAGTACAGAGTGTTATACGTAGCTACTACATACTATGTTGCAAAGCAATTTTTTCCCAAAAAAAATATTTTTCGCTTTTTGTTTGTTTGTGATTTCATTGCGCTTGCTGCTAATTTTTCCGCATGGGTTTTTTCAAACTTCGAGTTTTTAATTTTGTGCTGCCCCTTTCGCATATAATTTGTTTCCGGTCTATTGAGGGCGCATTGAAATATTGATGGAAAACATGAAAAAAAGTGCAAAAACGCCTATAAATATGCAATAGAAAATATGTCTGCGCTGTAAGTGAAATGTGCCGCCTGCTGCTTTGCCACTTTGCAGCACAAAAGTGTAATTTATAAAAATTTTACCTCGCCTCTATCTCGCTATTCGGCTTGTCGGCGCGGCCGTGGTTAAGTTTCCGTTTCGCAAATTGCTTGTTGCTGCAGGCCAACCTTTGCTACGTGTATGTATGTGTGTTTGTATACAAAACTCTCGAGCGTGTAAATATGTGTGCAATGTGTACGGATACGAATTTATTTATAGATAAAAAAAATAATACTGCGATTTTTGCGCATTGCTTATTTTCAAATTATATTTTTCGCATTCGCTTTTTGAACTTTTTTCCAGTTTTTTTATTTTTTTTTTTATTTTTCTACTTTAAATTCTGGCATCCTGTTATTGCATGTTAAGTTCTAATGTGCGCGGCGCCCTCTTTCGCACCCTCGCTCTACGCCAACCGCCTCTCCCACAAAGTTGGCAACGCGCTAAATGAAAATGAAGGAAAAGTTTTCACTTTATGTAATTTGCTAATTCACTTTGCTTATTTTCCTCGTTTATCTCATATAGATTTAGTTTATTTACTTTTCTTTCTTTATTTTTGAAAATTTATGAAAATGTTTAAATGCACGATTTGTGGTGGAAAAAATAGAGAGAAAATTCTTTTCATGAAAAAATACCATTTTTGTTGCTGTAAAATTTTGCAATATGCTGTTCTAATATTACATAAACAGTGGTGAATTTGTTTTCATTGATTTATTTTATATCAAATAAAGACTTTTGTTGGAAAAAATAGAAAAAAAATCAGAGAAAAAACTATTTCATGACAAAATTAATGGAAAAATAATTCAAATGTAATCAATTTCCATATTTCGTTATATAATAGCAGCTTTTATTTAAAATAATGCCGTGGATATTATTTGATCATGATTTATTTATGAAAAGTACACAAATTCGTCCTAAAAAATTGGTTATTTAAATAAATTGAAAATTATCGTCTTTAATCAATTTATTTGCTCATTTATTTGAAAAAGTCTAGGCTTCCCACACTAAAATGTCAGGCTTGAAAACACACACACACACACTCACACATAAAACAAACACGTGTGCCTCTATTCTATTTTATATTCTTATTCTTTTTTTTTTTTTTTTTTTTGGAAGAGGGCAGACGCCAATAAACAAATCACCCAACTGTGCAGACAGACACTTTTCAGACTTTTTTAAGAGACACAGCTTGTTTTTTTACTACAATAAAAATAATTCGCTCTTAACATGTGTCCCTAATAATAAATTATTATTTTATATAATTTTTAGATTGAAAAGAAAGCTTCTTTTACTTATTTTAAATTAATTTTTTTATTTAAATCAATATAAAATTTTTATTTCCGAGATCTTAACCTTAACAGAGGTATTTATGAGAAAGCAAATTCACTCCTTTACATCTAATCAATAAAAATATAAGAAAAAAATTTCATTTAAGAAAGTAGCGGCATTTAAGGTGTTTGTTTGTGCAACTTTTGATTATTTTTCTGCTGATTGCTGACATCACATGCGCAATATACATAAAAGCATAAACACACAGAGAGGCACTCAAATTGTCAGCAGCTGTCAATAATTTGGCAATAACGACGTTGATATACACACACATATATACATTGTGCTGCTGCATTGTGGTTATCTATGCTTAAATGCAAAAGTAAGATTTGTTTTTCAATTTTTTTTTTTTTGTATTTTTTTTTTTTGGTATTGAAATTCTGGTTTATTAGAATGAACACAAAATTTGATTTGATTCTGCCATTGTTGTTGTCGCAGTCTTGTCTCGCCACGCATTATTTTGTGCACAGCGTGTGTCCAATTCGATTTTTAAATTTTAGCTGTGTTAATAAAAAAATTCTTGAATTGCATAAATAGTCGAGGTCGTTTTGACCGTGCACATTCACACACACACACACCCGACACTTGAGTGATTTTGTGCTGCAATTTTTCCAAACAGATTTTTGATGAGAACATTTTCACCCTATTTTTTATTGCAAGTAATTTTCAAAATTTAATTTTTTTGAATGCTGTTTTTTATTTATTTATTTATTTTAATTTATTTATTTATTTTCTATTGAATTTTTACATGCACTTCATCATGTAAAGTGCATATAAACGAAAATGACATAGAATATGAGTAAGGAATATTTTTACAATTAAAAATATAATTAATTTTTTTTTGGTTTTTATCATTTTTTAAGCCTCTTTTTAAACATTTTAAAATTAACTTTAAAATTAACTGTGCGCTTCGCATAGCCTTCGGCCTCTCTCTTTCTATCCACTTTTTCCGTTCTAAAGAACTCTTCTACAACCTTTTAGTGATTTTTGCATTGCTTTTAAATCAAATTTTCGTTGATAAAGTTAAATTTTTATTTATTTAATATATATATACTCGTATGAGTATAATATAAGCATTATTTAATTTTTTTTGTGACACAGCTGATATAATATTTGAATTTTGTATATGGATTGTATTTATATTTGATGTATGTATGTATGTACATTTATTCTCTCATTCTTATTGTTGTTTTTTCTTTTTTTGTCATTTTTTTCTTTCTTGCATATTGTTTGTGTTATATTCGTAGGAGCCTCTTACAGTATATTGATGAGGAGTTAAAGCTAAGGTAAATACTTACTACATTAACCACAACAACAATAACAATAATAGCAACACGAATAAACCCTACCCTATTTAAATATTTACTTTAGTTTAAGAGTGTGTGTAAAACCATATTCATATATTTTTTATAAACTGTTTTCACCTGCAAAAAGCTCAAAGCTTCCCGTAAACCACGGAAAAGTAATATTTAAAGAAGAAGAGAGAAAGCATAACTTTGCCGCTGATCATATTCACGAAAAATCACCTTATATCGCATACCAGTTTTAGGTTAAAACTTTTTATCGGTTTTTATTAATTTATTTACATATTTATATAAAAATATTTCTTTTTTAAATAATAATTATTGTTTATTTTATATTTTTATTGCGAGATTACTTAAGTTTTATTTAATGAAGAAACTTTGCAAAATTATACGCTGCTTAAACAAAAGAAAAAAACTCAGAAAAACGAAAATCAAAGTAAAAGATTAGTGCATTTCTACGTTTTTCTTTGCCACAGTGGATAACCTCGCCATAGGCTTAGCTAAAATAAAATTTTGACCACAAATTTTAGAATTTTCTGTACCTTGAAAGGAGTTTTAAAAAATTTTAATCTGGCATTTTTATATAAAACTAAGTTTTTCTTTTTTAAACTTTCACAAAATATCTTTCTTTTTCGAATTTTTTTTTTTTACAAGACATATAATTTTGCCTTGGTCCTTTTCATACAAGTTTAATGTAATTATTATGATCGCAATAAATTCGTTTTACATTTCATTAAATTCATATGCACTAAAGTGCCACACATGCATACATACGTATGTACAAAAACTTACACACACACACTCGTACACCTCAACGCAAGCGTCATCAATTTTTGGGAATGCATAGTTCATAAATTGTTACATTATGATGACCTTTTTCACCCATCAACCATCAATTTTCTATTTATCTACAATTTATTTACGATTTCTATGCTTTTTTTTATTATTACTACATTATCCATTACTTTTCTCGCTCTCTTTATGTTTGCATGCAGAATTGTGGACAAAATATGAATATGTATGCGTAAATATCATATACTCATTATCCTTTCATTCGAAACACTCATGGGACTCAACGCTCTAAGCTCCAAGAAATCCATGGCATATGCTTACATGTGCATATATGTATATATAACATATACGTATACATATGTTTGTCTTATGATTGCTAGTAGTTTTTATTATACTTTGTCCCTTAATTTTATGACATACATATGTGCTCGTATATATGTACTCATATGTTTCCATGCATTTACACCACATAACTTTCAATACATTAAATTTTTATATGCTTTTAAGCGAATTCCAATGTTTCTCGCTCGCAGATAATGAAAATTTGTGAAATTTATACAATTTCTATGCAAATTTTATAATACATTATTATTCTTATTAAAGTATTATTTGAGGTTGTCGCCCGAGATGGGCTAATCGACTATGAGACCACACAATCTCAAAAGCAACTCAATGATCTCGAGCTACTGGATATTTGCCACGAAATTCTCTCACATCGCAGGCTCCATTTTTTTATACCGCTACAGCTGCATGGCTGGCGTGGGCGTACTACCATTCGAAAGGCCATGGTTAGTCCAGGTTCGACCAACATCTAACTCCGAGTCTTTAACTCTTCGAACAAAGGCAAACTTGGTTTTTTCTTCATTCCGGCTTGCTGCTGGATCACATTCTCTCTTGATGTTGTTGCTGTGCAAACATGTGCTTTTAGTCTAGTTCTTGACGAACTGGTATAATTCCGGTTCATGACTCACACCTCAAATACCAGTTGCATCCTATATTTTTCCTCTAACTCAGTTCTAGTTATTTTCTTTTATCCAATAGGAAAATTCTCTTTTGCCTGTATATACGTGCATACCTATACACATGTTTATCTCTTGTTTATTCATAGATTTATGCAATATTTGCATGCAAGTCAAGTTCTTGCTATACATTTTTATTTAACTTGAATTTTTTTTATATTTATTAATTTTTGTTGTTGTGTTTCACTACGTTATTTGCTCTCATGTTTGTGTGTGTGTGCTTGGCTATGTACATTTGTATGTATGTCTTTGGTCATGCTCATGCATCATAATCTTTATTTGTATGTTCAATCTACTTAGTTTTGTTGTTGCGCATATCTACATACATATGTATGTACATATATATTCGCGTATATTTGTCACATTTTGTATCATGTGATTGTGCATGTGCGCATATCTAGTGTAAACTTTTCTGTCTGACTTAAAAATTTGCATGTCCGACCACTTCCCCCCGTTTGTTTGGTGTTTTTTTTTTTTTTTGTGTATTATCAAAACACTTTGCATATTCCTTTTTTGGTTTTCCTTGAAGATGATATTTGATTTTTTTTCTTTTTCTTTTTTGTTATTATGCATTGCGCTTTAATCTATCTACAAACGACAAATGTGTAAAATATGAAAATTTGTATGCAATGATGCATGTGTATGTGTATGTCACATATATATGTGTGTGTGTGTGTGAGCAGAATATTAAAATGCAGTTGAAAGCTAATGTAAATGCCAAGGGAAATATTATCCGATTTATTAGGCACACACACACACACACACATGCATACAGACAGTCGCATCGCACACATTCATATGGGTCAAGTCTATTAATCGGGAGATTATTTATCTATTTGCGCAACGGATTTTATTGAAAAAAAAGTTATAAAATTTTACATTCAATACTTAATGCTTTCTTTTTTTTGAAATGGAAATTCGTAATTTTTAAATAAAATAATAAATAAATTCTGAATTTTAGGTCAATTATGGGTATTCCTGAAAATTTTTAACTTTAATTTTTATTTAATTTTTTTTTTTTGGTAGAAATTGAGATACAATTTTTGAAGATAACAGCGCAGTGTACAATGGAAAATTTTCATTTAATTTTTTTTTCCGCGCAGTTGGTAGACAAAAATGCAGTATTGCTTGCCTTTGTTCATGCGTTGAACTACATGTTTCGTTAAAATTATGAACACAAAATAAAAGTAAATTATAACAACTTTAATGTTTTTTTTTAATAATTTTCTTTATTTTTTATTTTTTTGGTATATTATTATGAAATTCGACTTTTTGCAATATTTTCATATGGTCAGTCCAATTTTCTGTTTGTAGCTAAAAGCAAAAATTTACGAATTATAGTAGAATTCTTAAAATTATAGTAGAATTACAAATTATTGCACAATTTTCAAAATTTAAGCACGAATTTTAGAATTATGGCCAACTATTTGTATTAAAATATTCGAAATTTAGTAATTATTCGAAATGGTAGTACGTTTTTGAAACCTTGGCTAACTAACATTGTTGGATCGGTAGCGAAATGTTCGGTTTTCTGTAAACGATTTTAGCGCTTGTAAGTTGTTCGCTTACTCGTTTTAAGCTGTCTGTAAACTAGTTAGGAATATAGAAAATAAAAAATTTAGCGATTTTTGTTTATCAACGCATTTAATGCTTTCGCAGCACATGATATAAGTACTCGCAAAAAAAAAAAAGCAAGCAAAAAAACAGCAAAAAAAAAAAAAGAAATAAACAACACAACCAAAATCACCAGACTCCATACAACAACCAACAACCAACAAACGAGTTTTTTTTTTTTTCATTCGTCCGATGTATGAATATTTGAACGCCAACGCATGTCCTTCGTGTCTCTGTTCACTTGTGTTTGTGTCCTCGCTTATAGATGCATATACATATATATTTATACGTGTGCAAATAATTTTTACTTTATTTAACTAATATATATATATATATGTGCATACGTACATATGTACTTGCGTATAACGGCACATTGTGTTGTCGTTTATAATTTGATTATCTAACTTTTTATTATATAATGAGTTTTCATTACATTAACTAAACTAATTTCCATCGAAAACATATGCAATAGCAAAAACAACAACCACAACCACTAAACCCTTGCCCACATAACGGTACTAATCCATTAAATTCAATGGAATTAAATATTTAGGAGCTGCTTTAATCATTTCATTATCCACTAACACTCATGCAAATCAAAAAACTAAAAATAAATATAAAAATACCTCAACAAATAAGCGCAACAACAACACAAACAAATGTTCATAATCAACACACCACTTCGTCAATGAGTGACATATATACATACAAAAATAGCATAGATTTAGGCGCACAAACTCTCTCACACTCACAACCGTTGCCAATCACTGCTCATTTGTCACCTTTCTCTTTTCTCCTCTCTTTCTCTCTCTCTCTCACTCTCTCGCTTGCTGCACACACGTTCTCGCTGTCACTCATGCTCTTTACCACATTTTGTGTGTCCGATGCCATCACTCTCTCTCTCTCATCTCTCACACACGATTCTCAATATACGCTCGCACGCTGATCGCTGCTCACATCCTTACAGAGCCACTCTGCCATTAACCGACACCAAAGATCTGCTTAGCACTGAATGTCGCTGTGCGCACAACGGGAGTAACGAGAATGGCAACAGCAATGAGAACGGTAGTCGCACCAACGATGCCACAGCGCCATCGGCTCCAGAGTTGAGCAACTCCACGGCTTCAACGTCCACTAGCGCTGGTAATGGCAGTGACGTCGGTGACTTGCTCTCCGGTTCGAGCCCAGGCGGTTTGGCGCATTCGATGTCCGCCTACTTGGGCCTGAATTTTGGCTTCTCAAATATGCGTACCACCTCGGTTGATGCTGTGGGCTGTAATTCCAATCACGATAGCAGTGCGCGGCAGCAGTCAATACATGCACAGTCGCAACATCATCACCAGCAGCAACAGCAACAGCAACAGCAGCAGCAGCAGCAGCAGCAGCAGTCACATTATCATCATCGTCAACATCATTACTTACACCACACCAACATGAGCAGCAGCAAGAGCAACACTAAAAGTGGCGGAAGCAGCAGCAATCACTCGCGTTCGACCAGCGCCATCGGGCTTTCGGCGTCCTCATCCAACAGTAATAGCTCATACGAAACGGCATCTAAACTCAATGGCCAATCGCAGTATACATCCTTATCCTCGTCTTTCTACAATCCGCTAGACGATTTCAGTTGCGATAGCGGCGGTGGAGGCATTGGCTTCGGCTTGGGTGGTGGTGATAAAAGTGTTAGTGGTAGTACCAATGGTAGTGGTGGCGGGGTCGGGAGTGGTGTTGATGTGTTAGGTGTTGGTAGGTGTCGCGTCGGTAGTGTTGGTGGTGCTGGTGGTTTTGGTGGTGTTAGTGGTAGTGGTGTTGGTGTCGCCGGCGATGTTGGCGTCTCCCCATCGCCTTCGTCATCCACGTCCGCAACCGCGTTTGCTCGCGATGTGCTTATGCATTCCTCTGCTTCCACGTCACATCTATTCTCTCATTTGCTTCGTAATAATGGCGCCAATTATTTTAATAGCAACACTTCAGTAACCGATTCGACAACAGCAACAACAACAATTGGCGCAGCTGCTGCTGCAACGTCGTCCTCGACTGTAACGAGCAACTCAACGACTGCCGCAGCAGCGGGAGGTTCAGCCTCAGCCTCGGGCGAGTGCACGCCCACATCAGGCCAGCCGTTAGATGGCAATAACGACAACAGTTGTGATTATAGACACGAGAGTAATCAGGTGCGTATATGCGTCCTTGGTTGGCGGCACATCACCGAACTCATTAATTTCAATATTTTTCTACCACAGAATGGTTTGGAGGACTCGCCACGTCGTCACAGCTCAATGGACCAACTGATTGGCCTACTCAATGATATGGGCAAATCTTCGAGGACACGTAGCCTCAGCGATGGCGGCACACAGGAGGACGAAGGTAAGCGCGACGGATTGCGGTCGTCTCATTAAAATGTATGTGTCAAACCACAACAAAACCTTCCTTTAATATTTTTTGCAGTGGAGAAAGAAGCGCAACCGGATCTGCTCAACAATACACCACCCGTGCCTCCGAAACGATCTCATCGTCGTCGCCACACCCCGCCACGCCCCATCTCCAATGGTTTACCGCCCACGCCCAAGGTGCATATGGGCGCATGCTTCTCAAAGATCTTCAACGGCTGCCCACTACGCATACATTGCACAGCTTCGTGGATCCATCCCGAGACGCGCGATCAGCATTTACTTATCGGCGCCGATGAGGGCATTTTCAATCTAAATATGAACGAGTTGCATGATGCCGTCATCGATCAATTGTTCCCTCGTCGCACCACCTGGCTGTATGTGATCAAGGATGTACTCATGAGTCTTTCAGGTACTCGAAATTAAATAATTGATATTTGAAGCATAAAAATATAAATCACTCTTCTTCACTCGCCCCCAGGGAAATCCTGTCAGCTGTACCGACACGATCTGATCGCGTTGCATTCCAAACAGACACACCGCTTCTCACTGCACATGAACAAAATACCTGAAAGACTGGTGCCACGCAAATTCGCGCTCACCACCAAAGTTCCCGACACCAAAGGCTGCACCCAGTGCTGCGTCACGCGTAATCCCTACAACGGCTACAAGTACTTGTGCGGCGCCACACCCAGCGGCATATTTCTCATGCAGTGGTATGATCCGCTGAACAAATTCATGCTGCTCAAGCAATGCGAGTGGCCGGCCACAAGCATATTGGGCGGTGGGCATGGCTGTGTACTGAATGGTCACACGCCCGTCTTTGAGATGATCATTACACCGGAGCTGGAGTATCCCATCGTGTGCACGGGAGTGCGAAAGGCATTGAGTGGCTGTCTAAAACTCGAGCTGATCAATATGAACAGTGAGTTGAAAGTTAACTAGCGATTCTCTAGGGGCGCTAATTCTGTTTTTTTGTGATTTTGTTTTACTTCTGCTACTTTTTTCGCTAGGCGCTAGCTGGTTTCATGCGGACGATTTAGATTTTGATGCAATGGCTACTATGGTGCCGCGACGCGATCTCTTGAAGGTGGTGAAAGTGCATCAGGTCGAAAAGGATGCGATACTAGTCTGCTACGGCAACATCATACAAGTTGTTACGCTGCAGGGCAATCCGAAACAACACAAGAAGATGGTCTCGCAGCTCAATTTCGATTTCAATGTGGACAGCATAGGTAAGGAGGATTGTTGAGACGACAAAATAAGAATATTTGTATCCATTATTTATTTATTTATTTATTTTTTATCTAATTCCTGCTCTTCCAACCAGTCTGTCTACCCGATAGTGTATTAGCATTCCATAAGCACGGCATGCAGGGCAAGTCGTTGCGCAACGGCGAAATAACGCAGGAAATAAAGGATATGAGTCGCACATATAGACTGCTCGGCTGTGATAAGTAATTACAGTTACAAATAGGATTACTTAATTATATTTTAATTAATAAATTTTTTTTCCTGGACTTCCTACACAGAGTCGTTGCATTGGAGAGTCAATTGCTGCGCACCGGCTCGCTGGGCAGCGAAGAGGGACATGATCTTTACATTCTGGCCGGCCATGAGGCAAGCTATTAATTTTTTACTAAGTAATTATTAATTAATTATAGTTGTAAAGCAAAATGAATCCAATTAACTACTATGTAAAGCAAGTGAAAGAAAATGAACAAATTGACTTACATATATACACTTATATACGAGTATAGAAAAGTAAAAGAGAAAAATTTGTAGAAAAATACTAAAATGTGAAAAAGAAACAAAAATACGATGTGGATGTGAAATTATCATTGGGAATAATCATAAAATTTTGAACGGTATTCTTACTAAATTTTTGGTATGCAAAGAAAGAAAGAAAGAAAGAAGGAAAGAAAACATATTTATTTTTCAAGTTTTCAAGCGTTTTCTTTTTTTAAATTTACAAACTGAAAAAAATCAAATACGTATATAAATGGTGGAGAATGTGAAAGCTTAAAATAATTTTCATAAACTTAACACAGAAAGTATGAACTGTTATAACGCTGTGCTAATGCCAAAGCATTTTTGAGATTAAATGCAGTAAAGTGCAACATTGAATTATGTTGTTATTGCATTATTTGTTTGTGTATTATACTGTATGTATGCTTCGAACAGCGTCAAGTCAAACTAAAGCCATCAAAGAAAAAGGGTGAAGAATAATTAAGTAAAAAATAAAAAGAATTAAATAAAATTTGAAGGAAAAAGGAAAATTAGAAAGAAAAATTGCCTCTAAGTCGGTTTTTAAATATTCAACAATGATTTTTAGTCGTCAATTTCGTATTGAAAAAGGTTGATTTGTAAATATTATTGCAATTATATTAGCGTTATAATTTTTTCTTTTGTTTCGTATTCGCATTGTTTGCTGCAGCCGTTTCTGCTTAGATTCTACTGTCTATATATAAACATAATAATATATAAACATAAATTAAGAGACTTTTTTGTAATAAATTTTCGTGGTATTTGAATAAAATGTATTAGAAGCGAAAATAAGCAAAGCATTCAAAAATAAACAGCAAAGTGATTGATTGATTTTTCAATAAAAGTGTATGGAATAATAGTAATAAAAATAAAACACTGCTATAAAATAGATTTTTATATAGAATATAAGTGCGTAAACGTGTTGCTTCAATTTTTTAGTAGAAAAAAAATAAGTAACATAAATAGAAAATTAAATTTAAAAAAAAAATGACAAAAAGAAAAATTAGCGTCAAATACTTTGAAAATAAATGCTAAAAAATGCGAGAAATTAAAAACACATTAGAGAAAATAAGGTAACGGATTAAACTGTAATATACATTTACCGACCACCCGCACATAAAGAAATTTATAGTAAACACAAGTAGAAAAAAAAACCAAAATTTATTAATAAAACCCATATTTTAACTGAAACAATAATTTTGAAATTTTCACCAAATGTACACGCTTAGTCCCGGTTTTAAGAGCACACATACCTGTAACACAACTAAAAGTCTACAAAACTGCAACAAATAAATATAAATTAAAACTTGAGTCGAGAAGTTTAAAATAAGGCGAAATAATAATAATAAAAAAAAAATTTAACTGATAAACTAGAGCAATAAATTTTAGATTAGTTTAGGTGCATGCATGCATATATACAAATATGTATATGTGTATGTTTCTGTGCATGTATAAGTGAGGTCCATTCAAATATGTGTGTTATGAAAGCATATTTTTAAAGGCCAAGGTTTACTTTCCCTAACTGCTCTGTGGCTATTTAAAAATAAAAATAAACCAAATTTATTTGTAATGGAAGGAGTGTTTGGCCGCGTGATGTTTTCTTTTTTGTTTTTTTTATAAATCAAGATTTTTAATTGAGATACGATTTTCTTAGTCTTCATTACAAACCTTTTCTCTTCAAAATCGGCTCTAGTTAATCGCAAAAATATTTGTAAAAGTTACGACTTATTAACAAACCATTCACTTCGAACCTCCCAAGCACATCTTCGTACAACAAATGATTACAGACAATTTAAAAATGTTAGTTTAAAAAAGTAGAATATGTCAAATTGTTATAAATATATTAAATATATATTTATTTAATTGGATCATAGAAAAAAAGTAAAGACTTACAATAAGTTGTAACGACGTTTGGCATAAAAAATACGGAAAAGCATAATGAGATTGTTGCAGATATTAGTGATACAAACATTAAACGACATATATTTGTTTAAAAATTACAATATGTTTATACATATAGATGTATAATATATTTTTTCAATTATGACACGCATTAGAGTTGTTAAAAACAAAAACTATCGTATTGTATTTAATTTCATTATTTATATATAAATATGATATAAAAGAGGAAGAGTTATATATAAAAATAGTTACTAAATGGTATTGAAGTGTTAGATTTTTAATGTTGAGAGGTAAAATAAATTATGTATGTATTTTGGAAAAAAGTAAAAAAAACATTACAAAAACACACTAAATTCGAAAATGAAATAAAAGTGCGTTGGAGACCGGAAACATAAAGTAGAACGAGAAATTTATACGCAAAATTTTTTTTTGTTTAGAAAAGTTAAAGAAAAATAAGGTAAAGTAACGTAACGTAACGTAACGTAAGCGTAGCTTAGAAGGATGTGTGTACGTGCATGCGTGTGTATAAGAAAGTTGTAACGATTTCTATTTGAGTATTAGACCATAAATAAATTATATATAAATAATAGAAACGCAGCATAAAAACCCTAGAGTTCGTTGAAAATAAATCAAATATATGAAATACTAATTGTATTATATACATACATATATGTATGAATACAACACAAAACAAAATATACTACAAATTAAATACTTTCTAAGAAGTGATGTTCAGCATTATATGTATAGAGTGCCCAAGAGGAAAGCATAACGAGAATTTGTTTGCCCAGCACGAGAGTGATAAACTGTAAAATAAAAGGTAATTGAAAAAAAGTGTGTTAAAGTGTTTTATTTTCGAAAAGAGAGGACAGTATATATATTTTAAAGAAATATTTTATAAGATTTGAGTGGTAACACTTCAATAAATGTTACAATAAAAGTACTTTTCAATTGGGGTTTCCCATTGGAAAATATTTCTAACTAGAACATACACGGCAAATAATACTTAAGCTCCTTGAACTAGAGGGTTTTTTCAGTGATTTTTATTTACTGCATCACATTATTCTATTACGAACAATATTTCATGGGAATTTTCAACATGAGCCGCCAGAAGCTAAAAGAATCGGCTTTGATAGGTAAAAGGTTTTCATATGCTTATCAAAATAAACGAAAATATTATTTTCAAAATATTAATAATTTTTTTCATATAAGGAGGAGGGAATCAATTGAAATATTTCAGACATTTTTCAAATTTCTGTATTATTTCATAGCAAAAATTTAATATTTACTTTCGAAAATGTTGATTTCTCGTCGACATTTCGCAATAGCGTCCGTGTGCAAGAAGGATTATTTGTTTATGAATATTTTTTGGCAATTAATAATTTAATTAACTTATTCTCGTTATCTCAAGCTCTCTGTCACAAGTTGGTTTAATTTCACTTGAGGTATACTGTGATAAAGTAGACCGATAACCAACACTACATTCTGTCAACAGAGACGAAACGATTTCCAAAACTGTTTATCGATTGTTTTTCGCTGTAAAATATCGTTAAGCAAAGAAATTATTATTTGTTAAATTTTATTGCATAAAAACAGCATTTTCTTACGATTTCTATTTCCATCCACAATCCACAGTATATAGAAATAGCTGCCCTATAAGCCTTTAAGAGATTGTCTGGAAATCACACAGCAATATGTACCCGGAAAAATTAATTTTGAAAACAAAACATCGAATTTCTTAACCCATGGCTACTCACAGCTACTGCCATTTTCACGCTCAAAATTTATCGAGTTATTCAATCATTCTTGCTTCTTGCTACCACTACCACTGACATTTGCGGCAGAAATCAGCTGCGTTCAGTACATTTTGAACAACGCATTCAATCGGTTTGTGCACTTCGCTATCGTCGGATACAATTTTCTGTATTGACGGTGAATATATTTGCTATTCGGCTCTGTTGGTTATTACTTGGGTTCGGTTGTTTATGTGTGCGCACGGCTGACGACGCCGAAGTCAGCGTCATAGTATACGTCGTGGCTCTCAAGAAAATACGACACAATTCTCTGCCTATATAGCGTATTCGTTTCCACTTTTGTGCTGTGCCCATGATTGGTGTGCAGCCGTCTCTATATTTGGTGTGTGTGTTTGGATTTATTGTGCAAAACAGCAAAAGTAAAGTGCAAAGTGTTTGATAGCGAGTAAAATACCTAAATGAAAATGAAAAATTGTAAACTTCTTTAATCATTATAAGAATTAGCGTAATTTACAACAAAGTTCCAAAATTTAGTTGATTATAGCAGCGTGCACATAATCTTCATTGGTGTTTACAGCTCGGGTATTGAGCAAAGCCGTTGCTTATTTACTATGCGAATGGAACTTTGTAGTTGCTCCAAATCATTTATATGTCGAACTCTTCATGGGAAGCCAATTAGTTTTACCACTGTTTTTTTCTTTTTTTAATAAAAATTTTGTTTGCAAATTATCGCAGTTAATAACAAAGTGACGTCATACCTTGTTGTGTGGCTAAGTGGCAGTCCAGCTTATCTCAGATTGTGGACTCGGATTCGTCATCATTTTGGGTGGTTGTAACAATATGCCCCTTTCGCCCAATGAATTTGTTGCTCTTTTCGCCAAATATCGTGTTTGCAACAAAAAAAAACAAAAAACAGACAAATTAATGCAGAAAAATTGTGTAGAATCAGTGTTGAAAATCCAAAAATTCCAATCCAAGAGCAAGAAAACAAATTTAGTTAAAAGAGGAACAGAAAAGTGACTTTCAAAGGTCGCGAAAATAAGAACGAAACTGCGAAAAAAAAATTCAGCAAACAAGAGAAAAAAACAACAACAGCGACAGACAACAAAGTACTCGTCTACGAATACAAAAACAAAAAAAGTAAAGTAGTATCTGTGGAGGGGCGGTGGGGAAAATTAAACGCAGTGCAAATATTTTAGAGGAGGGTATGTTAATAGGGTTGATTGTTACACTGTGATAAAAAAAATGCCAGTAAATATTGCTGGTTAGGGTTTTCGAATTATTTAATGGATTTTTACGATTTACTAGAACCCATATCGAAACATTTAAAAAAAATTTTAAATAAAATATTTTGGATAAATAAAATATGAAATGATGTCCCATTTTTTATACTTTTTCCCTTAAAACCATACAAACTTTTGCTTGGAGCGCAAGCGCATAGCCAATTACCGCTAAACCCCATGCATGTGTTTTGTATCCACATTAATGTAAGGCACCCTGTAGACAAGTGAAATAAAATCCTTTTGTAGCAGCTGCAAGCAACCAATACTCTTACGGAGCAATGAAATCAAAAGAACTCACAAGGTTGTACTCGTAGTTGTATGTACATACATATGTACATACATAACAGGGAATGTACTCAAATATGTATGTGTATGTATATGTAATTCCCTTGTATTGGCATTGAGTAAGTGAAGTAGAAGCACAAGGATATTTGAGAGAATCGAATAATATGGATGGTGAAGGAGTAACTGCATGTTCATACATACATAGATACATACATACAAATATATTCACACAAGGAGAATGACTATGTAGTCGCCGAGCGGAATAAAATGGCAAAACCTCTGAGGTTATCGGGCTTTCGGAGGCGAGTTATAGAGAAGTTTAAAAGGTCCGACTTGGAAGAGAACCTCGGCCGAAAACAAACGGAGCGGTTGCCGTGAAGTACAACAGGTTTTCAAATCCAGGAAAAACAATTCGTTACATAGAAAATTTAGGTGATTATGATGTTCTGGTGGTGATTGATCACAGCTCGTGGGTATACCTCAGCTTAGTCTTGTAAAGAACTCTTGTTACTTCATGCATCTATAAGAGGAATTAGCTTTGCAAAGCAATAGAAACATTCCCAATCACGATTTGGATGATTATTTTGGAAATGGTAGCGGAACGAGCCCTGTGACTCAAAAAAAACCTCCTTTGCTGTCAGAACTTTTGAGTCGGAAAGAAAAATATTACATGGAACCTCTGACTTTTGTTTCTAGAACTGCTGAAACAATAACAAAGATAAGAGCAACATTTCTAATATACATACATACATATGTACATATGTATGTATGTGGTAGTGTAGTTGTAAATAATAAGTTAACAAACTACGCAAAATTATTGCCTCCATTTCCACGTTTATATATATTTTTTGCTTTGATTGTATTAGATTGATTCAATTCGTCAAAATGTACATATGGACATATATATGTAGGTGCGTATGTGCAATATTTATAATACGTAATCACCTCTAAACGCACGACATTGAACTGAGTAAAAAATGTGGGGTTATCAATGCGTCGTTAGGGGGATTTCTCTCGATTGTTCTATATACATACATATGTACATAAATGTATGTACTAATGAATGTGTGCATATGTAAGCATATATGTATATAGTAGATACCGAGCATATCAGATAAATCGGTTGCACCGGTGGAATCTACGTTGTGTTTGTATTTGCCTAAATCCATCTCAAGTGTAAATTGCCTTTTTCGCAGTTCGAACTGCAATGGCAACAACAACAATGCAATACTTATTTAAAATGCTAACATACAATGCAACAACAAGCTAAATCCAATATACATATTATACATACATATATACATACATATGGATGTACATAGATCAGCATCCATAATACTTATACAAACATACGTCGTAGAAAAATATATACATATTTACATACCTACATATGTACATATATTTATAATTTACTGACAGCCAGCACTGGCTGATCTAAAAATAACTCAATAATGATGAATCTCAACGAAAGATTTGTAATTTGTAGACAAACAAACAAGAATTTCGCTAAGCAAATAAGCACACATACATACATACATGCACAAATTTATATTTACATACATACATACATACACATGTATGGCACGTGTATTATGCTCGCATGTGGCAGTTCTTCTGCTAAATTGCGAAATCTTGTAACAAAGGAGCTCCCCAAGTGTTAATCCTTGCATGCGAGCACTCATTTTTAATAACAACAAAAACAACAACAATGCTTCTGATTTTGACTAGAAGCAACAGATGTTTGTTAATCTTCGAACAATAAAAGTATTGCAGAAATTTAAAGGAGAAAAATGGACTAAGGTATACCCTTCACGTATGAAAGCGAATACAATTTCAAACATAACAGAATGGGACTACGAACTGGTATCGAACTCATTTGAATCACGTTGAGAGTGACCTAGCTTCACTTGGTGCCTCCAATTGACGCCCAACTGCGAGTAGATGCCTACGTCAAAGTAAAAGTAGTAGTAGTAGTAGTAGTAGTATGCATGAAGGGTATAACTTTGGAAATTAAAAAAAATATCTGGAAAAATATCGACTTTGCAGATCGAATTTGTTTAAAGCAGAACGAGTTTCCCCATGGTTGGCAATAATAACTCGGAACCGGTGTGTGCCAACTATTGTATATATATTTTTGTACATATTTATATACTCTAGACTGTATGTATGTGTCTACATCTGCTTAGAATGGGCCACAATTGTTGTCAAAACATAACATGACGTATGTACATATGTATGTAAAGACCAACAAAGATTAGAAAAGACATAGGCGTCAAGTCGAGCAAATACTCGATTGCGAAATATCTTTATGGGTTCTTAATGTATTCTCTTCTTTTGCGCATTTCGGCATAGGGAACGTGTCGCAACCAATAGCTAGAGCTCAGGGTTTTGTTCTTTTAATGTGACGTACATATTTGCCTGAACGTGAGCGACTTACCGATCGGCTGAGTGTGTGTAACCCGAGATATGTATGTAATATACTTGGTTTTCTATGTGAAACAGGTGAGATTGTGTTGTTGTTGTTGTTGTTGTTGTTGTTGTTGTTGTTTTTGTAAAATGGCAGTTAATTAACTCGCAACCTGAGGAGAGCTAATAAGCGTATCTTCTTAAGCAGCCCACAATGAGAATTAAAATTAATCACAAAAACTAATTAAAAAAACTAAAAACAAAAAATAATAACGTAAAAGAGAAAAAGAAATGAAAGCAAAATTAAATAAAGTAAAATGTTCTCGAAATTTCCTTAGTTTTTCGGCGAATAGTTATAACGAAATCACATGCTAAAAAAACGAAGCAATAAAAAACAAACCGAATCGAAAGCCGACACAGCAGGTGTCTGAACAAGGGAAGTATATGAGCAATAATAAAACACAAAAACTACGAATAAACAAAGCCGACATTTACTTACATAAATAACCAACCACTTGTGTGAAAAAGTGATATAAAAATCAGGAAGAAACTCAAAATCAGATCTTCAAATTCTGCCAAATTACCAACGGAGCTCCACTCAGCTCGGCGCCGTTTGTCTTTTTTTTGGTGCTGAATCCTTTTTGTAATTGTTTTTATTTGCTACCTCCAGCGAAGAAGCGACAGTTGGTGCCCTGCAGCACTTGCAGACCACCTCCGCGGCAGCTGCCAGCGTCATGGGCAGCGTTTGGAAGCGTTTGCAGCGCGTTAATAAACGTGCCGCAAAATTTCAATTTACCTCATCTTATCATGAATTGCGTTTGGAAACTACCGCCAAATGGTGAGTACTTACCTATTGTTCATACTACTTATGTAAGTATGTATATCTGAAGGGTGTACAAAAAAAATTATAAATAAAACTTTGTTTGTGTTTAAACAATCTGTGAGCAGTCGGTAGATCTTAAACCACTCATTCAAAGCTTTTTCATTCGTTATTAAAAAAAAAAATTTAAAAGTCACACAAGTCTGTTCATCATTTGTTTACTTAAAAACATTGCTCAGCTGAGGAATGATAATGCAGTTTTTTTTTCAGTTAAAAATTGATAACAGCTGCTGTCTGGTTGAATGAAAAGGTTGGGATGAGAAGAGTAAATTTTGGCCAAGTAAAAAAATTAGGGTAGTAGAAACGCAACCTAAAAGGAAATGTCCTCAATATTTCTCCCTTTTATTTTCTAAACTAGTTTTGAAAATAGATACTTACACATTTATGGTTTTTTTCATAAATCACGCTTGCTAACTTATCCTATTCTAACACTAATCTAAATTTATCTGAAAAAATATATATATAACATCAACCTGTCTGATAATCTTTCTTGGCTTTCTGCTCTCTTGAGAGACTCTCTTGCGGACCGGTTTTTTTCTCAATGCTGTTAGGGTATTTCGGGTTGGTTGCGAAGTAGCGCTTGCTAAAGAACTGTGCCCTATTAGTTTTGACCACGGCTTTCGACCACACCAGTTGGTCTCTTTTGCAAGCAACTAATCCTTGAATTATACTTCTATGGATATTTCTTTGCCTGTCTATTTCTTGCTCTTATGTCATCCATGATTCTGTCACTTTTTCAATATATCCACGCTTTCTTTCCCTCGTAGTGCTCACCGAAGTCATACTACCTTCGTCAGAGTCGTAACAAGCCACAATACCATGAGAGACTCTTGTGGGCCACGATCTTCTTTTCCTTGTTTTTGTTTTTGTTCTTTGGGTTCATCTTTAGTCACTGGTTTAAGTAGTGTGTAGGAAAGACGGCCCGTTGTCAGGAAAACTCTGTGTACTACGGCCGATGTTACCCTCTGGCTGCACAGTATGCATTACTTCCTGGATTAGAGGGTATGGCAGTTCTTGATATCGGTTTTGGCAGTAGCCCTACACTGTATGACGGGTAACATACGGTTAGAGGTAGAGTAACTACGGCATTACCCTTCCCAAGAATTGATCAATGATTCAGCGGAGTAAAGATATAATGAAGTGATATAAGAATAAATGCAATTAAAAACATTTTTTTTGTTATTTTAAATTGAAATTAATTTCGGTTTTCTAAAAGCTCAAGATTTTTGTAAGAATTTCCACTAATTTTCAGATCTATAAAACTATCTTACACACATACCATAAGCGCGTCTTTTTAAAATTACAAATTTACAAAAAATGCTCACTACATCACACTTGAATATACATATATACATATATCTATGTCAACAGTAAATTTTTAATAGAAAACTAGAGTTTATACACCCAAATTTGGCAAGATTTTTATGAATCAATAAAAACGTAAACAGAATTTCGGTCACATACATACTTACATATATGCACATGTATTTGCTCACCCACTTTTTATTGCCAAATATTATTTCTCGCCACAAACCGCAACACCAAAAATTGAGTAGTAAATTTCATATCGTTTATACTTACATACATACATACGCTCACCCAACTATCGGCTGTAATTAAAAAATAGTGTCACTTGCACATATACATATCTACATTTTGGACATACATTCATGTGCAGTTACAGTACTTGGATTAGCATAAATATAGACTCACTTCGACAGACGACAGATAATAAAAAACGCACATCGAAAAAAAAAATGGACTTGCTGCCGTACGGAAGGTGAAATGGGCGGAAGTCATTGTGTATGTAAATTTCCCTTCGAACGCTTATGATTACAAAAAAAAAATGAAAATATAAATAAAGTAGTAGAAAATTGAAATGAGAAATTAACATACGCTGTTTTGGCTAAAAAACAAAAAAAAAATGGGAAAAAGGAATTGCACTGAGAAAAATCAATGAGTAAGATGACGAAAAGAAGTAGTTTTTCCTAACAAATTTTTTCAACATGCGAGTTTTATAAAAAAAATATTTGCATAATTATTTTTACACTCATTAATATTATTAATTTTTGCACTTGTATGTTTGTACTAAATAGTTTGAAAGTTCTATTTCAATAAAATCTTCGTAAAATTTGACGTTATTGACAACACCAAATAACAATTTTTCAACGTGTATTCGTTCAACATTTTACATGTGCATATGTAAATATTCAAAGCAGTCCATTGTCGGTCAGCCGTGCAAATATACATACAAATTTATTTACTTATGAATGCTAACGACCTAATTACGCGAGTATATATGTATTTAAGTATGTATTTAAGTGTGTAACTGTTAAAATTCGCATATGTTTAAGGATTTGTTTTTATGACTTTTAGTTTTGCAAATAATTTGTGAAAAAAATCATTCATCCATTTGTTTCTCTTTTCAAATCTTTTGTATTTTCGTTACTTTTACGCTGCTCCGCATGCTGCTTCGTTTTGTTGTTGTTAATTTCTTATTTATTTATTTTTTATTTTATTTTTATTTTTGCTACTTCCATCTAGAACACTTAATTTCAGCGGTTGGGTCTCGGAGTCAGGTTTACCTTTTGCTTTTTATGCTGAACTTCAAAGCGGCAACCGAGATTCAAACAAAGAGTTGCTAATATGCATATACATACATACGTACATATGTATATATATATATGTGTATGTATATGTTATTTGCAGCACTTATCTAGGCGCTTTAGCGGTTACTCGGTTGTTTGTTGGTTTGTTGCATTTGGAAGCAGCATTCGTTGCTTGTTCTCATTTATTTATTTTTTTTTAACTATTTTGCGTATAATTTTGCTCTCATTTGTGCGTTATTTTCAGTCGTTGGTTTACCACATGTTGTCAATGTGTGTATACATACATATGTATGTACATATATTTGTTTTTATGTAATCACCATCTATACATCTATACAGACTTTTGATGAATCTCGTCGGTTCATTTGTATCTTTGTATCTCCGTTTCTCGTTAACAATAAATTTTCCGCACTATTTGTGCTTTATAATATATATGTAGATGCATGAACGTGTGTAATCATGTAGGCATAATTACTGTTACTATTTGTAGTAAAACCAGATCGATCGTAAGGTGAACTTCTTAATGATGAACTCATATGCATTTCAAATTCTATGCTTTTTAAAAAATTTCAGTTTATTTACACATTTTTAAATTTTTCTAAAAGTTTATTTATCTTTCTTTTACTTGACTTTATTTTATCTTTTAATTTCTTTAAATTTTGTGCTGAAATAAATTTTAATATTTTTTTTTTTTTTTTTTTCAAAAAAAAAGTAAGCAAACATTGTTCTTGACTAAATTTTGAATGTCAGAGAAAGTAACGCAAAGTGCCTTCTAATGCGAAATTTTCACAAAAGCAACGAGAAAAAAAATATTCTTCGCAGCGCATAATATTCAGAAAAACATTGAAAATAAATAATATTTTTCTTTTTATTTATAAATTTAATGCTCTTTTCATATATGTACGCATGTGTATGTGGCGCTTGTTCAACCTTTGTTGCTGTTTCTGTTATTAATTTTGTTCTCATAACGTGACTTTAATGTAAATTTAATTGCTTTTTCACTTAAATGGTAAATAAAATAAATAAAATAAAAACGTTTCTCGGCATTGAAAACTGTAAACAAGCAAAATATAAGAAAAGAAATTAAAAAAAAATGGAACATAAGCAGTTCAGTCAAGCATTTATTTGAGAAAAAAAGTTCAGCTCATAAAATTGCGTCACGCCTATTTTGCAAAATTTCTGGTTAATGCCTTTTTTTTCTGGTAATAAGATTTTATAATAATTCTATATTTTTCGTCGTACATACATACATACATAGTAATTTATAATATTTTTATCGTTAAATTCTCATAATAAAAACTGAGTTGAGGCGTTGCACAGCTGATGTCACGCGTTTCGCATTCAAGCGACACCTTATACATATGTATGTACATATAGACTTTCTTTACGACATGCACCCACACAATTCTACAAACCTATAAGTTTGGGTTCACGTTTAGTCGAAAGGAAGTTGAGTTGGAGTTATGGTTCGTTCTTTGGTGTGAGCTCGTCTTGTTGTCACGGACACCTGTTATTTTATTCTTTTCATTTTTTTTTTTTTTTTTTGCTTTTTATAGTATTCTTTTCCCTTTTAGTTTAGTTTCGCGTTAATCGTCTTCACCCATTTTCTTCATTTTGCTAATTTATCTTTTATTTCCTTTCACTGAGTTCCTGCGAATATTTACATGAGGAAATGCTTCATATAAGTAGTTGGTGTTGTAGTGAATAAACTTAGTCAATTAAATTTCATTTCATGACAACTTCGGTCGGCTGCGAACTGTTATTGTAGTCCGACTTATTTATTATGAGAGTATGTGTTAGGGACTTACATATATATGCAGTTCCACTAGTGTTAGCTCTCCCTGAGGTATTAGTTTAGAGTCAAATAAAAGCATATCTTCATTCTGAAACGATTTTTCGCCAAAACTCCATTAAAGTCATAGAGCTTTCGAATATGTGCTAAAAAGTGCAATCTGAACTTTTGTGCCCTTTGATGTACGTATTTCGAAAGAAAAAACTTAAGATACTCCGGAAAGTGGAGTTTTTCCTCTAGAAGACGGTCCCGCGAAGCACGAGCCCTTAACTAGAGAAACTGCTTTAATAAGGAGTCCTCTTACCAACCTTCAACCTCCACCTGCAATTGCTTTCCTATAATTTTAGCTAAAAAAAAATGGGTCTAAAACTTTCTTACAAATTGCTTGATACTCAAATTGTAGGTTATAAATATTTTTACATCGTCCCACGTCGCACTTGTCCGCTATTTACCAGGCTTGGAGTGTCTATTTCTCTCTTTTTGTAACAAAATTGCAGTAGAACTCGATTAGTAATACAATAGTACGCGTTTAATCAAATTATCCATTTATCTAATGCCATCATTCATACACACATCCATACATGCATAGACGTTTCCACATCATAGTAAATGCATTGGATCCCTCGCTCAAGCTGTGTCTGTGTTTGTCTGCGCTTTTCGTCTGACTGACGACAGACATGCCGGCTGTTGGATAACCCCTCTACTTGCGTCCCTCCGTGCCTGAGGTGTCTTTAAGATACTTCATCTGCTTGCTTACTACAGATGCTGTACTTCAACACTTGTCTGTATTCTCCTATGCTCTTGTCTCAATTATAAAGCATTGTAGCCGATTCCAGCTAATGTTTTTCTCTTAGCGGCAGGCAGGCGGCGTTAGTCAGTATTTCCTCCTGCACGCACAACCAGCAGCCGGAAGACAGGCCAGACATACTTGGAATGCGGTTAAAAGTTCACTTGCACTTTAGTTTGCCTATAAAATCTGATGTAAGTGCGCGCCACCATCCATCCAGCTACCCAAATAAGCCTTTTGGGCATATGTATGTACTCGTATGTATGTGTGATTGTGTGCACAAGTAGGTATATTTATATGGAAAAATCTTTTATCGAGTTTGAAAGGCAATGAAGAAAGATGCATTGTTGTTCTAACGTATTCGAAATGGATTTCAAAACATTTTATTGTCAGCAAATTAATTTCTGCTACATTACGAGGTCTTTTGGCTGCGGTTTGGGGTTTGATGCAGGGAAAAAGTTTACACAGCTCAGAGTATATAGAACATAGAGAGTGTGTGGGCCGTAACTATAACAGTGATGTTGCCATCTGCTTCAAATGTTGGAGTTTAAAAAGTTATGAGAACATTAACACTACGAACAAAATGTTTATCGCACTGCTTGCACCGACAAGATCTGATCTAGGAGCTAGCCCATGTGTCAAACCATGGCGGCGACGACGGCGACGTCCATTGTCCACTCAGTACCCGCGAGTAGAATACAGCCAAGAAGATTTTCGCTGACCCGAAAACTAACCTATAAATACAAATATAAGCAAGATGAAACCCCTATAAAATTCTCGAAAAATTCCAAAGAAAAATATAAATAAAATTCATTTTCTCATAAATTTTGTATGCATCGATGACGAGTGTTTCAATGAAGAGAAATACAATTCAAAATCGATCCGATTTGCAAGACAAAATAGAAAATTTCCAAGTTCTCGAGTATAACAATTTTCAGTCACTTACAGATTGACTGCGACAGGGTTCAATGTCACTGCGATGTTTCATTTTGCCTAATTTAGTTCACTTTGAGTATTCAGTTCATACAATAAACAATATTGAATCGTTTCATTGCTAAACAATATATCTTTGACATTAGTCAGCTATCACACTGTTGCTCAATTTTCGAAATCATCTTTTTCGTACCAAGCGAAATGTATAACTGCAGGGCAACATCTGCCGAGGCAACTAGTAAAAATTATAAATAAATATTAAAAAATAATCAGACTATTTAAAAAATATTAATAATTTTACACTGGAAACTCGACCATCATGCTTAGGGCCCACCTACATATGAAAATTCTTTATTTTATGGAGTAGTTTTGTGAACTAAAAACAATTTTTTTAAATATTTATATTAATTTTTAATTTTAATTTCAGTGGTTTTGTTTTGGGAAACTTTCTAAATTTTTATTTTTCAAAATTATTATTCTTATTTGCCTCCATTTATTTATACATATCTACATACATATCTACATCTACATCTATATATCAATATTTACATAATTCAATGAATGAAAAATCAATAAATACATATATACATTAATTCCTGTACCTTGCCAATGAAGTGGCCATTGTTGTTGTTGCCGTTGTGGTTGCATGTGCTTCATATGCATTTGTCAACGAACAACAATTACAAATGCGAACAATAACAATAAAAACACCATTAACTAAATGAATTTTAACAAATAATATGTTTTCAGTTCATTTTTACATTTATACATAAACAAACAAACAAGAAATATACAAACATACATATTTATATAAATATGTAAATATATATTAATTTTTTAAACGCACGCCACGCAGTCACGCTTTACAACAACGCTTTTTTTTTGGCTTTAGGGCCGATATTACCTGGCGATTTTACCCTACTTGTGCCGTTGTGTATGTACATACATTGACATGTTTGCTTGCATTTTCTTACTATGCTCACAGCCTGTCGGTGGGTGTGCCGGCGGCATAAGACTTCAGCCTGCCACAAGCCCCAAGTGTTGTCTTGTTGCCGCCTGAACGACTTTTGTGAGGAGAGTACGATGAACTTTTTACATACTAAATCAATTAAATTTTAGTATAAATAGCATAAAATTAATTAATTTATGTATAATCTATGCGGCGCCATAAAACTAAGAATATTTTCATAAGAGTTCGAGTTATCCTTTTGAATGATTTGAGAGTAATGGGTTGGGAAGGAAGCTTTCAGAAGACAGAATCATACTTTGGCAAGTTCGGTATAATTTGGAGAATATCTGGGCAGCCTTTTTACACTTACGAGTTTTCGCTAGTAGCGGGGGTTTTTGACTGGCAATGCCTGATCGATTGATTTGCGTTTAATCATTAATATTTTTGATTAACTTATTTACTTGATTTTGAATAATTTCAACAAGAAATGATTAAACTAAATTAAAACCCCAGTTGTATGATTAATAAAATCCACCAAATTATGATTAATCAGTTGTTCATTTATATGTATTTGGAGTGATGATTAAATCAGAAACAATTGGTCATGGATTTAAATAATCAGCATCTACGCTTAACTATTCGAACGCACATTTCTAGTATGGTTGTTGTTGTTATTATATATTTCTTCTTTTCGCATATAGTATGTGTGTATCTACAGTGAACTCTTAAGTTTCCTCTCATATTAATGCGAAACTGAATTATTTAGTCAAATGGAACCTTTGCTTTGGTAGTTGCGTCGCTCCAAACTTCATGCATCGTTGCCTTGGTGTAGTGATTAAAAATGACTCATTTCCCGTTCCAACCGAAATCAGTAATTATTTCATAAAATCGCTACATAAACATACTCGCATACATACTTGTATGAATATTCGTATATGTATGCGCCTGTGTAAAGGCCTTATTGTTCTACAATGCCTTTTAACAATAAGAAAAAAAATAATAATTTTACACAGAAATTAGATTTAAGCTGCCAATGCTTATGTGCATACATACATATTTACATATTGAGAACATAACAAATACAAAAATACCGATTCAATTGCTGTTTTGGCGACTAATGAATGTTCAAAGGCTTAATCCACTAAGCGACTAAATGAATTTACACTGCAACAGCGAGCTAAAATCTGCCATTAGCGATTTCATTTTCTTCTATTTTTACTATTTTTATTATTTTTATTATTATTATTTGCTTTTGCCTTTTCTTTTTCGCCTAATAAGGTTTTTGTCTGGGCATAATGTTTCTGTCATTAAATTGGCATTAACAAAATTATATTTTTGTGTTTATTTGTTGCTGCCATTGTTGTTGTTGCTGTTGTTGTTGTTCTTCTTCTTCTTGTTCTTGTTGTTCTTGTTGTTCTTGTTGTTGTTGTTGCTGTTGTTCTTTAGCCAACAACTTAATTTGTGTGTAAACCGTGAAAGGAGCTCGATTCGGATGTGTGCTGTGCCGGTTCAACTTTTGTCTCATATCAAACTTGTAATACCACTCATCCCAACAACAATAACAACAAAGTACGGCTGTCTAACGATTTACTTCAGTCGACGCTAAGCACTTTGAATGTAGTTCTAAAACAACTCACAACACCTCCGGGAGCTTTTTAGGTAAACACCGACCGACCAACCGACAGGAGCAGGCGTACGGATGAGCAGTAGCAAGGATGGGCGGAAAGCGGCAAGTTCGGTAATATCAAATAAGTAGCAAACAGCGCACCAACCACCCAACCTTCGTAATTCACTGTCAATAACAACGATCCAAGTATTACCAACAACAACTACAACGACAGTAAATCAGTTGCTGGTAGTCAAATGTAGTCCATGCTGACAGAGAAGCTCGTCCGTTCGTTCGTCCTTTGTTCTTACAAACTTATAGCGTGCTGATGTTGCTGTTGTTGCTGCTGACAGCGGAAGAGGAAATGGGCGTTGATTTGAGGGTTGCAGCAATGCCGACGCTGACTGAGTTCGATGTCAGGGTTTTGTATCAAAGTAGAGGGTGTTTGTTGTTTGCTTACATACGAGTATGTGTTTGTGCATTTGTTATTTATGTGCGGCGGCCATTTAGATTTACGTTAGGTTCTTAAAATGTCAATAACATTAAAGCGCACGACAAACGGAGAAGTTGGTAGTAGTGGCACGAGGGAGCACATAGCACAAGCTGTGGCTTATTTGCCCCCACTGTTTCGCCCTCGGTTCGCTGGAATGACTTTAAGCAATCCTTGTTGGTCCTTTGTCGACATTTTGGGGTTTTGCGAAACCAATTTTAAATGTAATAAAATTTGAAGTCTAATTTTCGGGCTACCGCTAACCACAGTGGTAGGGATTTAAGGTAATTTTTTGCTTCGAGCTCAATATAAAAAGGAATTTGTGTTTACATAATTTTTTTATAATTATAATATTTTTTTTTAATATTGTTGTATTCTTCAATGTTTTTTTTTAATTTTAGGATACCAGGAGCGATCACATAAAATGGTCCTAAAAAATTCTAAGTTTTTATCGTAATACTATTGAACACGTGGCAATCCTTCTATGTATTCCATTATTTTTCACTTCAAAACGCTTCTTTTTTAATAATGAAATTTTTTGGAGAGTATAGAAAAAAAAAACATTTTATTGGAAAAAAATCCTGCCATCAAAAACAGTTATCAAAAACTGATTTGTCAACACATTTTTATCTCCGCTTCAGCATTCTATTTGTCCCACTGTGAATATGTACATATGCATGCAGTTCTCTAACGCATTTTCTTTTATTTATGCCTAATAAAAAGTGCCTTGAACTGTTGTTCAATTAAATCCGTTTCGCTTGTATGTATGTATGAATATCAGAATATATACATATGTATGTATTTTATGTGTTTTATAACCTCGCATTTTCATTGTTGTTTTGCCTAGAAATTCTATAATGATTATTCTCTACAATGTCCTTGAAAAGGATACTGAAAACAAGGCTCAGCTGAGTGTTCGCAGTGGAATCATGAAGAAGAAAAAGAGAAAAGATTTTATTCTAACTTTTCCACTTGTCGTATTGCTTTCTGCCTTGGCTTTAAATATTCTCTGTAACATTAATTTATTTTTATTTTATGCATTTTATAAAGTTTTCATCGTTAAAACTTAGATATCCCCGTTTGAAAAAGAAAATTTGTATTTTTTCAACGACTTTTCCCATAATTCATTTGGCTTTTGTAATCACTGCCACTTTATTTCTACGTTAGTGTTGTTGTACAACAATGCAAGATTACTTTATCAACTTCTTTTATGGTTTGTTTTATTTGTATTCCCCTTTTTTTCGTTGTTGCTTGTTGATAATTCCATTTGTTTACGTTGCGGTGTTATGCCATGCTATTGAGTCTGCTATGTTTTATGGGTTTTATGGGGGATGGAGGTTCCACACGCAGCGAAAAGCGCCTGGCGTGAAGTGATATGGCTATCGAAACTTGTACACTCAAATTACATAGCCATGCACTTATACACACACATATATATGTATATGAACATAAATACAATACATTGTACATGTAAGTAAATGCTTACCCCGCAGGGAAAAATAGCAGTTTTTAACTTGAATCCAACTAGTCTGCATTTTTGCACTAACTACTTCCTCTTCCATCTATTTGCCATGTAATTAACTGTTATTTTTACTGTTATATATAAGTATTTGTAGAAGTTTTATTTCACCGAACCATGAACCTAACAATTATTCATGCTCTCAAGAATTTTTTTACAATACAATTCTCATAGCATTTTTTCTTCTCCCCTTTTGAGACTCACCAATATATGTTAAGAGAATTACTCGCCGCACATTACAGAAGATAAAAGTTAAAATATTACTTAGTAGAAATTATTGAAAATCAGAAGTTGTTTATTATCCTAGTATTTTTATGTATAATGAATCATATAATCTTTTGCCTTTTGCCTTTTGCCTTTCAAAAATATTGCTTTCTATAGTTAAACATACATGCATACATGGTTGCATTGTCCATTAATTTTTTTCTGAATACTTTTTGGAACTTCACTTGCTTTATGTCATGACATGCGTAACGAACAGCAAGCACCAAACACCAAAAAAAAAATTAAACATTCTTTCCGCTTATTTTTCATTTTTCTTACATTTTTAAATTGAAATTCCATGACGAGCATTTCTTGTATATTCCTTTTGGTGGCAATGCCATCAACTAACATACATTTGAATAATATTAAGCAAGTGTCACCACACTCACACCTACTCACACCAACGGCAACACTTAGGCCAGCGCATGGAAACTATAATAAATGTCTGATGTGATTATGTTGATATGATTTACCCATTAACTAACTATATTATCATGCATTAATGAGCTGAATGATTTAATGACGATGATGATTATGATGATGATGATGATGATGATGGTGACTTGAATTATGCGACGGAAGTAAAAGGAAAAAAAAATCAACACACGCCTGTTGGTCAACCAGCTGTTACAGCAACTCATTAGGTGGGCACTCATGAGGGCAGAGGAAGGGAAATAAATTTTACCTTGTGCGAGTAAGCAAGTATGCGATAAGTATTGTGGTGGTCATTTGTCGAAACGCTCTGTAAAAATCATTGTTGCCCCCATTTTTGGGTAAAAATATTTTAATTGAAAATTCTAATCAAGAATTTGAATGATGGTTCTAATCCTTATTAGAAGAAAATAAAAGTACGCAACACCTTCGCCAAATAATTCTCAAATAATCAGGAAAAAAATTAAAAACCTGTCGTTTCAAAATATTAAATATTAAAGAAAGGAAGGTAGTTTTTGTTTCCAAATAGGACATGAGGGTTCTTCTTTTGAGGGTTGTAGATGCATTTACCAATTCAAAAAAATGTATGTATGCATGATATGTGATGCGACGGAGTAGGAAGGAGTAAATTTGGTCGTGAGTGTTGGAATAGCCGTGCTCAAGTGCGTTTGTTAGCTCTAAGTATATGATTTTATATACACTTACATATTTATGTTCACATCTACATACATACATATATGCGAATACACATTTCAATAGAGCACAAAAACTCCAGCTTTTAAGTACAACAGCTTGACAATGTTGCATATACGAGTATGTTAGAATGAGTTGAATCGATAAGTGTCAGATTACATATATATGTATATAAATATATTGTATACATGTATCAGCAACATCATTCACCAACAACAATTTACTGCTCTCGCTGCTCATAAACTTGTTAATAAATATTTTATATTCTATGTTATTGACGAAAACGAAGCTCAGCCATAATCCACGTAGTAAGCCATATGATGGTTAGTAAATATGAACAACAACAACAACAACAACAACAACAACAACACCAATAACAGAAGCAGAGAAAAAAGCTGTCAACACTGCAAAACAATAAAGCCAACAAACCTATGAAACTGAAAAGAGCCACTATGCGTTGACACCAGCGACCATAACGACTATGTATGTATGCCCGGTACATACGAATGTTTAAGTAGGTACATATACAGCTCACCGACCATATGACGTTGTCATGATGGTGCGAACTACGACGCCGACGCCTCCAACACTGACGTTTCACCGTTTGACTGGATCGGGGCCGAGTGATGTTGTGCTTCTTAATGGCAGCACAATCGAGTGACTGCGCAGCGAACGGAAACGTTCACTGGTTGATGCCTGGCGGCTGAAGTTGTCAATGATGTGTGTTTGAGTAGGGATGATGCAATCGGATTTTGTTTTTGATTTGCCTTTATGTCCATATAGCCATACACTAGTAAATATGTTATATGTATTTATGTATGTATGTCTCTTCTCTGTATGAATTTTGATGCCAAAGTAAGAATTGCTGGAATTTTATGAATTTTCATGCACAAATTTGGTGAAACAAGTAAATAAATGAAAAATGTCGAATGACATGAATATTTACGAGCGAGTATAAGCGTGTTTCTACATACTTACCTATCTATATGTACATATGTATGTATATAAAGTTTATTGAAAATTCTATCAAAAATTTAACACAAGCGAATCGATTGTTTTGTATGTATGTACATATGTATATTTGCTGTTTAACTGCCGGTATTTGAGGTGACTTGATAAGCTTTGGGCTTGCTTTTCTAGCTGTCTATTTACATATATAAGTGTCTATATGTGTGTATGCATTAGGGCGCAATGGGTAAAAGGTGCCAAGTCAATTAGTAAACATTGATAAACACTATAGCATTGAACTAATTTAAAATTAAATAAACACAAAGTGAATGCAGCTAAAAATTTCTGATTCAAATAAACTAATTTTCGAATTTTTCCTTCTCATAAAAAGTATTTTAAATCTTACACTTTGTCACCTAAGTCTTTTGCTCTACATAATTTTTTCGTTTTTCCCACCTAAATACCAACAGTATTAAATTACCAAGAAAGAAGCTCATTAAACCAAAAAAAAACAACGAAAAAACCAAAATCAACAACCCCTCCGAATCGCAAACAACAACAAACCCGCCCTTCCGCAGTTCATTGATCTTGCTTAGGTTTGCAATAATCACTCATCGCATTTGTGGATTTTGGAATTGAAATCTGCTGTTGCTTTTGTTGTTTTATGGGACAAGCCAAAGTCGAAGATGTGTGTGTAAATATGTATGCACTCGCATATGTTTGTAGAAATTTGTGCTCATTGAGCGATGATTGAGTAATATTTGCCTCAATTTATGTAACTAATTGCGTGTTGAAATTTCCTTTTCGCTTTTATTGAATAAATACAAATATATAATAGACAGTTATTTTATGCATATTGATTTCAATACAATTGGACTTGTATAGCAATAAATTCAAGGTAGAGACAGCAAAGAGAAGACAATCCGTCTTCAATCTTCATAAGATTAGTTGAGCAGTTGGCGTTAACAGCTGATATAGAGCAAGTTCATGGCAAAAATAATCCGGAGCTAATGTCATTATAAAGTCTCCAGGTATTTTTGGGGTGCTTTCGTCACAATATCATGGCAAAAGAGTGGCGACCCTTTCCTCGAAAGCCTTACACAAGGAAAAAAATCCTAAACCTAGATACTTGAAGCAATGGCACCGGGAAAAGATTGCGCTAATCCTTTTTTGGAGGCCTTCATGCCTATGAAGAATGCTGACAAAGATTTTGAGCAGAATTTCTCTTTATTACTCTTTTTAGGAGTTTCCAAAGATTGAACTATAGGTCCCAAAGTCCAAAGCCGCGATTTTTTATATCTTTAAAGCTTCATAATTCCTCACGACGGAGGATAATCTGAATATTGCTGTATCGGAGAACACAAAAGCTCCGTCTGCCATAAATTTCGCCATGGTCTTATGGTAAGCGAGTACCTGAGTTTAAAAGTCTGAGCCATATACGAGTATACATATGTATATACTTACATGATAACTATTGATTGCTCAAATTAAAACTTAAACCTCTATCTACACTATGTCTTTGGTTAATTTTATATCTATATCTGGCTTGAACCTTTTGAAATCACACATCCGTTTGTACTTTCTATACTATGAGGCTTCTTTTTACTATTTCTTTCATTTATTATTTTTTTAAATTTCCAATCACCTTATCAGGCACAGCAGGCGAAAGTTATTCCTCTACATATCTACAGAAACGCATACATATGTATGAATATATGTATATATTTAGTTAAGCGCCATATCAGCCGCCTCCCGGGAGCAATATGTGATTAACGGCATGTCAGTTCGGTAGCTGCAACAGCAGCGGCGCCTGCTACTATGGGCGGATGAAACATACGAGTACGAGTATGCCAGCGCAGTGATTATGCGGGCGCAATGGAGTCGCTCTTAATAACAAGGCAACAAAGAATAAAAGTCGAAAGGAATGAAAAAATGCAGGATATTCTAGAATTGTTGTTGCACTCAGTGCTATTCTTGTTGCTGGCTGGCTGGCCTCGCCACTGCAGTAGTATATTAAACCTTTTGCCTTTACCAGCATTCTTTTGCATTTTTACTTTAATATTCTGCAGATTAATTTATATTTGTTCTTGTATTTTTTTAAATATTTTTTCTTGCTACATTTATTTACTTGAGCTATCAAGTCGTCGCATTTACAGAGCTGCTACGGCTGGGTTCAGTTGGTGATAAAGCTTACTTGGACATATTATTAAGTATATTTGCAAGAAAAAAGAACGAGTTTGAAGCCAATGCTTATTACTGCATGCAGTGGCTGCCATATATAAAAAAATAATGTAAGTTCAAAGTACTCATTGCTGATAATCCTGGTATTTGTTGTTGACGGTATCTGCGAAAGTGCTTACTTGTAGATATACACATATATACAGTCGCGCATAAGTATTTGCTCGCCACCAATAAAGATTGTTTTTCATATTTCTTCTTATTCATTTTTAAAAAGTTTTTGTCGAATGGCGTCATGCGGATAAAATGGCAAGATCAAATCTGAAATATTATGAATAATTGCTGCTGATTTAGGGCTTAGTTTGAGGGTGAAATACTTTAAATGGGTTTTCCACATATCAAATTATAGCAAGAAAAATTGCACTGAAATCCAATGAGACCCTTCTCCCAACAAGGCATTTTCACGGATCAAAAAAAAAAAAATTTCTCTTGAAATTCCTATTTCAGCGAAGAAAAAAAAACGAGTGAATTTAGCAGTCCCTAAAGTCCCTAAAGTCCCTAAAAAGAATCTAACTTTTTATATTCTAATTTCAATATATACTACTTTTGTCATGTGATTTTTAGATTTTCCAGGAAAGGATTCAAAATTTTTTCAATACATGTTTTTTAATGGTTAAAAATATTTATACCAATTTTTTTTTTTTTTCAAATAACCAACACACTTATACGTTTAAAATATATGTGAACACTAGAAACTGGCTAAAAGAAGAATTTTTGTTGTATTAATTTCCTTTTGCATACTCATCCCAGCTCAAGATACATTAAAACATGCATATGTATGTATGTACGTACATATATATAAATACTTTTATTCCCATATTTATTGTTTTCTTTAAATTTCCTTTGGCTCAAAGCCAATTTGAATTTCAAGTGGCTTTTGCTGGCTGACTTTAGCGGGTGTGATGTTCTTTCCGTTGTATTTTCATTTAATTTTATTTACCGTTTTGTTTTTTTTTTTCTTTTTCCTTGACTGCACCATCTGAAACGTGTCGGGCTGACTGTGGCCGTCTGTTGTCTGCGACAGTCTCGTTGTTCGTCGTGACCCTGTCTATTTGACCGGGTTTGTCTGTCTGACGCGCTGTCTCATAGAAAAACTCGTACACATATAAAATACTGGGTGTTTGTAGATGTGTGTTAATGTGCATTTGGCCTTTATATCCTTGAATTTAATTTAGAAAAAATTATAAATATTTACTCGTGCAATTTTTCGCTTTTCGAAATATTGAGAAACTGGCAAAATCTTGAATTTAATTAAATAAATTAATTTTGGTATGCAGATAGATGCGTTTGAGTAGAGAAATAAATTTGAAAAAGATGGAAAATACTTTTTAAACATCTTTGATACTTTTTACGGTCAAAAGCCAACGGATATCTGAGTTTTAATAACTTAAAAGCAGACAAGAAGATATGTATTTGTGCACTATTACTAAAAAAATTTCTGAACCCCTAAGTTTTTGATTCAAGTTTTCTGCTGAAAACAGTTCTATGCTATTTGAGAGCGTTTTTAGATGCGCCATGTTACCACGCTTTGCCAGTACAAATACTGAAATTGGGTTGTCAACAATGCCGCTTTATCAACAACATCATAAGCAGCATTTTACATACATATATGTATGTATGCATGTAAAACATATAGCCATGATCATCATTTGAACTCAATATTATACACTTCTTTGCCTCAATATTTTCATCAACATTTTTTTTAGCTCTCAGTTGAGCTCACAATTTGCCTTAACATATGTGCACATACATACATATATCATGAAATTCGCACAAAAAACAGCCAACCTGACAGCGAAACCAGCCCCAGCTATGCTCATACACACACATATATGTATATATATAAAAAAGAATAAAAAACGATGAATGTATCGCTTGTAACGCAGAATTCAGAATTTGTAGATCACATTTGGGGATTCAAGAGGGAATATTCATGTACACATATATATATATATATGTGAATGTTACATGCATGTAAAGGCCTTTGTTTATTTGGTAGTTGGGCCTTTTTGTGCTCGAACATGTGAATTTTCATATTTTCCATTTTTCCTGACGGAGCACTTTTTACTTCCACTTGCACAAATTGCAATTGACGTCTATCAAAGAGAGTGAAAACAAAAACAAAAACAATAACAAGAGATAAAAGAAAATCACAACAATTTAAACAGCGCATTTGATGTTAGAACCAAATACGAAAGGAAAAATAGGAATATAAAAAATTACTAAAAATATAAAAATATTAAAAATAATTATTAAAAAAAACTTTAAAAAAAGTATTAAATAGAAGTGGAAATAAAAAATAGAACAAATTTAATAAATTAAAAAAAAATAATAATTTGACTCAATGAGATTAAAATAAAATTAAAAAAAAAAAACTAATGAAAAATAATTATACAAAAACAATAAATATATTAATATTAATAAAAATTTACAGAAAATACAAATTAAGGATAAATAATGGTGAAAAAGTAAAAAGACGTATTTTGAAACTGCATCAAGCCTCAGAAATATGCGCACAGTGTAAAAGAAGAGCTGATGACCCAGTTTAAAAGCCTTACGCCGTTGCGGAAGGTAGCATTACTTTTACATTCACTCCCTTCTTAAGAACACACTATTTATCTGTGCATTCACTATATTGAGTGCGCGCAAATATCCTTGAGCTGCCAGCAGAGATTTTACTTTCGTTTGGTGAGCCACTTGCGAAATGCCACATTGGCAGCAGCTAGCATCATCGCCCTTCCACGCCACGGCTGGCAGTTGGCTACTGCAGTCGCTAAGCGATTTATTCTAAGTTGTCTATTTTGCTCTTGGCTGCTTGCTTTTGCGGGAAATGCAAATTGCTGCTCTTACCTACAGCTTGGCTTCACATTTATTGTTGTTGTTGGGCGAGTGCATCATCATCCACTTTCGAAAGTGCGTGAGTTTCTAGTGGAAAATACAAACAAACTGAGATCTCTAGATTTTTTTTAATTTTTCTTAATAAGTACGTTCATACATATGTACACATGGGTGCGCACGGCTGTGTGTATCGACGTAAGCGTCTGTAAACAAAACTCTTGCATTTACTTTACTAATGAGCTGCTGTTTGTTGGAAAGCTCCTCTGTAATAATTTCTAAAAAAATTGTTAAAAAAAAGCAAAAGAAATGAAGAATTTTGGAAAAAATAAATAAATAAATGATTTTAGTAATAAATTTTTTAAAGAAATTTGTATTAATAAAAATATTTTTTTGTTGTTTCTCGCTAATTGAATTTTTTTATAATACGAGTAGTTCAAAACAAATTTTCTACGGAAGAAATAGTTGGTAGAATAGAATAGTTTTTCAAATTTAATATTATTTTTATAAAATATATTTATTTTGGTTTTTCCAATTTTTTTTTTCATAAAATTAGATTGCCATATATGTTTGTATGTATCAGTATCATTATGTACCATATCTGTCTCTTCCTTTCCAGGCGCCCTTCAAATTTATCCGTCGTTTGGACCCGCCGCTCACGTCGCGTTGTCTCAGCGCCATTGGCCTGGGAACCGGATATGGTGAATCCATTGGTTGGCCATATATCATGGCCGGTGCCGGATAATCATTCAATTTCGGTAACACTTTTCAAAGATCCACGCACCCACGAATTAGAGGATAAGGACTGGACGTTTGTCATTGAAGATGTGAGTATTGACTGAAAAAAAAAAACAAAAATATTTAAAAAGTTTTTCAAAACTTAATTGCTTAATATGCTTACCTGATATATATATGTTCATACCTATGCACATATTTCTCTATACACACTTTTTCCTTTTTGGAAACAACTCAGAGTTTTATATTTATGATATTTCTTGTCTCAAAACAAGCCAATTGAAATCAATTAAGCATCACTGATCGGCATCAATAAACGTAAATGAGCATTTTGCGCACATGCAAGGAAATATAATAATTGCCAGTGGGCGCCACAAGCCATGCCTACTGCCTTCTGCTTTCATCTAGCTTACACTTAGAAAATATCATTTTTGCTTGCTGGTATAAATATTTTGAGTATAACAATTTGGCAAGATTTACATTTTACTCATAAAAATAATTGCTCTGTATAACATGCGCATTTTTCAAAACTTATATTTTATTAATATTTGAGATAATGAGATAAATAATTTAGTTTCTTTTCTACGTATGAAGTAGGTCTGGTCCTTTTTTAATTATTTCATTTTTTTTTTAAATTAGAGAGATTTTTTACATATTTATTCTGTTTTTTTTTTAGTATTTTTTCCCCTCATTTTATTTTCCTTTATTTTATTTTAAAATTATTTGTTTATTTAATGTACATTTTTTTTGCGTATTCACTATTTCTTCTTCCTCTTTCTTTTAACTCCGCAATTACGATGAAATATGTCAAGGAGAGTTCTTCTTATTCTGCACTAAATTACAAGTGCAGCATTACATATCCGCCCACAGAGGTCATTTGAGTTGTTAATGCTTTGTTGTCTGCACTCAGTTTAATGGGAAAAACATAATTTATGACATGGCACACTCCCCATTGGCATAACAAGTTGGGTGTGTGACAGATAAGTGGATTAATTGGATGAGACTTCGTACTCTTGGGTGATAAAATTTGTATTGAGTTACTGACAACGTATTTAATAATTGCAGAATAATAAAGTAATATTTGACAAATATTATTTAATATAAATGTAAAATATTAATTAAAATGCAGTTAAATTTAAATACAGTTAAAATTACATATAAATTAATGGATTTTCCTTCATCTATAGGCACATCTGTACTTAAAACAATTTTCAATACTCCAGACCCTCAAGTGGTTTTAACTGTTGGCTGTAGCTTAGTTTAATTGTAGATTTTATTGTTTCTATTCTCTTTTTGACCTTTTTCCTTTTAAATTTTTACATTTCTTATTAAGATTTTGAATTGAAACGAATGTAAATTTCTTGGATGCGCTGGAATTGCTCAAGAAAACAATTAAAGCGAATGGAATTTAATGAATACTTTATTAGTTATATATACATATGTATGTAGGTATGTGCACCCAGGTAAAAAAGAGAAAAAATCAATTTTCCAAAATGCTTGATTGCCCTTCTGCTTGGTTAGAGACACTTTTATATGCCAATCACAGTCATATAGACATATATATATATATATATATATATATATATATATATATATATATATATATATATATATATATGTATACTTGTATGTACATAAGAGAGTGTAATTTCTTCATGCTGAGTACTCTTTGTACTTTTGTTGCACTTAAAAATGTTTTATTTGTTCAGTTTTCAACATGTTGACTTGGCTCAAGGACGGCATTTCGATTGCATGTTGATTGGTCTGGTGTCCCTACACCGACTAGTGGCATTACAATTACATTTACCACCAAATGCCACCTGACATATAATTGAAATGACTATGCTTTCATCAGCGTTACAAGGTAAAGGCGTTACCCACATGGGTTGGCCGCTTTGTTGTTCTAATGTGGTTTGGTGGTGGTTTTCTCTACTCTTCTATTTCTCTGTATGTCCTTTCGGGCCTATTAGCCTTTTCAATGTCCCAAAGAGCCGTTCAAATAATGATTTTTCAATTTTTTGTTTGTATTATTTATGTGTATATGCATATGCTCGCCGTTGGCGTTCATTTTCTATTTTCTTATTTTATATTTATGTTCTAAGGATATTACTGTCGGTCGTCGTCACTCTAGCTCAACACACGCTAAGAGCTTGGCTCGTTTGGTATTTCTAATATTTCAAGGTTGATTTTCCTTACGTACGGCATTCCATATTTTTTCGGCATATACATACAGATTTTGAGGTTTGTAATATAAAAGGGAAATATGAGATAGCTATCGTGACTTAAACTTGTACTTTTATCAAAAAAAAAAAAAAAAAACAAAAAAAATTATAATAATAATAATAATAAAAATAATAACAATAATAATAACAATAATAATAATAATAATAATAATAATAATAATAATAAAATAATAAATAAATAATTAAAAATACCAAAAAAAAAAAAAATTATAATAAATTGTGTATTAAAATCAAACTGAAGTAATACAAGTACTTAATTAAATAGTGAAATTCGCCTGCGCTATGTAATTACCTTGAATCACTTTTAAATCTGGAAAACTTCAAGACTTCTTTTACTCTTCTTTATAGTTGTACGCAACATTTCAAATACGTGAAAAGTTCTCAACGAATTTATTCATATTTGCCGCTACTTGAAAGTCACGTACACCGTATTATTTGCATATTGAATATATCAATAAAATTAAGGTATTGTAAGAAGAAATAAAGAAAGAGAAAAATACATAAAATGCTTTTACTCGGTTGCCAAAGGCGTTGTGGCATCGCCAAGTGTTGGCATTTGAACGGCATTCCTTAGGGTCTTGGCTCTGATGACGTCGAACACTGATAAAGTTTCACCGGAATATGATTAAAAGGAAAGTTTTAACCAAGCACAAAATACGTTTAAAATGCCAGTCCACCTGGTGAATCCTCAAATTGTGTAATACTAATTTGCCTAAGACCAAATCCATGGTGGATTATGAAGGGAAAATAAATTAAAAATGAATTTCTTATCTGCATTTATGAAATAGTTCCATTGCCTTTTTTATATATGCATTTTCTTTTAAATTAGTATATTTTAATTAATTTCATTATTTTTTAATTTAATCTGGTTTTTTTTAATAAAATATATTTTTTATTTAATTGTTTTCATACAAATGTTCAGTTATTTATATTTTTGTCGCAAATCCCACGTGCACACACCACTGTGCAGCACTATGCCAACCTATGTATTTGAACAATCAACATTGACAGCAACGTGTGAATTTCAGTGAATTTACGATATGATCACGTTGCACGCATAAATTTACACGCTCCATTATGCATTACAACACAAGCACGCGCCCAAACTACAAGAGAAAAAATTCTCTGCCCTTCACCCACATATTCAGCGCCCACGAAAACTCCTGCAATACTTTTACCAGAAAAAAATAACAAAAATGCATCAAATTTATTTATGATTTTAAATACGCCTTTAAAATTTTTTCTTTACAGATAACCCCACTCGGGAAGAAGCGGGTTTTAGCTTCTGCAAGCATAAATATGCGCAAATACGCTAGTATCGAATCGACGCAACAAAGTTTTACGCTCAGCTTGAAGCCGACCTCACGTAAGATTACCGCAGCCGAATTAGAATTGACTCTTAGTTGTGTGTTCCTACGCGAGGGCAAGGCGACGTGAGTATCTACTATGAAAATAATTTATAAAATTATAAAATATATAACTTGCGCTCTCTGTCGCTCGCTCTTGTCTTATTGCTCTTTCATTGCAGCGATGAGGACATGCAAAGCGTCGTTTCCCTAATGTCCGTTAACAATAATTGTGATGTTGCTCCACTGGATGACTTAGAGGATATACCCGACTTGGAGAGTTCGGGTGATATTTCGGATCATTTGTATGATTTCACGCAGCAGTTGGAGCAAATGACGACCAGTTTGAACGGTTGTATGGACCTGCCAACGCCATTGAGTGGTGCGTTATGCAATATTCATATAAGTTCTTGTAGTTCTGTACTGTCTTTGGTTTTGATTTTCTTGTTTTTGTGTTCTAACGACAAAAGTAGTAATTTCTATTTGAAAATAGTGTAGGTTTTTTGTAGATATTAGCGAAAATTGAATAATACTCAATTCATATTTAGTATATTATCTAACCCTAGTAATAGCTATGTATGTACGTTTATATATACATATATATGTATATATTTGTATATCCTATCATGAAACTCAAGTAGTAAGTACTCTCACATACAATGTCCGCTCGAGAGTTCCTTTTCGAAAAACAATTGTGATTTGATATTTTCAAGATAGCAGAAAAGACCCGGAAAACGGAAAAGTCGATCAACAGAAGAGTTAATCTTTGAAATCCAAAAAAAAAAATTACTGAGTAAAGTAAGAAATTTGTACTTTTCTTAATTTTGTGGATACACAATGATCTTCTCTCCTTTGAAATCGAATAAAAAGTAACAAAAGACGTTTTAGAATAATTTTAGAGTTCAATTTTTTAGTTTATTGTTTAGAGCGATTTTTAAATTCTAAAATTTTGATATACTCATTTCGACTGATCTTTCAAATGAAAATTGTCTAAAATTTATTTAAATGTTTTCAAAATTAATTATTCGTAAATTTTTTCTCGCTTGTTTCTCTTTCTCTTTAATCTCTCGTCTCACTTATTTCTCAATCATAATCATTCACCAAACTCACATTTAACAATTTCTCATTGCTCATTATTTGAAAAAAAATGTTTTATACTTAAAATAACTGTTCAACTAACTGTTAATGTAAATGTATATGTAAATCATTTGTTTTAACTTGTAACTATTGATTGACACTATTGTTGTTATCGTTGTTGTATATTGTATGAATTATATGTACTCACAACTGCAACCACAACTAATCGCCCACACACACACACTTCAAAAATAATACATAACCTCGAAATGTGTTAACCGTTTGTATACTATGCCCGTATGTATGTTTGTATATGCGTAGTTCCTTCCTTGTCCGAAGATCCAACTCCATTGGCCGAACATAATCGTTTGAATTTTGAATTCGAATCAGAAAAACAATTCGCTTTCGACACAACAACAAGTGATGAGCTATTAAAGACACCAAGCGCTCCGCAACCGCAGACTCAAGAAGACCAACAACGCCAGCACCAACTGGAAAAGGCAAAAACTGATGCTGCTCACGAACCGACACAAACAGTTCCTGCGCTGACACCTGCCAAGCCACTCGAAAGCACCAACGTGCTGTCGACAGCGCTAAAGGGCAAAATGGTGACATCTACGCCGATTGCCGCCGTCAATGGCATCGCCACTGTAGCTAAGGAGAGTGAAAACAAGACGATGAGTGAGGCGAAGGATGTTGGTGCGCGGCGTTCACTCATTTTCCAAGCCAACAAAAGCAGCAGTGATGAGTCCTCGATGCAGGCTAGTAAAGATGAGGGAAAGGTGGCGGCGCCTGTTGTCCGCACTGAAGAGAAGGCCGCGAAGGCAAACAACAACAAATCAACAACTCTCAGCTCTTTGCTGTCTGTTTCTACTATTACACCTACTGCGACAACTACTACACCTAGTGAAACCGCTGATGGTGAAGATACGAAGAACAAATTTACTTGTGCTACCAGCGGCAACGTGGCGCCACCAAAACCCGCACGCAATGACTCAAAACGCGCCGAACTACAGCCGCTTAACCTGAAGAAGAGTTACGAGCATGACAACCAAGCAAATAGCAATAGCAACAAAAGCAATAAAACGTCCATCAGCAACAACAACAATCATTTAAACAGCCTTAACAGCAACAACAGTCTGCAGTTGAATGGCTCAGCAAAGCCGGTGGAGAAAATCGTCTTGAAAGAGAATACGCCTGGACAGGACTTGTTGGAATGGTGCAAAGATGTCACGAAGGACTATCCCACAGTGAAGGTAACCAATTTGACCACCAGTTGGCGTAACGGCATGGCATTCTGTGCCATCATACACCACTTTGAGCCGGACCTGATGTAAGTTGGCCAAATACGGGTTTATCTTGCTTGCATTTGCCCCAACTAATCTAAAATTTCTTCACTTTCTCACCCAGTGACATGTCGAAACTCTCCGCCCACGACGTGGTCGGCAATTGCCGCACCGCGTTCGATGCCGCCGAGTCGCTGGGTATACCGCGCGTCATTGAGCCGCGTGATATGAGTTTGCTCGCCGTACCGGACAAATTGGCTGTGATGACGTATCTGCATCAGTTGCGTGCGCATTTCACTGGCAAACAATTGCATATTGAGCAAATTGGTAAGGAAGCAGAGCGTCACATTTCAATTTATTTCTTTCTTCATTAAAACTAAGTGCCAATCAAATCAATTTCTTTTTATTCAAATTCATTGTTAATAAATTACCATGTTACTATCTAGGTCCCACTTCGGACGAGTCGAGTTATGTCATTGGCAATTACAAGTCGGACAATCTATCGCAGAATCTACTCAATTTAAGTCACTTGAAGGCGCAGTTGTTGCATCAGAATTCGCTGGATGAGGACATCTTCGGTGCAGAGACGAAAAATAATTCAACGCCAGCGCAGCCATCGCCCACAGCCAAAAAGGATGTAAAGAATTTAATACTCTCTGGCTCGAAGAATATTTTGGGCAAAGTACTCTCGCCCGGCAAAGATAAGAACACGATCAATGCGTCGCAACACGGCAGTAATGTGGGTAATCAGACGTCGCCGGCGGAAGATAAAGAGAATACGAATATTGGTGCTCACGACAACACCGAGATGCATGTTTGTGCTCCAACAGAGGAGTTGTTCAATACCAAGAGTAACTCGATGTCAGCGGACAAACAACAACAGTTGGTGGCGCCCCATTCACCCACAGCGCTGGATCCAAGTGCTGCGAATGTGAGTAAAACCAACGTCAAGCTTTTTTAATAAGTAGAACAGTTCAGGAATCAAAATAAACTGGCTGTGTGTTGAATAGTTCATTGTTCTTTTAAGTTGTTCACTTAGACTTAAACTAATTTAGTTGGCTATTATTAATTTGTTGATACGCATATATATTTTGGAATTCCAACGCTTCGCTAAACTTTTAAAAGCTAAACACTAGTTAGTGCGAACGAATTGTAAAATTACGGTTTTGCGTAATTATATTTTCTTGAAACTACAATGCAACCGAAGCATACTTCATTCAATATCAACAAAACTGACGTTTTCTGAATATCTCGGACAGTGTGTCACCTAGCGGGTACATGGGTTATGATAAAGTGGATCGATTTTGTTTCTAGTCCAGTCCGAGTTGCGATATTAAGAAATATTCATGTTTACGATTAAAAGTTGATTGAAAACCGTTCAGAGGAAAGCGGTTAACATTTTTTGTGTATGCATGTCTGTATATGCGCAAAGATGATAGCACTAAGTTTAATTTAGTTAAACTATATTCAAGAAAGACTTGAGACCTTTGGCATAGCCGGAGACAGTGTTTTTATTATTTTATTTCGCTTCGTTTTTGCCAGTTCTTAATTTTATACGCTTTTTATTTGGCTTTTGTTTTTTGGCTTATCATTTTCGGTTTAACATTCATCTACCCACATGTTCACGAAAAAACACCACGAAAAAAAACTAAAACAAAAACAACAACAGCGCATTTTGTCACGTCACAAGGAAATGAGCGAAAAGGCCAAGTTGATGATTGAAAAGCTGAAAATTTCCAATGGCGTAGAGCGTAACGAGAACGACGTAAGTAGCGCAGCATTCAAGTGTGTAAAATCACCATCGATTGCAAGCAGCTTTAAAAGGCAGTTTCACAGTTATTTAAACGCTTTTTTTAATTTTTGATTAACACCATAAAATAATTTTGATATTATAACAGCTCTTTTCCCCCTAATCTCTTAGGAGGAGCGTAAGCAGCGACTGCGCGAACAGGCGCGTCGGCTCATACTCGAGACGCGTACGAAATCCGTTAACGGCTCTAGCATTGGCGGCAGTCTCGACAGTCCAACCACACCGACCAAGCTGAAGCGAATGAACTTCTCACCTGAACGCACCATTTCGCCCATACCCAATGGCATCGAGGAATATAGTATGCCGAGCTCGCCGACAAAGGTGCCAATGTCGCCGTCGAAAAAGATAACACCGCCGCGCGATGTGGACTCTTCAAGGACGCCGGCACACACAACCAATAGTAATAGTAAAATGAGTCCTAGTCATAGATTAAGCGAACGCTTTAGTAATGGCACAAGCAATAGCGGCAACAGTAGTCCGCTGCAGTCATTTAATGCCGTTATGGAGCGTATTTCACCAAAGAATGATAAGAAGGTAGGTCCAAATGAGTAACGAAGCAAAAAAGTTTTCAAAAATTAATGAAATTAAATTGTTCTCTTTTTCCTTCACTTCGCAGGGCGACAAACGCTCCTACATTGAATCGGAACTGGAAGCGCTCGAACGCGAGCAGGAAGCCATCGATCAGAAGGCCAGCTGTCTGGAGAAGAAACTGCGCGCAGTCATGGGCGGCAATCCAAGTAATAATCGTTCACAACGTAACCCCTTTCTTAGATTGATACGAAATAGTATTGGTGGTGGTGATAGTATACGTATTAAATTGCTCGATATGGATAGTGATGGGCAGTTTTCATGGCCTGCCTCAGGCGATGACACATCTCCGTGCACATCGTCGGGTTCCGTAACGCCCTCCTCGCTGTCTAGCGGCGATGAGGATGCACCGTTGCGCGCCGATGCTATGCATACGTCGTTGACGGCGGACGCCTCTGTTGATGTTGGTGTTGATGGCGCGATCGTTCGTCGACGTCGACGTAAGCGACGACGTCAACATCGCGAGCGCAGCGCTTGTCAGCATCAGCAACAGCTGCGCGTGCCGCCGCACCACCGTCCACGCTCTCAGTCTTGTATTGTCGATGCGAATGATAATCATCGTAATCATGAGTATCAACAACGACATCAAACGCACAATAGATTCATAAATAGTCGAAATTTCACAAACGCTTTTGCGCCGTTCAATTTTATGTTCTCCTCCTCTAATACAAACACAACAACAACCACAGCTTCCTCAAATCATTCCTCCTGTGATAATCTGCTGCCAAAGGTGCACATGCATGCCATACCATCTGACGTCGACGGCGAAGAGGACAAGCGGCGCATACGTTGCCGAACCGAGGAACCGCCCGGCAGCCAGAGGCGTTCGCGTAGTCACTGCCAATGCCCTTGTCGCGTTGGTGGCGGTGAAGGTGGTGGTAAACAAACCAAAGAAACTTTTTGCCTTTATGCCTGTAGTTACAGCTATAAATTATGAAAAATTACATATAAATCAACTACCACTATTAGCTGCAAGCAAAAACAAGAAATGCACAAAAAATGCAAAAAGGCATGCGCTTACAGAATATACGCATAACCGACCCGGCACGCTGGCGGTTTTGCTGTGCCTTATTTACGTTGCTGCGCTTCGTATAGCGGCTGCGGTCGCAGTGTTGACGTTTTGTTCATAGCTTTTTTCACCGAATTTCTCATAATGTGCGACGCTTAGCTTTTGTATACTGTAAAAAAGCTACGCTGCTTCGCGCTTATGCAAGCTGTTATTAACAAACCTATATTTTTCCAAATATTCATTCATCACCTAAAAACTAAAGCTGAAGCTCTGCTGTTGCTCTAACATCGTATTTAACATGCAACTCATACCCGTTTTTAGACCATTTAGACCATTTATACCAGTTTTTAACACCAATCATAACATTGTAAAAAATGAATAATAATATTATCGTAAATTTTGTATCACATTGGCGTTGCTCATCATGATCAGAGCGCAGTTCGTGTGCAGTTGAGGAAATTTAAAAATGAAATTGGCTCAAAGAAATCGAAATGAGAGTATAATACTGCACACCGCTGGGCGTGCATAGCAATTTGAAAGCATATATTCTTAACATTTGAGTTAAATTCATAATGCTCTTACTCACCACATACTAAACTCACTATACGGACACAGATTTTTATAAAATCACACGAAATTTGGTGGAAAAAAGGAGGAAATCGGTTGAATTATATAAATCTGCATCCGTTTTGTAATATTGTTTGATATTTTCTTGTTCATAGTTAATCAATTACAATATATGTACATGTTTATACTCGGCTGTAAATTTTATTAACCAGGAAAACTGGAAGAAGTGAAAAATTAGCGCTGGATAGCGGTTGCTGGCAACTTTGCCTATTCAAAACTATGCTCACGAGCAATTCGCAGAAAAAAGTACTATTAATTATAATTTGACTCTAGCGCCAGCTGATGGTTACATTAAAAAAAAGAGTCTTGGATCATGTATTTAACAAACACTTTACTCGATTAATCGGTTCATCGGTTCGTCGATACATATTTGAAAACAATTAAACTCTCCAGCCAGACGGTTAGCGGTTTAAGATACTGTCCACATTTAAAAGGCTTGGACTGAAACAGCCGAGTATGGGAGTGTTCGGTCCCAACCGAACTTTCTTTGTTTTTTTTTTTACAAAATTTATGCCGCTTCATAGTTGTACAAACGCTGATTTAATATTTTAACGCTTTACTTTTCGTACTTTTGTACTTTTTGTTGTAAGTTTACCAAAAGGATTTATTAACACTTTATTCTTGTTCAAACAGAGACCGACGAAACGGAAGAGCAATTACTTTCGCAATGGTTTACGCTCGTCAATAAAAAGAACGCTTTGCTGCGCCGACAAATGCAGCTCAATATACTGTAAGTATGGGATAACCAGTTAGCAGTTAGCTTTTGAGGTGCAGTTTTGAATTTTAAATTAAATTTTCATTTCGTCTCCCGCTTTTTCGCAGCGAGCAAGAGAGTGATTTGGAGCGTAAATATACGCTCTTGAACCAAGAATTGCGTGCCGCACAGTCTGTGGAGGATTGGCGCAAGACGGAAGCTCAACGTGAAAAGGAACAACTGCTGCTCGAAGAACTTGTGGCCATTGTGGATAAGCGTGATGAGTTGGTGCAGCATTTGCATAGTCAAGAAATTGCGTAAGTGAAGGGTTTTTTTTTGCTTCAATAAAACATTTTTAATTTTTGAACTTTTTTTCCTTATGCAGTATCGAAGACGATCATGAGATTGCGCGCGAGCTGGAGCAAGTGGACATTAGCGGCGACAAAGACAAGTGTGTCATACAGTAGAAGGTGCTAAAAGCAATGGCATAAAACGAAATATATAACTTGAAATTTTCGGCAGTTTTTGAAATATTGTAGGTATGATATGTATGTATGTATGTATATACGCATGCATACATCCATATATAACTGATGTATTCATTTCCTAACCAGGCTAACGTTTATGTGAACAATTGCTTTAATCCATTTGCCCAAACAGCTTATGAATTTATGTATCTATCTTCATATATATGTACATACACGTATAAAGAGTGTATGTATGTTTTTAAAGTAAATAATTTTGTTTATTTTTAATTCGAATGCGTTTTTGCAACGCTACACTTTTGCCAAAAAAAAAAAAAAAACAGAAAATAAAAGTTATTCGAACGAAGTGAAACTAAATAAACCCAAAAAATAACTATAGCAACAGCAGAAGAAGAACAATGATATCTATTATATATTCTAATAATCATTTGTTTGGCTGAATGTGTGAACTCTCCAATGCACAATTCATTGCATAAAGACAAAAATGAATAATTTCTAGAGAAAAATATGTCCGATTGATTATTGAGGGCTTAGTTAGCAAACAAAGATGAAAATGCTTAAACTACTTTAATTCAAAAACCAAAAAAAAAAAAATTAAAATGTTTCATATTTTTATGTTCACTTAAACCTGTTACATGCAACTCAAAACACACACCAATTTGAAAAACGTCCGTTAGTCTTATAAGCAAGAAATAAAAGAAAAATTAACCAGTAAAAAATACTATGACAAGAAACTAAAAAAAAAAAACATAAAATTACACCGTTAAAACCACTTTTTCTTTGTGTGCCATTTTTCCGTTCAAAACTAATTTTTATCAGTTTAATGATACTCATTTCCACACACTACCCTTTTGTACTGAATAAAATTGTAATTTTACTTAATCAAACACCTTCAAATATTTTATTCTCATCAACTTTTCTTTTGAAAATATATTTTTAATTTCAAAAAATTTTTGTTGGAAATATTTTTACTAGTTTCTTCTTCAACTTAAATTAGCTTTATAAAATGCTTTACTTGCATTATGTTTATATCATATAATTTTTATTAGTATTTTGAAAACTAAAAATAAAAAATTTTAAAATATTTTTAATTCATATTTTTTAAGTTCTTGTAATATAATAATGAATAATATTATATAAATTATTTCAATAATTTGAATAATTTGAATAGTGTGATCCTAACTGTAAACTGTATGTGTAGTCTATTTATTATTAAATATGAAACAAACAAAAAATCCAATGAAAATTAAAAACAAATGAAATAAAAATATACGTATGGTAGTATATATATATACATATGTATATACTTATTCACATACTTAAATTTCTGTTAAACTCTTAGCTACTTTATACTTATTTTTATAATTTCCTTATTGTTTATTTATATTTTGTATTAGTTTTACGTATTTAAATTTTCCGTCATAAGGAAATGGTGACTATTCTGTTTTTTTTTATAGTTTTTCTAAGCTTTTCTTACACTTTTTTCCCCTTTTTTTGAGAAGCAGTTACGTCATTGCCATCTGGGCTTTGAAATTTTTCAAGTAATACTAATGTACTTATGAAATTAAGATCTTTATATAATTAAAACAAAAAGAACAAAACTGTACTTTGAAAAGTTGATTGATTGATTCTGAAAATGTATTACTTTAAAGCAGATATTTAATGAAATAATGAATTATCTAATACATGAATGATATGTATGTATGTATAAATAAATATATGTATGTATATGAATAAAGATGAATGAAATGAATATGAAAAATTGCATTTTGTACCTCATTAGCAGTAGAAGCAACAATGGTTCAAAGTTTCATTAGTTCGTAGTGGGGAGTTGAAAGAATCTAGTAGAGTCGGATGAGAAGCTGTGGTGATCTCCGAAACAACAATAACTTCTACATACAACTGATATAATGCTTTTAGCTTTCTCAAATAAAATAATGCTTTAATGAGTTAGTATTTTCATTTATATTATTATTTATTAAATACTTTTTATATGTATTTATTGTTAAGGCAACAATATATAAACTCAAATTTTTTTATTCTTATTATTTACATTACCAAATAGTGTACTACATATATATATATATAGTTTTTGTAGTTGATATTTTGCTATACAATATTTAAATACTTTTCATAAGTATAATATTACTAAGTAGTTAGCTTAACTTTTTTTTAACAATACCTTTTTAAAAAAAATTTTCTATGAATATTATTTATTACTGAATGTTCTTACAGTTATGCATGCATAAGCACATTCTTCATTATCTACTCTTTAGTTTACAATTTTCTATAATTATTAAATTTTAAAAATTTGATTTTTTTTTTTTATTACGAGTTCATTATTGATTATTATTTGAAGTGATCTTGATATAGAATTTTTGTAAATTTTTTACATTTTTTTTTGGAATACTTTTAGCAACACTATTTTTCTAATGTGTAAATGATACATTTTTTTTATAGAAAATTTTTGTATTTTAAATCTATTCAAACATTTTCCATATAATTTTCAAATAATTATTTTCTTCTCAATTTTTTTTAGTATTTGTTTATTCGCTACTTTTTTTTTCATTTCTTTAAATTATAAGGCATCGGATATGATATGGAAGATTTCTATTTATCTCTAAAATTTAATGCTTTTTACGTTCACTAGCGACCAGTATCGGCTCTTGTTGACTATTTGTTTTTGTTTTTTTTTATTAAGTGAGTAAGAAAAATGTGTATTATCTTACTCCAGCTGCGCTGATTGAGGTTTTGAGAACATAAGGCACTCTTTTTTTTCACATCATTTACAACTTGCAGCTCAGCTTTTCGTCTTACTGTCCCAAACATATAACTCTTAAAAACAATACCCCATTTTTCTCATCTCAAATCATCGTCGTGCTTATTTAATTTTATAAATATCTTTCAGCGGTAGCTGAAATTTGGAAGGATTTAATTTATTCGAAGACCTCTATGCATTTTGGAAGTTCTATGGAAGCTTTTCATTTATAATTAAACTATACTTTTGCTCATAATTTTCTCCTCAAATTTCCCTATTCAACCCTTAAGCCGCGCTTTCAGTTGTCACCTTCGCGGCAGCCGTGGTTGTAACGCCCGCATTGGCCGCTGTGCGTGCCGCCGTTGCAGCTGCTATAGCCGCCGCCTCAGCTTGGCGACGTTCCTCCTCCATTTCCAAACGCTCCACTTTCTTGATTTTATTAAGCTTTCCTGTTCGATGTTATACAAATGTATGTAGTTACAAAGTAAATTTCTTCAAAATTGGTCAGCACTTACTTGCACACTTCAGCATAATGGTGCCCCACCAGATTGACCAACCCCAGCCGACGAAGCAGAAGAGAACACAAAAGAGTTGCGCCGTGGCGACGATTATGTTGATTATGAACGAACCGAAGCGCGCTTTGGCGCTGTCATATTGTGAGAAGCGTGGTATGCCCACGCAGAGGCAGAAGATGCCAGAGAATAAAGTACCTGAAAGAGAAAAAGCAAGAGATAGGGAAAATTATAGTCTAAAATGTGTTAAAAAATTTTTTTTTTTAAGTTTCAAATTCGCCTACCCAATCCCGGAAAGACTGTATTGCAGATAGCACAGAACCAGGCTAAAGAGAGTGGCAGCACTGGTATAGCGCCCTTCATTTTCGAGGAATACTCCACGAGATCTACATGGAGCTTACGGCGTGTGTCCTGTGAAGGTTAAAAAGTTCAAAATTGAAATAAATAAAAATTGAATTACACTTGATCTCACCTCACTTGGTGGTGGTGGTGCTTTCATGCTCGCTCGTCGACTTTCACTTGGCTTTGGCGCCTTTTTGCGCCGGCAACACAGCAAAGCGTTCCAAAAGCGTCTACAGCAACCCCTAGATGAAAAATATAAGATATATAACAATAAATGTGAGATTTGGTTAGATTCTGAGAGTATCCCATGCAAGTTTCGTAAAGGACTTACTGAGGACGCTGTATTTCTGATGCGTTGGCGCCCTCCAGACCCGCTGCATCACTAGGCGCAATACCACTTTCCGGATCATGCCAAGCCACCGAGCCACTCGGCGAGACAGTCGAACCAATAGTAGCGCCATGTCCAGCCTTTTTGCGTCGACAAGGAATACAAAAGCAACACTTCTTCAACTCCGTTTCATCACCCGTTGTGGGATCGACTTTATTCACACGACGACAGCAAAATAATTTACTAATGCATAAGCCACATTTTCCTTGCTTGGGCGCACCGACTACTGCTGTCTCTGACTTCGCTGCCACCGTCATTTTCCCCGGTGTCTTTTCTACTTTTGGCTTCCTGCGACACCTCTTGCAACAATTTAATTTTTGCCAACAACTCCGCTTGCTCGCACCGCCGTTCGCTGTATGCTGCGCTTCATTGATGACTTCAAGATTGGTAGTGGAGGCGCTGCTGGTCGCCGATAGTACGGGCTCTTCACTTTCATTGCCGCCAGCTTTGCTCTTCTTGCGACGACAACAACGGGAGCAACGTAGACGCCGACATGGCAGACAAAATTTTGCGCAACAGCGACAGCAGCCGGTAGGTGGTGCTAGGTCGTCCTCGGGCGCCTGTAGGAATTCACGGCTGCTGGTACTGGAAAAAGAGATAAAAGCGGTTCGTTAAGATTAGAAGAAGGACTGAAAGCCTTAAAAAGCCCGCTTTCAACGCCCAGTTATGATTTCCTTTATGTATTAACTGATTCACAAAAAAGAGCGTTGCGTCAAATTTAAAACATATGTATGTGAACCTTTCATATACTACTAAAGCCCAAAAATGTAAAAAATTTAAACTGAGCAAAATAAAATTGCAAACTTTTTTTTTACTGAGAAAAAACAAATGCAATTGCGCAGGCAAAAAACCGCTAGAAGGTTGAAATGTAAACACAACTCGACAAGCCTATAAATGATTATCGCGACAGGTGCGGTTAATGGACGACTTCCGCTGGTGCCAATTGGCCCGGGAGACTCATGCCATTACCTAGCGAATGTGGCAGTATTTTGTGTGTGTGTGTGTGTGTGCTGCTCATATTGATTGCAAGACTTTGTTGACTGCTGTCTTTTTAGCCTTCTCGTCAATACAAGTATATGAGCTGGCATATGCAAATTAGGGTCATCAGATATGAAAACATGTGCAAGTATGTGTTTGTGTGTATGCACGAGTATATGAGTCGATATAAGGTAATTCATGTATGCATTCTTTTGTGCACACACACACACACACACATACTCTTACATATATTTATATACCGACATGTGAGGAAGTCAATGTGACATGTGAGGGTCTTATTGGCCGGTTATAAAATGCTTTGTAATATATGTATGTATATGTACACATATTTCCGTTTCCGTTGCATCGCCATAAGTGCTGACATTTCCTTCAATATAATTACAATGTCCATTTGAGTGACCTTACAGAGAGAGCTTACAATACACATTCATACATAATTGCATAGTTACACATATTTATATATGTATATAGGTATATAGGTATGTGGCATGATGTATTATAAAAAAATTGGTAATAAACCAGCGGAAGTTTTTTTTCTTTTATTCACATTTCTCCTTCAAAGTGAAAAAAATGTCTTTTTTTTTTATGTCTCGCTTAAATCACTTGTGAATGCTAAAAAAAATATTTGCGTTGAATATGCGGTTTTGAATATATTCTTCTGAATTATTTTTAAATTTTGCTTACGTAAATTTTTTTTAAATATTTTTACGATTTTAAATATGTTTATTATAATTTTTTTAAATTGCATATATTTATTTCTTTAAAGTTATGATTAAAATTAAAATTTTAACAATAGTTTTTCTTTAAGTTTTTCTTTCATATTTGTATTTTGAGTTTTTATGTAATTTATTGTCGCTTCTTATACATATTTGTATGTATTTATATTTATATAATTTTTTTTACATTTTTAAAATATTTATTTGTACCTTTGACTTTTTTAAAATAATTATCTCCTTTTTCTCTTCTTTAATTTGTTATATTTCAAACCTGTTGTTCTAATTTCTTTTTAATTTTTAATATTATTTTTTCTTTATTGTTGTCGTCGTAGTGTTTTCATTTATACAATTTTTTTAAGAAAAAAAAAATTCTTAAGCTTTTTAGTTTAAATATTTCCTTAATTACGTTTAAATAATTTTTTTCGTTAGCTTTTTTTCTTACCAACGTTATACGCCTTTTCAATTTAGCAATTATTTTTTAATTTTTATAAACATTTAAATAGAATTACCTAATTTAGAGTAGAACTAAATTTCACTCTCTCTTATTTTTGCTACAACCTTGCATCATGTGCAGTGAAACGCCTCCAATATTTGTAGGCCCCAAATTGCCACTCCTTCAATGTTTGCTTTTTTCAATTTTTTTTGGCTTTCCCACAGTCTTGCAGGGTGTGTAGATTCCGGCCTTTTTGCTTAAATTGAATTTTGTGGTGTATGTATGTACTTGTATAAGTTCGTGGGCGTACTAATGGCATTTTGATTGAATTCTCGACGATGAGCTCTTGTAGTCTGCCATTGCGTATGAGTAATTTATTCGCTTTTTGGGGGAATAAAATTTCAATTCCTTGTAAAAAATCTCATGAGACTGAGCTAAAGGAAAACAGCACAATCTGAAGTGAGTTCTTCAAAGCCTTAAATCAATATATATCCCATGGTTCAGTAAGAGTTTCCTGGTTTGAAGTTTCCGAGCGTAAAGCGCAAATGAAAGAGATCCTTCAATAAATCGAAACAGAAGCTTAGCAAAAACGTCGCTTATGTGCATATGAATATATTTGGGGCACATAGCGGATGAGTCATTTTTATTTCACAGCATTTTAAAAAATTACATTTTTTTCCTGTCTTTGTAATTCGACTAATTTGAGTTAAACATTGTGAAAAGTCTATCCAAAATATTTTTTACAGTGAGCAATAACAAAAATTCACGCAAAATAAAAATTTCCACATAAAAATCGTTAATATATTCATAAGAAATTGAAAAAAATTTAGACACTACTATACAAATAGCAACAACACTTTTCGGATACCAGTTGAAGGCGAAACTCGGTCAACGTTTCATGGCACCGAGTCCAGTTAATTGCAGAGCAAACCAAATTGAAAAATACTTACTTTTTATATTAAAAAAAATTTCAAAATTCTTCTAGTGTTTATGCCTTAGGCTCACACACACATTTTCTACCAACAAAAAAAAACAAATTTCGAACACTAAATTAAATCATCTGCGACCACTGCCCGAGCCAACGTCTGAACACGTTTTGGCTGAGTTCAAAACTGAGTTAATCAAAAGTAAGCCAAAAAAAAATGTATATCTTCTGACTGTTGCGCCGCCGTCTGCCGTCCGTCACCAGCCAAGCCAGGCCAAGCCAAGTGAAGCGACGAGTTGACATGCGAACGTGCGAAAAGTTTTGCTGGCACATGGTGAAGTTCTAAAAAGTATCGGCAAGGTCACCAAGCGCCACGCCGAAATGCGATTTTAAAGGGGCATACACACGCACATACATATATAAGCACGCATGGGTTTATTTAGGCATTGTTAAGTGTGTTGCCTGTAAGTGATTGGCCTAAGAGTCCTGTTGCTGCTGCTGCTGCTGCCGCCCCCAGCATTTAATGAAAAGTCAGTCACGGCTGGTGAATGGCCACTTAATTTTGAGAGTGACACGTTGATTGTGTGTTACTGACACATACACTTTTATGAGTGCGCTTGCGAATGTATGTGCGGCTGATTATGTTTAGGTAATTGAAAAAAGTTCGAGGGAATATACTACGAACCGGTTAAGCTGTGCAGCGGGAAGGCAATTTCTTTTGGATTGTGAAAAGTGTAAGATATATTCAAATGGAGTCTGGATGGACAAGAAAAGCTTCAACTCGCTTTTTATTGCTTCGAAATATTATTTTCAGTGAAACTGTTTGAATTTCGGAATTCATAGGAACTTATAGGTCCATAGGTGTAAGGGCGATATTCAGAAGCATCTCTCTGATGGAAAGGAACAAAAAACAATGCTTCCTCTTGCTTGCCTATTAGCACTAAAGTGCATAGTGAATTCAAAACTATTAGGTTTATGTAGGTTTTTAGTAAGCTATTTAAAAAAAAAAACTAAAAAAACCAATAAATACAACAGCTAGCTTTTCAAACCATGTAACCATCCACACTCTCATTGCCATTTAAAAAAATTATAAAACAATTCAAAAATTCTTTTACACCGCGTTTAAATATTGCATTGAAAATATTCACTCATTAAATAAATACCTGAAAAAGTATTTCTCAACATCGGCAAAGTCCTGAGGCATATCAATGTGGTAAATCGCAGAGTTCTTGCGCTTGCCCTTCTTCTGAATCATTCTGCTTTAGTTGATTGAGTTTTTTTTTCGAATTCTTTAATTTCTTTATTCTATTGGACGTTTCAAAAGCGAAAACACGAATTTCACTAAACACGTAAACACGAAAATATATTTCTTCACAAACACTTTTTTGACCCGCGATTAAGTTAATTATTTCGGCTTTATGCCCACAACGGTTGGTTAGTTAAGTTTGGGTTATTGCGTGAGCAAACATAATTTAAGTTTTTTTACTGTTCTGAAACTCGCAGAAATTTTTAAGCGAATTTTATGCGCGCCTGTACAGCGCGAAATGCATTGATGAATTAAATTCCAAAATGCAACCGCGATTTGTACGTGATATCTAGACCCGTGGTCACTTGGTCACTTGGCCGAATCGCTCTCTTACTACACAGGAATGTGTGTTTGTGTGCTTGTGATTGTTCTTCGGTCGTGTGGTCGGAGTAGTGTGTCGCGTCCACCGTGATTGTCCAGCCAAAACTGATTTCTGACTGCGACCGGTCATGTTGGTGGAGTCCTATGAGAAATTTCCAAATCAATTCAACTTAATTCGCATACCCTTACCCCCTCCCGTGCTAAGGCATAGCGTTGCCTGCCAACTCCGCTCCGTTTGCTGAATTTTTGTTTGAACTCCATAGTGAAAGCCAGCCCGAACTCGTATTTATTCAAGCTACAATATATTTGTGTATGTATGTATGTATGTATGTATGCATGTTTGTAAGTACATACATTTACATATCATCAAATCAACTTTGCCGCTTAATTGTTGTTCTATTTATTGTTGTTCTTCTTGTTGTTGTTGTATTTGTAAAGCCATTGTTTTGAAGTTGAATAAACACGAAGGACGAAATGGCATGGCGCTGAACGGATATCCTTTGCGAGCAACTACAAAGCATTCGAACTGCTGCACAAACTGCTGTCAGCGCACAGACGGTTGGTGGAGCAAAGGCGTTCCGGTGCTTTTTAGTGGACTCACTGCTTGGAAAAGCCAACGCTTGTGTTATTTTGGCTTGTGGTCCTTTGGCCCCTTAGTCAAGTTGAGAAACATTGGCAAAAGACCGTCTTGTCATGGGTTCGGGTTCATACGTACATACATACATACATCCATATGTATATTGATGCATTATGAGTGGCCGTGCCACTTAACATACGACAATTGCGTGCTATGTACATATGTATGTATGTATGTATGTATGTGTGCATGAGTGTGTGGTATCTTACGTGTGGCAAGTTTTGGTTAGCTAGTTAGCGTTTTCTATACAAAAAATTTGTAATATGTACATATGTACCCATTGGTAGAGGAAGGCAGAACTGGCTTTTGGGCCAATACTAATTGGAATTACAGCTAAAAATGATTGAAGGTAGATTTGCATATACACACACACATACATTATTACATAGATATATACATATATATTCAAAATATAGTAGTCAAAGTAAAGGCAAGAATCTCTACGAGTATACCTGTGTATGCACAAAGTTCACATTTCCAAACGAGGGTGTACCCGCTGGTAAATTGACTGATGTTGGGTTTATAATAATAAAAAGATGTTTAAAAAGGTTTTCAATCCATAATTATTCTGTTTTATACATATTATTGATAAATTTTTTAAGCACAAACCTTAAGATTTTCTCAGTTCAAAGCCATTCTTGTATAAAATGGAAAAACAAAGCAGTATTTGTCCTCTTTGCCACGAAGTAATGCATTAAATTTTTACAAAGCTTTAACCTTTTTGAGATATTTTTGCATTAAAGTTGAAAAAATAATGCAATAATCGTGACAGACGATCTTGCTTATTCGCATCAGCAAACTTAATGCGTATTTATTCATGTTTTTCCTCTTTCGAAATGAGTACTACATACTTTCGAGAGTGATTTATTTTAAAAGATATGATAAAATGGGGAAAATAACCCAAAAAAGTCCAGGGATTGCTGTTGGTTTTCTCTAAATTATGTGTAAAATTGAATTATTTAATTTAACAACTAGTGTATTATCTGTTTAAATTTGTAATTTTCTAGAAACAATAAAATTTACCAATATGAAATTGTAATCCTTTTTAAAGCAAATTTATTTAGTTTTCGTCCCTCAATCATCATTAAGGCTTTAAAGCAATTTTAACACAGTGAAAACTAACGCTCCACCCTCGTAATGCCCATATGTGTGCATGCTGATTGTTTATTAACGGTACTATGCATTTATAGGTGAAAAATGCTGTGCTAAACGTCGGTGCCGCATAAATGTCGCTACCCTTTGAACAGCGCTGTGCACAAAATGAGACACAGAGTTTTACCCAAGTTTTTGCAGGGACTAACGATGAGGAAATAAAATGAAACTGAGTCTGTGAAACAAATTCTCATGTATTTATACCGTAGCTGTAGTTCGGCGTCTTTTCAAACGTCTGAAAAAAAAGAGTCAAACCTGAGAGCTGATATATATATTTTAATGAAGGTTACTCTCAGTTTCCTCTTTCATATAGAAAAGGCGTTGATTTGAAGGAATTATTCAGCGTTTAAAAAGTATTTGGAAACACTATCATGTGGACCTACTCTTCTTTTCAGGGCCAACACTGTCCTAGACTAGGTCTCGCTAATAATCAAGCCTTCTTATGCACCATCGTTGGTTCTCCCAATTGCTTGTAGGCATTTAAATAATTCGCTGCAATACAACAACAACCGCAATAAAAGAAAGCAATAAAAAGCGCTTATCGCCCTGTCAAGTATTATAAAAATAAATATACGTAAATATATTTTACACGTGAATGAATATGACAGCACCGAGGAAGGCAGAGACGTAAAGAAGATTAAAGAAAATTGTGAGGCCCAGCACAATGGAAGGATTAGGAATGCCATAAGGAAGCGCAGTGCTTGAATGAAAAAAGGTTATCGGATGTGTTACAAAAATACAAACATATTGGTATATATATCTAGTTATATAAAGACACTGAGGTTTGTATTTCTGATATGTGTTATGTGAGGTTAGAAACTCTTCACACAGCGACCAACACTCATTTCAACATTCTTCTAATAAATTATTTATGAAAATTTTAAATGTTTTGGAATTTCTGCAAATTGTTTGTTCCTTTTGCTTTCGCCGAGTGTGTGCGTGTGTGTGTGTGTGTATTCGTAGTTTCTGACCTTTCATTTAGCTTATGACTGACTGAAGGTGTCGTGTTGGCAGACACTGATGGTCACGGATAAGCGTTTTATTGCCTATGATATTGCAGGTGTCAAGGTGTAGCCGTTGGGAAAGGATATGCTAATTTTTATGATTTGTGATGGACAACGAGGTGTTGTGATTTGTTTTATCGTTGTAGAAAAATATGTATGCCAACTATTTATAGTACTTTTTAAGAGAAATAATCATTTATGACTTGGCCACTTTATATCTTTGTATTTTTATTTTGTTTTTTAAATATTTAATATATATTCAATATATTTTTTTCATATTTTTCCTTTATAGAATGTAGTAATTTTAGTTATTTTCCATTATTTTTTTAAATTTTTTTAGTTTTTTTTAAATAAATTTCTTTTTGTTTTGCGTGCCACATACTAATTGCCAACTGAGCATCTTTTAAGTCAAACTCAAACATTCATAAATTCACCCAGCTCTTTAATATTAATTTAAAATAAATATGGAAATTGCCAAGTAGAATTTTAATTAGAAATGCATGTGACTTGGTAATTTATTATATTTCTTTTCATGTGAGTTTGTGTGTGTACGTACAACATAACCAAGACGTCACGCTACGGTTGAAAGCGATGAATAGTACGATAACCCAGAGCTAGGAAAAAATTTTTTTTAGAGTTGGTAAATATCGATTTCAAAGCGAAATGGTCCCGGCTTAGTTAGTCACAAACTAGTTATGAAATAAAAATTAAATAAATAATTAGTACTGAAATACTTTGAAGTAGAATTTTAGAACACTAAATTAGTAGCTTTTTATGCCGGAAAGATGCCAACTATTTTAATCATGTTCCGAAATAACTACGAAATGGTTGTGGTCTGATTCCAAATGGATCTTAAAAGGTTTTGAATTAGTTGCGAAATACTTTTTTTTAAATCAATTGCGAGTTGATGTTGAATTGGTCCTGTACTAGTCACGATCTAACTACGAAGGGTCTTGTATTAATGAATAACAAATATGAAAATGATTTTTTAACACATCCAAGTTAATACCAATTTGCTATTAAAAATGGTGCAGAGTTGTTGAGAGCAAGAATTTGACAGCTAAGAAAATGTAATTAAAAATTTTGTTTTATGGCTGGAAAATAGAAAATGACAACACGCTGGTTAACATGAAAAATAGCCAGCAATAAAGTATATATGTATATAAGATAAAGTCAACATACTCTCACACGTTGACAGCTATAAATTTAATAAATTCTGCAATGACTAACACTAACTAATTTATTGAAGTCTACTTACCCGCTTCCCGCAGCCGATCCCCCTTGACCATCTGGCGAGCGTCGTTTGATGTCATCATCAGTCATACCGCCATTTCCACCGACACCTCGCACACCGGCATCACCAACTCTATCCACATCCTTTCGTCCTCTGCCACTGGCCTCCGTTCCCAGCACATGTGCTTCGCCGCTCATCAATGTACTCACCGCACCATCGGCCGTCTTGTCTGCTGCGCCATCACCATTGTATGTGTAATTCTGGAAATTTGCATCGTCACAGTCAACTTCTGGCATAACTGATATAGCACGTTCACTAACCCGTTCGACGGTGGTATCCACAACACCTGCGTGCGGCATCGCCATTGCGCCGGTGGTCGCCGCAGCTGCAGCTGCCGCAGCAACAGTCGCGTTTTGGGCGTTCAACACTGAAACATCTGCCTCGATCGGTTGTGTTGGTGGTAGGGGCGACTTTTGGTTAGATACTAAAGGAGCTGTAGAGGCATCATTAGCATTTTTCTGCGTTGCTTTTGCTGTGCTTGGATCCTCAGCGGTTGCTGTACGTGAGATGGACTCCCCAGCCGCCGCCACACCTGCGCCACTAGCAGCAACACTAGCCTTGCTGCCAACTTTATTCTCCACCACTGTGGCAACACTGGATGTGGGCGAGGTGGCGCCGTCCGAGAAACGAGCCATGTCGCTTTCGAGACTCTTCAAGTCGGTGAGATTTTCTTTGATGCTTTTATGAATTTCATCTGTCGCCACAGTAACAGTCTTTTGTACATTTTCCAACGTTTTTTGAGATTTCTCTAATATTGCCGCAGCCGCTACATCATCTGGTGTCTTCTGTGAGACTGCTGCTCCAGACATTCCTGAAAATAAAATGAAAATTTAATAAGCTTGTATAAATTTTGGACTGAGGATACATTCATCACTAACCGTTCTTCTTTGAGCCGTCAGCCGTCTCTTCAGCGACCGCTGGTACAGTCCCCTTCCTGCTGAGATTGCTATCTGAGCGCTTCATGCTGAGTAAACTCATTCTACTGGCCATACGTACCAAGGACACGTTAGAGGGGTTCCTCTTTATCGTGGTTGTTGAACCAAATGAACTTGTTGTACTGCCCGAGCTCATAGTTGATGCACCTTTTGCATTTGCAGAAGTGGCAGCAGCTACTGTCGCCGTTTCTGTACCGATACCCTTACCACTTACTAGTTGGCTGGTACTCCCCGCGCTCTCAGCGGCCTTTTCACCTCCTTCAGTTGATTTTATGTCAGTAGTAGGACCTCCACTTCCCTGCGTCATCATCCCTTTTGCTTTACCCTCCACGGCATTCTCCTTTACAGCAGTCATTTTTCTTTTAGTGGTAGTCTTGCCTAAATTCTTGGAAGTAGCTTGGCGCTTCAGTCCACTCGCTGCTAGAGCCACTGCAGCAGTGGAAGTGCTTCCGCCTGTCCGTTTGGTAGCCAATGCTGCCGCTGTACCTCCACGTTGTACGGTTTTGGCTGTTGCAGCTTTCCCACTATCCTTCTTTTGTAGGTTAGAAGTGTTTCGTCCAATGTTTACACCTCCAGATTTTTGCAAATTATTCGGGTGCTTCTTAGCGGATGTTGTTGGTTTGCTCACCGATGATGGCGTACGTTTTACACTCGATGCGGGTTTAAGCACCGAGGTTGGTACTTTATTGGCACTTATTGGTTTTTTCTTTTGCACATCCGTTATTCGTACTGATAATCGTGGGGGAGATGGCCGATGCGCAGCATTTGAATCCTTCGGTTTCGACGGAGAACGAGATCGAGACCGTTTGGCAATCTTGGGTTTTGGGGACGATCGCTTCACTTTGGTCAAGCTTCCCGATCTTAAAGGAATTCGTGATTGTGAGCTCCGACGCGACTCCGATCGCTCTCTAGCTCTCCTCTCTCTACCGCGACTACCAGAACGCTTTTTGTTGGGAGGACTAAGTGATTGTCTGCGTCCACGCGCTCTTCTGTTTGATGTAGGGCTGACTGAAGTCGATTTATGTCTATGCAATGTTGAAATAGAGGATAGTTCTGTACTTCTTTTCCCTAGAACCGGTGAAATATTATCTAAGTTTGAGGTTGTCGAGCGTATACTCATTCTTGAGTTGGATCGAGAGTTTGCGATTTCTTTTGCCATCTCCATTCGGGAATTAGGTCTTGAACTAGCGCGGGATAAGGCACGGGATATAGGATGAGTAGATGCGCGAGACATGGACCGTGAACCAGATCTGGAATTGACACGAGAAGCTGATAAGGACGCATCTGTTCTCATCGTTGCACGGGAAGTAGTACGACTGGAAGTACCACGTGAGGTCGGATCAGATATTGGAAGTTGTGCTACGAACTCTTTTAGTGGAGATGACGACGGTGAACTTGGGCGGGAACTTTGAGTACGAATCGGTATCTTCGAAAAAGATTCTCGCCTTGAATTCATTTCAGATGGCGTTTCCGAAGGCGCCAATGAACCAGAAATGTCTTGCTCAGGGCTTTGTGGTGAGCTGCCGTCTTTGTTTGGTGTACCAATGATGGGCGAAAGTGTGGTTGGCTTAGCAACTTTTGCACGTGACGTGCGCCCTCCAGTTGAACTTGCTGGAGGTATTAAAGATTTTCGACGTTTAGTTTGAGGGCTGGTAGACGGAAATAGAGATTTTCGGCGTTGCAGTTGAGTTGACGTCGGAGCGCGACGAAAACTAAAATCAGATGTGGTGACTGAGCTGATATTCGAACTACGACGGTCGGAAGCTGTTTGAGTTGAGCTGCGACGCTCAGGCGATGTCGAACTGGAGCGACGACGACTCTGAAAGATGCTCGAAGATAATGGAGATAGCTTCTTAAGATGTCTCCCAAGGGAAATATCGTCCATACTAGTCCAGTTTGAGCGTAAGGGTATATGCGAGTTATCACCATTTAGTATGCGGAGAAGACCCTTCTGTTTTCGCGTTGGATTTGGGTTAGGTTTTAGTGGCCGCGGCAAAGATCCTGGCGGAAACACAGCGGGCTCCCTTTGTAAATCTGTTACCGAGCGATTGAAGCGCGGTATAGAAGTTCTGTATGGGTCTGTTATAAAAGGCAGGGCTTCACAGCTTTTCATTTTGGTTTCATCAGCTGGTTTTTGAAAAGAAGGCAGTGTTGAAGGGCGGCGCAGTTTCCTTGCCGCTGTTAGCGCCGACGAAGGTGACAAAGGTGTCACATCCTGAGAGGATGACATAGACTCACGATGTTGCAATATGCCCCGTTGGGTCATCATGTTTGGTGTGTGCCGACCGGTCATATTAAATTGAACCGAAGGGCGCGGTGAGTCGTCGGCGGGAGCTTGGAGTCTATGATGTGGCAACTGTGGCAACTTGAGTTGGGTGGCTGAGAGAGATTTTTGTTGCAAGAACTGACGTGGTTTAGCGACTGGCTTTGGAGCAGAGATCTTCGACGGTGAACGCTTTTGACTGTACGCCGAAGGACTGTGGGCTCGAGATGACTGAGGTGATTTTTCGGAGATAATTGTGAAAGACGACTTTTTATGAAGACGCGGTTGGTCAACTCTAAAGAAAGGAACTTAAAAATATTTAATGATTCTCTAAAAATTTTATAATATTTATATTCACCTGAATTCTCCACCAGTCGCTATCAAGTCTCGCAGTATCACAGGTGAAAGTTCGCGTTTGACAGGTCTTTGGCTTTCTTCTGTTACTGGTGTGAGGAAATCAGGAGGCGGAGGAGCAGCTGGAGGTGGTGGTGTCGTAAAATTTTCCACATTCAAACTGCCCATGGATCTATCGTTCTCATGATGCAAATACTCCAGAGGAGGGAGCATAAGATCAGTTTCGATTTCACGCAAAAGGGTTGGTGATGGGTCGGGCGGTCTAGCTGGTGGCTGCAAGACGTCTGGCAGGACAGTAGCTTTGTCAATACTTTGCCTTCCATCCGTCTGTCGTTCCTCAGCACTACTGGAGCCATTCGAGTCATTAATCATAGCTGCCACCGGCGAATGGTGCATTGGCATGTCTTCCCGTTTAATCGACATAATGTTCTTGGAACTTGGACGCAGTCTTGGTATTTTACTGAATTCAGGATAGTCTTGTGTTGCTGGTCGAAACCATTCGTTGCTTGCATACGATTCATTAGGAAATGGATGCGAAAACTGGTGAGCCGCGGTCGTGGGAGAATCCGATTCCTGCAGAGGCACTTGGATATTACTGCAAAGAGATAAGATTTATAGGTGTGTAGACGAATCCTTTCAAATTTATGCCTACCTAAAAGCGCCAACGTTCGACTTGAAGTCCTCGCTGAAATTCGACACGCGTCGTGTCGCTTCAGAGTATTCACGTATACCATTCATATCCCTAACTTCGTATGACTCTACAATTTCCGTCACATCCGAAGGTTCGCGATCCTCATATATAGTACTTCGGCGCTCTGCCGCATCTGATGCAAGTAAGGTATAATTAGGAGACTCACGTGCCTCTGAGCTGGAGTCGCCACTAGAGTTGGGTAATATTTGAATATCTGGTGGCTGGAGGCGCGGCATCGGCATAGGAAGCACATCAAAGTTTCGTTGGGTCGTGGGGGTCTCCGATGTGCGCCTACTAAACACCGAGCTACTAAAAGGTACGTTTGAAAAGAGACGAGTCTGTGTAGGTCTCTCACTTTGCAACGTCGCAAGGCTAAGGTTAGGGTCCTCCTCTGAGCCAGAACTTATATTCAATGAAACTGCGTGGAAAATGTTCATCGGATTGAATTGTGTGGTAAGGAAATCTGGCGGCGGTGGTGGTGGGACGGGGTCGCCAAAAAGACTGCTATACTGATTATCCAGCTCAACATCGACTGAGACGCTACCAGTTGTGGGACGAGCACTGTTGATGCGTGAGTGTGTGTTTAAATGATAAGCGGCGCTTGTATTTGTGATGGCCGCAGACATCAAACGGTCACTCGGAAACTGTGAGAATGAAGACGGTGACATGGTCTGATAATTGTAATCAAGTGGTATGATGGCTGGTGTGCGGGTAGCGGTGCTATTTGTGTGCGTAGAAAACCCCGAAGCGGACCTGGGCGGAAATGTTGTTTGGAATAATGGTGGCGGTGGTGGTGGAGGTGTGGCAGATGCGGATGATGATGATGATTTATGGTTCATGTTAACATCGAATGTAATTTGGTTGGGTTGTAGTGGAAGGAGAATTTTTTAGTTCAAGATCTATGAATTGGTGTGGTGTATGTTCTGTGTTTCCTCTTGTGCGGCCTGGCTTGTCTAGTCGAGATGGCGCCGATAATCTGCAAATAACTAAATGCTTAGTTTCATGGGAGTAATCATAGAAATATTGTATGAAATACCTGTAGGCATAGCCTTCGCACTGAGTACTTGTATTCTAGCTCGGCTTCTTCTTAGACGCGACGAGGTGGGGCAAGGCCACTTCAATTTGCATTTGTGAGATGGAGTTTGTTTACACAAAGGCATATGTGTTGTTCGATGTTCGATGTGCTCGGATTTGCTTGTACTGGCTTGGCTAGCATCATACATGCATGATGTTCGATAGGCTGTCGTCAAACCGTTTATTTGTTCGTTGGTGGTTGATGTTGGTTGTTATTTTCCTTTCGGTCGCCCTTTCGCCTTTCTCAAACCACTGGACGGATATGTGGACGGACTCCGCGTCAATGCATTCTAAATAGAATTTGTTGTTGTATGTTCGTACACAATTTTTTGGATACTTAAAGGAATTATCGTTTCGCTTTTATGGAAGATAGCAGATGGAAGAAGTCTTTTCGTAGTAGCTGGAAGATTTGCTTTACGTAATGATCTGTAAGAAAAGAGAAAAATTAACTGAGAATAGGAATTGCGCACTAGATTAACTCAGATAATGGAGGTCGCTGTTCCTGTTATGGAACTGTTGAGTAAAGCCCACTACTTGACAAAACGTTTAGCGTTAATCAGTTACTCACGAAGATGGTACGCTTTTATGTGAAAGTACAATTGGATTAGGAACATTAATAGGACTAAGGTATTTGGATTCAGTTTCTCTCTAAGGAGAGAGTAATGTGCTGAGGTGACTCTACGTCACCCTCACCTACGAAGGGATGTCAGACATGCATTCCATTGGGAAAGTAACAAGTTAACAAGATGAAACTGAAGTGTATGGATTTGTGTAGGTAAGTAGATACCCTGATTGGCCGATATCCAGGTGAGAGATGGCGTTAGCTCGAAGATTAGGGTGCTCATTTTCGCAAGCTCCTCAGCCTCATCAGATTTGCACACTGAGTCCGCTGTGCCTACACTTGGAACTTTATAACCGATTATTTAACAAAAACTTCTTTAACCCGTACCACCGTTTTCGCAGCAGACGAACTGAAAAGAATATCACCAAGCACCACATTTACCATGACAAAGGATCCACATGAAATCTGTGAGTATATTTTTAATAAAACTTAAAAAAGTTCAGAAAACGCCGAAATATCTTAAAAGCCATTATAGGCCGAGCTAACTCACGGTTGTATTGGAAACTGCCAAAGTCTTTTTCTCTACGAAACTAAGCTTGATTCTTAAAATTGCCCAGATAATTTCACAGTTTGGAATATGAGCTCGATCAAATGAATAATTTAAAGCACCTGCCGACCGAAACAACACCTTACTACGTCAACGCGCGGAAAACGAATGTTGCAGCTGCCTGCCGCTAGCCAGCTGCGACGCCGTACATTTTCTGAACGCAAATTATAAGTCTCGCGATCATCGCATGTTGCACGTGCCGCAGCGATTTAGTTGCTTGTTTCATGTGTATTTATGTGTATGTATGTGTGTGTGCTTGCTGAGGCAAATCTTCAACTTTTCACGCTTCGCTTCATAAATATTTACCATGGAGCTGCAGTAATTATTAAATCTGTTTTATACATTTTTTTTTCGTCATCTTTTTATTACCGTTGTTGGCTGGAATTTTCGCAGCTATCACTGGCTGCTCTGTGTGAAAGAGAGCAGCAAATTTAAGCAGTCTTCACAACATGCCATGAAGATGCCCACACGATATGATAAATTATCAAACAACAAGTGAGTAATTAAGTTACACGTTCAAGTATTTGGCCAAGTATTTCCTTTTGTGTATGTACGAGTATGTTTGTATGTAGTTATAAATATTCGCCTGTTTTATGAAAAAAAAATGCTCACTGCATAAAATGAGTAATGCTTAGTGAAGCGGTTGCTGTCTTTTTCATTTTTTACCTCTTTTCTTTCATTTTTTTTAATGAAATCTCTTGTAATCAGTAATGAATTGTTTGGTTAAAATTATAGGCAAATATATTCAGTTTTCAGTGGCAGAGCTAGACTTTATTATTACTCTTCTTTTCATGTTCAAAATGCGTTAATCAGATCGAATTGAGCCTTAACTACGGCGGCAAGGGAGGAAACTGTAGTGTAGCATCTATGTATAGCGAATAATTCACTTCGATAGGTGAGCGTCTTACTGCTATCCGCATTAAAATCATATTCTTTAACCACATGGCGGTTATGAGACCGTGCCTCGATGAAAAACATTTACAATAAGACCTTCTCTCATGGTCATCGAGCTTAGTGACTTCCACGCCAGGATGGCAAAAAGGCAGACGTATAGGCAGAAATAATTAGATACAAAATAATTAAATAACGGTTTTTCTCCTACTTATTTGATACCAATTTATTAAGGAAAAAATAATGACAAATAGCTTCTCCCTCTTAATTTCCTATTTTCTGTTAAATTTGAAAAATAACCTAGCAAAAAATCGTTTAATTAATTAATTGCGGGAAATACAAAATAAATGAAGTTTAGAGCAAAGTACCATGATGTGAGAATACTGAATATGTTGATTAATGAATGGAATGCTTGAATGCACATCACTTCTCGTTACTTCCAGCAAGTCTCCTTCAAGTCTCTAATGGCAGAAAAGTTATAAAAAATCACGCTCAAGCTCAAGCAGCCTTCCAATGTGCCAATAGTGAACAAATTCACTGTTACTTCATCAGTTTTTTGTTTGTATTTTTGTACTTTGATAATTGTTACTGTTCATTCTGTCGAAGACTGGTTTCTTTTACCTGACGTTGATATTAAAACAGTAAATGTACCGAATTTGTTAACTGTTTTCTATGAAGGACCTCATCTTTAGTCCATTTAACACGATAACGAAATTCATGAAGCAATTGAGATTTCAGTTTCATCAATTCCTTGAATATAACATATTTTTATTGAATTGAGTCAATCATTCAAATTTTCTTAAATCCCAATCTAATTTACTCAAACTTGATTAATAAAGAATATTTGAACGGAGCGCCATTTCAGAGAAACTAACTGTCCAAAAACTATTTAAATAACTGAAAATAATTATTTATTTGAACATTTTCACAAGGCATTATTCCGTTGAAAATCCCATTATCCTTAAACATCGTTTTCACCGAGTAAATCAGAGTTTTCCTCACTTCCCTTGCCCTCCTCAACAATTGCTTAAGCACTCAATTTCTCTTTGAAGTTATTGTTGAAATGAATTTGGCATTGATTTTCAGTTTTCTTGTGCCTATTAAATATTTAGCCTACTTTTGGGCACTACAATACACGTCACACGCTGGTCACATGCACACGCACACACACACCCACACACACACACAGAAAAACTGCCTATTCCGCTTGCGGATTTTTTCACGCAGTATTGACCGACTTATTGTCGCTAAATATAGATTTCGATTTCGTTTGCACCTCCCTCTGGTACATTGGTACCAATTTCTTGTACACATTTCTTGTTCTTACTACACTTCCGACGCTACCTGCGACCAGACACACCCACACAATGACATTTTATTTGTTTACTTTTTCTATTTCTCTCACTTTTTCTCTGTCTACTGGCGGTTTTTATGGCACACTTTTCAAAAATCCTTTGCATTTCCTTACTTCGCGGCACTTTCCCTGTTATCTAACGGTAGTTTGTGCGCGTACACGTGTTCGTGGTTGCCGCGTCTCGTCGCCTCGCAGCGTGTTTCTGTCGCGATTGATAGATAAGAAAGAAATAAAGAGATTTGGGTCAAGGCAGTTATGATTTTATGCTGAGTTTTGCGACTTTGGTTGTCGCTACCAATAATGGGAGATTAAGTAAATTGTGGTTCATTACCGCTACAACAACAACTGTTGAACCAAATGAGGCAATTAGAGAAAGCACTCAGCACTGCTGAGCTTGAGCGCTTCAATGAGTATTTAAAAATGAATAGAAAGCGACGCAATGTGGGGTTGGAAGTCTTGAATAGCGGACAGTGGAGAATGGAGGAGGTTAGCTCCTGGTCTGAATGCATTGCAAAAATTATGACGTGCCAAGTTGGTCGCCGCTTAAAAGCCGCTCGCTTACAACCCGTTTCCCGTTGCCGTAGCAATAAATCACGGCGATTGTGTTTACCTCACAGATTAAATGCAAATTTTTTGTAATCATTTCAATGCATTTCCGCTCAAATAAATTCTTAGCCATACAAGCGCCAAACAAAAATAAAAGAACAATAACAAAAAAAAAAAAATGTCAAATAAATTCGGTTTCAGCGTCAATTAAGTTGGGTTAAAAATACGTACGCAACTGTGTGTGTGTGAGTTAGTGTATGTGTGAGTTTGCATTAGAAGGCGTGTGTGTGTGTGGCATGGTGCATGGTGCAACCGGCAAAGAATATGGTGAATCAAATAAATCATGTTGCAAAAATGAACTGTTGCACTGATGGAAAATGACGACGCTTGCGGCAAAATACCACACAAACCCACATGACACTGTGGTCAGCGCTGTACGTGAGCGTTTCAGCTACAATAAATTTTGTGACCGCATGTGACTTTCGTAAATAAGTGTTTGATTTTGGATCGAGGACATTTTCAAACGGTTATAATTGGAAAATGTTATTTTCGTAGGCAAGAAATATTGAGACTTCTTTTTCTACTAACTGATTGTGACTAACAACAGAGCTGCCTCTATGAGTTTTATAAGATATTATAATTGCAGCAGTAACTTTATGAGATCTACGCAGATCTTCTTTACTTAGATAGATGGCAGCTCCCTTTTCTCCTCGTATAGTTATCTGCGAAAGGAGCATACTATATTATTGTATGCGGACCTTCTTACAAGGACAGAAGTGCTTATTTCCTGCTTTCGCTTGGATAGGAGAGTTTGGACATGCCATCCGCCGCCTGCGGACTCATTAAATAGATTTCATTCTATAAAATGATGAAAAAATTTCCATTTTTGCAGCATATAAGAGAGAAGACAACCCAGGACACAGACACCTTTTTCAATGCGACACTGAAAATCAATGCTTTCACCACATGAAGGTGATAGCTTTTTTTAAAACTATACCATCCATTCGGAGCGGGCTTCGCCTGGCTTTCCCATGGATGTGCATTAAAAACATCACGAAAGTGAAGCAACAGCCGGATCACAATTAGCTAATGGACATAATATTTTTAACTATTTCTTCGCGCTTTCAGCCACAATTAAAAAAAATTTAAATCGCCACTTTATTTGAAAGTTCCCTTCTTCAACACCACAACGTGAGGAAAGCAAATTTCTGAGCTAAGAATAGTTGGGCAGAATCTTAAGTGAATCAAATTTACGAGTTTAATTTAATTTCGACTTTTCAATTTCACTTTAAAGAGTTTTTCACACGCGAATACAACTACGAATATTTGCACAAACACACATACAAAAGTAGTCAGGAAGTGAAAGCAGAAATGAAAAAAGTGAACAAACAACCAAATTCTCAAAAAATGTGTGTACTTTGCCGAGTTGAAGAAGTCAATCAAAAGCAATATTGAAGCACAACTACCTAAAGCCGAACGTCGACCGATATCTGCTGCAGCGCAACTAATCAACTGTATGACTGACTGGCCAGCGAGTACGCCGACACCAAAGAACCTTAATGAACGAGGAAAGTTTCGCCGCCGAGTGCAACAAGGTGAACTACCCACTTGCGAACTTGGCTGAACTCGCTTCGCTAATGGCAAACCTCCTTTAAGTGTGTGTGTGTGTGTATGTGTGTGAAAATCACCCACTTATGGAAGGAGCAGCTGAGGCTCTCTATTCTCCTAATTCATTTCTACCGTTTTCAATTGCGCGTCGCGGAGCTGCCATTGAGGTAATTTCTCACTTGAGCGAGACACCGCAAAGTGTTGTTGAAATTTGTTTCTTATCATTCGCATTAGCATACACAAATACATATTTACGATATTTGCAAGTGTTTGCAAGTATCTGTGCATAAGCACAAACTCCCTCAGACCGAAGTGCTCCTCCCTCGCTTACTGTCATGGCTGTTTTGCAAAGGCTTTCGCTGCATTTGTATGAGTTTGAGTCTGTGTATGTGCGTGTGCCATTTCCTTGTTGGAATCAACTACAACTATTTTCCATTTTGTTTTTATTTCCCTTTATACGCGGCGAAATAACCTGTTGTTGGCGTTGCTTTGTGTGAAATTCGCCACTTTTCACATGGTTTTTTGCACGCGATGCCTCTTTTCCATCGAATTCCTTCCTCAGCGTTCTACTTCACGTGTTGGTTTCTTTTTCTGCTTCTTCTTCACAATTTTAGTGTTGGTGTTTTGGTTGTTGTTGTATTTGTGTACATTGAACTGTACGTATACCCGCATATGAATATATTTCACTCTCGTTTGTCTGCCTTCAGATTGTAAACAAATTGACGTACTATTGGTCTGCTCGCGATGGAGGAGGACCAGAGGAGGACGCTTGTTGCCGTTTTGAAAAAAATCAATGAGTCTAATATCTTGGATAACTTTGTTCCTCACAAAGACAACTGTTAAAATGATGTAAGAGCCTCTTAGGCATGTCAGTTTTTATTCTAAGTCTATAATCTAACGGTATTTCTAGGGATAGAAGTCGCAGAAGCCTCGGAACAAAATATTATAAATTTTAGTTAAGACTTAGCCCTACTTTATGCCGTGAGAACATTTTTTTACTCGTACTTGAGTAATGGGTATCAGCGATAAAAAGGTAACAGTAACACTGATGAACCTTTTTGTCAAAGATCGAACAAAGATCGCATAAACGCGAAGTTTGTAGCACAAACCAAGGTTAAGATCGGGAAGGAAAATGTGCCAAGGTTGGCACTAACTGAAAAAGAGAGATGTTACCAAGATAATATGGATACTATAGTGGGGCATTTGATGTCTCAGGTGTTGTAGATTCCAAATTATTCGACCACTTTCTGCATTATTGGTGTAAGCTAACATAGGTATATAAAAGTTCGGTGGAACGAATAAGGTCGGTGGACAGTAGAGGCTGAATTTGTGGTAAATAGAGAGATACAATGTCCGTCTAAAAACTATATCACGTCTTCGTGTGGCAAAGGCCAAACACATTTCCCATATTTTGTGTAAACTTGTAAACTTAGTTATTTAAATACAAGAAAAGCATTATTCTCTAAATCTTTTCCAATTGCGTCTAATTTCTGATTTAGAATTGCTGAAGTGAGAGCAATTCCGAGGATGACACATATTTCTTAAAATGTAAATAACTTTGCAAATGTTTCTTCAAACAAAGGTGATTGAATTTCCTTGGCTTTGGCCGAGGGGTCAAAGAAATAAAATCATTAGAACAACAACAATAATAATAACGAAGCAAACCCATGCAAGTACAACTAACATGCAATGTAATGCAAATTGAACGAGAAGAGAACGGCAAAAATATAACGAGGAATGCAGCTACCTCAGCAGAAACTCTAACCCCAAACACTAGCTGATTGAGAGAGTGAGGAGTCTATCGTTAGGAGAGACTAAGAAACAAAATTGATGTTTTAGAGAAACCCTGCAAGAAAAATCTGTACTCTTGTGATGAAATTCTAGTCTTGAACTGGTATTAATGGCATAAGATTTTACTAGTTTATGCCATCTTCGCACAGTAAATGCAATAAAAATTTGATTTAGGCGGAATAGCAATAGTTTCAGGTAAAACTTTTGAGATGGACTGCATTATGCATTGTAATTAAAAATACAAAACACTTTAGTATTCCAATTGCGTACCCGTGACACTTTCTGACGCCCTTTGGGGTATGGTGTGGTTAGCGAAGTTGTTAGAAGTTGTCTTTTAGATTTGCGAATAAGCAATAGTTTTAAACGCTTCGAACTGTTATTTTAACTGCTGCGACCATAATTAGCCTTCATATCCTCAAATACCGTCGTAATCAGAAAAAATTCCTTTCGCCAAAACGGAAAAGAAATGAAAGTTGAACTAGTTAGGATAAAATATCCAACTTGCAATTTTTTATATGGTCCACAACTAGTTACTTTTCCTGCCTGGTTCGTTTTGGAATTTTTTTTTTTTTTGCATGTATGTCCTTTCCAAGAAATCCTTGTTAAATGACCAAAGCGCCACTCGGCACTAGGTTAGTAGAAAAGTCAGTGAGCCCGTTTGGCGTTTAACTCACCGTGAGCTTGTGTGCATGCACTGATTGTGTATGTAATGATAGCTAAGCTGTGGCTATTGTCCAATATTTTCAATTCCAAACTTGAAACAGACACCGTCCCTGTATGAATGTCGAGTGCGAGGACATTGATAACTGCGGTCAGCGGCCGGAGTTTTAAAACAGCGGCAAGTAAATGAATGGCCAACATAAGTAAAATGAGAAACAGTAAAGTATGTACGTATGTGTGAATGTGTTGTCGGTTTGGCAAGCGTCTTAGCGTGTGCTGACGCAGTATGGTCGAGTTGTTGCCATTTTTATGGTCGAGTTGTTGTTTAGTGCATTTGCATAGACCGTACACAGTGAAAAGGAATTGCATTGCTAACAGTCCCTTACTGTGCCGCAACGAGTGGGTGTCTCAGGCTGAGGTGGAGTAGTTCAACCACTCCACAGTTCCTGTAACTGCTTTCATTGTGTGTGTGCGTGTGAGTGTGTTTCTGGTTTGTTATGGACTGAATTGAATTTCTTCTTCTTCTTGTACACGTAAAATGTTGTGGAAATTTTCATATACCGAGTTAAATGACCGATTTAATGAGCAGTGCCGGAGTAAAAAAGCACTCCGTTTAAGGGCAGTTGAGATTTTTAAATACTGGATGAATCAGAATTTCAAAATTATTTCATTTAAAAAACTGATACACAAACCGATGCGAAATTCTACACTCTACACGTACATACATACTGTGCACGATACACATTCATCATTCATAAGTATGCGTTTATTTGTTTATGTATGTGTTTGTTAACTTTTGGTTTTTCCTTAAAATATTTTTAGCCTTCTTTTTCTGGTAATCAATAAATTTTTATTCAAAATGTATCACGGAAGCCCACAGGATCTTTTCCTTCCAAACAAGGGCTGAGTTATGAATTCACACACTCACACACTATCTTCTATTGGCATATCATATATGTATGGATATGATTTTTTAAATTTCTTCCAAGTAACCGTACCGCAATCTCAAACCGTTTAGTCCTCTACTACATCGATCCGCTGCATTGGCCGTCCGTTAAGAAACTGAAAACCATTTCGCCTCTCGCTGTCCAATTCGAATTTCTTTGCGCCGTCAAGCGGCTGCTTCTTACAACATATGTTTTGTTTTTATTATTCATTTTTTCTTCATTTCTTTTGTTCTTGTAAAATTCTCCAAACGATTTTCTTTTTACCTGATTCAACAACAACAACATAAAATAAAGTGGCTGAGTGGCTTTCTTTTGGTCACATTTGAGTATATGTATGCAAGTGTGTGAGTACGAGTGTCCATGTCTCAGTGTGCACCACTTTCTCCAAGTTGATGCGGTTGTGGTACACAGCTGAGCTCTCGCGAATTGGTCTGGTCACGTTGACTCGTTGGGCCAACGTCGCTCTACATGCTATTATGTGTATGTGTGTTATGTACAAGTATATATGTACGTACGTAGTACATACGAAAACGTGGGTCAGTAAACCTACTTCCGGTTGACATAAATTCGCCTTGGACATGAAAACGCGGGTTCGCTGTGCAGTAGCCAACTACAATTCCAACGAAATACTACTAAAACACTCGCAGTAACAACAAAAAAAAAAGCGACAACAATAGTGGACAACAAAGAACAACTGAGACTACCGTTATTACGCACACTAATGAACATTCAATGATCAACCCTACCGTTGCCGACAATGAGAGCCCATTTAAGCAGTAGCGAAAGCAAGATCATAATAAAAGTGTACGAAATGGGATTCAGTGTTCGATTGAATTCCCTGTTGTGTGGAATAAAGTACACACTGATTACCGTAGACCTTCTGCCTTTTCCTTCTCCCAATTATTTTCTGGCCCCTCCTAATATGAATTTTCCAGATTTTGGGGTTATCACGGACCCTCAAATTATCTTCTGATGTCGGCTCTGAGACACTCACCTCATTAGCCTATAGAAAACGATCGATGGTAGAAATGTTCACCCAGTTTGTGGGTTTAGAGATCTGGAACTCTATTTAAATAAAAAAAAAATAAAAAAGAGACTTTGATGTAGGGCGACGTTGTTGTGGTGATGATCAATATACTCCGATTCAGAGTCATTCGGTCAATCTATTGTAATAAAAAAAATTCCAAAAAAATTTAAAATTTGTGCGGTTCACCTTAAGATCTAGGGACTCTATCGCAACTGGTATTCGCCACTTTCGAGCACACTCACTCACATATAGGCAACACACATAAATTAGCTAAAACATTTAGAGAACTTTCTTCCTGAACAGATAAGATGGCTTCAAGAAATTTCAGTTTTCGGAATGGAGCGTAAATAGTTACAAAAATTTTTTTAATTCGAGTTAATACCAGCGAAAATAGTTTTTTTTTTTTAACAAAAATCGTTCTGCAAATCATGCGAATTCCGAAAGTTTATATCATCAAGCTGACACTTTGTAATGTGTGTGTGTGTGTGTAATATCCTTATGTTAGTGCAAATATGTTTACTTGTGAACACAAACACACATATACAAGTATATGAACCTGCACATTGGCACCCTCTTGAAAGTAAAAGAAGAAGAAGAATAAAATTCACTTCCGTCACTCGCACTTTTGGCAACAATCATCATCGTCGCTGACACGCGTTACATTTACCCCATTTCCTGTGCGGTTTGTGCCCCTCAGCACCCGCACATATCCGTACGGTGTTTCGAGACTCCGTTGAAGAAGTTTATGCAGTCAGCTGGAAAATTGTAAGATTGTTTTATTACCGCGATTCTTTTTCGCTAACTAATAGCACAAAACATATTAACCATCGAGTGTGTGCGGAACGGAATGAAAGTTGAGGTGGTGATTGGTGGTGGTTAAATAAATGCAAAATGGTCAGCGAAGAAATATTGAGTGGGAGAAAAGAAACCATAGAGTTGCCTTGTGCCAAGGCAATCTTCGAAACAAAATTCGCCTCCGAAAGCAACGGATGGTGACAAATAACGTAATATGTGTGAACACCCATACGTGCTCCACTTAACACTTATTACTCAACAAAAAGCTTTGAAATTCCCAAAAAAAAAAAAAAATGTGAATATGAAATGAATGAATTTTATAAAGACATGTTTTGTGGTGTTATTAATTACCGTTATTGTTACTGTTATTGTTATTGTTATTGTTAGTGTTATTGCTATTAGCTCGCTGGATTATACTGCACAGCGCAATACAATAAAGCAACCGGATTATCAGAAAAGAACACAATCAGTAGGAAATATAACGCGTTGAATTGAAATAATTTTGGCCGTCCTTTATTTAAACTCGAGGTTAGCGAGTTGAGAAATATTTTCTTTGATAAAGTTTTATGTTATGGCGAATTTAGTTTTAGATTGACAGTCTGAATTTGATAAACGATTTGATTTCAGGCAGCTGTAATGATATTTCAAAAAAATTAAATTTCTAATTCTCTTAAAGGCATTTTTGGTACAACTTTTTCTCTTTGGATTAAGTTTTGGTCTCATAACGGACTGTAATGCGCCTTCATTTAAAAAAAAATCGTGGTTTAGATACTAGTCAGTCTCTAAACGAGATTGTAGGTGTAGTTGTGCCCACTTTAGCTGAGATTGAAACAGAAAAGGCGATCTCTGATTCTCAGTATACCATTTTGTCAACTTTTGTCTACATCGATAATAAAAATTTGGTATGTATTGTATACATTTATTATATATTTATGCGTGTTTTCATCCTTTTTTTCACCTGACCGTTAGCAAAACATGGTGGCATACTTTTAGCGAAAAAAATTGCGTTTCACAGCCATTTCAAAGTATTGAGGTTTTTGTGGTGCAAATTAGAAATTAATTCACGTTGCTACTCTACTTTGATTTCCTTTATTTTGTGTTTTAAGAAAAGAAAAAAACTGCTTTTATCAAAAAAACATTGCCCAATTTCCTACAAGGAACATGTCCTTTAAACTCTCTCCTCACCCAAAATCGCAGGAATAAAATCAAGGTAAACCGAATCATTTAACTAACAGCAGAAAAAAGATTGACTAACGACCAACGTCACCGACAGTTTTATTCATTTACTCAATTTAGGAAATATTTTTTTAATTTTTTTTTTTTTTGTCTCACGCAATGGGAACACAGGAAATAAAGCTTTAAGCGAAAAATACAAGAAAAAGAGAATAAGTGGATAGTTTTTGAAACCTTAAAGGCAAATATTATGTCAACAGCTTAAAAAGAAAGCGGGTCAAGGCTTTGAAGTCACAGGCAAGACAGAAAACAATGGAGGCTTACGCAGCTGGAGAGACTGGGATTATAAGGGCGAATAAAAGAAGTATCGAAGTGAATGAATGTGTGTGCGTGAGGTCTGTGTATGAATGTAGATAATAGTTCAGTGCATTTCGAACATATATAATTCCCTTTGCTGTTAGTTTTCAATAACAACATAGTCAAAATCTAAACAAAATGGTATGCTAAACTCGATTTAAAAGTTTTATGCTTTAATCACAGTGAGTTAACCTCCTAAACAAAATTCAAAAATCAGCGACGATTAGTGGTGTTCCTTTTAGAAGATTTTGCAGAAGCTTCAAGGAGCTGCTTTCTTGTGATAGTGATAGTAGTGATAGTATACAATCGTAGTATCATAATGGGCCCACTATGGCCTAAGTGTATTAATGCTATCACATCGATAGCCGGTTCAACCTAACCGAACTTCCTACCAAAAATGGCTGACATATGAAGGTACAGAAATATATATGTTTTAGTCCTGTCTGTCTGTTTGAGTGCTAACTAGTTTGCCAGATTCTGAGATATTTGAATGAAACTAGTATGCGGGTGCATTTTTGTTATGTATTAATCATTTGTCGGAACCGGGCAGGTCGGTCGACTATATCATATAGCTCCTATACAACTGCTTTTTTCAGATATATGATTTTGGATGAAAAATTCTTCAAGAAAGCATCTAAGAAATTGATATTCTGTATTCCACAATGATTTTTTCCAAAGAGGAGCAATTGTCGTTTTGGAGAAACTATTATTTCAACTACTTTAATTTAAGGGTATTTTTAATGCGGCCTGTAATTGTTTTTGGTTATAAGTAATGAGTTGTATTCAAAGGCCTATTTTTGTTAGAAACATTATTTTTTCATTGAATATTTTGTTATACAACAAAGAAAAAATTGGTAGAAGTGACAGCTCTTTCAGAGATCACTATATAATTTAAATTTGCTTGAACTAAATTTTTACTTGACTAGAACTTTAGCAAAGAGAGGCAGGTCATTTTCAATAAAACCCATTCATACTCCAACCATATCCATTAGACGAAGTGTTAAATGAAAAAGTGGGGCGTAATGAAATAATTGATTTAAGTATTACAAGGATCTTTTTGTTGTACGCTCTGCTTCTTTCTCTTCCGATCTCTCTTTATTTTTTTCTCTCCGCGCGCATAACCGTGTGATTGCAACACATCAAATATTTTTAATCAAGCAAAGTGCATTCTGCAACTCAATTAAAATATATTCTTCAACTTCCTAAGCCATTGTCCACTAATTTCCTGCAATTATTTGCTGCACCTTTGCTGACAACACCCTCTCAATTGTGCGCCATTACAAGTAAATGCCAAAAATGCTTCTAAGCGCAGCACGAATGGCAAAAATGCATCCGCTTCTCGGACTTCTGCTAACCATTCTGGAAATTCATTTGCCATAAAAGAAAAATAAAAAACTCTTTAGAATATTTGAAATTTATTTCAGCCACGCGATATTTGCATTGCTTCAGTGAAAAATTAGAGAAATTATTGTGTCCAACTCACCTCCTCTCATACGCCGTGTGCAAGCTGCTGCGGGCCACGACATATGCAAATTCGCCTGCTGATTGCATTGTTTTGTGCAACTTAAAGATACACCCAGATTATTGTCTACTGACCTATATTTACTTTAGATTGAATAAATACTTTGGATTGCATTTGGCACACAGCCACAGCCACAGCCAAAGCACGTGTTGCATGTCGCACGAGTTGCACGAATAGTTGTGTAGAAATGAAAAGCACTTTTGGCTCATGAAAAAAAAAAATAGTTTGAAAATATTTTGAAAACGAAAAGTTCCTACTAAACAACGTACACTTTGGGGTGTAATGGGATAATTTCGTCTACCTTAAAGCCACCATAACACCAATAATAACTTCAGTCTTAAAATCCAACGCAGAATCATACCCTTGGGGCTGAGTAGACAAGTGCAGTCCTCTCGCAATTAAAAAGACCAAGTTCTGCATATCTGATGAGTCGAAGCTTAGAGTTTGCTAGAGAAAGGTTTTATTGACTTTTAAGCATTGGCAATGGCGAATAAAGCAGACGATGGAACGGGAAGATGTATGAGATATGCGACAACTTGAACATAGCTCAGTGGCAGGGACTAAGGTGTTTAGGTCATACTGTCCGCATAGGCGACAACACTCCAGTTTTAAAAGTATTCGATAGAATAGAAGCAGGTAAACTTCACAGGTCAAATTTTCAGCTGCGTATCTTACCTTACAGACATATCGTTTCAAAAAAATGCTTGAGTTCTTCAGAGGTAGCTTTTAACTCAATACCACCGATGGCCATTCTTTGTGGCATCGCTGCTGCCCACACTTATTCTCTTATTCTCTTGCTGTTAAATGCTTTAAATGGAATGCAATATATATTACTTTGTATGACGTAAAAGAAGTTACAAAGAGACATTGTCACTCACTAACACCCCTTCCATATCTTCCTTTCGGCCTTCTCTTCAAGCAAAGGTAAAACCATTTCAGTTAAATGACTGTATTTCTCTGTTTTTAACTCAGAGTTCTGGATGCATGGCACTGCTTTAAATGTTAGGTGGCCTGCGCTTACACGAGGGAAATCGCTTAACAGTTCGCATTGCCGCCAATCATACCTACGTAAATGATTGCTTTATTTTAATACAATACCAACAACGTTAAAGCTTTCAAATGCCAGCACCAAAGCTATTTTCTGTTTCATTCAGAAAGCAAAATCAGTTCGTAAAAGTTCAAAAGATTCCATTTTATCAAAAAGCTTGAAAAACTTTTGGAGCTTTTAAGCTGAAAGAATAAACTGTGGCAGCTGGAAAAGGATGTCGTAAGCTAAACTAAGCTAATAAGACAACTGTTATAAGGCAACATAAATGTGGGGTCTGCTATATAAGCTCATATTTAATATGTTGTTTCAGAGTTTGGCAGCTGCTGTAAATAAAACTTTGATGGGCAGTCCAAAAAATATTACAAATTTCTGATTCATTTCAATTCTTCTAAGTTTAATAATATTTAAAATCATATTGCACTAAAATAATTGATTTTGAAATTATTGATCCAAATCGTGCGAACACCAATTGATTGTCCAGTTTCAACATGCCTAAAAGAATCGGACGGTACGAATAATACGCCTCGCGTAGATAGAACTGCTCAATCTGCAAGAAAAATTATTTTTATATCTAAAGTTTTTTTTCATATTTACACTGCACTCCATTATGGGCATGCATAATCCAAAGTTTTGCTTCAGACGCTGACAGATATCGAGAAATTTCGCGATTTCCGCATTATACATTGCGGCACTAAATACGATAATTACAATGCTCCAGGTCGTCATGTCCAGGGGTGAGGCCTCTTGTGGTTTAGTTAAAGAGTGCATAAAATAGAACACGCTGACATTATAAGCATAAAGTACGAGCATTACCCCGGCCATTTACGGTCCTAAAAGTCTGTTCACGCGTTGAGCAAAATGCTGAAGTTCATGTCGCGCCAACATCAAGGCGTTAAATTTATTCATCAGATGGGCGCAGCGCCATAGCAAACTGTGCCGCCGTTGCGCGCATTGAGAATCCAGCTCGGCAGTAGCGCTGACCACATATTGCAACTCACTGTTCAACGTCTCCAAGTATAGGCTCAGCACACACGCGCCGTAATAGAAATGATTCATCATCTGATTGATTAAGGCTACGAAAATTGTCATCAATATGATGGTCCATCTGTCGTGCCAACTCGTAGAGCTGCATGCCACTAAGGAGCGTACCAAATCGCCCTCAAAAATAAACAAAAACGTAATCAGTAGAGCATAACGAAAGCGGCGCAACACGAACGCCGACGGCAGCAAGTAGCGCATATGTGCGCGACGGAGACGCAGAAAATCTTCGACTACCGCGACTACAGCATGGCGACGCAACCAATAAAGAGTAGAGTGCAATGCACGTAGTCATTGCGAAAATCATACTCGAAGCGAAGCAAGCCAAAGGCGAGTGTACTTTATAATAATAAGTTAAGCGATAGAAACCACGCACTGCACGATACATTCTTGATGAAACTAAAACAATGCCGTTATTTTGCTCAACAGCGAACCTCAAAACAAACAGTTGCTTGCAGCACACGATGAGCCTGATATGCCGATGACAATTCTAATTGGAATCAGAAGCATTCTTATCAACATTAATTAATAATAATAAAAATGAGGGGTACTAAATATATGTTTGTTACGGTGTGTCAATCAAATAAGCTTGGCGTATCGAGTCAACAATCCGCTGGCACTGCACAGAAATCAATCTATTACAAGTTGCCAGGAAGCGAAAGTAATATTGAAAAGTTTAAAAACTTCCAAGTATTGCGCTTATTAACCAAATTCTGTCTGGAAGCGATAGATGGTTGGGCAAGTCAAAAAAGTAATTGCTTTGTAGCGTACAGACCATTCGGCAGAGTGGGGTTCTAAAGAAATATTCACAGAAAATGCAAATCTCTGAAGAAGGAGTAATTAAAGTGCATTATTGGCTGCAAAATTCAGTCAAGTTCTTTAGAATTGTGGGGGTGCGACTAGATTCCTGGTGAATTTCCAAAAACAGACCATCACGAATTCGCTCTTAATCACCACCTACGTCGCGCTCCTGAATTTTGGTACTTTAATTTTATTGCCATTTGTCTGCTGCTATATTTTTACGTTAATAATTGATTACACTCATAATGGCGATGACATTATCGATAGGATTCCGTTATGCTCGTGGCAATTGCATTAGTTGAAATAGTCAAAGAGATATTTATACTAGATAGAGCATGGTCAGGCCGAAGTCGGAGTGCTCGCTTTTATTGAAAATGTCCACTACTGTATTAAAAACAATTCGTCGTTTCGTGGACACATTACATACAACGAGGAAAGTCGATATGAAATTAATTCTGCCTGGATTTCATCATAAGCATGTTCTTTGAATCACTGTATTTGGATTTGCTACAATTGTAGGAGCTGCGTGACGTTCGTGCGTCTAGAAAGGCTTCTGACGTCCGTGATGAATATTCAAAGCGAGTCAGAAGTGTTAAAATACAGGAGTACACTGCAGCCGCTTCTAAAATTTTGCTGAAACGGCTGAGGTGCATAATTGTCTGTGTCTGATTTTGCTGCGGCTCAAAAAAGTCTCAAGTGTCTCCTTCTATTATTTCCTCTATTTGGATGTATTACGCAACTTGCATCTACAGCAAGACAGGATGTATTTTGCAACGAAAAGGGAGCCTCACGCTCACTGGGAAACTAGTTCAGTATGACATTTCCTAGTTCCGGATGTTGTCAAAACCATTTTCTGTTGTCATTACCGTAGCCGACTGTTCTCACGACCTCTTTCAGCGGTCGATACCAATGATCCATTAGTGGCTACCATAAAAGCTTTGATATAGAAGCTTGCAAGGATCCAAACCCCCATAAATCTCTTACGATTTTGTTAGGCCGAAGGAAGAGCTGGATGACAGTGGACGACCTTGGAACTTTCCCACTATAGACTTATAAAAAAAAGCTCCCCAAAGCAAGTTATGAAAAACACAATGTTGTGAGTGTGTTTTGCTTATTCGCAAGCCCTTAATGAAATGTCTAATAATATGCTTACGTCTCATTGAGCTTGTCCTCCCTAATGGCCCTCAACTCAGCAAACCAAAAGGCGGCTAATTAGCGCAACGAAGTGAGAGTGTTCGTAAAGTACTTAATTGGGGTAATTGAGTACCTTTTGGGAATGCATACCGATTGCAATCGCGTAACTCTGCAGATACCTGCCTTACTCCGGCAGATGGGCAACGCACCAACGCCACCAGTCGTAAAAGGTACTCGCAACGCGCAACGCAGTCAAATCACCGTCAATAAGAATATCTAAAATGTCGAAATTCATTACGATCTGTTTGGAATTTATGAATTATACTGCTATTTTGGTAGGCTTCACCCGCCTACGGATCGATTATAGCAACCAGCGGGTAATCGAATCGAAGATTGTTAGTTATTATGTGGTTATTGTAAATATTGTTACGGTGGTCCTGCTGCCGGTTGCACACGCTATCTCCATTAAATACATAACTGTGAATTTCAATAATAATTTGCTCGTCTTCACGGACTTGGTTAATCTCTTCATCAGTTACGCTGTCGTGGTTTTTTCAGTAGTGAGTCGCTGGCGCCGCGAATGTTTGTACAAAGCAATATCGCAGGAGATCTTCAAACTCGACTTGCACTACTTCAACAAGCTGTCTGAGAACTCACGCATCGAGAAGCGTGCCAATTTGGTGATCTTCATAAAAATGTGCGCTACCAGCTTAGATGCGCTGGTGCCGATCTTTGGTGTGTTAAACCAGGCGATACGTTTGGACGTGTATGTATTCATGCTCGCCTTATACTCGAGCCTCATCGACACCATACTGCATGCCGTCCTATTTCTGTTCTTCTACATGCTATGGCAGGTACGTAAACGCATGTGGCGAATCAACGCGCGGCTCAGTGAACTTTTGCGTGACCTACAAAAATTGCATAGGAACGCACGTGACATATTTGCGCCAGAGAGTCACACATTACAGCAATTGAGCGGCTTAGCGGCAGTGGAACTGCGTGAGATTAGCCGCGTACATGCCCGTCTCACCGCGATGCTGTTGCGCCTCAATCGTGTATACCGTTGGCAAGTTATAGCTGTGCTGTTGACATATTTGATAAGCAATATCTCGTATGGTTACTACTTTATCATTACACTACTTGCACCCACAAAGATGCCACAGACACACACAGTGTCTTCAATTATGATCTCACTCACGGCGAGTTTCGTTGTCTTCATCGATATTAATTTGCTCTATTGGACAGCGGATGCTACGACCCGCGCCTGCCAATACACACCACAGATATTACGTCACTTTGAGGTGCTGACGCTTATGAGCAGGTCATTTGAGCAAGAGTGTGAGAAATTTGCTCTCCAACTGAAGCAACAGAAGATGCATATAAATATCGCCGGCATGTTTACGCTGAATCGCCAGACGTCGTTGGCTCTTTGGGCCTTCTGTGCGCGCCATATTCTCCTGCTGGTGCAATTCGATTATGAGGCACGTAAGGGCACGAAACGATCGAGTGAAGTGCTGGAGCATATCAATCACATACTGCAGTTTGGCGAGGATAGGGTAGAATGAGTGTGCCATTTTCAAAGGTACATGAATTAAGTCATTTTAAAAGATCCCAGATTATCTGAAATTACTTTAATCTGCTTTAAAAAAATATATATATATGTATATGTATATGACAAACGCACACACACATCTTTTTCCCTTTTTTTTCAAATAAATGTATTATGAAATGAATTAAAACCCTTTAGACATCCTTCGGAGTATTCCGTTGACAATTGGATATATGTATTTGTTGTATGCAGTACCGAGAGGAAAGTGTGTGGTGAGTTTAGAGAAAGCTGTTGCTCGAAAATTGAAAAGCAACTTAACAGCAGCACACCCCAAGTCCCTAAGTGGCTACAATTTCACGGGCTTCTCCAACAGAGCTAATTTTCAATGTGAAAAATACACTCCAGTGGTGGGCCACACAAATTTAAAATAATCTTTTGAAATCAAGGAAAGACTAAAGTCATAAGTTACGCTGAACTCACTTTGTCCATATAAGTAATTAATGCCCTTTTCATCAGATTCTATTAATTCTATTAATCATTTATGCCTAAAACCTTATCTATTCAATCAAATTTCACCGCCTCGTTAATTAGAAGGGTCATTAGTTGTACCAAGACTTTGTACAGGCCAACAGCATTCCACATTCGTCATTAGTTTAACAATACTTGCTTCGAAAGTACTTCAGCTCCACACACAACTACAAACGCGCAGGCAGCCCGTGAGAAGATGAGTACTATGCATAAGCAATCCTACCAGAGCCTCTACAACTATATCGCCATTTCGCTGGGTATGACGTCATTTTACTACGATTTCACTACGGGAAAACAGACACGAATGTGGTGGACACAGGCGTTTGCCCTATTCGCAAATGGATGTACAATAATCTCTTTGCCTCTGATCTTCTGGAATGCCATAAAGCGAGTCACAGCCATCCAGTGGAATCCCACGATGACCTACACCAACTACATCACCTACACCATACGTATGTTAATTGTGCTCTATATCATATTGAAACGCTCTAAAATCGATCACATGACTTGTAAATCGCTGAAAGAATTCCGTAGACTGCAGAGGACCTACTTGGCCCACTTTCCACGTGTGACATCCATCGAACGGCGCATGAATCAGCTCTATTACGCGAAATTATTAAATATGTGCTTGCTCATCACGTTAACGGCCATTATATATCACCAAGCGGAGAAGTTCGAATGGACTTGGTTGAATTGCTTCATCTTTGTAATGGTTTTGAAAACCACGGCGATTCTACATATGACAACATTCAATTTTTTTTGGTTCTTATGGTCCATATTTCGCAGTCTGAGATATGTGGAGTGGCAGCTGCGCCATCTGTTGGCTGAAATGAATGAAAGTTTAAAGCGCCGTCAGCGATGGCGCTTAATGGCACTAGCGACGGATCTGGAATGCTTACTGGAAGCTCACTGGCAACTAGCGAAGCTGGCGCGTTTGGTATCGCTGAATTATAGCGTTTTGATAATGGCCGGTTTGATGGATCAGATCACGTTATTGGTGCGACAGTTCTATTACGGCGTCATCTTCACTTTCGATCACAGAGCTTCGAATTCCCAACTGACTGCTGGCACCATTTACTTTAACGCTTTGATTTTTGACATGTACTTGACTCTTTTGCTCTGCGACATTACCGTAAAGACGTACTACGCAGGTGTGAACAAATTGCGTTGGATGAGCTTAATGCACACGCATTGTTCGGCGCTGAATGAAATGGTGAGTTGAATGGCATATTGTTCGTGAAATATTCTACTCAGTCCTCCTCTGTGGTATTTGTTTTTAGATGGAAAGATGCTTGCTACGTATTCAGTGTGATGGCTTTCGATTGGACCTATATCGCACGATAACTATAGATAAAAAGAGGTGGCTGCGAATTATGCAAAGAGTACTCTACGAGAGTATCACCCTTATTCAGTTTCATTTAATATTTAATGTTAATAAAATGTTCAATTGATTTTCCCATGAAATGCCTACTAAGGTCGAGGCAATGTGAGAGTGTGGAAACCGATTTTCTGGCCTTTAGTTAATTTTTTTGATTTTCATATAAACCCAACATCCTCCCCCATTGTCCAAAAGTGGTGAGAGCCTACCATTCGCTCTAATTGGTTGTGTTTAAAAGCTGGGAGCATTTGCTTGCTACGATTTGAAATCAAACATCGGAGTTTTATACTCCCACAAATTGAGAAAATCCTAGTTTTCTCCCTGAGGAGACGTATTAATTCTTTATTGAATTTAACTGACTATCGAGCAGCGTTTCCGACCTTCGGTCTGATCTTTGATAGACCACCTAGCGAAAGCTCGACCAGTACTTACGTGTAGAGTGGATTAGGTAGTCTCATTATGCTCCGAAAGTCACAGTTCCGTCTGAAGAGAGGTAAAAGGCGTTTTGACTGCTTATTGTCCGAACGGTATTCATGCAGTGAGGCTGTTTTGCTGGAAGATCAGGTGTGTTCAACTAATTACACTATTTTGAGCTACACCGCATATAGAAGTTTTACTAACACTAGAAAATTACTAGATGTTGACACCGAATAAGTTATCCCTGAGGAAGAATGGCACCATCTGTGAACATAACCAATAATAACTTTGAAACTCTCCAGCTGAACTGAAATTTCAATTAATTAACACCTTCTGCTGCATTCATTTCCTATTCAAATAATCGAAATGCATCTCTGTGCGATAAGCGTTTGCCAGGTGAACAACTGAACAGTTGAATGAATGAGTTGATTAAAATGACATTCGATTAATGCACTGTAAGCACACAATGGCGAAAGCACTAAGGTCCGCTATGAGTTCACAAGTTTGTCAAAGTCAACTAGCTTAGTAGTCTCGCGAAGATTTGCTTCACACACACGGTGGTTATGGCTAGCGTAAAGTCTATCGTGTTTTATTCCTGGTATTATTTTCTTATGGCCACCGGCGCGACTTCTCTGTACTTTGACTTTAGCCGTAAGAGCGTGACCTCGACGCGTGGGCGCCGTTACTATAATTTGTTATCGAATGCGCTTCTTCTCGGGTTCCTGCCTTTTTACTACCACAAAGGCATGAGTTATCTCGATGTTTATGAGGAGAAGCCACTCCTGGTAACGGTTGGCAATTTCAATATACAAATGCAGACGATCGTCATTGCCTACACCTGCATCGTCCACCGTTGGTATGATGCTGAGTGTAATGCGATTGCCCAAAAACTACTACATTTGGAGCATCGATATTTTGAGCGGTGGTCGGCGAATGCAAGAAGATGCTGCTTTAGCTGACTGTTCTGGCTGAAGTTCCTCTCATATTTCTTTCAAAATATTTTACTTATAATGGGACCGATGGTCATATCGACCAAGCGCATGTTCACCTGGATGGATTTTCTCCTGCATTTGTACTTTTTCTTCATATGGAATTATCTGCACTCGATCATATTCAGCTATTGTCTCACATGGTTGTACGTGGCCAGCCGTTACGATGCGCTCAACGGGCACCTACAACATGAGCTGCACCGGCTCAGTGCGGGGATTCTTGGCACTCGTTCAGATCTTTCGGCGCTGCGTAGAGTGTTGCAAGTGCATGGAAAGATGCAAGTGATTGTGGCGGAGGTGAATAATTTATGCCGCTTTCACATAACTGGGCTGCTGTTGATTTTCTTTCTCAGCAACACCACGACATTCTACATGGGTTTTATCAATCTGGCAAATTGGTCCACACGCCATATGTTTGTCTTGCTGTCCTTTTCGCTATTCGCCATTAAATCATTTGATATATTTTTAATAAATCACTGCTGTGAGTTGTTGGTGGCTCGTCACGGTGTGGCATTGGAGTTGCTCAGGCGGCAGCAGCATCGCTTGCACGCGAGTGCGGAGTACGAACAAATGGCAAGTGGGAAACCTTGAACGAAAATACATATATATATATATATTTGTATTATGGAATTCTCATTTTAATCTCATTTTCATTTTCACTTTAAATTTCCATTTTTCATTTTCAGTGTGTGAATTTCGGCTTGAATGCGGCACTGTCAAAATTCAGCATCAATATTTATGGCATGTTCGATATGGATCATCGTGCCACATTCGCCGTTCTACGAAATACCGTTATGCATGCGCTCATACTAATACAATTCGATTACATAATGGACGCACAAACGAAAACGTGAGATCACAGTTAAAACTGAAGCAAAAAAAAAAAATACAGTTAGATTTACTTGCTTACTCGTACGTTTAAGTGTGTTTTTGATATTAAAAATTCCCTGGAAACAATCGGCAAAGGGTGTCTAACTGCTAGCTGTTGCAGAGATCCTCAAAGCACCTATTATCCAGTGAAGTAGGAGACAACACGCCGAGTGCACTGACTATTTCATTCACTACCAGACCACTGGCTTCACTACAATATTTAGTCTCGAGAAAGCAGAACTAACGGTTCGGTCGTTGTCACACACCCACATTTGTACGCTCATATAAAATATTGTATCTTTTCTGATCCAGCATTAGGGTAAAGAAGTTGCACGATAGAGATTATCCTTGCCTGAAGCCTCGTTTGGTAACGAACGGTATTGCGGCCTAGAAGCAGCTCCATTTCGTGCTGTGGAAAGGAGCTTTAAAATCGACGAAGGAGTGGCACGTATCGACTTAGACGCCAGATTCAATAAAAAAAACAATCTAACTGGCATAAGCGATTTAAAAAGTCTATATGAGGCAGTCACTTATGCAATATTCATGAAAAATGCTCCATTTAACGTAAGAGAATTGGTCACTTACTGTCGGTTTTACGATCATAATACCTTTTTCAACGCTGAATATATTCACACATTCCACGAAACTTCCGCATATTTATCAATATTTATAGTAGGTTTTTCGCAGAGCTACTGCACTGCAATTTTCCATTCTTATTTTCTTTTTACTTATATTCGGTAAGTCGGATTGGTGGTCAAATGAGCAACGATTTAATTATGACAAATCCAATCAACCGGACTCCTGCCTGCACCATTTCAGTATTGAAGTCAAGGTAGCTGAGAGTTCTTCCTCTGGCTCGAAATTAAATTTACATTCATTCTCTCCTTGCGGTTTTCTTCCGTCTTCTTTACTTGTAATATTCGGTCGATTAAAAGGCTGTTTTATTTGTTATTTTATTCAGCTGTGATTGGTTGCTGCGTGTAAAATTGGCAATACCAATACGTACAGTCAAGGAAGAAGTGTACGTACACCCCGTGATTTTGCGAAATCTTTTATGGAAATTATTAGTCTTTATGTCAGTATTTAGAATATTATAAAATAAGAATAAAAGTATGAACTTTTTGCCTTTTTCAACAAGTCTAACAGTTACTGTGGGAAAATATCTGTATACAGCGCAGCAGGTCCGGATATTAAACTGAAAAGTGAAACTAAACCATTTACAATACAAAATAGTACTACTACAACAACTATAATACAACCAGTATTAGTCACGATTATAAATGAAATCAACAAGGATCAGAAAATAATTTCCTCAATGTTGGCGGATTATATAGAAAAACGACGAGGTTTGGTGAAAATATATAAAAAAATAAATGAGACAGAGACATTTCTCCACCAAATCTCTGCTCTGTGTTCTGTTGCCTCACTGAGTTATCACCTCTTCCAAATGCGGACTGTCGACACATATCTGTCTTCAAATTATCTGACCAGAGCTAGATTAAACTTTAACCCAAAGCTATACGGACTCCTGCATTTCTGAAAATGGAGCCGAGATGAAGCTTCCAGAGAAAAAAACACTTCCATGAGTTAACTTATGGAGTACCCCAAAATTGTTTGGTGATTCCTAATCTTACTTTCAGGAGAACCAAGAGCGGATGTGAATTACAGTTTTCTTTTGTCTAGGTGTGTAGTGCGCCAACTCTGCGAAATCCGGTTTCTAAAGGGAAACAGTCGATATGCTTATTACTTACAGACGAATGCGGATTTAAGCTTTACGACTTGACTACATTGACAAGTCTAAGAAGGTTGCTATGCTCTGATTATCCCGTCTGTGGGTACTCTTTTTACCGATCTGTTTGGATTTATGTTGACCCTCAGCCATTTGTTATGTCCATAGGTGGTAATCGACGCTTCTATCAATATTATTACTTCAATATTTTATGTTCATGATGAGTTATCGATGGTGGAAGGTTTTTTTTTATTTCTGAGAGACTTTCAAATGTCGGCATACAGGTTATTTAGATACACATTCTAATGAGTATTTTGTATTGAGTATGACCATACATTGTTAATAGATTTTATAAAGTTCAAATAGAAGAAGGTTACGACACTCTACTGTATCCTATTCATCAAATTAGGTTAAAAGTGTGTATAACAGCTCACTCCACTGCCTCAACACTGCACTGTCTAACGTTTGTACTCAGATCTACGAGATATGTACGTCAGTCGTTTATCAAATGTCAATTTGCTTGCTTGCTTGCCATTTGGGAACTGTTATAGTCGAGTCCGCTGAATGTAATTAGTCGAATTGAGTTGGTGAACGGCGGTGATGCAGACTGCAAGACGCGCTGAGCTGCGAAAGCGTATCATCGTCTTTGCGAACATCGGTGCCATCTTTTTAGGCATCACTCGTCTACGACTGAATTTTGCGGAACATAGGATAGAACAGCCCCGTCTCCTACGCCTCTACGTCTTCTTCGTAAATGTGCTGACAGTGGTGCTCGCACCATTTGTCTATGTTTTGGGGGCAACGCAACTGCTTCAGGGTTACAATCACACTTTGTCTATACTCACTGACGGTATGACTATGTTTATTACATTCAGTGCTGTGATTGTCACCGTGTTGTTGCGTCGGAAGCATGAAGCGTTCTATGCGGATATAGCTGGAGCGCTTTTTCAACTCGAGAAGGATTACTTTGGCAACCTAGGCATCGATAATCTGGTGGAGCGACGATCTGACTATTTGCTCTTCTTTAAAGTATTCGTATTTGCGATGCACACTATCGCACCCTTCTTTGGTGCACTAATATTCTCGCCTACATCCAGCTGGCTCAACTTGCTTGCTTCCTTCTACTATGGTTTCGTCTATAACTTACTCTTTGGCACGCTCTTCGTGTATTTCTATTTGATGTGGCTGCTGCGTAAACGCTTTTCACTGCTCAATACGAAATTGGGCGATTTGCTGCACTCGATACAGACGCGATTGGCGACGGATAATGATGTCATCCAACAGCAAAAACTGGGCGTGCGCGGTGCCGAAGAGTTGTTGAAGATCTCGAAAATACACGCGCGTCTGAGCACATTGACGGCGCGTCTAAATGCAGATTTTAAATTGCAAATATTGGCTGGTCTGCTGACCCAGCTGATAAATGGCATCTCTTATGGTTATTATGGATTTCTGCTCAATGAAGGTTTTCTCAAAATAAAAGTCAGTACACCCGTTGGGGTGCTAGGCGTCATGTTTACCGTCATAATGTTCGTTGATGGCAATTTACTCTACTGGATGGCGGAGACTACGGGACGATCGCATCAGCGCACCTCTCAGCTGCTGAGACGGTTTCCACTTTTACAAAATTTGTCTGTCGGCTTTGAGCAACAGGTATGTATGTGCATTTTATGGAATTTGATTTTATATATCCCTTTCTCTTTCTACTTGTTATCTATCGCTAGTGTGAGATGTTCGCTTTGCAATTAAAGCTCCAGAACCAGAAGATTAGCATCGCCGGCATGTTTTTACTGAACCTTCAGGCCGCGCTGGCTGGTTTTGGGTTCTCCTTCAGACATATACTCATTCTGGTACAGTTCGAGTATGAGTACCACATGTTGAGTGCTCCAGAGAGCCCCGTATTAGAGAGAATTATTAGTTTGCTCCGGCCAAGAGAACTTGAGTGAGTTTTGTCTGCAACAACTTCAAATTCAATTGTATGTAATTTCTGGACCACACATATTAGAGCAGAAATAGAATTATTAAAAGGCTACGAATATGTCAATCATTTTATGGGAATAAAAATCTGAGAAAAATAAAATGTATTTGAAATAAATGTAAAGAAATAGTCTGGCGGATATGAGTCAGAGGATACAGGTGCAAGAAATACGAAAGTGGAACAGAAAAAGAAAATAATTTACAATGAACACCGCGGGCTCAGTGGAGTGGGTATAAAACCTGAAAACCCCTTACTTGGCAAGCTTAGTTTCCTTTTTACTGCAAGGAGAGCAGCAGTTGTCAAAGACAATGGAACTTTTGTGCAATCTCTGCTATGTCTCCTCTTGTTTAGAATCTAGAAATCAGTAACTTAGTTTTACACATAAAGAAATATCATCTAATAATTTTTTTGTAAAATTTTTATTAAAAATGTATTTCATTCCACACTCTTCTTACTCCGCCTGGATCCGAAAGAGCTTATTTAATCTACTCATAACTGCATTCTCCGTTGCGGTCTTCAGGCGTGAGCCAAAATCGAACTGAAGCAAAACGATTATTTGAGTAAACACAAAAGCCCACAATGCCAACGCGCTGCTGCGGTTCAAGTGAAAGGTTCCAGCGAGTTTTGTGTTCCGATGCAGTTGCTTTAGTTGCAGGATGAAAACTTCGCACTAAAAATTTTATATCGAATTTAATTAATTCCGTCATCCTACACACTCACACATACACAAGTTACTCACTTGTTGCTCAAAGTGAACGTCTAGAAATGGCAATATTTGAAACCGCCGCAGGATCTCTGCCATTTGTCCATGGGCATCCACAGTCCTATCCGAAATCCAGTAAACCAAATTGAAATCAATGAACATCGTGCAGAGAAATATACAAAATAAATATGTCTCAAAATCAAATTCCCACTCCAATGAGCCCTCGAACACCAGCGACAATGAATATCCAAATGTAATGCTGTCAATGAGGTTTGTCAGGAGTACGGCGAGTATTTGAAGGAGATAACCCTCATTGAGATGAACCAGCAAACGAGTCAGGCAGGCGTGTGTTTGTGCAATGCCCCGCAGTATGTCCGCAGCCTCCAATGCCAATTTCTGGTTCTGTCTGGTGTTGCTGCCGCCTATGCCGTAGCCATCTTTGATTGTCCTTCCTTGCAATCGGCGTAACAAAGCCAACGCCCTCACGTTAAGCAAACAGAAACGCTTCTGCAGCAGCCACAGTATGTAGAAGTACATGAAATAGGTCGAGGTCAGAATGATTTGTATATAGACATAGTAACAGATTAGCCACACTTCATTGGCATCCAGTTCATAGGAAGTCGGCAGAGAGTCATAAATGGTGGCAAATATCTGCAAGCAAAGTGCAAACATTTTAAAGTACAACAAACGGTCCGTCCAGATGCATTGCCGAGCCGCCTCCACTTCCACCTCTGCTTCTAACGCCGTCATTCTGCTGAAGTAGCGCCGCTCGAGCATAATAATCGTTTCGGCAATTTCCAAATGTGCACCCTCACGCAGGCCGCGCAAACACACCGATAACGCTGAAGTAGCGAAATTGATGACCGTGCTAACAGAGCCGGTAAGCGAGAGCAAATTGTTACCGAAATATATGGACTCATCGATGGCCTCGTAAATGTAGGCGATGGGCAGGAAGGATAGAAAGCCAATATTCGCACAAATCACATAATACGCGACGAGGCGGGAGTGCACGACACGCTGTGCAATGAAATCTATGCGAAAACGCGTGAGACCCAAGAATATCATAAGTACATTGAAGTAGCCAATGATGCGGAGCCGCAGCGACGCATTTTGTGGTCGACTCATTGGCGCACACTTGATGTTGCTCTAATTTGACTTCTTAGTTTCATTAGTATCCCAGCGAACTCTTTGCAGCCACGTCGCTGTTGTTAGACTGCTGACAGTGTCCCGTTCATAGTTCGCGGTGTTGCTGACACTCTAGATATGAGCTGTTTACGATACGAATCGCGACCGAGCTAATTGTGGTGTAATTATTTATGATGATAAATTATTCTCATGTAACGGTATAAACGAGTGCATTGTAGCCCGTGTTGTGGGTTTTATAACGATATTGGCGCCAGTATTTGCATCGCTGAGCCGCTTCCACCCTAGATATGGCTCGTTATTACTAGTATGCGTTGCCCAGATGTTGCCGATCAGCCCAATAGTCGGTTGCAATTAAAATGCTCGATATGGGAGGCGTGCAATACACATTCATACATACAGAACGCTGTCAGCTGGAAATGAAATAAATTTTATTTATTTTTTGTTTTAATTTTCATAACGTTTGGCAAGTTCGCTATCGCAACATCGACTCCTTACTATAATTAAGCACTCGTAAACATACATACGGACATACATGCACACACTTATATATAAATGTAAAACTTGGATTATTGTAATGTATCGCACCTGAAAAGCCAATTAATCAGCAATAATATGTGACAACAACAATAACAACAACAACGACTACAACGACGAATATAAATGCTATGACAACCGGAAAGTTGGCGATAAAAACGCTCGTAAGCACCGATTATGTGATAGTTCAAACAATTCGGGTATCAGCACATTTTCATTTAAATATGTGTGTGCATTTGTGCGGAATTGTTGGCTCCCTTCCCATTTGCTCACATTAAATATATATTTTTTAAATGGTTAGCAGCACTTCGTTTACTTTCGTTAATTCTGCTGCTTTGCGCAGAGCTGCTGCTGGTCCTTGTTGCTGTTGACAGACTTCTATTGCTGTCAGCGCAAGCAGTAATCGGAAAACGAAAATAATTTGCTTTGTAACCGCTTTTTAGCCGGTGAAGTTATTTTTGGCCGAGCTCCTCTCCAATTTGTGGTTTTGCGTCTTGATGTTTTTACCAACAAATGAAGGGACCTAGGGCTGCTCTCCTGCAGGCAACTTATCTACTGTCTACCTATTTCTAAGGATATTTTCTAACCCAATACAATGTGAGTTTATTGCTTAGTTGCCACTTGACTATCAACGTATGTATAAGTTGATGATTTTTATGTGACTTCCTGCAATGCTAGTTATCTCGACAGCTTTCCCTGCTGCGAAGGCCTCCATCTGGAAAATACTGCAGTTCTCCGAAAATCTGAAGGGTGGTCTGTGGTCTAGCTCAATGCAATAGATTCTAGCACCCTTTCTGTCAGCCATTTTTAGTACGCAGCTACTGCTTTAGATGAAATTTTATAGAATATTTCACGATTATTAATGGATAATAAAAAACATCGCTTGGAGCTCCATTTTTCCATTTTTTCCATTGAGTTAACAATTCAATAAAATATAGTTGTAATTAAAAATTATCCTTGAAATTCCAGAACGGGAACTCTTTCAAAATGACTGCCTCATAACAGACAATCACAAATGGCTTATTTCCATCAGTGAAAATTGGCAACATGAGACACGGCAGCGGAATGTAACTAGAGTGAGAAGTCCGTTTCCGCATCAAGTCATAGAAAGTGTTGAACAAAATGTAGTCTTAATTTTTATTCTCGTTACGCTCAGCTGCTCACTTATTTTTCCTTCTGCAGCTTAACAAGGGATTTATTTTCATTTGACGCTTATAACACTCAACTGCGGTGATGGAAGCCGCAGTCCAACAGCTATTACATAACAGCCGATTTCGGGAAAAAATATACGCGTCGCGCCACATACTGTGAAACCAAGAGCCGGATATAAATTTAAGTATTGTAAAAAGCGATAAAAAATATTTTAAAATATACATATGTTGGTAAAGAAATAATGGAAAAACACATGAACGAATATTTATGCGCATGTGAACAGCACTTACAAGTATATATTAATTAAATTGTAATTATTATAATTAATTATGTTATTAAATTTACCTACGCACACGTTCTGAATATATTTCAATTGATCTTCTTTATAAAATTCGAACTTTTTGACTATTTAACAATCCGTTATGTGAACATTCGCATATTGCATTGCTTAACTGCATAAATTAATATAACTGTATACTAGAATTTAGCATATTTAATTTGTCGATAATTCAATTCATTTAACTTAAAATTAATGAATAAAAATATATTGATACTCATTTGTGGTTTTCGTTTTGCTCATTCCATTCAATTGCGCTGTTAGTAAAATATTTGCTGAAGCATTGTAGGATTTTTTGAAAATTTCATGTAATTAAATTCTACTTTACATAATATTTCACAGCAAAGGTTCAAGTGATGAGCTGAAAACGTTTAAATTAGTCTAAAACATCTAAACACAAGTTTTTCCAACGTTTAGTGAGTGAGTGTTTCCACATAAATGAATATTATAACGAAGAATAGAAGCTGTCGTATAGCTAGCGGCATTGAACTTATTGACCTTATTGAACTTATTTAATATAATTTATCTTAATTGAAATGAATTAAATTTTTATTACTATTTAATTGTAATTTAAGTTATATTATTCATTATTCTCCTTTTATATATTACTTTATTACATTTTTGCATTTTATTTAATTTCCTGATATTGAAATGCTGAACTCCTTCGAAGTAATGAATTTCAAGTGCAATAGTGGAAAAGGATCTCACAAGTACTTTATAAAATTAGATTTTAAGCATAAAGACACTCCACTTCCGAGTCCGGGATGACTACACAAAAGAGGAGTGAAGAGACCTTCTAGTTGTTTTCAACTAAGTTAATAAATTTATTTGACCTTTTGTCTATTTTACTTTTGATCCCTACGCAAATACATATGCTCGACAATTTAGTATATTTTATATACGAGTATGTGTGTATAACATAGTTACATACATATATTGTTGGTCAACTGTGGATGCATGCGAATTATAAATTTTATGTTGCCAAACATTGGCAAACTGGCATTTTTATGCACTACTGAGGGAGCAATAAAAAATTACCGTTAAAACCATAACATTGTTGGGAAATCAGAAACGGATATTATGATCACCCACCACATATGTACGTATGTATGCACATTTATTTAACAGCAGCCACAAGTCGAAGGTCAAGAGTACATACAAATAAATATGTTTATGCTCGCATATGTATGTATCGTAGAGTTTTGCAAAAACCAAAAAACAGCATCTACACCATATACTTACATACCTGTATATAGTATATATATGTGCATACGTATGTAAGGGTGTGTGTGTGTGGACGATTGCACAAAGCTCCCTCTGTTCCACTGCGCTTTTAATGGGTGAAAATTCACCCCCCGCGGCTAGATTTCTCTACGTCACAACGCAGTGGTAATATGGTTAATGGAAAGTGGCCAACTAATCGCATTTTCCAAACACTCTGTGGTTGCAGAAATATTTTTAAATGCTACTGAGCATGTGGAATGCCCTAAAATGTGCGAGTTCATTTGAGCTTTTTCCTATTTTTCCTTTTGAGGTTTTACCGATCACGTGATTTTGAGAGAAAATATAGTTTATTAGAATAAAAAAAATAAAAAATTTTATACAGGTATGTTGTATGAAAGAGCAATCTCAAAAACTGAGTTACATATTTTAAAATGATTCGAATAAATATTGAAACAAAATCAACCACATTTAATTAAGAAAATTTTCGGTAAAAAATATTCAAACCATACATTGCACAATTTGTTATTTTTCCTAACTCAACATCACATTTCATTGGATAAATCTTCAAAAAAGCCAATCGAATAAAATAAAATGGGCAATCAAGAATTTACTCACACGCTTTGGTGGACGGGCGTACTATGAGCCCATTGTTGCACGTGCACAAGCTGTATATAAAATAAATAAAAATTAATATGCATAAAAGGCCTTGCGCTTGCTGGAACTTATGTATGATAAAAGAAAATACTTCAAAGATTTAGAAATGCATAAAAGTTTAGATTTTAAGGCAGATATATTTCGCATTTTTCTCCGCATTCAATGAGAGATTAATTCAAACTTCTGGTGCAAGCAATTCAATGTTAAAATTTACCTTAAATGCCAATTTTCTTTCTCTGTAAGGGCAAAACTATACCAAAAAAGATTTACGAAAGTATCGTGTTTTTTTTTCAAATTGTGTTTTTTTCATGTTTATTTGTATTTATTTTTTTTCACCTGAGTTACTTTTATTTTTACCTATCTTTCCTTTCACTTTCCTTACTTATTGCCTCTAATATTTATTCCGAGTGAAAACTACCACAAATTCTTGCGCCCAAATGCATTTTCCGGTCGAATATGCTTGTATGAACTTTATTGCCTCAATCTTGAATAAATAATCGTTAGCACTGCAGTATTTCTAAAGACACACATACACACATATGTATGTATTTTCTAACATTTGTTTGGTCTGTATGTTCGATACTATCAAAAAAAAAACCTATTCAATTGTCAGATTTTCAGAAATCTTTTGTATGTGTGTATGTGTGTGTGTGTATTCGAGAGCAATTCCAATTCCAACACTGAGAAACTTCTGGGATTAACTGCAAATTGTACATATGTATAAGAAGTTGCTTTGGTGAAGAAGCTTACATAGTCGCTATTTTCAAATTAATTGGAAAATTTGCCGCTTAAAACTTGCTGAGAATTTCCTTTTGTCTTATGGATTTTCGGAAATTTTACTATTCATGCAAATCTCTTACACTAAATTAGGTTTGAAATACTAATCTTTGGTAATAGTAAATACTGCAAACATTACTCATACCGCAGTATTAAAATATATGTAAATTTATTAGATTTAACGTCTTTGCATGAAAATCCGTTTAAGCATACGACGTGTAGCGTGAGCGAAGCACAACAACAATTCAAGAGCGAAAACCAAGTTAAATTATATAAGTAACGACATAACAGTGCCAACTATACTTATATATGGTAGCGATGGTAGCAAAAGCAAATGTTAAAGTTTTTTTTTTAATGCTTCCCCGCCTGCCCTAATAATTCGCACCTTAGCCAAGTGAAAAGGAAAGAAAAATATATTTTTTACAATGGTTGGGTGACTGGTATGTTGATTGAAGGGGGTGATTGAGAACCGGGCCAAGGACGGCAGTACTTTTAAGCCATTGAGTAGGCTCATTGTACTTCTCAGTTTCACCCAACTTTCTGTTATCAAGCAATTCTCGATTTGATAAATTTTCTTATTTCCTTCCATCCATTGTTGCCCAAATCTGTTAGGCAAAAGCTTGGGGAATCATGGAAGATATGAGACTTCAATTGGCAGAAGTTCGAGCCCTCCAAAAAGTAGTGTTGCAGGGGACCGTCCCCTCCCGTACATTCTCTGCAGTTTGCTAATTCAACAGTACTTAAGCTTTTGAAGATGATATCTCAGGGGTAAGAGTCCCTTCAAATGATCGATCTGGTTATGAGTTTCTCGATCCCGAGGCAGCCATGTAGCTTTATGAATTTTCTTGTGCTAGAGTCTAGTACTATATTCAACCATATTTCGGGACATCTTTGGTCGGTTCAGGTCGTGCGCTCAAATCAGCAATTTGTTAAAGAATTATATGGATTTTAGCAAGACGACAATCCACCGAGGTGAATGCAAAGACTCGGCGGCTGAGCCTCTCTCACACCATGAATTCAATACAAATTCGCCCTCTTTTAACTCGCATTACAATTCTTGGATGACGGTGATGTCAGTCTTTGGTCTTATGAATACATCTACCAGCTGAGCAGCCCCACCTTCCCAATTAAGGGACCGAGCATTCCAGATGCATACCCTTAAATAGTTGTCCTTAAAACGTTTGCAGCGGTCAGTTTCTTATCCGAAGTCTTGTTTTCAGTGAAGCTAAATTAGGACACATTTGTATCCGCTGTGTTTGTAGCGAAAAGGAAAAACTTTGAAATATGCGTATGGATGTATGTATATACATACACATTGAAATGTAAAGATTAACTCTTTTTTTTTGCTTTGAATTTATTCCAACGCGAGAGAAAAGAAGGAATCAACGCAAAGCCAAAGTCTTTGGGCGGCATACAAGTGTGAACGAGTTTGTTTTGCTTGGAACGGACGTGTCAAAATAAGGAACAGCTGCACAGCCACAAACAAAGTTTCCTGCTTCACATTATCTTTCCGACTTTTCACTTTTTTTTCTTTTTTGGTTTCTTTCACACACAGTTTCCTGTTATGTGCTTTTCAGAAGAAACAGGCGTAGATGAATGAATAAACTAAAGGTTCTCGCAGATGAAACATATTTTTGCAATAAAATAAAATTTTGCTGTAAATGACAGAAAAATCAACATTTAGAAAGCAAAGATAGACAAATTACGAACAAATTACTCAAAAATAAGGAAGCAATAAAATTTTTTCTTTTGTTTTTGAACAATTTGACAGTTTTGGGTAGCGACAAGATAGAAAAAATGGTACTTTTAAATGCAGGCGGTGAAAGGAAGTTGAGAAGAAACTAAAATCATAAGTTTTAAAGCACCTTTTTCAATTCATCGTTAAAATTGAGTATTACATTTACCTTCAATACTGTACGAAAATAACGTTCTACTTATTCCTTCTTCATGCTCAAGTTTACTTTTGACACTCTTTCGTTTATAAGATATATAAATTGTACAGTCCTTGTGTATGTCCATGTCGCACGGGACATAAAAAATAGATTTTGAGAAGCAAAAGTCAATGTTCAGAGTATATCTCTGCGAGATTTTGTCATACAAAACTTTAATCGACAGAAAATGTACGGTAAAAAATCAAAAAGTGAAAACTTTCATTCACGCAACTCTGAATTCCTACACTTAACCTTAAATATATCATTTTAAACTCGAATGTCCCCCTAAAATGACACACATTTACTCGTAAGTCTATTAAACTTTACAGGAAATTTGTTCAAAACTAAGCAGAAGCTTCATGTATCAAAGTGATGGCGCCTTCTAACTTCTCTCCGCAACCCCTACTCTGCCTATCGATTGCCCCTTCCGAATTCACCACATTGCTTTGTGGGAAAGACAAAGTTACATGCTTTTGGTCAGTGGCGAGTTGCACAAACAAAATTATATAATTAATGAATGCCAATAGCAATTGCTGTAGGGAAACTTTAAGTGAGAAACGAGGTGAAGATGAAAAAGAAGTGGAAGAAACACGTATTGAGGTAAAATTTTAAAAATGGAAAGAAAATTTTGATTCAAGAACATTACTTCCTCCACATTTTTCTCCATCATCAAACAAAGTTTGCATTCATCTGCAAGGGGCAGTTGTGGTTGGCGTGTCGTGCATCGTGCGTCGTGCAACTCATATACATGCCACGCAATATGAATGAAGGACTCGCAGAACAGCAAATTTGAATATACATAGATATACCTCAGCTCATAATATTTAATTAAAAGTGTTGACAAAAGTAGAACTTTGGAAGCGCCTCTGCATGCATCTCCCATGCGAGATATTGCCGTATTAATTTTTCTTCAATGAACTTTTCTTCTTTAAGGTGTCTTATTATGTCCAATGAAATTTTACACTCATATATATTTCACGTTTGTTTTAGTAAAACTTCATCGAAAATATTTAAAAAGATTTCTATCGCTTTTGGCTGCTTATGAGTTCAGCTACGGTGGCGGTGGTAATTTTTAACCATTTTATAGAGAATTTTTTATTAAAGCTTTGGAGAAATCAAAGAGAAACAAAGTACGAGATTTCCTATCAAACCATCGGTAAAATTAAAATATAAAGAAATATACAAAAATAATTCTCTCATTGCAAATAGATTTATGTACATTGGACATATACTTAAATTTGAGAAATGGTGTAATTAAAGAACTTAATTAAAAATATTTATATTCAAAAGATTATTAAAACAAATAAAATTCAAAAAGGCTTACTAAGACACTCTCGCGTAAGCACCAATGAACCCAAGAAACGGAAATGAAAAAGATTACGTTTGCTATGCCATCATATTCCAACGACTCATTGCTGAAAAAGGTCATAAATAAGAATGGCAAAAGTTTTATGAATGAAATGCAGAAGCAGCATGTCTTGGCGCGCATTAGTAGCTTCCACTTATCGTTTTGTTCGAATTTCGGCTCTTTTGAATTTATTTTCAACACATGCGCAGTACTTGAGTTCCACAATTCATTTACTCGTATTTACACATTCTGAATGGGTAGAAGAACTGGCAAGAAATCAGTGTCAAAGATGCTGTCGAGACGAAAAGCTGGTTGAAATAGGTTTTAATTTAATTTTTTTTTTCAGAATAGAAAAATACGAAATTTATTAAAAACGAAAATATTGTATGAAAATTAAAATAAAAAGTAACTGATTTCAAAGCACGAAAACGAAACTTCAAAACTAGTTAAACTTTGTTAAAGATGATTTATGATTATACGTATTTGTTATATGGAACTTTGGGCTTTTGTTTGTAATCTAGTATTTCAGCATAATTTGAAGAAAATAACTAATTTCAAAATACACAATTTTTTCCACTATCAGTCAAATCAGTTTTAAAGAATTTCGTCAGAAGCCAATTTTGTATGAAACAAAAGTCTGTTTTTTGGCGTAACTTTCGAAACTTCCGCAAGTAAATGCAATGAACTGAAAAGCAATAAAATAAATTTGTTGACTTTGTGAATACTTTTATGGAAGAAAGGTTTTATGCAACTTTTTAATAGAGTCCAAAGAATTTTCTTACTTATCGTAGTTTAAAATTTCAACAACAAAAAATAACAAGAAATCAAGTGGAAATTTAAAAAATCACTCAGCTGCTTTTTAATGTTAAGCTGAAACAGGAAAAGGATCGACGGCGAATAAAATAAAAAATACAAAGAGGCAAATACCTTTTTTTTGCTGTTGTGTTTTTGCTGGAAATGTTTACAAAGACTATCGGAGGCGTAGAAACTTTGGCAATTTGCTATCGAATAGTTTCGTTAAATGATATCTTATTTATTGTAGTGCTAATGATGTACACAATACGCGAAGTCTTCGTAGTTCGTTGTTTTTGTTGCTCTTTTTTATATATTTGAAAATTTTCAGCACATTCTACTCAGCACAAACCTTTTGTTTGGCTTCTCAGTCCAAACTAACACAAAATATTTTTACTGCGTTTTTTCTTTATAAAAAAAATCCTTAATATTTGCGAGCATAGTTGAAAAATAATTTTGGGATTTTTAAGTTTTTTTCAATTTCTTAGATATTAAATTCCAGGAGAACGTAACCTTTAAGGTGCAGTGAGTACCCATCAAAGTTTATTAACTATATAAATATTTGCTCACCCGTATGGCTTCAACCAAACTCAACCTTTTTAATATTTTTTTATATTTTAGAAGAAATTCTAGGTTTACCTTGGTAGAAGGTTATATAAAGAGCTTTTTGTTTTTGTAAATTCCAAGTTCCATTACTTTTTTGCTTCGCCTGTAACTTAAGATTTTTAACATGAGTGAAGAGATGGGCTCTGGCGCCCATCATAACAAATGAAGTCATTTTCACCATTATTTCATAATGTCTAAAAGCATCCTGAAATAATGATAATGAAAACGAAGAAAACAAAAGCTCTAATCCATACTCAATCACCCATCAGTCAGATCTATGGTGCTGAAGGTTCAACAAGGTATCATATTTTCTAACACACTTGATCAGCTAGACCAAAAATTTTTCACATTTTTTACAATATTCCGTAACAACAATAAATAAATAATAAATATTTAATAAATATTTTACTAATATGAACGATGGTTGAACTTTTGAAAAAATTTATACAAAAAATATTCTCAGTTTATAAACGTTGACATTGAATTTTATTTGAAATGCAGAGAACACCACATCAGTTGCGCTTTTTTCTGCTACTAGTAAGGGAACTGAACCTAAACGAATAATTTTTTTTTCTAACTCAGCATAATCATTTTGCTGTCATTAATACCTGCAGCAAATTCGTTTCTATTCAAAAGTATGTTTGCCAGATTTTCACATATACACAATAAACCTTTCACGAAACAATGTTATTGTTGTGTTTAGTCAGAGGTGAACTGAAATTTTAATCAAAGAACTCACATGCCTGAGTGTTACTCTGTGATAATATGTGAATGATTATGAATTAGAATTTCATTTTGCAATGTTTGCATGTGTAAGGTCATTCAGGCCTCTTTTTTTTGTCCTATAGTTTTGTTGTTAAATTTTGTTTTTGTGTTACATCAATAAACTTAACTACAAGTATGTATAATCGGTGTTCTAACAGAGAATTTTTCATATTCACAGAAATATATATATATATATAATATATAAATTGAAACTATATAAGAGTAGAGAAGGGAGAAATCATTGGAGACATATCCACTTATTCTCCACTTATTTTGAAAGAAAATTCGAGTATTTTAGCAAATTTCGAACATTAAAAAAAGTATAAAGTTCTTTTTCAAAAAGTAAAAAAGAAGAAATATTCCTTAACCTTAACTTCAATTTTTTATATTAATATTGATTGAGTATTGATTTCAAAGCAACTAATAAACCTACTGATCCTGATCATAACATTGGCAGAATATTTTGGAACCATTTGAAAATGACATGAAGAGACGCTAGGTACGTTCAATAGCATTCCATGTATATTTCTGTTATCTTTAACTTATGTTAGAAATCGCAGGTTATCACACATCAAATCGTCGATGTTTTGACTCATCTCTCTCAACACGACCATTTTGCAAACTAATGATAATAGTGTCTCACACAGAGAAGATACTACTCAAAAACAAAAAAAATATTATTATTTCTTGTGATTTTAGTAACCATTACCCATTCATTCATATTTCGCCATAATGTCTGTTTGTATTTAAAAAAAAAAAAAAAATACATTAAGCCGCAACAGCGCATATTTCGCTAATTCCTGTGGAGTTGCTGTAAAAACTCGTTGACTTAATGAAAAGAACATAGCTCATAACACATAAAAAGCCTCACCTCTCGACAATTCAACAACTGCGCTAGCAGCAGTGCAGTTCTAAGTATTTTCTTATCCCAAACCGCATTAACACTTTCAACCCGCGGCTGTCGTATAAATTAGACACAGACAACGGACTCGCGATTGGCTAACGGCCTACTTATTTTCCTTCGCTCCTCCCGTGTTATTATAGACTTATATTTGTGGAGCAGCGAGTCTCTTTCTTCGAATTTTCAACTTTCTCTTGAATTTCACTCCTTTCGTAATTATGGTGTGAAGTGCCGTTAGCTGTTGCAAGTGTTGGTTGTTTGACTTTATTAGTGACAGCAAACAGCAACAAATTACGCCGGTAAAATCAAGCTTTGTTGGAAGCAATAAAATATTTTTGTGAAGGCGAGGCGATTTGCAATAAATATTTAAGGAAACTTAGTGGATTCTTTGTAAAGAATATAGAAAAATCTTAAATATTTTAGAACTGATCATCTCAACATTTATTCACTCATGAAAACCTATTTTGAAATCACTGATGCTTTTAATCTCATTTGTATTTGAGATTATTTTCTATCATTCCATTACATTATTATCTCTTTTATCTACTCGTTTTGAAATATATTAAATTCCTCCTGCGAACAAACTAATTAATATCCGACTGAGCTTTCTTTGATTCTAACATAATTATCATTAATTAATCAATTACAATCACTTCAGAAAGTTCTTTATTATTGTTAATCAACACACAAGACGACTGCGATGTCAAATACAAAAAACTAGAGAAAATAATCTACAAGATAAGGAAAACACAATTTAATACCAGTAGCAGATATGATTTTCAAACTTTTGCAGTTTCCTGACGACGGCAAAGCCTGAGTTTAAAAATCTCACGAAACACTTAAATACCTTTTGAGGATTAAGAATAAGAATTGCGGGTGGGTATGAGACGTGTCGATAAGAAAAAGTCAATTCATATTTACGTAAAGATTTTTAAAATATATTTTATTCGGTATTACGGTTTGATATTTCAGAATTTTCATTTCTAATAATTTGTTGTAGTTTGTTTAGAATTTATTCCTGTATTAAAGTGCTCAACAATTTTCTTGAACTGAACAACTATGCAAATATTTCAGTTTCCATTGGGAACTTCATGTCTGGCAGGTTAAATGTAGCAGTGAAGAAAGAAAAATGTGAAAAGTGAAAAATTTATAAAATATAACCAAATCTATTTATTTATAACTCGCGACTTCGATTGCAAATACTTTTGTTGCAGCGCGATGCTTTTTCAGAAGAATAAAATTTAATTATCTAATGAAAAAGCTTAAAAGAGAATAGTGAAAACTCAATTAAAATTAAATAAATTATTAAATTATAAGTGAATTGCTTGTACGCCATGTCACACCGTTCGCAATGTAAATGTGAATAAAATACAACAAAGTCAACTGCAACATTTACATACACTGTGAAAGATGATAACGGTCTAATTAAATACGTTAATGTAATGCGAAGGTTAGATACACAACTATATTTTGTCAGTGTGACCTTTTTCACCTTTCCATTCTAACCCTTTATTTGTCGAAGATTACTCACATTATTCACTCTCGTCATTGAATGCTACATTGATACATACAACCACCTAATCAAAGCTATAAGCAGCGATTTGATTGATTGCCAGTAATTTGTTCAACCGTTTATCAGCCTTCAAACTTAGTTGCACTTCGGCACAGGAATACTTGATTATCTCTGAAAAGAACAACTTCCCCAGCTGAAGCAGTGGCAAAACACGCGTAATGTCTATAGGAACACTAAAATGGGAAATATGTATGTTTCGTTGAAACTCATGCTTCCGTGCATTTTGTCCAAACAGTGCACATAGATACACATTCATGTGTTTCACAGCCGTTTCCTGGAGTGAAGAGGTAGACGGAAAAATTTTAGTTAAATACTAGTATTTTTATGATGAAATAAATGGAGGGACCTATATAAGTAGTTTATTCTAAATCGCCTCCAAATGACCGACGAGCTTTTATTTCATGTCATAAATACACTCGTAAGGCTTTACATTACCTGCTGAGGGACGAACGCAATGAGAAAAATTCATTTTCTATAATTTTTAGGTTATTAGTCGGACCATGACTAGAACCCTGGCCATCCACTGCTAACAGCAAACCACTCGGTTATTGTGGCCGCCACGTCATTAGAATATTATTGTTATTTCTAGCACGCCACGGGTGAGTTTCATTTTCTGATATGACCTATTGAAGTGCACAGCATGCCGTGGCTCGCTACACTGTCACAATGAACGCGCGGTGTGCAGCTGTCACTGTAACATGTGGGAATGATCCAAGATGAACTAATTAAAACAAAAGTTCAAGCTAGTGGAATTCTAGTTAACAACTAGTATATTTTCCTACTGGTCGCATGCAAACGTATTTATGATGCTAATAATATTCTTTCTTATTCTAGGGACGAATGTGTGCTTTGGATTCACACTTGCATACAGAAAACTATTTCTAAGTATTCACAAAGTCACATTCGCTCAGAAGGTGTATCATTAGTAACTTCATTTGAATTCCTTCATTCGCATTTTTCAGTAAATACCTTTCGAGGAAATACCGTTACTTTGGCTTTGTGAGCAGACCCACAATATAAAATGAAAGAAAACATATATAATCAACCATGTGTTTGTATGCTTGTGTAGGTGTGCAGTTATGAAAATACTGAAGAAACGATTCAACTACCCAGAATTGTCTTAAATATAGATTCAGTTTGCATTTTGTTAAAGTGAAGCTTAAATTTTCAAAAGAATTATCATTTGGTTTTGAATTATTACCATATTTATTTTAACCCTCTTTTTATAACTCAATAAATTAATTTTATGCTTACTTAGATTTTTCTTATTTCATAATTGATACTTAACGTCCTCGAAATGAGAAATTTTAGTTCATAATTTTTCGAAATTTTATTTTTTAGTTTCTTCTAACTTAATTTTCAAAACCTCTATTTATAATGGGGCCAACCTTTATTTACTCTTTCCTTATAATTTACTTCCCGCCATTAACATCTTAACTGAGTTTGAGTTTGTTATCAATGGTCAACTGATTTCTTCTACTTCCCTTTAATGGCAGCAAAAATTAGCAATAACAACATTCTTTAGTCATTAAGTTTTGACTTTCAAATTCCTTGATCAGTGCAGTGCTGATGGAAGGGCAGTCGTCAAAAGGCAGAGCAAAGCAAAATGAAATCAATGACGGAGTATATTTATTTATAATCGAACTAACGTCAAGAAACACAACAAAGCTGGCTCTCCCATACAATTTCAATTAAAGTATGCAAATTAATATGTCTTTGAATATTTTTGGAGAAGTGGGAAATAGACATACACATTTGCTATAAAAAAAATATATTGTCTGCAGCTGCAGTTAATACCGGTAAGTCATCGCGGTCAAGAGGTATGATTCCGGGCAGCGCTTCCTATTCAAACAGGAGCTCAAGGTAGATATTACGAGAATTAAAATAAATCAATATCACCCCTGAAGTCACATACTTGTAACGGAACCAGCTCCAAAACAAAACTTAACAAACTCCTGAAGGACTTTAAACTCTCTTTACTGTATTGCGAGCAGCTCACGAGCTACACTAATCACTTCCATACAAACCCTACTGCTAACAACTCCTTGGTTCTTTGCCTTTTGGCTCTAACCTCAGCGCAGATTGTAATTTTTACAACAGCACGAATTTCTCAGCTTAATATATCAAGGGCAGCCAAAAGATTTAAGTTTTAGTCTTAGGATGCCCTGGTCTCCTTCCCAAAACCAAATGTGGTTGGTACCGGTTTAAAGGAGTTTCATACACTGTTGTCGTTTCCATGTCAGTTCAGAAACCAATTTTAATAAATAAAATACATAACGTGATGTTCCGCCTTGCAATGGTGAGTGACATTTCCTTGTTTATCAAAAAACCCTTTTACTTCAACCGTTAAGCCACAAGCGGCGATGCCGTTGATTATCCAACCAAGATATCAGCTGAACACAGCTCATCAACAAAGTTAAAAGTTATTATGGGTACTAATTGAATCGATTTTTGAGACTTTTTCATAAATTGCACTCGCCAACGGGTCAGATCCAACAGTCGCTGTTCGGTGTTTGTCGGATATGCATCGCATCACATATTGGGTGCTACTAATCCAACACTATTACATGCTCGCCGTGGGCATTGTGCGTTTTCGTTATGATTTCATCACGGGCAAGCCACACACCACAACCTTCATCACGTACTACAGTGTTGTAGCGAATGTGCTGACCATGTGCTCAATACCTTGGATATATCACACAACACTTAACATATTGCTACAACACGATCGTATTGGAAAGTTAGCGCTCTACATTTTCATTGTTTCGAGAACGGTGCGGGTTTTAGCTGTAGTTATTGCCATCGTACACAATTGGCTGAGACGTGAGGAGACGCTAGAGGTCATACGCGCACTCAATTATCTGCGTTGGACTTACTTTTCACGATTTACCGTTGCGCCGGAAGCGCAGCGAAACTTCGAAATGAAGATAATACGACATGTATTTTCCGGTCTAATAATCGATGTATCGGGATTGATAACGATATTATTTGCCTACAGCAATCAAGCGACGGCCGCATTCACAATGAGCAGCATAATGTTCACCTATGTCACGAACATCATGTATTTGGTAATGAATCAATATAGTTTCGCACTACGAACCGTTATCTTATTTGGCAACGTGATGACCCAGCAGCTGGCCGACATAATGAAATTCACTGAGCATTTGGCACCACTACAAGTACAACATAAACAACGCAGCCGTATACAATTCAAGGCCGGTTGCCGTGTGTTGAGCCAAGAGCTAGACGAACTGATGGTGGTGTATTGGCAACTGCAGGCTTTAGCCGAACGCATCACTGACATCTTCAAGTGGCAGGGAGTGGGCGTGCTCACCAATATGTACATTTTCAACATATCACTTATATATACCATTGTCTCGATGCTCTGGACCGGTGAGTTCTTAATAAGCCGCTACGACTGGGTGGGTGTGCTGATGGCGGTAACAAGCGTTGTCTATTTGTTAGACATTCGAGAGTTTTTTAGTATGCAGCTTGAGTACATGGATATATTCAACACGAAGTTTTTGTATTTGGAATCATACAGCTTATTTCCACCATTGGATAAGAGGCTCGAGCGAAGTGTGAGTTTGTGAAGGAAAATAAGTATTGTTATGACTGTAAATACTTTCAATCCATAATCTCGGCAGGTGGAGAGATTTCATATGCAGCTTTCGATAAACAAATTCGAGATGAGCTTATTGGGTCTTTTCAAGTTGGATGGTGAAGTCATCTTCTCGATGCTTGCATCGATGCTCTTAAGTTCTATTTTAATTATACAGTTCGAATATCAATATTTTCATTAGCTAAATTATGTATGTACAGTACATATGTATGTATGACTGTCACTCAAATAAAAATTATAGAAAAACCAGAAACATACAGTTTCCGAAGCAGAGCTTATCGAACTTATGCGATATTGGTCGGTTCCTCCATCTTCCAACAGTATATATGCACTTGCAGACATATTTCCCTGACATTCCAAGCCCATTTTGTGCATTTTGTTGCTGTTCTTTGGAATTGATTTGTGGTTAGACTAAAAATTAAAAAACCGATAATCGAACGCAAGGATGAAGAAACTCAAACTCCTTGCACTCGGGTGCACTGAAGTGTAAAGTAAATACATAGAATTAAATAGAATGAAGATGGGGTGACAAGTGAGATGGTTTTTGGCAAATAAATAACGAAATTTTCATTCATACATACATACATACTCGCATGTATTCACTTATCACTTCAATTGAGCGTAACCACGCGTGAGAGCAAATATTCTTGATGCAACCTTTGACATCCAACATATAAATCTGAGAATGCTCGAATGTTTTATATTTTTTAGAACTTAACGAGTTTTTCAACAAAGCGTGTTGCTAAACAAAAAATATTGTCAAACAAAAAAGAAGTTGAGAAAATAAAGAAAATTTTGCCACAGCAAAAACATATTTAATAGATAAGCTTTCTCCAGATTAGACATGGAAGTGGAACGAGTGAGTCTAGTAGTGATCGAGAACAAGTTAAATATATCCTCCCAGTTTGTGCGCAAACCCGGAATTTAATACAATAAAAAGGGTAAAAATAGCAACCAAAGAGGTGAAGAAGTACAAATTATGACATTTTTTTTTTTACATGCGCAGGTATATATGTATGTACTCAATTAAAGTGCGTTAGAAGCAAATTTTATAACTGTCAAGCATGTAATTGGGGCGATAATTGAGTTTGGAAATTTGAAATAAATAAATAAAAATTCTTTTTGTTTATTTTTGAAATCAAAGTTAGTGGCGGATTTTGTTATAAATGAATTTTAAAAAATTTATTAAGTATTAATAAAAAAATTCCAAGAAAACCAAAGTCTTAATTCAAACTCAAATCAAAAGGCAAATAGCAAACAAATTAAACATTCATATATGAATGTATGTACAAGTATATGAATGGATGCTTTCATGCGTATCAATTACGCAGAACTAAGAGAAAATTTCTATGATGTAATAACAAAACGTTTACTCAAACGAAATGATCTCGAAGAATATGAAGAAGAATAAGAAGAAGAAAAAGAAAACAGCAGAAATGAAATTCAAAGAAAATTCAAAATTCATTTTAATTTTATTTCAATTTTCCGTTTGCGTAACATATGTACGTATATATTTAGTTATAAATACACTGTTGGTATATTTAAGTATTTATATTCACATATTATGTATGTGTGAATGTGTGTGAATGCGCATATGCATACGTGTGCCTTACGTCTGCTCCGAGTCTGCTCCGAGTCTGCTTTGAGTCTACTTGACAGCTTTTTATCGCATAAATCTCTAACCTGCTTAAATTATTATTGGCACAGATTGAATGGTTTGTACCCATTGGTTTGTGTATATATGTTTACAAGCATTAAATTTTAAATAAGTGTACAAATGATAGGAAAAATTTGCTTAAAAAAATGGTAATTCCAAAATTAAAAAATTAAATGTTAATTTTCTTCAGAAGCAATTTTTTTTCTGCGCAATTTCATAAGGAAATTTCGAAAATTCATCAAACTTTTATTCCACAATTCTCAACAGGTGCCATATCAAAAAAGAAATCTTCCACCAAAGTTTCTTTACCTCGTTGCGATCACTTTCTTTCTTTCAACTGAAATTCTTTCAATATCACCCCAGTCGCAGGGTTTAAAGCGCAAAATTACATGATTTTCTCTTAGATTTTCAGCAGTGCGTGAGTGTGAGACACTGTGTTTCCTAAATAATCCTGCAAATGTCGGAGTCCAAACGAGTTGCTCTGTGAATTTTTTTAACTGTAACGTCAAGTTTCTCTCGCGTTCTCTAGGAAATTTTTACATAGCATACATTCCCTAGATTAAGTGAAACCCTATATTGTATAAATTTGCGCACCTCCGAGGTAGTTTCCGCACTTAACGTTTCATATTCTGTTTGTTTATTTGTCAACGATCTTGTTCCGAAGTAGCTCGTTGCTCGTAAATTCATACAGTCGGTAATATTTCTATTATTTTCCGAGCGCTACCTTAGAGGCCGGCAGTTCGCCAAGTTACTGCAGCGAATATGCTTCTAGTAGTATCTTCATTTGTAGCGTAAGAATGAGTATTAAGCATAGAAGATTTGAATAAGAAAATAAATATTTGGAATTCATTCGAAAATGCGACCCTGGCGTAGTTGGTATCAAGTCTGCTTTTGGAAAAGTCCCAGATATATACTTGTAGGCCTGTTGGAAACAATATTTTTAAAGAGAGATGCCACATGGTCCAAGGTTTTTTTTTACCCTCCAGTTAATTCTAGCTACAATCATAACTAGAATCATAAAAATGTAAAAATGATCCTCACATTTTTCATAAATTTTTTAATAAAAATTTATTAATTTTTTTTTCACACAAATACATACATATACAAAATTGTGGCATATTTTTTGTTGTATTACATGGAAGGTTTCTATAATTCCAGACAACGCCTTGAATCGAATTGAATCGAATTGAGCCGACGCTGTCGCACTTATGCATAAACTCATACACATTTACTTACATATATACATACATAAATGCCTATATGTAGCTTTATATATCAATTATATATATTTCTGGCCACCTTATAATTACATAGCTCGCAAGCTGCTGCACTGATTCGTAAAATGGCTGACGAGCGACAAAAGCCGGCGAGCGATTACAGCAACGTGCAACACCAACAACTTAATAACGCTCCAGGCTATCCAAAGAATATCTGAAATGTACACAACATACATATGCATTCCGAAATGAATATGAATAAATTCGAGATGTTTGATTTTACGTTTATGTGTATGTGTTTATTACTATTTTTTGCTGTGAATTCCATTTGACGCGGCAATTAACAAAAAACACCAACAACAAAAATAACTTCCAACCAATTTTTTGCCCTTATCAACATATTAAATTTTTTTATTCTCCGTTATTTGACCGTTATTTAACACTGGACAACAAGATTTTACACCAAATGTTGTACAACAACAGCAACAGCAATAAAAATTTGAAAATAAATAATAAAAAACAAACAAAACACAATTTGTGATTGCGAAAAATTTTGAAATTACTTTGCTTATATGTATGTATGTATGTATGTACATACTGTGTATATATGTTATGTATTAGGTACATATTTACAGTTATCTCGGCATGCACTGCTGTGCATGATACGAAATTGAGAGCGAAAAATTTGCATTTTTCTTTTGTGCAAAAAGGAGAAATGGAAAGCAAAAACAACAAAATTAAAAACAGAAACCAAAAAACAAACCTAATCAAATCATCTCTTCCGATCTCTGCAGCTGAAAAGTAAAAATTCAAAATGAAAAGAAAATACAATAAATAAAAACTCATTCGCTCGAGGGTCAGTGAATTCGCACGAACTATGGGAAATACCGGAAACAGCCCAAGGCAGATGTTGCTCGGTCAAATGACAATAGATAATCCACCAACTATGTGCATATATATGTATGTATAATTTAAATAACAAACAAAATCTGCAACTGAAAGCTCGAAGAAAGCGAGAATGGATAAATGTAAAACTGTACAACATGGAAAATATTTCTATATTTTTTCAAGGGCAGTGAAATATTTTAAGGAATATATAATTTTTTTTTGGAAATTTTTATGAAATAAATAATTTTTGAAATATATATTAAAATTATGGGGATTAAAACTAAGATATAATCCTTTAGTCTTTAATATATACAGATTTTTCAAAACTTCATACATCAATCTTAAATTTACAACACGTAGATGTGCTTGGAATAAGCAAAAAGGATACAAACTTCAATATACTTATATATATATATATATATGTATGTAACTTAAGTGTGAAACGAAACATTTTTTAAATTTCACTTATTTTTGTTTTTATTCATTCATAATTCACAATTAATTATCACCATATAAATATTAAATATAAGTACTTATATACATATGTAAATGTGTACACTGTGCATTTGCATACGGCAAATTGAAAAGAGTGTCACTGAAGGGAATGTATTCATCATTTGTCCTTTACAACAATAAATTACTTACATAAATATATATTATACAAGTATTTAGACATGTAAATGTACATATATACATATTACAACAATATCGAGTGCGTAACTAAATTATTATTATTTTTTCTTTACATTTACATTCATATTTACTTCATATTTTTATCTAAGCTCAGTTTTGATATTATATTTTACATAAGCATCCACTTGGCTCCAACTCTTTGTATTCGATCGTTCTGCTTTTGTAAATATGTACAATTTTAATGCTCATGCGCTCCTTTGTACATATACATAGAAGTAAGTATATGTGTGTGTGTGTGTGTGCCAATGAATAATACATAATGCGTTATAAATTCATTACATAATTACAAAATGTTGTCTCATTTTTAAATCACACTAATAATAATGTTATTCAGTTTCTGAATATAATTACAACTTATTACTTGTACATATACATAATACATTTATAATTTATTCATTAAGGAATTGTTCTTCTTCTTTCTTTAATGTATTAATACTTATTTCTAGGTTTTATTTATTTTTTATTCAAATTTCCATACATTCATAAAATTATTTATTTATTTATTTTTATTGAGAGATTAATTTGTGTTTAGCTTTTTATTTTCGATTTTTATATTAAATTTCTTATCCATTTTAATAAATTGTTATTGTTTTTCATTTTTATATATTTTTTTTTTTTTTCTTTCAATTCTATCTACATTTTGAGCAGGAATCTCTGGAAGTTTATACAATAATTAAACAATTTTGTCTTGTGCCATTTACATTAACATTTAAGCTTGCATTAGATTGACAAGAAAACCACTATTCGCTACATTTACAGTTATATTCTCTTATTCTTTTAGTCGCATTCGTGGTGTTCAATGTTGATGCAATAGTTTTTCGAAGAAATCGCTCTAAGGTTTCAAAATTAATGTATTAAAATTTCGAGTCTAATGCACAAAGTCCTCGACGGTCAGGCAACTAAAAATTTTTTAAGAATTGATTTTGATGAAATTTAGATTTCTAATTTATGATTTTTTAAATTTATTATTATTGAATTATTCAAAATTGATTCTACTAAAGTCTGCCTTTTTTCTGACCTTGTCATCTTTGGTTTCTTTTCTTGAGAAATTCCATGCCTTAATTTTACTACATTAACGACTTAATGCGTTGTTTATTAAACAAAATTTCATATCATCAAAGAAATTTAAATAAAATGTTATTCTCTACATTTTGCTTTTACTTCGCGCCCCACTATGTCCTCTGCTTGAGTCTCAGAAAACTCTTTACGCTCCGTTTGGCCACTTGGCTCGCTCACTACGCTGTTAAATCACTTAAACGCTTCATCAGTACGCATTTAATTGCAATCGCGCCCCGCTTTTCCATTTACGGTTACAATAGCAATACACAACAATAGTAATAACACAGAATTTAAAATGACATTTAAAGTGTTGAATCAATCCCCAAACCCTACATCCTACACACTACCCTTCAAAGAAAACACGTGCTTCTGGTGCTTCCGAACACTTGTAAGAGTTCCGTTACATGAGTGCCAGTGTTCATTCATGTGCGTGTGCGTGCCTTGATATCATATAGTGGCTTCTCACGACATTTATAGAAATTCATCCTCTTGCAGCATAATGACTACCGTATCTCACCTCTTTTCGGCGGAACCACAAGCTGCTACACTGCCCACAACACTGCCAGTGCCGTTCTTCTGTTTAGCGACGCTGTGATGCATCTGCATCGAGGTCTGTCGATGAAAACCACCAGCACCCGCAGTGCAACCAACGACAACGCCACCACCACTACCACCACCAGCACTGCTGACTCCGTTGAAGCCTGCGCCACCGCTCCGGTTATTGTTCATATGCAGCGAAGCACGATTGTAGTTGTTGAGCGTGGAACGACGCATCGATATGATGCTGGTGTCCATCACGCCCGTCGCGGTGGAATGTTGGCGTATCCGTGGCTGTCGCTTTATGCAGAGGCAACATAAATACCGATTGAAATGCTGTCGGAAGACGCCGGAGACACAGTACAGAGCGACGGGATTGACGCAGGAATGTAGGAAGCTGTATGTTAACGTAGGTGAATGCGCAAAAGAATGGTGTAAAAATATGTAGAAAGAGAAAAAATTAATTAGTGGAAATATGTTTGGCTGTGGACATCGTTGTTGAGGAGTAAATGGCTTATTTAGTTAAAGCCAATGGAAAAATGTGTTTGTTAAAAATAAGAACAATTTTAACCAAGCCTAGACAGAATATTCCTAAGGATCATGGCAAAGGTATGGGCTTTATTTGAATCCTAAAGAAAGATTTGTTATAAATAAAATCAAAAACTGTTTGGACTTCGACTTAAAGTAGTTTCAGATAAAAGGAGCAGTATTCCCTATCCTTTTCTTAAGCTGGCTGCGTTTTTTCATTTTTTTTTTCAAAATTTTCCTTCTTATGGCAAATCGTTTGAATGGCCCTGACCTCCCTCTCCTCCCCGTTCTACGGGCAAGTGGAAAACAGCGCGCAATTGTTAGCCAATAAAAATTCAATGAGTGCAGAACAAGTAAGAAATTCCAGAATAATTAAAGTAAATTGCATTGCGCGTAATCTCGCCATTACATCTGCATTGGCAACAAGAAACCAACAACAACAACAACAATAATAACACAAGCAATAATAGCTAACGGTAGCTTCAGATATTGTCATTACAACGCTTACCGCATTCTCCGCACAAGAAAGTATTGAAAAAAAGGCAATTTATTCGTGGTTACTGCAAGTGGATCCTGAAGAGCTTCTCCTTCTGCCTCATAATATAACAATGTCAATGGAATCAGTATTCGTAGGGCAAAGGAGTGGTAATCAATTGAAGAGTTTTGTGCGAGGTGAAAACTAAAATAAATAAAAAGGTGTTGCTTCGGCCCGTTTCGCTTACATTGTGGATGGAAACTATGCTAAAGCTAAATCCCTCTGATTGAAGGTTTTGCCGACAACTTTACAGGCAATAAACTTTGGAAGGTTTTAGAATTTGTTTATTTCGTATGGAAGATTAAGCTTTTATGTGCTCAGCGGCACTAAGTAAAAGACCTCTTTTAGCCGTCCATTACGCACCACTTGCTGACCACGCTTTTAACTGCTTATTTACCCATTCTTTTCCAGGTTACAGTTAATTTGATTCTCCCACCATCTTCTTTAAGATCTTCAACCTAATTGAACTCTGTAAATCTTTTCACAGGATTTATATCATACAAGAAAACAATTTCTGAGATGTATGGACATCTAGTGATATTACGTATGTGGGATCCGGATTAAATTGTGTCATGGGAAGTCTACGGAACTCAAAATAACAAGGCGGGTATGTGAGATTGCGAGATCCCGGTATTAAATCGATAGTGGTCTTCCCCCCCCCCAAGGAATTTGCAATTGCAACCAGTTTTTACATTTCAAACTATATTCCACTCTCTCAGCCAACTTCAAACCTTCTTAAGCACATTTCAACAACTGTTCAGTATTTTATTTGTTTCTTATTTACTCACACTCCTTTTGCCACTTACCTTGCGCAGAATCCAATTATCCGAATGGCGTGCCAGAAATCATCAAAGTCCTCTTTAGCTGTGGGATTTAAATGGAACCACAATTCGAATAAATGATAAGGGAAGAAGCAGACGAAAAATACTAAGAAGATAAAAAGGGAAGAGAGGAAAATATAAACAGTATTTAGTTGCAGTTAAACAATTTCCGTTTGTTTCATTTCGGAATGTTTATCCAATTCATTGTTTTCTATTAATCCTTGCATGCACGCAGTTTCGCTTCTTTTTTTTTTTTAGTACAAAGCATTTAACCATCACCCGGCAATGCAACTCTGCGTCCGTATGGTTTTACCTTTCGCCGCCTGCAGTGCCAAGCAATTTCAAATCAACTTAACAAAGTCAACTGCCGACACAATGGACGTGGCTAAGCAGGCGCCCGCTTGCAATGGCAATAAAGTTTTGCAACCATACAAACAATTGTATAATCGTCTCCCCATTGCCATCAGCATGTCCCGCACCGTCGACCGCCAACCACAATTGCAGTCCAATAAGTCAGCTTTGATTTAATTATGTCCTTCTCCATATGTGACACCAGCGAAACTCTCATTCAATGCAATTGCTTTTCATCACCCACTACAGCATTGCCATTTCCGCGCCAATTCGCAATACCTACTCAACTCTATTCTCTTCTTCTTTGTATGACTGGGTCATATCTGATTTGACGACTGTACTTACTCACAACAAAGGCGACCACCATTCTCGCCACGTGACGACGAGCTCGCGCCTGCGACCGGGTTTGCATGCCCAACGCTTCGCCAGGCATTTCGCGTGCACTTGTGTGCAAACGTTTAGCCATGAGTATGTAGAGGGCACCAATGATGGATAATGGCAAGAGATAATAGATGAATGCCTTGCAGATGACGGTATATCTGGAATAGAAGGACAGAGCTAGTAATTTCAGTTAAGTTTAAAAAGTTTGAAAATTCTAAATTAAATTTAAATAAAGAGAAAGTTTACGGCCGCCGTTGAGTCCTGGCTAGCCCGAAATCCAAAATTATAACAAAATTTCTTTGCGGCAGACTACGAACGAAAACTTGGTTAGAGCTGCATGGCTTCCCAACTTCCAACGTACCTGTATGAACGGGTCATAACTGAGAGCACGATAGCAAGCCTAAACTCTATGTCTGCTTTGTCATCTCTAGCGATTTCAGTAGCCTTTGAAACGTCAGCCGAACGAATTAGAAACGTCCAAGAAAGAATTCAAACACCCCGATCAAGGGTTGGATCCGGAGAAAGTGTTAGCGATATACGAATATTTAAATTCATTGTGTTTTAGATGGCAGTTAAAGGACTTTCAGACACATTGAGCAAAAATTAAAGGTCTGTAAATAGGTAGAAACCAAATTTCCAAAAAAATGATCAAAGTGTGTGGGGACTCTACCTCTGGTGTGACTCCAGCAGGTGAAGAGAAATATATTTTGGCAGGAGCAAAACATTGGAGCTAAGAAACGAGCCTGTGGATGCATTAAGTTGAATGCGTAGTACCTTAATGTAATTTCACACTCTGGAAGTGAAAACGACCGATTGTAAATTTTTTTAAAGGTTTGAGAGTGTAAGGCCTTGTATTTTTAAACAAATTTTTAGTGCTTAAACATTAAACAACAAATAAATCCGGAGAAAAGTGGGCGTTTAGTGTAAATGCGGCAAAATAGCTCTCTTGTGGTAAATGTGAAAATAAAATCGCTGATTGTTTGCTACGAACACACAAGCACATTTGCACAAATACCGTTATCTACCGCTGTTCCGCTGTAGAAAAAAAAAATATATAAAACGATGAATGTCCCAAGACGAAGTAGGAATAAAAAGTGTACATTTGGAAAATGGGTAATCAAACAAATATGCAGGAATTTACTGTTATGCTTGTCAAGCCTTTTTTGTTTTTGTTTTTTGATGCCCTCTGTGCGAAGTACAATAAAATTTAATGCGCTTAATGAAAATCGATGGCAAAAGTGTATTTTTCGATACATACATACATACATAAGTGCATACCCATACATATGCGCTCTCTTAAATATTTTTTTTTTTTTTGTATATTTGCATGCTTTTGTTGTTAAAGTCATAATTTTTTCAAAGTAGAAAACCACTTGAATCGAAACTTCTTTAGGCACAACGGTGAACTCCATTGGCCGATTCATTAGACAAATGTGTTGGAATTTTCCCCCCTCTGTTTGTTTTATTTTTAATTAAATTTTTCAAATAAATTAAATGATTTTGTATGACCAACGAAATGAAAGAGACTAACAAATACTTCATTCGGAAAACCTACCGATCAAAATATGTTTGAGGAAGATATTAAAATTGAGTTGGAAAAACCATTATTTTCACATTGGAAACCTTTCAATTAAATTATTCTTAGGAGGGTTGCTGCCTTTGAAAAACTAAAAATAAAACAGAATTCCAAACAGAAGTCTTCCTAAGATTTCAAAAACTTACAGCTCAAATCAAGTTTCCCTGATGCTACCAAAAAATTGATTTTTTTTTATTAACCGATTTTTTTACAAAAATCTTCAAGAACACTTTTGGTAAATTTAGCATTATGCCATTCCCCTTAAAGGAATATTTTAAGCTGTAAACAATACGAAAATGAAATGGTAATCATGCACTCAGTGAATTTTCTATTTGCAACCCTCCCGGGAAATTTCAATTCCATACAAATATTAAAGTTATGCATTTTTTATTGAATTTACCTTGCGTATGAATCTAAATTAGGGCGATTGCGTCCAAATGGTGTACAGATGATAATTGTCAAATTCTCATGGTCGTTGCTGGGCGTTATCTCTATCTCCTGTAGGTCGGAGACGACAAACGATGGCGTCGCCAGTAGAATGGCCAACAGCCAGATCATGGTGGCGGTGAATACGGTCAAAGGTTTCGTCTGCAAATGGCAATGAAGGTAATTTGCATTGAAAAAGAGAAAACATAATAAAATACATAATAAAATATACAAATACAGATACCGATAAAAGCCCAGTGCTGAGTGCTCAAAACTCAACTTTCTCACTCACCTGTAATTTACGCAACGGATTCACAATGGCACAATAGCGTTCGCCAGACAGAGCGGTCAATGTAAATACCGAAACGCCAATGGAAATGTCTTTGAAGGACTCACTGATGCGACACATCTCGGCGCCGAATGTCCACATCTCCTGTGTATAAACGATGCAGGCTAACGGCACACAAATGATAATGACCAGCAAATCGGCCAAGGCCAGCGAGAGTATGTACCTGTAGAGTTGACATTTTTTTTTATTGGTTATTAAATATTTAGTTCAACGACGCACCGACAAAGCATAAGAAAAAAAATTAATATAAAAAATTTAAATTAAACTAAAAGTAAAAGTAAGAATAAAAGCGTCCTCCCAACAAACTGCTTGCTAAAAATAAATAAACAAACATACGATTCTATATGTATGTATGTGTTAAGTTGACAAATTGAGGCATTCGGTCCAACAGCCACTGACTGCCTTTTCCATTTATTTATTTTGCCTTTTGGTACAACCTTTTTATTATTTTTTTCGATTTCATTATCTACTACGAAATATCACTCATACGCACCGTCGACCCTATTTTATTAGCTGCGAGTCAAATTTAAGCAGGTAAATTGAAAACTCAAAGAGCAAACAATACCAAGGACTCACTAATAATCTGTTTCTGTGTTTCTGTGTTTCTGTGTTGTTGTGAATGTGAGAAGAAAAGAAAAGACGGATGGTGTATAAAACGAAAAACAGCCACACTACAAAGGAGCTTATAAAGAAAGACTACAACCAGTCTTTTGAAGCTTTCTAAGCAACAGCGCAATTATGAAGAGCGCTTCATATATGTGATAGCGAAGTAATAAAGCTACAACATTGATGTGCTGTCTGTCAGTTATGAGCTATTTCGGATCGCATAGAGGTATTTAGCTTGTGATATTGGCAACGGCATTATTGAGTTTTGATAGATGCGAGGTATACATGACGTACGTTGACCAATATCAAATATCGAACATAAATGACTACACATTTGCCCGTCGCACACTCCACTGGTCTTGCGTGACATGAGTGCGATAAGCGTTTACACATCAAAGTGATGTGGCATTGGCAAATAGCAACGCAATAATCGCTTGAATACGGAGGAAAAGACAGATGGATGTTTAGGAAAAGTAAGTAAATCGGCCCATAAATGGTGGGAGATGGTGGAAATGGTTTACAATGCTTGTGCTACTATGTGATAGCAAGTAGATTCTCAGAGCCGTGTGACATGTACCTTATTGATTTTTTAGTCTAAAATATCGCCAAGTAATGTCAATGCCTTTGAGTGACTCATAATAAAAACAAAATAAATTTAATTTCAATATTCTCAAACTGTGCTCAACCACTTTTCTCCCTGTGACTTCTGCACATATTGATCCTTCATCTGTAGCTTCGGCCCGGTAAAGCGCTTTAAAACATGTATTTCACTATCACTCTCTTTGGACTGTGAGGCCTTTTCGCTTAGATAATTCAGAAAAATGTGAACATTTCTTCAGATACAGTTGAGTACTGATGAGTTTCCTTGTGCCACTCTAATACTCTAATACTCCTAAACTGACATAAAATAGCTTTCTCTTCTTGTCTTCCGTAGTTCAGTTTTTCTTTCTCTCCTTTTGTTTTGGCTGCTAAAGTGCTATGTTTCGATCCACTAAGCTCCAGCGACTAATATTTCACAAAGGAATAGTCACTTTCTGAGTGCCTCAGTGTGTCGATGTGTTTATGTGGCTCACATTAACTTTGCTCAATTGTCAATGCATGAGATAATGCTGACGATTCTCTCATGCCCATAAATCAACATAAATACGCCTCAAGTGTTTGGGCATTAAGGCAATCATATTTCTCCAGGCTTCCACTTCCATCTTCCACTCGCTGGTTAAAAGTAGCAGAATTGCTCTAACGATGGACTGTTTACCGAACACACACACATAGAAGAATTCAAAAACAAATGAATCAATAAGAAAAGGAGAGAAAAAATTGTTAATTTTGTTTTTGAAAAGAAAGCAATTTTTTCGCTTATATAAGATATGAGCTCCCCAAACCCCTTTTTTTCAACTGAAGCCTAAATGTAGTGTGCTCATGTGCTATTCTGTTGAGTTTATATGTGTGTTTGTATGTATTTAACATAAATATTTCTAGGAAAATGCAGTTGAGAGTTGTGAGGAATTTATTCTGTATTTCGCAAAATCAGCCAATTTTATTTGAGTTCTGGTTCAATACTACGCTTAACCTGATCAATTAAATCGTGCAATGATGTTTCAGGTTATTTGTACTCATCGACAACCTGTGAACGTCCTCAGCCTCCGATATGAACAAATACATAAATTTTACTGAGCAGATAGAAACCACAAAGAGCCAAATTCGGCTAGTATGACGAGGTATCCTATCGGGTTGATGCTTAGAAGCTGATTTTTGATATCATATTAAAAAAACACCACCTCCCGTCACCACTAAGATTCAATTATCGGAAATTTGAACTAAGTTTTACTTCTAAAAATCTAAAAATCTAAAAATGCCTTTGCAATTTTGTATCTTCCACAGCTGTAAACGGCCTTCAATAGCAGCTAATCCAAGCTCAATATTTCCTCTGCGTTCGAGGTCTCCCTCCCTCCTTTTTCTAGATCCGAGCAAAATTTAATAAATACCGACAAGTTCTTACGTGGATGGTACTGAAGGTAGACATATCTCTGAATGAGGGTGCATGAAAGGAGTAGCATTTTCCCATGCACGACTAACTTCTATAAATATATACAAAGCAACAACATATGTTAAGCATAAGTACTATTTACAACAAAAATAAACCTAAATTACAAAGAGGAAATATTCAAGGAAAAGCACTGCTTAGCCATGGTAGTATTTATTTATTTAATGCTATGCTTACTGAGTAAAAGTGTTGATTGGAAAAACATTATGGCAGGACATAAATAAAGTCTAAGCCACAAAACACTTCATTTCATTACAATCACTCACCACACATCACCTCTCACCTCTTCTTGCCTACACTTAAGCGCTTCCTCTGAAGTAATAACACAAAATACAAGCATTTCGCTTCTGGCAACTTACGTGTTGGGAATGTTGCGCATGGAGCGATGACGAAAAAATATTATCACCAAAGTGCCATTACCTAAAACGCCAACAATGAAGATGAGCGCAAAGAGCACAGTGATAATGTATGTTTCAGGTCGTTGCTCGGGTGGCACATAATCTGACGCGGCATTGATGTCTGTCATTTCATCACCACCACCACTCACCGCTGTTGGTTCACCGCCGCCGTCGCTGCTTCTATTGTGCACACCGTCACCAAGACTGGTGAATACCGCCAACGTAGCTGTATTGTCAACCGCGGCCGCCAGTGCTTGACTAGCGGTGTCTATGTAATATGTCGTACGTGACGTGGTGGACGAGACGTGTGGCGCATAAGGTAATGCTGGGCCAAGATATGTCGTTGCTGATTGTGAAATGAGCATATCGATGACTTGATGAATGGGGTGAAAGCGTTACTGCTGCTTTATTTTTTGGCTTACTTAGCGGTTAACGGTAGCTCAGTATCTCTGTTTTGACTCACTTCCAAAGCCGAAATTGTGCTCAGTGGATTCCTTTCACTATGCGCTGGGCGGCTGCTTAATAGCATACATTTTGGTGACGTTTTCTATGACTTGCTTCTGTCTTGTGTTTGTTTTTGCTCAGGGGAATGTGTATTTAAGTCGCTGCTTACATTGTTTAGCCTTTATTCACTGCAATAAAAGAGAAAAGAAAAAACTTTTACCAAGCATTTCTAGCTGGCATTTATGTAGAGGAATCTATTTTTATGCTCAGCTTTTATTATTTCGCTACTTTTTGTTAAGATTTCATTCTTCTTCTTACTCGTTTTTTTGGTTTTTGTTCGTAATTGTCTATTTGTGCTAAATTTAATGACTTGGTTCAATAGCTAAACGAGTATAAGTGGATTCGGCACCAAAAGAAACACTGATTGGAGTGACTAATATTGGGTAAACATTTTTGTGTCTATTTTATGTTATTTTATTTTATTTTATTTTATTTTATTTTATGTTATTTTATTTTTATTTTATTTTATTTTATTTTATGTTATTTTATTTTATTTTATTTTATTTCATTTTATTTTATTTTATTTTATTTTATTTTATGTTATTTTATTTTTATTTTATTTTTTTTTTCTTATATTTTTCTTTGCTTCAACAGATTCTCAAAAGGAATATCAATACAAATTTTTCCCTTTGTTTCTATAAATACTTGTCTCTACCTTTGCAACTCTACTCATTAAGTCCCGTAATTCATCCAGCAGTCTCAAGTGTTTTGGCTTTTCATTTCATAACTGTCTCCATTATTGTTTGTTTATCTGCACTCAAAGTGCTTCTCTTTGTCTCGCCTTAAGTACATACATGCATATGCACATACAGACTTACGATTTTATGAAATTAAGTTGACATTTATTAAATATAAGAAATGAAACCCAACAACAACAACAACAGCAAATGCATAACGCAAGGATCGGTGCTTAACTTTAATTGCCAATTTTGTCACTTCAATTCCATGTTATTATTATTTTTCTCTCATTTTTTTATTACGTTCGTTCCACGACCGATCGGCACAGGCGAGGTTGCCTTTTTTATGTTAATAACTGTTGTAATGGTGACAAGCAACACTAAGTGACAGTTGTTATGTCGCATTATACCATAAAATATCACTCATACGCCGTGTGCACGTCCTTTAAGTGCTGACTTGCAACGGCAATAACAACAACGACAATAACCAAATCGCTTCGCTTGATACAATTAAAACAACGACACGTGATTCACCAAAGGTGTGTGTATGTACACACCCATACATGCAAACACATAATAAAAAGGATGTACTGTGAAATGTGAAATGTGAAATGTGTGTGGGTTTGTGAGTTACAGTATGGCAAATGATATTATTCAGAGTTGGCTACAATTTCATACAACTCAAGGCATATTCACCGTTAGTATTAACATAAATACGATGTATATGTATATTTAGTAACGCAAAAGCGCTTTGTCATCCCTTATCATACATATTAAAATATGTGGCGGCCGCGATAGCCGAGTGGTTAGCATTGTGTACTGACATTCGGAAGGCCTGGGTTCGAGCCCAGGTTCGATCAACATCCAAAATGATAGAAAAAAAATTTTCTAATTGCGGTCGCCCCTCGGCAGGGAATGTCAATCCCTCCGAGTGTATTTCCGGCATGAAATAAAGCTCCTCATAAAAATCCATCAGCCGTTCGTAGGCGGCTTAGAATAAACTGTAGGTCCCTCCATTTTTTGGTAAAAACATCAAGACGCAAAACCACAAATTGGAGAAGCAGCTCGGCCGAAAATCGCTTCAGCGGTTACAAAGCGTCAAATATATATATATATATATATATATATATATATATATATATATATTTCGTTTTCGTTGCTACCTCGATGGTTTCCCAAATCCTTCGAGTCCGATCACTGGATTGCTAAATAAAGCTCTCAATACTTGTTCGTTTGGCCTCTTGACCGTCAGGAATTAACTCAACGTTTATTTTCTTAGTCTTTGATAATTACAACTCTTTACTATAGCCCAATGGCCTATTTTACAATTCTTAGCTTATCCGTTTCTAAAACACACACAGCTCACAGCAATGTTAACTCCACTAAGTTGTCTACTCGTCTTCTCTAGTGATAGCGGCTGCCGCTCTTTTTATACCTGTGGATGACCCAAACATTCTGTTCACGCGCTTAAGGATAGGCTGATTATTCGTTTGCCTGTGGTAGCTGCAGCTGCTCCTTTTATCCTTAACGACATGGAATTTCCTTTACACTGTCTACCCTTTTGTTTGTCCTTGGTAAGGGTAATTTGCATCATTACTGCCGCTTCTTTATTTTCTGTCCGTTTCGGGGAATTGATTTTACACTGCTACTCATTCAATCTGTTCTTCGAAATGGGATTTCCGTCACAATATATATACACGTGTGCACGTGTAGTTCCATAATTATCAAATGTTTCTGGAAAATTAATAATGTTGAAAATAGAGGTCCAAATTAAATTGAAATGATTTATGCATTTATATTTTTTCTATTTGTGTTAATACATACACCTCGCCCTATCCCTTTACATACTTACGTGCAACTCTGTTCTGCTCTTTCCCCTCTACGAATGTAAATACAGTTATGAGAAATGTAAATACAAATCATAAAAACAGGTTCACTCGCTATGATAGATGTTAAATGAGAGTGCCCATCGAAATTCTCCAAATCATATTAATAAATATTGTCAATTTAATTTGCTTATAAACGAAATAATCGCTGTTTTTTTGCTGTTAAATGGAAAACAATCTGTAAATTTAACTATTAAAAACTAATCAACATGTAATTAAAATTCATTTGAAACCTCAAATGTTAGCCAAACATTTGCTCATATATATTGATAAATATATAATTTTCTAAAAATTTAGCCAAATTTATTGCTGTAGCAATTCGAAAATTAATTGCAATATTTCCAACTAAACTGCAATTTAACACTCTTCACTTGATCGTTTTCATTTAGTTTTAATTTTCGTTTAAAGTGCCTGTGTATATACATACAAAGCCCTGATTCTCAAGCATTCCAAAATGAGTAACTAAACACTTTCAACAATTTAATACGTTTATCATGACAACGACAATTGAAAATTCATCACAAATTTTTATTTTCGATTTCATATAAATTTCCATAAAAAAGGAAATAATATTGCATTTAGCTATTTATAGAACGAGCGGGATGTACGCACATACATAGGTGTAATTAAAAAATTAATACAAAATCATATGAGCTGAGAAGTTCCGTGCCCAACACATAGATGACGCTAATTCTATCATATTCAGCGCTTTCCCCATTTTTCGTTATTACTAACTGTTTCCAAAAAAAAGTTGTTGCCATTTCACGATATACTGCTCATAAGTATGTGAGTTCTTGTTCAACTAAGAGTGATACTTCTTTAGTAATTGTCAGAACGATGGTTTCCAAAAAATTTCGTTTTTTAGTTTTATACCAAGTGAAAGTATTATGAGGACTCTGCTGATTCATCAGGAACAACAATAAAATGCTGGTTTGCTGACTTCAAATGTGGTCGTGGATATACTGATGATGCAGAACACAGTGTGGTGTCTAAATGCGCCAGGGATGAGACGATTACCCCTGAAAACATCAAAAACATTCAAAATCGGTTTTAGCGAACCAAAATGGAAGTAGCATCAGATAACTGACATTGTAGAGACACAGAGAAGAAGGGACTGGTTTTTATTGCATCACTATTGACCAAAACTAAAACTATGTCGATGATTCTGAGCAGTGCTTGATTGATTCATTCATGATAAACTTAAATAAAGAACACCTTAATGTTCTCATAAACAAATAGTGAAGCTCATAGTTTCTCTCTGTTAATTATTTGCAAACATAAATATTGTAGAAAGAGCTCGGAATGTAAAAAGTCAGCAAAATGTAGTGAATTTTTGAAAAGTCAAACTACGAACATCGCTTTGACTGATTGCCTGCCACAAATGCTTACATATATATGTATGTATGTATATAATTTAAGCTTAACATAAATATGCAGACTTGCATACGAACAATTTTAAATTTTTGCAATGAATTAAACTTTTTATTTACGCACGCATACATATGTATGTCACTACACAAACCCTTCGATATTTCGTATGCAGATGTTTACACTTGCATGCACACATACTTATATTCACTTCGCTGTACTGCTGCCAAATATTTAAACTCAAAATATTCTTCTCTCAAACAGCTTTCAGCAATCCCCAGAGCATACACAAACACAAACACAAGCAGTTATACATATACTTGTACATACATATATACTTATGTCAGCATTTAATTGCCCATCAACCATGTACATATGCGTATACACAACATATGTATGCGTATGTATGTATGCAAATGACTTTAGCCAGGTCTGTAAAGTTATAACGAAAGCATCAGCACACACAAACAACAACAATGACAGCCATAATAATGTCATTAGGCACTGAGTTAATCGATCATTACCTTCTTCTCATAGCAATTTTCAAAAAAGTGTTGACATAAAAATTTTAAAATTTTAAATACGATAAAGTTCGAGGAAAATGATGAGCAAAACTTGAAAATTCATGAGAACAATTTTGATGATAAATCTTATAGAAATGAAAAGTTTTAAGGGCGGAAAATTGTGAAAAATTTAAAAAAAAAAATTTTATAAAATGATTTAAAATCGATTTACCAATCATATTTAAATTATTTCAATTGAAATGCATGCAGCGTATGCCAGAATGGAGCTTTGGCGAATATAATATTTCATTTTATAAAATAATATGAGGGATATTTTCAAATACATACATATGAACATCGAAAGCAGTGGTGTACTAGTTCAGACTCATTTTCAACTTGTTCTGGCTGAATTCGAGGTAAGGTTATAACTAATCAAAAGAATTTTACAACCAAATCTAGATAATTTCGATACTCATCTGATATTCGTAGCGAAACACTTCGACGCGAGTTTAGAACTAGTACTTGTTTAGTTCAGGCCGACTACTGAACTACTCCCAAACTGGGTGAGCAGTAGTTGGGCTCCATATCGAAATACTTCAAAAATATTTATTTCCTTTTTTCTTGTTTCTATTTCTCTTTGTTTCCGCTTTCTGCGCCACTTCACCCACAAGCCAAGCTTCAATTGCACAGTTGTTTGCTTATGGCAATAATTTTTTTTGAACTGCCATGACAATTTCGAAACACCACAATTCAATAAGAATATATATATATATATATACATATATACATGCTAATAAGAACACATTGATTCATTTCCTTTGTTTCATGACTTTTAGTTGAACAAAGATAATCTCTGTTTTACCGTTAACTTGTCACATTCACTTAATATTCATTTTCATAACAGCAAAGCGAAGCATGTGCGCTTATAAACCAATTGAAAATATCTGCCAAAGGCAAAAAAGGAAATAAAAAAATTCAAACATTTTCCGCAACCACGGCGCAACGCTGCTTAGCAATTCCTTTAATCTCAACGCAGGTATACATATAACACAGAACAGTTGGCGCAGCGGTACTTAGCACGTTAATTCTGGTCGATTCACAAACCAACCGGACATACACGCATCCGCACATACACGCACACGCTCTTATACACGGACACACAAACTTGTCAGCTCTCAAGTAACAGATGGCCCAAAATGGTACTCATCGCATTCATGTCATGTCTTTAGCACTTCATTCCTAACAGTTATGGATTTCACTCCTTCACACTGATTGGAGGCGACTAACGATGGTTGACCATTGATCTGGACATTAAGCATAATATAGAAACAAATATTATATAAATGGTGCTTGTGACTGCTTTGCAAAGCCAGGAGATATCAAAATGAAGAAATGGCCCAGCAAACTTTAGCGTAGGTATATATATGCTTAGACATAGCTCGATAGCGCTTGATAATTTCATTTTACTCTTATAATATAATTTTACTCTCATCAAAAATAAAGTATGATTGAACCAAATCATCTACCAAATAATGACAGGCCCGGGCTTTAAATGTGTAATATTAGGGTCGTAAGACAGTGCTGAATTCATTTACATGGCACACCCTAACTAGGCTGATAATGGAAGGTGTCAAAGAAGAAGGAGTTGACAATGACCACATTTAGAAAAAAACTTTTTCTATAATTTTGGGTGTTGACCAAGGATTTAAAAATTGCCCAAACTTTTCTTGCACCAGAGGAGGGAGTCGCAGCTCTTCCATTTGGTTCACTTGGGGCCTTCCACTTAGTGAATTTCACAGTTCTCTGTTGCGGGGATCGTCAAGATCAGTTGTAAGCGTTTTTCAAACACATGGCGAGCATTTCTCTTCATTCTTTATCAGTAAACGCAATATGATAAAATGAAGGCAACTAACACACACACACCCACATATGTATGTACGTAGCCCATTTTCAATTTACATTAAAACATCAAATAACAATTTTATACAAATATTCCAATTAGCCAATATATACATACGTATACACATTATATATGTATTATTATAGATAATTTTTTTCTTTTTCATACAATATTCATGCGGCATGGCGTTTAGCGGAGCAACCGAGCAGCGCAGCAGCGTATGTAATTCGAAAACAATGCTAATTGTTATTATTATGATGTTGAGATTTTTTTTTATTGACATGCTGTTGAGCGTTGATTTCTGTGAAACAAATTATTTTCATTAATAATGGCAACTCGTTCCCACGAGAATCAGAAAAATTCACTCCTTTCATCACTAATTTTTTAATTTAATACTTTTTATCTTTTCCGCAGGCAGACATACATACATATGTTTATATTTGCTTTCTACTAAGAATTACACATACAAATGTATGTTTAAACAAAAAAAAGTGTATGCCTTTTTGTTGTTGGCTAAGATAGCAATGAAACGAAACTAACGAAATATCTAGAGGCATTTAAAAGCGTATGGATACATACATATGTACATATGTACATTTTGATAGTATGTGTATGCGAAAAGTGGATTTAATCAGGCGTGCGAAAAAAATGGAAATATTGTTGGAAATTGTTGGAGGCATTTCAAAGAACTCAAAGTCAACGCATTAAAATTTTCATTTAATTTTTTTTTTAATAAATTTTCTTAATGTAATCATATCTTTAGAGGGTGACCAGAAGTTCAAAAATATTTAGTCAACAAAACAAGGCAGAATAAATAAACATTTTTTTTCAAATCTCTGCTGTGCACAGGAAATAATAAAAAAAATTTGTCTTTTAAATTTCAATATATTCAAAAATGTTTTCTTTGAAGTGAAAATCTCCAACACAACACAAGTGCAATCTTTAAAAAACGATTAATCATTAGTAAATTTATGCGTAAATAAATGTACAGGCATTTTCATGTAGCATGGCATGACATGCTGGAAACTTGTGACAAGAGTTTTTAGTAGTTGTTGTTATACATATGTATGTGAAAGGAGCTGTACAATATTTGTATACACAAAAACATCAGTATATAACGGTAAAATAATATCACGCATGCAGCTAGGCAAAATCACATTTTATTAAAACAAAAGCAAATACAGTCTTGCCTGGGTATAATGACCACCCACATATATTTTCATGGAGTACTCTAAATAGTGAACAATCGAATAACGGTTAATAGTGAACAGAATTCAAAAGCATTTTCAAGCAAAAGCAATAAAAAACACCAGAAGAAATCAAAAATAAAAGAGTGCATTCCCATAATTTGTATTTTTGCTGTGGTTTGTTACAAAATCAGCTGCTTCTTCAGCTTAGTGGGTTTTTTTAAGTTTCTCGGTAAGTGGGATTTATTTTAATGATCTCTTGAATTTATATACAAAAAGTGTATTTTGAGCAAATAAAATGAGATTTTGAACAAAAAATTTAACCTTAATATAGTGAACAACTTCAATACTTTGACCAGGCCTTGCAAAAAACTAGTTCTCTATATCCAGACACGACTATATACATATGAATGTACATATAAGCTAAATTTGGAAACATTTTCATTTAAATTCTGCGGTGTAATAAAATTTAGCAATTTCATAAAATTTTCAAATAAATTACATTGCTCAAAACAGAATCGCGCTCTTTATTCTCTGCAGAATGTTATGAGTCTCACTCCACCCGCGCGGGAGCTGCCAACCTCTGTGGCGACAACAAACAGACCATTCATCTTTTTGATGATTCTTAGCACCGAAAAACCACTGGCGACGGTCGACAGTAGGCAATGCCTAACATAAAACCACAATATGTGTTCGTATATCCTATGTTTGTCCTTGGACTGCCTAATAGCTCATCATTTCCAGCATTTCAGTGAATTTCATGCAAATTTCTGGCGAAATCCACGGTTTACTCGGTCGCTTCCGGTTTCTTTAGAATTCATTTTCTTTAGAATATTCACGAATTAAACTTGTGCGGGTCGCGTCAGTAGTGGTGTTGCTTTAATAAAATTTATTATTCGCCCAAAAGCAGAAGGTAGAAAGAAGCCTCCTTTAAGTACTCCGAAAACAACAAAATTACAATACATACATTAGCCCGGCGAGTAGATTGTTTTAGCTGATGCGATTTTAGTGACACAACATTAACATAAATGCAAAAACATATTTACATATTTGTTTATGTGCTTATGTATGTGTGTATGAAAATTTCATTATATTTACTTTAGTGCTTCCAACATTGCCTTGTGTCTCATAAATCACGCTTCGTAGATATTTTTCCATTAGACTTGAATTTCAGATACCTGAGAGAAAATAACAAATGTGATGAAATTAATTAAAAGAATATTACAAATAAAATTTTATGTAACTAAATAAAAATAATTTTTAAAAAAAATTTTATTAAGTAACAATAAATTTCAGAAAATAAAATTAAAACAAAATATTATAAAACATTCGAGCACTATAAGCCAAAATTATCAGATCATTATATTATCTATTAGTGTTAAGTATATGCGGTAGTCAGACTAATCAAACTTCCTCAACATTTGCTTTAATTAATGTCTAACAATCTGTCGCTTAATGCACCAGACTATTCAGTTATTCAACTGGAAATTGATTACTCGCACCTCAACGAAGTAACAAGCGATTTGTTGGGGTTATAACTCATAAGACCAAAGCATAATACAATACCCGATTACCTCTCTCGAGGTCATCCATCAAATTTCTAACAATACATATACATACATATATATAAGTATGTGAGCAGATGAGTACATGTGTTTCATTTAGCATTCGCTAATTTGTTGATGCTACAGAAAATGTGCCCGGTGAGCCCATCAGTCATTAATTCAGTTATACATATGTATATACTTGTATATATATGTACATATGAAAACATGTGGCACAAATTTTCAGGCTAAGGAGTCGAATAAATCACCATCCAAAGCTTTTTTTCTTTTTGACAAAATTTAACAGGCGTCCTTTATGCGCAAATATGCACACAAATACATACATATATACCATGAAATTTATATATTTCCAGAACAAATAGAAATTAGCTTTGGACAAGTCAACAATGAAGCTATTTTAAATATGTATGTGTGTTTGGTTCCGCTTTCAATGCAACTCAGCTCATATTTCAGCGCCGAAATACTTTTATTTTTTTTGCAAATATGAAAAGCTTTGAGATAATGTTGTGTGTTTTGAAAATTTGAAAATGTATTTGTATGTGTGCTCAAGTATGTGATATGAGTGCTATGCATTAATTGGCGCCATATACTCAAAACATCCGGCGTCCTGCAAGCAATGCCGATATTATCCCTTCAGATAAATAAATGCGCGGGTATATGTGTTTGTTGCAAACCAGCAAAAAATGCAATACTTGTATATATGAATGTCGTCAGCCTTCAAAATTTGAGGGCCTGTGTTTGTTGTCATTCGGCAAGTGAAATTAGCGATGAAAATGTAGAGATTAAGAAGCTTTAGAAGAATGTTTCATTTTGTACCATTTTGCCCAACACAGCATCGCATTATCTTTATTTTTGTTGACCGTTGGTTTGGCAGTTGAATAACTTACAGAGCATAAAATTGTGATACAAAGAAATGTCTTTAAAAATTAAGAAAATCGAAAATTGTTGGAATAAATCGCTACTACGACTACTTTAATTATTCTTAAGGCATCCAGGTAGTCTACGACTCCAAATTTTCCAATAAAAAATTGTTAATATTTAAAAAATGCCGCTGAAGTTCACACTCCCGAAAACTTTGTTATCAATTTCGGCTTTTCTACAAGTATTTATCTGAAAAAAGAACAAACAAAATTATTACCAGTATAAGTGAAGCTATAGTCGGAGCTAGGAGTAAAAAATATAAGAAAATTTCCAAATTGCGCGATTTTGTTCTAAAAATCAGGTTTTTACGATTATTCAATTAAAAAAATATGGAATTTTTGCATGAAAAGAATATTGTAAATCCAATGAAAGCCATTGTTTTGGAGTACCATAATGTGTAATGACTTTTTTTTTTTAATTTTTTATACACAAATATACAAAACAATTTCTGCTTAGTCTCTCATATTCGAGCATTTACAACAACCATATTACATATATAAACGTATAGAAGCCTCAACCGCTCTAGCTGAATTGCATTTCAATACAGTCAGTTTTCAAATAGCTTTCAAAGTACTATGCCAGCCATTTACTCTGCTCTGCCAGTTTAATTTTTCAATATCTACATCTTATGACAATTGTTTGCATTGCTTCCTGAGTTTGATTGACAGATTGCTGTCGATTATCTGCCCGCAATTATTAGATTATTAGACTATTAGATTCGACGATATTTCTGCATAATTTAATTCAAGCAATAAAAGAAGTGAGAAGGAAACAAGCTTACAATCAGTCCTGCAGTCATTTCAGTTGGAAATGTGAAAAGAATGGATTCATTAAATTAATATATATATATATATATATATATATATATATATATATATATATATATATATGAAAAATTAGAATAATTAAAAACGGAACCATTTTTCATTAACACAAAATTTTTGGTAGACTTACTTCCTGCTCCACCGGCTACTGCTTGATTATGCGTAAACAAATGGATTTGTCCGACAAACCAACAGCAAACAATTTTTGCTTGCTGGCGCTTATAGCCAATTGACATCTGCTTACTTTAATTCACTTTGCCTTCATTTACAACTATAACAACTGGGAATAAAATGATTTGAATATCATTGCGGCCCAATTTATTGTCGATTACAATTTTACTACTACATTTGTTGCACATTTATGTATTTTCAACTTTCTTTTCAATTTTTATTTTCACTCGCTATCGTTTTAACAAGCTTAAAATATTTAATTCTCGAAATTTGTTCTGTTCCTGTGAATGACATTTCAACTCGTAGATAGGAACAGGACTGACGCGGCGGGTGGCAGAAATTCGTAAAAATTGTATCTTTTTGTTGTTATTTTGAATAAATAATGTCATTTTGCATTTGAATTTTGTATGAAATTGAAATTGATGCCGACAAGCTAGTGATTTATAACTCATTGGCGCAAGCAGAAAGTGAGAAAGAAAGCTGGTTTTTTTATTGGCAGTGCGTCGGAGCAGAGATGTTGAAGAGGAAGCAGCACTGAAAGAGCTTAACTATAAAATAAATTTCAAATCTCTAAAAAAAAATTAAATAATATGTAAAGCCTTTTGACTGTAAATAAATTTAATTTCTACTTTTTTGTAGGAAAATCGTGGCATTCATGTTATGGTTCGAAATATTAAAATATTAAATTATTAAAAAAAAATATTAAGGACTGTAAAAATATCAAAAAATCAAATATCTCAAAACATTCATAAATTCATTGTGAGTTGGGAACTTTCACTCGCTCGAACTGTGTAAAATAATTATTAATGCGAATTGAAAACAATCCTTTTCTAGAGAAGACCGAGATCCACCGGTGGAAACATCATCAATAATCAGCATTAAAGTTTGAAAAATTCTATAAAGCTGTTTCTAAAATTACTACTACTTCTACCTTACATAATAACTACAACCTATTTGGTCATCTACTTTCAAATTGACTTTGGAGCTTTGCCGAAAATTTACATTTTAAATTCTCAAATTCTCTTACAACAGCACTCTCCACTATCTATGCGGCACACATCCTCATCGAATTCCATCAACCTGTTCCCACACTTATCGCACATTAAATTTAATACCGTTATGCCGTCAAATGATTGATATTGGTCTTTATGTGTTTTTCTTACTTTTCATCGAGCTTGGAATTTCGTTGCGAAAGTTTCCTAAAGTTTCAAGCATTTATTTTTGCCTTTTAAAATTGTCAAACAAAAACAACACAGAACAACTATTGAAGGCAAGCGTGACAAAGCACAAAACGTTTGAAGTCAAAATACAAACAAAGCAAACAACAAAAACAATTAGAAAGCAAAAAAGCACTATCCGTGCTGCACAAAGTGATTTGCGCGTGTAAACCTAAATGAACGTGTGTGTATGTGGGTGTGTGTGTGCGTTTGCTGGTTATCATGTGGTAAATTGTTATGGTAAAATTTATGCAATTTTAGGAGAAAATAATTTCCTCGTTAAAAGTATTATTTTATTCAAGAATTTATGTTTCGTTTTTTCATTTATTTTTATTTCATTTCCTTGTGCCCTATTTACTTGGCAGGTAATTAAAATATTTGTAAAGGTAAAATTTTTGATCTGTTTCTTTTAGATTTTAGAGACTGCCTTCAAATGCAGGCTCCAAAAGCTAATTAAACATTTACAAACTTTTCAAAAGTGCATTATTTTTACGTAAATATTTATGTAGGCGGTAATGAAAGTATTTAGTTGTGATTTTAGAGAAATAAAGTATTCGAATAGAGATTTCAAAACTCTCTTTCGGGCAACAACAACTTTCATTTAATAAAAAGTAAGCAAAAGGGATGTGTGTATTTTACCAAACAGTGCATTAAAAACAAAAATATAATAAAAATGGTCACACCTCGTGAGGGAAAGTGTATTATTTAGATGAAAATAAAGGATTGCTATCAAAATCCATCATTTTTTTGGAGGCGACTTCACGCTGTAGATTCATCTGGAGGTGGAGTTCGGCTGAAGATCGCTTAAGCAATCAATGCCGTTATTTACTTGTAGTTTATTTCAAATCTTTCTCCCCTTACAATTTTTTTTACTGCTCTCTTAGCTTATTTCCTTGCGCCACTCAATCCCCCACTAAAGTACTTGTAGAAAAGTGCTAGAGAATTTTAGTGTATAAAAATTCAAAGTACTCAAATTCATAAATATATATATATGCATACGTGTGTATAAGTGTGCTTTGCGGATTTGTATTAAAATTTTTTACCAGCTTATTATTGCTGCACTTTGCACATGTGATTATTATTTAATATATTTCGAACGCAGAAATAAAAAAAAATTTTATAAATATTCCGAGCAGATTTACTCATTCGCACGCATGTAGCCAGATGAGGCGAAATGTTTTAAGCGAAAATTAAATAAAATACGGTTAAGCATTTATTCATGCAAGCAAAAGTTTTAATGAATTTAACTGGTAAATATTATATTTTCAACTTTTACTTTTTAAAGCATTCTAGTTTTTTAATTACTGAATAATTTCATGTTAATGGTTTCAACTGTAAACTTTTCTTCGTATATTTAAAACATATTTCATAAATATCAATAAGTGTGTTTCATATGTTTCGTACTTGGTAATAACAAAATGAATAAATGTGATTTTTTTTTTAATTTGGAAATGCAGATACACAATTTAATAAATAAATACCCAACCGTATAGGAAAAGTTTGACCTGAGCTTAGAAATACTCTAAAGCTGTGGTAGCCATTTCATAGCACAACTGTGACGTCACTGCAACACGTCTCCTCTTATTCTCTTTCTCGCAAAAGTACTTTGTTTTTTTTTAGTGCATATTATCTGCTCGCACTAACACTCTTTCATTATTATTTTTGATCACCACTGCTCCAGAGTCAATCTGGTGCACGATACTATCCCTCTCGTTCTTTATCCCCATCATCAACTACATATATTAGGGGCTTAATCCTTCTCATTCCAATTTCCATTTGACATGCGAAGTAAACTAAAGTAATTATCAACATCTATGAGTCAACAGTCAAGCTTTGCGCAATTCTTGGATCAATTTAAAAATGCTATTTGATTTGCTTTCTGACACGCCTCACGGTCTCAATGATTTCTATTCTGTTCTGCGTGCGTGTCACGCACATACATATGTTAATATAGACTGCTGCCAGTGACTAGTGGAGTATGCACATACATATGTATGCATGTAGATGAGCATTTCTAAAAATGGAATGTTTTCTTTTCATTTTCGTTGACCAACATTGAAGGTGATTTCGTATATATAAAAACGCATTAAATTGTTTTATATATATTTTACTGTTTTTCTCAATTTATGGTTCATTTTTATAAGAAGAATTGTTTTTTATTAAGGCAGATTAGGAAGAATTACAGTGGCGTAAAAGAAATAAAAAAAATTCTCAAGAAATTTCGAAATTTCTCAAAAAAATTTTTCTATTAAGTTTATTTTTGTTTTTTATTATATTTTATTTTACATAATTTTATTTCAGTGGCCTCAATAGACGAGTTGTTAACAGCGCTTGCTACCTGGGTTCGATTCCTAGTCCGACCAACATCCAACATTTCAGAAAACTAATTTAAATAAAAAATTATCATTATTATTTAAATAAAAATGTATGAGCCATTCGGAGGCAGATTAGAATAAACTGTAGGTCGTCCATTTGTTGGAAAAAAATTAAAGTCCACACACCAATGTGGAAGAGGATCTTGGCCTTATTATTATTTAATTTTGCAATTAAAATAAATATAATTTTTTATTATTTTTTTTTTTAATTTTTATATAATACAAAATTTTATTTTATTTTATGTTTCTTCAATTTAAATAGTTTTAATTTTTTTTGTTGTTGTTTTATTTTATTTTATTTTATTTTATTTTATTTTATTTTATAATTAAAATTTTTTTTTCTTTACTTTTTAATTTAATTTTATGGCTTTATTTTTTTCTTTTATTTTAGTTTTTTATTTCATTTTTTTTATTTATTTTTTTTTGTTTTTATTTTTTTTTGGTATTTTTTTTGTATTTTTTCATATTTTTTTTATTTGATTTCATTTTTTTAAATTTTTGTATTTTTTTTTTTAGTTTATTTCTTTAATTTTGTTATTAATTTTATTTTATTTTTATTATTTTATAAATTTTCCTTTTATTTTGTTATCCTTTAATTAGATTTTTTATTTGTAGGATTTTTTTTAAATTTCATTTAAACTTACCAAAAGCGTCGTGCATACTGGTTTACAGTTATGGTGAATAAACTTTGACACATACAAAGCAAATTCTCTTTGAAGGTTTTGTGCCAAAGTTTCACTTAATATTTTTTTTTAGTTGGAATTAAATTAAGTCCAATATTTATAAATTTATATGTTAGTTTTTAAATTTTAGCAAATCTTGGCATTTTCAATCACTTGTATTGTATTTATGTTCGGGAAATATTTCTCTCTTATTAAACCATAAAAATTTCATTAAAATTTTTTCACATTAACGTCTTTGTTTTTTTGCCAACTTTTATTTATTTTTTCAACTTCTTAAGTTATTCGAAATTCCATATTTATTTAACTTCTTTTTTACTATTGAAATTTCTTTATATTTTCCTTGAATTAACTTTCAAAAAAAAACTAATTTTTTTATTTTCTATATTTTCACTAGTCCAAGGTATTCATCACTTCTCTTTTCGATAGGTTCTCTTTGGCAAAAGTTTCTTGTGTTTGTTAATCAACCGTTGTTATTACGCATTGAAGGATTTCAAAACACGTCTGATTGCTGCGAAACCGCGCGAAGGACTAAAAGTTTGTGACTTCAGATTCATAGCAAAGCAAAGCGCTTACCAATCGCCGCATGTTTATCTTTCACGCCGAAAAACAACAGAAACAACTAAGTAGCCGAAACTAGCGATGAATGGAAAGGGGGGAATTTTCAAAAAGCAACAATTTCTCATATAAACAAATCATAAAGCGTCTCAGCTGCGGCAGCAGCAAAGGCTGATGAACTGTGGGCGTTGTCTGCCATGGCGTATGTGGAACAAAAATTATATGAAAAGAGCGAAAGATGTAGAAGAAGAAGATAGCAGAATAGCACGTGGTGGAATCCATTGCCTTGACACGTTTGCAGGTTGTCACCGTTAGTTTCTGCAAACAAATAAAGCTTTCCATTCACGACTTTAGCGGATAAACAAGTGTGATTTTGGCGCCTTTGATTTTCTTACTTTTAATACGTTAAATGAATATTGTGGTGCTTCTGAGTCATTAAAGACGTAATTAACCCGTGGCTTACGCCATGTGGCAGCTGGAGAACTTTTAAGCGCCAGACAATGGTTCAGTGACCAGCAAGCACATCGGTGAAGGGACGCATAAATTTTTCATTCTTCATGCAATTATATCGCCCACGTTTTACCGTTACTCTGGTTTTGCTAAGCGACTGCCACCACAGCCAGCTCCATTCGTTCATTCGCCAAAATGCATGTGTGTATATATCACGCGTTCTCGCCTAAATATTTTGCATAGAAATGAGCTCGACGCGTGGGTGGCTCTATGTATTTATATGTGTATGTATGTTGTGGCGGATTGACGTCCTTTAAATCTTAAAATTTAATTTCAGTTCTCAACATTCTTTCTTTTATTGAATTCATGCTTATTTATACTCTAAAATGACTTATTGGAATTTGTTCCTCCATTTTCCTGCATCTTCGCTTTTAAGTGGTGCGCCCTCTTCACTTCTATTGTCAAGTATTTTAATTAAATAACGCACATCTCGTAAGCTGACAAATTTCATTTAATTTTTGGTATAAAAAATAATGTTACGCATAGAATATAAGTCTCAACAGAGCAAATTAATACGAAATTCGAATAAACTGCTGTCACAGTGGAGCCACAGTCGCACTTTCCTCTCATTGTTGGATGAGTTATACCCGCTGACCACGAAACTGGAATGTGACTCCCCTCCAAATTAAAGTCCGATGAATGTCTCATAAGCTTTCATTTACTCGATACGAACGTCCCAGATCTTCCCTTTCAACAAATATGTTTCAAGACCTTTTCTTATCAGTATACGGTCACAATAGTATGATCGTAGGCTGCATCTGCCAACTTTTTATTCAATTCTCATTCGCCTCTAGAATCTAACAATTTTAAGCGAACACAAATCCGCCACAGAATATCAGGTGCATAAAAAAACTCTTCTTCTTGGCAAGAATGGAATTAATATAATTTCTAAATACACATAAATACAAACATATTCTTCTTGAGTGCTGACAAGCTTTGGAAATTTTACTTTCTTATGTTTCGAGGCTCGTGTTTTCTTTAGGCCTTTCGGTTTTGTTTTCTGACATTTCAGATGTTAATTATGAATAATGGATTTATACATGGACTATGTACACGTATGCTCCTATAGTTATCAGTATAAATATGTATGAAAGTGTGTCCAGAAAGCTTGTGTAACGTCATACGTAAGATGAATGAATGAACTCGTAAGCGAATACTCGTATGTTTCAACAAATTCACACATAGCTAACAACATGTATGCATATATCCGTCCATTATGCGAGTACATACTCTGTTGGGAAATTTGCTAGTTGTTAGAATGCTATTAGTATGCAGTTTTACACTGACTAGTTCACCTTCCACGATTTTCCCATGTTAGCCACTAATATTTTTAGCACGGCGATGGCCTCTCATATGATAATCGTCCATTTACGCATCAGCTTCATACTAGTTAAATACTAGTTATTTTATTAATGTTGAATTTATATTTCGCAGTAAATAAAACTATAAATAAATTTGCCTACAGCAACACTCGATCTATTGCATGATGGCCACAACACCTAACCACTCGGCTGTCGTGGTGAAAAGTAACGACAAGTGTCACACTTCGTCAGAGGATATAAGAAAGTTCAATACACCCGAGAAAGGGTAAAAGACCACCCTACATACGGGGGTGGTGCATGGTGGTGAGAATTATTATTTTTTACAACAATTTTAATCATATTTGGCAAACAAAAAGCGAAATGATTTGATTTCATCTTTAAAATACTACAATTTCACTAGAAGTTTCGCATACAAGTTGAATTATCACTGCAGGGTACTTACTAGTATACACATAGATTCATTCATTTCACATATTTTATGGCGTTTTTGTTTTTGAATGTGAGGGATTATCGAAGAATCTGCGTTCTATCCTCCCTTCCATGTTGTCAGGAATAGCAGCAAGCATCTGTCAGCTGGATAATGATTCACGAGGCAACAGGATCTGTAGCAGTATCAACTAAATACCGATAAACACTGTAAACAAAGAGATGAAAAAGGTAAGAAAAAGAAGTAGAAGCAGAAACACAGAAATATTTTATTGCAACGAAAATGAGGCTTCCAAGAACAGATACTAACACGACTGACACACACTTATATGTATACATATAAGTGAATAAGTATGTGTGTAAGTACATAAGAGAATAAGTTTAGTGAAGACTTCACAGCAGAATACTCGTACAATTCCATGAAAAGCTCTCCAATTACCATACATAGCAAATAAGCTGATTTACTAAGTTTTACGACTGTAATTATTAAAAAATTATTTATTATTAAAGCTTTAAAACCACCTGAGCTTTAGTTTTTGCTCAATTTAATTTCGAAAAATTTAAAATAAATATTTTCGAACAACAACAAAGAGGTGAATGAAAATGGACCAAAACTAGCAACGAAATTGTCCAATTCATCACAATTAATGAAACCGCAGCAATCAATTTTTTTACTGATAATATATAGTATACAGGGTGGTACGATAGTGATGTTAGCAAAAGATGGTTGCCATGCATGAAATAACAGCACCTCAAAAAATCCGCCAGCCGTACGGAGGCAATTTAAAATGAACTGTAGGTCCTTACATTTGGTTCCAATAGGTCGGGACGCACACCACAAATTAGAGTAGGAGCACGGCCGGACTTCCCTTCAGCGGTTATATTTATATTACATAATTATATATAAGTACATATGTATACAACAGTCGAGATTTGTAGTTGATATCAATTTTTTTTTTTTTCAATTTAGAAATATATTTTCAACTATAAACTAAAGAAGTTCAAAACGCCTTTTATAAAGGATTGACGTCTGATTGAAAAGTCGACTTTCCTTATTATTTTTTTTCAATAAACTTATGAAGGCTAACTTGCAGTAGCCAGTAATAAAAAGCGAGCGCTGCTACTTGCAGTCTTCCAAGTAAACTCTTTGATGGCTTTGTGTGGCCCTATCCAGTTTCTGCGAACTCAATTCACTATATTTCAGCGTGTAAGATTCCAGCAGAATTGAAAAGTCCGCGCTTATATGAGACACGCTTTATTATTTCCTACAATTCAAAAAGTTTAATGATTGCAAACTTTAAGCACAGAGGAAAATGAAAATGAGTGGTGGGGAAGAGAGGATACGGAAAATAGAGAGAAATTCAAAGAATTCAACAAAGTAGTCCTCGCCCTTCTCCGAACACCAAATGGCAATCAAATTGCATAGAGTGCAACCACAAAACTGTTAAATGCACAAAATTTGTGTGAGAAAAGTTTCAAAACTTTATAATAACGATAATTGTGCAATTAAATCATTTCATTTTACCATAATTTCCATTGATTGACTGACTGCGCATGCACACACACATACCTACACACTTCCTGCGTAGGAATGAACTAGGATTCCTGGAAACATTGCAATATAAATTGCATAATCTCCGCAAAAAGCGAATACAAATCGGTCCGAAGCCATCGCAACTCAGTACCAAATTAGGGTATTTCGAAATATAATTTTTGCTACGAGCACTTGCCACGCAAGAAAATGAAATTCAAATTTCTTTCGCGTACATTTCCGCTACACGATTATTATTTCCATGTGCCGCAGCTTTGTTTAGGTTCAATGGGATTTTGGCCATTGGACATGTGTCGGCAGCAGGTGACTAATATTGGTGCTTGGATGAATATCATCATTTTGGCCATTGGCGTTTTTACCGAGATCCATGCAGGCTGCACTGTGCTGCGGTCGGACTTAGAGCTCGGCTTGGACACACTATGTCCGGCTGGTACCTCAGCAGTGACTCTCCTGAAAATGGCGTTGATATATTACTACCGGCAAGATCTAGCTTGGGTGTTGGAGCGGATGAGGGGCATGGTATATGAACGTGATGGTGAGATTAAAAATTCGAAATTCCGATCCCAAACACTATTGAAGTGATTACTTAAGACATTTAATTAGTTTTTGTGAAAGTATCTAAAAACATTAATTGAAAAAGGACAATATTTTAATATTTAATATAATTCAGTTTGCACCCTTTAAACATTTTTCTCTTTATGAAAATATTTTTAAAATTTATTTCTTAACTTGCTTGTGTTAAACATTTCTCCCCACTGATCTTCTCCCTCTATCTATGTGTGTGTATCGCTTAAGTGTCAATAAATCACGTTAAGAAGCGCATCATACGCGCCCACGCTGTTATGGCGGCTCGGCTCAACTTCATTCCCTTCGTTATGGGCTTTATTACGTGCACCTCGTACAATCTCAAGCCACTGTTAATCACATTGATACTCTACATACAAGGACAGAAGCCGATGTGGAAACTGCCTTTCAATATGACGTGAGTAATGACGGCACACGTTGCCAACACAAATAACCACACACACACGCATACACACGTCCAAAGCGATAGGCCTCCAGGGAGAATTTCCTTGTGCTCTCATCGCAGGTGTGCCAAAACACAGAGATCTCTGTCTAAATAATTTATTTGTCTCTCTACAACAGCATGCCAGCTTTCCTGCTGCGCGCCCCCTATTTCCCGCTCACCTACATTTTCACCGCCTACACGGGTTACATAACGATTTTCATGTATGGCGGCTGCGATGCATTTTACTTTGAATTTTGCTCCAATACAGCGGCACTGCTGAAGCTGCTACAGGAAGATTTGAAATCGATTATCAGTTTCCGTCTTAAAGGTGAGTTAATGGGCAAACAAAATGGAAGTTCAAAGCTGTTTTGTAAATATATTCGAAAACAACAAGTAGCTTGTACATGTGTATGTGTGAGATTCGCTTGACAAAATCCATATTTTCATTAAAGTTCAGGTAAAATTGCTTTTAAATAAATTCTCTTTCGATGATTTTACAGAAGATCAACTGATCCTCACAGCGCAAGAATCCATTCTGCTGGAGTGGCGTTTGGTGCGCTTCATAAAACGACATAATGATATTATCGAGCTCACACGCTTCTTCTGTAAGCGCTACACTGTCATCACGCTGGCGCATTTCGTCTCCGCCGGTCTGGTAATTGGTGCGAGCATATTTGATCTCATGACGGTAAGTGGAGAAGCGGCGCATTGTGCAATTATGGATCCGTGCATAAAAATTTAGAACAAAATACAGAGGTGCGGAAGAGTTAACTCGTAAGATACGATGTGCTGAGGACGTGCACAAAGCAGTATTGAACTGAAATTTTTTAAGCACTGCAGTAAAGACCAAACAAGCTTCGAATTGGTTCAGCTCCGCACTAGTATAGAATAGGTGCTGAACTCAACTGAAAATGGTATTCTTACGTATTTTACCTTCTTAATTTTTACATCAATTTGCACTCAGTCAGTCGCGTATAATTTGAAATTTTCACTACTGCTTTTATTTTTAAAGGTTAGTGCTTTATTGTGAGTCTAAATTTGGCGTCAATAATTATTTTTCAGTTTACCGGTTTCGGCATTGTCATCTATATTGGATATACCATTGCCGTCTTGGGACAGCTTTTCATTTATTGCTATGGCGGAAGCTTGGTGGCGGAGAGTGTAAGTATGAATTTTTTACTAAAATAACGGTAAGTGGACCGCTGAGCCAAATCCAAAATTCCATATTTGTCACACCGCCTTTTTCCTTGTTGTTGCTCATCTAATTTGGGCGCTCATACAATTTTGATTTTCTCCTCAAAAAAAATAAAAATGAAAATTCAAAATTTTTTAACGCTTCGTTTCAGAGCGTTCAATTAGCCACTGTCGCATTCGGCTGCGATTGGTATGTCTGCGATCCGAAACTGCGTCGCTACGTGCTCATGATTATCATACGTTCTCAACGCGCTATCACCATGTCAGTGCCGTTCTTTTCGCCATCATTAATAACCTTCACCTCGGTAAGATAGTAACTCTTTTATTAATCGATTAATTTTATGATTCTTATTGAATTTATTTATATTATTCATATTTTTATACACTTCACAGATACTACAAACATCCGGTTCGATTATAGCATTGGCCTCTTCATTCAAATAAACCAAAAAAAAAGGAAAGAAACAAAAAAAGCCCAATAACAAACAATATTAAATTAATAATTAAGTTCTTAGTGCTTTAAGGTGTTGCCTAAATTATATTGCATTAAATTCAATGTGTAGTTACGGCATTGCAATTGCTCCACTGGATTAACATATGAAATAGCAAAAATGTTACGTATACGCCATGGCTGACACGAGCATTTTATTACAAATTTTTTCCATATTGTTGTGGGTAACTGCAGGAAATTTATTTACAATTTTTGCACATGTATGTGTGGCGTCACCAGATAATAGGCTCTAATTAGTGGGCAGAGATTAAATATATTTTATCATGATTAACTGTAATTGACATTATGTAATTTTAATAAAATAAAAAAAGTACACGATAACAGATATTAAATATATATATATGTATATATATATATATATATATATTTTATTGGTAACTTTTTTTCTACTTTTTATGTTTATCTTTAATAATATCTGCATTTACCGTGAATTATTTTTTGTTTGTTTTAAGCTTTATTAAAGGTTTAGCTTGTAAATTTGAAATTAATTGGTTAAATATGCAAAAAAATTCTTAAATTATAAGCTGTGCCTATTTAATTACGTTCAGGGCTTAAATCTGATTTAGCTGCAAAATAAATGTAATGTAACTGTAATGTTAATGACGATGGCATTTTTTTTAATCCTGGTATCCCTCTAGCGAATTATTGTGCAGTAGAATGCAGATATTTGAATAATTTCGTTTTCAGAACCCCCTCACATGGAAGACCCTACACATATTTCTTAGTAACCAGCTTAACATATATTTATGTTGCTTTTGTCGATAAACAATTATTTAATTATAGGATCGATATGCTAGAGGACTTGCTGATTCTCGTTACTATTGTTTTTGAAAACTCTTAATCCATGCCAAAGAGTAAAATTCCACTGCTGAACAGTTCAGGGTCATTTTGATTGTTTCGTATTGAATTTTGATGTCGGCGTAGATGAGTGTGAGTAAGTGTGGGTTTTTTTTTTTGCTCAAATAATTATGCGAAGGTGTGTGTGTCCATGTGAATTTGCGTAGGCGTGCGTATGTTGAAAGCGACTCTGGTTTGTGACGCGTGCAACAGTAATTTAAATGAATGGGGTTGGCGGCGACAAATGAATGCTCATGCCAGTGCAGTATATATAGTTATCTGCGTCAATTTATAGAAGCTTTAACTTGCTATAAAAAAAATAATAATAACTTTAAAATTTAAATTGCAATTTTCCAGGTCTAAAAGGCTCTATACACTCATTATTATTAAAAATATTTCGATTTTGTTTTTTAAATACTAGTATACCAACAACAACAGCTACTGTATACCAGGATATAATAAGTGTTAATAATAAAAGGATGGAAATTTTTAAGTTTTCTATTACCTGCGCGCATGTAACACTCCAATTACCTCCATTTCTACGCGTTTGAAAAGAGCAGCATGTCTTTGAGAGCGTTTTTGGTGTCGCATTTCGCAAACAGAAATTGCATTTAAATTCATGGAAAACTTAACTACCTTTTCGCCAAAGTAAATTTATTCATACATACAAATATATATATATATACCACGCCAATTTGCTCCTCATAAAATTAATATTCTTTATCAGAGCTTAGTAAATATCGTAGTAGCAGCGCAGCGTGTTCTTTCTATGTTTAAGTGTGTTTATACTTATATATGCATGCGTATGTACATGTATCCTTTAATATATGGTTTCTACCGCAGCAAAAGGGAATAAAATGTAACTTCGTTAAAGTTAATATAATTAAGAGATGCCTTTCAGCCTGTTCTATCCTACACACTGTCCGGCGGATGACAAATTAAAAATAGAAGAGAAATAGCGCTTAAGGCGAAATGCTTAGAGGAAAAAGCATATCGCTGATAAATTGTAAATATTGTATACCTTCTAACTCCCAGTTAACTCCCTTAAAATAAAATTTATAATTATATAAACTCTCACATACGCACTCTAGGCATAGCAACTAATTCCAAATTACATTCCGTAAATTTAAAGTAAACAAAAAATTTTCAAAGTTTGAAATTACCACTACACATTAAATAGTATTTGTTTTAGACACAAAACCAACATTGAATTAAATGCACTGCAAGGAGTCTCTAATAGCGGCAGAAACAGGGGAGGAGAACACTCTAACTGCAGTTCATTCACTCAATCGACGGCTTTATCTCTGCCTCATTGCGAAACAAACAAACAACAACTTTTTCCCATATGCAAATCAGCTAGCTGAATAAGCAATTATGCGATAGTTGCAACACCCCTCGCATCACAGTGACCATGGACGCAGTGCTGCCGCAGTGAATTCATTAAATGCTCCTTTCCCACCTTCCATATCCATCCATATCGTCTGATTTAGTACTAAAAATCTACCAGTCTTTTGTTGTTGTTGATATTTACATAAATTTATGCACGTAAAAGTTTATAACTATATATGAGTACATATGTAAATATGTATTTATGTGTTCAGTGTAATATTATTCTACTTTCGTTCAGTTAGTTGGTTTTGGCTGATTAATGCAATATAATTACGAATTTATCCACTGTAAATGTATTTTGCTCTAAACATGTTGATGTAGAATGTGTTTATCGCTTTCCGGTGTTTGATTTTTGGGTTTTTCGATGGCCTTTCAATGTGAGTTTGACTGTTTTTGTTGCTATTGTTGCTGTTGTCAAATGTAATTTTTGAAATTGGTGTTGCTGAACTGGCACAATTTGTAAACAGAACACAAAAGGTTAAAGCTATAAAATTATTTTGTAATTGTTTTGGCAGTTTAAATAATTTTGAAAATCCAAATTTTATTTACTCATACAACTTGGTGGACTGATGCTGAAATAAACTTGTCTGTGTCAGTCACACTAACAAGAGTTGACTGCCTGAATGTCACTTATAGCTAAGATTTCATTTACTTTCTCATATTTAAACAAATTTCGCTACCCAAAATAGCAGCTAATCCATACGTGTAAACACTTTGAAACACTTTGAAACCCCTTAACAACCCCTCAAAGTAAGTTAAGCAACTACAAATTTATATCGAGTTTATTGCCTCAAATTGTAAACAGCTTACCAGCTCGTATATTTCAATCCACACTGCTGTACCCTCAAAAGCCACAACAGCACCTAATTTATCACTCACTACCTCAATGGGGTGTCCATGTACTCGCAAACCGTGAAACCGTGAAAAGTGTTATCCAACAAGGCAAGATGCGAGTGGTAGCCAGTGGGTTTCTTACTCAAAAGCGAGCACAAAGCAAACATCGCCTATAGTATTCGATTACAGCATACTCATCTTATTTCCCAACGCCTTTAAATATTTATTGGACTCGTTCATCTCCAGCTCTTACACAGCCCAGCGTGCCTGCTGTCTTTGCTAGCGTTTACACACTTCCTGGTCGACGAGTAGATTTATTACCCACATATACATACACACCATCTTTACAAGTGTAAGTACTTGTACATACTCGTATACTAACTATGTCTAACAGTAGTTGGCCATAATAAATAGTAAAGCCATAAAGTCTAAATAGGGAATGATAAAGCAAGGAAAGCAAATAAGAGTGTCTCGGCATGGCAAGAGAAGCAGACAGTTGAGAAGATAAGTTTCTGTGTGCCTTTCCAATAAGCAAACATACCTGCATACATACAAGAAGATACAGTTTCTACTACTACTACTACTACTACTACTACCACACGCCACAGTGTCGCATTGTGCTTAAAACTAAAAAAGAAGCACAAAATCTTTGTAAAAAACTTGATTAATAAATGCTTGACTAAAACATACTACAATATATGTGTTTTTTTTCTTTATTTTATTTTATCTCATTTCATATTTCATTTTTTATTTATTTAATTTCATTATTTTAATTTTATTTTATTTTATTTAGTTAAATTTTTCCTTTCTTGCATTTTTTACGGTGCGTCTGTGCGGCTGTTCGCATAGTTTCGCCTACATCGTGAGATATATACTTGTATATAAATCTAATTTTTCACAAAACCTTGTAACTGTAGTAAAGTACCTAACAATGACCATGTCTCTGACGTTTATTCTATATTCTCATGCATGTAGAATGTAAATAAATCCAATTTCATGCTTTACTTTATGACAAGCGAAGCTTAATTTCATTTAATCGCATAAAATTTAACTGCAAGTGTTGAGGAGCAGAGAAGAAAGGACTGAATAGAACCAGAAATTCAGGGGAGGGGAGCGTTTGGTTTTGTAGAAGAGCAAGCATTTGTCAGTGTAAATATGCTTTAAAAGGCCACTTGCCAGTTGGTTTTTTTGTGACCGCAATTAATATGTCCATGCAAAGCCACTCAATTACTAAATAAATTGGTTTGTCATGTAGTTGAAATTGACACCACCAACACCCGGAACCAAAATTAGCAGGAAATCGTGTATTTTTATATGTTTGCCTCAAATACATCTTCCAAATTTATTTACATTCATTTATTGCCAGCTGCAGCTGCTGTAGTTGAGTATATTTCTGAAATGAAAGCAAAATATTTTCATAAAAATCGAACGCCTCTTTCGGAGGTGTCTTAAAACTGCCTAAACTAAAATCAACAAATGGAAAGATGAGCTCATCCGAGAATCACCGCAGCCTACTCCACTCTCTCATAATATTTTACCATTTCGCTTTGGAGGTTTTTCATTTTGAATTTGCTTGCTTGCAGCGTTTGTTAATTAGATTTGTTGTTGGCGGCAACAAGTGAAAACTTTAACACTGTACACCGCACATACTTTTCGCATACTTAATGATTACGCAAATAGCCGCCGGGTAAGTTGGTGACAAATAAAATAGAAAACTGAAAACGGATAGAGGAGAAGACAACGGAATAATTGGAAAACTTTTTTCTCAAACCATTTTGTAAGCGCTGGATCGTATGTACTATGTGTCGTTAACGCATTGGCAGTGTCACTAAAAGCTAAAGGAAATTGTTGGTAATTTGAGTATAACATCCGAATGAGTTGTGCTTCTAAAATACTCCGTCACTAGTTCGAAGTTCTATTTGAATTTGAATATAACAAATGTATCGAGTTTCTCCGACTGTTCTTAAAATGACTTCGAGCTAACTGCAATATGTTCTTGAAGGAGTGCCTTTGAAAGTTCGAAATCGTACTGAACTCATCCCGAAGTGGTTTCCAACCACATTAATATTGCGAAATGAACGCAAAAACTCCCCAATTAGCGGCGTAGTGATTTCAAAATAATATAAAAGGAACCATGAACTCATCTCGAGCTAATTTCGAAATGGTATTGAATTGATTTTGAACTAGCTTCAAATTTATTATTATTAATGAACGGAAACTAAATGTTTTTCTGTGATGAGGCCCATATCAGTAGTAGTAAAAGTAGTACTGAACGAGTTCCGAACTACTCCGAAAATAATCTATATACAAGTATATAAAAATCAATACAAATTTTGATGAACGCCTACAACCACCAGAGACACTACATTGTATGTGGTCTTTTTCAACACCAAGAAGAAGAGAAAGAGTGAAAAAAATTAACATGAAAAAAAATTAAAAAAAAAATTTAAGAAAATTAATGGAAAAAAGTTTGGAAAAAATTGTAAACCAATTATTTTCGTTTCCTTTTTCAAAAAAAAATTGCAAATTCAAGATTTCTGTTAGATTTTCTTGATTTTTTCTAGGTGTAGCAAAGCACACTATGGTCCGCTTGTTTTTTTATAATTTTAAACAAAGGTTTTTTAAAATATCCATAATCCAATCGAAGTGTAATATCTGGAGCTTTTTATTAAAAATAATATTTGACTTAAAATCCTTACATTTTTTTTTTGCATAATTATTTTAAAAATATTTTAAACATGTATATTTCTCAAGACTTAATACTATTTCACTGTTATTATTTGAAAAATTAACCGAGAGCACTTTTACCCACGCATTTTCAAATACAAACAGATAAAAATTCATGTTGTTTAATCACCAATTTTCTTCACTTCACTACCTCTCCTTCTCAATATGTAAATTTCCTTCAAACCATTTCTACACTCGCTCAAAAATCTTTGGAACTATTTCTATGTGCCACAAAACAACATGGAACAAATAACTCTTGTATATGCCACATGCCGCATGCCACAGGCTTTACAGTTAACAAATATTTGTTATGACATAATTTTAATTCGCTTGGCATCGATATTCAAACGCACGCCAAGAGAGGAGGCAAACGCCTACACCAAAAAAAAAAATATTAATAAATAAAATATTTAGAGCAACACCAGGAGCAGCAGCAGCAGCAGCAGCAGAAGAAAAGAACAGTAAAAATAACAACAATAATTTGCATTCAGCCACTTGTAATGCAAAGCATGTTCACGTCATTGCATAAATTTTAATTAAAGAACGGAAATAAAGAATCGAGAAAGCATCGACAGCCAACACAATAACAAAAATAACAAGTGAGAGACAGGCAGTTAGGCCTGTTTTCTATGTTTCGTTATTTTTATAAACTCTCCTCCCGGCTCCCATTTCCTTCATGCAACTCGCTGCATGTGTGTGTGTGGTTGGCGTTATTTAAATGTCTCATTTGGCTCACTCTCTATTGATAATTGCATGTGAGTACGTGTGTGTTTTATTGTTATGTTGTTGTCTTGCCGTGTCGAGTGTCGTGTTGCTGTTTACTCATACCTTGTGTTATCATTACTTACATGTGTGCGTGTGTATAGCAGCAACAGTACGCAACAGACTGTAAGGAACTTTTACGTGTCGTTGGAGATGTCAGAAACTGTTATAACTGTTGTTTGAAATTATATACACTGCCGGTGACGTGTGGAAGGGGCGAATCGGAGAAAGGCTGATAAGTGTCAACAACAAAATGCTCACTTAAATAAGCTTAAAAAGCTAAGAAATTGCACAATTAGTAAATGGCATGGCATGGCGTGTTGGAAATTATTATTATGCTTTAAGAAGGCGGAAATGGAATATTTCCAGCCGTTGAGGCTTAAGGTGAATACTTCTAAGGATAGTTTCAAATTTTTTAGGTGAAACGTTTGAATGTTGCATTGACGAGTAATTTCTTGAGAATATACAAATAGTATAGTTATCATTCTTGTGGGGCAATGAATGTGATCAGACACTGTGTATAAGTAACTTTGTCCTTAAAAAAAATTTGAAATTTCATTAGAAATTCGGCCGAAAAGTATTTTAGCAGCTATAAAACGCCAATTATATGTATATAATTTTATATATATATTTATTTTCCATCCAAGCGATATATATATATATATATATATATAGGTAAATCTATACTCTTGAATATTTTCTATACAAATCACAATAGCTATTCACTTTCCAAATCTATATATAAATCTTCATGCCTTAATTTTATCGTCAGGGAAACTTTTATATGCCAAACCATAGAATTTTTGGTTTCTTGTATACCTTTAGTGCAACGTAAAATCGATAAAGGAAAAAAATTCTATAGAACAACGAATTTTGCCATGAATATGCGTTGATAAGTGTGAAAAGACTAACAAAGAAAAGGTGAAATTACTAATCACTAAAGAGTAACAATGGGAACGTGAGCGTGAATGTAATGAGCGTTAATTAATGTGCTAAGACACTGGCGAAAGCTCACCTGAATTGACGGCAAAGAATCCTAATTCTTTAGCTGGGTCGGGTCAAGAGTCTTTCATTTGCTTTGTTAAGCAATTGTCAGATAATTAATTTATACATAGCTAATACATTTACACTGCAGGGTGCACCCTGATAATGAAGATACAAAAATTCACAAAGGCAACTTTTTCAATTTTTATCTATTTTCCTTTTCTTAAAAAAGGTGTATTAACTGAACTCTTCCTGCGTCCGAAAATACTTGGGTTCGTGTGACTAAAGATTTAGAAAAATTAAACTTTAAAGAATAATTGGAAAATAAAAAAAGAATTCCAAGCAATGTTAGCAGGTTAAACGTAGCTGATTTCGTACGTAAGCACCTTTCTCAAACAAAACAGCACTGATACAAATACATGCAAACTATCAAACAGGTGAAGACAAAAAAAATAGGTAAAGTAAGGGAAAGATCGTTTGAACTCTCACTCTCTCATACTTGGAAAAATAGCTTTGAATAAGAAATATCCAGTTTACAACAATCTTTTCACATCACACTTATCTCTCAGTAAATATTCTAGCCATAACCCTCTCCCCTCGCGCTTTTTTCTTATCAAATCACAAATTTCAGCCAAAAGTACTCAACGAAAAAATGCAAAGCAGAAAAGGAACATATTGACTAGGCACTGATAGCTGGGTAGAGCGACCCATCTTGGCTGTACTTTTGTTCCATTGTTTGTGCCTTTATTTGCTGTATAGCAACATTAATCAACCACATCCTATTTGGGTTAGATTTTCGACCGCCGAAAAAGGAAGAATGTCTACCGAGACTAATTTATCAGTATTGTTGCAGAGTTTGTTGACAGCGGGCTCATTGTTTGTATGCCGCATGTCTAAGAGTAAGATGTAGTGATTGCACGCGCAGACGAAAATAAAATTAAAATAGAAGAAAGAATTAATAGAAAATATCAAATAAAACATTTTGCTCTCTGTAATTTTTGCCGCTCGCTTTCTGTGCTCTGCTATTTCCTATCCGGGCGACAGCGTAAAACTTAAAGGCCACATGGTATGAACTGAGAAAAATATTTAATTTTTACGTACTCATTACATTTTGCTCTTGACAATTAAATCCTTTAGCTTCAGCATATTTTAATTCGCTTCCAGCGGAGTCTCGCCAATTTCTTAACTTATTCTTACACGTTCATAAAAGCTTCCATATATATAAATATCTGTGGGTGGGTGTGTGTGTGTGAGCAGGCAAAATTGTTTTTGAATAAATTTCGGTCAAATACCGGAAATTATTTTAAGATTTTCTTTTCATTCTCATTTAAATAAATACATCAAAGGCCCTTTAGTCGGGGTAAGAGATCGAGAAAATGAAACTTAGGCGCACAAATTAATTAGCAAAAATAAGCTCTTCATAATTCACTGGCTGTTTGCAAAAAATGTTAAGAAATTTTTTTTTTCGATAAAAAACGAAACAAATTATCACTTGAAAGCAATCTGTCATCGGCCCCTATAGCCTTATTTTTATCTTGAAAACATTTTCCAAGTAATCGTTCAATGCAATGCAAACTAATATTTTCAGACCCTTCTTATGGTGGACGGACTTCCTCGTTTAATTAAATTATTTCAAGGCAAGTTCATAGCTTGCCCAATACACTGCAATGACTAGTCTTAATTGTATATAAATATTTACTGGCTATTCATTGAGCACTTGTGAACATTTGGCGGCCCATTTGTATGGAGAGCCGAGGAGTGGACGCAGCAGGAAGATGTGACAACAGTAAATAATTGCCGTTGCTAATCATCGACCAAACGCTTATGTTCTACTGCCCACTAATGAGGGCAATAAAATTTTGTACGAAATAAACAAAAACACTCATCAGAAATTCCAGGTGTTACTGGCTACCTTCCACGCCTCACCCAGCGGGCCGACGCTGCATCGATTTTTGCATCAATTCCTGCACTCACTTTTCATGTACATACATACATATATTCGACCATTAAAGCTTCGTGAAATCTCACTTCTTTCTAATACTTACAAGTTATGTCAAATAAAATGTTTCCGAGTGACTTTGTCACGTCTTTGGCGACATCGACGTCGGATTGTAATGCATCCTTTAGGACACGTAGCCCATGTGCTCATAAAATTTTACATGCCTTACTCCGAATCATGTGCGTGCTTTTACATGTATGCATACATGCATATGTGTATGTGAGTCTAAGGCGACATAATACATGCGACGCCGAAGATTTCCATGCGTGTTTCAAAGCTGATAGCGCGTGCAGGTTATGCAGCGTGTAGAGCCGTATGCATAATAAATAAATAAAAAGGGTGTGCTGTCCGCGTTATCAGCCAAAGATAAATTAAATTTATTAAAGCACGAAATCAGTGCGCGAACCTCAAAAGGTAAATCAAAATGTACCGTTTATTACTGAGTCTGCTTTAAAAGGTAGCTGTTGCTTTCAGTTGAACTTAGGTTGTGCTCCTGCTGACGCAATTCAGCAATTCAGCAATTCGGGCAACACTCTTCAACACCTCATCACCCACTCACTGGAACGCCTACGAGGACCATGAGCTTCTGGGAGCGTCACAAGCATAACATCTACAAGTATGGCCACATTTATGCCACTCTGTATGGCCTAATGGTCATTAATTACATACCTCAACGTCCGACCAACACGTTTACGCATCGGCTCGCTGTTATTTATGGTCACGCGCTGAGCGTTTGCCTCATTGTGGTGTTGCCCATTTATTTTGTACGCAATATCTCCGCACTAACCGCGGCCCACGATCAACGTGGTCAACTATTGCTGCTCGTCAATTTCGTCAACACGCTGCTGAAGTATATAACTGTTCTTGTGACGTATATTGCGAATTTCGCACATTACGCAGCTATACGCGCTGTCACCAGAGAACGACAGCAACTCGAAGATGATTTCGATAGTAGTCTACGTTTGTCACCAGCCTATGATGAACGTCCACGTCGTCAATTCGAGGCAATGCTGCTCTTTAAGTTCGGCCTCATCAATGCCATGATGGCCGTGCAGATAAGCAATATACTGTTTCAACACTTCACGGGCGCTCATCCAGTGCGTGTCTACATTGCGGTCTACACATTTGTACTGTGGAATTATACCGAAAATATGGCTGACTACTTCTACTTCATTAATAGCAGCGCATTAAAGTTCTACCAGCAACTCAATCAGCAGCTGCGACAGGTGGTGCGCGAGACTAAACTTTTGCACTACTTCCGGTTGTGCGGCCAACGGCGTGGCACTGTGCCACATTTGTGCGGTTTACTGTGCGACAGACTGGATACGTTGGCCCAGCGTTACCAGCAAATTAATCGTCTATACCAAGATAGTTTGACTATGCATCAGTTCCAAATACTCGGCCTGGTCTTTATCACGCTCGTCAGTAATCTCACCAATTCGTTCATACTCTTCAATCTCTTCGTTAAAAAGTCGGGAGCAAGCGCCTCACCAGCCATTGTGCTGAATACGCTGCATGCCATCATCTTCTACGTGGACACCTACATTGTGGCGTTGGTGAGTGAGAACATCAGCCTGGAAATGCAGAACATTAATCAAACCTTGCGACAGTTCAATCAGGTGGGCATGCTGGATACGCGCCTACAGCAGACGGTGAGTGTGTGGTCTCCACTGTGCGCGGGTATGTTAGTCCAATTAATTATTTATTACATTTCTTTGCTTGCCGGTCATTCTGCCGCATCGCAGCTGGAAGCTTTCACTTTATTTGTGATGAACAATCAAGTGGAGGTGCGCATCTGTGGACTCTTCGTGTTGGATCGGAGACTCACATATCTGACGGCAGCCACCGGTTTGTCGTACTTCATAACGCTCGTGCAATTCGACCTGAATTTGACGTAGTGCGCTAAAGAAATTTAATTCCGAATCTCTATATAAAATTAAACAACTACTCTGCACTTGTGTGCGATTTAATATTTAAGGCAGTTGTTTCGTTTTTCAACAAAACTTTCCTTCAAGAACTCATTCTCAGTGATGCCTTTATTTAAGTTCAAATCAATTTACATGTCCAACTGGGCTTCACCATACAGCCGTCGTGCGCGTAAGGGAAAATAGGCGCACCAAAAGCATGGCAAGCTTAAAGGTTCTACAGTGTAATCTTCTTCTTCAAACAATGCGCTGTCAATGGCTGCATAGACAATAAACTTTTTCCAATTCTGGAATAAAATTGGCGCTGAAAATAACGGAGCATAATGTTTATTTAAGTTCTTTGACGGCTGCGATAGCCAAGGGGTTAGCATTGCGTACTAAGATTCGGAAGGCCAGGATTCAAGTTCTGGTTCTACCAACATGTAAAACTACAGCAAATTTATTTTTCTAATTGCGGTCGCCCCTCGGTAGGGAATGTCAAGCCCTCTGAGTGTAGTTTGGCCATAAAATAAAAGCTCCTCATACAACACCACAAATTAACGGAGGGGCTCGGCCGAAAATCGCTTCAGCGGTTACAAAGCGCTAATTATATATATATTATACTCGTATAATGTTTATTTAAAGACCACGTCAGCTTCGTTGCTTCAACTTTTTACCGAAATGTTATTATTTAAAGCAAAACTGGATTACACATATTTCAGGCCTTTTCCTTGTCAGTAAAATAAGTGACTCACAATACTCTAAGGCGGCCGCAATAGCCGAGTGGTTAGCATTGCGTACTGACATTCGGAAGGCCTGGGTTCGAGCCCAGGTTCAAGCAACATCCAAAATTATAGAAATAAATTTTTCTAATTGCGGTCGCCCCTCGGCAGGGAATGTCAAGCCCTCCGAGTGTATTTCTGGCATGAAATAAAGCTCCTCATAAAAATCCATCAGCCGTTCGGAGGCGGCTTAGAATAAACTGTAGGTCCCTCCATTTGTTGGTAAAAAACATCAAGACGCAAAAACCACAAATTGGAGGAGGAGCTCGGCCGAAAATCGCTTCAGCGGTTACAAAGCGCCAAATATATATATATATATATATATAAATACTCTAAGAAGTTGTGAAATAGTGTGCTTTAGACCTTACATTTTATCAATCAGCGAATACAACCCGCACAATGCTTAAGTCTTCAAAAACTGAATTGTGCTCAGAGAGATACATTGTGTCTTATGTCCATTAGAAACCATTAGCAAATTTTAATTAAACACACGAATGCACGAATTATTCTCCATTAAGCATCCACCCTGAGGAAATAGTGCTTTGAATGCCACCTGAAGAATACTAAGGTCGTACCTTCTTCCACTCATTAACTCACCAGCCGCAGTGTACTAAATTACATAATCGATGTCTTGTCAATCATTAGGTAGATAAACTCTGGTAAATTAATTGTTCATTTCAATGCAAAAATATTCCACATTCAACAGTCAACAGTCGATATGCACCCTTCTAACGTTAAACTTTGCACATCTTTCACTCAATGAAGACACACGCAGTGCCCTTTTGGCAATTATATACGTACTACTTCGCTCTGCTCATCGGGTTAACTTCATTTCATGTGGATATCGGACAGCGCCGCATCTACCGGTGGACGTTCATGCAAATCTACGCCTGCACTTTAAATGCACTGGTGGTCGCCGCTCTGCCGTTCTCTTTCATGACATCCCTGGAGTTTTTGGATTACCTCAATGAGAATCATTTGATGAAAATCGTAAATGAAGTCAACGTAAAACAGATCTTCTTGATAACCGGACTAACCATAATATTTCGATGGAAACGCGAGCGCACAATCTATGAAATTCTCACACAGATACTCGACTTGGAGCGAGAGTATTTCGAGAAATGTTTGCCTCGTGTAGTGAAGCAGCATTGTAAGCAGTATTACGGCAACAATTTGCTTTGGTTAAAATATTTTAGTGTTATCTCGCAATCACTCTGGACGCTCTATAACATGTTTTTCTATTTACCGGATACGAGTTTCGTGTCATTCTTCTTCTGTGCATATGTTATCTGCATAACCAGTACAGTATTGCATATGGTGCTCCATTACTTTCTGGCAATGTGGTATTTGTGGAAACGTTTCTGCTGGCTGAACGCTCAACTTTGGCGTATTTTCAATCGTCTTCAATTGTTAGAAAGCCAGAAGTATTGTGATCAATATTTCCGTAAAAGCAGTCATCAGCGTTTGGCACGAGAGTTGATGGACGTCGCACGTGTGCATTATCAGCTGACTGGATTTGCGGAGCGTATCACTAAATGTTATCGTTTCCAAATAATAACGGTGCTATTTAGCAAAGTCATCAATAATATTTCAATAACTTACTTAGGCTTAAAGTACGGCAATAACTCCTTTTTGAGGAGCCTAGGTGTGACATATTCAGTCTTCAGCACAATTTTTTTTATCATCACTCTCTCGGACTCATTTCTGTTGGATATACTGTGCGAGCGCGTTGCTTGTGCGACGCGTGAAACGTCAGAAGTGTTGAAACACTACGAAGAACTGCTGGTGGTGGACGATTCAGTGGAGTATGCGGTCAGTATGTTGATATATAATAGGGAACTATAATTCATCAAACAATTTTTTCCAGTGTAGCATGCTCTCACAGCATTTGCGGCTAGGTAAACTAAAAATTAGCATATTCGGCATGATACATGTGAATAAGAGTCTCTCATTCTTAGTTTTTGGCGGATTTGTGAAAAATGTTTTGCTTCTTTTGCAATGGGATTTGGCAAAGCAGTTTGAAGTATGAGACTTTTTATTTTATTTTGGTCTTTTTTAATAAAAAAAAATGTGGCAAATAAAGTTCAATTTCTCATGTAAAACGAGAGTACCTAAGAACCAAAAGAAAGCAACTACATGGGTGCTCGTCGTTCTTTGTATAAACAATTTTTTTTTTTCAGAAGAGCAGAAACGGGTTCATAGTTTTCCATTATATAAAAGGAGTTCCATTCTAGGTCGTTCTAGATCGTGAACATATATCCGCCATTACTACAATAACCTATAGATCGAAGGCACCGGACAAGTCAGGACTCCGCTACCATGGAACGTAGTTTCCCACGTCACCCATTTACCTTATACATAAATATGACTAAGCTAATATTTTTATCGGTGCCGAGTAGACGGGTAACTGATTAAAATGCAGGAAAAGCATTGGATTGAACGTTGACGTTCCTTTCGCCTATTTAATTCCACTTCATTTTGAGAAATAAGTGATTTTTCGCATCCGAAGTCCGAAAAGAAACAGAAATTAAAGTAGTTTTTTGCTCCTTCGCTCGGCTGGTTGGTAGTATCCTTTTACCAAACCCGGCACCGCTGAATATACCGCAGCCATAGACAAACCCCAGGATAATTATTTTAAAAAAAATTCCTATTGGAAAGTTCAATTAGTTTATTAAACAAATGGCAGCAGAGCTTCCTTCATCCCCGCCCACTACTCAAATCGCATTATATGCCGTGGAAGTGCGACGGAATTAAATGTGACAGCTGAAGTTGAATGCATATATGAAAAATACATACAAGCATATGTGGTAGTGGTACTATGTGAACGCTATCAAATAAATGACAAAGCCAATAAACTAGGCGAAATATCTGGCACATCAGTCATCAGTTAGATTGTGGAAATGAATTTATAATTTATTAAATGCTCAAACAAATATGAAACAACCCCTTCAATACAGTGAAAAAGTATTTAGTTAAAAACATTACGTAAGTGCGAATGTACGATCAATGAGGAAACCGTCGTCAGTGTCACATTGGCACTTATACACTTATTACTTCGCTTTACTCGTCGGCCTAGCCGGATTTCGGGTGGACTTCGAGGAACGCCGCATCTATCGTTGTACGCTCATGCAAATCTACGCCTGCACTTTGAACACATTAACCGCCTGTTTTTTACCGCTAACCTACCGCCTTGGAGATTTTCGATTACCTCAATGACAACCATTTGATGAAAATTATAAATAATATTAATACAAATCAGATATTTTTGATTACTTCTCTGGGCATCATTTGTCGTTGGAAGCGCGAAAATATAATTTTTGAAATTCTAACGCAGATACTTGACTTGGAACAGCGTTATTTCGAGAAATGTGTACCTTTAACTGTGAAAGTACATTGCAAACAATTACATGGCAACCGGTTACTTTGGCTGAAATGTTTCAGTATCGCCACTCAAAGCATTTATACGTTGCTTAATCTCATCTACTTTATGCCCAGAATTAGTGTGTACTCGCTATTGTACTCTGCACATATGTTTATCTTAATTTTCATGCTGCTGCATATGATACTCCATTACTTTCTTGCCATGTGGTATTTGTGGAAACGTTTTTGCTGGCTCAACGCTCAACTTCAGCGTATTTTCAATTTCCTTCTCTTGCTGCAAGCTCATAGGCTTCGTGGGAACAGTTTTAATAACGACACGCAACGACGTTTGGCTAGAGAGCTGATGGACGTCGCTCGTGTGCATTATCAGCTGACTCAATTTGCAGAACGTCTTACCAAATGTTATCGCTTTGAAATAATAACAGTTTTAGTTAGCAAAATCATCAATAATATATCCATCGGTTATTTATGTTTGAAGTATAAAAATAACCATTATTTGAAAAGCCTCAGTGTACTATTTCAGATCTTTAGTTTAATGGTTGTTATCATCACTCTCTCGGACTCATTTCTGTTGGATATACTTTGCGAGCGCGTTGTTTGTGCGGCGCGTGAAACGGCGGAACTGTTGAAACGCTACGAAGAACTGCTGGAGGTGGACGATTCAGTGGAGTATGCGGTTAGTATGTTGATATATAATTAGAAACTATAACTTATCAAACATTTTTTTCCAGTGTAACATGCTCTCACAGCATTTGCGGCAACGTAAGCTGAGAATCAACATCTTCGGCATGATGAATGTGAATAAGAGACTTTCCTTCTTGGTTTTCTGCGGTTTTGTGAAAAATGTGTTACTTCTCTTGCAATGGGATTTAGCGAAACAGCTCGAAGTGTGAGAATCCTGTCTTTTGAAGTTGTAGTAAAGTTTTTCAAAATAAATCTCAACTCTTTCAGAAAATTAAAATTTTATGTCATTAGACGATGTTCCGTTATTATTTTAAGTCTTACGCATCTTCAAACCTGAATTTTTCAGTTAATTATATTCAATTGCTCAACAGGCGTAGTGTTGATATATATGTAAATACTCGTACATTTACACATATTCGAATTGATCACGTACTCGTACTATATACCAGTATCTTACCAGTCACATACTTACGCACACCCAGCAGCGACAGCAGCTAGATACATATATAAAATTCTTTTTCTATTACTTTTTCGTTGTTGATCTGAACTGGTCTCGAACTCATGATCCTAGCCATTGCCACAGTACCAACTCCACTACTTTTTTGATCTTTTTCTGTTTTTCTTTTGGGTTCGAGTTTTTTCTTAAATCTTCCTGCTTGCCAACGTATGCGCCCTGGAGCGTAGTATATACATATGTTTGATTCAATTTTCCATTCGTAACCACTGCATCGATAAATTGTTTGCGAGTTCGCCAGTTGGATTTTGAGTGGTCGCCAAAAAATTAATGGTTGCTGCACTTGGCATCCGCAGCTTGGCGCACAGTTTGTCAGCCCTTATCGACAGCCTATTGACAGTGTTAACGGTTGTTGTCATTTGTTCTTGTCCGCTTGCAAAAGTCCGTTATGAGTGAATTTAAATGGCATCGCTGTGTTGATTTTAAATTTAGAAAGAATGCAGCATTATCAAGGGAAAAAATGAGTTTAAAATAAATGAAAAAATCTCCTTCAAATCGATGGGACAAGAGTATATTTGAAATTTCGCCCAAAAGAAGTAAAATTCTATTCAAATGTGAGAATCGCTTAACAAAACATTTCTATCATGAGTTTTATGACACTCAATCTTCCATAGCTGCATGCTAAAACATTTGTATTGTATAAGTATATATATATATGCATGTATAAGACATGTAAGCGTACAATACACACAATCCAATAACACTTTGTACAAAATTTATAATCGTCCTTACGGTCTCAATACACATGTGCATACAAACATATTTAAGTGTGCACTTGAGTACATGTAAGAGATATTCCTCTTTCCTTCTGTGCAGTCGCTTCGTCCTTTTTTTTTTTTTGATTTAATATTTACGTCAGTTCTATCCTTCTCCTGAACTCTTCTATTTTTCGTTTATATTTTGTATAAATAACATTTTCGACAGCCAAATTAAAGTGCATTCGACTCACGGAATGGACCAGCAGCTAAACACATAGTTATGTATGTAAATCAAATGAACACCGACAAATCTCTATTGTATAAGTAATTTGTAAGCTCCGAAATTGGCGAACAAAATGCAATGTGCAAACGAAAATTAGGGCGGTGAATGTAGGCAGCTACAAAATAAGTAAAAATTATGCCTTTATTGATGGCAGAGGCTGTTTAAATACACAACTTTGAATATGTATTAATTTATATACAAACTCAGTTAAGTACTGCAGATGTGGCCCTTCGAAAGAGATAAAGCCTAGAACATTTCTCTTAAACTCGCTCGTCTTTAGCTGTCTCTGTTCGACTGATTGAGTTCATAATTTTTGTCTTGACCTCGCTTTTGGCTTCATCAAGGCACTTAGCGAAGATTTCTCATCACAAATGCTCCAAAAGATTTGCCCGACATTAATTTTGGTGATGGCAGTCGCGGCAAGAGAAGTTCGGAGTCAGTTTTGAGCGCTTCAGGGTTCTGAAACACAGATTTGCTAAAGAAATTTTCCTGCTACTTTTGTTAAGGTATTTTGGCATAGAGGGAGGGAAATCAGCTTTTTTTTCCGAAGTTTTATTAATGTTATACACACAAACAGAATGAGGCAATAGTTCTGGTAAAGAATATATTTTCCAAACATTAACATTTAACAGAAGTAAAGTCCAAAAGGAAAACATAGAAGCTAAACGGGAATATGACATGCTGGGCTATCTCCAGCTAAATTTGTGGGAAGAGTACAATTTGCTGAAAGCAATCTAAGATCGTTTTAGAGCTGCTACAGATTTACACTCGAGTTTGTTTAGATAAAGAGATTAGCCAGCCAGCTGAGGACTTTACGATGTTTCACTCTAAGTTAAAGAGGTGAATTTAAAGATTTCGCGAAACCACTTTACTTTCTACTTTTGTGAAGCCTTCCTCTTCGAAAGTCATCCGTCCAAAAAAAGTTTTCGTTGTAATTACTGTCGAACCTCGTACCCAAAGGTGTACAACAAAGAGCGTGTGAGCTTAGATAATTTGCCGCAAATCTTTTAATTGTTTACCAATAATGTATTGATAATTGTGGTCAAATAAGAATTTAATCGAATTATTTGCGGTAGAAAGGCAAAACAGCATGGCGGGGGGACTGATGGAGAGTAATTGTAGCGGCAGTTTTAACACGTTCTTTTCCTCTTGACTGTAACACACACAGTTGTGCACTTCTAAGTATGTATTGTAGTATATATGTATAGATGTATATTTCTGTATGGTATGTCAAAGTTTTATACTAATGACCCTGCTTGCACTGCGAGGTGGGACTTCCTTGGATGACCATTAAGGCCCATACATTGTGTTGCTCATCAAAAGTAATTGATTATTCTGGTAAATGATAGATAAATTGACAATATATGTGCACAGACAAATTTGTATATATATATATATAGTATGTAGCATGTGTGCACTAGAGGGGTTCAAATTTCTATGAGGAAAGTCTACCAAACCTTGCTCTCTTTCACTAAAACAGGGTTAATATGCGCATTCAAGCTTGAGAGATTTCTCATACGCATTTATCAAGTATAAAAAAGCAGATAAAAGTTGTTGTTTCAACGCGTTATCCGTTTAAAATCAAAAGTTGAGTCCGTTATCTGCTGGGAAGTGACCTGCCCTAATGTACACATATATGATTATTGAAGTGGCTTGTCAACATCATTAATGCAAAATATGACAAATTGAGGTAAAGCGAATGTGAAACGAAATTCGTATTTGGAAGACACTTCTAAACAAACATACAAACGTGCATGCATATTGTTTTTGTGTAAATATACCGTTTAACTACTTCTTGTTCACATCTTGCATATATTTGCAAATATTTACCTAAATACAGACAAACATACACACATCCGCACTTAAATACCCCTTGGGACATATGTTAATTAAAAACCAGAAAGAAAACATTCGTAAGACCAGATACTTCCAAATCGTGTCTGTTGGAGTTGAAGCAAAGGCCAAAGGACATACATATACATACACACATTCTTATACATAGTTGAAGTGTGAAAGAAAATAGACAAAGTGGCAAGGCTTAGGATATGTACTTGTACATACTTTACAGTGGATGCGGACAGACAACACTTGTAAGTGCGCATACTGTTGGTCTATGTATCCTTAGCTGCCTCGCATGAGTGGAAATGTTGCTCTTGTTTAACTGTCTTACAATTTGCGCCAACATGGAGTGCTCATATCGCTTAATGTCTCAATATTAATAAAAGCAGACACGAGTTTGCTAGTTCCAGCCCTCACGCACTGTCCGGTCCCAGCGTTAAGATAACATCTAATATATTTGGTGCTTTATAACCGCTGAAGCGATTTTCGGCCAAGCTCTTTTCAGAGTTGTCTTACGACAAATTAAACACTTGCACGATCGGCTCAGCTCATCTGATATTCTATCCTGCTGTCGACTTTCAAAGACTGTTGTTAAAATTTCAATGCCTTTACTGAATTTTAATTGCGCTTATAGGAGTTCAGCCAACCCTTGAACTGCCGACTCTTGAAAGCTTTGGTGAGAAGAAAGTCATAGCTACGTCACTGCGCCCCATAATGCTTAGTCTTACACTTTACATTGTTAAGTGTGGGCATTCGAGGCAACTGCTCATAATCGAAATGTTTTTGAACATGAACAAAAGTTGGAAAACTAGTAAATGCATGTTGGAAAGAAGCCAACAAACTAAAATACATAAAAGTTGTTAACAAAATGAGTTAATGAAAATAAACATTGGTAAGTAATGACAAGACTGAAGTTGTCCTTGCAAACAATTTTGAACCCATTAATATATTGATAATTAATTGAGACTTTTAGCCTGTGTAGCTGCCATTAGTGGAATTATCCACGAAGGCAAACTCCTTTCTAATTGACAACTTGTAGTCTTAATGAGCCTTTAAGAGGTACTAAGACAGGTATAAAGGCCAAAATTGTTCAGATTTCAAGCTTAGTTCACCGAAATGTTTCTCAATATTTGGAAGCAAAATGCAAAAAGCAATAACTTGAAGCAACGCGTTAAACTACATCAGCCCCAACGTTTTCACTCCAAAGTATTAAATCCGGGTTATCGCGAGGACGTTGTGCAGAGACTCCGACTAGCCATTTCGGACACCTTTTGGGAGTATACACTGACGACCAAAGTTAGTGGCATTTGGCTGCTTAGACGAGATAGAACTCATGGCATTTCTAGGTATGAATTCGGAACAGAAATTTTGATCAGAGAAGGTTTTTAAATATTCTCTTATATGAATGAGGAGAAACGAATTAAGTGAATTTGTTCGACAGTTATTTGAGTACTTACAGTTTATAGCTGTGACATCCGCATATGAGTTTTAATTGTGCTAAAAGTATCTTTTTTTCTTTAAATCACAGATGGATTTGGTCATTTGTACTGCTTAGTCTATTTCTGCTTGGCGTTTACTTGTCTCTACAACTATGGCTGAAATTCTACTCTTATCCTATTTTGAATACGATATCCAGCGATCTGGCCATAACCGACGTCGCATTCCCGGGCATTACCATATGCAGTCCAAAGGTGGTGAATCGCGAGCGAGTTCAACGTTACATAAAAACCTTGTAGGATCGCAAGCAAAGTTTTAAGAGCGTCAACAAGATTGCAAAGGCTAAGTTTTATTAATGATTCAAACAATCTGTAGTTTAATATTGCTGAGCTTTTTGTAGTGTCTTGGACGGCCTTTATGCGGTATATATTCAGAAGTAGATGCGTATTTATGAAATTTTTCCAATTTATTTGTCTCATTTTATGCAGAAACATACCCAGTAATTATAATTCACACGACGTTGCTAACGGCTTGGAGTATATCAATGCTTTCACGGATCAAAATTGGAAGGCTCCTGCTCAAGAAAACTTCAAATATGCCGACGAAGTGCTTCGCCTGAACAACATAAGCATCTACGAAGCGGCCAAAGCGGTTAGCGGTAGTTGTAATGATTTTGTTAAACGTTGTTATTGGGGCATCAATCAGTTTCCTTGTCGACAGAAACACGAGTATCTTTCGTTTATATCTACAACTTCGTATTTAGGTCCTTGTTGCTCGTTCAATTACAATCCGAAGAATCTTTCATATGTACCATTTTCAGCTAATATATTCGGCATAGATGGCGCCTTAACAATAGTCGGTGTGGAGGGCTCGGAACGCTATCTTTCGACTGGTTTAATTGTACTCGCACACCATCCCATGGACTATGTGACGGAAGCCACTTCTTCGGTGACCATTACTTCGAACTCAGAGAGTTTTGTTGAAATCTCACCAACCGTACAGAGTTCCGCAACGGAAGTGCTTGAGCTGTCGCAAGGCAAACGAGATTGTCTAATATCCGACGATCTCGAATTGCATAGCTATCGACAAGCAGCATGCTCGCTCGCTTGCCGCACGGAAGCCATTATGAAGAAATGCCATTGTGTACCCTATCACATACCGAATGCGAAGGCCGATTATCGCGAATGCAAGTTGAATGATAGCACTTGTTACTCCCAAAATTATGGTTTGATTATACATTCATACATATTTTCGATACTTGAGTTTAATTCACGAATGCTTGCTTTCTTCCACAGATGCCTTTAAAAGTGTCAAATGTGAGAGCTGCTTACCAAACTGTTATGACGTCACATATTCAACTTTGGCCTACAAAACTGATCTGAATTTGCACAATTGCTCTGTTAGCACACATTAGTAAGTAAACTAATGGCTATACACTCATACGAATATGTATATGACATGCATATGACCCAACAGCAAGAACACCTTTAATACCCAGGATATCTTCATCGTACGCGCCTACCTGACCAAACAGACTGTGCCAGCAATTCGGAAGGTGGTGGTCATGTCATGGATCGGTTTGTTATGTGCGTAAATTGAAGTTTTTTTTTTTACTCAGGGTGTGACGTACCAAAGTTGACCACGTACCTGCCATAGCCTTGGTTGGCTTCGATCGGTCCACCCTGAAAAGAGTATACTAACATACATAAGTACATTTATTCTAAAATTTGTAATTTTTTAGCCGACTTAGGCGGAGTATTCAATTTGTGCCTAGGAATCAGCATGGTATCTCTAATCGAATTCGGTTACTATTGCACTCATCGTTTGTATGTAAATTACAAAGCCCGGTGTATATTACTTCAGCCCCTAAGCATGGGTAATATTCGAAAGTAGTAGTAATTATCTGTAGTTTTAAATGCACAAACATTCAGGCGATATTTTAATTATTGTTAATAGTATAATTTTCCCAAAAAAAAATTGTTGTACAAAGTAAAGATTTATCAATAGTATATGCGGCCCGTAATCGTTCGTGGTTATATGTGAATGGACTTTATTCTAAAGACTTATTTTGTTAGAATTTTTTGAATTAAATATTTTGTTATACAACAAAGAAAAATCGGTAGAAGTGACAGCAGTTTCACAGATCACATCTCCTCATCAGACTTCTTTTGTCAGGAATCGAACCAACGGATTTACTAAAGATTTATCTTTTGTAATAAAATTAATAAAGTTTTAATTTTCGAATAAACAACTCAACTATTCCTACATTATATTGTATAAACACACTTAAGCCTATGTAAAGTAGATTTCAGTTTATTATTCTTTTTTCTTTTTGTTTTTAGAAAGTTTCTTGTTCGCTTTTCGTTTAGCACCGACTTTAGTCGGGTTGCCATCAGCTTCCGCTGCATCCTTTTCTTCTTCACTTTCAGAAACATCATCCTCCTCATCGTTTTCACTAAACAAATTAATTGATTTTAGTATTAAGTATCTTTTTGAATATATATATATATATATTTTACTTACCAAATTGTCTGCATATTTTCGAAGATGTCCTCATACTCTTTATCCTCCGGCATAGTAATTTTGTCTTTTTTATGTAATTTTTTTGATGTTTCAATCTCATCCACATCGTCTTCTGTTGCTTCAGTGGCGGAGGCGTTGGGATTTATCGACGATTCGCGAATTAGAATACGTGTAACTTTTGATTTAACGTAACATTGATATTGCAGCACAGTCGAATCAACATGGTGTACACGCACGTAACGATCCAACGAAGCTGAGGCCAAATATTTGCCAGTACTGTCTAATGAAACATCACTGATGGCACCTGTGAAGCCTTTGTATGTGTGCACAAACGTTTTCATACGTCTAATATCGAATGCCTGCAAATATTAATTTTTGTATTTAACTTATATTTGAAATAATTGTCTGTGCTGCCTATTACCTTCATCGCACCCATTGTGGTGCCTGTGTATATGTAATTTCCATGGGCCACTAGGGTAGCGAAACTCATTTGATCTTCGGTAGCATAACATTGTACCGGTCTTCGCTGTTTCCGTGTGTCATATACCCGTACATATCCATAACGGGAACAGGTTGCCAAGGTATGCGGTGAATCTATAAAACCAACATCACTATCCCACACTGGCACTTCTAACTGTAGATAATCATTCGGCAAATTTTTCGAGGTAAATACTTGTTTACCATCGGCCGCCATATCGAAGATTTTTAAATTGTTTTGACGTCCTTTACCACCCGTTGCTACTAGATTTCGATCGGTGGGACATTGACGTAAATGTGCCATATCATCGCCACTACTAACGATAAAATCTGTATCAAATTTGTCTTCAAGCGGTACACGCTGCAATTTACCATTAGAAAAACCAGCCACTAAGTGGTCATTATAACGTGCCAAACCCACGACAGGCGCAAATTTTAGATTAATTGTGCGCTCAACTTTATCGCTACGCAGGGAATGTATGTGGACATTTTCTTTTGCTCGACCGATGAAGATTTCTGATGTATCATTTCCAAAGGACAGCGCAGTAACCCGGTCGTTCTTTTCAAGCTGATTGATGTCGTACAAGTTACGCTGGGCGAAGGGATTCTCTTCAAAAGCAGGTACAAATCCTAATTATAAAAATATATTTAAAAAAATTATTTACCCAATTATACGAAATACCCGTTTCATTTTAATTTAAATCCAAAATACTCACTTTTGAAAGTGCCAGTACTAGTGCCAACATATAATTCATGATTTTCAGTATAATTTGGATTTTTCAAATTTGCTGTAGACCACTTCATTTTCTAGCGGAAATATTTGCAATAAATAATAAATAATCTCCAATCAAATAATACAGATATCATAAACTGGAAAATATTCATAAACAATTGCACGTGCACAAACAGACCTAGACAAACTGACATTTGACAGCTCTTAAAATGATTATTTGCCAAATTAGGATGAATAGTTCAGCTTTCCAATAAAATGAACACTTCCTGAAATGAATGACATTTAACCCTACATACTCAAAGTTTACCTCACTTCTCCACGGGTGATCATCGATTACTTACCAACTGCCAAATTGCAAGCAATATGATAGCAAATTCTTGTATGTGGGCACTTTGATTTCTTAACATAATCATTTATAAAATGACGAGAAACCAAGTATGTTCGCCTCATTAAATTTTAAAAGAACTTGATGATTAAAAGAAATAATGAAAAACCAGTAGTTTTCATTGGTTAAATCGTCTCATCCTTATTTAATCTTATAACATCGTTAGCACCAGTAAGATTTCGTACAAATGAAATTTTAACTGTCAAAGTCAAAAGGGTGCAGTTAATGGCAATAAATTACCTTCTTTATTCAATTTGGAGTATCGATTGACAATTTCTTTCAGAATGACAATTGCAAGCAATCAGAGAAAGGTTGTCGAAACCCTGAGATAGGCAAAACTATTTTTTGTGTAATTTGAAGTAATTTTTTTCAAATTTATTGCCTTTTTTCCTAAAATAAAAATTTGGTCGCAAAAAACCCGAGCATCATTATTTGGAAGAACAAATGTTTCTACTTTCAAGAGGATTCTTCATATCATGACATCGATTTTCAAAGTTTCAGAGAATTTCCGTGTAGTGTGAATGTGGCATAAAGAATTCCTTCCAACCCCGAATTCATTCATCTCTAAAGCCGATGGCAGATAGGACTATAAGGCGTTACGTGACATTTCCGACTTTGATAGCAAAGCGTAAAACGCCATTGGTAAAACGCAATGAGTATTTTTCTATTCAATTATTTTTCTATACCAAAAATAAAGATCTATTTTTACGTAATTATTGAACATGTTTTCAAGTCTCAATTTTAATTTTTTGAAATTAAAATCAGCTGTTGATCAACGCGCACAAAAAGATGAGAGATGTCCAAGGGAAATTTCGTAGAGTTTCATAGAACTTTTTATCGGCGATGTGACCCTTGCAAATTGCCCTTACTTTATTTAATGTCAATTTTCTATTATTCCATTTCATTTCATATGTACATACATATATACTCCATCCCTTTACAAATTTTCACATATTTTTTTTAAATAAATTTGCTAGGTATTAGCAATTCATTATTTTACCGTATCTTTTTCGAAATTTAAGCACTGTTACTTCAACGAACAGCTGATTTTAGGCAAAAATAGATATTTTAGTTATTGTTTTCAAATAATAGGTGCACATAACAAGTTCTGAAAATATTTAATAAGTTCTGTTTGACAATCCAAGAAATGTCTTTAACCAAGGTGTACGACGCGCCCACAGTGTTCAGGAATCTAAACGGAATCATGAATATCTATAAGCCGGCTGGCATGAAAGTGATGCATGTTAAGAATGCGGTACTACACAACATAACCAAAGGTGAGCATTTATATACAATACAACACTTTGATAAGCATAAATAAATAAAATTAAACTATCTGTGCAGATTTAAATGAAATGCAGTTGCGAGAACCACGTAAATTACAAATGCCGCTTTTGGAACCAGGAGGTGACGCCAATCCGCTCTTGCGAAAGATTAATTCAATTGATTTAGCGGACCATATTTTAGCCACAGGACCACGTTATCAAATATCAGATATACGTTGTGCATTAGTAGCCGGGTTGGGCATACACACCAGCGGTGTCCTGTGTAAGTTTGTCCATCACTTTATGAATGTATTAATTTTTAAGGATCTTATTGCAGTATTTGGCATTAATAAAGGAATTAACCAGTCGCAACAAATTCAGCGAAATCGGCCGCTACGTGCCTATCATGTCTCTGGTCGCTTTGGAATGGCCACTGAAACACATTTCTCTAATGCACGTATCACTGTCAGAGCAGATTATAGGCACGTACATTCCGACCGTGTTAGCGCCTTAGCTGCTTCTATGCAAGCTTCACACCAACGCAAAATGTATGAACTTTGCGGGGTAGATCTACAATCACAAGCTGCCTACGAGATCGCTTGCAAAGGCCTTATACGTCCAGCCAATAATACACAACCCGTCATATATGGTATTAAGCTGATCGATTTCCAACGGCCAGACTTTACATTAGAGATACATGCGATAAACGAATGTGAGGAGTACCTTGCTTCCATGATAAATGAGATGGGCATTGAATTACGTACAGTAGCGCACTGTACATCCATACGATGCATACGACATGGGCACTATGGTGTGGAAACTTCTTTGTTGCGACATGGTTGGAACCTGCGTGGTGTCGTAAAGAATATGCGTGAGCAACGTCATGTTCTGGAAAAACATCCACATCTAATAGATCAAGACAAAATCGAACTGAGAAGTGATTAAATACAATTATTTAAATTTTATTTATTTTTATTTGTTTAATAAAATTATTAGTTATTTTTATTAAAGATCGAATAAAAATGCTTTTTGGAATGGTATGTGATGGAGGTGTTTCCGATCCCAACCCCAAGTTGACAGTCCAGAAATAGAATGGTATTATTTATATCATTCGACCCCGATAATCTTAAGACCTCATATAGTAAGCTATGTGATAATTTCTTCATCTACAGAATTAGAAAGAGAAAAGCATTCTCCTTAAGAGATTTATTTGTATTCATTAAATAAATATCAGGCGAAGAGATCTTTGCACTTGTATGCGGGTTAGAATCTGAAGCTTTAGCAGAGTATATTACACTCTGGTCTTCAGTATTCTCACATATGCAACGTTAACATTCAAAGTTTGTTCTCAAAATTAAACATTCCGTCCATACATCTTTTCAGCTCATCGTTAGTCGGGAAGAAACATCAGCCGAGTGCGCACACATCTCGAGACTTTGGTCGTACCAAATATTAATGTAAACATTGGAATTACATGTTGCAAGCATGTATTAATTATAAAAAAATTTTAAATGAAAATTCTTGAGATATGTGCTAGAATAGAGAACTGCATGGAAAGTGTCGAAGTGTGGATATAATCGTTGGGCGCTAAAAATAAAACATCACTATACAAACATATACATGCATATATATGTAAGTTTGTATGTACATAAAGTATATACATACATATATAAAGACAGAACTACTACGAGGCAGATATAAAAATTTATTCAGTTAACCGAAAATTATACAAGCATCGCACATTTGTATGTATGTATGTATGTAACAGAAGTTCAAACACACATAATATACACAATTGGATGAAATAGTTCTGAATTGAAAAATAACGGTATTTGAAGACTCCAAGAAAGTATAGAAAATGTCCAACTCGCCACCCGAATCGGTTTCGCCCACTAATTGCGCCGTGTGCCAGACACCAGCGAAGCTTTACTGCTCAGCATGCAAGCTGGTCAAATATTGCGGCGCCGAACACCAAAAGCAGCACTGGAAGCAGCACAAGACCGAATGCAGACCATTTCGCATAGCTAAAGACAAGGTCTTGGGCCGTTACCTTAAGGCCACTCGCACCATTAAAGCTGGCAGTGTGGTCTTCACTGAAATGCCGATTATAGTCGGCCCAAAATGGTACCTAAATGAGCGCGAGGAACAAGTCCCTGTTATGCCTTGTGTGGGATGTTTTACACCATGTCGTATGGGTGTACATCACTGTCCGAAGTAAGTTATGAGGGAAAAAAGCGAAAGTCTTATTCCACAATTGCAACCCCATTGGCTAAGTATACCGTTGTTCACACACCAACAGCCAATCATACTTAAGTTTTGGGAAAAAGCGTTGTAAAATTCAAATAACAGTGTTTTTCTACCGTCAAACGCCGATTAGCGGAAGTACAGTTTCAATTAGAATTTTTTTTTCCATTTCAGATGTCGTTGGCCAACATGTTCGCCGAATTGCGGTGGTTTGGACAACCCCAGTTTACATGGACTCGAATGTACTATACTTATGCTAGGACCTGGTCCCGTAGCTTGCGATCCCCGCTCAGTCATGGACTACTACCGTTCGGATGCTTTGGTTGTGTTAAAGTGTCTGTTATTGCAGCGGCAAAATCCGAAAAAGTGGACCGAACTGATGGATATGCAAAGTCATGAAGAGGAGCGTGTTGGTTCTGAGTTACATGAGTAAGTAAGAGTATTTTATTTGCATATTTAATATAATCAAACAACAACTCTTACTCTCTCTCCCTCCCCTCCCTCCCACTTTTACGTCGCCTACCTCACACATATAGTGATGCCGAAAGGCGAATTGTATCTTATCTGCAGCGGAACTTTCTGCAACGTCTACAGAGCGTCGAACAAAAGCAAAAACAGAAATATCTGCAAGAGTATGACACAGCAGTGCTGCATCGAATATGTGGCATAATCGAGACGAACTATATGTGCATAAACCTGCCATCTGGTGTTGAGCTCAGCGGCGTTTACTACACCGCCTGCATGATGGAGCACGCCTGTCAGCCTAACAGCTATTTCAAATTCGATCAGCGTAACGGTTTCAAGATCTCTGTGGTTGCCGGTAGGGATATCGAGCGCGATGAACACCTGGTCATCATGTACTCGAATATGCTGTGGGGCACTCAAATGCGTCAGGAGCACTTGGCTATGACGAAACATTTTCTCTGCAGATGCAAACGTTGTCTCGATCCCACGGAATTTGGTACACATTTCAGTTCGATGCTATGCATGGGCGACGAGGGTGAATCTTGCGATGGTATACACTTGCCAAAAGATCCGCTAAACATCAAAAGCGACTGGGCATGCACCAAGTGCCCCATCATGATTAGTGGCGATGAGGTAAGTAATCTCGATGTGTGCACATATACCAAAATCTCTTCCATTTTGCATTTTCTGCCACTTAGGTGCGCTACCTTCTCACACAAATGACAGAAGAAGTGGAAAGTCTGTTATCTCGCAAACCCACTGTTAAACAACTGGAAGCGCTAATCGAAAAGCTATCAAAGTTTTTACATCCCCATCACTATCACTTATTCAATTTGAAGCATACTCTTATACAGTTATACGGCACTGAGGCTAGCTACTTGCTAAAAAATGTTGGAGAGTCCCTATTAAATAGGAAAATGCAGTTGTGCGAAGAGCTCTACGACACCTGTCAGAAACTGGATCCACACACCATACGTTTATCCATTTATGTTGGTATTATATTATACGAAATGCAAACGGTGCTGGTCGAACGAGCCAAACGTCTGCTTGCCAAACCGAAAAGTTCGGAAGAAACCACGGAGGCATTGAGTTATTTGGGATTGGCGCGCGAGCAACTCCTGACAGCTGCCAAGACTTTGGAGAAGGAATTGGATAATGTAGCAGGCAGCAAATTAAGCGATGCAGTATTGAAATCGCTCAAAGAACTGGACAACCTAATCAAGAATAATGACCAATGAGAGTTTTGTAATTAATTTTGTTATTAATTTCAGTTGGGCTCACGGCCAAATTAAATCAAATTGTGAACAGCATCTTTATCGAAAATGTTCAATTTTTTCAATTAAATTGACCAAAAGCCGGTTGGCGGCCACAATCATAGAGTGGTTAGCAGGGCATCTTACCCGGCGGATTAGGGGCTCAAGAATTTTACCGCGGTAAGGCATGCCTGTCGTAAGAGGCGACTAAAACCCAATAGTTCCCGCGACAATGGGGTCTTTATACCGGAACGACCCGGATTTTTATACGGTCAAGGACTACCACTCCCGCAATATTCCCCGAAGCCCAGTTTCGGGAATTTTTCTGCGGTTACAACAACAACAACAGATGAACCATTTCAAGGTCAACATTTTCAAGGTCTCCCCAATGCTACTTAATTTCTACATCTCAAAACTGTTTCCTTGCTCCCATATGCCGATGACTGTTTTGTATTGGTCACGATATTGATATCCTTTGTTCAAAAGTAAGCTGTTATCTCGCCGACCTTTCGCTTTTTGCAATTACAATCAGTAAAATTCTCGGTCACTCTTTACACCACTGGTGAGTAAGATTAGTGGCAATTGCGGTCATACGCGGAGTCCTTTTTCTGGTGTTATGTTGTTTGCGCAGATGGCAGGTCCCTTGTCATATCCACAGAATATGAACATTGCAGTGTAAAAATCGACAAAAATAACTTTCGCACTCCTTCGGATACGACCGGTCGGTTCGGGCACTGTATGCAAGTTCTGAAGAAAAACACAGCCAAAGTAGAGTCAAAAGATAAAAATATTTGTGTTTGCCATTTGTTTGAGTCCCCAGTATTATCCTGCATTGAGGGGTTAGGCCACAAAATAGGTCTTTTTTGAGATTTCTTTTCGGGAAAACTATTAAATAAATTTGATTTTTGACAAAAGGCATTTACTACAAGTATACATATAATTAACTGCCAATAACTATTTTTTAAGAAATTCTCCGGAATTTTTTCGGAAACCACGGCCGGACACACAGCTCCTGTAATTTTTTTATTTTAATAAGTTGTTGAACGGTTTCCGCTTGTAAATAGCAATAGCTTCAGAAGTGCGTAGGATTTTTTCAATATATGCATTTTTGACAAAATGACGGGTCTCTAAAGGAAAAAGTAACAACTAGAGAACGAAAATGGGGCATTTAGAAATTTTTATCTGTCATAATCTTTCGGGATAACATTTTTGAGACCGTATTGTATCATTTGAAAGAAAGAAAAAAATCCATTTTCCGAAAATTCTAGAGTGGCCTCTAACCCCATACCCCCATAATTTCCAACTCTTCAATATAACAATTACTTTCTTGTTAATCAAGCTTTATATGTATATTTATACCCATGTTACATAGTTATCCGACGCTTTTTGAGTTATTTTTTTTTTTTTACATTTTCGATGAAATAAACAAAAGTCTTCATTTTACATTAAATATAATAATATGTGTATTCATATATAAAATTGCTTTATATTCAGCATTAGTTAAATATGTCAACTGGTTCTTGAGGGGCATCCAAGTCCCTGTACTGTGTTAATTGACGATACTTATTAGGGGGTCTGTAAGCATATAAACATAAATAGAATTGTTTTATATTTAACATTTTTTTATTTGTTTCTTCATTGTTAATAAAAAATTACTTAGTTCATTAAATTACGATTAAAAGAAGAAAAAACTAAGTAAAAAATTAACATTAACTTCCAAGTAATATGCCAGCAATACATAAAACTTTTGGTTGCTTAAAGAATCACTCCGACACTAATAACTGATTGTACAGAAAAAAGATTGAGACTAAGCACAACCGTTTAGGTGATTTGATAATATTCATTTAATGAAATCATAAATTGTCCCGGATAAGTATATCGATGAAGGTCTTTTGTTGTCATTGTTGTTGTTTAGTATATTTCCTTTTGCCCCTTTCAAATACTACATACTTAGTACGTGTAAATGTTAAAATTTTTTGGTTTCTTTTTCTGAAATTTAACGTGTGTGTATATATATAGCGGTAGAACGTTGTTGATGTAGCGCTCCTATGCAACAAATTGCTTTATTCGAACATATCGAAATTAGCGGGCGCATCCAAGTCATGATAACCAATAATACGACGTTGTTGTTCCATTGGCTCTCTGTAAAAAGGTTGTACACAACAAATTTCACAATACGTTCGTAAAGTATACATTAATAAAAAGAACAGAAAAACAACAAGAAGAAGAGAAAGCAACAAAAGGCAAGTACCAATACGAATACATACATATTATAATTAACTCTATGTTAAATCTATATTATTGTTTTTTTTCAACTCTTAATTACCTGCGGCCAGGTCCAAAACCACGCCCACCGCGACCGGGCATCATCATTGGCGGCGCATAAGCAGCGTACGGTGGCATAAATGCGGGTGGATACACTGGTGGTCGGTAACTGTTAAGAAAAAAGAGCAAAGCAAACGTTACGTACCGAAAAGAAAAAAAACTACTTTGCTAAATACTCACCCTAAGCCACCAGACTCGGAAGTGGTACGCTTAGACGAACTAGCATGTTCTGGCAGTTGTGGCCGTTTGGGGTCGCGCAAATAGTTGTTGAAGAACTCGACTTCCTTACGCACTTCATCCACTTTTTCAGTGTGCTTATTGAATATGTGTTTGCGTATGAATTCTGGACCTTTGAATTTTTTGCCCGATAATGGACACAACCATTTGTCTTTGGCCAATTCTTGCGTGTTCGCCTGTACAAATTTCTCCACTTCAGCTTCTGCATCTTTGCTTCCCAAATTTTTAAGTTCTTCATCTTCAATTGGCGTGGTTTTGGTTAAGAACGTTTGCATTTTACTTTCGAAATTCTTTATATAATCCTGTATATCATTGGCCTGCACTTTTGTTGGTGGTGGTCCACGGGCGTGTATAATGCCACAACGATTCGGCATTTCATCTTCGTAAGGATACTCACAATGATTGTAAAAATCAACCGAATGTACAATTCGAAGATACAAAATGAGACAGTCAAGTACGGAAATAAGTTGTGGATCTCTTTCTATAGTCTCTCCCTCAGATTCTTTGTTTTCACCAGAAATACCAAGTAATTCATCTTCTTCTGCCGAGGCTTCTTCAATTAAATAGTCTGTGATATTTTGCAAAACTGGATTATTTGACTTAAATCCATAGGAAGTCCGTGTGTCCCCATTCCCTTTGGAATTTTCAGCAGTTTTCTCGGTATTGTCCTCAATATTTTTATCCTGGAATAGGAAGGGATAAAAGTATGAACACCATTACAATTAAAATGATCGCATATTTCGAATTATTTACCCATAATTTGAATCGCTCATCTAAATTCATAGCTATTTTCGCGCATAATTTTATATCCGCACGCACAATGGTTTTATGCGCAGTCATACCGTTTACTGGACGTACACGTCGACTGAGATCGCGATTTACAATTGCACCCATTTCGCAATCACGTAGGCGCGTATTATTTAAATTCCAGCAAATCTCCTTGATGTTGACATCACGTTTGAATGTAACCCAGCCTCTTCGGTACCAACGGCGATCGACCAAAGGATCGGCTATCGCTACACGCAAGTAACCATCAAAGCGTTGGCACAAAGCTTCAATCTCAGCCTTGGTAATTGAAGGAGCAAGATTTCGCAAAAAGATCGAGGAAGTGCGATGTAATGCTCGCGGTTGAGGACCATCCTTCACCTTGTCCAGGTCTATAGTCTCTGGCTGATCATTTGGTTCATTAGTTTCTTTCTTATCTGCGTCAATTTCCTTGTCATCTCCTGCAATTGATTCAGGTTTGTCTTCCTTAACTTCTTCGCTTTTCTCGTCATCATTATTGGAACTGGCTTCCTTCATATCCTCATCATGCGACACGGGCTCAGCGATTTTCTCGCCATCAGTCCTTACGATCTCGGCTTCTTGATTACTTTTTTCCCCAACATCTTCAGCCTTTTCATTCGCATCCACGCCATTTTGCGAAATTTGTGATTCTTTCTCAACGTCACCATTTAATTTATCTTCGGCAGGCGTAGCTTCCTTATCTTCAGACTTATCTAATGGTTTCTCTGCGTCTTCCATCTCTTTAACGACGTTGTCTACTTTTATTTCTGCATCCTTTTCTTCTTTTACTTTTGCCAAGTCATATTTGTCTTTTACTTTTTCATCGTCATCTTCATCACTTGAACTGGAGCTGCTGGAATCTGATTCAGAGGAGGATGACGAAGACGATTCAGAACTGGTACGTTTCCTTTTTAGGGATTTTTTATCCCTACCCTTTTCCTCTTCATCACTTTTATCATCGTCATCGGAGTGATCCTTTTTACCATTACCTTTATTTGTAATTACTTTGTCATCAGCGTCATCATCGTCCCAGTTCTCTTCATCATCCGTAACGGTCGCGCGACGTATTGGACGTGGCGATACCACTTTGGGTTCATCCCCTTCTTCGTTACGTTTTTTACCCACCGAAGTTATAATCACATCGTCATCTTGTTGGGGTTTCTTATCAAACGATCTTTCTGGGAAAGTGTATTCTCGGGGTTTTTCGTCCAGAATTTTCAAATCATCATCTGTACCACCTTCCAATTTGATTACCACTGTGTCAAGTAAGCGTAATAAGGGATCTGTTTGTGAAGTATCAATCGATACAGCTTTAACTTGGCCATTTGCTAAAAATTCATTGAAAACATCGACACGTTTCTGCAAAATTTTTAATAATACGGCAATTAGAATACAAAATCACAATAGCAAAAGAAAGCTAAGATCAGATTTATTCTGAGTTTTGGGGTTCCAAAGCCCTACCTACCTTTAAAAAGTTCAGTTGTTCCTCCTTCCGTTTAACGCTGTCTACGGGATGATATTTATTTTTAAACCTATTGATGGAAAAAAATCAAAGTCACACATTAATTAAAGCAGTAAAAACTGTTTTGCAAAGAAAGTATATAGATATATGCAGCGCTGATGTGACTATTTTACAAATAATATTACAATTAACTAAGTCCCGTTCAGTTTGATACTGGAACGCTTTTAATTTCCACGGTTAGCAGTAAATATTAAATTTCCGCAGATCACAATCCCACTCGAAATCTTCATTATTATTATTAAATTAAAACAATTTGGAATTAATTGTCGGTAGATAAATGCGGAGAGAACCATATCATTTAAATTTAACTATTAATTAAATACCCAAATCTTACCTCTTGGTCAAAATTTTTCATATCTTATTTGTATGTGTATTCGTTTGAATTAAAAGCGGATAAAATTAAAACGCGGTCTAATCAACACACTAGAGCATTGCTCGCCCAGTGCAAAATTTACAAAAAAAAAATCGAAAATCTCGATATATATTTCTGAATATATACGAGGCAACGCGTAAACGAGAAGGTGATAGTAGTAGTAGTGGTAGTTGGGTACATATTGTGGTAGTAGTAGCTACGAGCGTGAGCGTGTGTAGCCTTTCGCTAAAATTGAGCTGCTGCTGCAACCAGCTGCACAATATTTTGCACATACATAAGTTCAACAGCAAATCTCAAGTAACGTATAGCTCCCCATACGCAAATAGCTGTAGAGAAAAACTTTATTATACAAAACTTTACAACAAACGTAATTCATATTTATCAATTTTAAAGAAGGTATGTGATAGTCATATACGTATTAATGAAAAGAAATTTAACAAAATGTTTACACTTCCAGTTGCATTTTTTTTTTATACTCTAAAGAGCGAAGAGCAGTAAGAAACAGTGGCAAAGCTACTTAGATGTAAGCAATCTGGTTTTATTCTTTTGTTAATTTTCTTTTAAATATTTTTCTGCCTTACCATTCCTCGTCCTTGTGTGCGACGAAAAACTCATTCAATTGTTGGCGTTTAAACTCAATTTTATATTCGCTATACTTTCGCAAGACCTCTGAATCTGAAATACCATCATCCTGTGTATCTAAAAATTGTTTTAAAGTAAGCATGGCTGGTTGGGTTTGTAAATCACCAGAGCTTGGCACTTCTCTTGGCGCGTGCACCACATGACCATGCCCACCATAACCGCCATGATAACCGTGCGCAGCGTAATGTTCATTCCATGCATGCATGAGATAGGGATCATAACCTAAAAATAATTATAATAAAACCGATAAGTGCTTATAATACATATATCTGACATATCTTGTTTTCATAATGAATATACCGTAACGTGGGGCAGCCCGCACATCTTCTCCCCAATCTGGACGCATACGTTTTGCCGCGGGCATTTCTCGACCTGGTGATGCAAACCGCTCACGTCCGCCGCTGCGGTAATCACGATAATCTGGACGGGGCCTGTTGCCACCACCGCTGCCTCCTCCTCCGCGGAACGGATTGCTATTTACATAATTAAAGAATTTTCTCAATTTTCAATATAACATTAAAGATATATAGTTCCCTTTACCGTTCTGCCCAGTCTTCTCGACCTCCCCCACCAGTGCCAACTCCGCCACGTCTGTCATCGCGTCGCTCGGATCTATAACTATCACCCGAGCTACGCTCGCCACGAAATTTATCTCGTCGTTTCCGATCGTACTCATCATCTGAATCGGCCATGATCTGATAAATTCACAAAAGATAAGACCAATTCATGTATATACTCAAAAAAAAAAAAAAAAAATTCATGAAAACTACTTTTACAGATCAAAAGCGTAGAAAATATTGAATTGGCACAATGACCAGTGGAAGAACTGAACATAACCTCACAAAAATGTAAAATGAAAGTGACAGATTTTACACGACACAAATTCGATTGCAACTTCAACTTCAAAACTCAAATGATTTACAGAAAATTTATATTTTAAACTAATCAATAACAATGTGTAATGTTAAATTCGATGAGAGGTTTAACTCGAAAACTCAAATGCAAAGATTTGGTTGACATACTACCTCCAATTTCACAAATTTTACGTGTTAACTTTGAATAACTTTTCTATTATTGCAAAAATAGTATCTAAAAGATAAACTTTTCATAAGCTCACCACGAATTTCTCGAAAAAAACTCAGAAAACGACAAAATTAAAACAAGCTAAGGCGATACTGTCTATATAAATGCTTTTTCAGCAGCGATTGACAGATAAATGACAAATAAAGCCAACGTTGCTGAATATAGAAAGCGCCGATGATGCTAAAATACAGCGTCGCATGTTTATCTGTTGAGACTGTAGAGGACGCTGCTCGTACAAGGCGGGCCAAGTACAATGCTTTCTTATATTTTTAAATACAATATTTATGACATGTATTTTAATTAATCTGTCAAATATTTTTAACTAAACAATTCCGTAATCTCATAAATTTTGATGAATTTTTTTTATTTATGAATTTTTTATTTTTGTTATATTAAGTCACATTTGATTAAATAAAGGCCCTTGTGTAGCCGCTACCTTCAGATGCTACAAAGCTGACTGTATTACACCATATACATATGTACATATAAAGTTCAATATTTAGCTATATAGTAAAAATAAGTAAAACAAAAGAAAATAACTATTTTAAATTCTCTTTTATTTTACTACTAATAGTCTTATTGGTGGTGGGCCACCACCAGATGAGCATTTCATTATTTTTCTTGTATTTATATATGTCTTCTCTATATATTTGTAGCCCTTCTTTGGATGCTTACGTTATATAACCATGTAAAATTTTAAATTTTAGACAACAATAGCACCGACTATTGGTAAGCCACATGAGACGTCTACCAAAATGTGTTGTCACCCGAGAGCTGTTGAATGTGTGTTAAGGTCAGGGTGATGATGTGCAAAGATGCAGTGGCGGTAATATGTTCAGATGTTTGTATATAGATACAAGGATACATATGTATATACAAGCATACATACATACATAAACTAGCTTGTATGTATATTATTTTTAAATAAATAAAATACAATAACAAGACATTTCGCGCACAAACAAGTAGGTGGTACGAGACCAAATCATGGTTGTGTGAACGCATGTACATGTGTATGTGCGAAGTCGTAAAGCACAAAAATTATTAAAAACTAACAAAACAAAAATAAAAATAAAAAACCATACCATCACGCCAACACACTACGCATCGCCGTGAAAATGAATATTTAAGTGGTAATAGGTCAACGCGGTTATGGTCATAATTTGGTCATTTTGGCCGCAAAGCTGTGTGAATGTGAAAAACTGCATTTTCAAGTTTTCAAGCATAGTAGTATTTCTAAATATTCTCTCCTCATATGCGTAATGCAGATATGTCCGTCCAAGCGCTTATTAATACTTAAATAACATTAATTGTTGCTGTAACGAATCCCCCCCCCCCCCCCCTTGAGCAACTCCTTCCTCTTTTTCGCCATCGTTTTGTGGCAATGCAAGTATGAGTATGTGTATGTATTTATACACACAAACATAGGCATTTACAAGTAGTTGTTGTTTATTAGCAAGTGTGCAAAGCATTACGCATTTTTATGGTAATATTAAATTTTCAAATTATTGCAGACAAAAAATGTTGCTTACACTTTTTGAAGTATAATTTTTATATTAGCACGTCAAATGCCGCACCACACCGCTGCTATCAACTACCATCATCACCGTTATGAGCGTCAACCATCGCGTTGTGATGATGTAAATACCAAATCGAACGACGTTTGAGCCGCGCTTTTAGTGAGCTGCTTTACTTTATGATCTCGTTCATATGTAAATAGTTTTGGCAAAATACAAGCATACATACAGGTACATATGTACATATGTATGTAGTTATTTTTTTAACTCCCACGTACAGAAACAGCAATTCTCCCATACATACATATAAACAAAAACAAAGATAAGAAAATCACCTGATTAAATGTTTGTAGCGCCGAAAAGCTTTGAAATAATAAATATATAAATATATAAAATAGAGTTAAAGAATTAAAAAATTAATTAAAGCTACATGAGCAGTATAATTCTTATTTAAAAAAAAAAGATTTCCAGTGTTTATTTGTTTGTGCTTTGTAAATATGCTGGGGCAAGTTTTATGCAAATATGTATGTTTTATGTATTTATGCATATTTAAAATTGATTTTTTCGTTTTTTATTTCTTTTCAGCTTATAAATTCCAAATTTTATTACTTTTCAACTATAACAAAGTATTCAAAAATTCAAAATACATAATATTTATGTAAGTATGTAAGTATGTTTGTATGTATTTTTTTTACTCATAACTCATTCATAAAATAGACATACGCACATACATACACACGTACAAATGCATATAATTATTATTAATATTTTGTCTAAATGTTTTGATGTCAACAATCATGTGCGAATACCTTGTATATTTCTAAATAATGAAAAGAAATAAGTTAAATCAGTGTGTTCGCCGCCCCAGGACTAAAGATTAATACATATATGTATATAATCCGCTTAGCAAATTTAATAAGTTCAGAAACCGAAAAACAATAGACAGAGATTTGAAAATGTCCTCAGGCATTTAATTCAACATGTAGTTATGTATTCTTACATGCATATGTACATATGGACGGATGGATGGATGGATGGATGTATAAAGGTATGTGCGTGTGCACATAAATCAAAACCAAAAATAAGTTGTCGATTGATTCACTCATTCAATGACGTTAATCGTTAAAAGTTAATTCATAAATAATCATATTCCACACTGACGTTTGCCAGCATTTCGGGATTTTCAAAAGAACAATAATAATAATCTAAATTAGACATTTTCCCACAGAACTCGTCGAAATGTTATTTATTATTTTAAACTCAATGCAATCTCAATACAAAAACAACAAAAACAACAAAATAAAGTGAATATTGGAGTAAATGAAAATCTTCTCAACAACAGCTTAATGGAATACTATAAAAGCTTGAATTATTTAAATAATTTATTTAGAATCGAATTTAATTGAAATAACTCACGCGAACGAAGAACTGCCGAATGGTAAATGGCACAAGGCTTACGATTCACGATTTATCTCTTAAGGCTTAATATTAAATACCTATACCTGTGCACAAAGAAAGCTGAGAAGCGCAAATAAAAAAAATGAAAACATAAAAATAGAATTAAATACAGAAACCTGACGTTGGAATGAAAACAATTGACGAAAGCCGAAACCAATCCCGGATATTGTCAAGCGTTTGCACATACTCGTACATACAATAATTGTATGTATATATATATATGCATATACAGATTTGATTTGAATTGAACAATAGATAAAATTTCACAAATGTGAATTAAAAAAGTGTGTTGAAAAGGCAAAAGCTACACAATTGTTAGTTTGCGAAAAATGAGCAAAAATAAAAAAAAACTGGAATTTTATTCAATTAATTATGTGAGGCCTGAGTGATAAAAGCGGAAATTAATCGATACGCTTTGAGGTGAAAAATAATAATTTTAGTAAGCTTCCTACCCTATAATTATCACTGCACGAAAATAATCGATCAATTATTGTGTACAAAAACACATAATAATTACTTTTCTATAGACAGTAACAGTAAAGATTGCCTTAAAATGAGTTTTAGAGTCTCCTGCGAAAAGCTGATGATTTCTCTACGAAACGAAATAATTTTTTCTCTATGCGTTCTAACATAATCACTAACACATATATAAATGAAAAAAAATTAAATAAAACTTTAATTGAATTATAGACGCAAGTTTAGGTGGCAGAATTTGATAGAATTCATGCAGAATGCTCAACTTAGTTGTTGGCTAGTGTTTTTTCCCTCTATTTATAAACTTTTGTAGAAGTCCAACCTGTTCTGAATTAGCATAAATCCATAAAAAAAACTTAGTATCTACGTAAAACACCACAAAAATCTGGTTCCTTTAACGCGAAAGAACGAGCTTAGTTGAATCACCAATCAGTCCTTTACTGGATGGTGTTTAACGCGGTAGTTACTTCTGCGCTACAAATGAGGGTTGCTATAGAGCTGCGATTAACAACTGCCACCCCCCTAATCCAGCTTGTAACGCGTTTAGTCAGCCCTGTAAAGAAGGCCGAGGTTATTGTAGATAGAAAGAGGATAAATAGGTAGGCAGCACTAGAAATAATCCAAAGGCGCAGTGTTGTTGCAGACTTCCCATGAAAGAAAGCCCCTGGCTTGGGCGAAAGTCGTGGCGAAGACGAGTAGGGCACAGTTCTTGGGTGAACGCCTCACTGACATATTATATCTTTATTTTGCTATTTGACGCCAGTTGGATACATCAAGTAAAACGAGGTCTCTCTCCTCTTGATTTAGGAATGGAGATCTAACTCTGCTTTCGCTGGCAGGTACTGCATGCGCTTGGCGTCAGTCATTTTCCTTGTCGCGAGATAGGCAAACCACATTCTGTGATTGTCATTAAAGTTAAGAAAGTTAAACGCCCACTAAGTGAATTGGGTTCAAATATTCAGAAATAACCTGCAATTGAAAAAAGACTCCACAGCATTTCTCATCAAAATAGATATCCTGAAGTTACAAAATTTCTACTTTTTTGCTTATTATGATTGGTTATTCATTTTGGTTTAGTAAATTTTACTTAACCGTCACTTAATGTTATTCTTTTTCACATATAAATTTGCATATGTTTGTGTGTAAGTATATACTTATAAATACCCAGCAAACTATTTTATTAAATCCGAAGCTCTATGAGTTTATCTTTGAGGTGTACACTTGTATTGTTCTCAAAGAAATCGCACAAGTGAAAATCGATTCTAAATGACAATTGAAATTTAAAAAATACCGAGTAATACCGAATTTACACGGGCGACTTTTGTTGCTGCAACTCTTAATTTATAGAGGAGAGGCCGACGACGTAGAAGGTAGCACACCGAAATCGTCGCCCTCTCCCTTACCAAATAACAGTTTCGGCAATAAAAAATACTCAGTATAAAGAGTTCGGCAACATAACTTGAATTGTTGATTACTTACACGGGGAAGGCTTTTGATTGTGTTTGCTGGGTAGTAAACCGGCAGCTCAGCTTTTGACACGATCGTATATATTTATTCAGGTATCATGTGCTGCTGTCTTTGCACAATAATTATAATAGCAAAAAATCCCAGTCGCGTCTGAGAGAAACAATCAAAATAATAAATTTTATGACTTTCCGTTTGAATAGCGATTTTTCCAATGCACACTTACCCACAAACCTACAGTTATACGAAAATACTAAAATATATTTCCTAAAAATCACAATGATGGAAAAAATTAAGCTGTAAGTTATTAAAAAATATACATCCACTATGTTTTCATGCAAACAAATATATAATTGGCGCTATATAACCACTGAAGCGATTTTCGGCCGAGCTTCTCCTCCGGTTGGTTTACGGACTTACAGAGTTAAGGCGCTCGAAATTATACAAATGGTTGATGTTTTTTTTCCTTTGTGAAAAGATATAATTTTTCATGTCGGAAATAGAATTGACATTATCCTCCGAGGAGCGATCATATTGGGAAAAAACTCTTTAGATGTTGCTCTGACGAAGACTCGAACTCACCACTCTCCAGCTCGCAGCACACACTAACCGGCTTCCGTGTAGCCATTTGATTTGTATTCATACGAGTATATATGTATGTATGTGCTGTGTTTGTAAGAAACTATTATAAAAACTGTAAAAACGTGGTGTTGAAAAAAATAAACAATGAATGCGCTTAGCAGACAATAATAATAACGCCCAAACTCTATGATTGCTCATTTATGTGATCAACGTAGCTGGCAAGCGAGCGATCGATTATATGCAAAACAATTTATGTATGTACATACATACATACAAAGTACATACTCGTGTTCTCTATGGACGAGTTATGCACTTTGAATTCGCGGTTTTGGCAGCGCCTGCGCAGCTCCCTTATTTCGCTTCATATCAACTGTTGCTGCTGAAACGACGATCATTCAAAAGCTATGTGGAAAAAGAAAAAAAAAACCCCAAGATTCGCCATTGAAAGCGAGTAAGTTTAGCGGTATGATGCAGCAGCACAAACACAGCAGCGGCTGATGATTGTCGTGATGATCATCCACTATCGTGTATTGACTAGAGATCGCCGTCACTGCCGCTGTCTCCGTCATCAGCATCTCAAACGACCTGTTTATATTGGCTGTTAAGGTAACTTAAATGCTGGGAGCATAGTGTTTTAAGCTTTGTTAGTGACGGACCGATTGCTGCAAGACACGCTTTGGAAATGCGCGTTTATTAAAATAGTAGAACTCGTGCCGTGCGGACGTATTTTTTGATGTTTCTTCACGATTATATCAACTTTGTAGGCAGCGTGAAATAAGTTAGTATCAATACTAAGTAGATTGTATTGTACATAAATACATAGGTATATATGTAGTTATGTACATATATATGTACATGGAAATAACGACTTTGTAATTCGCGCAATAATTTGAGTTGAGAATTCATTTGGATTGTCTCGCTTCTTCGTTTAAAGACAGTGTTTACGGTTTGATTGTCTTTGGTGACGGGTGACGAATTGTCCAGCTTAGATCATACAAACATCGCAGCGTTATGGGAAATTTTTGAAGTGTAAAACTTTTTCAGACCAAAAAACGAAAGCAAAACAAAATCAACTTATAATTTGTAAAAAGTGGCCCAAATATTATTTATTACATGAATCTCCTTCATTGAAGAAAAAAAAAATGAATTTATGATTAAATCGAAAAATAAAATTCAAATACATATGCTGCGCATATACATAGTTGTGTTTGTGCAAAAAATAAAATAAAAAATTTAAAAGAAAGTGCGAACCAACATTCAAGTGGAAAAAACTCAGAAAGAATAACCAAAAAGCTCCAAGCTTTCGTTAAATGTGTTTAAGGAACGAAAATATATAATGAATAATATTTTTTCACATTTATATCCTATAACTTATTGGAATTTTCGAAACTGTCATACATTTTAAGCTAATTCTGTATTGTGATTTTAATGAAGACTCATTCCTCGGACGGAATTTAGAATTAACAGGAAATTATATTAGAGATTCAAATCCCAGCAGCAGATTAAACTCGAATTTTTTAACTCGTAATTTTTTTTTGCTAAAAAATAAATTCTAGTATTGAGGTGGCGTGGTTTAACAAATAATTCAAATTAAAAATTGCAATATAAATTTTGTATTAGTGAATTTTAATAATTTACTTTTTAAATTGTGTCGTTCACTGAATGAAATGTTAAATTCATAAAAGACAATTAATATTATGTAATAAATCGAGACAATCATAATTTATGGGTTATAACTTAAAGTTGAAAAAATATTATTTACTACAAAAAAAATTCCAATTGACTTGAACTCAATAGATTATTAACGGTGTCATTAAAACATTTGGATTCGTTTTACTTGCATAAGTGCTAAATTAGTGCTAAATTAAGCCAAAAATATTAGCAACGAAATAATCATAAAAATAAAAAAAAACTCGTCCAAACATAAAATTATGTTGTCATCAACAACGTTCCTCCCTCACCAGGGTTTGATGAGACTGTGGATATTAACGGTTTGCGTGTTTACCATTTTCAGTGGGTCCTTTGTAACGCCCACACTTGGAGCTCCAGCTAAACTTGGTATTTTGAACGTGTTAAATGTTGTTTGAAATATTTAATTCTTCCTTTGTGTATAGAAGGTTCAAGGGGTTTTTTATTTTAACCTTTGCTTTTGGTTTGCGGTATTTTCCTTGTTGTAATAACGCTACTACTTGCTTAAGTCTGTTTTTAATGGCTTTACACACAACAAATTGCATCTTAAAAACTCTGCAATGAAGTGAATAATTTACTACTTTGTGGTGGCTGCAGTAAAAAAAAAGTACATATTCATTAAAAGGTTGTCTGCACTCGCATATTTATTTATGTATATTTATGCACTTATATTCATATTTTCTAAGATAAATTTTAATGTTTGTTAAATAGAATTCATCCATTTATATGCAATAGTGCTATCATATTAAACACGCCAAGCGGCCATTACCCCATTGCCCGTAAATAAGCGTATAAAAATATGTATTATGTGTGTATATATGCATAAACATATGTTAACTAGGTTTTTTTTTTAATTTACGTAAAGCTATTTAAAGCATTTCTAATATGAATTTGGCAGTTTAATCGTTTGAACATCTGGCAACATTGCGATTTCCGCACATCAAATTGCCAAAATCATTAGTGTCACCTAGGTCTGTCTGTATTTACTTCCTCCTTTTCGTGAAATCGCAAGACATTTGGCACCAAACACTGTTGATTTTGCGAATTGTGTGCTCCCTACTCGAAAAGTCTTCAGTTCATTGGTTCATCTTCGTTTGTGCTATTTAAGATAAAGAAACTAGAACAATTCAGTGGCAAAACGAAAAAATTAGCAAATGATCTTGTTGGTATTATTTGTCGTGTTAATTTTTTAATCTAGTAATAATATGGAAACGTTAATACCGAGCGGGTAATGCTGAAAGTTGAGGGTAGACTTCCTGATAAAAATGGAAGCTGCTGACAACAACACCAAATATTAATCCGATAGCTCAGCTATTAAAAATTAACATTGTGACACAATATTTGTTGTTACCTTTCATATATAGATATTATGTATACATATATTATAGATATTAAAATAAAAATTGTAATTTATTTAGCTTTAAAAATGGCAAATTCCCAAATCATTAATTTCAGGCCTCATGAAACTAAAAATGCTGTTAATTTGTTATGTTTATGCGTAATTTCATTAAAAAAAAAATATTATTTTGGCAGCCTCAGTTATGGGTAGCTAAAGAGTTACGAGTTCAAGATCTCGGCAGAAAATGCCAAGTTCTCCGGGTGTTATACAAATATATTAGTCAATTGCAGACCAACTCGTTTCAACCCACAACAGTGCGTAAATTCATTTATTGGGAAAATCCGACATAAGTTGACACAAGTATTTGTTTAATTAATTGGGGGTAAGAAACAAATAAAATCGTTTATTTTGTTGTTACAATCCTAAATTTAAATTAATGACATGTCAAGTTGAACTCCTTCAAAAAGCGTAGCGCTTCTGTAAATGGACAAAGCATTAAGCCAAATTTATGACACTCTTTTGTGCTTTTTCAGTTGAAATATCATTAATCGAACAAAATACATATGTATGCGTGTAATATCAAGATTTTGTGCGCACTGAGTTAATTAAAATAAAAAATAAAATTAATAAAATATATCAAGAAATTTTTATGATTTTCTTTTCCCCTCATCATATTTACTAACATACATATATTATATAACAGTAAATGTGGGATCATTTTAACGTCAACACCAAAATATTGCAAAAATTTTGTCATTCATTTATTTCACTACATTAAATTTGTTGAAAATGTATTCCTTACTTAACTTAAGCATTTGCCCTACCCCACCGTCCAAATGCAAACATTGAAATGTGAGATATTTCATTTTGAATTTTAACATAAAATACGTATTGGTATCCCGCTGATCATGGAAGATATCGACGAAAGAAATTAATTGAATCAACAACGTGTCAGTTGTTTCGCATTTTTGTAAAACAATATTTTGGCAATGAGGAATTTTGATATTAATTAAATTTTAGTGGCTATAAATTATAAAATAATGATGAATCGTTTTTTTTTTAATTAAAAAAAAAATAAAATATACAGTTGGCATATTGCAATACTCCTCGCTGGTTTGTTAAAATTTGAAAATCTGCAAAGAAAAATTTGAAAAATGCAATTAATTTATTTGTTGCGAAAGGTAAATTAATACAAGCTAATACAACAAAATAAAATTCATAAATTATCAAGCCATATACATATGTACATACATACATATGTATGTGCATGTGTGTATACTTGTGTAAATATTAAAATATGAAAATAAAAATCTTACCAAACCTGTTAAGTAAGTAGCAACAATTCTTAGACTGCAAAATAAATATTCATATATGTACATATATTTATTTATGAATATATTGCCTATAGCAAATGCCCAGCAGCAGTCACTAAGATTATGTGACGGAAAAAATGTATCATCAGTGATTTTGGGCTAATGGTAATATGTCGTTGATGACGTCTGCATGACATTGTCATAATATACAAACAATAATAACCCTTAATGGCATCAAAGTGACATTGACATGTAAGTAGCAACAGTCTAACAATGGCCTTTGATACGAATTCACTTGCGCGTCTTTGTCACCGATGTCACTGCTAACGATATGTTGCTTAAAATTCGCAGAAAGCGTGACAATGTCACTAAAACGTAATTGGTGTCGATGTCATAGCTACTAGGATGTAATTCTACTCCCTCGTGTTGCCATTAATATTTAATATGTTCATAATTATTGTTAACAATTCATTTACATCAATGAATAATTGATTAATTCCTCATTTGCGATTATAATTGTACAATAATTCAAAAAAGTTTTGTTCTTTCAGTAATTCTAAAGAATTATTTTCAAGTTTTATTTATTTATGTATGTATGTATGTATGAATTGCATTAAATATTTTTTTAAAGTTTCCAAGAATATCTTAATAATAACTCATTCCTTTGTTTCTTATTTAGCTAAACATGAATATTTACATATACGAATATTAACTTGAGAAAAGACAAGTTTTATTGAAATGGCACAAGTTGATGAGTCAATAACAAGTTATATGAATATTTTTATTTGAAATATATTAAATAATCCAAACAATATACATATGTACAAATGCACATATCAGTATCTAAAATCCATACAACTATGTGTGTTTTGGGTGGATTGATAATTGGTAAATAATTTCATATCCATTTTAAAAATATACATATATGGCAATACACACACAGGCTTATATAAATAAATGTTTTTTTTTTTAAATTTATTTTTAAAGAATTGGTTTGTGGAAAACTTTTACTGATTTTTGTAAAACGCTTTTATTAAATAATAGTATGCCCAGAAGATCTTTGAAAACATTATTTTCTGCCGCCGGATATAAATTATTTAAGCCGGCCGTGGAGGTAACCGGCAGCAAGTGCAGTCAAGTATCCATTATTCAATCGTAATTTCTAGCAAAAAATTTTAATTGGAATTTTATAAATTCAAAAGCAAATGTTAGATGAAAGCAAGAAGCGAAATTAGTAAATGAGTATTATGTTGATTAAAGCAAATGAACAACAACAACAACAACAGCAACAACAATAACAATAACAACACAAAGATAACCCAAAACGCTGATGAATACTAAAAGAAGCAATTTAAATGAATCCAAACAGAAAAAAAGCCTGTGAATATTTATGCAAGTACTTGTCAGTGAACGCCGGTTATTGCTAATTCCTAAATTACCTAAAGTGTTGACGGTACAAACGACGCCTAATTGCCACTCATGAGTCTAATCAAGATGATAAATTGCTGCGTCTTGATTTCCCAAGAAAACAAAAAATGTTGACAGTAAATATTTCATTGTAAATAGCATTTGTTAAGTAACTAAATATTTATAAATGTATGTAAGAAACAACTCAATTATGTTAATTAATTATTATATTATTTAAACAAAGGCCATTGGCATTGAGCGCATTGACAACAACAACAACAAAAATTTACATTAGCACAAACGATAGAGGAACATATGTATGTATATTTTAAATAACTTCCTGAATGTATGTTTGTATGTATGTTACGTATGTTTATCATGTACTTCCTCTTGTTGGCTGCATGAAAGTATCCATTATGAACATTGTGGTCACCGGAGTTACTTTGCAGTGCTAAATCGGATGCAGAATTTTGGTTATCAATCAAGCCGAGTAAAATTCTGCCCTCCGCGCTCACCACAACAATAACAAAACTAATATTTATTTAAATGAAAGCCAATGAATATTAGCATTATGAGAGGTTTTTGTGGTTTTGGGCGTACTAACTTTTTTAAAAACTCATTAATTACTCACACTAGCGGCAACGCATAGCATCTTTACACTATTGCGAGTACATATGTAGACGCAAAATGAATTTTCTTCCTTTCGTCAAGATAATAACTGCACTCATACATATGCACATACATTTGTTTGTATTCAAATTTGAGAGAACAACAAACACGTGTTGTTGCAACGACAAGAACACATTACACAAGCACGCACACATTCAATTCAACTCTGTCCACTATTTCACAAATAATCCTGTATGTTTGTATATAACACATCCTGTGTACAATAAGAAAATACAGCAACAGCAAAACAAAATAAAACCAAACACAACAAGAACAACAACAACAACAACCAATTCATTATTTCAGATGCTCTTGCGCCACCACCACAATCACCATTCCCTTTAGAAGCGCAACCAACACAATTCACCGAAGCAATTGCTGCTGCCCTCAAAAGTGATATTGTTGTGAGTACCGATGGCATCAAAAGCCTTTCCTCGGCCGTCGATAGTTATGGTAATCCAATTGAGACGCTCAAACCGATCGATACACCCGATGGTCGGAAGGTGATCAGTGCGCAGGGTTTACAATTCGAAATACCCAACTATGCCTCGGGCATAACCGAGATAAAGAAGCCAGCCGATGACTTACTCCCACCATTCATTGGTGAGTTTAATAATAACACTAATAATTATACGAAAAAACACACAGATTTTAGTGCAACACACAACCAACAAAACATAAACGAGACAAATAATTATATAAGTAATATGACAAGGCGATTCAGAGACAAAGAAGACGACTTCACAATAGATGGTGAGGTGAACAGTGTCAAAACGTTTCATTTGGTTAGCTATGATGATGATGATGATGATGAATATAATACAGTCTCAGATATTTTAAATAAAAGTAGTTGTGTTGAAGCTAAGATCTTCGCTGGCCTTGACACAGACATTGAAACCGGTGCCAGTATCAAAGAAGAAGGTGAACCGAAAGTTTACGAATCTTATCGAACAGCAGATGACATGAACGGGAAGAGTCGTAACGAAAGCCGTTTTCAGTATCATTATGGCTCCATAGGCACTGTTGTACACAAAAACAATGAAATTTCTCAACAAAATGGCACCAACTCACACAAACACTGCCATAACGAGGCACACCCACTTATCGATAGTACCATAAAAACATTTATCAAAAATACCGTTAAAACTATTACCTCCATCACCACCATCACCACCACTAGTGCACCAATTTCACTTCGTTCTGCGCCAAAGTATTTAAATAAACCACAAAACTTTACTCATTTAGCTAAAAATAATTCTATTAAGCACACTTTATTAGACTTAACCCGCAATGCAAAACCACATATTAAAATTAATGCACCTCACCCTCCGTCAGCTAATCAAATCGAACTCCTCACACCTCATTTGCTGTCATATAGAAACAAATTTATAAATAAAAATTACATAGCACGCGCTAAACGCAGCCCCATTCCCTCATCATCATCTCATAGAAACGCCTTGCTTCCTTTAAGTAATGGTAATTTTAACTATCCAAATGTTCCTACTGATCTAGCAACTATTAATCGCATAGCCGCTAAATACCATAATCCCCTTCCCACCTTAGATCCCATTGCCGTTGCTGTGCCGACCGGTTCGGTTGATGGTGAAAGCACAGTACCGGAAACTGCAGCAACTGCACTCACCACCACGACCGTGGATGTAGAGAATGCGCAGCTGGTCGAATTGAGGCCATCCCAGTCGAACGAATTCTCTCCAAGCAACCATGCAGACTCGAGGAATACACATGATAGTAGCAACTTACCGTCTTATATACTTGATTTGAACGATCCGGACATTGGTGGTCCAGTGGAATACATGCCAGCAGATGATGAGTCATCGTTAAAGGTAATAGCATGGGATCTGCTGCCGCCATTAGAGCAAGAATCCAAAATAATCACCGCTGATAATAATGTACCTAAACGTGTTTCGGGTATTGAAGATCCGTTAACGAAAAATATGAAAGTTTCACTGACTTCAGGACAGAGTTTGAGTGCCCAAGGTCCGTTGCACGGTGACTTAAGTGAGGGAAGCGTTGCCGTGGTACCACTAAATAATCTACACTCAGGCAATGGCATTCAGTTTACGAGCTCAACTACTGCAACTACGCCCAAGACAACTACTCCACGTACCACAAGGCCAATTACAACGAGAACAACAACAATAACTGCAACAACAAGGAGGCCTACGACTACAACCCGTCGTCCAACGACCACAACACGCAGAACCACAACTACCAAAAGAACCACCACAACAACAACTACAACGTCAGCGCCAACACCCGTAAGCCCAAATGACTATTACCAACTGGAAAATGGTGACTCCTACACCTTACCATCGTGGTTGGCCGATATAGATGACCCTGAATTGGATGCTGCCGTTACATATATTGTTCCAGATAATATACACGAATACAACGACACTATATCTCGGGATCTTCTACCACCACTTGAACCCTATAGCGATCTCAATAACATAGACTTGCCAGCACCTGAAGACCTGCCCACAACTACCACCGCCACCAATCGTCCACGTACCACAGCTGCAACTTCAACCAACCGTCAAGTATACACCACCACTCCACGTAGCTCTACCATTTCTACACCACGGCCACATTGGGTGCGTGCCTATCCGACAACTACCCAAGAAACCAAAACCACGACCACCCAAAAACCGAAATCTTTCGATGATCGGACTTCCTCTAATCATATTGCACAATCGCACGATTCAAACACTGCATCATCTTTCACTTCCCCCAATTTAAAAGTGAGCACATCATTCCTTGGCAATAGCGCCACCAGCACCACCAGCACCACTAGCACCACCAGCACGACGACAACAACAGAAAGACCTGGATTATCGTCAGTTGTGCACCATCACCATAATGTTAACAATAAATTTAACCAAAATTCTCCCGCTACCATCGTAGACCATATAACCAGTACTGAATTAAAGGAGAATAAGGCCGTTCCAACAGCGATATTCTCAAACGCTAATCCCTTCTTGCCAGCCCACAACAGCGGCGCACGCCCGTTTGCAACGCAGAACGCAGACAAATTCACTAGCACAACAACAGCAACAACAACAACGACAACAACAACTACATCAGCTCCAGTTGAAGAAAGCCCGTTCGATTCAGCCACTTTACCTCCGTGGTTGGCCGATTTCGACTATCCCGACTTAGGCCCAGGCGTACCATTCATTTACGATGCCGAAGATTCAAATTCAGATGTAGCCAATGATTTACTGCCACCCTCGCAACTAATAGCTGAAGGCACGGGCACAACGAAACCTGTTTTTATTACATCCTCTCCCTCATCCTTTAATTCCTTCCAAATTTCCCCTAGTTCAACTAATCGGCACGAAACCACTTTTGCTTCCGCCTCTACCTCTCCCACACGTACTTTCACTTTTAATAATTTCCCATCAAAAGTCACCACCACAACTGTCAAACCATTTAGCATCCAAAATCCATTCGCGCAAGTGCCCAACAGCAACAACAACAACAATCAAGAGGCAGTCACCTTGCCACCAGTTCTTTTCATACCGCCCAACGCAGAGGCTGAGAGTAACGTCGACACTGTTGCCGCCAATGATATCTCCAAATCTCAACTCCAACCAGCAGCAACAGCTGGCCAAACACTTTTCAAAAAACCGTCCTCATCAAGTTTTAATAAAAATTTTGCAGCTCCATTTGAACCAACGACGGCGTCTGGCAGCGCCGACTCAGTGTCGTCATCAGATCAAGATTTTGGAAGCTCAACGAAAACCACATTTACGAAGAGTAACGAAGGCAAAGTTATAACCAACAACATTTCTGGAAACAACGGTGTTGTAACAACGGCAACTAAACAATTTGGATTCAGTACGACGAGTACTACGTCCGCCCAAGCATCCTTACAAAAAGGTAATTATATAAAAAATACGAATATATCATACATACATCTTACCGTATTCGCGAAATATTGCTAGGGCAAACATTCAAGTGTTAGTCATTAAGAGCTCAGGGAGTGTTGTATGTTTTGTATTGGAAATGAAAAAGTGCGGATTAAAATAATACTACAAGTATATGGACTTGCCTATAGCTATCTCTATCTATTATCTCTAACGCAGATTTGGTTTTATCCAAAATATGATCTTTCGAGGAGGGGTTTATATATTAGATAAGGTTCAGTTTAAGCACTCTTTCATAGCCGAAGGTTTTCTTCGATAGTGTATTGGGACGATGGAAAGAGGGTTTCCGGTCCAAGAACTATGTGTATCTGAGAATAATATTTAAATAGAGTCAAAACACACCCATAATAAAATCTTTTTACTAGTTTTAGATGCAGAGCTCATACCAAACCAAGATAGTGAGATATTCTATTTAATAATTATTTATTTTCAATCCACAGATTTTCAACAAAGCACATTCAGCGGAAGCTCAGCAACTTTTAATAAGGCGGTGACTCCCAGCGGATTCACCAGCACACAACAGACAAACTTCAACAGTGCTGGAAGTGGCAAGTACACTGGTGGTTTCGGCGGAGCTCCAGGTGTTCTGGGCAGCGGCAAATTTGGCTCCGCAGTGAACACAGATGGAACTATACGCACTGCTTCGAACGTTGCCTTCGGTCAGGCGTCCACAACTGCCCCAAAACTGACAACTGGCGCTAATTTTGCCAGTCGCATTGGCATTGTGGCTACTGGTGCAGCTGCGACCGGCCTGGGAGTGGGTGTTAACAAGTATCAAGGCACTTTTGGTGGACCACCCGGTGTACTGACTCCTTTTGATAATGTCAAAAGCGGCTGAGCCATTAGTAAGCACTGCTTCGAACTACCAAGATTATTTATTGATATAACAATTATGTTAAAAAAAAAATCTGTCTGTCAGAGAGATTTATTCTAGTTTATCCATCGATACTCGGGCTTACACTGTAAATCGTCAAAAATTAGCTAACGGATCAATGAGCAATTCTTCTTTTTATATTTGTGTGTATTTAATGTTTTATTATACAAATAAACATAATCAAATAAAATATTATTTTTTAATTGACGTAGGCAGCGCTTGACTAGCCCGGGATTCCAGCGAATACAGTCAGAAAACCTAGAATGTTTCTACAGCTATTACGTCGCTCAACACGATTCTTAGGTTACCTGATGACCTAAATGAGGTTAGAAAATCCTCAAATCGCTATCCGGCAGTACTTGAGGTAGATAAAGAAACGTTGCTGGCAACATAGTTACAAAGCAATTGGCCTTGCAAAAAATCGATGATACCCTGCCTTCGTTGTCTGGAATAAAATCGTTCTACGCGCTTATGTGAAGAGGTGCTATTGGCAACCGGAGGTTATAGAGGCAGATAAAAATAAAAGACCACCTTCCGCATTGAAGATGGTGTGTGACAATTCATCGTAATGGCCTTCGGATTAGAAAACACCAGTGGCATTTATCGAAATATTTACGGACCATGTGTATTAAGGACTAGGCACCGCTTACGCGATTAAAACCTCATCAATAATAGCGCGTCACTCGTTTCATCTCTTTGTTGATTGGCGCCAGTTGGAAATACGAAGTGATACCGATCCTTCCAGTGGAGTGGTGGTCTTCCTCTTCCTCTGCTTCCGCCAGCGGGTACTCCATCGAATACTTTCAAAGCTTTATTTATTTCGCTGAACTATGTCAATGTCGTCGTATAGCTCGTACAGCTTATAGTTCCATCGTCTGCGGTATTCGCCGTTGCCAACGCGCAAAGGACCATAAATCTTCCGCAAAACTTTTCTCTCGAAAACTCTTAAAGCGGACTCATCGGATGTAGATATCGTCCAGGCTTCTGCACCATATGTCAGGATGGGAATGATACTCAGTCCAAAGTAGCACCTTTTGCCAAGAGTGATTCTGCGTTGGAATTCAAGGCTGTTGGTGCTGTTAATGCTGGTTCTTAAATAGATGAAATTATCTACGATTTCGAATTTATGACTGACAACAGTGACGTGGGAGTCGAGTCGCGAGTACGATGACTGTTTATTTGATGACATGAGATATTTCGTCTTGCCCTCGTTCACTACCAGACCCGTTCACTTCGCCTCTTTGTCTAACCTGGAGGACGCAGACCTTACGGTGCGGTTATTATGACCAATCATATCAATATCATCGGCATACGCCAACAATTGTACACTCTTGTAGAATATTGTACCTGGTATATTTAGCTCTGCAGCTCGTATTTTCTCCAGCATCAAATTGAAGAAATCACACGATAGGGTATCCTTGTCTGAAACTTCGTTTGTTATCAAACAGCTCGGAGAGGTCCTTCCCAATTCTGACTGCGGTATTCTGGTATTACCCAGGATCAGTTTACTGCTGCGGTGCTCCGGTCTTGATATCTTCTGTAAGTCGCCGCATCTTCTCATAGAATTTTTGAACATTACCCTTGTTGTGATACACCAATATTAAATGACAGTCGTTTTGGGTGAAGATTTTCTAAAAGTGACTGGCGTAACTTCAAAAGTGCTAGCAGAGAAAAAAATTCCGAAGGCCGTGAGCTTTTTACCATCAACTCGTGCTTTGCTTATATCCACAATGAGAAGAGAATTAGGGTGAATATTTAAATGAAATAAATAACAAACGAAGCTTTCGAATCTCGGAAGTAGTTAACGTTGATGTACCCGGGAATACTAGGTGTCTTGCTGCATAAAATAAATGATCAGAAAAAGATATTTGCCTTTTACAACGAACTTATTGGGCAGACCCAGGGAAGCCACCATGTAGCTCATGAAATGTTACTACATATTTTTAGTGCGCTCTAAATAATAGTCACCGAATCATCTATCTCATTCACATAGGAATCGTCCCGGTCTTTAACGTTTCAGTAGATAACTGCACCTCCTAATACTTTTTTTTAGTATTTTTGAATACACAAATTTATTTAGGTAAGATTAAACATACTTCAAAACTTTATTATTGGAAAAATTAATATGAAAGTAGTTGAACTACAAAATTGGATGAATATGAAGGATGAAGTATTTCAAACTAAAAATAAATGTAATGCTAATTACAAAACGAAGAAGAGCAAGAGTTAACGCCAAGTTCATTCAATCCTTCTTTGATTGTGGGCTCGTGACGCTGCTGCAGCTGCTCCCAGATGAGGGATTGATCGGATTTAAAGTAATCACTTTTGGTGAAGTTTGTATAGTCGATGCCGTACTTGAGGTATTACTCTGATTACCATCCTGCGGTGAGACAGCGGTCTGCGCCACAATAGTCACCGCAGGTGAGCTGACGGTTGCACTGCCCGCATTTGTGCCACCTACATAATTCACCAGCTTGCGCACTGTTAAATTACGATTGAATACATGCGAGCTCAGCGTAGGAAGCTGCTTCAAACCACCAGGTTTTACAACAATGTTCCGAATTTGTGGACCGCTTCCACCACTTCCGGCAATCGATGAGTTACCCGAATTTGAGGTGCCGCCAGCTGTACCGGCAGTTTTGCCAATAATTTGCACTTGCGGTAAAGACTTGGTTGATACATTTAAAATACCTGAAGTTGGACGAGTACCAATACTCACTGGCGTTTTCAATGCCTGCAAATTCAACTGCTTAACGGACGATACAATTGGCGAGCTACCGCTGCCCGCAGCCACTGGAAGTTGTGTCGTTGTTAGCTGTGTTGCTGGGCGCGGCACAAGAGTCGTTGCAGAAGTCTTGGGATTTGTAACGACCACTTTGGCGTACTTGGGCATTTGCTGTGTTATATTTGAACGGGAAATGATGTTCGGACAAGGCTTCATGGTCGTACGATTGATAAAGACAACCTTATTTTGTTTATTGCCTGTTGTTTGAGTTGTTTGTTGCAAGCCTGGACTGCCAACAGTTTTATTAATTATGTATGTGCCAGCTGCAGTCTTGGGCGATGTAGTAGCGATACCGGATGTGTTGCTTGATGTAGTGGTTGCCTCTTTAATGATTTTTTGGCTGATAATAAGTTGGCCGACACCGGAAGTGTTGGCTGAAAGGAAAAGTAAAATATATTTATTATTTATATTACGCAATTCCGTTAGGACTGCAGTTTCAAGTACTTTTTTAGACGTACCTGACTTAGTCGTTGTAGCTGGTACTGACACAGAATCTGAAAGATTGCCATCATTATCAGCAAACACAATGGGCATATCTATAATGTTTGATAAATCCATGCTTGAAGCACTCGCTGCATTAGTCGTCTTTACGCCACTCAACTGCAGTGTGGTGCCACCAGTGGTATTCTTTACTACTGTGTATTTTGGTTGAGCCGTACCAGGAGGTGCGGCTGTAACAAATTGAGTCGTCTGTCCATTTGGCGATTTTAGCGTGAAAATTTGTTGTTGATGATTAGCAGCTGTGCTGCCGGTTGGTGATGTTGAGACTATGCTCCCAATGGATGTATTACTGGTAATATTGCTCTGCTGCATGGATGCGGTCTTTATTGTGTAAATTTTCGATTGTGACTGTAATGGTGGCTTCAATTGGACAAATTGATTGGAAGGTATCATTTTTATTTTTGCACCAGCTGGTAGCGTACCCTTCTGCAGTGGATTAAAGAGAGCGGTTTTAATGGAAGTCGACTTTGATGGTGCTACAATTTCATAATTCGTGACTAGTTTTTGAGTGTTTTGTGGACTCTCATTACTAGAATTCATTGTAGATGCATCTGGCTCGTTAGCGTCACCTAAAATTGACTGTATGGCCATGTTGAGATCCTCGTTGGTGATAGAAGTGCTATGTGTAATCTGGCTCTTTTGTTGTTGCTGCTGAACCTTGTTAGTGACGCCAGTCTGGGCTCCCTTAGCCGGCGTCGAAGCGGTTGTTATCAAGGGACGCGTGCGTGGACGGCCCACTGCAAAGTGCGCATAAATTTTTATTACAATTACTGAACATTTTAATGTACCAAATATATGCATGTGAAAAATGCAAATTATTTATAAATATTTTTTACCCTTTCGCTTCACTTGGAATGGATCGGGAATTTTTACTTTTCTTGGTTTGGCTTGGTTATGATAGGGATTTCAAGGATATGGGAATAAAAGTGATTTCATGGTTTGTTGGTGATTAGTACATGAAAAGTGAAACATGTTTAATAATTTTTATATAATTAAAACAAAAAATAACTAAACTACATCGAAAAAGTATAGCAAAGATAAATGTTGAAAAAGTTTGCTAACTTTTACATTCATAAGATTACCAAATAACATACTTGAATTAGTATATTTACTTTTCACCGGCGTCTCTTGGTCGGCTTTCGATCCATCGTTCTTACGCTTTCTTTGTACTGGTGTGCTCTTAGTGCCACTTTCCGAGCTTATGCCGCTCACAGCGTTGTTACCAAGCGAATTTCGTACATGCTTAGCGTGCGTAAGACTGGTTATGGTGGTCGGTACACGTGGACCTGGTGGATTAGTCAAAATCCGCTTTATAAACTCATATATTTCATCCTATAAAAAGAAAAATTATCATATGAAAGAATTTTTCAGTTTTTACAAATGTATATATGTATCTCATCTTCTTACCACAACCATAGCATCCACCATTGATTGAGTTACATTATCTAGCTTTCTTCGGTTTTTAGGCACACGCAATACATCATCAGCGCTGCCCACTACCACTAATGATGTTTCAGATTGCATTTTTTCGCGCAAGGATTCCATTTCCTCGGTGCTGCAGTTATGTGCAGAAGTTTTTCAATATAATATAAATATTATTGAGCTCTTTTTATAACATACCTTGTTTTAGCCGAATTTTGTCCAATTACAAAGAGAATAGGCATCTTTATGTCTAATAAACGATCATCTGGATTTCCACGTACACCGTTAAAGGTATTATAAGCAAAACCCATACATATTACACACGCCACATTCTCTGACATAGCCACTTGCAAAGCCAGAGCAGCGCCAGCATTGAAACCGATTAGTATAATGCTGCGTTGCGCATTTTCATTTCGCAACTCTTGTATTTTAACACGTGTAAGCGATACTATTTGTTCAGCTACTTGTTCCAATGGCTGGCGTACAATTTGACTAACTGTAGAATAAAATATTAAAGTTAAAATTAACAAAAAAAAAAAAAAAAAAAAAAAACAATTTTTAGGACTGTTGTGTTCTCACCATTTGAAGGAAGTGTTATTTGTACAATTTGTGTAATGCTAGATAATTGATGATACCATTTTTGTAGACGGTTAGGTACCGACCCGCTTGCGGGTAGAGATGGTAGAGCAATAATTACAGCGTTATGTGTTAATTTACGGATCTTGGTATTAATAATTGGCTCCCATTTATTTTTCATTACAGGCGCCAAGAGTTCCTGGCTCACATTTAATGGTCGTCCAAACAACATTTTATCCATTAGTGTTGGTAGTTTTGATTTCAATGTTTGCAAAATATCTAAGTAAGAAGCCATATATGTTGATGGTAATGAATCCATTAAAAGGCAATGCAGCCATTGTGTGAGTCGCGAATCCCACGCGACAGACGCCAAAGCTTTACGCATACGGCTTGCAGACTTATCTACAATAACACGACGTTGCATTGCCTCATTTTGGCGATTGACATTAGCTAATCGTCCCAGTTGATCATTGTCCAATATGTTTGCTACTTTTGTAAAGAGAGTCTTTTGCATGTTGCTCCAACCGATTCTATAAAAAGATTTTGTTAAGTAAAATATTTTCTCATTTTATTTTTAACACTTACTGGTTAATACGTGATTCCCAATTGTCATCATCAGGGTTATTGTTTTTTACATATTTGGCAATTCGCGAGCACTCATTCATAGCTTCCTTTGCTGCAATTTCATTGAATGAAGGTACATTGACCTGATTACAATCATCAAAATCCTGCTCCTCAAGCGGATGAGTGTGACAAGAAGGACATTGTGGTGTTCGTCTTACTAGTATCGTACGAGCTGGTGATAGGCCCGTACTAACACTTGCCCCACCTCGATTATTATCGCGCGTATAGCTGTGCTCCATTTTATTGCCGCCTCCAATACTAGTTTCGGAGGACTCTAGCGAAGTATTTTGCTGCTAAAAAAAATTGAAAAATATATTACGGTGCGTGTTTTTTTTTTAATATTCTTTATAATCTCTAAAAAAAATTCTTTTAAATGACAAATATTTCGTAGAATGGTTAAACATTAGCATTAAAAATAATAATTATTATCCCAATATTATCAAGTAGGGATTTTCTTAAATATAAAAATGGGTGTACACCAGTAAATTTGTTTTCTAATAGAAAATAATTAGAAAATAAATATAATTTGTGAATAACAAAAGCGTGTGAAAATTTGAAAAAAAAAATTTTCACTTTTTGGAAATCATTTACTTGTTCTACTGTCGATGCCGTTGCCACAACTGATGCTCTTGGCCGCACCGGCGGACCTTTTAAAATGAGATTTGCCACTTTTATATGGATTTTATACTTTTAAGAATTTTACTCATTCATTTGTTTTTGTCTAGTTTCAAAATATATGAAGTAGTATACACATTTCTAGTAAGTTATTGGTGATACTATTTTTTCCCCTGTATGAGGCAATAGTGATTATAGTTGTTTTTCTTCAATAGTATTTGTCGAGAATCTCTTGATTTCTATAATAAATTACTATTGTTTTTTAAAATGCACTATTAAGCAAATATTTTATAAATAAATTTGTTTTCACAACACTACTATTGATAATTTTACACAGTCCATTCTTCAGCTCCTTTTTTTCTAATATGGCGTCACTACACAAAGCTGCCACTGTATTAGCAATTTTCAGCTCACTATTACCAGAGAACATATAATCAGCTATTACTATAAGCTGATTAGTATGTTTCGTGCAATCAGCTCTAAGATTTGAGCTAGATTATATTTAATTCATAGTTTCACTTCACCTTATCGAATATTGAAACTAATACCAATAAATTAAAATTAAAATAGAACTGGAACGAAACTAGAATTGTTAAATATCTAATTGTGTGAGAGCAAACATCTGCAAAATTTTAGAAATGTAATTTTCTTTGAAATATCGGAAATGGATGAAAATTGACTATGTACACCTTATGTTATGAAATTTATTTCAACTTAAAAATTACAAACTGAAAGTTCACCTTAAAGATTTTATAAATAATTATGTGGCACCACTGTTTGTCAACCTTTCATTTTCTTAAAGTAATAGAATTATAGACATTTCACCATCATTTTTCTACTATAAACAAAACCAAAGCTATGTATGTAGATAAACTTTCCAGATAATTTTAAATAACTGCATTTGATAATAGTGATTTTCGGTGTTTGCTACCCATGATAGGAAAACATATGTATACATTTATACCTCTATTTCTTCGTCTTCTGATGCAGTAGGCACTGAGTTAGTTCCATCACAATCCTTGCGCTGCAAAAAATCCTCAAATAGTTTCATATAAGAAGTCATCATCACGTTTGGCTTCTCGCTTAAGCTATCAATAATAGTTTGTCACAGATTGCACTGTATTAAATAATTAATAAAATAAACATATGATTTTCTCAATGTGCACACCGCGATTGCTAAATTCACGATTCTGCCGCAAAATTTTGACAGCCAAAAAAGACGACACATTCAATGTCAAAAACCAATAGTATCATGACGACACCCTGAGCTCGAAACTATGTTCCCTTATAGGTTATACTGTTTTCTACTTTGGAATTTCAATAAATTTACGTAAAATTATTAAATCAAAACTAGACATATTTTGTTTTCGTCGCAATTTCCAAATATATGCGGCACTGTTGATTATTTCTTGATGTGTGGTGAGTTAACAATGTTACCACACATAAATAAATTCTAGTGGCGTTTAATGGCTGTCTTCACGGGTATGAATTTATTAGTCCTATTCACGAGGCGGACTCAATAGCTGAGTGGTTAGCAAAAGGCCGTACTACAATTCGGAAGGCCTGGGTTCGAGTCCAGGTTCGAGCAACATCCACGTTATAGAAAATTAGTTTTTCTAATTGCGGTCGCCCCTCCGCTGAGAATATCAAGCTCTCCGAGTGTATTTCTGACATGAAACAAAAAGCTCCTCATAAAAATCCATCGGGCGTTCGGTTGCGGCTTAGAATAAACTTTAAGTCCCTATATTTGTGGGTAAATACATTAAGGCATAAAACCACAAATTGGAGGAAAAGCTCGGTCAAAAATCACTTGCGCGGTTACGATGCGCCCAATAAATATATGTAATATGTATACATGCAATGTATTTTGATAAATATTTATCATAAATACTCTAGGTTGAAGTATTTATTTCTGTATTTAGATTCATATAAAAATTTTGTTCCACTCTGATTCAGAGTTTTGTTTTAACAAATATGATGGATGAATGTATGTATTTTTAATTTTATTTTGCAGTTATTTAGAATATTATTGAAATGCCCTTGGTTCGGTTACAATCCTTTGTGCTGCGAAAACAAGTTTTATGTAAGTCTATCGTTATTGTGTTAATTGTCTTTGCTTTTTTGTTATAATAATTTGAAAATTCATCTTGAGAATAACCTTAATAATATACAATAATCTCTCAGGTGGCAGCTCTTAATTCTGGCAACTGCTTCAAACTCTTATTTATAATTTCTTATTTTATATGGACGGACGAGATGGCGCTAGGACAACAGCACGTGTTAAGCTTTTCCCCTGATGGGAAATTGTTTGCTTTTATTAACGATCAAGGAATTCTTAGAATATGGGACACAGAAACCAACGAACTAAAGCAAGAGTATACACCAAATCTTCAGTTATCCGGACCATGCACCGCCCTCACGTGGGTTGTTACTAGTTCCGCTACCGACGGCATACTGGAAGGAAAAAAGGTATGGGATTTTTTTTCTCCAAATATTTTATTTCTGTATTTTGCTTATACTTAACTCTTAGTCCAAGAAAATACGAAAATCACAATCAGGCTCCAGCAAAGATGGCGAAGCAGTTTATCTAGCCCTTGGTACTAGCAATGGACAAATATCCTTATATTCCTACGCACTAGGAAAGGTAATTAGAATAAACACATTGAATATAATGAGAGTTTGTACTTCATTTATCCCATCATTCGCAGATTGAAAGAAACTTGAAAGGAGAAGGCCATAGTGGAAAAGTAACTTGCCTAACCCAAGATGCTGAAGGCCATTTGTTCAGTAGTGGAGAAGACTGTCAAATAATTATATGGTCACTATCTAATGAAAAGCAGCTATCATGTTGGTCAGTGGACACAGAAAAACCGTATAGCATTATTTATTTAGGAGTGTCTAAAAATTTAGTTGTCGGTGGACGTCAAATTAAAGTTTACTCAGTTGCTACACAAGAATTAGTTCAAACATTTACTGGGCATACGTCAGATATTAATTTGATTAGCTCATTAGTTCTGGATGAAAGTACCGAATATGTCGTAAGCACATCACGAATGGAGCGTATAATATGTCTCTGGAAAGTTGGCAAAAAAGGTAGAAATAAGAGCGCCAGCTCCACGCTACTAATGGAAGATGTTGCACACTGCCTAACCTGTCAAGTTGATAATGAGCGTAACATACGTGTAGCGAGTGTAACACGGAGTGGCGTAATTCATGTGTACCTAATTCCTGCAGAAAAGTATATACACATATTTTCAATTAATAAAAATGTATAACTAACATTCATTTCTATTTACAGTATTAAAGCAGAAAAGCCAATAAAACCAAAACTAACCATAGAAGTAGCATCTGATAGTTCAACCGTAATTGCGCCAATACCAGCTGTTGCAGTGTCTTTACAGCACAATATTCGTGCTGAAGAATTGATATTCGGTTATGGAAACCAGAGCTTTTTGATTTTTGAACACATAAAACCGAATTTCACCGAAAAATTACAAGTGCTTATACGCACCGATCCTAAAACGTTATACTTGACACGAGGAAAATTGTCAAAGAAAGATGGGAAAGCCGTTACATCCCAGAAGACTGTTACTCCTATTGTCAATAATTCCGATGTTGATTACAAATCCTCGGTTACGGTCTCAAAGAAAAAACTTAAGGCTGCAGAAATGCCGATAGAGTGTCGACTTCAAAACTTAAATTTAAATGCAACACCCGGTAGCGGAACACCACAGGCCCAAAGTAAAGTACAGTTGCTAGTGCAGGCGCTGCATAGTAAAGATAATGTGTAAGTATGTGTGTTATTCATTTTATCTGCATAATTATATATATACATATATATATATATATATATATATATGATTTAAACAATTAGACTACTACGATCTGTGTTGCATACACACGATATTAAAACCATACAGCTGACCCTCCACAAACTACCTGTGCAATACGTGGGTCCCTTGGTCCAAGAGCTAACTCAATTTATGGAGCAAAAACGTATGAAGTAAGTAATCCAATATTTTTTGCTCATCAGATTGTGACATAAAATCTTTAATAGCGTTGAGTATGCGGTCGATTGGCTCAAAGTTCTTGTGCAAACCCACTCCAGTCAACTAATGGCTTTAGGATCTGATGATCTTTTAAATAAGTTCGGTCCATGCATTGGTATTATCGAACATCGTGTGAACTGCTTAAAGGAATTGTCGAAGTATGTTTATTTATTTCACATAATTATGCCGTAAGGAACCCAATAAAAAAATAAATGTTTTTTACAGAGTCTCTGGGCGTCTGGATTTATTGATAAATCAAATAAAACGCAATACCAATGAGGATAACTTAAACAGTGCAAACGTATTGGTCTATGAGGATAATGGTATGCGATAAATTGCAATTCTTAATTTTAAAATTTATGGCACAGAAATTTGTTCACAGGCTCTTCTGATTCTGAACTGGATGATGCGGGCGATAAAAGTGCTTCGGACGGTGAATGGGATGAGGATATTGAAGATGGTGTTGAGAACATGGACCAAGCTGTTGAGGATAATGACGAAAGTGAGAATAATGACGAAAATGATGCCGACGAAGTCGAAGAAATGGAGACATGAACCTGATTTATTTACTGTTCTATGTATATTAGATAAGTAATCAAAATAGATTTGTTAATATCGTAGTTTTCGTTTTTTGGTAGTTAGACAAAAAATCAACAATAAACTTACACGCTAGTGCTGCGGACAGTGGCGGATGCACGGGTGGGTTTTCGGGTCCGGACACCTCGCCTCCCTCGGAAGCAATGTAAATCTTAAATTCGAACGATTATTCTCCAAAAAAATTAAATATATTTTAGGACCCCCCTTCTGGAAATTCTGTATCCGCCACTGGCTGCGGATATCCCAAACTCGGATCCAATGCATACTAGGTTGTCCGGAAAGTAGTCTGAAGCCTACAGCAAAATGGAAAGAGCCGAATTTGTACATATCTCTCCAAGAAAATCTTACCAGAATCTTGAAAAAACCCTTAGTTGTATTTTTTGATAGAATTAATACAAAGAGAACAATAATTTTCCATCTAACATCAAATATATTTATCTATTAATATACATAGAGTAGAACAGTTACCAGTACTTGATCAAGATACTGAGTAAGCCCTATTCGACCTTTAAAAGTATAGTAGTAATCATTTAACAATAGTTGATGATACAATTTAACAAAACCTAAATTTTACTTTTAAGATGAGCGTTTTTGTTTAGCAATTTCCAAGTAATTCAAACTAATTTAAATTCAATTTGCATTTACAATTGTAAGCATATAGTGACTACGAAATTATTCAACATGAGTATGTTTTAATTAATGGAATTAAGCAATTGGTGGAAACGAAATTTTACTATTTCATTTCTCTACACAATTTTTCAGTGAGATGGTTTACACGTGTGCTTTGTGCCTATGCTGGAACATGTTTCAGAAAACTGTTAAGAATGGTTTACCAATTTGCTTTAAGGAAATTAATGAGTCCATTTGTAGACGCATCATGTGTAGTTATTTCATTGGGTGTGGCTAATTCCGGTTCGATTGCCTTAGCCAATTGTTTGCCCAATTCCACACCCCATTGGTCAAAAGAGTTGATATCCCAGATGATGCCTTGTGTAAAGATTTTGTGTTCGTATAATGCTTTAAAAAAGAAAAAGAAAAAAATATTGCAATTTCCTCTAATGAATTAATTATACACAAGTTATTACCAATGAGAACACCCAAAGTAAATGGAGTTACTTTCTTCACTACAATTGAGTTTGTTGGGCGGTTGCCGGTGAATGTTTTGTGTGGTAATAAAGCCTCTAATTTCTCGCCCGACATACCCGCCGCTTCGAGTTCCACGCGCGCTTGTGCTGCTGTCTTACCTTGCATCAAAGCCTCGGTTTGAGCCAAGAAATTGGCCAACAAAATTTTGTGATGAATGCCACCAGCTATTGGATTGTGTGTTTGTGCTGGTGCAATGAAATCACAGGGTATCAATCGAGTACCCTGATGGATCAATTGGTAAAACGCATGCTGTCCATTGGTGCCGGGTTCACCCCACACAATTGGACCAGTATTGTACGTGACAACTTTAGAATCGGTTTTGGTTACAAACTTTCCATTGCTCTCCATGTCACCTTGCTGAAAGTATGCGGCAAAGCGATGTAAGTATTGGTCATAAGGGAGCAAAGCGTGCGTCTCGGCATTGAAGAAGTTAGAATACCAAATACCCAAGAGAGCCAAAATTACTGGGGCCTAGAACACAGAAAATATTTTGTTTAATACGAAAGATATGCAATTTTTTTTTTTTTTTAATACTTACGTTTTCTTCCAGAGGTGCTGTTCTAAAGTGATTATCTAAGAAATGAGCACCTTCAAGCAACTGCTCAAAGTTTTCAAAACCTATTGACAAACAAATGGACAAGCCAATGGCAGACCAGAGGGAGTAACGTCCTCCAACCCAATCCCAAAATCCAAACATATTTTTACTATCAATACCGAATGCAGTCACCTTTTCCTTGTTGGTAGATAAAGCTACAAAATGCTTAGCCACAGCAGCGGGCTATCATATAGAATTAAACGGAAAGAATTTGTAATATTCGTAAATTTTATAAGGATAATTCATTAGACATACATCTTTGGCCTGCTCCAACAGCCAGCTCTTTGCAGAGGTGGCATTAGTTATTGTCTCCTGTGTGGTGAATGTTTTTGATGCAATGATAAATAATGTCGTCTCATAGCTGACGCGCTTCAGCACTTCTGCCATATGGGTTCCATCGATATTCGATACGAAATGGGAACGCAAGCCCTTGCAGTAAGGTTTCAGGGCTTCAGTTACCATCAACGGTCCCAAATCAGAACCACCGATACCAATATTCACCACGTCGGTGATTTGTTTGCCAGTGCAGCCACGCCATACCCCCGAAATTAACTGATTGGTGAATTCCTTCATATGTGACAATTCCGCACGCACCAACGGCATAACATCGGCGCAATCAACAAGAATTGGTTCATTTCCACGATTTCGTAGTGCTACATGGAGTACAGCACGGTTCTCTGTAATATTGATGGGCTGCCCAGCGAACATGGCGTCGCGCGCTTCAGTCACCTTGCGCGATTTCGCTAAATCAAATAATAAGGGCCACACATCTTCAGTTATGCGGTTCTTTGAGTAGTCAATCAATATCTCGCCATCTTTAGGAGTTTTAAGTCGAAGGCTAAAAAGATTTTAAAAAGAAAAGTTTTCGTTAAAATACGACGAATCGGTACATACATATGTATATTACATTTTTACTTTATTATATTTAGCTTTGTTTATTAAAAAAAAGTATGAACGTGATAAACATATTTTAATGCACCTTCAAATAAGTAAATTGCATTTACATATTTATATTTATAAAGATGCATTATACCCTTATCAAAACGTAAAATTTCGAGTTTAGCTAATCTCAATTTACTTTGTATATAACAGTCCGTAGTATTCATATTTCATTTATTATTAATTTCGCTTTATCAGATTTATTCGGTTTTAAACGTACTTATGTATACATATATATAAATATATATTATACATATATATAAATATATATTATACATATATATAAATATATATTATACATATATATAAATTTATATGAGTTTATTTAGAATTAAAAAAAAAACTTCCGTTATTAAAGCTACGAGCTAACATACATACATTTTTGTGCTAAATGTTGGTCAATAATACACCCGTAACTGCAGATGACGAGCTTACCCTCAACTTGTAAAAGGTTGAACTTATCATGCATTACCTGATCACGTGAATACGGACCACAAACCAGAGACTCCAGCACCTCATGCATAAGTACATAAAAAGTTAATATACATATATTTATGTATGTATGTATATGCGAAACCCAAATGTATAAGGAATAAGTGCTACAAAAAAACTTTCGCTTAAAACGCTTTCAATTGGATGAAATAGATTGTCAATTAGACGGATAGATATGCATGCACATGAATGTATACGTGTACATTTGAATTGTGTAGGTCAACATTAAGGTCAACAACGCATGCACTGTAATTTATAATATATAGGAGTATTATTGTACATCATCCATACAAATCAAACACTATATACGAGTATGTATATGTACATGTTTAAATGTGTATTATGATACCCGTTATAAAGTGAAAATATATTTTTGATATGTAAATTAATTATTTTTATTTCACAATTCATTTGAGAAAAAACACAGATAGGTAAATATTAAATATTGAAGATACACACTTATGTATGTACATGTTTCATCTTGTGAAGCCCTAATTTTATTAAATTCTGACTTTAATTATCACCTTACTTCCACCTCCAGTAATTTGAATTTACAGTTCTTTAGTTTTAAATTACGGATACGAGTTATTCTAAATAGAAGCAAATTGCAAAAGTATATTCTGTTTATCGATATTACAAACGTTATCCTCTATACCATATGCCATAAAAGACGTGGCAATGGTGGGACGGAAATGAAGGATACTCTCACCTTTTCGAATGATCTGCTATACAAACATATGTATTTATATGGATGTGTGTATGTATACTTTGATATTTGAACATATGTAGACACAATTACAGATACATATATGTACATATATACGAAATCTTGTTATACAAACCTAATACCGACCACTAAATTTTCACGCACTCAAATTTTTTTCCATCAAATGATAAATTATAAAAACTCACCTATATTTGTTAAAGCGATTCGCATCTCGAGCAAAGAGCTCCTTCATATTAATATTTTTGCCTTGATCATTGTAAAATTGCTGGAGCTTCTGATAAGCCGGTTCCTCTGATAGCAAAGGTAGTGGTCCTGCCATTTTACTAAATAGTAAGAGATTTCTTTGAAGAAACTGGGCTTTAAAAATACTGGATGTAACCTAACGTGTAATTTACTGTTGTACAATCGAGAAAAGAATGCCGCAAATATCAGAAAGCAAATTAATTGATAAACTTGAATTATAACAAATTAACGACGTTCTTAACAAGGAGCACAATAATTAATAACGAACCAACGAACTAAACCAACCACCAAACACAGTCGAAAAAAATTCAATTTCTCCTTGCGCAGATTTGTCAATGTCGAATGAAAAACTAAAGCTAGAGATAGAATTGAATGCATAAGTATTTATTAGGTCTTAAATATTTTTTACATAATTAATTCTTTATTTTATTATATCATCTCATTTTTTAAAGTTATTTATTCTGCATGCCCTTAAAACTAGCATACTAACTGAGCCGATAATAAAAATAGGCAAAATATTTTCAAAATATTTATATTGAAAATTTTTCGTTTTCATAAGTTCCATGTAGTTTCAGCTTAAGTATGTCAGTTAAACTTTAGTAACTGTCAGCGGAATTTTACGTGGCGTCACCTATATTTCAATTTAACTCGAAAGCGAGAGCTTAATATGAGGAATAATTGTTAGCGATCTAATATGAAATATTTCTTATAATTTTTCCAAAAGAAGAAAAAAGTGTTAACATTAATAGCAATATTGAGTAAAATAAATATTCTATTGGTATTTGCGAATAATTAATAATTTGCTTACACTTAACGAAAACCGAGTGGCACCTTTAATCTGGTTAAGATTCTGTCGTTGTATTGGCTGCACTGAGAACTTGTGTGTATTGGTGTGTGTAATTAAGAAGTCAAATTCCAACAAATAAGCAAAACCAAGTATAACCAAGTAGGCCTAAATAGTTGTGGAAAAATGTTTTCAACGCAGTAAATTTGCATCGAATTTGTATTAAACCTGTTGTTTAATTATTTAACAAGTGAAAAATGAAATTGTACTTTAAGAAAAATGTACAGCAAGCATAATCAAGTAAAAAAGGCGAAAACGGTCTCGCGAAAAAACGAAAGAAGCAAGAAAATATCAGTCGTCTATTGCTACTGCTAAAAAGCAAAAGGCGAAAACAAGATTGAAGAAAGGTAAATAGGTAACCAGAAATAAGGAGTATTATATATCCACAGAGGTATTCAACAAGTGAATTATTATTTATAAAAATTACCGTATAAATAATTGAATTGTGTCAACGTAAGTGAACAGCTTGTTCTGCCGCGTGTGCGTATTCAATAAGATGCGGAATCGACGCCTCCACCACTATTTAACAGCAGCAACAACACAAACTTGTGCGTGTTTTTGATGTTGTTGCTGAACTGCATACGTAACCTTGCAAATGCGTAGCACAGTAGCATCTTTTGTCCAATGGGAAGGCATAGATGTTTCATTGGCAAATTTGTACATATTATTTATAAAAAGCCTCATGTTAATACATGTGACGTTGACTCTGTTGTAGGAGACATATGTATTTATATCTAGAGTCAGATTTTAAGTAAAAAATCAAAAAATTTTGTCGATAGTCAACAATTATTATGAATAAATTTAATATTTTTTTCTTCACAGCGTGAAAGATCCTATTTTGATCATAATATTTATAATAGGACCATAAAGACTAAGCCCTTATAGTGTGTGTCGAATTGAGAAAATGTCAAATTCTTCAGCCACTAGAGCAGATCTGAGCACTGCCAATACCAATCCCACACAGGCTTCTTCAAGCAACAACAACAATAACAATTGCAACAGCAGCAATAACAGCAATGCCGAGCAGCCACAGACGAAACGACAAAAAATTGAAAAAATCAAATCGAATCAAAACAAAACAGCTAAAGTTATTAAATCAGCTTCTTCCAAAACAGTGACATCTGTTGCATCATCCCCGCCGCCTGACATTATTGATACTGGTGGTGTAAGTTTTACGAAATCATTTATTAATTTCGAATTAATCAATTACTTTAATTCCTCACAGTTACGTTGCTCATCGCTTTCATCTTCTGCCAATTCAATATCGACACCTAGTTCCACAAACAATTCTCCCACCTCCACACCTGGTGGATCACGTGCCACATCATTCTCTCATTTATTAAATGAACAGGGAACGGTAGCTCACATTCTACCAGGCGTAATAGACGTCAAAAGTAGTACAAGCACTAATTTGTTAATAAATCCGGAAATGCCAACAAATTGTGTTGATGTAAAAAGTAATGGTTCGAGAACAACTGACATCAGTACAGACGAAGTTGATCGAATGCCGTGTCAGATGCCAGATCTACTTCCAATAACTATAAAAGCAACCAGTTCTAAAATTTTGATAACGCAAACTGTTCAACAAAAAGAGACTCTGACAGATGCGGCGCTAAGATTAGCAGCAGTTCATTCTGAGGACATGCGGGAATTCGAAGCTTCTTTAAATAATCAATGCCTTTGTGGTGTATCTGAACGTACGCTTAGAAAACCGTTTCAATCACATTACTCGTTGGATGCGAATGGCCAAAAACGAATTGCTAATCTTTCGGAATGGCCAACGGAAAAACTTTTGCAATTTCTTTCCAATTTACAACTTTTATTCGACATATATTTGAAACAAAACTCGAAAGGATTTATATGTGCACGTATAATGGACGTCTGCGATGTCCTTATTCGTAACGATCACAATCTTATTGATGAAATTATAATTTTGTCTGGGTACAACAATGAGTACGTACAATTTTTGGCCGCTAGAGTATTGGCCTCATTTCTGGTGATCGCAAAACAGGAGTTGGATGATAATTGGCTCAAACATTTGGTTGATAATCTTTTTAATTTTGAAAGGCTTGATAGCGCAGCAGTGCAAAAAATTCATTTTAGTTTAGAGATCATCAAACGGATAGTTGAGTGGAAAGATCTCGATATGCATCCTCTTGAAGATGAAATTGCAGACACTCAAGTAGGCAGTGACGCTCCTACCGATCAATGTAGAAACGCTTCATTCGCCAGCACTAGTGGCAGTGGGGGTAGTGATTCTTTAGATCCTGAAAGATTTTTTCATTTTCAGCCACAACAACCAACTTTAGAAACCAATTATTTCGCATTGCAATTTCGTGGCGCACTTAATAATTCAGTCAGAAACGAGCAAGAAGAAGATGGGGAAGAGGAGGAAATCGAAAACGATGAAGACGATCTGGATGAGGACGTGTTGGAGGAAAGTATGGTTCAGGCGCATGCGCGTAGACACCATCATCACATATCACAAATGTCGATTCAACATCATCATCGCCAACAATTTCCCTCGTATGATATCTTGGAAACAAGCATACAAAACAACACGAGCTATTTAGCTGCTATTCCTTTTGACCCATCCAACTCTGTGCCGCATTTAATTGATGCTCCTACACATTCCTATAATCAACAAATTACTATGCAACAAAATGTCTTGGAAGACGACCATCCCCACTCGTCTTTGCCTTTTATTACTCGGACGGTAGATTTTTCGAATACAGATAACGCAGCAGAGCTGCACGATGATATTAACGATGCGCAAGCGCATCCCCCCAATTCCTTGCCGTCTTCGCTTTTATCAACAGGATGTCAAATAATCACACTTACCGACTCTGAAAGTTTCGACACGTCACATCTGAAAGGCGTCACAATAAAAATACTCGAAAATAAATGGCCAGCGCTGGTGAAGAATATGTCGGCGCTCATTGTTAACCATATGCATATCGATCATGCGGAACATTGCATAATCAATTTCCTACAGCTCTGGGAAAATATCATTTCGGTTAAGGCGAATCTCTCTGTGGTCGAAACACGTCCGTTCTATGCGCAGCTAGACAGATTTGAATTGCTACTACAACAACAGCAGCTATCATGCACTATATATAAGCAGTTGTTGTGTCTTTTCAACGAAGCACTCTGCTACGGCTCAACACTGGCACTGCAGGATATGTTGCCAGTGGAAACGTGTCGTTTGGCGCAGAGAATTGTACGACATGTAAAGGAGGCGCGCATACTAGACTCTCTACCGCGACGGCAGCCGGAAAACATGGTCAGTTTTTTGGGTTTCAAACGTTCTACCGTTACTTATCATGAGGATACACCGATATCGACCAATCTATCTACGCCACCTAGTGTCTTGAATAACTCCAATTCGGCTTCGTCGAATGGTCCGAACCACTTAGATTTAAATGTCATTGAAATGGATCGCACAATACTACAGAAAATGGTGCTGCTCGTACTGAAATCTGTTGCTGTAACGGTTAAAGAGATACGCAGCGATTCATCGGACTCGTCCATTGATTCCCATGATTGTGATGCCTATCAAGACATGGTGCTAATAGAGCGTTCCATACGTGATGTGCTGAGAAAGTTGGAGTCATTCATAAAACACAAACTAGAATTTCATCCAGAATGTCATTTTAGTAAAATACTCATACATCTCTTCGATGATCAGGATGATCATTTAATTGAAGCGATGGTTTGTACTTTGGACGTAACAGCTGGCATATCTTTTCGCAATAATGCATTTCCTGAGCTCGTCTCAATGCTAAATCCCGTGTACACGTTTCTAGAATTTCTTAAAATGATTTCCAACAGTTCAGACCTTTTACTAGATCTACTTGTTAGCAATGAAACTTGCTTCCTATTATACTTGCTACGTTTTTTAAAATATATCCGAGCCAACTGGGAAATGTTCCTGGGCAGTTGCCATGATTTTGGTATGGGTACGCCCATTCTAGACGAAGCGATGAGTGTCCTGATACGTTTGCGTCTACACATCTCACGATTAGTAGCTCGCCAACTCTATCCCTATGATATATCGCCTGTACTGCGGCTGTTAGAGAGCTGCGAAGGTCTCTACGAAGGTAACGACCACAGTCTAACGTGAAATGTTCCTCGGAAGGTGCTTGTAAAATCAAATAGCTTAAAATATTTCATCAGAAAGAGTTATTTATTTATTTAAAATATAAAATAAATATATGTATATTTATCTGTAAAGCGATTATAATGAAAAATAATACATATTTTATTAGTTTATATGATATATTGAATGGCATGAAGTTGAAAGTAATCATAAATCTATTATTAAAATGAAAGACTTGAATATCTGTAGAAAATAGAAATTCTCTTTTAAACGCAAGCTACAATAGAATATATAAATGAATCGTAATGAATATAGTATAAATTAAAGAAATTTAAGTTAATATATATATATATATATATATGCGTGTATCACTTCAAATTATATATATGTAATTGAAATTGCCGACGAGTGTTTTATCAAATATGAATGTAACAAAAAATAATATATTAAGTTACATTATACTTCACAAAATACACATTTTTTTGGGTTTCTTTCTTTAAAAAACCTTATTAATTTGTACTAAATCTTGCCTTATTTTAAGTTATTTTCATTAATAAGTAATAAAAGTGTAGTTAATACGATTAGATACTTAATAAATATGTATAAACGGCAATAAATACACTTTAAATGTGTACAAAATTTGTTTAGTATATTTACATGTGTATCGTATTTATATATATATATATATATATATATATATATATATATATATATATATTATTATTATTAAAAGAGTATCTATAGCTATACTTTTATAAATCAAACTTAAATGTGTGTGAACTTCTACGAGCGCGTATTTAATTAAACAATAAGAAAATAAAAACTAAAATTTTTTCGGAAACTATTTGTCAGACATCAACACATACTGTTGCATGTACATATTTAAACCGAAGTGTATTAATTACAAAGAGTGGCAGATACAGATGACGTTTACCTATATATATTTGACAAAAAATATTTAAGATTAATTTTAATCCGTTTGTCCTGATCACTGGAAAATACTACAACTTTTTTGTTTGAACAAATCTTAATTTTTATTTTAGCTAATAAGGATAAGAAAATTAATTAATAAGAATTTTGAGAAACGAAATAAACAATTTTTAGAAATTTTTACTTCATACCAAACAGAATAAGGCTTCGTTTGCGTGTCTGCCAGACTTCATCATTAATACACTTTGCATAATAAAACATAAGGATTTGTAATATTTTTCAAATATTTTTAAATAATAAAGACTAATTTTTTACCGACAGAGTTGAAATTTAAAAATTCTTTGGGGTTGTAGTGAACATTTAATACCGATCCATCTGCGTTCGTCAGTGCCAGAAATAGTAATATCATATGGATGTACATACATACATATGTCGGACAATTTTGGTAAGTACAAAGACAATCAAGTCGTTCGTAGAAACACACCGTTATATGCGTTTTAATCGGGGTTATTATCCATTTGAATCTGTCTGTGTTGAACTATCTTTTTGAAAGATTTTAAATCAAATATACATTTGTACATGTATAAAGAATTCTATATATGACCGCTTAGAGATCATCACCCAGCGTTTTACGTTCTTCGCACTATTTCGATAGTTTTCTGTTGGTGTCTACATACATGCCCTTTATGATACGAAAAATCAAAGTGAGAGTGAGTTTACGGTCATAAAAGACCTAATTGTATAAACATACATACATATGTACATACGTACATAAAATGCAATTATGAATTTTAGTGCCGATTTATCATTCGTACTCGTCGTTTGATTTCGTGAAATGGCATATCCTGCCCATAATCACTCAAATTTATCTCTGCGCCAGTGCAAAAGCCCGATAAAGAAGTCCGCCGAGCCAATGCCGAGTTCGGGTTGGCTCTTGAACTGTGACGCTGAAAATTTACTGCGACTGGCACAGAGCAACGTCGATTTGATACGCTTGGTGCAACAATCTCTGAAATATGGATATTTCAAACTGAAATGCTTCTTTTCTATAATTTTTTTTCTTAACATATGTTATGTAAATTAATGTGTGATATATGTACATATGTATGTATAAAACTTACCTAAACTTCTCAAAGGAGCTTCTCCACAAATCTGTGACTCCAACGTAGGCAGCAGTGCTAGCCCATGCATCCGGTTCTGTGAGTTTACTAAACGATTCTGTTCATCAAATGATGTGAATTTTCGTAGATTAGCAAGTAATTCGGCTTTTTTCATTGCTGTTTCACTAAAACGGTCTACTGATTTCGAACGCATTTCCAAGAATAATTCTCGGTTTGGTCTTTTATTCGGCGTATCTGAAGCAAAATTTGTGAATGCAAAATAAAGTGCCAATTTTTTTTTGAAATCTGTGCAATTATCATTGTTTTATTCTCACACATTTTCAATTTGATATTTATTCAGAGATAGATTTAGATAGATTGATTATGAGAAGAATCCGATCGAATCTCGCTTTTATTATTAAATGTACAACTACATATGTACATATATTTATATGTACCAATATCCGAAACTCTCTTTCAATATATGTACATACATACATATGTGAGTATGTAGCTAGGATTTTTAAAACGGTACTTCAGTGAGTTGAGTTTTCAAAATACAGAAACCGAGAACTATTATTTAAGATACCCGAACTTTCTCAAATAAAACAGCAAAAACTTTCAAATACAATTAGAGAGAGTAAAACTTTATTAATTTTATATTTTTAAAAATCGCATAGTTTGTTTAATTTAATTTAATTTAACAATTTACTTGCTTCTGCCCCACAATTTATAGGGAGAAAAATAAACATTTTTCAAAATTGTATAAATCACAGGAAAACTACATAAGTCTATAACAATGAGATATATGTATGTACATACATTCGCCAAAACATTCATTTGTTATGTCGTATGTGAAAATATACACATTGTTTATCATATACATACATACATATGTACCAGTATATACATACATACTTAGATTATATCAATTTATAAATATGTATATAACAAAATACAAGTGCAGTTAGTTATGCAAGAATCAAAAACTGAAATTTCGCAAGGATATCTGGACTGTGGAGTTGCAAGGTTGTGCAGTTAGTTATTCGTACATTACACGGATATCTATAAAGATATATATATATACATATATATAAAATACCAAGCAAACATATGTACATACACAGGCATGAAGAGTGCTAGGTTAGATCGTTCAGTAAGTACGTGTACAGAGACGATGAAGACCTGAAATTCAAATGAAAAGGTAAAAGTGAAGAAAGTCGATAGGAGTGGCTTAGAAGAGCATATAATAGTATAATTTAGTTGAATACATACATACATATATATACATAAGACAATTTTTTAAGAATAACCAAAGATTTAAAAAATAATATTTTTTTTAATAAAATTCTTAAAAACAAATATTTTGAAACTAAAAGAAATATTGACTTCGTAAAACGTCTGCTGATAACGCCCATCCCATAAATAGTTTCGAATTTTACTTATTCAATTCAATTATTCAATAGTTTCAAGATATAGGCACTTTTTAATTATTTTCTATCAATCGCATTATGGGTTAACTAAATTATTTTGGACTACCCTAATGTAAGAAACATAGTATATATATATATGTATGTACATAACGTATGTTAAAAAAGACAAAAGTTTAAAATTAATCAATAAACACATATACAAATACATATATTTACATTAAAAGACATACATACACAAATACATACATACGAGAAATGATAATAAGGTGTTGCAATGCATATACAAAATCGAAAATCAGTTTGCTGTCAATTGTGGTATTCTTTATAAAGGATAATTTTTAGCTCATTAAACGCTTCTTCGGACGCCGAAAAGCGTTCCGCTGCAATTTATTTTTTATTTGAAATATAAGAAAAAATCTTTGGGCTCCAAGTTAACACTATACGGCCGATGAACGTATTCTGCCATTAGTTTCACCTATTTTTTGAAAACTTTTAACAAAATAAATGCTATACCATTCAGTACAACTTTTGCTCTAAAGAAATATTAGAACAAACGAGGTGACCATTTACTTCGTAGAGGCTTTTTTTCGTTTTGTCTCGACTCAGCAACTCAATTTCAGTCGTTTGCACCACACTGACTATCAAGTTAGATAATTTAAGTTATTGTAAATATCACAATTGACAACAATAAAAATATCAAATTTTGGAGTAACAACGTCCGCTTAGTTCTATCATTGCTGAACACTTCAGTAGCAATACTTGTATTATCACAAAAAACTGGAAAATTATGAAAAGAAAATGCACATTCATAAGTAGACAAATAACGAGGATATCTACGATTTATATATTGTAGCACCTAAACTGACATATGCATATACGTAAGTACAAAATACATATGTATGTATGTGCATAAATAAAAAATTTAAAACCAAAAAAAATTAATATTACGCTTTAAGCTATCAAATCGATGTATACATATACGTATGTATATATGTACATATATCAAATGTCAAATATGATTTCCAACGTAAAGTCAATACAAAAAGCCGAATTTAATTTTAAACTGAATATCTCAGCAAAACTACAATACAATTTAATTAAACACATAAGAACACATAAGAAAACTCAGTGATAAAATTTTAAAAGTACACAGATACAGATAACAAAACGTGTATTTAACGGTTAAGAAACCAATAGAAATGCATATTCGAACATTCTATTACATAAATACATATGTCTATCGGATAATATAAAATTTCCTCATACTTATTTTTAGCAAGATTTTCAAAAATATTCTACGTAAATATTTTAAATGACCTAGTAACTCCCTTTTTCGCGGTTATTAGAATTATTAAATTTCTATAATTCCTCTTTAACAATCACAATTATTGTTTTTTTGTTATTAGCTATTAAAAGTATATATATATATAAGTAATTATATATATATATATATATATATGGAAATGTAAACGTTTGTAAATATGTAATTTTTTTTAATAAAGCTTTGATTATTAAGTTTCAAAAGTTAATATCCTAAATTCAACTACATTTTTTCGTTATTTTTATATGACAATAATTGCATTCATTTTACGGTTTATTAAATGATGTACCTTTAGAAGCCCGACGATCTTGTTTGTGTGTCTGCGCATAGGATTGCAAGGAGCAACGACGAAGCCTTTTATCTCCCTTATTTTGCTGTAAATTCAAAATGGTAGGAAAAGAAATTTTATTTTTATTTGGCTGCTGCTGTTTTAATATATTTATTAATTAATTTAAATAGAATATGTTTCAAAAAGTTATAGACATCAGTTCTTCTTAATATAAACTTGAGGGTGATCCATTTCGAGGTTCCCTACTCGAAAAAAACAGAAAATTCAAATTTATTGGGGAGTGGTTATTATCATTCGAAAGAACATTCTTCGGCATTTATTTTTTGTCGATTATCTCTTTCAAATGTTGGCCGCGGCTACGTCTCAGATGATCCATCCGTTGAGTCCAATTTTCGATGACTCGTTCGAGCATTTCAACTGGTAACTGGCGAATGACACGCGTGATATATTGCTCCAAGGCCTGAATCGAAGCGGGATTGTCCGCATAGACTTTAGACTTTACAGATCCCCACAGGAAAAAGTCTAACGGTGTGATATCACACGATCTTGGTGGCTAATAGACGGGCCCAAAACGTGAAATTATCTGCTCGCCGAAGTGTTCTCTCAATAAATCCACTGATTGATGCGATGTGTCGGAAGTGTCGCCGTCTTGTTGAACCCAAATTTCGCGGAGATCACGAGCTTCAATTTCAGGCATAAAATAGGCGGTTATCATGGCGCGATAACGGCCGCCATTGACGGTTACGTTCTCACCAGCATCATTTTTGAAGAAATATGGACTGGTGATTCTACCGGCTCACAAACCACACCAAACCGTTGTTTTTTCTGGATGAAACGGCAGTTCTTGAATCTCTTCGTCTCAAATGAGGCAAATTACATATCCATTGAGCCAGAAATGGACCTCATCGCTGAACAAAATTCGGCTCGAAAACGTCGGATCTTCTTGGAACTTTTCAAGACCCCTAGAGCGAAGCGATGTCGCTTGGGAGGGTCGAGTGGCTTCAGTTCTAATACAAGTTGTATTTTGTACGCTTTCAATTTAAGACCTCGACGTAAAATGAGCCAAGTCGTTCCATCTGAGTTGCTGCGAACAGCGCCGAATCGACTCTCTACGGTCTTCGTGTACACTCTCAGCTACGGCCGCTATATTTTCTTCACTGCCTGCTGGATGTTGTCTATTTGGTCGAATATTATCCAATAATGAGTGCTGGGTCTCAAGATGGGTGATGGTGTTGCGAATATGTTGACCATAAGTTCAGCGAAGCTCGCGAATCACATTCTTTACTGATCGTGAATTTTCATAATAAAGTAAGGCGTAAGTTTTTGATGATAATGAAATGCCAAACACTACTGCTTTCATGACAACTTGACGCGACTTACGTGTGAACTGTCAAAAAAGGCTATTGAAAAAAGTACCTCTACTTGGATCACCCTTTAGTGGAATTTTAGGATAATATTTTGAATGTCATATACACTTTAATTCAGGGGTTGGTAAAAATAAAAATGAGAGTGAGGTAGTGAGAGAAGAGAGGAAACACTAAGATAATAAATATATTTATCAAACTCATTATGAAATTTATCAAATTCTCCTGAATCTCTCTCACCAAAAAAAAAAAACATTCTATCGAAATTTCATCGATTTCCACGTATATATACATTTATGCCTATATCGGTACACATGTGCAGACTTACCGATTTGTAGTGTTGATTTATATCCGAAGCTGCCTTTAGTAGTAAATATATAAAGACCAGAGCGAAGACATAGATGATAGGTTCTGCTGTGTTTGACTTCTTAGCTGCTTTTGGCTGTTCCTTTTTACCGTTATTATTGGTGGTGCTATGATTGTTCTTGTTATTTTTATTTTTGATTTTAGTGTTTTTTATAGCAAATCTACGGTGTCCACCCCGGCTACCAGATTTACTTTTGTCGTGATCGGAAAGTTCTGATTGCCCACTTTCTTCACCATTTCTCTCACCATTGCCACACGTTTCAATTGCTTCTTTAGTCGTCTCTTCACATTCAGTTTCGACTGCATCGAAATGCTCTTTCTCAATAATCTCGTTTACCCATCGTAGATCTTTTGTGAAGACTTCCAATTCAGTGCAAAGATCTTTGAATTCCAAAAGCTTTTCTAATATTTTTATACGATTAAGCGCTTCCTGTGCTTCAAGTTCTTTTGCTGCTTGACTGACTTCCTTGTGTCTCGATTCATCCGGCTCGCCGTGATTACCATACTTCAATTGTATGGCTTTTGTTGTTAAATACAAAATGAATAATACAATAAAAATGCCCACTGGCACACCGTAGCGTAGGTTGTTGTTTTTATTATTTTTGAAATGAGATGGAGTCGCTGATGTTTTCATGCTGGCTTCATATAATTTAATTCGTTCGGAAACATGAGGACTGATTTGATTGGATAGTTCTGCTTTTGTGTCTTCCTCATGCATTTCGCATTTGATAATACGGATATTCTTTATTTAATACAAAAATTGACGTAAATATCGAAATATTTATCTAAATTGATAACGGGATGAATGGGAAAAATGTAAATTTAATGTTTGTATTTCTATTATGTGTGTGTAGTTGGAAAAGGAACATTTCATGGAAGTCCATTGTCGCAAGGATGGTCCATTATTAATTATCCGAAACGTTCAACATCTGACCTTTGACACAATTTACACTCATTCACACACATATGTATGTATGTATGTTGTATATATGCATGTGTGAGTAATAATCCCTGCAGAACAACTAATAAACAATAACTGAAAGGCAACAACTTTGTGAAAAATCAATAAAGTTGTTTTCACAATATCAGAATTATTTCTAAATTTCAATACTTTGCGAAGTTTGTTTTCAGATTTTTACGGTTTTAATAGATGTTGAATGCAAAACATTAAAAATTTGAATATTTCGATATTTTTTCAAAAAGGGTAGCACCTATGCTGATATACTCTTGTTGTTGCTCTTTCACATTATTTTTTTTAAATACTATTGATATTTTTCATGAAATGTGTTTAATTTTCAACTTTAATTTGACTTTAATAACATTTTTTCAATTATTTTTTCTCGATACGAAATTCAGGAATGTCTTTAAACTCTCGAGCTTTGGCACTGTTTCGTGAATGTATATACATACATAAAATATATCTGTAAGAAAATACTTACATATACACATACATATACATATGCATGTGTGTATACGTTGAGTCAATCTACTGTCATTGCATATCCGGCCCACAAATTTTACGTACGAATGTGTGAGAGGCCTTCGTGCAAAAAATTTGTGTTCTACTTTCACTACTTTGGAGTACTTGCAGAGTGCTCCTCTGTAATGTAGCAGTGAAGCAATTCATGTCTTGATTACCATCCGATTACCAGAGGATGTACTCAGCACATCGATGATACGTATGAATTAAATTTTTCCGTTTTTTTTCTTTAGCCACTTGCAGTGAAAAATGTAAGTTTCTACATGTACTCAAGAAGTAATGCTTTGAGAGCTGTTTCCACAGTAATCTCTGGAAAGTACTCCTTTTGTTATACAAGTTGCTAGGTATTTGTTCCCCTTTAATCAGTGGCGGCCGCAATAGCCGAGTGGCTAGCAGTGAATGACAGTACATTCAGTATCATAAAAAAAAACCTAAGGATGGATAAAATATGAAAATTCGCTGAGAGTAAAAGAGTAAGAACTAAATAGAAAGCATAATTTACAAGTCGCGGCTTCATGGAGCTGCACCACTTCGATTTTATGCATGGCAAATACACACATAATTTAATGAGCTATTACTTTCTTAACCATCTGTTGCACCCTTCTGTGCAGGTTAGTTGAATTCCCTGCAAGAACAACCGATTCGGACAACACTAACACATAAGCAATTTGTCTTGTTAATTTTTCTCTTCTGAGTACTTACTAATTGAAAGAAGATGTAGCTGAACGGATTATCCGTTTCAGTTTATCTTCTTATTTTTAGACGAGCGTCATTTTTACTGTTTTCTTCGCACTTTGTAAGAAATTTCGGTATAAATAATTAAAGTAATTATGAATGTTTAATAAATATTGGAATAAAGTCTGAATCTTAATAATTTGTGTATATAGTGTATATGTAGAGTAATTTCATCAAAGCTGATTTATTTTGGTATCAATGCTGTCGCTCATCTGTCAAAGACAGAAATGCACAAGAGAACGAAGAGAGAATGGAGTACATGTATACGAATATAAACATCAGTTTTGTCATTTCGATTTTAAGAAACTGACGGGAACTAAGAGTAAAAGGGTTATGACGACAGCCCTTCCTGACATTCGATGGTCCAAATGATCGAATACCTTCTTGTAGGATTGCTTTTCGAAAATGGCTGGGGTGATGAATGCAATGAATGATTAATAATAATGGCAGTGGGATATGATATTTCTTGACGAGGCCCGAGAGTTTTAAGAAGCACTTGATTTCATTTCAGAAATACACGCGAACGGGTTAACCTTCCCTGCCGAGAGGCGACCGCTGGCTTGGGTTTGAACCCATGACCCCCGCATAATCTGCTAATCACCTGACTAATGTGAACACCAATTACCGCTTTTATACCACTTTTTTCCGCTGCAAATGGTAGTTAGTTAAAGTTAAATACTTTTATCATGCGATCCGTAACGAGTTAAATCTCGTCATCCCTGCTGCGAATTTCTATCAAAATAGAAGTGTTTGACGGGAACGCCGCTCAAACAGATGACGGACAATTTTTCGGGTTTTCCTTTAACGGCAACATTGGTCCATCGTCGCCATTTATAAATGACGTCATCAAAAGCTTATTTTGATAATGCACCTTGCTTTGTTTGTAGACTTTTCTGAGGTTTCGTTGTTTTGTTTATATTTTATTGTTATTGTTTTGCTGTGCACCTCAAAAGAAATAAAAGCAGTTGCGCAAAAATAAAAATACACACATCCATATACACATACATATGTATGTATGCACATATTTACGTTGTGGGCAACACCACCGCAACAAAAACGAAAGAGTATGGTCATTGATAGAAATGGAGACGCTAATGTTGAAACCGAAGCTTGTGGGGAAGTGGACTCATTTGTTTACTGCACTCTTTGCTTAAACAGATGTGATGACGGCGTGAACGTTTGTTCCTCATCGCTTATTCCACCAGTCGTTTCTCTTAGCAAGTCCAAAATCATTCGTTCGCCAACGCAAATACCGAAAACATCTAAAGCCATCTTACTACATAAAACTAAACGCTGTAAGGAATTATAATCAAAGTGTCAACTAATAATTAGAAGCTTAATTGTATTAAGTACTAGCGGTCCAATTACAAAACTTGAAGCAGTTAATTAGAATATTTTTAAAAATTTTACCAGAAATGGTCATTTGAAAAAGTGGAATATCGAAATAAGGTCATTTCCTCTACATTTGTCGATGCATATTATTTGCTTACATTGATCGCTTTATTTTCCCCAAAATGGTTATAGTATCAGGTAAGTGATGTGAAATAAAGTTTTAAATATTTGCTCAAATTATACTAAATGCCTGTATAGGAACGTATTTTACATTAGAAGATAATGTTTGGCCAATTTGGAATTGTTAATTTTCTATCGCGTTCTTAACATTATCCATTACCAAGTCTAACGTCTAAATATAAACAATATTGGTATATAAATAGAGTCAAGTATCGATGATCTCACAATAGCTGCATTTATAGGTTTTTACATTTGTATACATGTTTTGACACATGCATATACATACATACATATTTGAACATGTTACAAAAATTGAAGGTAATTTTGTCTGATAATAAATAAAATTATGATATTACTTAATTGTACTACCAGTATTTTTTTTTAAACAAAACAAAATATTTGAAAGAAGAGAAATTTGACGAAAATCCAGCTTCAGACGGAAAATATATAGAATTTTTTTAGTATAACAAAGAATTTCGTGTTATAATATATTTAAATGTAAAACCAATGCTATTTCTATTCCTACATTCCTTCTAACAGCGACAATTAAAGGAATTTTTTTTGTATATAAATGTACTGCCTAAGTTTGTTTTAAACTTATGAAATCAACATTCGAACAATTAAATTTTAGAAATAATTATTAATATCCTAAATAATAGTACCATAGATGGGTTTGCCTATCAGAAATTAAAGAAAATAAAAAAGAATAAAGGATTTGGCTGTTTCATCGTACTGACAAATATTTTTTCTCTTGCCAACTCTGCACATACATTTATCATATTTATTCTTTACCCGTCATCACCCTGGAATAACTTCGCGTATGGTCAAGGTCATAATAGATTGAGCAATAATGAAATAGCAAACATAGGGAGAGGCAATTAGAGGGTACATATAAAGATATCTAATAGCCGATTGGAAGTAGTCTTATGTACGCAAAAATGTTTGTATAAGATTTTGGGACCAACAAGCATATTAATTTTTTTTTTTTTAATTTTAAAACTTTTTCCAGTATTATACGCGAAGACCGAAAATCTTTTCGACATTTCCAATATGGTGCAAACACGGATAAAGGAGGTTATGAGATGGGCGCATGAACAACAGCTGTATACTACGTTTAATCCGTTATTATGTGGCGTTTTGGTAGCCGCTTTTTCATACATGTTGGTATATTTTGACAGCGATATTCCGGGAATAAATCCGCCGTCACCTTTTTCACCAACAAAGCAAATGTAGGTAGAAAATAATGTTAAAAATTAACATTAAATTTTTATCATCTACAGATATCGCCGTCAACGTCGCACTGCCTTGCATTTAGGTTATATAATCGCACTGGCAGCTGGTTTATTGGTAACTGTTTTCATGTACTACGATTTCGGTAGATTAGAGATATGAAGAGTATTATATAATATAATTTATTATAGAAAGGAATTGAAGAATATAATTAAATGTAGTACAAATTAAATTAAGTATATATTTAAAAACAAACTGTTATCCTTTAATACACGCCATTCAAAAAAAAAAAAAGTATGATACACACATATGAATATATGATTTCATAAAAAAAAAAAACATAAACTCAATTTGTTTAATTTTTTACCTTTTTGTATTATTCTATTTATAGTAAAACAAAAGAGGAAACATTTTGAATTCGCGTTAAATGTTGAACACATTTTTCGAAATCCTCCTCACTTAGTTTTTGCAATTTGAACGTGTGCAAGCGATTTTCCCCCACAAATCGGCCAACGACGCGCACGTAGCTACCTAAAAATGTATTTGTTAGTAAGTTATTAAAGTAAAAAATATGTATGTATTACCAGACTCAAATACGTTTAATGCAAAATCATAGTAAATACTTTGCAGTACTGGGCCACCGTTCGGGTTTCTCAGCAATAAAATATTTTCTCCACGTTGTTTTCCTTTGGTTACTTTCTTTAATTGGCCTAAATTAATAAATAATTTTTAAACAATATATTTTCAATGAAAATTTCAACATCAAACCGTAAACATCCCACAACGCGTCCAGTGTTTGGTGTAATTTATGCATTTTCAAACAAAAATCGACACGTCCAATTAATGCTATTTTATTTCTGCCATTTTTGAGTAACAATGGATTGGTGCTAAGATCTTTTGCGGCAGAGTTTGTGCTCTGATCTTTCACGAAACCGTTATGAGAATCTTTAACTGTAACGTTAGCGCTACTAATCAAATTTTCTTTCATTTGTGCTGTTGGGATGACCTTTCTTGGTTGAGGTAGTGGGAGAAGGAAATATTCCGGTTTTTCGTATTTTCTTGGTATAGCAACTGTATTAGTACTTTCATTTTCAATTTTAGGGCGTTTGATCAAAGCATCATAATTCAATTTGGTCTGTTTTAATATTTTGCCACCGGTGTAGCTTTTATTTAACAACCGTTCTGCTGTATCAAAACTTCCGTTTAGCGACGCCACAAATCGCTGCCCCGAATTAGGTATTTTTGAACCCAATGCAGCAAAGTTCATTGGTTTATCTAATTAATTGTTTAAAGTTGTTTCATATAAATTTAAATTTTGATGATTTCAAAAACTTACTTGAGGTAAACATTTTCGCTGAAATTTTTACGTCTTTCCTTAAGAGACAAAAAAATAGTAGTGTATGTATAATGTTTACTGTTTCATTTTATTGGATATGGCTTCAATAACGGCATTTTACAGTAATTGTCACATCGGTAAAACTACTTGTTTCGTAAAGATAAGACTTCACATTAAAGAAATTATTTAAATTATCTATCTTTATTCCCTAACATTAAGAATTAAAACATAAAAGCAATAGAAAATACAAAACTTTAAGCACCAAATTTACACTGCATTTCTTTATCTTCTGTGATATGAAGATATTTTAAACTTACACAAAAAATAAATCGTTTACATATCTACAATAGTTTCTCATACTACTACGTATAGGATTATATATTTTTGTGGTATTCTAAATTCTTAAAATATTCGCTAAAATAATATTAAATCGATGCATAAAAAAAACATTCTTATTTGTTCGCGTTTAGATTATATATATTTTACAAATTTCCCACATCATTAAATCGTTTCAGTTTCTCTGGGAAATTATCGCGGAAGAGTACAGGATCTGCTCGAAACTCTACGCTTCGCAAAGGCATACGACCATATATGCTAGCAAACCTATCTATACAAGCCGATCTTTCACGCATATGATTGAGATCAGCCGACAGCATTTCTGTATTAGTACATTCAGGACATTTAAACTTTTTTCTTGGTGTAACCTTTATGGGCGGTTTATTTGTAATATTCGCAACGAGAAAGTTCATAGCGATATCTTCGCAGTTCATATGTTGATCTACCCAGTCTTTAATATTTCCAGGCATTGCGTATGTATACATATGACTCCAGAATTTATGATGAAATGCGGCCCCCGTAAGAACCATTGATATTTGATTAGTCCATTCAGACTCATAACGCCAATGCATTGATACATTATCCCACACATGTATACGGCTGGGAAACCCAACAATTCGGTCTGGAAACTCTCTCCAAACTTCATACCTGAAAATATCGATATTTGAGGTTGCTGAAAATATCTTAAAATATATATATATTTATATATATATATATATATATTTATATATATATATATATATATATATATATGTATATCTACATATAAAAAAATTGTTAGAATTACCCAAAATCTAATTCATCTGTCGTCAGCATATTGATATCGTCGTCTATAGTTAGAATAGCCTCTGTTTCAATCTCATTGTATGGATAAAAACGATTTGACAGTTTATTTGCACGCGTCTGAATAACTTTCAGTGGTTTTGAAATTGTAGGAAATGAAGACACTAGATTTAAAGAAATTTGAGATTAATTCGACTAAAGCATTAAAAGCATCTTACAATGTGGTGGCATCTTATTTTGGTTATTCCAAATTACAAGTATGCTCTGCAGTGACGGTACCATTGCTAACTTCTGTATTAATGCGAAAAGACTTTCTACTCGATCATATGTGAGTATCACAGCTGTAAATCCTTGTGCCTTTGGTGAAATTATAGGCAAAAAGAGTGGGTTAAATGTGCTGCGGTAATTATCGTCTGGCTTATTCCAATCCATTACGCTACGTGCCTTATGTGGAAATATTCTGTTCTCCAAAATCTCTAATGCAGTAAGCGTTATTACATTCAAATCTTTAAAATATCGATTGTACACCCAACGTCCTTGCCGTTGTAATTCGAAAATCTTGGCATGAGACACTGTGCTTAACTTTTTAACTAGGGCATGCATTTCTACCTCCCGAATTCTTAACGAAAATAATGACCAGTCAAGTACATCCTCAAAAGGCAAAACTAAATTATCTATAGCGATCACAGGTATGCAATTATAGGCTAATATTTCCATTAAATCCGATTCACCTGAATTTACACTATGGGAATATAAACAAAATGTGCCTTTCTCAAACACTCGAGGATATTCGAAACTTTTCCCACGGCTGCTGTTGCAATGTATTGCAGTTTTAACAGAAGAGTCTTTTGTGTGTGTCACACATTTGTCGAGCATTAAAATTTCATTAGGATTATCGACATTTAAAGCTTGAATATGGTTGTGATATTTCGGGTATACGTTTGGTAAAACTACTACCAGCAAATTTCTTCGAGGCAAGTGTGTTGATTTTGCTGATAAATCTGCAACATTTTGTTGCGCTGGACTGTAAATTGGTAAAGATAAATCAAATCCATTTCGATAGGACCACGTATCAAAACCACCTTCAAGCAATATAGCACGATCCGTTTTTAGAACATATCCGTCAATTCGTGGTATCATATTAAATATGATATGATTCTCACCGTTATCCCAATAATTTTGCATGCCAAGTGCTTTTTCTACAGAACTTGATTTAACTAGGTTACTATTCAAAACATCGATGCTTGGTAGAAACAAACATGCCTCATTTGGATTTGGCGTATAATATCGACTTCGCACTACTGCTTCAAGTATTTGGTAATATTCACGTGTAAGGATCGATACCGTTTTTCCGCTGTCCTCGTCCACATATTCTTGCAGAGGATAGACATATATGGTAAGACGATCATGGCCTTTCTGCCCACATTTGTACAAATTGATACAGTCCCATAATCTACAAGTTTCATCCCGTTCCCTAGTCTCTTCATTGCTGCTTGATAATAAGATCTCTCGCACACGATCAAGATCCAGTGGCACTTTATTATTATATCGATCAGCTTCATTCTGTAAGTTGATAATATTATACACGATGGAAACACCACATATTACCAAAATTAAAATAATTATATATGAAACTGAAGTTTGAAAACGTTCACTGCGTTGATTGATCCCTGCTAGCAACTTCTTCATTCCTAAAAATTATGTTGTGGATTTTATAAGGATACGAATGTCCCCCACAATACCCACTATCAAACGACTTCCTTTAACATAAAACCAATGATGCCACAAGTTACGACCCTTATCAAAACATCCCATAACTTCCCAATCAATGCAAGCGTGTGTGCGGTTTTGAAGTTTATTTCCTTCGATGCTTAAAAAGTTTTCTAATTCCTTTTTGCGTATGCTTGGTAAGTGACTAGTTTTTTCTCTTGGAGCGTAAGGCATTTCTTCTATGAATTTTTGTACTTGGAAAATTGTACCGGTTTTTCTGACAAACCTAGAACACAATTTATGTTTTGAAATGTTTTTACAGCCTGGCATCGTTCAGTGGTTTCAATACGCCTGATTTTTGACATTTGACGTTAGTAATTTTTTCTATGTTTCTTTGGTGGAATTCGAGTTGGGTATCCACGCGTTATTTTGGATTTTTTGTCAACAAATATATTACGGAAAACCATTCTTCAATATAAACGGGTTTTAAAAACGATAGCAGCATGAGTACAATACTTGAAAAGATTGCGGCTATCGAATCCGAGGTAACATTCTTAATATAATTTACAGAAATAATAAAATAAAAACTAACCTTAACATCAATGGCCGCATATTTCGGTGCCTTGGACACTTGTATAAATAATAGATGGCTCGAACCCAGAAAAACAAAGCAACATCTGCTCATTTAGGCCTCTTAAAAGCCAAGTTAGCTAAATTGCGACGCGAGTTGATCTCGCCAAAAGGAGGTGGCGGCGGAGCTGGTGGTGAAGGTAAACAATTGTGAACATTTTAACTTACATACACCTACAAAATGAAACTAAATGGGCATACCTTAATAAATTTTAAATTGTTCCACAGGTTTCGAAGTTGCAAAAACTGGTGATGCTCGTGTTGGTTTCGTAGGGTTCCCTTCCGTTGGAAAATCGACACTGCTCTCCAACTTGGCAGGTGTTTACAGTGAAGTTGCAGCTTACGAGTTCACAACGTTAACAACTGTCCCTGGTTGTATTAAATATAAAGGCGCAAAAATTCAAGTAACTATAAAAAATAGTATCTTAATTATCTTGATTAATATTTAAAACATATACATATTTGAATCGCATCAGCTTTTGGATCTGCCTGGTATTATAGAGGGTGCTAAGGACGGCAAAGGTCGAGGTCGCCAAGTTATTGCTGTTGCACGAACATGTAACTTAATTTTTATGGTGCTAGATTGTCTGAAGCCCTTAGGACACAAAAAATTGCTTGAGCATGAATTGGAAGGGTTTGGAATACGTCTAAACAAAAAACCTCCAAATATTTATTTTAAACGTAAAGATAAAGGCGGTGTCAATCTTAATAGCATGGTACCACAATCTGAATTGGATGCCGATTTGGTTAAAACCATTCTATCTGAATATAAAATTCATAATGCCGATATTACATTGAGATACGATGCGACCAGCGATGACCTAATTGACGTGATCGAAGGAAACCGAATCTATATCCCTTGCATTTATTTGCTAAATAAAATTGATCAAATCTCCATTGAAGAATTAGATGTAATTTATAAAATTCCACATTGTGTACCGATTTCTGCGCACCATCATTGGAACTTTGACGATTTACTTGAAATGATGTGGGAATACTTGAAACTGGTTCGAATGTGAGTATATGATAGTCATCAATATCAAAATATATGATTATTCTCTTCTGGCAGTTACACCAAACCTAAAGGTCAACTTCCGGACTATACTTCGCCTATTGTGCTGCACAATGAGCGTACAAGTATCCAAGATTTCTGTAACAAGCTGCATCGCTCAATTGCAAAAGAATTTAAATAGTAAGTAACTGCTGAATTAGTAAGAGTTCTTTAATTGAAAACCTTCTACTTTTCAGTGCTTTGGTATGGGGTTCTTCTGTCAAGCATCAACCGCAAAAAGTTGGCATCGATCATATTCTCAATGATGAAGATGTTGTGCAAATTGTGAAGAAAGTTTAAAAGCACAAAGTTGTATTATGATTTATATGAGTATCAGAATTCTGTCAAAACTTTTATTATTAAATAAAGTTGATATTTTTCGCCTAAGCCCCATTTAGTATATAAAATATAAGGCAAGATCTGTAGAAAAAAATGTAGAATGCAAATTATTTTTCAATATTTTATATTCAATTCAGTTTTCTCATTTCGTATGGTTGCATGCATATTTAAATGTCTGTATATTCTTAGAGGCATGTAATATTGATATACATAAATACTTAAATGCTACCTAAATTATTATCTTTATATTCTCTTGTTTTATATTTATTTTATAGAAATCAAACAATGTTTTCTTTTTAGTATGCGTTTTTCGTGTAATTGTAATTAATAATGAGGGATAACAATGATCTGGGACAATCAAATGAAACTTGGCTTTAACAGCAATTAACATTATAAGATGGCCAAGATTCCCAGGTGTAAAAAAAAAATGCATGCCCCAAACATTAGACTTGTCAAGTGAGCTACCAGGGTCTGTGCTTGTACCTTTTCTACACACCACACACGCTTAAGCATCAAAGAAGTGCCTAATGTTGGGAAATAAAAATTCACCTACTATTAAAGATTAAATAAGTTGGCTTTATCTTTTAAAAAAATTTACAGCTTCCGTTACAAAGTGTAACGCACAAGTATGTGTGTATGTATGTATGTAGGTGTTGATACGGTTCCCTGCATAGTACGTATGTGTGCTCCAAGGCTTTTTGCCAGTTTAGGAGGGATGTATATATATGGACGTCTGGCTGCTTTAACCACGACATAGTTTTGATTTTTATGAGACTGTCTTTCCTGCACGCAACGGACCGCGTGCTCGCTTAGTGGGCGGCTCAGTTATACTACCGTTTGATTCCGATTTGCTCTCCTCATATGTGACAGTGTTATTCTTTGAAAAAGAAAAGGACTATTAATATTTTGTATTTTGTTATGTGCCGTCTTTAACTCACCTGCGCATTAGTGGGGGAATTTTCATTGCTGGCCAAAGGTTCGTTCGAGCGTTTCTCACCAACAAGACACAGTGTCAGACTCGTACTGCTAGCTGCAGGATTAGCTATTTTTTTATTTATTGGCCCTGTGGTTGATGAAGATAATTTCGACGCTGTAGTTATTGGGCCAGAGGATAGTGTATACATGTCCAGGGGTATATAAACCTTTGTATTATCTGCCGGCATATCTAGAGGCTTATAATACATCTCTGGTAATTGGATTTGCACAGAAAATGAATTTGAGAATGCGCTACCATCCCCGATTTTCGAGTTGATTATGTACAGTGCTAGATCACAAGCAGCCCACATTTTCTTAAGTTTTTAAAATCATTTAGATGTTACAATATTAATAAAGGATTGCATATTCATCTCAAGTGAAATACTTACAAAGTTATACGAGTTATCTTGTGCATTCGGAGTGGTGTCCTGATGATTTTTCATCATCTGTATAAGATTCGTGTAGAAGCTATATGAGAATGCCTCGCGTTTCATCATCAGCGGTTCCAAAATGAACCGCAAACATTTTTCCACTTGCTTTAGCTGAGCACGATCCTCGTGGTCGGTGAAGGCTGGATCATGCGCGAGTACTGGTATCGCAAAGGCTAACATGAAGTCAGGTAAAATGTATGCGATCTGAGCATCATTTTTACACTCCGTCGCTAAAATTTAATTTGATTAATATTCAATAAGCTCACATAAAAATCAAAACAAGTTATTAAAATAAAGTTTTAACTGAAAATTACGGTAACGGAATAAATAGTTGTTGTAATTTAAATTTATTGGAATACATACACAATGTCGCTATATTTTTGAGATATTCACGTCTCTTATTAACGTCGATTTCCACATAATTGCGAATGGTTTCAAATTGTCTAAAAAAAATTATTTAAAGTATACTGTTCAACTTCATATTAATGCGATTAAATTTTATTGTTATACCTTTTATCAGTTTCGTGTCCAGCCAGAGCATAGTAGCCCATAAAATCCAGTGGTAAGCACTTATTCGGTAATCCTTTACCCAAGCCTTTATGCAATTTCCTAGCGAACATGTCACGCACCTCAGGCACTGGGTCACACTAAAAGTATTCATGGAAAGTTATCAATACATATTTATGTGTATACATGAAAGTACAGGAAAAGCCTCATATTTACCATAACTTGCGATAAATTGAAATACTGTTCAGCATTGTATTGGTCGCCAACTCCTTTTTGTTCACAAATTTTCAGCATAGCACACGCTGCACCTAGCCTTAGCCATGACTTCTCCGCGGGACACAAGCGGTTTTGTTCCAATAAATCGCCACGCTGATTTATGAACGCAACCAACATGCGAAATGTTTTCTGTGCTGCATGCTCATCTGAACGCAATCCGATCAGCCAGCGTGCCATCGTTTTCAGTGCATCCAGCTTGCAAAGTGTTTCAGCGGGCAGCAATTCCTTATCACACCAGTCTCCTTTCGGCAGTTGACAGTCTCGTGTCTCCAAAACTCCTTGAATCAGCAACTCCTTCACTACACGACGGGCAATCATATTTTTCACTGGTGTAAGGAAGGCTTGCGGCATATGATAGGCAATATGACCTAACATACTGATTTTCGTATGTTGGTATGGGTCTTGTGGGGAGAGTGTAACGCGCAGACTTTCTATGATCTCATTGAAAATTGGATGCACTATGGGTGTTTTCGTTGGTGGACAAATGGTGTCGATGCCCGCGCAACCTGCCTGTTGTGTTTGTACATTGATGAATATGCAACGCACAGCGTATTTGGCCTGCTTAACCGTGCCCGTTAATGCAAAATCCTTGCAAATGGAAGCCAGAGTTTCTAATATATTTGGGTTAACATCGCACAGCGGTTGATATCGTCCCAGATGGGCGAGAGCCTTTAGGATAAGAGGTGCGGCGTAATCCTCTTCGTGGCTCAGTAAGGCGATCATGTGTTTTAAGGTTTCATCGGTGAAAAAATGCGCAGAAAATATATAAGAAAGCATCTGTATGAATGAAATAAGGATTAGTTACAGCATGTGTGTGTTTGTATAGATGAACAACTTACACATAAAAATTTAAGACCACGTTCACCGGCTTCCTCACTGGCGATACCAACTTCCTCCGCAATTTTGCCCCGTTGCATGCATTGGTCAATAAGGCTGCCGGTTAAAGAATTAGAATTATTTCCGAATTTTGTTACTTTCGAAAAACTACCCAATACATACCCAATTAATATGCCGATTGATTCTTTATCCACCATAACCGATGCAATTCGTTCTATCAACATTTTAACGGTATTGTAGTACAAATTAACTGTCATTGGGTTTCCCAATTTTTTGAGAAGCAAGGACATCGTATCGGCGCATTCTTTACACGAAACATCACGCTTCAAAATGATTTCCATGTAGCGCAGTAAGGTTGCGTCCTTTCGCATATTTAAACTAAATTTCGCTATAAACTCAGTGGCTTTAAGGGGATCCGGCAGTAATCTATATTTCGGAATATTTTCAAGATATTTTATTATTATAATAGTTAAAAGAAAAGAAAATATACTTATAAATATATATCTTACTTGCAAATGATGGCCTGTTTAACGTTAAGTTGGTTTTGCATTTTTAACGTAAGTTCTTTGGTGTGATGCATTTTTATCCAATCGCTAACGGTTTTACGTGTTTTCATTTGATTTTTTTGGATTTCCATGAATGCTTTCATTGCATTGTCATCAAGGGTACCCAGCAGTAGGTATAACTTTTTCATTCTTTCCTCAGGAGGCAGTTTATACGGCACTAGGCAGGTGATAAGTAATCGTTCAACAAGTAGCCGATCCTCTATTCCGGGCATATAATAGCCATGTAAGATTTTATTTTTAATCCAACTTACAGATTCCTTTACTTCAGCCGAGAGGTCGTTGGGTTCACATATTACTCTTTTGTAGATGAATGCCAGACCATTCATAGCTTCTTTGCGGATTTTAAATTTTTTGTCTAGCGTTCGTTCCCGAACAATGTGTAGTAAATCTTGAGATTCAGAGACAATATTGAATTCTCTCTTAGCTGTAGCAACAATAGCCATTACCACTTCATAGCGGACTGTTTCATCGGAATCGTGTTGACGTGCTTGTAAACACTCAATTATGTCTTTGCGTAAATGTGGATGATTGAGCAAAAAATGCATTGATGACTGTACGCATTTGACTCGTATCGCTGCCGCAATATCGCAAAAGCGTCCTAAGAGCATACGCAATAGAACAGTGTGTTTTTTAGAGAGCTGCGAGTCCTTTTCAGAAAACATTCTTGCCAATAAGGAAACGGCTTCTAAAATTATAATTTTTCTTATTTAATTTAATGATTTTAAAATAAAATTTACTCTGTATTTTAGAACAAATACTTACTCATACGCTCAATTTCATTTGTTGATTTTAATTTACATTCCAATTGTGGCAGCACAGAGCACATCAGATTCGGATTAATTTGATAGAGCTCATAAATGAGATCATAAATTTTTGTTGAAATTGAAATATTTTTATCGATTTTACCCATTATCAGCACTTGGTTAAAAAACTTGAAAGAGATAAATAAATTCAAAAAATAGATATTTGTATGAAGTGAGTAAATTCACATACGATTTTTATAATCGGCTCCAACGCATAGCTTGTCTTCTGTATTAGTTGTTCTGCTAAATGATATGCATGAACATTATCAGATTTCTGTGGTTCTACAATGTTTATTAAAATTAAGTCTAATAAAGGTGTAGTCAAATTGTCAGCTTCCGTAATTAGTGGACTCATTATATCGATCATGAAATTTTTTACTTTGGCGCTGTGATCATCGCTAAAGAAACATTTTTATTTCAATTTACATAAGTGTAATTTTTTACTAAAATTTAGATACTTACTTAATTATTTTAAACATCATTGCAAAGAGTTGACAGAATATTTTTTGGCAATCCTCAATTTCAAAGCACATATTGAATGATTTCACGAATGCTAAATTTTCCAGTAAGTAGAAGTACCTTTTAAAGGATGCATCTTTCGGATCTTTAAGACCGCTCAGTTGCTTAATGAAAAACATGAATATAGCTTTTATTTGGTCTTGGTCTTTGTAGGGTGCTTCAGGCGCAAACACCCGCAAAATGTCAGCAATGCAACATGCAACTAAAAGCTGCACATCTCGAGATGGATGCTGTAAGAAGCAATCATCCACAAGCAGCAATGCCAATTGTATATAATCAGGAACATGTTTTTCATCTTGACCCATGGCTTGTAAAGCATGAGCCAGTGTCTAAAATGATAGGGTAATAATTTTTAAGGAATTAAATAAAGTTAATTACTTGAAATGGCACAACATTATTTACCTTAAGTCTACGAATAAGCTCGTCTGTTCCCAGGTCCTCAGTCAGCGGACGACATCCTGAGGGATATTTAATTTCCGTCATATTGTTTACCAACTAGATTCTGATTTTTCTTTTATTTCTCTGGTTTTTGTGTTAACAGGTTTTTTGCGAATAAGTAAAATTATCTACATGAAAGAAGTTAAGATATTTTTTTTTACAAAATTTGAGTATTTGATTTATTTCGGTAAAGTTGAGGACAGAATGAAACGAAAATATAAAAGTGAAACATTGTAAATATCGCAGTTGATATCGGAGTTGCCAAGTTTCGAAAGTTAAAGATATGAAAATTTACGCATTCAATTTATCTTATTCACGTGCACATTTTATAACGATCTATACCAAATATGTATTTTATGCTAAAAGAACATCGGCAAATTTGTTTAATTTATTATTGACACAGTTTATTGGGGAAAACATTTTGAAATCACTCGCTATGCCGTTCACGGTTTTTATAAGCAATGGCATCACTGACCAATGTATAAAACAACAAACTCAGGCCTTCTATTAAATTCTTCTACTGTGTGCATTTAAGAAAATTCAATTTTATAAAAATAACCTTAATCAGAAATTTAAGTTATAAGTAAATAATTATTTAGTTATTATATGCACCGGCTAGCTAACATAAATTTTATGTTTTTGCGTTTTCTTATCTCCGTGGTACTTCACTTTAATGCCAATTGCCGCAGTGGCTGTCACTACTACTTATACACAACATTGAAAAAATCACAAAAGCCTTACATTTTGTATTTTAATGAATAAATCGCTTTTTTAATAAGAGACATCGAATAATCACTTTATCCGTTTCTTTTCACGATATTAGCATATTTATACCTTAATGCTTTAATATCTTCGCGCAAACACCAATATTTTTACGCTATTTTTCCAGTGTGTTCTTCTTCTTCCGCCGAAGGGAAAACCGAACGCCATCTTTTGAGGCGTCGCTGTTTCCAAAACTTCCGTAATAGATGGCGCTAGAAATAAATTTATCAAGGTTTTACCTGTAGATGACTCGCCTAGCGTTTCAATTTTGAGCTTCTTCAATATTTAAGCAAAATTTGCATACAATATAAAAATTTTACTTTTTTAAACGTAGATAATAGTAAATAATTTTTATATCAATTAGTTAAAAAATAAGCAGAGGTTTCTGATGAAGTTTATGTACATATGTGTATGCATATACATACTTTTGTAGTGGGATTGCGTTTGTTTTGCGCTGATCCTGCAACTCTGCCGGTATTACTCTCTTGGCCATTCAAGCCAAGGTCAAAATTAATTAACGATACCTTGTTGCTTTGTTATTAATTAATGTTCTGTTTCACGCAATAACTACGATCTTAGGAACGCAGAGATTTCCTTAATAATTTGGAGAAATTTTTATTCAGTTGTGAAACCATGGAGCAAATTCCGTATCATTGGTTATTAATTTGTGCCGCTGCGCTCTGGTTAATTAGGTATGTACATATATTACACATTCATATACATACTACATAATGATAAGAATTTATATTTTAAAGGTTTTATATGCAAGGAGGAAAGTATTGTAAGAGTACAACAGCATTAGGAAAAGTTATAATCATAACGGGAGCTAACACAGGCATTGGAAAGGAAACAGTTCGAGAACTGGCTAAACGAGGTGCTACAATTTATATGGCTTGTCGTGATATGGTCAAATGTGAAAAGGTACATAGCCAATTTCTTTAGATTATATTAGTCGACTAATATAATTAAAAATTGGGTTCCACCTTTAATCTGCTCTGATTTGTTAACCAGGTAATCAGTTCATGTAATCAAATTGGAGACTTTCATGAAACTTATTTCAGTTCAAATAAAATATATATACTCATTTAAATAATTACTTACATATATCTTTTTGCAGGCACGTCAAGATTTAATAAGAGATACTTGTAACAAAAATATCCATAGCATGAAACTGGATTTGGCTTCCCTTAAATCTATCAAAGAGTTTGCAGAAAAGTAAATATTCAATATACAATATACAAATGCGGAATAGCATAAATATTATAGTTTTATTTTATAAGCTACAAGAAAAGAGAATCACGTTTGGACATCCTAATCAATAACGCTGGGATCATGGCCTGTCCTCGCATGCTTACCGAAGACGGGATTGAAATGCAAATTGGCGTTAATCACATAGGGCACTTCTATTTAACAAATTTGCTGCTTGATCTCCTGAAGGTATGTTTTTTGCAATTGATTATTAATTCGTATTATTATAATAATTTTTTTTTGTTATTTCCGTAGAAATCTGCCCCTAGTCGGATTGTGATGCTCTCAAGTTTATCACATAGATTTGGTCCATTTAAGAAGAATGATTTTCTAAGCGAAAATTCATATAACCCATCAAAAGTTTATTCGCACAGTAAAATTGCCAATATTCTATTCGCACATGAATTATCCAAGCGTTTACAAGGTACAAAAGTGACAGTTAACTCATTGCATCCCGGCGTTGTTGACTCAGAATTGGTGCGATACAGCAGAATATTTAATAACCCGATTTTGAGGTATCTACTAGTATAATGAATGCTTTTTGGTTTTAAATTATCTTTGATACTAATAGCATGCATATGTACATAAATTTCTAATACAAGTATATATTTATTTCACAGTCCCATGGTATGTGCGTTGAAGTGGTTATTTTTCAAGACAACTCCAAATGGCGCTCAGACCACGATTTATGCTGCACTAGAACCAGACTTGGAATTAGTAAGTGGCGCTTACTTCAGTGATTGCCGACCTTCCAAAACTGCAGCAGTTGCTCGAAATGACGAGCTGGCTAAATGGCTGTGGTGCGAAAGTGATCGCCTAATCAATTTAAAATTAGCGCAATTGAATTTGAAATAAAATAAAATGCAGGCATCCAGCATATGGTAATGACCCCACTGCTGTGCTCCCATTCCTGAAATGTTTTTCACATTCGTATCGAGTTTAACGAATAGTATTCAATATAGAAATTTAATGAAAATATGTATTATTACCATTTGGCTTTATAAATGCCTTACAAACAAATATATTTAAACAACCAAAGAACGATTTTTTATTTACAATTTAAATTTCAAATGACTTGAATGAGCAAACTTAACTAGTAGGAAACCACAATCCATTCATAATTTGGGCCCTTTATATTAAAAAATAACTGAATCCTGAATACAATACAAAATACAAAATCAGAGCCTATAGTAGTATATCATTTTTATTCAATAAAGAAACACATAAATACGTATAGCTGAATATACTGTTATTGTTTATATATACTTTATTATGTTTGACAAAGCGTATTATAGTTTTGGCTTTATGGTATAATAAAACATTAAAGTAACTTGTAAAATTCAATCTAAACTCCACATGTATTATAATAAAAAAATTTAAATTAATTGTGATGACTTTGAGTGCTTTTACAAAAGCTGAAATGTGGAAGTTTACTTTAAAATATATACATTCATACGTATATGTTTGTACTTACTTATCTTTATTTTAATCTATGTGAATACTATTTTCAATACACAGTTTATTTTGTATGTATGCTTCCATGTATGTTTAAAAAAATTTTACTTGATTTTAAAATACACATCTAATACAAGGAGCGTAAAAGGAATATAAACGTACTGGCAACAGTTAAATATTTAATAGTTCCCGCAACTGAAGCGCCTGAGTTTCTCGACTCAATTATTGTAATACGTCCCTCCAATTCTGGATATATGTAATCACGATGTTTCAAATATTCAACCAGAGCCTCCTTATCCTTCCACTTCATGAGCACAGGCTGTGTACCATTTTTAACAAAGTCATGCTCATCACCGCCATCTTTCAAGAATTGAGTTATTATAATATTATAAGTTTTCGAATCGTCCAACGGTTCATAATCAGGCATTTCACATTCACCACATCGTACCTCCACCGAGGTTACACGATTTCCCTGCTCATTGTTATAATCGTAAGTAACGTGCAAACCAGAAAACTGTAGAAAGCCACCACTGGAGTCTTTGGTACGCTTGGTGGCGGACAATTCGAGAGAAGCGCGCAATCTTTTGCCAGATGTAGAAACAACATACAGATCGTTGTTGAATGGCAATACAGACAAGACGTCGTTTTCAGTAATTGATCCATCAGAGCGTTTATCTATGCCAGCACGTATACCTAAATATGTACATATGTATGTATGTACATATTTGTGTAAAATATTTATGAAAGTGATTATTAGAAAACATAAAAAATTATGCTTCAAATACGTACCACCGCCATTAACGATTGCAATGGGTGCATCCGTCCAGAAGGCGCCGCCCTGATCCTCAACTACTCGTGAGTAAATCATAGAATCGGCAATTAAATTACCCAAATTACATTCGACACTGCGACAAACGGTTGATCGGCCCTCCAATTGGACCTTCGTGTGACCCACTATGGAGTTCTCTAAGTCGGTGATGTTTTTACGATATACTTCCAAAAGTTCTAGCACATCGTTCTCTCGCTTCACTGATGCATTTAATAAAATAGGTGTACCATCAAACTCGATAAGATTTCCGTCTTTGTCGAACTAAATTAAGAGTTATAGCATTTCAAATAAAAATTCAGCGGTTATTTTATAAGTGTTACATACCTGCAAATGAAGTTTACCCAAATATTTCGTGTAGGCATACGCTTGAACCACAGGCACTTCTTTGCCACTCTTTTGTTTCACTATCGTCGGGTAGGGACCCTCACTACGCTCCACATCTGGCTCTGTACCGGTATATAAAAAGGAATGAGAGTGACCTGAAATAACAAAATTATTCCATAGCATCATTTGTGCGAATACTAAATTCCGAAATAAAAAGGAAATTTGTTCCTTACCACCAATAACCACATCAACCTCGGGGCATTTGGCCGCAATTTCCTGATCCCGCTGATAACCTGAATGACCCAATGCAATGATGATATTTATACCATCGGCCTTCATTTTTGAAGCCTCTTCGCTACACGATAAAAAGCATAGTGTAGCGTACATATCTATATACTTATATAATGGGGGCTACTACTCACTTAATACACTCGATTTCGTCTTTGAATTCAAGGGTGTTGGGTGTTATGAGAAATTTGGTGTCTGGTGTCAAATAACCAATTACACCGACCTTTGTTCCGTTAACTGTGAGTACAGTTGAGTTCATTAAATGTTTGGCCGCACTCATTTCCGGTACTTTGCTCAAATCCAAATTACATGTTAGAACGGGGAACTTAACTTTTTCCAAGAATGGCACCAAACCGGCAACTTTTTCGTCAAATTCATGATTGCCTAGCGACTAATGTTGTGAAATGGGAGGATACAACTTTTAATATACAATTTTAAGGGAGAAGAGAATTCATCTTACAATCGCATCCGGTTGCAACTTGTTCAGGAATGCAGCGCTAATATTATCCTTAAAGACGGCGAACCACGGTGTGCCGGTATATGTGTCACCAGCATTTAAATATATCACCGATTGGCCACCCTTTGCTGCTTCTTCGCGATACTTGCGCACCCTTTGTGGTTAAATATGAGGATAAATTAAAATATTATTGTAACATATTCATATGTACATATGTACATACATAAATAATCATACTCACTCGTGTGCAACTCGCGCGAAACCACCATAACATTTATCGGAGTTAGCGTCTTCTGCCAGACACTTGCCGCCATTCACATTTGTCTGCTCGAAACGCGCGTGCATATCATTGTTGTGTAACACCAGAAATTCGGTGGCAACAAATGCTTTTCCATCGATGGGATTAGCAAGGGACCGGTGAAGTAGTGCGGTGCAGAGCACCAGAAAGGATAGTAATACTTTGGTCATTTCTTTGGTTTAGGTCTGCAAAGAGTATTTCGATTATTTTAGACTAAGTTATTCTTGGTTTGTAGAGGAGAGGGAGCCGACGACGGAGAAGGCAGAAATTTTTTCCAAAATTTTTAGGATGTTGCAGTCATATTTAACATTGGGCTTATGTTTTTTAACCACGAAAGCTCCTCGTCCTCATCATTTGCCATGCAGTCATAGTGCAGTCCATGATGTTTGTTTCTAATATTACTTTAGAGTCCGTTACCTGTCCCGAAGTTATGGAACAGATGGAACAGATATACTTCAATGTCTCTCACAAAGCCTTACGCTTACAACCAGTTTGAGTTACCACACACCTTGTGACAATTACTCGAGCACTCATTGAATTAAGTCATATCAACAAAAATTTTATGTACGGTGTTTATGGTTTTTACGGCTTCAAAATACAATAAAATTTGAATAGGACATATAAAAAAATTAAAATGTTATTTTCACCATATATTTCCTATATACAATATTCAGAGACAGCTTTTAGAGGAGAAGCTGAAGTTCAACTTTGTAACTCCCATTTGTGTTAGATTCTTAGGTGTGGGAAATAACTTTACATATGTATACAGCATGAAATGTTCAAAATACATAAATACGGTAAAAATAAATTGTTCACACATCATTTTACAGCAGCTTGTAAGTAAGTATTCCTTCAAAAATGTAATATTTGCTTGGGCTCTTAGAAAAGTAACTCATTTCCCCCAGCATGATTCGCGACTGTTTATGTCATAGTTGTCCGATTGAGTAATTAATTTATTTCTATAAAGTTAAAAATTGTTCTTTGGTAGAACAGAATATTTTTAAGAAGCATCAACTGTGAGTCTTTTGAAATTAGTCCCACTGGGATATTCTGAAATTGCTCCTTGACTTATTCGCTACAAAAATCACTTTTGAAACTATCTAGAAAACTACTTTTCTTTACAAAGTCGACTGTAGCAACTTGCTTTAATTTATTCTGCATTCTTTTCAGTTTCGAGATAATGAATGATCCCATTCGTTTTGATGGAAATACACATGAATAGCACTCAGAAATTAAATTCAAATAAAACGGTAAATTTAATAGATTAATATAATATATATGTACAAGTATATGGATTGGTTACTCCCTGTACCATGACGATGCTTTTATGGGTATAAAGTATTTACATATATAGATTGAAAATTGTAACATGTCGCACGCAAGCAATGTTAAATAATAACTAAATATGTACATACATACATATGTTTTAGTATGTATGTAAGTAACAAATATTCGCAATTAGATGATTCTGAGTTATCATTTTATTGCCCACTGTAAATCGTAGCACTTTGTAGACCAAGTTAATAACCTTACATAAGGCTTTGTCACAATTACGGTTTACTGTGCAGTAACGAAAAATTCCACTGTTAAGCAAAAAAAAATAAAAATAAAAAATAAAAAAAAGAAGCAAATTAGCAAAGCCGTTTGCTACCTTTTCTGCTGTCAGCGAACAAGTGAACCGATCTTGAGAAGGACTCCGACACGATTGAAATGTTCTGCGCTGAACTCAGAGTGCTAGGAGCGCCATACATAATTCTAACTGCTAATTAAATACATTTTTTCTTTATAAACGAGACTATCTCACATGCATACAATACATGTATCTACATACATATGTACATATGTATATGCATACACGCCAGCGACAATTTGGGCAATAAAAGTGACAAACTCGAGTGCTATAATGTCGATAAGATACTTAGAAGGTACGTTCATATGTATGTACATACATATGTATAATACAAATGGCAAATATACTTGTACATATGTATGTACATAGGACCATAGTAAACACGTAATCTAGTCTGCGGTTTTCCATTTTTCATAAATATAAATATAATGAAATGCTAAATTTTATCTCTTTGAGAGTGCTCGACTAATAATGAACAATTGTTATTTAATAATAACATATGTATATATGTACATACCGAGATAATGAGTGCAGCATGTTCTTATTGAGGTTTGGTGTATTTATTATCATTAGTGTCGATAAATTCTAACGGTTCTTATCATTTTTAAATATTTGAAGATTTCAAAATTCAAAATGCTCTCATCATTTGTGATTCGGGCCAAGCGAATTTTATAGATGTATGTATATATTTATGTAAATGCATAAGTCATGTTCCTATTTTATTCCACCGGGAGCAGAGGGCGCCACATTACATCTTTGATATATGCAAAGTTGTACATACATACATATTAATAAACATATAAAGCTGTTGGTAAGTTATTAGACTATTTTATGTACACTCCTTCAACATGCAAATACGAGTATGTACTTGTACGTATGTATGTGAACAAACGATGTACGAAAATATTTATTATACCCACACATGGCGAAATGGACACTCCTTGCTGACCTCTTAACACTCCTATTCCAGAAGTGGTTTATATGCACATAGGTACCCGAATGAACACACACACGTTCTTATGTGTGTTCACTTTCATTTGAATAATTATTACTACACATGCAAACTTTTAAAACCAAATCTTTTTCAAAGAAATTTTTTTTTATTTTTTTTTTTTTTTTTTTTGTAAAACCCGCTGCCGAAAAATTCTATTTAATTTGAAAGCAAACATCTGGTGCAATAAGTAATATTCAAATAAAACATATTTAAAGTGGGGGTAATGAGCAACAATTGCCACAACAACAACAGAAGAAACAAAATTAGCAACATTGCATGCTGGATGTTGCAGAACGAATTGCCAGCAAAATGCTAGTGCTAGTTCAAGGTTGCGGGCGGAAAGCGAAAGCAACGCGCTAGCAATAGCTGCCGCCTAAACCGTTAATGTGATGTACTTATGTACATTTACTGTATTGTATTTCTACATATACAAGAAGTGTACTAAATTGATACATATGTATGTACGTATGTATATAATACTTCGTATTTTGTATTTGCCAAGCCAGTATTTCTGCCAATTCAGTATTTCTGCTTCTGGAAAAGCACACAAATATTTCAAAATGTATGTATGTATGTATGTAAGAAATTATTTGTATTTTATTCGTTTGCTCAAGCCTTCATGTTACTTATGTACATATGTATATACTCGTGAACAAAGGCATGACTTCTAAAAATGTTAACCCAAAATTGTGTAAATTTGCACAGTAGCGGCAGTGGAGCGGCTACACTCGTACATCGCGCCTTATTTCTTATGTTTCGCTAATTCATGGCCTCTTTTTTAGGGAGCGTTTTATTTCGGTCATTTGTGAATGTCTAACGGGCAGTTCATTTTTCAAGAATTTAATTAGCGAATTATAAGTAATCGCCATGTAATGCCACTGCGAAATACAATTGTTATTAAAATTAGCACGCAACAACAACAACAAGAAATGTTATGTCACCGGAAAAAAAAATAAAGAGTTGAAATGATGCCACAAGGTGTGTTCCACGGAAAGCAAGACCGCTACAATTTAGTATGCTCTGTGGGCGCTTTGTAACTGCTGAAGATGAAGACACTCGGACGGTAGCGTGTATCTTCAAAATGTAGCGTTCATCAGTTTATTCTAAACCTCCTGCGAACGGCTGATGGATTTATATGATGAGTTTTGTATTTCATGCCAAAATTACATTCGGAGCTGTTGGCATTCCCTGCCGAGGGGCAACAGTTCTTCGAATTTTGAACCCAAGAACCTTCGGACAACGAAGGTCGCAGAAGTGGTTTCAAAAAAAAAAATGTTAAGCAGTATTGAAAATTTTGAAATAACGCACAAGGGTTCAACAATGACATACTACATACACGACCGACAATTTGAAAAAGCTGGATACCTCACAAAATCATGCGACACATAATTGGAAAATGAGAACATGAAGCATGAAATGTTGGAATTTGACAAAAGGAAGACGTTCCTAAATTTAAAATTTCTGATTTTTAAATTTCAACAGTCAAACATTCCGGATTTTACAATACTCATATATCATCTATGTTCGTATACATACTATACTCCAAAAGTCACACATATGGATGTTTGTAAAAACCAAGATGTGAAAATTAATAATTAATAATTTACCGTTAATGAGATCATATGGCGTTTTTGCGGCACCTACTGCGAATTTGTAAATATGTTTGTACGCAAGTACTTATTGTGCTATGAGTTTGGTATTAGAAAAGCTTTCAAATTGAAGAATGCACTCTACACAGTAGCCTATAATTAGTTTCTACCGAGAATTATAAAATATTACAAATAAAAAAGTATATAAGTTTGAAGTACATACTTGTCAATTTAATGTGAAAACGTTTGTAAATATGTCTAGTGTTCGATATTCATATTAAATATTGCTCTTAGCAGGTATTGTTACCTTGCCATCTAAGCATTATTGCAAAGGTGTAATTCTCGCATACATACATATGTATATATGTACATACATACATATATTGTTCTTTATTTCGACTTATTGCATTACAAAGTACTCAAAAATGTTGAAGTAATATATATGTATATACATAAATATGTATACCTAAATTTTTTATCACATTTTTTAGTGTTTCATTTTTTTGGCTTAGTAAGATATTAATAAACAAATGAGTTGAGGTTTTATTAAAACGAGATTTTCCGACGGCTCAATCAATTTGGCTTATGAAAAATATTTCAAATGCTAGTAAGATTGTAAAATGAATTTCAGAAATGAAATAAGGAAACTCGTTTGAAGAAACCAGTAATATAAAAGTAATAATCAATGGAAAAAATAATGTATGTATGTATGTACATATAGAACTATCTAACTACAGTGGCTTACAGAAGCTCTTTTTCAAAATAATGTTTTTAATTTTTCCCTTTAACAAATTTTTTGAACTTCTGTAGACCGTTAGTCTCTGTCATTTCAGTTTTGACTTACATTCGTGAGAGATTTCGTTCGTTAGTCGTCAAATTTCAAGCCAAAATCCATTCATGTCCATAGCAAAGCAAACGACTGACCAAGTTGAGGGAGTAATAATGTTATAATCTGTGCTTTTTGTTTTCCTCAGTTGGATATACATACATTGTATTCTTCTCATCTAACATAGATTTTTTTCACGCGCTTTTTGGCGAAAATAATTGTTTGTTTTTTTATATTATTTTATGAAAAGTGTTACATGCGTGTCGTCGTCGTCTTGTCGCTTTGTTAAAAACTTCAATGCTGCAAATATTTGTCTCAACAGTGTAGAAATACAGTAAGCCAAGTGAAGACAAAAAACGAAAAATACATTCGAAAAGTAAGCGATCACTGTATTTGTATCTCTGAGCGTCCACTTACGAAAGTGTGGAGAAACAAAACAAAAGCAATAATACAATATAAATAATTTTCTAAATTTGTCACTATATTTGCACCGATGCACTGGCGGCAAAATTAGCGAGGGGTCAACATTGCAGTGCTCTTGATTTATGTATGTATATCACAGACCGATTGCGTTGATTGATGGGATTGAAGCTGAGATGCTAGAGACATTTAAACATACATACATATGTACATACATATGTATTGAATATAGATGACAAACATCTGCGAATATTCGGTTGTTCATATGTGTGTATGTATTTAATTACGTATGTGGGTGATTACACGTAATGTTCGCTATCACTCACTTGAAGTATGTTTTTGTAGATGTGTATGCTGCTGATTGGTATTAATTTAAACACAGTTGACATATGTTTAAGCCGATAAACAAACTCGCTCGAAAACTCCGATCACTTAAAGGCGCGTTTACTCCTAAATGCTATGTCACACGATCAAAACAACAACCCGGCAACTGGTTATCACACATATGTATGTATGTATATATGTATGTATCTATTAAGTGTTTACTTGAATGCCTCTACACGACGAGAGCGAAGGCAACCAGTCGGATCAGCGCCAGCGACTCCACTAGATGTTTTGAAACAATTTTGTGTCTTTTGTGCCACACGGAGTAAAATATGCACAAATCATACATATATACAAATGCACATACATACGAGTATGTATGTGAATAGCCAGCAAATACAATTGCAGAAAACCTAATTCAAAGAGGCCAATACATTATTATTGAGCGTTCCTACTGGTGAGTTTACATTGCATGATATTTTCATATGCATATATATTTACAAGTATATAAATGTGTAGATACGTATATAAGTATGTACATGCAAACGAGTATAAGTATAAGAAATGGGTTAAGAAAAAGTTATGAATAGAAAATGAAAAAAAAAATGAACAAATGAAAAATAGTACATATTTACATACAAATACATATACTTATTTGGTTGTAATTCCAATTGCTAGACTAAAACTCAAATTTCAAAAACTCAATTATCGCTGTTTGCTATCGCTTTGGCTTTAAACATTCAGCAATAATTTGTACTTTGTGATTGTTAACGGTTGGATCGTTGAAGACGCACAAAAAAAAAACATTTTACATATATACATATGTATATAAGTACTTAGGCTCACTGCCTGCCTGAAAACGGGTATTGTCAAAATTTTAGCCGAATCGGGCTCACAGATCAAAATGGACCGGTGAATCGATTTTTATTATTAAAATAGGCGTTTGTTGTTGCGCGTGGTGTTTCATCTTCTTCGATAGCGATCGTCAAAAATTGGTTATGCCATTTGAAATATGAAATTACAACAGATAAAATAACAATTATCGCCACCTACGTCAATGGTATGTATGTATGTATGTTGATTGTGTTCTGTTTTTAGTTACCCTCTTTGGCGTAAACATTGTTTCAGATTCGATCGATTGTGAGTCACTAAAGGTTCGAATTTTTCTTGAAGGGCATTTTTTTCTAAAATAACATAGCATAAATAAACCAGTATTTAGCTAATATGATACTGATGCATGGTCACACATTTGGGGTGTCTTAAAACTTATAGTTATTAACGTAGAAAAACATTGTAAGATGAACTAGTCAATGTAAAATTGAAAACTAGGAGCATACTAGTTACCGACTAGTATCTCACTCTGCTGGGAAATGATAAGCTAATTCACACATGCATTCACATACGCGTGCAGATGTACATATGGATATGAATCATATCGCACCAGAAATTAATTGCCACGACTATATTTACGGTTTACTTTATAAACTATTTGATTAGATTAAGTGCGAGGTAGTTAAAAAAAAAGTCGTGCTTTTGTTTAAAAAATATAATGAGCGATTACTGGTTGTAATGTTATTATTATTATTATTTTAAATTTCTAGGCGTAACGGGTAACGGACGTTTTCGTTTTAAATGATGTTAAATATTTTTTTGGTTCTGTTAGAAATCACGTGTCGCCGCGTGTGTTATTTAATGTATGCATATCTATATGTATAAGTATTGTAACGATTTTCGTAATCAACCTCGCAGATTTCCCAAATCTTACGAGTTCGATCACTGGATTGCTAAATAAAAGTCCCAAGATTTGTTTGTTCAGCTTCTGAATTGCCGGAAATATACTTAAGGTTTATTCACTGGTCTATTTTCCAATTCTTTATAATCACACATTTATTTTCCGCTTCACACAGTCTATCATTTTTTAGATACACAGTTGCCGCTTCTTTTATCTGTCCTTCGTGTTTGGTACTTTCATCACAGAATATATAAAAGTTCGCTATATATGTATGTATATTATTATACTTATATATACATACATATTATATTCTAAATCGCGTTGTAACGAAACAAGCGATTTATTTAGTTTAAACGGGATTTGACGATTTCGAAATATTTTTTAAACCAAGTACATATGTACATAAATATTTATGTATGTACATGTGCTTATGTCCGAAGACGGAATCATTGGACCACAGCTCTAAAGCAAATATCAACATCACAATTTTAATAAGAATAAATTTAACAATAAATCAATTAATATTCAGTCTATTTTAAAGCGACTTGGCAAAAATAGTGCGCCTGATCATCTGAATTAGAGAAAATTCGAAAGGGAGACTTGACGAAACATTTAGAAATTAGTCACTATTGCATTGACTTATCAAAAAATGACTGGAATACTTAAAGAAACAATTTTATTGAATTAATTATTCAATTTAAAAGACATCCTTCACTATCATCCTTTCAAAATGAGGCGAAAACTTAGCTTGGAGTAAATATTATGTTCTGCTTTAACCTTTGTAAGGCTTTAGCGAATATTCAGTTTTAATGAAACAAACACATACATATGTACATACTTATGTGGCAATCGTTTACCCGGGGTGGTCATAAAGGCATAAAAGGCCTCGAATATCCCAGTCGCTCTATTCATGATGTTTAAGGTCTCATAAATCGTTAAGCGACTTCAAAGAAACAGATCTGCTAAATAATTTATTGTGTGCAAATTAGTTTCGTATTTTTTAATAGTCTCGTGCAAGTGCTTACGTACACATACATATATACTTGTACATACATATTCTTCTATACATGCAGTCAACCGGATCATAAAGATGAAAACTTATTTATGACTTTCGATTAATTTATTGTATTCTTTATTGTAATGTATTTAGTGCGTTTTTGAGAACTTTTTATTGGTGTACTTACATACATGTATTATATACGAATATATGTATATGTGACATATGTATGCCATTGTTGTTGTACTGGTCTATTCATCTACCTAATCGATAAAGATATACAAAAATACTTACATATACCAATTACCGTAACGGAGTTTAGATCAATAATTAATTATTTACTTGCTTGTTTTTTTATGTTTAGTAACAACTGATAAAAAAAAAAACTGTTATGTTAATCACACTTATTTTAAGAAATTATAGTTTGTATTTTCTGTTGGTAGTTTGAACTCTGCAAATTTTCGATGCACTACTCGTTGGGGTTTAAGAATAAAATGGAAGTTGTACACTCATATTTCTACAAGTATTCATTCCTGAATATGTCTGTTTGGAACTGCATATAAGTAAATGAACAGCTGCGTGCGTACTCAACTTACAAAACTGAAAAATATACTTTCATACATACTTTTATATATATATATATATATTTCTTTTAATAATTATATGATAATGTCTTTGTTGTTAAGTTTTGTCGAAATGGCACAAAACCTGTGAGAACTGAATTTATTTAATTGTTGCTAGTAGCCTTCACCTCACTGCAGTTGCAATTGCGTGTAAAAATGTGCTGTAAATTAAAGTGTAGTAACTAATACACCTTCATATATTTATATGTTTATTATATATATTTACTAGTTATTTAGCAATTTTAATTGAGCATCATTTTAGCGAAATGATTTCAATAAAACAAATTCATTTGACGGTACTTTTTATGTTATATATATGTATGTTATATATAAATAATAATAAGCTTCATTTACAATTAAACCGCAAAATCGCAACGTAAAATAAATCCATTACAACAACATTTGATTAGTGCAAAAAAAAAGCGTTAAAATTGAGTTGTCACGTACATCAATTATATATATTTTTCTTTAACACAGAAAAGTAAAATTGTTTATGTATACATATATATGTATGTATGCATGTATAGATGTATATTTTTTTCGCCTAACACTATAACATACGATTGTACTTGCCGCCGTTGCTCCGCTTTCTAGTTAAACGTTATTCGATCAGTAGTTATTGGGAACGACTAATCGCGCTTGTTTTGCTCCGCCAACAATTCGAACCTTTGGATCCACTTTTACTGATTTATAAGAATTTTAAACGTTTCTTACATACCTACAAGCTAAAAATATTTAGTTTATAGTCATAGTAGATTAAATGTAGAAAGATCGTAACTAGCAATTTACAAACTTTACGATTGATGCAAAAGCAGTTTTTCTATCGGAACAAAAATATTTTTTCTACAGTTATGGTTATCTTATAGGAGTTTTGAATTTGATCCGCTTTCGTAGAAGTATCGAACTGCAGGCCATTAAAGACATTAGAATGCAGTATGGGCCAAATAAAACCTACCGGACTCATATTTCGGTTGGCAAGCCGAATTAGTATTTGTGGGTTTTTTTTTTAAGCGAATAATTAGATTGTTCTATCACGTATCTACATGTTAACTATCAACGGTTTTAAGATAAATATTTTTGTTTTCAATAAACTAGTTGTCTCAGCTTGCTTCGCTTGTTCCGCCTGAAAGTATGCCACAATGTATAAATAATGGTAAGTCGCCGCAAAACTTTTTTTTGTATAATAGTCATCTACATACTAATTTGTTAAGAATCTTATCATAGATTTATTCAAATAAAATGTGTAAATGAATTTTTTCTGAATTACAATTATTTCGCTATACTAGCTACGTAGTTTAATATTTATATAAATAATTAAATATTTTCATTTTCTTATTACTGTGTTCATAATAATACAATACATATGTATATATTACTTATGAAACATATAGAATTCTGGCTTGGTTCTAAACATTTTGCTACAAATACGAATACATAAAGACTGTTTTAAATTTTCGCTTAAACGTTTAATAAATATATATTTTTGTATAAAAGCTCAGAAACAACTTTTTGACTTAAATATATTTTATATATTTATGTATATATGAAATCCCAATCACTTTGTAAACTAGCTACCTAAAGCTCGTTAAAACTGTGGTATGCTGATGCGATTGTATGACGATTGACGCTTGGTTACACGAAACGGACAACGTGTCATCATTCTGAACACAATGAAGCCACAAAAAGATAGAAGCAGCCAAAACAAGTATAAAAATAGATATATAAATCGACTGGGTTGCCAGAGCACTGTATAGCTAAGCTGATAATTTTCTATAAATAAATTGGAGTAGAAATAAAGAATTAAAATAAGGCTAAACAAATACATTTTACTTACGTAATACGGCATATCCCAAGCCCATTTTCGTTTTACCCATGCGGTAGGAAGCTGTTGGCACCATAATTTCTAAATATTGATGATCTCTTTCTTTTAGAGTACGCAGATCGAAATGACGTATTGTAGACTCGTAAAAATTAACTACGTGTGTTGACGGATGAATAAAAATTCTAGATTCATGCCAATGTCCAGAGAATATCACATGAGGATCTAATTCACTAAGTACCGAACGCAATAATGGCCCGCCACCAATTAATATTGGTGCATGAGAGATACCAACACGTAGACGTTGCGTGTTGTGTTCGCGATCTGGATTTGTAAAGTCAAGCATCATCCTATTGATTTTAAAGAATCGTAACATATTCTCATAATCAAAAAGGTCTTCACTTTGAAAAGCTTCATCGAAACGTCGTACATTCGAATTGGAAATATATTCACCATCCTCGCCGCCAATATCGTTATCACCTGGCACATGTATACGCTGACCGTAAGGAGAGATCATTTTAAACTGGACGAGTATTTAGAGATTTTATTTTCGAATAAACGAGACCGTTTACTTACTTTTATGTTTGTGTTGGTATTGTAAATACGTTGAAAACGTTTAACATATCCTTCATAGTCTTGTTGAGTTGCGATGCTGCCTTCGTCCAATAGATCTCCCAGAAAACAAATTATATGTGGCTGAGTAAAGTGGAGTGATCGCTCGAAAGTCTTCCTCAGGTACCTGAGATAAAGAAGATTTTTTTTTAATTTGCAAGGAGTAATGTTATGAGACTTTGGTTTTTTTTTTGGGATCAAAATAACATAAAATCTCAATTCACAATTATTTTGTTTTGAGGCAAATTTGAAAATATGACTAAGACTTAAATGTTTTATTTTTTTCGAAAATACATTAGCTATATAGTAGTGACTGTAACAAATACTTTAGAGTTTACTGAACATTACAATTAAAACACTACTACTTTGATAGCAAAATTCCAAATTGTATTGAATTCAATCAGATATGCTCTCTGCATACTGAATATTACAAAAAATTAAACAAATCATTCGCCTTAAAAAATTAATATAATATAGTTTTATTAGTAAAATTAAATCAAGATTATACGCCTTAGAAATAAATTAAATATTGTAAGAATTCTGGTGTATATATAGTACAATGGATGCTTACCTATCAGCGTCATAACGCGATATGGGACTCCAGAAACCCTTTTCATAAGAGTTACCAATTAGTTGTGGATCGGCTACGAACAATATTCTCGTACAGTTATCTAAATGTGGATAAATATTTACATATGTACATGAAAGCATAGCGGCTAATGATTGTATAACATTTGTAATTACCATATTTACAATCGATATGCTGCCATGCCGTTTGGCTGACATAGTATATTAAAAATTCGTTGAAGAAAATTAACAACAAAGACAATGTTATAAATCCACGAATTACTAAACTAAAGGGGATAAGCTTTATGAATAAACAAATTCATTTGATTGATTGCCACTGTTAACATACCGATTTATTAATCGAAGCGATGCCATAATCTGTAAGTTTGTCAAACAACTTTGAAGCAGGCCAGCGCTTTGAGAGATAAATTTTTGAAGAATTGATATACTCTACGAGTTTGTATCCATCGAGGTCATGTGCAAAAATATATTTTTGTTTAGACTGCCACAGTATAATTATTAGTATAATTTTTAAATAATCTCATATGTTGTTGTAACGACTAATTACATATTCGTTATACATTTTCTTTTTACACCTCTTCAGTTTGTTTCGTTAAATTTATTAGCAACTCACTGAATCTATAATTAAAAGTATATATTATTATAAATACAGCAAAAATCTGATAAATAATGAAAACTTACCCCTTAGGGTTTTTAATAATCTGTTTTCTCACACACAAACATTTATTGATGTTGCCGGTTGAGGTAGTAAATTTGCAAATAACCTGAGAGCAATACCAAGCTACTACTCCTCCCTCAGATGCTATCAGTACAGACGCCATAGGTTCACAACACACAATCTGATACGTCACTTCTTTCATAATTTAATTAAAGCACATTAACATTTGGCTTATGGCAGACAGTTCGATTTGTTGATTGTATAAGACCACCATAGTTTGTTTTGCTCAATCGACATACATACGGTATTTCCTATATAATTTCCTTCTTAGCTTTAGAGCTTTCGCAATCTCATTATTAATTGTCTTGTGGCTATTTTGCAAGTGGTGTTTTGTATGCTTTCTTTGAATTATTTTCTTTCCCTTGAGAAATTGTTCTTCTGTTTGTGCGAATTGCAAATATATACTTGTGTTAAATTTACCTTGCTTATTTTTAATCAGTCTTTCGATGCTGTTTTGTTACAGCTGTTCGTAAATAACGTCTAGGGTTTCCGCACTGCTAAAATATTCACTTTCCGGAGTTGTGGAGCACCTTATGCACTTTTAGTGATATGGTAACTCCGACGCTGCTAAATAACGCTATTTAAGTCGATTTTTTTTTACTGGATTCTATGACAAATTTCAAAATATGCATTAATTTAAGGATGCATAAATAACAATGAGTTATTTTTTCAAATCGGATGCAATTAGAGATATCATTGCATTACCATGGAATTTAATTTTAAATTTTTATCACCATTTCTACGATATAAAGTGATAATACATACAAATCGTCACTAATAGATGTTATGTATATTCCGTACGTGATCCCTGAGTCCAGATTTTGTGGTAAAGCGTCTTTGGCAATAAGAGCAGGGCACAACACTACGCTTGCACACATCTTTCTGCAAATGTTCCTCTAATTTTTCCTTGAAACGGAAAGGATACCCGCAATGTGGACAATATGCGATCTCATTTTTATGAACCACTTCATTGTGGTATTTCCACTGATCGTAAATTTTGAAATATTTACCACAATCGGCACAATGATAACGAGTGCTTGTCTTTTCCGTATGCGTTGTGATAAAATGTCGTCTAAGCGTAAATGTTCGTGTAAAGGATTGTTCGCATAATGGGTCAGGACATTTGAATTTGCGTGGTCCATGTCGTTGTTTTATATGTTCGATTAGATGTGCTTCACGCATGTAGGCCCGACCACATTCATTACATAAGAATTTCTTATCTGTAGGTAGAGTTTTATGTATTAATTCTATGTGGCGATAAAGAGTCGGTTTCCAAGAAAAATGTTCAGAACAAATTGTACAAGTGTAGATGTTTGGATCATATACTCCATGGTCAGTTTTTTTATGTTCTATGATACGTTTGCCTACCTTTGTGCTATAATCGCACTGGTCACAGAAGAACATAGATAAAGTTGTGGCTTCTACATTCTTAATTTTTTTTGCTACTGGTTCATATTGTGCTGAATTTTGCAGTTTAGTATTTGCTGTTTTGACATCGGTTATGTGTTCCTTTGTGCTTTGATGTTTTCTCTGAAATTTGGGGTCTTCCTTTTTGGATTGAAAATTCAAACATTCTTCAAAATCATCGGTACAATTGACCTCAGACTTAGATTCTTCATAATCATTTGTAAGCGATTCTCTTTCATTCGTCGTATTTGGCGGTGGCCTTTGATTGCCAGCATCTTGCAATAGCTGAAATTGGAGGTATTCTTCCGATTCTTGGCATCGCCAAATTATATTTTCAGCGACTAATACCGAAGCTGCGCAGCGTTGGCAAATCTGTGCGTCGGGCTCCAATTTTTTTAATACCTGTAGAAAAATATACATACATAGCTTTCAGCATATAGACCTCAAACTGATTTGTTTTCATACCCTCACTCCACTAATGTTATAAATTACATCAGGTAAAAATTTCCCTTTCATTGTAGAGTAAATAGAAAAATTTTCTAACTTTTCCAAAAAACAAATACGACAGGAAATCGGCATTATTTTCAATTATTTGTTTGCAATTAAACTTATTTCTTATCAACTACACATATGTATTTATCAGCTGTTGTGATGTGTTCGATTTCTTTATGTAACAAATTGGATTCGAAATCAACATTGATTCATTCATGAAAGTCTATGCCAATAACGACACAACATCTAATAAAAAATAAAAAAAATTTTAGAGAAAAAATTAAACAAAGATCAAGTTTTTATTTATTAATACTACAACACAGTGAATGAGTTTGGTTTTGTGTAATCAACTTAATGACGACATTACGGAGAGTGTCTATAAAGATAAAATAAACAACTGTTTCGAGTTGTACTCGAATTTACTGGGATCCCCACTTGAAGCCCACATCTTCATGTATTTGGGATTTCCACACATGGGATTTGCGACCTTCTGTGAGACCAAAAATCACGTCTTACCCAGAAGCCTTACTCGAACAGCCATTTTAGTCGTTCGTTTGTATGTATGTACTTATATTTGTATAACTATACACCTCACTAAACCAAATCTGTACATAGATACATATGTATATTGTATGAAATAAAATATATATACATACATACTTACATTCGTACCATGAACAATTCAGGGGTAATCTATGTAAAAGCCCTCTTAGCGCTATTCGAAAAATAATAGCAAAAAGCATTTCTTTGGTTTGCCGGGCGGTCGTGTCATAAATCTTCAACTTTATGGCATCTATAAATGTCGAGCAAAACTGCAAAAATCGTCATTGAGCACAGACGATGACGCGACGTCCACAGTGACATGCTGAAGGATTCGTATAAACTATTGGCTATTGTTGCTTATGTGACAACTTAACGGTAGAGTACCCAGGATAGAGCTGGTTGGTAAAATTGTGATTACGTTGAATAGAAATTACCACCCCTCGCTGAAATTTTGAACATTGTGTGTGTGCCCAGCAGATTGGCCGTCTATTTTTCTAAATATTAGGGTTATTCGCACATACATATGAATGTGAACCCGGTGGTAAAAGTAAAGTTAGCTGAAAGTAAGTATCTGCCAATGAAGTGGTCTCAAATATGACTAAGGGCAGAATTTTAATTCAAAACAACTCAAAGACTGTGATTCGCTTAATCTAAGAATACTTTCCTCCACTTATGCAGGTTGAAAGATACTCAATTTTCTCGCTCTAAGGCGTGCTTCGCGTAATCGAGTCTTTATAGTGGAAAATATCCGCTGTTTATTTAACCAAAGGCGATTACTATCGCAATCTTGGTCATAGTCAATTTTCTGAGTAGTCTAGGCGCTAAAGAAGGAATTTTGGGCAGGGTACAAGGGCCTATCATCGTGCCCATGCCTACTATATCATCTTTTGGTTGGCGGTTCCCAGAAAAGGTTCATACTTTCTTGACCAAAAAGGTTCGCGTTTTGCTACTACACATTCTAACGGTGTCAACACCGAAGATATTCCTTTCTTATATACTATACTCCGTGCAGTTGTAGGGTACAGGGGTGTGTAAAAACTATAAAATCTATTACACTGCGCAACGTGGCTTTGGTGCGACTGAGCTGAATGTACGGTAGTAAAATACATCATTGGGCGTTCGCAACTATGAACGTCATTATCGGCTATTATGAGAAATGATCATTAACGCAACTCGCTGCTGAATTAAATAAGGTAGGTATGTATGTATGTACATCTATATATACATGTATAGGTACGCATATACACATACATATATGTATGCGATTATTCTTTCGGCGTTTGCGACGAGTTGGTAATAAAATCCCGCTCCCACAGCGGTCGTGCGTTTCACACCTTACTAAATGCGCGGCAAATCGCACTGCCAGAACGCATAAATTTTCTACTTTACTCACACACTTCTACCACTACCACTACATATAACATGTGCACCAATTCCATTCTCAAATTTACTGCTTTTGAAAAGCTTACGTAGTTTTATCGCTTAACTCCCCAACATTCTTTACCCGGCCCACAAGCAGCAACCCTGCAGGTCCTGGTTATACATACCTACATACATATGCATATAAAATTTTTTGTTTGTAAGACGCTTTTAGACACTTTACGAGTCAACAGTGTCCTGTCACGAAGTCTTCTTGCCTGTGTCCTTTTCACTTTCATTGTGTGTAACCAAACCGTTGTTATCAGGCGCTTGCAACACAAAACGCTCATGAAAAACTGTAATAAAAAAGTCGTAAATTTCTAAATTGACGCTTAGAAAGTTGCTTTCCGCTTCTGAAATAATATACATATACATATATGTATGTATGGATGTTATGCATTATGTGATGAAGTTTGCCAATGAAAAGTGGAATGAACTCTGCTGTGCTACGCCACAATTTTTACGATCGGCGACGCCTCGTGCTCTCCACGCCGCCGACTATGTGGCATGTTAATTAAACTAACGGAACTGGGGAAAATTGCTAAGAAAGTTTATGGTTTCATTTTCATAAAATTGTTTATTAAATGATACGCATACTCGTATAGCGATTTGTATTTTTATATTGAATATATACGTACAAGAGCAGCGAAATGACTTCAATTTTTAAGGCAAGCACCTAAGGGTCGAAATTCAGATTAATTCAAACTTTTACCCAACAAATAACTCTCTTCTGCTTTCTCTTCTCAACTTCCGAGTAAGTAGTCCTAAACCGTTGTTCTAATCTCCAAAATAGGTTTAATTGGGTTCCTCAAAAGTTTATTAAAAAATTTAGACAGTTAGCTAGAGTCTGTTTGAACGGACCGAGGACGGTGTGCGCGTTTGGTGGCATAGACGCAGGCACACTCTGTACCGTCGACTTCATTCTTCGGTAGCATAACCATAAAAGAAAGTAATAAACACAAAAATAAAAATAAAATGCGCAATGAACGACTTCATAACATCAAAAGAGCCTACTCGTCATCAACAGCAGCTGCTGGTGCCATAGGAAGAACGGAAATATTGCATTAACAGCAACGAATGAATGCTTCAAGTAAACAAGTTGACGGCCCGCCCCAAGATTCATTTAGATCTACATATGTACCTATGACTAGAGCGATCGCGCCTAGTGATGTTTCGAATTGTTTGTGTGCCACACACACAAAGGAGAAGACTAAAAAACATGCCATAAAATATACAGAGAAACAATTTGGTTTCATTTGAAGGCTACATATATCAGGAGGCGTTTTCTTCTTTTTCGATTTTGAAACAGCAATAAAAACGCGTTGAAACTGGAAGCGGCTGATTTCATTAAGTTACTTTATGTGGTCGCATTAATAAAGCATTAAAAATTAGCACTTGTGATAGGACAATATCCACATTCTCTTACTTTAACATTACTTTGTATTTGGATTTCAGATATATTGTGTACACAATATTTGATGAGGGGGAAGGGAAGGGGGTAAGGTTAGCGGGCGAAAGTAAACAAATCGTTTGTAATATGCTTTTAAAGGCAGCGAATTCAAAGTGATCGCAAAGATCAAGGTGTAAATTCTACGTTGGATTTCATTGTATATCACGGCACAAAAGGAATATTCCAAAATCATATTTCAATGAAATATTTTCCCTTTGTAGTTTTGCAATTACAAATACATATACAGATGTTTAAATATTTAAATGTGTACGTGTATTTTATTTTTTAGGAAAAAATCTTCTTTTTAATACTAATACGCTAAATCCATTAACTTCCCTTACATATATATCAATGTTTGTGTATGTAAGCCTTTCAGCATACATATTCCTATTAAAAATAATCAAGATTTTCTCTGAATTATAATTTTTGTTAATAATTCATTACTTTTTATGGCCTCTGTTAATGATATTGTTGTAAATTCAGACTAAAATTTTTTTTATTATAAACTGGAAGCATCAAAGAAATGAAAAATAAAAAGTCAACATTGGCCGCCATTCTATCTCTTTTTCGGCTGATTGGCGCCAATTGAAGACACCGAGTGAAACACTTTCTCTACTCGATCATTCCAAAGGAAATAATCATTCATAAAACCTTTTTCTCGCTGAATTTCGAGGTTGACATTATTATTGTTGTTATGACTATTCTCAAAACATTTAGATATGTATCTTAAAAGATATATTAACAATAATCCCAGAGTATCACTTTTTCGTTACACGAAAATTGTATATTTTGTTAGGAAAATTGGTTCTTCGTATCGATTATTTCTTACTTTCAAGCGTCTATTATCATATACATGAAAAATTTCGTTGTTCAATGGATTCTTAGATCGAAATCTAATTCTGATCAAATTTCATTTTCGTGATTTGGTCCAACTTAAAAGAAATTATAATTTTTCCGGGTAGTGGACGTCGGATTGATCCATTCGAAAAAATCGTTTTTTAGTTCGTTTTGCATTAGAAGTACCTATCATTTTCTATGCGGTGGCAAACTAAACGAAACTTTTTATGCTTACTAGCAGACCCGGCCACAAGTTGTTGTGACTTTCTATATTTTGTCCAATTTTTACTGTTATTAGTATAGCAAAGAATAATAAAAAGCCTTAATTAAGCATCATCTAATACAAAATATTAAGTTTTTTTTATTATATTATTAATCTAGATATGTGTTTGTATGTGAGAACCGCTTATTCGCTGCTCAGTCTTTCACGTAAATGTCAAAATTCATGCCTCGAGGTAACCATTCGGATTTATGCTGCAGAATAATAGCATAGCGTGATCTATAAGTATATTGAAATCCTATTAATTTTTGTCAATTTGTCGGGTATCCCTTTCCCGGTCACTTCTCCATTTCCTGGAAACAAAAGTATTCCCTTTAGGCTTATCATTTGTAAATTCAATGGAATCGAACCATAAATATATATATATATTTTTTTTTTTCAAATATATCTGTCCACTTCCTGAAAAAAATTTCAAGTAAATCGAACCATAAATACGGTTTTTTCGAGTAGGTCAATCTCAGGTGCACTTCACGGTATGCAGAATAGATATTGGCCGGTTCTGAGAAATTCCCGATATGCACACAGAATTCCATAAAAATTAGTCCAGCCGTGTCGGAGGAGTTTCGTAACACACGGGGAATTTAAAAGGTTTTATACATATACATACATATATACATATACTTGTATATATAAAATAACGTATATAAGTACGCATATTACATATACTATATACATATATGTAAATACGTTAATACTTTAACGTAAATAGAATAGTGTTAAACAATAAAAAATTTGATGACCCAGGTTCCACTAAATGATTTCAACAGCCTCCTGAAACAATCAAATGTATTCTCTGAAACTCCAGAAACCAGCTTCTACTTGTTTGTTTCTTTTTTTGACTACGCTACTCTCTTGAGTTGTACAAAACGTTCACGAAGAGAACTTCCAAGGCTCACATATATCCAAACATGCACATCTCACATACCAATTTTCATGCGTCTTTCTGGCATTTGTTTTGTTCTCTCATTCATTCGACATTGCTTTAGTGCACATATAGAGAAATTGGGAGAGCTACGTTGGAAACCGGCTTTTGCCGGGCCAACTCCAATAGAATATCTGCTGAGGGGTAGACGGGTGAATATGCTAAGCGCTTGGGTGTTCGTTGGTAGCTCGCTGGCAGCGGATACGGCGTTGATGTTCCTGTTCTTCAACTTCAGTTCTTGTTGAACGGTGAATGAATACGGTTAAGTTGGTTGCAGCGTACGTTCGCGCGCGTTTTTGAAATATTTTTTGATTGGAAATGGGAAGGAAACAAATGCAGAAAAAATAATTTAAGATTTGTGTAAGGTGCCATCTATGTACATATGCTACATGCGTAAAGAAAAGTAATAACACTCAAGTATACGTATACATATATATGTATATATATTTATACATATAAATATTTTTTGATAAATCAGTGACAAAAGTGCATTGAAAAGTTTTTTTTTTCATTATAACCAACACGAAGGTAATTGAACTGTCTCGCGTCGATTTGTGGCAATTAAAGACTTGGATTCGTTGATAGACTGAATACGCCGCGTATATTTGCACATGCATATGTACATACTTATATACTTATAACATGCGAGTGAGCTTACAAACTTCCATAGGTATATTCCTATAGCGTAACGAAACCCATATCTCGAGAGCTGCATTTGTACAACACGCACCAACATACATACATATACATAAGCCTCAGGTTAACACCGGAGTATCGATATCAGAGAATAATTCCACCATTGTTGCGACGAGTGTCTTCCATGCCGGTTGGCTGATTGTTGACGATATGATCCCATACAAACGATAGTGTGCCATCAATCGAGCCGCACGCCGCCTTTTATCACACTCGGTACACACACGCATGCATGTATGCATATAGCCCCATATTCACCATATCCGTAGCCGGGATTGTCTGCCGTCAACAATTAGCTTTGGCCAGTACTGGCATTTGGCATTTGTCATTGTGTGCGTCGATATCAAAGATAAATAATACAAACAATAATCATAAAAAGATTACGAAAAAATATGTGTGCAACAACAACAACAGCAATAAAAATGAAACAACAACATATTAATTACACAAATATTGAAAGCATTTCATGACTTCCTCTACGTCCCACATACATACATATGTGTGTACCTACTCGTGCATACATAGCTAAATACATATATATTGCATTGGTACACAAAGACACAAAGCCACAGACACAAAGTCAAAAAGACGCGTCTCTTTGAAAATTACAACGCCGGAAAAGTAAACCATCAAACAACAACTTCAAGCAACATCAGCGGCAGCATTAATCAATTTGCGGCTTTTAACCTAGAGTCTAGCCGACTCCATCAAAGAAGTGCAAAACTGCCAAAGTGTATATATATATACAAGTATAGACAATTATATAGTTAACTGTGTATAAGTTCATATATGCATATGTATGTGTAACTTAACTTAAGGCATAGCAAATATTTTTACTCGACAAACAACAAATATTTATTTATTTCTGTGCAAAGTGAAGTGAATGATTTCCAAATTGCGTATGTGTGAGCTCTGTCTGACCCCTCGCATGCATCGGATTACATACACTCACTCATATTGAGTTCTTGACCACATACCGTTCTTAGACGCGTTCGTGAAAAGTGTAAAAAAAAACACTAAAAACCATCGTTTACGCGCGATATTCTCCATTCAAAATTTGTGGACGCAAATATTCTTTGGATATAATAAATATTATCCATATATCGGAATGGATTCTCGACGCAATGTAAAGTGGTTATTGACCACAGTAGTCTGTGCATTCCAATTGATAGGTAAGCATCACTCAAACCTTTTATAAACCAAAGAAAATCGAATTACTCGAAGTAATACCTCTTCGACGGAATCCAGCTTTTCTACATTCTACATATGTTTGTTTTGATTCTCAAACAGTTGGGAGAGGCTGGTTTAGTATGATTTTGAAGTTATCCAATGAAAACTCTTTTCAAAATTAATAACACTTCTATAAAAAAAAGGGTTTATACTTGAGTTGATTTGGTTTTGTGTTTTATACTTCTTTCGGGTGAAATGAAAAGGTTGAGGAGATATATGGGAAATGTACTCGTACATATTTATATACAACTAGATATTAATACTTACTATGAAGAGCTCTTTTCGAGCTCATTGCGGGTTTTGTAGGAAAAATATATATATATATTTTTTTTTTAGAAATTATGTAAACCCTCTTCAGTAACATAGGTGTGAAAAATATTATCTTTATAGACAAGTGAAAATATCTCCGATGGAATTTAGAGAGGCTTTACTAGTCATTTAGCTAGTTTTTGTCACTAGATAGTGTTGATACCCTTATTTCGGGCAACACTATTCCCATTGTCTCAAACTAATGCGTGTTTGAAAGCTGATATTTCAGGCAATATTTTTCGTTAAGACAGTTTTGTAAATCGTCATTCGCCAAAAAAAAAATAGTTTGATTTGAAAATTCGTAAAATTTCCGAAGAAATACGTTACGTTATGATTTATTCTTATCAAAATTAACGGGAAAAAATGGCAGATCGCAGTACCACTGTCCAAGTTCTTCGCCGATAAACCATAGAAGTTCTACACTGAAGTGAGTATGAAGCTACCCGAAAAATGGCCAAAAGGTCGTAGATATTAATAATCAATATGTACTTCATTAAATTTAAATTAAATTAAACTACAGAGTCTTTTTTATATTTTTAAGTCAAAATTGAAAATCTTCAACTTCAAATACGTATTGGGGAAATTTTATAAATTTTCGCATGTATTCTTTCCGTTACAAAATTTTAAATTTGTTGATGTAGCCTTTCTACACATATCAACGTTCTTCATGACTAATTTTTTAGGGTAATAGTTTTTATTTGACAACTATGACATGCCAAAGTTTTATATCTTATAAAAAAAAAATAATAATAAAAAATATGCTATTCACCGAGCTTCTCCTCCGCTTTGTGGTATACCTTTTAATGTTTTTAAAATAATTGGGGGGACTTACAGTTTATTCTAAGCCGTCTCCGATTGGATTGTTATGAGGAGGTTTTATTTTCATGTCAGAAATATATTCCGAGGGGTTGACATTCCCTGACAAGGGGCGACCGCATTAGAAAAATTAATTTTATATGTTGGTCAGACTAGGTACGAGAGAAATTTAAATAGTTAATAGAATTTATAAATTTAAATATTCAGATGCATCTTTCTATGTATATGTATATATATTTGTATGTATGTATGAAAAATAGCAATGTTTTTTTTCCTTCATTGTTCAACATTTCTTAAACGTAGGGCAGGTGCGATTGACGAGTGTGCCGGTGAAGATCTATCGCTTGTGCTACAAATTATTTACGTACATACTTATACATACATATGTACATACATTTGCATGAAACCACGCTCTAAACCTATTATCTAAGTCTTCTGTTACATTCGCATATATACATTTTACTCATATTACGTACATACATACATACATGCTTATGTAAATAGGTGAAACCATCTGCGGTACTCATCGCATCATTTGTTAGTTGCTTAGCGAGTCCATAATATGGGATATTTTAGTTTCAGTTCCAACTTTCTTAGATGGGATAATTACTAATATACCCTTTGTACATATGTATGTACATATAAGTGTGTAGTTTCAAATATTCATAGGAATAACAAAGCAAAAACTAATAGCATTAGCTGTAGAGCAGAGACCTAAGAAGAAGAATACCCTCTAGCAAATTTTCGAAGGCTTGAAATGTGTCGGTGATTCTAATAAAACATACTCTGCCACGTATATTTGTATTGCATTACTCGTTATTCACCAAAAAAAAAAAAACATAAAAAGATTTAGTCAGGTTTTGTATGCTTAGGAAGCTTTTAACTTCAAATAAGAAAGGAATAAACGGTACAATCCCATGTTTGAGCAAGTCAAATACTGAAAGTGACAAAAGAAAAATTGGCACTCATAGAGAAAAGTGAGTTCATACGCACGCGAACAGAGCAGGCATGAATTCAGACAACTACCAGCAGCTCGCCTCCAAAGCCTTACTATATATTTGCAACTGGGTATTGCTTAGGGCTTATTATCTTTTGTACAAACATACATAGCCCCATGTTCGGTTGCTTCGAAAATATGCAAATGTGTACACATACATACATATATATGTAAGTAAATAGTGTGACCCATCTTTAACAACTTGTCTGCTGTTGTAGTAAGGTCTGGCATGTAGGCGACTGCCAACGTTTCAAGAGGATCAGCATTCTTTCGCTTCTTTCCGCCTCGTTTCGCTTAATGGACGTAGCATTTCTTGCCGCACTGCTGAAAAATTAAGGAAATCATTTCCATGACTACTGATTTTTAATTTTTATTTTATTTTATTCTTTAATAGTATGTTTATATGTATGTGTGTACAATACTAACGTTTGGAGTTCACCGATACAGCGTAATATATTTAATATATTTGAACATGTACAAGTCCATATATACATATGTATGTATGCCTCATTTCATGTACTCAATGCCCTTAAAAATATTATCCCGATTCCATTGTCTTTGTTGTCCTTCCTATTTTTCAAGTTTGGTGATGAAACAAAAATCTTTCCATTTGCCATTGTATGTCAATGGCCACTTAAGAAGTTAGTATACGTACATACATATGGCTGTGTATCATGTGTGTGCATGTATGGCGTGGTTGGGAAAGTTTCTTTATACTATTTTACTCGCATTAGTCCATTTCGAGAGCCCAAAAGGGACGTAAGGATGGAAATGAAATTCATATTATTTGCTTGAGAAATATTTGAAAAAGGTTCTTTAAGGATTTTTCTGATTTGATAAAATAAAAAATAGCTGAAAATTTCTAATAATTCTATATAAATAAAATTGTTATCGTGTGAAATGGTATACATTGAAAAACAATTGTTTTAAGAAAGAATAATATAGACAAATATACAAGTATATATACATATATTTCTTACGAAAACTAGTAAATTATTTTTGGTAAAAAATAAAACCATTTAGAGGCATGAGCTCTCAATATTCTTTTCTAGCTCGGTTTCAAAGTCTCTTCGCTTTTGTCCCGTGCAAATATCATTAGTTTTTGCAGTTATCTTAAAAACAAAAAACAAAAAACAAAAAAAATGCGCCTCATAACAGCAAAGTCCTCATATTAAAATCGCTGCGCTTACTCTGTCATCGCCGCTGAGAGTTAATGAATATATTCTATAAAAATTATGGATTATCTGTCTAGATGTCTATTCACATGGTTGAACTTAATATACTCGTACATATGTATATATATGTACATATGTATGTACTTATGTAAAATAAATGCTTAATAGCCAATTTCTCAGAGTTTATTATTGCAATTTTTATTTGCTCTTCTCTTCTTTCAACTCTTCCCACTACAAACCCGAATGGCGAATCTCAAAGAACAATAAAATGCTTTCAGCAAGCAATGCAGTGGCAACAAAATTACAATAAAAGCCACGACAACAATGCTGATTGTCATTAATGTAGCGTTGCCAGTTGTCAGATGCAACGGGCAGGCAGCAGACGGCGCCAATTCAGGTCGGTCGGTGTGCTCTTTCGATTGAATCCAAAAATGTTAAGGTATAACACAAACACACATACATATATGCATATGTATATTAGTAGTAAAATGGAAATTGTAAAAAAGGGAGTTCATAAAAAGATAAAAAACGACGCTGCGTCCTGCCACAAAAATAGCACCAACAAGTATGAAATGAAAATTTTGCTCTTTATGACAGCGCAATACCTGACACATACACACACAGAGTTTCAGCCCCAGCGAAATTCATGCCGTTAAAGCGAATTTCGGCGATTAAAAAGAAATCAGTAGAAAATCATGAAAATAATATTATCAAATCAAATGTCTAAGTGTCAAGCCGAGCTTAAGCTTGAGAAAAGCCAGTAAGAATTAGGGGGTGAAACTCAGAGGAAAATATATCTTGCTCTCCCAAAGGCAGGAATTTACTGATTTTCGCACAAACCGGAACCCACTGATCATATGTTTGTCTTGTTTGTCAAATTCTTTCTGGTTCAATTCACTCACTCACTTCGTTCAAAGCTTTGTCCAAAAGAAGTAGAAGTTTGTCCAAATTGGTGGCATAGCGTACGGAAACATACTCGTCTGTATGATTTAAAACAAAAAGTATTTAAGTTCAAAATTTAGTGCTTAAAATCTTCGCATGATGATTTGTGTGCGAAAAGGTTTGCTGGGCGATAAAAATATGTATGTATGTGAGTGTGCGCCATCAATTAATCTGCGATGCACGTCCATCCGTAGACATCGGATTGCATGCGCAACTCTAAGTGATTGCAGCAAAAATTGCCGTATGCCACTGCCGCTTTAAACTCTTCCACGTTCATCTTGCTCATTTGTCTGTCTGTTTGATTGTCCGTGCGCCAATTGGTCACCGCCTCTGCAATTCAGTCTAATTATCTGGTGTCTACGGCACTTATGTTGAGCTATTTCCTCGTCTCAATGCAAGGCTTTACGAACATGACCACAACCAACCAGCCATTAGCAACGAATCAAAAGTGTCGGTCTCCTAAGTTGCTGCTGGCGAAATTTTTGTTGCGTTCGTATTGGCAAGGATTGAGCCTTGGTTTAATAATTCCCAGATTGTAGCACCAAAACAGCTGATTTTACTTTTTATTCACACTGTCGCTGGGATTGTCCAATCGATTCGATGACGGATTTAACTTTATCTCAAGTCTCCTATTTTCATCCTCCGCTTGCGAAATTTTATTTTTCATTTGTATAGCTCGTTCGCTTCATGGTCTTCGCAGGTAATGCGTACTCGTATACGCGTACAACAAACACTTCGCGCTTACTTCATTATGCTCAGTATATCCATATCTTGAACATGGCTCTGTGATGGCGGTCTTATTTGCTGCATCTTCAAATTTCAAAATGTATGAATATTTTTAAAGAATACATAAAATCTGAAGCACATTTTTTAACTGCTTCCTCACTTCATTCCCCAACAACAATAACAACATTTTCGGCGTGAGCCTTTGCTACCGATTTTTGCAGTCTTGGTCAAAAGCCGCTGACAAATGTATAAGCTGTGTACTCGTATATACTTATACATATATATGTATGTATATGTTTGTAGGTTCTACGCAGAAATCGCTTATGGATATGCTCATTATGTGTATTGAGGTGTGTATGGTGCGGAATGAAGTTTAGCCATTCAGTCTTTGACTGTCGGTTCGTTTGTGTGTTGTCAAGTATGAAATCGATTATTCGCCCAGCCATGGCGTACCTGCGCTCAGAGACAGCAGATTAACAAAGGACGAGCGTATGTGTGGACACTCATATATATATTCACTGAATGCTTCGTCATAGGCGCGAATCGGCTGATCTGAGAATTTCACATTCAATGTACATTTTTTCATAAAGTGTTTTCTCCAACGTTTGGGCTCTAACGTTTGTATTCTTGTATTATGTACATACATATGTACTATGGTCTATACGTTAGCATATGATTTCTTAAATATGAGCGCATGTATGACCCAAGTGTGGCAAAACCTTGCAATCACAGCACCTTCACGCCGTCGTATGAGCTCCGATCGAAAGAATTTTAAAGGGATGCCTATTACTCAACCGAAAATTATTACAGTTAAGTTTTTAAAAGGCTCTTTCATATATAAATATATATGTACATACATATGTATATATCTAACTATCTTGTAAAGAAAGCTTCCTTTCATTTATTATAATTTTTTATTTTTATTTTTCATTTTATTCTTTTATGCATTTTTTATTCGCTAGTCTGTTGTCCTAATCACTTTAATAAAGAAGGGGGGCTGTATTGCGCGGGGTCTTGAAAAATTCTGTAAGTTGACAAACACTTTCGTAAAATCCCTGTCTCCAATGTGTGACCCAGACACTTGCCGAATCACATGTACTCTCAAACTCGCTGAAGTCAAATCATATCTACGGCGGCAGTATGAGTGTGGCTGGAAATACTGTTCCTCATACATCCATAACACGGATATCAAATTGTTAGGGAATACTTTGGTTTATTAGCAGTCGAAATCAAATGAAACCATTAGTCAAGCTCTGATAATTCCGCCACTAAGTCCACAGGTGTAGAAGTAGTGATTGTAGGACGAATGCAATGCATGAAATAGTGTACTTTTCGTAAACAATATTCCATGCATAAGCAAAAAGAGTTGAACAAACAATTACAATTAAATACAACAATAATCCATAACTGCGATGACACAATTGGTTGGTTTTTTGTGTGCAACACAACTATTTTTGAGTAGCATCAACGCACAACATCCGTACTCGAGTCCATTCTACTAGAAATTATCTATATATTTTCACATATGTATGTGCGGATGTAAGTTTACAGCTGCAGACGATTTCAAATAAAAAAAATTGTTGTTGCCTCGCTTGTCTGTTATTGGAAGTGGAAATGGCTGGGCTGAGCTGCCTTTATGGCTTCATGACACATAATGGAAGGGTTCGAAAAATCGTGAAAAAGTCCTTACAAAAAGGTGCAGCAATAACAACAACAACAACAACAACAGTAACAAAAGTCACAAAACCGGCAACTGTCATTCCATATGTATATGAACGTGTGCATGTGCATAGGTACGAATGGGCGCGTATCTGGTTGTGTGTCATTACCGCTGAAAGCAAAGTTTTTCCAGCCATTAATGGATGGCGACGACCTCCATCAAATCCTCTCCACACAAATACAACGCAAGTTTGTATTTTTATACATTTACATACATATACATACATATATTTATGTATGCCCAATCACACTGGCAGGTCTGTTGGTAAACTTATAGAGACTGGTACTTGCGCTTGAGACCGGTACATACATACATATAATGTCAAGCAAGCTCCATATTTCATATATTTGTAAGCTTGTCCGTTGTTGTGATGTCTGCCGGTGCACTTACTTGCCTCCTTCCGACACACTTGCCACACGCTCTGTCGGTCCCTTTGCCCGTCTGTTGGTCTCTGTATGTCTATCAATGCTATTTATCTGACTACAGACGCTGTCTTCTCCTCCTTGTTCTCCGCTTTCGTTATTCGTGGCGTTGTTCTGCAATTTGCCCGCAATGAGAGTTGGTTTAAGCTCGTGTTTTGTTGCCATTCAGCGGCGACTCCGACTGACTTTTTTCAGTTTTTTTATTATATAGTATGCATTTTTGTTGTTGCTTTTTTTTGTGTGTGTTTGTCTTGCCATTACTGTTTTTCTTTTGTTCGAAAGAATTTCACCCGTCCTTCTTGCGACGGAAAGGTTGATTATTTGTTCCATATTGTTGACTGTTGCAACAAATACAAGTGCTTGCGCGTTGTTAAGCTTTAAATGAGTTTTGAAACTTTCGCGCAATACTCGTAGAAGCATCATTAAAGCGAATTTCTTCCTCTATTCATTTTTTCTTGTTGTTGATATGAATAAGTTATTAATTTTTAAAGAAGTTTCGAGGTTAGCTGGAACTCTAGAGTTCCTGCTAGCCAAATTTTGCCTAGTACATTATCCAAACCATATTAAGGACACAGAAAATACGTATAGGAGTAAGAGAATACCAAGTATAGGAAAACATAATATCAAGTGCAGAGTCAGAACACAGAATAAATAGCAAATTTTCGTAAATTGTGTCAGATTATATATAAATGGCACATTATAAAAGCTGAAGCGTCCTTCTTCTGTTTTTGGTGTTCCTATTGCTGTTTTCCAACGAATAAAGGGGACTACGGTTTATACTAAACCGCCTCCGAACGCGTTGGTAGTTGTTACTGCGGTAAATATAGGATGTTTGTTTCCTAAAAACAGCCATTCCTTCACGGTAAACACGATCCTCCAGTCAGAGTAGTTTCAATTGGAAAACTTTAGTCTGATTGCCTTCTCACTTATGTAGTTATATGCATTTTCAAGTACATAATATTACAAAAAATCATTAGGGAAACAAAGTTAATTTATGCTGGACCCAGAAAGTTCCGTTTTGAGAGTAAAACTAAAATTAAAATTCAAATCTGTTTCCATGTTGAACTTATCACTTAACTAATTTTTTCAGCGTCAGCCAAATCGGAAACATCTCGCTTCATCACCACACCACAAAGCCAAACTGTCGTCGAAGGTGAACCAGTTTTGTTCACATGCCGAGCGACCTCTACCGATGAGCTGAATTACACTTGGCTGCATAATAGTGAGTAGAATTCGCAAAGAAAGTTGCATAAATCCCAGAAAAGCACTTATTAACATCATAAAATATATTTATGATTTCAGATGTTCCAGTAGGAAATACGACACGCGTCCAACATTTGGGTACGGAGCTTCGTATTGCGGCTGTGCAGCGTGAGACTGATGTGGGTGATTATATTTGTATAGCAACGAGTGCAACAAGCGGCGCACGTCAGGCATCTCCTCCGGCGCGTCTAAATATAATTTGTAAGTCAATTTTTGAGTATATTTTCATCAATATCATTTTCATTAATACTCTCCTGGTATCTTATGCATCATTATTTGTTTTGGCCTTTCATTAAATCAAAAGAATAATTCATTTCTTCTTTTGATTTGTGGCTGCTGTTTAAGAGAATGCACCGCAATGGATAACAGCTGTCAGCAAGTATACAGTAAGACTTGTGGCAATACGAATTTTGTATACAACAAAAAAAAGCGTAGTTGGAGCCATCATATGCGCCTCCGAGAACAGCATATGTTGCACAGATTTCCGATTTTAGTAAAATTTGATTTGATTTTCGTTTTGTTTACCACATAGTGCTTGCAAGAGCGCCAAGCTCCAGCCTTTTTAACCGTAATTGACTCGTTTTTTTTTCTGGTTGCCATTTGTGGTTTAATATTTTTTCTGTGTATATACATATATATATAGCGCATTCTAGGTTAAATCCAAAATCAGGCATACCAGTTGTGTCCCACGGACACAGGTACTGAAACTTCCAAGGTTGCTTTATAGACAAAGATAATTAATTATTGGCGACCCGAATACTACAAGAGTTTCCTTTTTTTTTAATAACGCTTTTAAAATGCTTGCAAAATTTTATAGAAAAGGTAGGGAGGTTTTAAGTTTCTTGAAGAGCGCCCTCGCACCCTCCATCACTTAATTCATGTTAAATTTTGTGTGGATATAATCAGGCATATTCTGCTATGGACGAATTCTTTCTGCTTCCAACTTCCAACGTTCTAAGTCATACTGCCGAGTTCATTGCAAAATCACAAATGCTAATACAGACTGAATTACCGAAATATCAGCGGCCACTTCCAACGAACAATCAAAATGAAAAGGAATTATTTTAAAAATGTTGAAAAATGCGAGAGCTATGGATTCAGAATTGAAGGAAATTTTGTAATATTACAAGCCACTACCTCCCTCATCATACTGATAGTAACCCAAGGCAAGTCAAATTTATTTCGTGATTTGCTGAAGGCAACTTCACTGCTGTCATGTCCTCGCTGTTTGCTGACTTGCCGCTGTTATTCTATTCGCCTGTGTTCAGCTGCTGCTCGTTAAATTTTATGCGTTTTTCCGGCGTTAAAAATGAAAATCAAATGGAAGTTGGCGTATAAAATTTTCTACAAATGCTCAAGTCAAGTTTGCCGTTCGTAGTCGTGTCGAGACGAGCTGCGCAATGAACTGGGGGATGCGAATGTTATGAACGGCTGTAATGTTGGGTACATTTTATGTAGCAAATGTTTATTATGTACATATGTATGTATGTATGAAAGAATGTGTATGTATATATACTTATATATGCTGGTGGATGGTTGATGTATAGAACAATTGGGAGGGTGGTTAGAATGCTTATGCCATTAGTTGTTTGGGTTTGTTTTGTTGTTCGGTTATTCGTTGTTCGGCGTTGTTCTTCACCATTTGCCTTTTTATTTGGTTTTTATGTTTTCATGCCGCTCTGCTGCATTTAACGACTTTCCACCCATCTTTCGCCGCTACTTTGCCCACATCAAATTTACATATATTTAAATACGAACGTACTCTGCACTGAAACATCAAACTAGTCGGAAAAAACACTAGTTCCAAATCAAAATGTCCTGTCCGAAAGCAATCTACCGAAGAAGAGCTGTTGAAAAGCATCGAACTTTGTTCGATTTTCTAATTCATATTGAACTAGACTGGTACATTTCTTATCATAATTCCAGAACTTTCTGAGACGTTTTCACCATTAGTAAAAAGACTATTTGCTTCTAAGGTTGATGCTAAGTCGGCGTTGTTTGATAAAATAGTTTTGAAATGCATACATACATATGTAATTTGTAGCTAGCGATTCAATAATTAAAGGTTGAATAAGTAGTGCCAAGGAAGCTTTGACATTCATTTACAAACGGTTGCATTTTAGAAAATGGTAGAAAAAGGGATAAAATATGCTCTGGTTTGTAAAAAAGAAAAAACAGTTCAAATGTGGTCGGAAAGGAGAAGAAACGTGGGAAAACAAATACTGCACTAATTCGCGATCAAAAGGAAAGTCTCACATACATCTGAACTATAATATCTTCAGTTTCGATGTTAACGCTGTGGTTCATAAAAGAAGAAAAGATATTATGCCTTTAAAATGATGATGATGAAGCAGCTCCAATCCTTTACACCATCACCACCGAGTTTTATGGGTTGCTTCAACTGATCCCATTGCTTGGTTTTTCCAGGTCGGCACTAGCAAAATTGCTTACCATCTATGTAGAATCTATTAAATTGTGGTGCTGTTTAGCGAAATTGAAATGTACCTTAACATTTCTTCAGAAAAAAATGGTTTACTTTTTCACTGCTGAAACATAATCAAGTTTTTGCGACGATCTAGCTGGCTCTCAGTTCATATTTTTATTAATTATCACATCATAATTCCTAAGAGGGTTTCCAGCTGTAACATTACGTCTTTTTGGACTCCTGTTACCACCGACTGTCCTTTTTTAAGTTCAGTAGCTATTAAACGGGCGAAAAGTCTTTCCTGGTAAGACTCCTTAGAATTTTTGAACAATATTAAACACCATTTCATCAGTGTAGTATGTAACTTCGTCGATACTTCAAATAATAAATACTACTCAAAGAGATAATACAATAGCAAGAGGATGACAATTAACGATAAATTTCAGTTATTTTACAGATGAGAAAATTCAGATCCGGAAGGAGCATAAATTCAACTCAACAACTAATATGGGTTTTGGGTATCTCTTTTCTTTTCTTCCTAATTCCATATAGAATAAGTGAAAATTAAAATTATTTAATTCGCTTTACTTTTTTTCATTTTTAGTCGATTCGGTAAGCGAAACACGCGAACTTCTGCTGCCAACTGTATGTAGACTGTACATACTTATATTGTATATATATGTATATTTTGTTGTAGTACTGTAATTCTCATATTTTATGTTTTCCTCTTTATGCTCAATCCAAAATGTTCTGATTTTTCAACATTTCCTTAATACATTTTCACATATCACTCACTCTCCGCAGCGCTCACTCACGTTTCCTCAATTCCACGTTGGTCCAGGAAAAGAACACGATGTAAAATAGAACGAACGCTCTTTTCACTGGTTCTAGTATCGTGATGGGCGGTGGGTGGTTCTGTTCTCATCAACGAATTCCAAATCTCAAGATGCAGACACACAACAATAACAAAAACAACATCAGCAACAACAACAACCTCCACCTTTGAGTCGAGAAGGACTGACTGACTTTGCAAACATTATTTTTAGAACGATTGTTGGCGATTGTTTCAATGTCCTCCGCATTCTTACTCAACAACGGTATTTCGTGAATCCTTCGCTTGCCTGCCACCTATTCATTACCAGACAAATATTATTGCTTTTGTTCGCCTTCTTGCTTATATTCCCACATACATATGTACATACATACAGAGTTGTGAAGGGGATTGATTTTGTTGTTATATTGTGTGTTATCCTTTGCTGTTGTTGACGTTTATTGTTTACATTTATGCGTGGGTTGACGTCTTGCTGACTGCTTTGAATACAATTGTTCCATCCTGGGGCAAGGAGTGACGATGATGTCGCCCACCACACTCTCCTGGGGCGACAGTGTTGTAATTTGTGTTAATGTTGCACAAAACGCAGATTACTTACAAACAAGCTACTTCACGGTAAAGAAATTAGGTATTCAAGAGAAAACAACAAAGTTGTCTCCATTTGGTTGACAAATTAGCAGTGGCTAATTATAGTGTGTGGCTATACGTATGTAAGTACATACATACATATACATATAAATGTATGTAATTGCAATTTTGTATAGCACATTCGTCAGCAGATCTTATTAAATGATTATTGACCCAAAGTCCGGGGACATGAGTTGTTTAAACAGTTCTAAGATGACGATGAAGACAAAAGGCAAAATTCTACTTTTAGATCTGTAGTAAACAAATCCAAAAACAATTTTCCTTATGACGATGTGTATTCCGTTTTGAGAAACGAAGTTTGAAGAAGTTAAAAGTAAAGTCAAGACTTATTTGATACCATGAGAAAACTTATTTCAGCTACAAAATTGTTAATATACTTACATCATGATGCTTTACTATGCTTTTAGAGCAACATATATGTCGCACAAAACTGCCTTGCCTTGAAAATGGAAATTGAGGTATGTCAGATGATAACGCACCTTATCATAGACCTCACCTGAGACTTGGTAGGTAGATACAGCGGATGTCTGACGACGCAACTAGACCTTTACGAGACCCTTTGTGTTACCACCGAGACTGAAATTTACCCCACACCACCATGTTCTCTCTAAACCAACCTGTGGTCTTGATAAACTTAATTAATTTGAAAGGTTTATATCGGAACGAATTCGTTCCGATATAAATCTAGTATCCACCCTGTCGGAAAAACACAAAACCAAATCAACTCAATTTGAAAGGTTGTGTTTGCGCAGCTTCCGAGATATCGTCAAGGAAACCGCAACCGTCCTATGCAAAATCTTGTACACGCATTCAGAATGTTCTACCGTCTCTTCTTCTTCTAATTACTCGCAGTTTCTGCATTATGGTATCGCCAGTTTACTAGCGTTGCTTGTACCGACCCTCACCTTTCTCTATAAAATGTTTTTCAATTATATATCTACAAGTAGCCAAAGGCATATCAAAATATTGTTCACTCACTCACCAACTTTTTATCGTTGTAATTATAAGGTGGCGCCCAATTCGGCTAGTTAATTGGCTTAACAATTGCCAAGAATATCCCAGTGATCCTGAGATTTACTTTCTAGTAAAAAAAAAATAGCATGCGCCACTCGCATTACTCGCCGGACTTGGCTCCACTTGATTTAAATAATCGCGTAAAATGTTGTACCGGAATAAGTTGATTGATTCTTCTTAGGCGTAAAGAAATTAACATCATTCGTATCTGTCAAGACGAAAGGCAATTGAACTCACACATCTACTTGCACTTCTGCTTCTTTCACCATCTTATTGCTATTATTATTGTTATTGTTTTTTTTATTTTTGATGTTTTTTTTTGGTGGAACCTGCAATGCACTCTCTTATATACGATATGTATGTATGTACATGTAACATCACTTAAATTTATTTCCGTCTTTTTACACCTCCATTTTGCCTTCACACAATAAAAGTGAAATATTCTTCGCACTGCATACATACAGACAATGTAAAAAGTAAATATAAACAATTTTATCACAACTCTAAAATTGAAACAACCACAATGTTAATTACGCACACATGCATACATGCGTACTTGTACATACTTACAAGTATATACGTGCATATATACAGACAGGTATACCTTCAAACAATTGCTGCAGCAAAGTATTTTAATTGATTAATAAACTTCAGTGCTTTCTTGTGTTTCTTTTTTATGTTTAGGCTACATACAAATATAAGTATATATATATATATGTATATAGAATGATAAAAACTATATATCTCTTCCATATATATTTATGAGTGTATTTTTTTCTTAATTTAGACTTTTGAACTTAATAAATATGTATGTATGTCTGGACAAGTCTATGCCAAAAAGCAGATTGTTTATTTACAGATTTAATAGGATGTCTAAGAGAACTACTAGTGGATTTTAGTTTAAGAATTTTCTTATATTCATAAGAAAGTACAAAGTCAAACTGTAACGTCAAGAATATACATACTTATATATGTATATGTGTTTATATATTTTAATGTTTGTTTGAACATGTACCACCAAGTAGTTTACCATTTAGCTAAGAAAACCTAGCTATGTAGTTGAAAGACTCTTACGGAGCTAGTCCTAATACTAACTTTTATTGGCTCGATAGTTTGTTTTTAGAATTTTTTTGTTAGCAAAAATCGGTATAGGGTACATCATGACTTACGTTTGTATGTATGTATATATGAAAATACATTATTTATAATATATATATTTGGGCTTTGCAACCACTGAAGCGATTTCCAGTCAATTTCCAATTGTTGGAATGTGTCTTGATGTTTTTTTACCAACAAATGGAGGGGCCTAAAGTTTATTCTAAGCCGCCTCCGAACAGCCGATGGATTTTTATGAGGAGCCTTTTTTTTGTTCATGGCACAAATACACTTGGAGGGCTCGACATTCTCTGCCGTGGGGCGATTGCAATTAGAAAAATGTATTTTCTTTAATTTTGGATGTTGCTCGAGAACCTGTACTCGAACCCAGGCATTCCGAATCGTAGTACGAAATGCTAACCACTCAGCTATCGCGGCCGCCATTAACATATACAGTTCTTATACTTAAACTATATTTAGAATGCAGCGAAGAACTGGAAAAATGGAGGTGTTAATTGGTGTTATCTTCTTTTGTCACTTCACTTCATACCTCCTTTAAATGTTGTATTTACTTTTTTTCATATGTATTTACGTGCCATGTTGAAGGAAATTAAGAACCGACTTTTTATACAAAAATTTCATGATTTCAATCAAATTACAAAAATTTTGAACGTAACCTCGCTTTTTTTGAGAACCTTTTGAACCGATATAGCTCTTAGTTTTTTCCTAGAAGCTGCTATTATTACCTAGAACTTATTCAGAATTTAGATTAAACGCATCAGAAGGTCTTGAGAAACAAATGGTTTCTAGATGTAGGGGAAATTTTAATTTTTTCGAAATCAGTAATAAATAAAGGTCTTAAATTTGCGGTATCGAAGTCTTTTTTTGGTACCAATATTTCCTGAAATGATGATCCCGATACCTTTCTGGAGCCGATTCACTACACTTATCATCAAATCGTCTTTTACTTTAATTTAAAAAAAAACTGGCGTCCTCTGCCATAGCTTTTAGGCTGACTAATTTTTAATAAACTTACAAAGTGCCTTACAATCGAATTCATATATGTATATCCTTTGACCGTGCTAACAACAGATTAAACGCAAAAACTACATCAAAGCCCCCAATTTTTAGCTACAAATTTTCCTACTGGCACAGTGTTTTTCTATGTACGTATTTATGTGTGATGTGCGATGTGCTCCGTCGTTTTTACAAAAACAATTCATATACATATACAAATAGTAAATTATAGCCAACGAAAGCAGAAAAAGAAGAAAATAAATATTTGGTGTGAAATAACAAACCAAAACGTAAGAACCAGGAAGGCAAATAAACCATTCTTGGAATATAAATATGTAGATAGAAGAAAAAAAAATGCAACGAATAAATAAGAGCCGAGGTTTAGAAATTTTAATATTTTTCGTTGTCACAGATAATAAAAATACCATAAACTTGATTTCATTCAGTACGTTATTAGTTTTTTTATCAATCTTCAATTTTTCAATTATTCCACTTAAACTTTATTTAATGTTTGCTCATCCCATTTTAATTACACTTTCGCTATCTGAAATTTATTAGCCTCCAATCAATCAAAAACATAATCAACAAAGAATTTTGAATAATCCCAATTTGCAAAGCACTTCACTTGCCACTACTTTCTCTCTCTTCTTCTCCTTCTGCAGGGATTCAAACGGCCGCCGTCCAAATGCTGAGCGGCAGTTACAATGAAATCACACTCAAGTGTCATGTGGAGGGTTCTTCAGGCGACGGTATGCTCGAAATTGAATGGTTTCGCAACAGCGAAAAGTTAAGCACACTCAAAAATATTGAACTGCAACAAAATCGACTCATTATACGCCAACCCAGTGCTGCAGACAGCGGACTCTATCGCTGCATTGCCTCCAATGCAGCTGGCCGGGTGATGAGTAAGAAAGGCTATGTGCTGAAATGGGCGAAGAAAGACACCAAAGGTTTGCCTGAACGCGACAATGTCGGACGTGGCGGCAGCGGCGGTCTTGTCACTTCTAGCTGCATACCACGTCTCAAGAAGAATCAAAAATTGCCTATAGAAGCGATGAGTCAAATATTTCTATGCCGTGGAAAGCGTGGTGGCCAAACGGCCGAAGATAAATTACCGCCCATTACAGATGTTGCCATCACGAAAGGACCAAGCAATGGAAAAATCAATGAATTTGAACCCATTGAATTGACATGTGCACACACGGTGCCCGACAAGTATCGGCAAGTGCAATTACGTTGGCGCAAAGATGGAAAAATATTCCGAACGGTAGATCTTGGTACAGCCGCGACCGGCGACTCAACTCCTACAACCACCGAGGCGAACAAGGAGTTGACATTACGCGAAGATTCACGCATAGTGCTGAGTCGGTCCAATGGCTCATTGCTTTTCAATAGCGTTTTTGCCAGTGAATCCGGACAATATGTTTGTCAAATCTACGTAGAGGGTCATCGACCGATTACTTCGGAGCCAGCAGAATTACAAGTCATAGAACAGTTAAAGTTCGTGCCACAACCAACGTCAAAGAACCTCGAATTGGGTAGTGTGGGAAAGGTGCATTGTAAGGCGCAGGGAACACCACCGCCGCATGTCAAATGGCTACGGGTGAGTAGAAGAAACACTTATATACATACATATACGAGTATATGTGTAAGTAAAGAACGGACATATGTACTTACATACATTTGTTCCGCGTTAGTACGAGTAGAGTCATTAGAATATTCTCATTCTCATTCAAAGAAGACAAGCTGAAAAGAGCAAATAACAAAATGCTGAAATATTAAATGTTCAAACAATGTGGCAGCGGCACAAAAGCACAGCTCAGCGGTTATTCCACTTGCCACTTACCATTGTCCACTTCAACTGAAACTTACTTGGCGAATTGTCTACTTCATGCACAAAGAAATCATAGAAGATCATAGTGGGAAATAAGAAAAAAGAAACTCTAAGGAATAAACTTCAATACTTTCCCCCAAATACTCCATGAACTAAGAAATGCTTTAAAGCATTTAATAAAAAAAATTAATAAATTTTAGATTGAAATTGAATAATACAGGAAATGAGGAGTTTTTTTACTTTAAATATGAAATCGTTATACTTTATAGTACATAAATGAATCTACATATATGAAGTCTGCTTTAGGGTGGTCCAAAAAAATTGCATTTAATTGAATGATGAAAAATTGATAAAATCGATTATGATTTAAAAGGTACAATCAAACTTCACATGACTTAAAGCGAAATAAATAAATAAATAAAATAGAACTCCATAATACTATCCAAGGCGAATAAAACAAGGTGAAATTACTACGACAGCGAATTCAACTTCCTTCATTGATTGAGTTCGCTTTAATATAGGGATTGACAAAAAAGGGTCAGTTTTAACACTTTTCTTTTGGATTACCTTTATGGTCATCAATATCAAATATATTGTATCAATATCAACAATATTGTTATTGTTGTACATACATAAATGGCTAGACTTTCAATTAAAAAATCGTATTTCATATACAAAACTCTAATCCATTAGTATTTGCACTTTTAGATGTTTTTTTCACTTAATATAGGATTGGATGTGGAAGTAGTAAAGCCAAAGGCAACGCTTTCAAGTTGACTGCCACATAAAGGGTAAAGTCATGGCTTTGAAAAAATGAAAAACGGTGATTACGAAAAACGTACAGGCAATAAAGTGCATATTTCATATGAAAACCTATGGGATCAGAGGAGTCCTAATCTTCTATTTATAAAAGCATATACTATGTGCATACGCATGTGGTTCAATATACAAGTATATACGATTTCAATGCAGGTGGCAATGCATAGATATGAAAATACCTCCAGCTAGATGAAGGGGATGCTTCAAATGGTACTTCCTATCAAATAGAGCTTTTGTCTGGCAAAAAATATTACAAAGTGTTACTACACATGCATTAACATACACATACATATGTATGTACATATGTAACATATAAGCGAATTTGAGTGTAGGTGGCCTATTGCTCACTGAATTTTATACTTGTATATGTGCATATGTACAACAAAAATAAATATATTTCGAGTAGATAATAATAAAAAAACACCAGCTAATATAATTACAATAAATAAATTAACTATGTTTTCTACACCATTTTATACTCATAAAATACTTTCGCCTCCGTTTAAAAATATCTTAACAAAAACATTTTCCTCCCATACATGTCCTTAAAGGAAAACGATGGTCAGCAATTACCCGAGGCGGTCGACGATATCAACGGCACTTTAATATTTAAGAATGTCAGTGCCGAGCATCGTGGCAATTATACCTGCGTGGCGAGCAATTCACAAGGACACATCAATGCCACTGTTGCTGTGAATGTAGTGGTGGCGCCACGTTTCTCCGTCGCGCCCGAAGGACCCATAGAAACCAATGAAATGGGTATAGCTGTTATGCATTGCCAGGCGATTGGTGATCCCAAGCCTACAATAAAATGGGATAAAGACTTGAAATATTTAAGTGAGAATAATACGGATAAGACGCGTTTTCGCTTCTTAGAGAATGGCACGCTCGAAATACATGACGTACAACCGGACGATGAGGGTCGTTATGGTTGTACGATAGGCAATAGTGCTGGCTTGAAGCGCGAAGAGGTGCGCTTCGTTGTGAAAGGTGAGTGTAGGAATTTATTTGCTGATTCAATATTTCTTTAAAAAAAAATATTCTGTTTTGTAAGAATACCATCCCTCGCTCACAGCTTTGCATACCACAGTACACGAATTTACCATTTCTTCCTTATCTCTCTTTTCTTCTTCCTTATACGGTTGGCAGCCTCCGATGGCGCTGCTGGCGAAGACTCTGGAGATGGTTTTCTCATCACACGTGCTGTTCTCATCACCATGACCGTCGCCTTTGCTTACATTATTCTCGTTGTCGGTTTAATGATTTGGTGTCGCTTCCGCCGCCAAGCGCGCAAGGCACGTTTGAATGAAGCCAATAAGGATAATCCCGAATCTGGTGAAATGGGTAAATTGCCTGAAAATGAGCCTTGTCTACCGGATCATGGCTCCTCGGGAAAAATACGAAAAATAAATGGCAACAACAATCCGCGTGGCAGTGGCAATGAAGCAGCGAAATCCGATGACACCGCCTGCAGCAACCACTCCAAGGGCTCGAAACGTTCGCATGCCTTAGATCAGCTGTCCTTACCACGGTCAGGTATTAGTGAGTTAATACAAATCGGGCGGGGTGAATTTGGCGATGTGTTTGTGGGTAAGTTGAAGGCGTCCGTCATACGTCAAGTGGATGAGAAAGATTCCGAATCGGAGCGTCACAATAACGGTGAAAATAATGGCATAACTTCAATAGAAAAGCGACGCTCAAAAACGTCAATGGACGACATTGAAGAGATACGCGAAGAGCAAGAGACAGGCAGCGCCGATGGTGATACGACATCGACGACAACGGATGAATATAAATTAGTGTTGGTGAAGGCGTTGAATAAATTTAAGGATGAAAATATTTGTCAAGAGTTCAAACGGCAAATTGATATGTTTCGTGCTATTTCACATAAGGGTGTGGTACGCTTGTTTGGTTTATGCCGCGAGAAAGATCCACATTACATAGTGCTGGAATATACAGATTGGGTGGGTAAAGAGTGAGAAGAATAAAAATGAAAATAGAAATTTAATAATTGCTCTTAATCTCTGGATTGTTAGGGTGATCTCAAGCAATTCCTTCTAGCAACTGCCGGCAAAGTAAATACCTCAAATAACTCTGCACAGTCACCGCCTCCACTTCAGACGGGCCAAATCTTGGCGGTAGCTTATCAAATTGCGCGCGGTATGGACGCCATTTACAGAGCACGATTTATACACAAGTAAGTAATGGAGGGTTTTTGAAAACGTACTGCACCATATATTTTGAGGTTAGTTGGACTGTATGTAAATTTGAAAAACAGGCACTTTTGATATGACACTTGAGAGGCACTTGATGATTTCAATCAATTAATATATTTCCTAAAGGTGCCGATCAAAATTTATTGTCAACTGACCAATATTTTTATTGATTTTATTCCCTCATTTCTCTTAGGGACTTAGCCACGCGTAACTGTGTCATATCTAGTGATTTTATTGTGAAGGTCTCCTATCCCGCTTTATCGAAGGACAAATACTGTCGAGAATACCACAAGCATCGTAACGCTCTTTTGCCTGTCCGTTGGTTGGCGCCGGAATGTATACAGGAGGATGACTATACAACAAAGAGTGATATATTCGCATTTGGTGTTGTTGTTTGGGAATTATTCAGTCAGGCCACAAAAATGCCATTTGAAGAGCTGAGCAATGAGGAAGTCATACAACGCAGTCAGTCGGGGAAATTGGAGTGGGCATGCGCACAAGGAACACCAGATGGTCTGAAAGAGATTTTGGTGAGTAATTGAGAAAATAAAAACTATTTTGAATATGAGGTGTAAAAACGTCGAGTGTTTAAATTCGGGTTTCAACCGCTAAAGGCTTACATTATATTAAATGAACACAATCTTAAAAATTATATTTCGTTCATTGAAATAAGATATACTGAGATACATAGGTGCGAGTTGTTTTTAGTGGGATTGCGATTTATTTGGAAAATTTTGTTTTTGAAAAATTCACTATTACTACATACCTATGTATACAATTATTAAATGAAAGATATTCGTGACTTTGTTTTGGTACAAAAACCTGTCTAAGTAATAAAAGTTGTGATATTTTCAATATACAACCTGGACCCTTTTTGAATCGGTCCTTATTATATTACATAATAATGTAGAAAAAATTATTAAAACTTAAACTTTAAATTCACTTCTTAAGTAAGCTATATAAATAAAATAATAAATACATAAATTTCGTTTTTTCTTCCCTTCAACAGCTCTCTTGCTGGAACACAAATGCAAAAGAACGCCCCTCATTTAGTCAACTCTGCTCAGCACTGAGTAAAGCAATGCAAAATGGTGATAAATAAACATGTTTTTTTTTACATTACATTCATTTAGAATATTCTTCAAATATTATTTCACTTATGTACATACATACATATACATATAAATATAAGTATCTTTCTTTGAGGGACGCTAGTGGTAAGTTTAAGTCAATTTAGAAATATCCATCTATTTTAATCCATTTATTTATGACGAATTAGTTTTCGTCTTACATAACGCATGAGTTTACATTAAATTTTGGGTTAAATTGAGAAGATGTAGAAGAAAAAAATGTGTTAAACACATTTAGTTAAAGGAAGCCTGAAGTTTCATAGAAATTATACGTAAAATATTTAAATACATTAAAGTGTATTGAAAATATTATTATGTAATTGGTTTGGCCAGAAAAATTTGCCAGTTTTGTAAAACCATATTGAAAATACAAATCAATTTACAAGAAAATACAAAAAAGAAAACGATTGCATCAGCCATATTTTACACACATACATATGTACATATATACATACAGTTCTATATGTATGTTCTTTGCTTAATGGATTTAACTCTAAACCTAAACTTCCAATCAAGTTTTCCTTTTTCATAAAACACAAATTTATTCATACGCACTTGCTACTAGTATGTATGTATGTATGTATGTATGTATGTGTGTATACGTGTATTAATGGTGTTGATCATTGACATCTGCTTCAAAATGTATTACATATGTATTGATAGTATTTGCATTAAATTTTACACTTAGAATATGAATACAGATGTACATACATATTTAAGTCCATCGAACAATATATAAAGTGAAGAAAAAATCATCAACGAATTATTTTAAGTTAATAAAATATTTAATTTAGTCCTGCAATAAATTATAGGAGACTTTTAATAATGCTAAGTTACTAGCAATTTTTATAAGTATATATGCACATATATATAAAAATACATACATATATATGTACATCATACACGTATGGATGTATGTGAAAGTAATAAATACTGAACTGTATATAGTATATATGTAGTTGTCATAAATATAATTACATACACATACATACAAATATATAAAAATATAGAATTAATCTACCAGAATATGCATTGGAGAATGTGTAAATGTATGAAGGCAAACTTTACCAGTGAAGCATTTATAGGATTAAATTTTCAAATAAATAAAAAAAACCGAAAATACTGCTACACATACACTTAGTCACTAATGATTAGCGCCAAGGGTTTTCATGAAAATGTACACATTTCTATTGGACAAACAAAAAGTCCAGTTGATAAAATATGTAGTCTAATGTAAAGTATTTTAAATATTAATTTTCTTTAATTTTTTAATTTCCTTGCAACTGCCATATTACTTAGGTGACTCAATTTCGAATGTAAATTTTTATGCATTCAAATTTTTATGCTTTCGTAAAAACACCATAAAAGTTGTATACACAGATTTTTCCATATTTTTTAGTCTATCACATGAATATTAACAAAACGTCGAGTTTAATTCGAACCTTCGAAAAATTTCAAAAAGTCAAATGCTGAATTCAAATAAAGATAATATTCTGACGTTAAACTACGATTAATTTATTTATTAAAAACGTTTTTTGTTTGAAAATTAGATTATTAATAACACGTAGCAACCAATATAATAAATAAAATGTAGTTTAAAAAAATGTGTGAAATTTCAAGCTTTATTTGTTTCTGTTTTTTTATTGCTTTTTTGTAATAATAGAAATATATATGAACCACAAATTGGAGAAAGGAGCTCGGTCGTAAAAGTGCTTCAGCGGTTACCAAGCGCTTCAGCGGTCATATGAAATGAGAAAACTTTTTTTTTTTTTCAAACAAACAACAACTTTGTATGTAAATAGAGTGCATACATACATATATATAATAGTTTTAAGAATATTTTAAGCACTTTTTTTTATGAAAACCTAATAAAATACGCATGTTGTACATCAATATAAGGTATGAAAATAAATAATTAAAATTCAATGAAAGAGCATCTAATCAGGAAGGAAACGGTTTCTCATTTTTAATTCTCCACACGAAGTTACAGAACTTATTACAGGTAAATTACATACATAATGATATCCAATTTACTCTTATATGTTCATATGTACATCTATATAAATTTATATATTTGCAAACACTTTTAGAACCTGTTCGCCTTTGCACAATGCAAATACATACATACAATACAGCAAACTCTAGGAGATAGTTACGAGTATGTAAAAATCGAGCAAACAAATTAGTGCGAAGGCATTTGCTTGTGATTAAGCATCTTCTATGGTATGAATAGCCCGCCCCACATAGGATAGTCTAAAATATTTTCTCCCATATATTGGAAAAAGGCGACTTTTACTTTTTATTTCGAAATTTCTTAAGATTGTGCCTGCCGATGACCAGAAGTTACACAAAATTTATAGAAATGTTTATGTTAAATTTTAAACCATTTCAAACCAATAAAAAATATTTTAATTAAATTTACGGTATTATAAATTCAAGATTTCTGAAAGAAGAAAGTTAACTTTGTATTATTCAAAAAATACTAATTTTTAAGAATACTTTGACGATTTTCCTAAAAATTCCTGCCTAAAAAATTTAAATATTCTAATTCAACCTAATACACATTTTCTATCTTGTAGTAGGAGGAATCTATACATAAAAAGAGATATATGTTGCTCTCGACTCAGCTATCTGCGCTTGCTTTAGCACTCTTACCAAAATGCACACACACACACACGTCTGTGCAAGCAAACGATAGAACCACGCTAAATAGGAAAGTGCATATTTCTAATTGTAAGTACATATGTACCTAACATATGTATGAAAGCGTTAAGTTCATATTGTTGAGTGTGCCAATTCAAAAGCCGTCAAGTATGATGAAGTTTTCGGGTTCATTGATGAAGCTCATGCTTCATTTCCGTATCCGTTTACGGCATAAGGCGATGTTGGTGTCTCTATAGACAGCCTCCAACAGCAGAGAACTACCGGGCGCATGTGTGCTACACATTATAATGATGAAGGTAGGTATTAGCTGTTCAAGTGTTTGGTAAGCGTAAAATTCCTCAGGCTTCACATTATTTACTTATTGCACTGGCTACTCATTGGAGGGGCAAGCAATATGAAAGGGAAATAAATGAACCATATTTATGCACTCACTCATCCATCATGAGTTCTGCATACAATGAGGTATTGCTTGTGTTGCTGGAATGGCTAGTGGTAGTGAATACGCAATTAGAAGCTGGACAGACAATTGAGTAAATAAACTAACCTCAACACTGACTTGTTACGCTTAGTTAACGTAAAACTTTTTCCGTTGAATACCAAAAATAAAATTACTTGAGTTATTGTTAGTTTAACTTTTGTGTTTTTTTTTTGCATTTTTGTTTTACTTTATATGCACATAGGAGGGAGTATACAATGAACATGTCCCTGTTAAATTCTGAGTGAAGTGAATGGTGCGGGATGTCTAAACGAATCGCCATGTGTATGGTAAGCAGACGTATCTAGCCTTGGTCAGAGGAGTGTATAATCGTTTCGATATGTGTATAATCGTTTCGATATGCTACTTGACAGTTCAGAGGCGAATCATAAGAGTTTTGTGCGAAAAAATGTTTGTCAATTTGGTTTAATGTGCAAATGTCATGCGTAGAAACAAACAATTTAGAAATTGTTGACCTATTCATTTTCAATGGCAAAAGGTCTAAGCTATTTGATGTCAAATTTTTAAGTTGGCATCCGTAAAAAAAGACTCGAGGTATGACACATTTTTGCAAAGCTAAACTTATTTTAAAGTAAAAAATTCTACTATTTCTACAGGTTTGATGAATAACTCCTTTAAAACAGTGATTTTTTTTTTTTTTTTGAAAACCTACGAGTTCTAAGCTTTCCTGCACTAAGAATGTTATAAAATGCCTTCAAAAATGCCCAATATTTAGCTTAAATCATATTTGAAACAGATGCTTCCTTTCCTGCTTTTACTGTAAAACTATTAGCAATATCACTTTGTCAACACTGAAAAAGCAAAGCAATGGAAATGTTAAAACCAAATATTCGTTGTAGTTGAACCAAAGCTTGTCAAAGCTAAAGTAGAATACACTGTCTGCTCCATTTTCTTCAAACATAATTCCAATATCAGCGATTTGGCTATTCATACTTTGTGCGCGTGCAAATAAAAGGGGAATTCAAAATCGAACTGTCATCAGTCGAGCTGGTCAAAACTCCGTATGCCCGGCTCATGCAGCTGCAGGCTATTTTTTGATTTTTACGCTTCTTTTTGCAAGCAAATTTTAAAAAAATCTATCAGCACAGGCTTTGGCTATTGAATTTGTTTGAGTTAGTTCAACAAATGTCCAGAGAGAGAGAGAGAGTGAGGTTTGCATCGTGCAGTATGTTCAACTACGAAGTATTTTTCTTCTCTTTTTATTTCTATTGAAAATAACAACTGACACCGGCCTTTGCAAGCAGCCGCAGGTGCTTGAATTTGAATTCGAAATTATGTTTGTATTTGTCGTCTGTCTCGCCTAGATGTGTTATTTGACTAACACTCGGTGCATGGGGGTTGAGCGGAAAGCTAGGGTTCGCGGGAAAAAAGATTTGTATTTTTCACTGTCTTTAAAATAACAACGAAAACTGAAAAAAAATTCATCTTGCGAAAATTTATCAGTATAAAAATAAATAAAAAAGTGTGGAAAACCCGCTTGCCGCCTAGAATTTGAATATTTTTGAATACAGTTAATTAACAAAGATTCTGGTCTTTAAACTGAAACTGAATTAATTTCATCGAGATTTAAGAAAAAAACTACACTATCATCCTTAATTAAAAAGTCGTGCCAATGTCATAGCTCGTGTCCTAAGCTAGGACTCCATTCATTCAACCGTTTTGCTTATCGTGACAGAATCAGCAAACAATCTACGGCGGGCACATACTCGTATAATTTATCATTCAGTCGGATTCCAATCCCTCGTGAACTATTCTATTTGTAGGTATGTATGCCATTATGATGTACATACATATGTTAAAAGTTTAAAAGTTACAATAACAGATACATACATACATGTATAAGAGCAAACATCCGAGCAAAGATTTTTACTACTTGTATTTAGCATTTAAAAAATATAATTTAAGAAGAAAAGAGACCACAAAAATAACAGTAAGACCACCACAAGCCCATTGAAGACTTCAAACGAAACGGTAAACTGTTGCAGCAATACGGAATGTCTGGAGCAGATTTTGCTCAACTGCTACGCTATCAACCAATGATCGCTGGTTGTAACAACAACAACAACAACAACAATGTTATTGGGCATTCTGAAACGAAAAGTAAACGCAAATGATTTATTGAAAGATGAAAGCCACAAATTGATGCACGAACGGTGTGCGTAATGCGTTGAAAGGCAAATGAACAGTCGGAAAGATGAATGGGCGAATGGCGAACGATGAAATGTGGAAGATAGAGGTTATATACGTAAGAATTGAAATTGTTAATTGAAGTACACTGACACTATTTACACCAAGGTACATATGCATAAGTATATATAAATGCTTTTTGAAATACAATATTATAAGTAAGAGATGTACATTTGTATGTGAGAGTAGTTAAAGCAGCGCAATCAATAAGGTTTGCAATGATTTTTTCTTAAATTTAATCAATTTTATTCAACTAATTGAGCGTGTTGAAAATTTTTATTTATTTATTTATTGCAACGCCCAGTTCAGGTCTATTTCTGTCAGCATTAATATGAAATGTATCTTTGCACGTGCAACATTTCAGCCAAATTGAAGAATTAAATGTCGCGTGGGACTAACTAGACTGACTTTTTTGAACATGTTCACCTTTAATAATATCATGAACCCAAGCTTCTTGATACGAATTACTTTACGTTTACTTTAGCAGCAATGAAAACTGAATAAATGCATTTTCTCAGAAAAACTCACTGCCCCAAGCTGATCTCTTACCTATTAATGAGTATAGTTAAATTTACTATGACTCCTCTACCCATATTCATATGTAAATAATGAACAAATTGCATTCAAATGTTTTAGCAAACACGTACCTAACTGTTGTGAGTACAATATTCAAACAATCTGCTTGTCTTACACAAGATATTTCTTACACAATTGCTCTACTTAATGCAGCTTGCAACTGTTAATTTGAATTGCATAAATGAGTGGCACCACATCGTCAACATCTGGCTTTAGAACAGGTCCACCTACAACTTGAACCTTTGCCATCGTAACCCACAACCCACCGAAAACTTCCATTCACAGCTAAAAAAAAAAAAAAAACGACGCTACAGCCATACTCACACGCACACATACACAACATACACATACCCTTTAGTGTTATTAACCGGCTGACTTCGTCTTGAAGCTTGACAAAATATCACTTCACTCACTGCTCAGCCATGATTTGTACTCACGAGGCGCAAGACACACTGCATGCAATACAAAAAGACAAAACAAAAACAAAAACAAACAAACAAATAAATATAAAAATCAGCTGCAGGCACCTAGCCATCCATCCATCCATCCATCCATTAATCTGAGATTGTGGCAACGCATTAATTGAAGCCCAGAATGGGCAACACAGTGCAAGCACTTCAGAATGCAACTTCACGCCACTGTCAGCAATTGCAAGCGATTCTGTATCGCCCCTGTTTTGAATTCTGCACATACATACTACTTATACATACATACTATAATCGTGCATACATACAAATGTGCATACATAATTTACGCGCGTAGAAATTGCACTTAAATTGCAGCTAAAAGCATTGCCATTGCTGCATCATCACGATGTGTCTGGAGATTCACACATAACTGCCCGCGTCTACGCATACTTGGCGTTCAACTTTGTTCACATCTACTGCTACGGGCTACTTCTGAACTAGTCAAATTTCAATAGGTGTAAAAGTGATTGTGGCTCGTCAACAGTTTAAATAATGGAAATACGTAAAAGCCACCTGCGACTCACCACTTCTCGGCAACGATAGCAACGAATAACACGAAGAATATTCGTATGAACTCTAGAGTGGACAAGGAAATTACCATTAACAGAAAAGGTACGTCGGAGAAACCAAATGAGGCCAGGTCCTCTCTGCCTGATCTTTCCAACCAGCGAGTACTGCACGTAACCTAGCCAGCGTAACCTCTGTCTCTTAATACGGTGAATTTTGTGAATGTTGTCGTATATCTCTATATATATATGCTCTTTGTTTCGTCGCCTACGGTGTTTGCCCTTGCCCATGCGCTGAGTACCACAAACTTACCGCAAAAACTTTGTCTGGAAAACTCCCAAAGCCGACTTATCGGATGTTATCAACGTCCAGCTTCTGCACCGTAAAGTAGGACGAGAATGATGTGTGACTTGTAAAGTCTCTCTGGTCTCTGTTTGTCGAAAGAGTGCTTTACCTTTCAATTGCATACTCAGATCAAAGCAGCGCCTTTTGGCAGGACCGATTCTCCATTGGATTCCCAGGCTGACATTGTTATTGTCGATAATGCTAATTCCAAGATAGGAGTAATCTATCTATACCATCAAAGTTATGACTGTGAGCAGTGACATGGGAGCCTAGACGTGAATGCGCTGACTTTTTGTTTGATGACAAGATATTTCGCTACCACATCCTCGCTTGTAGAAGATTGTACCTTTTTGATTAATTCTGCAGTTCTTATTATTTTCTCCAGCATCAGGTTGAACAAGTTACCTTGTATGGTGCCTTGATTAGTACCGAACAAGGTGAATTTAACAAGGTGAAGTTACTATGGCTGCGAATTCAACTTTTTCAAAAATTGAAAACCGAAATAATAATTAAAATTACATAAAACCCAAAACGTGAAATCAATTATTAAGCAAATAAATAAAAGGTTTTGGAAAGATAATTCGAAAAAACCAGTTCTTATACCTTTCATGAACATGCAGATTTATGTACTACAAGGAGAAGAGATAAACTATTTGGTATTCTTCACATCTTTTATATAAATATTTGCACGGAAGGAAGATCATCGAAATCGAATTTTACACTTAGCAATAAATTTGTTATGTTCACGTCTGACCGAAGACAGCATTTCCTTCTTGCTTCATTTGTGGTCTGCGGAGAATCGGGTATAAAACTGCTGTAAGATTTATCATGTTGTTGCTGCTGGGTTCACGTATACGAAAGGGCGAATTTACATGGTATGCATATAAAAACATACATACGTTCTTAAGCATACACACACATTCATAAATAAACACAGGTACACATATACATATATGCATATGTATGTGCACATACAATTAGATCGCATGCTCCACGCTCATCTCATGGCATCACGCCGTGCAATTCGGAGACAGTGGTGCCTATGTGAACCGTTATAGAGACATTGCACCATCGCGCCGATTTGCATGCACATACATTTGTATGTATGTAAATATGTACTTATATATGTATACAAATTGTGGCTCACGAAAATTATCCACACAAACAAAGCTCGCAAAAACGACTTTAATAATAAAAAACGAGGAAAGCACAAAATGTATAGTAGAAAATACAACAACAAAAAACATTAAGTGTTGCATAAGTGCCAAAGTGAAACAAAAATTTGCAACCATTTGAAATGATAACCACGTTTATTATCATTACCATTATATGCATGGTAAGGACATATCACATATGTACGTTCACAAATACATATATATGTATGTACTCGTTCATACATGCATAGAAAAATGAAAAGAAAAACTAGCATACGTGTAGAATGAAATAAGGAAGAGCTTCATTTGGGAAACTGCTTAATGGGTACACCATGTAAGTCTCATTGCCTATGCGAGACTCCCTTGAGGGATTCGGCAGCTCAAATTTCCCACTTCTCCTTACTAAGCAAAAATGCTCCAGAAAACAAATATTTTAGTGAAAATTTAGTGTATTTAAATTTAATATGTTTATTAATCGGCAAATTCCAAAAAGAAAGTCTAGAAAAAAAAGTAGAATACAAAAAAACTCACTCACCGAGGATGTCGCTTTTTGGGATATAAAATCAAAAAGGTTGCACTCTTTTTTCTTCGTTTTTGAAACATTACCCCGCGAAAGTTGTGGAAAATAGGATTTTTTCTAAAACCAGGCGATGTCACGAAAACTTTAAGCAACAAAAAATTTGATTTTTACCTTGAATAATTATCTTCGGAGTTACATTACTATACTTGAACGTTATAGCCTATTATATAGAAGGGCATGTTATAACAAAGGGTCTCCTGGTTGTCAATCCCGACCAGGGCAGCATATAAAAAACTAAAAATTAAAAACTAAAAAACTAACAAAAAATCCTTCGAAAAATTCGTATTCGAGTATCGGTTTAAAACTGTAACCCTCCCTCTTTCCTACAACTAAATTTAAGTCAGCGTTTCGCCATTTCTTCCTGGTATAAAGGAAATAGTCCAAAGAGGCGCATGTCTACTTTTTCCATTTCTTTCTGGATTGGATGCTTTTCTATACATATACAAGTACATATGTACCTCAGAATTTACAATATAAAAATGAATGGAAAGAGTTCCAAAGCCTGTGTAAGCAAATAAAGGGTGTTTTTTATAGAGCTATAGAACTTTATGTTGCAATAAAACAACGATGGATTATTCAATTGACATGAATTTTATTTATCCGAAAGATAATCTTGTGGCATTACATTTTAAATATGATTTCTGGCATATGACCGTCACGGCTGGCGCGGATGTCGTCCAATCTAAACGTCCAATTATCGATGACTTTTTCCAACATTTGTGGCCGTATATCGGCAATAACACGGCGAATGTTGTGTTCCAAATAGTCAAGCGTTTGTGGCTTATCCGCATAGACCAATGACTTTACATAGCCCCACAGAAATTAGTCTAGCGGTGTTAAATCACAAGATCTTGGAGGCCAATTCACAGGTCCAAAACGTGAAATTAGGCGGTCACCAAACGTGTCTTTCAATAAATCTATTGTGGCACGAGCTGTGTGACATGTTGCGCCGTCTTGTTGAAACCACATCTCCTGGACATCATGGTTATTCAATTCAGGAATGAAAAAGTTAGTAATCATGGCTCTATACCGATCACCATTGACTGTAACGTTCTGGCCATCATCGTTTTTGAAAAAGTACGGACCAATGATTCCACCAGCCCATAAAGCGCACCAAACAGTCAGTTTTTCTGGATGTAACGGTGTTTCAACATACACTTGAGGATTACCTTCACTCCAATGCGGCAGTTTTATTTGTTGACGTAGCCATTCAACCAGAAGTGCGCTTCATCGCTAAACAAAATTCGCTTATGAAAATCGGGAACAACGGTAATCTCGTTTTGGGCCTATTTGCAAGCATTGTTCTTCAGGCGTGAATCTATTCATGATGAATTGCTAAACCAAACTGAGAATAAATCACTTGACGGCTGTTAAATCGGTCGCCATATTGAAAAGTAATGCCAACTTAAAGTTCTATACCTCTATAAAAAAAACACCCTTTATATGTAAGTATATATGTATATGTACATAGGTATGTATTTACCCACATACATACATACAAGTTTAAATTTATGAATAAATAATAAAAGAAAAAAATAAGTAAACATTTTGCACTGAATGCAAAACAACAACAATACGAGTATTTACTGCTGCCTACAACAGCAAAAACAACAACACATACAACTATATATACTTATGTATGTGTGTTTGTATATTGAATATATTGTAAAGAAATACAAATTACAAGAACGAAGGATGAGTCCACACGCCACAGCCACACAGCTTGTACTCCAGCAACACCAACACCAACACCAACGAGTCAGTCAACTGACTGAATGGCAAAATGACTGAATGGCTGTGGCTTTATGGCATGATGGCTCAAACTGAAAAGGCTGATGGGAGCGTGAAAACTCCACAATATGTCCCTCCCATATTTGTGACTAACCAACGAAATATTACACCAAGGAAATATATATATAAACTTACATATATGTATATGTAACTAGCGCTAGCACTCCGAGTAGCTCGATACTCGCCCAACTGCTCAGCAGAATAAACCTCTTCAATTTCGTTTGTCAAAATTTCTTTGGACCTGCAATCAGTTTTACACTTTGCATAAATAAATTTAAAATTATAAAAAAAAAAGAAAGTTCCGAGAGAAAAGTAAAAGTTTTTGTCAGAGCTCGAAAATTTTCGAGTAATGAGCAATGAACAAGTGTGCAAGTGCTCGTTTCTCAAATATTCAAACTGCTCGAAAATGTTCGAACAAAATCTTAAGCTCTATACGAAAATCATTCAATGCCAAGTTATAGAACCAGGTATTGCACGTTGCTCGACTCCATAACAACGAAGTAGGCACACTAACCATTGATTTGGCAAGCGACAGTTAAGAAGCGCATATGAATTTTGTTCAACTAATGATTGGTTGCCAGCAGGTACTATTTTTGAACTGAATAGGCAATTGAAAAATAAACTCCTCTCTCGAAGAACAAAGACCTATCTTTACAAGTCGTTCTTTACTCCTTTCCTGGTATATGGTGGAGGAGCGTAGACGATCTCGACATCGCAAATAAAAAGACATCGGTTTCCCAAGCACCACCTATTGCAGACCAAGAACTCCAGCTGCCTCGAGAGACCCGAGCAATACTGCCACAACTAAGATCTAAATATTGTAGTCGACTTGATTCCTGTTATCCAGACTTGACCCCAACATACTCAACATATGTATATCCTGCATGTAATGGTCTCCACGCGGCCCTAGTCCGAACCCGTCGAAACAACCTGTTTCCTGGACCTTCTGTTAGATGACCACGATGACTAATCTTGCCTGCCCCTATGTGGATCGAAACGTACTACGTTTACAAATACAGGCGTAAGAGGGCATCGTGGGGTTTCCTCAATTATCTCGACAGTTTATGCTTAATCTCAATCGATTATTGAATTTCGAGTTAATTAAATAAATAAATAAAAACGACATTTGCACGAGAATAAATTAAATTTCTTGACCAAAAATATAATCCCAATTAAGCTCAATCAGAACAAACATCTAATATTTCCCTTATTTTTGTTTACGTAAAGACAAAGTGCTAGTTTCTGCTTCTAACAGAGCCTTGCCTTGACCTCTATGCATAATTATCCTTAAGGGGTTTCAAAGCTTAAAAAAGGAATTTTCACTATATTTTATTATTTACAATTCACCATATCAAAGATACATATTTAAACAGTATTTTGTGAAATTTTTATTCAAAAATTTCGAAAACTCAGACGGTGGTATCTCATCTCCCTTGACGTATCAAAAGAAAATACTCTCGCCGTGGACAGCATAACTCATTATTGGTTCATCTAAAATCAAAAAACCAAAAATATTTCATTAGTACATGGATAAATCTCGTTATTAGAGTAAGGAAAAAAAACAAAAAATTCAAATTTGAATTTTTGACAGACTGAACAAAAAAGAAAAAATTAATTGTAATAAAAAAATCCTTCGTTCAATGACTAGATAATGTTATTACAAAGATGTGTGCCAAATTTGATCAAAATCACTTTATAACTTTTCGAGAAATTGTGTCCACCGACATAAAAAAAAAATATTGAGATAAGTGTTTGAAGTTTAAAATTGACACCGACATAGGCTGATGGGCGGAATTTCAAAAGGTTATACATCTCTTAAAATTTTACTCCGATCGATTTGAAATTTTAGAATTAAATTTTCAAACCCTAAACAAAACCCCTTAAAAATACCCCCCTCAAAAATGAAACATTATCTCTTGTCGCCGGAGTGGAATTTTTATTTATTTCAAATAATTAGGCGTTGGAACAATATGATTTTGATTTTTTGAACACACTTTGCCTGAAAATTTTTTTGGTTTTACAAATACGTATAAGCAAAGTGTTGCATAAGTATGAGGAAAACATAAATTTTTTTAATTATATGAAATATAACTTTAAGAGTGTGTGGCTGTTTAAAAATTTTCAATTGCCATATTTTCATTTAACACTAATCAGATCGGTTAGGCGAACCTTTGTTTTTAATGTTTATTCTTTTATATATGTATGCATGTAGTATCTATGTACGTATGTAGATGTATAAGTTTCTCATATGCAATTTTACATATATGTATGCCCTATAATTATGTATTTTTCTTGTATGTAATATATAAAATTTGTTTAACAAAACAGTAATTTGAAATGGCTAGTGAAAATATAGTTTTTTTTCATGACTTAACCTTTTTATGCGTTCTTTTATACCACGTATATATATATATATATATATGTGTGTGTGTGTGTGTAAATATGCATATGCGTTTCGCAAAAATAAAAGATGGAAGGTCAATTTGGATTGATGTTAGTCAAACATAAGTTGCTTTTTCATGCTAATTATTGATATTTATTTTACTCCTCTCATTTCACCAATTCAAATCAAATATTGTTAGATGACATTTTTTTCGATATTTTATGTTGTTTTACTTTTACCATTTTTTGTGTATTTTTTTTTTATATATATATTTTTTTTCTTTAAAACTTGCGCTCTTCAAATCTAATTCGCTTAAACTTCTTGAAATTAATCACTGCCAAATGTACTTTTCATGCACGTTTAAAATTTTTATTTTCGTGTTTAATTTTTTTTCTTTTTTGGAAATTTTTGCGATTTGTCTTTGAAGCGAATCAACAGACTTTTTTCTTTTTTAGATAAAAGGTTTTTTTATTTTGTAATTCAGTTATTCCATTCATTGTGTTTATTATGTTTTTCTGGTCATGACAACCGTTTTTGTATAAATTTTGCGATTTTTTTTTTGGTTTTTTTATTATTATTATTTTTATATTCTGCCAGTCAGCGCTCAGGCCTGACCTATATTTTTATAGTTTGTTTATTTAAAGTAGCAAAAAATCGTTAATGTTTTCTTCTTTGAGCTCTATTACAGAAGCAATTCTAAATCTTAAGATTGTTTATAAGTTTTCTTACATTCAGCGAGTGATTCGACATTATAACTAAGCCGTTCTTAGGTTCTTTTGATTGACTTATATTTTACCCGATTCTAACTTCACTCGATATTTTTCAATTTTTTTGTTTGAATATGCTTTTTGCAATTTTTTTTTTCATTTTCATTAATTATTTCTTTCTTACATATACATGTATATTACTTTTGTTTTCCTAGGCTTCCAAACATATATATATAAAGGAGCACTTCCCTCCGACTAAACAGATAAATTGTTATCGTTCCAATTAAAATTTAAAAATTATTTTCTAGCTGATTTATCATACGATAATCGGTTTTCATTTGATCTCAAGACATACAAACAAGTATATTTCAAGTAAATGACGAAAACAAATTTTTATTCAAGTGAAAAATATGAAAATTTGGGTTTGTTTGCAATACTTGTAAAAGTTTAGTTTGGTTTGGTTGGTGTTGATAATAGAGATTGCTATGAAATACTTGAAAATTACTTCATCACATCAGTAAATTAATCGGAAATGTTCAAAATTTTAAGAAAAAAATTATAATTCCAATTCAATTGCAATTTAGTAGTATAATCCGTTAGTGGCGGCTTCTTTGTACAACAAATTTATACAATTTGCAAATGAACGAAAAAGTTTAGTAACTTCATCTATTACTATTGTTTTGCTAAATTTCTTTTAAGAAATATTTAATTGGTTGGCTCCGCAACACGGTGGACCTGGAGTACAGCAACGGCTTCCTCAACCTTAGCCTTCAATGCATCTTGATCCTCTAGCATGTGCAACAGTTCAGAGTTCTCGATTTCGAGCAACATTCCGGTAATCTTTCCGGCCATTAGTGGATGCATACGCTCAATCATTGGGTACAAACGTTCACCCAAAATTTGCTTCTGCTCTTGGGGTTTGGCATTAGCTAACAACGACGCAATCAATTTTTCTTGACCTGAAATTAAAAAAAAAAAAAGAGAAAAAAAGAGAATTAGTTTGTTATTATCACATTTTAGAATTTTTTAAAACCCCAATACATTTCAATACATTTTCAAATCGCAACTGCACTTACCCTTTTGGTGCATTGGCTGTACTTGGGGCTGCTGCTGAACAGGCTGTGGTGGTGGATTACGCATATTGGAGGTGTACTTGTAGTTGGGAGCACGTTGCTGAGCACCGCCAGCAGCGATTGGAGCCCCGGCCATGGGAATATTTCCGCCAGCAACTGTTTGCTGGCCTGTGATAGCGCGTGCGCCAGTATTGCGCATAGTATTGGCAGCGGCTGCTGCATGAGCGCCTTGGACAACCTGCGGTTGGCCACGAGCAGCGGCGGCTGCTGGGCGGAACTGTGCCGTTCCGGTTGCTGCCATGGCTGCAGCGTTTTGGAAACCACCAGCGGCAGCTGCGGCTCCAGCTTGTGCAACTCCTTGCACTCCAGCGGCAGGACGTACTTGTGGTGCCCAGCGAGGTGTATTACGAATGGGCTGGGTCACTTGTGGTCCGAAGAAACGCTGTCCTGGTGCCATGGTTGGCACAAAGAATCCACCAGCTGTATTTGGCTGGAAGATCTGGCCCAATTGTTGCATGCGCATTCCAGACATGTGACGCATGTACTGCGATGCTAAGTGTGCCTTGCGGTCTTCCTTACGTTGAGCCAAAGCAACATATAATGGCTTAGAGCCAACTACACGTCCGTTAAGTTCAGTGACAGCGCAAGTAGCTTCATTCGGTGAAATAAAGCAAACGAAACCGAAGCCCTTCGAACGGCCTTCTTCATCGGTCATTACCTTCGCAGAGGTGATAGTTCCAAACATAGAGAATTCTTTACGTAAGCGCTCGTCATCAATGCTATCGTCCAAATTCTTAACGTACAAGTTAACACCATAAACCGATTCTTGGCGTTTCTTTTTCAATTCCTCGAATTTGCGTTTCAACTCCTGTTGGCGTTCAGCCTTCTTTTGGGCACGAGCCACATACAAAACTTTGCCGTCGCCCATGTCTTTGCCGTTTAAAGCATCGACAGCAGCCTCAGCTGCTTCGGTGGTCTCGTAGGCAACAAATCCAAAGCCTTTGCTTTTGCCATCTTCTTTTAACATGACCTGAAATAAGTGAAGAAAAGAATTGGTTATGCAATATCGAATTAAAAAATACTTCAATCTAAAACATTTATCAATACAACTGATATTATGTTGTACATCTTCAACTTTTGTCAAAGGCATTAAAAACGCATTTGACCTGGTAAGTACAGAATCTGGAGGTTCCTTTTACAGCCATAAATCTTAATCGCTTGACAAGATAACCAAGCGACTAATGGGTAATAAGCTGTGAATCTTTGTCAAATTCACTAAGCAACTAATTAACTTCTTCAAAATCATATCTTATAAGTCCTGTGATTCATCAACTTTTGTCAAAGGCATTAAAGACGCATTCGACCTGGTAAGTACAGAATCTGGAGGTTCCTTTTACAGCCATAAATCTTAATCGCTTGACAAGATAACCAAGCGACTAATGGGTAATAAGCTGTGTGAATCTATAGCAAATTTATTACATACAATACATATACATTCACCATATATTTTGCAAAGGAAACTCTCTTACCTTGTAACTTGTTATTTTTCCAAACGGTTCGAACATATCCTTCAATTTCTCATCATCAAAGTCCTCGCCAAAGTTTTTCACATAAACATTTGTAAACAATTTGGCTTTTTCGCCCAGCTCCTTCTCGCGTTCCTTACGTGGAATGAATTTGCCAACGTAAACTTTCTTGGCATTCAACAACATACCATTAACTTTCTCAATCGATGTATTTGCTGCCTCTTCGGTCTCAAAATGGACAAATCCATAACCCTTGGAATTGCCTTTTTCGTCAGTTGCAACTTTACAGCTCAATATATTACCAAAAGCAGAAAAAGTGTCATAAATTGCTTTGTTATCAATGCTTTTATCTAGGTTCTTTATAAATACATTTCCAACGCCCGAGCGACGCAATGAAGGGTCACGTTGAGACCACATAATACGTATTGGCTTATTGCGAATCAAATCAAAATTCATGGTATCTAAAGCTCGTTCGGCTGTTAAAAGAAATAAGGAAAATAAAAATTTAATTTTGCATTTTAAATTTCAGAGCCGGTTTCTACATAACATATACATATGTATGTATGTTGTATATTTAAGAAACAAAATTTCCGTAATTTATATCAAGTTTCGAAATCGACGCTTATACATATGTCATATTTTTGGAGTCTTCATAACGTACTGTTAAGATATTTTTGTTCACCTACTAATGATGCCATTTACAACGAGTTGTCAATCAAATAGCATGGTAAGTAAGGCAAATTTTAATCTTGCATTTTCAGTATAGTCGACGAATAAAAAAAATCGAAAAACCCATTACTAAAAATGCTTAATAAAACGAATGTTTGTGGTTATCATGTACTGCACGTGCCGAAATGCCAACGTTGCATTATGGAAAAAGTTGTATACGAGAAATCACAGTGCAACGTAGTATACTAATATTAATATGAACGACACATGCAATATTACAAAACAAAGCTTTCCAACGAAATTTTCTATAAGCTTCAAGATACTTGCATACATATGTATATACATACAAAATGCCACTGAACCCTGAATAAAAAAAATTACAATGCGAACAAATATTCGTTTTCGGTGGAATAGTGAAAGTAAAAAAGTTGGCTTTGATTTGTTTTTTTTTTATTTTATTTTAAACGTAATAATATATTTACATCATCCTTTTTATATTTAAGGAATTTCAAGGAAATAAGGAAGGAAAGTAATTAACTGTGCAAAAAAAAAAATATATATATATATATGTATGTATATATAAAATTGCACACAAATCGAGAAAAATAACGTGGGAATGTGTAAATATAACGGAAGCATAGGTGACAAACAAGTTTTTTGTTTCCTTTACCAGCCTGGAAAGAAGAATCTACCGAATACAATATTTCACCACAGGAATAATAAAATTAAATTGAATATGGCCGAACTCGGGTGAAAATTGTATGATGATGCCAGATCTATCACGGTTCTAAAATTTATATTTCCTAACTTTAATACTCGTTAATTCTCTTCTTTCGGGTAGTAACAAATATTATTGGTCAAATTCAAGTAAAGTAGCATCTAACGCATCCAAGCATTAAAAATTTAAGTAGTAGACATCACATTGTTGGCGAGTTAAATCTTATCTTAAACATGTGCTTTTATACATTTGTTCAGATACTCACCATCGGCTGGCTGCTGGAAATTTACATATGCATATCCTAAAGAACGCCTCGTGATAACATCGCGACAAACACGAATTGAAAGTACCGGGCCAGCGGTGGAGAACTTTTCGAAAAGCCCAGCTTCATTTATATCTTGGTGTAAATCGCCCACGTATAACGACGCCATTTGATAGTTGGGACCACCCGAATTCATTTCTGCTTAATAGAATATTTGTCACACCCCTTCTCCAATATCGTTAGAGAAAAATCTACACAAAAGAAAACTAAAGGAACTGAAAATAGAAAGATGTAAATAATAATTATTGTACACATCAATATTACGTTTAAATATTTTGTAGCAAGACTTTTCACAAACACTGGCAACTCTAACCAGTACACGTTTTTCTTTTTAGGCACTAGCAAGTCATTGATTCGAAGCCTTTTTTTTATATTCTATTGGGAAAGACTCCTAACCCATGAACAACTTTAATAAAATTAATTATTTTTCTTTTGCAAATTAATATAAATATCTACAATACGTTTGACGTCCAAAGTTTTTTTTTGCGTTTTTTTCACAGCTTCTAGCAACCACGTCCACCATTTTTTCTTCCATGTACAACGCTCGACATGCCACGCCACGCCACAAAAGAATTTCACTTTCTTTAATATACACACAGTTCACGAAAATTTCATATTTACTTACGTTTTATACACTTGCTCGATTTTTGCTACTTTTTGCAATTTTTTTGTTGGTTTTTTATTTATTTTATTTTTTTTTTTTGGATTTTTAAATAATTTTTTGTCACAAATTATGTGAAAGTCGCGAGCTCGAATAACCGCACGACTGCTCACCACGTCGGACTATACTCGACTCCATTCGGCAACTCTTCGACTCGTATTTATATCTTTTTCGTTTTACTCGTTCAAATTAATGACCACCATTTCCGAAATTCCAGTCAAGCAAAAATTCTTGATTGACAGAAAAACAAAACAATTTATAAGGCTTTACACGACAGAGCAAATACATTGTTCACTATAATTCGTAATTCGCACTAAAAAGATATGCAAAATTACTTAATTGGCCTTACAAATTTTGAGAGCGCATTACGATAAAAGTTCCCCCTGAGGATTAGAGATTCAAGAATTTACCCGCGGTAAGGCATGCCTGTCGTAAGAGGTGACAGAAATCCAACAGTTCCCACTACGGTCGGATATTTATACAGGAACGGCCCGTATTTTTATCCGGTCAAGGGCTGACACTCTCGCAATATTCCCTGAAGTCCAATTTTTGGAATTTTTCTGCGGTTACAACAACAACAAAAGTTAATCATCCGTCCTCAATTACGAAATCAGTTGGCAAGTAAAAAAAAAAATAGATAAAAACTACAAAAGAAAATAATAAACATTTACATCGTTTGAAGGCAATATTATTTAAAGATTAGGGAATGGACAAAATAGAAAGCCGGGTGACTTTTAAGACTGGTGAAAATAAGTGATGAAACGGGATTCCAGTCCGAAAAAAACATCTCCTACCGCCCAAAAACTATTTGCAAATTTTGAAAAAATTGTAAATCTTAAGTAGCCTAAGATTATTGCTGACACCGAGAAGATTAACTTGGAAATAGGTAAGATCCTATTGAAAACATAAATATTACTGTAAGTCTGCTAATGTTAACAATAAACTATGCAGTTCGACCCATGTGAATGGGGTAAGTCGCGAATTTAGAATGTATTACAGAAGCTTGCAATTAAATTGATGGTAATTATGATGTGAAAGTACTCTGGATAATAATTTTTTTTAACAATTGTTCCTAAATATATATTATCAAACTTGTAGCGCTAGAGTATATTGCAAGAGCATTCTATCACACGATCAGGGTTTTATGTTATAATATTAGGCATTCAAATGTTAATCAACACCAACGTCAACGCTGTCCGAGGTATATATGTGACCTAACCTTAAGGTGGTTGCAGTTTCGGAATAAAGTTTATTCCATGTTTCCACTATGGATTAAATGTTTATGACTTGATAAATCTAGCGACTGTGTCGTATGAGATTTGACCAAAGCGTAGCTCAATATTTTATTAATTACCAAATAATAAATTTTATCTATTTATCGTCATAGTGGTTATAATAAAAATTATTAAAATAATTTTTTGTTAATAATAATGGGTTAATTTTATGTTAATAATAATGGGTGTTTTTTAAACGGGTGGTTTTCAATGAGGCAGCTCTTTTTGGGAGTTGCTATCACACGCTGTGTCCAATATTCGGTCGAAATAATCTACCAGCAATTCAAACAACTATGAATCGGTTTCACACCACGTTCAAAGATTTAATTCTTCATGAAAACCACATGTCTAAATAAACACCTTTCATAATTTACCTTCGTGCTAAAGATGCAGGGAGTATTGTTATAAAACGCTGTTTTCAAAAGAACTGCTGTAGCCAGTAAATGAATAAAGTTGCGATCATAGGTGTCGGGATATTCTCAGTATTTTTTGTTGCCGTTAGCGGCTCTGATTATATGTCTCAATTGGAATATTAAAAAAATGTTCACAAATTTGAAATTCACATAAAATCGGATTTCGGATTAAAACAAAATATATATTTAGCTAACGATCGGACATTTATTTTTTTTGCACAATCAAAATGCGAAAGGAAAAACGAGACATTTTTAAGTTGAGAATCAAACAAAATATTTTCTTTTTTTGGTTGATTGCGAGAATTATTTTATTTGTTTTTTACAAACATGCAGAACGAAAACTACAATTTTTCCAAAATATATATATTTTTTAATATTTCTTGATATATTTAAAATTCATTGAGTGCCTAGATTCAATCTACTACCATAGATTTAAAGTGGTTCCATGAGAAGTACATAAATACACAAGTACATATTGTGTGTATGTATATATGGGGATGTAGATATGTAAAAAACATGTTTAGCCAAAATACATATATCCTTCAGTTACGCCTCTTCTTGCCCTTCTTCTTTTCAACCTTCTTCTTGCTGCGACGATATGCACGGAATGCCCGTTGAATGATTTTCGCTGCGCGAGTCATCATAAAAAGCATTACACGCTCCTCATGCTTGCGCCGATCCTCCTCCTCTTTTGCTTTAACAATAATCTCATATTCTGCCTCTTCCCGTTGATATTCTATGAGAAATTCGTCAAATTGCCGCTTTTGCTCGTCATATTCTTCCTGCAGGTAGACATTCTCCTTGATTTTTTCCCCAATATTCTGATCAAATTTTTTTACCAACGCTTGAAGTTGCAGAAGAAGTTTATTTCTGAAATATGAAGAGTTTTAGGGTTTTAAAGGGAAGAGAAGTGATGGAGTTCTAAAAGGACAGAAGGAATGACATAAATGTTGTCGTTGCGATACGCAATATGTATTATCTTTTAAAAAAGTATATACATACATATGTACAATGACGATAGATTCAAGTTTTCCAATTATTCAAAACCTTTTCACCTCTATATGTATTTAACTACATTAGCTTGCTGTTGAAAAATTGTCATATACATACGTATGTACATACACAATTTTATATTAACGGTTGAATAAAAAAAGATGGATTTCCAAGCTCTATATGAACAAAATCTTTACTTACTTCTCATCGCGTACCTCTTTTTCATGAGCGAGATTCTGTTTCAACATTTTTTCATAGGCCGCTTTTGTTTTTTCGAGCTCATCCTCTAACTCCTTTTGTTTCAGAACGCTGGCCATGTGAATGTTGTGAATTCGTCTACTCGACTTCACTCTAAAATATTACAATAACCGGCAATTTAAAGCTTAATGGTGCTTTCTTTCTACATGATAATCAATTTAAATTTATAAATTTGTTTAACCAATATATGTACATACATACATACATATGTATATATTTTTGTACTTACAGTTCTTCTCTTATACGCACATTATTGTCCCATTTTTTATATGCTAAATCAGCCTCATATTTTTTAATAACTCCATCCTTAGCGGCCAATTTCCAGCGTAAATTAATTTTTTGATTATGTAACTTGCCCTGGAATTCTATTTAGTTATATTTTTATGTAAATATCTATCTATCTATGTATCTACATGTATCTTATATGCCACAACGAAATAATCGCTTCTTGCTCACCCGCTATATTCTTTTTCATCTGTTCGTTATCATGATAAATCTGATGAATCTTCTTCTCCTTCGCCAATTCTGCCATTGCCGATTTACTCAATCGTTCTTCGGCTATGTTTTGTAAAAGCGTAAAAGCTTTTAAAAGCGACTTATCTTCATCACTCAATTCATCTAACCAGTCGGGCAGTGTATCTAACATTTCGAAATTTTCATGGAACATATCAATCAATTGCAACAATTGCAAATTTTCTTCGGGATTATATTTCTTGTCATCAGTTTTCTAATAAACGAAGAGGGAAAATTACAAATACATATGTATGCCAATAAACACGAAAACCACCTTTAAAATTAAGAAAGCTTGTATTGCATGCCAACATTTCTCATATTTAGTTCCTTTTAAGTGTCTTCTGACCGTCAATGGATTTTCCAATATTCGTGGAATCAACAGTGAAATCTTCAGTTTTTCAATCGATTCATTCACAATACGCATAACACTGGCAACTTGTGCAGCACGTTCGGCTGACATCTCAGCTGCCAAGCATAAAATTCATTCATAGCTTAATTTCCAAATCTTTGTTTCCACTAACTGTACCTACCATTTTCATATTCGCTCTTTTTGCTCATAGTAAGTTATTCAGGTTTCATCGATTTGAAGTTTAGTTCAAAAATAAATTGTGTTCGCTTTCTGTGTTTAAAGACTAACTTGAAAACAAATACGAAAATAAATGCAAAATAAAGAAATGGTTACTATAGAATTTCCTATTTATGTACATACATACATACATGCTATGTAAAAAGTGTATGTACATTTTTCTAGCATAGTTGTGGTAACAAGTACATTAGTAATCGCTGCATGACGAAAAAAAAAAAATTGTATGCATTGAAAAAAAAAAATGAAAATCTTCTTAAGAGTAATTAACAGTTTCTGTATGACCTAAATAAACTATATTAGTGAAGATGCATAGATTAATAATATGTTCCTTCGTCATTAGTATAATATTCTAAAGAACCAAGGCACTCAAATTTTAGCTAGTAACGATTTTGAAAATTTCTGCATTTATGTTTTTTTTTTACAAAACTGACACTTTTTTCTATCTACGTAAAGGCTAAAATATAATTACACCTTTTATCTTTTTATTTATCTGCTAAAAAGCGAATAATTATGACGATATTTGAATTATTATTTTTTAAACAAACATTTATTATTATTATTATTACATTTTTTTTTAAATACATAGACATCTCATTCAAACAAAGATTATATGCTACCATTAAATATTTTAAATTTAATTCCTTAAAAACAAAATTAATTTGTATTTATAATACTCATAACTATTTGTCCTCAATCCAAATAAAATACATTTAGAGTTTCTTGTCAAAATATCTGTGTTTCACCCATTTATTCTCATATCCCGGATATAAAAAATTCCTTTAATTACAAAATTTTTTCATTTGCCAAACCCTTTGAACTAGTTTTACGTAAAAAAAATTTAATTTATAGCCAATTTTTTCTAACTTGATGTACGATAAAGTTTGCGCTACACATCACTACATACATAAGATTTTCTAGAGTCCATCGTCGCAGTCGGATTATCAAAAATTATTAATCGAACTAGAAAGTATTGTATAAGAAATTTAAGCTAGTCCAAAAAACCTGTTAAATATTGTTTTCTAAATTAGAGAACTCAACAAGCATTTCCTATAAATATTTTATTTTTTGGCCCTTGAGCTCTAGCTCTTTCGATTTGGCTGATTTCTTATTATATTTTTTACGTACATTTCATATGAACTTTATATATGTAAATATGTATGCATGTATGCATTTCTTACTACTGCAACCATTGCACATTCAAACCTGTATAATGTTTAGATTATAATTGAATAGACGATTAAGACTTAATACGTGTAGTAATATTATTTAGTATTTAATATACCATAAAAGTGGCAGTGAAAAGGCGCGAAAAGTAAATTATTCAACATATGTGAATTAAATTTGAAAAGTTTTTGATAGATAATTCATTGTTAGAAGTAATGGAAGATAAATGGTTATATAATTATTGAATTTGAGGATGTTATTGACATATATATTTGCCACGAATTAAGCTTCAAAGCAATTGTCGGCTCTTCAAATAAATCGAACTAAAGGCAATACTTAGGATAAAAAACTTTTCATCCAAATTCATTTGAATTACCATCATATACATATACATACATACGAATATTAAGTTTTAGCAAATTCGATATTTGTAAAATTTCTTGCTCGTGTATTTTTGTGAAATGAGTTGGAAATAACATAACAGCCAATTAAAGCGACTAAGACTTAATTTAACTAAAAAAAAACAGTCTCTACCAATATGTAATATATAAATTAGTGTATAAAAAACTTAAAAAATATTGTAATGCTTCACTTACAATTTGTAGTATTCACATATAACATGCCAAAGATTTGTAAACTAAAACCAAAATTAAGGCAACATTTAAACGATAAAACAGCGATGGTTCCTTCCATACAATTATCCGATGGGAAAGAATTTTAAATACAATTGCCCTGCACAGAGTCGAATACGAATTGAAAGTCAAAATATCCATTCATCTATTGCCCCTGCCCTATCGTTACTGGCATAGTTGTTGGTGATGTACTTGAATTTATATGTCCTTGTAACGGAACTGTAGCAACATCGCCCCATTCAATCAGATACTGTGTCTGCCCATTGGGTAATTGTCGTTTGGCACGAATACAGAATTGTTCACCAGATTCTATGCGATTCACTACACCGCCAAAATACTCCTTTACAGACTGTTTAAGATCTTGGATGCTGCTGCTGCTATCCTTCGTATTGATATTATTCAAATTTTTATTTTTACTTTTGAGTAGTGCCTGTTGTTGCTGTTGTAATGCAGCTAATGTTATATTACTAGAAGAGTTTGTTGAGGATGCAGTACTTGCGCTTGAAACTGAACTGTGACGATTGTTGGAAGTTGAATTCTTTTGTTGTGGCCGTTGTCTTAAACGTCGTCCGTGGAAAGGTTTCGTATGTTGTTTAACTTCGACTGGCACATCTACACTTGATGCCACCGAACCCGGCGGTGATGACGAGGCCGATGAAGAAGATGATATTAATGAAACTTGTCTTTGTGCTAGTTGTTGTTGCTTGTTAAATGTTGACGTAACCCTGGTTGTGGTGAGCTGAGTATGTGCAGGCAACAGGTCTTTGGCATGTATAGGAAAAAAGTTGCTAGGAATGGGATTGATAGTTGTTGTACTAATAACCTGATGAATATAAATTTCAATTTATTATTATTCTATTTTCAATAAATTCATATTTTAATAAACGTCATATTAGCTTTACCTCCACATTAGAGGAAAGGCGACGAGTTCGTCTCCTTCGTACCTCCTGATTTGGGCCGATTGTTATATCTTTGGCACTCAGTCTTCGTTTGATCGTACGAACTGTTCGGGGCTGACCGGCAGCCTTGGCTAAATTACTTGTACTAAAATTTGGAAACATGCCCGCATTTTTTAGCGCTGCCAACTTCGAGCTGAAATCTAAAGCTGTTGTATTGAAAATACTGCTTTTAATCATTGTGCCGCTACGATTGAAGTTTAATAAACTTTGAACGCCAGCAGCATTTGCGCCTGTTATTGAATTTTTTTTGGGTGTCACCATACGAAATGGATTATTAAGACCAAGAAAGTTTTTCGGTGGCGGTATGATCACATCTAGTGATGTACCTCGGCTACTTGACGAGTTTTCATCCGATGAGGAATCACATATCCGGCTACTATCATAGCGTTTCGAAGCTGCCTCAGCGGCAACTTCCTTATAGGAATTCGATAAAGTGAATGCTTTTCTTTTACGGCTGCTGCGCTCAATTACCGCTGAGATTACTTTATTATGTGCAGAGTATGTGGTTTTGACTTCCAAGTTAGACAGAAGCAGGCAATCATCGTTTTTACCAATAATTTCTATATTATTCGGGTCAACCTGTTTGACATTGGTCGCACAATTCGACTGTGTGCTATTTGGTGCATTCTTCTCATTGATCTTTTCTTTTTTTAAAGTGTGAGATATTTCTATAAGACTATTAGCATCATTTGCATTCTCGTCCGCAATAACCACAATCGGATCACATAATATCGAATCGGAGATATTATATTTTTTTGTCAAATTCTCTTTTAAACCACTTGTATTTAGATTTTGAGTTGGTTCCTTACTCTTGCGCACTTTGTCTATTATATGCTTTATTGGTATTTCATCGTCCGAAGTAAATATTTCATTATCATCAACATGGAATTCATACACATCTGCTGCGCCCCTCCGTTTCAAAGATGACGCTGAAGTTTTGACATCCACATAGTTTCTGTAGCTGATGTATTATTACAACTATTAATTTTTTATTTTAAAAATTTCCATGTCTGTACATACCTATTGTGATGGGTTAGGGTGTTGCAAACAGTTTTGTTAACTATTTTCGGTCGATCCCTCATGGGTTTACTGCATCTACATAAGTACAGTATTATATTTATGAAAAAAATATTCATGTTTTCATTCAAATAAGAGTTTAACTTACCGCAGGCACCACCATACTCCGCTACCTGGCGTGGTTTCTCTGGTGCAGCTACGGTGGTAACCACGTCTGCAATCTTCACATATTTCAACAACATCTTGAATTTTTTTACGCTTACAAGCAACACACATATGTGTACTACTATTCCCACTATTACTTTCAAGTCGCCTCATTTCCTTTGGACCGCACCACAGCTCAGAGTTATCATCAAATCGTATCAAATATTGAATTTTTTGTAATTTACTTAATTCCCCAATTGCACTACTTCCAATGACGGTGCCGAGATATTGCCGGCCATCTTCTTTGCGTATAAACACATCCTCACCCATAGAAAAAGATATGTCAGATGGCGAAGTAAAAGAGTTTACAACATTGTCTTCAGCTAAGTCCTCATGTGAAGCTGGGGATGACGTAGTGGGTGTTGGTGGGGTAAGTAGTGTCATTGATGAAGCTGTTTTATTAGCAGCAGCTTGAGCTGTCTTTTCGAATGCAGGTGATTGGGGCGAAACCATAGTGGAGTGTTTCAAATCCACATTGCCGCTTGTGTCATGCAGTTCAATACTATGATTTTCTTGTGGAGTTGTTAGACTTGCCGTTTCTCCACATTTAATAGTATTTTCCGTTCGCATAGTCTGCGGAGTTGAAAGGTGAGTTTCACTGTCGTCAATCTCAACTATTTCCATAATGCTGTCGTCGAGAACTTGCTCCGTTCTTGTTCCTTTTCCAGTACGAATTTCACTTTGCACATTGCTGCTGGCATATTCACTTACTTCTTCGTCAATCAAGTCGATACTCTGTCTAATTGTAGCAAATGTCTTCTCTAATCTATTGGTTACATTTTTCTCGCCTATTTTGTTTGATACTACCTTTATCGCGTCATTGGAATCTATTATTTGAGTTGATATTGTAAAGTTGCTTTTGTTTTCTGGTACTGAGTCTTCGACTATTATTGGATCTGTAACTGACTGCGGTATATTTCTTGTAGAAATTAAGTTCAATGACAAAGGGGGTGAAGAGCTATTTTCTGGTGTTGTGGGTGGTGTATGTGGAGTGGTTGTAGTCGAATCGGGCTCATCGATTACCAAAGCGGAATCTTTACTGGTGTAAAGATCGCTATGTATCCCACTACTACTTTCACACCCAGCCGGATCCAAGACAACTTTGTGATGAATAGCGGGTATTATTGGTGAGGGTTGTTGCGGCGCATGCGATGCTATTGTGTACGTATGAGCAGTCGATGTTATTGCTTTATTTGCGCTTGTTGTATTTGTGTCTAACGTCGTGGTGCACAAAGTATTTGTCGGCCCTAGAGAATCACTATAATGATTATTTATACAGATGTTGATACGGTCTAACACTAATGTTGAGTTTGAATTTGTGGTGCTCGCTGACGAAGAAATCAATGCCGGTGACGTGGTAACTGTATCCGCAACAGTAGAATAATCCTCTGTGAGAGTCGGTATTAATTTTGCAACAGATGTAAGGCTGTTTGTTGTGGCTACACTACTATCATTGTCATTTGTGAAGGACATAAAAAATGGATGTTGTTGTTGCTCGTTTTGAGAGATATGCATAGATGTTGGCGATGTTGGTGTCGCGGAAAAATGCTGTTGGCCGAAGTGGGTGGACAAACTTGGAGGTAAATGTTGTGCATAATTAGATTGTGAATGTGTGGTATGGTAAAACTGGGGCAGTTGTATCACTTTGTCTCGCATATTGGCTTCAACATCTTTACCAATGTTGTACGCATTTTGTTGTTGTTGCTGATTTTGATGATGATGTAACACGCTTGGCAGTGTTGTTATTATTCGAATATTACTTGCATTTCCTTTATGGTAACAGTCCGCAGAAGCGGTATTGGTTGGCGGTATACTATTTATAACTCCAACCGCTGTATTTGTACCTGGTTCGACAACATTGGTAGATGGAGGACCGAATTGATGTGTAGAAAAATTATTTGTTATTAAAATCGTATTTCCTTGTTGGTGCTGTTGTGCATTTGCTTGTTGCACTGAATTTGAAGTGGAAGAGGTTCTGACAGTCGGCGCAATACCGCCAAAAAATCTCTGAGCTGGTGGTTGAATGCCAGCAACAGCTGCATTGAAGAAATTTTTACCCAATAAGTTGTTTATAGGTATCTGAGGTGGGGTAAAAATTCCAACGGCATCCGAAGAATTTGGTTGAGATTGTGTAGTCGGATCGGAGCCGTTATTTGTGCAAGTACTGACACCGGGAAGTTGCAATTGTGCCTGATGGTCAGATATCGGTAATGTGTGATCAGAAGGAAGGAAAAAGCTTCCCATAGGATGAGATATATTATGAGGGTGTGCGTGTCCAGTAAGCGACGTGTGCTGCACATCTGGATGCTTCTGGTGAACGATATTCGGATCGTAGGCAGAGCTATTCATAATTTCAGGATTTACACACTAGAGATGAAGCAATTTATCCGCCTTCGGTTATATTCTACTGCAAAAATAAAAAGTATATATAAAGTTCTTTTAAGCACATTTCATTGACTAAGCCCAAGAAAAGGATTTGGTCGATTTTTTTACTTATTTACATATAGCGGTATAAGGTATCTGGCAACGCCATTTTGCATTGCCGGCAATTGGCATGTGTGTGAAGAAGACGAATAAGTCTGATTCTTTTCTTCTTCCATTGTTGGAAGTTTAGAAACAGTTTATAAGATTATACACATTAATTTCAAAGATTTTCTTCTGTTATTTATAACAGATATATTTATATATCTAATTAATTTATTTTTATATATAAAACACTGAAAAATATACCCCGATTCGTGCACATAAGCGCAACCCTAATTCCTGTTGTAATTCTCCAACAAAATAGTATCTTTTATTGATTGAGCCAAGCAAGATGTACTGGTACTAAAATCATTTTTTATTTTATTCAAACTCACTTGTTTCAAATCATTTACTCTAAGCTTGAGCAAAACCAGCTCAATCAAAGTTTATTAAGTCCGATTTATTATCCTAACTAATATTATTCATGCATTAAATTACAAATTTCCCACTCGGAATAAGAGTTAATACCGTCAGCCATTTTCCCAACACACGAACTGATTTTTTTCCTTTCCTTTTGTTTTTCCAATTCGTGCGCTTCTTCAACAGACAATTCCTGCGCTTCCAGACAGAATTGATTTTTGACTATTAAAGGCGATTCCAGACAGAACTATATTAACACGTTGCGTGACATTTCTAACTTTGGTAGCAAAGAGAAAAACGGCAATGGTATGACCAAAGAACGTAAATTAATTATATATTTAATTTAAATTAATTTACATTCTTTGTCAATTTGTTGTCAATTATTTTTCTATCAGAAAGCATAAAATTTGTTATAAGAAGTAATTATTTTGTAGCTAACTTTCCATTGAAATTAAAATTTGGGAATGGTCAATGCGCCCAATAGGGTGAGATGGTCATCTTTTTGCGTTGCCTCGACCCCAGCGTTGCTTATGAGGGTAATTTCGTAGATTTGCATGTATTCGTCTTAGACGTCAAAGTCAATCTGTCACGCAACGTGCCGCAAAAGTCTATCTGTCATTGGTTGTAACTGTGCAGCGTTACTTTAGATAATTTACAATTAAGGCAAAGAACGTACATATATGAATAAGAAGCAGAAATACACTTATTTCCATTTACCAAAGTACCATTGACATAATTTATTATATTTTTCATGCATTTTTTATACGAGTCATAACGAATTCGCTTTAATATATTCCCTTTCTAAGTAAGATGTGAGAAAAGGGCATTGAAATTTCTTGTTCAATTTACGCTCTTTCCCAAAAATCCAATTTACGAGACCATCATGTTGCTCTTATTCATATTTATTCTTTACTTTAACGCGTTCTCTTTTATTCATATACGTTCTTTGGCAAAACTAATAGAGGAACAACGGCAACTCTATTAGAACAGTACAACCAGCAAATGATTAAGAGTTCCTTCGATCATACTCTTTTGCTCTTATTACTGCTGCCAATTTCCATCAAACGTAAAATAGTATGGTTTTGAGCAGACATATTTTTATGTGATAATTAATTTTTTTTTAGAAAAAATACAAATTAAACTTCGAAAAATAGTGATTAAAGCTATAAAAGTGTTGTGCTGTTTTATAAAATCACCGAGCAACAATACATATTTGAAAAAATAATTGGATTGCTAATAAAAAGTTGGTAAAATGTTGGAAATTTTCCCTTGCCTGTTCTGCTTCGACTAATAAATTCGTGGTGGTCGCAATACGTTTCGATAGTTATGCTATTTCCTAAAATTTGTTGCCTCTTACGCTTTGACCTCGTTTATGCTTTTGTTTCATACTCGTCTCCTTTTTGTCGATTAGTTTTTTTTTTTTTTTTAGATCTTGATGCTTTTTATACTATTTTTTACAGAGATCACATAAATAATAGTCTTGGCGTAATCAAAAATGATTTAAAAGGCATGAAGAAAAAATAAAAGTGAATGAAAATTGAAAGGGAGATAGGAAAAATACAAGTTAAAAAAATCTAAATCAAAGAAAATTGGAAAGTATGTGTTTTAAGTCTGAAAAAGGTTGGAAATAATGGTCTCCAGTTTTTAATCGATAAGTAGAGAGAGAGGAAAGTGAAAACTGTCTATATGGCTAGCACGCGTAGTAAAATTGACGGAAAATCAAAACAACGGGAAATAGAAAAAATATTTTATGACGACACACAGGTGTGGTGAAATTCACTGAGAAAATATTTTATTTTATTTATATTTATACGCACTTGGGTAATTGTCTAGAATAGCTACTTTTGTTAAAACGTGATTAAAATTGATAAAGAAGCATACCAAAAGATTCGTTTTTATGTGAACTTTAATTATAAATCGGGGGAGGTGCAATTTTCCAAACACTTAAGTCATCAACAAAATATTTAACGAAATGACATATTGAACCTTTTTTCCTAAAAATTTGAGTAAATTGTTGTTGTAAAAGACTCGTGTGAAGAAGAAGCTAACTTCGCTTTTGAGTTGATGAGTTGCCATGCAAATAAATTTCTGGTAATTACGTGCGACTTTTGCTTAAAGTGAACCAAATTCATGGGTTATTTTGTCGTAGTAGGTGTTTGAAGATGTTATTTTTCTGTAAAAGTAGCGGAAAGCGGAATTTCGCAATAGCTTTTCATTATCAATATTTAAAATAGCAATAAATATTAAATAAAAGGGGTTGCGTTCAAATACTTTGTAAGGGGCAGGCGGTGTTGGTTCGGTCCATGGTTATTTTTTTAAAGCGTCGCAGCAAATTCATCCTATAACAAAGTTAGCTGCAGTTCATTTGATAGTTGTCTACAACACAACAACTATTGAATCAAGTTGAAGCGATATTTGTTATTATTTTGTTAATAACTAAAAAGGTGTTTGGAAAATTGGCCCCCGATCTATAATTAAAGTTCGCGGCAAAACGAATCTATTGGTATGCTTTTTGTTAATTTTAATAACGTTTTAACAAAAGTAGTTATTCTAGACAATTATCCGCACTTGTATACGTATCTACTTATGTCAATTAATTTATGGATGTATGTATATATATATATACCACCAGCAAATGATTACGATATATATATATATATATATATATATATATGCATGCATGCATAGATTCCTTGTATACCTTATAGCAACATAATTTGATAAAAACCATTTCAAGTGTACAATAATCATTAGAGAATACTGAATAATTAACATAAATATACAGGAAGAGAAAACTACTACGGCCGCACCGACTAAAAGAAAAATAAGTGCAACTAAACTAAGACCATACATCAAAGTAGAAGCCGATCAAGAAGAAGCTCGAACCGAACCAGCGGAATCTATGCATACCTTCAATGAGACTGGAGCAGGAGTACCGGCGTTCTTGGCTAAGCTATGGCGTCTAGTTGATGACCCGGATACCAATCATTTAATTTGTTGGAGTAAGGTATGTGTAACAATGATTATGTGTGCTTTTGCGTACGTATTTATGAACGCATACATATGCGTATCTCCATATGTCTGAATGTTTACGATATCGCAAATATTTGGCTGAGTAAAGAAATTCGGCAACAATGCAATTCGATTTTATTTAACACATTTTTTTTGTCAATCCTAATTGGGTGTGTGTGTATATATGAATGGTAACAAAATTATTTTTCGTATCCGATGTATCCTAATTCTTATTCTTATGTCAATATAATTTATACTTGCTATGAAAATTAATTACATAGGCGAGTTATACATAAGCGTATATGTACGAACCTGCATACATGTAGGCTGTAAATTAAGGACCAAACGTTCAACATCTCAACTCTCGACTCCCACGAAAGTCGGTTCTACGCACCGGAGTTGACCCGAATTTTAGTTTTAGGTTTCAGTGCAATGGTTGAAGTCATCTTAAGACCTTTTATGTGCCTTAAGACCCATAGGGAGTGCTGCCAGCGCCCAGCTACGCCTCTAGCCTAAACGGCAGTGCCTTCAGCACATTTACCCACTTTCGGTAACTCCGCCCAGGCCTACTCGTGAGTGGAGTAGTGTATTGGTTGCCCCATGCTGTAGAAGTCTGTCCCAACCTGTAGATACTACGCAGCCGCCAACTACCACCTATGTGCGGCAACCACCACAGCGGGTCACACAGCTGTAACAATCAAGACCTACGCACAACTTCGTCACACCCAAGTGCTACGAACGTTCTCCCGATACACTTTAGACTCGTACAATTTAACTGCAACGAACTCCAAGGAAAGATCGACGAGATAGTCGACTTTATGAGCTCAGCTCGGGCTGGCTATATCATAATAAGAAAGGATCGCGAGCGAGATCATGGTGGAGGCTTGGCCTTCATTTTACACAACACCGTGCAGTATCGTCTTATCGACGGCGACATAGACCGCAGGGATACTACCCTAGGATGACAGGGCATAGCTATCCGGTCAGGTGGTTTCGAGCTCGAAATATTTAATATATACATTCCTCCCGTTACAAGTTGCCCAGTTGGATACCGTCCTGATATAGGTGCGCTACTCACTACGCGAAAACCGTATGGTCTTGGGCAACTTTAACGAGCATCACGATCTTTGGCATTCCTGCCTGTCAAATGATCGTCGAGGAATGGAGCTGGCGGAACAGATAGACGATTCGTAATTCTGCACAATGAACGACGAAGCCCCTACCAGGATTGTGGGCAACTGCCATAGCTCGCCTGATAAACTGCATAGATTGGCGACCTATGCTGACACTCGCATCAGACCATTTGCCCATAGTCATCTCGATTGACAGACCTCCCGACTTTGTTTCCGTGGACCACCGGACATTTTTTAACTTTAACAAAGCTAACTGGCCCGGCTTAACGTAATTTACTGAGAACGCCTTCAGTGCTCTCCCCACTTCCACCAACGTCCATACTGCAGAAAAGACATTCCGCAAAATTGTCGTGTCTGCTGCCGCCCGCTTCATACCTGCAGGTCGAATTGCGGAAATCCGCCCTCATTTCCCCACCGAAGCGGCGGTTTCAGCGACAAGGCGCGACACGTTGCGCATGGCCGATCCCGGCGATCATCGTAACAGGGAACTTAACGCCGAGATCCGGAACAAGGTTAAAATCCATAAGCAGAATAAGTGGGAGGAGCAATTAAGGTCCTGCAATCTCCTCTGGGGTGACCAAGCTCTGGGCCACAGTTAAATCGTTGTCTAATCCGCCGAGACGTAATGATCGGGTGGAAATTTCATTCGGTGATCACTCCTCGTCGGACCCGGAGAGGTGCGCGAGCTATTTTAGCCGGCTTTTCACACTGCACTCTTCGGTTGACAAAACGAAACGACGAGTAACCAGCCGCCTGCGCAAACTGCCGAACACCAGCGCGACGATTGATTTCTCCAGGGAAGACGTTCATGGGGTTATCGGGAAGGCGAAAGCCTCCAAATCCATCGGCCCTGACGGAATAAGCATGCTGATATTAAAACATTTGGACCCAGCGGGAGCAGAATATCTCACCAAGCTTCTCAATCTGTCCCTGACCACCCTAATTATACCCGACGTGTGGAAACTGGGTAGAGTGGTCCCGCTACTAAAGCTGGGGAAACCCGCAAATAAAGGAGAATCATATCGTCCGTTGAGGTTCAGTCTACTATCGGACAAGGAGGAGTGCTACTATCGGACATTGAGGATTCCTCATTACCGCCTAGGTTGAAGAGGTGGACCATGAACTACCTGAGTGGTCGACGATCATCGGTTGATTTTCGAGGTCAAACATCAAACCTACGGAAAATTAAACAAGGGGTTCCGCAGGGTGGTGTCCTCTCCCCGATGCGGTTCAATTTCTATATGTCGAGGCTTCTTCCACCACCAGAGGGCCTCTCGTTGATCTCATACGCCGATGACTGTTCGATTTTCGCGTCTGCCCAGGATATTGATAGTCTTTGCTCTTCAGTAAACCGGCTAGAACCCGATGGGAAGGTCGATGACGTAAAAATTCCGACCACGAACAACCCAAAGTTACTGGGAGTAACATTCGATAGCCTGCACTCCTTCACTCCGCATACGACTGCAATTGCCACCAAAGTACAAAGCCGCAACAAAATCCTCAAATCGCTAGCCGGTAGCACATGGGGGAAAGACAAAGAAATGCTGCTGGCAACGTACAAGGCAATTGGCCGGCCGGTCGTAAATTATGCTGCGCTGACTTGGACGCCGGGGACTAGCAAGACGCAGTTGAAAAAGCTTCAGACCTGCCAGAACACCGCCCTTCGGACCGTGACGGTAAACCTCCTGATCGCGCCGGAGCACAACTTACACAGTGAAACATCCATGCTTCCAGTCAAGGAGCATAATGTTATGCTGTGTAAGCAATATCTGCTCGGATGCTATCGTATGGATCATCCTAACAGACATCTATTGGAATGCGAACCACCACCTAGGCACATTAGGAAGGGAGTACTTGACCACCGAGACGACATACAGCAATACAGTCAAGACCCGCTGGACAGGACGGCGTAAAGACAGGCTATCAACACCATTCACCGAGAGTCCGTCAACACCTTGAACTCTCTTCCAGTGGATGGTGTTCTCGGAGTGAAACCACCACCCATCGCAGAACAAGTAACCCTGGCACAATTAAGATCTGGATATTGTAGTAGACTTAACTCACCTATCCAGACTCGACCCTGACATATCTAACACATGTCCCGCATGCAAAGAATCCCCGCACCCGTTAGATGACTTCGATGACTAAAACTAAACTTGCTTGACCCTAAACGTCGCTGGCGTATGCCGCTACAACAACAACAACATGTCAACTCAAGTGGAAAAGGGACAACTTTCAGCCATTATTTTTTAATATTAATATTTTTTTTTAGCTTTCTTTTGTTCGCCAAATTTCTATGCGCCACAATTGATTTTTTTTTGTGGTTTCTTAGTAGTGCTAATCACCATTCAAACTTGATAGCTATTTGTAAAAACCTTCATTCATATTCACATTACATACATATCTATACATATTTACGCCTTTATGGTATTTATATTTTGCGGTTAATTTTTAAGATAAGGACGTAAGAAGCCTGCAATAAATATATATGTATATAACTCTACAGCATTTTCTTTTAATTTTCTTTCTAGGATGGCCGAAGTTTCATAATACAAAATCAGGCCCAATTTGCTCGTGAATTATTGCCTTTGAATTATAAGCATAATAATATGGCAAGTTTCATACGGCAACTGAATATGTGTAAGTTGGATTCGTACTGATATTCTTGGATAGTATTTATTAATTTATATATATATATATGTTTAAATGTTTACAGATGGGTTCCATAAAATAACGTCAATTGACAATGGTGGCTTGAAATTTGATCGTGATGAAATGGAATTTTCACATCCTTGCTTTAAACGAAATTGCTCATATTTGTTAGAACATATTAAGCGTAAAATTGCCAACACAAAAAGTCTAGATGACAAATCAGGTTTGAAGCCTGAAGCCGTTACAAAGGTGTTGCAAGATGTTAAAGCAATGCGTGGGCGTCAGGATTCACTTGATTCGCGATTTTCGGTTATGAAGCAAGAAAATGAGGCACTATGGCGTGAAATAGCATCTCTGCGACAGAAGCATGCCAAGCAACAACAAATTGTTAATAAAGTTAGTTGGTTTAATATTTCTATACAAAGTTTCATTAATGTACTGATCGCTCGTTTTTTTTTTTTTGTCCACGTTCAGCTCATACAATTTTTGATCACTATTGTGCAACCGTCTCGCAACATGACCAGCGTGAAGCGACATATGCAGTTGATGATTCATGACACACCGGACAGTGCAAAGTTTCGTAAAAAGGTTGAATCCGAGTCAGATGGCGGACCAGTGATTCATGAACTTGGAGAGGAGCTGTTCGATGATGTGGCAGATGCCGACATGAATCTTATGTAAGTTATGCATTGATATGCTTCTTACTAGGTGACACTAGCGGAAAAAGTCCTTGCGTAAATTGCTTAGCCATATATGCCTCACATATTTTATTTTTGCCAATTCAGTGATGCTGCTAGTCCGTATGGCATATTAATTCAAAATAATGATGCAGAAAGTAGTGGCTCTCCGCAGAACATTGAACGACCGCATTCTAGCATCAGTCAAGTCTCTCATCAATACGATTATTCGAATCAAAGTGCAGAAGATGCCGTCAATGCCGCCATGGGTATGGCTGGTGTTAGTGGAGCTATAAATTTGGGCGAAGCAGGAAAAGTCATTAGCTCCCCGAAAAATGGTATTGGCACAGATTCGTCAATTATTAAGTCTGTAAATCCCGACGGCTCACATATATTCTATCATGTTACTGAGGTGCCCGATGCGTTAGAAACGCAGCAGAGCGACACCATGCCAGGTGCATCACCAAGTTACAGTGAGGAGAATGTATTGACCACTCCCATGGTGCGTGAGCAAATGGCACGCACACAACAGCTAAAGCAAAGAAATAGGCGTCGTCGCAAGCAAGCAGATGAGGAGGAAAAATCAGCTTCTTTGCCCTCAACATCTGCAATGGCCAGAGCTGGTGCAAAACGTCGATCACCATTACAAATTAAAGCTGAAAAGGGCTCATCGACTGAAACTATGCCGTTTCTAAATGTTTTTTCTGAGGATAATCCAATGAAAAACGCCGACACTCAACACTCTCCACCACTCAAAAGCAATACCCTTGCTTCTTTTGGGAATGATTCTAGTTTGTTAAATTCTGGTACCGATATTGCTCTACCTGTAAGTGGAACACAAACAACAAACTTTTATAATCCAAATGAATTCATGACACCCGAAATGCCTGCTGATATATTTGAGGTAAACTAACTTTATATTCAACAAATTGTTGATAATTTTTTTTTTTTTACCACTAATCGTAGGAATCTCCAGTAATACCCGCTGAGCCAGATAACTATAGTCAACAGCTACAACAGCAAAAACAACAACAGCTTCAATTTGGTCGGACAACAGCCAATAGTGGAAAGTTTTCGTCATTCGTTGCACGCAATAACAGTAACGACAACGGAGTAGCAATCTCAAATGGTGCATCAACATCTGCCGCAGCAGCAGTAGCTGCTGCATCGAATCAATTTACCAACCTCGACAAGCAGAGCAATAATATGAATTTTCAAATTTCCGCCCAGCAGGGAAAGAATAATAACGGAGACAATATGTCCTTAACTAAATATAAAAGTGGTGGTGCTGGGGGTACTGGCAGTGGGGAAATTATGCGGTTGAGTACTGCGTTAGTAACTAGGAGTGATCTTAGTTACGGAAAGAGAATTCTGAGAAATAATATGAAATTTTTTCCTTCCATTTTTCATCATTTAGGGATGAAGTAAATGACCATTTGGATAACGTACAGGATGAATTGGAATCGTTAAAGGATTTATTACGTAGCGACGGTTATTCTTTAGATGCTAACACTCTTTTGGGCGTAAGTATGCAAATATTTAGTGATTTCGGTATTGAAATGTTAGCTGCTAACTTATGGAGATATTTTACTAGCAACAAAATTATATAAATCAGCAGAAATACAAAAAAAAAAAAAACAATAAATTCAGATCAAACTATACCTCCAATTATTTTGAAATAAGACATAAATTACTTCTTTTTTTTTTTTTGAAAGCGACTAAATGAATGTTTCTCTTCATCAGTGAAAGATAAGTTAAATTTAGAATTTCCGATCGCATGTTCTTCAACCTTACAACATTTTTTTACGGTAATATACAACTAAATGGCCAATTTTGGGTTTATAAGATTATTAATTAACAAAATGGAAGATAGGAAAATCGCAGACGACGACCTGTAAAACTGTTTTATTAACCATTTGGATATTTGCAAAAGACAAAAAAATGAATAGGCCTAGTGGCACATAAAGATATGTCTGTTTAAGTTCTAAATTTTTATGTCGATTTCTTCGAAATATTTCCCAATTACACGTTGCTCAGTTATTACCATTAATTTATTATATTTGACTACATTGTAATATTATTTTTCTCTTTCTTTAATATGTACATACGTACTGAAATAACGTACAAAAACTAAAAAAAAATATATGAACCAAACTGCATTATGTCTTCAAAAAATATAATGTTAATATGATGAAATGGTACAAACGCGCAACATTTTCCACAAAATCTAGAGCGGAGATGCCTCAAATACGAATAGTCGATTTTCCCTGTCATCACAGCTGGATGGGGAGTTTCTCACTAAGGTCAGCCAAATATTGTCGATTTCATATTATTTTTCTTCCGGATTAGCACTACTAATGGCTGCGAAATAATGTTCGAACAAATTACTGAAACTCGTTAGAAATACACAAATAATTCAAAATAAGCATAAAAAAAAAAAAGAAAAAAAAGAGAATCTGTGAAATAATGCCAGCGTTTTTGTTAGACGGGTTCTACAATTAGTTTTATAGTGTGTTTGAAAAAACAAGACTTATTTGGTTTCAAACAAAACATTATCACTTAACATTTTTAATATACAAAAAAGTTTTTAAAATAAAAAAGTACCACATTAATTTTTTCTTATTTATTACAGCTCTTTAATGATTCCGATATTTTAGGACCATACGGTTTGAATCTAGTAAATGAGACTAACTATGATAAAAAAGGTATGTGAAGATACTATTTTTAGCAATTTGATTATAATACGATTCTATTTATACCTAACAGGTTCGGAGCTTATGTCCTATCAACCAATGTACGATCTTTCCGATATCATCGATGTTAATAATGACAAAAATGAATTGGAAGGTAATATTTTGTTTCAGAAAAATTTTAATAACAAGTAAAACTAACAACATAATTAATTTGCAGCGGTTAATCAAGCGAATAGGCCAAGTAGTTCCAGACAGTTGACACAGGCGGAGCAGCAACAAAAAGAACCTCCAAGTAGTCTTAACACACCATACAATGATTACTTTGCTAATGCTCTTGAACCAGCAAGTATTCCGAAAAAATGAAATAACATCGGAAATTAAAAATATTTAAAACCTACATGGAAAGTAAACTGTATTACAGATCAATTATCGCCCTGTTTGGCGTTGTTTTACAGTTTTTAGCATGTAAAATTTTATATCACATCACTTAAAAACTCAGTTTTAAGGTAAAGCGAACGGTAAAAAATTAATTAAAATTAACTAATTTCTAACTCTTGAAATTAATCTAAAGTTTACGGTTGTTATGACACCAACTCACTGGAATTTTGTAAATTATCTTTATATACTACTACAATTGTTATTATAACCTTGCAATTGAAACTAGGTGTACTTTATTAATTTTCTTAACTCTTTCATCCTAATTATTTAAATTCAATGCAAAAATCTTGTATGAGAGTTATTGTTGAAACATACGATTATATTTTTTTTTTTTTTGTAAATTTGAAAAGGAATAGCGTATAAGTAATCATCGTTTTGACACGAGTAGTCAAGTTGAATAAAAGTGTCTTCAAGTGTTTCTTGGTGAAAATATGTGCAGAATATAATACTTTTTTTTTTATTTTAAATAAAAAAAAATACATTAGTTTTCGCGAAAATAGAAAAATGGCTGAAATTAAATTTCGCCCGAGTAAGGGTATAATAAAGGAAAATCTACATTAATTAAAGTCACGATGTCAGTCCGCCACGCAGAAGTGCGATTTAGGACATAAGTACTTTTTTTTGAAGTAATAAAAATATAGGCAAGACTTTGATAAAAGATAATGTTTATTTTTGTAATAACGTGAGCGAGAAAACGTTTTTTTTATAGGCTTGGTATGCGGTATATATTAAATTTAAGGCTTTTCAGGGTGATAAACTTAAAACACACAATATCTAGATTTATAGATGAAAAAAAAAGATTTGTAAAAAAGGTAACAATTGATTGGCATTTACATACTTTGAGCCATAGACCGATTAAATCCTGTGTCAATGGTTTGACGTTGCGTTAATATTGAAGACCATTTTACAAAAGTTATTCTAAGAAACTAGAAGAGTAAAAGGTGTAATGGGGAAATACATAAATTCGTAAGTATGCATTTATGTATTTGAAACTTGATGTTGCTTTTAGCTATATAATAGTGGTTTGTGTCTTTGGGGAGCGGAGAGACTTGAAATTTCGGAAATTAAAATAAGTCACTTCAAACATCGAAGAAATCGAACGTTATTATTAAATATACCTAAGAAGTACATACTTGTACATCCGATACTTTTTTCAAATAAAATTGTGCGTATAATGCCAAGGCAGAGTAACGACATTTATACATACATATAAAATTATTATATTATATTAAAGTATATTATTTGTTTTCCTTGTTTTATTACCCACATACTAACCACATATATATATATGTATATATATATATATATGTATATATATATATATGTATATATATATATATATGTATATATATATATATATGAATATATATATATATATATATATATATATAGAATTTTAAGCATCCTATGAAGCGGTGGAAATAAAACTAAGAAAAAGCAAAACTAATCTTTTTTTATTTCTAGACAAAAACATATAGAATTTTATTGAGAACTTAATGCTAATATTTTTGAGTTTGATGACAAAATTTTCGGGGTTGTCAAACAATGTTACTCAAAACAATTTAATTAAAATTGAAATTATATTTAAAAATGCAAATTTTATAATTATATCGAGTGTGTCAAATTCGACGGGTTTATCGCCAATTCGTGTTATATGTAATATAACAAAGTGATGTTAATTATTAACTAACTTTGATCCTTATACTTGGCGTCCTTAAGAATTTTAGAGAATTCGAATTTAACACGCTCTCGTTCTGCACGGGGCATGTTACGTAGACTGTCTACTAGTGAGAGACAATATAGTTCGATTGGATCATTGATTGGTGTTAGCACAGGAAAAGGTGCCGGCATAGCTTTCCGCTTTGTTGCCCCCGACATTATTTCGCTAGGCTGCCGGGTTGATTTTGCTTGCGTTACTATTGGTTGCAATGTTACCTCCCCATTAGTTGAATATTTTTCTTCTTTACCCATTGCAACAATTGGTGTTAGCATTGGCGTTGAAGGTCTGGATATATTTGAACGTGGTGGCGTTGATGTAACGTGCTTGTTAGTGCTATCATTTTTAATTGTGGCACTTGCCTTTCGTGACTTTATATTTCTATGTTCAATTGTAGCATCTGGCTCTATTTCTTTTGATTTATCAATTTTAGTTGGAATATTGAGTTCAGTCAATAATTGGTTATCGTAGTAATCATTATCCGTTGGCATCGAAATACTCTCACGCTCGTACATTTGCTGGTGGTGCATTACATCGGTGAGTACCCCACTATAATCAGCCTCTGCGTATTCCAAAGCTGTGTTGTCATCATCACTATGTTCGATTTCAATTATTTCAAAGGTGTTAGTGTTCTGAGGGTCCGAATACATGTAGCTGTTACTGTCATTATCACTGAAACAAATTGAAAATTATTATTTTAAAATTATTGCTTATACAGAGACTTCCAAAACCAAAAAGCTGTGCTGCATATCGGTATGCAATCATAGTTTTTTTTTTAAATTATTATAATTGTAAGATATTGGTTAGCTTTGAGTTTGGAGAGGAGAATATATTTTTGATGTTAGCAATACCTCAATATATTTAAAACTTTCAAATTTGTTGTACTTACGAGCTGTTATATGAAGAGTTCATGTGTGTGACCTTTTTATAGGCTTGAGCAGTATTTTGCAGAAATGATAGGTCTTCTGTAAATCGACGTTTTCTGATATTTGCATTTGCCAAGCCCGTTTCCAAACTTTTAACTTCTTGCAAGTAATTGTATCGTATGTTCTTCCATTTTGTTTGAAGAAATTTTGCTAGAATATACATATTTATAAGCAAAATATTAATCCTTAACTTTATTAGGGCTGAAGATCCCCTAGGAACATAAAATGTGCCGAAAATGTAATTATTTATTTTCTTACATGATGTACGCATTTCGGATGCAATCCTTTCCCAGATAGCGACTCTGACCTGATACCGTCTGTAGTGTTCATGGTTGACATCATAAATAGCCGGATTATCGCGTACCAAGCGTATCAGTCGATCATCTATCATTTATTCAATGCACACAAAAAAATAACAATATACATAATTGCAATTTTTGAGTATTTTAAGTACTCAGGTACTAATAAAGCAAATCAGACAGTAAGGGATGATTTACCCAACTTGTAAAACTCACCAAAGTCTGGTCCGTAGGTTTCGCGCATTTTTGAGAGAAAAACTAATTTTTAATATATACGCAGTGATAAATTAATTTTAATTTTTCTATTACGTTATGCGCGGATGTGTTTGCAACTTGTAAATTAAATAGTTTTAAATTAATGCTTAACAGAAATACTATATCCTTTCACCCATTTCATTTTGTTATTGTTTCATATCGGCGCATGTCCCAATGTCCTTCGACGCTGTCATAGAAACTTTAATTTAAAAACACACAAACATATTTCCTGCAGATGTCGCGAAAGAGTCAATATCCTGTCAGTGTAGCGATCCTGGACTGATATCCATAAAAAATTTCAGTTATAAATGTTTTTAAATAATAACATTCTCAATTATGCATATAAATATAACAGAACAAAATAGTTTGTTTTGGAAATAATATAACTTTTAACTTTTTATATTGTATATTATACACTCTTATTGGAAGGCCCTGTCAGACACCGGTTTTGTCAAGCAGCGTCGATAGAACAGCAGTTTTGTTCAAGCAAGTTTATTTTTATGCAATCATATTCGCAAAAACAAATTACGGCATGTTTGTTTAGTTTGAATATTTAACAAATTCATACTTTATATTTCTGTGTAAAAGTGACTATCATAAATTTAAAAGCGAACTGTGTCATCCATTACCAATTGAATGTCATGGCCAGCCCTACCTTTGGGGCCTTCGGTCCATTAATTGGTGTGGTCTACGTGAGCAACACCCATTGTCGAGTCCTCGTACGAAGAGGTAGATTATTCATGGAACTCTAAACTTAAATAAATCTATATTTCAGATTTATTCGACCAAAAATGCAGAAGTATTGACATTTCACGAATTAAAATTACGTCAAATTGTGCACAATGCAGGCTGGCTGGAATATGATCCCTGGGAGATATGGAAAAATACCCAAGAATGCATAGAAGTCTGTGTATACTCGTAACATTAATATTAATTTTGCAAAGTTGTGTAAAATGAAATTAATATTTTAATGCGTTTTCAATCCCGAGTTAGTTTGCATAGAAAATTTTATTCACATTCACAACTTTGCAATATTGAAATTGTTTTCATATAAAAAGTATTATAATTAATTTTTATACAGACGGCCTACAAGAACTTAATAATTTTGGAAATTAATCCATTTGATTTGGTGGCTATAAGCATATGTTGTCAGCGCGGAACAACACTTTTATGGGATAAAAACACTGGAAATCCTCTATGCAATGCTATCGGTAATTTGTAAAAAAATATATAAAACAGTTTAAAAATAATATAAAATGAAATTATTTTTTACGCCCAGGATGGAACGATTGTCGGACAGCCTCGCTTTTGAAAACAATTCTTGGTAACATAAATTATGATGCAGATTATTTACGCCATAAAACGGGACTGCCTTTGAGCATATGCTTCAGTGCTCTTAAGATCCGTTGGCTTCAGGAAAATATAACTGCGGTATCTGATGCCATAGACGAAGATACGTGTCTCTTTGGCACTCTTGACTCGTGGATATTATGGGTAGATATAAAAATAAAACGAAAATTATGTATTAAATAATTGAAAGTTATGAACATATACATACATACATATTTAAACAGAATCTCACCGGCTCCAATATAAGTGGTGTACACCTCACAGATGTAACCAATGCGGGCTACACAAGTCTCATGAATATACACACACACCAATGGGACGTTAAACTATGCCAATTTTTTCGTATTCCCATGCAAATACTGCCGCGTATACGCTCGAATTCTGAACTATATGGTTATATAATTGGGGGTGCACTGAATGGTCTTCCCATAGCAGCGGTATACTTTGTAACTTTATAATTCATATTGATATGTTCAACATTGTTTCTTCATAGTGCATTGGAGAACAACCAGCTGCCTTACTGGGCCAATTACAAACGAGAGTTGGTGAAAATGTTTGTATTATAGATGACAGCTGCTTTGTACTTCTTAATACAGGGGAAGAATTGATTGAGTCTTCTAATGGTTTGCTATCGCTAGTGGCTTACAAATTAGGTCCACAAGCGTCTGCTTACTATTCGTTGGAGGGTGCTATTTCAAATGCCGGTGCTACCATTAATTGGCTTAAGAAAGGATTACGCATAAGCACAGAAATCAATTCAAATGATAATGTGGTTGAAGTCTTAAGCACCTTTTTAGGAGAAAATTCAATGATTTCCTCTTCTTGTTCATCTGGCATGTTAAATGCAGAGTGTGGGTTGGCTGCGAAACGTTCAGAGATAACATTTGTGCCAGCCTTTCATGGATTATATGCGCCATATTGGCGTTACGATGCGCGAGGGTAAGATTACTAACCATCAATGAAATTTTAAGATTTCGCTTTATTGCATTTTTGAAAAGCTGAAATTGATCCCTTTTCAAATTAAAATTCCTTATAACATTGGAATAATGCTTAATTACACAAGCTTAAATTCTTATAAACGTCAATTATATATCTCATTAACGATATTAAAAAAATATTAAATATAATTTTTATTTTGAAGAGTATTACTAGGGCTAACCAGTCAAACGACAGCTGAAAATGTTACTCAAGCTGCTTATGAGGCAACAGGTTTCCAAATTCACGAAGTTTTGGATGCTTTTAAACGCGATACACCCACGTGGAAACGTAAAAACGATAAGGAGCGTTTGGTATTTTGTGGTGACTATGCAGAGAACAATCATTTCGTGCAATTTATAGCAGACATTGTTGGTTGTTTGTTGGAAAGACCGCAAACAACATCGCCTGCTGGTTTAGGGGCAATGATATGCGCTGGTATAACAATGAATGTGGTGTCTTTGTTACAGGCAGAGGTGATGTATCCACCACCAGTGGACGCGTTTAGTCCCACAACAACGACAAATCGTAAGAAAATTTAACAAGTAATTTTTATACATGCCAAAACTGAGATCTTCCATATTTTTGTCATAGGGCGTGAACAATTATATAAGCGTTGGAATTATGCAGTACAGAAAAGCTTAAATTGGAATAATTTTGCCACATATGAGGAAGATTTGGAATTATTTGCACAACGCGACAGTGATCCGAATCTTTTAATACGACGTTCGCTTCCGGGTAGCATATATATAACGAGCTCATTTCTTCTTCTGCTTGTAGCAAATTTCTTGCGCGGACGTAATATTTCATAAAGATAGAAAATTACCAGCAGGCTCAATGTATTCCTATGGTTAGTAACTTACATGTCGTTACACAATTATATTAGAATTTACATAATTATAACATTTTTTTTAAATTTTCAATACAATTTTTCTTTGAATTATGTAATTATGCGTGCCCGAAATTGCAAACCTGTTAAACAAATGAACGATTGAGTGTGTATGGATGGATGTCTAGTCAAATTAATTTCTGAATACGCTTCCTTTTAGTTTATATTTTACAATTCCATAAATGCACTGAGATTTGTGTTGTATGTATATTGTATGCATGATATTGAACATTATTTATGGGTTGCATTTATTTGCATAGTTCTTTATTATGATTCGTAATTTCAAGCGGATTGAATCAGTTTATTATCTCATTAAGCTAAATTGTGACATTTTCAATGAAATAGAGGGAATAGATACATTTTTGAAAATTTAATTAGGTTTATTTTGATTAGGTATTATATTTATTATCTAATTTTAACTTTAAATTTATATATTGAGGAAATGTCTAATAAAACTGTTGAACAATAAAATTGTGGATTTTAAATAAATTGCCTAACGGTCTTTTTCTTTGCATATTCCATTTTCCCAATTTTTGTAATTATTTTCCCAACCTTTCCCTAAAAGCCTCTATAGCTTAGGACATAAACAAGTTCATCAAGAATATTCACGCTCTTGACGATACCTGTCTGACTCTGAGGGTTACAGGATGCTCTATTATTGGCTTCAAGCCTGACCTTATACAGTTTGTAATGTACGCATGTGACAGTTTGAATACTTCATGCATCCCTTTCTTCATACCAAATTGATTATAATACAGTGCGTGATTATACAATACAAATACAATGATTTTCATTTTAATCATAAATTTACATGAGCTTTTAATAAATATTTAACAAAAAGTTCTCAACAAACAATTTGAGATTCGAAAACTTGATCAATTTTATCTTTGGCCTATATTCTTTATTCTTAAAGTGGTCATATGGCTGATATCCTTTTATCTTAATCATCGTCATCATCGTCATCATCCTCGGATGGTACGAAAAGATCATTTTCCTCTAAGAAATTAGCCACACTCTTGCTTATAGCTGCACCAAGGAATAGGCCAGGTAATACAGCGCAGAATACGAATACAATACCAAATGGGGTTTGATGTGGCTTGGGTTTTAACGCACCGCTGCGATAGTGTGTGCCTTGGGTCATATATGCCAATCTTGAACGTTCTTCCACCGTGTGGCCCATAACTCCACGCGCCATCAGAAATGGACGTACGAGACGAGAAAAAACCATTATTTCTTTTTGTGCGTCTTCAGCAAAGAAATGTGAAGTCCCCTGTCAAAGAGACACTTTTAACAACAATCTTTATATATGTACATGTATAAAGAAAATGATTTTTAAAACATTTATTCGACATTTAGCGAAATTATTAAATATTATTTATAAAATTAAATTACTTTACGAAAATGACTTACTATTGACCTAATTGTAATTTTGAAAGATGTTGTGGATTGACTTTTCAATTTGTATCAGCTGATTGCATAGTGCAGGGTTACGTTTAATACGAATCCAATGAAAGTCAAAATAACCGACTACTTTAGCAAATATGGGAAGTCTGCATCGTTCACTAAATTTATAATTATATTAAATTTTAAGATATTTTGGGGTCTTGTTGCTGTCAAAATTTCCAGTAATAAAAAATAAAATATTTTTTACGTCAGTTTAGATATTGTAATGGCAATAACTTCTTGCAGTTTGACCATTCAAAAAGTGAAACATATTCATACATTGCGGTTAAATAGAATTTATGAAAATTTTTAATTCATTTACTATTATTGATTATAGAATTTTTCTATAAAAATATTTGATAAAAAAAGAGAATAATATGCCCTACGTGTTTGAAAATCTAGATTCTTTTCATTTTTCAAATTGACGAAAATATCCCCTTTGATGTGTACGTATTTATCTAGCCACCAAATAATTAAAAACATTTATTTAATAGTTTCATTTTATTAAAATATATTTTGTTTGTGTCATATGTACTCCAATTAAATAAATGATATTTTATTGTTTTAAGTGAAAATTTAAATATTTATAACAACGAATATATGAAATATAAGGTGAGCTTGATTCACTCAGCAGCTAAGCAATGGTTACTATTACAAATTTGATTTAAAAATATATAAAAAAAAAACAATATTTTTTGAAATATATTACATTATATAATATTTTACATAAATTCTTGGCTTAAGCAAATCTTGAATGATTATTTGAGCCAAAAGTTTTGAATTAAACCTAAAATAAGTTAGTTTTTTTGTGTCTGAGAAATGTTGCAAAAGATATAAATATTAATTTGCATTGCCGTTGACTCCGTAATTTAGAATGCATTTAATTTTTAGCAGTAACTAGGATTTACATATTTTTTCCATCAAATCGATATAGGCTTTTATATAATATACTGAAAAATACTTCCTCATCTTCACCAAAGTTCGGTTCGGGCATATTATAAGTATTTTGTATAAAATTATTGAATTACAAAATTCTGTAATTTAGGTCTGTGTGCAATTCTTTTTATTAAAAAAGAATTTGTTCTGTGATTTCTTAAGTTTAAGAGTTAAATATGATATAATTTTTGATTTTGGACATATGTACATACATGTAGTGGATGTATTTGCTACCTTATTATTATAGGTTTTAACTTAAAAGCTTAAATGAATACATAGGTATGCATCTTTGAACATGCTAGTGCTTACTGCATATATATATTTTTAGTTCACAGTATCTGTATAAATACTCGTACTGTGTATGCACATTAAAATAATTTAAACGTTAAGTTTATTTGTGATTATACATATGTTTCATGCGTATTAACATACATTTTATATACTTAAAATGTTAAGTACAAAACTTTTTGAATTATACAAGTTTACAAAATAGTTCACACATAGTACTAAATTTAAATATTTATTTAGCTTACGGTTCGTCAAGTAAATATATGTATGCATATTTCCCAGGACAAATGTTGGTATGCATAAGATAAAATATGGCAGCCATTCCATTTTTTTTTTAAATAAAGTATTTATTTCACTTAACATTAATACACATTTATTAAATAAATGATAAAATTATGTCAGGTGTTTTTTGTTATAGATTAGATAATTTCATATTTAAATACACAAAACATAAAAAGGTAATACTCTTGACCAACATACATCATTTTTCTTCCTGCTCATGTGTTGGAACCTATGAAGTAAATGTTTGATTAATTTGTGTTATTTAGAGTATATATGTATGTAAATAGCAGGTTATGCACATGTTTATGAACATAATATAGGAGCTTAACATATTTCGACATATGTAACTGAATTGAATGATTTATTACAAAGTGAAGCGCTATATATGCTTAAATATATATATATAAGTATGTATGCCTGCATGTTGATTGAACTTTAACTGATCTTAATAATTAATTTATATCTGCACAATATACTTACAATCTATTAGGTGTTTGTGTTTCTTGCATATACGTACATGTACTCACATAAATACAATTTTTATATATCTATTGCAAAATCTTACTGATCTGAAGTGTAAAACATTTATATTTTTGAAATAAATAATTATTTTAACAAACTTAAATAATTACATATGTAAATATATGTAAAGACTGCAACATATACGTACATAACTGTAGTGACTGTTACGCAGCTTTTGATTTCAACAACAGTTTTTAATGTTAACGACAAACGGTTTTTATATGTGTTTATGTAGTAGTGCTGAAGAAATTCATCTCTAAAGTCAGCTTTCCTTCGCTCACCTCCAGAAACTTTAATTTTAATTAAGAAATGCTCAATTAAGAAATAATAACACATAATATAAAGTAAATTAGTTACTCCTGTGCGGACAGAGGAAGGTTTTCGGCACAACGCTAAGGTCAAATTATAAACAGGAAGTAAGACTGACCAGAAAATTAAAGGCTATGTAAGGGTGGGTGTAAATAGGAACAAATGCAGTGTCACTAATAAAACCTGGGTCTATAAATGCATTCATACTGGCATATAGGAAATCAGCCTATAAATGATGAAAACGAAATATATTTTCGTTAAAGGTAGTGTAAGGTGCCGTTATTACGGTGATTAAAACTTTAAAATATATCACTTACAACTGATTTTACTTTAAAATGGTGTCAAGAAGTTTACTGTTGTACATATGTATGCATTTTATATGCATATTTTAGGCAGATATCATTATATTGAAAAATTAATTATCTTTCAATTTTTTTTATTGTGGCTCAAAGCAGAAGTGTAATGATATGTAAAAATAAATAATAATATTTTGATTTTGCTTAAACATAAAAGTAATCCTCAGGGGCTGACGGATTAATTAGGCATTTGTTTTTTGCATTGTCATTAGTATATATTTATATACCTACAAACTTTAAACATCCTGTAGCCTGTTTAAATATAATTCATAAGGCGATCAATTCACCTCGGGATACTTGTTCGCCATGATAATAATACATTGCTGCTATTATCACAGTTCTATATTGATTTCAGACAATACACTAGTCTATTTCAACGAATCCTCCACGTGATTTTGGTCTGTTGCTTCTAGATGTGGGCGATGAGCGGTCGTTTGTGGTGGCGTTGCGGTTTAAATCGACGTTATCTGTCATTTGCTGCTGCGGTGTTCCTGTGGGTCATAAATCAGGGAACCGACGGGCATCCTCCACATAATGTGACGGCACATCAAACATTGATTCCGGTATGTTGTCACGAAATTCAAACCTTTGAAATGTTATCTTTGCTGTTACGGTATGCAGAACTGGTATCTCCACTTTGACGGGAAAACCCGTGGGCAATTTCAATGTTATAAATTCTCGTAATTTATTAATGTGCTTGAATGGCGCTATTACTTCGAGAACATTTAGTAACATTTCTACGCTAAGCGGAAAATCTTTACTCATTGCCACCGTAGCGCGTATAGTTTTGTTTGATTGTTTGTGTACTGGTGGTCGGCCTAACTGAGGACATTTACCGACTGACGCATTTATATATTCTTCCCATGTAACAGTTGGTTGTGGTGGTGGTTGCAAAGAGCTTCTCCTTGGCATTTCATTTGCGGATCCGTTGGTTGAATCGCCGCTGGAGCCACCAGCCCCGTTAGCACTTGTTACACTTGCACGTCTACCGCCACGCGTTATTGAATCCACAATGGCCCTGTTCTTTTGCAGGTCCTCATGTGAAAGATGTTCCCTTCTCTTACGTTGTTTTAACACCAGGCCTTGTATTGAATATAAATCGCATTGATACTGTCCGCTAACCAATTCCTTTCGGTCTTCGCGAAAAATCCACCCACTTTGAGCCCGTGCAAATTGTATACTTTTAGTTGACATTTGAGCAGCTAAAATATCTGTGGACATTAGTACGTCTACCTCATCTTCAATATCTGCGTCTTCATATCGTATATGCTGATAACATTCATATTCGTTATCTAAAACAACTAATGATTCCCCTCGCGGTCTATCACCACGAAAAATAAATGAAATATCACCTCGTTCCCAACGCATATCATTGAAGTCTACCAATGTTGTGTCGAGACGCAGAGACGATCCAGACTTATGTATTCGACATATATCGGACGGCAACATACGAGATACTAGTGGTACCCATGAAGCAAAATCCCATTTTAATTCTAAGTAAAAATCTTTCATTTGAGTTAGAGCACGAACTAATTTAGAACGTCGAGCCTCCATATGCTGTCGGGATTGCAATTTTAGTTTGGATAATACGGCAGAAATAGTTTGACGATCACCATAGCTGATTGCTTCAGCAAGTGGTGACCATCCTTCATTATTTTTTATTTTCACTGGTGCGCCATGAGCTAGCAGTATATTGATACACTCCTTGCGCCCGAGCATAATTGCTAGATGTAATGGCGTGTTTCCATGTTTGTCCTTCTTACCAATTTCTTCTTGTATTCGTTTGAGGTTTAACGAAGGTCGTTGGATAAGCCGGGCTAACCGTTTATAATCGCCTTGAAAAACACATTTATGTAAAGTGTATTCTTCATTCTCACTTAGAATACTTGATGAGCAAGCGCCTATTTCATCTCGACAGATGTCGGTTGTAGGAGACGGAGTAGGAGTAGGCGTTAATGATATAATCGGTGACAATGACGGCGGAGATTCATTCAATGTATTTTTCGAATGTTCGTTTTGTCCTCCACCACGATCCACATTGTTTTTAGCTGCGCAACAAATAGCATTATCAGCAGATTCTTCGCAATCAATCAATTCTCCTGCTCCACTGACACCTGCGCTTTGGTTGGCGGATTGTTTGTTTTCATGATTTTCCCCCTTTTCTTTGGACATACTTTTTTTTTTTTAAATAATAGCTTACCGCAATGCACAATTCCTTAAAAAAAAGGATATTTTCTTTTCACCGAGTTTATCGAATTTCCACAACAGAACCTTTCCGTTTTTTCTTCAACTTCGTGTTTGAAGTATTCAGGGTTGCTATGACTTTCTTTGCGCTATCTCTGATCTCGTATCCTCAATATTTTATTTATCAGCTGTTCTTTAATGATAATAGATTTTTAAATTCTATTACACTATCGAAAGCGAATTCAAATTAAAATTAAATTGATTCATTGTCTGGTCGGATTATTAGAGAGCATATACTTTATGCTCTGGCATATATCAACGAAAATATTCAGAAACAGTTCTGTTGGACAAAAACTGTATCTCCCAAAAAAAATTTTTGCTTTTTCAAAATCAAATTAAAAATTCATAATTTACTGACAGCCCTGCATTTTGTTCTCTTTCGAATTTATCTTTACGTTTTCTGTTGGCTATAAGTAAAAATTAATTTGTTTTGTTCTCATTTCTCATCTACCAGATGTAAATAAATCATTGTAGGAAACTTTTTGTTGATTTGTGGAATCTGAACTTTTGTCCTATCCAAATAAACGCAAACAAACATGCCTGAACCAGAAGTTAATTATCAACCTCCAATGACGGATTCCGATGATTCAGAGGATTACGATGGATTTTATTTTGGTGACATGGTTAGTATGTATCTGCTATATAAAAATATATAAGGGGAGGTTTTAATGAAAATTAGGTATTACACCAACCGATTTCAAGGACAATGTCACGAAACGGCCTTAACCACTCCATGTTATAAGAAATAACTTTCATTGTAGACGTCCAAAAAGGAGCGTACAGTATCCGCTTGGCAGCAACAACAAAACATACATGCAGGAATCCTATTTGCAATTACAAGTGGTGATATCGAAAAATTTATACAACAAACTCGGGAATCGAACATATCCATCAACGAATCAATAAATGGTAAATACAATTTTAGAAAATTTTTGATAATTTAGAAATGTGATACATTTTAAGACAACTCACTTGAATTTCTAGGAGGTTTTACTCTGCTTATGACTGCTTGTCGAGAGGGGCAATTATCTATCGTAAAAAGTTTGGTAGAAGACTTTAAAGCTGATGTTAATAAGCAGGTGGACTCATTTACACCTCTCATGCTCGCTTGCGAGTGCACAAATAAAGATTCACACATAATTGAAAAATTAATAGAGCTTTTGCTTAAACATAACTCTGTGATAAATGTTTCCGACAAATACGGTAATACGCCTTTTATGCGGGCCTGCAAAAATGGATATACAGGAGTAGTAAGACGCATGCTGAAGGATGTGTCTTTCGATGCGGTTGATAATCAGGGCTGTACTCCCATATTTCATGCAATAGAAAACAATCGAGCAGATATTGTAAAACTTCTAGTGGATGCCGGTGTCAATGCAACTATTGCCAATAGAAAAGGCTATACACCAGTTCAAGTGGCACAATTTCATGGATTTTATGACTTACTAGAATATCTCCCGAAAGAAAAGGATACCTACGTTGTTCCTCCACAATTTCTTGGCTACAACACTTTGCGAGATTACATACCAAGAATTTTCTTGAAATCCGACTGTCCGGAATACTTCCAGGAAGTCAATGCAATACTTTCATCATTAAATATGGAGAAATATTTAGAATATTTTGCAAAGGAGAGGATTTCGCTTTTAGAATTTCTATCTATGAATGACGACTTACTGAGAGAGGTTGGAATTAAATACCCAATTTTTCGTATGAAAATTATGAAGGGCCTTCTTGAGTGAGTATACATGTTATTGTTTAAATTTCTAATGCTAATCTTTTGCTTGTTCATTTGGCGAAGTTTCCACTTACATCATTGGTCGAAAAAGTCCATTGCTAGAGTGAGCAGATCCTCTAAGGAAAAGTAAATAATTAAATTTATAATAATTATTAAATTAAATTTTCCTTATGTTTTTAATTGTAAATTTTCTAGTTTCTATGAAATTTTAATGGTTACCGCGAACCATTTACAACATTTGGTGGTTATAACCGCTACTCTTCGTTTTATAAAACAAAATATTAAGTCCGAAATGCTTGGAGTAGTTTCCCAAGAACAATTGTTGGCGATGCAACGCAACATAAATGCCTACCAAGCAACAATAAGAGAACTGCACAAAACTACCAGATACGTAAATATACTTAATTTTGTAAACAAGTATAAATTTTTATTTATTTATTTTCCATTTCAGCTATCTACATTTAGTCCTCCAAAAAATCCTTTATATATTGACTACGATGAGTACCTGGCTGAACGCAAGCGACTAAAATTAAAGTCGTACTTCAAATATACCACAATTTTTATTGGCATTTCGGTGTTCATATGCCTCAAAGTGCGAAAGCTTTACTTTTACTAATAAAAATATAAATTTAGATACAGTAATAATGATCAAAGTTATAAGCATTTTTAAAATGTATTTGATATTAAAAGCTTAAATTCACTTGTGTACACTGAAATATAAAAAATTAGTAATTTGATTTTTTTTTTGCTAAAAAGCATTTCCTCTTTGTAGTTAAAGTTAGATTAAAACCATGGTTAAAGCTATATAGTTCAATTATAAAATTTGAAAAAAAAGGATTTTCAGTGCCAATGCAGCCAATATTTAAAAAAAAATCGCTAATTAAAAATTTCAAATACCCTGTTTTCAGGTCGTTCCAGCCGTTCCTCTCCATTATCCAAATATTCTGTTTCCATATTATTTTTTGTCAAAGCTATACGGAATATCTTGTATTGATTTAACAAAAAAGGAAATAAACCGTGTAGTGTCTGATTCATAGATAAAAAATTTGTATTTTGAAATTTCATTAGCTGAAAAATGCTGCGACAATTATTTGTGAGTTTAAAATAACTAATGTTGCATAATTACATCAGTACATAATTCTTTTTTTTAGTGTTCGGGCACGCGTCGTACTATATTGCGTTTGCAGCCTTTTTCAACAATAAAAGGCACTGATAGCGGTGATTTCAAAGAAGTAAAGGTGTTAAATAACGCAGATGTACCAATTATCGATTATGAAGATCCGGATTATTTGCCTCTGCCGGAGTACCCTCTACGCCCTGACGAACCACTAGAAGTACGGAAACAACGGTACGGCAGCCACAGCAGTACATTTGTGTATATAATTTGTTAAAGTTTCTTATAAAATCTTCCAGTCTAATTTATCAGTCACGGAAACGCGGCATGTTGGAAAATGATTTAATTCTTAGTACATTTGTTGCGCGTTATTTAAAAGACATGGATGCTACACAAACAGCACAATATGATCAACTAATTAATGGAGTAACAAATGATTGGGACATATATTATTGGGCTACAAATGTAAAACCAACTCCGCCGGAACATGACAATGAAATTATGCGATTATTAAAGGATCACGTGGCAAACTCTAATCGTGAGCAACGTATATGTCAACCAAACTTGTAAAAGTAATTAAAATGTTATTCTTATAAAATATGTTTATTCATTGTTGCTTATTAGCCAACTGTTGCTAGCAGTAGGACTGCAAAATTGTTAATCTTTAAAATATATATTTGTTTCTAATTTTAATGTAAGTTACCTGTACTTATGAAATCTTAGCATCGCTCAAATACTTTATATAATCGAGATAAATTTGTTAGTTCGAACAATTGATGCTTAAGACAATTGGGTGGAAGCAAAAAACGTTTAAAGGATGGGTATAAAACATGCTCTACCGACCATTTATGTCTTTGTGGAATTGATTCCGTTTCCAATATAGATGTTTGTGCATAAAATCGTGCCGTTTCCCTGCAAAATGTTTCAAAACATTCAACTTCTGACTCCCAATCTATTTCCGTAGCTAATCTTAGTATATACATCGGCAGGTGAACGCTGCTTGGATAAAACTGTGGCAGAATAGCGGGGAGTGTTTCTAATTGAGCATCTTCATTGATTCTCAAAGAAAAGTAATCGCGCATTATTGGTGCCTTTTCAACGAGGATATTAGCTGCACGCTCAGCAAGCTCCATCTTATCGCCGTCAACTGGTGACCAGCCAGCTTCTTCGCACTCTAATGCAATTTGAACAAGCTCTTTAATATTAAGTGATGGCTCCAATTTGATATGCGGAAGGTTTTGAAATTCGAATATAAGTCGCTGATAAAAAAGTTCTTCGGAAAACGCATGTGTGTTGCACAAATATAATTTCGAATCTTGCTGAATTAAAGCATATGTTTCATCTACTATTCCCACAAAGACGAGTTCCTTCAAAGTTCGGCGCAACATTATATTGAGACGACGGTCTATATTATTTTGCATTTCTTTTATGCTTGTGAGGACTACACCGGGTTTTCGTTTTGTGCTACCTGAAAGAGTTTCGTCTGCATCACTATCGATGTTAGTTGAATTTAAGTTATTGTCCGTTTTGGGTAAATATTTCTGCAAAAGAAACTTTTCCATTTTTTGCTCCTTAGAATCAGTTCGTACGCGATCTTTGTCCAAGCGTTCCTTGTCATTATTTTTCAAATTTTTAACTCTTTCCTCATCCTCTTCCGAATAACTTATACCAGGCAATCGCAATTGTTTGTAAAAAGTACGCGATGCATTACTCCCTAGTAGCTTTAATTCTATACGACGTTTGATTTTATCAATAATCTCGTCTTCGTATAGAAAGTGTACTTCGTGTTTAGTTGGATGAACATTCACATCCAAGTGTATTGGTGTTATTTCCAGACTAATATACGTAAAAGGATGCATGCCTTTTGGCAGATATGTGCTATATACACTATCAACAGCTGCTTTCAATGCTAATTAGATAAATTATACACTTTAATAAAAAGGAATCTAAAAAAAAATATTTATTTTCCTACTTACCAGTCGAGTCCACAAGTCGATGATTGATGAAAAGTAGCATTATTCCACGTTTGGCTGAATAATCTACTTTCGTTACCAATGCCGTCATTTTAAATTTGTGAACATCGTCCTCTAATTCAACAGGCAATAAAGCACGCCCAATTTGCAAACCGTAGATACTACTGATATTGTCTTCACGCGTACTTCGGCCAGCTGTTCGCAATGTTGGAGTGTCTCCATACTTCTTTAGTGTAAAAGCAACGCTTGAATTGTGCACAGCATATTTAGACACAACATCACATATTTTTTGCATTTCCTCAGTTGGTGACTTTAAGCACTGACGCCGTTGTGGCATATTATAAAAAAGATCCTCCACGGTTATAATAGTACCCTGATTTCCAGCACAAGGTTTCGGTGATCCTTTTAACAATCCATCCTCATATGACGCTCTGTAAAATATTTAAGCATTTAATAATTTGGTCAACACACTTAGTTAACAGCAATCTCACTTGAAACCGCATGATTCGTTCGCCGTTTTTGTTTGTATGTTTAAATGTGCTACATGGCTAATGCTAGCCAGAGCCTCGCCACGAAATCCAAATGTTCCGATATTGCTCAGATCTTCAAATTTTGTAAGTTTTGAAGTTGTAAATCGTTCACAAACAATGGCTAAGTCCTCACGACGTATACCGGTGCCATTGTCCTGTATCTGCAGCAGCTTTAAACCTCCAGATTTCACAGTTACTTGTATGTGTGATGCTTTTGCGTCCAAGCTGTGGACATCAAAGGAAATATAAATATATAAATAAAAGCAATTTACAAAATTATGAAAATTATGTAGATCTTATGGCTAAACATATTCAACCTATTCTCAATTAGCTCTTTGAGTGCATTTGCAGGCTTTTGTATGATTTCTCCCGCCGCGATCCTATTAACCACCACTTCATCCAGTTTTTTAATAACTCCTGGCTCCATTTGAATTTGGTTTACTTTGCAAAATTAGCTTCTTTCACCGACAATCAGCTGACGGTAAATTTATTCAAAATAATGACAAATTCGAAGTAATAATTAAAGTATTTGAAACACACTGTATTTTATTAACCCAGAGAACGTATAACAGAGAACGTAGAATATTCTACGTTCTCTGATTCAACGGTTTCTGTTCATTAGTTAATTAAAATTTAAAATAATACATAGTGTTTTGGCAAAAACTGAATGAATTAAATATAAGAACTGTCCAGCAACAAATACAATTCGTACCATATAATTTACTCTATACATATGTACTTATACTTTCTTAACTCTCCATAATTTCCTAATTATTTATTTTGAAGAACCGTAAGCCCTGAGAGCTAGTGCTTCTTTCCAGAGAACTTAGAATAGGTTCAATTTCTCTGTCCTTTCTCTGTAAAATAACATTTGCATTATTATTTTTAATAAATTAATAAATAAATGAATAAAATTTTTTTTATTGAACCATATTAAAATCCACTAATTCCCATTGCGTGATTTGTGGGTAATTTAGCTGAAGTCTTGTTTTGAATGACATTCGCGGCAGAGCCGCTAGCGGCTGTCAATGTTGTTTCTGTTTTGTAACTTTTTCGAGTGTCAGATTTTCTATACTCTATTGGTTTTCGATTAGTCTCTCTTTAAAATTGTGCGGATACGGATGTGGATAAAACTGTGGACGCGGATGCAACACAATTTTGTTATTGTGTGTGGATTAAGTCCTTCACTTGTGTATGCAATGTGTGCAATGTCGTGACTTCGAAAAGGAGTTTTAAAAAATAAAGATGTGATTTTTTTGAAAGGCTTTGTGCTGTGCTTGTAATTCGCATATATTATTGCGTTTAAAAAATTGCGATTCCATATCGAAAGCCATAACAACTCTGTAAGGAGTGTATGTAGTAAATGTGTATAAAGTAAAAAAAAAAAAAAACAAAGTGAATGAAGCAAAGCAAAAGGTAGAGTAGTTTCTTTGCATAGGTGTGTGTGAAGTGGAAAAGGATAAAAGGCAAAAAATGTGAAGAATAGAATGTAAAAGGAACAAGTAAAAATAATAAACCTTTGAAAAAAGTAAATCTTTTATTTTAAAAATAAATTCAGGTATACATATATGAACATACATATCTATTCCATATGTTCGACGATTTAGAAAGAATCATTTCTAGTGTGTAGGTACAAGTAGCGACCGGTTTCAGAAAATAACTTTACCGCTGCTCTTACAAACGTCACAACAATACTACACAAATAAAACTAGTTTAATAGGAGACTAGATAATTTCGTATTTAAATAATCTTGCCACAATTTGTCAAAAAAAAAAAAAAAAAAAAAAATTAAGAGAAATTTTTATTTTTTATTTTCGTTTAAGTCTTGCTTTATATCGATACGATCATGTAACATAGGTTAACTAAATAAAATGAAATATATTTATGAAGGAAATTAAAATAATGACGAATCTTGCATTAATGACCTACACAGTATTTGTACATCTCATTATTCTTGAAACAAAATAATATATGCATATACTTACTTATATACATATGTACCTTTCAATGTTCATACATATATGTAATAATATATGTCAATACAAATGTCATTCATAATTTCTTTCCAAATTTATACCCTTTAGGTCCAAAAACACGCAAGTGCAAGTGGCAAATAGCGCTATTAAAATATCTCAACAAAGGAATAAAAAACAATAATGTTTTACATATCAAAATAGCAATATTTTACGATTACATAAAAAAATAAAATAGGCAATATTTAAAAAGCGTATAAATAAATATTGTTTTAAATGTCAAAAGTGTGTATGTGCTTAAGTGTTAACCGGTAGATATACATATGTACATTGGTAATAGTATCTTGTAAATAAATGAATGTGAGTGAATTAAGGGAAGAAGAGAGTGCTGGTAGTAAATGTGCACAAAAAGCATAAAAAATTTTTAAAACGAATTTTCAAAAAAAAAAAAAAGTTAAAATATGTTCCATTCATTGCCAAATAAAATGATTCTACCAAGTTTGATTTGTTGGTTGTGCATGTTGGCTGTGGATGCTAGGGGTGCAGCAAGCAGCGCTGACTTCTCATATAGAAGTACAATAACAACAACATCTGGACCACAAATACATACAAGGACTTTTAATGATAAACGTAAGTTTATATTTCTCAATACAATTTGATTGCATCAATCTGTTTGGATCTCAATATGAGCATGTATGTGTTGTAAATAAATGGAAATTTATCTAGTAATGCTTGGACGTAATCAAAATGAGCTATCAATCAGTTTTTGAATATATGTAAATACATTAATTCATACATACATATGTACTTATATGTCAAAATAGAAAATGGGTAAAATTTTGTACACAAACAAAACGAAATACTTATGCAGTAAATATTATATTATTCTTATTCTTCTTCTTATTATTTGCAATATCTCTCGTACTTCGGCTACTCAAGTAATCATTTACAGGTTATCTCTTGAACTTGAACCTAGTGATAAGCATAGACGTAAAAAAAGACAATATATGTACAATAAAAGTTTTGAAAAATGTAGTGGCATATTTTTGCGAATAAAAACCTCCAAAGTGTTGAAATAGCTCTAAATTTCTGTTTAAATGCATTTCTATGATTTATTTGCCTAGATCAATAGGTAGCAAGATTAAAAACAATGTTCCATCCATCAGAAGTAAAATGAAGGAAAAGGGAAAGTCGTGGAATAAGAAAACTGCAACAAATAAAATTTTTTTTATAACTGATTTATCTAATGATAATACTCACATACATATCATACAGATTACAAGTCCTTGTTCGATATTCCTGAACCTGTCTGTTTCCATTACATCCTTATATTATGATAATTTTGCATTGCGTAGCAGACATATAAGTTAGCAAATTTTCTTCTTCGCTCAGTCCACAGATTTCAGAATTCAATATTAAATTAGCAAAGAAAGAATATTTATGACCTGTTCCCGAATGTGCTGTCCTTCATTTTATAACGATAGTATTAATTTATATCTAAATTATATTTTTTAGTTTCCGTTTTATCAATTTTTATTTGCTCGATACTTCCTGATATAAATTCAATATTATGGGATTCAAGTATAAGACACTCCCTAAACTTCTTCTTCTATGAGCTTGAGTTGAACTTCTTCATTTATTTTCCAGTTTTGAGGTTGTTGCTCCACAAATAAAACAAAGAAAAAACCAGCATTTCCATCACTGGGTGTTCCGTTTTATTGTCAATTAACTTATTATATAATTCATTTCGCTTTATATTCACGTTAACTTGGTCTAGACGGTCAAAGCAATTTAAGGATCCTTTGTATGCAACACTAGTAAGACTTATTCTAGAATTCGCTTCGGTAATTTGGAATCCGAGGTATCAAATCTTCACTGAAAGGATATAATTTATTCAAAAACAATTCCTCCTCCTCCTCTCTCTAATAACAGGTTCAATTTCTACCCGTCTTATTCTCTATGAAATCAAATTTAATTTACCGTTTAGAATGTTCAAACATTTCTTTCTGAAAACATGTAAAACGAGTTTTGAATTTCACGAGCCTTTGCATTGTTTGTGTCTTGATTTCAACTCTCCTTCTACCACATTTAACATATCCGCTTTCACTTCTGAATCCCGATTTCATTCAAATTTTCTCTTCTTATTTAATTTAGCTTAAAAAATATTAAATATTGTTACCAGGGATCACAAACACATTGAAGTAAAAAAAATAGAGTAGACTCAAGTACTGGTTAAATATTTCACTACTAAGAACACACTGATATGGCTCAATACAATAAATTTAACTTACAGTTTTAGATGCTGTTAGAATCCTTAGGTTTTCCCGTGGAGCTCAGAGGCCACTAAAGAAGCTCTGTTTTTATCTGATTCTCTCTCTCACCTTTATCTTTGAAGTTTTTTCTCCAAATTTTATATGTACTACAAATATACATATGTCACTTTCGACAAGCTGTAGAAAAAGACACGTTGGTCAGATTGTAGCAACTCTTGGATTTTATTGCATATTTTTTTTTTATTCTAGAAAATATCATTAAACATTGCGAAGGCCGTATGTTGAAAAACTGACTTTTTACATAAGTAAATTAATAAAAATAAATAAAATTTATTTCAACTGAATTCTATGTATGTACATATAATCACCAATTCGGTTGTTTAATACTTACTCGACTTTACTTTAAAATATTAAATTAAATACTTCCTTAATGTAACTATGTGAATGTAGTACACTATACTTGTACATACATATGTACATATATGAATATTCGGAAGCTGCCTATGGCGCAGTAAATGCATGGCTTGGGAGCATCATATGCATCAAATATTAACTATTACCCATACCGCTTCAGATGCTATAATTTATTATGGGACGTTTTTACTTTTTTATTACATTTTATTGATGACATTTGACATTTGGATATTTAAAATAGCCAGACATACAGACATACAAACATACAAATAAATTTTTATGAATATATAATTTAATATTATACGAGTACTACTCGTTCTCTCACGTTAAAAACAAGAAAGGTCAATAGAATAGAGCAATATGTACATACTTACATATATATAAGTATATATATGTATGTCTGCTTACGCTTGTTTGAAATTGTATGTACATATTTGTGACTGTGCCAGTATGTGCAACAGCATGCGATGCATTCGTTCGCCCAATTGGTGAGACCCAGTTGCTGGCATATGGGAATGCTCTACATTTTCATTGCTTTTTTGTTCTTTTTTTTGGTCGATTTCTGCAAAAAGTGAATTCTTTCATATTTATTATTTCTCAGAATCGAGCACAGCATCTGTAGTGCCAGCGGCGAAAATTGGAACAAGCACTGGTGACTCTAGATGCTTACGTTCTGAATTAAAACGCAAATTTTTTATATTTAAATATGTAAATGGTCTGGGAAACAGTAATTGAAAATTTAACCGTTATACAAAACTTTAAGGAAAAATAAAAATTCAATTTTTTTGTGTGTGATTCCTTCATTCATCCATATTCAAGTAAAATGATTGAGCTTAGCAATTTTTCTTGTCTACAAAATTAATATTTCTCTTTTTTCACTGCTTGCCGCCGATACTTTCCATCATTCTTCGTTGCACGTTAGTGCTATTGACCTTATTTCCGCTGTTATTGGGGTGAAATTTTTGTATCCATATGAAATGTGGGAGAAGATTTTGCGTTGTGTTTGTGTGAAATTTTAATTTTTATATTACATATAAATGGATGTACATGCATACGATAAAATATTAGGAAGACAAATTGGAAGGGTTCAATATTTGGCTCGGAAAGTTAATATGTATGGAAATTTTATAGTACGAAAACATTGATTTTCATTGGGGAAAACCTTACACTAACTCTCTGTGTATATATATTTGTCTGTATGTATATGTTAAGGGGTTAGGTGGGTTTGAAAACGAAAAAAAATCGATTCTTTTTATCTTATTGTACAATAAGTTTAAAATATTCTACAATTTCAAATCGATCGGAGTAAAATTCTAAGAGATAGACCCTTTGAAAGTTCCGCCCATCGGGTCATGTTTGTGTTAATTTGAAACTTTAAACACGCTCATCTCAAAACTCTATTTTTTAAGTCGGTCGACACGATTTCTCGAAAAGTTATAAAGCGATTTTCTTCAAATTTGGCACACATCTTTGTAATAACATTATCTAGTCATTGAACGAAGGATTTTTTGTTTTATTACAACTAATTTTTTCTAGCCAATGCATGGCGAAAATTTGATAAAAAAATGTGTTTTTTTGTTCAAAGTCTGTCAAAAATTCAAATTTTTTTTTTTTCCTTCGTCCAATAACGAGATTTATCCATGTAGTAACGAAATATTTTTGGTTTTTTGATTTTAGATAAACCAATAATGAGTTATGCTGTCCACGGCGAGAGCATTTTCTTTTGAGGCGTCAAGGTATATAGATGAGGTACCAACGGCTGAGTTTTCGGAATATTTGAATAAAAATCTCAAAAAATACTGTTTAAATATGTATCTTTGATATGGTGAATTGTTTGAATAAAGTATATGATTGTATATATAAAAAAAATAGTAAAAATTCTTTTTTTTTCAATCTCTGAAACCCACCTAACCCCTTAATGCTAAGGTTACTACTGAAATAGTTTTAATCTTCAAATTAGATAAGGGCAATAACGTCATGTCGCACGGGACAATCAATCATTTGCATATGAAATAACGTAACAAAAATATTTTCATATTTTTAAATTTGTATTTAGGTTGAAGACATAAATAAATTCTATTATTTAGCGAATCTGCAATTTCACCACTTTAGTAACACAAAAAAAATGTTAATTTGTATGCAAGATTTGTTTACCTTTCGGAAATGTCCATGTATACTTTAATTCAAATGATAATGTTCATTCTTGTTGCTCCAATGATATTTTAAGAGCGAAGAATGCTGCAACTTCTCTTCTCATAAATAACTTTTCACTTTAATCTTCTTTAATATATTTTTACAAGGTCTAACAGGTATATTACATGAGTATTACACTCACATATATCTGTTTCTGTGTATGTGCGTTCATCTAAATACTCGTATATGTATTATATGTCCTCATATATCCTTGAGTGTTTAGTTTACTGTGAAGATAGTTTGAATGGCGTTAGATTAATCGCTTGTAAGTCATTCAATGCATCTATATGTGTATACATACATATACTTATATACGCAATATTAGTATGTATAATTTTTTTAAGTGTGTTACTACATACATCAGTCAGTTGAGTTTTAGTCGCATAAGAGTAACAGTGAGTGTGCCTTTGTGGCTGTTGGTATAGTTGCACATACATAAGTAGAGTACGAAATATGATGTGTATGTATGTGTGTATGTACAATAGCATACGTGCTTTGCCCTCCCGTCTCAATCCACCTACATATGTTCAATATGTACATATGTTTAAGTAAAAGCGGAAAATACTAAAAGATGACAGTAAATACACTTTCCTTGATGTGACGACGGTGAGAGCAACAGAGGAGATTATCACTTACACATACACTTTATGGGATAAACATAAGTTGAGATACTTTTTTTGTGACCGCCCCTCGTAGCCGAAACGAGTGCAGGGGATGTACTTGAACAGCATTTATGATTTTGCCTTGAGGCAAATTACGGTTTTAAGGTTTAGATAACGGTTTTCGAGTTGATAAAAAGTTAAGTTGACTTTTTTTTTTTAAATATTTTTGTTGTTGTTGTCGTCCTCATATGAGTTTCTCATTGGCGTTAAGCATTAACTAGGCCACATACGCAAATGTTTTCGTGAGGCAAGTGGTTGCGAAATGTGGCAAGTTAATAGCTTCAACAAACTCAGCGGCCGGAAAAGTCAACTGTGAATTTGGACTAAGAAGCGTTTTGAAATTTTAATCAGTTCAGCATTAAACTTGGAATAGCGCGATTTACACACATACATACATATATATATATATATGTATATACATATATTGTCTACATCTGTGTGCATGTGTAAGCACATTCTGGTAGTTTATAAAGTATGTAGCAGCTCATGAAGCGGATTATGCAGGTCAAATGTAGATTTAAGATCAAAACTTAGTAACAATGAGTGTGTGTAAGTATGAATAGATGTAATTGTATAGATCTGAAGGAAAGTTTGAGTTTGCTGATAGTTTGAGAAAAACTTTGACACATACAGTGTAGTAGTGTGAAAGTCTGTTGCTACCTTCGTATATATGTAGCTCACTACAAAAGACACAACCAGCATTCGTTATATCGCTGACTCGGTCAACGGGTGATCCGCGTCGAGTCGAGTCGAGTTCGTCAAACTTCTTATAGCAATAACTGCTCCGTGCATACGAATAATGATCATCTGTGAATAGCGTCCGATATGAGGGTAGAACAAATAAATATATACAGAAGAGGGATTTTAAATAGGCGAAAGCAATGTCAAACTCTTACACGGAATGTCGAACGGGCATCGTATATATGGAACCGAGAAGAGCTCACTCACCGGAATTAGCATTTCGAGGAGATCATTTTATTTGCTATGATATCGCTGTACTAATTTACAGACATGAACTCATGCCTTAAATTTACATTTTTGTCCTCTCATTTCCCATATTCTCAACTGGCATTTTAATAGCGACGATGTCTTTCGAAATGTCAATATCAATTGTTCAATTATGCATCAGCTTCATACTAGTTATATACTAGTTTCTTTATGACTGTTTTATTACTACTTCGCCGAAGTAATGATTAAGAACTGACATGACTTTATCTTTAAAAAATCGGCTTCCTAGAATTCCTGCGTACCACTTGAGTTTTCCACTGCATAGTGCTTTCCGTATTTTTGCCTGTGTGTGCGTGTACGTGTGAAGCTCCAAGCTTTTATTATGCAGGCAAATTTTAATAATAATCAACAGCAAAACTCATCTGCTGCCTATCGAGGCACATGAGCATAAATATACCATCAGAGGGGCAAGGCATGAGCGAGTAACGGCAATAGGAGCAATCGCAGGAACCATTAACACGCCTTGCGTGCGAGTGAAGGAAGAAAGCAAAGAGAAAAAGAAACTGTATTTAACAACAAAGCAACTGAAGTTACAATAGAATAACATTCAGTATTTGTTGTTTGCATGTCCTCGTATGCCTAGGTGCGTGCATTCGATGGCAGTGCATGTGTGGCATTAAGCCTGTTGGTAGATGTTATCGCGTTTGGTGCTTGGCGTTAGTGGGAGTTATGCTGTTGCCCATAGTGTGCGAACCATCTTTAGTTCTATCTCGACATTTGCCATTTGGTAGGTGCGCTGTGGGTGTACGCTAAGTGATTTCCTGCAATTACATGTCATTAATTTGCGGTTACGCCAGAGCAACAACATCTCAATTTATGTATGTACCTGCAGAGTGTACGACCGCCGTGTGGATATGGAAACAACGATTTGTTTTGCTGGAGCATGGCGAACAATCATACTCTGCCAACAATAACAACAACAAACATTTGCGCAAATGTGAAAACGAATGTTCCCTATACAATACATGTGTGTGTATGTATCGGTGAGTATATGTGTGTATGTGAAAATGAGAAAAGCTACAATGAATTGCCGTAAACAAAGTGAAAATGAATTAAAATAAAAGAGAAAGAAAAAAATCAAATGCGCAAGTAAAATGGAATAGTGGAGAAGGGAAGGGAAGTTGGAGAGAGCAGGAGGATGCTGTTGTTCTTGCTCTTTCCGCCAGGATGTTGTAAGGCTTGTGGTAAGCATGCAAATAAAAATAAAAACATATAAATATTAAGCGTGAACACTCAGCCTACGAAGGCATGACAGGCGGCATCTGATGAACGGCAAATATTTTCCAGACAAGAAATCGCCATTGTCGCAATGTCGTGTCGTGCCGTAGCCTAAGTGTTCAGAGCTTTATTCTACATGTATGCGTTGTAATTGTTGAGGTTGTATTGTTGGGAGAAGAAGAAGAGTTCGTTTGAAAATAATACTTATTTTGTTTTCCTTACATCGTCTTTTAAGTGGTTTTTGGTAGCTTTTATTATCCTGAAGCATCCATTTACTACTGTTACTACCACCGAATCATCCATCCAAGGGTGAATTAAACTTTCACAGCTGTAATAAATAAGTTTTGCAAATTAAAGAAACGAAAATGTATCTAAAGCTTAGCACATAAAAAGAACTGTTCGAAAAATTGGTTTTTTTTCCAAAATTTGTGCTGTAAAACGGAATTAGATTTCTCATTTACTGTGTCAGGATCACGCAGAGATCGAAGAGTATCGAAGAGAGTGATATTTCACAAAAGAGAGCGGTGGAACGGGTTATCTTGGTAACTCTTTACAATTATTTGAATATAGCTATGGCGACCACAATAGATGAGTGGTTAACAGTGCGTACTGCCATTCGGAAGACCAGGGTTCGAGTCTTGGTCCAATCAACATCCAAAATTAACAAAAGCTCCTAAAAAAAATCCATCGGCCTTTATAAGCGTTTTATGTCTTCTAGACAACCACACATCTAAAAAAAATACCCTTTATTATCTTAGGATTTTAATTCTGTATTAGTCTCGCTTGATCAGTTCGGCTATCTTGCTATTTTTCGTTAATATTCAGTTCCTTTGTGTAACAGAACAAAATAATACAGCAGAATAATGACAGCCGGTTGCCATGTTTTTTTCTGCAACAGGAAACATCAGTATATACATAGTTTCCTGTTGCTGCCGACGTTGAAACTAATTAACATGAAAAACTATTGCTTACAAACTTACACTGTCTCAAACACAAACTGGCTTTGTAGGAAATGCAACAGATTATTCCATGAAGGAAAACTGAATTTTATGGATTCCGAAGCGTAACTTTCTTGCGTTCGCTGGGCCTGAGGAAATTTTAACCTGACGAATGTTGGTGCTCAAGTGCTCAAGTGTTAAACGTTTAGCTGCATAAACACGGTCTTTCGTGTAGCCCCACAAAAATGTCCAACGGTTTCAAATCGCATGATCTCGGTGACCAATTGACATCGCCAAGACGATAAATTACGCGGACGGGAAATTTTTCTCGCAAAAAGCCATATTCGCTCGTGTTGTGTGGTATGTGGTACCATCTTGTTGGAACCACATATTGTCCAAGCCGTCTTTTTCAATTACTGGCAAAAAAATCGGTTACCCATAATGCTCCGAAGTGGCAGCGACAGTCTCGTCGTTATAGTTTTCAAAGAAGTAAGGTTGGAGAATAGTAGACAGCAATTGCTGATGTAATGTATAATGAAAGCAATAAATATCCAAAATATTAATTAACATATATATGTATATATACAGCTATAAACTCTGTGAACACATTTCCTAATAACATTTTTGATATATTTTTCAAAATGATATTTTTTCTACAGGGCTGCCGCGCATACACTTTTACTAAGATCACATTTTCAAATAATAAAATTTTATTTATGCTGCCAACACTATCATACTTTTTTTTTAATAAAAATTAAATGCATGAAATTTAACGAATTTCCAGCATAAATGAATAAAACCTAAAAATGCATTGAAGCACTGGCAGTAAACAACTGTATATACTGTATAACTGTATATACTTGTACATATATGTATGTGTTAATTACTCATATTATAATATTATATAAAAACCAAAAAATTACAAATGAAAACATATATGCGAATGTACATATGTATGCATGTATTTATGTTTCAAAATTATTTATTTATTAGCGTCGTAAGCATTTTGGCCTATTTAGCAAGCCTGTGGTCAACACTTCACTACATTTAATGCGGTCGGCGAATTAGTCTGACACCTGACTGACTGATTGTGGCAAATGTGGTTTATCCATACACAAACATACTCGTACATACAAATGTGCATAATAAAATAACTGTAATAAATAGAAAAATAGTGAATTTTTCAACCAAAAAAAAAAAAAAAAAAACGTATGTGTATGTGTATGCAAGTGGGATTTAGCGTTAATAAAGCCACGCCCATTGCAGGCCACTTAATACATTTGAAATCGAACGAAAGCCTCAATGTGAATGTCAATGATAACCTTTAATATTTACTTACGAGATTTTTGAGTTAAGAGCGTCAGATTGATCCGTAGATAATCTGCGTTCATATGTATGCACATATGTATGTATGTATGAATTTGTATCATGAAATAAATAAATATTTGTTTGAAAGTCAAATGAAAATAAATTGAAAATGCATACGCCGCGTTCTCCCTCTCCGTTGTTGTTAGACAAATATTTGTTACATATTTGTTCGTCTATTTGTCGCCGTCGTCAATCACACAGGAGGTTATCAAATGCCTACTGCTGTTGCTAAGCAACAGTGCTGATAAAAGGGGGAGCTTCCTCTACATCTGTTGAGATCATCATTTTGAATATTCAAAATAATTAAATCGCCGCTGTTCTCCCATTAACAAATTACTTTAATCCAACAGCATCTTCCAACTTATTCTCCTCATCATTTCTTCTAGCCCTTATTTCAGCCACAAACTCAGATCTCAGCAGAGTTGTTCATCTGGTTTTTCTCTTTCGTTGCTATCAATACAGCAGTTTTATGTGACTTTCATGGTTTCATGGCGAATTGTGTCACTGCTGTTTCGCTTGGTTACATGATTAGCCCGGTTATCACTGTCTCTGTCAGAGAAGCGTGAAATTTTACGTCACACGCTTCAATTGCTTTGTTTGAAAAATGCGTTTGCGTTGCAATTTCGATTAGAAAATCGTGTTTTACATATATTGGTCATGAGATGTTGCTTAATAAGAGAGTTAGATAAGTGGATGACGCATTGGGAAGGCTCTGCTCATATGAAAATAACATAGTGGTCTTATGTAGTAAGGAAATTTTGCTTCGCAAAAGAAATAATCTAATATATTTAAGAAAACTATGCCGTGTGACAGAGGTCATTATTTTTTTTTATTCCACGAATGTCATAGTTTTCTGAAATAATGCTCAAAGACCTTTGATAGGATACCATTTCGAACTCTTCTTACCCAGTAAATAAATGCTTACTACCCCTGTCGCGGTAGGGCGTGCATTCCGTAGGAGGAGAATAAAATACAATATGTAATTGAAATTTCATCGGAAGCATTAGCAAGTCAAAAACGTGATGTCAGATTTATTACAATCCCAAGACATAACCAGGGCAACCAATTACGCGTTTGTTTTAGATGACACAATAATCGTCTTGTTCCCTACTACTCCCCACTAAATTCACCTCTAACTTGTCAGCCATTCATCATCTTCTTGAAATTCAATTAACATATTCTTTGCAAGCTTTACGAGTAACAACAATTGCAGCTCACTCAATTGCTTAAATGGTCACACCGTTCGTACATAGACCCATAAAAAAAAAAAAATATAAATCTCTTAGCTGGAGTCATCCTGCGAGTTCGTTCCTGTGTGCTTATAAGAATGTGTAGCGGTAAAGTGAAAAAGTGAAGTGTCACACACTTGCCACTTGTGGCTGCCTGGCTAAGCTGACACCTACACAATCAATTTCAGCACACCAAACACTTGGCTGTCCTGCCACAGGATAAGCGCACGACGCTGCGATGCAAATGCTTCAAGTCATAGAGTGTCTTTGAATATTTTCCTTCTCCCACATTTTGCACATTATTTTTTTTACTCCGCTTGGCTCGGTTTTTGTCACACTTAACTCCACGCTTGACTTACAAAGCTGCAAATGACGCAAAAACTGTGAACAAATAAGCGAGAAGAATGGAAGGCAAACGAGTTTTAACGCTTGCACATGAAATGTGTGCCAATGGATTCCTCCCAGCTTTTCATCTCACCACCTCACAGCTTCTTACTACTCTTTCCGCGTTCATTGCCTTCAATTTGCTTTCTTTTCAGTTTCCTTTTCCTTTCTCTCTCCATTTCCATTTTTATTTGACAGGCGTCACTTATTTGTTGGCTTTTTTCTTGTTGTTGTAAGCGGCTTGCAAATATTTTAAGTTTGCTGCATGAAGTAATGGCGTGATAAGTGTGCGCCTCAAAGCATTCACACTTCGTACTCTCCGCATACAGCACACGTACTCAGCTGAAAATGAATTTATCGAGTGAGTTTACCTACATGCATTTGAGCTATGTGCTGGTGTATTTGTTTATGAGTGCATGTGCACTCCATTGCACGACTGTGTTGATGTTGCACTTGAAAAATTGCTGCGGTTCGTGTGTTGGAAATTTATTTACTTCGTTCAATGGGCCGCCAATCCAAGTGGCAAAAAGCAATGGGTTGCCAGAAAAAAGTAGAGCAGAAATTTTTAGAAGAATGTGCAACAAATGCAAGCCAAAAGCAAAAAAAAAAAAAAAAAGAGTAGAAAAAGAGAAAAATCGTTTCAGCATTTGTGCCAATAAAAAAGTATTTCTCATTCATACTATTTTGCATTGGACACTCAAATTTCAAGGGTGCGCTCAAGTGCAGTCAGAATGCACGCCGAAGTGTAAAAGATTTATGTGGCTCGGTGTTGGATGATCCCATTCAGAAATTCATTGATGAAAAATTGAAAATTACGGGCCTCACATGCGCTAAAATCCAATGAAAAGTCGAATTTAACCTAATCACGGGTGATCAATTTCGAGGTTCTCTACTTTTTTAAAGAAAAAAACACAGAAAATTCAAATTTAATGAGGAATGTTTATTATCATTCGAAAGAACATTCTTCGGCATTTATTTTTTGTCGATTATCTCTTTCAAATGTTGGCCGCGGCTACGTCTCAGACGGTCCATCCGTTGAGTCCAATTTTCGATGACTCGTTCGAGCATTTCGACTGGTAACTGGCAAATGACACGCATGATTTTTTGCTCCAAAGCCTGAATCCAAGCGGGATTGTCCGCATAGACTTTAGACTTTACATATCCCCACAGGAAAAAGTCTAACGGTGTGATATCACACGATCTTGGTGGCTAATAGACGGGGCCAAAACATGAAATTATCTGCTCACCGAAGTGTTCTCTCCATAAATCCACTGATTGATGCGATGTGTGGGAAGTGTCGCCGTCTTGTTGAAACCAAATGTCACGGAGATCACGAGCTTCAATTTCAGGCATCAAATAGTCGGTTATCATGGCGCGATAACGGTCACCATTGACGGTTACGTTCTCACCGGCATCATTTTTGAAGAATTATGGACTGATGATTCTACCGGCTCACAAACCACTCCAAACCGTTGTCTTTTCTGGATGAAATGGCAGCTCTTGAATCTCTTCAGGTTGCTCTTCGTCTCAAATACGGCAATTTCGCTTATTTACATACTATTGAGCCACAAATGGACAAAATTTGGCTCGAAAACGTCGGATCTTCTTGGAACTTTTCAAGAGCCCATAGAGGGAAGCGATTCCGCTTGGGAAGATCGAGCGGCTTTAGTTCTTGCACAAGCTATATTTTGCACGCTTTCAATTTAAGATCTCGACGTATAATGCGCCAAGTCGTTCCATAAGTCAGTCCGAGTTGCTGCGAACGGCGCCGATCGATTCCCCACGGTCTTCGTGTACACTCTCAGCTACGGCAGCTATATTTTCTTCACTGCATGCTGGACGTGCTCTATTCGGTCGAATATTATCCAATAATGAATGCTGGGTCTCAAGTTGGGTGATGGTGTTGCGAATAGTACGCTCAGTAGGCCGATTATGTTGACCATACGTTGAGCGAAGCGCGTGAAACACATTCTTTACAGAACGAGAATTTTCGTAATAAAGTTGAATAAATTGTAAACGTTGTTCAGGCGTGATAAAATGTCAAACAATTTTGAACAAAAATAACATGACAACTTGACATGACTCACGCGTGATCTGTCAAAAAAAAAAAGGCTATTGAAAAAAGTACCTCTGCTTGGATCATCCTTTAGTATAGAGATATGAAAAAATTGCGATGTTCTCTATACTAGCAAGAGAGTCAATGGAAATAAAATTCTAAGACCTGCTGATTGTATCGGTGGGAAGACCATTTCATTTGGTTATGTCGCACGGGACATTTAGCCATGCAATGCGAAACTTTGAAATTTTATTACAATGCAAAGCATCTTATGCATTTTGTTAGGACTCTTTGTAAGCTGAAAAAAGTTATGCGTGCAAAATTCAATGAATAAATAATATGGCAACGGTACTACTTACAAATCGCTGCTGAGAATACCGTCGACTAGTAAGATTGCTGTCTATTTAATTCTATTTAAAATCGCATTTCATTACTTGACAGCTGTGGCTTTTCATTCGCTCCACATTTCGCCATCGATACATCCCCCCTGTGCTCTCGCCTCAGTTACGGCAGATTCTTCTCTTTAGTGCAAATGCCTTCATTAAAATTCTAAACATTTTCATTTTAAAATCATCTGCAAATTGTTCATGGCCAATAATTTATTTCGCTTGCCATTCGCTCTGACAGGCTGTTGCTGCACACCTAGCAGATAGACGGATGGGCGGATTGTCGGGTGGTGTTCGGGGTGTTAAAATACCTACTGAACAAATAGAATACTCTAACTTTGGCACGGATAAGGGGGGGGAGAGATTTAAGGCGTTTCAGCATTTTCTTAATTCGAAATCAAGTTAAGTACTTGCGTTTATGCGGTAAAACAGCGGAGGAAGCGCGAAGGGTGATATATGAAGCGACAGTGAAAAATGTGCATAAAATGAAGCAAATTTTAATATTTCAACATAGAATGCCTAGCAGAAAAAATACTCGTTAATACGAAATAAAATTCATAAGTTCATTTCTTACAATTTGATTCAGGCATTGCTCATGGTGGTGCCTAATCGGGTCACTTATATCGACTTTAATATCTCTAAAATCGCGAAGGCAGATTTAAACTCATAGATTTCTGTGAAAAGATTGCTCCTGAGCAGATGTGGACTTTCTTTCAAAGTGGTTATCAAAGGCAGTAACCTCTCTTCTTTATTTCATGCTTTGACAGATAGTAGAGCAAGTCTGAGTCTGATAATTTTAAAGTCACAACTTTTTACTTCATTTCTTTTTACGATACCGCATACTCATTTTGGTTTCACTTTTTCACAATTCACAATTTTTTTCCATAGCTGCATGAGCTTTTTTTATTGTCTGTCCTTCTCGAAGCTCAACTCTTCATGGTCATAGCGAAATTTCTCAAATAATTCAAAAGGAAAGTCAATTGAATGGTGGGAAATGGATTTTTTTATAGTCAGCTCATGGTGAAGAAAGAAAGCCGCGACTTGATCATAAAAAGATGGCGTCGTTTTATGATTTTTTCTTGTTTGCTATTGCGTTATTCTAACGGCAACTTTATTACCCACAGAGCAAATAAATTATAATGTCTTCAGTTTAGCTGAGCTGAATTAAGCCGGCAACGGAGGTGGAAAGAGTGATTCTTATTGATGGAACCATTTGGTTCCTCTGAATAACCATGTAGGTGAGATGGAATGTTAAGCCCTAGCTGCGTGGGGCTCCGCTGGACACGTCAAAGTCCATGTGTTTCAATGAGCGCTCAAGTACTCCTCACCACTAGCTGGATCTCTGTATATATTTAGTGGGCGTGTGTTTATGTGAGTGTTGTTTCTCCAGCGAAGTGATGTCGCCCAGTGGTGATGAGGCAATCGGGCGCTGTTGCACAGAGTCAATGTACTTTGGGCCACATACAAAGCGGACAGACAGAACGTCAGACAAATATAGATACATATGTATGTATGTATGTATGTTTCTTGGCAACCTTAGCGCCTACTGCTGTCTGCTGTCGCATTTTATTTTTTGCCATTTCGCTTTTTGTTTGCATTGCTTGCGAGCCTGTCGTTTGGTGCTTGATTTTGCTCTGTTTTTTGTTTTGTCTTTGTTTTCTAAGATTTCATAGATTTTTATTATTATTATTTACTTATCGCGCTGCCTCGCGTCCACTCGTAAAAAGTCAACAGCATGTCATAGCAATTTGCACTTTTTCTTGCTCTGCGGTCCGCCGTTGGGTTGTGTGACCAGCGGCTCTCGTTGGATTAACTGACAGTTGAGTTGGCCGCCAGCTTGGAATTTGTACGGCGGACACTCCGTAGCTATTTCTTCTTCTTTTGTTTTGCGGACGTGCATAATCATAAATTTTAAATATTGTCCTGTGTCCCTAGAGAAGGACCAAAACCGCTCTTGCTGTCACGCGGTGTTACATTAATGTCAAAATGTTTTAGCAAATGCAACTCTGTTCATTAACCTAATGTCAAAAACAAGGTTAGGTTCGTCTGTGTATGCTTCTTGTATATTCTTCATGAATTTTATTGTTAGTTTTTTTTCGTTCTCGGAAGTTCTGGCTTCCGCCTGGTTTAGTAGAAGTCTGAGATAGGAACCACTTAGCCAATATGACTGGCGCTGCCTGTATTTGATAATATTGCGAATTAAGAGGTCTGTCACTAATGATTAGGTTACTATTGAGTAGCGGCATGAAAATAGACATTTGAAATAGTGAAAACCAGCTATTAGGGAATTAGAAGAACATTTTATTCTTCTGTAGCCAACAAAATGGCGAAAAGCGGTCGATCGGGAAAATATCGAAAAAGTGGACGAATCTACCAATCGACAATACGATGGAGTTTCAAGTTTTCTGCCGGAATATTTTCTAAAATTCGAAAGAGATAAATTTTACGAGTCCGGTTAGCAGGGGTGAATCGAATTTAAAGGGTGATCCAAGTAGAGACCTTTTTTTTACAGATCACGCGTGAGTCGTGTGAAGCTTTCATGTTATTTTTGTTCAATATTGTTTGGCATTTCATCGTGGAAAGACTTACGCCTGAACATCGTTTACAAATCATTCAACTTTATTACGAAAATTGATGTTCTGTAAAGAATGTGTTTCGCGCACTTCGCTCAACTTATGGTCAACATAATCGGCCTACTGAGCGTACTATTCGCAACACCATTCCCAACTTGAGACCCAGCATTCATTATTGGATAATATTCGACCGAATAGAGCACGTCCAGCACGCAGTGAAGAAAATATAGCTGCCGTTGCTGAGAGTGCACACGAAGACCGTGGAGAGTCAATTCGACGCCGTTCACAGCAACTGACGACTGACGTATGGAACGACTTGGCGCATTATACGTCGAGATCTTAAATTGAAAGCGTGCAAAATACAGCTTGCGCAAGAACTGAAGCCGCTCGAACTTCCCAAGCGGAATCGCTTCGCTCTATGGGATCTTGAAAAGTTCCAAGAAGATCCGACGTTTTCGAGCCAAATTTTGTCCATTTCTAGCTCAATAAGTATGTAAATTAGCAAAATTGCCGCATTTGGAACGAAGAGCAACCTGAAGAGATTCAAGAGCTGTCATTTCATCCAGAAAAAAGGGATATAATAAGTTTATCGAACATGCAATACTTCTAAACCCTAAAATGCTGATTTTGAAAATGTTTTGAAATTTTTATAACACATTTTGCTCACAATTGGCAACAGCTTCCTATACTTCAAAGTGTATATTATTGAAACATATAAAAACAAAACTTTTCTATTTGCATTTACAATGAACATAAGCTTTCATTATTTGGCAGCCTCCCGAGTCGGTCATTAACATTATTATTTGTACATCTTTCGGAGCGTGTGTATTCCCCTAACACAGATTATTAACTAAGTTTTTCCGCTTCACTACCAAATTAAACAGTCCTATTGCGCTACTTTGTGTCGTCGTCCTTGTCGTTTCTGTGTATTAATTTGCACAAAAGTTGGTAAACTTTTCTCATCTTATAGTCAGCAGCAGTGAACTCATTTGAAACTTATCCGAACCCACAGTACTTGCTTGTGCTTGTTGATACTCTCTTCCACTCTACCTTTTTTCTCTCTCTCTCTCTCTCTCTCTCTCTCTCTCTGTCTCTCTATCGTTGGTTTCAACAAAGTGTTCCCCCAGATACGCATCAGTATACTTCGTCACACACCAAGGTGGTTGTTTGTGGATGCTTAGGCACGATTAATTTAGAGGGACTCAGCTGGGTAATAGAATGGTAGGCGGTGTGCTGTTGGATGGCGGGCTGGTGGGCTGATGGACTGCAGCGCGCGTGGCATAACTCAGGCAAGGCGACGTGTTCCTGAATGTGGACGGCATAGTAGTTGAAGCAAGCAAGTTTCTACGCTCATTTCCGGCTACATTACTTAATTGTAACTTCAACTTACTCCTGAGTGTATGCTTGAGTGGACGAGTGTATTCCCAGCAATTAGTTGGCGCACATTTTTCCACAGACAACTTACCAACCAGGACACTACAGATAGTGCAGTCAACTACAGCGAGACAACAGCACGGCAAAAGAAGATGAGATGACATGAGACGCGACGAGTCGCAACTGAATTCTTTCGTTGCGTTTGCCTTCGTCATCACTGTTTACACACTCTTCGCAGGGGAGAAGCTGGAAGGGAATAGAAGTGCTTGCGGCCGCTTGAAATACCGCTGTGTTGACACGCTGAGTGACATAAAAACTAGCAGATTCACGGTGTCTATATACACCGCTATGCCAGCTATGCCTATGAACGCAGGCACCCCTTAACCCTCGCTAGCTGGGAATTATATACATGTAAACTTTCACTCACATTCCTTTGTCGTGTTTAAACACCCAGCGCTTCAGTGATTGCGGGAATTTTTTGAAATTGTGTGTGTTTTTGTTTTATTATTATTATTTCAATAGTTTATTTTTTGCAAACTCCTCCTCCGAAACGACTGAACTGATTTATGTGAAATTTTGTGCGCATATCGGATAGGTCTCAGAATCGGTCAACCTCGAAATTTGCATGAAAGACTTCGTATTAGATGATGTTTAATTAGCACTTTTTATCATTCTTTGCTATACTAATAAGAGTAAAAATTGGACAAAATATAGAAAGCCACAACATCGTGTGGTCGGTCGGGTCTGCTAGTAACCTCATCGAGTAACTATGAAAATATGCGCTGGGTATGGCTCTTCAAGAAGCTTTATTGTATTATTCTCTTTACTTTTTCTCGCTTAATTCTATTCTATTTTTATTCTCATTCGCTTATTTGCTATGCGTATAGTTGGTGTTCCAGTGCCTGTTTGCCTTTCGTACGGTATCATGTTTATTGTCATTAGGCTCCTTCTGGTATTAACATTTTAATTGTTTCATTTGCATTGCATTTTCATTTTACAGTTGCAGCACCCAATTGTCGCACGGCTGGTTGGATACGGACTAATACATATAATATTTTTGCTATTCTACTATACAACAACAGCAACCTCAACACTGTTGACTGTTGACTTTTGACTCTTTGTTCGAGGCATTTATTTCGCATTTACGATTATTTATACGCACATACATACATACATACATACATACATACATACGTACGTATAAACATATGTATTTCAGCGCTGCTCTAATTAATTTGCAAACAAAAGAATAATTCTAACAAAGAATCAGAATTCTGGCGGAAAGAATGAAAATATTCAAAAATTATATTTACGCAATTCTGTGGCGCCAAATTTCTCGACAGGCAATCGAATACTGCGTGCAGGAAATGCTAACATGAGCTGAGCGTGCCAAAATACTGTTTCGTAAATGAAACATAAAAACTTTTATTAAATCAATTCTATTTACAAATACTCTATTGCCGTTTCCGATTGAAAATTAATATTTTTTATTTTTTATTTTTACTTTCAGGTAAGCATTTTGAATCTACAAAACGTTCGATCGGGGCTTAGGTGGTAAGCTTAAGGGACTTGGATTGAAATAATCTCAGTTCCCCTGTTAAATGAAGAAAAAATACTTACGGTATAAGTACGACTGAATTTTACGCGCAATAAAAATAAATAATTCTTTATTTGTACATACATATGTACATACATATCTATGTATGTAAATATGTGACAAAGTGCCGGCAGTAAGTTCATAAGCGAGCTTAGCGCATCACACACACTTGAACAGCAAAACATTGTAACTGTACATACGAGTACTTTGCATTTGAATGGTCCATGGGGCACCACCACCACCCGCATCAAATGTCCGAATATACTACCCTCCTCCCAGCACACACGACCGAACAAAAAACACTCATAACAAAAAACAGAAAGTAAAATAAAAAGCAAAAAGCAGAGAGTAAAAAGCAAAAAGCACATATCATAATTCATCTATGCCAGCGGTGTGGGTCGAGCGGTAGGTCGGTTGGTACTTATGCCTTTCAGCGCGCTCACTAATCGAATCAACTGCTTTTTCAATAGGAATAAATTAAATCCATTTAAGTCTCGATGTGTGGCTGTTGTCTGTTGTCTGTTGTCTGTTAGCCGCTGCTGCTGCTGTTGCTGCTGCTTCACTGGACAAATCAACAATTGTACTATTATGCCACAAATTATGAATACAAGTATACGAGTATGTATACGAATGTGTACATATGTATGTAGACCGAAGCGAGCGGCCATTAAGTGTGACGATCACAACAGAGTTCATTATTTGCGGCTTAACTTTTCTTAATTGTAATGTGAATGAGCTTTTGAGAGTTTGGTCATTCAAAGTGACACTTAAAATATTTATATGTATGTATGTACATATGTATGTATATGAGAATAGTTGCCACTGCTGTGCATTTCTTTTCTAGTAATGCGCACTTTGAAAATTATTAAACAAACAAACAAAACTTGGCGCATTGACGGCCGTGCTAATGACATTATTATATTCGAGTGCATTTAGGTTAGGTTTAAGTGGTTGCTAGGCATCAGCTCACTTAGTGATGCCATTTGCGATGCCGCTGATAACAAAGCAGAGCAGTCGACGTAGAGCAACCGCTACTTCCTTCAAATCTCTAAAGGTCGCCGTCCCAAGAGACTTCAATCAATTTCTGCAAAGTTCGGGGTATTCGAAAACGAAATGTCTTAAGGTTTAAGGTTTTTTTCTACACTCTACGACTCGTTCAGAAGACGTTCGATGGTACGTCCAGCCTATCTGCGTGCCTGCCTAATACAAGATGTCCCATACGAATTATTGTAGGTATCTCCTATCTTTTAAGCGAGCTAAGCTCTCTCGACCGTCACATTTGCAAAAATTGAGACTCTTTCATTTAAGCTGGCATTTATAATGAGTTTAAAAGTGCAAAGCGGTATCCTCGGACTCTTCCGCCGAATGTCAAAGTGTCAAGCTTGTTCAAAAACTTGTTACCTGATATGTAACTGAGGTCTGGCACTCATACTAGGTCCAGAGGAAACCACATACTATTGGACCTAGATAATTAACAGTATCATGTATGGCCTCAGTTCCGTTTGAAAAACGCTACAGTGTTCCGATAGCCGAAAGGATTATCTGATGTCAAGTTCATTTCAATAGGTTTAGATGAACCACATTTTAGTCAGTTGATTTGGTTTTGTGTTTTTCCGACAGGGTGGATACTAGATTTATATCGGAACGAATTTCCGTCATCCCTTGTCAAATTTGGTTTAGTAACACACCGGTTTCGGCAAACCGCCATCTTCGTTTCGAACGAAACCAAACACTGAAGATGGCGGTTTGCCGAAACCGGTGTGTTACTAAACCAAATTTGACAAGGGATGACGGAAATTCGTTCCGATATAAATCTACATTTTAGTCGTTCGTGAAGTCAGTGAAGGTTATACATTCGTCCAATGATATTGGTATGGCCATGGTTTGCCAGCTTCCATTCCGAAAATTTCTTTAGTCGCATTTACACAGGCATTGAAGGTTTTCGAATGTCATTGTCTGTCTTGAATTCTTGACAAATTTTGATATCAAGCTTAATTTATTTTAATTAATTTGACGGGTAGCAGAACAAAAAAAAAAGCTCAAAAACCTCAATTTTTCTACATAGACTCAGCTACCAGAACAACAATTTCAAAGTCCTTGGAAGGTATATTTTCGATCGATGGAATTAGCATTAATGTGACGCCACCTTTATTTACGTAACTAAAATTACGAAGCGGCTCTGGAGAATACACATACATTTACTTTAAAAGTTCAATTGTCACTTTGACAGTTCTCGCAGTTGATGTCTCGACTCGAACTGACAGTTCTCGATTTAATTTTAATTCTACATGTGCACTTTGATTGTTAGCTCAAGCACATTCAGACATACATATGTACATACTCATATGCATATTATAATTTAAATATTTATTTAAAGCTTTTATTTATTTGACGTTCGAGAATGACGTTTTTCTTACTCTCATACATACAAACATATTAATATATTTATTTAGTGTGGCGTTTTTATCCACTTATAATTAAAACACATATACATACATACATATATTGTTTAAAACTAGACTGGTCTTTAAGTTTCATATAGACATCTTGACAGCTCATAAATAAATAATTTCTACCTGCGGTTATTAGAATTTATTACTCCATAATTATAATTTATGTAATTATTATATGATTCCTATGCGCACGGTGATCCATTTCGAGGTTTCATACTTTTTAAAGAAAAAAAAAACACAGAAAATTCAAATTTAATGGGAAATGTTTATTATCATTCGAAAGAACATTCTTCGGCATTTATTTTTTGTCGATTAATGCTTTCAAATATTGGCCGTGGCTGCGTCTCAGATGGTCCATGCTCCTTCGAGCATTTCGACTGGTAACTGGCGAATGACACGTGTGATGTTTTGCTCCAAGACCTGAACCGAAGCGGGATTGTCCGCATAGACTTTAGACTTTACATATCCCGACAGGAAAAAGTCTAACGGTGTGATATCACACGATATTGGCGGCCAATCGACCGTCCCAAAACGTGAAATTATCTGCTCACCGAAGTGTTTTCTCAATAAATCCATTGATTGATGCGATGTGTGGGAAGTGGCGCCGTCTTGTTGATATCAAATATCACGGAGATCACGAGCTTCAATTTCAGGCATTAAATAGTCGGTTATTATGGCGCGATAACGGTCGCCATTGACGGTTACGTTCTCACAGGCATCATTTTTGAAGAAATATGGACCGTCGATTCCACCGGCACACAAACCACACCAAACCATTGTTTTTTCTGGAATAAATGGTAGCTCTTGAATCTCTTCAGGTTGCTTTTCGTCTCAAATGCGATAATTTTGCATGTTTACATACCCATTGAGCCAGAAATGGACATTATCGCGAAAAATTTAAATAAGAAAATTTCACATGGACTATTTACAACAAGAAAAGAGGAAATTAAGTATTTTGCTTAAGGATGCATTTTAAATGTTGCAAAAGATTCCCATCAACGCTATTTGCCTTTTGCCTGCTGAGTGAGCAGATATTTATCCTGCTGTGGCTCAATGGGTGGGTAGAAATTCATGCGAAACGGCAAATGCGAAAAGTTGCAACTTCATACATGCATAAGTATGCATGAATGTACATATGTATGCAATGATGGTGTGCGCGTCGACGACACTTAAATGACGAATTGCCGTAAGTAATACAATAATAACAATGCATAAACTGTAAATTATAAATTGCGCATTATATTCATACACTCATTCATTCGCTCATTGGCTCATTCGCTCATATCAATTTTGCTACTGTATCATTTGCGATCGTTATTGTTAGCATTGTTGTTGTTGCTTGTTATTGCCAGATATGCATCTCTTGTCATCATTATTGTTGTTGCTATTGTTGTTGTTGTTGTTGTTGTTGTTGTTGTTGTTGTTGTTGTTGTTGTTGTTGTTGTTGTTGTTGTTGTTGTTGTTGTTGTTGTTGTTGTTGTTGTTGTTGTTGTTGTTGTTGTTGTTGTTGTTGTAGAGTTTTGATGGCATGACAAAGTGCAATGTGCTCCAAATACACATTCAGCCCGAACACCCAGCCCCAACACCAGCCCAGTCCCAGCCGCAGCTACAGTTTGACTTAACATTTATTGTATTTGTTGTTGCTGCTCCTCCATAGGCAAATATCTGTCAATTGTAATTGTTTTTGTATGGCTCATAAATCGCACAATTGGGTTAAGTGCACGTCTTTGAAATTCAGTACATATGTACATTCGATTATGTGTGATTACTTGTTTGAATGTACATTTGCTCTATGCGCGCGTATCATTCACACAAAGCCACACAGTTAAGTAAATTTGCACATTTACACGCACACACATTAAAGGCAAACAATACAAATATGACACACAGTGTTTTCGAATGCCGCCTCCAGTCTCCGGCTCACCGACACCATCTCCAGATCCCTCTATCCCTCCTACCACCTACGAAATTGTGCCACTTCAGAACTGTTTGTGTAGCTATATACAAGTATACATATGTATATGTACGTACATATGGTTGATTGACTGCCAGCCAGCCAGCCAGCTAGCCAGCTAGCATGCCTGCCAAGTGCCGTCTCACTGACAACAACAAATGGGTTCAAGTAGACGAAAAACCGGCAACCATACCAATTCATCGACTCGAATATGGATAATTTCATATGAGTTGGGCAAATTGCAAACTTCCAGCTTCTAAATTATATAAAAACACATACATACATATGGTTATTGGTATGCTCGTATAAGTATATATGTATATATATATGTTATATTTGTACGTAAAAATGTATGCATGTATGTGCGTATAATATTTCTTGTCTTGTCTTGTCAGTTTAATTGACAATATAAAGTCTTGGAATTTTTTGGCGCAGGAATTCGCTTAAAAATAAACTGAAATCTGTTTTTGTTGGCGAAGTGCCAAAGAAATTTGACTTTGTCCAACATAAAAATTTCTTTTGTTGCTCACATTGTTGCGACTTTTGTTCACACTTGGATCACAGAGCCTTGGGGCATTCTTTATTTTGTAGAAATGAAGTTTCTGGGAAGAAGAGGTAGTCTGAGAGTGTTCCTCTTTAATGGTTTTGAAAAGAGCTGAGCGTTCCAAAGAAACTTCCTCAGCAGACGAACGGCCCATAAAGACGAACGGCCTCACCATAAGTGGCTATATTTATAAGACGCGGAGCACATCTTGCCCGTGTCTGGTTTAGAGGAGCAAAGGTAGATTAGTAGAGTACACGCGTGCCTTATATACTCACCGGGGATTGGGTGAATGGGCTCAGCACCAGCCTTTCGAATTTACTTTCGATCTTTTTATTATTATTTATTTCCAATTTCCTGCAAAGATATCCACAGTTCTTCACGTAACAAAGAAAATGCAGTCAAGCCGTTGTCTGTGGATTGCCCATAAAAGTCAATACCCAACCACTTCCTCTCTCGCTCTTTTTTTTCCTTTCTCTTAATCCTTTACCAACAGCAAAGTCAACGCCAGTAGCCATTATCAGCTTATACGAGAATTCTTCATAACACACCCAAATGACAAATACAACTTCGATGCACATGGGCTTGGATGCGTAATGCAATACAATGTCAATACGGCGTTTAATATTCTACCCTCACTGTAATTGGTTGACTGTTAAGTCAATGCCTTGAATACACAAAGGCACCGGGCGTTCGGTAAACTATCTACTCGTAAATTGATTAATTTGCAATTTACACACAAGTCGAGACCAGGTAAATATTGAATGAGTTGCTTTTGCCATTAACGAAAGCCGCACACACCCACGCATGCCTATAATCGGTGTAATCGTAAACTTGGTTTCGCACGTAAGCCGCGCGGGGAGCATCCGCTGACCGACAGACCGACCGACCAACAGATTGGTACTGGTCGACCAGTACACTAATGCTAAGTTCACCCGTACGACGCCGGTTACAACGTACGCGCATTAACTGCTTTTTGCCATTTTTATTGCCAGCCAATGAAGTAATGCACTCAAACCGCGTCGCCGACTTGTCCATATATGTACATATGTTAATATTGCAACATCAGTTCTTATGGAGCGGAGGCGTGGCGGGGAGCGGCTGTAAAGCTGTAAGCTGCCTGCTCAAACTGAGTTCTGCTTGTGTTGAAATCTTCATAGAATTTCAACGAAAGTTTGCGCGTAATGACCAAGCAAGTGATGGACTGTTTACGATTTCATGAAATTATCGATTAAATAAAAAACTTAAGAAAAACCTGAAATTAAGTCAACATCAGAAGGAGTTAAAATGTTCAAGAATAAGACGTTTGTGGTAGATGACCAAGATCTTACGACACTGAGTGCTCCATCCGTACCTACCTATGAGGTAGGGTGAAGATCTTGAGATATACCAAGACTTGTTTCAAGTTTAAAGAGGTGGAAATCGAAAATATTTTAAATCATCAGCTATCATCTTTTTCGACTAGCGCCTTGTTACCGAAGTTAGCGGAACTGCTGGTTTATCGATAATTTATCGGAAGTCCCACTACCGTTTTCATAACCGAAGTAGAGCTTTTCATCACTTTACCATCTCTATGCCGATGCGTCGTTGATGCATATATAAGTACGATTCTTTATTGCTTTATTAACTGTTGAATGGATTATGTGTGATTTCTGAGGAATGCAATATAAAGTGAAAAGAAATGTGTTGATGATGAGAAATCTTTGCTGCCATGCGCATATATGTATATTAGTGTAATGAAATGAAATGAAGAAAACTGACAATAAATTAAAAATATTCATTTTTGCTATGGTATATTTTTATAACAATTATCCCTGTGTGGTGAACTTGAAACGAGCTGCTAGCCGTCGACGATTAAAACCCGATGGCAGTGTTTCAAATTCGCCTGACATGGCGAACCTGAAATCGTCGTATGTAAGTACCAAAAGGAAAAGAGAAATTCATACCGATCAGAACGACGAGCTGATTTGTTTTAGCCATGTCCATCGGTTTGAAAGCAAATTAGTCGCTCAGTTTTTTGAGATATTTCAAACAAACTATATAGGCAGATGTATTACATTTATACGATAATTTTTGGGAACCGGCCAGATCAGACCACTATATCACATATACGACCGGTATTTCAGATTCTAGATTTTGGGTCATAAATCTGTCAAAAAGGCATCTAAAGAGCGTAAAATTCATTTTAAATGCGAAATCGAAAACCTCTATCATATAGTCCACCTAGAACCGATTTTTTAAATCGGAGAATTAATATTTAATCCTAAAATGTAATGCCAGATATTTTATATATTCATAAAAGATATAAAGACTTCGGCATGGACGAAGACAATCACTGTTTTCTCTTGCTTCTCTTTAATTATCTCAGTGAAATGGGAGCGAGGAGGTGAAAAAGAATATTTTCATTAAATTATTCGGCAAAAGTTTCTTTCTAATTTAAATTTTGTTTGTTTTTGTTTTTCAACCAGTAAAGGTGAAATGGAATGTGAAGATTTTTCCAAGTTTAGCGAATTGCATAGATTGCATGCATACATAAATATGAATATATGTACACATGTGTATTTTATATATTAACTCATTAAATGCTCACTTCAAAATTCTGCCACCATCACTAGTCAAACATCAATAAATGAATATGTGAGTATGTATGGATATACTTATGTGCAATATGAATATATGAATGTATTTGTATGCATGTATGTAGGTATGTATGTATGTATATAGAATGGAATAATTGAAGTACCTTGAAGTTTTGGGGTAAGGAAAATTTCATTAAATGAAATGCAAACAAAAAGTTTAATAATCAAATAAAGAACGTCTTGGGTATATGCCAATGTATATTTGAGTTTGAGGGTTGAATGGTTAAAATATAACTGTAATTTCACAAGATACAAATATGCCTATAATGAATGCGCACATATTGTATTTTACGCGCATTTCCCCCAACCTTAAGAGGGGAGTGGAGAGAGCTTTGTACGTCACATACGAGGAAATACCGAAATGCGTGCCAACAGAAAGAAAATACACTGTGTGAAAGTAAACTAGTTCTAAACTAATTCAAGAGTAGACAGGAAAATCTATGTTTTTATACAACCAATTTTATTCTATACCATGGCGATGGCTTGCGAAATAACAAATGCCGGGATTCGCTCAGAAATATACCAGTTTCATACTACTCCAAACTGGATAAAACAGTCACTAGTTCAATTGTGATGCAAAATTAATTGCTTTGTTTAAAAAATAATTTCAAAAAGCAAAAGAAGAATACAATCAAAATTTGTCGATAATCAATGGTTTTGCAATTGGTATCATTTTGATCTTTATCGGACTAGTTCAATTTCTGTAAAGAAAATATGTAATGGTAAGCTGCTCTATTGTATCTACGCAAAAAAGTATGAACATAGAAATATGTATATTTATTACAAACACTCGTACACCCGTTGTATGGAATTTTGCGAGTTTAGTGGAGCACAATAACCTACAAAGTTTGCGGAGCACAAACGGGCGGACTTCATGAGTTTTTTTTTTGAACATCTTACGAGTTACTAGTGTGTAAATGCGTGCTGGCTTAGTGCATTGTGTGAGAGAGCGTGCAGAATCGTCCTGGGTAGAGGGTTAAGAGCGTCACCGCCTCATAGTCGCGACAAAGTCCAGAGCCTCAACTTGTAGACGCCGCCACTGAAGTTGACGTCGCTGTCGCTTTCTTTGTCACTGCCATCTTCCTCGTAATTGTATAAATGTTAACTTGTGCTCGGAGCAGGAGGTGAAGGCAGTTACTTTGGCAGCTTTATGCCTTCATTAATACGATGTAACTTATGTGAGTACAGCAATGAAAAGCATATGCGCAAGAATTGGCAGCGCAGTAGAGTGACAAGGAAGAGGGGACAAGAGAAAAGTAGAGAAGTAGAAAAGAAACGAGCTGCAGATATCGTAATTGGCTTGAGTCATGCAAAATGTGTAGACGCAAATCGACTTTAGCGCTCTGCTGCTAATGCTCATCAAGCATCGTATGTGTGTGCGGGGGTGTGAGTGGCAGGCGACAAATTGTGAATTTTCAAATTTAACTTCAACACGTTGGATTGAGTGTGAGCCTGTGCGTGTGTGCATTATGGGCTTTTGTGAGCAGTAAATTGGAAAATTAACACCAAAGTGCGCGTAAATCTAGATGAGCAAGCAAGAAAATGAAGTGTTGACAAGGAGGAATTCACCATAAAATCTACACATAAAGGGAATGCTGAGAGGGGATGCAGTATTTTGTTGGAAGTAATTTAATTAGGTTTTGTATGGCTTTGAAATTAGGTGAAGGATCACAGAGAGTAATAAATTTAATATTTTGGCTGTAAGCAAATACTTGGAGTTTTTTATTTCCTTAAAGTTTGTTCGTCAGCTACGGGGCCAAACACTCCTTTTTTTGATTTGCACTATTTGAGAAAAAGTTGTGATATAATTTCATAAAGCTTCGCGAATACAAGCTCTAAAAGGCTTTTTGAATTTAAAATTCGATAATATCTCGATTTCGGCACCATCTATTGGTCAAATTTTGTGATTCGACTTTCCTTCTTATTGAAGATCATCGAAAACTAGCTCATGTTTCACGTTTTTCAAATCTTTCCTTAATTCAAATAGCTGCAAAGAGGCACAAACATACATACACTCACATATATACACTCACATACATATACTCACATACATACATGCGCAAACTTGCTCGTCGAACTAGAGCCCACTTTATAGCTGTTAAGTACCGTATACAGGCTCGCCTTAACCAAAGTGAAAGGAAAATGTTTTGAAACTTTTTAATGCCAACAGCAGTCCAGCTTGCGTTCGTCCTTCGATAGTTGGCCATACAAGCACACTTACAAACACACCTATATTTCTTTTCTATCTTCTTTTGCATGCGAGTACGCTTAACGGTCAGTTGGGTAATTTGAGGCGTCTAGCAGAGATGCGGCGGCATAAAGTTGACGTTTAGGCATTAATGGGATTTCTAATGACAACATCGACAATATTGACGGCGACACACCACGACACGTAGGCACTGCACTGAGAATGCCGCAAATAAGCATAATTTCTAGCTCTCACTCTCAAGTTTGCATTTCTTTGTCGTTATTGCTGAAATGCGTTTTGTGTGAGGCGTTCGCATTCGTTCATTGTCCTCAGTGGACATACAAATTTTACAGCTCACTTTAAAGACGCACAAAAACTTAGCAATACCCAGCTGCTGAGTCATGATGGACAACCCAAAGGCCCAGCCGAACCCACAAGCTTCACCGGAATTTGAGTATATGGTAGCTATTGATTGGCAGCAGAGCGCATGTGAGCGGCATGCGTGGTCATTAAACGTGAACTATAACGGTAAGCTTTTTTGACGACCAACGGTTGCAACTCCTCCTCTAAGGTTAACAGTATCTGTGCGTCGTGACTGTGCTCGTTATTGCCCGTAAAGTGCCATAAAAATTGTCTTCCGTGTAATGATGTACGAGACAAATGAAGGTGGGAAGCGATTGAGATATTGAAAGTAACAGTAGAGAGGAAGAACTCATTTTCGGTATAAGTGTCCGCGTCTTTCTAAGGAGCAATTTTTTTTAAGGTTCACCATTTTAAGTTTCTTCACAGATACGATTCCTTACTTCATAATAACGAGACCAAGTTTAAATGATATTTTCCTATTCATTTTCATTTTCAAACCTTCCGACTAGAAACTGAGCAAAATGTTCTTTTATCTACAGATAATTCCCTGCTGTCATTCAAACGTACTCAATTTTTAACAGCGCTTCCACTCGAATCGCTACTTTTTTCGTCATCTTCATTAACATTGATTTTCATTTTAAATTAAAAATAGCGAGCGTAAGGGATTCAGCGATGCTACACTCGAAATATACTGCCATCGGGTAACCGTTGCGTATCACCGCAGCCATCGCCCCAATAAACTTTGAAATCAATCCGTATTATCTCATCAATGCGACCACAACAAGCGTTTCAGCTTATCCTCTGCTTCTCTGCTTCACTGCAGCACACGTTGTCTTCGCCGTCCATTGTGAGTCGGAATTGCGAAGTCATGGAATCGTGGCGTTCCGTGGTTTCATCGTCGCCGCATCGCAATGCACCAGTAATTGCAACATTTTTATGTCCTTCCACAAGGTTGGTTGCAGCAAAATGTTCTTCTTGTGGTTGTTATAAAGAGTAATAATAAACTTCATCACGGCATAACCAATGCCAAAGAAAGATTGAAGGAGCCAGATGCTAAGTTCGATTTACCCGTTGCGAATATAAGAGCTGAGTGGGTTGTTGGTAGGCTGCCACGGAGGCAGTCCATTACCTCTCCTCCACTCAACGGAGCTTGCCACGTGTGCGGGTGCTTGCGGCTTTCCACTCCCCAATGGTGTATTAATTAAGCACCCAACCGCAACACTTCGCTTCCGTGCTTCGTCTACTCGCTTCTCCCTCACTCAACGCACAAAACGAACCTTAGTCGTGTTGATGCTGGCGGGGCACACGAACTTCATCATCTTTTCTTGCGCCGAGCTCTTGGCATAGTTCCATGGTTTTGTGTGAAATTATGGATTTTTAATTGAAACGAACTGCGGTGTTCTTATGCGGCAGGTGCTTCGAGGCTCGTGTGTGTTTGCGTGCACTCATGCGCATTTTGGTTTCTTTAAAATTGCAGCAAAACACTTGCAGGTTATGTACGTTCATCTTCTTCTCGTTTTGAAATTTCTGCTCCTTTTTCTTCTGCTGCTGATGCTGCTGCTACTACTTTGCATCTGCTCGCTTTCAATTAATTCATGCATTTTTCATTGGCTGACTGCTTGGTTGAAAGGTTGGTTGGCTTGGCTGGTGCAGGGTTGCGGGTGGAAAAGCTTTGTAGCTTTGTATGGCATCGTTAAAAAGCTGAGCGGAGCCTTAAAAAGTTAAACAAAAAGCGTGGCACCAATGAAAGAAACTCTGTAAAGGATTTTCTTACGCCGGAAGCTATTCACTGCCGTGAATAATTCATAAACGTGTGCGAAAAAGTGTGTCAAAAATGTGCTGAAAATGTGGAAAGGAGAGTATGAAAATTATTTACATAAATTCTTCAATAAATATTTAAACCGGATTTTGAACAAGATGAAAAACATGGGAAAATTCAATACATTTCGGCCAGCCACACACTGAGGTTGTGAGTAGTTTTATACTTATTCAAAGAGCGCCACGTTTAGGAGAGAATAGTTATAGAGAGATCCAAATCCCGAGCTCTGGTACGAACGAGCCATCAGACGTCAGTAGATTGAGCGATTACATACAACAAATTTCGTATCCGCAGACTCATGTTGGAGAGAGTGGTGGGATAATAATTTCATACGCAAGACCATTCGTGGGTGTTTTTTCCGAGAAATAGCAAGAATCCAGCGGACAGCGGAGAGGAATTATAATTGGAGTGGAGAGACACAAACGGTGTCGCGAGTCAAAAAGTTAGGAGAAGAGATTACATATCAATCTCCTTCATCCTTTATTCTCATTGAACCCACGTCCATTTGGTAGGGAGAACGATAGAAATCTGTTGAGTTAAAAGGAGTTTCCTTCACAGGAGATTGCCCGAATACCTCGTTAACACCTCGCCTCGCAAAAAAAACCTTTATCCCCCTTGTGCCCACTTAAATTTGGGAGGGGGAACGATAGAAATCTGTTGAGTTAAGTCTCTGCTTTACCTCTGACCCATAATACATGTGATGAAGGTTGGAACTTTTTTGGAAGCTCACTGGCGAGTCAAATTCTTTAGTTTCAGTCAACCCTAGTCGTAGAAATAGTTCCTTCTCAGGCACTCACTTTGCTAAATATTGCAAACTCAACTTCAACACTCAACATTGACAATGGGTTTTACAATACGAGTACACTTCGCTTTGTGCCAGTATTGAAAATTGAAAATTAACAACTCAATTAAATTATAATTAAACTTCAAAGGTGAAACCACAAAATCAAACCTTTTCAATGTTTTGTAAATTTGACAAACAGCTCATTAATATATACATAAGTACATATGTACTCATATGTTCGCATTTACACTTCGTATTGTCGTTGAAATCGCTCATTCTGCGCTGTGTATGAACACCTGGTCAGCAAATTGTGCTGTGGGCGCGTGTTACACCTGCTTTGATTGGTAGGAACATTATTGTATTCATTGACAGCAAATGCGCTTAGACCAGCAACTGAAACTCCATACATACACACCCTGCAGTGAAATCTTGATTTCGCTTCAAAAATGCACTAGTTCATAACTATAGCTTACTGACTAATATTGAACTAATCCGAAAAAGAGTAAACTGATGCCAATTCGAATATTATTTATTTATGTTGCCATTTGCTATATTTTTAATTTATTAATTTTTGCTTTCATGGTTGTTCGTCGGTTTAGGTGCATAATTGAAATGGTCCCGCTTTTGTTCATTCGGAACTGGTATAACACTGGTATGGCTCTGATAGAAATATTACAGATGCCATCTTTTTATAAAATAAAATATGTTAAAACATATCCGCAGCATATCTTGATGGTTCAAATTATTATTACTCCCGTTGCTGGTGAACTGTTAGCGAACTGGTGTGATTTCATCTTCAAAATACTACCATTTAACCAGATTTCCCGCACAATAGCTTGGCTTTTCACTACAGGGTATGTATGCATGGTACAAGCGAGACATTTGCAAAATTATACGCTCGAGTGAAACGAGTTTTACGATATTGGATCAGCACATTTTTTACTCATTTTGATATCGCGACTATTTCGCAGCCAAATATTTGTTTTTTGGCAGTGAATTTTTATGCTTTACTTTGTTCACTTTTATTTGCAGTTGGAGTTTTTTCCGCGCTTTGCCTTGCGACACAATGTGGCATGCAAGTTAAATTGTTTTTCCTTTTCGCACATCAATGAGGTATCTGGCAATTAACAAGTTGCTTTGGTCGTAAACTTTTACAAGCTCAAACATTTCGCAGGCAGGCAGGCCAGGGTTTAACGGCTTGTCTGGCGGCGTTTGCGAGTCACAGGTGTGTCGTGTGTAGACACGAAAGTGCATTTATGCATGTCGCATGCAACATTTTTAAGTAACGATGCTGCTGTTTTAGAGAGAGACAGAATTTTGGCATTGCCTACAGCGGCTGTGGGTATGGTGGGAGGTTAGGAACACCATTGCCAGACGACGCTGAGTATAGCAGTTGCATTCAGGCGTAAAGGCTCAACACATTCATGGCATTCCACCTGCTATCCACCCACGTGTGCATTCAGACTTTGCATTGCGTTGATTTTTTTATAGCCTTCACACACATGTAGTGCTCTTAGTATCCACTTAGCTATGTAAGTAATGGAAATGAAGGAGATATTTTGGCAGTGATCTGAAGGGCTTCTCATTAGCCTTCATAATTGGTGCTGAGTTGGAATTCTGAAAATTTCTCGTTTCTAAAATAATTGCAAACACTATGACATTCGCACGGGACAAAAAAGTGAAGTGCTCTTCTCGGCAAATAATTCAAACGACATTTCCAATCGTTCAATATGTCGCACTGGATACGCTTGCATTCATAAGAACTCATTAATCTAATGAATAAGAAATATCAATTAAAAAAGGATTGTTTTTGGTTTTAAATGAAATTAGCCTCGGTCATTGAAGGGTATAAAGTCTGCGGCATAGCTTGCTTGCTCTGCTTGCCTTTTTCACACAATGTTGATTTTCGATACTACGAGAGCTGTTTGAAAAGTCAGTGACCTTTTGAATTTGCCGTACAGTTACTGTAATTTTTCTAAAATATTGAGCAGGCTGCGACATTTTTTTTTATGTTTGATAGCCATTGAAAGCAGACGACCTCGTAAATTTTAACAAAAATGGAAAAATGTGAATTTCGTATGCTGATTAAACTTCTTTTTTGCGTAAAGAAACCATCACCGAAATCAAGGAAAGATAAATTATAAATACTATGGGGACTCATTTTCAATGCTTAGAAAATGATTTACTGAGTTCCATTGTGATTGCACCAGTACTAGTGACGCCGAATGTTTCGGTTCGCTCAAAAGAAATCGTCAGAATAGAAATCCATGGAATGATATTGGCCGATCGGAGAATAAAAGTGCGTGTGGTGGCTGAGGCTGTAGGCATCTCAGCTAAGCTGATACCTCAGATTTTTATTGAATATTTGAACATTAAGTTATTCTCGCGATAGGTGCTGCGATTGCTCACATACGACTATATGCGTAACCGTGTAACCACTTCAAAGGAGTGTTAAAGGGTAAAACAATCACCGGCGAATATTATTCATAGCTTTTGCACTAATTCGATTATAATTTTAAGCAAAAAAAAAGAAAATGCTGTTCCGTCCGGACAATTCACGGTTATCATGGCAAAAATTAATAAATTGGGCTACAAACTACATCCAGCATATTCTTCAGACTTAGCCCCCTGCGCCTATTTTTTTTGTTTCCAAACCTGAAGAAATGGCTGGGCGGTAAGAGATTCGGGTCGAATGAAAAAAGGTCGAAATGGGCAAACGCCTATTTTTAAGGCATTTAAAAACTATTATTTGGAAAGAATACAAAAATTTGAAGAATAGAAAACGCTGGACTAAATCTAAAGAACTATGTTGGGAAATAAAACGCTTATTTTGAGAAGGTCACTGACTTATCAAACCGACATCGTACTTTAATTTTTTCTTGCTGGCATAAATTATTGTTGCTGTTGTTGTTAAGCTTGTTTATCCAACGTAGGTGTGTGAATTGTTTATTTAGTTTTTTGGCAGTTATTTTATCTTATTGCTCGTGCCGGCACTTCAAATTTCACGTGTCTGTTTTTCTTTTCTTGCGTTTCGCTATTTCATGTTATCTTATTTTGATTGTTTTACTTATTTGCCTTTGTCTTTTTCATTTTCTTAATAATTTTTTTTATTTTTTGTTTGTTTGTCGTTTTCTGTTTTCTGTTTTCTGTTTTTTGTTTTCTGTTTTCTGTTTTTTTTTGTTTTTGTTTTGTTGTCATTTGCTTTATTAATAGTGTACTCTTTGGCGAAATTTGCATTTATTTACTTACTATTTTTCAATTTTATTTACCGTTCGTCAGCCGTAAGTTGACTCTTTACCAGTAAGCTTTATCAGTCTGACGGTTCATGCATATTCACATACACACAATCTGAGAAAAAATAGGTAGATTGAGAATTCAGCGCTGAAAATTTGCAAATAAGTAATTATCAGAAAGCAATTAAAGTTCGCTAAAGATAAGAGACGACCCAGAAAGAAATCTTTTTAAACCCAAGGTGCTGAGGTCGCTCGTTTAGTCTATTATTTTTATCAGTTAAGTAACACCAATTAGACTTTAAGTTCGAAGCTGGGGTAATCAACATGGAGAAACCATCGACTCCGAGGAAAAGTATGAAAAAACTAGAAATAAGGAGTAAGAGAACGAGAGAAAGGTTGGAAGAGCCCCTCTTACCACTTTCGTTGTAAAAGTAAAGCCATAGGGACTAAAAGATTGACTGAAAGAAATGCTATTATTCGTTTAAAGACGAATTGAAGCAGTTAGGGCGAGGATTATTTGTAGAAAGAAGAAGCAGAAGAAAAAGAAATAAAAGAGAAGTAAGACTAAGACGGACGATGGTAGTAAGAACGTCAGAGAAACCAAGTAAGTTCGAAGTGCGTGAGATTCTTAGAAATTTTGTGAAGACTTGTAGCAGGGCTGGTTGGAAGAAAACTTTCATAAGAATGAGAGCCAGAATGCAGACCGTAACGACAAAATAAATAAACGCTCGAGACACAAATTCATATACATATACATATATATTCATAATATATTTGGCGCTTTGTAGCCTTCGAAGTAATTTTCATATTTACTGACACACAAATATCATTGTGCCACTTATTTGCTACTTCATATCATAAACACATATCTATGTTTGCGGATGTATAAGCAACACCAATTCGTCACTCAGTGGCAAAACCACTAGGCACCTCTTCTGCGCTCGCGTGAGTATTTAGTGTAATTAAGTAAATTGAGCATAAATTAATACATTCAACACCCACAGAGGACTTGAGTATAAGTAGTAAGCTGAGTGTGTGAGAAAAAAAAAACATGGCAACAACAACAATAACGGGCAGCTGGTCGAAAAGCAATAAAGAAGTGATGAAAAAACAAAAACAAAAAAAAAACAGCAAAATAAGAAATAACAATAATTACAGTAACAACAATCGCTGATTCTTAAGTGCCACAACCAAAGGTCGGCGGGAAAACTTGGAAAAAAAATATGTAAAGAAAAAGAAATAAATAGTTTTCTTCAAGAAAAAAAAATTGCTGCTCGAAATTTCGAAAACACGGACGAAAGGTCGCAAAAAAGTAGCAGAGGAGAAGGCGGCGGCGGCTATGTTTTGGTGTTTATAGGGGTTGGCGAGTCAAAGTACAAAAGTTTGACGTTGGTAATTCTATACTTGTGCCGAAAAATTGTGAATTGCCCTGTTCACACGTAAATGCCATGCCATGGTGTGGCCCACATCTTTTTAATGTTTTTTTTTGTGGGCACACACACATACACTTGCACGGGTGTCCGATTTCGTTGGCATTTCTTTCTTCTACTGTTTAAGCGAGGCTATCTCTCTCCACTTCAATTTGCACACTTGCACGCCTACAAACAGTTCTTGGGTATGTTTGTTTGTGTTTACGTACATATGTACATATTTTTGTAAGTATACTTTGTTTTTATTCCAATCAATGCTGGCGCTGAGCTTTTTAATCATTTTTAGCAAAGTGTGAATAACCTCCAAACCTTTGTACTCAACTCGCTTAACCGTTGGTTATCAAATTGCCCAGCTGCAAGGAATTTTATTTAACTTAACGATGAACTGAACTGAACAAAATGTGTGCGAATGTGTGCGCGCTGCCACAGATTGGTTATGTTATTTGGAGTACCGCTTTGGCAACAGTATTCAAACAGCGGAATTTTTGTTATTTATATGTTGACATTACCGAGAATAATTAATTATTATTAAAATTTTGTATTTAATGCATTCTTTGCTGGTTAGTTTGAAATATTTTAAAAAATAAATCGTATACCTGTCAGTATCTCATTTATTATAGAACGAATTTCATGATTGGAAAATTCAAATAGGTGGTAACCTTTCTCAAAAATATTTCCTTCTATAATCCTTGCTAGTTTGATACTCAGTTGTATTGTTCCTTTGTCTTGGCATGATTTTGTCGCGTAAATGCATTTAAAAGCTGAATTATCTTAATCGTTAACTTGAATAAAAAATACAGTCAATTTTCTTATTTGCGGCATTCTCAACCCCTCCGAGTGTATTACTGACATAAAGATAAATTTTTCTCATAAAAATCCATCAGTCGCTCGAAGGAAACTCGGAATAAACAGTATCTCAAGCCATTTGTTGGAAAAAATATTAAAGACGCTCACCACAAATTCGAGGAGGAGTTCGGCCGAAAATCATTTTATTAATTTTAATTCAATTTAAATTTAAAATTTTAAACAGATGACAACTCTTCTTCATCCAGATATTACATTCGACTAACCTCACTACTCATTCACGTGTAAGTGACTTACTCTCCACAAGCCCTTCAGCCCTCTGAGATTAACAACGCATTTGCTCTGTCAAAGCGCTCCATTTATTCATTTATAGCTGCCTTTTATCAGCTGCTTCGTTGGTTGCGTTGAAAATTCAATAAATTATTTTAGCTTCAGTGCCTTATTATTTTAAATCGATTGGCTGATGCCTCCATAATTCCATGGAGTGGTTTCAAATATCCTTTCGTCTTCATGTTGCCATTAATGTTTCTCTCCTATAAGTGGATATGTATGTGTGTGTGTTTGTGTATCATGTTATCTCCTTCAGCAACATACTGAAGTGTGTGTATATATTTTTTTTTCTCCCAAAGTAAACAAGTAGATATGCGCTTACCATTTCTGCTTTCACTACAAAACCATAAACTCATGCACACATAGAACGAACATACTTCGGCCGCTTCTTCTCCTCATACCATTTAGTTCTCTCGGTGTGACTTTGTTCGCGCTGTGTTTGCCGTGTTGAGTTTTGTTCGAAATCAATTTAATTTGACGCTTCCTGATTAAATTTCAAAATCCACAGACAAACAAGTAGTGGCAGCTAAAAACCCACAGGTGAAAGGTGAAGGAAGCTGCAGCACACACTCGTTCGCTTATTACATATTTTTCTCGACTTCAGTTCTACTTATTCTCATGGAACAAAAGGAAACAAGGAAGTCTGCGTTCGCGTAAAAGTCAATTGAAGTCAAGCGAGGAAAGTTGAGCTGGGCAACTAACAGGGAGTCTGCTCGCTTTTCTTACTTCTTATTTTCTCTCTTGCTGAATAATCGACCTTAAAACTATTGATATAGTTTTTTTCTTATTCGCCAAAATAATATTTGGGATTGTACTAATTTTTTTTGTTAATTTTTTTAATTTTATTTTATTTTGTATTATCTATTTTTTAATTTTAAATAATCAGTAATTGTTAAAAATCATTAATAAATTATAGTTATTGAGTAGAGGTTCGGCATTAGTTGCCTACGTCCCAAACCCTGTATGCTTGTGTTATTTTAATTATTCAATTTAATTTTATTCTTTATATTCATATTTTATATTTTATATTATTTTCATTTAAAACAAAAACAATTTGTTTTAAGAACGGTTACCGTCTCTTTGTACATATAAATTTCACTGGAAAAATCATAAAAAAAAACGAAAAAGTATGTAAATATACAGAGGCGGACCAAAGTCTACATACATACACTGCGGGTTTACTAGCAGGTACGTCGATATGCTGTGCTGTTGTGGCGGTTAGGTGCCCTTACTTTCACTATTTTTTTAAATTTTATTTTCCAATTTGCTAGTATTGAATTTAATTGTGATTTAAACACAATCGCATGGTGAAATTTAAAAAATTTGAATCTTAAATCCACCGAAGGTACAGACCATTGTATAAAAAACTTTGAAAAAAAAAAATGGATCCACGGAAAAATAGCCGCGTGTTGGCCACCCGAAGAAACTAGCTCGAAGAGACATCAGCTTTATTCTGAAGGAAGTGTATGATGATCCTAAAGTTACTGCTCCAAAATTAACCGAAAACATCGCAAAATCATCAAGATAGTGTGTTCATTTGAGAACAATTCGAAGAGCTCTGAACGATAACGGCTTCCACAGTAGAATCGATTTTTGGCAAAAAGTCTTGTTCATAGACAAATCGAAGTTCAATATATTCGGCAGCGATGGAAGTGCAAAGGTTTGAAGAAAAGAAAACACTGCACTTAACGCCAAAAATATAGTACCAACAGTGAAGCATGGTGGCGGCAACGTAGTGGTTTGAGGAGCGGTTGCGCGGCATCTGGAAATGGAAAACTGGTTTTTACTGAGGGTAATACAGAGCGGTTCAAATATAAGTCATTGTTGGAAGCTAATCTGAAGCCTCCGGTTGACAATTTGGAGCTTGGCGCAGGGTGGATCTTTCAACAGGATAACGATCCAAAGCACACGGCCCATATTATTAAGCATTGGTTGCTTCATCATGCTCCAAAGCAACTACACACACCACCTATAGAAAATCAGATTTCCAGCTCAGCATTACTCAAAGCACGTCTTATTGAAGTTTGAGACAGTATTACTTCCTCAGAATTGACAAATTTAGTAGTTTTGATGCCACGACGGCTTCTAGCTGTTATTGATGGGAACGGTGGACCAACTAAATACTAAAAAGATCAGATATTAACCAAAGTTTTTGCGCTAAGATAAGTTATGTATGTACTGCATGTAGACTTTTGTTAATGTTGGATTTACGCTTTTTTTGTCATAGCTTTACTATTTCATGTTAAAAAATGATTTTGTTGTTGTTTTTTTATGATAAGGGAAAATAATTTGAAATAAACTTTGTCGTTAAATTTTCCAATAAACCTTTTGGACTTTCAATTCAACGAAAACAGGGGGTGTATGTAGACTTTTGTCCGCCACTGTATATTCACAGGAAAATATAAATTATAATTGGAAGAAAATATAGAATTATAGAAATTGAAGCTTTGCCATTTCTATAATTTTTCCCAGCACAGGGTTTCTTAGAACTTGGCATACATACAAATGGCACTTCAGCACCAATTACGGAGATTACTACACTTCATCATTCAAATCCAATTGCATGAGTATTGTTGTTGTAGTTATCTACCATTTCCAACGATTGATTTATGACCTAATCATATTAAAAAAATATTTATTTATAAAATTATTTATTAAAATAAAAACAATAACAGCAACAATACTCTTATTTCACGCACTGCTCAATCAAATAAACTCAGATGATTTGAATATGTTTCATCCACTCTGCTTAAGATTTTTGTATGCACATACGTACAGATATATGTAGAATGTTTAAAGCCTATATGAATTCAAAACTTGTACGTATGTCTATGTAAATACTCCATTCAATTCTACTAATAGAGAGAAAGTCTTATTAGTGATCCAACTAAAATGATTTATAATCAAAGCTTACGATTGATTGTCATTCTCGTTCGGCCCGGATAAATTTAGGGCTGTCAATCCTATTGATTTATCGTTCAAAAAACATATGGTTTATGCCAATTTAATTATTATAATATTTTACACTAACGAAATCATGATTTATGATGCACTCATTAAGCTGTCGGGCAACTGTTGAGTCGGCATTTGAAATTATTTTTTTTTTGTGAGCAAATTGTAAATTACAAATTGTGTTGCGAGTTGTTGTCATTGGTTTTAAAATATAAAATATTTCTTTGTGCATAAATGTGGTTTTTTAACAGAAAGTTTGCTTGTGATTCATTCTGTTTTCATGGTTTATCAATTATTTGTGGTTTTCATTGCAGTTACTGTTTGTGTTATAAATCTCGTACGTGCTATTATTAAGGAAAATTGTTTAAACAAATGGCTGGATTAAAATTATTCTTCCGCCCTTTTTGATTAAAAAATAATAATATTTTTTGTGAGATGTGTATTGTGCATCACTAGCAACTACTTTTTCCCATCTTTCAGGCAGCGTACGGATTCCACGTCTGAAGAACTCTTCATTTTTTAAGACTATCCACGAATCAACACAATTTTCGGTATCTTCATATAATGTGAACAGCTGCTCCAACAGTGCATGTGCCATTGATCGGAACAGACCATATTCGGACGCCGCAATCTCTGGTGAATGCAGCGAGTGGGGTCGTACTTCTCAATCAAGTGATTTTAAATAGTTTTCCATTGGAGCCGCAACATGTGGATGAGTATTATTGTGAAGCAGAATCATCTTGCCTTGTCTGGAGTGATGTTGATTCTTCCCAGTTTACTGCGTGCTCTTCCTCCTCCTTCTTAACCCCTGACCATTTCAACCGACATTAACTAAGAATCAACCTTCGCTGGTCAATGCTTTTAGCCTTTCGCTGCTGCATTAGCTGCTTCGTTTGCTCGTTACTCTTTTTTTATTTCTTGTTGTTGTTGTTTTTGTTTTTTTTTTACCGGCACAGCACTGCAGTGTTTTTTCAGTCGGCGGCGCTGCGCAACAAGTTTGTTAGCCATAATTGAATTTGTCTTCAGAGTCGAATTGTGATTTGCGATTTTTATTTTTTACTTTTTTTTAGTTCTTTTCATTCCTTTATTTTTATTTTATTTAATTTTTGCTGCACTTCCTTTCAATTTCGCACTGCTGCGATGGAGCAATTCTTGCGTAGGCATCATATACAACAAGTTCCTCTGAAAATGCACGGTTGTTGTTCATATGTATATGTGTATGTATGTATGTTTTTGTGTTTGTGTGTTCGCCAGTTAAGTTCGTCAGCGTTGCTGATTTGCAGCTGCCTTTAAAAGATTTTTATAGTTTTCATTTTATTTTCATTTTGCTGTGCATATTTTAGTTTCGCGTGTCTGTTTTTGTTGGCAACAACTTGATTTGGCAGCTGAACAACGCGTTGTTTTCTTGTTCAATGAACAGGTTTATCACATACTTATGCTGGACATCGAGTATTGCAAACAAAGAAAAAATCTGTGCGCTTTTACGAGTTCTTTCCTTTGTTTGCCGTCCATTCGTGCTCTTTACCGTATTTTCGCTGCATATCAACGAGTTGGCGAGGAGTAGAGGGATTGCTTTATTCGCAGGTACGATACATATGTACTCGTATCTAGACATGCATGTTGCGCTTATAGAACTGCAGTGCCTGCCGACGGATAATGCATAATTAAGATTTTTTTTAATCTAAAATTTATAATTCGCTTCAATGCGTGTTTTGCATATAAATTATACAAAAACAAAATATAAATGAATTTACTTTCGAAGTGACATAGCAGAGATTGTTGCTCGAGTCTAGTACATTACGAAAGAACATTACAAAAAATACTTTCTAACTCCTTCATTTTGATGATTACAAAAAGGAAAACTAATTTTCTAAACGCTTTTCAATTTCTAAACGGCTGCGGAATTAAAAAAAAGAAGCTTTTTCAAAATAAAAAAGATTTTTAAGTACACGAGTGAGCTCACACAAAAAAGTAAGCACAAAAAAAAAAAACGATTTAATATTTTCACTAAAATATCAATCGAAATTCATTACTTTTGAAACACAGTGTTATTTTTCAATTATTTACTTTACTTAATAAATAACTAATTATGCGTTTTCTCTTATTTTTCAGGTAAGCGCTTGATATTATTTTAAAACCATAAAAAATATGCATTGGGTAAGAAGCTTAACGAGTCCTTAAAGTACGAGGTGCACAGAATTCGAATAAAATCATTTTTGTTGTTGTTTTGATATTTTATAAAAAATTTAAATTAAACAAAAAATATATATGTAAAAAAAAGAGAAATACTCTTTTTTTTAGAAATCTTTACAATTGTAATTAATTATCTTAAATATTTTTGAAACATGTGGCAACCTTTCGACTTTTTACTCTTTTGAACAACAGAAGGTCTCAAAAAATTAATTAGTTCGGCGTCCAATATGTATAAAAAATTAATAAACCAAATCTTCCAACCGCTAAAAGTATGCTTCAAACTGAGAAAACGTATTTTGAAATTTGAATGCATATACTCCTTATTTTAATTTTTTTTGTTGCTAAATAGGTCAGTTCGAAGAGCGTTCTGCCTTTGAGTGCCTCAAAATATCTAAGTTATATTGCAACGCCTAAATGTATGCACCATAACCAAGAATGAGCCATTTATCTGCGAAATCAGTAAACCCACCAAGTAGTTGACTACGTTGTGCACTCAGATAGCGCATGCCTGCGTTCCGTTGACTCAATTGATTGGGCGCAGTCCTCAGCAGCTGCTTGCCAACTTGGCTTTATTGTGCAGTGCAAATTTCACTCGGCTTCCTTCATTGCCAGCTAGAATTGGCAGCCACTTGTTGTTGTCTGCTGCAAGTGGTCGCGACAATAGCGAGGCGGTAAGTACAGAGGCGTCTAAGTATGGGAACACTCGGTAGGAGAGGCATATATTTTTTGTTGTTGTTGTTGGTGTGCGTTTTATTTAAAATTTTTGTATTTTCCTGTTTGTCCCGCTCGCTTCTCTGTGCTCACACCATCAGCATGTACGCTCTTTTACGAGCAATCGGTGAATGTATCTCATTATGGGCAATTTTCGTTTGTTTTGCCATTACCTTTTTCGCCCCTTCGTTGATCGCTTTTTTTTCAAGTTGCAAACAATCTGTTGTTTGGCTCTTAGTAATTGCAACATGAAGCCGGTGCAAGAAAGCGTGCGCTGACAAGAGTAAGCTGCTGCTGTTGCTCGTCAATATTACTGTCACGTACTCAAGAGTGTATGTATGTGTGTATATACGAGTATATATATATTCATACTGTGATTGTTATAGAAATAAAGTGGAAAATCGGCAACATTCTCATTTTCTTGTAGTTTTTGCTTCTTTGTTTACCATATTCTTTTGTTGCATTTTTTGTTGTTGCTGTTGCTATTTTACTGTTGTTCATTTGTATGTCTGCTTGTTGGAAATTCGTAAGAAAATTACGCCAATCTTCCAAATCGCATCAATGATGTTGCATACACCGAAAACAACAACAACTATTGAAATAGTAAAAGTACTAGTACTAACAACAATAACAACAATAACAGTCAACACTGCTTGACTGCTGTTGTGCTGTGGCATTGCAGCATAATAATATACAACAACAGCAGCAGCAAATATCACTCAAGCTGTTGGTATTTCCATTGTTGTTGTTGTTGTTGTTGTTGTTGTTGTTGTTGTTGTTGTTGTTGTTGTTGTTGTTGTTGTTGTTGTTGTTGTTGTTGTTGTTATTATTATTATTATTATTATTGTTGTTGTTGTTGTTGTTGTTGTTGTTGTTGTTGTTGTTGTTGTTGTTGTTGTTGTTGTTGTTGTTGTTGTTGTTGTTGTTGCTAATATCAAAATCACAAACAACAGCTGTTGGTCGCAATGGTAAGTAAGACGACGACGATAATATCAACAGAATGTCTTATGTGGCAGCAAAATCAAATGTTCTTGTTGAGTTTATTCTTCTTTCACTCCTCAAGGATGACCAGGATAATCCGCAGCTGTTTAAGAAAACTTCAAAAAATAACTCGAAAAATCTACTTTTTAATATATTTTTAAATACTCTTGTCACTGTTCAGTAACCAAAATCAGATCAGACTTGGTCAACATTTTCCTCATAATATAATAAAAAAGATTTTCAAAAGTCCGCTCCAATTCTTTTCTTATGTCATAATAAAGCTTTCACAACGCAATGCTTCAAAGAAGTGGGAAAATGTTTAAAATACATTACGGAGCGAGATAAAAAGTTAAATTAATATTAAGAGAAACAAATCTGTGGAAAATTTTTGACTGTCGCCTAGACATCCAGGAATTTGTACTGTTTTAGAAAAAATGTTATTTTGAGTCTTCTTAGACAAAATCCTTACATGAAGAACTTTAAAAGTCCGTAAAGAATTGAATTAGAAATTATCCCCAAAAATATGCAACATTTTTTGCTTATTGACGAAAGTTGATTTAAATACTTTCGAAGAGCTTTCAAAGCCTTTGTACCCGAGCTTTTAGCAGTACATGTTACTATGCGGAGGGTCGCGTGTGAGTCCTGGTCAGACCAAAACCATTGAATGTCAATAATTGTCACACCCTCCGAGTGTATTTCTCACATAAAGAATACGTAAAAAGCTCTTCACAAAAACGCATTTCCAAAAATTTATATGTGCATAAATGCATAAAAAAATATTGAAATATCTGTAGCTAATGGAAATTAAACAAAAACTTTCGAATTGTTTTATTCACATATAACGGTAATTGGCACTGTTCTCAACACTATCATTTTCAGCCTATTTTCGGCATTTGCAGCCACTTCTCGAGAGCCAAGCGCGCCGTATTATGCCATTATTTGTAACTTTAACGGCATTTACTAACCTTTTTTTCTGCTATTATTATTACGGTAGTACAGGGCGGTAGCAAAAGCAATAAATATATGTACATACAAAACACAATGACATTTCAATAACACTGTCATCAACAGACCCACCAACAGCTGGCGCCGTCATTCACACAGTTACAGCGAGACCACCAATCCACCCACCGCCAGTCAGTCGATCTTTGTTGTCGTCAGTCCTTGCCGTCATTTGGCGCATTCGGTTGCCATGTTGCAATAATCCGCTGTTTCGCTGCTAGAGGATTACATACACACATTTGGCTCTGGTGTGCGGCGCAATAGCGGTTGGTTGGTAACCCACTTTGTGAAACGTTCATGTTGTCACATAAAATGTGCGGCTCAGTCATGTCAAACGAGCACACACACACACATACATATATAAATACGACATAAAACTGATGCTCTTTCCTACTCGCTGCTCGCTCGCCCATGAACACTTCCCACAGCAGCAGCAAATGATGCGACACACACAAAGCCCAAATGACTTGGCTGCAGGCAGCTGGGCCTCCACTCGTTGCCTGCTTGTAGCGTCGCTGTACCATACGTCCGTCTGTCCATCCGTTGCATGCCACAAATTTTATGACACATCTCCTCTGGCGGTTGCTAGCTGGCGGTTTTTACTGCCAACCTCTACCTAGATTTTTTTTGTGTTTCTGTTTCTGTTTCTCTTCTCTCCGTTTCTTCTTCGCTTTTTCCATTGTTGCATGCATTCATATCCTCATGATCCTTTGCATGAGTTTGCCACATTTTATTTGTGACAAAGTGTCGCTTAGTTTTGTACACTGTGAATGCAGGGCAACCCGCCGCAGCCCTCTCTCGCTGGCTTAGCCTTGGCTGCTGCGCTGTTGCACTCAATTTCTTTTTTTTTTAATCTGCACTACATTTTGAAGCGCCGAAAATCTGTTGCCGACATTTCGGTCACGTTTTTATATTATTATCATCTCTTTTTGGACCACAGCTGTTGTCGTTGTTGTCGTTGTTGTTTAAATATTATTATTGCTGGTTTTTTCCCTTGCCTTCCCTGCTTTCGCGCGCCATTTGGCGGCTTTTTTGCGAATTCAGCAGCCGCCATTTGCCCATCGCTGCAGTATATCTGACTGTCTGTCGGCTTTTTTTTTAAACAAATTCGATATTTATCTATTAAATATTTGACTTACCAATAATGCCTTGGGTAAATAAATGAAAATAGTACAACAACAAAAAAAGGAAGAAATAAAAATTAAAAAGTTTTTCTGGTGATTTTTGTTTTTGTGAAACAGCAATTGTCGGCTTATAACCGCAACACTACGCTCTCTACGATTTTTTTTGTCTCTCTTGCCGCCTGTCGCCTGCTGCCTGCCGCCTGAATTGCATAGCAGCAACGAAATGTCTATTGACATGTTGTTGTAGTACTACACAAAATCGTTAAATACTGTTCGAGCTTGCGATTTTGTAATGTGACACCATTTTTTTGCGGTTTACCGTTATGTCATACTGTGCCATTGCTGTGTTGTGCCCTAAAAACAGAAAACAAAAATTATAAGGGAAAAAGAGTTATGTAATCGAGCTGATTGCCTCATCGTTAAATTGGCGTGTTAACGGTGTTGCTAACGCACATTTTTCCAAATCGTTTTTTTTAAAGTTATTTAAAATTTAAGAGAGCAGTCATTGAGAGTGCTGCGGTGAAAGAAAAAAACTAGCGAAATTCGTTTTTCACAAATTAATTTATTTTCTCCTCGATTTCCAGTGTTTTAAAAAGCGAAGTAGCATTTTCATTTGTAGTTCGAACAAGATGGATCTATATTTATCTACTTTTGTACTACAAAAACTTTCGGACGTGAAAATAAACTATTTTCTGTGCCTTTGAATCTAGTTCAACGAATTTATTATTTGTACAAATATTTCGACTTTCAGCGCCACCTATCGGAATGATTTTCAAGAAGATCATTACATTTATTCATTTTATATAAGTTTTGAAACTAAGCTGAGTTGGGATCTAAATTTTAAATACCTTTTCGGGGATATCTTGATTCCCGCATCACTTAATGGAATTTGTTCCATCTCGATTGTAAAAACGAGGTCGAGTTTTATCGGTTCTGTTTCTTCTTTTTGTTTTGTGTGCATACTTTTTATCAACAAAATTACACCCGACATTTATAAAATCATAATTGAAACCAACTTGAAAACTTGGTTGATAATATACATTCATTCCTTCCCTTAGGATTTGCTGCAAGCTTGGTCACGGTTGAATTCTAGATAAACATACTATTAGATAGGTGTCAAGAATGGTTTTCTCATACAATATAATTAGCTATTCAAAGCCATCGACTTGACTTCAATATTCCTCTGACGAGTCTCTCAATTCTGATTAATGAGTCTACTCTTATCCACTGCTATAACTTATTCTCTGTGATCAATACTGAAATGAGCTCACTCATGTCATAAGCAAAGTTATGGAAACAGCGTAATTTATAATGGCAGATGAAAAGAAACTCAGGGACTTTTCGACATACGCAAAGCACTTGATAAGCAGACTTGACTTCGAGTAAAATCATAAGTACGTGCACTACAACAACTACTGAAGTGCCACAATTACATCCACTTACGCATACATACTCATTTCATTTCCCGCCTGATGTGAGCATTGATTTCTTTTTTCTAAGGTCGCAAAAGATTTTCCTCAACGTCGGCAAAGTTAAAACTAATGGACATACTTAACGGCGCCTCTTGAGTACGCATAGCATTAAGGGTTATTTGTTTGTTTGCGGGGCGTACGCACCACGCCACAGCACCACGTACACGTGAGTCTGCGAGTGAATATGGATGTGTGTATGTGTGTGTGTGTGACTTCGTTGGAAATGAGCGATGCGCACCTGCACGCATGTAACGTGTTAATGCCCTTAACCCTTTGGGCGAAACAAAAGTTTGTACGTGCAAAACGTTTTGGATTTTCACTGACTCTTCGCATGTGCATACACATATGTGTGTGTCAGTGTAGTAGTGTTTGTAGTTTAACAGCGTTGCATTTATAATTCAAATATATACGAGTATATATGTGTATTTGTTTTATTAATTTCCCTTTAACTTCATTCCAACTGCTTTGGGTTTCACTCTCGCATCCTGCCCGTTCCTCCTTCTTCTTCTTCACTCCAGTTTTAGTGAGCTGCACGTGCTGGAGCCAAATATGGCATGCCATAAAATATTATCTACATTACTACGGGCAAACACGCACAAAGTCAATGTATTTATTTTACCAACACATATATATGTATGGATGCGCTTGTAAATATATATTTTTGTATCTACTTATGTTATCGTTTTATTTACAAAGGAAATAAATAAAAGCAAATTGTTTGGTATATGAACAAAAGGGCATTTCCGTGATGTCGCACGGGACATTCAAATGGAGAGATTGTAATTCATTTTGTTTTGAAAATCACTAATTTAAGAAGGCAAAAGTCGATGAATAATGCCCATCTTTAAATATTTTTCAAGTCGTAAAACTTGAACTGACGTTTTCCTTAAAGATTTTTTCCTCTTAATATTTTCTCTTTAGCTATAATATTCATATATATAAATTTATTGTGTGTATTAGCCATAAATCATGCTCATATTTGCGAATTTCTGGCATATAAACATAAAATTACAACTAAAGTAGGCAGGCGTAAGCGTATTGCTTGTGCTCAGAAGGCATATACGAGTATTTAGTCCATTATTTCACTTCTTCATATTTTCTTAATTTCCTTTGTGGTATCTTAGTTTTTTTTTTTATTGCATGAATGTTATTAGAAATTATTTTCCCTTTATGTAAACACACTTGGGGAAACATTTTTTTGCATATGAGACTTTGGTAAGTTTTCAAATTGAAGCTTTTTGCAATATTTTTTGTTCAACTTGTTCAATTTCATTGCTTCTTTTCGTATTTCTTATTTATAATTGTCTTAACCCTAATGCTTATGGAGCCAATGTTGCCAATTTTCATCTAGTCAGTTCACTTCATGAATAAATTCGAAGAACGTCCTCTTCTTGTAATAATTAAAGGTTGTGAAGGCAGCGTTGTAAATTTACCTTCTAGTCGCTCATTCCATGTCCTTTTAAGCTTTTTCGTGGGGCTGTTGCTGTGTTGCCAATTTTCCAATTTTGAATTGGAAATTCAATATTTTGTTGTTGCAACCTTGTCATTATGCTATCGTGCTATCATGGCACAGTTTAAATTAAAAATATCCTTAATATTCAAATATAAATTTTCATACATACTTATTTCATCTCCAGCTCTCCTCTCTTCTTACAAGAAGCTTCCTTCGTCTGTACTATTATTTATAGAATTTTATGCGCATCGATATCTGCGACTTATCTTCACCACCTGCGGCTAACGCCTGGCTGGCAAAAGCAACGGAAACGGATATGACTAAGTATGTATGTAAATATGCACGAAGGTATATAGGTCTGTGGGCATTTGTATTTTACGGGAAAACATTCTCTAACTGCTGACATATCTCCACAGTATGTGCCGTGCTCCATCGTGTGGTGGAGAGGTCATTTCCTTCACCTTGTTGTGCTTCTTCTTCTTCGAACCGACAACATTTGCGCTTTGCCAAAGAGGTATGAATGTTGCGTGGTAGCGTTATTTGTCGCAGGTTCATTTCCTGTTATTTGTTTGTGTAGTGCACACTTACACACTTACACAATCGTATACATCTACGCATTCATATGAGTTCACAGATGTGTCGACTCGCCTAAATGAGCGCCGCATTCAAAACTTGAAAACAAACAAACAAACAAACCAACAAATAAACAAATGAAAGAATTCGTGCGCATTCATAAAGTGTGGCATAATCATACACACATGTGTACATACTATATCATGTGAATATATATGAACGTAGGCAAACCACATAGATATGGCTAAATGCATAAGTGATGCTGTGGGGTTATATTCATGCGTGGCGTTGTGTTGACACATAAATCGAAGGGTTGAGTACTTCGTGTGGTTGTATCATTGTAGCAGATAAAATGCATGCATATTAGGGTGGTTCGGAAATATACGAGTAAAAGTTCGTGAATTTGAAATAGTTTTCAACTTAATTCGGGCGATAATAATTTTGATTTGAAAATGTTTTTGAGAATATATTAACAAAAAAAAAATATCCAGACAAAAAAAGCTTTGAGGTGTTATGTGTGCAAAACAATTTCTTCATAGAGTTTTAGAAAGTAATTTTTATTTTGCTTTCTACGAAAAAAAATGGAATACATTTCAATATAAAAAAAGTCGATTTTTTTTAAATTTCCAATTTTGATGACCACCCTAATGATATACGTAAATGTCTATATGCTTCTCCATCTCTCACATCCATGCATATTTTATATGCCTATCTATATACAAGTACATATGCACACATACACATATAAATACAAGTATATGCCTGATTTGAGTTATGAAATGCTTACTCGTATGAGGCGACGATTTCTTTACGCGCCAGAAATGCTCACTCACCTGCTGTCACCTGGTGTCATTTAAAGGATTTTCCCTTCGATACATTTGACGTTTCTGCGTTTCTGCGCTTTAGTGATTTTGTTTGTTTGTTTGTGTGGGTGTGTAGATGTGAGGGCTGCTAGCATCGAAATATCGACCAGGGAGTATTTAAATGTAAATGCTTCCGGGAAACATTTCAGCACATACCTTCGAAACAGTGCCATTTGATGACAGGGGAACTCTTCTTGTCACCATTGAAATACATATGTATATTTATATATATATATATATATATATATGTGTATTTATCATGAGTTTCGGATTCAATTGAGATGCTGTCCTTACAAATGTTTGAAATTTATTGGTTTTTTCCGTTTTATGTAAATTTTGATTATTTCACATAAAGAGTGACAGCTGAACAAGGATTTTGAAGTTTTTGTTGTTCTTGTACCATATTTTTGGTGATTAAAGCACAAATATGGTATTGGAATTTTGTCGAATATATTGAAATTTTGGCATATTTCTTCCTTTAGATCAACTTAATGTAATATTATAAGAACTGAAGATCCTAAAAGTCAAATCGATTCAACTTTCGACATGGTTGCTCTCTCTTTCTATCTCTCTCCCTTTCTTTCACCATTAAAAAATTATTTTTCACTGCATGTTGCTTTATTTCCTTTATGTTCCATTGAATATAGACTTCTTTGCACTTTTTTCACTCCTCTTCATTGTCATCATCACTATTATCTCCATATCCTTATTGCCTTGGTGTGCATTTATTGTCCACTTTTACACTGCATACATCCGTTTCCGTTTTACCGTCACCTTGTGTCTTCCCTTTTAATAGCTCTTCCGTCACTTTCCACCACTTGCTGTGGTTTCTTTACTAAAATTGTCGGAAAGTACATACTCGCACATACATATATACATATACAAGTACATACCTAAATGCTAGTTGGATTTTCGGTTTTATGTGCTGCCTTTGACTACTTTTGTTGTTGTTATTTCTGCATTTGTTGTAGTTTTTATGGCTTTGTATCGCTTTGTTATGCAGTGTTATGCAGCGCACATAAATGGCGTGCAAACTACCGTTACAAAGTTTTGCATATGCACAAATTGCTGCCATACATTTAGGCGCATATGCTTATAACGGCACATATGGATGCGAGTACGTGAGCATAGTCAGTGAGCGATACCAAAGTCTGCGCTTGGTAAGCTGAAATCTTCATTCGAAAAAATTTCAGCTGGGGAACTCGCTTTGCTTTCGATAAAATTTCCTCGTTTTCTTATTTTTTTATTTGAATTTTTTTATTTTTCTTTTTTCATTTTACATTTTTTATTTTTTAATTCGCGTTAAAACTAATTTTTTGTTATTAATCTCCCTCTCATTTTCACACTAATCACACTGCGACTTACGTATGTATGTATGTATGTCTGTAGCGCTCTGCTGATGTGTCGATTTTCAGCACTTTCAGCGATGGCAATTTTCCCTGGCGGTATATTGCAGGTGTCCTTTGACATTGCAATCTACATAATTGTATACCACTTCTTGCATACAAATACATATTTGTGTGTGTGTGTTTGTGTCGTTCCGATATACTTTTTCATTGCCATCTCTAAAGTAACGTAAAATGCTGTCATTCGCGCTACGAGTGAGCTATTAAAGTGAAAAGCCTTACATGTTGCCAACATATTTACATTTTCATGCAATTAAAAAAACATACAGACATAAAACAGGGGGTTAGCTACTGCGCACTACGTTTTTACATACAAGAAATTCTATATAGCAAAAAGTTGATCCGTAAGGCCATTGAGCGCTTAAAATTCTGGACTAAAAATATGTAAAGTGGCTTGTGTATAACTAGTTTGTAACTAGTTTAAAGTAAATAACTCAACTCCATGTTTCTAAATAGTTCTAGGTGGTAGATAATTTTTTCGATTTAACTGATTCGTAATTAACTAGTTTGAATTTGATTAAAAGTGACTAGTTTACAACCAGTTATGAATTCGTAATTTGTAAAACTTTTTCACAATAGTTCCTCCGCGAAAGTCCTCCAAATAAGAAAATAAAGTAAAATATATTTATAAGTAATACAGTGAATTGTAGAAATTTGAACTTTAAGCGATAAAAGCTTGTAAGATCTCTCAATCGCTTGAAGTACCGTTATGCACAAATATAAAGCTCATTCATAGTGTGGTAATCCTGTGAAAGCACAGTTAGCATAAGTCTCGTCTTCTCAGTATATTTTTTTATAATATGTGTAGAAATATACATACATACATACGCGGTAGCGAGCTTGTGAGCTTGTGAGCTTGTGAGCTAAAGGCGTTTAAATTTATTAAACGACCATTTGGACAATTTAAATTTGCATACAAAGCAAAATTCGCAACAAAATGCACAAATTTAAGCGCGTTTGCATGACACACTTCGCCGATACTGCACTGTCCCTTCACCTTCCACCCCCCCTTCTGAGCCCTGGCTTCTGTACATAAAGGGTTGGACGCATGAGCGTAATCAAACCGACGCGCAAACTGCCAATGCTGCTGAAACCTCGAGAAGCGCTAAGCTGTCATTACCGACTTCCGCTACGACGCTACGACGGAGGTGGCGCTGTCGGGTGCGATGTTCGCAGGATTTTCATGTCATTGTCAACACTTTGGCATGGCATATTAGCGCCATAAAATTATCTTTTATGTGCGTGGGGATTTACGTGGAGTTCGACATGTTGAGCAGACGGTTTGACGGTTGGTTGGTCGGTTGGGGAGAGGACTTAAAGACCGGAGGAAAATTGAAGAGAAGCGCAAAGAGCAAGAAGGTGTGTGTTGGTGGGGTAGTAACAGTCGTAAAGGCGACTACGAGAAGAGTCGGATGGCGAGTGAATTTTCACTTAAACGTCTTTTGTTGCTGCCAAAACTTGTCACTACACAATTTGTTGCATTGTGTGTTGTTGCGCCGACCGCTGTCGATAAATTGCGTCAACTTCGCAAATGTCGAGAAGTTCGAATAAGTTTGCAGCGGCAAAACTCAACTCAACAAACTGAAACAAAGCGAGTTCCGACTTAGTTGAGGAGGGGTGGGGAGGCTCAGCAAGCTCATAAGTAAGAATTATGAGTTTCAGTTTGCGCTGAGTAAATGCAGTCTACAATGTGTGTCACACCAAAGCATATGCTCATGCAAATCTCGCTTAAACAGGCAGTAAGTATTCCAAACGCAGCAAGGATACGAGGAAATGCCAAGGAAATGCAAGTTTCAACCTTTTTACTTTGTTTTAAGCAAGAAAGTTTGTCGCTCACTTTGCACGATGTATTCATTGCAGCAGGCAGCCATTGTGCATATTAAACGCTTTAATATTGACGGCCGGGGGGGGGGGGTGTTGGGAAGGAGTGTTGCGCTGCACTCTCTTAACTTTCACTAAGTACTTTGGCAATAAACTTTATGCACTTGCAAATCTTTAATGCAGGCGTTGACGAAGCTAAGCTGCCGGCCATATGGTACTTGAGCGCCAAGGCGTGGATAAGCAACAGTCGCAAATGTCGTTGTCGCCGGCAGAGGTCGCAGCTCGAAAACAACTGTCGAAGTGAGTTGACTGCCAGCGAAAAGTTTTCAATTTCTATTTTCATACTTTTAGTATCTGTTTGCTCAGTCCGTTTGTCGGTTTGTTGGTTAGTCCATACGTTACCCGCTTTCTCCTTTGGTCGTTTGGTCGACTTTCGACGTCCGACGCCCGAACAACTTTTTGCTAAGCTTTGTTATGCGCTCCATATAGTTTACTTCATCAGGTCACATCTCGATTTATTCGTTTTTTGGCGAGTAGTACATTTGCCACATACATGGAAGGAAGTTCAAACACACACACACGCTTACGCCGAACCCATTAAAGGTTATTGCAGTTACTCATATTTCATGCAAAGTAATCAAAGCAAAGAAGTAATAAAGTAAATGCAAGAAAAGTAGAGAGAACGATGGTTGGTTGAAAATAAATGTGTTGGATGAAATCAGTTGCCCAGTCATATTGGATAGCCGGAGATCATTTTTCATATGGAAGATATTTATGGTAGATATGAACTCTTATAGGCCCTCAAGATAGTACAGGCTGAAGCTGAAGCATCATATGGCTCAGTTACCTCTGGATGAATGAGGCTGGTGAAGCCACATTTAAGAGCCTGTAAACCGTAACTTCAGAGAATAACTCACTACGACCGGGGCCTGTAACAAAGAACTACTACAACTCACTCTAAATACAAAGAAGAGTTGACTAACTCAGCAGATTAGAATTGCTTACATACAGATACAGTGTATAGCCGTGAGTGTCTATTATAATAAATAACTTTTCGTTCAGTTCAACTTTCGGTTTGTTTATTGAGTACTGACAATACCGTTGTTGCAAAATAAAATAACCATAAATTATTTGTGGTTGTTGCTTTTGTTGTTGTGACCATTAAGGCGTATACCACCAGAGGAACTTTTCAGAAATTATTATTTAACTTTTATAAGCACGCATGCCGAGTCCCATACAAACATACAAACATACAAACATACATACATTCTATATGGATATGCTCAGTCAAAGGCTGTGTTTCTTTATGTATGTATGTGTTTGTGCGAGTATGTGTGTGTGTGTGTGTATGTGCAAATTTATACCGAACAATAATCTCCAATGTAATCCACTCTTACACTAACAACAAATAAAGCCCTCAGGCGACGCATCGTTATGCCCACTTCGGTTAGTTTTTCAACTCTCCCACTCGTTCTCTCTCTCCCTCTCTTTCTCTCTGTCACACACACACTGCACATTTCAGCCCTCAGTGCCCTAATCATTTCTGTGCTCCCCATCGGTTGATTTAATGGTCAGTCAATGAAAGTTGTTTGTTAAAGGAAATAATATTACGTGCACATAGAGATTGTCTGCTGCATGGCTTGAGATGTGTAGTTGTATGTATGTATATACGTATTGTGTACATGTGTACACTTGAGTGAAATAAATCACTGGCTTTCATAGTTATTTTGCTTCTTCATTATTTTGGCATTCTCCCACACAACAAATTAATGTCGCTCAAACAGTTATTGTTGCTTCCAGTAGCAGAGATACATGTGTGCGCGCGTGTGCGTGTGTGTATGTATGTATGCATGTGTGCATTGTATAACTCGTAAATTCTCAAAGGATTTCCGTTTCATTGCACGTCAACGTCAGTGTCCATGTCGGCAACTCTCTTGCGCCCGTTTCTCCCGCTCGTACCGCTCGTCCCGCTCGTCTCTATTACCATCTCTTATTGAAAAAGTGTATAATAGCAAAAAACATTGACACGAACGACAAAAAATATAAACAAAAATAAAATAACAAGGAAAATGAAAGAAATAAACAACAGCATCATCCCATTTTCTACACATTTACAAATATATGCTGTATTAGGGCGTATATTCACAGAGAAATTGGTGTGAGATATTAGTCTTCAAAAATATTTGCCTTCTTAAGTCTCTAAAATTGGGCTTAGAAATTAATTGTTGACCCATAAATTTTACTAAATGCAAAATTTCAAATATTTGGCGACCACATTTTTCCTTTAAATCATCTGATATTACCCCGAGAAATCCAAGAAAAAATCGCTTTTTTGAAATCGACTGCAGTTACGCGCTGTGAATATTTCATAAGTTCTTAAGGAGTATAACAGTTTGTATAAGAAAATTTATAACTTTAAATTTATAACTTCGAAGTTAGAAAATTGAGAAAAACACAATGATCTGCGGTAACACTCGCTGCTAATCGTTCCGCTACTGCGACTGCGAAGAACACAGAGCGTTACAGTGCGTATACATAACATATTTAACCTATTAGATACAACATACAGAGAAGTGAGAGAGCGACAACGAAACTAATTCTTTTTTTATAAAAATTGGTAAGAATAATTTCAAAACATTTTCTAAACAAAGGCAGTAAAAGGTAGAAAAGTACGTACATAATAAATTAGTATGAAAAATATTAAAAAGTATTTTTTTTGATTATTTGATTTTATTTTCATTTTATTTTTCTTAATTTTCTGATCGTTTGTTTTACTATTTCTTTTAATTATTAAATTAAAAAAAAAAATTAAAAATAAAGTGCCGTTTAAGGTTCAACCTAATATTACATATATGTACACACATACATAGTTTTGGACGGTAGAGAATGACTGAAGTGGAAAATGCCGTCAACTTTTTGGTACTTATGAAAATGCATTTCCTGTCCGGCAATGTCCTTTCAACCAACACATACAATACACACACACACATATATATATATATATATATATATATATATATCTACAAACATATAAATATACTATGTATAGTAAGTGCAATATTGAGATTCTCGAAAATGCGAGCAAATGTTGTTGGAATGGCGGTTTGAACTACGACAGGTTGCTGGCATTTTCTGTGCTGTCAACAGTTGTCTTGTTGCCATATGAACAGAGTAAGAATATATGTGTTTAAGGATATATTGTGCAAGAAGCAGATCAAAAATAAATACATACATACACACACACACACATCTAGAAATGTTGCTGCTCTTATTTGTCTATGCTTGTGGACATTTCTGCTTTTGCTTTTATTAGTAGCAGCAGCAGCAACAGGACTAAACTAAAGTAAGCACAAATCGGCAACTATTTTTATTTACGTATACACACATACATAGTCAGAAGTGTAGATTGTATTTTTTGTTGTTGTATGAACAAGAACAACAATGGTATTTGCTGCTAACGATATGAATGAAAAGGACTTGAGAAAACTGCTCACAATAATAAATATAAACACATATACATACATACGTTATGATGTTGTATATGTGTATGTGTAAAAAACATTCCTATGCACTTAAACACATACATACATACGCACATGCACGCCTACCTAAATACAATATGTCCAGAACCAGCACTTGCGCTTTTGTTCTTCTCCATTTGCAGTTGTATGTGTGTGTGTTTTTGTAGCTGCCTATTGTTTTAGCACATTCATTTGTACTTATTTATAGTAATGCTCTAATTTAAATAATGAAGGGGACCAAAAAGAAGGATAAAACATCGAAATATTTCTACTAGATTCTAACTGTCGTTTGGCTGATTTGGGTCCCTGAACAAAATTTGGCTATCAAACTGCTTTTCGCCTCATCCTAGTAGGAGTCTACCTATCGTTTTATATATCAGGAAATCGATAGCCGAAGACATACTGGGGACTGTGGGAAAACCCAGTCCATATGTCCACGCTTTCAGAACCAAGTTAAAAATGCAAATAAAATAAAAATTTCCACACGAAATCGAAATTAAATTTTATAACGACTTCTCTGTATGGGATACTTTTGGAAAGGATGTACGCTTGTGTTGAAAATTTTATTTCAAACGAATTTAAAAAATTTTTAATACAAAAATAATTGTTGCATTGATCGTCAGTTAATTTCGCTTTCATCTGTAAGCCACATCTAGGACTTCACTTCATCATATACCAGTGCTTGACATCAACCGAGGAGGTAGTTATGCTCGGCTACTATCTCTTGCTTCCCGCCAGCCAACCTTCACTTCACAACTATCTAAAGGCGCTGGCGCTGTAGACATGCCACGCAGGCAGCCATTCAAGCATGCCGCAAGTGTTGCTCCAACAAAACGTGTGGACGGACGTGACAAGCGTTGAAGGAGCGCGCAAACAGACTGAGAGACAGACTGACAAACAGACAAACAGACAAACAAACAGACAGACAGATAGATAGATAGATAAATACTCGTATAAGCAAGGAGTAATGCATAATGCGGAGGTGAACACACATACATACATATGAATGTGTGTGTTGTGCGTTGCTGAGATAGTTGCCGCATTTTCGCGTGCGCTAGTTGCATCACGCTTGACATGCTTGCGACTCGTTCACACGACACACGCCCAACAGCGTTGACTTTTTTAACTGCTGTTGAACTGTATTAAAATCCGTTATACAATACTTTCTGACACATAAATATATCCGCCTTAATGTGTATCAAATTTAAGTTTGCAGTTGCTGCGCTCGCGGTTGGCATGCGGAGTTGAGCTCTTTATTTTATGTTTCTTCTTCATCTCTGGTTATGTTTTGCTGTGAGAAGTGTTTGCCGCATATTCTTTGCGCTCAGTAAGTTTGTTTTCGTAATTTACATACGGTTGTTATTAAGTTTGCTCAGCAATGTTTCAGCTCCTTTCGACATTGTCGACTTGTCGCGACTATTTTACCCCTTGTTGTTGTTAGTTTAGTCAAAATAACTTTTACATATATATATACTGTTGATGAGTTGTTTACGTTGATGTGTTGGCGCAAGTGGCAGCGTGGAAGTTTGTAAGTCAAACTCATGTCATCCTGTTTATCCTTGTGGTTTTATGAGTTTTTATAAATAGATTCGGTGTCAATCATACATTTGTGTGCGTGTTGAATTTTCAGTTCAGTTGATTTTATTTGCGAACGTTTCGTAGAGAGAATGATGAATGTGTTATGGTTTATGAAAGTGCTTCAAAATACAACAAAAATAACAACAACAAGAATGAGTTTTTATTGTTTAGCTCACTCGCCTGAGGAGTCATGTACATATGTTTCCTTAATCGAGGTCAATGTCTGAATTCAGTCTCAGGGTAACTGTTTTGTCATGCTAGATCAACTTTGTTTTCTTTTCAATGCATTTAACATGCTTTCACCCGAACAGAGACTTCTTGCAAATGTCGTATATATTGTCTTCCAGAGGAGCTCTTTTTATGCTCTGCTCCGATGTCAGATACGCTCTTCTCTCCGTCACGTTTGTGTGCTGAATAGCTCTAATGCTGTGTTGAGATTGACACATTCTCTGATGCGTTGACTACCCGCTTCGATATACTACAATGTATCACTGGAACGTGGAATGGGTGAGAGAAGGTACTTAATACTCATTTCACACTGAACCAGTCAAACCAATACTCATTTCACACATACCGAAAAGTGACTTGATTTCACCGTTCGTTCTTTGTTACATTGATAGGACGAGTTAGTTGGTTGTTGTTGTTGTTGTTGTAACCATAAAAATATTCCCCAAATTGATTATCAGAGAATATTATAGGAGTGAAAGTCCTTGGCCGAATAAAAATCCGGTTCATTCTGATATTAAAGCTCGACTGTCAGGGGAACTACTGGATCACAACGTCTCTCACCACAGATATGCCTTACCGCGGGTAAATTCCTGAATCTCGAAATAAAGCGTTTCGTATTATCTTTATTTATTAAGGTGAAAGCTCTCCTGTGATGTGAAAGCTTCACAACAAGCTTGTTCTCATTAGACGGTCGTCAAATAAGACGAACATTTTCAGCAAAATACTCGTAGACTAAGCTCGATTTCGATTTTTCAGGTAATTTTAATTAGCTAACAAGGCTTTCAGAAAGCTACATTAATATTTTTCTGGGAAGACTTTTTTTGCTATGAAAGTTTACATAAAAAGCTCACGGAATTATGTGGATTGACTTATTGTCTTGAACTATAAAATCAAAAAAATATGAATAGTGCCAATTGTCGTTTTTTGGTATTATAAAAAAATGTTTTGAGCAAACAAAGTGGAGCAAAGAAAACATCCCCATGACAGAAGTCAATTAAGAACTTTTATTTTACAGTATTTGAGCTTACAAAAACTAAAAAAAGAAATGCCAACTGAACTAAACTCCATTGAAAAAACGAAAGGACTCAATGGATGACTGACTGACTGTCGGGTTGGTTGATACAATTGCGACTTGAACAGCAAACATTTAACACTCCATATTTCTATTGGTTTGTTGTTAAACTATCTTTTACAAGTTGCTGCTGTTGTTGTTGCTGTTGCTGCTGCTGCTGTTGGCCATTGCAGCAATTGACTCTGGCAATGTAAATAGTAAGGCTAAGGTAAACGAACTCGCTGGCAAACCAAACTTCTACTTCTACACAGACAAACGTACAAACATATACATACACATACATACATATGTACATATGAACACACCTACCGAAAAGTAAATTCAAACAAACTGAAAGCAAAGTTAAAACCACATCCATGAATATGTGCCCCACCACTCCCGAATCCTGGCCGTATAAGCAAATATGAAATGTGTGTGTGTGTGTATTTGTATGCAATAAGAGGCAATGAAATGCAATGAAATGAAACTGCAATCGAAACACACAAGCCGGAAGTTGAGCACACGCATGCACACGCCAATTGGCATACACTCCCACATACATACACACTCACACACATCACTAAACACACTCGGTATACACTCGGTTGTAAAGTGATATTTCTGCTTCAAGGTAAATATAGGACAAATGTGTGTGTGTGTGTGTGTGTGTGTGTCTGTGTGTTTGCTTGTTTTCACATCCATTTGTTGATAAATTAGTGTAGTTGTTGTTGTTAGCGACTTGTCTAAAGGACATTTTGAAAGGCTAGCAATTTTATGCTGCAAAGATAAACTAAAAACCGAACATTTCGCAACAAAATGAATTTGGAATGACAGAAAGCAAATAGCAATTCACGCAACTTTTGTAATAAATGCACTTATACATACCTACATACATACATATACATATCTATATTAATGCAGTTTCATCAGCAAACACTTTTCAATTTCAAATTGAAAGCATACAAATGATTTTTAGTTATTGTATATTAAAAAAAAGCTTTATGAGATGAGCTTTCACTACAGCCAAAGTTTTGTTTACACTTTAGGAGAGCTCTGCATCAGCTTTTTTTCAGCTTTCACAAAATTAGAACTTTTTTGGCTAAATTTGAAGAGCGTCTGAGAGTTTCATTTCAAACTAAGACATTTCACGAGCCCTCTACCGAGTCCTCTCTAGAAGCACTCAGAAACCTCTACTTGTTCATTTACTGTTAAATGAATTTTCGCTGAGAAATGTATGCTTGAAAGTTTAATTTAAAATAAGAAAAAATTATGAAAGCTCTGCACGTGCTTTACCTTAAGCTTTCACAAAGAAAATGTATCATCAGACTGCAGAAACTTTTGGGAAAGTTGTTCAACCGAAAATGTTTTAAAAACTAAGTGTTGACGTTTATTCTGGGATCACTTTTTTCGCACATGCTTTCTTAAGGACGTTAGCAGATGAATTACACTAGTTTTTACCTTTTCTTTCGAGCTCATGCTGCCATTAGTGCTTAACCTTTCATTAGTATTTCATGTCCTTGAAGTTTTCGCGGTGAATGCTGCGGTGAATGGGAAAAGTTCACTCACACCTTCAGCTTTGGTATTTTGGAGTAGTTGAACTCGTAAAATAATTGTTTCAAACGATAATCCAACAGTCAGAAGGCAACTCACCTATTACTTAACCGAACTTAGGCAGCGACAGTCAGCGCCCAACAAAAACATTAAAAAATATGTGGAAATAAAAAAAGGCAAATGAGAAATGCGAAACAAATGTTGAAGCCAATGCCATGATAGGACTCTGAGCGCCATTCAAACACACAATTAAAAGAGCAAACTAACAAAGGCGACAGTGCTGGCACAACGTCTCAATGAATGGGCGGCGAGTGAATGGATGAATGTGGCGACTGCCATACGAATGAACTCACCAAAAGAGCGCACAAAAGCAACAAGCGGCATTTTGACTATTCAACTGTTCAATGCGAGGAAGCTCGAGAGTTCATAATAGGGTATGTCGGGTGGGTTGAGGGGTTCTAGCGACGACCGTGGTGTTCTTGGCGCTGAATTCTCGTTCACATTGGAACTTGTCTGATGGTCGCGAGGACTACCTCAATAAATTCTAAAGTAAGCAAACCACGTGCATTTTTATATATGTATGTGTATGTACAAGATAAACACACACATACATATATGCTTATTGAAAACCATTTGCATAAACACAAAGGATATGCCATTGCAAATGCGCGCACGTGTGTGTGTAATGATTTTTACCGCAATATTTGTATATGAGTTCGGGTTCATCTGTGTGCACGTGTATGGATGTGTATAGTGTTTGCCTGTTGAACTGGAATTGAAATAAATAACTTTGCTGCTTGTGTATGGCATCTATGGCGCAAGGACGACCTGATATCCTGCCGCTGGTTGGGTCATGAACGGTTACATACATACATATATGTATATATATATCTTTATATTTTTTAGGATTTTGATAGATTCCTCTTATGTACATATGTGTGTATGTGTGTGTGTGTGTGTGTTGGTGTTATTGAAAGCCCCTGTGCGCTGAAGTTTAGTGCTTTGTTTAGTTCCTTTCATTGGGTTGGTAGTTTTTGCCTTGAATAGGCGAGAAAATGTAGTTTGTATAGCGTATAAATATCGCATTGAGATTATTTGTAAAATTTCTCTACTCTTTTATTCGGTGGAAGTTTGTTTTGCATACGAATTAAGTGGAAATTTTTGATTGTTTAACGGTTCTCAGCTGTTAATTGAATTTATTGCTATTGTTAGTGATTTGCGTTGATACAGTTTTCATCATTTTGAAAATTCTCAAAATTCGTAAAAATTTTCGTTTAAGTTAAATTCAGTACAGTAGTTGTTTCACTAGGTGCTGGATGGAATGAACCTTGCCAGCAGAGACTATTTCAATTTTCAAATCAATCACAGCTGTTTTTTATGAGTTTTCATTTTGAGGCTCTTTGTCCTAGATCTCTGGATGCGAGTGGTATCTCGTATTCTTCTTCAAAGCTTATCTGTGTCGTGATATGCGACTCCCTGCATAATTATTCTTTTCCTCAAAAGTTTCATAACATTGAGTTTCATGCTTTTTCCACTGAAAACGTCCTTCCACTCATTTATCACTCTGATTTACTTTTATTTTTGAATTCTTTTTCATTTTAGTTGCTTTTATTTCCCAGTTTGAATGTGAATTTTGGCGTTTTTATCTTACTATTAAATTGCTTCTACTACTTTCTTCTCTAATGCATTTGAATATCAGTTGTATTGAATGTACCGTTGGTTTTATCATTAGCCAATTACATTTAAGTGCAATGGAAGAATATGCCAAATTAACGTCGTAATGCAGATGAGCTTTTCACGTTATTATCCCCATAATTAGTTAGAATACTGGTAAGTTTGCATGTATGTGTGTGTGTGTGTGTGTGTATGTGTAAAAGTGGAGGAAAATTTATGGCGATTTAAAAATGAGGTCAGTTTTGGAGTGCTTTTCTATGTTTGCAATTAATTGTCATTTGAAACTGAATTAGTTCTTGTTGTAAATCAAAAAATATATTAAATGTGAAAGGAAAAAACATTTTTAAGGTTGGAGCTGAACGAGCCTCTCAACGTAAAATTATCTTTTAATAATGAAATTGATTATGAATCTGCTTATATAGAAGTTATTGTAGATTTTTTGACATTGCTCTTCTTTAAAATTCCCTGACAATATCCCCGCAATGTATTTGGAACAAGTGTTGAAAGGCATGCCATCATAGGCTGTTGAGTTGAATATTCATAAATTTCCAACAAACCTCACGCCAAACCAACTGCGAGCCACATAACCGCAGTCTACATTACGGTGACTATGAAAGTGGTGCCTGGTGGCTGGATAGGTAGGTATGCACGTATGGTTGAAGGTAGGTGAATGTTTGGGGGGGGCGGTGACTATGGTTTTTTGTCTGTGGCTGTTTTGTTGCTTAATGCAAAATAATTTTGACTTGGTTTTGAGCAGACAGTATTCCTTTTTCTTCTTGCTATAGATGAAGCTGCTTGTGTTATTTAAAATTTATAAAATAATTTCGAGATTTTTTGATAAATAATTTCCAGAGTTTCAACAAAGAGTGTGTATTTTGAGTGCGCAGAACTATTGAAGCTTATCAAAGCCATCTCTTGAATGCTTACTTTATGGTAATGCTTTTTGATATTTCGCTTTTCTAATCATATTCTTACATATTTATTTATTTAAGCATAAATTTGGTTTCCAAAAAGCGATTCTCTTTGTGCAGCTCTAAGAAATTATTTGGTTAATTAGAAAGCTCCAGTTACCCATTAAGTAAATAGTAATATATATATATATATATTAAATTTTATATTTTTTTATTTATATTTTAACGCTTGATGGGATTCTCGCTTCCATTGCGACGCTTTACTAATTTCATACCTTAATTTCCTATTAAATAATCAGCACTTTGCCCAACCGTAAGCAGTTAATTGCGTGAGTTTCCCTTTGATCTTTGAATTTCTTACGCCTGTGAGACTATGGAAATTTCACTTGTTTGTTGGCGAGCTGCTGCAAACTACAAGAAAGCGCAAATTTTCTTTTACAAATTCCATCTTTTATTTTGAAATATTCTTTTTAAATTAATTTTTTTTTCATATTTCCAGCGTTGTTGAATTCAAGATTTCGCCAAAGTTCGCTGACGTCGCTGCTGAGTGCAGCATAATGAACGCTGTAATCTTTTGTTCTAAGTTACATGCACACTTGGGATGTGCGGAGAGGGGAGTTTTAACATTTCTTGTGCTGTTTTTGTTGTTGTAGTGTTTTCATCCTTTATGATTTCTGTTTAAAAACTTTGTAGATACCGGCGAATTTTAAGGTGTTTGTTCCCGAAAATTCATTAATTTTTTTTCCCCAAATTTGAAAATCTATTCAATTGCTTGGCAAGTTTTAAAATTTTAAATTTCTACGCAAATATTTACTGCATGCAGGTTCTACACTTGCTTTTCCGTTTTTTTAATGGGATCCCGTTTTTGGTGTTTTATTTTTTATTTTAGGCTATTTAGAGATGGAAATGTTGTTTTGGAAGTGAGACTTTGGCGAACTTCTTTCGTATGTACAGTATTATTTACCATGTCTACCGTTAGTTGCTAATATGTAGCCTTGCGTTTCGGTATCAGGGATGTGTTTTTTGTCTCTCCAACCAAATGACACAGGTATTTGTTCAATATTCCCCTGAACCCGTAAATTGCTCCTCCTTACTTCTTATTTTTATTCCTTTTATGTTTCGGTAGTTGTGCTCTTCCACTTTCTGTAGAGTTTTAAATAATAAATGAAAGCGAAAATTTATGGCTGAAGTTATTTGCATGCACAAGATGAAGCTCGGTGAGAGCGAGGGAGCGGAAGAGAAAAGTGGAAATCTGTTTGCTCCGGTGAGCAAGATTTTTACGGTTAAATACATACAAATGCAGAAAAGATTTTACTCAACGTTGAAAAGAAAAAAAAATCTGTTTTTAACTCAAGATGTTTTTGTTTCGATATTCATAAAGTTTTATTGTTTTTGTAAAAATTTAAAAAATTTAGATTAACAAATTTTAATTCAATTTTGAAAAAGCTTTTCAAGTCTTGCTTATCTCCATATAATGTTGTACAAACAGATATACATATTTATATTATGAGAAAAGCAAGAAGGAATAGCACGTAAAAAGCGAAAAGAGAAGGAAGAATTCAGTAAAAAAAAAATCCAAACAAAAAATAAACCAAAGAAATAAGAACAAAACGCCGTTATGTTGCTATCATGTGCGCTCATAAAATATGAATTTACGTTGCTATTGCATAATACATAATTTTCAGTTATATAATCGGACAGACAAACGCTAAAAAGGGTACAGATCGGTTGATTCTGTAGCGAAGAGCGAGAAGATCAAAGTAAAAAAGGAAAAAATTATAATAATAATAATAAGCGAAGCTTCAAATAACTAAAACCATATTTGTGTAGAATATACGTATGTATGCATATATGTTTTTGTACGTTTTAACACAACTGTATAGACGTACAAATACAGGAGCTTATACCTCTGCACATCTATGTATGTATATAAACATCAATTCGTTGCTATGGCAGCACGTGCGCTTATATTATTTATAATATACATATGTACGTATGAATATACATATATATGTATGTGTGTGTTTATGTATGCTATATTCAGTTGACTGCCAGTAGTAGCACACGAAAAATTACTTTTCCAGCATTTTTGGCAATAAAATCAGAATTTACTGCCGTGCACGCTGAATGAAATGTGCTATATAAAACAACAACAACAACAAATAAACGTAAATAATATTCATGACAGCAAAAGTTCGGTAATATTCGCTCAAATGAGAATGATAACATTTTGAATACATCCATATGTGTGTGCATATACACACATATACATGGGAAAATTGCCATATTCATATGCTCGGCACCTGCAATTTAATTCATCTGAATTGAATCGAAAAATTTACGACTTTATAGCTTCTGGCAACTACAATCACCAAGTGAGTCGGTTTATGACTTTGATGGCAGTGGATACCCAGCACATTTTTATAACTTTAAATATTTTTTCCATCGATACTTACATATAAAAATTACCTTATCATCAGCAAGAAGGACAATCCTACGTTCTTCCTGCCAGCTTAGAGACAATACCTGCAGTTCCGGAACTAGTCTCGGTTGCAGAAGGCCCACGTCTTAAACCTCTTGATAACTGAAAGCGAACAAACAGTTATAGCGTGTCACAGCCGTTTGTTGGTGCGTATGAGCAACCTATTGACATGTATTAAAAAATCTCAGATTTTCGACTGAAACAGCCAACAAGTTTACTAAAATGGTCTAAATATTTTACAATATATTTTACCCAAATAATAATAACTTTTTCATAATTTTTCCGGCACATATTATGTATGTGTTGTTGATAGTGTGCGAACGCATTAAAAGTTATTTATTTTGAATTATTTAATACGTATACGCAGTTGTGTTCTATGGGGAGATTCACTTTGAAAAATGTTTTGAAAAATGTACCTTAGGCTGGTGTTTATTAATATTTCAATTACTGTATATAGGTATATTCATTCACGCCAAACTGGAAAGAGGGAAATTGAAGCGCACAGGTGATTTACAATTTATTTAACTCACTTCATAGCGCAATAAATCCGTTATTCAGGCACAATATCTGCCGCTGCATATTATAACTGTCTCTTTCAATTGAAATTTGCTTCAACGAATTAAAGGTTTTTGAAAAAATCTTCAAAACAATGGCAAATCGCATAAATTCAAAATCAGTCATTCTTTGGAAGAGGGGCGGGTGGCGCAGAGTGTGACAATCAAACTCATTTGTTATTCATTCAAGCATTTTGCGCACACCATCAAACAACAACAACAACAACAGCAATAAGCACAAAAAGGGAAAATTAATCAGTCAGCATAGCCTGCTCCAGTTTGTGCTCGCCATTTTTTTGTTTTTTTCTGTTTTTTCTGTTTTTTTTTCCTCCTTTCATTAGCATCATCCACTCCCTGCCATGTCAAATTTACAATTCATATACTTATACAATACATTCTCACATTCTGTTATGCTGACTGACAGTAACATTTAACAGTAACCATTTAATGCCAAAATGTGGAGTGAAGCTATTCGCGTACGCTGCTCACTGCCTACTGCTCACTGCTCTCTGCTCACTGCTCACTGGATCGGCAACAACTCAATTCGCCTTCAATCGTTTGCGTTCATTAATTATGATTATTGATTCGTTTCCATATGAATGAATGGTGATTGTAATTATTAAATTCTCATTATTGGCGCAAATGCGCAAGTGAACCAAATGCTATTGGTTCACATATATAGAAAGGTGTGCGTGTACGTATGTACGAGTATGTGTGTCTGTCTCATATAGAAAAACAAGAACAACATTCGCATAGCAATAAAAGTCCAGCCGCCGATTGTTTTTGTTTTTATTGTTGTCTTCACGCCATCAGCAAAACACAAACTGTTGTGAGCGAACACCAAGAGGAATAAAAAAAGTTTTTCACACATTCGCCGACAAATTCCATCGAAGCGTGCTTCCAATCGACGCCACTGCCGAACGGCATGAACGCAGCTCCATGTTATTGACCATAATTAACGGCAAATTAAATTCATTGCGTGTTGAGGGATATATTAATTTTGTTCTGCTGCTTCGAAAACTAATTCCGTTGAGTTAACGATTTTGATTAAAAAATATATTTTTCGTATTTCGCATTCATAAGTTCTCAAATATTTTTTTATCGCTAATAAGTATGAGAGAGAGAGTATGAATTGTATAGTTTTTGTTGTACAACAAAGAAAAATGGTAGAAGTGACTGCTGTTTCGGAGATCACCACATCTCTTCATCACACATCTTATGGCAGGGATCGAACCAATGGTTGTGGACTTAACAGGCGTGTGCTCTAACAACTGAGCCAGCGTCAGTCATGTTATCTGTTGTTGTAATATTTAATTAATTATTCACCAATAATTGTGGTTCGTGGGTTTTTTTGTAGTCCTCTATACTATCAGGCGTCCATTTTTTTATTTTTTATTACACAATTTTCTAAACAAGTGCCAATTTGCTATAGCAATAAAACTCAAGTCATCAGTTTCCGAATATTCGATTCCAACCACATTTAGTTCCTCCTTACGCGTTGGCTTTCATTCATTGTATAGCTGTGTAGCTGTGTATGTATTCATATGTTGCATTTGTTGTCACATTGTTGCTGTTGTTTTTATTTTTATTTTTTGCTGTTGCTTTGGCTGATGTTGCCCACCGCGTGTTTCTAACAACAAAAATCTCGGTAAAGTAATTTGTTAGCAATTTGACCACCTCGCGTCGTCCACAAGCGAACAGACAAACAACAATGAGCTAATGAACATTCACACGTACGTACGTATAAACATTATTGTATGTTTGTGTATGTGCGTCGTTATGTTTGCGCTGTGCCAAACGCTGTGCCAAACGACGTCGTCGAATATGGTGTGATTGGGACGCGTGCGCGAACGCGCTCTTTCAGCGTGTGATAAAATCATCGCTTTGAAATGTGTTGAAAACAACAAAATTAACAAAGACAACAACAACATGGAAAATATTTCGCATTAACAACAATGCAAGCAATTTCAATAGCCGCGCGCTCGCTGCCATATTAATTTATGAGTTTGCACGAAATTTTTATTACCATTCCTCTTTGGCATTTTATTGTGTGCTGTTGTTGTTGTATATGAGCTTGTACAAATTGATAAATGCACTGTATACAACATATATTTGTATGTACGGGGTATAAAGCAGTAAAGACCAACTGTGTTCCACGATATGAATATAAATAGCGTTGATTATTTCAATACTTTTCACACATGCATACATATATGTATAAGGCAAAGAAGGTACGCTCGTTTGCAAACAGAATGGATTTTTATGAGATTTGTTTTTGAGGGTTGGAGAATATTCAATTTATTTTCGTAAAAAATATTACTAAGAAACTGTTTTTTTTTTCTTTTTGTAATTTTTAAATTTTATATGCACAAATATAGCACTTTATAACTGCTAAATCGATTTTCAGCCCCGAGCTCCTCCTCCAATTTGTGGGTGCGTCTCAATGGTTATTTTTTTTCAACAAATGGAGGGACGTACAACATATTCTAAGCCGCCTCCGAGACTTGGCTATCTGAATGTCAGTAGGCACTGCTAAGCACTCGACTATTACGGGCGCAAACTAATTAAAAATATATTTACAAAAATATTTTCAACAATTATAATTATTTTTTCTTTTTTGATGACATAAAAATAATTGATAATAGATATTTTGCCACCTATGGGAATTTTAAGTAACGCCGCAGCTTTTTAGAGTGCTTGCACTTTTGAATGAAGCGACGCTTTAAGCTCTAAAATATTTTTTGTTGTGAATTTTCCTATTAGTAAATAGGAAGTCAGTCTGGTTTGCAGTAAAAAATTGTTTTTGAAAATAAATTTTTTTTTATTAATTTTATTGCTGATTTCTGGATGCATTCGCATCTTTCACAGTCTCACCGAAAGTCCATGAAAGTGATCACGTTGCTCACATTTTCTCGAATATTATTAATTATTGCTCAAAATATGATTTTTTTCTAGTGAATCACTTGCCTACAGCGCCACCTATATGAAGCTTTTTGCACTCATATTTTCTTAAAAAGCTCTTGAGAGAGGCAAAGCTTTAAGCTCTGAATATATTTTGTGACATTCTCTTAATTCCCTTGTGTTATCAATTATGGTTTTAATTACTTCAGTTATATGTTTTAAATATCTTGCCACTTGTGAAAATCTTCCGTTGTGAAACCTGCGTTGTGAAACCTGTTTACGGAGCTTTAAAGAAAAAATTAATTTAAGTTAGCGGAAGCTCAAGAAATTCAACAATTGAATTTTTTTCATTTCTTATAATTTTTTCTTTTCGTTAATATTAAATATTTTGTTTTGTCTTGAACAAAATTCGACGCTGACGGCAGAAAAACAGCTTCCTCTATAGCAAAGTGTTCGATTTCAAAATGCTCGCTCTTTTCTTTTGCAATCCGCTGCTGATTTTAGCTAAAAGCACGTACGAATTTAGTGCTTTAAAAAATATTTGCTTTCAGTTCGACTAAGAAATTTGAATATGTAAATACTCGTCAGTACACATGCACGTAAACACTGGGACTATTGGAAACCATAATGGGTGGGTGTGCGAATTTCAATGAGCTTGTTTATTTTCAAATCAATCATAACAACGAATTTGTGGCTTTAGAAAAACAAAATACAAAAAATAACATAATAATTTGTGAAATTTTCATTATTTTTCCAAATGTTTTCTTTTGAAATATTTAGTTCATTTATAAATTATTGCTTTAATAACAACAACAAAAATATATATATTAAAATATTTAATTTGATTTTTTCCAAACAATTAAAAAAAAAACAATTAAATGTTTTTCATTTATTTTTTTAAATTCATTTAATTTAATTTTGTTTTTTTTAGGCTCCTGCCCTCCCACCTATTTCACATGTTCCGATGGCAGTTGCATACCAATGCGCTGGAAATGCGATTCCAAGCCTGACTGTCCCGATAGCTCTGATGAGCCGAGTGACTGTGGTGAGTGTTTTGACAATTTTGTTTGCAATTTTTGGGAATTTAAACACAAATTATTCTAAAATAAAAATGTGGTGGAAGATTATTTCAAATCTGATTATATAGCTAACGGCCAGGGTTCGAGTCCTGGTTCAACCAACATTAAAAATTATATAAAATTAATTTTTCCAATTGTGACCGACCGCGTTCGAAGGCAGCTTAGAATAAACTGTAGATCCCTCCATTTGTTGGCAAAAGCACCAAGACGCATCCCAACATAGAATTCTAATTAATATAAAAAATTTAAATAATTTCAAATCTATATGCATTCTATATCGAACTGATATATATATTTTTTTAAAATAATTTTAGTGAATGCTTCCAAATGCAATGAGGGTCAATTTCAGTGTACACATTCCAGAAAATGCATACCCAATAATTGGGTTTGCGATAGCGAGTACGATTGCGGCGAAATCGATACATCGGATGAGACGAATTGTAAGTATGGCACATGGCATGGAGAGAGGTTAAACTAAACCTAATTATTTCCAATAAAATTTATATAAATTTTCAACACTTTCGGAATCCGCGCAAAAGGTCACTCTGATGATTTGAAATGCCTGCCGTATCAGAGCGAATGCAGCAATGGCGTCTGCCTGGACATTTCTCGCTTTTGCGATGGCATCTGGGATTGTGATAGCGACGAGCTCAAGTGTGGTGAGTTATAACCGTTTATGCAATAATTTGATAATTTCCAAACTCATACATTAAATTCGTCTTTTAGATACACAAGATGCCCAGTGCGCGCACCTCAACTGTTCCTTTAATTGCAAGCTGACCACACGGGATGGTCCCACCTGCTATTGTCCGCTCGGACAAGTACCCGTCAATGGTACACAGTGTGCGGACTTCGATGAGTGCAGCGTAGAGGGCACTTGCGATCAGGTGTGCCGCAATACGCCCGGTTCGTATGAATGCAGCTGTGTAGCGGGCTATATGAAGCAAAAAAATCGCTGCGTAGCTATAAATGGTGAGTGGGGAAAAATACAAAAAAAAGGCAAATTTTTAATGTATTCTTTAATTCCTGCACACGCGCCCACAGTGCCACCAAGTGAAAACGCCTCACTTGTTTTCTTCACTCAAACCGATATGCGTCGCGTGGACAGCAACGGAATACTACTCGACCATTTTGTGTCCGGTGAGGTGTCCGCTATCGAAATTTGGCATCGCAATCGTACCGTGTGTGCCATGTACTCCAGCGCCTGGACGACGGTCAGCATGCGTTGTCATCGCATCGATGATTTGAATGTCAGTTGGCCAATGCCGTTGCCAGGGATTGTCGCCAGCATGCTTTGTAAGTAAACTTAGCGAAGAAATAACCTAAAATAAGGTTCTGCTATGACTGAATAATAAATATATTTGTAAAACAGAACGAACGTTCGGAATTCTATAAATTAATAACCATAAAAAAGAAAGGTTTTACAAATTGTTTAAAAAAAAAATATATATTTTCTTGAAGTCTTGAAATTTTTGATTTCTTTTAATACCCATATCCTATCATTCTGTATCAGAAAAGATTTTTAATTTAAATAATTTTGAATTTCAAAGCGTTGGAAACACAATTTTATTATTATTATATTGCAGCCATAGATAAATTGTTGTTGGACTGGATATCTGGTAATTGGTATTTTCTAAATAATGAGCTGAGCCTCATCTTCATGTGCACGAATTCCATGAAATATTGTAATGTGCTATTGGAGGATGTTATGAATCCGTCATCATTGGTGTTGGATCCCACCAAAGGGTAAGCTAATTGGCTACCGAGTATTATATACACACATATGTATGTACATACATTCATTGCTAATGTTGGCATTTATTCTCTCTTTTACATTTCACGTTGTCTGTTCGCTCATCTGACGCTCTGCAATTTCTTCGCTTTATACAGTTTTTTGTTTTTTACCGAATGGAGTCCCACTTTATCCCGCGTCAATCTCGACGGCCACAATCGCACCACTCTGGTTTCAACACAAATTTATTATCCCAGTCGCATAACATTGGATTTACCCAATGAACATATTTACTGGATAGACATCTATAAGGATTTCATTGAGCGTGTCGATTACCAGGGACGCAATCGCTGGGCGATGAAGAAGACCGCAGATGTAAGTTGTGAGAGTTTATTGTACGAGTATGTATGTGCGCATGCAGACATGACTGTTCATAGAGTATTAAAAGTAGTTGCTCACATGGCGTATATGTAACTTTTCCAAACTGAAAAATATCAACAACAAAAAAATTAATATTATGACACTGAGAGAGGGAGTTATGATCCGAAATGTATTATCTGAGCAAATCGGTTGTATGGGAGCTCTATGTTGCAATCGATCGATCTTGCCGGTCGACAAATAATTCATATATTACAGAAATGTTCTCGCATATTAAATTTCTTTGAAATATCTCAAAAACTGAGAGACTAATAGGCGGTCAAACAGACGGACGAACAGATAGTTATACGGACACGGCTAAATCAACTCAGCTCGTCATTCTGATACGATCGGTATAAATTTTGGTGGATCTATCTATTCTCCTTGTGGTACTTAATCTATCATTTCATGTTCATGAATGGTATAACAACAATGCATTTTTTGAAATACTCCTGCTGGCTCTCTGGAATATAATTAGATCATCTGAAATACCTTTCAAGTTCTTTAGATACCAACCAGTTTTTTTCTAACTACCATCTTTTTACAGACTCACGTTGTACTGAAATCGCTACATGCCGTTGAAGTTTTTGAAAACACCGTCTACATAGCGCCTTGGGTTGAGACCGTTATTGTTAAAGTCAATAAATTTACCCTAAAAGCTGAGCAAATTGTGAACGATGCGGAGAGGCCATATGATTTTCGAGTTTTCCATCGCCAAAAACAGCCGGAAGGTAAGTGTCCCCTCATTTTTGTGTAATGAACCTGAAAACTTAGAATTTGCTAGAAAACTCGCTTGCCTTAGTGCTAGATTTACCATATCTTAGATAAATTTTGCTCTTCCTGTTTGCTTTTTTCCCTCTCGCAGTGGCTCATCAATGTCGCGACAACAACGGCAATTGCAGTCAAATCTGTATACCGTTATGGACGAAAAATTTCGCCACCGTCCAATGCCAATGCACTGCTGGCTATAAATTACATAACCGCACCGACTGCGTGCAGGTGCGTTCTGATAAATTTCTACTCTACACCAAGGAGCGTTTGGCCAGTATCACTGGCATCTCGTTCAACGTGCAGGAGGTGCAAGAGTTAGTCAAACATGGCGAACACACCGATGCCATGATGCCGATCTATAATATAACCCGAGCGTTGAGTGTCGACGTGAATGTACAGGATAAATTGGTGTATTTCGTTTTGATGAAGGCGTAAGAATTGAGCTGTTTTTGTTGTACTGAATACACGTAATTAATAAATTTCGCATTTTTTATTTATTTTGCTCACAGCTCGAGTTACGCGCTTTACAGTCAGTCAATAGTCAGTGGCGAGCGTACAATGTTGGCTAATGGCAGTGGCTCATCGGTCTTGGCTTACGATTGGGTCGCACAGCACATGTACTGGGGCGAGGGAAATGCGTTGCGTGTGGCGTCGATAAAAAATATGAGTAACATTTTTACACTGCCAATAGCTGGGATGCCGATGTGAGTATACAGAGTTCATTATTAATAATAAACAATTTTCAAAATTTCTCTGCCCACTCTGTCAGTTCTTTGGCGCTTCATCCCACCGAAGGCAGACTATACTTCACACATTGGTTTGGTGATGCGAAGGGAAAGATCTATAGCGCTTGGCTAGATGGTACACACAAAACTGTGCTCGCTGAGAGCGTTAAGGATATGCCCATGATTTGGCCACTCAGTTTAAGTATCGATCGAAGAGGTAAAAAGTTGTATTGGTGTGATGTAAAGATGAATAGCATTGAGCGCATGAGTTTGGATGGCTCCCAACGTGTTGTGCTTTTTAAGGATGCACACTATCAGCCGTTGTCTGTGGCGTTTCACAATGGCGTTGTCTATTGGGTGGACAAGCAGAACGGTACCATACAGCGATTTTCAGTGAACTCAAATACGTTCAAAACACCACTGAAGGGCAGGTAAGTACCATAGAAATTATTTCAACTATAAAAATGGATATTTTTAAGCAAAACGTGCCATAAATACGATTTTTTAATCGATTCCATTTAACAATACCTAAGTAAATAGAAAGTCCAGTAGCTCCGGAGTCTATTCGGAATAGACAATCAATCCTTCCTTCACTCTTCGTAGGATTAATATAACGAGATACCCCTGCATGGCTTAGTTCACCTTCCATGTTTATCTCATTTTAGCGGTTGGTATCTTCATGGTAGTTAAATACTAGTTCGTTTATGCATGTTGAGTTTCTACTTCTTTGAAATAAAAATAATAAAATTTGCCACCAGACATATTTGAGCCTTAAATCTCCTTTCGTTTAAAAAAGCAGTTTCGGCTGAAATATGCGATAGTCGTGTGATCACAATGATTAAAAACAAAAAACAACAACAAAAAGAACCCGTGAATATTATTATCGGAGCAATGTCTCGCGCCACAAAACTGAATTCTTATAGAAGTATAAATAATATACAAAAACTTTGAGGTTATCAATGCTAAAGATTCTAAAACTAATAAATTCAAATTTCGTTACTGGACTCGCGTTTCAAAACAAAATAATCTTTACGTCTTTACAATGCCAATTAAGAGCAGATGAAGAGAGTAAGCCCATTATCAAAATAAAAAGATTGAAATAAGACAACTATTTGACTTTAAATGCTTCTGACTGTTCCGTTCGAGATAGCAGAAATGCCCATTGAAGTATGTGATGAGTTTTAGATTTTTTTAAAAAATAATTTCCAATTTCACTTTAGCCAAACGGACGTACATCTTTTGGAACGCGTTGGCACAAATCACTTACGTATCTTTGATGCCGCGTCGCAACCGACATCGATATCAATGAATGCATGTGCGAAATCCAAGTGTCCGGGTATTTGCTTGAATACACCACAGGGTCCAGTCTGTCGTTGTCACGATAATTTCACGCTTAACGCCAACGGTCTGCAATGTATACCGCAAGTGGTGTTGAGTGAACCATCAGGCAATTGCTCATCGGGATTTCAATGCCTCAAATCGAAGCAGTGTGTCGATATGAAGGATGTGTGTGATGGGTTCGACGACTGTAATGATGGCAGCGATGAAAGTAACGAGCCGAATGGACCTTGCAATATGAAGAAATGCGATTTGAGTTTACATTTCATCTGTAATGATCGTTGCTATCAACGCTCATTGCTCTGTAGTTCTATTGCCTACTGCAAGGATGGCACCGATCAGTTGAATTGTGAGACACACACCTGTAACAGTAATGAGTTTACCTGCGCGAAAAGTGGCAAATGTATTCGACTGTCGTGGGTTAATGACGGTATGGCGGATTGTGGTGAGTTTCATAAAGAAATGTGTATAAGCCTGCATACGGCTTCTTCACGGGAACTGAACTATATATCAAAATGATTCATTTTGTGACTTTAGGACCCGATGACTCTTCAGACGAGATGCTGACTTCATTTGAGATGGAAGATAAGTGTCCGGAATTCGACTGTAAGAATGGCAAGTGCCGACCATTTTCGGACGTGTGTGATGGAATAGATCAGTGCGGGTAAGCGTATAGCATAGTTAATGCCATATCATTCACAATTATGTTTTAAGTTCCAATTTCCGTTTTTTTTTTTTTGAAACCAATTAACTATTCTAAAATCATATTCTTTAAAATATATATCTCTTAGTGGCTTTTGCTTCTTATTTTAACACAAACCATTTCTCTGCTCTTATTTGCAGCGACAATTCCGATGAGCGAGGCTGTGAGTTTGAGTGTGGACGTGATGAGCATTACTGTGTACCGATCGGCTGCTATGGCGAGCTGCACATGTGCGACGGCATCCAAGATTGTGCTGATTTTAGCGATGAAGCAAATTGCAATGAGACGAAGAGCGACAATCATCCCATAGATTTGGGTGAGGCGCACGCCTGCGGCAGCAAAGAGTTTGCTTGTTTAGATCCCTTCGAGTGCATACCGGAGTTTTTGCGTTGCGATGGTATACCTCACTGTTACGACAAGTCGGACGAACTGAATTGCACGAGCATAAACGCTTCGCGAGCCGATTTTAATGAGACGACCATTTCTTGCGAAGCGCCAGATCGTGTTTGCGCCGTGTCGAATAAATGCATCAGCGTTAAGCAACTTTGTGATGGCCACATCGATTGTGAAGACACCACCGATGAAGGTTTTCTGTGTGGCGATAAACTGTGCGACACGACGCATGAATGCTCGCACCATTGCCACAATGCACCAGAAGGTTTCATCTGTTCCTGTCCGCCCCACATGTACCTGCAACCGAATGGGCGACGTTGCAGCATGCAGCATGCTTGTGAGCATTGGGATACGTGTTCGCAAATATGTGAAACTGTCGGCAAGGTTTATGAGTGCAAATGTCACGAAGGCTATGAGCTCGAATATGATCGTTTTAGTTGTAAGAGCACCGCATCCGATGAGCCCTATGTCATATTTACGAATCGTCAGGAGATACGTGGCGTCAATTTGCGAACGTCGGTGGTGAGCAATTTCTATACGTCGTTGCGTAATACGATCGCTTTGGATTTTCTCTACAATAACGAGTCGGTGCAGATCTATTGGACGGATGTAATCGATGATAAAATCTATCGCGGCTATTTGGTGGGTGAGAGTTTGCGCAAGGTGGAAGCTGTGGTACACTCTGGCTTATCTACCACCGAAGGTTTGGCCGTGGATTGGATCGGCATGAATCTATATTGGGTCGATTCGAATCTAGATCAGATAGAGGTGGCAAAATTGAATGGCAGCTATCGGCGCACACTGGTTGCCGGTGCAATGGAGAGCCCACGTGCGATAGCGCTCGATCCACGTGAGGGTTTACTCTTCTGGACTGATTGGGATGATAATTTTCCACGGATTGAGCGTTGCTCTATGGCAGGCGAATATCGACGTACGATCTCCACCACTTCACAAGTGTCGGCTGGTTGGCCCAACGGTCTAACCTTAGATTATACACAGAAGCGTGTGTATTGGGTGGACGCAAAGTCTGATTCTATATCAACAATTAAATATGACGGCTCCGATCATCATTTGGTAGTGCGCGATAAGGATATACTATCACATCCGTTTGCCATATCTGTCTTTGAGAATTATGTGTATTGGACTGATTGGCGCACCACCTCTGTAATACGTGCCAACAAGTGGAACGGCTCCAATATACAGGTAATCCAACGCACACAGACTCAACCGTTTGGCATACAAGTGCTGCATTCCAGTCGCCAGCCTCAGGGCAAGAATCCGTGTGGCAATAATAATGGCGGTTGTTCACATTTGTGTTTACTGACGTAAGTTAAGCTTAGTTTCTGCATTTAATTCGGTTGTAACAAGAAAAATTTGATTTGTTTTTTAGTGTGAAAAAAGGATACAAATGTGAATGCCCGCACATAATGCGCTTGGATCCAACCGATCACCGCACTTGTGTGCCCAATGAACAGGTGCTGCTCTTCATTATGGGCGATGAGATACGCGGCATTGATTTGATGCAGCCTAACCACCACACCATACCCACAATAAGACAATCACCACAGGCAAGTTATACCCAAATAATTGAATTGAGATTAGGTATGCAAGGGCGGGCAGAAGAAGAGATCGAGATATGAAAACTCATTGTGGATAGCGAGTTACTCACTTTTCTTACTCTAAAAATACACATAAACATAAAAAACAAAATGTGAGAAATACCGAGTAGGATCAAAGATTTTATTCCAATTTTTCCGACTATTTGAGCAAGGACTACCTGAACATTTGCCTAATTTTCAAAAATTTTAATTTTTCTTCTATAATTTATTTAACAAAAGTGTAAAATTAGTGAAATTTTAAAGAAATTTTACGAAAAAATTGAAAATTTTTGTTTTGCTGAAAGTTTCAGGTGAACTAAAATAGTATCGAACTGCTTACAAGGAGTATCTAGAGCTCAAGCTAACTTTTTGAACCATTTCAGGTGCTAGCGCCACAGCGTATTGACTTTACAGTAGATGATAGCCGTATTTACTGGTCCGATGTGCAATTAAATGAAATCAAGACAGCGGGTATTTCAAATGGCCTTATCGATACCATTATCAACACGGACATTCAGAAACCCTATGGCTTCGCTATTGACTGGATAGCGCGTCACATGTACTTTTCTACGGGAAAAACGAAATGCCAAATATTGGTCAGCAATCTGAAAGGTGAATATGTTACGGAGATACATAGAGATCTCAATTTGGTGGAGAGCATTGCCCTGGATCCTGCGAAGTAAGCTAGCTGACACATTAAATGTATATTACCTGTATATATACATATATATATTTTAACTTCTTCAGCGGTAAAATGTATTGGATACACTCGGAACGCGACACAGAACTGTGGTTCATTGAGCAGAGTAATTTGGATGGCTCGTCGCGCAGTGTTATTGTGCAGCATAACAAGACATTGCTGAGTCTTACAATGGACTTTGATTCCCATCGTTTATACTATGTGTACGATAACTCAGGCATTGCCTACTACGACATCGCACGGAAGACTGTTGTTGAAGCTCTACAATCAAGTGAGATTATGACCATCAGTTCGGTGACAGTCTATAATGGATCCATATATTTTCCGGAGAATATACAAAGCGCCATCATGAGCTGTGGCAAGGACTCGTGCTATAACATGACGAGTGTGCGTACAAATACAAGTGAGTGCTAGTGTGGTTCACTTATGCGGGGTGTTTCTGGAGCTCCACATACACCTATTATATGTAACGCCATCCAGCACTGTGTTGGATACATTTTCCCGAAATTTGGAAACCTTACATATACTGTTTTCGCCTGAGCTCTAACTTCTAAATCGATTTTAACTTCTCACAATTTTTTTCAGAAAGCATTCAATCGCTAAAGATGTTCTACTCGGAAGCACAAACCGGCACGAACAGTTGTGCTGGACCACGACGTGGCGGCTGTGAGCATCTCTGTTTGGCTACTTCAGCTACAGAACATGTCTGCCGATGTGCCATAGGGTACGATGTTCTTAAAACGAATGCCACACGTTGCGTGGGAAAATCTGAATTCATTTTCTATTCCAATCACGAACTCAAAGGCATTGAGCTTTATGATCCTAATAGACCAGAATCGCAGTATGAGGAGAAACCAGTGAGTGAAAGGCGAAATACACAAAAGTCTTAAATATATACCTGAAATAATCGAAATTTTTTCTTTCTTCCAGGCGCTTGGTCCGATCTCACGCATCTCACTCGCAACGTACATAGACTACGACGCCAATGAGGATTTCTTGTATTGGGGCGATAGTGAACGTGGAATGATTTCGCGCATCAAACGCGACGGTACACAGCGCTTTGACATACTCCCAGCAGTTGATACCACTGATCCCAAGCAGCAAGATTGGTTGGGCGGCATCGCTTTGGACTGGGTTGCTGGAAACATTTATTGGAGCGATATGAAGCGTAACCTCATCGAAGTAGCTCGACTTGATGGCACTCACCGACACGTTGTTGTCTCCAATGTAGAAACACCGACGGCATTAGCCCTGGATCCTGTGCAGGGCTTACTCTTTTATGTCGGTAGCGGCGTAATTGGACGCACAGGTTTAGATGGCAGCCAATCATTCATACTTGTGAATCAAACGGGAACGGTGAACAATCTCATATTGGACATTGATGCCACCAAGGTGTATTGGTGTGACAGTGGATCGCATAGTATCATGAAGGTGGATTATGATGGCAATCTGAAGACGCCCCTACTCAATAATACTCTCGACAATCCGGTGGCGTTGGCCAAACTCGACGACTATCTATACTGGGCGGACAATAACAACAATAAGGGTAGTATAAAGGTGGCACCGATATCCAACTTATCCGATTTTAAAGAGATACTTCAATCAGAAGGTAATGCTCTCAAAGATCTGAAGATCTTCTCACGACGTGTGCAGAGGGGGACCAATATATGCGCGGAAAACAATGGCGGCTGCGAACATGTGTGCCTGTTCAACGGCACCAATGCCATTTGCGCCTGCTCACACAGTCGCGTGGCCGCCGATGGTACCTCCTGTGAGCCGTACGACAACTTCTTACTATTCTCGTATCGCAGCACCATCGAGAGCATACACATGACAGACCACACAAACAAGAACGGTCCCATTCATGCCATACAGAACACAACATTTATGCGTAATGTGATTGCGTTGAGTTATGATTATGAGAACAGCGTACTATTCTATTCGGATGTGCAGATGAGCACGATCAATTCGGTGCTGTTCAATGGCAGTCGAAACCAAGTGCTGGTAAGCCATCAAGGACGCGTCGAGGGGCTCACCTACGATATTGTAAATAAAATGCTCTTTTGGACTTCGAATAACGATGCGTCCATACGCAGCTTGGAGTTGCTACACGTTAGCGAAAACGCGGACAATAATACCCAGTATGTGAAGCGCCTGCTGATGTTGAACTCTAATGATAAGCCACGGGGCATTGCAGTAGAGCCTTGTATGGGAATGATATATTGGACCAATTGGAACGAGGAGACGCCGTCCATACAACGCGCTTATGTTACCGGTTATGGCGTCGAGTCCATTATTCGCACTGACGTTAAGATGCCAAATGCGCTTACATTGGATTTCGATGAGCATAAACTGTATTGGGCGGACGCACGTCTTGACAAAATCGAACGCGCCAACTATGATGGCACCCACCGCACTGTGCTGGCCCATTCCACGCCAAAGCATGCCTTCTCGATGGCCGTTTATGGCGATTTGCTCTTCTGGACGGACTGGGTGTTGCATGCCGTCGTGCGCGCCAGCAAATATTCCGGCGCGGATGTGGTATTTCTGCGAGAGAATATCGATCGGCCCATGGGAATTATCGCCGTACAGAATACCACCATAAATTGTGACTCGAACCAATGCAAGATATTGAACGGCGGCTGCGAAGATGTGTGTATATTGAGTAAGAACGGCACTGCAAGCTGTCAGTGCTCGAGGGGTACATTGGCATCGGATGGACGCCGATGTTTGTTGTTGCCCAACAAGAACTGTGATAAAGATCAATTCTCTTGCATATCTGGCGAGTGTATACCTTTGGAGCTGACATGTGACAACATAACACACTGTCTTGATGGCTCTGATGAGCGCCGCAGCTATTGTATACTGCGCGAGTGCCCGGCACGCTTCTTTATGTGTAATAATCATCGTTGTATACCGCAGAACCAGACGTGCGACGGCGTACAGCAGTGCGGCGATGGCTCCGATGAGTCCGAGTTGGTTTGCAAATGTGAACCTGACAAGTTCCGCTGCAATAGCGGCGAGTGCATCTCTATGCAGTTTGTCTGTGATAATGTGCGCGACTGCAAAGACTTTAGCGATGAGAAACACTGTTCGCCTCGTGAATGTCCTAAAGGTGATGTGTTTTTCGAACACTGCGTCAACTCTTCGTCTTGCTTCATGCCGTCTTGGCGTTGCGACGGCGACAATGACTGTCCGGATGGAAGTGATGAGTTGAATTGTGAGCATGTACATAAGGTGCCATGTGGACCGGGACAGTTCCAATGTCCAAATGGGCGTTGCATCAATGAGAAATGGCGTTGTGATGGTGAAAATGATTGTAAAGATGTGGTGAATGGGGTGAGTGCTGACGAGGTGGGCTGTAAGACACAGTGTCGGAAGAACGAGTTTCACTGTGGCAAAACTTGTATACCGAGCAGTTGGCAATGCGATGGCAAACCAGACTGTGAAGATGGTTCGGACGAGGGTGCGCAGTGTCCTAATCGTGTATGTCGACCGCACTTTTTCCAATGCAAGCTATCAGGACGTTGCATACCTCAGAAGTGGGTTTGCGATGGTGAGCATGACTGCCCGGCACCCGGCAGCGAAGACGAAGGTAAACATTGCGCTGCAGGTTCGGTGCAACATGAACTCGAGTGTTTACCACCTTCTTTTCTTTGTTCGAGTGGCATGTGTTTGGATCGGCATTATGTTTGTGATGGAGATCGTGATTGTCCCGATGGTGAAGACGAGTATGAAGGTTGTGAACCCTTCCCACAAGCCCAAGTCTGTGACAGTGCGACGGAATTCCAATGTCACGATTTACAATGCATTGCAAGCAATCTTACATGTGACACGAAGCCTGACTGTGTGGATGGCTCTGACGAAGACGCGCTGCTCTGTGTACATTCACATAACCTATGCCAGGGACCGGATGACTTCCGTTGTGGCAACGGTGCCTGCATTTCCACGGATTTGCTGTGTGATGGACGCAACGATTGTGTGGATTTCACAGATGAGGAGCTCTGCAATGTAGACGAATGTGTCATACCCGACTTGTGCGAGCACAAATGTGTGGATAAGGTTATTGGCTTTGAGTGCCAGTGTAATCCTGGTTATAAGCTGCTCGCCTCCAACCAACATTTATGTGACGACATAGACGAGTGCCACGAACAACATCCTTGCTCGCAAATTTGCGTCAACACATATGGCTCCTACAAGTGTTTATGTGGTAAGGGCTATGAACTAGTGGACCACAACATCTGTAAAGCAACAAGCAACGAGACCGTAAAGTTTATTTTCGCAAACCGCTACTACATTCGCCAAGTGGATATGCGCGGAAACGGTTCCATACTCATCCATCAGCTGTCGAACGTTGTGGCATTGGATTTCGATTGGGAAACAAGTTGTCTTTATTGGTCGGATGTGACGTCGGCGGTGGGTATGATCAAGCGCTATTGTCCTGCTGAAAACAAAACGTCTACTTTGCATCAAGCAATGGTTAAGAATCCCGATGGTTTGGCGGTTGATTGGGTGGGGAAGAATTTGTATTGGTGCGACAAGGGTTTGGACACAATTGAAGTCTCGAAATTGGATGGCAAATATCGACGTGTGCTGATCAACGAAAATTTACGGGAGCCACGTGGCGTTGCGCTCGACCCCTTCAATCGCCATATATTCTGGTCGGATTGGGGCGATAATCCGCATATAGGCAAGGCTGGCATGGATGGTTCCAATCCGCGTATGATAATTAAAGAGAACCTGGGTTGGCCAAACGCGTTAACCATTTCGTTTGAGACGAACGAACTATTTTGGGGCGACGCACGGGAAGACACAATTTCGGTTTCCGATTTGGACGGCAAGAATATACGTCTACTGCTGGCGCGCAGCATTAATCCACAGTTGAATTTACATCACATATTCGCAATAGCAGTGTGGGAGGACAAGGTATACTGGTCTGACTGGGAGACCAAGTCCATTGAGTATTGCAACAAGTATAACGGTCAAAATTGCTCAACTCTGGTCACTATCATACATCGGCCAATGGATCTGAGGATCTACCATCCATACAGACAGCAGCAGCCATCAACACCCAATCCCTGTTTGACGGCCGGTTGCTCGACGCTTTGTCTTCTCTCGCCGGAAGCGCCATACTACAAATGCGTTTGTCCGAACAACTTCGTGCTGGGTGAGGATGGCAAATCATGTCATGCGAATTGCACGGCCGCCCATTTCGAATGCGCCAACACCTTTAAATGCATACCATTCTATTGGAAATGCGACACTCAAGATGATTGTGGCGATGGCAGCGATGAGCCGGCGTCGTGCCCACCATTCCATTGCGAACCGGGGCAATATCAATGCGATAATAAGAAATGCATCTTTCCTTCGGCTATCTGCGACAATGTCGATAACTGTGGCGATAATTCGGATGAGCGAAATTGTGAGAAATTTACTTGCTTCGATAATTACATGAAATGCGAAGCGTCCACCAACACGAGTGCCTTCTGCATAAGTAATAACAAGAAGTGTGATGGTGTGAACGACTGTCCGAATGGCGAGGACGAAGCGGGCTGTACGCCACTCGTCTGTAATAAGGAGCAATTCCAATGTGGCAATAATCGCTGTGTGCCTTATGTGTGGGTGTGCGATGGCGATACCGACTGTGCAGACAAATCGGACGAGGATCGTTGTGATTTGGTCACATGCGAACCCAGCGATTTTCAGTAAGTACATAAATTTTTTTAAATGATGTTTTTCAAAATTTATAGTTTCGATTTGATAATATTTTTTTTTAGATGCAATTCTGGCCGCTGCATACCAATGGCATGGCGTTGTGATGGTGAGAACGATTGTCCGAATGGTGAGGACGAACCACCCACCTGTCACTCATCGAATGAGAGCTGCGACCCCACCTACTTCAAGTGTAACAACTCGAAATGCATACCTGGGCGCTGGCGTTGTGACTATGAGAACGACTGTGGCGATGGCAGCGATGAGCTGAACTGCCAGATGCGCAACTGTTCCGAGAGCGAGTTCCGTTGTGGCACCGGCAAGTGCATAAAGCACGACTACCGCTGTGATGGCGAAATACATTGCGACGACAGCAGTGATGAGATCAATTGTAACATCACATGTAAGACGAACCAATTCAAGTGTGCGGCCTTCAATACATGCATAAACAAGTAGGTATCAGCAGTGTAGGCGTAGGCCAGTGATTTCTAATAAAACTAATAAAACGGTAAAGACCCTCACTACTACTCCCTGTTCTTTATCCTTCTAGGCAATATCAATGCGACGGCGATGACGATTGTCCCGACGGTTCGGACGAGGTGAATTGCACTTGCCCGGCTAACTATTTCACTTGTGCTAACGGTAAATGCATAATGTCGCGTTGGAAGTGTGACGGTTGGGATGACTGTACGGATGGTAGTGACGAAAGCATCGACACATGCGCCCATGAACATTGCCATGCCAATGCCTTCAAGTGAGTAGCTCAAGCGATGGTTAAAAGTGTTGAATTGAAAAAAAAAAAAAAAAATTATGTAATGCTTTGTGCATTTCCAGGTGCTCCAATTTGAAGTGCATACGCAAATCAGCACTCTGCGACGGTGTAAACGATTGTGAGAACTCCGAGGATGAATCAGATGAGGTTTGTGCCGCGCTACCGAAGTGTCGACACGATCAGTTTCAGTGCGAGAACGACGATTGCATATCGAAAGCTTTTCGTTGCGATGGCCAATACAACTGCATAGACGGATCAGATGAGATGAACTGCCAGCCACCGGTTTGCGGTTTTGGTACTTGTTCGCAGATTTGCATTGAAAAGAAAGCTGGCCACTACAATTGCAAGTGCACCGAGGGCTATCAGAAGGGAACAAAGAAGAACGACAGCTGCTTGGCTTCAGGTGCGAATGGTGGCTGAATGTTGATTTTGACTTAACTCTAAAAGTAGAATTAAAGTCGTGTTTTCATCTTGAAATTCGTCTTAAAGCGCAACTTCATTTCTCTTTTATTTTTATTGTAGGCCCCGATCAAATACTATTACTTGCCTCTGAGCAAGAGTTCCGTTTCATTTTGCCTGCCAAACAAGAAGGTACCACTGTGGTGGGTTTCTTCCAAACGGATAGCCTGAAAATCGATGTCTTCGACATACTTATCCGTGCGAAGGACACACTTCTCTTTTGGATTGACTCGCATCATGGTAAGGTGCATACAATGAAAATCGCCACACCACACGTTGACTCAGGTACGCGCGTGCGCAGAGATCTTAAGGAGCTGACCGCATTCAATGTAAGTAGCTCAACTGATTATGAGGAAAAGAACAAATCAATAAGTCTTTTATAAACGTAGATACCCGATCTGAACGATCCCAAATCTCTCGCTGTGGATTGGATTACCCAAATGGTTTACATAATCGATTCGCGACACAATCAAATTATCGCTACCGACATTGATGGCAAGAAGTACGTTTCGCTGGCATCGACTGGCATGAATCCCACCGATATTGTTTTGGAACCAGAGTCGCGTATCATGATTTGGTCCACATTGGAGAATGGCATTTTGGTAGCATCACTCGATGGTACGAATAAGAAGAGCTTAGTCGAGCGCGATGTGGGCTGGCCCATTAGCTTATCGATCGATTATCCAACTGGTCGCTTGTATTGGGCGGATTATCGTAAAGGCACAATCGAAACATGCAGGCTAAATGGCAAAGATCGGAATGTGGTGCGACGTTTTTCGAACAAAGGTAATTAATTTCTTTAATATTCACTGCAAATATGCTTTTCTCATATTGTGTCTGCTTATAGAAAAACCGCAAAAGATTGACGTGTTCGAGGATTACCTTTACATCAAGTTATACGATCAGAGTATAATTAAAATGAACAAATTCGGAGTGGACAATGGAACTTATCTGCTGAAGGGCTATCGTTCATCCGACATTGGCATATTGCATCCACTGAAACAGAACCGCAATAGTGAGTATACGAAATGGCGATTTTCAAATAGGCCGCACTTCGTTTCTACTAGATACTCACCTAGTCAATATTTCAAATTACAGTTACAAATCCTTGTACAAAGGAGCCATGCAAATCGAAGCGTGCACTTTGCATTCTATCCTCCGAGGCTCGAAATGGGTTCGCTTGCAAATGTCCCAACGACCTGATTATGGTTGATAATGTGTGTAAGGCTCATACCGAAGTGCCCGACTATTGTCCTTTAAAATGCAACCTCGGTACGTGCAAAGTGATCGATCATGTGCCAAAATGCATCTGCCAGCCGCAGTTTGAGGGCGAGCTGTGCGAGCATTCACGTTGTTCTGGCTTCTGCTTAAACTATGGTCTTTGTACGGTTGCATCACAATTACCTGGTTCAATGGAGCCACCGCCACTGAAGTGTACCTGCACGCCTGGCTGGTCAGGACCGCGCTGTGAGACGTCTGTGCCAGAATGTCAGAGTCGCTGTCATAACGGAGGTTCCTGTTTAATTAATGAGGAAGGCATGAAGTGCACCTGCCCAGACCTGTATGTCGGCGAGCAGTGTGAGCATTGCGTCAATTTGACTTGTGCCAATGGCGGCATATGTCGTGAAACTTTAACCGGCACTACACAGTGCGAGTGTCCAGATGGGTAAGTACGCGCTGGCGGAGTACGTTGAGTAGTTTTTCCCCCCTTAATTTGGATATTTTTTTGCCCTTATTTCTCACACTAGCTTCACTGGAAAACGTTGTGAGGTGAATGTCTGCGATGGCTTCTGTAAGAATCAGGGTGTATGCAATATCGGCACAAAAGGTGGCCCGCAATGCCAGTGCCCGGTCGGATACTATGGTGAACAATGCGAATCGGACTCGTGTCAGACCTATTGCTTTAATGGCGGTCTTTGCAGCGAGAGCGAGCAACGCTTGGTATGCAGTTGCAGCGAACGCTTTGAAGGGGAACGTTGTGAAACTGACCTGTGCAAAACAGCAACGCCACCCCACTGTACGTAGTAGCCCATCCGCTTATGTTTCTTTTTCTTGATATTTTTGAAAATTGAGAAAATTAATATCTGTAAATATTCTTACTCTAACAGTTTGCGATGCATCCGAGTTGCCATCACGCAATCCCTGCACGGGCATCATCTGCCAGAATAGCGGTACGTGTCATGTTATCAAAGGTATGGCCATGTGTAACTGCACCGATCGATGGAATGGCGAGTTTTGTGAGGTTAGTGCGAATGTCACAACAGCTTTTTAAAACCTTCCTGAATTGCATTTGACAATCTTATTGCAGCGTTCGGTGTCTGATGACAATCCGTGTGTTGGCTATTGTAGGAACAGCGGTGTCTGCCATTTGGACGCGTATTCGGTACCGCATTGCAGTTGTATTGGCGAATGGGAGGGCGATACTTGTAACTTACCGCCGAAATGTGTAAGCGGTTGCGGGGTTTGCCGCACCGGCAGTTCGATTAATGAATGCCTGTAAGTGTCACGCGAAGTAAATGTGCAAAATGGCTGAGTTTGCTGTTTTCATTTGTGATGTTTATTTTATTTTAACTTATCTGTTACATAACTAATTTTTCTTCCAGGTGCTCGAAAGGAAAAATTACGCCCTGTTTGGCTGAAAGTGCAGATAGTGTGAATGTGGAGCGGCAGGAAGGGGAGGAGCATGCTGCGAATGTCCTTTCGATATTAGCGGTGGTACTATCGATCATTGTATTGTTGCTTACGCTTTTCGGCGGCGCAATATATTTCCTAAAGTAAGTACAAGATCGACAAGATCGTAACAACAACAGCGCAATAAAGGCTTTTTGGCTATCTACAACATATGCACAAATCTATTTCAGAAAACATCGTATATCGCAACCATTCTCACATGCACGTCTCACCGATAATGTGGAAATAATGCTTACGAATCCAATGTACAGAGGCGACGCTGATGAAGTGCCTGCCTTTGTACACGAAGATGATAAGGTAACGTTAAAAAAGCTGTAAAATTTTTACTTTTATATATACAGAGATAATCTCATATCTTCTCTATTTCTCACACACACACACACACTATTCAGGGCAATTTCGCGAATCCCGTCTACGAGTCCATGTATGCCGACGCCATTGTCGAACCGGCGGCGGTGGTGGAGAATGTTCTAAGCACAGCGCCCGATGAGCGAAAAGGTCTCTTGCAGCACTCCCACGACGACACAAGTACACCGGATATTCTTTGATGATTAACTGCGAATGAAGTGTGTTAAATCGGGTGTTGTTTGTACTCCATTTTATAGGTTAGAGAGAGAGAAAATAGGAGTAAATATGAGAAAACTAAATGCAAACACCAACAACTTTAACAAGCACATATACATACGAACACACATTGATATTTATACATGCACACATACATGTAAAGGACTGATAGCGTAAAGAATTTTATGTATTTATAAATTAATTAATTAATTAAATAATTTACCAAGTGAGAGAAATGATTGCCATTAACACAATGAAAGCAATTAATATTTCATAATTGGTTTAATAGAGATGCAATTTTAGATTAATGTTTCAATAATTAAAAAGTAATAGATTTATTTGTACAATCATATGCGAATTGAAGTAATGTAAATATTATCAAAGAACGGAAAACAAAAAACAAAAAACAAAAAATCACAAAAAAAATGAAATATATCGAAATAATTTTGCTGGTGTTCTGCGAGCTTATCAATGAAGCATATCAACGCCAGAGATTTATATGTATGTATATGTAGTTAGCAATTAAGTCATTGTATTTGTATTCGTATGTACAGTGGGGTTTCAGTATAACGAATACCAATGTATATAAAAAAAAACACTTCAACTAACGCAGAGGGTTCATAGTGATTCTAAAATCAATATAATTTACTCTTTCATTCGCTATATTGAATATCCACTGTATTTATAATTTTATATTTTCACTATATGACATACCAACACATTTTACATAGTTTGACAATTCAATGCAATTGCAATTTAGTCTGAAGAATTCAAGAGGTAGCTAAACACAATTATTTATTTAAATTCATATTTTTCTGCCATTAAATATTTTAATATAATTAAATATTTTAAAAGCTCTTCACGCTGAAACTCTTTTGGCAACTTTTTGTTAAAATATCATAAATCGAAATTTATTACATTTCGTAACATTTAAAGAAGTTAAAAAAATTAGGAATTAGTCATGTGTAAATTTAGAAAATATAGATAGATTAAGTAATGGATCGATTTTAAATTTTGTGTGTGTATTGTTCGACGAGTTTTTAAGAAGCCAAAAAAGTGTCGATGAAATTTTTTCTAAATTTTTCTTTCATGTGATCTTCGAAAAGCCTTTAAATCGTAATATTATACATATATGTATATAGCTGACGAAACGTGGAAGGGATCGAACTGATTCGCATTTTTAAAAAACCTTCAAAGAATATGTTTTGTATATAAATAAATATCACTTTGGAGGAGAGTAAATAAAAATAAGTTTCGAAAGGAGTTTTTTTTTAAAACAGATATATGTGTATGTAAAAATTATAAACAAATTTTCAGAACTTTATTTCAATTTTTTTTTTATTCGTTTTTAACTAATGATTTCAAAGCCATAACCTAAAAACACACGATTTATATGCTGTTAGAATAAAATTTATTTATTATTTATTTGAAAAGTTGTAATTGTATCGGAAAAGGTTTTACGCTTCTTTATTCATATGCTTATTGTTGCTCTCGAAAATCTGCCAGTTAAATCCTTTCCTTCCTCTTAGTCGGCAATATGTGTGTAGATAGTTTATTCTTTCTATTTTATATATCTGCGATCACTGCAAGAATTTATTGAAGGTAGCTCGCTGAATATGTATTTCCAAATACACACAAAAAAAAAATTTTCTTGTAAATAACTATGGAGTGGCAGTTCAATGAAGTCTTTTATGTTTAAGTTTGATTGTTCTGTGCAAAACGAAACGACTGCTTACTTCAGTTTAGTTGATTAGAAACAATAACGAATATGTTTAAAGACTTTAAATAGATACTAATATAGATATATACATAATTATACATATAAAAATCCTAAAAAAATTATACATATAAAAATCCATATTTATAATATATATATATTTAATTTTAATAAATGACGAACAAAAGCTTGCATTTAAATGAAATTGTGAGATTCTTCAAAAATAGCTTTAAGTTAAAAATTAAAAAAAAAACATAAATGTATGTATAGCGTCCATAAGACCATATATACACACATATATATACACGTATGTGTGTATTAACGTATGAAACGTATGAAACATATGAACTTGATATTTGAGCAAAGCAATTCTAACAACAACAACAAGCGAAACAAATTTTTTTGTATGTATATAAATGTTTGTCTGTATGTACATAAACTTGTATTTCCTTCTTTTCAATTGCAACCACGAATAAAAAATTTTCCAATTAATCCAAAGAAATAACATTTTATTAGTTCTCAATTTTATTCTAATCTAGTTGATGAAAGGCATAACGGCCTTAAGTGTTTTTACGGTAACATTTCCAAATGTTTCAACCGAAACGATTGAAATTTCTTTTCTGAAGTGAGAAGGAGAAGCAAAATATCTATATTCTTCACTGCTCACTGTTTGCACCTACAGGATTAGCGGGTTCGTTAAAGCTGTATACCATTATGGATTTCAAACAAAAGTTTACAAAAAATATGATTTTTTAAATAAAGATTCTTAAGAACACAAAATATCGCATTTTTGAAAAATGTCTCAGTTATTTAATTTTACTGTATTTCAACAGCTAAATATTTGCATGTAAATGCATGTAAATATAAACAATTAAAGTCTTAATTTCTGGTTACAATTCTCATTAATTCTGAATTGCTACTTTCAGTTGACTGCATCACTTCAACAGCAGCGCCTGATTTAGCTGAATGCGGAAAGTAGGGAATGACCTTGGCCACATCCTTAGGCCGACAGCAGAAAGTGTAGCCGAGTGTTGGTATTTGGCGTAAACGGCCGAAGCTGCTGTTTTTTAACCACTCCACTTTATCGCAAACATCAGTCTCACAGAATTCGCTGGAGCCCGGAAGAAAACGGAAAAATTTCATTTTATTCAAGATCATTATTAATGCGCTTCTTACATAAGGAGAGTTGTGTGCTATAACAACAACATCCTCGTTCTTTTCGCTCGGTACTAAAGACTTCAAATAAATCCATATATACGCCGGCGCCGCGACTTTCATTCGATCTGAACGCACCGCTATAATCTCGCTTTTTAGCAAACTACAATTTCTCTGCATCGAAGGCATCATCACGCTGCCATAAGTTCCCATATAAACGAGATATTTCGTGGTACGGCTACGCTCGTTGCTTCGAGGAAGTGTCGCCAGTTTTGTTGACGTAATTGACGCCACCACATCGTATTGAATAGATAAGCATAATTATCGAGTTTACCTTGCAGCGACTCATCTTGTATTAAACTCTCTAAATCAAAATCGAATGCATCGAAAAGTTCTTGAGATCTACGCAAATCATTGTAGGCTGCGGTAAATTTTTCTTTACTAAAATCAGAGTAAAATTAGAATAAGAAATATGCAGAAAAAACTTGCAATTCAGATGCAAGGTTCAGTATGTAAGTATATAATTAAACTTAACAAAATCGTTACTTTTAGAAAATCGTGACTTTTAGAGAGAGAGAGCGAGAGAGAAATAAGAGATAGAGAAAGAGAGAGAGGAAGCAGAGAGAGAGATAGAAAGAGAAAGAGAGAGAGAGAGAGAGAGAGAAAGAAGAAATGGAGAGAGGTAGAGAGGTAGAGATGGAGAGAAAGGGCTTCATAATCGAATGATCGATTCTCCATCAAATCTGATCTTCCTTTTATTTCAGACTTTGGTCTGAAGTATGTAAGTATCAAAAAGACGGACCGAGTTGATTTAGCTATGTCCGTCCGTCCGTCTGTTTGAATGCAAACTAGTCTCACAGTTTTCGAGATTTTTCAATCAAACTTGGTCCGCAGATGCATCTATAACACATAACAGATATGAGTCTTTGACCAAACCTCCGCTAAAAAAGCATCGAGAAGCGTGAAATTCGTTTTTATACCCACATATAATGAATTGTTGTTCATGAAAGGTATAAACCCCTCGACATGGACGTAGCCAGTCCTCCTTTCTTGTTTCCTTAATTAAATATCCATTCAAATATTTATTTACCTCATGAAGGGAAAATAATTTCTTAAATCGCCAACTTTTTCATTCAATTCCAGCGATAAATCGTTCCTCTTCTTTTCCTATGATGTTTATTTCGTAAGAGACAAATGATAATTCGAATTTGGAATTAGAATTAATGAACTTACTTTATCGAACACAATCACATCACTATCTGGATCTGTTAAGAATTTAATATAGCTTTTATTTCGTTCTCTTTATTGTCGATCGGCACTCCTATCGCATAGCTCAAATATTTTTCACAATTGGGCAAAGTCTTTTTACTTTCATAGATATCATATGCCGTTTGAGATGAGCAGAAAATCGTCATTCCACTATCATTGGGGACATTCACTCCTGCTACTCTCATTAAATTATTCGCGTCACAAACAAAGTCGGGCTCGTTATTAGGGTACATACTGGAATATATAAAGCAGGTGAGGATAAAGTCCAACCCAATTTATTTGAAGTAAATAAATAAAAATATATGAAAATATTATTTGCTCACCCATTATTATTAAAATATAAAATTTCATTGCTGCAATATGCCGTTATTGATTCCCCAGCCCAAACATTGATCGTGTCATCTTGGGGTTTGAAAATAACTTACATACATAATAATTGTCTTCATATACTTGGTGTATCCCAGCTAACATTTTAAGAAATTTCCAATCACATTTCAGTCATTCTAGAGTCGTCAATCTGATTAAAAGAATCAGAAATGCTCTAAATTTCTGCTCGTAAATGATAAGGATTACCTTATCTGCGACTGAGTCAGCTAGGTATGTCTCCCTTTTTCTGGATTGATTCGAATCAGTTTTGTGTCACGTATAATTGGCGCTTTTCTAAAGCCGCTGGAGAGCGTCGTGTTGTTTTTACAATGGAGGATTGAGGCACGTACAATTTATTCAAAGATGCCTGCGAACGGATGTTGATTTTTTTTTTTAATTAGAAATGCACTCGGAGGGATAGAAATTCCTCGCTGAGGCATGATCGCAATTAGAAAAATTTTGTTATATTTTTGAATGTTTGTCTGGCAGGATTCAAACTTCCTCGACCAAAACATTCGCTATTGCGGTCACTCATTATTATTTGACGTTTGCCTTAGTTAAATCACGATTACGACTTATCGACTTGGTTTTTGTTGAAATTATCTTCCAAATGCTAAGGTAGATTGTTTATTGGTTGGCTGTTTGTAAGTTGAGTTTGTGGATCTGAGATCAAGCACATCAAATATTGAGTAGGCTTCCTTGCGTATACCAACAGTCCGCTCGATTTGATGAGCTCTTTTTATTTTCCCAACCATTTGTGCCCATCTCCTTTAGATTGTAGCTGATAGTACCGTGAGAGATATGACGCCGCAATCGACTGAAGGCCGAACACTCGTAAATTTAGAGCTCCGGCATTTCGTCATCTTTTGGCAACAAAATTTCTAAACGAAAATTAGTTTTTCGCTGTGCCTACTGCAGTACTGGAAAAATGGAACTGCTACACAAAAAGTAAGATAAATTTTTTCTGAAATATACCAAATGTATTACATAAAATACTTATTCCCTCATTTACAGCTATAATCACTACGAGTCAATTCCATACCAAAATGATCAGAAATCAGCTAATTTTGAATGTTTTGGAAACAGAATTTTGTTAAATGGAAACAGTTACAGAAATGTTAAAGTTTCCTGCACTGCTGAGCCCATTCCAATCCTTTACGAGAGCCATAAAAATTTGGCGAAATGTGAAAGCTTTACGACTTATGCAATCGGTTATAAACTTCCGTCACTCGGCGATACTATCACGGCAGCCATTTGTTACGATCTGGACAGGCTTAAATTGAAATACGTGACATATTTTGCATATCCGAAAAATGCTCAAATATCCGATAGTGTAAGTTATAGTATACATATATATTTATATACACATATATGTATATAAATATGTTTAATTTCATTTCATTTCATTTCTATAATTTATATTTTATACTTTTGGGCATTTGATAGAACTATTCTAAGAATTGGGTATCGGCCAGTCTCGACCTTAAAACCAACGGCTTTCAGAACTATTTCAAATTCATCAAGTAAGTTTTTGTCTATATTATCCCCTCTCTGTTTTTACTCTGAAACTTTACTAAATGCTCGTACCCATGTACATATGTATGTATGTACATGCATTACAGCAACAATTCAATAAGTGAGCAGATCGTTAACGAGTTTAGTGTCGAAAATTTATTACAAGACGATTCAATTAAGTCGAAAATTCATGATTACGAATACGTTTTAAACACCATCTGGTGGCGACAGCTACGCCAAGAAAATTGGCACTTCTTCCTTGAGGCACTACGCGAACGTACAGAATCCGGACAATACGCGTATGTGGTGAGCGTTGGCACCTTTGGCAACTTAACCTTGCCCGCGGCACTAACTAATTGCCCTTCTTCAGAAAGTGAGGTGTTCACTGTGCATACGGAAGATACAATGGTTACGTCTCCCGCTTATATTTGGGCTTATGTGCAGGCGCGGCCAGGAACTAAAGACGACGAAAACTTTGTTGTTATTGGACATAATTCGCCTTATGTACGCATCAAACGAACAAAACCACATTCACATCTTTGTTGATCACTAATCAAGACTCTCTTTTATTCTCTTAGATAAAAGACCCGGGACATCAGTCGTTTTGTGAGTTCGATATATGTGACAAAATTGATTGGTTGAAGGAAAGCAAATTCGGCAAATTACGACAGTTACCAGCACTCGGATATACATTTTGTTGTCGTGCAGAAGACGTGGCCAAAGTTATCGATAACTTTCCCTTGAAAGTTGAAATTGAAGTGGATAATAATGAAGCAGTGACGGCAACAGAAACAACGGATGATACTAGTCTCAGCGACATGGATATTAACCTTGGAAATGAAAATGAAAATTATGATGATTTAATCTAGGGAAATATTCTTCTGATGATAAAACACGAGTAAGTACTCACGCAGTAGGCTGCTGAGGAAAAAATTATGTGGAAAATACATTTATATATATAAAATTATTCTGTGACAGTGCTTGTCCTCAAACTACTCCATCAAGGTAAAACTAATTAGAATAAAAATTAGACTAAATATACAAAGAAACGACAACGTTGGACCGGATCTGCTAGTATTTGTATAAGTTTCGAAATTGATTGTGATATTTTGTAATTTTTTGTCATTAATAACCAGTTAAAACTAAAACGAAATTTGTAAACCATTTAATAACATAATTTAGGTCAGAATGATAATTTTAAAACAAAGCTGTAGTTCAAATTTTCAGCAAAATGAAAAATTTAAAATTCAAAACTAATTAACTGTAAAATGATTTAATTGTTTACCAACCGACCAATCTAACATACGACAGTTCTAGTATACTCGTATACATATGTAGATATTTATATTATGCTTTTATTCGAAGCTCTCTTATCCATTATTTTTCTACAATTCAATATTTTCGTTTTATCATTTACAGCGAGTAAATGATTCAAATGATAATAAATGCAAATTCATCGATGTAAAGTGTTGTAATTAATTTTTTTATTACATTTTTCCTTTGGCTGTCTTGCGAAGGGTCGTGTTTCAAATTCTGACCAGATCGACATGTAAAATTATAGAAAATCAATTTAAATAAATAATTATTTTAATTTTTCTAACTTCGACCTACACAAGCCCTTCAAGTGTGTTCGGACATGAAAAGCTCTTCACTAGAATTCATCAGTCGTTCGAAGACGGCTATAGAGGACAATTATATATAGGAGGAGTAGGAGGTGTTATTCAAATGTTTCGCCAAATGTTTAGACCAAGGAAATCGAACGCAACTACCACTACGCATTATATTGATAGCATGTTGAACCAAACAAAGCTGGTCATAAAATAATTACTGCATATATATGTATATTTGTATCCAAATCAAACCAATACGTCGATATGTTGCTCTGTGATCCCTTTTGGGAAAGGAAGTATTCTATATGTTAATCTACGAAAAAACCTACCAACGGACTTAATTTCAAGCAAAGCGAAACGGCCGATGTTCCTTGACTCTTCCGAATAAGTCGGTTTCAACCAAGGAAACTCGATAACTATTGAAAACATATCCCTCTTCTAATCGGGTGGTACGACTGGGCGGTTTATAAATTGGTTAGTTCAGCAACGCCAAGCGGCTGTAAGTTTCCATTCACATGGCGCTCTCATAAGATAGCCGCGTCGGTATGTATTTGGATGGTTGAGCTATTACAATATTGAACTGTACTCTTTTTGTAGGTAATTTGAATATTTCATATATTTTAATATACATACATACATATATACTTGATTACATTGTATACATATTTTTCTTACATATATTTTTTTATATTATATATTAATCGAGCATCAGAGGAGTAATCTTGCGGATCCACTGTTCTCCAGCTTTTGCTTCCTCTTTCATATTGGTTTGTTCTGTGAAATTCATTACTTCAATTTCATCCAACGGCAATGGGAAATAGTCGATAATTTGCGCCACCTCCTCCGGACGGCAACAAAACATATAGCCGAGTGTCGGCAGATGGCGTAATTTTCCGAAGGCGCTATTTTTCAACCATTCAACTTCATCACATACATCCAACTCACAGAATTCGCTGGGCCCCGGGTTAGTTACCTTTATATGTGCAAAAGTAAATTCATATAAGGAAATTTGTGGCAGCTCATGCCTAAAGGAATTTACTTACATAAGGTGAATTGTGTGCGATTATAACGAAATCTTCCTCATCTGTGACAGCTGTAGGCTTCACATAAGCCCAAATATATGCGGGTGCGCCAACTGTCATTTTTTCCTTACCTAAAGATAAAATTTTCCCTTTCAATGAATTGCAATTGCTCTCCACAGACGGTATCTGGACATTGCCATGGGTGCCCATATAAACGAGATACTTCGTGGTACGGGTACGTACGTTGAGTGCTTCGAGGAAGTGTCGCCAGTTTTGTTGACGTAATTGACGCCACCACATCGTATTGAATAGATAAGCATAATTATTGAGTTTACCTTGCAGCGGCGCATCTTGTATTAAACTCTCTAAATCAAAATCGAATGCATCGAAGAGTTCTTGAGATCTACGCAAATCATCGCGGGACGTGTTAAAAGTCTTTTGGCTGTAAGAGATGACAGATGTTTTTTGTTCAGTTGAGGTTGCAAAACGCAATAATATTTGGAAGGAATAGAAATATGAGTGGACGAAATTATATTTGCAATAAATGCTTAAGATTTCTCAATAATATTTGCATATGATATACATATATGTGCATACTAACCTCAAAAACTGATAATAGTTCTGCAGGTTGCCAACCTTTTGGCTCAAGTCGATGGCCAGTTCATTCGTAGTTTTTTTCTAATTTAATGAAAAGAAGATATGGTGGATATTGAATATTGCAGGAGTTGGAAATGGTTGAGGCTTTAAAAAATTTATTAAATTTGTATGAAATTAGTTTTTTTCAATATTTTCATTTTCGTTGCGATAGCTCTTCAACGTTATCTATTGCCATTTCATTAATTCTTCGTTCTGAACTTATAAAATATTTATAATTTTTTACCGACTCTAAAAACCAAAGCAATTTTTAAAATCCAGACAGAGCATAAACCCGACACGACATAAAACAGACAAAATAAGGACAAGACAAAATTGAGATAACACAAAATCCAAAAGTCTTGATAACTCTTTATTCCGAAAGCACTGAAAAAACTACTACGAATTCGTCTTTAATCATATTATTTCTTCAATTTACTCAAAAAAAAAGGGGAAATAATTTTATACTAGTTACTTCAACTTCAAGTAAGAACAAAGTTGTCATTAATTTTTAATTTTACAAAAATATATATATATGTATGTATGTATGTGTGTATATGTATGATTTTTCTCAAGAAAAATCAAGCAAATCGTCTGATATTTATTTTTTATTTTTATACTTTTTAGGAATTCCTTGTCGCGATAAGAAGACTGCTTAGAAGTTGCGGTGATTTCCGAAACAGCAATCACTTCAACTATTTTTCTTTGTTGTATAACAAAAATATTGAATACATACAAATAAAATGGCCTTTCGCTCTCTAACTTATAACAAAAATTTTCAAATCCACTTAGCCTTCACCATGGTGATGCTCTGTAAAGCCACAGCCTGAAGTTTCCCTTCACCAATAGAATATATTTCAACTTTTAATTTATATTTGATCATACCTCATCAAATATGTCCACATCGCTATTCGAATCCGCAATAAAGCTAACAAATTTCAATTCGAAATAGTCTAGATCATAACAAACGCCAGCTATAATTTCACTGCCAAATCCCTGGAGCGGCGCACCTATTGCATAACTCATATACTTTTCACAATTAGGCAATGTCCTTTTACTTTCATATAGTTCATATGTCGTTGGAGATGCGCAGAAAATTGTTATTTGTGCACCGTTGGAGCTGAGGCTAACACTTTTTGCTGTGATTACATTATTCGCGTCGCAAACGAACTCAGCCGTGTTTACAGCTAAAGACTGATCAGATTTACTACTGTAGCCATAACTAACAGAAATAGAGAAAAAAATCGAAATATTTCCAATAATACAAGCAAGGATATAGCATGACAATATACTTATGTACATATTATATACCATATTCATTAAAAGTCTGTACTAACTTACCGATCAGAATAAATATTTTTGTACATTAAACCGCTGTTGCAATAAGCCTTTATAGATTCGCCCTTTTTTAATTGAAGCGAAGACGTTTGTGGCGTGAAAATGATTTTTTTCGAACCAAAATTTTGTGCAAACAAAGGGTAAGGACTTAGAAGATCCAGCTGGCACGGCGATACCACTTCAAAACCGACGAGGAGCACCAAAAAGTATACATAATTGCATTTCCACATTTTTGCCTGCTGACCACTGTAATAAAAGTCTTCAAACTGAGAAAGCGAAGTGAAATATTTTTGCCCTTAGACGATTTATATCCAGCGGTGGATCATATTCGTATTTGTTTAAAAAAAAATTGTGTGTGTATATGTGTAAATGTCGCTCTTTGTATATTTTATCGGAAATTTTATGCTATACACTCGAATATTTATGGTGATAGCTGAATGTGTACGAAGGCGATTCCCAATACCGTTGGCTCAGTACAAACTGGTCCTCCATCACATTGCCTTTGGTTGTTTCATGCTTATATAGGCGAAATCCAAATGGCTTGCGATGGGAACGTAGTAAAAAGAGAATCACAGAGAAAGAAGGAGTCCGAGTATATTTCCAAAATCCAGCCAGTGTAGTGCGGGGACCAATTGTACTTGTATATTGAACATAAATTAAGTATGTCGGAGTCAAGTCTGGACAGGTAGGAATTGAGATCACAACAGTGCAAAGATCTTAATTAAAGTCAGTATTACTAGAAACGAGAGATCTATTTATATAGTAGGGGGTTAGATTCTGAGCACGACATTCACGGAAAGAACCTTCAAAAAGAATTTTATGTGAATAGCTTATAGGGTTTGTCAGCAAGTCGTTCTGTCCAGCGGTTCCTTACTGACACAGCATAAATTATGCTTGTTAATTGGGGGCCTTGATGTTTCACTGTTAAAGTGTTGCATAGGTGACATCAGCACCTCCTTTAGGTCAACAGATTTATAGCTGATTACTTGCTGATAGAATGTGCAGGCAATTTTTCATTTCTCTATGTATGAACTAGTATTAATAAACTATTATGAAACTGAAGCATAATATATAACATAATGCTGGGCCAAAAATACTACATCCTAAAATGGAAAAACGACTTACGTGTGCGAAAAAACTGAAAATCAGTAGCACACCGGTTTACAACTAGTGTCTTTCACTGCAGTGTCCACATACATCCTTTAATGTATTTGTATGTTTGTCTCGCTCAAAACATGAAATGTAAGCAGAAAGATATAAGTTCTTTGGTTTTTCCAGCAGTCTCTTTTGCCGTTGGACAGATCTTGTTTACATACATACATATATGTTTTTATATACATATGTAGACATTTAAAACGATATAAACTTTTGTTTATATGCATAAGCTGCGATTAAATTTCAATGTTATCAACTGACTTCTGATCATTTTGGTATGGAATTGACTCGTAATAATTATAACTGTAAATGAGGGAATAAGTATATTCTGTAATACATTTGATATACTTTAGAAAAAATTTTATCTTACTTTTGGTTTTGCAGTTCCATTTTCCCAGTACTTCAATAGGCTCTTATAGTTTCTTTCACCTTTATCCAAAGGGAAAAACGAAACGGTGAGCTACGCAAACCGTAAGTCTCTATTATCTCTACTCTGTTCTTAAACTGATTAGTCCAAGTCTTAAAGCCACCCGTAAAGGGACAATGTTTTTCATTAATATATTTATAAGAGCATCTTTATTTAAAGAAAATTACTTAATAATAATAATACAATTTTATTCCAAGGGAAATTGCACGAAAGTATGAGCGACCTCTTCTGGACGACAGCAAAATGTTAAGCCGAAGGTTGGCATTAATCGTGTATGACCGAATTTACTCATTCGCAGCCATTCAATTTTATCACAAATATCCTGACAAAATATCGCTGAGCTTTTCAAATTGTACTGCAAAAAAATATAATAAGTTTTATTTATTAATATATATATGCATATATAGTTGTTTGTGTGTATAAAAGGTCATCCATTTAGCTTGTGGAATGGAATGTGTAGGATTTTCAAGAACCGGAAGTCGATGAATGGAAATGATACTCTTCAGTCTCTCAAAACATGCACGATTTCGATATTTTAACAAAATAGCCTCGATTTTAACTGGATAAAATGTCTTTAGAGCAAAATCATTGGCGCTCGCCGCGAACAGCCATTTTTCGAAACTCTATATTTCGTGAGAGCGTTTTAAATTTAAACAATAAATTAAATTCGTTTCGTAGGTTCTAGAAATAGAATTTAATACCCGGTAGTAATTAGCCTTTGACTCAAGCAAATCACAAGCGAAGTCCGTCTCCGACCCGAGCTATTCGAATACCGACTCGAAGCACAACATTTTTTCGGTGATGGGTCATTATTAGTATTAATGAGGTTCAATTGAGCATTTCACTTACGTAGGGTGAATTGTAGGCGATGACTACAAACTCTTCATTCACATTATCGTTGAGCGATTTCAAATACGACCAAATATATAAAGGCGGCTGTACAACCAGACTACCCACTTCAACCGTTAAAGGATCCCCTTCGGCGGTTGTGTTGCTGCTAGTTATGTCGGGTATACGCATTTGAACTGTTGTGCCCGTGTAAACCCGGTACGAAATGTGGTTGCTGCGTACCGCCAGCGCGTCTAAATAAAAACGCCAATTGCCGATACGTAAGTTGCGCCACCACATTGTATTGAAGATGTGTGTGAACTCGGCGAATTCATCCTGCAATGGGCTGTCCTGCACTAAACTGGCATAATCATAGTCATATGTCTCCAGTATTGGTATCGTGCGTTTTAAATTCGTCAATTGTTGGTTGAACTCTGTTGGGCTATGTGTGATAAGAAAAGGGAGAGAGTGAGAGAGGGAGGAAGAGGGTGATAGGCGTGCAAATTTATTATAGTAAAGTACACACTTACCTCATGAAAGAGAAATACGTGTTGAGATTACCTAATTTGGTTTTAAAATCCACTATCAATTGATTTCTGCTCAATGCCGAATCGTTTAACTGAAATTTTGACGTTAATAAAATATAAAAATTTATATTTTACTCGTACAATAATACTGTACTGAAAGTGTAAAATCTGGAATCATGTTTCTAGGTTAGAAAATTTAATTGAATATCAATTTTAAATTTTTAAATCGAACAAGTTTTTATACGAAATTTTTTCAGTTGCGTTGAAAACTCAACTTGATATTTAATGGAAAATATGTATAACGGTGTTTGTGTACGAAAATGGTAGACAATATTTTTGAAATAAAGTTTCGAATAATTTGCAATGCTCTGGTATGTTTTTTGCATGAAAGCTGAGTTGAATTTTAGTCAATTGAGCTCTTAACACCAAAATAATTTCTCAAGGCACTTCTTCTAGAAAAAATGGCACCGTCACCGTCACACCCGAATCGCCTTAACTACCTTGCTTGTGTGCTTATTCGGTAAAAAAAACGATCAATTTTCGTACTTACATTAATTGGATTGTCGTATTTAGGACGATACGCGACATAATTAACGTATTTGAGTGCCAACGCATCGAGATCGTAACACATGCCCGCTGAGATGACGTCCTTCACATTCGGCACAGCAATACCCATCGCATAATTCATATACGAGTTGCATTTCGGTAATTTTGTGCCACTCTCGTACAGTGAGGGCATCCACGGAACCTCACAGCTGATATACACCGCATTCACATTGGTATCTTTGTAAATGCTCGAGTTCATATTACGGTAATAAAGTCGATAACCTTTGTAGCACTTGAACTGCTTACTGCCATCCACCGCCGCGTTGGCAACCTGTGTACTACTGTTCAATTTTGTTTGAATACTAAAGAGAGAGAGAGATAATAATTCGGGTTTCAATCGCAATAGTTCAAACATCCACGAGAACTTACTTTATGCCAGTTAAGCAATGAACTTCCACTTCGTCCGTTTCATTTAACTTGACTGTGCCCGTCTCCTGTGCGTACATGACGTGGTTGGCATTGTCCGATTTCATGATCACCGGCAAATTGCCATGGATATTAAGCAAACACTCGGCATGGACGCGGTGGTTGTATGGGAAGGTGCTCAGGAGCAACAGCGTTAAACCAACGAGCATCCCCATTTCGACTAAAAGACTATGCTGTAGCAGATGCAACTGTGGTGCCTATGCGACGCGCTTGTCTTTTTATTGAAATATCATACTTTTTATGGTTTACTTAATATTATTATATTTTTATTAAACAGTTGTTGGCAGTTGTCACGCAGTGTTGGTTTGTTATCTTGCGTGGGAATAAAATGAGAAGAAATCTGTTTTCTCGACCATCGCAATGCGTTGTACGTTAAATGTGAAAACATCTGTGGCTAAGACACTAGAGTTAATATTAGTTGAAAATATCACAATGAAAATTCACAAATTATTTCAAGCGAAGAGAAATGCACTTTCTTCGAAATTTGTTAATGAATCTTTTTTCGTAGAGAAAATTGCAAATTTAAGCTGATTCGGAAAGTTTTGTCCATCCTCCAATTAATGATGCGCGCCCTAATATTCTTGCAACAATTGGAGGGACCTACAGTTTATTCTAAGCCGTCTCCGAAGGGTTGATGGATTTTTATGAGGAGCTTTTAGTTCATGTCAAAAATACGCTGAGGAGGTCTTGAGATGCGCTGCCGATGGCAATTAGGAAAATCAAGTTAATTTTGTTTTTAAATTAATTTTCTATACTTTTGGATGTTGGCCGGACCAGGACTCGTCCCTAACCTCCCGAATGCTAACCTTTCGGCTATTGCGACCTTTTATAAACTTATGGAAAAATACAAATTAAGATGAAAAATGTCTGGAATATTTGTAACATTTTATTTTCTGAACCACCTTAATAAGCACTGGCATATGCACTTATAAATGTTTGGAAAGCCATATACGCATGCATACGGACATACATATGTCTATGCAGCGCCGCAGCAAAGTGCAAATGGCACACTTGTTCTCATGTTTGGTACACGTATGTTCGTAAGCAGATATTTACACTGAATCCACTACAACAGCTACAATATTAATAAAAGAGAGTAAAACAAAAAGCCAAAGAACAAAAAATTGAGAAAAAAGGCAATGAAAACACGATGCCCTCACGGCAGCATCTCAGTACTCAGTTCAAGTATGTGTGGGAATTTTTCAGTAGAAATGAAAATGAACAAGTAAAATGAGAGCGCCGCCCACGTAAATTAAAAATACATATGTATATACATACCTACACATGTAAATCTATACAGAGATTCCTGTTGACGATCATACATTAATGCACATATGAGCATATATGCACACAAACATATCTGTGTAGGAATGTGCTTGTATAAATGCTCGTTAAAGGATACGCGAAAGGATATACAGCGTGAAATAGAATAATTTTTCGATATTATTTATTTTTGGCTCGAGTTTTTATGCCCAGCTGTACTGTGCGCTCCGAGGTATCTCAACTTTGTTCTTATGACGAGAACTTGACGAGTCATTCTATTTCTCACAACAAGGATCACCTAACACCGAGAGCCCTTCAAAGCTCTTCTATTTGACACCCAATTTCCGGTAGTCCATATTCTATTTCCTAGACCCTGGTAATATACCAAGTATAAGAAATTTTCTTTGCAGTTTTCTACATTCTATACCCATCCTATATCAGCGATTCCCTTTTCATGGATGCTTTCCTGTACCGAGATTTATATATTTCCAATATTCTATATTCTGTTTCCAGAGGCACTACGTTTCCAATGTTATATTTCTTCAATGTATTCATCAATCGGTATCTATCTATCTATCTTATGATCGATTCCACGTGAACTTATCTGGCTCTTCCTTATGTTTTTATTTAGTTCCCACCGTGAAAAACGTGTGAATTTCGAATCCCAAATGAGCAACCTGTACATGTCTGAATGTATTTGTATGGAAATGTGTAAGAATATGCGTTTGAAGATCAGCAGATGACAGCGGAAAGAGATTCGTTTGTTCCGCCACGAGTATATAAGGAACTCCTCCGGTTCATTTCAAATCCTAACATTCCTTCATACATAAATACATACATGCATATATATATATATATATGGATATGTACTTATGCATTCCATTCACTTGTTTCGCAGCGGAAGTAGTTTCGTCTCGATGATGGCATCACGTAAAACGAGCGACTGCCACACGTTTCCCCTCTCGCTAATTAAAAGCGGAAATGAATTTGTTTTGAGGTGGAGAGAAAAAAAAGTTTTAATGAAATTTGGAAAATAAGATTAAAAAAATATTCAAAACGCCGTTATTTGAGTGAGAATTCATGGATAATTATTTGTTAGACGGTGATGCCACTAAAATAACTGAAGTTCAGGATGTCTTACTCATGATACTGCCTTCCTTGGCATTGATTTTACTCGCTCGCATTGTTATACATATATAATTCTCAAAATGTTTATTTATTAATAAGATCAGTTAGACTTTAATAGGGAAACTCAAAAAAATATTCATTCCAAAGACCATTTTTTTTATTTTCTAGGGTTCCGTATCACAATGTTTACTTCCTTGTCACAATTATTTCTCTAAAATACAAACCAGAAGCGAAATTTCAATATGTAATGGCTTTATATTTTAGGTTTAGCGTTTTACTAAGTAACAATCGGATTTTTTCTTTATAATTATTTGTATTTGGTTCAATTATTTCATATTAAGGCAGTATTGGGTACAGTTGATGTCGAAAATGTAACCTCACTGTGTATACATTATCCTATTTTTGATGGAATTTCCTTATCATGACTGACAGACTTTTCATATATAGAACTATACGGCGCTTTGGTTGAGGCATCATTTCCGCAATTCTTGTAACAAAAGTATTACCAGTCTTTTTTGGTTTTCTATTTCTCTGAGAATCTTTTGGTTCAAATAGGGTCCTCGTATTTCAAAAAGACATTAAATTTACTCGATCTGTTAGATGGTTTCTAGATTAGTAATAAAATAATCGTCCGCTTTCATGGAGTTCTCGCTGAGTAGTCAATATTTTGTGGTATTCCAGAGCGTATTTCGCGTCTACTTCTCAAGGAGTCTCGAAAAGATATTCCATTTATGTGGTAGCAGATCTTATGTGATAGAAACGAATAGGAGGAGGTGGTTTAGGGATTTTTATATAATAATTGTTAGAGTTATTGAGCATATGTTTGCTGTAGGAACTTCATCCGACCTAAGCTAGTTCTCAAATTGTTCTTATGTTCTCTAGTATTAAACTCTAATAACTATCCAGCTGTCATTGATAGGATTGGCCTTTTCACCAACTATCCATTAAGTCAATCGATACATTTCGTCTAGCTTGAGGCAGATTGTATGCAAATCGATGAGAGCCCCATTTGATGTCTATTTTTAAACGGTTCGATGCCAACTACACTAAAACTAGCCTCTTTCATGAAATAAAATTTTAGCCCCTCCATTTTTTGGAAAAATATCCAACGTACAACGGAAATCAGAGGAGGAGCTCGGCTGAAAATCGCTCCATCGGTTATAAAGCCCCAATTATTTGTACTTATGCTCATCTGTAGATAGAGAAGTGTTCTCAGTTCACCGCCGCGCAGTGTAATTGTGCGTTTGCTGTGCGGAAATGGCCTTCAATCATAATTATTCGCATTTTATGCGAACGTACTTCAACATACATACACACTTTACATATACATATGTGTAGTGAGTAACTATGCAAACAGTGATGGTGCAATAAGAGCACACGCATTGTGATAAGAGTCTCATGAACGCATTCATTCCCACATTTTATTTATTCATATATACGAGGTGTGTTCAAAAGAAGAGAGGGCAGGTTTTGCTCACTGTTTGATTACAATGGTGTGGTGCATCATCAGTTCCTGCCAAAAGGTCGTACAGTTAATTAGGAATACTACAAGGAAGTTATGCATCGTTTGTGTGAAGCTCAAACGGCTCAAACGATCGGAATTGTGGAATAAAAATCAAGGATTTTGCATCACGATAATGCACCAGCTCACCCCCCAAAGCTCATTCATGATTTTTTTGGCCAAAAATAAAGCTCAACCACCGTATTCGCCAGATTTGGCTCCATGCGACTCTTTCCTATTCCCAAAGCTAAAGAAACCAATGAAAGGAAAGCGTTTCGCCACAATTGATGACATGAAGTCAGAATCTAAAAAAAAGCTGACGGCCATTTCAAAAAGCGCAGTTCAGAAAAGCTTCGAGGATTAGAAAAAGCGTTGGCACAAGTCTATTATATCCGAGATGGATTCCTTTAAAGGGGGCAAAATAGATATTAATGAATAAATAAGTTCTTTTCAAAAAAAATTCAAATTTCACTTTTTCCTTGGAACGCACCTCGTACTCAGTTCTATTATCGCTGCGTTGTTCTTGTTTAGCGAACAAATTATTTATATACCAACATATATACATATAAATTCAACTCAACTCCAATTATCGCTGCCATAAAAAGGCAAAACGCTTCAGGAAACAGCGATACAGCAAAACGGTGCCATTCGAGAGCAAAAGTTTCGAGTCAACATTTCTAGTGATTTCAACGCCAACGCAGTGTAAGAAAGGAAGGCAGACGTAGCGGATTGAAATACCATACAACTTGTAGCAGTTAAAAATGTTTAGCTTTGTATGTAAATATATTTTTGCAAAAAAAAACTCCAAAAAAAGGAAATAATAATTTACAAGTGAGAGTGTACACTATTTCTTATTGCTTTTCAGAAAATCTTCAAATATCAGCTTTTTCCAATCCATTTTTTCCTACTTCTCAACTCACTACAAACAACTACCGCCCAGCCACTGCGCGAGTCAGCCACCACACAAGCCACATTGCACACTTATGAAGCTTTGTCGCAGATAGAAGATCCCCCCAACACTGATAAGTCCATTCTACAAGAGTTGGATGCTTCTTTAACGAAGTTGGCCAACGTCTACATGCAGGCGCTATTTTCCGGCACACACAACAAACAGCTGGAAACCGAATTGGATCAGTTGGAGTTGCGTCTTTTCGATTTGCTGGACGAACTCTACAAGGAGCAACGTATGGCTGAATACATGAAGTACGAGGCGGTGGTCGCACATCAAATGATCATTTATAATTTGCTGAAACATCTTTTTGGCTATGCGAAGGAGAATCAAGGTGCGTAGTGAGTGTTAGTTGGTGATAAAGTGAGATTTACGTATGTGGAGCAGCTGATTTGGGCCTGGGAAGGAAAGGTTTATGATTGTGTAAAATCACAGACAACACAACAGAGAATAATTTTATTTCCAGCGTTTTGATCGTGCTTCAAGAGAGATGATATCATTTGTACGCTAAGCGCGTTGGAATGAAATCAAGCTTTAGCGATTTATAAGCCAGAGAAAAGTGAAAGCTATTTTCTTCGCGAGCAAAATCACTTTTTATGAGCTTAATTTGAAGGACTTCGAATTATAATTATAACATTTTATTCCACTAATAACTCTTGTTACTTAAATAATTTTTCTTATTTATTATGTACTTACGTGTATGTATATATATGCATATGGTTAAAAATAAATATGAATATTATGATAAGATCACACGATATCACGGTTTAAATGTTTAAATTAAATAACTGGAATCAGTAATTCTTCGCTTGTAGCTAGAATTTATCCATTCGAAGCAACGAAGCGATGTTGTGCGCTAAACAGCTGAGAGAGGTTCTATTGTGACATATGAGGAAGCGCAATTTTGGAGATCCGCGAAAAGAAAGGGATGGACGATGTGTCCAAACGTACCTCCACGAAGCAGAATTCTCTATTCGTCTGAGGCTTATTGGTTTCGCTATGCCTCCAATAGTCTAGATGTGCGTACGTTCTGATCATCCAACATCGACACGGACCAGTACCATGTCGCGCCCGCCTCTGTGCAGTTAAGAAAGCCTTTCAACAAAGACAAGCATGTGGAAAAGCTGCAGTCAGATGATATAACCAAACGGGTTTCCACTCGATTTGAACTTGATCAACCGCAATGTGCGCCGTATACAACAGATTGCGAGAGTTGAAGAGGTAAGCGAGCTAACTGAAGAAGACAGGAGTCGAAATGCATGAGTGCTTGGACTTTGCTTCGCTTGGTGTCTTCAGTTGGCGCCGAACGGCCTAGAAAAGAAACGAATGGCGTGCAATTTGTTGAATATTCTCTAACTGCGTATCGGTGCCAATTAAGACGAAGATAAAGATAATATTTTCAAGGTGCAGGCCTTTACGAAACCTCCTGCAGCTTAAGAAAAATGAAACGCAAAAGGCGTGCTCATGTTTTTCGGTTTCAAAATTGTTTATTTGCAATTTTTTATTTACAATTATTTGTGACGAAATTTGAATTGAAAAGGTTTAAAATAAAATTATTAAATATTAAGAAAGCTTTCTTTGCAATTAATATATTTTTTTGATATACGAATGTATGCATTTTAAATTAATTATGTGTCACCTTATTACCGTTACGTAATGAAAAAGTAAGAAAATCAAGTTCTAAACTATTTCAATACTCGATTTTTTTTTCGAAATAAATATCTAAATTGATTATTTATTCAAATTTTAATATTCACAATAATAATTTCATTTCCTAATCAGTATTAATTTGTCAAATATTTCTTTTTGATATTCATATTTGTAAGTTGCATAAGAATTCTTTTATTCAAAGAATTAAAAGTATAATCACGTATGAACCCTAAAAGTATGCTTTAATTTTTTCAATATGGTTATAAACGACTCCTCAACTCCTCCTCCGCCGACTCCTCAATGAATTCTGGAAAAACTGAACTGGTTTTGCGCTGCTTGATTCGCTTTCACAAAACCTTCTCTTTCAATAATTCATTCAAAAAAAACTTGTTTGAAATGCTCATTAAAATAATATACATACATACATATAGAAATATACAAACAGTGAACAAATTTACTTAAGAAATTAAAACAGAAAAAAACGCTTATAAAAAAATCAATAGAAACAAATGTTTTCAAATGAGTCTTAATATTTCCGGAATTCAAAACGCATAGAACTAAGTAAACGAAGGAATTACGTTAACTCTTACCTCGAAGCTTTAGAACATAAAATGAAATTTTCTTAGACCTAAAGCGAGTATGAAACGTTCCATTTTTAAAAAATATATATTCAACACCAATACATGCATACCTACATAATCTCAATTAAAAACACAAAATTCTAAAATAAGAAAGAAAGAAAGAAGGAAAAACTTAAAACTTAACATAACATTGAATTATAAATGTGAACAAAAACAAATCAAATTAGTTGTTGCACCAAATAAAATCTCAGTTGTAATTGTCACACCCATCGATTAATCATTACGTTGACTGGTTATTCCGTTTCGAATAACCAACACCGCTTGACCCACGAATCTCGCCCTACACCCGAATCGATATTGCCCGAGTCACCACTGCTAAATCTCACTTTGCACCCGACAAAGTTGACTAGCTCATCTGCTCGGCGTATCACCATGGACGCCACATATTGTCTGTGTCTTCCTTCAGCTCGTGTAGCCTGTGCTTTTGCTTGCGCAATGCGGCTTCCGATGCTGCTGGCTCTACAAGTGGCTTCGACTCCAAAGCTACTTTCTTGCTTGGCGGCGTTTCGCATGCATCGCTCGAGTCCGCTTCATCATCGTCCAGTGAACGCTTCAGTGAACCATTCATTTCGACGCCACTATCGCTACAATCGTTGTTATGGTTGTTGCCACTACTCAAGCTACTGGTGCTCGTATTGCAACTTTTGCCACTGACGTTACCGCTGGTTGATGACACTTGTTGTTGCTGTAAGTGCGTTGACAATTTAGTCACGCTGTGGTTGACTATGGACGCTTGCGAGGAGGTTGAGCAGGTCAGCAGTGATGACTCCGCGCTGGACGGTGTTGAAAATACCCCAGAGAAATTGTGCTGATGATCACCGGTCACATCGAGTGGTGGCGTGGCCGGTCGGGAGCCAGTGAAGTCGGAGCTGGTGTGCATCAGCGAATCCTCACACTGACTGGATACGGAGGAGATCGGACTTAGCGGCGGACTGTTGGTTGCGGTCGAGCTTTGGTGGTGTAGTTGGTGCGCAGGTGCCGCACGCGGTTGCTGCTGCTGCTGGGTGGCAGCTATGCAACTACTACTAAAATTACTACTTAGATGTGTAGTTTTGCCGCTCGCTGCATTCGTTGGCGTGAGCGCATTTACTAGCGTTTGCGTTGGCGCAGCTGGTGGTCGGCTGAATGCGCTCAAACGTTTATAATTCGCAGCGAAATCATTGATGGGCACACTGGTGGCTGGCAGCTGAGTTGGTGCTGTTACCGCTGTAGCGACTGTGGCTACTGGTGTGTTCGCCACGGGTGAGGTTGCTGTAGTGGTACTCCTGCCATGCGCGTAGTTGGCGAAAGTTGCATTTGTGTTGTTATTGTTGTTTAGAACATTCACATGCGCTGAAGTTGGCATAATGAGTGCAAACTCACCGGACGGCAAACGCGACGGTATCAACTGTACACCGCCCATTTGTACGGGTGGGATCACTGGCGCTGCTACACCGAGATTGCTGCCGAAGACGCTACTGCTACTGCTGCTGTTGTTGTTGAAGTCTTGTGGCAGCGTTGGAAAGAGAGCACCAGATGCGCCACCACCCACCATGGTCAATGCGTTGCCAGCCAATGCGTTACCAAAGAGTTTACCAGGTGCCGAGATCGCACCCATAGCAAGTTGACCGCAATAACCGTTATTGAAATTGGTCATGGAGCCGAGTTGTTCTAAGTTGGTGGCGCAATTGCTGAGATGACTGGTTAAACGCTGTCGTACCATCGCGTCAACACCGTCCAATTGATTAATGTAGCGATTGACCTCTTCGGCACACTCAATGAAGCCGGTCTTGAATTTGTGTACCACAGTCGGGTCCGTTTGGATGGCCATGCTCAGCTGTTGACGCTGAACTGATTGCAAATGTTTAACGGTCATCTCCAGTATGTCTGCCTTCTCCAGTTTAGTGTGGCGGGCGGGCTTAAAAGAGAAGAATTGTGAGGTTATTTAAGAAATGTTCATAAAAAAAGGGACTTTTTGGGGAAATAAGTTTTAATTTTACTTAAAAGGCGCCAAGGTGATTAGAGTTCTGTGGGAACTGAAGACAAACATAACGGTTTGATATACTTTACTCGAGCGGGTCTCACAAATTTTGATTGTGGACCATGAATTTTGATGAAAGGAACTGGTTTTGATTGTTTCTAAGCTTACTATCCCATGAGTGGCATCTCTCACTCCATACTCCTCTCCCGAAATTGAAGATATTCAGACAAATATTTCTCACATTTGTGCGAAATGCAGAAAATGTTTTTGAAGTTGCGCTACTTTGCACTTTTTATCTTTACTTTTAACGTCTCATTCACCGCCGATTGTTTTTGATTTATTTATCTTCTTATTTATTTGTTGTTTTTGCCATGCAGTTTCTAATTGATTGCAATTTGTACGAAAAATCCCACCGCAACTTTAAAGCATCGAAAATCGGGTTCCCAAGATAATGAAAAAAAAAGTCAAGCGAAATGCAGTGTAAAAACGCTAAAGCGTCCTATGCTCTTATACCCGTATAACACAGTTACAGACATCATCTGTAGCAACTGACCGAACCACAGGCTGCAACGCTTCAATTTGTGGAATCCCTTCAAGAAAATGCCACTTCACTTTTGCTTTGCCTTTTTTATTTGTTTTTTTCTTTGTATTTTGGCTTTCAAAAAGAATTACTGATCGCTGATGATGATCGGCACACGATCGTGACGGACGGTATAGAAATAAGCAACAACAAAAAATAACCAAAAATATACGAACAATCTCTGCTGAGATGCTGTTAACCAGAGCTCAGGTGGGAAAAAAAACTTTGAGCTTCATCGTAAGCGGCGTGTGAAGCTACTTATTGTCGGTGGCTGATCAGCTGAACACCTATGCACACATACATGCGTACGTATGCTACATAAAGATGTACAAGAAACTCGGACTCACTTAGAGCCAGTTGTCTGGGCGCTTGTTGTAATCGAGGCTGTTCGAATCAGAATATGGTAAAGTGCCATTGTTCTTTCGCTTGTTATTGTTGCTTTACTTACTAAAGTATCTATAAATGCACTTACATACATATACATATATATATATATAAACACATGCATATAAAGGTTTGCAAATTTCAGCGTCATCGTTTATTGGTACGGTATTCCCAGGGTGCCTTTTGTTTGCTGATTCATCAGCGCTTAGAGCTCCGGCTATATGAAAACATATGTGTTGCATGTAAATGTGTTTGAGTTTGGGTGTTCGAAATGTTATGGAGTTTGGTTTACTGGCAACCGAGTCGGAAGTTTTTATATTACCTTTACAAAACTTCAGGTTCGAGGAAGCTCCGACAGTTCAATCAGAGTTCCTTTATTACTTTATTAGAACCAAAGCTTATGATAGTTTTTTTTAACATTTAGAAGGTAACCGAGGCTGGAGGTGGAATTTCCGATATTCTGAACTGGACTTGATATATGCTTTACCGATGCAGACTTCGAAGACCGGGAAACATCATAGGAAAATCAGTTCTGATCCATCCTTAGTTTTTGCCTGACAGCTTTTCTCTTTTTTTTAATCGGAATCGAAGTCAGACCTATGATCTTCCAAAAGCAACAGCCGTAGTTCCATTACAACTCTAGTACATTCGTTTATTGATATTTGCATGTCCGTATGTATGCACACTGCCCAAAAATTCCCACGCAACACGTTTACCTTCGGTTTTGTTTTCATTTCACATTTTTATTGTTGGTTTTGTTCATTTTATTTGCTCTCATATCTGCGCTACTCCTTTTTTTCTGCTGTCTGCTGGCCGATCTTGTTCACGTCAAAGCCGTCTCGTAACGAGCAAGCCGGTAACTAAATTCAAGTTCGCCCTCGACTACATACATACTCGTGCATACATACATACATGCATAGAAACACGAAAGTGATGATCATAATTATGATCAGCAAATAATCATTATGATCTCAATATGTTGCTGTTGTTGTTGGCGTTTTTTCTCACACTTGGCGATCAGCGCACACGCATACACAGATAAGTAATGCAGCACAGCAGGATCATTTAAATATTTTTTTTTAATTTTTTTTCTTTTGCCACTTCTTCTTCTTCCGACTTCTTCTCTCAGCAATGAAGAGAGTTCTTTGTGCAGTATCTGATTTTTTTATTTTTATTTTTTATTTTTGGTTTTTTCAGGTCCAGCTTTTTTGTTGGCTCTCTTTTGTTTGTCATCGCCTTGGCTGGCAAACAGGTTCCCACTCAATCAATGGCCTCGCAATTCGCAATTTTCTCATATTGCCCTTTAGCCTTTGGCTGCTATGGAAACGACAAGTGATTTTATCATTGGCGATCGTTCGCTTTTATCAATGCCGCCACTGCCGCCACCGGTTTGTTTAACACTTTCAAAGGACATGCATTTTTTTCATTCTAGTCTTTAATTTTTTGTTGTTTTTTTTCGCTGAAGCAATCTTGCCTAATTTTTTCAGTTTTTTTGTTTTGGTGTTTTTAAAGAAATTTTACACTCGAAACAAAACAAAAAACACTTGTTGGGCTCACCGCACGACACTCAAAATTCAATGAGTTGTTATTCTTGTTGGTGGGACATAATGTGGGATCCACTTGAGCTGGGCATGAACATTTAAAAAAATCCGATGCAACTCTCTGATTAATTTTGATACTGCAATGTCATTCTTGTCAGTCATGAATTCAATCATTTTTGTTGTCGAAGTGAAAATAACTGTAATAACTGTAACTATTATGAATAAAAGAATTGTAGTAGTGATAAAATTTTGAAAAAAAAAATGTTTTTCCATGATATTCAGTCCATGATATTTATCTCGGCTACTTAGAGCTGTTCCAAGTTGGCTAACCTGAGCAGTTGGTTATTTTTGAACCCAAACAGTGCTTCCATATATTTTTTGAATTTCTATTTTATTTTTGAGGGATAATAATGCTCAATATTCTAATCAAATCACATTGAAAATGCTTTCGTTTATGCTAATTGCTTTAGGCACTAGTTTTGTACAAACTTAATTGAAATATACTGAGCGGGAAAGAGTTACAGTGGCATATAGTTAAAAAAAACAGTTTTGAAAAGAGCAGCTAAGGTTTTGACGGCGTTCTCTGAAGCATAAAAAAGCAAATACGGATAACTCGAAAGGTATTTGATAGATTTTTCAGAGAATATTTAAAAAAGCTTTATTCGAAAGTGAAGGTACCCGAGTGATCGAACGAACGCAAATCCCAATTTAATTGAGGTAACAATTACAGCCAATTGCATCTATGTAATAATCACCACTGATTAATGTTGCACTTTTAAACTTGGCAAATTTTAATCTAGACTAAAACCATGTAGGAAAGTTCACTTTGTGAATCATCGAAAGCAATTTAAGTTAATTCATTGACATTCATCGACGCTGATCTCAAATGACCCCAACTGATCTCTGATGTGTTGCGATCGTTAATTTGCATTTAAATTATGGCAAATTTGTCATTTATAAATAAATTAAAAACGATCAACATTGAAGTACTAACAGCGCGATGATAGATAGATAGACTTATAAATAGATTTTTTTCGCGAATTCTCAAAAGGCAGGCGCGCGATCACAGTGTGTCAACCAAAATCATAAGGAGCATATGAACGGGTAATTTGTATAGGTCTTGCGCTGAGGAGAACCGTTGTATGTGTTTTAAATGATTATTGAATATTAAGAAAAATATGTATGATAGTTTTCATATGATTTCTAAGCACCTAAAATTCCTAAAACTGATCGCGCGATCGTTAAATGTAATTCTATTCAAACTCGCCGGTTTTCGGAAAAATGAAATAAATGAAAAGATTTCAGAATATACTATTGTACACTTACGTCTTTCTTCATGGCTTCCAATATCAGCGATTTCAGCTCGTTAAGGCAGTGATTTATACGCGCACGCCGGCGCTTTTCCATAATTGGCTTATTTGTCTGGAAAATAAGAGTGCAAAAAAAAGAAATAAATGTCTATTCTTTGGCATAGAATTATAAAAAGGAGAAGCTTAAGCAATATTTTGCACTTGCATTAAGCTCAAAGTTTTGAGAATTATATAAAAGAATCTGAACCTAAATCATTCTATCAAAATATTCACTCATAGAATTATTTTTATTTAATGCCTAATCTAACTCACTTTATTTTTTGGAAAATGAATAATTTCTAAAAGAAAAAAAAAAAGCTTTTAATAGCAAAGTTGAATACAAAATTTTCCCTGAAAAATTTCTCGAATTATGTGTTAGACCTTTTCGAATTGAAATTGATAATTTCTTTTTTTATAATAATTATTATTTTTCGTTTGCGCTAGTTTCAATCTTTTTTGTCCAGCTAAGAAAAAGATTCAGCTGGGCAAATGCTTTGTAATTTGTTGTTATGTTTTCTATTCGTTTCAGAAAATAATATCTAAAATTAGTGGCCTAAATTTTCTCTCAATTTTCTCTAATTTAACTTTTCACTTTTGGCTTTAAACGAGAAAATTTATTTAATTTTTCGAAAGCGTCCTGACTTCCCACCCTTTAAATTCCTGAGATTTTGGAAACACATTTAGTAGATTTATTTTTGTAAAATTAAATACCTTTCGCAATTCGGCTTTCGACAATCCATTTGGATTTGAGTTTTGACCTTGTCCACTGCCATTTGTACCGTTATAGCTGTCACTGAAGCCCCCATTCGAACAATCGAAATCATCATCCGAATGAAAATCCATATTTTTATAGTCCATATGGCCAAATTATTGTTGCACAAAATTTAAATTAACGGGATTTTCATCCAAGTTTCAACAACAACAACAACAATTAAATGATTTTTGGCATAAATTTTCGTTCGACATTTCGTTAAGCAACACAACGAACGCACATTTTGGCTTAAACTGTTTAAGAATATTTTTTGATTTTCAGAAAAATATATAATTAAAAAAAATATTTTTTTTTCAAACATAACATTTAAAAAGTTAAAAAACTTTGGTCTACACAAGCGACTTAAGCGCAGCGTTGAGTTATTTTGTTTTTTGCCTTTTTATTGCACACAAATTCCTGCATATTTCATAATTTCAACATTTCATTTTTCACTGCTGTTTTTTTTTAGCTTTCTTGTCTTGGTTTTTGCAACACTTATTGGCGAATCGTAAAAATTTCGTAACAAAATAATGATTTCATTTATTTTTGGTTAGCGACGCGCCTAACACACGACCACTCGCGTTCAACTCCAACAGGATACTGATCATCAGGATAGCGCGCACTCAACGTGATGATCCTTATTGCATTTTCCTATTGTCAGAACGGTGCTTACGAGCGCACTGCTGCCGAACACACGAGGACGAGCGAGCGCACGAAGTCAGCAAGCTAGAGGCAGAAGTGACGTCGTAGCCAGCGACGTTTGTATACACATCCACACACGACGTACACACGAACAACTGACTCCTCGGCTTTGGCTATAGCTCCAGCTCCTTTGAGTTTTTCTCACGCTCAACGAAAACCGGCTGCGCGTTTACTACACGTTTATTACCTGAACTCACCGGTGAGTTATGATGTGCGTTTGTGTGCAGATCGTCGTCATAGTGGTGGTGGTTGTGCGCACCGTGAGACTCTCTCTACATATGTATATATATGTATGTATTGCTTGTCAGACTGTTTGGTAGCCAGCAAGGCTGCTACTACAGATCTTAAGGCACACAGGTAAGCACCGCTACGATTGCTCTTAGTTGCTAGCACCAAGTTCCTTGCTTGGAGGCGCTCATTTGAATGTTTGATCAAGTTAGTTAGTCAGCGCTGGTGGCGCTCTGGCAAACGTGTCTGCGAAACTGCATTCCCTGCGACGTCAGTTTTTTTTTCTTGGCCTGTGAATTGTGATGAAATGTAGCGGCATTCCTCGGGTCGCCAGCTTTGTTATTGTTGGATTTTTATATACATATATATAGCTACACATATGTATGTATGAATGCTGAGGGCGAAATTCCTCTGTATGGCCACTTTCCGGTAATCGACGAATGGATATGGGGATGTGGGTGTGTAAATCTATATATAAGTGTGTGTATATGTGTATGTGATTGCAATAAATACACATATATATTACCCTCATTGTCAGTCTTTTTATCACAATATCAGCGGGTTAATAACCATACAAAAATATATATATGGTATGTATACAAACATACTCGTATGTATGTACATACAAATAAATTTACATTTTAATATTTCCATTAATTTAAGTGACAGTTATAAATATATATATATATAAATATTAAGTATATTTGTGAAATTCGATGCATACAACGCGAGAGAAATCACTCAACTCAACTCAACTCAAAGTAATTTTCGTTTTCAACTAAAATTACAATTCATACATACATACATACATATGTTACGTACATACATACATACGTATATGTATAAAGTTATGTGTGTATGCAAAATGAATATGTAAACTCCCCATTTAACTGTAACGTAGTGATTTATTTAGTTGGGGAATAAATGCTATAATCTAATTCATAAAATTTTTAAACGGATGTCATATCGCGCTTAATATTGTATTGTATGTATATCCGAGTACGTATGTACATATATATGAGTGTACATCGAAAATTAAATGGAATTAATAACACAAACATATTTATGACTAAAAAAGGTTTCAATAAAAGTGAAATTTTCATAAATTTTCAACGAAAAAATTGTATTAAAAAGTAAAAAAAAATCTATAAAGGCATACACGTGTAGTATTTCATTTAATTTGAATATTTTAGTTTTTTCAAACTTTCTAATATTGAAAATCGCCTTTATACATCAATAATTTCATAAATTCCTTACATTTGATACTCATGGTGTAATATTCAATATATTTCGGCTCATTGCTCGATTAAATTTGAACAGAGTTGCCACTCTTGTAAAAAAATTTGTGAAGTTTAAAGTCCAAAAGGGAATATTTAATTAAAAATATTTGTTCAAAATATTTAAACAGCGGATAAACCTAGATGGTTAGGTATGTGAGAGGTCATTTATCTAGGGTTTTGTCCGTTATGAGAAGAAGCCACGAAATATCGAAACTATCTTATTTTTCCATGTCAGCATTATTTTAAAAACTACACAGAGGGCACAAGCTCTCTGAAAAAGAATGTCATTAAAAGCTTCCTCTACAACTAGCAAAGCAAGGAGACAGAATTCCCTATCTTTGAGAGGTTTTTACCTCTCTGGCAGCCATACTCAACGTTCGAGAGTAGCTACTCATGAAAGCTCGAGAAAAAAAATGTACCCATAGCAATGTTGTCGGCACAATCAGTGACCATCGATGCCAATCGATGCCCTAAAACACAAACGAACAGACGAACCTACAAACATAGTAATATTTGAAATAAGATAAGTTTAACGACATCTAGCAGAATGTTGCTGAGAGCTCTCTCTTTGAAAATTGTATCTATGCAAACTTCATTTGGGCAAGAAACCAGACAGAGCTCCCTATCATTGACTTCTTTAATCTGTTATAATAATTCTCATATTCGGAAAGTGGTGTTATTTCAAAGGCTCGAGAGAGAAAATTGTCAAAGGGTGAAAGTCCAATGACTTTGAAGTGCATTACATTGCTCTGTGCGTCCTTGCCGTCATGCAAAATGAAGATCACTGTGGCGGTCTGCCTTGAAATGATTATAACCTGTAAACTTTCTTCTTTGGTTTGATATCAATATTGTTAATAATCTTTTCGATTCTTTCTTTCTTCGTTCTTTTTTCTAAGCATAAATTTTCAACAAAAAAGTGTAATAAATCAATAAAAATCAATCAAATTCACACACAAACACACGTTCACTCTCTCCAGTCTGCTGCTGGGGTGTCGGGTTGTTAAGAAAACTTTCTTCCTTACCATTCACACACAAATATCGACAGCTGCACTTCAAGACATATCATAACTTGGCATTCATACATTCATACATACATACACACAGTCGATCGGACGACTTAAGGAGGAGGGTAGGTATGTAGTTTACTCGAACTGTGGAACGATCATTTAGTCGGTTGGTTGGTTGCATATTCATGGGGGTTGTGTTTTGTTGCGAGGCGCATGGGAGTAGTAAGATTAAGATTTTGGCAGATCATACATACAAACAAACAAACATATTTATGAAAACAAAAGCAGCAATTTAAAAACAAAAAAAAAAACCTAAGTCATGACTGATGCTGGCTGAAGTCGGCCTGAAGGTTGGCTGGATACACGGTGGGTTGTAGCAGGCGAGACGAGCCAAGGCGAAGAACAGCTGTCGCATTAATAATTAAAATTCACCGTGGGAAAGTGTGAAATTCTTGAAACTGAGCAGACATAGGTACATACATTAAGTGTTTTTGTATGTATGTATGTATGTATGTATGTATGTATGTATGTATGTATGGAAGCAGCGCCTACCTCTAAATAATTTATTGAGATTTTATTTCGAAAACCTCAAATAAAATATATTTTTTTTTCCATTTTGCACGAGTCAGACGGCAATTTTGTTCTTATCGCGCTGGCAAGGCGTTCGCGCACAAGCCAAATTTTTAATTTAGAAAATGTTTTGAAAACTCATTTCATTTGTTACAGGACAGCTGCTGTCATTGATGCGAAATGTTAACGATTCGGGAGAAAAATTGTGGAGATAGATGTATTGACGTTGGAGAAATACCATTTATGAGTATTAAGGGAAATTCCATTTTGGAAAAAAAAATATTTCCAAAATATATTGCTTTGAAAGGAATTTTTTGAACTATTCACTAAGACAAAGACATTAAGAACAAATTGGGAAAACTGATGCCCAATGTTTTTGGGACGAATTGGGTGTTAAAGATGGCGGAGCTCTGGCAATGTGGCCAGAGCAATGTAACCGATATGTGGTAAATGTAGCTCAGGAGAGCCTATCTTGCTAAAGGTAAAGGTTAATTATGGGCATTCTTACAAGAGACATTACATTGGATGAATACGCAGAGAGGCTGAGCATGTCATGAACTGGTTTCCGTACAAATGAGATAAAATATGAAATATTCCTTCTCAAATGTCCTCCACAGTCGAAGAGCACGTTAAAGGATCGACAACCTCTAGAGACTTGGGCGAAAAGCGGGAGCAAAAATGCAACAATTGCTCAAATTGACCAATTATTAGTATTATTATCCAAATATCAGTGTGATTAGCGTGGCTTTAGGCATCTTCAAACGAATCACAATGTGTAACACTTTCAATTTAACGATTCGTTCATACTGTAGATTCGATTGCCTAATGTCATTGAAAATTTTGACAATTTACAACAAGGGCAGATAATGTCATGCCGGAAAATAAAGTGTCCTCATAAAAATCCATACGCCACTCAAGGGCGGCTTAGAGTAAAGCTGTAGGTCCCACCAGATTATGAAGAAGTCGCATCCTGAGCCACATGATGAATTTACGCTCCCCACATTCCATGCCAGATGAGTTTTGTAAATAAAGCATAAAATCATTCAATTAAGTTTCAGGAAACCACATGCTCATTTAACCAACATATCAAACGCCTCCGAAAGGATCACTAAACCTAATTATATACTCTAATACAATCGCACACACACACACACACACATTAGAGCGGATAATTGGGAGGAGTATTTTCCAAAAAGTTCCCATACGCAGTGAGTTGGTAAGCATTGGGAGCCGTTTGCTTTACCTCTGAACTCTATTGAATTTTTTATTATGCTTTAATGCAGAAGCTAAAAATATCTCAAAAGCAACCAGAAGCTGCTGCAACAACAACAACAACAACGAAAACAACAACGAAAACCACAACAACTCAATGCAAAGACTAGCTAGCTGCCGGGGTTCCTTAGTAAATTTACACGTGTACACACATTCACACTCGTTTACATATGGTACGAACGTATTTCATTTCATTCGATTCGAACGCGTCTCGTGAATGCGTCTGCCAAGCGGCAGCCGCAAGCACAAAGGGAGCCAAAATATGCACGTATGAAACGTGCCACGAAGTACGAGTACAAGCCTCACATTGGCCCACAATGTGTGAGCGAGGGGCTGGATACCGTCTGGCCGCACGGTTGTTTACGTTTTGAGGTTAAGGTTGCCGGCAATCATTTGAAGAAGAAGAAGAAGTAGAAGAAAAATAAAAAGTTAAAATACAATAAAAAATAATCCACGCTTTTAATGCAAAAACTTCCTATTGATTTCTTTCGCTGCGCTTATTTTGAACCTTCTCACACTTTTTCACGAAGCGGCGAAGCAATGAAGGGAGTTAAGGAGGCAGCTGAGGCGGTGAAGATGTGAACTGAACTATAGCACCACTGTTTAATGAGATCTTCTAAGCGGCAGCATATGCCTATATATGTATGTATGTACACGTATGTTTGCAGGCTTGTTTGCCAGTGCGAATGCGTGTGCGTGAGGAATTACATTCGGTGGGATCCTTTGCGTTCATTTTTTTTTTTGTATAATGTGTAAATCGTGCGTTAAACATTTTGTAAATGAGAATTGGAGAAAATGCGTATTTCAATAAGTATGCACTAAGAGTAAAAAAATACATGCAAATATAAATATATACATAAGTATACACAGAAGTATGAAGGATAAGAGGCACATTAACGCCACCTGTGGAAAAATGTTGCTGCCTATCGAATATGAAGGTCATCCTCACAAGCTTCACAAGCCAAAATGATCAAACAATCAATATCAACATAGTTTGCGGGCGAAAGCCTCAACCACTGAAGCCTCAACTCAAATTTTGGAGGAAGATGAATCTTTGGAGAACCCTTAAACATTTTAATTTATTTCAAGAGTTTTTTAGAAATTAAATTTTTTAAAATAGAAAAGTTTCAATTCTTCATGTTTCGTTACTGTACCGTTAGGCGACCTTAGATCCAGTGAAGAATTATTTGTTCTTTTAACATTTTCGTTTTCAGCCCAATAAGGGAGTCAGATCCAGTATAGAGGCTTTCAGCTCTCACACTCAAAATTCCTCATTGCATTAAAAATACTCCTCTTGATATTCAAAGCGAAATCGTGAGAAATTTCTAACATCTGTTTTAAATTCAATGATCAAAAAGATCACTCTCGAAAGGGCAGAGTGGACTTCAAGGCGCTAATAACTTCTGCTTAGCAATTCGTGCAACGAAATTAATTGACATCAACCAACAACAATTATGAGTTCATAATATAAATTAAAACACATAAATGCGAGTATACATATGTATATGTACATACATCGCCCCGCCTCACACCTTACTTTCCCTTGCCATCATGAAGCGCTAAGCATTCCGCGTCCACGTCCTCGTCCTGCCTGTCGAAAGCGTGGTCCTCCGCACCTCAACTTCGTCAAAACGAAATTCCCATGCATGTCAAGTTGCATAGCCACCCCACTAGCGTACGTACACACGCGCAAGCGGGAGCTCACCTACTCACACGAGGGTTGTTTACATGCCACGGTTTAGTGTCTTTTTGTTGTCTGTCTAATTTCAATATTTTAATTTTTTTCCTCCGTCAACACTTGTCCATGCATATCGCGGCCGCCGCGTCCTCCACTTTCGTTAGGTGTGTTTTGCTTCCTGCATACACTTAGTGTGTGTGTGTGTGTGTGTGTGTCTGTGTGTATGCGTATGTGCTTCGCTCCTGAATGCCGATGCAACCGCACACCCTTGTAATTCCTTCACACTGCTTTACTTCCTTTACTTCCTCATTTATGCATGCATTGCATTGCCGTTGCTTCCTGTGGCCTGCGGCCTTCTTTGTTTTATTTTAAAATACATACATTATATTATTGTTTGTTATTGTTTTTGTTGTTTGCCCATATTCATTATGGACGAGGACAATTTTCCCCTTTTGCACGTGAACTTGGTCGCTGTAAGCCCTCGCAATGAAGTTTACATGGCACATCTGTGCGCTTGTCATCCATAGTTATGGTTTGAGTTGAGCTGAGCCGAGCCGAGCCGTGGCCCTCAGGTGAGCGTGAGAATAAGTCTTTTGTGGGAAACTTTAAGTAGTTGTATGTATGTATGTATGTGTTTTTTTTACATAAATGCATTTAGCTGCGTTCTTGACTTTTTTTCCTTAAAATTGCTTTTGAAAATTTTTGATTTTGCTTTTGGTTCGGAGTTGCTCTGTTGAATAAGGAAAAGTACAGTTTGAACTTTTAGCGGATATTCTAATATATTTTCCAATATTTATAGAATGAAGATGAGGAGTTTGGTGTTGTGCCGCTCTAAGGGAGCGAATTAAATGTTTCATCTTCAGTCGTCTTGCAAACACAATGTTTTTTGGAGTTAGCGTAGAGCTTATTCGACTATCGCTTTTCTACAGACTTAGAGAAAACTGGGACGTTGAAAGTTGACAATTCTCTAATCAAGCGCGATCCACATCGAGACCGAAAGATCTGTCCCGCAACCAAAGTTCGACAAGCTGCCATTGATTTCCCAAATCGATTTCTGGTCGGTACTGAACAGACATTCTGGCGCAATAGATCCCTCATTTCCGTTCCACTTATCCAAACCAGCACTTTTCTATTTCCACACACCAGAGATTAGGTCGACTCTATACAGACAACTCAAAGAAACACTGTTCCAAACACCTAGAGTTAATGTCGAGTTAAGGCCTTGCAGAATTCTTGGATGGAGCGTCGAACTGTCCATAAACCAAACCTTCCAAAGATAGGTCGAAAATGACATGAGGCGATAGAGTTGAAGTGCATCTCAGCAGCCCTTTTTTTATTCACTAGCTCAAAGTGAGTATCTTCTTTAGATGGGAGTCGTGTCTACTCAGTGAAAACATGAATTCTGACATATTGGGGTTTTACATTCAGAAAGTCCCCTCACTTTTCCCTGTCTCTCCTTTCTTCTTGAACGCTACTCATATGCCTTAGTCCGCAATAACGAAGTACATCCAAAAGATTTTGACAACATACTAACTCAAATAAACAACAACAAAATACACCCAAATTCCAGTGCGTTATTGTTGGCGTTGAAGGAGAGTAACCGTCATTTTTCCTTAATAAGAGATAAAGTCAATCTGGATGCAGCTGCTTTATAGCATGTGCGCGCTCTGCGTCAATGTTTGTGTTTCGGATTTTCCTTTACATGCAGTTTGCAGCACGTTTCTTCAACATCTTGGCGCATGCCAAACGTCGTCTTGCAATCAGCTGGCGGGCTTTGTTGCTTTTCTTAAGATTCGACAAAACTAGTTAAGTCAACAATGGTGGCTGGATTTTTCAATTGCGCCCACAGGCAGACAAATGAATATGTGCGCACGTCTTTTGGGGGTTATGTTTGCTTTTACAGCATGACCAACATGCAGCGCTAACGGTCATGCCTAATTACTTCGTATATACATATGTATGTATGCTGTCATTGCGTAATTTGGTGTGCGTATTGAACATTGACACCTTCTTTAAGGGTTTTAATCTCTCGTCTTCGGATGCTTAATGTCCTTTATGTGGGAAAAATAGACATTTTTCATCTTCTAACAAAACTGAATAAAAATGTATTAAAATGTATGAACCGATTAACAGTAAGTTTTACTGTATTCTCTAACCAACGAGTCACTAATGAATATGACACTTTGGCCGGAGTATTGAAGTATACACAGATGGCTCAAAACTCGATGGTAGAATGGATGTTCTTTATCGTAACCCTTAATTGGGACTTTTCACAGATTAGTACAGTCTGTTATGGGTCGAAATCTAGTGGATGCTCGTTTGGATTTTTGATCATAGAGCCAGAGAGGGGAACTTTAGTGTAGACGAACTTGCTAGCCAAGGTTCGACGAAGCAGAATCTTCGGATTAAAGAACAAATTGGTATTCGTCTAACCATAAGAAAACTGCTAATGACTAGAACAGTGGCGGATCCAGAATTTCCTGAAGGGGGCGGATCCGAATACATATTCAATTTTTTTGGAGACATCAGACACGAATAAACTGCAAGAGTAGATTCGAATTTAAGGGGAGGGGTCCGGACCCGAAAACCCCCCGTGGATCCGCCACTGAACTAGAATAAATTCGAAGACTGCCTGAGTTAAGGTGAGAGGAAAATTTGACCTACAGCAAGTCGAGGCGAATTCGACCGATATGGCACCGGAGAAAGTCAAATAGCTTATATTATCTTAAAAAAATAGGACATTTCACAGGTTATTGGAACTGTGATGGGATATTGCCTTATAGGGCGAAATGAAGAAGGGCTAGGGACTAGTTTCACAAAATGCTGCAGAGATGGTAAAGAAGATTTTCCACATATTATGCCATAGCCCTCCTCTAAGCGGAAATATATTTCAGGCTTTGAGGTCACTTCTACAGATAGCCTTCGCCTAGAAACTAAAAACTGGTGTAGGGTATATAATTCATAGATAAGAATTTTATTTTCCCTGCATACATACATATTTTCTTTTTGACGTCAAGCAATTGTAAAATGAGGCATGTCCCTAATGTGGTTGCAGCAGGAAATGCATAATTGTGTATACACACATACATACATGAGGCTGCATGTATGCTTCGGCATCAATATGTCTGTTGATTTGCCATTCTAAAAATCAACTCTCTAAGCTTCTTTAAATTCGATATTGAAAAATTTTCTTTAATGTGGCACTGAAAAGCAGACTTACAAATTAAATCTAAAAGAATTCGCATTTCATACAAACTGCAATTCAAAAGTGACATCGTAAATGCAACTTTCTTTTGTGTTCATTTTTCGTGTGCTATGGTATTGCCATACCATAAATACAGAGTTTTACTCATCGCCAAACTAACTCAATTTAAAGTACAATTCAGGAGAAAAGTAAGTAACATTTAAAATAAAAACAAGAAGAAGTGGTATCATCTAAAATTCATCTAATGATTTTTATTAAATTCGTCGTATTTTTATTAATTATTTACAATAAATGAACTCATTTGTTCTTTTAGTTATTAGTAGCTGGCTTACGCTTGGCAATGCCGCTGTTGTCGTTGCTGGAAATACAAAACAATAGCGTTACGACGCTGACGTAAGCTGCGCTGCCGAAGTCGCGCACTGGAGTGAGAGCGCACAACGTGTAAGTTTCACATATTCTTTGCACACTCACCTCCGTGCCTTCTTTCGCATGCGTATCACGTATTCATAACTGGAATTTGGTCGACCACTTGTCTCTCTCTGTCAAATACACAGTCACTGCAGCTGGTATATTTTTGCTGGAGTCGTTTCAGTGCGCGTTCGAATTTTGTTGACACAAATTGACATACAAAAGGAGAATATACGAAAAAGGTACAACGAATTGCAGAAAAAAATTATAAAACATAAAGGAAGAAAAATAGGTGTGACAGCGCGTAGTGAAAAATACATAATAATCGTGTAAAATTGTGCGAAATTTATATTAAATATATTGTGTGTTAAAACGCGTTGAAATTCTGTTAGAAACGCGAGCAAATATCGCAGCATGCAGAGCCCGAGAACAAATGTAGTCAATGGAGCTATACAGTCGCTGCCTAGTACCTTGGCTCAACTTGCGCTAAGGGATAAACAGCCTCCGCCGCAATTGCCACAGACCCAGCCGCCTTGTGTGCCCAACAAGAGTCATCATGCGGAAGGTGGCTCCTCGACCGCCAATGGTGGTGGTGGTGTTGGACTGGCTGCCAGCGGCGCTGCCGATTCGAATAAAGTGACCACCGAACTGCAGGAAAAGGAAAACCAAAATCAACTACAGCAGAAGCAGAAGCCACCACTGCCTGTACGCAACAAACCGATGGAAATAGCGGGATATGTCGGTTTCGCTAATCTGCCAAATCAAGTGTATCGCAAAGCGGTGAAACGTGGCTTTGAGTTTACGTTGATGGTTGTGGGTGCTAGTGGTTTAGGCAAATCGACGTTAATCAACTCAATGTTTTTAGCTGATATTTATAATTCGGAACAGTATCCTGGTCCGTCATTGCGCCGCAAGAAGACTGTCGCTGTAGAGGCTACAAAGGTGCTGCTCAAAGAAAATGGTGTAAATTTAACGCTTACTGTGGTGGACACACCAGGCTTTGGTGACGCTGTCGACAACACAAATTGCTGGGTGCCCATACTTGAGTATGTGGATAGCAAATACGAAGAATACTTGACTGCTGAGTCACGCGTTTACCGCAAACAGATTCCAGATAATCGTGTACATTGCTGTTTATATTTCATTGCGCCATCTGGACACGGTTTACGACCATTAGATATTGCATGCATGCAGAGCCTCTCCGACAAAGTGAATCTAGTTCCCATCATCTCCAAAGCAGACACAATGACACCCGACGAGGTGCATCTATTCAAAAAACAGATACTCAATGAAATCGCACAACACAAAATTAAAATTTATGATTTTCCACCAACAATGGAAGATGATGCAGAGGATTCCAAGACAACACAGAATTTACGGGTACGCGTACCATTCGCTGTCGTTGGTGCCAATTCCATAATCGAAATGGACGGCAAGAAGGTACGTGGTCGCCGCTATCCATGGGGCTTGGTTGAAGTGGAAAATCTAGGTCACTGCGACTTTATTGCGCTTCGCAACATGGTCATACGCACACATTTACAGGATTTGAAGGATGTCACTAATAATGTGCACTATGAAAATTATCGTTGTCGCAAATTATCCGAATTGGGTCTAGTCGATGGCAAGGCACGTCTATCCAACAAGAACCCATTGACACAAATGGAGGAAGAAAAACGTGAACATGAGCTGAAGATGAAAAAGATGGAGGCGGAAATGGAACAAGTCTTCGATATGAAAGTTAAAGAAAAAATGCAAAAACTTAAGGATTCCGAATTAGAGTTAGCGCGACGACATGAAGAACGTAAGAAGGCATTAGAATTGCAAGTACGTGAGCTGGAGGAGAAGCGTCGTGAATTTGAACGAGAAAAGAAGGAATGGGAGGAAGCTAATCATATCACACTCGAGGAATTGAAACGACGCAGTCTTGGCGCGAATAGTAGCAGCGATAATGTAGATGGCAAAAAGGAAAAGAAGAAGAAGGGACTGTTCTAAATTTGGAAGCATTAATCCTAGTAACAGTATTTGAGTAACTAAAAACACAAAGACGCAAAAATAATAATAATAAAAAATAATACAAAAAAAAAAAAATTAACAAAATCAAAGCAAAGCCAAGCATAGAAAGACGAGAAGTGGTAGGCCGCTATGAAAGTAATTAAATAACGACGAAGTTAATATAATGACGATTATGACGAATTGTGTTAAGTAATGAAATACCTAAAATTGTATTTAAAATACTACATTAAACCACAAAGCAAGCAACCGAAACAATACACACACACACACATACACAACCCATAAAGCGATTCCCCAAGTTTTCCCCTTCAGCTAAAACACGAGTAACGTTCATGCTCTCCTTGCATTAATTATAACACTATTACCTACTATACATACCTATAAATATAATAAAAATACATATATATAATAAAGTCTTCTTTAGTTTAAAATTTGTAGTATTTTCTCATACATATTTTTGGACTTCATAGGCACAAGCCTTACAGAGGGACGCTTATTTTCCCAGGATCTTATTTGCTTCTTCTTTTTTTATTTTTATTCTACCAACAACAGTCAGGATAGGTGATGATGGGTGCGTGTGTATGCTGTCTTTACATGCTAATTAGCTCACATTCTTCTCTTATTGATAAATTTTGTTTATTGAACGTTGGTCATAATTGATATGGAACACATGACGCATATGCAGAGCGTTGTGGATGCCGCTTCCTACCCTACCTTAGCAGCCATTAATTAGCGGAGTGACGAGTTTAGAGCTATTTGTATTCGTAAACATACAAAGAAATAGATATGTTACAAATATACCAGTTTGTGGTTGATCACGGTGTGCGTAGGAGTGCGATGCATCTAATTTTTGAGGTGATAATTAGCGGTATGTAAAGCTGTTGGGCAGCAGAGCGGCTTTATTCATATACAACGCTATGTAAATATGTATGTTTGTATGGTTGCTCGCGTGCCTTAGATCAATGACTTGTTTCATATTGTAGCAGAGAATGGGCATTCGGTTGAAGTGTGGAAGAAAGATGCATACAAAGCTATAATAAACAATTCTCGGTGGTCCGGTTCATTGTGAGGAAAAATAAACTATACACAAAAGAATTTCTGTCACCACTACTTGTGCTTCAATTGATTTTTTTTTTTCAATTAAATTTAAATGTTATTTCTTTGTAAATATTTTACGTTTATTCTGCACAATTCCATATTTTTACATGAAACTTTTCTTAAACTTTCCAATGAATTCAATGCGGTTCTTATCGGAATTTTGCAATGCGGAACCGGAAGTGGGAAAAAATTGCAAATGCTTGTAGTATTTATTAAAATATAATTGCTCGGTGAAAGTAATACTGCCAAAAAAATAATATAAATCAAATAAAATCAAAGCTAAATTTTGCTGCGAATGCAGTGAATACCATATTTGGTCTCGCAGATTAATTAAAAAAAATGTATACAGCTCAATAACTGAGGAAAAAGTACAAACAAAATGGTTTTCGGGGCAATCAAACCTCAATACCATAAGCCATACATGCATATACACTACTGTGCAAAAAAAAAGCCAACAAATTTCGAAATATTTGCTATTAATTTAAAATTGTTAAAATAATATTGGTTTGAAATTAGTGGACTCCAAAATCTGCTCCATGCGCTTCCTTCGTTTGCTAAACTTCGCTCCACCGGAAGAAAGCCTGAAAGTGTGCTACAACACAGACTTTTAATTATTTTTTAGTATAATAACGGAAGCTATTTAGAAAAATAATTTCAAATATTGCACAAATTCACGAAATTAGCTAACAATTTCAAACTTTTTTCTGAATTTAACTTACAGAGCGTATTCTAAATCAGCGTCTGCATAGCGAAAGATCATTTCTATTAACAGAAAGAGTAAAAGATAATAGCAATAGTGAAAATTCAAGCATTTAAAGTTATTTCGACTGATTTTTAATTTTTCATGTACCAAATATGAAAAAAGTTTTTTATTTTGTCTTAACAATTTTTAGTAAATAAAGTAAAATGGAATTTCATTTTATTAGTTTGTCAAAACTTTTGGCAGTATTTTTTATGGTTGTTTATTATTTTCACTACTATTTTTATGAACACTACTGTATGTACGTGAACTTTTATTTCATGTATGTATATTTGTATGCAACGCATTTAAATAAAAACGCTGGTGTTCCATATGCACACACATACACTTACATATCAAGTGACACATGAGCATATGCATGTATGTGGACAAGTCGCGTCTCCGTCACTGTTTGGCCTGCTGTCACCCGTTCAAGCCAATTCCAATACAATACATTTCCATTTGCAGAAGTTACTTAGAAATTGTTTAGCGGTTTCGTTAAATATTTTGCACCGACAACACGTCAACGCCGATCAATGATTGCCATACACACTTTTATGTAGATATATTTGTAGCTATGTACATCCATAGTTCAGTTATATTTGAAGCAAATGGACACGGAGTTTTCAAAGTAACGACCACTATGAGGGAGCGGCGCGGAGAGGGTGTTATGGGGGCGACAGACCGCCAAACAGTGTCGATCGAACGGTTGATTGGATGGCTGGAATCCACAAAGTGGCATTCATACATACATAAATACGTTCAAGCATGAAAGTGAGTAGCTGGTGGGTAAACATATTAATTTATATATACATACATATAACTGAGTATATATATGTATGTACATACATATGCACACGCTAAAGAGCAAATATGAATCTTTACTTTGAAGTATGACTCAAACTTATTAAGAAAACATTCATACAAACGTAAGCATTCTCGTATACACTCAGCGTTGAATAAAAACTTATTCACTTGCATACATACATACATACATACATACATACATACATACATACATAAAATACAATATACCATGATTACGTGGTGTGACGTTAAGTGGCGAAAATGCGATTGGAGCGCTATATTTAGGAGCCAGAGACGCCGAAGAGAACTTAAAGAAATTATAAAGCGAATAAATATTTGGACACATCATCTGAAGCTTTGATATCATTCCATTTTCTGTTGGGTCTCTTTGAATGATATTTTTTTTAGTAAAAAAACGAAATAGTAACGTACATATCTATGTATATATTCAATTTGGCACTTTGAAAGCGTTAAAGCGATTTTCGGCTGAGTTCTTTATGTCTTTCAACAAACGGATGGACCTATGGCTCATTGTAAGCAGCCTCCGAACAGCCGATGGATTTTTATGACGAGCCTTTATTGCATGTCTCTACCGAGGTGCACTCGCAATTTTCTATAACTTCAGATATTGGTCGGACCAGGACTCGAACCCTGGCCTTCCGAACGGCAGTACACACTGCCATCTTCTCGGCTATTGCGGCCGTATATAATGCGATATATGTATGTACGAGTACTAGCTGATATGCTTCTGTTGAAACGAGCGAAACTTCTTAACGTTCTGCCTACTTGAGCGTGTGCAGTATTGGGAAATGCACGCTTCCGCCACTACCAGTGCGCCCCTCTCCACGGCATACGACCATGGTCACGGGAAATACAACGGACGCTCGTTCGCTCATTCAAAGCCAAAACAGTTGTAAAATGCATTTCGAAAACATTTTCATTTTATTGCCATGCCAGAGTGCACTACGCGCCTTTGTTTTTGTTCTTGTCAAATGCCCCATCGAACAAATGCTGCTGATAAGCCATTGGGGTAAAATACATATGTGCATATACATATGTCTGTATGTATGCATACAAGTATAAATAAACAAAGTAAAAAAAAAAGCAATCTAAAAAGAGGAAAACAAAACGTTACAATTAAATATAGTAATAGCAACAACAGCAACAAAGAAGTCTAACAGAAATTATTGGGTCGCGAACGCCAAGGCATGCACGCCTAAAAACACACACAATTGTGTGTACATAACTCTTTTATTTATATGTACGAGTATGTATGTATACCATGTATGTTTGATTGCATACTTGCTATATACATAGGTATACTTATATGCATGCACATTCATATGTATGTAGATATGTACACAGTTGAAGCGATACTCGAGGAAACGCTAAAAAAAATTCACTAAAAATGCCATCGAATTGATGGCGAAATGTTAGAAAGGTCACTCAAGTTCGTTTCGATTTCAAATATTTGATTCGAATGAATTGTACCCGCATTAAAAATTCATAAAATTTGAAAACAATATGTATGTACATATGTATACTTCAATTTAATCGTTTTTATATAAAACTCTAGGTTAATGGTGATAATATTAATTTTTGGAGCAACCAAACCTAAACCGAAAACGAAATTTGTTAATTTATTTGAATTTAAATTTAAATTCAAATTTTTTCCCTTTTGTTTTGGCCTGGCAATGCTTCTTAGACGCATGGAAGCGATCTTGCTGCCGTTGATGTTGAAATGTTTATGTTACCCTCTCTCGCTTACTACTCTCTTCCTTTTCCGCTCTTCGTGTATACATGTATTCGTACATACAAACATACACATTTGCGCTTTCTGTTTTTATTCGCTCAACATGCGATGACTAATGGCTGGAGATGCTACGAAATTACCCTACCTGCGATAAAAAAAAAACCCGTTGCTAATGAAAGTGATAATGCCATGCTCAAAGGTATTGAGCTAACATAGTGCAGGCTAATCAGGAAAATCACTTCCGAAGAAAGGCGTCTGTCTGACTCTGCGAAGGGCAGATGGACTTACGAGCTCATTCCTTGCTTAAGCCGGTGGATGGAAAAAAGACACGGGGATACTGAATTCTTCCTGACGAAATTCCTTTCAGGACATGAAGTTTTCAGGAAATACCTCAACAGATTTGGCAATGACAATTCGGCGTCTTGTCCAATATGCCCAGAGTGTGAGGAAGATGCTGAACACGTAATGTTCTGATGTCCAAGATATCGTTCAGACACCACCAGGGCTTTGAATGAAAGCAATTTATTAACTTATATGTTGCTTTCCCCTGAAAATTGGCAAAGTACACCTATGTATGATTTCGAAGGTCATATATACAAGTTGAAGACAAGCGGAAATTTTAAGGCAGCAGAACCTTTAATAAAGAACTTGCAATGTGGTGCAATTCACGATGTATGGCAAATATGATAAAATACAAAGCTAGCCTGGATCGGAAACTCGTCCTTTCCGACCACGCTTTAAAGCCTATCAGTTGAGCGGAGCGAAAACAAGGGCTTTCCGCCTGCCCTACTTTGATTTATGGCACTCTTGGTAAGGGGAATATGGAGCGGAAACAAGGACTTCCCGACCATAACCCTGTGTCTGCTAAGAGAGAAAGTAGCGGAAACTTGGACTTTCCGACCGCAATAGAATGTAGTAGACAGGATACTAGGCCTCTCCAGCTATTCAGATAGCGGGTGTATCGAAGCTCGTTGTTAAAGTAACGCGTAATAGCTAATGTGCTTACCAACACCGCGAGGTAATACTTTATTGATAGTTCCGTGGGGAGAGTGGAGAGAGTGTTTAGTACGTAGGTGCAGCTGTGAGGTTGCAAGTCGTGCATACTGTTATGTCGGTGTAGTACTCATGAGAGTTTCCTTTCCACGGGCGTCATCCCAGAAAAAAAACGGGCTAAGTCGATTTATCTCCATGCAATTGATAATAGAAGTTGAATCTTCCGACTATTGCCTCAAACACGATTATAACAAACGAGGTCCTTGATTACGTCGTACTTCTCTTGCGTCGGACTTTGTTTATTTAACTGAGTTAGGCGGAATAGAATGTTGCTTAATTCGATTTCATTTACTTTAAAATACTTTCCGTTAGTTATAACATAAATAAGGAAAATTCTAAAATAATTTCCAAAGTCTCCAAACCCCAGCAAGAAATTTTTAGCTTTTCTTTGTATTACCGATTAGAAATAAATACTTTTTTTTTAATTCTCCAAGCCAAAGCGCACAACATTGCTAAACGAGATGGTTTATATTGAGACCTATTGATATAGCGAACCGCTTGCTTCAAGCCAGATGCTATGAGCTGTATTTGTGGCGAATATACGCTGTTTTTAGACTGCAGCGAACCTTTAAACTGAATATGTTGAGGTGGTTCCCTGAAGCTCCTTTTTTGACTATGATCCAGGGCTCCATATCAGTTGGTTATAACTCTCCGACTGTAGCTGCATAGCCAGTATAAGTCTCAAGCAGCCCATCGCACCTCAATTATCAGATCAAAAAGTTTTCAGGAGACTTTTTGCATTATTTGCCACCAAATTTTCTTGTATTTGAGAATATGTATGTATGTATATACCTGCAATATTTATAGCTTTGTTTGACAGTTGAATGACACTTAAAAAATAAATCACACAGCTGATCGATGTGTCAAATATCTGCAAGCCACAATAAAAGGATAATTACAAGCAAGGATTTTTGTAATGTTTTATTGACAAGAATTTTCGAAAGTAATTGAATACTTTGCTGCATGCAACAACTATTGGAGAATCTAAAGTGACCTACATACAAGTAGATGTGCATGTATGTATTGGCAAAGTGATTTCTGACTTGCTCTACCGCCACTGATTGTGATTATACCTGGATTTTGCATTCTTATGCGGCATATTTAGTATTTAACAAAGTTTGTGAGGCATGCAGATGTAAGTGTAACTGTGCGAAATATGTTTTCATGGCCATTTTTACAAGTAAATTTGTATGATTTTGATTTTGAGACTTTAACCATTCAATGAAAGGCCTGCAACTTGCGGCTGCCAACCTTTGAGTGAACGTACTAACCACAAAAGCATTTAGTGCCAAAAATGGTATGTATGTATGTATGTATGTTTATAGCGGTATATTAATACTCTGAATACTGTCATCTCGCCTCTTTTGTATCAATAATAAATCCGAGTGAGATTGATGAAGACTTGCGAAATTACGTGCATACATATGTATGTACAAGTACATAAAGGAGCTCGGAAGGTCGCAAATCACTCGTACATTTATGCATACACGAATGTACATATTTATACATACATACATATATACACATGTAAAATTGCATGTACTTATATTTATTTTATTCAAAAAATTTTTCCCATCACATTATCGTGTGAGCCCTTCCAGCAGTCAGTGGTCATCAGCAACTGTTGTCCTTTTATTCACTTTGCTTGACAAGCAAGTAGATCAAGCGACGCCGTCGAAGATCAGTTTGAAGTGCCAATTTAATAATAACATTTGCTAATGAATTGTAATTGTAATTAAGGGCCATCTTCGGCCGTCACGCTGCGATTGGCCATTTCAAGTGACCGGCTGAGGATGTGAGAAGAATATGTAGACTCTTTTAAATTTAAAAATCTATTTTTTTCTGAGATGAAGGAAATTCTAATTATGTCTCAATGCCCTCTATAATCCTTATAAAGAATTCACAGTGGTTATATTATAAAATTTCCATTCTTTTTAAAATTCATTTCTTATCATCTCATGTCGTCCCCCTGCTCGTTTTTATTAAATATTCCTTTCATTAAAAACCAAAAAAAATTTAAGTTAAAATTCATAATTGACGCTCTGTTCACAACTCTCCCAGGATGCCTGCGCGACATGTTTATTTTCTAAATAAATATTGTATTTATGTAAATAGTAATAGCCGATAGTCAACCCTCGCTAGCAAATGCCTCGGCTTTGCTGCCCCTAATCACCCCGTATAATACTCATTTCCGCTTTTGAGTTCACTGGATGTTAATGATGTGTGTGAGGTTGGCTGCTTGTGTGCGCCAACTTGTTGATCCTGGCGTGCGTGGTAAGGTGAGTAGTTTGTTGAAAAAAAAAAAAAAATAGGGATGCTAAGGATATTTATTTAAGTGTGTGTACCTATTTGTGCTCCTTCTGTACCTTAATTTGTTGTCTAATTCTCCTTGGCCTCTTAGCTCTGCTCATTGAATCCCACAAATTACAATAGAGTGAAGCTCCTTATGAAAAATCTCACACTTTAGATTGATGATAAAGTGGATGACAGAATGGATGGAACTTCTTAAGGGCGCTGAAGTAGTATATACAGAGACTAAAATTGAAATTTAGATAATTCATAGTGGTCGTTATAGAACTTAAAATAAATGTTGAAGTTTTTCAAGTTCAGCCTGGTTATCAGACCTGAGAATAAGCTGGTGGAATATTATCTGATCCATTCTTTGTGAACACTTCTTTCTTATTACCTGGTCTGCATTAACTGAGGTCGTTCTGAAACTTTATTACAGATTTTATTATTTTGAAGATTTACAATGTTAAAAAAATGAAGAATCTCTGCCTCTAGCACTGAGTAACGCAGCTTTTAGCAATTTTTATACAAACATACATTCATACTACACAGTTATACTGCTAATTAGTTCATTTGTGTTTATGTTTACCTTTATGTACAATGTAGAAAGCCAGATAAGGGTTTCAATGCAGATAAGATGGACTATTTTCATTTGGTTCTCATGACGTTTAGCTTGGGAGCTAAGACTTATTCGCATACACATGTGTACATGCATACATATATAAAAATTCTGATAGATAAGAGAACGCATAAGAAACATTAAAAAGCAAAAAAAAAAAAATTAAAAGCCAAAAACAACTATCCAGGCAGAATGAGCAAAATTTGGATAAAAAGCATAAGACTTGTGTGTGAATACCAAAAAAAAAAAAAAAAAAGAAATGCGCTGACAAGGAAAGTAACACCTACAAAAGCCATAAAAAGCAAACATACATAAGCATACACACATATGTTACAAACATATTAACATAAATGAGCATATCGATAGGAGCGCTACTGCAGGAGAATGAGAGAATGAGCACCGCCAGGACACCTGTTAATGTTAATGAAAATATGAGCTGAAGAAATGAAATGAGTTGGCATACAAACATACATACATAGTAGGTATGTGTGCTATGCACAATTCAACTAGTTAAATATGGTGGGAAAAAATGGAGAGTAGCGTACAAAAACAACAATGCGTTTTGAGTGGGGAGTAGAAAACAAGACGAAATGCAAAATATTCCCAGGATCTTCTAAAGAAATTAAATACAAAAATTCATACAAACAACAGACATACATACAGAATAACAAACAATCAAAAAAACACTGTAGAGCAATGCGAACGGTTTAAGTGCTTGCGATCGATATTTACAAAGAAATAATGTAAATAAAAAAAAATTCCCACAGCAATCATTGATAATGAAACAGGTAGATATCAATGCATTCAAACATGTATGTATGTATGTATTTAGGTGCAAAGCCAGGCAGTTAAAAATCATAACTGTTATTGCAGCGGTTTTTTCTCAGAATGAAACGGTATTCTAATTTAACAAAGAAGGCAAATAACTGGGGAATTCGAATATCAATCTTGTAATGATTTGAGGCGATCTACATACGTACTCATACATAACTAACTATCTACATAAAAAAGGGTATATCTGATCTGATTGTATTGTACGAGTATGTGTGTGTGCAAGGATCGCACACTTTCAGCGTGTGAGTAGCTGCAATCAAGAAATCAAGTGGTTTTCGTGAGGTATTTAGGGTTGGCTTGTATGTGGATTTGATTTCCATTTCCGGTAGATACGACGAGAGCATTCAAAGAAGTGCGTTTCCTGAGTGATTCTACAATTTAAAAATAAGAAATAAAATGGTTTTTCGAGCCTTTTTCTAAAGTTCAGCTAGGTTTAACGGTAATTCCAATATCAAAGCAAACATAAAACTGCTTTGTGATGCTTTTCGGTTCTTAAACTAAAGACAAAACAAATTTTTAATGAAAACTAGATTGTATGTGGAACTATATCGACGGGTAAAAGCCAAAAAGCTATGATGACGATTTATTATCCGCGATCAAAAAACTGAGCCATTAATACTTTGAAGAAGACTTAAAAAATGATTTTTAGTAGATTTACTGAGGAAAATTTGTATATAAAATGAATCTGTTTTGAAAGAAGGGCGACAGTAAAAGTAAGTTAACAGTTGCGAAAAATTCTATCAGCCCTGGATTGCTTCAATAGAGGACAAAGTTTCTGATTAAACTTTTTTTTAAAATTATTTGCGGTGCAAAAAGTATTGGTTATAAATTTTTGAACCAGCTCTGCAAATAAAGCGTTGTAATGAAGAAACAGCTGAATTCTGAGGTAATTTTAAAAACCATATGACTCATAATTGAAATCTGCGATTCAATCAATTTATCATTAAAGCAAAATTTTTTAATCACAACTTTTTTATTAGAGCAGCTGTGTGCGCGTTGGAAAAATATTTTTGAAGCGATTTCGCATTCCTTAAAAAATTAATTAAATTTAAGTGAAATATTTGAACGAATAAATACTCATTACAGCGTGAGTGAGTTTATCAGTAAATGCAGATGTAAGTATTAGTAAATGTAATTCTATGTCAAATGAATCATTAATTTTTAGCGTTCAAAAATATCGTGAAGCCCGTCACTTTTAATTTGAAATTATTAACTTACAAATATGCATATGCATATATACATAATATGTACTTGTATAGTAGTATAAAGGCCTCTCTTCTTCAATCTTTTTACTATTATTACATACATACATACATATATGAAGCTATTTGAACAAAATTATTACATAATTATATATATAGATATTGCTATGTACATATGCGTAAGTGTCCGTATGCGTCAGTAAATCAGATCGGTTAATTCTTTTTAATTATCCAATGTCCAAATGTGTGCTCTGCTACAGCTACATATCCATATGTGTATGTCCAGACATATGAGTGCAAACATATGTGCATACATATCTAGCTCATTTATGATTAAAAACAAAAAAAAAAAAACAGACAGCATTGAACAGTTGTTGGACCTTTTGACAGCCTTGGGAAAGTCCGTTGTTGTTCATTCATAGCAATAAGTATGCAAATCAGTATGTGTGGGTGCTCATATATACTCCATATATATTTAAAAACAAAGTTTAAGGCAGTTAGAATTTTCCAAAAAAAAAATTAAATAAAATAAAAAAATAATAATTTTTAAGTATTTTCGGTATTTTTTATAAGTATATTTAAAGCTTTATTGAAGACAGTTTTTCGCAAATATATCTCGATTACTCAGGAATTGCTCATCCAGTCGGTCTCAAATTGCAATCTTCTTAGGTATATTTTACAGATACTGTAAGAAGCAATAAGAATACATAATTGCTTCCAAAAAAGGGCACCAAATTTATTGTGAAAATCATGTTTTACAAATACTGGTGCAGAATGAGTAACTGGATTAAATAAATCTTACTAGGTTAGTGTGGCCATGCTAATGTAGTATTATCAATTTGGAAAGCTTAGCGGTACCAAGATATAGAGCTTACATAATATATGTATATACATCTGTATGTATGTTCATCAGTAGCTACATATGTAACTTCTAGGCGCAAAAAAAAATTATAAATAAATTCATTGTCGCATGCTCAATCAAAGCTTCTGTTCGACTATTATTCGTTTTTTTTTAATTTCATTTTTTTCATTTTCTAAAACGAAGCATAATTATGTATGTGTTCTATTGTCTCCAATGTTGTTGCCTTTAATATTAGAAAGCGAACAATTGATGCAACGTAAAGTGTGACAAGTGGTTTTTAGTTGCTCGTCAGCAGATTTTCCCCGGCAATTGCACTTTCGACGTCAGTCAGTCAATTGGTCGCTTGAACACACATATACATCATTCATGAGCAAGTGGGGAGGATGCACCACCTCCACGTCCGTTTTGTTCCTTACTCGTGTCACTGACTGACTGACATAACTGTTTACGGCTGCATTGCTTCAAACAGCCAATTCGGTCTTAATTGAGAGCAGTCAACTTGGAACCTTGTCGCTCTTTAAATACTTATACATATACATACATACGTACATACGAGTATATACAGATGTAAAGATGTATGTAATTTTGCTTTTTGCTGTAATAAATTTTTTGAAGCGTTGCCAATTATTGATGTGTTTCTTTTATTCTCGTATGGAAAGTGGTCTCATTGATCCACTGAATGAAAATCGAATTCGCGTCAAGTACTAATCGAGTGGTTGGTTTGGGGTTGTCATAGACCCATTTTAGTACTATTGAAACTATTTTGGTAAAATCAGCAAACGAGCTTGGGATTGCTGAGTGTAGTAGCTCTTCTCTCTACACTCTCCTCAAAGCATAAAAGCGCTGTGTGTAAAACTGCCAAGAATTCCGTCACAAGCTTATTACGTCTTGGTAGTCTGGTTTCGAACGAATTTGTGACTGATCGAGCTAAACAAACACATCCACTGGAGCGTAAGTATTCATCTTTGTTATAGATCTACCTGTCAGAGCTTCGCTTCGACAAAAAACAAATGAAATACATCAGTTTTGAGATTTTGGAATTTCATTTCGAAGTTGCTCAACGGGATAAGCCTATTTCCTTTCATAACTGTTTGCTTCCTACTCGTTTCACAATTTTCCAAAATCTAAAAGATTTCGCTTTTTCCCAAACACCACAATTATTTTACGCCCAAAAACTAATCGAAATACTATCCACAAATTGTTGGTTAGCAGCAAAACGAAACTGATCAGTCGCAGTGCTAAACTTCTACGAAGCTACGCTGTGCGGAACCCCTAACCTCAAAAACTGATCCTTTCTGCCTACAAATCCCAGCAGGAAGTCGTAAAAGATCTCTTCAACACATTTCCGTGACTTGTGGTATTAAGTTGTAAGCGCACGGCACAGCACGACAACGTCCGTAGGATCTGTATTGATCTCCACCTAACTGTTGAAGATACAATGTTTCGCGAAAGAGAGAACCAGCAAGCAACGTGAGCTCCGCTACGCTCTTCTATGTTGAGCTAAAGACATTATCGCTGTTGATTGATACGACTGTACGAAATGACCTCGTCACAAACATTGCGACTGCGTGGTGGACTAGTTTAAGACAATGCCATTAATTGGTTGTTTAAGGTTCTTTCTTTTCATCATAGTTGTTGTTGCAATGCCGTTAAGTCGTCTTGCCGCTTTGTGTGAAAATGCAAAATTTTACGCGAGTGCCGGCAGGAGGGCCACGTGAAACAAAACCAATAACTAAGTAGAAAAATGTGGAAGATTATAAAACCAACAAACGCCTGGCCCTGACGGCGATGCCAATGTTCTTCTGAGGTTTCTGCGAAGTCGCGGCCGGCTCAGGTATGTTTGTAGGAGTGGAAGGAAGAATAAGCAATTGCTGAGTCAAATTGATGTTCGGTCTTTGTGGGTTTAATGGTCGGACCGATTGTTCTGTGTGTAGAACACACAAACACGCCTTCGATGAAGTTTTAGTAAATATTTTTACAATAGTTTTGGAAGTTAGTATTTGGAAAAACAATAACAACAATCGCTAAATGTTTATGCTTTTGTGTACATGCATACGAGTCCATATACACATACATACTCATCATTTACGATTTCATTATTTGTTAATTTCTTCCATTTCTTCTCATTTGAGTTATGAATGACGCTAATCATTGTACATCATTTCATACATATTTGCCTTTGTCCACAAAAATTCGGCTCGTTGTTTTAGGAAGGTTTGCCTTTTTAGCGAAATTTTTGGAATTTCATTTTTGACATATTTAGAAATATATAAATTTTTCAATATTTATTGTACATTGAAGAGAGGTCACGGAAATGGAAGATAGTTAGTCGAAAGTTTTACAACAAAAACTAGACATAATATAAATGAAAATGATTTTTTTTTGCAAAAAAATAAACTCTTTTATAAAGAAGAAAGCGGAAGAGGCCATCTCGTTAAATGCAAGGACTTTCAGCTGAAGCATTTAGTAAAATTGTCTCGGTTAATAATGTCAACATTTGTAAGAAATTAAGGCAAAATGTTTCGTTGAATGAGAAACAAATATTGTGCTCTGGAACACTAAGTACCGCTGCCAAGGAATTCTTGAAATTAAAACCTCCATATACATACATATATAATCGCATATATGCTTAAGTGTATAAGTGGAGCTTTGTAACCGCTGAAGCGATTCTCGGCTGATTTGTTGTTTGCGTCTTTATGTCTTTCCCACAAATGGAGGAACGTACAGTCTTTTCTAAGCCGCCTCCGAACGTCCGATGGACTTTTATGAGGAGCTTTTTTTCGTGTAGAAAAAATAAATTTTCCATAATTTTAGACGGTTACCGAGCCAGGAATCGAATCCTGGCACTATTTTAATGCCTGGCTAACAGATTTTAGACTTTAGAAACGACAAAGGCTACAGAATGGCCAAAGTTATGTACAAAGATATGTTATGTATGAAGGTTACTAAGTTCTAACAACAAATACTTCAAGTGGCTAGAAGTATCATTAAGAGGGCAAAGGTTAGTGTCTCTGCTAGTTCCAAGTAGATTCCCTTCAGCTTTCTATGGTTAATTAAGATTGCTACAATTTTATTTTCACTATTTTGAAACATTTTATACAGCAAATGTCTAATAATGAAACGTACACAGAAAATATCCAACTGTTTCATGCATAAACTTCCTGTGAAGCGAACTGTTGTGATCACTCATGTGTAACACACGTCAGACGCATTCCTTAGGACATTCGATCAAATCAAATGCGCAATTTCTCAAACAAAAAGAAAAAAAAACAACAAACGAACATTGCAGCACATTACTTGGGTTGGAGAACCACGAGAGCCACCCTAAAACTCACAATCAAGCAATATTTCCTCATAAAATTCATTACGCAATAAATCCAGCCTGTCATAGTGCGCTGCGCATGCGCCTTGGCCAATTCTTCGGCAAAAAGAAATTGAAAATTCTAATTCCAACGCCTCGTCGTGAGTCAACGCCAACAAACAAAATGGCTGGAGCGTGTCCTTGCGTACTTCAGTCTCGACGCAACAAAAACTTTCACACGCGTTCGTCGCTTTCTTTATTTTATTTTATTTCTTTTTGTGGAAATGAAAAGGCAAAGGCAAGCAGCGTTACACAAAGGATAAACGAGGGGAAAACTGCTTGCGTTACATATGAACATACATACCTACAATGATTATTGTAGTGACACAAGACTGACAAAGTCTCCTTGCAAACTTGCTATTCAGGCTTTTCAGCTTATCTGCCTTTACAGCGTACCCCTGAGCGCATTCTTCGTATTTGGTTGGTTTTCAAATTATGAAAATTGTTTTGCTCATGACGAGATTACGATTAATATTTGAAATTTCTTACCTATTTCCACTTCCCCTCGCTGTCGTGCCGACGTCTTAGAAGTCGGCATGTTAGTCCGCTAAGGGTTGCTTTGTGGTGTCGATAAGCGCCCGGCTAGCGAAAATTGTTATGCTTGAAAGATTTCAACAGCTGCTTTGTAGGGAAATGCTCAACCAACCCGAGCTGTCTGGCCGTTGCTGGCTGGAAAATGTTGCTGGGAAGTGAAATGGTCTTTTATACATTACCAGTTCGGCGAATGCCTTCGATGTAAGGATGCCTGGAGAGGGGTGTACTTTCGACTCAGTATAAAGGAAGGCAAAGTTATTAAGAATCAAAAAGAATTTATTATTATGGGTCACTGTGCTAAAAGGGAAATTAAGACACTGTAACAACAACATGAATTGTGAGTTTATGCAAGAATAGCACTCGGATCAGCTTTAGAGGCCAGCCCGTCTTCAGGGGATTAATTGAAAGGATCTCAATGTGTTAGTAAGATTCCTTGTGTGCGTCTTCAGGGGATTGATTGAAATGATCTTCATTGTGTTAGTAAGATTCCTTGTGCCAGCTTTAGGTGGAATTTACTAAATTTGTTAGTCACGGCGAAGCTTTTGCTAAAGGAGCGCAGTGAACTTGGACCGCTGAGCGGCTTTGATAGTGACTCTTCAGTCATTATTTTCCATGAAATTCTTGTAAGAATAGATACTCTCGATTTAATATTGCCTGACAAGCTAAAACCGCTTCTGGCTACTTAAAGTCTAACTCAGATTGTAGTTTTTTCGTCGACGAGCGAAAAGAAGGTTTCTGGATCAGAAAATCTAAGATCCGACTAATTTTGTGGTGTTTTATGCCAAATTTTCAAAATCAAAAAAATAAAGTCGATTCAAAAGAGCTCATAAACAATAAATATTGCGGATTGGAAACAAAAAACCCACCCCTTTGGATTGCTCATTACAATATCAAAGTCATTATTTGAGCTACTGCGGAACGAAAAGTTGCTTGGCTTACACACACATACATACATATGTTGGTACCTAAGAAGATATCAGAGCTCTTTAGCGCAGCGGTTTGAAAATTTATTACATTCGCCATTTCTGCGCATGCTTACCGTGGCAAAGTAATAAAAATTCAAATTGATTGTACCGCTACAAGGCTCCCTGTCCATAAGCCGTCTTATGTGTGTGTGTGTATGCATTTCATTGTCGTTTTTTTTGGTTTATTTTCTTTGTAAGCGCGTTTGTACAGTTCGCTTTTAGAATTCGATACAATCGCTGTAACTTGTACCGGTTCTTTCAGAGTTTGATAGTCACAAGCCAAGCGCACACCTGGTCACACGCAAAGAACTCATAACTTCAATGTTGATTTCTTTTACTTTGCTTCTTTCGCGCTCCCTTTTTGAATTCAACCCGCTTTAAATGCGCATTACATAGAGATGTGTGCGTTTTCCTTGCGTCCGAGAGGGTGTCCTTCTCACTTTGATACGGATACATTCGTGAATGTATTCATGTATGTATGTGTGTCGCTTGAACAACTTTTCTTGACATTTATGCAAATGCGTCTTACTCCAGAGCCCTCATGACAACGTGACTGTGGCATTCGTACTCGTACCAATGAAATACTAGAATTGGGAAACTAGTTCTAAATAAGACACGACGGGAAATTTGAGATGCTAGTCTAGCCTTAATACAATATTTATTGTGATTCTGAAACTAAGTAAAAGTGATTACTCCTGAGTTCAAATAGCAAAACTATTTTTCCTTACAAGGCTCACTCTCGACCTTCATCTACGAGAACATTGGAAGCATAGACTTCGATATTCAAAACCAGTTTCGGGTTAAATGTGTTCACGTCTGGAGCAGCATAGCAGTCTGGTCTTTTTCGCTAATATTTCCTGCTGCAGCCAAGTTTCAGTTAAACAAGGCTTCACATGGAGTTCACGCTTTAGGACTCTTGAATAGAATGGACTTTCTAACCTCTAAGTCAAATTCTGATAACGAGAGAGCATTCACGAGACTTTTTTTTTGACACCAAAGCGTTCTCTGTGATTTATGCTGTGTCCAAGCATTCGCTAACTGGCTGCGAGCATAAATAAATGCATTCGGAGCCTTAATAGCTGTCTGGCTACCAGAATGATCGATGTCGCTCTGCTCTGAAAAGACACTCTGCAACAGTTTATGGAGATATCACTACAGAAAAATTTCTCCACTATGATCACTATCTTTATTTTGGTTCCATTAGTTTGCGCAGATGTTCTCTGCTGAGGCTTTGCAATATCCCGTTCCCTCCTGATATTTGTGCTATGAAAAGTCTGTTAAAAGCCTATTCAGTGCTTCGATGAGCCACCTACAAATGCCTTTATTACATATCCAAGCTCAAGCTCTCGTGGATAAAGTCGTAACGGGTGTACGTGAATTCCTTCATAACAGTGAGAGCGGTCGTTCGAGCTAGCGGGTTTTCTCGCTTGTGATTTGCAACAAATAACTGCTTTTGGTGGTTCCCTCATTTTGTATTTTCTTAACTGAAGAAATAAACGAAATTATAATCCACTAGGTGGCGCCAGAGTCGAAGTATTAATAAAAGGTGTATTTTTTGCTCGTTTATGTTGAAGTTTCAAATGTGTTATGATCATGCAACAATCAATACTCTTACGAAATTGGTGCGCTAGATGGCGCTGTAGTCAAGTTATTCAAAAATCTGTATTTATGATTCAATTTTGATCATTTTAGAACTATACGCCGATGGTGCATTAGAATTTTCCTAGAAAGTTCCACAGGCAATTTATGTTTCAGTTGGAGCTGTAAAAAGTATAAATATATGAATGCAAATTCACAAATTTGATCCTTTTCGATGAGAGCGGATTGTCAACACACAGCACGACGACAAGTGCACTACTTTCCCATGCTCATTTACTCAGCAACAACACACAAAAATACAAATAATCATAAATACCCGCAGAATGTGAGAACACATTCCCCTTCTCCGTTCCCCGTACATTTTGTGTTTCTTTCTTTGCTCCACTGAATAAATAAATACAATTTGACTTATTACTCTATGAGAGTCCTTGCATTCCTTTGCAGTACATCGTGAGTGTGCACCTCTGTGCGCATCAGATGATGGTATTGATAACACCAATACTTCTATTGCGGCCGCTAAACCAACTACAGCAAAAAACAACGAGCTATGTCCTGTCTACCTGTGTGAATGCAGCCAACGCGACGCGACGGGATGCGATGAGCCAGCCAGTTAAGGCGAATACCTCGTGAGAATCTATTCCTTTCTGCGTGTTTATGAATTTAATTTGATCATTTTCTCTGTTTCTTTGTGCACTTGTTTCATGCACTTGTGGGTGAGTGTGTGAAAGGATATGTGAATTGGTTTGTGATAAATGAAGGAGAGCAAATATGTAGACTCAAGTAGGCGCTACCATTTATTGATTCACATTGAAAGAGATCGAGTGTGATAAATATAATAAAATCGAATGTATGCATTGTAGGTGATGTGCAGTTCAACGCCGCGGGGATCACACTGATCCTTGCCACAAAATGCTGCATGATTTGTTTTTGGTTTTTATTATTTAATTTTTTTTTAATTTTATTTTTACTTTTCTTTAAGATATTTGCTCACTCAGTGAAATTCACACGCACTTGTCTTTGCCCATTTTTTTATTTCAATTTATTTTGATCGAAATAATTCTGAGAAGAATCATTTTAGTTTGCAGGATAATAAGGATTATTACTGGTGTTGGCTGTGAAAATAAAGCAATTGTGTCAAAACTATAATTGGGAATGCCTTTCAGCGCTTGTTTGTTTGTTTAGTGAGTGTATAATTAAATTAATTTGTGGAAGGTCCTTAAAGAGCTGCAAGGATTCAGTTACATAAAGAAGGATATTAGACTCGTTTAAATCAGCAAAAAGAAAATAAGAAATATGAGAAAATTATAATATGAAACGAAAATATGAGAAAAATATATAAAAAAATTAGCGTAATTTCCTATTGTCCTTACACATCCTTGCTATGCCGAAGAGCACGTAAAGATAAACTGGACTAAACGGAGCTTAGCAAAAGTAATCTTAAATTAATTCAATAAATATAACTAAATTTTTTTTTGTTATCCTTATGCTTTTTATTTATTCTCAATGAATCCTTCATTTCGTAATGCCCAAATTAAATATCTTTGGACATTAATTTTTGCTTAGCTAAAAGCATATAAATTTACCACAACATGTAGATAAAGTATTGAATGCTTTAAGGATACCATTGAGATATATACGAAAAAATTGAGGTGTTTTAATTTTTCTTTTACATAAATGAAAACTGAATTAACGCAGTAAGTAGAAAAGCTTTCGATATGTTTCATTATCCTTTTAGTATCCTTATCTCTTGTCCCATACCAGAAGACTTTTAACTATGTAAATCACAAACTTTAACCAGTTTTTACTGGCAAAACCCTACGCCTTCCACATAATCAGCGTTCATTTATGCATGTCCTTGAAGCATATCCAACCAGTCGCACATTCTTCGTTAACTTTCTGGTTTGCATGTATTTAACAATTTGCAGATTCTCTCCTCTTATGCATATAATGACATTTTCAATGAAATATTCACTACAAACATACATAAGCAATTACGATAGTGTTTCTAATTGCGCATATCCTTGAATATCCTGCAACAAGTTTAACTACACAACAACAAATCGATTTACCACTTTTCAGCAACTATTATACCGAAAGAGACTGTAGAAGAGTGACGAATTACTATAAATTGAATTCTACGATCCGGTTAATGAGCGAAAATCCTTGAAACCCAAAAAAGGATTCTTAATGCCTGATTGCTTTGGTTTATGTCATTTATATGCCAAACATTGTACAAACAAAGCTGGTTAAAGTGATTATTCGCTTTTGTATTTTGTGTTGTGTTTGAATGCAAATTTCGTGGAAAACTCAGCGCAAGGATACGTCAAAGGATAATGCGTTAAAGTGTTGTAAGTCAGTTGAAATTGTAAACGATTGCAACGCTTGTTGTGTAGTTAACGGGAAATTGTTGAGGAGGCGATTTGGCCGTTAAAGGTCTTGTTTTTATTCTTGTTTTTTAACTGGCAAACATGGAATTTTGAAAAAGGATATGCCGCGGTTCACACATTTTTATACAACAGTAATTTTTCTTTAAATGATTACATAATCCGAGAGTTTTAAGCAATGCGTGTTTCTTCTAACTGTTAATTTTTTTTCTGCATGTATATTTCAAAGGATATGCAAGGATGCGTTGATTTCAGCGAAATCCTCACTAATATTTACGCGTTGTTACATCAGAATTGCGTATTTCGTATATGTAAGTATTTGGTTTTGCATTTGTTGGACAGAAAATTAACAAAAGATTGTAAATTGAAGGAAAGAAGATAATCGCATAAAAGGAGTATGGCAGTGAATTCTACAAAATATTCATTTTTAAAGATTTTTCCCGTGGAAAAGGATACAAAAGGATTGCGTAAGTGACGCACGCTCATTGATAGCACAAAAACTTTTTGTTGTTGAGAATTTCGACAATTTTTCATACTGCAAGGATACAAAAGGACTCACTAACTTTATTTTCTTACTGCAATGTTTTAAAACTTGTTAGGAATTGAGACTATTGTGATTCTATTAAAGGAATGAATATGGTAAGTGGATAGTTGGAAAATATGCTCCCACAACTTCGGCTTCTACACGACTAGAGAGAAGATAGTTCAATCAGTTGGGGTTGGGGAGCTATATCACTGGGGACATCTTTTCGCACCGCCACAAGCTGAGTCAATTTAATTACGTTTGATTGGAATCCGGAGGTAGCTATCTAGTTTGATGATCTCGTGCTACGGAAAACTATATTTCGGCCCAGGCGAAAATCAGCGATGTACTGAAGACTCTCGCTTTAATGCGGATTAACGGAGTCTTACTCCTGCCACAAATCTAATACCAACTTTGCTCTCTTTTATATGACTTTTGTTGTAAATATCAGAAGGACCTACTCTCATTCTTCCATAACTCCACCATCGTGCCTCTGGACGAGGTTTATGTCAGCTTTAATATTTCCTAGGATAACAACCAGCTGAACAACGCCATTTAAGGGACTGCACGTCCCAGGTACATCCTCTCAAATCATGCTGCTAGTCATCATCAAAAGCGATATTTTCCATCCGAAGTCATTACTTTATTTTCATTGGACTGTGCATAACTTTGAAACAGTCTAATAACCTACTTCGTGGTAATGGATGTGGTTTATGGAATTTTGCTTATCTGCGATCAAGGCGGACAATGCTCAAAGCACATACATATATCTCCTCGATCACGAAATTGCATAATCTGAGAATAACAAAAGATCGCATGCACTTCTGCGAAAATGTATTCACTGAGTACATACTCCTACATATGTATGTATGTATTTCCATAGCCTACTCTACCATCAAATCCCCGCTAAGCCGTTTGTTTACAAAATAATCTTCGGCTTTCTTGTTCAACTACATTTTGCTCATCCATTAATTTGATATTTTCTCAGCATTTACTTCTCTGCAAACACAGTACAGATAGCCGTATGTACATGCGAGTATGCCTACGTGAATATCCTTTCCCATGCACTTGTTTCACTACCTTCGGACGATGCACTCGGCAACACACACCCGCACTCGCGCACTCTTAGTCCTGGAATTTTTGTGTATTCACCGTTGAGGGTGAGCAAAAGGGCAAAACAGAACTGCATTTTTTTTATTGCTTTTCTTCGTTCTTTTGCATTTCCATTGCCATTCTGCTATGCCAAATGCAAAAGCGGCCTCTTACGGTTTCCCACAGTGTGTAATTGGGTTTGTATGTATGTATTTTGCAGTTCAGTTTGCATTTTGCTTTTCACTAATTTATATTATCTTCTTCTTCTTCTTCTTCTTCTTCTTCTTCTTCTTTGTCTTCTGTTTGTGTATTTATATGTATGAGACATATGTATGTATGTATATGGAGTAAGTAGAGGTTAGATTCTTGTTGCTCGTATTTTTTGTTGTTGTTGATAAATTTGCATCGTTTATTTTTGCTGTGCAATTTGTTGTTGCACCGGAAGTAAATTCCATGCGGTTTTACTGGGGAAGCGAGCATTGTTTGCAGTGCGGAACTTAATTTTTTAGCATTTCTTTTTATATATATATGTACACACATACATATTTAGAGAGTTGTTTCCCATTGGACCCCTAAAGGGTATTTCATTGGTTGGGTAAATGTGACACTTTGATTTTTTGTACGTTGAACACAAGGATACAAGACATGGCAGGATAACAGGTTCAGTGATTGTGCATTGTGTGTGGAAGTTTCGGTATTATTTCAAAGAGATGGATTTGGGATTTTATTGAAGATTTATCTTTGTAGGCGTGAGAACCAGTGGCTATTCAGAAAAAATGCTTTACCCAAGAACAGTAATGGAAGTTGTCCAAAAGTATTTTTACCAATACAATATTATACATTCATATACATGATATTTTCAAATTAATTTTCAAGGGCTTTCATTACTTATATTTTTGTTAAAACTTCTTTTAAGTCCATAGTTGAGTAAAAGCTGATATATGATACGATTTTCAGTAAAAGCTTCTAAAAGTTTTTGCTACCTAAACCTAAAAACCTTAAGTACTTGAAGAGCTAAGCTATATTTCCTACAAAGCAGATTCATAACAGTGAGCTTAGAATACAAATATAATACAGTTCAACTAAAATGCTTCAAATTGGTGAAAGCTTACTTGTCATGCTTTGACGCTGTAACATGAATATTTGTAATGAAATTTTGAATAGGTTATGAGAGCTTTAATTTAATAAAATCAGATATTTTCGCAAAATATAATATACCAATATCTGAAAACGCTCCAGACCACACATACTGGCCCGCCATCGCTATTTTGCATGAATAAAAAATCATTTCCTCCCCCCCCAACTATAAATGCCATTTCAGCTTGCGTATACCATTTGCTCAAATGATATCTGAACAACAACAACAACAAAGCGCAAAAGCTTTTATTGTGTACATGTAAAAGCTTCTCGCTGGCGGGCTGACTGAATGAGCACCACTGGCTTCAAAGCATTAATTCATTTTCAATGAAAGCTCATGTAAAGCTGGAAAACTCCTGCAAAGCGCCAACTATATATTTACATATATGAATTTCATGTAATGATGTTATTCTCATAAGAATAAATACATAACCAAAATAACAGTAATTATCGATCTGTTATGGATTTTCACAAAACATTATTGAAAAACAATAAATGGATGTTAATGATGACTAAAATTGGGTTATGGGTCGGTCAATTGGCGCTCCCACGCACTTAGAGCGATAGATGTGTAAAAGTAAATACATATGTATATATGTATATATTTAAATAGAGTAAGATAATGTTGAAAGACTCGTAATTTGAAACGCGCACAACTATAAGGGAAACACACTTGAAAAGGGATATTTCAAGGACAAGAAAAACATGGGTCAGCACTCAGAAGGCATTACGTGGCAGGCACTTAAGGAAATCAGGTAATGGTCATACATATGTTTGTTTGTATGCCAATGATCGATGTATGAGATTCCAGTACTTACATAAATAGCCATACAAACATACATAAAATTATGCCCACATATGTATGGGCTAAATAGGGCTACAAGAGGACTGAATATCCTTCAGACATTACGGTTTTTTTTTCCTTTTCTCTTTTCTTCCTTTTTTGTTCGACTGGTTTTTGTGCAACGCGTTAATTGGATTTGCTGTGATTTGAAATCTCCAAATGATGCTCAAGTTGCGCGAGACAAGAACGAATTCCGTCGATGCAATCCTGCTTTTGTGCGTTTTTTTTTCGATTTGAAAAATTTATTCCGTTGAAAAGGACATGCATTTATCACCAATGGTGTGGTTGTTGTTGGTGGTGGTTGTTTTTATTCAACAAAAGAATACCTGTTGCATGAACTTGTTTGTTGTATTTACAATAACTTGATACCACACACATCCACACAAACACAATTACAAAAGAAGAAAAGGACCGCACAGTGACCACCGGGAAGAAATTGAACCGGACCTCACAGTTTGGTAAACAACTTTCTTTGAGTTTTCTTTCATAAATGATGATAGAGGAAAGCAAATAGCAGCGAGCACAGGGGGGAAAGTCAATTGCACACTTGCATAGCGACGCTTAATTCACGCAACACGCAGGTACGAATGCCCTTTAAGGCCACTTCAGTTTGGAGTGCCGCAGTAACGCAGGAACCTGCAATTATTGCTAGGCAAACACCCTCCCCTTGCCCGCCCTACTGCAGCAGTGAATTCCTTATTTCCTTACTTCCTCAATTTTTTATATTTTCCATTATGTTTTATCTGCCTTTCAATGCGCCGTTACTCTACTCGCGTTGGGTAGTAATTGTGTGTGTTGTGTTGTTGGTTGCTTTTGTTCCGGTTTTTTGATTTTCTCGTATGTATTGGTTGCTCTTTTCATATCAACTGTTGCGTGTTGTTGTTGCTGTTAGTGTTTCCGGTTTGCAAGCGAGTTGTTGCTGTTGCGTTTCCATCGCGGCAGGACAGGCATTGAAGGGATTGTTGCTTCAAGTGTTTCAGGTTTTTTTTTGTTTGTTTTTTTTCTTAGAAATTAATTATAAAATTTGATTTTCTTGGTTTTCTGGATTTTGAACATCTGTTGAAGGTAGAAAACTATATTTATGTGAAAATGAAAGTGCACGTATATGTACGTATATTCGATTTTACGACGGCATGTTGACCGACAGTTTGGCCATTGTGTTACTTGAAGCTCACTTCCTCTCATCTCATTGATAAGAAGATATCAAGCGCGGAGCAGGAATAGTTGAAAATGGCCGAGTCGCCTTATCTCAGTAGACCTAGAGTCAAAAGTGACTGTTTACGCCAGTCCGATCCCGGAGATCCTCTAAACAGTGAACTTAAAAGACTCGACAGCTGGCCAACCACCACAAGCAGATAAATGAGAAAAGAATTTAAGATCCTGCAACCAAATATGGACCTACTTTCAAATCACTGTTTAACCTAAGGTGTAGCGATAGCCGGCTTGAAATCATATTCGGTAATCATGTGTCGCTGGACCCGAAAAAGTGCGCGAGTGTAGCTGATTTTTTTACATAACACCCTTGACGTTGACAGTTTTCGCCAGAGAAGGAGTTCGATGAGTTATCGGGAACACCCCGGCGGCATAAGCATTCTGACGCTAAAACATGTGGGCTCTTAGGGAGGACAATTCCTTATCTAGGTTCTGACCATTATAACGATAGCCAACATGTGGAAACCAGCCAACAAAGCAGACTCATATCGTTCGATAATTCTCCTCCTCACGGAGCGAAAACACTAGATATCTTACTGCTGTCATCTATTACCTCCCACATAAGCCCAGAGACCAGGGTAATACTTGGCATATTTTGTAGTTGGATTAACTTTTACTTATTCAGTCTCCTCTCTGATGTTCAACGTATGCCCACCGCACGTATGGCTTGTCCACTAAAGCATACTCCACTAGAAGTGAAGGGATGACTTCTTGTCCGAAACCGACTAAACAACTCCTAGGTGGGGTAATCTAGCCCATACAACAACTACAATAACATAATCTTATCTTTTATTTTAATTTACGAAAGTTTTCTCCTTCATTAAATCAAATAATATTAAATGAAATATTAGAATTTGTGGCAATTTGAAAATAATTCTTAAAAAGCCGCAGATTTACTCTGGTTTTACTTCCAACGGTACTCTCAGCGGCATCCATTCGACAATGGCATGACAAGAAAGGGAAAACAAAACTTTCTCATACACAGTTTGACTTGCACTGCACAATGCATTGCCATTAGTGAGTACGACAATCACAGTTTGAGCATCACTACTTGAAGATTGGTGTATTCTATTGGTGGTCAAACTGTTGCCTTTGGATTTACATTTTATGTAATTAATTTACTATTAGTTTCAGCCTATATTTTTATAAAAATATTTAATCTACATTTTTAATACTTATAATAATACTGGCTAATCAAAAAACTTGCTAAAAAAGATCTTGTAGTTATTTTAAAGAAATTTCTGATGATCGGAGGATTTTGTACATACAAACATACATTGTGACTGTTTTTAATGTTTTTATTACTTTTTAATTTTTATTTCACTTTCTTTTATTAGCTTTGACTTCAAAATATCCACTTTGTTTTGTTTTTCAATTTTGTTTTCAGCTACAACAATAAGGACATTTGCTTTTTCGTTTGTTGGTGATTTTGAAGGCGATGCAGAGATGAGTTGTGTAGGCTATAGGTACCATGCTGGCCCGTTTTTTTCAAACAACTAACGGTGTATGGCACATGTCGCGCGGACATTCGCTTATGTTGATGTTAGTTATTGTCCTTTAGTGACTCTTTACGACAAAACACACGCTGAGGAGTAGGAAATTAAAAATGGCCGAAATAAAGTTACTTTTCTCTTCTATGTATGTATGCATGAATGTCGATTCGCGAAAAAAGTAAACACTGCACACGAGTAAAATACGTAACAAAAAAGTAGTAAAATGGAGAGGAGAGATAATAAAACATATTAAAAATTTTTATTTATAAAATAAAATAAAGAAATAAATTGCCAAAATAAATAGAAGAAACTAACTGACTTTAAAGGACAGTGCTGAGACCATATTCGTATGTATTATATATGTACGAGTATACATAGATATATGTACATATATGTGTGAGTGTGTTTGGGAAAGCTAATTTTTATTACGAAATGTAAAGGAATAGCTTTGTTGGTGTTGGAACACTCATAAAATGTTTTTTTTTTTCATATTGCTAAAAGAATGCTTGAGCGTAAAAAGAATGAAGAAGAAAAAAAGCTGCGAACAAAATCCAATTAAGCAAAATAACAAAGAGAATGAGTTTGAGCTAAGAAGCATTATATTTTAAATTAAATAGTTAAATTTTATTTTTAAAGTTGAATATAGAAATTTCCAGCGAAAAAAGAGAATTATATATAAAATTTATACAAAAATCGTTTGGAAAACCAAAATTCATACAATGCATTATAATTGAAAATTAGTTTATTAACTAAAACTGCTTTTGGTATTTCATCATTTTACTTAATTTTATTTATTTTTACTTTACTCGTATAAAACTAATTTAATTTAATTTAATTTAATTAATTTAATTTATTTTTCTTTATTTTATATTATTTTAGTTTATTTCATTTTTTTTTAATTTTGTTTCATTTTAGTTTATTTATTTTACTTTATTTTATTTTATTTTTATTTATTTTATTTTTTTTCTATTTTTTATTTATTTTATTCTGTGTTAATGTATTGAATTTAATTTAGTTTTATTTATTTTTTTTATTGTATTTTGAAAAAATTTATAATTTTTTATTTACCTTTCATTTTTTAATTTTTTTTTTTTGCTTCCGTGAATTTGATTTAATTTTATGTAATTTTATTTAGCCATTTCCTAATCGATGACTCTCTCGCTACTTTTTTCCCAGCCTAAGTTTGAGGTTAATTCCATCACTTTCGTTAGACACCGAAGAGTGCGAAATTTCAAATCGCTGCAATAACGAGCATAAAAGCATAGTAAAAATTTAAAAAAAAAAAACTATAAAAATGAAAATTTTGACTCCGCCAATTTGAATGGCATCGAAGCCGACTATGTATGTAAGCTCCAAATGGAGAGCTTTTAAATTACATATGTACTCGCGGCATGTGTGTACGTACATATGTACATATGTATTTTGCAACCCCGGTAACGCTATTTCCCTTATGATTCTAATATTTTTTGGACTATTTTCTTACGTAACCAAACACCAATTTATCAAATTTAAGCTTTTCCTCTATGCAATTTTTCAGAATAATATTTGAGGATGTGAGCTTTACGAAAACGGAAGGTGGGTGTTATGAAATCGACAAAGAGCAAATGAAAGCAGTTTCAGTTGATTTTTAAAGCTGCTTTGAATTTTAAAATAATGCCAAAAATCAAAAAAAAAAAAATTTCTAGAATTTTTTTATTTTCGTCGAAATTTATACTTGTAAAATTACATTCATAAAAATTTATTTTTTTATGTAATAGAGGATTCGAAGCTTTTGAAAGTCCTATTCGAACGTGTTATCGTAAAATTTTCAATATTATTAATACGAGTAGTGTAGACAAACCCTTGACACGCACTGTACAAGTATAATTTTAAAATCTTATGAAATTTGCCTTTAATTTAAATATTTTTTTTTTAAATTTATACTTTCTTTGCCAAGAGCAACGTGAAGAGCACAGCTAAACATGACTTCTATGTACTCGCATGTGTTTGTCAACACTGTTTCAATGTACGTGAATTTGGATCTTTTCCAGTTAATCGATCGTGCATTGAACCCTCATCAGTGGCACATCTCAAGCAGCAACAACAATAGCAACTACTTACATCTATTGCGTAGAACATGTTGCGATCGCAGCTACTGCTCACTTAGCCTGTGGCCAAAAAACGCACAGACAAATCTACATATGTAAATATATATGTACAAAACATTGACCCACCTTCCGTGCCGGCCACATCAGATCGATGACCCACTTTTCCTTTTTTCTCCGTTTGTCTGTCTCTTCCAACCAAAGGTGGGCGTTCTCTCGAAAGTCAATTTACCGGTGTGCCAGTGTAAAGAATGAAAGAGAAAGCAATTGGGTGGACACAAAGAAGTATCGAGGTAAATGGTTTATGCAGTGAGAAGGTGTGAATGAAAATGTGCGTAACAGCTGATCGTGTGCTTCGAGCTTAGAGTTGCCATTTGGCTGCTACTTTTAATAAAAAAATAAATACTTTACTTGAATCTTTATGACTTATGATTTTTTTTACGGGTGAGCTTGAGAAAAAATGGGTGCCACGTGCTAATCAGTAAAAAACTTTCCTCTGAGAAGCCATCTCACCATACCGTCATCGCCTTACCATTACTTCACTGTGGCATTCCCTTGTTCCATGCTTACTAATTACATCTCTTCACCTGCGACCAAAACTCTATTTCTATCGTGTGTAGCTGATACCATTTCAGTCTTCTACAGGATTTCACTTTGATTCGCTTAGTGACATATGTTACCTCGCCGTGGTGTCTGCTGGCTCACTTTTTTATGCCTTTGACTAGCCTAGCCGTCCAATTGCCGCGGTTCTCGACGAAAACCCTAATGCTTTAAAGTATCCTCTTTTCCCCCTTGTTTTGTAGTAGTTCTGTTTGATTCTTTCTCTAACGACCAATTTCGCAGGCAATACGTTGCCATCCCCAGATCTGTCGTGGAACTTTCTTTAATTCATCTGTTCATTGCTACGTAGAGTGAAATTGTCGACATTTCGGTGGGGTTCGTTCTAACGTCCAGTTAGTTGATTAATCTACCTGTTCTCAAGGTGACGGAAGTCCTTGGCGAGTTTAAAACCACACGAGTCCTTACCATCACCTGATTTAACTTCCTTCTTGCATCTTCCTCATTTCTGGCAGTCATTTCGGAGGTTTATTCCATCGTAGCTTCCAGAGCTCTGAACCAAACACCAAGCCTTTTGCTGTACTTAATATAAAATTAGCATCCCGTCAGCGATGTTTTAAAGTATTATTTTATGTTTTTCGTCATAATATGGATTTTTTTGTATTATTTTTTTTTACATTAAAACTCACTTTATTTGGCAACTCTGTTTAAACTATTCACCGTTAACAGCATCACGCCTCTAAATATTATCGCACCAGCTCACCGCTTGCCCGTTTGAGAAGACATAATGGCTCGCGGCTACAGAAAGAAAATTAGAGAAATATTGCAAAAAAAAGAGAATAAAATACAGATTTATTGACACCAATTTTATGCGTGAACGCATGCGCTTTAGCTGAGCCGCAGTAACTTCGGAGCGATTGCGCGTGTTAGATCGTTTCAATGTCGCTGGAATTTGGTGGAGATATAAAATTTCGTTTTCAAATTATTTATTTCATATTATATCGAAAATGAAAATGTTTTCTAATTTAAAAATCTCTTTGAATTTATTGAATTTTATAAATTTAAGTTTTCTAACGCTCGGCTTATTTGAAGAGTGCAATCATACGTTGGATTTGAAGGCTGACCATAAAATATTCATAAATTCGCCATTTTATCCAAATCCCTATCCGGCTGGAACTTCCTGTCGATATACGTTGAGGGCGCCGCGGGATTATCAATTGGATTTCAAGTGCAATATCAATATAAATCTGGTAGGGCATATTGGGAAAAAATTTAACAAATACATAAATAGAAAAGAAGATGAAAGCAAAGAAAAGAAAAATATTGAGTGATGAAATATTATTAGAAGCTTTGACCAATGTGGCCAAAAGAAGATATGAAAGAAGAGTTACAAGAATATAATGCCTTTGAGGTGTTCGTTTGAAAAAAGTATCGAAGTGACATTGTTCAGATTTGTGCTTCATTATTTTCTCGAAGAAATATGAGCTTCGAAGGCATCATTCTGATATCTTTGTTTCTGTGTGAGCATATTTTCCACAGATCTGAGGAAAGATCAGTGTTTAAAGTTTATTACTTCAATAAAATATATCATAAGTCTACTGAGAAGTGCTTATGGGAGTTGTTGAAAAGAGTAGGTAGTAAGTGCCTAAAAGTATGCTACAACAATATACATAAGAGATTAAGTTGAATAATAAAATAAAATATAAAAAAGGACTTTGCGCTTTTTTTGGTTTTTCATTTTTTAAGTGTAACGGTCAATTAGTTTTTAACTCAAATTACTTTCAAGCTTTTTTTTCAATTAAATTTTCGTATATTTTAATATTTGTTCAAAAAACTGTATTTAATGAGAGATTGCGGTGAGTAAAAAACGCTAAGTTCATAAAAGCTTCTTACTAAAGTCACTCTTGAAAAGGCAACTTTCAGTGCTTGGATGGATGGAGTGCATCAACGCTTCAAGTGTCATAAGCGCACCTCCTGCGCGTTCCTTTCGCGAATATTCACAGCGAAAAAAACAGATTTTTTCCAAAGCCAGTGGATTGTGACAAAAAAAAAACGAGTTATTATCTTTCCATGCTCTTAAGCAGCAAGTTAAATATTTTTATAAAACTTTATTTTCTACTATAAAAACGTATTTTTTCCTTTCAACACACGCACATATACATATGCACTTTCAACAACTATCTGTTTTTTTTGCTTGTTTTGGCTTTCACTTCCCTTTTTTCATACTTTGTTTACATAGACATACGCGACGGCATCGCCCACAGCTCAGCTGAGCGAACGTTGTTATGATGAGATTTTCTATTTCAACCGTGAAGGAAGCGAACTTTTAACCGGTTCAGAGTATTTCTGTGGTCACGGCAGCATGGAGCGGCGTAGTTTTCTCAACCGTGCCGTCATTTCATATATATCCGCCAGTCCGCCCAGAAGGCTGGCGGGTTTCGGTGTGAAAGGTGTTACTGTGAGTAATACAACAACTACAACAGCGAATACGCAAAACCAACAAAACAAAAATAAAAGGAAGAAGAAAAATAAAAATAAGCGCAAAAAACCTACAGCATCTCCACTACAGTCGGATGCGACAACTGATATTAGGAACCCCTTCACTTATTTGACTACACTGCTCTCCAACACCGTAGAGACGAGCGTGTTTATAGCACCAGCACCACAACAGACACATAAGTATACGAAACGTAAGAACAATCGTGAAAAGGCGACGAAGCCAACACGACGAGCCTCAACAGCCAGCAGTAATGATCTTTTGACGTTCTCACCGGAACCACTGCACACGCAGAATGGACGTAATGACTCGATTTCGATACCAACAGCTACTTTAACAACAAACACAGTAAGGAATAACATATCCACCGAAGACTTTCAGCCAACACCTTCGACTACCGAGCTTTTGGGGTTACGAGACTATCGCATAATATCAAATCAACCCAATTATAGCGGTTATCCGGCTGGCGTGGGTAACGGACGCTTCTCTTGCTTAGTCCAAGCGGTGGCGTCACAGTGTGATTGCGGCTGGGGTACGCACACGCTCAAAGTGGTCAGCTCTTCGAATGTGGCGGGTCTTAATGAGTACCCCTCCATGGCTGGGGTGTTAACGTTGGATTATGGGAGGATTTTCTGTGGTGCAGTGATAAGTGAGTATTTCTATGATAGAAAAGATAGATATTAAAAGTTAAATCTTTCAGTTCATCGAAGATTTCTGCTTTCCGCTGCACATTGCTTCATCTCAGCTGCCACAAACCGCTCTGATCTTTTGCAGGTGGTCGTAGGTGAACACGATCTCTCAAGTGGTGAGTACATCAGCACCAAATACTTACTCTACACTACTACTCCTCGATTTCTCAAACCCTCATTTGCCTTTTCAGTACTTGAATCTGTCTACACACGCTACTACCGCATCGATGCAATCATACTGCACGAACAGTTCCACGCGACAGCTAATCAAGTGCGTAATGATATTGCACTCCTACGCACAAGTCAAACGATGGAGTGGAATCGTGGCGTCGCGCCTGCTTGCCTGCCCTTCCGTTCAATCACCGCCACAAATGGTGGACTACAGCCACCCTTTGCGGGACAGCTTGTGGAGACCGCCGGTTGGGGCAGTATTTCATTTGGTGGTCCACAATCCTCACTATTGCTCGCAGCTCAGTTGGATGTGATTGGCATTGAAGAGTGCCGTCGTCGGTTGGGTGCCTTGCCGCCTGCAACTTTCTGTACCTATACACCGGGGCGCGATACGTGTCAATATGATTCGGGTGGTGGTTTGTATATGCGCGAGGGTGGACGTCTCTTTGTGGTTGGTGTAGTTAGTTATGGCTATGGATGTGCAGCTCGGAGGCCTTCGGTGAATACGAAAGTTGCCTCATATATACAGTGGATTAAGAGTAAGACTGCCTCGGTGACTTATTGCATAAAGTAGGTGGAAAGGGTTGGATATAATTTGTATAAAAATTTGCTAAGCTGTAGAGATTTTTATAAATATAAAAATATTAATTGATTTGAATTATTTTCCTCATATTGTGAATAATCATTTTAGCGTTTCCTGCTTTGTAATGAAGTACAAAGCCCCTACTTAACGCCACTTGTAGGTTTCATGCTATTATCTCAGCTCCTAAAAGAGTTGCTCAATTGAGGTAGGTGTCGCATTTAACACTTACGCCTGAAAGCAGATCAATCGAGGGCATTTAACGCATGAAAACATTTGAAAAGTAAAAAAGTCACTGAAACCACTTAACCATTTGCCACTTTGCCATTGGGGAACTTCGCCAACAATCGCTTGTCTCCTCAATGCTCAGCAACTGCTACTCAGCTACTCAATTAAACGGAAATGTTTACTAATTAACGCCAGAAAGTATGCAATGCTACTTGGCTTATAGCAGCGCACGAAGGAGTTGGAGGAAGAAAGGATGATTGCAACTGACTGTATCGACACATTTCCAATTAAATATTTTATTACGTAATACTGAAACAACCATATATAACGGTAAGTGTAAAGTGTAAAGTTAACTCGCCTAAAGGTATGCTGCGTCATGGATGGCAATGTGTCAATATTCAATTTTTTTTTAGATTTCATCGCTTGCCCTCTTTTCGAATGCGCATTTGATATTTCGCTTTGACGATTTCTTTTCAAACACCGTTAAATAATTAAAATGCTAACGCATAACATATGAAGCACGCTTTTAGGCTTAGCCATCGAGGAGTGAATGAACGAATCAATGAGAACGAGCTTGTTTGCTTGAGTGTGTACCAGGGAGAAGGGAGTCAGTGGAGTGTCAGGAGGATGCCTACTGATTGAGGGTATGAAAAGATTATATATGTATGTATGTATTTACATAACCATGTATATCTGGCATTGTAAGCACCTAATAGTATGCTTCAGCACGTCCGAGTTAGCTTCGTTTTTTGGTTTAATCACACTTTTTATAAAATCTATACTGAACTGCTGGGATATTCTATACATACGTATATATGGCGGTTTGTAATCGCTGAAGCGATTTTCGGCCGAGCTCCTTCTCCAATTTGTGGTGGGACTTACAATTTATTCTAAACCGCTTCCGAATGACCAATGAATTTTTATCACGAGCTTTTATTTAGTGTCAGAAATACAATGGAAGAAATTGAGATTCCCTGCCGAGGGGCGACCGCAATTAGAAACATTTATTTTCTATAATTTTGGATATTGGCCGAACGAGGACTCGAACCCTGGTCTTCCGAATGGTAGTACGCATAGCTAATAACTTGGCTGCGGTATTAGGCTTCAGTTATTTAGCATAAGAATTATCGGTCTGTTATTCGTCTAATACAATTCCCCTTTGCTAGATCACCATTGGAAGGAACGTGTTAGGATTATCATTTCACTGAAGAATAGACTTGGACGTCACATATTCACTCAACTTTATGAATCCACAGAGTATGAGATATCTGAGCTTGTAGCAGTCTTGCCGGCGTAAAGTAAAGTCCTTCTCCTAGAGCAAGAGAAATTTTTTTCCCTTTGATTTTACCAGACCGAAAATCTATATTTAGCATTACTCGCGACAAAATATTCGATAAGTTCTACAAATCCATTTTCAAAGCTGAGGAACTTGCCGGCCTATGCTCCGCTGTAATACTATTAGAGCAGGTACCTTTCCTTCTTTTTCTTCGTGATTTTGGTAGAGTGCCTCTCGCAGACAAACTAGCAGTCATATTGAGAATATCACTAAAATAGCTCCACGAATCAATATCCAAGTGCCTTTTTAGGGAACCTTTGATTAGAAAATTGCCCAACTCTCTCAGAGAACCTACACTGATTGGTACTGTGGTGGCACGCAGGCATGGAAAACCCGGCACTAATTGTGAAACGAGCGAGCTTCAAGTGCACACAGCCAAAACCCAACACACATAGAGTCACACATGAATTGGCTGTGCAGTGCATTGCAATTTCCAATTATGAGAGAAAGCGAAAAAGGTCGAGCTCAAATTGCGCCTAAATACATGCAACCAAATGTGTGCGCCTGGTTTTTAGTTAGTGACACACACACACACAAACACTCATATTTCCCTATATGCATCCACCGTTTCGCTTCGCTTCGGCTGGGTGGAATGAGCAGCGCTTAGTTGCGCTTTCTAAGCATTAATTTGGCGTTTTTAGTTGTGCTTTTGTTTGCTGCTGTTTTTGTTGTACTGTACCAACGCCTAAATATATGCTTCGAATGATTTCGCTTTTATTTTACTCATTTCTTCGTTAGGTGCCGCTGGAGTGTTGGCCCCACTACGCGCGGCCTGGCATTTGGTTAATTTCTTTTGATTTTCATTTTAATTTTAGATTTCGAAATTTTCGGATTTTTATTTTTATTTTCGAAAGATTTTTACATAACGTTTTTGTGCCTAAATGCATGCAAAGTATGCCAACTAACGCTTGGCCATTCATTAGCGCGGCCGCCACAGTGCAACACAAAACCAATTTAGTATGCCACACTATACACACACACACACACATACGCTTTTCCAATGAGTGTGCTACAAAAAAACTCGAAAAAACGACCATTTCGAAATTAACGTAAAAATACTAAGCACCGTTACGCTCCTATTCACATAGCTCAGTAAAGACTGCGTTGCTAGCAGCATTTCTTGTTGGTGTTTTTGTTGTAGACGAACATTGTTGGAGGTGCAGAAATTAGAAACGAAATTGGATTGGCGGTTGGCTCGAGATCTTGTGTTGCAAGCGCTGATTGGTGGGTAGAGTAAGGCTTTTTGTTGGGCTGATGGAGGCTCTAATGTGTACAGTTATCGCAGCTGCTGCTATCAACAACAATGTTTGGATTAGACTTAGAATGTTGGTTACATGAAACTACGCAGTGAAGCTGACCATGCGTCCAAAGGCTTAACGTTCGGCAGAAGTTGTGGAGGCAGCCGGTGCGGCCAATCCTACTGGTGGTCTCAACTGAACTTGAGTGTGTGTGCGAATTGTATTTTGTGCCTGGAATTAACGAAACTGAGCTGATCCTTAATTGCAGATGCGGCATTGGAGCTTCCTGCATGCTCTCCTTCTTCCAGCTACAATTAAACTCATACTAAAATTTCCGAGATAATGACGTCTGAATCTTAAACTCGATCGGTCCATAGAGGGAGTAGATCCTGTCTATTCCTAGTACTTGTTCTTAAAGTTTTGACTCTAATTTTTTCGGAAGAAGAGTAGGTCCCGCCTTGTCTGAATACTTGTACTGCTTGAAAGTTGATTCTATCGTAAAGAGAGAAGAGCTGACAGTTCCGTGAGACTGAGTTCTTGTTGGCAATTTTTTTTCCTCTTATATCTCTTGAAATGAATTAGATTTATCGTGTCCAAGGTTGGGGCTATTGATTATATGGTTGTTGTAACGGCAGAAAAATTCACCTAATTGGGTTTCGGAGTATATTGCGGGAGTGACAGTTTTTGGCCGGATAAAATTCTGGATCGTTCCGGAGAACTAATGGATTTAGTTGCCTCTTACGGCATGCCTTGCCGAGTTAAATTCTTGAATCCTTAACCCGCAGGTGGAGGGCTATTTATTATCGGCTGGTTCCGTTAGTAAAGAATTAAAGTTTAAAGGAAATATGTGAGTTTGTTTTACTTCCGAAGTCTTTCACCTCTTACTATGTGACATACTCACATCCACCAGTTTCCCCCCTACTAAAACCATCCCTCGCTAGCCCCATCGCTCTAGTGTAGTTTCCCATCCTTGCTCCACTTGTTATTATTATGAACAAATGTGGTCGAGAGCACTTAAGTAATTCTTCATAATTGTTATTGTCAACGTTGACTCTGCCTAGACCCCGCAGCCACACCGTTCCTGACACGAAAGAGCACACAAACAATAATGCATACAAATTGCCTTCACGCTGACACACAAAAGCGCTTAAGTTTATTTGTATTGTTGTACTAAAACAAAAAAAAAAACAAAAAAAGAAAAAAAGAAAAAAAGAAAACAATAACAAAGAGAAAGAAAGAAAGAAACATAAAACTTGAGAATAATAATATATAAAAATATAATGAAAAAAAATTGGATAGAGGATAAAAAAGGCTTAAAAAGGACACTTGACTGCCCGACTGTCATTCGCCGGCCCGCACAACGCCAGCTCCGCACGTCAAGCTGAAACGTCCGACAGGCAGTCGGTCGTTTGGTGCTTGAAGTGAACTGGCAGAGTACTTCCTCAAAGCTCAAACAACTGCATTTGCATCAACGTTGACAGCAACAACAATATGCACACATGCACATCCGCAACAAAAAGGAATTGGAAGCAAAGCAAAAGTAGCGAATAAAGTATTTAAAGTACAACAAAACAATGTTGCAACAAAATCTCTTCACGCGAAAGTGGCTGAAGGACAAAAAAAGTGTGGCATAGAAAAAATATTGTTTTGTATTGCAGAAGGATGCGGAAGAAGAAGATCAGGCTCAAATGCATTGTAATAAAGTGTGCAAGTAGAAGACGAGGAAGAAGAGAATAACGGACAGTGTGGCACCCGCAATCACTGTTATAATAATGACAACAACAAAAATAACAACAGCAGCAGAATAATAATAACCAAAAAAAAGTGGTAATGTACAAAGCAAGAAGAAAGCACAAAGCAACGAACAGAGAAAAAAAAATGCGAAAATGCAAAATATAGAATGCAAATGCCAAAAGACAACAGAAACCATCAAGTAGGGCGAAGCAAAGTTCGAATAGATATAAAAGACCTTAATGTTCATCAGAAGGTGGAGATGATTGCGAACCTAAGTTGGCGATTGAAGAAAATTTTGGGCAATTCCTGACACAAGGTTGGTGTTTATATTGAAAACTGTCCTGCGAGTTTCAAATCTCATTGACTCAGTTTCGTTGCAGTCGTAAGGGCAGAAGAAACGCCGCCTGTTCAGGAATTCTCGACAAAATCCCAGGGATTGAGATTGGGCATCGGTAAATAAAAGTGAGTGAAGGGACTCGGACCTCAGGCATCTGAAATCAGCGAGTAACATATTTCTCATGGATATTTAGACATGAAGAGGCGCATTTGCTCACAATCGACCCTCACCGTATCGTATGATGACTTCCAAAGGGTGTTTGGCGAAGTACAACCGTAATATAAAAGATGCGTGGATCCAGCGTAGACACCAGAACAGAGGATCAGTCAAGATATGGTTTCTCTGGTTGAACGTCCGGCAAAGAAGCATAAAGACCACAGTGTTGTGGTATGCACGAGGTGTTCCTTGAAAATCACTTCCCCTTTTGTCCCGTGCGAATGTAACAATTTCCGCTTTCGTGTTTATAGAGTAAATGAGGAAAATTTCAAATTTAAGCTGTACTAAAATGTCATTTTTCTCAATTTATTTCTATTATTTATTGCAACTCAAAACAAGCGTGTGGTGAACAAACTTATTACACCCACAGTACACACTGCAGCCGTGCAAAAAAAGGGTTAATTCAAGTGGGCTACGAACTAAGTGCAGTGAGTTCTTTAGCTCGAGCTTTGTTGCTGTGCTTGTGCTCTATGTTTCAGCGAGTGGTAGGAAAATTGAAGTGGCATACAACAGCCCTCATTCCATGCCCTGTCGACTGCCTGCAGCCTGCCGTGTGCACACTCTTCCACTTCTCGGCTATGATCCCGTCGGTGACCCCGTTTCGGAACCGCATTTGCTGTGCAAATTTATTTTTATTTTTATTTATATTTGCATTTTTTCGTTATTAAATAAACGTGCAAAAAAATAGAAATAATAAAAAGTGCCGTCGCATTTGTACTCCTCGCCAGTCACTATTTGCTCGTATTTCCTCACAACGAAATTTTTGGGTTTTTTTGCTGCTCTTAAAATATATTTTTTTCGTTCTCTGTACACGCTGTTTATCCTTTTTTTGGTACTCCTATGCAATTAACTGGCAAACAATCACAACTACAACAATTTCATTAAGTATTATTTATATAAAAAGAGGAGTCAAAGGACACAAAGGACTCACGCCTGCACTTCCGCTGAGAGAGATCTTTGCCGTTAAGTTAATTTTTGCTATTTTTATTTTAATATGAATAAATTTAGTTGTAGTTGGAAATGTTGTCCGTTGGTCGGTATGCTTGACGGGCTTGCTGTATATCCTTTTTTCCTTCCCAATACTAATGTCTAGAATCCTTTTTTGTACATTTTATTATAATTGCTTGTTGTTGTTGTTGTGCCATCTCTTATAATTTTTTTTGCCGTTATTCACAATCAAACTGCACTTCTGCATTTGCATCGCGCTTTGATGTCCTGCGCCTCGCTCACGAATTAGCGCAAGTGCCTCTTCTGCAATTTCTTTTTTTTTCATTTTCCCTCTACGTTTTCATACGCCATAATTACTATAAGTACATGCATACATATCTATCTACATATTTGCAGGAATTTTTCTATATAAATTTTCTTCATAATTGTTAAAAAAAAAAAATGATTTGCGTAAAATTTCAAGTTCATGTTCAAGTTAAATAAAGTAAAAGTGGTTTGTGTCCGTCCTTAAATGGCTTTCGCTGCCTCGTTGTTGGATTTTGAGTGGCAATTAGTTCTATTTTTATTATTATTATTTTTTTAACCTTTGATGTTGTAATCACGAGCGTAATTGTCGCGTAGGGTTAATTATGCTGTATGTATGTATGTAGTATTTGCATGTATGTAAGTAGTTAGTAACAGGCAAAGTGTGTAATTATATGTAGTAAAGGATTTACTGGGATGTAAAGGGAAATGGGGACTGAAAAAGTTACAACTGAAGGCCAGTATGAACTCTCCTGTTTCTTCTAGAGGCTTCAGGCTAATTAGCTTCCCCCATTTCTATTGCAAATATCGGAGCCGCAGTGCTGAGTAGAGACATCCCACAATGTGGCTTCCTCTCTGCTCTGATCTAGCATCTGAGCGTTGATCACCTGCTGAATAAACATAAAAACTCGCGTGCAAGGCACGGAGGAAGTTGCTCTCCTTGTTAAACAGATTTTGAATACTGGGATCTGATCAAGAGGTATCTGAATCCAGTATCTAAATCCACGACACGAAGCGATACTCATTGCTAATTCCATTAAGACCTACTGACATCCCAGGTAGAGGCGCCACTGTGTAAACTGCGGGAACGCTTAGAAAACCTAGCTATACGAGAACTTTTCAGAACCTCGATTTCATCTTTTACGGTTCAAATCATTACATCTCTTACTGGTCTTTAACAAGAAAGTTGCCACCTTCATTCCCTTTTGGGGAGAATCGATTCTGCTTTGGTGCCTAGCAGTCTTGGGTCAGTGAATTTCTTTAAGGATGGGCATTCACAATCGACCGGGAATTCAGACTCCCTAGCAGTAGTTCTTGCAAGCGAAAGTGACAGCAAGCAAGGAAACGATCGACTTATCACTCTGTGGAGTCATTTCGGTTAAGGTGCTCTGAGTGTGAAAGAAGAACAGTAAGCTACCTCCCATTTTTTGGGTAAGCCTAATTTAGATTCCAGATCTTAGTAGAATCATTGCAATTCTGTGAGCTTACACAAGTGAGCACCACTGAGCCGATATCTCCGCACAGTAAACGGGTGGGAACGCCGCTGCCAATCTATGGTCTTCTGCTGGACAGAAGGACATTACGTCCGCTGAGTCACGAAGGCTGCTCTAATATATGAAGCTGCGGTATGGCAAAATCCTTTCCAACAGTAATAGATCGCTATAGAAGATCTTCTCGCATTCATCAAACCACACTTTTCACTTTCGGTATAGACGCTGACTAATCAATCTTCAATTGGTACACATGCAGTCAAATTGAGTTGAGTAGAGTTGTAGGTTTTCTTTTTTCGTTCAGGAACTGACAAATGTCTCATCGTAAAGGACAAGTCATGTGGGGCCCAGCACTGGAGCAGCAACCTGCAAACCTAACCTAAACTGCAAACTCATTGAGCAATTTAAAGTAAGCTTATTGCTGGAAGACGGCAGCAATACAATTTGTTGTTGTGAGGTTAGAATTATTTAGGTCGACAAAAGCATTAGACCTTCGGAGAAGATGAACGCCCAAACATAAGAATATATTCCAAGATTTATACTCGTATAGCGGTTGCGTTTAGCCGAAAATTGCCAAAATTTTCTACATGAAAAGTGCGTGTGTTTATGCATGTATGTATGTATGTGGAGTATTTTAATTGTGATTTCCCATAAACTATAAAACAATTGAGACGCAAAATGTAGAGCAGTGAATGTGGCAGCAACGACAGCACGAAGGAGGCCATTTTAATTTAAATGCAAATTAAGTCTTTTGTCCTCATCATAATCATCATCAGCAACAGCAGCAGGAACAGCAGCAGCAGTAGAGTCAGAAACAACAATAAAGTCGCAAAGCTAGATCTGTGTAGCTATAAACTGCGTACAGCCAACATATGAAGACGTAAGAGCTCTACACACATTACATACACGAGTACTCGCACATGCATATATATTTACACTTAAATGAACTCACAAAATTATTAGATTTAATAAATTGCAAAATATTTTCACCAAACTTGAGAGATTCATCAATAAGGACAACACTTTACACAAAAGTACAGAAGGGATTTTACTACGTGAAACTCTTAAGGAAAATTTTCTAAACAAATTTTGATAGAATCAAACTCTGATACTCTCAATTACCGACACTCTGCGCCTACAAGCTTTATAAAAATTGAATTGAAATTATTTTTCTTGAACATTTAGGGCACACATACGCCACCAGCGTTTTGCAAATGCGTCCAGATCCAACGGAGGTGTGACGTCACACGCGTATTTACGCCCACCGCATAGCGAGCACCGCAAGTGCTACCATAGCTGATCACACCCAAGGCATACATACGTGACGGCTGTGATAGCTGTTGTTGTTGTCTGAGTATGACCGGGCCGCCAGAGTCATACTGACATGAGTCCTGTCCCAAACCGCGATAATCATGGGTACATATATGTGCCGGGGTAATGGTGGTGTTGAATTGGCCTGCGCAGGCGCTGTTCTCGACCGTCATAAGCTCAACTTTCTGTAGAGTATTCGATTTAGGTCCCGCAAAGGAGGTGGTGCCCCAACCGGTTACATCCACAGTGCGGTAGGTGAACAGATCAGAGCTGTGCGAAAGAGAATAATGATTTAATTACGATTAGAAGGGTTGCGAAAAGCTACTTGTAGTGTGTGTTAACAAACGCTTGTAGCATTGGTAGGCAGATGGGTCCAACACCACGTGACCACTCGATGCGCGCTATGGTGATGAGTAGTGCCAAGTCATTGATGATACCATCGGCTGTGGAAGCATAGCTAGGATGCATGATGATCTGTTGGATGCGATGTTGCACGGCGAACAGAGATTCGCTGGCTAAAGGTAGGATGGAAGAGACGAAAATATTTGAGAAATTTGTTAAATCAACCATGTAGCCAATCTAAAGCCGAAGCTCCACAATCTGTTTTTCCGACAATTTGACTTAAGAGAAAGAACAAACAACTCACTACTACTTAGATCATGATCCCCCACATAGGCGATTATCCTGCGCGGATCCGGTTGTAGACGCATACAGTGGGCTGCTGTCATTATATGTCGGTTACTCACTGGAAGATTAAGATACTTCTCATACACATTCCCTTTCCCTTTCTCTCTCTCTCTCTCATACTTACCAATACTGCCGCCACAGAAGATTTGCTGCGAAGAACTAATGTCTCGTAATGCAACCATGGAGGGATATTCATGTTTCGACGCCTCTTGACCATTAGTAATGCGTGTCTGTGTGGTCCAGCCGCAGTCACAGGGTTGCCGCTGGGCATAGGCCTGACAGATGAAGCGGCCTTGCTGATTGGTATTCAACGCTGATGAGTAATAGCCCACCGTCATGGGCCGGAAATAAGAGTTGCGTACGATATTTGTGTTGGTGCAGAAGGTCTCGCCTTCGCGGAAGTCTAAATCGCCATCTCGCGAGATGTAAAAGTACTCGGTGCCACAAGTGTTTGGATACTGGAAAACAAAATTTATGGAAATGTGTTCTTTAAAACTTTTTAAGATGACTGTGCACACTTACCACTTCGAAGAGGCAGTTGAGCACCACCACATGCGCGTATGGCGCAATTATGCGGAATCGACAATTCGTACCGGATCTGTAGGCACCTGGGTAGTTGGGCGATGTAATATTGAAGACCTGCTGATTGGAGGGCAGATAATAGTCCTGTGTTATGCAGCTCATTTGAGCGCCTACCCGGCCCAGGAGCGAGATTAGGACTACTGGAAGGATGTAGATTTGAGAAAAGTTGAGTGACTTCACAGCCCATTGCCACGCCATCTTTCACGTAAGATTTCAAAACACTGAATGTATTGTTACTGTTCGCCCGATTCAACTTGAGAAGACAGCTCGCTAGAAATCTTCCATTTAACCCAATTATGGGCTTATCGGTTGAGCTTCTTACTTCATTAATTCTTATAAAACTTAAGTAAATAACCACGGCGACTTACTGTTCTGTACATATTTATTTACATATTTACAAGCAAATTTTACAACAAAAAGTTATACAAAAATATCATTTTCAACAACATTAACCCAGTGGCTTGACACATGTCGTGTAACCCGTCGTCTGCCGCACCCAATTCAAGAAGAATGTTATGCGTGAATTCACCCCAGTGCCATATGGCTGACCACAGGCCTTGCCATAGCTGACGCAACCGATGAGAAATATGCGTGATTTACGCAAAACTACCGGACCACCCGAGTCAATTTGACAGGCATCGCGACCATTGCCCGAGTAGTCGTTGGTGCAGACTTGCGACGAGTAAATGGGCACGTCATAACTCTTCTGGCATACGGAGTTTTCGATCACCATTAAGTTGGCTTTCAGCAGCGAGTCGCTGGTAGGACCGGCAAAGCTTGTAGTGCCCCAACCGACAACATCCACGTATTCGTAGGAGAAGGTCGGTGAACTGGGAGGAAGAAAATAAATGATGAAGGTTTAAAAGCAGGTTAGAATTCATTGCAGACTTACGTCGCTGGCGGAAGACAAATTGGTCCTACACCACGTTCCCATTCGATACTTTGTGCGGTTACCAAAATAGTGAGGTCATTAACGGGCGGGTTGTCAGCGTAGCCAGGATACGAGTACATGCGTTGGACAGCGTAAGAAGCGGAATATCGAGAGTTACTTACTATAGAAAGAGGGAGAGCATAAGAATTGTGTGTGTACCAATATTAGAGCTAAGCAGGGAACGAGCGAACGTTGTATTCCCCTTTTGTTTCGGTCATAAGCATTCACTAATTCCCAGTTCGGTTCAGTCATTCCCTGGACATCATCTTACCTTGCGATTGATACTTGAAACCGACCAGTACACGTATCTTCGTTGCATCCGGTTGCTTCTGGGCGCAGTGCGTCGCGGTCAAAACATGGAAATGTGAAACTGGAAAAAAATTTTTTTGTTATTAATATTTTTATTTTTTCGAGAACAATATGAACTCACTAATGGTGCCGCCACAGAATATCAAAGCATTCGAGTCCAAATTCTGCAAAGCGGCCATGAAGGGAAATTCATTATCGCCCGCCTCTTGGCCGTTGGCAATTTTCGACGTCATCGACCATCCACACTCACAGGGTTGCTGTCGCACCGTCAATGAACAACGGAATTTGCCAGTGGAACCATAGGACGCATAGGCTAAGGTCAACTTGCGGAAAAAAGAGGTGCGATTTAGGACGCCTTGGCCACAAATTTGCTCCGAGTCGCGTAGTTGCTGATCACCCTCAGTGCTGATGTAGAGAAACTCATTGGTACATTTTCCATTATTCTGAGCGCAGTAAAAAAGAAACTCATATTAATATGCTCGTAGAGAGGAAGAGCGAGAGTCAGACTTACACTTGGTATATCGACGGTGCAGCTCGCTTCTATAGTATAATCCACGGGTGCTACGAAATGATAACGACAGGAAGTGCCCGAAGGATAAGTATTAGGATAGTATGGTGATTCTACATAAGAGGTGCCGGGATTTAAGTTGTAAGTGTAATCGCAGCCTTCAAAGAGTCCAAGTGCGCTATGTAGGCCATGCAGCAGCAGAAGCAGTAAAAAGCTGCAGATGAGAACTGGAAATGCGGGGAGATTAGTATGCGGGAGAGGGAGTTCTTGACAATAATTATAGGAAATTATTGAGATTATTTAAATATTTTTCTCTTGCCATATTTACCAATTAAATAGTAAATATTTAATAAGTAAGTAAATAAAAGTAACGGAAAATTTATGTGCGCTAAAAATACGCAATGCCAAGTTGTCAAAATATGACCGAAATATGTGTTTAAGCAGCCCCAAGAACAGAAAAAGTTGAAAAGTTGAGAGAACAGCTCTGATATGTTTTAGAAGGGCACTTAGAAACACCTCCAGTGAAGCACTAAATATAATCCTCCACATCCTGCCACGTGATTCGGTATAGCACATCAGTGCTTAAGGGAAGAGAAATAATGGAGAAACTATCCAACAAGCTCAAAAATGCCTGAAGAGCAGCACAGACCTTTCCGTCTCTACTCTGGAACAAGTCCAACACTTTGAAACTGATTTAACAGATGGTTCAAAACTTCTTGCAGTGTCTACTAGTTCGAAATCTCCGCTATCATGGGAGCTGTAAAACACAACGAATACTCATGACAGCTTCATCTTCATCTTCATTGACAGTCAACTAGCATTAAAAGCTCTGAGCTCGATTAAGGCAATGTCTAGAACAGAATAGATTATCGTTTGGGTTTTTAGTTACAGAGGCTTACATACATAGAGGCCAACTGCAGGGCAGCCGAACTTGCCAGCCAAGGTAAGATGAAGCAGATTCTTCAGCATAAAGATTGAATTGCCACTAAAGGAATACATTTACAGGCAGGCGGCGTTAGGATGGAAACAAAACTTCACCTGTCGCAAGTCGAGGCAAACTTGACCGAACCGGACCGGAGAAGGTCGAAGGACTGATTTTCTTTAAAGAAGGAGAACATTTCAAAGCTAATTGGGATCGTGCATGGACATTATCGGCATTGGCGACATGTAGAAACGCTGCTGACCGCTTTCAAAAGATACTGTTGGAGCTGCAGAAATAACGAGGCATCGGCACCGCCACCGGCTACCACTTCTAGCTAACCGAATTGAGTCTTTCTTGCATTAGTATGCCTTATTCGTGATACATCAACGAAAGTTTCACTTCACACAAGTTTCTCGTATGTTTTCTCTAAAGTGTCTTAAATAAACTGTGGTTCACTGCTTCATTTTCAAGAAAATATGGTACTTTACGGAATTTTTTATTGTATGCGATTGATTAAGCTGGTATTATGTAGTGTTGGCTCTGATTTCTCATTCAATTTCTGTTTATTTCTTCTGTTAAATAGCTTAAGGACACATGTAACTTTGTTCTGTGAGTTTGTTTGAGTTCTTTGATATTTCTCTTTTTTCACTCAATACTTCCGTATTTCACTTACTTCGTTTTTGCGACATTGCTTCGCTCATTAACCGTACTGCCGACGAGATATACTTCTTAATTCCGACTGATCGTAGAACCGTTAGGCGTACGTCAGCTAACTGTTGCTCAAATTGGCTTTGATAGGGAATTTTTACTAAATTTTATGAAACACACACACACATATACCATACACACATACATATCTATATATATTAACATATAAATATGTATTTGCGACAGATTCCGCTGATAAGCACCAACTCAGATATAATTTGCAGATAATAAAAGCAACAAAAACAAAAAAAAAATTAAAGAAAAACAACAAAATATTAAAGACTCAGATAAATACCGTTGTGTTTAAGTGAATAAATAATTAAATGAAACACTTGTTTTAGTAAAAAGTCAACACACGAATTCTCACACAGTAGTAGGTAAATAGGCAGCAATTGTTGTTGTTGTTGTTGTTGTTAATTAAAGTACGTATTGGAAAAAAAAAATAATTTAAACTTTTTTTAAGTAATAGCATATTATTCGAAAACGTTTCTTAGTTGTAATTTGAAACTTGTCTTCAAAACATTTTTCTTGTTTTGAGTCTGAAAGCTCAAGCTCCAGCTCAAGTCTTTATATTAACTGCTTCTAACACACCGTTACCTTCTTCTGGGTCGTTTCTTAGTTCCTTCCGCTACTTTTTCCAAGTTTGTTTACGCAAATGTTCAATATTTGTGTGGCTGTGTGTATATATTTGTGCATGTGTGCGATTGTGTCAGTCAGCCAACAAGTGTCAGTGTCATTGAAACGAAATATTTTTGTTGTTTAACGGTATGAAGCGAAGGTGTTAAGCGCCACGAACTGATTGCATTGAATTCACATTATTTTTGTTATTGTTTTACTAACTGATAACTCGCTTGCTTTGCGCGCCTTTAGCTAATACATTTAAATCGGCTAGAAACTAACTTCTGGCTTTTACAATGAAGTTTTTGACACGAATACGAAAATTTATTTAAAACAATTTTTACGTCACACTAGATATGGGCTACAGAGGATTGGTATAGATTGTGATGGGGCTTAGCAGGAGGATTTCTATTTTTTTTGTTTTAATTTATTAATTATAATAAATAAATAATTTTTACTCCTTTCTTGGCAATTATTTTTACTTTTATTTTTTATAATTAATTTAATTTTTTTTTATATAATTTTCTTATTGTTTTTGTGTATGTCAAAGTAACAATAATGCTGCAAATTTTTTAAAATTAAAGAAATTTTTAAATTTTCGGTTTTAATTGCTTAATTTATTTTACTTTCTAATTTTTAATTTTTTGACTTTTCACAAATTTTTTATTTTCAAACGCTCTCCCATTAATTTTTTTCCAATGTTAATTGTTTTATTTTTATTTTCTTTTAGTTTATTTTTTGATTACCTTTTTTCATTTAGTTGTATTTTTTCCAATTCCCTCCATTTTTTACACACTCTAATTATCTATTTACATTTTACTTAAAATTACCGTATTATTGTCTACAGATTTTTATTGCTTTGTGTAATCAGTAATGTTTGTAAAAACTTATATTGTTCCGATTGTTCTTATTGTTGTTGTTGCAAGTTTGCATATCTCTATTTGCACAAATGGCAGTTATTCGGAGCGTTTCGCTTGCTTACAATGACATTTGGTAACATTTGGTGCCGCTAAGCGGGCTGATAAAAGAAAATAATGCAATATGCTCTCGTACATACATATACATATCCATATATGGAGACATGAATATTTGTATGTATATAATGTATATTTTTTATTATTAGTAAGGGCATGTTTTTGAACTTGAACGATTGCAGTGACGAATATGAGCACTCACACTCACTCAAAAGCATTGGAAATATATAGGCATATAAAGTATATATATGTATATACATATTATATTCATATTATATTGCAAATATATATATATATATATATATATATATATGAATATGTTGAAGAAATCCTGAAGCAAAGTAGTTATAGTAAAAGTTGTATTCGAAATAGTAGTAAATAGCATATGTGATTAAAATAGTAGTAGAAGTTCTACTTGTCTTTAGTATTGAAATCTAGTTTTAGTTTCAATTCGAAGTAAAAAATAAATATTAGAAGTTGATTTTACTACTAGTGGTATTAGTAAAAAATAGTAGGAGTAAATAGTAGTAGTAAAGCGTAAATATATGCAAAAAATAATAGCAGCAGCTTTTGATGAAAGCGAAAAACAAAAATAGTAGTTCTGCTGATTATTTGTGGTGATTGTGGCATTGGTAGTGAAAACCCTGGCCTCCAAAATAGCAGTACGCATTGCGAATACTCGGATATTACCAATGCTGAAGTGTCTCTTCTGTGGTAGTACTACCATCGGATACTATTAGAAATAAAAACAAGAATGAATTGCTGGCTTCGGCCGTTCTTAAGCCTTAAGGTATAAAGTACAAGGTACATGAAAGATATAAAAATAGTAGTAGTCACAGAGAACAGTATTAACTAATGTGATTAGTAGTAGATGCAAGGAAATAGGAGCAGTGACTTTGCATTATTTTGCGTTCCTATTCTTTTACTAATTTATTGCTCTTTGAGCTTTTTTTTTGAGTATTTATTACTCTTTTTTGATTTATTTTGTGTCGTTAATGACTGTTCTCTAATACAATTGCTTTTAGATAACACTTGTGCCTCAAAACTAAACTGTTCATTTGTTAAATTGTATAAAGCGAAAATTAGAAATAATTTTTAAATGTTTTTTAAATGCAATTTTATTTGAGTAAACTGTTGTAGTAATTATTAAAATTCCATTTTTATCTCTTTAAACTGCAATTAGTATTGTAAACGCTTCGCTTTTTCAATCAAACAATCACGGGTGGGACTATAAGAAGAAAATTACGAATTAAAATGAAAAAAAGTATCTATTGCATAGCCTGCAGAGCACACTGTGCTTATGGTGCTTAGACTACTTCTGCTAAAAACAGTCTTAAAATCTGCCACTAGAATATTCTATTTCCTAATGTTAGCCCCTTTTAAGGAATATGTTTATTACGAACAAATCACGGAAAAATTGGCAAAGGTAATTCTATTGGGAAATCCCCTTGTGAAATTGATATTTGTAAATAGAAAAAAGTTATAAAACTTTCAATAAATATTCTAACCTACATTGAGAAAGCGTTTTTAATCATATCATTAAGATTTATTCCACTTTATCGGAGTAAAGGCATAAAATCTGAGAAAAAATGTCAAAACAGAAAGTGTTTGAACTTAGCGACTTCCATAATTTTATCAATTTCTGGCAATAAAGATAACAAAAATCGGCCACAGTTTCAAGCATCCCCGGGTGTAATAATTATTGCTGCCATAAATAAATAGTTAGCAAATAGTAACGGTGCTATAGGCTGAAATAAAAACAAAATTGAAAGATATAACAGGGCAGGGCAAACAATACAGGAAGCTTTGTATAGAAATATTTCAATAAAAATATAGTAGATAAAATTTCAGAAAAAAATTTACAATAAATTTCTAAAATATTTTATATAAAACTATATAAAAATATTTAGCAAAGAAAGTTCAAATTATCGACATAAAGAAGTTGATGTAAATGAAAAAATACAATTTAAAAAACTTTTTTATATAAAATGAAAAGTTAAATTGTTATTATAAAATTATATTTAGTATGTGAATTAAAAAATAAGAAATAATGAAATTAAAAAAACGCTATTATTTAGTTCAGCGGTATTTGATTTTATCGTGCTGCGAATTTTTTTTTTTAAGATTTATGAGTTTTGGTTAATAATTTTATTTCAAACAAAAATTAGAGAAAATGAAACAAGAAATGCGAAGAAATCATAGAGAATTAAAAAAATATTTGTATTTATTTTTGCTGTATTATTCGTCATTTTTTAATGCCGCCAATGCCGCCAATTCTTTCGACGACTGTTGAATAATATAAACTAATATACATTTGGCGCTTTGTAACCTCTGAAATTATTTTCGACCGAGCTTCTCTTCCAATGCCAAACGGCCAAACGGCCGATGGATTTTTATGAGAAGCTTATATGTCATGTCAGAAATACACTCGAAGGGCTGAACGTTCCCTGCCTAGGGGCGGCCGCAATTAGAAAAATTTATTTTCTATAATTTTGAATGTTGCTCGAACCTGGACTCGAACCCAGACCATCTATTCCTTTAATATAAAATGATGTCAAAACCTTTTTCAATTAAATAACGCATTAGAAGTCATAATTAAAAATGGCTCTTTTTCGTTTTTTTTTAACGATATTAACAAGTATTTGTTCAATTTTTCATTTACCCAGGAAAATGCTTCCACAGATATAAAAAAAAAAAACAGAGAAAAATCGAAAGATTATTAATAGCGAAATATGAAAAATTAGAATTTCAGTGATAAATTGTAGTTGTCAAGCCTAGGAAAATGTAAAATGTAAAAAAAGCGATAAAAGAAGTAAAAAATACAAAATGAAAAACAACAAATACACTTGCGTAACACACATAAAAAGCAGACGAAGCATGAAAATGTGAAGAGGAGTTTTAGAAATGAAAACCATAAAAACATAATAAAAGCTAAAAATGAATTAAGCATGGGACGAGGCAGCGGTTTTGAAATGCGAGTATGAGCTTAGTAGGCCGCCTAAAAGTAGGCAGCAGCTTTCACGCATGAATGCTCATACACACGCACACACACTCACATGCACATACGTATGTTTTTAAAAACTAATACCTGAAAGTATGTGTGTATTGATGTTCGCCTTCAATTACAGGCTAGTTTTTCCAGCCACCCACCCACGCCAATACCATCACACACACACACACACACACACGGACGCATGCACAGACACAGCTCAAAGCACTAATCACCATTTATGTAAACATTTTTTCTCCATGCGCTACTTTCCACGATTGTATGTGGATGTGTGCGTTTGGTTTTTAGTAGAAATTTTTAATTACCCTCCACTGATGGCAACAACAGCAAGAACAACAACGAGAAAGCAGAAGCATAACAGCAAATCATCTAATACTAATGCAAAAGCGGCGGGCGGTTGTGTGGGTGTCGTGTGGCCCAGGTCGGCTGTTGGTTGGGCTGCTGGGATGGTTTTAGTTGTTGTTGGTTGGTCCACCACTCAAGCATTGTACATACGCACACACACAGATCATTGTTTTTTCCTTTTCTGCTTTTCACGCTCATTTGCCATTGTTGTTGTAGTTGCTGTTGTTGCTTTTGTTGCTTTTCACTTGGCCCAGTCGGCCTGTTTGGGGATGTGCTTTTGCGGTTACGCCATTCACACGCAGCACAATGCACAAACACACCCACACTTCATTTGCATACACACATACACACACACATACACATTTGCATAGACTCATACTGCACTGCAATGTGCCTGCATAATGTAGTAACTGTGAATATGCAATATGTATAAGTACATACATACATACACACAAACAGCGCTTATTTGCTTTCACGCACACTACTGCTCCGCCAATCAGCTCAACGCACAAAAGTTGTGGGCCGCAAAATGTATCTATATACATACATATGCATATACATATCTACTACCTATTATTCTGTCACATCAGCTGGAGCTGGAGCAAGTGCTGCTGTTTTGCTGTGCTCTCATTTGCTCTCGGTTCTGGGTGTGAGTGTAATTTTGAGGTTTTCGAGCTTTTGTTCATTTTTTTCCGATACACTCACCTTTTTGTTATTGTTGTTGTTGTTGCACGCACTTTGCATGAACAGGCGTTGACTGTGTGACTTGTGTTTACGGTTGAGGACGGGAGGGTTGAGGTTGATGGCTAAATTTTTTAGACTGTTTTTTAGACTAATTTCTACTCTTTTTTTTTATCAATTATTTATTTTTTATACTTTTGAGGCTGGTCGCTGACCACATCTGAAATTAATGATTTGTAATTTAGTTTTTTATGAGTTCATCAAAAGAGCAATTCATTTCATTTTGAGAGTAAATGAAATTTCATGCTCAAACTATTTTTCGGAGTGAGGTTAAATGTTCGAATAATAAATTTGTGAAAAATAAAAACTGTAAATGGAAAATGATAGAGCTGCAGCCGCCCTGAGTCATTAGGAAAACAAATGCTTTCGTAATTTTTTAATTATTTCCTTTATTGGGAGTTTTAGGGCCCCAAGTTTACCCTGGTTTTATTTTGTAATAAATCCGAGAAATATTTTCGCTGTTTAAAGAGAGGAGAGAGCATAAAATTTTTTATGGCAAACGAAGCTTTTTTAAAGGATTGATGTAATAATTTACTGAATAAAGGGAAATTACTGAAGTCAGCTGCGGTTAGTTCATCCGCGTTTAATGCGAGCCGATTAGATTACAGTATACACGTAAGATCCGAGTGTGTACTACAGACTAAAGTAGAGGACACTTCTCCTTCAGATTGTAGTCCAATGTGTCCCATCTGGATTCTAGTGTAAGTTTTCCTCTTCCTTTGCTGATATCTCAGCATTTTGAAAGCTAACCATTGTTGTCGATGCATTATCGTTCATAATTACTGGATGGCCGATGAAGCGAGAGGATATGTTTGGTCTTTAAAAACAAAAAAGGGCATGTAAAGGTGTAATCCTAATCTTTTTTCTTAGTGTGATATCCACTATTAAAGTTTCATATTCATTTTACTTTCGTGTTTATTATAATTTCTGGTGCTTGTGCTCTGCCATTGCGTTCTGTTTATAGTTTCCTAGTCGGATTTAAAAAGAAATTTACTCGGAAGAGTATAACTTCATCATTTTGAAGAAAATGTTCCTTGCAAAATTGTCGTTCTATGTGGGGAACCTTCCTAAGAACCTAGAGTTTCAAGCCAGAGGCTACACAAACTTTTCACCCCGATACATCCTCGATTAGATTACAAAAAAATATCTAATTTCAAATGGTTTTCAACTAAAATTTCATAATTTTTTTCTACCATGGTAGCATTCTGATAGCTCGTGCTTCTATATCCCTTCAACGTATAAATGAAAGGATGAACGCACAAAACGTAGAAATTAAAAACGAATGCCATGAGAAAATTGGAAAATGAAACAAAAACTTATATGTATGTATGTTCATACATACACATATGTATGTGCATATGTATAACCACATCTATGCACATGATAAAATGCAATTTACATTAAAAATAGACAAACTTTTAGGCATACAAATTGTCGGTGCTGTCACTGCAATGGGCGGGACAGCGAGTGCCCCTACCACAGCGTATATTGTCAGTACACAACAACAACAACAACAACAACAACAACAAACAGTGCTACAACTATTGTTGTGCACGCTGCTGGCTGCACTTACTCATTTGCCTTCCCTTTCCATCCAATAGCGCGCTCTCACTTCATCTTAGGCACTCTCCCCAGCCATGGGCCAACACACCAAATGTGATTAACATAAACACACCCAAAAATATATTAACAGTTAGCTTTGTCCAGCCCCTCTTCCGCGTCCGCATTTGGATTCCGGTTGTTGTTTTCTGTTGTTTATTACATACAGTGGAGGGCGAAATAAAAGCAAATTAGAAAGTTTCATCAGAGCGAGATGCCATTATCATTACTCATTTGGCCGCAAGCAAAATGAAAAAAAAATGAAAAAAAAATGAAAGCAATAAAAATAGCGAGATGTGCGAGCAATAGAAGACACGCACACATAACTGTTAAATAAGAGAGGCATAATCTATGCCTTGCCTAGCTCACACTCTAAGCGACCTTCCACTCTGACTGCAACTTGACCAAATGCCTAGCAGCCTAAATAAAAAAATTAAAGAAAAACGTATACAAATGAAAGAAATAGAAAAAATTTATTTTCGCTTGGTATATGCATAACTACATACATACATATGTATGTATGTATGTTTGTGACTCACTCAACCCAATCGGATGCGTTTTGCGCGTTAATCAGTCGCTGGGCGGTTGCTGCCCATTGCTGGAGGATAAACGAAAATGAGAAATAGAAATTTGTGAACGTTGATTTTCTGCAAATTTTCCAGCCAACAACTAATGTGATGAGTACATACTCATTTTCACATTAGGGTGTATTAAATTTAAAAAAAAATAATAATAATAGAAAAATAATAAATTTCTTTATATTCAAAATTTTGCCGAAAATTTGATTTTTTGAATTTTTTTGAATTGGAAACAAAAATATGAAAAAAATTCTATGAGACTGTAAGAATTGTGTACCTCTACTATATATGACCCTATATGGAACTAATTTAGTAATTTGAGTCCCACAAGAGAGATGGCAGTTGAAGAAAAAGCGACACCAATAAAAGTTGGTTTCTTTTTTTTGATATACAAAATATTAATAGCTTTTTCTATTTTTTGAAAAACTTTTTAACACTTCACCCTAATACAATGCCTGTTATACACATATGTAAGTATATATGTACATAAGTACACCAGTATGTACCTATGCCCGTATTACGCCACTAGCAAAGTAGCAACAATGCGCGGGCGCGCCCGTTTTCCACTGGGTGCCTACCAATATCCAACAACAAAATAAGCTACGATAAAAGCCAAACATACAAACATGTACACTCACACAACGGCACACTCGTAGCAGCATTAACGCAAACCATAGTGGAACGCCAGCCCCCATTACTGCCCAGCCGGCCAACAACAACCAATCAAAAAATTTGTTTACGAATAGTAGCAAAAAAGAGAATGACCAGTGAAGCAGCGACGAAGGCAGCAGCGAGAAAAATCGCAAAATGCGAAAAAAATTCATAGCAGCAGAGACACACCGTTCGAGAGCAGCACTGCTTAACAACAACTGTACCCTACGCTCTTTACTGACAGCTCCCGTTTATTTTTTTGCTTTTTCCCATTTTCCTTACAACATTCGCTTGCTCGCGTATTTGCGAGAAAAAACGAAACGAAAAAGCACGTGTTCGCTGAATAACAGCATTATTAACGCTGCTCTGTGTTACGTTGGCTTGCTATGCCGACGCGAGTGGGGTGGACGCTTCAGCCCAACAAACAAAGAAAAATCTGTGAGAGCACACTAGCGCTGAGCGCGAGAGCTTTGCCAGCGAGAGAGTGGGGTGCCAAAGCGACGTAGTAGTCAACTATGGCTGTACGCTTTGTTTTTGCTTATAATTTTTTCCAGCTTCAACAATTCCATTTTTGTGTTGTTGGCATCGCTTGGCTATGTTTTGCTTCCTCTCTGTAGTTGGAGCACAGCAGTTAACTCGTTTCGTGCCACCTCATTTGGTGCTCTTTTACAGTTTTTCACATTTTCCTCTCTGCTGTGGACTGCGCTGCTTTCGTTGCCGGTGCCGCGTTGTTGAAGCTTATTTACCGTTGGTTTCTTCTATTTTTATTACACATTTATTTGAGTTTTCGTTAAGTTTTTAGTGCTTGACTGGGACTGGAGGCGGATAGATGGTTATTGTGCGGACCTAAGATGGCAAGATGATGTTGATACATGGTTCCTAAAGAAAACGATTGACGGTAAATTTTTAATAAGTTTTTCAAATACGTGTATGTAAAAGAAAATTTAAACCAATATGAAAGCTTTATAGACGCTATTCCGAGGTGGGCCGAATGCTGAATGTTTTTTCAGCTGACAAGTTAGTTATAAGGGCCGCAAGACGATCCAAGGTAAATTCTGCACACGACGTGGTAAAGACTCTTTCCTCGGCAAGACACCTGATAAGACCACCGGCCTTCACCAAAAAGATCAATAGCAGATGGCGAGGTGAAACCATATGCAATGTAACCAGATAAATCTGGCCGTTGGTCGAAGAGTCCTTCTAAACAGGACTTCCATTAGCATAATAACCGGTCACTGTCTGATGGAACACATGGTTGAGGGATGGGCTACTTCTCTATTGACTTCTGTCGCAGCTGAAGGGACATAAATGAGAAATGGTCGGTAGAACATTACCTCTGCTACCGCTCAGCACTCAGTGCGTCTCGACATCCTCTTCTCGGACATTTTTATTTCGAATGTCTTACTGAACTTGCTTCAACAAGTGCCAACAAACTCGCAGATTTCATAAAACGCCCTAGGACGTGATAGGACCCTCTATTCACAGGCCCATCATAGTATCACAATGGGCCAGCAGGTCTATGGTATGCTTGGCCAACAACTAACTAAGTCTTTTGCACCTGTATGAATACAGGAATGAGCTAAATACAAACTTAGTTCCTGAGGGAATATGTCGATATTCCAAACCATTTGTCGTCCTTTAGAACTTAGCCTGAGTCTCAAAAAAGTGTTTAGTTTGGAATCATGAGAGGATATGATATGATAATGGCGCTTAGTAAGCTCAGTTGGTGCAGAAACTTTCAGATGCAACACAATTGCCGCTAGAAAAGCTAGAATGACAGTTTGGCTCTTTATTGGTCTTACGAACTCTATGAACCAACCACAAAAAAATTGTTTTTGAAACCAAATTTTGGACCAATTTGGAAAATGTATCCTTAGTCTCTTTTATTTTTCAATGTTTTTTTTATATAATTTCTTATATCTCTATACTACTTTAGGTTGGTTTTACCAAGGTTGCTTCCAGAGAATATCTACCAATGACAGATAGATCCCAAAGCGTTGCGAGATGATTCTATTAGAAGAAAAAATGCCAAAAATTTGTTGGTTCACATCGAAATCAGTTCGCATCGATGCCTATCACAAATGAGGTTTTGAGAGCCGTTTTCTATGATCTCAGTAAGTAGAGAGTAAATTTAGGTGGAGGACTGTCGGCCAAACGCTACAATAACCTCCATTTTATTAAAAGCCTGGTTAGTTCAAAGCATGTCTCTGTCAAATTGGTCACAAGAGTTCAGGGGATCTAGAATTTATTGGGCGCCAGGAGCATAAAAAAGGGATGAAACCCAATGGCCTTTCCCAATACCTTGAACGTACGCACGTCCAAGCTTTAGCCGGAATACCAGTCCCGTTTTTTCCACCTAGCTAGGCGGTTTATATGGGATAACGTGCTATGAGAGGTGTTGAAAACGCAGGCCGATAAGAAAGCATAATAGTATCACAACCGAAAAAACAGACTTACGTCTTGGAGATAAAGAACAGCCCACGAACAGTACAGTGAGGAATCTAAGAACGATGAGAAATCATGCATAAAATGGTGAAAGAGAAGCTTTGACGTTAAAATGGCTCGACTGGAGCGCTCTTTGATATTACTATAAGGTCCCAAGAAAACTATTAAATGGTCCACGGGAAGTCCAGTCCAGTTCTAACCTCAACAAAATAGCGCAATTTAAATGGGTTCAACTGCGAGCTGTCAGGGGAAGCCACCCAAACAATGCTTGCACTCCCAAAATTTCTGGAAACAGGCTTACAAGAGGCAAATCAAAATCCATAAGCAGAGCCCACAAATCAATCAAAGGCGTGTCACAAATGCGACGAAATCCAACTAAATTCCGAATTAGATTTAATAACAATTAAATAATTGAAATTATTGCATTTGAGGAATTGAATATTTGACATGAGAAATGGCAAAATAAATGTGCGGAAATGCACAGAATAACTCTAATACAAGTAGGTTGGAGTGTCAGTGTGTGTGTTAATTAATTTGAAATTGCGGAAGTGCGACTGGCAAACTTAAATGCACACATACATATATACATATATACGAAGGTAAGTTAAAGGGATATGAGAAGCCATTCCAATACAATTGATGTTATGTATATTTGTATATAACCATAGAATATACATCTATATATATATATATATAGAGTACATTATTACATATGTGTTTGTATGTGTATGCATGTGTGCGTGTTGGCAAGCCACAAAAATGTTTAATTTGCAAGTAAAACAATTGCAAAAGTCAATTTTGAATTGTGTCCTGTTGTTGTTGTTGTTGTTGTGGCTATGCGCTGTGATTATTATTTTACAACTATGAATGTGTGTGTGTGTGCATGTGTATTCGATATATAAAAGGATATAAATGTGTATTTGTCCGCTTATTGATTTAAATAATATTGAAATGCATTTGATATGTTATTGTTTCTGTTTGTTTTTGTAATGTTTATGCTGTTGTTGCGGTTAATATTGCGTAACTGCGTGCATATGTTACAACAACACTTCATATATACATACATACATGGAATAGAGTGTTGCTATGTAGGCTCTGCTGTAGGTGTGAAAATTGGCAAATAACTTAACACCTAAGTACGTTTTCATATATATTTACATATACATAGAGTTGTATATGTGAATACTCGTGTATATATATATGTGCGTAAGTGCGTGTATGTATAAATTCGCACGCATGATTGCTGTTCAACGAAATAATATCCTGCACACGTTGTTGTTGTTATAAAATATCACCATATGTAAGTATGTATGTATGCATGCATGTATGTATGTATGTATGTATGTATGCATAAATAAGTTTGTGCCTGCGATATGTTGTGAATTGCATTGGATAATTGAAATGCTAAATAAGCCAATTAAAATTTATTCCACCAAATAATTTCTGAGATAATTTTTTTTGGCGAAAATTAATTTATATTTAATACACAGCTACAAGCACACACACACATTTCTACATGCACATATTTGCATTAAGAGTAAATGAAGGCGCGCAGCAACAGATAGTAGACAGCTAAGAAAGAAGCTGCATTTAATATAAAATTATAGAAAATAATTTGTTAGCATACATATGTGAATATATATATATATATATATATGTATAAGTATATATGCATGCGCATATGTGTAACTCTGTATCGGCAAATTCCAGGAAGTGTGAGTATAAATTGTGATTTATTGACTTGCGGCTAAATATAGTGAGAATAAATGGAATATTATATTAAATTACGAAATGCAAGTTAAGCCTATTTAATACAATTAACATCATTTGCGACTAAAATGGCCTTAATGAGCGTAATTTGGTAAGACTGACAGTTAGCTTTTGACTCCTTTGTTGGCTAGAAAGCATATCAATATTTCCTTTATTGATAAACGCCATTAACGGTTCTTTTATTATTCACTCAATCGATTTTTGTACCGTTATTATCATTAAGTTACATAATAACGGTAAACATAAACATCTGCAGCAAAAAATAAATATGAAAGAATTAGATTAAATTAATATAATATAAAACAGAATAAAATAAAAAAATTAAATTAAATAACATTTTATTAAATTCCATAAAGAACTACTGTTTTTTTATTATGTGGAGATGGAAAACTAGCCCACTAAAACCATCTGCCCCCCGTACGGTAACCCCTGGTACTACCTTTCAGTATTTCGTCAGGAGGCCATTTGAGCTAATAGCTCACTAGTATGAGTCGATATCGCCCATGGTTAGTTTTGTTCTTCAACCGTTCTGGTTTCAGTACTCGTCACTATGTACCACGTACGTATGTTACCTGGTCAATATGAGTGCCCCGTCGATGGTACGCTGTTATCGCGTTTTCGCCTTTGCTCCTCGTCCCATCGTAAATGCTGCATTATTTCGGCTATAATACTGCTAACTGAATTACAGACATTCGCGCTTTCCAGCATACATACATACATTTAATTAATGTGTCAGGTGTTAAATTTATGCCGACAACGTCGTTTCGTTATCGCCGTTGCTCTACAAAGCGGGGGCTACGACTTCTGGACCACAAAGTTAGCAGTATGGGTCCGGTTCATGGCCAAAGCGGTGAAGATAGCTTTTAAAGCACGCGTGACCACTGAGGACTTGCATTACATAGAAGTCCACCTGGCTATGCTTCCTGCCTAGCCATACCACTAGATCAGGTATCAGACGGTGAGTTCACTTTCCCTTAGCGCTGTCATTCCATCTTCTCTGCCAGCGAGCTTTGGACAGCTGCCTTTCGGTGTTTTTGATACTGCTGTTTCGTTCTTCACGTTTTAGTTTCGCTAACACGATTTGTTCCCACGCTGCCATATCGAGGGGAAAGAGCTCGAAAATAACTAACGTTGCTTCCTCTGATACCGTTTTGAAAGCAGCGCAAATACGAAGGGCCCACCGACGGTAAGTAGACCTAACGCCACAGACGTAGAATTCTGTTTCCATCGCCGAGTACCAAATCGTAGAGCCATAAAGGATGATGGCTTTCACTACTCCCAAGAAAAGCTGCCTGCTTTGTTACCGCGGTCCGCTGACGTTTGCCATTATTCTAGTTAAGGCAGTGGTGGCTTATTATTTACGTATTCGAGGTGGTCACGAAAGCTTAGGTGGTGGTTAATGATGACGCCAACTATCAACTGGATTTTCTCTGCTAATAAGAACGGTTACCAGTTCAGCAAACTGAATGTTTTAGTAACCCCAACGATTTCTATATCATCAGCGCAGCCTACAATGGTTACTCCCTCTGGGACTGAAAGCCGTAGTACTTCCACATAAATAACGTCTTATAATATAGTATGCAGTACAGATCTCGGTGGTACCCATGATGTGATTGTCTGCTTTACGATTTCCTCTCTGGTACTGTACTGTAGCACTCTATTGCTTAAACTTGTTAAAGTGTTGAGCAGGTGCGATGGGACATTAAAGTGCTCTAGCGCGTTTATTATATGAACCCAGTTTGCGCTATTGATTGCATTTTGCACTTCCAGGGTTACAACTAAGCTGTATTGAAATACCCTGAAAACAAGACGAGTACTCCATGCACGCGTGAAATATATACTTCACGCGGACAATAGAGTAATCCAAAATCAACCACAATCCATACAAAAAATATGTTCCAATTTACATTGTGATGTCCTAGTACTCCATGGAGTACCTACAGGGGATTGTATTTTGGAGCATATGCGAAAAATTACATTCAAATACCACCTGATTTGGTGAAAAGTTAGTAAAAGATAATATTTATATATAAATTTATATTAATATTAATAGTTTATTGTTAATAAATATTTAATCTCTATTAATTTGCCCATTTGTTCTACGTATTTTCATTGAAATAGTAATAAATTCTGCACGCCTTCTGCGAACCAGCAGAGCTCAACAGCGAAACGAAACTGACTCAGTTTCATTTCTACACATTTTCTGTATACTACTTTAGAACTTATTGCGCAATTTCAAATTCGTATAGTGATTGGGATCGGTAAAACACGAAGAATGGTCGTGCTGCACTAAGCTCGTATAGAAACATGAGTTGGTCCAATAGTTCACACTGAGGAGTATATTTGTAGGTATACAAGAGCATTTGTCTTCCCGATTTTTACGTTTCTGTTTTCCTTAATTCATTACCTTCGCCGATCAACACGCACTTTTTTTACCGTTAATGCAGTAATTACGTCAATTAGTTTAATTATGAATTAAAAGGTTTTCGTGTTATTTTACCTGCAATTTATTGACCATAATAACAACTCTTTATGTACATACACACGCACATGTACACCATGGGCTTACCATTGTTGCTTCGATTGTCGTTAACCGTTTTATTGTCAGTCTTAATATTTTCATTATTGTCTTGTGTACATTACTGTTTGCCGTTAATTCGTGTCTTTTTATTGTTGCTTTATTACCGTTTGGAAATAAATTATTTAATTTTAGGTGCTTAGAGTAAATTATGGAAAAGGTTAAGCACGCGCCGATGGTAGGTTAATGTTAAATAGTATTTACATTTGTTTATTCGGAAATTAGTGCGATTAGTGTTGCCATATTTGAAGAATTCGTTACTATGTTAGAGAAAAATTATTTTAGATTGAATAATGTCATTCTGAAAGTAATCGGGAAAACTTTATCCTTGAGAACGCCGGGGGGTGTCTGGGCACAGTTCCCAATGAAATACAAATTTCTAGCAAAATCCATTAAAGGTTTCTAGGCGGCATACATATCTATATTTCTACTCAAAATTAACACTTCAGAAATTTTATTTCAGACATATATACTATTTATCCAATGCCATTTTCATCGTTGCTGTCGATCTTCGAATATTGCTATTAGTTGGGCATTATTTTGCCTTGAAAGAAGTATTTTTACTTTTGAGGATAATTTTTGTGAATATTGGGTATCAGAACTATCGATTTCAGAGTTTTCCAACCGTTTGTTGTGTGAGGTCTGTTTCCATCGTTGATACTTGGCAGCTCTTCTAAATTATGCCATAATTTTTTTGATAAGAAAGAAGATATTTGTCATTTTCATTTGAATTTTTTTTTATATATATATTGTAAAATTTATATATTTATATATATGTACATATAATTAATACTCGCACTTATAAAATGTGTTTGTTTGCCGAGTTTGCTGGCATTTAGTTATTATAAACGTGCATGTCTTTCATAATTTTCTCCGCTTCACTGTCTCCTCACATTTTGTTCTTCTCTTTATTCATTTGTTTACTTAGGATGAGCCCCAACAACCCCCCGTACACATTGTCCTTGATATACATTTCTATTCGTACATACTCGTATTACATTCAAAGGTCGTGTTTATTTGTTTGTACTTGTATGTGGCTTAATGGTGTTTAACGTGTCGACTAAATGAGATAATTTGTGGACAAAAAGCAAAGAAAAAAAAAGAATATTTTGGAAAATTATGTAATTACCGTAGGCTTATAGAATTTTTTTCATTGGGCGGAAAACAAAGCAAATGAGAAAACAGAAAAATATAATAATTGTGTACAAAAAGCAAATAAGGTTGGTTATAATAAACGTTTTGAATTATGGTGGGATATGCAAATTAAGGGACACATGTACGAGTAAGCAATGATTCAAAAACAAATATTGTCGTAATACTAAAATAGAAAAAAAATTAAAATTAAAAAGTAAATATAAAAGTTTAAATCAAATAAATATGCAAATTACATAAAATATATAAAAATAAAAAATAAAATTAAAAATAAAAATAAAATAAACTAAAAAAGTTATAAAAATAAAAAATAAAATCATATAATATAAAATGAAAAAAGATAAAATAAATATTATAGGAAATGAGAAAAAGTAAATAAATAAACATCAAAACATAAAATAAAATAAAAAAAATAAAAAAAATAAATATTAAATGAAATGAAAAAATAAAAAAAAATAAACAGAAGAAAAAAAATTTTAAATTAAATAAATATAAATATTGCATAAAATATATAAAATCATCAAATCAAAAAAAAAAATATTAATAATAATAATAAAATAAAATAAAATAGGATAAAAGAAATATTAAATGAAAAAAATAATAAAAATAAAGAAATAAAAAATAATTAAATAGAAATAATGAATAAAGAAATAGAAGTAAATATAAAAGTTTAAATAAAATTAATATAAAAGCTAAAGTAAAACTGAAAATAAATAAGTCCAAAAAAAAAAAAATAAACTAAAAAAAAAAAAAAAAAATATAATAAAAAAAAATATAATAAAATAAAATGAAATATAATACATATTAAATGAAATGAAAAAAATATAAAAAAATTAAATATATAAATCAAAATAAGATAAAAGAGATACTATTCAAAAAATTATAAATTCATAAATAAAATAATAAAATAAATTGTTTAAAATAAAATTAAATAAAACAAAACAAAATAAAATAAAAACAAAATCTAATTAAATGAAGTGAAATGAAATTTAAAAAATTAACAATAATAAAAAAAAAATTTAAAAATTTAATTCAAAAATAATTTGACTAGGCGCTGTAAAAAGACTTTTTATGCATTGCCTTCCGGAGTTCCTTAAGGAAAATTGCTTTTTTTAATGTTTTATAATTTTCTATTGCTTTTTACGTATGTATTAATGCAATGTTGCAGCCTAACAAACTTTATCTTCAAATTTCTTTCCTCTTCTTCATCCCTTGCTGCGCCTTCTTTGAATCGAACACTAATTAAGTTTTAAGTTTTACATTCGCTTTAAATTCTTTTTGTTTTTGTTGGGTTTATTATAAATTTCCTTTTGCCTTCCACAAAAAGTTCTAAATGGACGTTGGACACTCAAAAGGCTATCGAAGACTGTACAAACAAATGAATACACGTATGTACATACTCGTATACAGATTGGAGTAGAAATTTTATATTGAACACTTGCGCAATTATGATTGAGTCGGAAACTATTATGAAGTATGCAACTATGCCAACTACCAACTCAATTAAACTAAATATTGGGCTGCCATATAAACATTACAACAACAACAAGAACAACAACAACAACAACACATGCATAACATACATTCAATAGCACTTATTTAAAATTTGAGGATGTAAGTAGTTGTAGTTGTAGTTGTAGTTAGCCTTCTTGTGTTATTCTTATGTAATATTAAACGTAAGAGGTTTTCTACTAAAGACTTTAGCAGGCCAAAGAGCGCGTGCAGGGGGGGGGGGGGGGGAGCGGGGCGATGGTTGGTTTAAGTGAAAAGTTTGCAATTACTAGTTATTACTTTCCTTGTGTGTTATATACAATTTCCTTCTTCTTCTTCTTCTTCTTCTTCTGCTTCTTTTTCTTTTTGCCCTCAAGATATTAATATGATTTTATTAATTTTTGTTTAGAATTTCTTCGAAAATTTATTTTTCTAATTTGCTTGCTCAAGCCTGAGTGGCTATATGGCTGTGTGTGTGTGTGAGTGTGTGTGTGCGTATCGATAGGGGGAAAAAATATCAAAGTTTGCTGATTGTGCGCGGACTCTTTCATACACACATATGAAATTCTGTATATTAAATGTACATTTTGTGGTCTTCATAGAATTTTTATTTTTTTGAAAATGATTTTAAACTTTCTTAATCGAATGTTTGGTTTATGCAGCTGAATGCGTTTTGAGGCAATATGGCAAAAGTGCATTTAATAATAATAAAATCGGTATTTTTAATCATAAAAAAACTGTTGGTTCCTTCAACGTGCACACAGAGAGCTCAAGCTCTGGCCCCATTCAACACTTTTGAGCCTAAGGTGAGATTCGTTGTGGATTTCAGAGCAGTGCTATCAAATATCTCTCTCTGAAGTGCCTTAAGAGCTCTTATTTCACGAAATACCACGGCAAACGTTCTTTATTTGCTAGACTTGATTCATTTCTTACCGTCGTGGCCGCCTATTCAGAAGCCAAGTAATTCGTTCTAAGTAGAATAGTTCAATTTCAAGGAGAGAATGTTATATAGGAACTAGGCTCCTTGGTGGTTATTCAGCACAATATATTCGAGGTGGGGTCTCGTATTTGACTTGAAGACGATGAGAGCTCTGTAATAGTTTTTCTTCCGAACAAATGTATACTGAACAATTTGAAATCAGCTGCAGTTCACCTCACAGTTAAGATTCATACGAAGAAACTACAAGGTTTTAGAAAGTTCTCACTCAAAAATTTCAAAACTTCAAAGCGTTAAACGAACGCGACCTCAATAAATAAAAGTGTAAAGTAAATTTTGCAAGTTTTCCAATTGCATTTAACGCATAAAGCTCCATCCGCCGGTTTTCCTACATAGCGGAGCTGTGAAAACATAACCGTTAACCGTTAACCGAGCTCGCAATCAATTGTCGAAGTTCGGCTGCACTTCAGTTTAATTTGACTTTTACACCTTCGCATCACTTTAGAAACAATTCAATAAATTCTAAAGCTCACACACAAAAACACAAACAAACACATATGCATATCAACGCATATATACTAATGCATAAATATGAACTAAATATGACATTTAACGAAATTGATGTAAATGCATGTGCGGGTGCGGGTGCGGGTGTATGTGTGGGTTTGAAAATTCACAAATTTGTGTACGAATATGAATTTATACTTGTATATGTGCACATACATATGTGCGCATATATATTTGTGTTTGTACAGGAAAATAGTGGAAATTTTGTCAAACCAAAAATCAAATTACAAAATGCATTGCCGCATGGACACGCAACACTCGCCGCAACCATCGTTGACTCCACCGCCACACTCTTTGACCACTTTTCACTGCATCCCCACCCTTAGCTGCCACCTCTTCCCACCATGCATGTTGCAGCACTTTGCACGGACTAAATTCAATTTCAATGAATTTTCAAACAGATTTTCGTTGAAAATTTCGCACAAATTTGCGTTCTGAATTTCCTCTACTTCCTCCCCGTTTTCTTCATTCACTTCTATTTGTACCTCGTTATTTCGTCGGCTGTCGTGTGTTCAAATAGTTTTCAAACCAACTAAGTTAAACAATGCGAATTGGTGACGGAAGGGCAGCAGCGAGTGGTATGGAGGGGTTGGGAGTTCTGTAAGAAATATTTTGTACATTTCTTGGCTCAAAATTTATAATTTCATTACATAATTGCGTTGAAATGCATAAAACGGCTATAAGAGTATGTCATGCATGCCAAATGTACTTGCATGTATGGGTATGTGTGTATGTATGAGTGAATTGCTATCAAAAGTTTTCCAGGCAAAAAGCAATGCGACCAGAGCAACCAAAAGGCAGCGACTCTTGTTTGTGGTTTTGTTGTTATTATTGGTTTTACTCACTTAGTGACATGTTCATTTAGTAAAATTACATATTTACATACTTATGTATATGTAAGCAGTTTAGACTAGTCCAAGAAGTGCAAATCACTTCGAAAGGGTAAAAGACTCAGGCAGGAAAGCGAAAGAAATTATAATTTTTATTTTCGATTTTCGAAGAAATATTGTTCTGCAGAAAACGATCCGAATCTTCTGTGACTGCTGAAAGAAAGTGTTAATGGCGAATTATGAGAGAGGTTAGGACCGTTTGCGCTCAAGTGAGATCACAAATCCATTGAAATTTAAGCTAGCGCCTGTGAAACTCCATTCCCTTATTATGCTAATTATTTCAAAAATATTTTAATAAACGATTTACGCACCGCCTTAATGTAGTTATTTCGTATTTACTCTGCAATTGCGTTGCCTGTTTGCTTGTTAAACGCTTTTTTTGCGAAACTCCAATATTGAACTTACTGATTTTGTATTGAAATTTCTATGAGCATATGTACATACATACATACATGAATGTACACCTGTGTATAAGGAAAGTACACATAAAATTGCGCTTCGAGTGCGTGTATGCGAGTAGTTGTAAGACTTTTGTCAGTTCAGAAATTTCCCACAAAGTGTCAACGGGAAAGGAGCAATTAGTTGAACTTCCATTGTACAGTAAGGGAACTGCAAGAACTCTCAGCTGTATTGGTAAAGCTTTCTCTGACATCTTCTTCTGACATTATTTTCGTTCACTACGATAAGAGGTGGCAACAAAAAACTTTAAAATCTATTACATATATCTGTAGGAATGTCTGTGAAACATACTTTTAAACATAAAAATGGTTGTATGTACCATTTAATAAGCTCGGACAGGCCACTTTGGCAAGCAATTAGCGTAAGATGATGAGGGTCAGCGTCAAGTTTTTTGTATCATTAACGAAGCAAAAGCGTAAAATACAGTGAAGCCTCGATTATTGGAACTCTTAAAGGCGAACAACAGTATTGAAAGATGCAAAAACCTTACTTCATCTTCCTAAATAGGAGAGTCTTTTTTTGATAGAACTTCAATTTCAATCTGAGAGTTGTTTCTCGGTACGAACCCTAGAATATCAATAGTAAAACCTGCTACTGGCACCACTTAAATGATTTAAGGTCTGTTTGGTCAAGTAGTAGGACAAAAATTTGATCTTACTTCGTTCTCCACTAGCTGCGTTTGTAGCCAAAAGTACAAACTAGGGCTGCCAGAAGGTGGATAGATCCTCGTTTTGCTATATAGGCTTAAGTTCGTTCTAGCATATATCCGATCTAGGTAGTTCTATGGTCATATGTTGACAAAACGACCAACTGAGACTAGAAAGTGGTTTCAAAACGACATAAAACGAAATTCTTTAGTTCATAATACGCCTAGGTTTCCCGTTCCGAAAGGGAAGATGTTAACCTCTTAGAAGTTAAAGGAATTCAAGATTTCGTTCTAAGCTTTCATCAAACAATAATTGAATATTGGATTAGAAATCAAGGTTTCTTGGATTGGGATGTATAGTGCTCTTCTTGGCGAGTAGAGTATAGTGACGGCTTCTTAGTTTCTCCATCATTCCTTAATATTCTCTCTGAGGGTAATTTATTAACGCATTTTAGCTGGATTTAGACAAATTTTCTGTTCCTGCCTAGATTAGAGGTGTTCAGAGACACACCTTCGTACAGTCGGGTTTAATAGAGTAATTAGTCCGGAGAGTGGTTTGAATTTGAACCTCTGGAAGCTATTAAAAAAGTACACCGCAGCAAGAGCTCCAATTAAATTGAATTTAGAGCATTTTTCAGCTCAGCAGATTAGATTAATTTAGTATATCCATATACAAACTGATATGCCAACTAATGCTCAGCCAGTCATCAGGCAGCGCACCAATCGCTGAGGGCCTAATGCCTTTATTTTTTCACCTCCATATCCAAACTCCCTCCGATTACCGAGTGTCTGAATCCACAACCACTGAATAGTAAATGCTTCTGCATTGGATTTTACTCACCCTCCTCCTGCTCCGCTCCTACTTCTTCTTCCATTTTCTATTTACTCAGTTGGCAATGCTTAAACAAATTTCTAGTTTGTTTGATTTTAATTGCAATTTGAAGGTAGAAAAACACTTTGCGCGGCAGCAGCAACCAATTTTTTATGATGTTGATGATGATGGCAAAACTACCGTTCGCAGAGTTGCCGGCTGTTGGTTGCTGATCTATGTGGCTTGTGTGCATGTGCATTTTCTGATTTTTTATTGTTGTTGTTATTGTTGTTAGCGCAGCATTTCTCATTCGCAAAAATTTTCGCAGCAAAATTTTTGAAAAATAAAAAAAATAAAAATGAAATCTGGAAAAAAATGTACACTTGTTGTTGTTTTTTCATCCATATTACACTCTTCTTGTTGTTGTTGTTGTTTACCGCTAGTAACGACGTAGCCATTTTGTAGTTTTCGCACACTTGAGAGTTTCATTTCATTTCGCTGCACGACACAGTGGGCACACACACACACACACAAAGCAGAAGCGCAGATGAGCAATAAGTATATATATATATATATATATATATATATGCATGCTGGTGTGTCTGTGCGTGTATTTGCATAGTTCCTCCAGTGAGTGTTTGCGTTGTTCGCGAGTTTTGCACGGAAATTAAAAATTTCGCAACAAACCTATAGTCACAACTGAAAAAAATTCCCTTTCCCTCCACCACCTCTACACATGCTTCGCCTTGTAACGGTTATTTTCGATGTTTTCCTTTTTTCAAACATAAACTAACATTAGTAGCGCACCCACTTCTGGCTCTTAATGCAATCTAAGCAACGCAGGCGGCTTCCTCCATTCGCCGCATTTTCATCATCAGAACTCCCCCATTCTGCCTCTTCTCCCTTAAAACGCTCCTACTTCGTGCATGCAGCGTGGCGTTGAATTTTTTCATGCAGTGCTGAGATTTAATTCCGTAAAGTAACGGTGCTGCGTCGGTGGTGGTAATGCTGCTGGTGCTGATGCCATTGAGGTGGCGCTGTAGCTGCGGTTATGTGTGTGTGTGTGTGTGTGTGTGTGACGTTTAATTTTTATTGCTGTCAGTCGTTCCACTACATATGTATGAGTGCATATGTATGTGACTATTAAAGTTATTTCTAAACCACTCTCTGATTTTTTTTCTATTTTTGAATTTTCTTTCTTTTTTGTTGTTGTTGCTTTAACCACATTTGACACATTGCCTGGATTTACATATATAGACATACAGATAACTGAAAACAAAGTTGTTTTTTTTCCCAAAATTGAGGCGTTACATTAAAACTCTTATAAAAATCGCAAAATTTTATTAGCAAAAAAATACAAAAATCGAAAGAGATCTGAAAAATGTTCTGTGGCGGTCTTCGCTCTCCCTTTCTCTCTCAAATAATAAGACCAAATATATTTCATAATATTTTTTTAATTGTGTTATTGTATAAGCATCGAATTTCCTTAAGACATTTGTGTTAATTGGTGTACAAATAAAAATATTACCATACGAATGAGTATATAGCACATTAGGGCGTTCGCTTTTTTTTGAAAGTTCTTTAAAATACACCGCCCCCCCCCTAATATAGATAACAAACAAAAAAAGGAAGTATTGACTTGCCGGGTGTCACCATTTCGTCATCACCGGCAGGTTTCAAAACTTAGAAATATATTAGAAGGAACTTTATTGGAATCTTCAATAAAATTTTTTTAAATTCTAATACACTACAATATGAATATCAAGCTATTCGAGATTTGAGCTTACATATTTGAAAAGGCTTACTACCAGCCTAAATATAACTCTTAAGCAGTAAAATAGAGCGCATTGGAAGAAGAAAAAAAAATAAAATTTTTTTTAGGGATTTTTTCATCATGATCACCCTGGTATGAGCAGCAGCATCTAATAACACATAATTCTTCTCTTACAACCACTTTTTTTTTGCAGTAGTGCTGTGTGTGTGAGTTTGTAATATGCATATATAAATATATGTTTGTATATATGTATATGTAAATATGTCTTGAAATTTTGCATTTTTGCCAATATTTTATCAGCTTGTAAAGCAATTACTTGCGCTATTTGTGCAAAAAGTTTTATTTAATAACTTCAAGTAAAACTTATTAAAAGCAATGAAAATTTTTTGTTGCAAGCCCTAATGGAAATGTATGAAAGACATACAAATAAAAATATAAATTTTAATGTAAATATGAATATATAAATATAAAAATAAATAATCAAAATTTTTTTTTTTATTTGGATCTCATTTTTATAAAATTTTAATTGAATAAAAGAAATATATATTGACTCTTCCAAGAGGTAATCCTTCTGATGAGGCTATACTCTTGTCAAATACCAAATAATCAAGTCAAGTGCTGTCTCTGTCCCTATTCTACTGATGCTCACAATAAAAAGCTTTATAGCGCCTTGAACTATGCCGTAAAAACATTGAAAATTTTGTTAGCAACAGCAAAAGCTCATTATTATTGAATTGTAGCATACTCTCAGGCGCATTTCACTCTCAATAGTACATGAGTTGTATCAGAATGAGATTACTTATTTTTGTTTCAGTCCTCACCTTTAAATTCATCAATTTTCTATTAGGAAAAGTCATCCCTAACGGCAACATCAAACATTTAATAAAATAAAGAAAAGATTTTGCGATACTTTTCGTGTTTGCCAATTTATTGACTATATATAAGCACGGATGTGTGTGTATGTGTGTGTAATTTTCGACCAATCAGCAAATGTTTATGCTTTCTCATCATACAAAATACATACATACATACATATGTAACATATATAATTGTATATGCAGCTCGAAGAAGCATGAAATTTATAAGCAGCATAAGAAAATCAGTGAGCAAGTGGGCATAGAAGGAAGAAAATACAGACTGAGGAGAGAAAAAGAAAAGTGAAGAGACGAAGTTGGAAAATGAATGAAGAAAACTTAAGAGAAAAAAATGCTTTTGCCAATGAAAATGAATGTGAAAAGCCAAGTTGCCTTAGCAAACGTGATTAAAAAGTTTTGATATACAACAACGACAACAACAACAACAAATTACTGCATAAATAAAAGCTGTGTGTATGTGTGGGTGTGTGTAAACTTCTACAGGTGTCTATGTGAGTGTGTGTTGCTGGCTGATTGAATGAGTGGCATGCAATAAATATGCATTTATATGGGCTTATTGTATAGAATATGCATACGCACACATACACACATATGTGTGTATCTATAAAATATATACATATATTTGCGTATATATAGGTTTGTCTACTGCTGCACTTAATAACTTTTACATACTTTTGCGCATTTTGTGAAAATTTTCTTTTAATTTTCTGCAGTCAAGTTGTAAACATGACTTCGAGCAGCAGAAGTAGCGGTCAACACATGCACACATACACATACACACACATAAAAGTGCTTTTGAAAGAAGGTATATATATATATATATAATATTAAGAAATCCATATATATATGTACACATATATGAGTATCAGCAGCTATTGATACTGTGAGGAGCATAAATTTTTTTCACTTTTCACTTTTCCACTTTTGTTCTTTGCTTTCTGCCTTCGTTGAGTTTTATTGTCAAACTCCAAAACATAAAAATTTAAAATTTACTTAGTCAATAATAATGCTTAATTAACGTCAGTACTGTACCCAAAACAAACTTTTTAGAAGATAATTTAGAAAAGGAAAAAATATTAAATGAAATATTTTCGAGTTTTGAATTTCAAAATGGATTTAGAAAGGTTCCCATATCAAAGAATTTTTTATTTAAAGAGGATCCAAAAATTCTGGCCAAAAATCTTGTAAGTATTTTGAAAAATTAAACTCATCAACCATTTTTTGTTCCTTACTGTATAATCCCAGATGTTTGTAATTCATGTCTTTGTGTAAATTTATTCATTTTATGCGGTTATTTTTATGTATTTTAGTTTTTGACGTATACTGACCACTTCATTACGTAAAAGCAAAATCAATTTGCTAAAGTTTTTCCCAAGGAAAATGGCCAATAAATCAACAAAGTAAAAAGAAGTTGAAGAAGAAGAATTGAAAAAACAAACAATAAGAAGAGAAAAGAAGAAGAAATGTAAAAAAAAAAGAATTCTCACCAGAAGAATACTGTTAGAAGAATCATCATAATCATAATAAGAAGTCTTCTCCCTTTTCGGCGTACTTACTCGCTAAGATAAACCCACGAGTTTAGGAGTAGGCAAAGTTACTCTATGTAATCGGTAACATCTAGCTCCAGAAAACGTAGAGTTTAGGTGAGTTCTGACTAAAAGGAGAGGGGGAAGCTAAATGAGTCGATTTTACGGAAGATGGAAAAAGCTGATCATCCTCTGCTGGATATACGTTGGTTATAACAGAGCGTAAACTGAATATGTGGGATTTGGATACTCGGATCCCTCAGGGCAACTCGACGCATTCCTATGCTATAGCTGGTGGTCTAGTCGCAATGAAGTCATTCATGAGAAGAGAGTTAACGTCATAGAAGTCTTATTCCATCCCCAATGTGGTGTGAGTTTTTACAAGTCCATAGCATCCTTATCTCGGCATCGCTAGTCCCTGACGCCCAGATAGGTGCAGTGTAATTCATGATTTCATTATCTTTGCTTCAGATACTGCTGGCTAGAGGTTAGAGAATTTTGCCACAGCTTTGCACCGCGGTCTGAAGTGTGTCTGTAAGTGGTCGTCGGACATACTGTCCGTCATTACTTTTCGAATAAAGTTTATCAATGTCTTATTCATATGCCAAAACCAAATAGTCATCGAGATCAGTCATAAGAGATCAAGGCCATTTCCTATGGTAATGAAGTTTCGAGATGAAGACCATAGCATGGAGAGTACACTGCTCTCCAGAAACAATTAAGTTCTTATCTCGAAGTACTATCGATGATTGTTGACTCATAATCTCATGCTCATATCTTCGGCGTCAAGAAAGAGTTCTAATTGTCTGATATTAGCTTTGAGCGCTTGGCTGTTTCTAGAGCCACTAGATTCTAAACTCTCATGGTGGGTGATAGATAAAATCAGCATGGCTTCCAGTTAGAGCCTTTCTGCTGGAGAAAGAGAGAGAGAGAGAGAGAGACGACAATATGTCTTCTCTTGGTCTCATGAGCTTCCTGGTATCACTCAGCCTTGGTTAGGCTAAGGTGAGGTAATCTGCTCCCGCTGGTCTTACATGCAATAGAATCAGCCCAGCTTGGTTGCTCTAGAGGAGGGATTCTGGGATCTTAAATGCCCCTCATTCTATTGTACGCTTAGAGTAATTTACCAGTGGTCGAATCGTCATGTTGAGTTCTCTGATATAGGGATCTCTGTGTAGTAGAACTGGTGTAGAGATCACGCCTCCCTCTCAGCTGCCGTCGAATTCGAACTCAGCTTCTAATCATTCTATTAAATGGCATGATTGTAATAGGTAAAAATTAAATTTTCACTTTTTCTTGCGCATGTGGGCTTAAAGATAAATTTGCTATGAAAAAGAGATGCTCCTATTTATTTCACTAAGCTCTCACTTACTACCTTTTACACAAATTTTTATTATAAATTTTTTGCAGCGCCAATACCGTTAACCTTCGCCGGCAGCAATAATTTATCAACGAACTTAAGCCAAAAGTTGGAAAACAAGACACAGGCGTTTGCCTCGAATTACAACCAATGCTGGGTTCGATAGTCTGCACCTCAGCTGAGAGAACGGCAAGAAAAAAGGAGTAAATGAATGAAAAAAAAAATGAAAATGAAGGAAAAAAAGTATTATAAACGCTTGCGAGATAATCAGTTTGGAAAAAATATCATTTCTACAAATACGAAAATGCACAAATCCACCTACACACATGCCCACCTACACACACATTCTCATGCACCAAAACAGTTATAGCGAGTACAGTGAATAGCCAAAAAGTTGTTTGCTCCTTTTTTAATTCAATTTATTTTTGGATTTATACGAATTTATGCACATGGGATTCCGACTTCCGCATTTCATTTACCAAATTTTTTTTTCTGACGTTTCACAACTCATACGTAAATACATATGTACGAGTGTGTGCGTATGTGTGAGCGCCTGTGTATATCTACTTCACCTTTGTTTTATGTAAATTACGCGAATGAGATATTCGTTTTTCTGCTCGCAATACTCAAATGTGATTTTATTTTGGTATGTAGGTGTATGTGTATGTGTATGTGTGTGTGTGTGTTATTTTAGCTGGTGATATTTTTTATCGACATTTAACCGCTGAAATTTGGCCGCTGCTCCAGCCGGTCTAAAGTTGATTAACAAATGGCCAACCAGGCGCCGGGCGTGTCGGGGCTGGGCGGGCTGGGCTGGCGGCACCAACATTGTCGGTTGGTTTTAATGAAAATTGATGAAACAAAAGTTAGTAAAGGTAATCGCGAGTAATACATTAATGAGCTGAAAAATCTGCGCGCACCGAAGCTTTGATGCATCCATTCGCCAGCGGAGATTCGCCGCGCTGTGCGAAGGAGTTTTTCGTAATGAATGAATTGGAGTTGGAAAGTTCGTCTAATGGAGAATGTAATTGAGTTTGGTGGAAAAGCCGTTGTGATATCTAGAAAATATACGAATTTAAATTTATATTTTATTCGCTAGGATATGAAAAGATAGTAAATTTATTGATCTTCTGAGTAATGGAGTGGTTAATCGGATAGCAGTTAATATTCCTCAAATGCTGTGGTAGTGCTAGCCCCTTCTGAGTTGTTGGGACTGGCGGGTTGCGTCCAGCACTCTCAGTCCAGTTGGCTCATGGAAGTAGTGTTTTCCGAGAAAATTATATGCTTAATGCTGGACAATGACAGAGGCAGTGTTTAACAGACTCGGCCTCGCACACGTCCAAAACTCAAATGAGAAATAATGGTAGTAAAGCCCGTCAAGTTATTATGCCGGTTGCAGTACTGATTTCCATCACTATCGGCTAAAAAGGGTTACGCCGGTTTTGTACTATAGATGACGGGCGGCTCTGGTATGGAACAACTAATGGTTACTAGTGTTAAAAACTACTATATTGCCTACTATTGCCGTTAAATAATCTCTTAAATGGATTGAAATTTTTATTCAAGCCTCTTCACCAAAGAGAGGGAGAGGGAGCGAACGAGACAAAATTCGGATCAGTAGTCATAAGTTCCTCGGATCCGCTGGCAAATTGGCTATCTCTATTCAGTGACACTAGTATAGAGCTCACGGCATAATATTCTAAGGAAAATTTGGTTAAACCATTTATTGGAAGGCAAAGACGTTCTCATTGGTGCTGAAATAATCTTCTTAGCTTCTGCCGAAGAATACTGCATCCCGAAATTGTGTTGTTTGAATATGAAAAAGAGCTATGAAGATCAATAAGGGCAAGATTGTTTCGAGAAAGGAAAAATTCATAAATTTTTCATGCTTATTTTTTATGGATATTTGGCTGCCGAAGCCCATACAAGTGCATTCCAATATGCGGAAAAGACTGTCCGTTTGTAGGCGACCGTCGAAAGGAAGTGTCAACTGCTCCGAGTGTATTTTTCAGATGAATTTAAAGTTTCGAGGCGGCTTAAAACTGTAAGTTCCTTCATTTCTTGTAACAAATATGCGTCTTGAATACCACAAACTGGAGCTGGGTCAAAAAATCAAGTCAAGAATTTTATTATCTGAAAAGCTCTCTTTGTGAAGGCAAGAGCTGTAAACCCCTTTTGTTGTCTCTACAAAAAGAGCTGGTTGGTTCATTCAGAGGGAAGAAGCATGGGGTAATACTATTTACTCCTTTGTTCATATTAACCTGACAAGAATTTTGCTTAGAAATAAATTACGTTGCATACTTTTCGGCAAAACTTTGAGTTTTGAATGCTTTTCAACTAAAAATACATTTGCAGTTAAATATGCCAGATAACTGAACTCTTTGCAGTGATCAAAAGTATTGTAAGTAGAAATTTTAAATTTGAAAAATTAGTTGTGTGCTTTCAGGCGTTGCTTTCGGTGTTTCCAACTTATCTGCTCCATAATGTTTAGACTTTTGAACATTTTCATTAACTAAAGTGTCAAAATATATCTATGAATTACTCAAATATCTTTGGGCTCATCAAAATTGACTACGCAAAAGGCAATATCCCGCCCCGTTGCAGCAGCCTTCACTACTTACCTCTTCATATTACCACTTGCCCCACGAGTGCTGACCATTTTGTACATTTACGTTCATTATCCTTTTGATTAACGCCAAAATAAGACAAAAATAGATAAAAATTTCTACAAAAAAATGGAAAAAGAATAACAAAACAACGTAACAAGTGAACGTCAAATTTATGCTGATGATATCCTTTGGCGATGGCAATCAAACGTGAAAAAAACTGAGTAGAATGAACTCTGAGAGTGACCGACGCGTCAAATGATAAATCGAAATAAGCGGTGCAAAAATTAACAACAAAAAATATTAATGGCAAAATACACAACAACAATTAACAACAAAAAGTGAAACAAAATAACTACAACAACAAGAGGAAAGCAGAAAGCAAGCTGCGATGGGTGAATACAAACGAAAGGACGAAAGGAGATTTTCGGATGGTAGGGGGATGTGAAGAGTGCGTAGTTTGGGTAATGTTGTTTTTGTTGTCGTTTTAGTTTATTTTTTGGCTTAAAACCATACATAAAAATAAAATAAGTTTGCTCCTGCTCCAGCAGCTGATGCGTTTTGTACGTGTACCAACCATTACTGTGCTCATTGCTGTTGCTGTTGTTGTTGCTGTTGGCGCTGTTGATGACAGCGCATTTAGAGCGCTGATGAGGACATTGATGGTGCTGCTGATGACCAATGCCCACCACCCACCGCCTACTCATATGTCTGGATGTGTGCATGTGTGCGTGTGTGGACTGGTCATTGCCACAAAGCGCGACAAACAAAGAAGTCACAAAATGAACAACCAAAATCAGCGAATTAAAAACACAAAACTAAAAAAGTTGAAAAAAAAAAAATTGAAATCGCCGAAAATTCAAAAGTACTCGACGGTGTTCGGTAGAGCGGGAGCGGATGCTGGTGCACAAATGAGCGTGGATGATTGCCAGGCACTGGTGCTAGTGCTTCGGCAAGTGCTTTAGGCAGTTTTTTCTTCGAGTGCACAGCAGCAGTTCGAGGTTGGGCGCCGCGTGGTAGCTGTTGGCAAAAATTTGGCATTTTATAACGACGCGAAATGCTAAAAAAGAGCTAAAGAGAATAGCAGAAATGACGCGAAAGCGGGTGGAAAGAGCAAACATAAGCATGTGAGCGAATTAAAAAAATTTAGACTAACAACAGTGACCGCGAGCAGGCTCAACCAACCGACAGCCAAAGGGTTGGGGTATATTTTTAGGTGGCGGGGGGAGAGATGGTGGGGGAGGGTGTGTGTAGTGCAGTAACAGCTAGTCGACTTTTTGGGGTTAGCGCGAAATGATGATGATGACCAACGCAATTGCTATTATGGATGTGTGTGGCGAATGACGGTGATGATGACGACGACGCATAATAACCATTCATCAGCGGCATAGACAGGTGAGCAGCGAGACAAAAAAAAGCGAAACAAGAAAAAAGCACAACTGAATAAGAACAACCAAGTCCAGTAAACACGCAGTGCTCATTTTCCATGGCATTGGAGCTCGTTGTCCGTTCACCGGGTGTGATAAGCAGAAAGACAGTCGAAAATATTTTTATAGCAACACACAAAACTTTCCTCCACAAGCCGCCTGCCATCGCCCTTTACTGTACTCACTTGCTTTCTTTTATAAATTTAACGCGAATTTTTGTATTTGGCGCGCACAAATTCACATTAATTTGGCACTCCACCACCACCATCACTGCCAGCAGCCCCACCACCATGCTATAGCATCAACTCAGCAAATACAAGCTGCGCCTAAATGTAGGCAAGTGGACGTGAGCACATGTGTGCTCGCATACAAATATTTGTGCAACGTGAAGATTCTATCGAGCAAAACTTTTTAGTTTCTTTTTAGGCGCAAAAAGCAAATAAAAGCAACTCTGCTGAAGAAAAGTAGCAGGAAGAGAAGGCTATTTCATTGTGAATGTGAGTATGCGACTGTCGGTGGTCTATCTAGTGGCTGTTGGTTGGCGTGCAATCAGAAGATGGGAGTTGCAGCGAGAAATGGAAGTCTATTGGCGGACAGGGATGGGTGGCAAGTGTTGTGCTGCATTCCGTTCAGTTCAGTTCGTGTTTTTTTTGGCAAATCTTCTTCTACGCCTACTCAGCTCGTTCAGTTTTACCGTTGCGCCTTATTTATGTTGCTCTTTTGAGTTGGCGAGTATAAATTTTATTTTCAAAATTTCAACATTGATTTGTCTGTCTGCGTGTTTTCGCTCATTTTGTGTTTTATTTAAGTTTTTTCTCTTTCATAAGCGTCGAACATTTAAGTTAAACGCACAATGAAAGGCGTCGGTATTATCTCTGTATAAATCGAGATTTCAATGCTGCATTGTATGATATTTAAACGGTTGGTTTGGTGTGGTTGGAGAGGGAGAAGGGTACGCCAAAGGGGTGCATTTGTATGTATTTATGCAGTGTAATAATTAAATTGGTTATGTATGTGTAGACAAGCGCGCATATACTTGGCAATATACCGTGAAAAATACAGCGCTCAAAGAAGGGTATTTGAAATGGAGTTTTGAGAAATAGTTTGTGAATAGAGAGCTCTTTATTTCCCTCGTTAAAATCATTGGACTTGAGGAGCATGTCAATAGAGTTTTAGAAATATTTGTTGCATAGTTTCAGGCTTTCTATTTGCTATAGTAATTCCACAAAACCGCCACCAGGTGCCACACCAAAGCCAAAGAAGCATTGCTGATGAAGCTGCTGGTTATAGAGCGCACTTCGTTCAGCGCTGAAATTCTCACTAGACTAATAAAAAACAATCTGTATAATGCCATAAAGCATTAAGCTGAACTTAGAGCTGTTGTTTTTGTTGACAGAGAGAATATTTATATATAAGTTAACAGTGCGATCCCATGGTCTATGTAGCTACTCACGTTGCCACACAGGTGACCACACTCGTACGCAACGCAATATGCAGTCACTCGGTACAAAGTTTTGCTGACGTTGCTCACGCGCATCCAGCGCGATACGATTCTTCATAAAAAGCGTGAGAACGCAACGTAGACAATCACGGTACTGCGTAGCATCCGCGGAAAGCAGAGTTGGAGTTTTCGTTTTTATTATGAATACATTGTAAAATCAAATAAAAAGCACTTCTGATCGGGTCGTGCTACAGTGCAGACCGACAAATAAACTATTTTAAAACGTTTGAAAAGTATTTTGTTTAAATTAGCAAGACGGAGAACGGTGTGGTTCGCCGCAATCTTTTTTTGTTTAAGAGCTTTAGGTTAAATTCTCTAATACCGAGAATTACTGGTAAAGATGCTGGCCTAAATGTTTAAGTTAACTAAGAGAGATGCTTTATTTCATGTCTCCGTTGATAAATAATGTAGAAATTTAAGCTTAATCTGCAGTTCCCTGGCAGCGATAACGAAATCTGCTGTAAGCAAATTGCGAAAACCTCTAAACATTTGCCAACTACCAAATGAGCAAAAAATAAAATAAAATAAAAAAACTCTCGTAGCTGTAAGAAACGTAAGAAACGCTAGAGTACTGTGAAATATGAGGAATGTATGCAGATGAGCGGCGGTGAATAAAAAATGGAATCTGATAAAAAGTAAACTATGAGCAGTGTTGCCAGCTCGCGTGAACCACAAACACATATCTCTACATGTGATATTAAATACAGGAAAAAAAGTTCATATTATGTGTCGTAGTATGTGTGTTTTTGCACTGCTGCAATTGCATATTTTTAATTTGCGCATATTTCTCAACTTTATCCAACAGCGTGTTACCTTCCACTGACCCTTACTTTACTCATTTAACTTTCTTTTTTCTAACACATTTTTTCTCTCTTCCTCTTCTCTTTCGCTTATACACCGCACTTGTAATTTTTCACGTTTTTAGCAGCCACCGTTAGCCACCGCTGGGTGTTAAGAAGCGCCACTACTGTGACTGTTGTGTGTGCGCGTGTGTGCGCGTGTGTTGGAGCTAGTGAAAAGTGGCAACAGCGCCAACTAGAGTTGAACATTAATTACAACAGCTTCGTTGGCGCCTCGTATGCATTCGCCCAGCAGCGGTTAGCGCATTGCGGTCGTGTTCTGGTATGGCACTGAGCACATTTTTTCAGTGGGGAATTATTTTTAATGATATTTTATTATTCGAGAAGATTTTTTTTTTGTGAAAATTAATTATAGAATATTTTCTGAACAACTTTTGAGGATATAATTTATGTAGAATTTTTATAAAAATAAATAATAGAAATTAGCTGTAAAAATGAAAAAAAAAATACTAACCAAAATTTAATAAATTATAGCAAATAAATTTATGTCTTTCAATATATGAAAAAAAATCAATTGGTTTTTTAAGCTTCACAAAGAGAATTCCAAAATTATGGAAAATAAATTATTAAAAATTTAGTTTAATTGCTTTTTGCTTTGATTTGACGGTAAGTTTAAAAAAAATTAAATTTTAGAACTCAAATGAAAAAACGTTGTTTTGGTCTAATTTTCATTAACTAGAATGAATATTTTAATCAAAAATTCTGAAAAAGATATTTGATCAAATTTCAGAATTATTGCATTTACTTGAATAATATGAAAAAAGCTGTTTCAGTCTATTTTTCAATAAATAGAAGTAATGAATTTAAAAATTATAAAAAAAAATCCTAGCAGAGTTTTAAAACTAAAAAAAAAAATTATGGAAAATTAAAAAAAAAAAATTACGAAAAATAAAAAATTATTCTTAAAGTTTTTTTTGTAGTATTTATGCTTTCTTCATTTATCTTTATTTTAAATACCACTGGCTTGTACAACTATGGAATATAAACATATCTACATATGTATGCTTCAGTTAGTTTTGTTTTCCGCCTCTGTCGCGGCTTGAGTCAACACCACTCATGCCATCCCTTCAGTTTTTCACTTAGTTGCTTTCATCATATATTTGTATATGTTGGAATTGTGAAAATATTATTGTTTATTTTTATATAAAAATTGTGTACATCCTCTTAGAGAATAATTGCTGCTGCTGCTGCTGCTCAGGAAAAAATATATTACATGTTTTGTCGCATATTTGCGCAGAAAAAATCTCAAATTGCAGGCAACTGGCTTGTAAGGATATGAAGTCCTTACATTTACACATTTACACATTCACACATTTGCAAAAGTTTACTAGTTCTTACACACATACATATGTACATACTAACATTTTTTTTCCTTGTTTTCACAAAAGGTTACAAAATGTTGAAAAATTAATTTTAATTTGACAGTGGATTTTTTTACAATAAAACACACAAACACATATACACATGTAGAAAAATACATTTTTATATGCATAAATATATTTTATAAATGTGCATATGCTCATATTTAGTATATTTACATTGTTCGTATTTTGAAAACTTTTTTCCCAAATATTGTTTTTCTGGCTCGTTTGTAACTCTAGAGCCACAATGCTTCAGTATATGCGTACATATGTGTGTGGTAGTGAGTAGAATATTTGAGTATTTCACAAATTAAGTTAATATTCCAGCAAAGGATTTAATTAGTGATTTTCTGTTTTTTATTCAGAAAGAAATATTATAAACAAGACGAAAAAGTCTTTAGTAAAAATATGAAAAGAGATGTGAAAGCAAATGAGAGATTTAAATGCTGAGAGATGGAATCATCTTTAGTCTCGGCTTTCTTCAAGAGAATTAATGTTTTTAGAGAGGTATGCTAGACAGATGTCGATTTTTTACTGTGTATGTGAATTTTTTTCGGTGATTTGAGTTTTAAAAAGGTAGCAAATGGAAGAAAAGGAAGCTCTTAAAAGGACATGTCTTACTGGTAGTATTTATGGTAAGATTCAATTTAAATCTCAAGCACTATTACCTGGCATCAATTACCTGCTACAATGCACCAAATATTTGATATGAAAACTTTAGCGATTAAACTTAGATCTCCGAAAGTTGCTGACCAAAGAATTTTGGGCAGGCTCCGGCGAATTGCGAGACATTCAACAGAAAGTGTTTAACGCAGGAACCACAGCAGCGATTTTTTATCCTTTAGTTTTTCATATTATTATTCTTTCGGCTCTGGAAGTCGATATATCAGCCATTCAGTTAGTGGATGAGCTTTTAAGAACACATTCTTACTTTAATTTTAATTAAAAGGCTTCACACACCACCTAAGATCGATTTTTTCGCCTCAGATGTTTATGAATGCCGGGTATAATACAACCATAGACGGACGAATACTCACGTACTTAACAGATTGAGAAGCTCTCAGTTGCGGTTAGATGCTCAATACCTTTTCGCGAAAAGCTGCAGAGATGAGAGAGAGAGAAGAGTCAGAAACTGTATTTACAACCTTCAGTTTAGGCTTTAATTCTTGTAAAAGAAATATTTTCAAAGGTTTAATGTGGGAAACTTTCCTCGGGACCACTGAAATTCGCATTTCACTTCTAATTCTCTCTTTCACCAAATTCGCACTTATTCAACGGACGCGTTTATGATTTTCACATATCACAGGATGTGACGAATGTAGTTTGGCGCTTTGCGTACACATCTACATATGTATGTTGTTTGAATTAGTATTACTGGTTTCACGCTTTGAAAGTGTCGCATTCGCTGGTTAACATTTCGAATTTATCATTTCGTTGCTGCTTCGGAGAGAGAAAGAAAGCCAGTGTTGGTAAAATCCATTTCCAATGAAAATTCATTGCCTATTTCAAATTTCTCTTGATATCTTCCTAAATCTAATTGACCCATCTGAGATGAATATGAAAATTCTTAAATTTAATCGAAAATTGTGAACTCCGACTGATTATTACAAAATTTTCTTTGACATTTTCTAAAATTCGGTACAAAATAGCGTTTTGCAGCCACTCCATCTGCTCCACTCGCACTCATTCCATTCATTCCTCGTTTGCCACTCAGTGCTTCACTCTCACTCAAAATGACGTATCATTTAATTGAAGAGTGATTTTACAACAAAACGCTTTATCACTTCCACACATCGCAAAAGCATAAATATCACTTAAATCAGTGTATGACAGCGACACGTGTTGGATGGCAAAAAAAAAAAAGAAACGAAAAAAAATTTAAAAACTAAAAACATTGAAAATAGAGAAATAGAAAGCGAAAAGTGAGAAAAAACTTTGAAAAATATCAGAAAATCGCTTTCAAGTAAAATAAACTTGTAATTGTGACAGTTTGTGTCAACAAAGGATAACGGCTGACAAACGGCATTTGACCGGCAAACGAGCGATGGCGATGCGAACGACAGCGACACACAAACAAATGTAGAAATATCTCCATCTACCAGGTCTGTATATTGGCTTGACTTGATTTTGAAAAAAAAAGAACAACAACAACAACTGATGAGCGCAAATAAGATGAATGACTTCAGCAAGGACAAATGCAGGATGTGGCTTTAACGAGTAAGTAGATACGAGTATTTTGACGTCATGATACGGTAGTCGCGAATAGTTGACGTAAGCTTAGCATAGTTTAGCGTTAAATGTTAATAAGGACATGAATATGCATGAGTAGGTGATTGATATTGATTCCATTGTTGCTATTGTTGTTTTATTTTTTTGCTTTAAGAGAGTAATCAATTTTATAAATGAATGAAATTTTCTTCAAGTGCATTAAGAAAGGAAATTAAAAGGTGAAAACTTTTTTTCCATACATGTATGTACACATTTTAAATTTCACTTGCTGATCAATATGAAAGCTGGTTCCGCACTCTCGCGGGAGTACATTTTTGGATCCGTCAATGTAGATTCCAAAACTTTTTCCTCAATTAAAAGGAACTATAAAAGTCTGACGGTGTTGGAAGCTTGCCAGGATGTAATTAATAGGTCAATTGGAAAGTCCCCGGCCTGACACATAGATGGCGCTACTAGAATTAAATCAATTTTTAGTTTGCCCTAACCTTCAAAAGACATGTGTCTAAATTTGACAGCTATCGGATCGTTAGTTTGTGAATTATAGCATTTTGAGTGAAGAAGCTTTTGTTATTGTGAAAAAATTGGATAAAAAGGACGCCCGAAAGAGGTTGTTACGGACGAAAACATCAAAAAAATTCACAAATTATTTTGAATGACCATAAATTGCAATTGAATGAAAGGGCAGGCACTCTAAAGATATCAACTGAACGTGTACATCATATCTTTCACGATTATTTGGGTACGAGAAAGCTCTGAGCAAAGTGGATGCCGCGCGAGTATACTTTTGACAAAAAACAATGACGAGTCGAAGATTCGAAGCAGTTTTAGGAGATGTTCAAGCGTAATAAACCCGAGTTTTTGCATCGGGCTCCGTCATTTCAATCCGAAGTCCAATCCACAGTAATCCGAGTGGACTGCACACGATAAACCTGCTGTAATGCGTGGAAAAACACAACAGTCGGCTGGCAAGGTTACGGCGTCTATATTTTGGGATGCGCATGGAATAATTTGAAAAAGGAAGGACCATCAACAGCGACTACTACATGGTGTTATTGGACCGTCCTCTAATATCCCAGTTCTTTAGGTCTGATTGGGAAATTTGCTGCAGCTTTGCACATTAAGTCTATCTTTCAATTCCTCCAATGATTGTAATTTTCGTAAAGCCAATCCATAAATTAGCTGATTGCAGATGGGAACATTGCTGAAGCTGCCTACAAAAGAACGTCTACATATTAGTGTGCTACATTCCTCCTTTGCTAATACTATAAATCACCGATAAAAGTGGGGTCTGCATACTCATACTTCATGAGCTTTCGAGGCCTTTTTTAATTTGATACAAGTCCCGGAAGGCTTCTCAAAGCTTTTTAAAGTCGTAAAGAGGCGACAACCCTCCACAAATCCGGTTAGACAGGGAATATTTGTAAGCCTCAACGATTTAATTTCGCAGTAGAATGGTGGTATTGTGTATTTCATATATAACTAGTATGTAGTATGTAGTTAATGTAGATATGTAGTTTTCTAAACAGGTTATAAAGCATGAATTTTGAAAAGAAAATGGTCTCTGAGCAATGAAAAATTATTTTCTCAGCCTCCAATGCGTCTGAAGATACACACATTCTGCGCCGTTATTGTTTCATTACAAACAAACAGCAACAAAAAAATAAAGGGAAAATTATCTTCACTCTAATGTCTGAAGCTTACGCACCCAATCCTAGACTATTTACCGGGGGGAACATTTGTGCCAAATGTCTAACCCCCCTGACCAGCGCAACGCAGTTTAGTCGAGTTAAAAGTCAGCGAGAGGAAAGCAGACCGACGAGTAAGATAAACGCATAGAAAAACATTTTTTTTTAGTAAAAACTAACATTTGCCCAGATGCCTGCAATTGACCGAAGCAGGACGCGTTAAAAAGCAAACCGTAGGCGCAAATGCTTATCTCTGACGCAGGCAACGCCGAAGTCAGCCGAAAAATAGTAGTAAAAATAAAGAACAACAACGTGGGCATAACGTTATCTCAATTTTTAGTTTTCCTGCTCGAAATGGGCTTTTGAAAAAGGGAGGCGCATCACCTCCTCCACACCCGACCGGTTATATCCTCACACCACTGCCCCACCGCAGGCATTATATAAATGAAAGTCTGGAAAATCATGAAAAGCGACTAAGAATAACGAAAATTGCGCAAACAAAGGGTTCGTCCGTCGTCGAGTTTCTATTTTCTTTTTACTTTAGCTGCGCCTATTTTTCGTTTGTGGCATGTGGGGCGCTCCTTTGTGGGGTCCTTTAGTTTGTGCACTGCGTTTAATTGCAAACTAAAAAATCACTATGTCCATGGGGTAGGCATGAAAAATAGATAAAGAAAATCAGCAGTGAAACGGTAAAGTAGAAACGAATACAAAAGAGTAGATTAAAAGAGTTCAAAAGAAAATGAGCAAGAAGTGAACCGAATAATGTATGTATTTGTGTATATTCTGAGTGCGCCCAAAGGACTAAACCGATATGTGTTTATGCTGAGTATCAAGCCATCTCGCTCACTCTTTCTCTTCTCACTCTCTTACGTTCATTTGTGCTACTTTTTTTGCCTTTGGAAAACGCAGATCATCAACGCGTTCTAATGTTCAAAAACCGTAGCCTACTTTTTGGCGTCTATGGGACCTAGAAACGAAAAAAAGCCGAATTATAAGAGATGGAGAAAGAAAATATTGGTATAAAACGACTGTAAGTAGCGGCAATTCAACTAACAACAACATTTCGTTTAGTGAAGCTGCTTCGCACTCAGTATGGGCAGAGAGGTTTCCGAAATTGCTGTAGATAATACGGGAAGCCATTCGCTTAGATGGCAGGAGCTCTGTAGGAAATCGTTGCTAATATAAAAAAAAATTATATACAAATAGTGCTGTAAATTCGTAAAAATTAAAAGACTACAAGGTTGCCACTTTTTAAATTTTTAAAAAATTAATATTCAGCTAGGGGGAAGTTCTTAGCATATAGCTGTCGCAGAAAAGAGGACTGAAATAGTTTATAATTAAAATTTTATGTGCAGAGTTGCCACATGTTCATATTTTTATTAGCTAAAATATATGAGATAAACTCTTTTTTAAACTGTTGTTAGTAAAAAGAAAATAACTAAGAAGTCTTGGAAATGAAGAAATTTTTCGCTTAGAGTTGCCACCTGTTCGAAGTAAATTTAATAATTCAAACGATTTTTTTTTGGAAATTTCAAGAGGTTCGAAGCAGTTTTAAACTAAAAGCGTTTTTAACGAGAGTTTCCAACTACTTTTATATTTTTATTCATTTCATATTTCCATGCGATGCTCCAACTATTTGGCGCACCCCAACGCATTCAGCACTCACTCACTCACTCACTGCAGCTCTCATCACACGCACACAAGCAAAACACCATCGAGATAAATGTTCATATATGAAACAGTATGTATGCAAATTGTATGTATATATGTAATGTGAAATCTTGTCTTTTTTTTCACCAACAATTTTAGCCTACACAGGGCGGAGCCTATAACAGCCGGACGGTGGGTCCGTCGGTTGGTCGGTCGGCTGGTAAACGCGTAGTTTTTATGATTTTTTCGCAGGATGTACACGATGGAGTATGATGGGTTGTGGTTGGTGTGGATGCTCATAGTAGTGTGAGTGGGCGTGTGTGATATGAACACACATACTCGTGTGTATACATTAACAATAACAATGTTTATGCAAGAGCATCTCTTATGCAAACAAAATAACGAAGTATATGTGAGTATATATATGAGTGTATGTGTGTGTGTGTGTGTTTCTGTATGTCTATAAACGCATTTATCTATGGCAAAGCAAACAAACAACAACTATGCTCACAATTATACCAACACAACAGAGTCGCTGTGTATTTTTTTTCATTTATTTAAATTTTTTATTCTTTTTTTTATATTCGAAATTTTTTTTTGCTGTTTCATAGTTGTCTTTACTAATACTAAATAGCGCTCTGGCATGTGCTTACGCAATCCGTTTTAAAGCATTTGTGGCATGTATTGTACTAACTCTGCTTACCTTTCTTTACCTTGAGGCAAACGAAAATTCGCATGTTTCGCAAATATTTGTCAAACTCCTTTGTAGGGACTAAGCGGTGCATTTTTAAAGTTTATTTCTTTCTATTTTTTTTTTATCCACAATATGCTTTTACAAATTTTTTTGGAATATTTGTTCCTTTTGTTATGTTTTAAACTCTGACTGAATGTTTTCAATCTACTGCAGAAGATAGCCGATGCTATGAGTCTTATTATAGGGATCTAGACGTTTAATGTCATACCAGGCTGCAGCTCCTGAAATTGTAATTAAAAAATTTAAGTTAAATGCAAAACTAAAAGACAATCAAAAACTAGTTGCGTAGAAAGAAAAAGGGAATGAAAAAGTTGAGTCACCAAACAATTGAAAATGACAAGATAGTAAATTCTCTTATCTACAAGAGACAAATGCCTACCTGAAAACATTCTTCCCACATAGTAGTGATACACACACAGAACCATATATTTGCTAAATATATATGTATACTTGAATACTTGAAACTATATAAGCTCATTTACATATACATATGTCTAGATAAAGAATACTATAATTGTAAGCGTATAGGAGCGAAAGGAATATATACGCGTATGTGTGTATGTATATATTTCTTCAACTTTTTTTTCTATATTTTTCTCTTTCATTTTATTTTTATATGCCAAAGTATGTACGTAAGTGTGTTGGTCCATATTTTTCTAGTAGTAATTGAATGCGAATTAATTGAAAGACATTTGTCAAATGCAGACTATGTAGAATGATACAAACAAAAAAATGCACAGAAAAAAAAAACAGCAGAAAATAAAGAAAATGGCCGCTTGACGGCAATAACAAACAGAGCGGAAAGATATGTGGCTGTGTGACCAAACGAGAGGTTAGATAAAAATTTGAGCTATGGTAGTATGCATGTACTTGTGCATTAACAACTTTAACAGTACTGAATCTAAAGGGAGTTAAATCTTTTTTTTTAATATTCAAGCGTAAAGTTAACATAATTGCGGGTATTATTTTAGAAAAAGGATAATTTCGCTTTCAGAAATAAAATTTTTTTTTTCAAATATTTCTTTATAGCATTTGGAAAATTCTTTAAAAAAATTACAATTACTAAATGTTTTAGGTGTTCTGAATTTATGAAGGAATAAAATAGCTGTACTTGTGTATTTTTATTCAATTTAACAATGAATACAAGCCAATTCAAAGTCAAAGTCCATGACAGATACAATTTTGCAGCGATTGTTTTACAGATTGACTCTGATGTCCACGATGAATACATGCAATTTTACAAAATTTCACACATTCACAAAAACCATCTTTTTTCGGTGTCATCCAGGCATTCCATGGCTTATTAGCTAGTCTCGGTCACGCAGTGTATTTGAAATCAACGTAGGTTGTGGCTTGGTGTAGAAGATCATATTTGAAATGTGCCAGCGGATTTCGCAGTGAAGTTTCGAATTTGTTGTATAGTCGATACCACAGTTTCGTGTTCATCAATCTCTCGATTGCTGAGCCGCATCCCCCACAGCTTTGTGCTGCCAGTTGCCGAATCGCAAAATATTCCTATCCAATTTGGAAGATTTTCGTTGTAGTGCTCGAGAAATTGGAGTAATTTTATTGTTGTTTTCGTGAGTAATATGGTCTCTAATGCAGACATTTATTTGATTGAATATTTATAAACAATTTTTTGTGTTTAAATCTTCACTTTGTGTTTTAAAAAAACTAAAAAAATCTGGCGCATATCAATTGCAATTTTTGATTTAGTGTAAATAATATCGCTTACTGGCAATATACTTATTCAGCAGATCTTTGTATCATCTCTGTGACCCTCCTACCTTCTCTGTGGCTCTCCTACCACATACGCTCTTGAATAAGTTCCAGCTTTTACTTATATACAATATTTTTTTTCCTTTGGGGTGTTTGGGTTTGAGACGCTGAGTATCACTAAGAGGCTATACCATATAATTTCTGAAAATATCCGAAAGAATTAATTCCGCGGATGGGCGTTTAATATTGCACTGGTGAAGACGGTAAAACGGGTGAATGTTTTAAATATTCAATTGAGGAAACTCTGCGAACAAAATCTAAATTTACATAAAAAACTGTTTTAAATCTCTTGCCAACCACCATTGCCCAGCAGTCTCCCTCTTATGCTTTAGGAAGCGAAAGCACTATAAGTTTCTGATTCATTTCGGAATAATTAGCTCTTCTTTATATCGATAAGAACGCCGTTTTTTTGCACAACCACGTTTTCAACTGATTTTCCATAGGTGGCCCATTGCGTATGAGTAATTTACTAGCATTGTAGAATATTTATTTGAAAGGAATGCCGTGAGACTTTTTGAAATTTTTAATTATTTAAACAACGAAGCGGGGGTATGTATTAATTTTGTATTTTTATTTTTTTTTTGAATTTGTATTCATTTTATATTGATGAATATATTTGGAAAATTCTGTCAAAACCACTTCAGAGGTGAAGAAAGATGGGGATATATGTAGATATGTTATTAATAATAGGAAAAATGAAATTTACCGTTACAGCTCACGAAAAAAAGAAAATTTATTTATACATAGCCATGTTGACAACTACGAGTTGAAAGGAGTTAGTATTTAAAGCAACGATTCTAATGATAATCCATTTTATGCTTTCCTTTCCTTTGATATTAGCTTCAGTCTTCAGTCAGATCTGCTCTACAGCTTCCACTGTCATTGACTTCAATGTTGCCTTAAAGAGTTCCGTTTTCATTTGTTGGCTTTTGAATTCATGAATTTAACTTTGACCTTTGAATGAAGTGCTGGAAAAAAGTCGTTTCGGTCAGCCTTCAGCCTTCAGCTTTCGCTTTTATTTGCTTTCACACACATTGGATATTTGTTGTCGCGTCAAATACTTTCAATAGTTCATTCACACTGTAAAGAAAAACAAATAGCAACTATTTCGTGAAAAATATTGCAAAAAAATTACCAAAAATTAAATAGAAAAAAAAACCACAAAAACAAAAACAAAATAGAATAACAATAAAATAATAAAAGCAAAAACAAAAAAAAAGAAATAAAAGTGCGAGAGAGAACGCCTAAAAAGTGGCACACACACGCACGCACATTTTACCGTTTTTGCTGCACGCGAAGCATAAAAAAATATATATATATGTATGTATGTATTTATATAAAATACATATGTATATACATATGTATATATTATATTCAATAAAGTGACTAACACCGTCTGCGTGTTTGTGTGTGCACAAATACATATAAAAAGAAAAAGTTGAGTGAAAACTCCAGTTGGCAATTTACAATAAATCAGACATTGATCCATATTTTTTCAAATGACCTTGAAATTCAAACAGCAACAAAGGAAAGGACACACAAAAAAGGTGGAAAAAGAGTAAAAAAAAATTTTTTTAAATGAAAAGAATTAAAAGAGTTGTAGTATCGCACACACTCACACATACTAACGCATGCATTTTGATGCATTTTTGCAACTTGTCTGTGTGTGTGCGTGTTGGTGTGCGTGCATGGTCATATGTATGTAGATGTGTAGCACATATAAAAGTATTTTTCTACAATTTTTGTATAAAAATATATAGAAAATAAATGCACACATCCATACATACAAACACATGTACATGAGTGCAACAACGACTGCTGGCTGCGTGCAACAGGACAACGAATCGCCTACAATGATTCCCAGCTGACGGAAACACGCACACACATACACATGTAAGAATGCATGTAAATCTATACATATATATTTGTACATATACATTCCTATATACGCATCAGCAATCCTTCAAAACAACGGCTTGGTGGCGTGTGAAAAAGCCCTTCTCTATGTATGCGTCTGTGTGTGTGCATGTAAAAGTTGAGTGCATATGTGTGTGTGTGCGTTGAAGTGTGGCATTTTGTTGCGTATTGCAGTGTTGCAACAACCGATGTGAGTGACCAATGGCCGATAGGCATAAAAATGCATTTGGCGCGCACACACACACTCGCATAGAAGCGCACATGCATACAAACAGTGAATAATAATAACTAAAAATTGTTGTTAAAATATCGGCGAACTTCATAAATTGCCGCCATGTTGCACAAACTCGACCGGCAGTGAACAGCTGTTGCAAATGCAACAAATGCAAAACTCATTGCAAGTGTGTGTGTGTGTTTGTGTAAAAAAAATGCATTTAGGCCATTCAACCGCTGAATAGAGCCAATATTCGTTACATAGAGCTTTTTGCTGTTGTTGTTGTTGCTTGCCACAGTTTTGTAAAAATTGCAGCTGCAACTCACGTTGTTGCTGTTATTCATGTCGGCTGTCAATACAGCCGCGCCGCGAGTAGTCCTCTTCCCCTCCTAATTTGCCACATACAAACATACCAAAATGCGACCCTGCATTTGTCTCTCTGAAGTGTCTCAATTGCCATTTGATGTTTTCTGTTTTGTCTATTTCGCTGATTTGTTGCCGCTCTTGTTGTTGTTGTTGTTGTTGTTGTTGCTGGTCAACAGTGGCAGTTGCAGTAGCCAAAGTGCATTCAATTGTTGCAGGTCAAAGTTTGCATGCGTAATTCACGGCAATTGCATACATACATATATTTGTTGTTAGTGTTGTTGTTGTTGTTGTTGTTGTTATTTGTATTGTAGCTATGCCTCATCTTTTATGCATTTTGTGGCTCTCACAATTTTGCACTCAAATGTCTTGCAATGCAAATGAGTTGAATTAGTTTTTGCTGTCTTTAGGAACATTAAAATCCTTTAAGCAACGCGCTTGGGTGGTATTGGGTTGCCTGGGAAGCAGTAGCTTTAGTGGAGCAAGCAGGTCAGCGATTGTGTATCTAATATTAGATTGAGTTAAGTGAAATGCAATATCTGCATGAGGTCTCTTTTGCAACACTCAACGAGCTGCCTAAAACCAAACCAGAATTCTCTAAAGACATCTAGGTGTAACGCCCAGAGCAGGTAAGGCCAGCAGTAAGTACTATTCTATTGTATTACAGTAAACTTCAGTTGCACTCTAGCAGATCCCGAAGACCCACACGGCCATAGTCGGAATGGTAGCTCCGGTTTCAGCTTCACAGTGCTACGAAGGGCTCAGCGGTATTGAATTCAATACGATTTAGTACTTTTTTCAGACTTTCCCTGAGTTTTTACCGGACTGTCATTTCTAGTAAGCTGCGGTAATCCGCTCAGAGGATATCGGTAGGAACCAGGCAACTCTAGCTTTGTGGGTTGTTCAATGGGTGAATGTGGAGCTCATAACCAAAATATTTTTGTCATCGAAAGCCCTCAGCAGTTGAATAGTCGTCCTATCTTTCTTACTCAAGAATAAAACAGTTCCACTCTCCGAGCTTGTGACTTTGCCTCGAAGGAAACAGTTCTTAAGCTCCGCGTTTGGCAGAAAAATAATTTGCGAACTAAAAATGTAAATAAATTTTACAGCTTACATATTTACATATGTACATATGCTACATTTAGCTGGAACAACTGGCAAAGAAAGCAAGTAGACCGCACTGCCACACCGCTCCCCTCACAACCGCTGCTGGCACACCACAAAGACTCCACACCATCATAAACACATGTGGCTTTCACTCACAGCCATTCAGCTCATTCCTCCTGGTGGCTTTGCATTTGCTTGAGCTCGCATCGCATCTCGCAGGCTGGTCGGTCGTACATCATTTAAAATTCGCATAAAACAATAAAAAAATTACAGAAAAAAAAATCGGCGAATTTTTGCCGCCATTGCCGATGACCATTTCAAATGCTAAATGTGTTGTTGTTGTTATTATTGTTACGAATATTATTGCCGTTTGGTCTGCAATGAGGAGGAGATTTTTTTCGGCAGACGAAAAATAGAAGAACAAGCAAGCAATAGGAAAAAGCTAAAAAATCGCCTGCAAAACCGCGGAATAACGATTGAGAAATTTCCAAAAAAAACCAACAAATGAAAAGGGGGAGAAAACGGGAAAGCAACAAAAAGTAATAGGAAAAGGCACAAATAAATAGGGAGACAAAAGGATTCAACGGAAATAATGGTGGAACTAGAGTGAGAGCTGGTGGCTGGCAAACGGCGAGGAGGCAAACAAAAGCTGTAGCAAAGCAATCGGAATTGGAAAATGCGGCACTGCGAGACACAAACAAAAAAAGAGGAAGACTGAATGACTGAAGTGAAGCTGAGAAGCAGTAAGTGTGCTCGTAGCAGGAGAATCTGTACGCTAGCTCTATGACTGATCTTGGGTGGAGCGTGGTGTTGCAAATGTGTCCGCCATTTCGAGCTAGAGCCGAGTCACAATGTCAGTTACAACAGCAACAACAATAAAAACCATCAATTGTTGCAAAAATAACAAATGGCCGGTCAGTTGAACAGAGGCGACGAAGGAGGAAAGCGGAGCACACAACTAATAAAATCGAGTTCGCGAGACGATACATTCGCAGTGATCATCAACGCAATGTGAAGAGGGCACATGAAAATGGACAAGCACAGTGCCTATATGTATATATGTACTCGGTATATGCCTCATTTTTGGCAGTGACCAAAAGCATGTTGAGGTAGCTGAGTTCCGGGCCAAGGCAAAACAAAACTTTATTGTTATTTAGTTCTGGCTGTTGGGGTAAAACAATGAGCGATTGTTGTCGACAATTTTTATTTGATGAAATTTTGATTTCTTCCTCTTCTCAATATGTTCTTTTTGTGACAATAAAGAATTTGAAATCTTAATGAAATTCACTCATTCATTATGAATCTATAAATGTCTAGTCGGTGCGGAATTGAATTTTTGCAATGGCGAGGAAAATATATAAAATGCATATTTACAGGGTTAAAATCACATAACTAAAGCTCCTACAAACTGGCATGAGATAAGTAGGAGCTACACCAAATGCCCTATTCACACAAGGAATCATGTTCTAGGACTAAATTTCTAAAAAAAAATAATGCTTATATGAGATGGCAAGGTTGAATAAATCTAAGAAAAGTGGATAAGCGAGTTGAATGTGCAGAGGATACGGATAAATGAGTTACTCCAAGACCTCACTTTGAAATCAACTACCGTAACATTAAAACTTCTAGCGCAATCTCAAGCTCAATTCATAAAAAAACATTCCAAACTACATGTCTATCACATATACGACTGATAATATAAATAATTGGCAACACTCAGGGACTCTCACTGCAGAAAACGTTGGGAATCCCAAGTTTTAAACAACACAAAAAATGCTGTAACTATAAATATATAAAAATGTAAGAGAAGTAGCGAAAATCCTTCAGGGATTCTCTATGGGAGAGCTTAATTTTTTTTCATGCTCTCAAATATCGATAAAAACACTCTTTGACATTAAAAGATGATCCTATTATGCAGAAAAGTCGTGTATATCTAAGCAGGCAGAAAGCTGAACTATCTTAAAGCATTCTCAGGAATTTCTCAAGCAGCAGGAAAACTGTGTTGCTACCCACTGCAAACGTTTCCATTATCCACAAAGGAAAAGCAATGAAAATGTGAGCTCATACAGTTCAAGGTTATTACACAACTTTTGTATCCTCTCGTAGATCAGAGAATGGAATGGAGTCGACAATGCGGAATGCCTACTCAAGGCTTTCAACTTCTGGCCTAAAATTGAATGGCTCTATCAAGCTGCTTCCATACAACTGACTGAGATTCACCCCAAGCACCAATGTAAGGCCTTTAAACCTTTTATTTTGCCTGACTTGGAAGAAGTGAATTTTTCTAAATTTAATATAATATCATCGGAAGCCTTTCTGGCTAAATTTCTCATCCTAAAATCCTCTACGTATTGTACGTACATATATAAATAATTTTTAAATAAATTACATGCTTACATATTTATAAAAAATATCGAAAATTCATAAATTTTGAGGTTAAATGAAATTTAATATTTTTGGCCACGTTTGGCCAACTAATGAATAAAGAAAATTAATATTTTTCCTATGTTCAGCAACCTTAGTTTCACACATCTAATGCCAAAATATCTGCGTAACGGCATATACTATTTTTTCATTTACTGGCTGGACCACCGTAAGCCTCACATTCACCATTTTGCCAGGCTATCTATCTCCCTTCTATTATAATTGCATATGTACATACGCACACATGCTGAGATAACGGTTATGCTGGTATGCCTGTATATGCTCGCCCGTTTATATGTGCTTTGTTGGGAAAATTGCACGTTGCCGATTGGCTTAGAAAATGCGCACTGTCGCAACGAGTAGGCCTGGTCTAAAGATAACCTAAAACAAAAACGACATATAAAAACGAAGAAAAAACACAAAAAAAAAGAGGAAAAATACTTAAAATAAATGAATTTTCGCAAAGTAGATGACAATTGCCTATTGTTGTTATTACTTTTGTTATTTCCTTTGAATCGATTTTTCGCATTTCCTATTTTGACTCTGACTTTCTTTATTCTTTGGAAAATGAAGAAGAAGAAAAGAAAATAACAGAATTTATTTTTTAGTGAATTAAAAAAGGGGGAAAATATCAAGCTCTGAGTGCGCCGAAAAAACTTACTTAAGAAAGAGAGCGCAAAAGAAAAATGCGTTTTTTAAGAGAAATGGAAAGTGTCTCAAGATTGTTGCTAAATTCTGAATAATTTAGAATCAAAGTAGGTTTGGTGTTAGTTTTTTCCTACACTTTTGATTAACTGTTTCACATTCGCGGTCATTTGTGGCCAGAGACCTCACTTGCTCTGGCATACAGAGCCAAGTCGCAGTATAATTCCCTAAATACTTTGTTCTTTTTTTTATGTTTCTACAAAACCTTTCGAAACAACCTAAGGGTGCGTTCTTCCTGTGGGCTTATATGTACCTGTTTGATATTCCGGAGCAAAGGATCAAAAATAATTTCTGTTTACAGCAGTAGCAACCGGATAAAGTCATCGTTATTCAAGAAGTCTTCATAAAAATTTATTTAACTTTGGTCCCTGTCTGCAAGTAACCAGGCCATATTTAAGACATAGCCACTCGTAATATACCCTGAAACTCTGCGGAACTCCTCAATGTAATGGGACTAGAACTGGCCACTGCCTTGCGCATAGCCAGATATGTTCCTTTCGATCTTTTGATCGGGTCAATACACAGTTCCTATCTCAGTGAATGCATGCCTTCTCTAATAAATTTATAAAAATCTCGCAAATGGTTTTTTTGCGAAGTTTTGGGATTATCCTTCCCATTGGAAGATTTTGATTGTATCCTCGATACGTCTGCCATATGCTTTGTAAATTATAACAAATAATTTTAAATCATAAGAAAAGCCAAAGATTACTCTTTGCCATTAAAGAAAAATAATTTTCTCTTTAAGTTGTACTCAAGTTGAGCATATTTAAAGAAATTTTCTAATATTTTCTCCATCCAGTGAACAAAATTTCTAAACTTGCGCACTATTTTGCTGCTCTCTTCTCCAACTAATGGAGCAACTCTCTAACAGAGACTAATGCCTCTCAATTGAAAGTGCTCTCAACGCTCTCGTGTGACGCTAAGCAAACGTTCGAGCACAAAAAAACGAAAAATTATTCAAAACCTTCTCGTTGTAGTTGTAGTTGTTTGTTGCACTCAAACTTCTCCTACATAAATTAAGTCTGCTTGTGTCTAACGGTACTTGAGAGCTCCTGCTCTGCTTGCGGCGAGTACTCATAGGTGCGCTGCGCTGTTCACATTAGAAGCGTCACATGGGTGATTCGTGTAGCTCTCCCTCGCTGAGTGTGGAAAGATTAAATTTTTTTTCGCGTTTTCAATATTTTTTTTTTTCAAAGCAAGAAAATTAGAAAAAATACGCAAAAATGCAGTGAAAGCGCGCGCATGAATTTTCGTTATTTCCCACCAACCAATACTCGCCCGTTTCCACCCTCAGCTGGTGGCAGTTCTGCAGCGAAGATTCTCGTTTGATTCCTTCCTTCCTTCCGCGCTTTTCATGCTTTGCTACTTTTACAGCATCCTTGTTGCTGTTGTTGCTATTGTTGTTGTTGCTGCTCGACACATTTTTTTCTTGCTTTACTTTTCGCTTTTTTCGCTGATTTTCTTGTAGCGCGTCGCAAAGTGAATTTGTGATTGGTCGGCCGGTGAATGCGAAAACTTGTCTCTGAAGCTTGTGCCGTAGCAGCAGCAGGCGGTGGGCTGTATGTGAGATGTTGTGCCGCTTGATGCTTGGTGGTGTTTTATATAGAGTCTAAATAAGTCAGTTGTGTACGCGAAAGGACGAAATGTCCTGTCGTAAGTGGGAAAAATGTGGAATAGCGGAAAATTGTGTGAGCGAACGCGAGCCGCGAAGCTTCTCTGTTCACGTGTAAGTGTTTGTGCGTGAGTTTTTTTTATTCCTGCTGTTGCAAACTCTGAAGCAACAACAGAATTTAAAACAACAACAACATTTTGTTGGTCCCCGTGTAGTTTTGTCTCTGTTTAGCGCGCAACTTAATATGATTAAAGGGATATATGAGGAACTTTTTTCTACGAAAACAAAATGAGTGTGGTGTTAGCGTAGAGGGAGCACAATGAGGAGGCGGCTTTCCTTAGTCGGAGATCGGAGACAGAGTAGGGCAGCTGCGGCGTTGCATGATTTGTGGCGCTTAATCGGGTTGGTGCTAACGTCATATCAGTAATTGCTGCCTTACGAAGATTTTGTTTTTATTCTTGTTGTGCTTTTTTTCGCCGAATACATTTTTTTCATTTCGTTGAGCTCCTTAATGAGTCCTTGTTGTTCGTTAGCGACTTATTCTGTTTGTTTTTGTTAGTATGCTTGCTGATTGTTGTTGTTGCTGATGTTGTTATTGTTGTTGACAAACACTTGACGATTAATTGGTTTTTCGCGCTTAAATTTATATTCCGATCGTTTGTGTTGGTAATTAGTTTTGTAAGGGAAAGTCCTCATTGATCCCAGAGAGTGGTAGAGAAGAATGTGGCATGCCACACAATTTTAAAAGAAATCCAAAATTTTGTAAAATTAAGAGATAAGAAGAATGTATAAATTATTGAAAAAAAAAGAAATATTCGGAAATGAAAAAGAATAAAAATTGTGAAAAAGTGTTGCATGCAACAAAATTAATTTCTTTTTTGATAGATGGTGGCATAGGGGTGTGACGAACCTTTTCTTATATAAAACATTTTTTATTCCTTCGTCTTCAGTCTTCTTTTCCGCCTGCTGAACTCGCCTTGATCACTCTTTTTTCTTCTTTCTAGCTGCTACCACATACAGAGACTTGGTCATCTTTTGCCATATCCCTGAGTCGTGTCCTTGACCCAATAACACCTTTTGTGTGTTGGCGCGCGTATAACACACTTCAAACTCAGACAACAACTTGCTGTCTTTGACTATATACTTGTATAAGCAATATGTGGCACATACCACATGCCACATACCACATTTTCTTCCAACTCACCACTCACCACGTACACTGCTTCCCTCCTTTTTTCGTTCATTTATTTTGCTCAGCAACTTCTTGCTTTGTTGCAAGTTGAATGCACTTGCCACATACTCTCAATACATCAAAAAACACACACACATACATATGCAGTGAAGATAACTTTTGCCAATGCTTCATCCAAAACCCAAAAAAAAAGTCTCCTCTCCAAAGCATACCACACACACAACCACCCGCACTCTGAGTCCTCGCTGCGAGTAGTCTTGCAGGCAAAAATAAAATTGTAAAAGGACAAGAAACTCTAACACAGCTGAATAACATAGAAGAATGTCCTTGAAACAGCCAACAAATACTCGAAACATACACACACACACACACACACACATATATGTGCAGCTCTTGCGAGACGAATTTTATTTGTCTCCCGTCTAGTGTCTGCTCGAAGCGTCTACCCAATCGTCGTCAGCTGGTCAACACTCTTTACCAATATCCAGCTCCGATTGTGTGTTTGTTTGTCGATATGTGCAAGCGTCCTTGTATTCGGCACTTCCCTATACAATGCTTCGAATTGACTTCCTACCCTATGTCAGTCCGTCCGTTCGTCCGTCCACCTCCGCTGCCAACCAAGTGTACATTCATTCATTTATCCAACCTTTCGTCTGTCTCGCATATTCGAGTTTCCCCTCTTTTCCTTTTTGTCGCACATCACCGGTTGTGTAGGTACTACAAGTCGTATGAGTACCGTTCGTTTGTATTTTTTCTTTTCAAATTCATTCCTCCTCAACCAAACTTTGTTACTTCCTTGTCGCTTGTCGGCTTTCTTCTGTGTCTCTATGTTCCTGCGTCTCTGTCTCGGTATACCGTATGCCGTTTTGTTTGCCTTCTTTCTTCGATTTTTCTAACTCTTTTCTTGTTGTCCCTGCTTTTGCGTATTTTTTTGTTTTTGCTTTGTCGGTTGAAATGTTTTTGTTGCAAACACTTGTGTATTTAGCTGTCTTTATTGTTGCATTCTGATTGCTCCGAGCTGTAGAGTATCTCAGTTTTGTGACGAGTATTGACACATGCCGTCGAAGGGAGCTTCCTTTTCTTCTAAAAGTAATGTCAGCAAAATGCACTGGAGAATGGCTCAGTGGGAAAGGTTAGGGGATTTGGAAGCAGGAACTGTTACGAGTTTTAAAGTATGATTGTTGAAGTACATTCGGTTTTTAAAGATGAACACATTTATTTCCTTATGTTTCCTTACATATTTGCTCAAGCTCCCTGTACTAAAGAGCTGTGAGTGGGATGCTGCTTGAAATGTTGGCTAAGATCTGTTGTTTATAGAATTAGCAAAATTATCAGATTATTTTTTAAGGGGGATCCAAGTAGAGGTACTTTTTTGCAATAGCCTTTTTCTGAGAGATCACGCGTAAGTTGTGTCAAGCTATTATGCTATTTTTGTTCAGTATTGTTTGGAATTTCATCATAGAAAGACTTACACCTGAACAGCTTTTACAAATCATTCAACTTTATTACGAAAATTCACGTTCTGTAAAGAAACGCCTACTGAGCGTACTATTCGTAACGCCATAATTTGATAATATTTGACCGAATAGAAAAGGTCCAGCACGCAGTGAAGAAAATATAGCGGCCTTAGCTGAGAGTCTACACGAAGACCGTGGGTAGTCGATTCGGCGCCGTTCGCAGCAACTCGGACTGATGAATGGAATATCTTGGCGCATTTTACGTTGAGATCTTAAATTGAAAGCGTACAAAATACAGCTTATGCAAGAACTGAAGCTGTTCGACATTCCCATGCGACATCGCTTCGCTCTATAGGCTCTTGAAAAGTTTCAGGAAGATCCGACGTTTTCATGTCAAGTTTTAATCAGCGATGAGGTCCATTTCTGGCTCAATGGGTATGTAAACAAGCAAAATTGCCGCATTTGGGATGAAGAGCAACCTGAGGAGATTCAAGAGCTGCCATTTCATCCAGAAATAATAACGATTTGGTATGGTTTGTGGGCGGGTGGAATCATCGATCCATATTTCTTCAAAAATGATGCCAATGAGAATGTAACTGTCAATAGCGAATGCTATCACCATGGTTACCAACTATTTGATGCCTGAAGACTGCGCCACTTCCCACACATCGCATTAATCAATGGATTTATTGGTAGAATTCGGTGAGTAGATAATTTCACGTTTTGGGCCCGTCGATTGGCTACCAAGATCGTTAGTTTTTCCTATGGGTATATGTAACGTCCAAAGTCTATGCGGACAATTTCGCTTCGAGTCAGGCCTCGGAGCAAAACATCATGCGTGTCATTGGCCACTTACCAGTCGCAATGCTCGAGGGAGTCATCGAAAACTGGACTCCACGGCTGGACCTTCTGAGACGTAGCTGCTGCCAATATTTGAAAGAGATAATCGACGAAAAATAAATGCCAAAGAATGTTCTTTCGAATGATAATAAACATTCTCCATTAAATTTGAATTTTCTGTAGGGAAACTCCAAATGGATCACCCGTTATTAATGTATATTTATAACACACCCTGTATATATGTATGTAGTCAACGGATTGAGTATAAATAGCGTTCGATTAAGCCGTACGCTCAAAGGGTTTGGAACCCACAGCTTAAAAATCTGCCATAATGAAAAATATTATCCTTACACAGGATTTGGGGGCTCATACCTGCAATCTCTGGTCCTTTAATTGGTTAGGTGCCGCTACCCAACTCTCTGACATCACCGTTGTCAAAAAAATGCGATGAATGGGACAAGGACAAGAAAAGGTATGTCCTTATGAAATCTACTACAGCAGAAATATAAAGAAGCGCAATTTTCGTGTCGGATTTGTGGTGGAAGAGAGACTCCATCGTAGGGTCCTAACATTCACCGTGGATACTATTTAAATAACCAAAGACCTGACAAAATATTTCTCTAATGTCAGCTATGTGATGTAAATTTAAGCTATAATTTATTTTAATATGCTTTACTTCAGCTTTTGCTTGTTTTTCCTTCTCGTTATGGCACCAATTTAAGTCCGCTTTGAGTTAAACCGTACTCTCGGTTCAGTTCAGTGGAAAATTGGGCGATGCTCATGCTTTTAGCGCTAAAAAATACAGTTTATAAAAGACTTTGGTTAAAAACTTGCAGTTAGTTGAGTCGCTACTGCCTCAGAAACCCTTGGAAAGTTAGAAAAAAGCGTAAAATTTTTGAAAATTAACTTCAGGCGGCCGCGATAGTCGAGTGGTTAGCGTTGTGTATATATATTGTGTTGTTATAGAAAATAAATTTTTCTAATTGCGCTCGCCCCTCGGCAGGGAATGTCAAGCCCTCCGAGTGTAATTTTGTGGCATGAAATAAAAGCTCCTCATAAAAATCCATCGGCCGTTCGGTGGCGGCTTAGAATAAACTGTAGGTCCCTTCATTTTTTGGTAAAAACATCAAGACGCCAAACTACAAATTGGAGGAGGAGCTCGGCCGAAATTCGCTTCAGCGGTTACAAAGCGCCAAATATATATATTTGTATATATATAACTTCTCACTTCTAAAAATAATTGTTTTTAATCTAACTTCAGTGCATTTATTCAATAATTCATTATTATCTCTACTGAATATTTACTTTACAGTTTTTTAATCAGTCTCAACTTCACATTTCATTTGCGAAAATGTCATTTTGTGAAACCTTATATTAAAATATATAATAATTTTTTAAACTAATATTATTTTTGCGAAATTTAATTTAATGCGCTTTTATATACGAATATAGAGCGCAGAATTTTTTCTAATTTTTTATTAGCAATAGATTTGATTTATCTATTTACCGAGTTTTTATTATTATTTTAATCTAATTTTTTAATGCACTGCAACTATCTGTGAGTGTGTGTGTTTCGTGTGTTTTGTGCAATATTTGTATCATAAATTTTATGTGAGGCTGTGTTGCTGTTGCTGTTGTTGTTGTTGTGTTTTAATTTTCATTTTTACTGCTGCTGCTGTCAATATTTTATGTGTAGCGCTTTGTAATTTTAGCCGCATTTTTACATTTTAGCCGCAATAATAAATTTCATTATCCTTGCGTAAATATGCCTGTTAAATGCACAAACAGCTGAGCGCACACATACACACACGGGCTCAAACGCATTATCGCAAACCGGACACACGCCACTGCAATGCTATTCATATGTACAAGTACATATGTATGATATGGAAGAGTGTGAGTATGAGTTTATATACGAGTATGATATGTGAGTGTTTGCGTATTGTTTTTTTACCGTTATTCGTGTCGCCGCCGCAATGGCTTCAGCTTTGACTTTGGCGGCTTTGCCTCAGCGTCGCCGCTTGAAAGCCATAAAATTGCATTTAATTTAATTTCTTTGCATTTTTTCAGCGCGTTCATCTTGTAATTTTTATAGCGCAGTGTTGTTGTTGTTGTTGTTGTTGTTGTTGTTACAGATTTTTTTTTGTGTAATCCAGCAGCAGTTGCTTTTGTCACATGAACGCCTTTTTTGTTGTTGCTGCTTTTATTTTGTATAAAAATATCTACTTCATAAATGTAATTTAATCAAGAAAAAACGTTTCAAAATTTTATTTCTTTGTTTTTGTTTTTGTTTTTGCTTAATTAAATTCATTGCGAAGGTGGTGTTTGTGCTTGTAGTGGTGGTGTGTGTGTAAAAAATAAACAATTCACATTTGAATTACATTATTAGTACCGTAAAATGATTACATTTTGCACTTAACTGTAACTACAAGCTGAACAGATGGAGATGGAGCGAGAGAGTAAAAGAGGAGAGTGTGCGAGGAAACGGTATTACTGCTGAAAAATATTATCTGGTTGTGATTATGAGAAGTCTCATTAACTTTATGCTTCGTTGGTTTGAGCTTTTGTAATTTTATAAAAAAAAAATAGAAAGAATAAAAAAAATTAATTTTTTTACAATACAAATCTCCTCTATTACTGTTACAAATTAAAAAAACTTGCGGAATAGATGACTAAGCATTGACTTATGATATTTTCGATGTAATAAAAATTATGTTTTTACTAAAAATTAAAAAAAAAAAATCGTTCTTTAAACCTTGTGCAAATTTAATATTAATCATCACTCATAGCATCTCCATTGATTTCCGCTTTACACAGTGCTAATCTGTAGTCTCTCTCTCTCTCTCTCTCTCTCTCGTTCACTCAAAAATAAAATAAAATAAAATGAAATGATCCATTTTGTATAACGGTATCTGTCACTTATGGCGTATGACACCAATTTCCTGCTTTAAATTGCCCTCTGCACTTATTTAGTTCCAGAATTATCTATGTATGTATGCACTTACCTGCTTTTACCTGCTTCTAGCATGCATGTCCTTTTCAAATATCCTGTTCATTGAGCTATTGACACTTTATCGGTAGCATGTGTTGGACAAACCAAATTGATTTTACTAAATAGTCTGAGATGAAGACATACATACATATATGCATATATATATGTATGCACATAACTTCCAATTGAGATAAAACAAGCTTATCTCTTCCTTCCGTTTTCCTCAAATACCTGCTTTCGCCTCTGACAAGACTAAAAAATATAACCAAAAATATATAAACTAAAGTTAAACACTAGTTTCCATTGACCTTTCGAAAGATACTGTTATATGGATATATACGTGTATTCAGTGTGTATACATATACATATACAGATATCTACATTTGGCTCTCGAGTGTGTGAATTTTTTTATTTTACTCATTTTTTTTTACTTTATTATCGTAATCCATTTGGTTAATTGATAAGAAAAAATGTAGCAAATTTATTGTCAATAACATATACTTATATGTATGTGTGTGTAAATATTTTTGCATTTCATTGTTGTTGGCTAGTCTAGTCTCTGACTAGTCTGTCTAGTTTTAACTTTAGTTAGTGAAGGTAAACTATAAAACGATGGAAATGTACCCTATACGATATTAAATGTTATATATCGTATACGATATTAGTTATTTTGTAGAGTACCTTTATTGAAGAAAGCATATACGATATTTGGTATAAAAGAGCCAGACTATGCCAGTCTTTAAAAAGTGTGTACACGATCGTAGAAATAACATGAAAAACTCGAAATCAATATAAACACCTTCTAACGAGAGAGCGTACGCGATAGCAGATGTTGGAAATGGCATATACTCTATGAGATATCTTTTAAAAAAATTCCGTATACGATATATGTTATGAGAGTGAGCGCCAACGATGTATTCCTAACATCATGAGAGCGTATACGATATTTGTTACGATTTAGATATTCTTCTGTAGATCTGAAGAGCATTTTTTACGTGTTATTGTTCTAAAAACTAGTCTGCCAGTCTGTCATAAACATCGAAGCTTATTGTGGTGGTGGTAGGCAACGGGAATAGGGATGGCTTGAAAGGCAAATCAAAAGACTACGCAGAGAAAAAGCATCAAAGAAGCGTCGATAAACAATACTAAGTGCGAGAAACCATTAGATAGGCTCATTGTAAAGCCATATAACCTGGTTCAAGTTTTCATTTTACTTTTAGTATAGTTTATGGAACATATTTCTGCGTTTTGATAAAAGTTTTAATCTTTGTGTCAAAGGATGTTATCGTTGTTGCATATTGCATCACGGGTTTCGAGAGCTGCTGATGGATCTCATGCGTTAAACAAAGCCGTTGTTATTGAAGTTTGCCTCCTGTCTTCAAATAGACGCTTTTCTTACGTCTTCATTACATTTTTTTTTGGCAGCTCAGTTTTATACCACTGCACTGTACATTTTCGAGCTTCACATTAGCCACCCACCGACCGTCAGTAGAGGACAGCAGCCCTGGAATTCGTATGTAATGCACAGTTACATTTATTTACACAAGCACATTCACACATTGCACGGTTGCATTTGTATATGTTTTGTATGCAATTAAAATTCGTTGCGCTTTTATTGTAATAATTTCAGAGCAGCAGCAATGGAAATGGCAAAGCAAACCTTGAGGAATTTCGTCTCTTCAGATGTACATACATACATAGTAAAACAAATGTATGTATGTATGTCTGCAATCAACGCTTTTCTTACTCATTTATGCAAATAACCCTTTCTTAGCTCCATCTCTGGGCACGTGATATGTGTGTGCGTGTGCGTGTGGCCTCATGTGCTCCACATGTGTCTGACATTTAGTACAACATCACACTTTTGGCTGACAGACCACACGTAAGCACAAGTAAGAACCGACCGCACTTCGCTAGCCCTCTGCCGACCAGTGCCGCAGTCAAGTAACTAAGCAAATGTTGGCTGCCGTGCGGGCCACTCAGTGACTGAGCTGCTTTTACTTACAACTGTAGGTTTTTGCTTGTACATACATGTGTATGTGGCGATGAGTTGGCTATCTTTTCACCTTCGACCGGAGTACGTTGGTGCTTGCAGCCGTTTGTTGCTTCCAGCTTTCTTGCCATCCTTCCGCTATTCGCTGCTCAGCCCGATCTCTGCTTAGCATGTAAATGTTACTATTGCCATTGTTGTTGTTGTTGTTGTTCGTTCACTGCTGGCGTCTTATGCAGTCTTTTACGCCACTTACTCCCTTTACCAGTGATTCCTGCCTGCATCAGTGTTTAGTTTACCTTCATTGAAGTCGCAGTTGCTATTGTTGTTGTTATTGCTGTTGATGTCTGCTTACAACTATTGTGGTTGCCGCCATTTCGTCTATATGCATCCTATAAATTAAATTATGTTTGGAAATTATGCATGCATCGACATCCACTACGACTTTCCACCAAGTTGAGGGCGATGGAAGTGAGGGCGGAGCTCGCTAGGGCCACAGCGCAAGTGCTCTAGGTAACAATCGCTCCTTCGTTATTGCTACTAGCACTTCGAAATGCCATTAATAGTATTGCATCAGCGTCTGTAGGAGAGTTAAGCAACATAACGACGGCGGTTGGGGTTACGAGCATCCAGCAAGCGCCGACTTAACCGACAAACATCAACAGCAACATCAGCAAACTCGGCCGCACATCGTCAATACCAACGTCGACTCTGCCACTAACAACGCTAAAATCTTGAGATCGCGCCGGACTGACGTTCGATTTTGTGGCTGGTAACACCTCCATTGTCTCCTCCTTCCTCTTTCTCTCTGTTTATTTGTTGACGTTGGTCGGTCCATGCACTCATAGACGCCGGCTCAGGTAGTTTTGTTGCTTGTTATTCTTTCCATTGTTGTTGTTGTTGTTGCTGCTTGCTGCTTGCTGCTGTTGGTGTTGTAGTTATTGTTATTGCTGTTGCTGTCGTTGTCGTCACTGCACTAATTCACATTTGATGTTCATTGAATGCGTTTGGTCAATGAGGTTAAGTCTCAAGTGTGGCTCCTAGGCAGAACTGTGAGTGTAGTTGTTCTTACTTTGTACTCGCTGTCATTATTATTTGGATAATTTTACTTGTGTTTCTTTAATGCAAAGTGAAGAAATAGACAAAAGTTGTTACTGGAAAAAGAAGTAAAGCGAACATGGATATCGAGAGTACCTCCGGAGATCCGCATAATAAGTTTAACAGTAAATAGTTCAAAGACCTTAAGAATAAGTTGTCAACAAGGGCTCTGTGAAGTCCAGCCTTTTCAGAGACGTAAATTAGATTCCTCCTAGGAAACTTGTCTGAGGTCTGAAGAACATTCTGAGGATGACAAAGAAAGGAGGTTGAAATCAAAAACAATATACAATAATACTTGAGGAAAGAATATCCACCAAACTCCGTCTCATTTAGATATAATTGGACGTTATCAACTAAAGACTTCTATTTGAATATTTTGAAGCAAAGAGGTTAGGCGGGAACTCACACCTACCCTGAAAAGGACTACACCCTTTTACCATTTAGTAAGAAGAGACGGGCAGGCTCTACTTTCTCTTATTTGATAGATTACATCAGATTCTTCCTCATTTTGTAGCTCATTTTCATTTCCAACTGAGCCTCGAAACCAGTTTAATATTTCTACATAAGACGCTCATTCTCCTATCTTTCGCAAGTTCTGTATTCACGACTGTTTCTTATACTCACATTTAAGATGAACAGTCAACCCAGAACCTATTTTTCCCACCAAAGACACTACAGAGATTGGGTATGATGGTTATAGTCTGCACTTCCGTCTCTAACCGCCGGCATCGTAATATTAATTTCTATTTCAAATCCGGTATTGCTTTCATAGCCCCACTATGGAAATACTGAGCTGCTAACCGCACTCTCAACACATTTACAAGCTGTGGGCTCATTCAATTAACAGCTCTCTCATGACCTATCCCACTGCATTCATAACTCACGCACGTCTTGAACTAAATTTACATGCATGTATGTATGTTTGTATGTGTGCAATATGAAATCTTAGCAAAACCAGTTCGGCCAACTTCCTCCAAGTGACCTCCACCAATTTGCCTTACATTCAACTCCAACTCCTTTGCACCATTAATCACAATAACTCCCACTCTCGGCGGCTAATGCAAGCCCGTTTTCTTGCTGCCCGCATTCGCCCTGCTCAGTCAGGTGGTTGCGTCTTGCGAGTGAAGTAAACTCAACTTAGTCGTAAGCTTTTCTCTGCTCATCTTCTGCTACTTCAGACTTCTTAAATTACACTCTCTCATTATGTGGCGTCGTGCTCTTCAATTGAGCACTCGAACGCTTCCCCATTTTCGTTCAGTTTTTCCCCTTCTTTTTGGTTGCTTTAGTGTTGTTGTTCTTGTATTTTTCTCCTTCAATTGCTCTCTTGAGCTCTGCGCAATAATAGTGAATAGTGACGTCACTATTGTTTGCTGTTGGTTTTGTTGTTGTTTGTTGTAATACCATATCAGGCAACATGAGACTTTTCGCATCTTCCACACTTAACGAGCTCTCCTTAGCTTTTGCGCTGTTGTTGGTCTTATCAGTTGGCGTCGACTCACTCTGCTGCCGTCAGTCAAATCATTCTGCGACGACAAGGGACCGCGGCATGTGGCATGGCTTTGGCGCAACGGTACAACAACGTTCGTTTTGCCATAAATTATGCATTGTGCACATGCAAAGTGGTCATTAACGTTTGGCGAATTAATGCGTCAACATTGGTCACCTGACTGACGACTCTTGGCAGTCCCTCTTTCCCGTACGCAAAACTGGTTAGTCGTCTGAGGTGCAAGCTGAGTTGGGTTCTTACCGCGAACTTTGAAAGATGCTTAGTTAGCGAGCTGCTGTTGTTTGCTAAGTTCGTCTTGACTTGTGGTAATGAGTATGCTGGTCTGCCATTTGGGGCATCGTCAGTCGTCAATTGCGTTGGAAATGTATCTTACTTGTATATATGAACTTTTTGTTTACGTTCGGAAAGAAATTCTTAAATTTAGGATAATTAAATTTTCACTTGGAGGTAGTAAAAATATATTTTCTTCGATAGCTTGTGGAGCGTTAGCACATAGGACGGCTTGAAAATGAAAACATTTCCGCTTTGTTAAGACACTTGGGGGATAGTCTGTAAATACCTTTACTCACTTCATAGCCACCAGAGCAATTTTCGGCCGAGCCCCTTACCTTTTGTAGTGAATCTTTTGGAGTTTTTCCAAAAAATGAAGGAACTTAATGATTTATGTAATCCGGCTCCGAACGGCTGACGAATTTTTCTGGGAGGCGCATATCGTGGGGTTTATATTCGCAAATTTAGATAAAGAAACTAATTTTGAATATTGGACTTTCCGCATGGTAGTAAGCACTGAAAGCCACTCAGCTGCAATGACTGATTTTTAAGTCTTTTTAAAAATGAAAATTTTTATTTTAAATTTATAAGGAAGGTAAGTGTACTTATAGATCGTTCTAACAGCTCAGAAACCTTATTGAAGGAAACGTTTATTTTCCATCAAATTTTGCTCCCTCCCTCCCTCCTTTCCCTTTTGCCCTCTTCCTCTCTCTGGCTCTCCGCATCACCCTCTTTGCACTACACTTTCTAAAGTCCATGAGCACTCTCTTCTAGTTGTCGGCTATGCCAAGTGTTCGCCCCCTGGTCACACTGCAGACACATTAATTGCACATTTTATTTCTTTACGAGACAAAGTACAAATGTAAGCTCATACATTAATGCCAATAAAAACAACAAAAGAACAAGGCATAACTCAGTATTATTATGTTCAAGTAGAAGTTGCAACATTTGACTTAATTTTCTCACTTTATTATTGTTGCACATTTATTTGTTGCAACTAATTAGTGGCGTGCGAATGGAAAAAATAAATTAAAATGCCACAAATACATTGACATGCCAAGCATTTATTCTGCACGCTTAAATTATGCACATTAACATATTTAAAAATGTTTGTTTAATAAAAAAATTACAAAAAAAAAAAAAAATTAATAATGCAGAAGACTATTTGCGCTCGCAACAAGAATGTGAAGCGTAGTGCACTTGATGGCCGCGGGCTTTTCGCAATATCTTTATTGCACTCTACTCCACTATAATTAGTACCGTAATTAAATGACTAATAAATAAAATTGAAATTCAAAAAACCAATGATAATCAGCTCTTTTTTTACGTGGAACTGCTTAAGCGAAATAATCTTGGCCTGGTGGTGTTGCATGCCACCGTGTACGGTGCAACAATGTTGTAGTGTGACATTAGCATTTTTTATATGATATATTGCTCGAGTGCATGCTCTCAATGTTGGTAAATGCAAAGTATAATATTCTTGTTTTTTTCCACTTAAGTGGCAGCAATATGGCTTTCACGCTTGCTATTGTGGAAAATTTTGTTTCTTCGAAATGTTTTCGATATGTGAGTTGAGCGACTGATGCCACAGTTGTTCGTCAGCTGTTTACATTGTTGCTATTTTTTGCAATAAATTGAAATTTTCGTCTGCACTAGGATGGTGCGAAATTTTGGTTAAAAAAGGGGGAAAAATATTAAAAAATCGGGTGGAAATTTATTTGGTTTTCAACATCCAAACTGTCTAAAAAAATTAGAAAATTGCCATTTGTTTGATAGCTCAAAGTCAGCAAAGAATTTTACTGCTGAGTAGCATTATTGCTCGAAATTTTATTTAATCAAATTGATAAATAAATTCAATAGGTTTATGAACTATTTCTTTCGAATATATTTTTGAAAAAACTTGTCATATTCTTGGAATATTTAATTTAAGGTATCTGAATATTGAAATATTGGCTTCACTTGCTACATTTTTGATTAATATATATATATGAATTTATGTAAAAAAATATAAGTAATAATAAATTTTTTTCCCTCCCTAATATTGTTAAAAGACTCAGAATAAAATAGGACGTAAGCATATAGTCTTCCTTACATTTGTGTATGTTAGAAATCTACTTTCAGGCGTAATATGTAAATTTCCTGTTGTTATTGCCACACACCGCAAAGGCCCTGCTGCAGATGTTGCAGATGCAAACCCTGCTTCAATACTTCAAACTATTTCCCATTCCCTGTCACACTCCTTCATCTGCCTCTCACTCGTCTCACTTTTCTCACTTGCCTCCTCTCACTCACTGTTATTCTTCGCTTTCTAATCAAATATTATTATTTCTGCTTTGGCGTAAAATTAATTTCCAAACACAAAAGCGCCCACAATAGCTGTCTTTCCACGCAACTCAAGCTCAATGGCAAGAAACCCTTCAATGACGTGTAAAACGAAGGACATCGCTGTGGGTTGAGTGGTTGAGTGGTTGAGTGTGAATCTGCCGGCTTTACTCTTTGCACGTCGCTGTTGCAAGCGCATAATTGCATTTATTATTGAGATATTTTGTGTTAAAATTAGAAATTTCAAAAGGACGCGCCAAAGGATGCCAAATGCATAAGAACAAAGAGGAAGGAGTGTGAGACGTGAGAGATGTGAGAGAGCTAAAAGCTGCTACGCACTTAATTGCTAATACATATATACACACTAACTTACTAGTAACTATCTAGAATATATATTGTCGCTAATAAAATAATAATATTGTAATTTCAATGGCAAGCCATGCCAAAGACAATATGCGCACATTTCAGCTGGAAATTAATTATGGCAGGCAATTTGGTGATATGAAATTGCATTTGGCGGTGCTTAGAAGAGCTATAAATGGAAATATTAAAACAAATTAATAAAAACATTAAACAATATTAAATTTAGTTTCGAAATTCAAGCAATAATAAAATAAAAAATAATTAAAAAAATACGAAATTTCAACCTTTATTTTTATTTATTTATTTGTTTTTACTTTATTTTGTTTTACTAGATTTACTAAAATCCTTAATTTTTTTTGCTTTATTCATTATAAACCGAATTTTTTCGGAGTTCTCTTTTGAAAAACGAATGAGTTAATCAATTATGACCATGCCCACATTTTAGGCATATTCATGCGTTGGAGGTGTAGTATTTTGTCCTCGTTAACATTTTTTTCTTCTATAATTTTTTGAATGGAGTTTTGTATTTAATAATTTCAATTTTATTATAAAATTAATTAACTTCCGCTTCATTTGCGGCTATAAGCAGCGATCGAAAAAAGGTTGCATATTTTTGGGGGCGCAACGCAGCGCAGTTAGCAGTGCGCACGCTATTCAAGGACTAGAGAAAAGGACACTCACGCAGCACGTACGCATTTTGCGAAAATTTACAATACAAACTAATACTTGCATATATGTACACTCACAACTATATTTATTTACATACATACGTACATATATGTGCATCAATCTGATTTGTCGCATATTTTGATTAACCTTCATTAAAAAGTAATTTTAAGCAGGAAATTAAAAATGTTTAAATGTGTTGATGCAATAATTTGTCACAAAAATTAATTGTGTGTTGAATGAAATAATAAAGAGATTGAAATGAAGTTGGACAGGATATGTAAGTATATATTGGAGTGAAAAATAGTATTTTAAAAGTATTTGAATGTATTTATTTAAGGTTAATAAAGGAATAAGGAATTAAAAAATATAAAGGAATAAAAATTCCTTCATATAAGAAATGAAAAGGAAAATTGGTATTACCGAAAAAACCAGGAGAAATATATGCTCTGAGAGTATGGGTTCGGTAAACTTGTTTTTTTTGTGCGCTCAAACTAACGTAAAGTTCTTCAAATGTACTTCAAATTATTTTTAGAAATGCGATTTTGAATACAAAATGGTTCTTAGCAATCAATCAAGACAACCTCTATAGCTTGAAGGCCGAGATGCAGTGACTATGGCTCTTCTGTAGCTTCATTGCAGTATATATCTTTGAAAATTCACTATATGAAAGCTTTTCATACCTATCCCATCTTTACCCAAGTCATCTGATCTCATCTTACCCTATCCAATTTCATCTCATCCGATCTAATCTAATGTCTCATAATCTCACAAACTCTTTTCACCTCAAATTATCTCATATTTTCTCACTTCATTTCATCACATTTGGAGTTAATCTCATTTTATCTCCCTTCAGCTTAGGAAAAAATTTCAGTTCAACTTTTTTTTGCAGACATAAAGATGATCTTGGAAGTTCCATAATTTGGGTGAAGGTTTTAGAGTCATTTTCTGTATTGTATTTAGTATTAAGATCTAAGCTTGAGACAGTCCAAGTTTATTACAAATGAAGTCAACTGAAATTCGTCTTTGACTTCTTAGTTAGCAAAAAGAGAGAAGATTCTCTAGTAGAATGGCTAAAAGACTCTTCTCGGGCACAAATAGAGTGCAAAAGATCTAAAAATTTGGTTCTACACTTTACTCTCTTCTATCTTTTCAAGCAAAAGGGATTGCATTAAAAAAAAAAAAACTAGAAAATTCTTATAGACAATACGAAAATTATTTTGATTTTTTGCTTCAATTAGCACAAACAAGAGCCTAAATGCATGTGTAAGTTGATGATACATCGATAAATGCTCATGCACACAAATACATACATATGAATAATGCTTGTATGCATGTATGCATCTTAAAGATATGAAAGCTGGGCACTCGAACCAATTAATGGCCTATAAGTTTTACTTATTACATTTGCATATGTGTTCGTATGTGAGCATGTATGTACATACATATATGCATGCATGAATATTAAAATAAATTTGTAAATATATATATATCGTATATGTCGTACGTAAAATGTACATATGTGAAGTTGCACATCATGACTAAGCATTTGTTATTATTAATACATACATACATATATGTAATCATATATATATATTGACTGTACATAGAACACGCCCTAAAAGTACATAAGTGGCATTTCTTAAAGACAATATATATAATACAAGTACATGCACATATATGTATATATATATATATATGTAGATGTGTAAGTAAATAAATATTTTATATAAATGCATATCTGGCTGCCTATTTTGCGCACACATACACACACACATACACACATATGTAAATAAGTATATTTTAATGCACAGTTAGTTGAACATTGTGGTTGTTGGCTCATCTATTGTTGTTGCTGGTGCGGTGTGCGGGTGTTTGTTCATGTGGCTTGTTGCATATAAATATCTATCAATTATCCTGTCAGCTCGCAGGCTTCACTCATTTATTGTCCACTTGCCTGCCTATATTACGTGTACATATGTATGCGTGTACATGTTTATCTTTGTTTCAATTCAAATGTTTAGCTTTGTTGTTGTTGTAAATGCATTAGTTTCTTCATTATATGCATATATATTTGATTGCATTGCTTGAGTGCATGTATGTGTGTGTGTGAGTGTCTGTACTTAAATGTGCATTTCAGTCTCTAATTATAAACGAAATTCGATCCTTTGAAGATTCTACAACTGCATTGAACTCAACGCCAACACCTCGCTTCTCGCCCTCCCTCTGCCTACCTTTGCCTACCTCTCACTGTCTTCCTCTCGGCTGGGTAATCAGCTCTGGAAATCGCCGCCGGTTTTGTTGTTGGCCGAGACAAAAGCAAACAATCTGCAGCTATTTACCACGCATAATAACAAGAACAACAACACAGCAGCTTATATTCAAGAATACACAGCATATATGTACATATGTACATTAGGGAGATTCCAAAATATTGAAGAATTGAAGTTTTTTATAATTTTTTTCTAAACTTATTTCACAATTTATGGTGTCGACGAAGCTTGTTTGTCATATATAGGAAATTATAAGAAAAATATAGTCTCATAACTTATAAATCGTAATTGAAAATGGTAAAAAGATACCATGGTTGTGTGCACTTCGTTTGTTCTGGCAAGACCAGCCGATTCATACAAAAGCAAACGAATGAATGCTATAGCGCGCCGAACATTTAAAGTTCGGATTTGTAATCAATCATATGAACTTATTTCTCCATGAAAACCAACAACAATCATTTTAAATTAGTGTATGATTTTACGACTTTATGATTTTTCGATGCTTTATGACATCTTGTGAGCTCTCCAATCATATTTCACTGTAAGATTTCTAAAATTTATTTAATTTAAGACATTTTTTTTAAAAGACATTTGCTTGTAATAAATTTTAGTTGGGAAAAACTAAAATATGAAGTTTTTTAATTCGACTACGGTACCACAAGTCTTTTTTTTAAATCTTTTTCTTCAAAACGGGAAATTTTTCGTTCGAAAAAAAAGGTTTTCATTAACTTATCAAAAATTTCTATTTTCTTACAAAAAGATTTAACAGAAATTCAAAATAAATTTTTTTTGGGCTCACCCTAATGCTGAAATACACAGGTGATTCTCAAATTGACGAAGAAACTCTCTTTTCGATCGCCCGCATGTGTGTGGACGCCTTCATATGTTAAGTGCAATAAATGCAGTTGCTTAGCCTTTTATTTGTTTATGTATCTACATGTATTTGGGCATTTATATGCATGTGTGTGTGTGTTTTCTTCTCGAAATTAAGTGCATGTCAACATAAATGCATATTCACCTGCAGTGAAGTGCCGAGGCGTTTTTGTTCAGTTGTCGTGAACGTTGCCACCTTACGCAATTGTTGTTATTGTTGTTGTTGTTATGGGTTTTCTTGCCTGGCAATTGTTGAGGTAGGACAAAGCTGTATAAAGTCATACATTACGATTATCATTTGTTATGCCGTTATTTTATATGATTATGTAAAGGCATTTTCAGGCATTTATATGTGCGAATCTAAGGACATGCGTATGTAGGTATGTATGCACGGTATGTGTAGAGATTTTTGTAGAATTCGGTTTGGGCAGAGTAATAAATTACTAAATTTCTGCCTATTTGTTGCAAGCTGATTCGGCAGGATGAAAATAATACTCACTTTCATGCCAAGTCCATGGGCGAAAAGAATGCTCTCTCAAATGAAGTACGAATTTTGTGAAAAGTAGCTCATGCATATCTGGATATCGAGATATTACTCACTCAATTACTCATTGATTGATCAAAAGCAGGTACAAATTATTATTGAAAGCTGAGGAGAATACTCGGCGAGTCTCGAAAGCTACTCCATGATACCTGGGGCTTGAGGCTGTTTACCCCAGATATATGCTTCATATATGCGATCTCTTCCCTCTTAGCGAGTGGTAGTATGGAGTTTAATACTTATTCTAATCGAGTCGAAGCCAATATACAGAAAAACTTTCGGAAAACAACTTTTCTTACTGCGAGTAAGCTCGCTCGCTCGTCCAAGCTCAGGTCAGCCAAGCTTAGTGGTGGCTTATCAGCGGACCGACAACAATGCGCTAAAACTACAACAACTAAAAAAAAACGCGAATTAAATATATTTATTTGTTTTTATTCTAATTAAACAAACGAAAATCAAATTATGAATATGCAAAAATATGAAACGCCAAAAACACACCGATGAGGACCAGGCAATGGGGAGGCACGAAAATGGAATAGAATGAAATGAATTAATAAGAATGTTGGACCAAATGCAATGAGGACTAGAGTTGCTGCAGTCGGCGGAGTAGAGTTTGAGAGATGAAGAATCACTAAAAGCAACAACAATCAAATTAGAATTGTGCAGTAGCAGTAGAAAGCCCAGAGACTCAGCGACAGTGGACGAAGTGTGTGTGGAAAGCAGTGAAAATTGGCAGGCATGACCAGAAAAGGATGCGAATAAATGAAAGAGTGAAAAAGCGAAGGAAGTCGTGCGGTTGACAATGCGAAAAAGGAAGTGCTAAACAAGGTACAAAGACAAATAACAAAAACAACAACAATAAGTACAACAATAACAGCAACAAATCAAGCAAATTTACCAATACGTTCGAGTTATGCGGAACGAGCACACAAAAGTGAGAAGGCGTGAATGACTGAATGACGAGCAGAAAATGCATGGAGAAGTAGAAATGAAGAAACGAAGATAGTGTTGTTGCTGCTGCTGCTGTCGTGTTTTACTGGCTGTGGACGAAAGCACAATGAACTCGAAAATTTTAGTTTTCATTTAACATAACAACAACAGCAACAACAACAACAACAACAATAATAATAATAATGACAAATCAATGTTTGCAGTTAAAAGCCAACAACAGAAGACAGCAATGAAAATAATAACAAGAACAACAACAACATTAACTTTCAGCTGCTGCTAATTCATTTATGCATCAAAAATGAAATGAAAATACACCAGGACATTCCAACCCATACATTCAAAGCCGTAAATGTGTTAGTATTGTGTGCATATGTATGGAGTCCTCGTATATATGGAGATTTCTAAGCCACAACTAGAAAATTTACATACACTCATACATATATACAATATGTATATATTTTAGCTTCGTGTGACATGAAAATTGTCGTCGTCTTTGCGGTAGAAAGTATTTAAAATTTAATTAAAATTGTAGTAATTAAAATTTAAAGCCTAAATGTATGCAACATATTGAGTAAATACCAGAAAAAGTACTCAAATACATAATTCCTGCTTTTTCAATTCAAATATTTTGTAATATTGAACTTATTCCATCATTATATTTAATACATTTAAAACCTTTTAGGTTTGGCAAGGAATGTAGTTTATAGCAAAAAGATTACTTCTTGGTACACTCATCTTCGATCCACCTCTTGCTTGAGTAGAGATCTAGTACTCTGCGAAGAAATATGAGCCCAAAGTGTCTCAAAAAAGTAAGTGTTTCAATCCTTGATCGCCAATTTCCCAAAAAAAGCAGACACGCAAAATCGAAATCACCCCCTGAAGTGTTACCGGAGATTTAAAACTCTCCAAAGCAGTTAGATTTTAGGAAAAAAGCCTTTGTGATGACAACTGTCCATGTGATAGACTCAAAGAACGAAGATAACTGGCTCTTATTAGATATAGAGTGCTTATACTCGAAAGCATGTAGCTTAATCCGTATAGAGAACTTTTTTCGAAGCAATCGGCTTGTGCCTATAGCTAATCGAGCTTCTCGACTACTGAATGAATAAAGCCTAACAGTAAGGGACGCCAAATCAGCGATGTTTGAAGGTATAACAGTGGTCCCATTAATGGTTACCCCCTCTGAATAAGCTAATCCGCTTTTGCTGAGAGTCTCCTTATACAGCTTGATGTTGCTATGATTCCATTTCATTGGACTTTTTCTTGTAAAGTTGGAGACTCTGGACGAATCAATCCAAGAGTTGCCTTACATTATATAATAGATATGTCTCTAGACCTAAGCTCACCCTGAGTAGTAAACATACATCAATACATACACATGAAAGCCGCATACTTGTGCCACGAACCTCCACAACACACTCATAATTATTTGGACCAACAGCTCCGTACACTGCATTATTATGAACATTTATGCAAACTTATGCACACACACACACACAATCATGTGCCACTGCGCCACAACACAACAAAATCAAGACAACACTGAAAGCTAGAAAATCCACCCAACAGTGACCGGAAAGTTAGTTGAGCTCATTTCCAAATGCAAAACATTCAAGTGAATTTATCGAAATGTCCAAACAGATTTTAGATTTCGAACACACAAATATACAACAACAACAACAAGTCTAAGCCAGCACCCAGCACATGCCAACATAAACATATAGTTGTATGTTCATCTGTCTGTTTGTAGCCACAACTAGCAACCTAATGTGCCAACAAGCGAGCTCCAAGAATATTTGCATACATAAATACCCTTAGTTTGGCCCACGAAAGCTCCACTATGCCGAGTGTTGAGGAAGACGCTGCAGACGGAGCATACAACCCAACCCACTGGATGTGAGAGCTTGCTCTTGGCCAAAGTCACCGCCAGGCTGTATGCGGCGCTGCGCGGAGTCGAGGAGAGGGGGCTTGAGTAAGAGCATTTCGGACTCTTAATTTAAATGCAAATGAGATTCATTTGACAACGACACCAAAAGCTGTGGGTAAGTGTGTTGATGAGATCGGGAAGGGAAGTGCACGGCTACGAGGAACACAAACTGCAGATTCACTGGGTTGCGTTCCGTTCTTAGTACTTAAATGAAGGCTTTCGCATATGAATTAATATATTTATGTTGGTATAAACATATGTAGAGACGTGTATTTATGTAGGAGGCGTTGCAGCAGCAGACCTTGTGCTGCTCTGCTCCACCAAACAGAATATCAGCTTTTAAGCTTGCCTTGCCTCAGACTCTTGTCTTTGTGGACACAATCGAACGTTGTTGGGGTGTGATCTTACAATGAGGTTTGTTAATAATTAAAAATAATCATAATGTTATAGGGAAACATGGAAAGACGTCTGTTGAGGGAGTGCTGAGTGGACTGCTGGAGGTTGCTTCAGCACAAGGCTACTTCGGAGAGGAATATAAGGACTAATCCTATGTTAGGGAGGCGGGGTTGTACTACTCATTAGATGAGATGAGGATGTAACATTGCACTTCCAGCATTAGCGAGGGATATAGTTAGCAAAGGCCCGTTCACCTTTTCCTACTCGGAGTCAATACCAGTCCATACCTCGCCACCAATTTCTCTTTGGTATTCGACAGATTGTTGGTGCTGTGGGGCTTCCTTTCAGCTACTCTTATATATATATATATTCTGGATACATACATATATACGGGTACCGATATATAGATGTCCTTCATTGTAATGCAACCATAATATCTCATTGTTAGCTGCCCAAGTTCTTCCAACTATTATCATTATACTCCAGTGAATATTAAAACAAAGGCACTTAACAATGCAACCAAATTATAAATTCGCACCAGCAAACATTAACACAAACCTAGCTGATGAGCTACAGCAATCACTGCTCGCCACCTTCCCACATTTCTATAATTCATCGCCCATCTTCTTCATTGTTCCTCCTCCAAGCTTAGTCATTGATCTGTAAGGGCAACCAGCTTCAGCTCCAGCCACAAAACCCAACCGACATCGCCGATGCTGATGATGTTCGGCCAGCTTTGACTTGTCTGCTGTTTAAGTTTTCGACATTAACATAACCTCCTGCCGCCGGTTGGCATATGTGCTGTAGCAATAACAACAAATACAACAAACCGTAAAAGCTCTCACCAACAAAACACGCACTTGTCTTACAGCGACACTAATAATGAGGGGAAAGTAGACACAACGAATGGTGGACTGGGCTGTGGCAGCTCCCTTCATTACAGAAATTTAAGCTTAGACACTGCCATTTATGTTGTTGCTGTCTTGGCTTCTTGTCGAAAATTAGCAACGCATACAAACGCACCGAGTGACCGCATTGTGTAGGTGAATACCGAGCTCTTGTTAGAGCTAGGTATGTGGCGGTGGTACTCGGCGCAAGTGAGTGTGTGGGCTTGTCTTTTCTCGCCTCAGCAGCGTGTGTGGGTTTGAAAATGCAACAATGAAGTAGCAAAGGCTTAAGTATGATAGACAGCCGGCAGGTCTGTGCGAAAGCAGTGAAGGCGAGGTACGTCGACGTTTCTCTGAGTTCGGAGCGGAGGGACAATGCAACAAATAGCAGACTCATTTGGAATTAGGAAAATTCAAAATTTACAAATACAAATTTACACAATCCTGACAGCCGAGTAAGTAAATGCAAAGCAGAGCAGCGATGCCACGCTCCACCCCACTCGCTGATACTCAGTGATAAGAGAAGAAGTCCTTTTTAACAAGAATGGGGCTTGGCAGAGGAGTGTGGGGGGCAATCGTTAGCTGCGCTGCTTTCTAAGTACTATGAGATGTTTGTTATGTAGTTATCCTTGGGTGGGTTTGTGCATATGTCCGCTTGTCTGTCTGTTTGCTCAAACGTAGGAAACAAGTTAATTCGGTTAAAGGACAGTCAGAGCTGAGACGCAGGCAGTCAAATATTCATCTTATTCATTTATTGCCGACACACACACACACACAGACACACACGGTATCTGCATATATTTCGGTATTTAATACCATCTAATAAAGCAGTCGTAAGCCAGAGAAGACGTGAGCCTTTTGCACGAGTTGAAGGAACTTCCAAAGCAAGCAAATGAACAAATGAAGGACGACAGGGGGTGAACCATTGCTCTGCTAGAGTGACGTACGGTGGGCGAGTGGCATGAACATGATTGGTTCGGCTGAGATGCGTGCTCGGCTGACAATATTAAACTGGATTTGCTGCATACGCATAGCATGGCATGGCGTAAAGTTCGGAGTTTCCAGCAACTTTTCGAAGTCATGCCTGTATCTCGTTATAATGGTACGCAGCGTAAAATTTAGGCAGCCAAATGTAAATAACTTTGCAGGTCCTAGAAGTATGAGCGTGTGCGTGTATTTTGAATATTTTATCGCAGGTATCTGTTCAGCAGTAATCGAGAGCTTAGCCAAGATTGGGTTGAACTTTACAACTCCTTGAGAAGTCCCACTTTTACTATCCCACAAAATATTTCAAAGAGAAATCTAAAGAGCGCTGGACGCTGCAGTCAAAGTTGCTGAAAGCTCCTTGAAAAATTTTAAAAATGATTCAAATTTCTAACTAAGCATAAAGTGACGCAGTCAGCTCTTTAGGGACATATGCTAGGAGAGAGGACTCATTTCAAATTCGATTACTCGGTGGAGCAGGAAGATTGATAAATATGTCGCAGCTATAGGTTTTGGAAGATCCTTAGTAAATACATTTTATCAACATGGAGAGGATCTGTTTGAATCATCGTGTTGGGCTGAGGGTGCATTGATAGCTAAAGGAGACAAAGAGGGTTAAGAGCCAAGTTAAAGTGGACTTCGGTCAATTTCCTGGTATGAGTATACCATTCACTGTTGACTCAGGAGCTCGGAGATTTTTTTATCAGCGGGTTTCATACCATAGTCAAAACCTTTTATCCAAGCCCAGATGAGTAGGTCCTGGTGGGTCCTGGTAAAATCACTCGAGCTCGCTTAAGGCTCTAGGTTTCAATACGCCGACAGGAGTAGAGCCGTCTGTAAAAATACACAATTGTGGACTTTATGACACCTGCTCTTTGCCAGCACACCCACTTTCGCCATACAGCCTGGCCTTACCACTTTGCCCAGTTATCGTGAAGTGGTTAACGGTAGCTCGAAATTTTTCGAATTTTTCTTTTCTATTTTGACAAAATGAATTTATACAATATATCAATGTATGTGCGATTTCTGTATGTGGGTAAGTGAGTGAGTGGAGCTGCCTTGTTGTTGTGTGGCTGCCCAGGTAACTGCAAGGAGATCGCAAACCCAAACAAGCTCACACCACACACATCGTTGTTGGTACAGCTGCTCTCTAGTCCTCGCTGTTTGTGCACAGTTCTTTTACCACTTTTTAGTTGACCAAAAGTCGAACTGCCATTTTCACACTCGCACTCCCATCCCATCACCGCCATCGCTTGCCACTTCTACATACATACATTTCTTCCTGCTACTCCTTTATCTTCGACGGTTTGCTTTGTGTATTTTGGACACTCTTCGTTTCGTGTTTTGTTATTTTGACCAACTTTTTGGCCACCATGTGATGCGGCAGCCTCGCCCACCACAACACCGTCACAGAGTGGCAGAGTTTGGAGCTCGATGTGACCATTCACGTGTGTCTGCACACAACTCACTTTGTATACCGTTATTTGCGCGAGCTCCACTTGTACAGCTGTGGTAGCGGTTGTTGTTGTCTTCGCTGCGAGCAACGTCAGGACAATTGCGTCCTGGTCATTCTGGTCCAACTGCTTCGGGAATGTGTTTTTTTTTGTACTTCTACTGTTCCCCTGTTTTGTTAGCCGCTGTTTTCGTCTGCTCTGCTCCTCGGCCATCCGTGTCTTCACTCGGTGGCAGTCTTCTCTACTCTGCGCTGCTGATTAAACATTAATTAAGGAAAAACAATGCATGTGGCCCACCAGAATGCGCGAAGGGAGGCAATAACAGCAGCAATACATTCAGTTCCTCATTTTTTAAAATGTGCGTGTGTGTGTGTGTGTGTGACTGTGACTGCGTTTTAGCTTGTTTGTTTGCGTTCGCGTTTACGTAAATAACAAAAACGAAATTCGCGAAATTTTGTGGTCATTCTACTACTCCTTTTTTCACACACACACACACACGTATACACACACATGTGCGCCCACATGCTGGAGTGTAGTAATAAAAACGCGAAATTACAAAGTCGCGAAAAACTCTATAACCCCTCTTGCCTTTGTTTTCTATTTTTCTCTTCTTTTTCACTTTCTGCCAATAACAAATAACAAATAATAATAACAAATAATAATAATAATAATAATAAAAGAAAGAAGCAATGCTTGACCAGCTGAAAGGGTGGTGCACTCTGTTGGTAGAGACGGTGGTTAGAGTGGCGGTCACGAAATTTCGAGCCCTGCTATGTTCTTGTATTTGTTACTTCGCCGTATTTTATGTAACACCACATTAATATGTGTGTGAGTGTGCATGTGTGTGTGTGTGTGTGCTATTGTGGGTGGTGGTAGGATTTTTATTTTGAAAAATTTTAAATCGCCAAAAAACGAATAGAAAATAATCATCGACAGACGCAATAAATTAAAGAGCGCGTCGCCCTGAGCAGATTGGAATTCATTACAGACACAATTTCCATACATATATGTAGCTACGCATGTGTGGGAGCATTAACTGCAAATTATACACATATACATACTCAAAACATAATTTGTTACTCGAAGCTGATGATAGTAAATACAGATTTTCTAAGGAATTCGTTTGTAGGAACACTATCCGTCGCATAAATACATATTTTCTAGATAACCTGACTCAAGCGCCACCTAGCGACTATATTTTTCAAAAATATATTTCTCATCGTTATACTGTTAGTAGCATATTTTTCAAATTTTGTCAAAATCAAATTATTATTTTTATTTTTAGTTTCTTTATATGTATATAAACATAACAAATCTGCCCTAAGCGGTGTAGTAAAGAGGAATAGAAAGTTGCTGGGCGGGAAGCAACCTGCGTTACATACATTCGTGAGGTCTGCTAGTCTAACACACAGTGTTCCAACAATCTCAGATGCCATTGAAAGCCAATAATCATTAACCTGCAACAATAACTCCAGATAAAATCTTATTCAGAGCGGCAATTTTCAGAGGGAATGCTTGGAATTCTGCTATGGAGTTAATTTATGGATGGACCGGCCCAAGCCCCGCTGAATCCTGCCTGAGGGTGGAGGGTGGAAAAAGACACGGACACGGTCCGTCCGCTTTGTAGTCGGAGGTATCTAGCTAAGATACCAAGAGAAGTTGGGCGTTCGTTGCTTCTCTATAGCACAGCATCTAAAGATGAAGTTTTAGCATGGTAGGGGGGACAAAAAGAGCTGGATCAAGCATCAGGCAGGTTGGCGGCCCTTAAGTCGCCCAGTCTTGAACGGAGCTTACGAATATTTACTGAGCTCCGTAATTAGGTAGCCTTAATTGCGCAGCAATCGGTCCAAAAGTAAACGCCAAACAACTAAATAAACAACAAAAGAGCTGAAGCCGGGTTCTCCTTCTAACAAGCCGGACGAAACTAGTTGTTCCAAAAATAGAACAGCGTATTCAAAGAGATCTAAAATGGTCAGCACAAAAAGAGGATTTAAGCCTTATCTGAATACGAAGGCTATTACTAGTACTGGGACTGTAACAAAGCTTGGTTCCAATTAAGCAAAAACATCCATAGCAGATGGAATTAAGGCAAGTGATCAAAGTTATCAATGCATCACGGGAGAGGAGATGCCAAAGGCGGGGTCGCTGGTAGTACTTCAGGTAGAGAATGGTCTACTTTTAAGGTTGATGACCTAACAAAAGAAAAATTATGTGGAGAAGCATCGTGCTACTTAGCTACGGGCAAAAAGTGAGCAGTTAACAAAGGAGCTCGAGGAATTCCTTGGCTGCTAGACCAGTTTGCCTACAAAGAGATAAGTAAATATAGTGAAATCGATTCAGTTCTCAATCTCTGCCTGTTATAGTACTTTCATACAACTTACTAAATGTAATTGTAATCCGTAAGGCATATATTTGATGAAATCCATTATCTGGTTTCGGAAATTTGAATATATATATATTTTTGCATCAAATGCTAATCACATTTAAAAGGGATTAAAATTCTAGATATATTATTTAAGACCCAGAAGGAGTTTCACAGAATGCCTGCAGGATTTTAGTGTTGGTTTTGACATTTTGTTTTCTCAGCTCTTTTTGCATCTCTGGCCACACATACTGGAGGCTTTCTCATCGAACATCTCTATAATATCTTAAAAAATGGTTTCCAAATCATCTCAGTACCGAATGGGGTATTTTAGATGTGCCTTTTCGAGGTGTTTATAGGGCATTCGAGAAGTATTTTAATATTGTAGTGCTCAAACTTGATTGGACTAGAGTTTTGATTCTTTCTTTATTTTCTTTTTTTTTCCTTTAAAGTTAAAAAGCTGGCTAGCAGCTCACACTCACATTAATTATATGAGGACAAGTAAATCAACTAAATTTTAGCGACCTTCTTCTGTATAAGTAGATCACCTTTGTAAATGAATGCTCCGATATACTTCATTTTAGCTCAACCGCATTAGTGGCACATAAACATCGTAATTATTATTCGGCTGCAGAAAACGTGACTCTGCAAAATAGAATGTTAACTGTTTGTAGTTTTGCCCCAATTTTTTTTTAACCAAAGGCAACCCTGTGAATTTTTCATTGTTCTCTTATGTATCATCATTATCGCAATTACTTTCAGACTAGTTCTACACTACATAACAAATAATATAAAATTTGGGTTTCACTTCTTAAAGAAGCGCCATAATTTATGGCGACATCTTTCGGAGATAAATAATTTCCTGTTTGGAATATTTCTCTCCTCGCTCTGGTATACATTTTGTCACGAACTGGTATGAAACTAGTCGATGAACTAGTATGAATTCATCGTCTAAATACCAGTTTCTCAGTTCGAATACTTATAAACTAGGTTTGGTGGTTTCCTCGCAAGCTTCATACTCGTATATATATTGGCCACATTCCAAAAACTGTTTGACGCAAATTTCTAATGAGATAATATTATGCCGTTGCATACTTTCAGGCGTGCGCCAGCAAAAAACCTTGATATTATCAACTGAGTGGCTAATTGAACTGAGTAGCGGTAATTTTAATGCATCCGCACTATAAAATATCTACCGACGGCGTGTTCCGACACACATACACACATACAATTCATGAAGTGCTGGTCGTGAGCTCGTGAGCTGCTTTCCTTGCAAAATTAACTACATTAAAACTTGACCCAATTTAGTCACCTCACCGTCTGCGCGCTCTAAGGACATACTTTTGCAGCCACTATGCATCCGCTAAGCAGATTGCTTGGAGCACGGACATACCGTTAGTTGCGTACCTTTGGCGGCGGCTGCCTGCTAATTGGGTGTTGCTCGTTGGGCTCCTTATTAAATTTTCGCATAAATTGCATGTGCAAATATGTCCGCTGCTACTTGTTGTTGTTGGTTATAACCAACGGTATACAGGCCGCACGGCTCAGCGGTGAGGGTACAGCCTGTAAGTTGCATAAAGCAAAGTACATCAGCACAATTAGCAACACTCGCAATGTAGAAGCAGCAGCGCCAGCAGGGCTGTCCGCTTGGGCTACTGATGATGCTCCTATAGATAACTTGGCGCTTACCACCACCCGAATTTGCTGTCGTCCTTGAGTCTTTCCATTAATAACACTAAACAAGCCAAAGGTGACTCGCAAGCAGCTAATAAATTTCCGAGTTCCAGGCTCCAAGTTGCAAGCGCATTTCTTGGCAATGTGTGTTGTCCTGCGGCGACGACGAGCGCTGCCTAATTGCCACCAATGCTGACCCAGTACGAGTATAGTGCAACACCAGAGCAGCTTGGAGCTGTGATTTGATGAATTGCTGCGAATTGTGGTGAAGAAGTCGGTTGCGGTCACACGACCAAATGGTAGCTAATTTGCGAAAGGCACAACCTGGTAGGTTGAAGTAAGATGTGAAGCTAGTGAGGACTAAATAATGTGAGATAGCGAGTTAGAGATCGGGTCGTGGGCGTGGAGGCATGCAAAATATTCGAATTGCTTCGCAGGACTACTAAGAAGGCTACCTATGCGCTCCGTTATAGTAACGGAAGTTGCACGCCACAAAAGCCACTGCAGCCGAGTTGTAGGAGCTGCTGGTATACATCCAATTTGCGTCTATTGGCAGCACCTTTTTTGTCATCGAACCGGATGTTTCGCATCCGTTGTTTGGCAATACGCTTGCTGCTCAGTGCTTTCCTCTGCATACGCCAACAAGTCCACCAAGTTCGTACGTAGCACACTCACATAGCGATCCACGGACCGTCTGCTCGCATCTTCAGCGCTTCCATCCATTGCGCTTTGCTGACTTTAATTGCTGTTAATTTTCTAAAATGAAATTCGTGCAAATAAGACGATGTCCTCGCATAATGACGTCAATGGCGACGAGGCGAAGGCAACCAACGAATCTGTCGAGCTGATGGTGAACGTTGGACGGTGGAGAGGCAGGAGGCGCTTGTGTACCGAAAATTCAGAGCAAAAAGGATGCTAACAAGCTTCTCACCTTCCTAACTTAGCTTTGCACCTGCTTTACAATTGCAACAACAACAATAGTAACAACTCACCGTGTAATATGTACTGATAGAGTGTCGAGTAGAATTTACAGTTCGCGGTCGTGTCCTTTGGCATTTCCATCAGCACTTAGGCACTTGCTTGCACACCGCGCACACACTTAACCCCTGTACAATCTAACGGTGCTTGAGCATGCATTAGTTGACTCTTTTAACAAATAATGTTGCAACGTAGAATTTACTCTTTACATAACTGTTCTGTAACACCCGTCGCCGTCGTAATCAGCACACGCCGTCGCAATTATTATTATTTGGTTGTTGTTGCCGGTAAAAAAGGTTAGAGAGGTTAATTTAAGTGCATAGTTTAAGTTTACTACGAGCGAGTGGTAGGTGCGGGCGCTGAAACATTCCTATCATCATTTGTAAGAATTTTTTTGTTTATTGAGGATGGAAAGCATCGATAGCCTTAACAACGTCAGTATGAGACTTTAAACCTCTTCTTCACTTGGTCCGGTATTCTGGTATTCGGAAACTACCTTTAAGTAATTCGTCAGGAGGCTGCATGGGCATTAGGTCGATAGTTTGTGTCGACATCGTCCATGGTAATCTTTTTTACCTATTTGTGTCCTTAGCTGGCACGCTGCCGTGCTGTTCCTATGACTTCACCACCTCTACTCGCTCTATATAAACTTTTTTCGTTTTTCAGTGGCTTTTTTTTATTGAAGTTAGATGAAAATAATTTTCACCACCTCAACTCGCTTTATAAAAACTTTTATATGGTTTCAATAGCTTTTTTTTTTATTGAAAATAGAATAAAATAATTTTTTCTTCATTTCAGAAAATATATTTTGCGGTTTAGATAAGTATGGTGAGAATTACAGCGAGCCAACAACATAGAGACATCAGCAGTTACGTAGATGGGGCAAAGTGATAAGCGAAGCTTCATAAAGCTTACGGCAGATGGTGCTGTCACACCGAGAGACAATCTCTGTTTTGGAATAAGATTTAATTATGTAAATGAAAGTCTTCTTGTGCAAACTATTCGTAAATTAAAAATTTTCTCTACCTAGAATAATTACGTAGAAACATAAATAAAAAAATTCCCTGAAATATCTTAGTACTATTGCACTGCTGCTAAAGAACCAACACTTGCTTTTGTGCCAACCAAACATTAATATGACGGTCATTTGCAAATTCGTCGAATGCACTCACCATCACCACTCAACCATCTTTCCATCCGCTCAGTCTTCCAACAGCGCGAGCCCCAGCACCGTTGAACGCTTATCGATGCCCAACTTACGGCGAAAAAACTAATGAAAAATCAGCTAAGCAGCAGAAGAATACAAACGACAACAAAAAATAACAATATGAGGAAGTTAAAAAAAAAAGGAAACAACAACAGCTGTCAGACCACAGAGAAGCAACAGCAGCAGCAGCGGCGGAAGAAGAATGTGAGAAGAAGCAGCAAAATGAAAACGAATTAAATTAAATTGAATTAAATTAAATGAAAACTAAAATTCAAATGAGTTTTTTGGCATTAACGAGCTGTGTAGCTGAGGTAGCGAGCGAGCTGGCAAGCTGACGAGTTGGCGTGTTACTCGACTGGCGGGGCGTGGTAGGCTGTTGGCGGTGGGTAAGTGCTTAAGCAGATGCCAGTTGGTTGTTGGCTGTTGGCTGTTGACCAGTTATGCGCTTTATTTTTGTTGTTCTTGCATATGCTGTCAACTTATGTTGGTGACATTGACAATGTTGTTGTTGTTGTTGCCCTTGTTGTTGGCTTTGTTGTTATTGTTGGCATACAATGTGCAATGTAATGAAATAATCCACAAATCGATTTCATTTGCCATTTTGACTGTTGATCGTCCGATGGCACACACCGCTCAGCTCCCTCGCTCGCTGGGCTCGGCTTGGTTGCTTTCGCTTTGCTGCTGACTCTTGGCCACCATTCCAGCTTGCTTTAGTGAATCGGATCCCACAGTCTACTTAATGCTGCTGTTGCTGTCAATCGTCTAAATTTCCTCTTGACCCGGCTTGCTTGGTGTCTCCCGGTTTGTGTTTGGATGCAAATTAGCTGCAAGCAGTTGGCGTTTTTTTGTCCCCCTGCAAATCCAGCTAAGGAGCTACTCGTCAGTGCATAATGCAAATCCATTTCGTTTATTTATTTGTTGTAGACATTTAGCTGCTGCTTATAGACGGACCGTAGGTAGGTCGCTCGATTGGTCGGTCGGTCGATTATCCCTTCTGCAGTGTGGCTGTGGTCGGTCATAAGCAGAAATGCGGGAAATGCAAATTGATTGATTTATTTTGTAAATAAGCAGAAGACTAAGCTGAGCTTTTTTCTGCTTGAGCAAATGTTTTTGTTACTGCTTTTTTTGCATTTCGGTATGAGACTCATTGCTGACATTGATATTTAAGGATCTCAATTTGTATGCCTTCACACAGAGGGAGGCGATGAGTTGGACAATTCTTGGAAATTCACGATTAGTGATGAGCTTCCACTTTGGGCGACTCAACTCGGCTGGATAAATATTTTTTTTTAATGAAGGCGGTTATTAGTAGGTAGAAATCAGTAGCTGAAACAGCTGCAGAAGGGCATAGCAGCAGCGGTGGGGTAAATGTGAAGAACTCGGAATCTATATACGGCTACAGCGATTCTCCAAAAAATACTTCCAGTTTAACCTCATTAACATTTGATATTCGTTGTCTGTCCTATGCAAGCACCAACTACTCAGCTAAATATCGTTTTTACTTACAAGCAACTGATAGTTATTACACAGAGATGTCTTCGAGAGGGATATTATCAGCTTTCGCTCAGAAACATGTCAATCTCATACTAGTTGAATATGGACCAGTTTCGAAGCAAAAATTAAAATATTAAAAAATTGAAATACTTAATTCAATAAATACATTTGGATTAGGTTTGAAGTGAGTACCGGGTGAAAAGAAATCGATATCACTTAGGTTACAGAAAGCTTTAATCTCCAATCACTTCGATTCTTTGATGAATCTGATTAGCTTACTTTCAAACCACTGTCCAGAGAGTGAGCAAACACATGAGAAATTAGTTATGGCTTTTTCTTCCTTATAACTTTTATTGCTCCTGCAGTATTTCATATAAAAAGCTTTCAGCCTTTCTTCTTCCCATCAGTGTTATGACCTTTGCGAAATCCTCAGAGTAGAGCTGCGCTATGGGGGAAATAAAATGATTAAACCCAAATAGAGAATGTAAAGTACACGAATAAGTAGCAAGAACAGAGAGAAAAAAGTTGGTTCAAGCTTTGTTGAAGTTGAAGGGTCTGAATCGAATCTGGCTCGCTGCAGAGAGTATAGCATGTGCTAGAAATGTCACACTGTATTAGCATCCAGATCATCGGTATCATCCTTACTGTCGTTTAGGACTGGATAATTTATTTTGGTCTCTTTGGCTATCTCCCTCGATCATCCTGTGCTTTCATGTACGATTTTCTTCTCCAAGAGTTTTCCACTTACGCCGCCAGGTGTCTATGAGCAGCTAAATTAGTATTTCAAAGGAAGTTTCATTCAGCACTGCAATTCTCAATGGACTAATATGACGATTTACATTAGAGAGAGAGAGAGAGATAGAGAGAGAGAGAGAGAGATAGCAAAGTGGCATTCGCTGCCTGGTAGTAGCTAGTGGAGTAAGAGAAGTTCTTTCGGAGAGCTCAGTAAGAAATACAGTCTTTAAAGGCAATCTCAGCAACTGCGCAAATAAATCATCAATTATGGACCAAAAATACAAAAAAAAATTGTAGTTTAGTGAAGCTATAAAAAATCAATGAATACTACTATTTTTCGTATTGAGGGTTGAGCTGGACCACAAGACTGAACTCACACGAACCAGACACAGACCAGCAGCGATGACCAAGTCATTAAAAATCATGAAATTACTACCGTTAAATACATAATTTGTGTGCGAGTCAATGAATTTACAGTTATGAGCAACAACAAATACACACTGTTGCACAAACATACACACTTATGGGAGTGAAAACAATACTTAACCACTGCATAAGCTAATTTCCAATTATATACATATTTATGTATGAATGAGTGCGTGCGTGTGTGTGTGTTTATTCGCATCGGAAATCGCATCACTGATTTATTGGCATTACGCGCGCACTGATAAGGCGCCGGTAAGTGGTGTTGACAACACTTTTCACAAATGCCGCAGCGGCAGCAGCAACCAAAGTTGGCTGGTTGGGGAGTGAGCAACGTCATTTGGCGGCAAATATTTTCATACTTTCGTTAGCCAATTATCCGCATTTAGCCAATATAACTACACTAACGGCTGCTGCTGCTGCTGCTAACGGTCAATTGTTGCTCACCGCTGTCCACTTGCCACACATCGCATGCCACTAGCATACGCTGAAGCTGATGCTGGAGCTGTTCATCCACTGCCGCTGTCGCCAAGCGCACGCATACTTCGCATACCACATTACCGTTTGGGCGACCACATTATCGAAAATGCGACGTGACGCAGCAACAAGCTCATGCCACACATGCCAGCCACATGCCATATGCCGCATGCCAATGATAGCAGCCGCTCATATCGCAATGCATTTTCAATTAATAATATTTCCATATTGTTAGTGGGACTACTAAAGCGTCTCTGAGTTGCGTTGCCACAATTAACAGAGCGCGCAAACACGCGCGTACATACATACATACATACATATATGCAATGCATATGTTGTGCGATTGGCTTATGCAAAGTGCAAAATGGTAGTTGTTGCTGTTGCTGTTGCTGTTGCTGTTGCTGGTATCATTGTAACACGTGGACTCACGTTGCAACGCATTTATTTGTGGCTAGCATAATTTGGTAAATCATCATTAATGCGCAACTTCGCCCGCACCTGGCTTCACCACGCTACACCGCGGACTGCTCACTTGCTAGGCTCGTCCTCCACCACCAACTTTGTCCACCTCTTTGCCGCCCTATTCGTCGCCAGTTGTGTGATTGAGGAGGCTGAGGTTCAGGCTCCGACTCCATGGTTGAGTTGTTCGTTGGCTCACCGCAGCAATCTGCAATTGCGGCCGCAAACAAACCACTCGACAGGATTTTTGGTTTTCACGGTTTCAGCGGTCAATTCTCGTTGACAGAGTTCGTGTGATAAATATCCGTGTGCCGGAATGTGTTTACGGGTATGTTTGTATGCGTGCGTGGCAAGTTGGGCAAATTTCAATTTAATTGCGTTGTAGGTGGCCGCCGATTTTATTGTATTGGAAGCATTAAAGTCTGCCTAAGAAAGAAAGTAGACTAAAGTGTAGCATTGGCAAAAACAAAAAAAAAAGAGTGTCCTCAGCAGGAACATGTGGAGCCTTCAATAACCATAAATAGAGTGTATAAACCAAGAAGCTCGATTTGTGCTGATTTTGTGTATTGAAGCCATTAAGAGATCTGACAAAAATATACAAGACCGAACAGAAGTGTCTGGTAGAAGCGCACCACTAAACGATTTATAAAGCGCGCCGAGGCCAGCTTCAGTGTGTATTTCCTTTGATATTGAGCTAAACATGAAGCTCTAATGTCCCTTACTGTTGCCTTAACAGAATAATGAGGAGGTTGGCTTCTGAGTAATTGCAAATGAGAGGCAAACTCAAGAGTGACGAATATGCAGGAAAACGAAAGCTCTGTTGGTAGCAGTGATGACAAAAAAGCACCAGCCCCTTAGGACGCTTAGATGAGACTTGTGGTAGGTATACGTGCTGAGCGCATCTGGTACCTCTTAACACCTACGGAGCATTTTTGATTCTGAAACTGATTGCTGGCCGCAGCCTCAGGGTGGAAGTACCGCCTTTGTGGCACTTCAGACCGTTATGAGCGAACTGCTCAGTAGAAAGTTTAAGAATTCGGATAAACTTCTTCTTCCAGTGCTAAGCCACGAAAATCGATTTCTGTTGGTTGGTTATGGTGGGTTAGTAGGTCTTTCACACTTTTGAACTACGTGATCGACAAGATCCTCATAAGGAGACCCAATAACTTGAAATCATTTGTCATTTTCTGAGTTAGGAGTCGCAGATTAAGAGAATGAAAACTGTTCGGAAGCGAGAGCGGCCAGACGGAATCCTTTTCCACTGCGAATTATCATATAACTGGCGTAAGAGCAGATTAAAATCTACAAATTCTCTTATTATAAGTAAAAAGTCAAAGAAGAGCTCGGAGATTTAAGTCCAACCTTGTACGGGAAGGAAGTAGGTTGATGTTATAACTTATTCAATGAGCACCTGCGCGATTTTTGAGAGTCAAAACCGTGCTCTTGGTGTGAACTCATAAGTTTGCAATCTTCACGTTGGTTGGTTGGTTAACTTCAGTCAGTCTTTAATTCCAGCAGGCTAAGCTTCAGCATCCAAATGTCAGTGTATTAGGAATTGGATACTTCAAATTTTCTTAAAAGAATTTTCCAATTTACTTTTCTATCGTTTTTGTTTGTAAATTAACATTCTGACATCTAAATTGATGGATATGCTGTGATAATTGAATTCTATGCCTGAATATTATTTGATAGTATGAATTTAATTCCATGCACCATTTAAATTTATATATTTATCACTAACTCACATACGCACATTCATCACAATATGTGTGGGGGAAGCATTTTAATAGGTTTTCTTGTAATAAAAATTTCAAAAGCCTACAATCAAACATAACCACTTCCTACAATTATGCCAAATTTAAATGTAAAAATAAATCTTTACATAAATTTCAACTTTTATATACTAGTATATAGCGTTATGTACAATATTCATATGAACTTTTAAATAAATATAATAAATATGGGCTTATATACTACCTGTTTCTCCTTAAAAAATATTCTCCATTTGATTTTTTATACACATGTGTATTATTGTTAAAGTAAGCGTTCATATGTATGTCGCATATAACTTCTAACTTTGAGTTTTTATATACAACAAATAGCTAACCAAAGTCACATTCACATGCATAAATAAACATTTGTATATACGTATATGTATGTATGTATGTGTTTAACTGGTTGACTTGCGTGCGCCCTTAGGCTGCTCTTATTGAGGTGTAAAATCACGCAAAAACCGATTATAAACGCATGTAAAAAAAAAAGAAGAACAACAACAACTATGTATGATTGTGCAGTTACATATGTATGCATTTATATAGAAATACATATACACATATACAGCTAAATATAATGGAAAACAATTAAAAGTGACAAAATTGCCTCAAACACAAATGCAATTGACGTTCAATGAAACAACAATGAGTTGTTATTGTTATTGCTGTTTTGCTGCTGCTGCTGCTTCAATCACTCAGGCATTCTTCACCTTCAGACCCGCTCTTTAATCTACGTTTTGATTGCAACCAATAGGAAAAAAATTTCATCTGAATTGAATAAATTGCCTAAATACATAAGGAGGTTGCCTGCTTTAAATGTTACATATATATATGCTTTTCATTATATACTGCAGTAAAGTGATAACTATATAACAAATGCTATAAGACAATGCATATATATATATATCGGTTAGGTATTGGTTAAGTCATATGGAATAACAACTTTAAGGGGGAAAATGCATAAATTTTAATTTTTATGCAACTTAAGTTGCTGAATAGTATACATACGTGCATAATATATATATACATACATACACAAACATGTATGCATGTGTGTATATCTGCTCCCTTACCACTACTTTTTAAAAGGTTTATATGAAATTTTGCTTATTAATTTTTGCATGTAGTTGTATTGCGTAGACATTAAATATAAATATCACATACATAGCGTTTTTATATTGCTCCATATATGTATGTGCCCATATATGTAGGTAGATTAGGGTAGTCCAAAAATACGGATGAAAATCGATAGTTAGGAATTTTCATAGATCCAATTCCAGAGTAAAAGGAAATAATTTAGTACGAGAACAGTTTTCGCGGCCCCAATAAGCAAGTGGTTAGCAGTGCGTACTACAATGCTGAGGGCTAGGAATTCGAACCCTGCTTACGGTCGCCCCTCGGCAGTGGATGCCAGCCCCTCCGAGTGTATTTCTAGCATGAAATAAAAATCTCTATCAGCTGTTCGGACACAAAAAAAGAACCAAAGTGATGAATTTCTTGAGGGAACAAACTAGAGACACTGGAGGAAGTGTAGCAGACATAATTTTGGTCGCATGTAGCGTATCTGGAAGGATCATTAACGTAATATCGCCTATGTGAATAGGAAGTGGAAAACTGGGTTCTGTTGCCAGGAATTGTCATTAGAAATCTTTTAATCAACGATAAAATACCTGGAATGATTTTGGACGGCCGGAAAATGAAAAAGTGTAAAGTTGCTGCTGGCTGTAGGCATCTCCATATTATACATGAATTTGTGCTCTCACTTGACCAAAAGTGTGCGTTGCTCTGACCACTTTAAAAGTATTTTTTTTTATCTCCAGCGCAATTCGAATCAATTTTTGCGCCATTTCAGTACCATAGATGAAATTGGGATCACCGCACCACACTATGAAGCAAGAAATAGTTAATAAAGTGGTTTCCTTGGGTGAAAGAGTGCCAACGAAAGTTAAAGTGGATTTATCGGAGTGGCGACAGTGTTTTGGTATATAGGATACGTATGTTATTCACAGCTTTTGAACATCTAAATTTTGATATCGAGCTTCCGCAGTTGGTTAAGAAAAAATCATAAATTTGATTTGATTCTCCCTGATTATTGTCTGTCTCCTAACTTGAGAACATGATAAGAACACTACGGAAATTGATAAAGTTTAGGGAGCCTTAACTGAAGAAACTGCCTCATTCAGGATCTTTCCGAAACCTTCTACTTAGAAAGAAAACAATGCTCGTTTTCCTAAAAATATCCTTTTTATAAAAAAGTATTCAGAGGCAGTTAGCATCACTTATTCTCATTTAAACTCGGCAAAAAATAATAATTTGCCTACCCTAATGCACCCACCTCACATATACGAGTATATATTCTATTTGCGTAAATCCAAGTCCTTCGAGAAAAATTTATTTTGCAAATTTCTTGCACTTTACTATGCATGTACGCGTGTATGTGTGTGCTAGTAAAATGCGTCTCCTTGAGAAAATTCGATTTATACTCTCACCTGCACAAAAATTCATTAGAGCAATAATAAAAACAACAAAACAAGAATTCTAATAGGCCATTTTCCTTGTCTTTAACATCAAACTCTTGCTTGTGCCTGCACATCCTTACAATCTACATAAATACAATGCAACACACACACACACACACTGACGGATGCAGGTACACATGTGTGTGGGGACCCACTTGCATGTGTTTGTTTTGGAGTGTGTTTTTGTTTTTGTAATTTTTCCTTTCGTTACTTTGCTCTTTCACTTTTGACTTTTCTCGAAAATCCTTAAAGCTTCATTTAAAAGTTTTCTTCGCCTTGGCATTTCTGTTCGCCGGTTGAAGAAATGAGCAAATTTTGCTTTAATCATTTTCTTTTTGGAGCAAAAATTGCATTTTGAGCAATTTAAAATAGTATTCTTCCTCTTCCTCTTGTCTTTCGTTATTTTAAACTTTGGTTTCATCATTTCTTCGTCTTCCCATGCACCTCAGCTACATTCATACATATTATAACATCTGTTTCTATGTACAGACTCTCAAATTTTTTCCTCAAACCATTAGAAATATTTATTTATTTTTCAATTCTTCCTTTGCACGCTTGCATTCCTTATGTTTCATACACTTTTTCAATATTATTCAATACCAGTATTAGAAAGAGAGCGTTCTTGCATCGCTTTGCTTTCGGTTGCATTTTCGCTTGCATCCTTTATCGACTTCTTTGCAATATCCTTGCAGGATGTATAGTTTCCAATTGCATCTTGCTAAGGGTGACATTTTAATTGTTCGAAAAATTTCGATGCCTGGCAACAGAGCATCTTGCAAGGATGCAAACACACATTCACAGGTGCAGACATATGTACATATGTGCATGCCCACATAGTTACATCAGCTTAAACAGCCAAAATCTTGTTGTGTTTCTTGTGTCAGCTCACAGCCTCACACCCAAGCGAAGATCCCAAGCCAGTGTGTATACGCAGCTGCTAGAGCCTCAAACATACTTATGCATTTTATATATGACAAGGAAAGAGGACAATGGAAATTTTAACTTTTTTGAAAGGAAGAAGGCAGGAATATAAATGAAAATTTTCTTTTTGTGGAGCCTCTGATCTAGCCTAGAGATTTCCGGGACACGATATGAGTTAATTAAAACCAAGCCCAGCATAGGTCACTAGCTGAGGCTGAATTGATCTGGGTAGACCACTACGTCGATCCCAGCTGAGTACCAGCGTACATGTCGGGACATGCGAGGATTTCATCCCTGAATGTGCAATAAGCTTCCAATAAGTTCCTTCGGCACCTCCATTCCGTCGAGTGGTTAATTGAAGAGGAAAATAGTGAGCTTCTTCACGAATAGCTCTATCGGGGATTCTCATGGACTTTGCTTTCAGTCCTTCTGTTTAGTCTAAGCTGCAAAAGGCAATGTTCAAAGAAGCAATGTATTTACTGCTCCGAAGCGTAATTTAGTACCATCCAGATGGCTATCCTGGCATTCGCTGCATTTACAGTGCGCTATAAAATAGGAAAAGAATGTCTGAACTCCGCTGAGCTATTCACCTTGATGCTAACGTAGGTGCTGGGTAACAGAAGAATCCGTGGTTACTGTAAAGCTGATGAGGAAGAGATCTGTGCAAATACCTTAAACTGGCAATGATTATCTTCTGGGTTACGCTCGTCATCATACAATTAGTATGGATTCTGGTAGGTCCTTATCTGATTGGTAGACATTCAGTACGGTTCAAGATCTACTCGGACCATCTCGTTCCTCCTTCCCTCCTGACCCTCCGTTTCACTAAAGCTCAAGCGAGCCATTGACATTTTGTCAAGTTCTAGGCTATTAGTCAATTGCTCAGGAAGTAAAAAATGTGGCATCAATAAGGATATAAATATGTCAAAATGGCTCTCCCATATCATATTCAACTTAAGCTCAAGGGCTCTAGTTCCCAATAGAGAGAACAATGGACGCTCCCTTACATCATGTACTGTATAAGAGAGAGTAGCATAACATTTATGTGACGAGAAACCGGAACGAGACGTAGGCCCCTCCCTGAGTTCTATTCGGCCTCCAGCACTTTTTGTCTTCAGTGGATCTAATAACATTACTCCTGGCTCAAGTATCTTCTTTGGCTTCAGGGAAACGATGAAAAGGCTTTGAGTACGCATGCATAAGTTTCTTAAGGAGTTCTTTGTTGTTAGACTCTTCGAACTCTCAGATTAAGTGTAAATGGGGTTTTTTTCTCAACCACATATCTGCATGAGATATCGCCCAGGACAATCTTTGGATCTGAGAACAACAAACTGTTGAAAAGGGGTTCTTTCTATAATCCATAGCATAAGATTAATTCAAGAAGATTAGGCGCCGTGTTGTACAGGAGAAAAAAAACACATTCACATACATACACAAGTTCTTCATTGTTGCATGCAAAGAAAAAGATTCTTAGGTGAGTTGAGTTTAAGTAAAAATCAATATTTGAATAAAAATTAAATGTAAATGCACTAGTTAATGTATGTAACTGTACTTAGGGAAACATATATATATATATTTAAACACATAAAAAGGAGCAAGACAAAAATATATTGCGCAAATTCTATTTAAGAATCTTCAACCACTAGATTTGGCTGAGTTGAAAAAACAACAAAGGACATAACCTCACTTTAGAGCGTACATATGTACTTCCTTAAGCATTTAGCATTTATATAAAAATTTGTATATATATTTTCTGAACACACACGCACAAACATTTTTGAGGAAGCACTTGTGGGAGGGGGGGGGGGGGGTAATATTATATTTGCATTACGTGCACAATTTGCAATACTTCATAGCATACATTCGGACGCACTACCAACATAATAAACACTTCTCAGCTATTTTTATATTATTACGAAGACAAACGTACTGGTATGAGATGGACTGAGCTGAGCTGAATTGGGCTGAGTTGGACCAAGGTGGCGTTGCTTGGAGAATAGAGCAAAATTGCTTGCAACAAAACTATTGTTGCAGTCACAAACGTTGAATTGGCCACTTGAAGTAACCGTTAGTTTGTTGCAATGCTGATTACACTCACTTAAACAAATATGTGCACAGAAGTTGCCTACTTATAGGCTTAATTAGTAGGAAATAACAGTGACGAGGCTTGAGTGTGCCTTTTTATCCTTTATTTGCTTATTTCTTTTTCCTTCTCGTGTACTTCCTGGCTTTTATGACATGCAAAAAAAAAACCAAAAAAAAAAACAACAACATATAACAATAACAATTATGAGTGATATTTGTCAAGCGTATGAAAGCCTACATTCGGGCTGTGCTTTGTGCCTTCGCGAAGGAGTGCACTCTTGCAAGCCAAGTAGCGTCTAATGAAGACAAATTACCCAAGGGCATTTTTATGCAATAATTAAGCAATGCAAAGGACTTATACAACAACAACAACAACAAAAACAACAGCAACTACAACTTGTGTGTGAAAATAGAAATACAGTCGGAGTGCCTAAAAGTATGCTAGAATTTTTATTTGTATTTTTTTTTCAGTAAAGCGGAACAGCGTAAGTTTTTAAAAGTACATTTTTTTTACGAATGAAGAGCTAAGGAAATGCTCCAAATGAAATTGCAATGCTGGGTAAGTTAGTTGTTATTTGTTGTCGGAATTATGAATTTGTAACATTTTTTCTGAAGTGCCTAAAAGTATGCTGCAGTTAAGCAGCGTCGTAGAGTGAAGGATGTATTAAAATGAAGAGCGAACACAAGAATTTATGAAATAAAATAGAAATAAATTTGGTGCTATGTGGGAACTTGAGTTTTTTTGTGGCAAACTGCTAAGGGTACAGTAAGGTATTTACTGTCTCCGACACATGGCAGATAGTTTGAATCTGGCGAAAAGTGTTTAGATGCCATCAAAGGCCTGTAATATTTGTCGCGCTGGATGCCTCCACTGAGCATTAAACATGAAGACTAGCACCGGTTCTGAATGGTTTCGAGTTTATCCTACCTTTCTGGAGTACTGTTAACTATCTTATAAATTCAAGGAAGCCATAACTAAGACGATTGCATATCCAAGGTGGATCTGGTTTTTAAAAGGAGGTGCGAGAACCACTCAGCGCGTGATGAGACAGTGAAACTTTGCCATATTAAGACTAATTATTTGTTCTTGCCTTCCGCAGAATCTATATCGCCCACATAGATTTTCCCTCACGATCAGCCTTGACTCTGAATAATCTATAAAAATGTACCAGAACTCATATATACTACTGCCCTTGCAACAGTGAGGTCTACTGAGCCCTCCGCGTTACCGGAGACATTAATAACATGAGTTCTTCTTGCAATCCACCAGTAGAAAGCTCTTACAACCAATAAATATGTTCATATTAGCCAGCGCCTTTGCATATCCCTAAATGATATTTAATTTAAAATTTTTCAAAGAATTGCTTTTAGACAAGCGGAGCTTTGAAACTCATATAGAGTACAACAGCATGTGAAGTGGCGCATCTTCTGCCGGCGACACGTGGTATAAATAAATCAGGTAGAAGAAGAAAAAGAAGTAACCTCCAATCATCGTGTGTGTGTGTGTGTTTGTGTGTGTGAGTGTGATCATTTCCATAGCGCGACCACAATGGATTTTCGCGGTTTGGATTGACGCGCTCCGTTGAGTCGTTTGAGTCTCAAAATGTGTGTGTTGTTGCATGTTTTTGAATGCTGAGTGGCGCATATGAAACGCACAGAGGCATAGAGAGACAATATATTTTATGCCTGTGGATGTGTATGTGTGTTTGTGTGTGTGTGTATGCAGTTTACCGGAAATGCGAAGCAATTATTTTACCAATTCACCAACAACTGACCACCTCTCCTGTGGCATGAAGTAGTAGCTCAGGGCCCGCCAACTGCCGCTTAACTCAACTCTCTGCTCCTTAACATGTGTATAGCGACCGTAAGTACCATATGCCCCTGCCGCATGCCACAAAAAATACAGGTATTACATAATATTTTTATATCCGAGTTACATCTATTAGTGCCGTGGGTTGAGAACTTTATTTTTCCATTTCATTTGTTTTCCGATTAATATCAGTCTTAGCCTCGTGAACACTAGATAGTTCGAAAGAAGGTGCGTAAATGATACGATCTCTTTCGACGTACAACCTGGGCAATAGGGATTCGAAAAATTGACAAGTCTTGTGTCAGTGTGAATACCAATGGGATAATTTCACTGTTCGTAAGAGTTTTGACCTTGGAAGGTTCAGTAGGGTCGAGCAATCAGGCACGTAGAAGTGTGAGACCCACGCTCGACGGGCTGGTTCGTAGACTACCGGTCCGGAAGCAGACAGCGAAGCGCCCACTTGTAACTTGTCCGTCATAATTAAGAAGGATAGCCACGATCAGCATTCCAATTTACAATTTCGAAACCCACCAAATCGTGAGCTCATGCCAATAATAGCCTCTAAGATTTCTGAGTAAATATTGGCCTGTCTTCTCACGAGAATCACTACCGAATCTGTGATTTCACCGCAGTGAGTCTAGAATCTTAGGCCCCAAGTCGATGAATAGGCTGCGCCGACCTTTACGCTCCTTTTCTATTAATAGATGATAGAGTTGCGATTAGACCAAGACGTCTGATTGGCTCAATCATGGAACACTACACTGTATTTGAGGAATGGGGAGGAAGTTGATATAGCTTCATTTAGAAAATCCGTTTTCTGCGTTTTGTCTTTCGATGATTTCGAACAGTGATTACAGCCGGTTATCTAATAAAATAGTGTTCGGTTCAAATCGTACCCAGATCTGCCTTAGTTGATGTTTAATATTTATTTTTGAAGCTTTTGCTGCATTGTGGACAAACTGCTTCAGCCTGTTGTTGTTGTCGTTGTTGTTGCTGCTGCTACACATCTTTTTAGGTCATTTTCATTTTGTTATTTCGCGTTGACAGTCAAAAGAGTTTGATGGCGATGAGAGAGAAAGGAAGAGAGGGGAGGATGTTCGGAAAGTCAGTTTTTGCTTTTGTTTTTGCTTTATTATATTCCATTTTTTTTAGTTGGTTTTTTGGTATTTATTTTCGAATTTTTTTTCTTTTTAGCTGACTGATGACGTTGACGTTGCAGTCTCCGCGGCTGGCGGTACCAGTTCAGGAAGAGGTCTCTAGTCAGTTTTACGTGTGTGTGTGTGTGTGTGTGCGTGTGTGTGTGTCTGCGTGTATTTGCATACCGTTACTTGTATTGTTGAAAGGAAATGAAAATTGTTTTATGCGGTTACGCCGTAAAGTATGCAACACGCGCGCACATCACTTTATATAATTTTTGTTGTTATTTCTGTTGATTTTTTTTTGAAAATATGCAGTAGCCCGCAAACACATAGGTATGTGAAAATATGTACAAATGTGAAAAATAGCTATTTTATGCAAACAAATACTTAAAAGCCCTGCAGATCCAAGAGACAAAAACAAAAAAATCTTTACGTACACACAAAGGCAGAGGGACAAAGGCTTCCAAAAGTAAAAAACAAAAAACAAAAATAAATTTTACACATGTTCCAAGCGAAATGAATGAATAAATGAATGATGGATGCACACAATCACACCGACCAATGCGCCCTGGAAGCCACGCTGCAATAGCTTGCATTTTCGCATAAAATTTTCGTCCTCACAGACCCGGGAAACAAGGGCCATGTGCCTGTACGAAGAGCTTTTCTATGCTTAAATGCATGAGTATTTCATTTTTGGTTTCTTTTGCATACTTTTTGGCGTTTTCGCCCGATAAGGTAAGTCGTTTTTATTGTCAGCCACAGCCGCGTGGACACACACACACACCCACTTATAGAGGAGTATAGTTGAAGCCCTTGTTCTGTGTGTGTGTATATGTGTGTGTGTGTGTGTGTGTGTGGTGGTTTTGTTCACAAATGTTTTATCGCTCGATTAATGGATGTTAATTAAATTTTTAATGCGGTCAATAATCATTTTCGCTTTGCCTTACCTGCAGCACTGCAGCACTAGTGCAAGTGTGTGAGTGTGTGTATGTGTGTGTGTGTGTGTATGTGCGAATATTTTTATCTCTGCGCCATGGCGATAAGCAAAACGGATGTACGCGGTGTAAATATTAAAAAAATGAATGCCACATTGTTGGCAACACTGAAATGCTTGTTAATTAAATGCAGTTGACAGGACGAAAAAGAACTATTTAAATTAATAATTAATTGTGTTTTCATGCCAGGTAGAAATATTTGATCTCGATTTAAGAGCCTATTCACACTTCCATTAACAGCATTTCCTACTAAGCTCTGATCAACCAGTCGGAATGGCTCCCTAATGGGCAAGGCAGCTCATATAGCCCATCAAATCATTACTGCCATGTGAGGGTGCCGTAAATGATCAAAGGAAACTTGAAAACTTCCTATAAGTTTTCAGCAGTTTTCTCATTACTCGTCCGTTTGTGATCGAGAAGAATCGGTGGATATCGCATTGAAGGTTTCAAAGAATTTTTTTACGGCTCTATGCACCAAGTAGTTGCATTACTGGAGCTCATCTCTATGAGAAAGCCCGACTCCTGAGGTAATCAACTGCTTACTTTAAAGGGTTAGCGATAATCAGCAATTTTAAGAAAAAGCAAGAAGAGAATGGTCAGTAGCGATCAAAAGGAAAATGTCTTCAGATCTGTGACAACCCATAATTTCAACTAGAGAAAATCTACACGCTGGAAGACAGCAAGAGAGCCTGAGCTCTGATAAAAATTATTTTTCTGCAATTCCGTCTCATTTCCTCGTCCAATGTGGATAAAGTAAAACTAAGGACGCTACTGCGTGAGCTATAGCATCAGCACCTTTTCACCAGAAGGAATAATTGGTGAGCTTAATATGATGGAAAGAGCTATCCCTCAACTGCGAAGATTTTTCTACTGTAAGCAACTTTTACTTTAATACCATTCACATTTTTTAATTAATTAAAGCCTCAACTTCAAAAATAAATAAGTTTTTTAATTAATTATTATTATTTTGGGAATTTTTTTCCTTTTTAACTGCAATTTATTGTCGTCTTATCAAATTATCATCTTCGCATTTTCCAAAATAAATTTTATGCAAATTTCCTCGATGCGTAATTTGCAATTCCAATGACATTTAATTTGAGTACGAGCAGCAAAAACCCTTTTTTAACAAATATCAAGTACACATACACACATAATTGCACGCCCAGTACAAATAAAAGCCACAAATGCAGCCACAAAAGTCAAACATAACTAAATAATCAACGAAGCGAACGAACGAAACGAACGAAACGCCAAACCGCCAGCAATTATGCTTTGTATTGTACCAAAATGTGCGTTTGTATATGTGTGTGTGTGTGTTGTGCTATAGCTATGCAACTAAACAAAGTCCAAATGAGTTCTTATTATTAATTGTGCTCGCCAAGAACCACAGACTGGTCGCCTTTTGCCAACTCAAAGGCAATTGTGGTCTTCAGTCTTTCCTTGCCGTCTTCGCTATGCCTCTTCGTTCGCCACTTGTGGTTAAATTTGTCATTTGCTTGTAAATTTTCTTCAAATTCTATGCTAATGAGCTGCGTAAGGAACCGTCTTCAAATACTTTGCGCCTAAATGTATGCTAAACAGCGTTACAGCCGCAGAAGCATTTGGGAATATATTCAGTTCTCTATATAAGTATGTATGTATGCATGCGTATATGTGTGTGTGTTTGTTTGTATTTAGCAGGCTTAAATGCTCATTGTTACGTCAATTGATTTGCATTTACAAATATCGAAAAGGATATTTACAAGCCTTTGGTCCATCGTCCCATCGCCCCATCTTCCCATCGTGTCCATTCTCCATTCCTTCTCTTCTCTGCTTCCCTGTGAAATTTCTCATTGCTGATTTCGTATAATTAATGCATTTTAATTACAACGCCTACAACAAAATCGCCCACCGAGAGATGCCACACACTTAATGCCACAACAACGCCAAGAATAACTCAATTTCCCAAATTGGTTTGTCACCTCATTGAAATTGGCCAAGACATTCTAATCTGCCGCTCCTTTGATGGACTATCTTCCATATTTCTTTTGTGCTCTTCAAATTTTCTTGTTGTTTAACTGCTTGCTTTTGCACGGCTACGCCTTTTTCAGGGTTAATTGGTATGATTTCCTTACGCAGTTACCTTCGCTGTGCTTCAGTGCTCCGCTTCAACTCCAAATACTTTACTTTTTATTCGTTTCTCTGATCTGTCTCTGGCCTCGCTTTGTGCTCGTGTTTAATTTGTGTTTTATGCATATCATTTATATTAATGCTTTGTTGTTGTTATTAACAGTACACTCGCTGCGTTGATGTGAATTAATTCAGTCTGAAAAGGATAATAAAATTTTTCTGAGCTACATAGCGCCTTAAGATAGACTTTAACTTTCTTAGTGCCAATTGAAGACCAACACTTCTTCGCTTAATTCTTCCAACAATGGTTGAGTTACCCTTCTTTCATTGCAGGTTACAAGGCCGGAGGGATGGACGATGCGTCCTTCTATGTTATATCAATTGATAGATAGAAATAGACTGTGCAGGAGACCGAAATATGGTCGTCTGTGGTACCACATTCTGTCGTAAGAGAATTCAACTGTGATTGTCTCCGGGTGTAAGAACTCTTAACAAAGTTGACCATGTCGTTATAGACTAAATACATATCTATAATGTTCTAGATGTGCGTACGCTCCGTGGTCCTAACATCAACTCGGTTGACAGCCAAACTGGGTCCTGCCCGACTGCATACCTGCACTTTGATATCACTCTTCAGCAACTCGATATAAGGCAACTGTGTGAGCATCTCCAAATTCCCTGCATACGGTCGCCCGCGAAAGAAAAGTTGATACAATAAGGATTGTCGCAGAGCAATGCGATTCGACAAGACCTTACAAGAGATACCGAAAGTTGAAGAGGAAAGCAAAACACCTTTGCAGTTATAGAAAGGAAGAAGCGGAAATAAGTTAGTATGTAGAAATGGAGGAACTGTCTTAAAAAGCTTATACTCGTTAATACTATGAGAGCACTTCTTCTTCTTCTCCTTTTTAAATACCCACTCAATTTAAAGTATAACCTTTTGTCATGTGTGATTTTGTTTTTGATTTTAAGGTTCACAGTGTTGTTGTTGTTAATGCTAGTTTAAAATGAAAAAAAAAATTGCTGGGGAAAGAAACTCTGTCCTCTTTTACAACCTCATTAATGCGCTGTCCATGTCATAGTCATCAGTCCATCAAAGGTTTTCGGTTCCAGGGTTGTTGATTCTTGTTCTCAGAGAATAGTAATGCCTTGAGAGAGAATGAGTTTTGTTGTGCTTGAGACGTTTTGCCATCTGATTCTCACAGGTGCAGGCTTTTCCAAAAATACTCATGTTTCAACTTCTTTAGCATTCTCGAAAATCAAACTTACATTTTTGGTTTGAAATTTCCGTCACTTAATTTGTTTTAAATCAAAAATCGTTTTGAGATCTTCAAAATTCTTAGTAATATTTTTTGTTTCGGGTAGCCAGCAAAGTAATTTGAAAATCAAAGAACACTTTTTGTGAATTATCAAATAAATAGGCTTTTTTTTGTTGAAAATATCACAATTCCGTTAATCACAATTTGTTATCGAATTCCATACTCGTACATAAATGTCTCGCATCGGCATTAACGGTTTTGGACGAATCGGCCGTCACGTCTTGCGTGCTGCCATCGAAGATTGCGCCTTCGTCGTGGCGATCAACGATCCCTTCCTCAATCCGCATTACATGGCCTACCTCTTCAAGTACGACTCCACGCATGGAAAATTTCCCGGGGAAATCAGCGCCGAAGATGACTGTATCATCGTTAATGGCACCAAAATACCCGTCTTCAATCAGTCCGATCCAGCAACTATTAATTGGGCCAGCGCAGGCGCCGAATATATTATAGAAGCCACGGGCGCATTTTTGACAATGGAAAAGGCTGCCGCACATTTTGTTGGCGGCGCACGTAGAGTTATCATCACAGCACCCTCACCTGATGCACCCATGTTTGTGGTTGGCGTCAATTTGGACTTTTATGATAAGGAAATGCGCATCGTTTCCATGGCTTCATGCACAACTAATTGCCTTGCACCACTGGCAAAGGTAATACATGAAAATTTCGAGATTGTTGAGGGTCTGATGACCACTGTGCACGCAATAACGGCTACACAGAAAGTGGTGGACGGTCCGGGTGGCAAGAACTGGCGCAATGGACGTGGTGCCTTGCAAAATATAATACCAGCTACAACGGGCGCAGCGAATGCGGTCGGCAAGGTTATACCCGCGTTGAATGGTAAGCTGACCGGAATGGCGTTGCGTGTGCCAGTGGCTGATGTTTCGGTGGTAGATTTGACGGTGCGCCTAAGCAGGCCTGCACCCTATGAGCTTATCAAAAAGAAGATTCTGGAAGCGGCAAATGGTCCACTCAAGGGCATACTCGCCTACACCGAAGATGAGGTGGTGTCGTCGGATTTCCTGCATGACTCGCACTCCTGTATCTTCGATGCCAAGGCGGGCTTGTCGTTGAATGATAAGTTTGTGAAGCTAATCGCTTGGTATGACAATGAGTATGGCTATTCGCGACGCATCATCGATCTCCTTCGGCATATACAAAAGAAAGATTAGAGAGTGTTGATGGAGAACGGAGATGGTTTCGGTATGAAATTTGTGATGAGTTGTGTGTTGCGTTTATATTTCTTTCAGTTTGTATTTAAATTAAATGTTTTCTATCATAATAAATGGCGTAGAAAGTAAAGGAATTTTAGTTTATTTACGATACAGAAAAAGACAGGAACGTTAGCTAACCTCAACTGTACGACTCTTGAAGAGTACAAAAAGTGCACCGTCCTTTTTTCAATATTGTACAAAGACGCTTCTCTAGACCTTAAGTGACTACATCCACCACTCATAGTCAAAGTTCAAGACAGGCGTACTTTTTTTTAGCGACTGAAAACAATCTTAGCATTTCTTTATTGGAAATTATTGACCTTTGAGATCTGCTAAGCCTCACAGATTCTCTACCTCCAAAGCACTAATTCAAAAATTATTTGAAACCGCTTCTGCGATACTGTTATCCTACTACTCCGCTAGACATAATCAATTAAAAAATTGCAATTGTAAATGAAGCATGCAACGGCAACATTGCGATAACGAGGGAAATTTGTGGAAAAAAATTCTAAAAAAAATGCAAAAATAATATCGAAGCAGCCAAAAGGATTAAAAAATCACCAAACGATGAGACAGAAAAGAGAAAAATCAAAGTTGACAACAAAAAAAAAACCCAAAAAATAGACAAAGGATGTGCAAACATTTGAAGGCGCCTGAAAAAGGACAAAAACAAAAATATTGAAAAGGGAATGACACAAAGAAAAAAATCAAAAATGATAACAAAATAAATAAAGAATAAATGAATGAACAAAATATCTGTAATTGTCAAAGCGTAAATACAGAAATGTCGCTTATTATACTTGTATTTGCTTAACACCGGCAGGACCCCGATACCAAGTGCTCTCCCGTAAGAAAAAACCGCTTATTATTTCATCCTCAAACTCACGGTTGCCAAACACGTATGACAGAGAAATCAATGACAGATATGCAGATACAAGTAAGTAGCCATATGTATGTGTATGTGTATGTGTGTGTAATAACGACACCCATTCAAAGCCTCCACAAAACATCACCATTTCTCCTCCTTTCTACACTCGTGTTTTTATCCTATTTGTGAATGCAATTGACTGCACAGTAATAACAATCATAACAAAAACAACAGCAACAACATAAAATTATAAAACAGTTAACTAAAAAAAAAAAAATACAACGCATAGGTGAAGTCAACTCGAAGGCCCACAGGTAAGGGGTGGGCGAAGAGCATATAGAGCGCTCGTTGACAATGTCGCTCAGACTCTCTCATAGAGAGTGGACTGGTGCTGTGGTGGTGCAGTGTTCGGGACTGCAAAGACTAGCGAAATTGGTTGTGCTGTAGAGAAGGGGGATCACAACGGTAACAAAATGTTCAGTAGATGGCGCTGTAGTCAAGTATGGGACAAAGAAAGAAGAGGCAATTTGTCTTTTTATAAATAGAAGGTTTGACTTGGGATTATAGAATTATAATATAGTTCGTGTAATGCCTACAGTTATGCAGAAAATATGGGATAAATAAAAATAAAAATTAAAAAAAATTAAAAAATTTAAATAAAAAAATAAAAAATTAAATTTAATAAATTTAAAATAAATATAAAAAAGGTATAAAGTAATATTGAATTAAATTAATAACATAAAATAAAAAAATTAAATATTTCAGAGCAAAATAAAATGAAATTAATTAAAATTAAATTAAATTTATATATGCATGAAATAAAAAACGAAATAAAATGAAATAAATTAAATTAATACAGAATTAAATTAAATGAATGTAATGAAATAAAATAAAATAAAATAAAATAAAATTAAATTAAATTAATTTAAATTAAATTAAATTAAGTAAAACTAAAAATAATATTAAATTCAGTAAAATAAATTTCCTAAAAATTATATAATATTGAAAAGGAAAATCAAAATAAAATCAAATAATTAACAAGAGAATAAAATTAATTAATAAAAAATAAATAAAGTGAAAGAAAGTAAAATAGGGAAAAAACATATTTTTTTTTTAATTAAAATAAAATATAATAAAATTGAATAAATTTAAAGAGACAATACCAAAAAATTTTTTTTTGATTCATTTAATAGATGTAGCGGCAACCCGATCAAAAGACTGAAATACTAATTTGGATAAAGTCAACTAAAAATGCTTTCAAGTGCTAACTGCCGTTAGTCTAGATGCTTACACTGTAAAAATTATTTCAGCATTTGAAAGTCTAAAAAACTACTATTTTTTCCTACTTTCTGTAAACACTGCTCGCTCTAAGGTTAACTGCGTGAAAATAAGAAAAGCAGCGACCAGCGTCCCTAACCTGTGAGTCTTTTACACTCTTCCATGCTTGCTGCCCTCGCTGCTGGGTGGCCGCGTACATTTAACGAAATAAAGTAGTAAAAAATAGGACTTTAATCAACGACCGCCATTGATGTGTTCGGTGCTTTGGTATAGGGCGGAGCCATTTCCATTTCGATGGCATGACAAAAAAAAATTGGAAAACAAAATTTACACGCGCCTACAACTTGGCGTACATGTGTATCTAGCGGAGTAGAATCGGCATTTTCTAGAGCATTTTTTTTTATTTGTGTCTAAAAAGAAATATTTTTGCGTGAGTAAGGTAAAACCGCACAAGTCAAAAGCAACAGTGTTGAAATTTTCAAAATAGTGAATTATTTCCCAGGCAAATGATGGACTTTTCAAATGCACAAACATACATGTGTATGTCTAGACAAAAATTTAAACGAAAATATAATAAATAAATTTGATTTCTCTAGAAATTGTAGTTTTATCCATTTATCTTAGTGCCTTTTAACGTAACAGCAGTGAGTGTGTTTGCAACATATGTTTTTCGAATTTTTTTCCAACGCAAATGTGAGAGCGCGCTTGCTGAGCATTAGCGAATGAGCACGCTGTGAGAGAGAAAAAGCAAAGTGCGAAGTATGGCAGCCATTGTTTAAATAAGGAAATTTCGAAACTAAAAAATAATAGAAAAATTAAAGTTATGACGAAAAATTCGAATTTCGCAGAAATCTTACATTAATTAATATAATTCCAAAAAAAAAAAAAAAACGGAAAACGAGTTATCGCCTCACTCATCACTTTGCTAAAAAAAAATTCCAAATAAAAAAAATTATTCTTGTACGAGAGTTGTTATAACTATCTCTCTGTTTCAAAAATATTGTATATGTATGCATATTCAAAGTTAATTTTATAAGAAACTCTTATCCCGTTAGGTATTAAACTTAGATTTACATCTAAGACAAGACAAATGTTGATTAACAGCAAAATTTCCATAATCATATTTGATTTATAAGCAGATAATCTCAAGTAATTAAAGTGCCAGTTAATCCTTTTATGTATCAGACGGTCAACAGACACCGATAACCGTTAATATAATAATTTACTGCTTCGCTTCAGTAAACTTCATAATTTATAGACAAATGGTGGATTTCAGCACAATCGATTCGTGTGGCATGAGGGTGACGCTACTGGTGGGGACCTTATCGCTGTAAATGATAAAGTAAATAGTTATTACCCTCCTCTTAACCTATCTGCCTAACTATCTCTCATATACTCACCCCTTCAGCTTGATTGAGCGATCGGTTATCAAAGCATATTCCAGTTGCGTTGGCAAATCAGCAAAGTGTTCGTGCAAATTGAAATTCTCAATGTGACCAAAGATATTTAGCAGTGTTATGTAAGTGTGTTTGCCGCTCAGGGAACTGTAACGAAATATATTAAAAACCGCAATTCACACACTCTTCGCCTCTAACTTACCGTTTGACACCCAACACGTATTTATTCAATGCCTTCACCTCCGTATCGCCATCTTGGAATGTAGCCAGTTGTCTCAGCTTTTGCAGCTCCTTAAAAATATTCAAATGACTCAACGCCACACCACGCTGCCGCTTCACATTCACACGTTTGTAGTCTTCCGAGATCGGTAGCCATGTGCTACGGCCGGTGGTGAAGCCAGCATTCGCCGTATCGCTCCACTGGAAGGGCGTACGTGCCGGATCACGTGAACGCTGCTCATAACCCTCTTGCTCATTATTGCACGCTTGCGGATCGACTGTCCCTTCCCACGAGATCCACACATCTGTCATGCCGATTTCCTCACCGTTGTAAGTAATGCTGCAGCCGGGCAATGTGAGCAGAAGTATATTGAAAAGATCGATGCGTTCAGTCCCGAAACGAGTACCTACGCGATTCTTGTCGTGATTGCCGATCTGTGGTAAAGAGAGAAAGCTTTGAGGCATAAGTTGTGAAATTTTTTCTTTGTACCCACCACCCAATTGGGTGTTCTTCCGGCTGGCATATGCTCAAACCAGCGGTTGATCATTTCGGAGTAGTGGTAGGCATCAGAGTCATAGCCAAGATTAGAAATCATCTGAAAGTTGAAAGGTATTTGTCCACCATCCGCGGTTTCATTGCCATAGTAATGCATTACGATCTCAATAGGTGACCAGGTTTCGACCATGAGTATACTATAAGCGGCGCAAACAAACATTTAGTTACTAGATGCCTAAAAACTTTGGAAAATAATATCGGAAATAATCATTATGGTTCCTCGATCAAACCTCCGGGTCCACGTTCGATGGTGGTAGCGGTGAATCTCTAATATAATTAGTTAACTTCCACTCACCGTTCATCGCCGCCATGTTCCGCTTGGTAATCCTTCAAGATCTGACGCCACTCATACACCAAGTGAGGGGTTTCCCACTGATCCACAGTGTAAATGTGTCTCACGTAACTATATTCCAATGGATTTTCGCTCCAGCCGCTCAAAGGCTCATCGGGATAATCGCCATTTTCATCGGCCTCTATCTCGAATGCGTGATAAATAGCATCAATGCGGAAACCATCGACACCACGATCCAACCAGAAACGTAAAACATTCTGCACATGAAAACCCATAAAGAAGAAGACTTTTTTGAACCATAATGAAGTTGAAAATCTTATTGTATTTACGCACATTCATCGCCTGACGCACTACGGGATTACGGAAATTGAAATCGGGCTGCTTCTTATCGAACTGATGTAAATAATACTCCTGTCGTCCTTCGTGCCATTCCCATGCAGAGCCATAGAAGACGCTCACCCAGTTGTTCGGCGGATGGCGTTTACCATTGATCAATTTGCCTGGATGCCAGATGTAGTAGTCCTTGTAAACAGGATCTCGTGCCGCCGAACGTATGAACCAATCGCACTCATCACTCGAGTGATTTGGTACAAAATCCAAAATTATTTTGATGTCCAACTCTTTGGCCTTGGCCACCATTCGTTCGAAATCTTCCATTGTACCGAAGAGAGGATCGATGGCGGTAAAGTTGGAGATATCATATCCAAAGTCAGCCATTGGTGACTCTAGGAAAGGCGAGAGCCATGTACCAGCAATGCCGATCTCCTTCAAATACGGTAGCACACTAGTGACCCCATTCAGATCACCCACACCATCACCATCACTATCCTTGAACGAACGCGGATAGATTTGATAGAATGAGGCTGTCTGCCACCAGGGTTTCTCTGCTGAGGTGAATACGTGGCTGCAAAAAGCCAACAGTGCCAGCACGAACACCGACGGAGAGATCATTTCAAAAGAAATATTTGGTAAGATTCTTGTAGAACGATAAGTATATTGGAGCGAAAAGTCGACAAACTAATGCTCATACGAGCTGGGCACTACTATTTATACACCATTAACGGTATTGATAAGAGCAACTTTAATGCGCTTTATGAGCGGCACAAGCGATAAATGGTTCCATTCGATTTTGAAGGCTTTAACTGCAATCTAAATATTATCAGCAGGAGGATTAGTATTAAGCGATATGAGACCCCTCACGGGCTGATAATGCGCGTACTTTTGAATGCACTGTGTAATCTTTAGACCTCCCGTCAGCCATATGGCAGGCATTCAATTATCACGTGAGAGTTGGTGAATGTAATAAGAATATTTGGATTATCTTTTTTTGGGCTCTTCGGGTTTGCAAACGTACAGTAAATCAATTTGATTCAAAGCGGTAAAAGGTTTTTATTGCCTTTTTGGAGTTTTTTTTTAGAGAGATAAAATACTCTTTGTACTTTGTGCTGGAACCGATGGCTTATATACTCGTATATCGAGCTGAGAACTGGAGCGCAAAGAAACACTCACCAGGGAACTTAAACTTTGACTACTGAACAAAACCCTGAGTGCTAGTAAATTCCTTTTGATTTCAGTCTACCTGATGTCTTGAAGATTCTTCGCATCTACTAGTAGAACACCGTCCGTCTTGGTAAGATAGAGTCTAATCTCGTTACTATCGTGAACTCTATCCGCCCTGCACTACATGCTTCCATTTCGATGTGGTATGGAAAATATTACCGTCGTTTGAGTTTCTGCTATGATGCTGTCCTTTCAGGTTATGCCAGTGCTTCCTTCTCAGTTGTTCGTTATAACCGTTCGGTGACTTCTGAATTTCATAGTAGCGGTTCCGTTTTTTTGTTATTCCGTAGAACCATTGTCGTTTTACTGATTTCTTTTCCTTAGGAGATCAGTACTCCTCCGAGTTTACAACTTCACTCAAACTCTTTAGCTCTCTTTCGACGAAATAATCAATATTTTGGGAGATGAAATAAGTTACCTTAGCCTTTAGTAACTTTTTAATCCTACATGGTGTACGTACATCTTTTCTCTTGAGCTGTCGTCCCGAAATTAAGGTAGGAAACGAAATCTCTGGGTTTTATACTACGACCTCAAAAACCTTTAGTCTAACAGCTATCTTGAAGCTTGGGAAGCTTCTTTCGGGAGCCAACTTTTTTTCCGTCCTCGGAAATCTGAATGGAAAAATCTGAGCCTACAAGCATCAAGTGTTCTTTTTAAAACTCACATTTAATTTACTTTAGCCTAAATTTCCAGACAATAATAAATTCCAAATAAAACTCTCCTGACATAGTTACATACATACATAATAACCGAAGTTTTCACTGCCTGCTTCGTCTGCGTGTTTGTTTTTGTATTTCTAACCAAAAACTTTTGCCAGATATATGTATGTAGAAATTCCCCCTTTTTGAAATTTACACACATTTTGGCTCAGTTTCTTTTATTTTTATTTAATTTTATTTTTTATTTATATTTATTTTTTTGTTGCAAATCAAAAGCCGGCAAGTTAGACATTTCCATGCGTCTAAGACTTCGGCTGACTAAGGCCCAACACAATGCTAATGCTTATCGTCAGAACACCAGTACTTCCTTGCTTTCGTACTTCCTGCCATATCCTTTACAAGAACTTTTACGCCATGCACACACGTGTTCCCTCTCTCTCTCTCGTCATCCTCATCCTCTTGGTACTCATCCTCTTCACTCTACCTGCTACTTTGCTTTCTTGTGGCTACTTTTTGTTTGGCTCAACTGGAAAAATTGAGGTGGTACTGGCATTTACCGTTAGAATTGTTATCGGCACAGGCGTCTTTACTCTTTGTGGTATATATATACATATATATATTTGGTATATGTGTTGGGGTATATGTGCTGGTTGCTACATTTTTCCCAAGTAGTGTATAAAATTTCACTTTTTGGCTGCTCCTTCCTTGCACCCTTTTTCATAACAACCGCCCGAGCAGAAGAGATACCCAAGGCCAGTCAACCGTCGGCAAGTCATTGGTCTTACTTCACACTGCGAGTGGCTGTGATGTATAGAAGGATATACGCTTGTGGGTGCTGAAGTGCAAAATATTTTCACTTTTTCCGTTCAAACACACAGTCACACATACACACACACACAAAACGGCCAAACAAAGCCATAAACATACATGAGTGAATCAAGGGAAAGTCCTTTCTGGGTATCTGGGCATGTGTTTAAGTGGGTGTGTATGTGTGTGTTTCAAATGTTTCTAAATGCTCGCTTGTTTGGCTCTTTGTGCAAATGTGTGGGTGTGTTTTCCTGTGCGACTATGTGAAACGGAAGCCAAGTTTTCAGGTTTTACAGGATGTCGCAGACGTTGTCACGTTTGTTTGTCGATTTGTTTGTGGCAATTTTTGAAGGTTAAATGGTAACACTTAAAAATTCTTTTAGCGGGAGCTCTAACCAAGCCAAGAGCTAGATATAAACACACAAACAAATATACCGAAGAAGAAAAAAGAGAGTTTTGTGAATGAAACTTAAGGGCAGAATGAATAAGTGGTGGAGTCGAGGAAAGGCAGACAGTTAAGTTTTATGGAGATGGTTGTGGGGCAAGGTTGGTATTTGGGTCAAGGACACGGCGACAGCTTGTTTTGTTTTTGAATTTTTGTGTTTTTTTTTCTCTTTTCTTTTTTTTTGTAATTTTTTTTAGCTGAAAACGGCTTCTGTTTCTCTTTTGGCAACAGACAAATTGTTCATAATTAGGCAGATGGATCACGGTGTCTTCAAGGCAATTGGAGTAAGCGCACTTCGTAGTCAAAACGTGTGATCTACGCTGGATAACTAACGACTAACACTATGTTCAGAGGCTAAAGACTTAAAAGTATTTTATTGCAAACTTAAGTTTCTAGTATAAGGGTAACTGTGATCCAAAATCTGGCATCCTTCATTTCGTCGTCTAACGAAATTTCCATTGCGGTGCTGAGCCAACTTCCCCTATTTCGTCGGGGTATTTTTCAATCAAACCTCTGTGAGCACTGGGAATCGGACAAAATTGGTATGCTGATGAGCTGGTAACAGTGGTTACGCTATTAACGGAAAGAAGGGGAAACGTCTTGCCATTCCCAGATCACAATTCTCTTATACGATGGGGTTTCTGATTTCCCATTGTCCAATTGGAGTTCACACAGTGGGGCTTGGGTACTTGTCAACTCAACCAGCCCTTTTTTGCTTTTCGTATAAAGGAGTAACAAAATTGCCTTTTTGAACGGCTTCCTGTTCTCACTTATTCTGATGCATAAATAATCGCTTGTATTATTGCACTCCAAGCTTTACGTACTAAGACAGCTTTTGTCAACAAAATCATATCGGGAGCCCCACCAACACCACACCACCATCCACTTCAATATTTAATACCTCGCGCTGCAGTAACAAAAGCGGCACTCTAAAGATTCATCTCCCATAAATTCATTTCCTTTCACAAGCGCTCATCCCACAAAGGCTCGTTGTCCCACGTGCGCCCCATTCAAAGCCCGCTTTCAAAAATCGAATAGCGAAAATGTGTAATAATAAATTCGTGCGGAAGGTATTTATTTTGCAGCCCTTTAAGTTGATGCATGAAATTACTTATTAATAAGAAAACAACAAACAAAATATGTAACAAAGGTGGCTCCCTCCGTCCGGAGCCACGGCGCACTAACCGCCTTGTCGCAGCCTCATTGCCAACACCCGCCCCCAAATCATTGACTTCCCGCCACTAAGCGAGACTGAAATTTGTATGAGTTGCGTGACTCTTAAGCGACGTGTTGCCATCCCACGGCTGCAGCCAATCGGCGCAAAGACGGTGCAACTAGCGACCCAATCGCGAATTTTCGCGACTTTCATCGCAACAACAGCAATACTGAGGACAAGCCGCGCAAGTCGTAGTTGGGGAAAAATAATGAGCAAAAAATCAAATGAAAATTATTTGCGCCTTTTTTAATGAGCAGGCGAAACCCCACACACATAGACACACATGAACCATCTAACCAGCGTAGACGAAGCTGCTGGACGTTGGCATATGGGGTTGCGAAAATGTCTAAATTGGCGACGGTTGGATGTCGAGTGTGGGGGTCCTTGCGTTGGAGCGCCGAAGTGCTGGAGACGCTTGCTGAGTGCAAAAATACTAAGCTGAAGCTAGTAGAACGTCAAGTGTGTACGTAGAGATGTGAGAAGCGCCTTTCAACGGGCGTTTTGAATAGTGCGTGAGGAGCAGTAACACTCATTGCGCAAAGCAATTGTTGAAAGAGAGAGAGAGATTGCGAGAGTGGCAACATTGTAGTTGAGAGCGTATGGTTGGAGAAATGCTGATGATTACGTTGACAAGAGAGAAAAAAGAGAGTGAGAGGAAGAGTGGAAATAACTATGTTATACTAATACAGTTATTGCAGGGATGATTAGAGAATAAAAGTTTGAGATGGGATTATTATTTGAATTTGCACTAAAAGTGTTTGCATGCTTTTAGTCAGAGTTAAACGTTTAGTGTAGAATTGAATTCCTCGTCTCTTTCCTTAGAAAAATGTTATTACTTTGAATAATGCTAGAAATGAGTTATTTGACATAAAAGAATTTCAAAAAAAAGAATAGGAGGCAGTAAGATGCTGGTACTATGCGCGTAAACCCTGAAGAAACACTCAATATTTGGTTAGCGGAATAAAGTCCGTGGACCTAGAGAAATAAAAGTGTGTGTGGTGTGCGACTTTATGCTTTTTTTTTTTTAAATGAAGAAACCCAAAATTTAAGCTATCAATTGGATATAAAACATTTTTTATTATTATTTTTTGATATTGATCTAATGGGTCTTGTAATTCATTACCCTTCAGCACGTAGTGCGTACTGCTGCTCGGCCAATGCGACCGTCAGCACTTTACAACGACCGGCCGTAGAAGTGACTTAAAATAATCCTAAAAGATGTCACAAAATCTTAGCTCATAGCAGGGACTGTAATTCGTAAATGGTAGTAAAGAACTTTGACCAACAAACGAAGGACTTACCAAAGATAGCCTTTACTCAGCAGAAGCCTTCATGACTGCTTTATTACGTGGGTTGACACTATTTCATTGCTCAGAAATAGATTAATCTTACCGTGGTTATGACAGAAAGAGAAACCATACGAAATCTCCTTAGTTAGTGTAAAAAAAAAAAAAACTTCTTCAAAACTAATCTTCAGTCTTCAGGCAGGACGACGACTCGCCAACAGCATTCGAGCTCAGTTCAAAATTCCCAGCACTCTCCCATTGATTAACGTTGTGAAAGTCTCTATATCGACCTTTTCTGTTAAGAAAGTATGAGAAAATAGATTTCAAATTAATTTCCCCTCCCCCTGAGTATAAATCTTTTATATTTGCTTATTACGTAAACCCAGCGCATTTACCAGTTTTCTCCACACAGCGGACATCGACCGAAGTAACTCATTCACTTTCCAAAAATTTGCCTGCCATTTCATAACCAAAACTGTCTGGACTATATCACTGCTCCCCCCTCATCTTATCTTATTTACCTTCTTGGCGAACTGTAAGTGGAACTTACCTTATTCTCCTCCATCTTTCTCACCACTCCGCGCGTCTCAGGCGAATGTTTAACTCCAAGAACTTATGGACATTCGATAACTTGTAGTTCGACTTAAAAGTGTATGTAGATACTCATACAGGCATGCATGTATGTATGTATGTTTGATTGTCTTTCTAACTGAGCATGTGAGGTATTGGCATTTCTGTTTCATAGTGTAAGTGTAATTAAAATCCCTTGATTAATATGTAAATTTAATGAGATTACGAATTCAGCGAACAAGATTAGGACCAAGGCAAATGCAAGTGCGCACATACAAACAAACATATGTACGTATGTATAGTGACAGCTAGAGACGATCGAAACGAGACAGCCAAGCAAACAACAAACGGACTGTACAAAAAGGCAAAGAAGGAAATCGAGGAATAAGTACAGGAGAGAGGAAGAAGAAGAAGAAGAAGAAGCAATGTGTACTCTTTACTTATTATGTATGCAAATACATACTTTTTACATGTTTGTGTATAACACTGGCATATTACCTGTGCACGAGCTCACGTGGGCGAATGTGAAAGGACGGCGGAGTCTTGGCTTTGTTGAGCACCACAAATCTGTCCGAGTTGATCTTTTGTGCGATATGTGGAGGCGTACGGTTTTCTAATTTATGTCAGATTAATTGATTTCATATACTGTAAAATACATACATACATACAAACGTAGATATGTAATTAATTATTTATGGTCAAATAATCCTTGGAGGTGTTCTTTTTTTCTTTTCCATACAACAATCGGGTTTTCGCTCAATTCAAGGATGAAGTCGCATATCTCTCACCCACGTTTTTCAGAACAGTAATACCGGCGTCCCGATATGCCTCGAATTAACGTCCGCCGCAAAGTTCAAATTCTCCAATTGAACCCTTAAAATACTTCCTTAGTTGAGAAAATCCTGCTATGTAAATTAAAAGAACATATAGGAGTCAAAATACAGAAAATTGCTCATAATGTGGGAAAAGCTCCCATTTTTGACATTTTAAAGTTGCCAGAAAACCTTTTACCATTACTTCCGCACTTTTCATAGGACAGAGAGATGTTCGTGATTTCAATTCCGTGGCATTATTTGTTTACACAGTTAAATTCGACGCTGGATTCAATAGAGCAAATATAAAAACTCGCTTTGGATTCAACTTCAGCTAAAAGACAATTCATTCACCTTTTTTGGAAGATTTTTTCATTCTTTATCTTCTCAATTGACTTTGTCTTCCCTGTTCGGAATCACAAGTGAAGCCACATTGTTCTCCATCTAATCCTTACAAAATAGTGTAGGTCTACCCCAATCTCTGCTTGCACCAGCTGGTACTACTTTTGAAGCTGAAGTGCTTTCATGTATCCCGAGGACATAATAAAGTCAGCTCAGCCGATTTTCCTTTTTCGTCCGAAGCTCATCGTGTTTTTCATTGGAACAGAAACCCCAAACTGATGGTTGTTATCTAATGAGAGGATATTTGTTCTGATACCAAAAGTCTTGAGTTGCTTGAAGCATATAAACGGAATCTTTCTGACTACTGCTAGGTGGACTTCTTCTACACTTCCTCCAGACTTTCTTATTAAACAGCGTAAAACACGTTTACCTTGGCTTATAATTGTTGTCTGAACAGAGATTTATTTCTTCCTTATCCTGCCGCAACTTATAATTAATTCAACTTTAGAGCTTCGATTGGCAATTATTTGCATTTTACCTTTTCTCCAGCGGTACCCTGCTTGCCTCAAGGTACGCGTAAGGCATGCAACATGAGAGAGATTTATAATTAGCTGCCTGTGTTGCCATTAATGCATTAATAACAATAAGAAAAATTTCGTTTTGGAATTTTTAATTTCACTTCAATGGACTTATTATCAGATTTTTTCTTACTTATTTCAATTCCCTTAAACCCTTTATTCGCTAATTTCCTGCTCATTGTTGGCAAATAATGATCAAAATTAAAAAATGAAAAAAAAAACATTTAAAACTAAGAATCGAGCTTCTTTGGTTCATTCAAAATAATATAATTGCATGTGGGCGTGTCAGCAATGATTATATGCGTTGTTGTTGTTGTTGCTGTTGTTGTGGCATTCCTTGCTGTTTGCTTGCTGCTGCTTCGATTAAAGTCGATTAAAATCGCAGACTATAAGTTGATTGTTTGTGTTGTTGGTGTTGTTGTTTGTTGTTTGGTGTTTGGTGTTGTTGCCATCGCATTATTATTATTATTATTATTGCTTTGCGTTTGTTGCTGTTGTTGCATGCTTTTGTGGTGTTGATTTTGCTGTCGTTATCTGCTTGCAAATTCTTCTTTTTCTTCTCCCAGCGCTCATCTGTAGTTTATTTCATTTTCGTTTTCAGTATTTTCTTTTTCTTTAAGGTTTTTTATGTTAACTTCTTCATGCACATTTTTAATTTCCGAAACTTTTTCAAGGATTAAATCGCGCGACGGTGCTGAGCTGCTGATTTCATTAATTCACTGCGCGACTAGTATAAATACCTCAACAGCAATCTATATATATATATGTGTGCAGGTATGCATGTGTGTATGCATATGCGCGCCTATATTTATTTACCTGATTTTTTGTTGTTGTTTATTGTTGTAATTAAGCAGCACCATAAATCAGGCCATGCGCATCGGCCACTCACGCCGCTGAAGTAGAGTCGAGCATTGAGCCTGTGGATCAAAATGAGCTATACAAATGGAAATATACATATACATACACATATGTATGTATGTGCATACATTGTGGCGTGCATTGCGTAGCTATTCGCATTAAAGATTGCTACGCATGCGCAATGAAATTATGGCGATAATATTTATAGGTTTTGGCGGAAAGATTTTTATGCAGCATTTTTTCACCCTCTCTCTCGCGCGCTCTCTGCCTCTTGCTCTCGTCTTAGATGGATCGTGTGTAATTTAGGAAATTGCTGGGTGTATACCGAGATATGCAATAAATTAATTTAATTAATTTAGTTCATTCATATGAATATGAAAGTAATAAAGCGAATTCACAATGAAAATTGTATTACAGACTTGAGTGCAATATTTATGAATAAATATGAAAAATGATAATAATAATGATTCAGAGAAAGGAAGCGAAAAATAAAACAATTTCCAATGACTGCAACACTAGTTTTCATATAATTCTTTCTATTAAATATCAATACAACATTGTCGAGATTTGTTGCTAGCCTATGCCCTGCAGAAAACGAGATTTTCGAAAAAAAGAAGTTCGTTTTAATTAATTTAATATGAAAAAGTTTCCCTCTGCTTCGGTAGAGAGTCTTGCACTATCAATAGGATCATCGCACAGCTTTCTTCAACTTTTTTATATACAATATTTCTAGGTAGGTCACCGCTTTTCATCACATGGAGTCTAGTGGGGTGAGTAAACGAGTTACATAATGGTAAAAATAGAGTTTTCAACATATAAAATTGATTTCCAACTTGGATTGATGAGATGAAAATAGTAAGGGGCACAAAAGCGCCAGGTATATGCTGAATCTCTAACACAAAATTAAATCTTGGCTCTGATTCCAGCAAGAACTATTTTTAGTCTGAGAGCTGGCTTCAATAAATTGTTAGACTCAACTCAAGAATATTACTATGAGAGCATATTTCCTTTCCGAAGATGGCTAATAGTAAACGATGAAGGTCCATTTCTTCCTCTTTCAACATTTATGGTTCCCTTCCGCAGAACTAGATTTCTCTTCAGAATTTATAAGGTAACCAAGTGAAGCTTGATGACTGAGCTAATATCGGAATATAACAACGAACCTACTCTGGCTTTAGTGTACTGATGTTTCCACAGCGATAGCTGCTTGAAAATGTTTCTGGGTAAATTCAGGAAGCTAACACTTCGAAAATGAGCTCAGAATGTATATCGATCAACTGCATACTCATCAGCCTCCCCGATTGAAGCTACTGAGCAATTTAAAAAACTATTTCCTTAAAAAAATTTCCTCTAAACGGAGAGAAAATAGACAATAGATGGACCCAATGCATAATAACACCAAATTTAGTGAGCAGATGGATTTTCATGTAGTCAGGAGTATTGCAAGCGCTCCAAAAGGAAAGATTAGAAAGGAATGGCTTAAGAAGGCAGGGTCACTTCCGATTAGAAGCTTTAATCTGCTGCAGAAGGTAGCTATGCGAATGTGAGCTTAGAGCTCGGAAAATATGCTCCTCTGGAAATCTCTCTGCTGACCACTAAACGTCTTTTCGCTTCTTCACTATTACTTCACAGTCCCCAATTACCCATCCGCCCACTTTCGAGAAACAAAACTAAAGCTTTCGAATATCCACCTGAGATCTGCAGAGATTAAGAATTAAAAATAAGTTTTGAGTCTACCATTATCATGGCAAGCTGCAGATACAACACCGAGGCTCACTTTCAATGCAATTAGTGATGCTCCTACTTTCGAACTGTCAGGCAATTATACATAAATCCTATTTATTTTACTGCAACACTCCTTCAGACTCTCCGCAGCCACTAAAGCCACTTTTCATACATACAGACGCTTTAATTATTGTTGTTATAATTTTATGCAACAACTGCAGCAAATGAGTTCAAATATAATGTTAATACCGAAGATCGAACACAGAGATCAAATTTTGTTTTTATTTGCACACACACACACACATAGAGAGAGGGACACACATGTGCAGATGCGTCCGTCAACATAAAATGAATTATGTTATTTGAAATTAGTTTACAACCTCGCAAAACACACGCCGGCAACGAAACGCCAGACGGCAGTCAACTTTCTTGGTGGCTCCCACCTCCTGAGGCGCTGATCTACCAGAAAGCAACCAGTCAGCGCGCAAATTCGCAGCCAGCGAACCACCAGCCGCGCTGTGGGCCATCATTTGGCTGGCTGCGGCTGCGAATGCTAAGCTCGCTGTGGAGCTTCGGTGCCTCCAACTGCTTGGCGCTCGCTCCTGTTCATATACTGTTGTTGTTGTTGTTGTTGTTGTTGTTTATGTTTTTTTCTGTATTTATTGGCGGCTGAATTGCTGATATATTCAGGTTAATTTCAATAGGTGCCACATGCAACGTGCAGAAAGCAACATGCCCCACTCACCCTCCTCATCCTCCCTACAGCTTTCGCCATTCACTGCGCTGCAATTCATTTCGTGTGCATTGACAGCAGACGCTAATGGGAAATTACAAGATGTGGCAATGCCACAACTCGCATTATAAGCTGTAATTAGAGAGTTGCACACACACACACACACACACACATGTGGCACATATGAAGATGCTGATGTTTAAGGAGCACACGAGATCAGTAGCAGTGAGCTCTTGGCAGCAGGAAGTATTTCTTACATCTTGCTCGTCGCTCATCTAGCCGCGACTCGCCTCAGCGCACCCCGTCACGGAGCCGCAATGGCCACAATTTGTTTTTATAATTACGGCAGCGACATGGCAACGCAAATTTGTGGCAATGCATCGATTATTGGTGATTGGTGGCGAGCACAACAACAGAAAAAAAAACAACAATAATAATAACAGCAGTTGGAGCAAAAGCAACAACAACTACAACAAATGTATGCTTTTTATCAATTAATTTTATTAATTTTTTCAGTACAACAACAAGCAGCGAGTCTTAAATTATAAACAAAATTTTCCACAACTTCCCCCCTTCTCCCTCTTCTCTCCCTCTCATCTGTTCGGTCAACCCCTCGGCGCTAGTTGGTCCTCTAGCGGTTTGCATAAATTAAACCAACAAACCGTTTGTTGCCTCCATGGGACCAGTTTCTTAAGTGGCCCACAAACAACAACAACAACATTGCCGTTAATGGTGAGTTTGCAACAACCCCTTCCCTCGTACTCATCGCACTCTTCATCATCTGCCAATTTTAATAGTTTATATGATTTTCTACGCATTTTAAAAGTTTACTCTTTTGCCTTGTTGTTGTTGTTGTTGCACACATTTTTCAATTCGCAATTAATGGTGTCGATATTTTCTATTATAATATATAATTTCCTAGACACGATTTTATATCGTCGCTGATGATTTTGCAATGTGCGCATGTGTAGCCAATTATCATTTTGTGCTCGTAAAAATAGAAAATTAATATGCTCAGCCGAACAGCCGACCGATCGACCGATCCACCGATCGTCCAATGAACAGATGGACAGATGGACAGTTGGTGAGTGTGCAACAAAGTAGCTGTTGTTGATACTTTAACTAAAAAGTAGCTCATATAGATATATATATTTATGCAAGTATTCAAGTATATGGACAATTTAATATGGCCTGAAGCAATATATTATGAAAGTTAAATGTCTTGAGTGTCCACTTGCGTACCACAGAGCCGGAAAATTACCAGTGGAAAACTTTACAAAATTAACGAAAATCAATTCAATGAAAAACATGAAAATTTTAAATAAATTATTTAATTGAGTTGGCGGTACGAGCGGGGCAAAAGTCGACCAATTGGAGAAACTTGTTTTGAGATCTTTATGTCTCGCTAAATAGCAGATGAAGACAAGTTTGGCTGTAGGTTCAGCGTACTCGCTGCGAAGAGCTTATTTTAGGTAAACGTTCTTCAGCTCAATTCAAATCGCAGATCGGCGTCATTTGAAGATAGTAATCGAAGCCAGGTCTTTTCCACCAAATCTTTTTAATGATTTGGAGGTTTTTTATTCCTCAACTTCCTCTGGTAGTTAAAATATGGGGAACTTTAAAAGTGTCAGCGTTTTCATCCTAACGTGGTAACCTATCCAACATAGCTCATGGCCCTTAATGCGCTCAACTGTGTTAATATCCCAGTAAATTTCAAACAAAACTCATCTAACTCTGACTCATAACGTTTCTGCATCACCTAGCGGAACTAACATCGCAATACGGTGTGCCCATTCTTTACATACGGGTATTTCCCAAGACTTTAAGTATGAAGCATGGTAGGTATTCGGTCAATAGTGTATCTACGAGTCCTGAAGTCACACTGATAAGGCCCAATCAGTTCGATTACGGTGGGATATAGTCTTCCACACTTTTTACTCGATAAGTTATTATAAGCAATATTACGAAAGCCTCTGTTCCACTATAATTGACGGAGATTATGAGCTCTTTTATGGGTTCGACAGAGTAGACATGCACTCATCCGACAAAGTTTTCCCGAGCAGCTGGTGCATGCCCTTTGTCCATTCCGTTTTTATTTTTTGACGGGTGATGAAACATTTCGTCGATCGTCATCAACTGCCATTTCGATATTCGACATCTCTGGTGGTTTCACTTTTACTGCAATTCATTAAAATTGTTGCGAGGGACATAAAGAGTCGACAGTTGAAGGGATGTTCCTTTACGAACGTGCAAATTTCCGTAAGACTGAAGCTGGATTTAGCGTTTTCTTCAGTGAGTGCTCGGTACTCAAACTTACTAAGTTTTTGGGGATGATATCTCAGAAGTGGATGTCTTGCCTTTGAAACCGCAACAGTAAATGAGGAGAAATTTAAATCTTTAATGACAGAGTCAATTGCGCTATCCACAAAAATTATGTAATACGTCAGAATATCACTCAAAATCCGACCCCACGGAGTTAGGCCTGAGGCTTTAGACCATAAATCTTCCACAGACCGACTGCCTCATTTGTTGTTGTTGGTGGCGTAATTAAATCGAAAAGGAATAGTAACTTAACCTAGAAAAAAAAGCTAGACATTTTAGTGCATCACGCATGAGCGAAGGTGCCTCATGCGGCTGGTTTTGCATTCTACTTTTGACTGCTTTTTTAGCCATTCCCTCGTGTTATCATTCACTCTGCGGTGATCCTGCGGGCACACATTTTGTGACTTTGCCTTTTGTTTTGCGTAGAAATCTACATTTTGCTGTTTATGTTAATTGTTATTACATTTTTATGTTACTCAAATTGGCAATAAACGACAAAGGGAGTTGCCAGACTGTGCCAAAAAAGAAAAAAAATAACAGTAAGGCGTATGTCAAGAGTGAATGGCAGTCAGAGCACCGCACTTTTGAAGAAAAATAGGAAAGAAAAAATTATTTATTTTGTTGTTGTTGTTGTTGTTGTTGTTGTAAGTGGGCACACAATACCCACAAAGGGCGCGCATGTGCGTAATACGCAGTCAGTCACAAGAAGCCGACTTCTTTCTTAGTCCTCACGGGACTAGATAAAAAAATATACAAAAAAACCATGAGCAGAAACCTAAACACTCGCTCCGCTGCCGCTCAACTCACAACTGGATCACAACTGTCTCTCTCACTCTCTCGCCGCACCGCCCGCTGTTACATCGTGCCTTGCCGCGCGCTTTTGGGTGTTATTAATGTTGTAGTTGGTTCGCGCTTCTTTCGAGCTTCAGTTTGCTTGTTGTCTGCCATAGCGAGTGTTACTACTTGCAACATTTACTGTAATATCATAAAGTATTTTTTAATTGATCGCACTGGAGTGTAGCAGCAACTTGCAGAGTGGCGCGAGTGGAATACACAAGATTCGCTGCAGCGTTGTGAGATTAGTTGCAAGAACACATACATATGAAGCATAACTTGTAAGTTAGCGCCTGCTGCACACAGCGTACACATAAGAGCAGATCAGAAAGTATGTGGTTGGTTGGAGAGGGGGTTGCGAGGCTAGTGCAGCTCCCAGCCGCCGGTAGATGGGCTGGCTGTTTATGAAGTGGCAAGAAATTATGTTCGTATAATTTTTGTTTATCGTGTTTTGTTGTTGCTCCATTGACTCTGCCTCTTCTACAGCATGCCACATTTTCGCACTTCCTCTCGACGCTAAGGCAATAAGAACAACAACAACAGCGTTTCTTATTAGTTGAAACAGGATTGTAATTACAGGCTGTTCGTGCAACATACGCAATGTAGCAAAACAATAAATTATTTTCATATACCTACATACATACATACATATGTATGTACATACGAGTATGTGTATTTATTTTGTATGCCAGAAGTCTCGCTCACGGCTGGCTGTGTGGCATGAGCGACGAGCCACTTGTGCAGTAATCATTAAAGGCCAAAAAGGGTAGGCAACTGAGAAAAGTTTAATTTTGAAAAAATTCTAAAATGCCAAATCATGCATTGCAAACACATACGTGCGTGTGTATGTCTGTGTATTTGGTGGCATTGTATTGTCTCACTGTGTTTAATCCCCTTTCAATTCGATTAAGTGTATATACGTAAGTATGTATGTTTGTTCGGTGTTTTGCTGCCTTGCTTTATCTCATTATTTGTTTCTCGCATTTTTCGTTGCTTTTTTGCCATTTTAATTCGGTCATCAATAATTTCGCATGCTAACATACATACATACACACTCATATGTGACCACATATGCATACATTTTGAGAGCATCCCTTTTATGGCAAGTTTTTTTCGCTTTTATTTCTTTTATTCTTGCTGCACCCAATACCTTCTTACCCTCGGGCATTTGCATTTGGCTTTCCGCCACTGCCACCTCTGACTTGAATGTTTCGCTCTTAACGCGCGGGCAGAGCTCATTTCCGCTTCGCTCAGCCCATCTGTCGCGCGGCCGTTCGTTCATTCATTCATTCATTCATTCGCTTATTCGCTTATTCACTTATTATTGCCTAAAATAAAATTTCGAAATATTAAAATAAAAATTCTCAATATTTATTAAGTTCGTGATTGAGTTTCTCTTTTTATTCATTTTAGTTTTTTTTTTTTTTTTTGAAATGAACCCTTTTTGTTCGATTTTTTTGTGATTTATGCCCGGCTATGCGAAAAATTACCTAATTATGGTTTTTTGCCAACTTCGTTTTGCATTTTTGCTTTGCGCCAACCTCGAACCAATTAAAATCGATACTCCGACGCGCGCGCCGAGGTGAGTGAGTACTCCTTCTCTTCGCTCTACTCCAGTTGTGATCGTAAATCAATTATTGATTTATGACTTTGGCCATGGCGGTGCTGGCGGTTTAGGGTTTATTCGGTCGTACGAGCGACGGTGGAGACGAACGCAGTCATTTCATTATGGGTGACCCACCAATGGTTTCGGCTGAGCTGAGTTGAGAATGATTCTGGCAAATAATTTTTTAAATATAGCTTTGGACTTAATTGTGCTAAGTTGAATTTAGTCAGAAATTTGTTTAAATATTTCTATGTCAAATTTATCGACTTTTAGTCTCGAAACTGTAATTTTTGTGCACATAAAATATTTTTTATATCTCATTAAATTTATTTCAATTTTTTTTTTCAAATTTCCTTGAATTTGCTTTTCTACATTATATGTACATACATATATACATAATTATTAACTAAATATGTTATTTGCAGGTCTGTAATTGGAAGATGAGAAAATCTGAGGAATTCAGACTTCAGTTCACAAGTAATGCAAAAACAGGTAAGCGCGCCATCCGCTGATCTTCGGGATGTAATAAGTTGCCTTCAAAAGAAAGAGTCTGTAGCAGAGCTTCGATAAGTAAGTCAGAAATCATGCTGCCAACTACTGAGGCGTTCAAGAGTATCTCAAAAACAGCACCGCTTCCCTTCCGACTCGATGTAGGGGCGTAGAGAAAACCCACCAGATAGCCGTCGCACAGCATTAACCACCCTTGAAGAGAGATATGATAAGGTATGTACCAACATTGTGACCGGTCCACAATCTGAATCCGGAATTTCTCGCGGGGACCCTTGAATTCACGATCTTCTTTTTCGACCTCAAATTCAGCATAATTTCCCGCGAGCAATCTGCTGGTTTCACCTTTTTCTACCTTGAATGGAGACAGTGCCGTGAAAATATCAGCAACAATGGTGGAGCTTAGAGACCTTACTATAAGCCGCCGTACTTAAGACATTGAAAGTCATTGTGCTCCCTTGTATATCTATACTATGCGCCACGGGGAACAGTTCGCTCGGTGAAATTAACTGTTTTATCTTCTTCTTTCACCTGTTCCTGCTCATATCCGTAAGGCTGGAACTTGAGGCATCTCGAAAGCCTTGTCTTATCAACTGACTGAAAACTGGGTACTAGTAAAGTTAATTTCCGGTGCATACTCTGCACTCAGCCGATTCAACATTTCCTAGTTTTTGAAGGCAATATCTCGAGGGTAGACGCCCTGTCAATATACTCACAGAAATACCAAGTTCCCTATTGAACGAAACTTATTAAAATTTGTGCTTCAAATATTTCCAAAGCCCTGCCCTTCGTCATACTCCTCTTCACGCACCTATTGGGAAGAAGACAAACTCATATGAGCTCCACATAATGACCTATACACCCAACCACAACTTGCCCACACCCTCAATGAAATGAATGAGTTTACAAACACATGAGCACACACACACCGATATATAAACGAGATAACAACAATAACAACCACCAATAACAATTGTAACAGCAACACCAACATTAATTATTATTACCTTGCAATTTTAGCCTGATTCAGTAAAGCCATTATCGACGAAAAACTGGTTGGCAACAAATGAACCACTCACTATACATGCACATGTACATACATACATAGGTGCGAGTGTGAGCTGCATAGCATATTTGGCCTGTTCTCCACCGCTCGCTCACACAACAACTCAGCTCACCACAGCTCGCCCCAACATCGCCACTTAATTTAACTACTCATTACCAACGCGACTGTGTGTTTGGCTCTGCAAAGTTGCCAAATGCTCCTACTCCCTCACTCTACCACTCGCCCGTTGCCCACTGCCTCGCAGCAACATCACACATGGGCTCATAATCACGATTTATATTAATGAGCCTCGGGTTGCATATTCGCTGTAAGAATGTGTCCATAACGAAGGCAGTCGCACACACATACACAGATTGGCCACACTCTCCAACCGCGTCCGTCTCTTCCTCAAATGAGCCATTTGTTTGTTGGTCTCCTCGTCTGCATTACCTTCGAGAAGGTACCGTTTACCTGTCCAGCCGCCACGTACAAGTAATTCCAATTCATTTGCGTCTATTCGACAATGTGCTCCGTCGTCCGTCCGTTGCCTTCTTGTTAAGTGCTTACTTTTGTTATTATTGCTGTTGGACAAATTATCTAAATGCTACATATGTCCGTAAGTAAGTTTAGTAGGTTTTTTCTTAAACTCACATGCAAACTTGCATTTGACTCTTGCAGCTATATATGCCTTTCTAATAACGAGTCGTCCGACCCCAACTTCTTTGACTCCTCTAATTCTGTCAATTTCTTGGCAGCTAACACAATTTCCAAGTCCGTTGCATAGGAGTTTAGCTTGTTGGATGGCTTGCCAGGGACTTTATGGCTGCCATAGAAGTTCTACAAGCAATGACGTTATGATGGTACACCTGGTTTGGTCACCCCGCCCACTGCAGAGACCAACATTTCAACTCTTCTCCGATTGTCTTTACCAAACATTTGCTACTTCTCTATCCATGCCATGCGCGTGCTCCTGGTATTTCCTTTATGGTAAGCTTTTGCTGCTGAAGATACTCATTTCCACATACTAAAGTCTTCCTCCTCGTTCTCGAGTTGTGCCTGCGTCCATTTGTGTGGTCATTAGTAATTATCATTACCGTTGAAGTGGAATTTAATTTCGTTAGCTTGCATTACATGTATATATGCAAACAAATATATGCACATTAAACGAAACGACTGTCGACGATAGAGAATTCGGATTACCAATACATACACGCATTCGTTTATTAATATTAATTTCTGCATAAGGCATTATTACAAGATATACCCAAATGAGAAGCTCAACTCGTTGTTCTTTGTTTTATTAATTTGCTGCGAGGTACTCTGGCTCAGCTAGCATTTGTTTTCTTAGTAATTTTCTTAGTTATTTGAGCTTTGCAATGTTGCCAATTTTCTTTCAGGAGAAAAGTTATGCCAAGCTCTCATGCTTTGTTGCCATTTTGCTTTCGTTGAGAACTGGCATTTATATGATTTCTTGACTATTTGTTAACGAGGACGGTCTCGCTTTTGTGGTCATGCGATGTTGCCCATTTTCCTAGCGAATGACTAAAGCATTGCCAATATGAAAAGTTGTTGTTTATCGCAATTCCTTGATCTTTTCCACTTTCCCTAAATGCTTTATGTAAGCAAGGTTGCCAATTTTCATCGGAAAAATTTTCATTTGTTAATGTCATATCAGAAAATGTGCTACTTTGGATTTTTGGTCCTACACAAGTCTCTGTGTATCATTTCCAGGCTATATTTCCAAGTTACTTATGACTAGACGTCTTCTGTTACTTCACCTTCAGCAATTTTCTTTATGAAAATCTCTAGCTTTGACAGCGCCTCAATTTACTTTGAAGCATGAACTAGTGGCAGCAAAGCTTTCAACATAAGATGGTCTTGGGGATATACAACGTTGCCATTTTTCATTGAGCGATATTTCACCTCTTCCTTTTCGCACCTTTATGAATAAAAAAACATCCGTTTGTGGCTATGTTGCCGATTTTCTCTGCAGCTATCATTCTTAATATTCTCTTCAGTACTCCCACTCTACATATTCTTCTAAAAACAACAAAGAACTAATTTTGGTTTTCGAATAAGAGTCAAAGGGGGGAAGTACTCAGTAGGAGCTGGCAACAGAACTAAATCATTGCTAACACTAACTCAAATCATACAACAACATGGGTCACAACAGCATTTATAATAATACAATACACAGAGTCGAACTAATTGTCGAGGCGAGTGAAGCAGCAAGCAAGACACAGGACAACGCCATGCCGGAATAATGCAATTGCAACATGAGTTTTATGAATGTTTATGTTCTTTTGGCAACAAAAACAACAACAATTGCCATAACCAAAGCAGCTCTGCGGATAAACATATTTACACATATGAGCATTTCAGCCTAGTTGCAGCGAAGCTCGCAATTCCGAAGACGCTAAAGTGGACAGACGGGTATTATTCCAGGCTGCCGCGGCGTGTGTGTTCTCTATGGCGAATCATTGTGAATGAGACTTTGTATGAAGGAGTCGTCGACGAAGATGGGACGAATGCGACGAGGGTATGATTAAAGCCTTGAAGAAACATAACGAAATTAGTTCTTGGCACAAGCTCGGCTCTGTAAACGTACAGGCTATGCAACCAGGGTGTAAAGAACGTTGAGACGCTGGAGCGAGGAACGAATGGCTCAGTAGACGGATGGCTGTTTAGATGGCTTAAATGTAAAGAAGGCTCTAAGCAGTTGGCTTATAAATTCGTAGTAACGTTAATTTCAAATTTAGAGCTCGTCGAATGACAATAACAGCAAAAATAAAATAAGATGAAGAATTTCAACACAACCAACGAGCGTTGAGTGGATTAGAAAAGTACGCAGTGCCAGTTAGGAGCGGGGATGTGCGGTGCATGGAATGGGGAATGGCAAGGTAAGTTAAATACACTCGTTGGCTGACTGGATGAAGTAAAGCCGCAGGGCGCGTGCTAAATTCACAACGGACAACGATGGACACAGTGAAACTTGGGCGATCTGGCGCGAGGTAATGTGTAGGAAACAATGACAGAAATATGGTGAAGGTGGCATAGAGGCGAAAAAGTAAATTAGAACGATGAGGAGTAACGACGGTGGGCGGCCGAGCAAGAAACCTAATGGCAGAGTGTGTGGTGACGACAGGGGAGTCCGCATGAATGCCTGGCATATTTTTTAAATGCCGTTTCGCTGGATAGCTAACGAAAATGACTAGAGTGACAAACGTTTAACGGTAATTTTTAATGTTGTTGCCATAACATACACATCTCGTCCTGTTGTTTGGCTAAAATGCTCTTTCTGTTTCTTCTGAAATTTTTGTTGTTGCGCTGAGTTTATTTGTTGTCCGGAGGCAACACGATATTCAAATATAAAGCATATTTTCTGGATCTATAAGGCAGAAGGAGACAAAAGAAAAGAGAACGAAAGAAAATTGAAGAAATAAAATGAAAAAATCTTAGAAATTTGTGTTGCTTGCAGTACCAGCGTCGTTAAAGCCAAATATGGAGAGGCTTTGAACACTTAAAATTAGCGATAAGACAAATCTGACACCTACCAAAGAGTGGTAAAGAGAAAAATTAGTGAAAATCTATTTTCACGTGCATTTTGTGGACAGCAGCGCAAGTTGATGCGTCCAAATGAGAATGCCAGTGGAAGGGTGGACGTAGCGTTGGGCAGTAGAAGGCATACAAACAAATATACATATACACCACACCCGCAATATGAAAGGAACTTTGGATGAAACATGCGGAAGCGTTGCACCGCAGCACCGCATCGCCACAGCCCAGACCCACCACAACAAATCACCGCGCATCAAAGTCGCTGCATAATAAATAAAATAACAAAATGCAAAGTGCACTAAATCGCCGCGAAGAAGACAAAGCGCAGTCATGTCTGCTTATGCCGAAGGCGATCGATGAACAACAACAAACCAGCAAGCTAGTGTTGCACTGTTCAATTGTCTAGACCAGCTCCTCTCTACGAAAGCAAAGGTGTGTGTAGTAAGCAGTAAGCAGTGTTGAAGTATGGGTTGGGAAGAGCGGGCGACAATACAGCTGTGCCAACAAGTGGCCATCAAGTCACTTCACTGCCAAACCGTACGTAGTAGTAGTGGCGAAATCGTAGCTCGTAAGGTACTGAACTTCTAGTGGCTTGCAGAGGGCACAATTGTATTTATTTGCCGAGATGTAGGAAGCATCGACCTGCTGTGGATTTTGGTTGCTGTTGGTAGCGTTGGAAATGAGTCGATTTGGCTATGAGTATCGGATAACCTCATTGACCAAACGCATTCGAGGAACATCAAATGTGAATTAGTGCAACTACATGCAATACGCCATTGTATCAACCGGCTGAGAGGGGCGACGGTGGTATCAAAGAAGTTTGTTGCTAGGAAATAGGCAAACAGACAGAAGAACAGAGCTGATAGACCAGAAGACGGACAGCAACTATGGCGTTGTGCATGCATAATAATTCGGAGGAAGCATAATCTAAACTTATTCTACACTTTCATACAAACGGACACACATACAAACACGCGTACATATGTAATTATGTACATAAGTGAGGTTTTGTTCAGACATATGAGTCAGTGTCGATTGGTTGGAGTTTGAGACCAAGTAGGTAATGGCAACATTTAGTTACCGTAAATTGTGCTGCAGACACAAACGTCGATTTATACATTTGTAAATATGTATGTACACACAGTTCAATGGCTTTCAATACTTTCGCAAATGTATTCGAGTGTGTGGTCAATAATATTCACTTGAAATAAGTAGATGTGCTTGTTGAAGGATAACTAAAGTTCGGCCGAGTTGGTAGCGGAAAGATGGAGTTATCAAACTGAGGCGGAAAGTGTACGCCGTAGAGGAGCTTGAGGAGGTATTTCGGTCTATTGTCACTTGTTTCATTCATATTAAATCAGCTAAGGATGTGCAACTAAGTGTCGTTCGTTAGCTGAAACTTTTGAAAGCGTTGAGTGACATTTGAGTTGTGATTTACGTATGTTTGGCTGGATTTGTGCTCTTTGTTTAGAGACCACTCGAATAGGGGTTATACTCTGGACTTGAAATTCCTCACGAAACAACGTGAATCTAATAAGCGGTTCCTTCTTTAGGAACTCTAAATATTTGGAGGTAGCAAGGATCCGCTTAATCTTTCGAAGGATTTGGCGAGGTTTGATTTCTCTTCATGTTTATGTAGAGCCCAGCATACACAACAGCCGAGTGTTTGCAATGCGTGCTACTATTCGGGGAATGATAAGGTTGAACCTTGGCCAAACAAACAGAAAATCTGTTTTCTATTTTCCCAGCGACAACTTGGTGATTGTCATAATACTCACGGTGACTTAGTCACAGAACTCCAAGCAAAACGAAATTTTTAATCATTTCCATTTGGAGGGCACTGAGGAGAAGAAACTCGGTTTTTAGCTCTCTCCTAGCAAGATCTTTGATGCTGAACTACGAAGAGCTGATTTTTAACTTTGGCAGCAGATGAGTAGGACGTATTTCAATATTTACTCCAATCCAGTCGGACTTAAAAATGTGTCCTCGGAATGCTAAAAGGATTGCGATATCTCGTTCGTTGCGGTGGCTGACTATGAGATAGTGAGTCCTCTAGTTAATAGTTTGGCCTGCGTGCACTGAACTCTAAAAATAATGTGCTTTCAAAGGCCGTTTACTTAGATATTGAACGATCAACTGTGGAGCTTAAGCCGTCTTTCCTTTCACACCACTATTAGCTTATTTAATTTCAGTTCTCACTGCTCTGAGCTCTTCGTAAATAAATCTCTTCTAAGTATATTGATTTATATGTATAACCTGCACATATACACACCCCTACCATTACCCATGCCAGAAACACCCTTCAAAATCTACTTTCTTTTCCTAATCTCCCACGACTCCACTATCGTAAATTTCAAATAATTTAATTTTGAACTTTTTTTCACAATTTTTTATTACCATATGTGAGCGCATCGAAAGCAAATACTTTAAAATCCATTATAGACGATATGTGTATCGAATGGAAATCAATACGCACGTTTTTTAAACACATCGGCCGTTGTCTGGTGCATTAGCGCCGAACTTTTTCGATTGGCATTTGATTATGCTCGAATATCGTTTATTTTCTAATTATTTATAAAGAAAATACAGAATTTACGTACATACATATATGTTCGTTTGGACGTAAGGACGTGTCACTTGCTGTGTGTGCGAAAATTGCATATGTCATTCATGCATTTGGCGACCCTGAGCTCAGCATAAGCCAGGCGACCCTAAAAAAATGTTACCCTCTGAAATATACCGTTTTTATAGCTTTCAACGAATTGCAACCCTTATTAGGAAAAACTCTAGAAAAAAATTCGTATAATTAGTGTGGAAGCGAGGCGAACAGCAGCAACAACAAAAAATCATTAATTACAAGCGAAAACAAAAACAATAAAGAAACGAAAGAAATAAAAAAGGACTCCCCCGAAGAGGGTGGAAAATTTATGCTCACATGAAGATTAAAAAAATAGTGGTGGAAATTTGTTGCGAAACAATTAAGTGGCATGTGAGCATTTGTGTATATACATATGTATGTGTGTGTGGGTACATAAAAAATGTGCGAAAAGTCAAACGTAGTTTGTAAAAAAAACCTGCGTTTTCCAAAAAACTGTTCGCAATCATTACAAAAAGAGCAAAAAAAAAATTTTATTAATAAAATTATAAAAAAATACAAAAATTATAAAATTAATTATAGATTTTCGCATCGTAAATTTTTTGATTTTGTTGCGCGCCAAAAAGCTGTGGCGCCTCATATATGCCACCACTCAGCAAAGCGCAAATGAGCGCCACATATAAACATTTATATGGAGAGAGAGAGAGATCGAAAGGAATAAATGAGAGTAGAGCGCGCGCTCAGCTACGGCCCCACATGTCGCATGAAACAGCACACACAAGCCTTTGCCGCTCCCCTGCCTGCCCTGAACAACTAAATATTACCAAAGCACGCGCTCTCTGGCTCTCTGTTTGGTGGCGCGTCGAAATTTCGTTAAGCTTAGCTTAAGCCGGCAGTGTTTCCCCACAATATCAGCACTACTTGCAGCGTTGCTTTGACAATAACAACACTGCGCGCGTATTATGAGCACGTTGCACAAACACACTTCTCTATGACTTCTCTGTGTATACTGATAGTGCGCCCGCTGTACAACTGCTTCAATTAATGACGTCATTATTTTTTTCGTATTTTACCCACAACCGGTACGCTCTCGTACACAATACAGCTGTTGGAAATTCTCCTGCTGAGTGTGCGCTAACGTCGGCTGCGCCGTCGAGTGGGTGGTTAGTTGCATGTTTTGCTTTCGTGTAGCACCAGCGCGCTCGCTTTACAAACATCAGCAATGCGCTCTTCTAACTGCACGCCCCGTGCCGCGCAAAACCCTCTTTGATTTCGTTTGCGAGCATATTGTTGTGTTTTTGTTTACGCCGCCGCTCGCCAGCACTATGCGCTCGCACGTACGCTTTGCATTTGCATTCGGTTATATTCGTTTTGTTATGTATGGCCAGCAATAAGTAGTAAGCGCGACGCAGCGTCGGCGCCGTCGCCTTCATCGCTAACCAAAACTTCGTTGGCATGTTGCTCGTTTTTTTGATTGGCGCTCGGTGCGCACCTTCGTTCATATGCATATTGTACGTTTCGTTCGTTCGTGCGTTCGTTTCGGCTATGCGCTCGTTGGGCTGCTGCTCGTTTTTTAACTGCTGTCTTATTAATGTGGTTGATTTTAATTTCTTGTTGTAGTTGCTGCTGTTGTTATTGTCCAGTTGATTCCGCATGTTGCATGCCTGTGTATGTGTGCACATGTGTATGTGGGCTGATTTAATTGTTGTTATTAATGTTTTGTTGCTGTCTTTTGGGGGGTCTTCGACAGCGACGTGGCAGCAAGCAACGCAGGCCGGCTGATAGGCTGGCTTGTTGGCAGCATAGGCGGCCTGTCGCTTGAGCAGCGCTGCTCAGTCTTTTGACGGCGCTCTGCCTGTTCGTATGGCTCGCACGGACGACGATCGATGACTTTTCAGGTCCAAGCTGAACTGTGTGAATACATTTGGAACTCGCATTTGAACCGATTACCATCATCGCAACGTTGAGCGTAGCGAGTTAGCGAGCTTACAAATTTTTGAAATGGATAATTATTGCATCAGAAGTATAATTAATTAAATTTTGATTAATTCAATGAGAAATTAAAAAAGTGACATATCTATATGTATGTGTGAATTAGTGCAAACTAGTGGGCGTTGCAATATACCTTTGTGCCGCATCGCATTTATTAGATCGCGCGTGCATTTTATGTGTGTGCGTGTGCTTCTGACAATTTGAAATTACCGTTATAACGTTTTCATTGGTGCTATTCGCCAGCACTTTGCATATCGACACCGTTAAAATATGTTTTGAGCGCACATAAAAATTCGTGAGTTCAATTTTAATAACTCTACAAGGAGAACAACAACAAGAACAACAACAACACGAAACTCCGTCACACTTATCGCCAACTTGAGCTAGCAAAAATAAACAAGCGAAAAACAAAGCGGCGTGCATGCCAAGCAAAAAAAAAATTAAAAGATCATAACAACAATAACAGGCGCACATACATGCATATGTGCATACTACATACACACATATTCGCTGCGATCTCATTGCAATCGCTGTGATTAATTGCATGTGGCAGTTGAAAGTGATTGATAAATTGCAGCAATGCGATAGCCCGTTGCTGTTGTTGTTGTTGTTGTTGTTGTTATTGTTGCAGCTACCATACTTGCCACTAATATCTTAACTGCTGCCGCAATTTGCTTGAGATATTGTTGCTGTCGCAGAGGCGCACAGGTAGCCACCAACAGCCACCAGCAGCAATGCGTTCAAGCCAAAAATAGCACGCAAAGCAAAGCAAAGCGAAGTAAAGCAAAGAAATATTTAAAAAAAAGTACGAAAACGAAAAATTAATAAATTTAATTTGTGTGCATGTAGCGATATAAAAAAATAAAATAAAAACAAACAAAATTTAAAGCGAATTATGAAATGAAATAAAAATTTAAAAAAAAAGAAGCGAAAAACAATGCAGATAAAAAAAGATTGTACAACTAATCGTAAATGCGAAATACATTTTTAATATAAAACTAAAAACACACACACATAAACACACAACCAAACAAACAGCAGCATTTAGTGTCGCACCAACGCATATTTTTGGAGCTGTGAAAGTGACCGCATTTTAATGAGACAAGCAGCAGCGTTGCATTTGGTAAAAAGTGGAAAAAAATAAACAAACAAAAAAAATATTCATACTGAATTTTTTTTAAAACAAATGACAAATGACGTGTGCTGAAAATAAATGAGAAAACAATTAAACAATAAAAAGAAAGAGAAAACTCGAAAAAGGATCAGAGAATTGAAGAAATATTAAAAAAATAAAACATAACAACAACTACGTGCAGTAAGGAAAAAACAACAAATGACAAAAATGTTTAAAATTGAGCAAATAATTTAAAATCATTATATTAATAAAAGAAACTAAGGCAAAAAAAACCAAGTTCGTGGTACTGAAATAAATAATTCAAACCATAATAAAATAATTATAATCGAAAATCAGAAAACAACAAAAAATAAAACAATTTAACACTAAAATTCTCAAAATAATTAAAAGGTTCAACTAAAAAATTAATTAAATTTACTTAAAAAAACAACATTTCTAAGCAGAATATATTAATTTTTCGGTTAGAAACAGTAAAAAAATAAATACTTTCTACTGATTTCTCAAAATAAGAATAAAAATTTAAAAAAGTTTGAATACAAATTAAAAAATAGTAAAAATTATGGAATATTTATTGAAAAATTAAACCCGTCTTGTAATTGAATGTCAAAGTTCAAAATCTGACAATGGAAAAATTTAAAAAAACTATAAAAACTATAAAGACTAATATTTAATTAGAGCAAAACTTTACAACAAAAATCAACTCTGCTAAAATTATTTTTCAATGAGCTTCAGAAACTTCATATTCTTCTAAAAATATTCAAATAAGGTAAGATTCATAAAATTATGGAAAAATTTGGTATGAATAATCTATTGCCTTTTCGAGTTGTCTCATTCACTTAAGTTTCTTTATTTGATTGGTTTGAAACTTTGCTTATGTTTATTAGCTAATATTTTTTAATTCCAATTTTTTTTTTAATTTTCTTTTTAATCTGTAATTTTTATGTCTATTTTTATTATTAGAAAAATTTATGAGGAAAAGTGCTTTACCATCCCTATATTAAATTGATTTATTTTATTCCAGTAAAATGTTCAATTAGAAAAGCTCAAGCATTAATAATGTTCGGAGAGTGTAAGAATTAAAGCAAAAAATATTGAGACATAATCCGCTATAAGTTCAGAATAAATTTTTCGAGTTTAAAGTAATCTCTCTCGATCTGGTTACGAGTAAACAAATAAATTTAGTACAGCATCGAGTTGGATCATTTTTGAACAAATAATTAACATTTCTTAAGGGCTCAGAAAATATATTTATACAACTTTTTCAGCCTCCAGTGTGAATTTATATGAAGAATATAGATGATGATGCGTCGAGAGTAAGTTTTATGCTAAAATTGCTGCACTGCAGAGTTCTCCATGGAGATAAAATAAAGTGGGAAGCACAAGTTAGTTCTAGGAACGGTATTGAAAGTAATGTTAGATTTTTCGAAATTTCAGAGGCGTGTTGCATAAAATATTTAGTGTACCAATAAACAACTGAAAGAATAATTTAAAAAATTTTGCAAGTTATTGTAGAAAAGGACGTAGAAGTCATTACCAAAAATTGTTCCCATAATTATTAGGGATATTTTGAAATCCAAAACTTTTTCATATTACATAAAAAATAATTAAATTTCTTAAAAATCTTTTCCGACTATAATTTTAATCCAAAATTACACTTGCAATGCAAGTTCGGTGAACGAAATGATTTTTAATGCCGAATAATCGATTGGTATAGTGAGAGAGAGAGAGAGAGTGTTGGGAGCTGCTATACTGTGGAAATAAAAATGAAAAAACGTCTGAAATTATTCAGATTTTGTTTTGTGAGTTTTTTCTTTTGATTAAAAATTATATATTTAATTAATTCGGCAAATTTAGAAGCAGTATCCGCTGGTGGAAAATGAAGTCCTCTGCTTCGACGAAGTGGTTTATCTAGGCCCACTAAAAGTATTTAATTTCGAAAAAAAAAATTTGGGTTTATCGAAAGTGACTAAAATATCCATAAAAAAGTTTCCACAAGAATTGTACATATTCGTTTTGAATTTAGAAAGTAACTGTTTATTAAAAGAAAAAACTCAATTATTCCGCAAAAGTTATCGATCAATCGTATATTCATAGAATGTGTTTTTTCTTTAATTTAAATCAAAAAAATAATACAATTTTGCTACTCTTTATGTTATGAATATATGAAATAAAACAAAAAAAAAAAAAATAATTTTTTTTTATATAAATTAAAAATTATATTAATAATACCAATATTTTGGTTAAGATTTCGTAATCCTTTAGCTGGTCAAAATATTTTCGTACACTATTGTTAATAATTGAAACATCTAATTCAACAATTTCGCAATGTTTCCATTAATTCATAAATTTTTAAATTCGAAGATTTTTTTCTTTTATTTAATTATCTATTTTTGAATATGATGAATTCAAATTCCAACACAGAAATTAATTGTAATTATTGTTAAAAAAAATATATGCCATTTATTTGCAACTTATTGAGTCAATGAACAACAAATTTATTAGCAACTAATTCATACAAAATCTACAAAATCTGATGTTTGTTAAAATAAAAGTATGCACTCACATACATACATACATACATACATACGAGTATATGTGCGCTGGTAATAAATTGTGCATTTTTGTGCTATAAAAATGCAATTCGCATGCAAACTAAGCTAATGATGACGGGCACAACAACAACAACAAAAAGAACATGAAAATTACTGTGACAACAACAACAACAACAATGTTAATTTTTTCATATAATTAATACACAAAGCGTTGCTTATTTTTTTTTTTGAAACTCTCCAGCGAATGTGTGACTATTATTTGTGTGTGCATATAAGGTGCATGAAACGCGCTTGTGTGTGTATGTGTGTGTATGTGTGTGAGTATAAATTTAAATCAATTTGCATGTATTTGTTTAGTTTCCAAAGTTGAAGGACAACCAGTGTCAGCTTTGGCAGAGTCTATTGACTTCTCACTAAGTAGACGCTTTGTCAGCTAAACTAACTGGTGGTTGCTGTTATTGTTGTTATAATTAATAACAACTTGCATTAGAAGCAATTATTAGGCGTAATTAAGTTATAAGAAAACAAAAAAGCAAAAAAAAAAAAAAGCTAATAATGAAAAACTTTGTGCATAAAAAATTTAGAATTTCGAATTTCCATTTAATTTTAATTACTGTTATTGTTTATTATTTTATAAATGTGTTTTTTGTTTTTGGTGCACATAGTTTCAAACTACTTAGTAAATTACTTAATATGCAATTTTGCAACTACATATAAACTTCTCAATGTATGTGCTTGTGTATGTGTGTAAGTGTGTATATATTAATTAACTAATGTAGTTAATCACACAATTAATTACATTTAATGCAACTAATTATTCTAATTACAAGTGGTTTGGAGTCATCGCCGTGTAAAACAGAATAATAGTTAAAAAAAAAATTAACAATGTAGAAAATAAACAACAAAAACAATAAAAAGGGTAAACAATTGCATTATAAATGTTATAAAATTGTTGCCAGAAACTTCTTATTGTTAACATTTTTTTTCTGAATTAATTCAATACAAGTCGAACTTGCTGCGCTTCCTACCGCTGCCGCCGCCTTTTAGTATTTATCATTAAGGGCAATGCGTTACTGATTACGGTTTTTTTCCAACGTAGAGCAGCGAGGGGAAATTTAATTACTTACACAAGCTTGTTTTAGCTTATTAATTATGAATTGGTTAAAGCTGAGCGCAATTTACTAGCTCAGTTTTGTTGAATGAAAATTTAGAATTGAAAATTTTTATTATATTTTTTTTATTCTTACACTTTTACAATTAAAATTCTGAAATGTGATTATTAATACAGTAGTTAAGTTTGAATTTCTAATTTCTAAGTACAAAAATGCTTTATTCATATTTTTTTATTACTTAATATAACGAGAATTGATGAATCGGCAACCATGTCGGAGCGTAATTGTTTCTTATTTCAATATTTAATTTCAAGATAGTCAGAGTGAAGTAACTTTTTAAGTCTTTACAATGAGAGAGGAGTTAAAATGGAATGCTTTCGAAAATCAAGAGAGATGCTTTGCCTTGTTGCTATCCCCTAGATGTCCCGTGCGACAAGCAGATACAATTTTTATAATCAATGCAGCGATGCTAGATTTTTAAAATTAAAACAAAAATAAAAGAGTGATGAAAAATAAATTAGAATTACTTCTCAGTATTCAATGAAATTGGCTAAGGATTTTTGTATTCTGTCCCGTGCGAATGTCATGCTGTTCTTAATAATTGATTTTTTGCCTCACAAGGGAGTAAGTAGTCCGTTAACCCGGCTGGAAAATCCAGATCGAACATAATCCAGACAATAATAGGCCACATACATACGTAAAAAAATTTAGATTTAATACAAATTGAAAAAATATTTAACCAAGAAGAAAACATCTATTAGGATAATGATTTTTTGGCTGGAATATAAAAAGATTCTTAATCATGGCACAACTGCAGCATCTATTATTGATGAAAATATAAAACTAAATTTTTAGATAACTTTTATACTTTTCCGGGATTTTTTCGTAATTTTTATATGAATTTGCCAATGGGGGATTCGTACGTCGGGATCTCATTGTATACATTAAGATTTGATCGAATTTTTCTTTTTTAATTTTTTGTAATTATTTTTAAATATAAGTAATGAAGAGAAGCGCGTCTGAAACATATTTTTTAATAATAAACAATAAATTATTTAAAACTATTTGTTTCAGAACTTTTCAAATAATTAAAATTAATATTTTTATTTACAAAAAAAATTTTTTTGAAGTATAATAAAAATTAAAATTAGTTTAAAGAATCCCCAATAATCTGTATATTAATATATTTTTTTGTTTAAAAATTTCATATATTTTATATATAAAAGTATATAATTTTTAGATTTTAAATAACAAGTGTTGATGGTAATGTTAACTGCTTAAAATCTGGTTAAATTTAATTAATTATTTTTTATTGCAATCATTGCTCAACCTTATATTGGTTTATTAATTAATTGCTCACAATTATTTAGCCAGAAAATACTTTTTTTTACACATCAAAGCGTTAATCTTTAAGAAAATTTGTTTAGTTAAACAAAAATCAAATGAGGCACACAAGGCGCGCTCGTGAAATTAACAAAAGTCAGAGGTTTCTATGTCTAAAGCTTATTCTAATTATTTTTTAATTACCTGCGAGCACTTGCAACATATGTATTTATGTAATTAATCAAATCCGCTGATCATTTGCATTTCAGCAATTTTTTTTCCGCACAAATGCACATAATTTCAATATAAAATCGCTACTAATTCACTGCACAACGTCGAGTGCGACCTCATAATGCTTGCATATGAAAAAATAAGTATAATAATAATATGAACAGTAATGCAACACATTTAATAATAAAATTACAGAAAAAAAAGCAAAAAAAATATCAAAGTTACAACAATGATGACAGTTAACAACAGCATCACCAACAACACCACTATCTATGGCAATTTAAGTGAGCTTACAACAATGCAAATATTAATCATAACATCATTAGCGACAAACGAAAAAGATAAATAGAAATAAAAAATAGAAAATAGAAAGAAAAAAACACATGAATAAAAGCAGTGAGCAACAAATGATCGCATCAGCAATGCCAGCAACAGCAACAATAAAAGTAGTAACAGATCAGTACTGTAAGCGAAACATCACAACGGAGAGAGCGATGCGAAAATATTATACCGTCGGGAGGCTAAACAAGCATGTTTGAAGCAACACCAGCAACAATAGAAGCGAGAGAAAAATTGCAAGTGATCTACGCTAATCGTACGAAAATCATGCCTTCGAATAAAATGTGGGGTGTCATAGGGACCCAGGAGGAAAATTTTGCAAAAGATAAAAGTAGTTAATTCATAAAAGGAAAAAATAAATGGTTTTGATTCTAACCAGGCAATATTAGAAGAAAATTTTTTTTAAACTAAAAAATGCGTAGGCATTTCTTATGCAAAAAAATGTTATTTGAAATTAAACTGATGCTTTTACCAACAATTTGTGGTCTTAAATATGACCTTTTAGTATAAAAAATTAATTTTGGAACAAAACTGTAGTAAATGAAAATTGTTTTTAGGATTTCGATTTTATTTAAATATTTTTTTCGAAAGAAAAAAATGAGTTATATTATTGGAGTTAAAAAAAAAATTAACTGTAGAATTTTCAAAAAAATATTAAAGTTTTTAATTTGTAGCTGTTTTGGAAGCCAGATTTAAATTTTAAAACACAAAATTATTTCTGAGATTCAAAAATGAATTATTCTAGAATTCCTTTTGAGTTAATTTTCTAAATGCAATGCAGCTTTCAACTAATTTTCTTCAACACCCATTTCCTGCAGGGCCTATCCACATATGCTTTTGAATTCTACTAGATCTATATTAATAAATGAGCCTCTTTAGGTGTATCTAACTATAATTTTTTCATGGCAAAATCGGCAATTGCCAGTACTTAACCCCATGGCATAGATTTTACTTTTGGTGTTGGGGCATCATTAACATTGGGGAGAGACAGCAAACGTAATATACACCTATAAATGGCGTATTTAATGACAAATGCAAAGCTTACATACATATCTACATATAACAATAAGTAGTTATCCATATGTTTGCCAATTTGTATGCAAACGACGCTTTGGACTCAACAGAAGCAGCAGCAGCAGCAGCTGCAGCAATAACACCGTCGCTAAATCGACTCAAATGAATGAATAAATGAATGAATGAAATGAATAGGTGGCTGACTGGCAGCTCGGTAAAAAAATTAGCAGAAGGGGAGCCCAACACAAAGGCAAACACACATCCAAACGCTGTAGATACAGATGGCTGGCAACTCGAACCGCAGCGCACCTGGGGGTGGAGGCAATAACAATGCAAAACACTCTACTCTGCGCGCTCTTCACCTGTCTTCCAGCGCCTGAGACAGCCCGCACACAAATCGCCACTGTCCAGCTCTACGACGTCCCTCTGGCCGTCCGTCGATTCAACTTGTGCCGGTCGATTTGATTTTCATTTCCAAAGTCAAACACAACGTGAATGTTGTTGTTGTTGTTGTGCAAAGTGCAATGCGACTGCATTTTGTACCCACCTGGATATGTGTGGGTGTTAGTGTGTGTGTGTGAGTGAGTGCATAGAATGTAGATTGGGTGCCTCTGCTGTGTGCGTGCGAATGTGTGTTTGTATGTTAAAATTAGTTTTGCTACTCAAGTAGGCAACAACAACAAAAAAAAAGAATTAAATAATAACAAAATAAATAATAAAAAATAATTCATTGGAATACTTTCATGTCATGTTGTATATGTGCGTTTGTTTGTTTGTATTCATGAAAGAAGTAATCAAGCGGACAATGCGAATTATAGTAATCAGCACATAATTCAAAGTACATATGTATGTGTATGAGTGTACAAGCAAATTTACTCATACAGATGTAAGTTTCTCCAAACTAAAATTGTTGTTGCTATGCTGTTTGCGTGCATTTCTATACTTGTTGCAAGTAATTCGGGTTTTTTATTTATTTATATTTTTCTCTTTTCTTGATTATTTTTATATTTTATTACAGTTTTAATGGTGTCTGTACGTAAGTGTCTGTGTATTCGTGCACCTAAACTGTGCAGTTTTTTGTTGTTTTCTTCTGCCATTGTCGCTGTCAACTGGGAATTTGAATTAGACAGCTGTTGCGACACATCGCCGACAGCGGCAAATAAATAATAATTTTAAATTAATTTTATATGGCATTAAATTATTATTTTTATGCAATCAAGCTAAAGTAAAAATTTACAAAAAAAAAATCGTAAATTAAAGATAATTGTTAAATTAATAAAATTTTATCGTACCAATTCTCTTGTTTTTATTATAAATATATTTAAAAATTTGAAAAAAAAAAATTAATATTTTTAAAAGACTCTAGTCTTATTGTAATTTGTTCTCGCAACCTCGAAACCTGCAAAAATGAGATTTCTGACAAAATTCCAAAAAATAATAATAATAAAACTTTAATTTTTTATAAATATTTTAAAAAATTACTTAGGCCAAAAATGCCTAAAAATATATTCTTCCAAAAATTCATTAGAATCTGCATATATGTATATAGACGGAATAAATCGATTTTTAGAAAATCTTAAAAGTTACAGACAAATTTTAAGATTAAATATATTAAGACCTCAACAATAAGTAAACAATTTAGACTTTAAATCAAAATTAATGAATTTTTCAAACTGCGTTTAGAAATTTAATAGAAATTTAACTAATTATGAAATAAAAAATTAAAAATCAATGAGAGTTTTTTACCAGAAATTTAGAAACAAACAATAAAATGAAATAAATTTTACAAATAAAAAATTAATAATTTAATTTAAAAAATATGCTTATCGAATTTTTTTCTTATGAAGAAAAAAATATAAATATTACGATATTTTATAATTGGTGAAAAAGACCAAGGAACAATATTTGTAAATTACTATAAATACTCATAAATCTACAGACAATTGAATGAGCAACGTAAAAAAAAACAATAGAAAAAATAAAAATGACGAAACCATTGGAACGTAACTTCGTTTCTTTCGTAGAATCTTTTACACCTATAAAGCTCTTATTATTTTTTATCCTAGAAGCTACTACTTTACTTGAACATATCTAGAATTTAGATCAATCGCTTCCCTAGATACTGGAAAAATTTGATTTTATTGAAAAAAGTAATACATAGAGATCTTATTTCATGAAATTATGAGTCTGAAACCTATAATTATCGGTCGATGGCTTTTAAAATATATTATAAATAAATATAAATAAATATCTATTTTAATACTATTTGGTGAACAAAAATTGGTCGCTGGATATAGTGAATTAATTATGGGAGGGCTTGTTCACAGTGTTGGAGTTGTTCACTATATCAAGGCTCAAATTTTTGCTCAAAAACTAGTTTTATTTGCTCAAAATACACTAATAAATCTCAATAAAAATTTTTTAGCATTCAGATCAGAAACTTTTGAATAGAAATTATATAAAAAATATAGCGACTAAGGTCAAGAAATAGGTGATTTTGTAGTAATCAATCGCAAAAATAGAAATTTCGGGAATACTCTCCATCTTTTTTCATTCCCTTTCGTGCTTTTTGTTGCTCTTTATTTCGAAAATGCTTTTAAAATTCTGTTCACCATTTACAGTTTTCGTATTCCCTATTTGGAGTACTCCATTTAAAATTTGGCTGTTCACTATATCGAAGTGTTCACTGTACATGACTGTATTTGATGGCAAATATTTTAGAATTTTATTTTTGAAGAAAAATTAAATTAATTCAGATATAAATTGCTAAAGTTTAATAAATGAAAATTTCACACATAGTTCATTACTTATTTCAAATGACAGAAAAAGTCACTTACTAAGTCCGGTTCTGACTCCCATTATTTAATTTCTTAGGTAGTATGATAACTGAGACTTAAAGAAAAAAATAATTTTAATACAGAAAAATTAATAATGCAATAAAATCTATTAAAAAAAATCAAACATTGTAAATCCGTAATCAATGAAAAATATGAACGAACGGAAATGCCTGTATTGTAATCGCCAATAAATATTGAGTACAATAATTGAAGCTTATAATCAATTACCACTTAAAAAATAGTATATTTAAAAAAAAGGCATATTTATAATTTATACTGATTTATTAACTAACATCCTTTAGTGACTAATCACACAACTTTTACTCAAACACATACAACAACAGTAATAATTTAAGTACAAAACAATTACGGTACAAGCATAACAAGTTGAGACTCTAAAGCCTTATACACAGCCAAGTGATGATTAAACGTGATGATTTGACGTCAGCGTTTGATATGTATACAGTAATTGATAGCTACATAAATTACTAAAATGTCAACTAAAACTATAAAATTAAAAATAAGCCATGCAAGCTCTGATTAAAACTCATTTCCAGCGCTTAAAGTCTGACTGTGATAATCACGTGATGTGATGTCACATCACTGCTACAATGATTATTTAAATAAGCAGCAATTAATGATTTCCTCATTTCAAAATATGAAAATTTAAATTCGAAAATAAAATATAGCTTAGTAATTATCCAACACCTACTGTGATGCGATGTCCTGTTGTGATATCACATCAACATTGCGAGTTTTTATTATTAATATCTTTCTATGGGTGCGTGGGTGAGCACGTACATATGTACATACAACGTAGATGCGTAGAATGCGTGGAATTTTAATTACTCACAATTATAGCCGCTTCTTCTTGTTGTTGTTGTTTTGCTTATTTTTTCTGCGCTGCTTTTCTCATTATTATTGCTGGCGCTGCTGGTTAATTTAATGTACGATCAACCGCATGAATGTAGTATTACATGTGAGCATTCACACGAATATACATAGATGCATGCATGATCATGCTACACCAATAGGTTTCATAACAATAGCAACAAATGACATAAGTAGTGTTTAAATAGTTTAAATGCTAATTAAAAAAATAATAAAAAAATTAAAATTAAAAATCACAAAATTTAATGACATTTTTTGTTGTAGCGTTGGTGTTTATGGCGCTGCTGTCATTCGCTCAATTCTCTCATTTTTAGTGTTCTCGTGGCAATTAACCCATTGACGTGGAATACAAAGACAGTAAATTTATTTTTAAAAATTTCTACATAGGAAATGAGTTCTATTTTGGATACAACCAAGTCTCCGTACGTAACTGGAGCAAAGATGCGCTTATAAATTGGATTTTAGAATAACCGTGTTGCCAATCTGGCAGTTAATTTGTGTTTAGATCCGGGTAATATCTCTACACACATACTGCCAAGGTCTACATATTTCAGCAAGTTATAGTCCTACGTATCCAGCTCTCGATTTTTCAGCATTCCTTTGCATACCTTCGATGGTACCCCTTCATTTGAACCAGGGCTGCCCCGATGTCAACAAAAAGCACAATCCACATTTGGCTCTCCGTAAAAAAAAAAGAAGCTCTTCGAAGTAGAACTCCTACGTACATATAACATTGATCTACGTCAGTACCACTTCCAGCCATGCTATGGATGGACAGAATTTCGTCAACTCAACCAGATCTGAAACTTCAAACCCCTCAGATGTGATCGTGGTTCTGTTCATCTAAAGAGATTACGCTGAAACCTCAAGCATTTATCCGAAAAACCGCCAGTCAAGCTTGGGTAAATTATTAGCGAAATTTAAAACGAGAAATAAAAACACAAAAACTAAGTGTACTCCAGCCATGCGTCATTGTCTCCTCGTCCTCCAAGAATTACAAGCCAAACGGAGTGCTAAATTCATTGTGAATTCTGCCACTCTGCAATTATGAGTATTGGCACTTTAGCGTGGCAGCTCACATTCCAAAAGACCTCCGCTGCCTGTTTGCTGTCCAATGCGCCGACAAATCTCCGTGGAATTATTGCATTGAGCGAAGCGTGTGATGGAGGCATTCAAACCATTTAGTCGAACGCAAACAAATAACAAAATAAAACACACACACACACACACTCGCAGGCACACTTACAAACATAGAGATGCATTCACGTAGTCTTTGGGAGTGATGTTGGAATTCTTGTGACATTTTTTTATGTTTGCTTCATTCGCTTGTTGTTGTTGTTGCTGTTGTTGCTTTTAATTGAAACGAAATGCAACGCTAATGCGTCTTCGCCTCACCGCCTTCACTTCGTCGATTTCGCCAACCGCTCATCATCACTCATGCGTGTCGCTTCGTGATGCGTTTGTGTGGGTGTTTTTTGTGTTCGAAAGCGATCGCGTTTTTGCGCTAAATTTTCAGTTTTCGTTTTCATTAAATGAAATAATTTCAAACATGCGATTACGCGTCTCTCAGCAGCAGCATTTACTACATATGTATATATGAGTATGTGTTTATGTATGCGGGCGAGTGACAGCAATTTATCATTACGAAATCATTAAGCGCTGAACACGCTGACAATTAAATGCGGCGAAAATGAATCGGAATTAGAATTATAAATGGAATGGATAGGCACACATACACACACATCCAAATATGAATATACTCATACACACACACATATATATACATGAGCAATGTTGTTTAATGAAGGCAAAGCGAACCGACGACGCAAGTCAGCATCAAATATAACAGTAACAACACTGTAAGCGGTCAACAGCAATAATGACATATGATGCCCAATGTACATATGTATATAGATAACATATGTATTTACGTATATAAGTAATAGATCACTAAACAGGCAACACAGCGCACTTTGGATAGCGCAGATCATATATATACATATATATGCATACATATTTCTCATGTGCGATCGTCAGCTGTTCATCAACGCGTCCGTTAGCTCGTGTTGGCATACATTAGCGAGTTGACATCTCCGCTAGAGAGGGTGTGTGTGTGTGTGTGTGCCTAAGCGCGGAACTGCTTAACTAAAACACGCTCTGGCCCGGCCTGTCCACTCACTGCCCCTCATTGACGAGATCCGCCTTCAACTAATTAAAAATTTTAATTAGCTTGTTAATTACATAAAACGACATTTTTTCATGCTGAAGCGGGAAAATTGGCGTTAATAAATGAAATGAAAATGATCGAGGCTTTTTTGGTTTGCGTTTTTTGATTAATTTTGTTTGGCGTGCAGGGGAATTGTTTGGATGGTTGGAATGACATAAATTAAGAGATCGGCAAGCATTGATCTATTCAATGAGTAAATTCATATTAAATGGAGTAAAACAAAAACAATTAATTAATTTAAAAAAAAAAATCCAAGTGCATGTACATATGAATATACGTACATGTGCTTACTTTATGGTGATCTGACAATAACAAATAAGCATATAAAAGAAATTTAAATCAAAAAAAATTAAAATAAATGAAATTATAAAAACTAAAGTAAAATAAAATTAAAAAAAAATGTAAAAAAAATGAAAGGATATTAATAAAATAAAAAAATTAAGAAAAAATAAAAATAAAATTGTAATATTATATTAAATTAAATTAAATGAAATATAAAAAAAAAATTTATATATAAAAAAAGAATAAAAAATTAGAAGAAAAAGAATAAGAATAAAAAAAAATAAAAAAAAAATGAAATGAAATTAACATAAGTATATATAAAACAAAGGTCCTTAATGACTGAATGACCGACGGATCGATCAACCCACAGTCTAAATCAGTGATTGTAGATCGCTAAACCTTGGGGGCTGTATTCTTTACATAACTTAGGAATTTGATAAGAAAAATTTTCCGAAACTACCCCTAACGGTTGAAGAAAGGGGCAAGCCTTTTATGGAACAATGTAATGTTTATGTGCGATGAACTCAGAAAATATTGAGAATCTTCGTGCTTCCTAGAGTAATTTACTCCAGCTTAAATTATGTAATAACTATTCCGGTAAGTGGACGAGGGAATGATCTATCCGATACGCTTGATATTTAAAATATATATAGTTAAAAATTTACTTTCCGGTAAGGGATTCTGGGACCGATCTATTAAAAAAAATTGTGTTCGTTCGATTTACTTGAAATTTGGAACATAGATAGCTCTTTACCCAAGTAAATAAGTACAAAACATGTATTGTAATATAATGAATAAAGTAGAATATCAATTAAAGATCTTATTAGAACCATATTCAACTCCTAAATAAATTTAAATACAATTAGCCGATAAAAACGCTTAGATGAGAAATTTCATTTGAAATTTTTAACATTAAAAAACAAAACCTTCCTAATTCCACGTAGTTGCTAGCTGGGATTTTGTGAAAGAAGGATTTTTTTCACGCTTCGTCTGAAGTATGGGACTAAAAGATATCTGACGATTGAGTCCCAAGCGTATTCCACGCAATCCATCCACAATGGGGAAGAGACCACAAGCTGCGCTAATTATCGTGGGATTAGTCCGTTCAATATCGCTCATGAGGAAGAATCTAAATATGTATATGAAAACCCACCGAAAAGTTTACTTTGGTTTTCTCCAGTTGAGTTTCGAGTGTGTAATTTAAATAATTAAAATTCGTTGGAATTGAATTTACTTTAAAGAAGACCAACACCCCATTTCACCAGATAAGCAGCTACTTCCGCTATATTTAGCAATTTATTTCTCCCCATGCAATGGGAAATAAAACATATATGTATACATACATACATATATGTATATGTGAAAATATAATTAAAAAACAACTTTAAGTAGCTAAAATGCAAATCTACTTAACCAAAAACAATTATGTCCACAAGCAGACATACACACATGCACACATACACACTTACACATATGTAGATGATGCATTAATAAAATCACTATTAAATTTAAATTAAACATTTGCTATTTTATGACAAGCATTTTGACGGTGGCATTAAAATCTGTGGCGACACCAGCTTTGTCTACAGGCGTCTGCAAGCGGCGTGGATAGGAGTCGAGCGGTGGCTGTAGCGGCTGTTGTGGGTCGCCGAAAGTGCAGTGGCAATTATTGCTGCAGCTTTAAATAACATAAAAGCAGCATGCGCAACAACAACAATAACAATAAAAGCAACAACAGCAACGAATGCCTACTAAACGAAATCAAAGCGCATTCAAGAAATTAATTTCTATAGAGAAGGGCTGCGGGGGTGCATGAGAGTGAGGGGCGGCTGGCGATTTGCGCTTCGTACTCGCCATTGCCAACTACTTCAGCAAAAGCGGCATAAAAATGCATAATTATATGAGTTTTTGAGAAATGAAATGAGTCTTAGTTGTACAACTGATCGCACTGCGGCAAGGAATTATAAATAAATGCAGATTATGGTGGTTCATAAAGAATTAGTTTTTTTTTTTAGAATGAGAGTTACCGAAATGAACTCATCACAACGAAAACGTCCATTCAGCAGATAACTAATAAGTGCCATCCATTAATTCCTTATTCATTGAACTTGTATGAATGGAAATTGGCGGAGGGGGCGGAAACTGCGAAAAAACCACCCTAAAATACATACTTACATAAAATTACTAAAGTTGTATTGATATCGTTGATATCTCCCCAACGCCCGGCCTGCTGGCTACTCAGGTGGCTTATTCTTTTAAGTTCGCGGGTGCTAATGAATGGATTTATTTTTTATGGCGATTTAACCGCCTGTCAGGAGCGTTTTGGCATGGAGTGTTAGTACGCAGCTGCCTGGAAGGCGGTTTTAAGTTCAATTGCCACATCGAATGGAAGGCCCGTCGTATGTATCTAAAATCTCCGCTACCAAAAAGTGCCCACGGATTCTACAAATCACGTCAGGTAAAGCAGGCCAGACACCTGAGAGGGCTATGTGTGTCAGCAAATATGATTTTTACTTTTCTTAGACACTCATATACCTACGAGTATATATTCACAAGTGTGCACATAGGTATGTGTAGTCATTTGACAAATTTCGTAAAGTTTTCAAAATTTTTGTATGCGCATTAATCTTAAAATTAGTTTTTTCTTTCCGCCTGGCAGCGGGTGCAGCAAAACTGCCATTAACCTAATTAACTTCCAACAACAACAAAAAGCAAAAATGCATTAAAATTTTACAACAAGAAATAACTTTGGAGTTCGCCAAAGCTACGGTATTCACATATACATACATTCGAATGCGCTCATGTGTTTTTGTTGTAGATGAAAGAGCTTTTCGCAGCAGAGTTGCATGTAGACAGTTTTCTCTCGTATTTTGTTGTGCTAAAAAGTATAAATATTTTGCTTTGATCTAAGTAATTCGCAAATGTACGCACGTGCAGTTGTCATTTTATTAGTCATTCCAAAAGTACATATTGGGGCTACTTAAATTTATATTTATAACGGTGAATGGGTAATTAATTCTCTAATTATTAATTATTATAAATCAAATCAAAATTATCACAAGTGAGAAATTTTTTTAGTTTTTTTTTGGTAAAAAATTTGTTTTAAAGTTTTGCAAAAGTTCCAGAATGGTTTTTCAGTATGTTGCATTAAAGCTTTTGCTCAAAAAGTACAAAGCTTTAAAGTTAGCAAGCTTAAAAGATCATTTCTTGAAACTGAATTCATTGCAACAGCTCAAAGAAAACTGCTGAAAGCCTTGAACAACGAAAACAGCTTATTTTATTACTATCAGAAAAGCCGTTAAGCTCATAATAGTGTTCCAAAGGTTAAAAAGTTACAAATGTACTAAGAAAACACTAAAACTATGTTGAAAATAGTGATTTAGAAACCTTTTTCCGAGCTAGGCCAAAAGCTTCTTCATAGCTTCCGCAAAGCTTTTGAAAACTAAATTCCGAAAAATTGTTCCCATATATCTGTCTGTCGTATGCTTTAATAAAGCTCCAGAGTTCTACTCCCATATTTTACACTCAACCTTTGACTCAAGATAGTTAATGTTACTTTTTGTTTATTGAAACAAATGAGCTTAGTACATTTAATGCTCATTTCTTTATACTAAATAATGAAAAATAGCTTCAGAATATGCTTTAAATCTATTAAAAAAGGTCTACTGTGGCATTTCAAAAATTGTTATTGTAGTTTTGTCCAAAAAGCTTTTTTACATAGAAGCTTTTACTTTACTTTTTACTTTTGAAAGAGTAAGCTCTGGTCCATTTGAATGAGTTTTACCCATTTGACGGAGCTTTTGCATAAAAGGTTCAAGCCTTCACCGATTTAGAAGTTGACTTTTTCAGGATCATTTCCTCGAAATGGTCTTCAGTTAAAAGTCAAGGTGAAAAGTTTCCGCACCTTGTTTAGGGAAAAGCTCTATTGAGGCAACTAAAAATATAATAAACAAAGCAACTCTATAATAAGAGAAACGTCGCTAAATTCGAGCGAAAAACGAGAACACCATTATAAACACAGAATTTCAGGCGGAAAAAATAAATAAAATATTAGCCTCACCTTTAGAAATCGAAGTAACTTCAAAAGTTTTTTGATTAATTATAAATTCTCTTAAAATTTTCTCGCTTTCTTAGCTCAACCCTAATTCTGTCACAATATAGATAAACACATGAAAACAAGAGCCCTCTTAAGCTGAGGTGTAACACAATTTTTTTTAAACTTTAATACAAAATATAAAAAAAAACAGCGAGAAACTGACATAGAGCCAAAGTCCATTCATACCCATTCCACTCGCCTGAGCTAAACTCCCATACTCCACTCGAAGCCAATACAATAGACGAGTGTATCTAATACTAAGACCAAAAGAATTAAAATACCGTAAAAATATGCTACGCGACACTTCTAGACGCCTGGTAATGGCACGCGTTAAGGGCGGAAGAATGCAAAGGAATCAGCAAACAACCCAAGCAACCCCTAAAGAGGCCATGTTCAACCACAACCACAAGTAGAAACATCAAAATATAATAACAAAAAGTGAACAAGTGGAACAGTGGAAGAGTGCGACTACTGAGCCAACAAGCCCCACAGGAGTCAACAAATTTTGTCAAAATACTTGGAAAAGTCGTTTGCATCATAGAGTGAGTGTGCAAAGGTGTTGGAAAAGGTGAAGAAGTGCGGAAATGCGGAAGCGAGTGTTTGAGTCAGTCAAAGAAATGCCGACGGCATTACAGCGACACCAGCGACACCCCATCTGAATTGCAACACAGCGCTGGACTTGGGCGGCTGATAGAGGCGACAGCTCAAGCGTGCTACATGCCACGCACGTGACGTTGACTTCTTGCACAAATCTTGCCCTTTTCACGCTTGAACTTTGCAAATAAGTTTATTTTTTGGCGCTTATTTTTGCCTTTTCGCTCTTCACCAAGCATGACCAATTTGGTTGGGCACATTTTTATTATTTTCTTTATTTAATTTTTGTTTATCCTTGGGAAGGATGAGCTAAAAGGGTTTTGTTATTTTTTAATTTTGGCTTTTGTTTGACTTTTCCGGTACCAATGAGTTGTATTTGGACCTTTTTTTTACATTTTTACTTATTTATATATTTATTTTTTTCTACTTGCTCCAAAACGTTTATTGCTACAACTGCTTATCCGCTAAAAACAAGCCGAATCAAGCCAAACCAAAGCCCACCAGTATTACAGCAATCCTGCCGCTTGCCAAAGAAAAAAGTGTTGACATTATAATAATAATTTTTAATTGCTTAAAAAAAACATTTTGCCAGACCCACAACACCCCCAACCTCAGCTCAGTGCGCCGACATGAGTTCGGTTTCTTATTTCTTTGGTCAGTTCGGCGCAGGGCACTGTGCGATTTTGTTGTTTTTACTTTGCATTTTTTGTGGGGTTAATCTTTTTGTTTGTATTTTTCTTGTTGTTGGCTAGATTTTTAAACATTATAAAGGGTAATTAACATTATTTGGCATTTTTTCAAAACACAAAACCCACAATGTGCCCCCATCCAGCGTTGCTTAACAGTGTTTTCAGCCGCCTTCGGGCGTCTCCTTGCCACTGCTTCGCTTATTTCTTGTGCTAAGCGTATTTACTTGCTTCCTTGCCTGCACACAAAACACACACACACACATACACACACACACACACACACACATAAACAAAGAGAGAGAGAAAGGTCGGTTCAACATTAATTTTTTGTGGTTTTTGCATTTGGCTGCACTTTGGGTTGCTCTTATCCTTACGCTTGTTATCCTTGCTGTATGTGCTGTGTAAGTCAGATAATTATGCACACATATACCAACACACATGCTTGTGGGCGTGTATATTAACATTTTTTTTACTACTTTTCGCACATTTTTTTCATTCGCTTTGCATTTTTTTTTCGTTTAACCATTTTGTGGGCTTCCAATGAGGTTTCCCTCACCTTTGCACGCTTCCTTTACCGTTGATTATTTTTTTCTCTGGCTTTCAGCGGTTTTTTCTATGGCTCTTTGGCTTTCGACACCTGCAACCAGGCGTGAATTAAGTGCTTTAGATTTTCTTCATTTAACACTTAATTCTTTGCAGTACTTTGGAGAGAGCAGAGGTGCAGGAAATGAGATTTTTTCTGCATTTTTTTTGCAATTCTCTTGGCTTCAGTGTGGAAGAGATAAGTATGTGTTGAAATGTTTTAATTACAGCAATTACAATTCGGTAGTGGCATAGGCTGGACTCTTTAACTTAATTGGTTTCTCTGTGGGCACAATTTTCTTTAGTAGAGGACGTTTGTGGCCTAGAAAATCTCTTCAAGTTTTTTTTTTGGAGGTGTTAAAGTTTCCATAAAAGTGCTTGTTAATTAATAGATTTTCCAGTTATGCGGTTCCAGCGACACCAGACACCGAGTTGAGGCTCGCATCGAACTCTGCACATTTTAACAAAAGAGGGTAGCAATGAGAGAATAATACTGCCTTTTTAACAAACTGTAACTCTCCCTCTTATCTCCTTTAATATTTATTTTACTCTCCCCTTGCTTTTCGCTGTTGATTTTTATGAATGAAAGCCATAAAAGGCACACAAGTCGCCTCGGTTTTCAAGTCGCTGCGATTTGTATCAACCAAAAACACAAAACGGAGAAAAAAAACAAGCAAATAAAGCAGAAAAGTAGGGGCAACATTGCACACTAAGGCACATAAAAGTCAAAAAAGAATAAAAAATTATAAAACGCGACAACAACACAAAGTTGCCGTCGAACAAAAGCAACAAACCGTGAAAAGCTTTTCAGTGGCAGATGTTTGCTGTTAAAACTGAGTATTTGTTGTTGTTGTTTTACACGCTTTGGTCAACCACACAACACTTTTGTTGTTGTTTGCTCTTTTTTCTTCGCAGTTAACTGTGCCCATAACGCGCGGCGCTGCCAGCAGCAGCAATGTAACAGCAGCACAGCAAATAGGAAGAAGCGAAAGGCGCTGAAAAGCGAAACGAAAACACAAAACAAAACAAAACGCAACCGAAGCAAACGAAAGAGCGAAATAAAAGCATAAACGTAAAAATGCCGGCGTAAAAGACGGCGAGACGCGTTCATAAAAACCGTAAAACGTGCAAAGCGTCACGCCGCGACAGCACCCGCGCGATAGCAATACGTCAACAAGCGAGGCGCGCTCAGAGTCAGTAGCATTGCAAGCCACAAAAAGATAAAATAAAAATAAAAACAAGAAGACGCAAAAAGCAAAAGCAACAAATAACATCAACTCAGCGCGTCAGCTACTTGGCTCGGCAACTTTATACTTGAGACTTGGCGCAGCGAAAATGGAGGTTAAGACATTTTCTGAGAAGTTTTTGTCCTCCGTTTCGTAGTTATTACATGCTACTTACCTTCTTCGTTCGTTCCTCCTTGCTTCGATTCATTTCGTCATTCGTTTGCTTGCTTGAAAGCAGCCAGGGGAAATGTGATGTTCTTGATTTCACGGGAATCGCGCACTTTTTTTTTTAGAGCAACCAGTTGTTGCCAGCTGTTGCTACACCAACTTCCGCCGTCACCAAAAATGACTAACTCAACGGGCTCATCAACGCCTTTATTGTCGTTCAACTTCATCATTATCGCTGACAGTGGAAGTGGTGGAAAAGAATGATGCGAGGAAGAACAGCTGCAGTTAGCAAACCAAAAAACAAACGAAAATTTGGCAACTTTCTGTTGCAGTTGTTTTTGCTGCGACTTTTTAACCAATTTCTCTGCAGGCAACGCGACTTGTTGCTTCGTCTCAGTTGGCTCAGTTGGAGCTGTGTGTTCAAATTGTCGGTTATTGTTGCTTTTGTTATGTTTTTACACTTTATTACATGTGTATTAGCGTGTGAAAACTCTTGCAAACAGACGACATCATAACGAAGACCAAAAAGAAAACTGAAAAAAAGTTTTTGATGAAGGTGGATAAGTACTGCCAAGTACATGGATGGAGAGGAGAGTGGAGAGAGTGAGCTATCAGTGCCGTACTATCGTAAGTTATGGCAGTTCTCGAAGCATTAAGACTCGCATGGAAATGGTTAAGACACGAACCTCGCAATCAGGCGGCTAATTTAAGGGGCGGGGCTTTTGTGAAAGCTTTTAAGAAGTAGGAAAATCCTGAGAACAGACCCGCATAAAGTCATTATACTTAAGATCCGAGCTTTTTAATCCAAATCACACCTGATCAGGAGCTAATCAACTAATGTCTCTTAGCACTAAGTGCTCGCACCACACTAACAACGCTTCTTTATCCCGGAAGCTTCGATTTCCGTTTCATAAGATCAGTTTTAGCTTCATGAAAACCCCCTTTCTGGTGCTAAGAACATCCATTTCGGTCTTTCATTCTCGTAAAATAGAAAATCACAGAATATAGTTTTAATCGTTTACCTTTGTCACGTTTTCCTCTCCACTTCATCATAAATGCTCCCACAGTCAGTCAGTGTTTATTTGTTGAGAAAATAACACTAGCAAAACAATAATGTGACACGCGCCTAGCACGACCTCAGACTAAGCGCCGGCGCTACCTTTGAGTTAACGGCAATGAGAATAAAAGTAAAAATAAGTGAAAATAAAAACCTTTTCCGTAACCACATCAACACACAGGGGAAAGCCCAAGCAAGTCAAGTGAAGTGTGCAAATGCTAAGCCAAGCCAAGCCAAACCGAGCCAAGTCATGTCGGGGCAGGGCAGGGCAGGCCAGACCACGTTGACGACTACAACAATAACAATAATAATAGCGGTGGCAGCGTGACGTCTGTGGTGAGGGTGTTGGAATCACCCACAAAGAAGAAAATTGTAGACACTTGCCAGACACTTTGAAGCGCCACTCACTCACTCGCACGCTCACACGCTCACTTACACACATTACTTGGTACACACACGCAGAGAGGAAGTGACTGTTTGTAAAGAATGCCGAACCTTGGGTCGGAGTACTCTGTGCTGTAGTGTTAGAGGTGTTTAGTTGTGGAGTTGGCACCGAGTAAAAGTGAATGTCTACACAGAGGTGTGTAAATACTTGCATGAGTTTGTATGTATGCATGTATGTATGTACATGTGTGTGATTTGTATTTGCTGGGGTTTTGTGAGTAAAATGTGAAAAGTTTTGATATTTTTCTCACAAATAGCCAAGCAAACCGACACAACCACATTTTTGTTCGTCTTTAGCCTTGCTCCACACTCAAACCCAACACTTCCCTTGTTGTTTCTAATGCCGCTTTTTGCACAATCTGCCCTCCCATCATGGGCACCAACACGTCGCTTTTCTTCATTCAGTTCTTTGTTGTTACAGTAAAGCACACACGCTCACACACACACACATGCATACTCAGTATTTTATTTTCGATTTTTCCTGTCCCAAACGACGAAAGCAAAAGCTCTGTTCTTCAGTGTTGTCGCTGTAGTTGTTGTTGCTTTACTGTTTACTCACATATAAAATTCTTTTTTATTTACCATTTGGGAGGTTAAGATAAGGCAGGCAAAGCTCCTTTACATTCGGCAAGTGTGCGATGTGCGTACTGAGCGGGCGTCCAGGGGCGGGACGGTTTAACGAGGTGAGGATAAAATGGGTTTCTTCTTTTTTTGTTTTTGCTCCAGCCGAGACCTGGTAGGAGGCTTCTCAAGCTAATAAAATGCGAGCATTTTGGCAACTGTTGATGGGTTGTCGAGATTTTTGTGTTACTCCATTGCCTGCTGCCCAGCCACGATGGCTCTTTGTTGCTGCTTTTATACTGTTATTCTCATTTTTATTTCTTTTTTTTTTTGGGTTTTCTTTCGTACAAAAATCAGCAACAGGTTGCTATTTGGCCTGCTGACTTGGCCCTTTGTGTGTACCGTTAAGCATTTCTTTCACTCTACACAATGGTTTTGTTGATGTTCTCGGTTTATTGCTTGGATTTTTTTTTTCAATGAAAGATTTCTTTCGTATACAATTTCGGTGATTTTTATCTTTTGCGAGTCAGATGTATTGAAAGCACTAAAGAGGGATTTTTTTTGCTCTCTTTCGCCCACTTTACTCTGCTTATCTTGCTTAATAGTCTTATTACGGTTGAAGTGCAGCAGTAAAACAGCTCAAAGTTAAATTTTTTTTATTATTTTCCTTATTTTTGCTTTATTTTTCCCAGCTTTTATATTATATTCATTTTATTTTTGCTCTGCTGTTGAGCTTAATTGTACATGAAAAGAGCACAGAAAGGAAGCAGCACCTCAGTCGCCGCTCTGCCTATTCTGCGCTCCCGTTAGCTTGTGTAGAGTATAGTGTAAGCGTTGGTGAACTTCTTGAAAGCTATTTTTTGTTTCATTTACAAAAAGAAAAAAAGTTGTTTGTGCTTTTTCTGTGGCCAACTTGTAAATGGAATGAAAACGTCTGTCAGTTGTAACCACTTTACTGTTTCATAAATTAAAAAATTTAATTTTTTAACCGCGAAAGCTTTTAAGTCAAAATTATTTTCTTTTATTTTGCAGTTTACTCAACTGGCCGTTTGGAAAGTGAGACAGATACCGTATTGAAAAGATAACCGCCTTGCAGTCCGTTTTCATAAAAATAATTGTTCGAAAGTCAAACGCATTTTTTTGGAAAAGCTGGACGAAATTCAAGGTGAGAATATTTTGATTATAATTTGAATTTAATTTGCACACAATAGGCTTTATCAAGGCACACGTATTTAAAAAAAAATTTTTATATTTATTTTATACTTCAGAATAATTCTAAGCCGGTTTACCTCGTATATTAGTATCAGGCTGAGGAGGTTTAAGAAGGGATTAAAAGCTCAAAAATAATTAAAATATAGATAAATCGTACCGTTGTCGTCCGCGAGCTGTTGTTTTCTCTAGTACCGACCCCTGTGTTTTTTTGTTGATTCCAAGATTGGAAAGTTCCAAGAAAGGATTGAGGACATAAAAACAGAATTGCTGAAAGTGATCGATGTCATACCAAAAAAATGCATATCAGAACTGTTTCGAGGATTGGGCAAAAACGCTGAGGGAATCTTTCTTGAAGGGAGCGAAATGAGAATCGATGAAGAAATAGATATTTTTTTATAATTAAAATTCACCATTATATCTCTGGGAAACTTTGTCCACCTTACTAAGATAAAGCAAATATTATCATATTAGCATGAAAATAGCAGATTGTACTGAATTTTTTTTTGAAAAATCAAAACAAAATAATGTTTATAACATTCAGCTGCCCGAAATGTTACAACAGGAGCTTTATTTATTCCGTCTCATGAAGTAACAAACAAGAGAGTGGAAAGAGAAACTTCGAATATTGACTTATAGTCACGATGGTCATCAAAACTATCCTTTCTTTCTAGTTCTACTGGAACTCTGATACAAAATGATCACAATTTCCTTCCACAATTACTTGAACTACTGGACGCACTCTCCCGCTGCGTTATATTTCTGTACAAGAGCTTGAAGCTACTGAGATTTTGCATCGATAGCTACTTTGCTCCTAAGTACCCCATCATATAAAGATTTCTCTCGTTACTCTACCCTTCGATTTCAAACTGATATTTTCTCTATCTTTTGAATCTTAAATTTCGCTCATCGATCTACTTAAATTCTTCACACTACAAGGCGTCGGTTTGAATATTATCACAATAGTTCGGCTAAATATAGATCTACTAAATCACCTGTAGAGAAAAATGGCTCAAGATAGTGAAGTTAAAAGTTGAAAAAAATTCAAAAGACGAAAAGCGGTTTAACTAAATGGCCAGCCGGGGAAATTCAAACTTAAAAATTTATTTTGAGATCTTTTTTCACTGAAACTACAATCTACAAACAGTCCGATAATTTTATGAACTTGCATAAATAAAAAGAATTTTTTTCAATTTGTAGTGAAATTTCCTTGGTTTCAAAAGTTTTTCCTTCAAGTCAATCGAAGACTTCTTCTCCTCCGCGTGTGATGCCACGTAGCTCCAAAATTTTTCCTTCGCAGTCCTTTACATTGGACAATCTCTTCTAAATAAATGCGAAAAATAGTGGTTATGAATAGCTTTATTTATCTTTCTTTGCTGATTTTTATTTTTATTCTCTCCGCTGTTCTTCGATCGCTTCCAATCGCTCGCTATTTTAGTAGTAAATCAGTGATAAGTGAAATACGACCTTCTTGTGCTTCCACTACCGGCAATCGCTGGAGGTTTTGGCATTCATTTTCATGAAGAAAGCAAAGCCCATTTCTCGGGTTATCTCTTGTCTTCACTTGCGTAAATTTATTTTATTTGGTTTATTTACATGTATAATCAACACATATACAAGCATGTTGATATATGCGTATGCGCGTGTGTGTGTTTAAATTGCGCCTACTAAATTAGCAACCAATCAATGGCATTCGCTCCAATCGAATATCGACTTAAAATTCAAATAACACACAACACATATACATAACGTTTATAAATATATTTCATTGCATGCATATTTGTATGTGTATGTGTGTATGTGTGTGTGTGTATGTTTGTTATGCGCATAAATTTATTTTTGTATTTTTCTTTGCGAATTTCCAAGTTATTTTCAAAGTGGTTATCTTGTAATTGGTTTGTGCCAATTGCCATTATTTCATGAAATTACTTTGCAGAAAATCTCACACACACCCATACAAACATACATACATACTTCAATATGCACATATTTGCATTTGGCTTATACGCATTTATGATTGATTTATGTTTATTATGATAATTTCTATGGCTGCTCATTACTGTTGTTATTATCATTATTGGCAAGATAGTGGATAGTGAAAAATATTCGAAGAGTTTAATGGTAGACGAAGAAGAAGGGAGAGCGATAACTCTAAAAATTATTTTTAATTTTTTTTCTTGAAATTTCTGTTAAAAGGTTGCCACTTATTTTGCAGATTTTTAAACAAAACAAAAATTCCCAAAAGAGAAAGAAATAGCTGAAAGTTTATTTTTTTTTTTGAGATATTTTCAACATAAGTGGTACAAGGCTGCCACCTATTTTGTAAATTTTAAATTAAACAAATTTCTTCAAAGGAAATTTGGAAACGAAAAGCATTAAAAATGAAAAAATGAGAAAAGTTGCCCCCTTTTTTTATTGCTACAAAAATATAAATTAAACATATTTATTGAAAGCAAAAACCAAAGAAAAACATTTATGTTGGGAATTTTCTAAAATGTTCCCATATTTTGCCAAACTAAATTAAATTTTGGTTATAAGTGACAGCTGTTTCGGAGATCACCACATCTCCTCTTCAGACTTCTTTTTGCGAGGAATCGAACCGACGGATTCTGGCATCACAGGCGAGTGCTCTACCAACTGAGCCAACGCCTGCCATTAAATTTTGTTTATTTATGAAGTGTTGCCAATTTGCATAATTTTTATTCATTGAAATTCATATGAAAGTATGGTTCCAAAATGTTTGTTGTATACAATTTTTAGATAAAACATGTTAATTTCACTCAGAAACACTTCAACGACCAACCGAAAACCTGGAATTAGTTAAAAAAGGTTGCCATCTGTTAGAAATTTAGAATTCAATTCAGTTATAAAATATATATCGAATTTAATTATATGAGAACCAAAGCAAAGGGCGCTGAGCATGCTTTATATGAGCGATATTTTGGCACAGGGTTGCCATCGCTTCAAAATTGAATTCAAATAGAGTTATAAAAGAAATTCCATATCACAAAAGGGGCACGCAATGCGAGATATTTAAGCAGATTTTGATGTAAAAACTACTTCTTTAATATTTTATTTCCATTTTCATAATTTTTTACTAACCTAATGTTACATACATTTCCATGAAGACGATTTAAGAAGCTTAGCTTTTACCATGAAGCTTTTATATAATATACTATGGCCTGCGCTAGCCAAATAAGAAAATGGTTAATGTACATTCGTATGTTCATATGTATGTAAATACGATAATATACCAACTAAGCATAGATGAAGAGCTTAGTTGGTATAAAGTATTATCGTATTGGCATTTCCAAGAAATATAAAAATAAATTTGAAAAATAAAAATCTCAAAGTAGCTAATTAATAGCACCGAATAGTGCACGACAATAACACGCAACAACAAAAACACTGCGCTTTATATATATATATATATATATATTAATCTACAACAACAGCAAAAAAAGCAGCGTTTACTTTTGTAATGCCAAAAGAAGCAGAGAAAAAAGAAAAACAAAAAAATTTAATAGGAAAAACGTAAAGTTGAACGCATACGACGCGCGATAACTGTTTATTGTTGTTGTTATTTGCATAAAAATTTATATACAACAAATAATCACGCAACAATTAATTTAGTGCAATTTGCATGCAACAGCAGACAGCAAGCGGCAATACAACAACAACAACAACAACAACAACAGCTGCAGAGGATTTGGCCAGTTGAAGTGACATTATTTGCCAAGGAGTTGCCTACACACACATACATGCGTGTTGCATATGTGCAAATGTATGAGTGTACTCTAGTGTACATGCATACAAGCACACACATATATATATATATATATAGTAATTAAATATAATATTTTACGTTTATTTTTTATATTAAGTTGAAAATATTTTATTTTGAAAGTGGTTTGGTCGCTCGCTTGTAATTAAAGATATCGTCCGTATGTATTTCTATATTATATATGTAATAATAAAGCTATGCACATACATTTAACTTCGTTTAAATTTATTTTAATGCCATAATTTACATATGGTTAATAATAGTAATTTCGCAAGCTTAAAGTGGCACTTGATATGCAATAGCCAAAAAATGGTGAGTGCATAATTAAAAATAAATTAAAAACAAAAATAAAAATAAATATTATTAAATATATGCTTAATATTTTTGGGTTATTTTTGCTGTTAAACTTATGAATTTATAATTTTAACGGTAATTTTCTTGTAGTTTAAGGCAATAAATTGCACATGTTTACTGTCGCACACACATATATACTCGTATGTATGAAAGAGTGTGTATAGCTATTAAAAATTTTCCACAAATGTTAGTTGCGCGTCATCTAGAGGGCTAATTTTTTCAAAACAAAATTTTTTAATGCCGAATTTATAGTAATCGAAGCATAAGTCGAGCCTGAGATATGCGTAAAAGATTTTTGAAACTCTTGATCTTAGCGCCACCTGCAATCGCTGAAACGTGTTTTGATTTTATTTTATTTCTTCAATGAAAAATGTTGAGGTTCCCTTCGTTAGACTCCCTTCTTTAATTTCACTCGCTGCCTGCTAGGGAAGTCAACCCCTCCCCGTGTATTTTCACCGTTTAGTGAAAAACTCATCATAAAAATTCATCAACCATTCGGAGGCGACTTAGGATAAACTGCTGGAAAACCCTCAGGACGCAGTCCAAAATACAGGTGAAATCGGCCGAAAATCGCTTCAGAGGTTATAAAAAGGATATATATATATATGGGCTCTCAAAGATTGGACTCACCCAAGATTTCACATGTTGAAAATTTGCCAAAGCCAAAAGACATCGATTATCTAAAGGAAACGCGTTCGCAGGGCGAATAGTATGGACGGGGACTTCCGAGTTTAAGTTAAGTTAAACAGTGTCGTAACTCCACTCTGTACAGGAAATGATTTTTGTTGCTTAAAACCTCTGTCGTCCTTAAATAAAGCACTCCGAAATCCACATTATTCGACATTATCTCTTGCGTGGACCGCAATTTTGGACTTTATCAAATGTGTTGAGTGCTTTTCAGGCCCCCTACGCTACCTCGAGTTTGCTTTTGAACCACCTGCAGCTCCATGTGAATGCAATTTATTAAATTTATTTGTCAACTATTCTTATTTAACTCATTAAATCGACGAGTTGCGCCGCCTACCACCTTTCCTCACTTCATGAACTCGCTTGTCAGCGCATTTTGCGTAGAAAATCCATTTTTTTTCCATTCATTTTGCCTGCAACATGTGAATTTGCTTGTCGTACGAGTATTCATACAACTCTAATTATATATGTATGTATTCATGCAAAGCATGCAACAATAAAGTTTTATATGTAAATATGTAATTTTTAAATATTTTATTCACAATTCACCATTCGACCCTGCTTCATATTCGTAATTTATGTGCCACATTATGCAGCAACGTGGTTCAGCTCAGCTTGGCTAGGAGGCTGGTAGGCTGGTAGCCTGACTCGTTGGCTTGTCGCTTGACTTGTCGAAGATCTCTCATATGCGCTGCCACAATCTGTCACGATCATTATTACAAGCCGTTGTCGATTGTACGCAACTCTGACGACGGCGGCGACGGCCCAGGCCAAGTGGCAAGCGCACGATAAAACGCAGATATCTAAACATGTTGTTGGCAGGTTCGTTGCTACGCACCTAATACATAACAGCAACACCGTTAATATCTCGAGGAGCTCTGCACCTTAGCAGCCTCAGCGACACTACAAATCGCTATTTTTTTAAATCTAATTTCGTACAAAATGCACTATTTTATGGCGTTTTAATGTCAACAACACGCATTTCGCATGCGCTCAAATGTTATTTGCGGGAAAAATAAACATAAAAATAACCGTTATTGAAATGTGATTTTATGCTAATTGCATTTGAAAGTTTGCTCTTTGATTTATGCAGCAAATCGTTGTTGTCAAATATTAATTGGTTGATTAGGTGCCCACTGGCATGCCACGAAAGGAGTTTGATGTGATTTGATGAGGTGATCGGACGTGGCGTTGAGACCTGGATGAGTTGTAGAGATGAGGAAAAATAAAAATCTTTTGGAGGATGCTTTTTGCTCGCATTTTGTTCATAATTTCGCAGGCAAGAAAATGAAAACCACTTCCCTGTAAGCTTAGCAGAAGGAGCCAGATTTTCCTAAAAATATGAAAAACCGCCTTCTAAAGAGCTTAAATAGCAGGAGTCCCTAAGGGCCTAAAGAATACAAGTTCAATGCTTCTGTGACGCTTCCTCGTGTGTTCTTCGTCTCCACCGTAACCCCTGCAATAAATATCATTTCGAAGTAAAGAGCACCTGATCCTCCGTCCCACGTCATATTATTATTTCCATAGTCTCTGAAGTCAAGCACAACATCTACTGACTTATAATTGTAGTTCATGCTTCGAATTGATAATATTTTTTCTTAAAAACATTCCTGAACTTAAGGCTTCGTGTAAAGAACTCTCGCCATACCCACACAAAAAACAACTTCGTTCACACAAAGTTCGGAGTCTCAGATTAGTTTTATATTTGTCGACTGGACCTCGATTCTTGTATAAAAATGTAATGAGACTTTTTTCTCTCGCTACTAATATATTCGGATCATGACAGCATATTCTTTGCCTTCGACTAATTACTAAACTCTCTCCAGCCGCTTAGAGTGAGATATCAGTTTCAGCTCGTTTCTCGTTACTTTGTATTACTGCATATCACAAAGCAGATCAAATTCCGTTGGCAACTGTACCACATTTGTCCAATATTTGAATCATTTTCTTCCAACTAATTTGTTTGCCTCATTGTAAATACTCATTAAAAGGTTAAATATCATTTCATTGAACTTTGTACTCAATTGTGATATTGAACTAATGAAAAAATGAACGAGCAAATGAATGAGTGTAGCGAGTAATGATTGTAAATTCAGCGAGCAAATAAAATATTCAAATCAAAAACAGAAATTATCGACGAAGCTCATTGAATCAAAGTCAATAATAAATATATGCACATTTGTATATATATACGTATGTATGTGTGTATGTATGTATGTATGCAAGCATATAAGTGAATGAGTAGTTATGTAAAGAATAAATTAAGAGTAGCGTAAATCAGCGCAATAACAGTTAAATAACGGAACCAAATCAATATGCACAAGGGTCCATAATGAAGAAACAATACAAAAGGAATAATGCATAATTACCCCAAGCGACTGGCGACCGGCGACCGCCAACCAGCGACCGACGACCGGCGACAGCAAAATCAAGGCAAATGTGCCCGATGTTTTTTCTTTATCTTTCTCTCTTCCTCCAATCAACTGGTCCAAAATGAGCAATGAGCAATGAAGAAATAAATTACCCCAAAATGTTCCAAGTGCCACACATACACACACACAAACACCGCGCGCAGCAACTATGTGTGAAAGCGTTTGCTAATGATCGCTGAATGTCGAGCTCGCTGCTTGTCGATCGTACTAGAATGCTATGCGAGCGATTCTCGAGAGTTATTAATAGTGATGATGTTGATTGTCATCAGCGTTAATAATTGAACAAAATTATACATATTTATTATTATTATTATTATTGTTGTTGCTGTTGTTGTTGTTGGTGCTGCATCGGAAATTTACTTTATTTTGTGACGCTTATGGAAATCAGGGCTAAATTAATAAGAGGGGTCCAAGTGCTGATTGCGTGAATAAAATAATAATTTTTTTTTTCTGCTTATTTTGTTTTTATGGCATATATATATATGTATGTATGGATGTGTATACGTATGTGGATACACATGCCAATATACAATTGTATATTCGCCTCATTTAAACAGCCGTCGAATTAATATCAATTTATCGATTTCTGGGAATTATTTAAATGATCGAACAAGAGGCAGAGAGAGAGGGGGAGAGAGAGAGCGAACAATGTATTGAAATAACATTGAATTTTTTATGAACTCTTGAAACGGTCTACATAAGTAAATAGAAATTTTTATACCTTTCAGTTACTAAAATTGGATAAAATTCTCAAACGTCTAACGAAAACATATTTTGAATTGAAATTAAAAAAAGATAATATCACCACTAATTTCCGAAAATATCGGAGTTATTGAGTGGTGTTATAAGGAGTGTGAAAAAAACTAATTATTATAGTTAGAATATCAAAAAAAAAAAAAATATATATATATATATATATGTATATATATATATATAAAACTCAACTTAACTCAAAGGATCTCTACTAAAACCAAGCGTCATTCAATTTAACTATCCACAAATCGATTAAGCAAAGACTAGTATAGAGTAAATTAAATCAAAAAAGCCACATTAGTTAAATTGTCTGCCACTTAAGACAATAAAACTGACTTCCTCTCAACTAAGTATCTTCTTTTCTAGTGTTGTAGGTCTGATTATTGCGGAATTAACAACAGAACGCCAATCGTTTCATATTTTCATCAAGTGAAGCTTGCGCTATTCGCCTTTGCCAATTCACAAAGACCCATAAATCGTTCCCAAAACCTTTCTTTTTTATGTGGATGGCGTCAGCTCCTTTTCGTGTAATCAAAAGCGGCTTCAAAACCCACGAAAAAGTGATGTGTGTCGATTCTTTTCTCATTGATCTTTTCAAGATTTGGTGAATGGTGAATATCTGGTCAATTGTAGATTTTTCAGGTCTGAAGTCAAACCAATTAGGTCAAATCACGTCGTTAGCGATGGGCTTTAATCTCCCACACAAAAACTCGATAGGACTTTATGTGCGGGTTCGTCCCATTATAATTGGCGCAGCTTTTGTGGATTGGACAGATCGCACTTTGGTTCCAATCATCAGACATGTACTCACCCGATCAAATTTTGCAGAGAAGCTGATGCATGTGCTGATGCTGCATATCTGAGTAGCTCAGCCGGTGAACCTCGTGTTGTTCTTCTGACTTAACTAAAATTATCTCAAATCAGAGTTGCATTTTTCACTTACATACAATGCACACTTTTAAGTCTCATTTAACTGCTATATACATACATATATACAAATTATATACTAGTCTTATATACACAAAGTCTTTTGCTTTGCATCTCATCAGCATTACTCTTGGTACAGTTTTCGCGCGATTTTTGTCAATTAATGGAGCCGCAATAATTTTGATAGTATCTACATACCACATAACATGCACTTATGCATATATATATGTTATTATATATATATATATGTATGTATGCATGTATGTACTCTTTATTATTAGCTTATTTATTAATGTATTTTTATTATCGACATTATTGCTGTTGCTGTTGTTGCTGTTGCTGTTTTCATAATAATTGCAGCGCGCAATGAGCACATTGACGCCACACCAAAAGTAAATAAAAAAAATTTAATTAAAATATGAAGAAATCATAATAAAAGAATAAATAATGCCAACCAATAATAAACGAGTAAAAATAAAATCAAAATCGAAACAACAACAAAAAAACCAAATAAATAAACAAATTGAGCTGAAATGCATAGAACGACAACAACAATGGCAACAACAACAGTAACAAACATGCGTTCAATCAAAGTCGCAGCGCGTTTAATTTACTCATAAAGAGAAGTGGAAAAAATCGACACACACACACACTCACACACACATGTATACACACACTTATTTATACATATATTTATAGCGATCAAGCAAGAAAATATTTGATCAATCAGCATAATTTTATTGAAAGTGTTGTATGTGTGCTTGTATGTACACACGCACATATATATATATGTATATATATTGTATATAATTATACGCCAAAGTGCGTACGTCTGCGCATGCGCACAATTAATTTGCGACGCGCGATAAGCGAATACTCGCTTAGAAGTGAGTTTGCTGGCATTGCCTTGTGGAGGGGTCAGGCGGCTACATTAAGTGGCACCGATGTTGCAGCTAAGCTAATAATTATTTGCCCGCGCTCGCGCTGATGTAATTCAACAAAATTTTGTTTATATATTAAATGCATTGACAGTTGGTACGTTGCTGTTGTTGTTGTTGTTGCTGCGTTTCTCATTTCATTCCGTTTCACCTCAATTGACTGTCATTAGCATTTGACAGTTTTAATTATTTACAATTTAAAACTAAAATTACAACACACACACACACACACATACACACGGAGGAAGGGGGTTCCAGCAAAATGTGCTTTTGGGAAAATCACGCACAGATATTAAAGAAAAAAATTCGAATTCACACAAAAAATGAAATAAAATAATGTTCACATAAAATTTTATTTCAATTGCGCATTCGAAATGGAAAGATTAACGATTTTTACTTTAATTGCGTGCACAACAACAACAACAAAATATTTATGTTAATTAAAATGATTTTTCTCCATTAACGAATGTATGTGCGCGAACACGGGGTACAGTCAACCATTGGAATCTCAGGCAGAGCCGAATGGCATTTTCGATCGAAAGAGCAACCTGAATACAAGGAGGCCTCAAAAAAGAACCACTTGATTGTTCTAAAATCCTCCTAAAGCTGACAGAAAAACACATGAGTACACGTGGTGCTCAAGTAATTACTTTCCAAAAATTGCTTTGTGTCTAAATCACCTTAAAGGAAGTGGAAATCGCCTTGTTCCGTGTGCAGAACCATCCAAACGGCAGACCCTAATGAAACTCTCTCAATAGAGAGCAAGTTGAGTCTACCTATAGTATTCTGAACAAGTTCAGAGCGATTTCATTAAGGAGCGATTAAGCCATAGCATTAGCATTATCTTCCATTAAAAAGGTACAGACCGTTAAAAATCGACAAAGATGGGAAGGGAGCCTACTCATAGTATCGCAACATGGGAAATATATATAGATTTTAAGGAGAACTAGAACCTGACAATAAAAACCAACGCTGGTTGGATTAGGAACCGCTCTCTGTGATCAGCGAGTTATTGCTCATATGAGGTTGAGTGCAGTCTGGTCTATACTGAATCAGCACTTCCACCTCTCTCTCCTCTAATTGGCTCTCTCTCTCTCTCTCTTTCCCTGATATATAAGTCTCTTCGAGGTAGTAAGCTATAAAAATCTCCTGGTAGATTATCTGTTATTCTCATACCAAAATAACTACCTATCGAACAGTTCCAAAGAGAACGGAATTTGTAGCCAGTTTCCACATAAGTTCTTCCATCACATACTCTTGCCTGGTCTCGCCTGGTGGTCGCCTCTGATTTACCGTAGACTTACTGTCGAACTTCACCACTTTAATGCATATTGATGAAGCTCATTAAAACGCTGCAAGGGAATATAGCAATTAAATGCCAGCACAAACATTACTAATTCTTATCAGCCTCAGCAGAAACAAGAAGTGAAAAGGAGTAAAAAACAAAAGCCAGCAAACGCTTCAGCGCCTTAAGTCCACATATTCCTCGAGTTGGTGCCAAATACGAGTATTTCGTCGCGAACACATGTGGCTAATCACGACGACTTCTTGCATATATTAATGTCAATGTATGTATGTGTGTGCATGTAAAACCTCATGCCCGCTCACACCTAACTACTCATTTGAGGTGTTAGCAGCTCCCGCGCCCGCAACTCATAATTTATGCAATAATGATTATGAGCTCGCACATTCGAGCTCATTCGTGTGCTATGCGCGTGTGTGCCTGTCTGTGTGTATGTGTGCCACATTCCACAAATGGCAATTATAATTGAAAAGTTGTCCATTGATCGACCAGTCAAGCAGACAGCCCGGCAAATGATCAACAGAGACGATCACCGTCGAGAATGGACCGCAGACTGGACAGCCACTACGAACTGTAAGCTGTTGCTGCTTACACTTGTTGCATTGTGTTGTAAATATATGTATGTGCATGCATCATAGTTGAATTTCACGCCATTTCGTGCCACACATTCTAGGCGGCGTCGCGTTTATAGCTCCGCTGCCAAGCTAAGCTCCGGTCGATCATTGCGTTTGGACCATCAATAAAGTAGCAGAATTTTATTAATTGTGCTGCACGTTTGTGGCATAATAAAAATGAATTAAATGGCGAGTGAGTGGTGTTTTCGATCAGCGGTCTTCGGACTTTCGGGCTACCCGCATGTATGTATGTATGTAAATAGAAATGAGAGGAGGAAAAAACGCAAAATTAAACAGAAATTAAAATCTCAAAATTAACACAACAGCAACAGTGTTATGTTGTTGCAACAGCAATCAAACAATAAAGCAGTAAAAATGAATTTCGCTCTACTAAATGAGCAATAAAATATGTGGCAACATGCAGCATGTAAGCAACGACGCATGCAACAGCCAGCGGCAAGTGTGGAAAACATTGCAGTAAAGTAGTAGAAAATCAGATTTGCAACACGAAGAACGAGCATCTAACGGACGAACGGTTGCATGTACAGGGGGTAAGAGCGAGCAGCGAGCGGACAGTCATTTCAACGGCCGAACAAACTGGCGAACAAGCGAGTGACAACGACAGCAAAACTTTATTGTTGGTCACTTGCTGAAACCATGGAGTGTTTTTTTTTTGGAATGGCAAAATTACAACGCTGCCACTCACCGCATGCAACACCCTCCCCCCGTCGTCTAAGAACCCAACGACCACAGCACCACAGCCAATGACGCATGCGCAGCTGTTGCACTGCGGGCACTCGCTGTCTCGTTTTGTTTTTTCGTCGTCTTGGCATTGTGTGTCCAACAAAATGTGTCGCTCGCGTGCAAATTTAATAAATTGAAATTAAAATTGAGACAAAGTAGATTGTTTTTTTCCCTTCTTATTGCTTTCTTTATTGTTTTCTTGCATTTTTAGTTCTCAATTAAAAGAAATTGATAGAGCGCTGAATGTTGAATTATGTAAAAACGCAACCGAGCGACCCGCGCAAGCACCACGACTTGCCATACCGTTCGTTCGTTCTCTGCATGTTCGTGCGCGGCAACTGTTAAATGTGGTACTCCGCATGAGGGTGAGAGATGGCAGTGCGGAGGTGGAGGGAGCACTATGTTTTGTTGGAGACAATCAATTGACATAAATGAATGATTTGAATTTTATGCAAATTTATGTGCAAAGATTTCAATTATATAAAAATATGTACATACTATAAATACTCACACATATGTATACATTTATATATATATATGTATATATTAAAGCGCACACATAAGCACACACAAGAAATGGTGAAAAAAAGTAGTGAATATAAATCATTGAAAAAATGAAAAAATGACAAGTGAGTAGCAGTGAGTTAACGACACTAATGAGCGACGAAAATGCATGTTTGTTATGGAAAATATGATTTTGTCACCGCAATCAAGGCAAAAAATCTGCATTTATTATATTTTAATATGAAATATTATTTATTTTTTCGATTCACATGCGAAACTACCTAAAAAGTGCTCAAACAAAGCATATCATCGAAATGTGGCAACGTTGCATTGTTTAAACAAGCAATTATCATATTACAGACACGCCTGACTTAGCTAAGACGCACACCGCTGTCATGATGCTGCAATGTTGCCAATTTTCCAATGCACAGCTGGCGCTTATTAACTGTTTACAAGCCTGGTTTTCATATGTCTATTACCCATGTAGAAAAACAAAATTATTCTTGATTTTTATAATATACAAAAAAAATTTCAAAGCAAACAGCTCGCCGAATTAACAATTCAATATTATTTTTAATGCACTAAATACATATTTAATTGTAGAATTTGTGTATTTAATTTTGTTTTCGCCTTTCTCTACGCATGTCACGATTTACTTGATTTAATTTAAATTAAATAATTTTGCATAATATCCGTTTTAAATAATTTTATTGATAAAAAGTTTTCGGTTTAATTTTTGGGTGTGGTACATGTCGACATTTATTTATTCATTTACCTTTATTTTGAATCAAACTTGAAAAATCTTGCTTCGCCTAGACATTTATTTCAAAATTATTATATTCTTTAATTGCTTTAACGATTAATTTGTCGCTTGTAATGATTTGAATTTACTCAATACGATCGAAATGTGATATGTGCGAGTGTGTGCGTTCTATTTATGTTTATTTAATTTAATTGATTAATCGAAATAGCAAAATAGATTTTTTTTGAGTGTTTGATAAGTCACGCGTGAGCAAGACCCAAGGTTTCTTATAAGAAAAAAATAAAAATAAAATTAAAAATATTTCAATTTAATTACTGCATTAATTAAATAAATGACTATTCGATTGCTGAGATTTCAGTACAGTCAGCCTTGAGCAACTACTCAGCGACTTTAAAGAAATTAGTGCAATAGGAGATGAGGGAACTCAATAAAAATAAATCTATTAATTAGTTAAAAAAAAATCAAATAAAATAAACTAAATTTTTTTTTTTAATAAAATAAAATAAAAAAATAAAAAATAAAATAAAATAAAAAAAAATTAAAAAAAAACTAAAAATAAATTTAAAAAATAAAAAACATTTAATAAAAAAAAATTAAAAATAAATAAATAAAAGACGTGATTAAATATAATAAAAAAATAATGAAATATATTAAAATATTTTAAGAAAAAAAATTACGATTGTCGAAGTATTTCCACCATAATTTCACACTCCTTTATCTTCTGAAATGTGCCAAAGGACTCAAATCGAACTTATAACTTTATATAAAATTCATAAATTAATATTCTGAGCAACTTTTCTCTGTACTCAGTGTACAGGTGTACTCAACTGTAATACTAAATGTCCTTATTATCCTTTGAAATGTATTGGAGGAGGAACTCGACCGAAAATCGCTTCAGCGATTACAAAGCGTCAGTTATGTATTATATACAAGTATATGTGTATACACATATACACACAAATAAACATATATTCATTCATTAAAGTTGCACAAGATTACCGCAGCTAAAGCAAAAGGACATTATGAACATGCTAGAATTGGTAGAAGGAGTAAGAAAATGTGAGCTGTGTAGAGGGAAGCAGAGGAGAACACGGAATATGTGCGTGTGCTAAGCTATGTGTGGGTGTGTGTGCGTAGGCGTTCGAAATGAAATTCGCGTGTTACACATGAGCACGCAGCGATCACAACAAAGCCAGCCACATTAATAACAACAACAAAAACAACAACGGCAGCAACAAATAAATTAGTTGTATGTATGCACAAAAAAGTAATAACAAAATTAAAATAAAAGCAAGCAGACATGTGTGTTGCAACCCTTCCGTGGCGCAGACTAATATTAAACCCTTCCACTTCCATTCGATTCGAACGCGTGATCCCCACACCCGCAGCTAAATTAAGCGACGACGCGTACACCCAAAGTCTCCTTCGACAGAGACTCGGATAATGAGCACCACACATATTCGCATTAAGCGCGTATTTGCTTTTAATTTAAAATTCTAAATTCAAAGTACTCCCCTCCACTCGTCTTCCACATAAACACGACGCGCCTCCGTTTAGCCAGTCAGCCAGTCATAGCCAGCTCAATCTACTTCAACAGTTCCTAAGTACTTTTCATATATTCATATTTTATGATTCATTACATGGCCAAGTGAATGCACAACGCGACTGGTAAGACTGGTGCGGCACGAGCGGCAATTTTGTTGCATGCAACAGAGTCCATAGCAAAAGGATTTCAAAGCAATGAAAGTCGCTGGCAGTTAGTAGTCGGTGGGATAATGATGGCGCGCGTCTAGCGCGAAGCATAATTTTGTTAAATTAGCGAACAACAACAGCAAACAACAACATCTACAAATACAAAGGATATCGAGCCGAGCAGTAATCATTATAAACAACAAAGAAAAGCATTTGCGAAAACTCCCCAATTGAGCACGCACTGGAGTTGAAGGCAAAGTGGAAAAAATACCAAACAACAACTACAATACAAAGAACAATAGCACAAAAGAAATTAAAATAAAATCATAATTAAGCATAAAGCTTACATAGAAAGCACGCAAAACCAAAAAAAAAAAAAAAAAAAAAATACAAATAAAAAATGACAAAAACCAAAAATTAGGCTTGGCTAAGGGCATAACTGTGTATAAAAATACATTTCGCTCAACATTTTTATTTTTTTGCTTTTTATTTGTAATTTCTATATATGCTTGTTTCATTTATTGGCTTCGCCAGTCGAACTAATTAACAATTTTTCGAATTTTGTTTTCTTTTTTTTTTTAACAACCCCTGTGTTCATGCATAACCGACTGGTTTTTGCATGATTTTGCTATTAATTTCCTCAAAGGATGCATACATGTGCATACGCATATACATACATCGAAACACATATGAACAGTTATAATTGCATGCATAGAAATATTATTATGAACATTGAACATAACGGTCGGCGTTTTCGATTTTCAACGGGGTTACTAAAATGAAATTTGGCCGCTAATGTAGCAGGAAGCAGTATTTTAAGGGAGTTTTTGCTCATTATAATTTTCGTTTAATTATAATTGGTTTGAGTTAATCGATTTTAGCTTGTAGCTAAGAAAAAACAACTTTAAAGAGTCAGTTAGTGGCGTAGCGTCGATTGAACACGCTTAAGTAAATATTTTATTTATTTTAATTTTTTTGGCTAATATAATTTATTTTTAATTATTTTATTATATTTTATTTTATTTTTCAGTAATTTTTTTTTTCAATTTTATATTATTTTAGTTGAATTTATTTTATTTTCTTTCATTATATATTATTTTATTATTTTTTTTACTTATTTTTTATATTATCTAATTTAATTTAATTTGATTTTGGTTATAAGTAAATGAGCTGTATTCAAAGGCCTATTTTTGTTAGAAACATTATTTTTATTTTTTATTGAATATTTTGTTATACAACAAAGAAAAATTGGTAGAAGTGTCAGCTGTTTCGGAGATTACCACATCTCCTCATCAGACTTTTTTGCCAGGAATCGAACCGACGGATTCCGGCATCACAGACGAGTGCTCTACCAACTGAGCCAACGCCTGCCATGTAATCTGTTGTCGTATTATTCAATTTTTTACTAACCAATAGCTATTAAGTGCACTAATATTTAGCGCAATATTTATAATTTAATTTAATTTAATTTGATGTTATTTAAAATTTTTCTACTTCATTTTTAATTAACTTTTTTTATTTCTTCAGAGAACTGGAATTTCTGATCATTAGATAATTACAATGCAATTTTCCTCCAAACAATTTACCGTTTCTACGACCTGCTTTTCCCACCTTTCCACATTTCCTTTATTTTTTACTTTTATTGCTGCTTTTGTTGGTGTTGTTTTTTCAAACACCATTAGTTAATATTTAGTCGTCTCCTAACAATCCTCAATTTCTCATGCATACTCTCACATATCTAAGTATGCTTATGTGTGTGTCTGCAACAAACTGACAATTAATCGACAATTCATGTATTGTAATTACCATGCAGCGTTTGAGATTATTGGTGTCAGCACATGCAGACATATGCACATGGATAACTGTACATATGTAGATTTTTTTAGCTGACACATCTGGAAAATAATTAAATAATAATGCATATGTATTTGTGTATGTAGGTGTGTCTAAACAACTGTTAAAAAGTTGATCCACTTCCTGCGACTAAACTAAAATTATTAATGTGTCAATATTTGTATTTATGTATGTATATATGTATATATATTTGTATATGTATGCGAGTGGCAAGTTTGCTATCGATCGTTGACGTCGTTTAATAGCGACTTATCATAACACAACAACAATGCTGCGATAGTCAAATAATGACTAGAAAAAATTAGTGCTGATCACGGTAATATCTCTTACATGCCACAAAAAAAAAAACAACACTCACATTTTACAATAACAATAGCAACAACAACATTACTCTAACTAATAGCCACATTGCTGTCTGCCGAACGTTGCTGCAACATATTGCTGATCAACAACATTCGTATGAGACGCCTTTCAGCTTCCTCGCTTCTCTGTGTTTACATGCATGTTTGTGTGTATGTGAGTGCATTTGGCCACTTCTCTGCATACAGCCAGGTCCACTTAATAGAACCGGTATAATTATTGTTTGGCCACTCGGCAATATCAACATATGTCTCTTCCTTGGCCACCTCCTTCCTGCTCATATTCATTACAATCTCTACGCGAAGTGGCAATTAGAATATGAAATTTCCATGTGGCAGTGTTAACGTTGTTGTTGTATTACTTATAAAATATTGTTGCAACAACTTTCCAATTTAATTTCGTAAATTATTCATATTAATTATTATTTTATGTATTTAATCAATCCACAAAACCTGCCTGAGACTCTTCATGGTCGGAGACTCAATGTACTTTTTAAGTAACCAAACGAGGTTTGAGATTTTTGCGTAGTGTAAGATATTGGTTTAAACCTCGACGGTTGATCTTGAAGATAAAGGGAACTCTACTCTGGCCGCAGCTAGATTGAGAAGAATGCCTTGTAAGGCCAGAAAAAGCAGCAGCGAAGTAAATCCATTCGTCCATACCCACAAACCAACTCATTGTGGTCCTCGCCGCTACCTGAGAGTCGACGCTCAGGCGGTCAAGCTGTTCTGAAGTGGCTATACAGACTTAGGATCGAAAGGAGCCAAAGAAATTACCTCTTTCTACATACTTTCCTTCTACCAATCAAAAATTTTTCAATGAGTCTTTGTAGATTTTGAGAAGTTCTTTGAGCTATCTCTTTGCTTTAGGTTAAATCACGTTGTCTAAGTATGAAAGGCCTTTGCTTGTGTGTGCTTAGTATTATATTATATAGGTACAGTCTTCATTGAGGAGGCTCCCGAACTGTGTTGGTGCTCCTCGGAACAACTTAAACTCCCACTGAGTGTCCATTTATAGTCTCGATGTAGAAAAAATATTTATTAATTTGCATTTGTTTTGTTTGGTAAATAGCAATGAAGCTCGAACAAAACTGTACGCCTGGAAATTAAACAAGCATGCATACACACATACACACATATACCATATACATATATGCACTTAACCTAACTAAATGAAAACAAAAAACATTGTCCACCCCTCCCCCCCTCCCGCTCCAAACAACAAAACAGACAAAATTATGTTCATGTCAACGCCATTCAACTCCTTTGGGCTGAGCAGCAGACAGAGTCGCCAGGATGTGCGCCAGTTAGTGAAAGGCAACAACACAACGAACGAGTTGATACGACGATAACAACAGGCAATTCGGCAATGACATCAACAATGAATTAAGGCAAGGAATGGGTCGAACGGGAAGAGCCTGCTCATAAATGCAGACCGATGCCGATGAGAAAGAGTGTGGCGGCGAACAACTCAGCAAGGGAGGAACAAACTCAGCGCCACTCGAGCGAGTGACCGGCCTGACCGGCGCACGTGCTGGTCAGTCCACTACACAGAGTGGACATATGGAAAATTTCGACGTTAACAGCGAGGTTGCAGTCGCTGTCGACAATGGCGTTGCGTTCTCCTCGGCGTATCGGAGTCGTCAGCAAACTGCAAGGAATGCAAGCGACACGTCAAGCAAACGAGCAGGCGGACAAACGGGCAGCCAGATGGACGGACGGACGGACGAACAGTCAGAGGAACGTAAGGACGAATGGAAAAGACGGTAAACGTGCGGCACACAGTGCTCAACTATTAACTGATGGCCAAGTACCGAGTGCTTGGCTAAGGATAATGCGAAATTATGAGCAGACAATGCAACAAAACTGCCAATGATGAAGAAGAAGAAGAAAAAGAAGAAGAAAAGCACAAGCCAGACGAACAAAGAAAGGCTTGCATACAAAAGTGGGTGGTGTCGCCTATACATATATGCATTATGCATACTCGTATGAATATGTATGCAAGGTTGTAAGGAATTGGTTGCCAGAGTGAGGTTGTAGAGAGCGCCAAGCCAAGCTAAATTATCAAAATGCATAGGCAATGCGGTTGCATTAACAAGGAATGCAGGCACACTCTACATATATATGTGTGTTTATATGTGTGGCGCACATTTAAAGGTGTTTCCACTGGCGCACATAAGAAAATTTCTGCATTTTCCTTCCTCAAACTAGCGAAAGTTGTTATTGTTGCATTTGGTCATTAGTTTATTCGTATATAAATTATAGATATATATGTATATAACGCTTGATGCATTTAAAATTCAGCAAATGTATGTCTGTCGTCAAGCTCTGGTCTTGGACAAGTCACACTGTCTGTGGTCTATGCTTGCCATCGTCCGAACCCCCACCGTCTCTGCATGTTGTCAACACCTGCTGCAGCAACACCACAATGTATACTATTAAATTGTAGCAAAAAACAAAAATAAAATAACAACAACAACTGCTATAATAATGTAAAAATATATATACATATACCTAGGTATATGTGTGTGTACGAATTGCCTTTGCAAAAGAAGTAATTTAGAAAATTAAGGATTAGACACATTTCCTCAATTGTGCTACTCTTGGTTTATGTTTGTGCGTGTGTGTGTATGAATGTGAGTGTGTGAAAGTGTGAGTGTATATGTTAATTGAGGGTGGTGATAAAATATTTAGTAAGCGTTTGTGCAGAGCTTAATGTTCGTGGAAGTTTGCAGAATTATCGATTTTTGATTTGGAAAATTGTTTGCGCATGCAAGTTTGCAATTAAAATTATGCAGAGACGATGAAAATTACTATAAAAGAATTAAATAAAAAACTAGCTAATAATAAATAAATAAATATAATATATTTATAAAAATTATTTAAAATTAAAATCAGAAAATAAAATAAAACAAAATGAAAATATAATTTTAAATTATAAAAGATTTATTTATTAATATAACTAAAACTTATCAAAAATATAAAAATTAAAATTATATTTAAAAACGAAAGCAACATATTAAAATAAAAGTAGTTGTAGAATGAAATATATGAAAATAAAATTATTTATAAAATAAAAACATAATAAGTTAATTTATAAAAGCAATTTTTTAAAATTAAAAAACAAAAATTTATTTTCGAAACCAATAAAAGAAAAGTTTAAAATTAATAAATTATTTACAAAAAGAAAAAAAATTTCTAAAATATAAATAAAAATATTTAAAAAACACGAGGTTCCCTACTTTTTTAAAGAAAAAAAAAAAAAAATACGGCAAATTCAAATCTAATGGGGAATGTTTATTATTAATTGAAAGAGCATTCTTTGGCATTTATTCTTTGAAGATTACATTTTGCAAATATTGACCGCGGCCACGTCTCAGATGCTCCATCCGTTGAGTTGAATTTTTGATGACTCGTTCGAGCATTTCGACTGGTAACTGGCGAATGACACGCGTGATGTTTTGCTCCAAGTCCTGAATCGAAGCGGGATTGTTCGCATATACTTTAGACTTTACATATCCCCCCAGAAAAAGTCTAACGTTGTGATATCACACGATCTTGGTGGCCAATCGACCGGTACAAAACGTGAAATTATCTGTTAACCGAAGTATTCTCTCAACAAATCCATTGATTGATGCGATGTGTGGGAAGTGGCTTCGTCTTTTTGAAGCTAAATGTCGCGGAGATCACGAGCTTCAATTTCAGGCATCAAATAGTCGGTTATTATGGCGCGATAACGGTCGCCATTGACAGTTACGTTCTCGCCGGCATCACTTTTGAAGAAATATGGACCGATTATTAAGCCGGCCCATAAGCCACACCAAACCTTGATTTCTTCTGGATAAAATGGCAGCTCTTGAATGTCTTCAGGTTACTCTTCGTACCAAATGAGGCAATTTTGCTTGTTGACATACTCATTGAGCCTGAAACGGGCCTCACCGCTGACTCTCGACTCTCCATGGTCTTCGTGTACACTCTCAGCTACGGCCGCTATATTTTCTTCACTGCGTCCTGGACGTCGTGGCCTATTCGGGCGAATATTATCCAATAATGAAAGCTGGGTCTCAAGATGGATGATGGTGTTGAGGATAGTACGCTTAGTAGAATAATTATTTTTTCTTATTTTGATGTCACTGAACACTTTGAAATTCTGGAAATAAAATCTTTCGCTTTTTTTTGCGACAGACTATAACCTGTGTGAAAATAGTAAGCCAATGGATTTTATATTCTTAATATTTTCAACTATCCTAAAACAATAGTAGATTAAAGCTAGAAAATATTGTATCGAATATTTGCTAAATAAATTTAGCTAATATAATTATTCTTCAGATATTTTTATTTATAATTTTTCTTGAGATAATTTTGAGTAGCATTTCGTGTTCAACACCATTATTATCAGGCTTGCCAAAAGTCATAAAGTCCGCACTATTACTCTATTACTTCGCTAGTGCACCTTTCACTTTACTGCTTTGATAATAATATTTAAGAAAAACCCATACCTTTGCCCATCACTAGTTCATTTAAAGCTGTTCAAGCCTGCTCTGCTCAAGCCACCTTCGTTTTCAACACCACACCTAAATGTATGCAACAAATCTTACAAATTTCGCAAAGAATTTCCTGCAACTACTTTGCGAATGCATTATTCACGAACTCATACATACATACATTACACATATTATAGCCCTCTAAGAATAATGTGAGTGAGTATGTGTGTGTGTGAGCCGCTCCTTGGCCGAATGTCCGAACACACCCAAATTGAACCTGATTTGCACATTTGTTTGCCCCTAAAAGCATGCCAGTACACTACGTACAAACGTACACAATTTCATTAATGCTTGCTTGTTTGTTTGTACATGCAACATGCCACAGTCTCATTACGATATCTTTGCCTCAACTCAACTCACCTCACCACCGCTGCCGTCTGCCAGCTGAGCTAGAACCGACAAATGCAGAATGCAAATATATTTTGCAAACTTTGCCACCTTCGCACAAGAACTTTCAAATGCTAACTGTACATATTACAAATAGCTGTATGTATGTGTGTGCATGTGTGTGTGTGTGTAGTAGTGCATTTGTCCATACCATCACCTCGAACGATTACTTGCTTTCCAACTCTAAATATTCTGCACACATTTAAGTCCTCCATTCGTCCCCGCTGTTCGTCCACTCACCGCCGCAAGAGCCGTTGGTCTCTCTCTTTCGCACTCGCTGTCTTACTTAATGTTCACATATTTTAGAATTTACATTTTATGCAAACATTATCGAATATTTTGTGCACTTAAACCCACACTCAGGCATTAATTTCATTAATTATCCTGCCAGGGGTGCGTCAGAGCGTGGGGAGTGAGTGGGAAGAGAGGTAAGGCGATAAATGTACACTTCGAATATGCAAATGCAATTGTCATGTGGGAGTATATAAGCTTGTATATAATTGCATACATGTATATGCTATTACATATAACTTTATATGTAAATATGTATAATTCTATTTTACGTAAAAACACTAACAAAATTCGTAGTAAAATGTAGAAGCTCGAAACGTATTCCTGCTCCCGCTCTTGAGGTTGCTTGTTTGACCAAACTGCTATAACGGTAAGAAAGTGTATGCAAAGTCAAGGCGAATGCAAATAAAGAAGTAGAAAAGTTGTAAGATAAGAAAAGCAAGGGCCGTACTGAGATATCCAGATGGGTATGGGTGGCAGGAGATATACCAAAATCAATAAGAAATTAAAGACGATGAAGTTTAAGAGGTAGTTATGGAATTACAAGGATAGATGGTAAATGGTAGAATAACATTGTTCAGAGAAGTGCGAAAAGTTCAATGATCTTAAGAACTGATTTTTTATTTTTTTACATCGAAATACATATAAAATTTTTTGTCATGTCGAATGGGACAAGCTTCATGCATTTATCTGTTCAAAAGGGAACTCAAAGAAAAAATCCTTTCTTTATGTTGACAATAAAACTGTCTCATAACTCATTACATTGCTAGTCCTAACCAGTATTATCATTTACCTAAAGATTATTAATTTTATTTGTCTACACTGATGGCAACCCATACCAAAAATACTTCCAAATCTCAAATCTCCATTCGAAACCTCTTTAGTTTGATATTTATGTAGCTGCTCTATATTAATATCATAATCTCTTTCTTAGCTCTAAAATTTGAAACAGATGGCAACCTTTTGATTTATATTCAATAAATTTATGTTGTTAATTTAGAAAATATTTTTTGTAACTTTATATAAACGTAGAAAGACCTTGAATGTCTTTTCTTGCTACTTCATTCACATTCAACTCACCCCGTTTTGCTTTCACATTTCAGCTTCTCCAAAATGCCACACTGACATGGCAGAGGGCTGTGAGGAAACCGATAGCCAGTCAAGCAATCGCAAAGCCGATAACGCGCCGATCATGCTCGGCACTGTTCTGCCATGCGAAGCCGCCATTACAGCCGCCTCTCTCGGTATCAGCACCAACTCGAATTCCGGTGGCGGCGTCGTCATTAAACGTGAACCAACGTCCAATTCTAGTGCTTTTGGAGACGCCAGCGTACATCATTTGAGCGGCAGCATATCGGCTACAGTCAGCTTGACCACAGCTGGAGTAGGCACATCACCCAGTCCAGGCGGCACACCACCACCAATTATAACTGCAACAACAACACAATACTCACCGAACGGTTGTCGACCGACAACACCTGCGCTACACCAACAACACCAACAACACCGCCAGCAACAACGCACAACGCCAACACTCAACACGAGCATACGTGTGGGTGGCGCATTGACTGCAGTCGCCGCGGTTGTTGGTTCCTCCTCATCATCATCGTCCTCGTCATCATCTTCCAATTCATCAATGACTTCATCGACTTCGTCCTCCTCCTCGACTGCCTCGTCGTCGACGACAGCAGCGGTGGCACCCAACTCGAACGCCAACAAATCGCCTTGCAGCATTGCCGGTTCGCCGTACTCCACATCAGCGGTGGCGTCTTCAGTGCGTGGCGGTATATCACCCACTTCACCGCCACTATCGATGGCAGCACCGGGCACACCAAGTGGTGGTTTGGAGGTCAGCAATGGCAGTTGTGGCTCTGCCGCAGCCAATGTTAATGGCACCGCTGTAGGCGGAGTGTTGAGCGTGACGCCAACAGTTGGAGTTACGGGTGAAACGACGGATTTATTGGTGAGCAATGCCGTATCACCGAGTGCGGTAGTGCAACAGCAACGCACTCCCTCACCAACAGCTGAGCAGTCGACATTGCTGCCACATGGGACACTCAACATCAAAACTGAATCGGTAAGTGAAGAACCTTCATTATTTTGGTTTTCGGTGGAAGCACAAGTGTAAGGAGCATGCAACATGTGAGATTGAAGTACTAATCTACGTTACCACTTAGTGGTTGCTTCGCCGAAAATCCAGCAACGATCAGTAGCAAAGCTCCACACCCCGGCAGGCAAGGCTACAGTTCTGTTTTTTTTTCTGTCTGACCCATTTCTCAGTATAAAATTTGTGGTATGCCAAATACTTCGACAAAAACCAACTGTCACCACTTTAAAGCCTCCGCTTCACGACTCCCACATTCACAAATCTCCCTCAGATGAGGAGCATTTCATTTACCTGGAATAAACATCATAAGCCAGGCCGCCGCCTACTCATTTTTGGACGGTCTTATTGATTCAGTGCCCTGTTTCTTTGTTAAATACCGAACATAAAAAACGCGCAGCACACTAGTCACAGACACAAATGGGCTTCTTCCCGCCCCGCTTGCCTGTTTTTATTTTGCATGCTTTCTTTCGGCTCGCCGCTTGACTGTGACTTTGGCCTGATTTCGTGCCATTCAAGTGTCGCGGTGTATGCACGCAAAACAAAAATGAAGCAAATAACTTGAGACGGTAGACCGGCGCGGCTGAGCAGCTCAGTTCAGCTGAAATTGGAAAAACCAACAACTACAAAAACATTGAAAGTAGAAAGAAGTCTTAAGCCACATAAAACTGATCATCGGTAACGAAATTCTTTTATTCATTTTGTAGCTGTACAAAAGGGGAAGGAGAGCATTCGATAATTAGCCAGAAACGAGTTAGAACGAGTTCCGTGCCACAAATTTGTTAATGCGCGCTTTTAAATATATTGGATTTGGCACACTTTCCGCTGCGGTGAAATCTTGTTAATTGCACTGTTAAACATGGTGAGCCAAAGTCAATGTGTGCGGCCGGTCGGTCGGTCGATCTGTCGCGGGGAATGAGAGGCAAAATGGAATAGGAAAATTTCAGAAAATTGCTACAGATATTAGAATATTATTGAAAGGGAACAGTGTGGCTCTTTAGAGGGTTTCAAAGATTAAAAAATTATACAAATTTTAACGCCTTCGACTGCCTATGAAAATATCATTCAGAAAATGAGGAGTTCTGAAGATTAGTAGCTGAAAAAATTTTACAGAAGTGTTGCCACTTTTTTCATGAAATTAAAAGATATGAAAATTTGCTCCATTATCTTTTTTGCTTGAAAAATTGTTACCATAAAACTGAAATTAAATATTTTTAATTTTTTTTATTATAAAATATTTGAAAATATTTTCGAAATGATTGATTTATTGTTGGAAAAATATATGGCGTTGGAATTACATGAAATATCAGAAATTTGTTAGATATATTTTTTAATTGTTGCAAAATTTGTTTTGAACTTTTCGGGCATCTACATTGTGTGTTATGTACTCGTATATGGCAGTGAGTGGATAAACCTCAGCACCACCTCTCATCTCCATTTTCATGAACTAGCTCTTTCTCTACTTCTGTTATCCCTCTTCACAAATAATCTATAACATTGATCGAATCAACGTGCCAAAATCGAGTGAAAATTTTTAAAATTTCTAAAATCAGACATAAGTGATTATTACTTATGAGCATCGCGCCACATACATACATAAGTATTTATCTCAACACATACAAATACCGTTTTATAAACTGCCTTAGATTTTTCTTCTTCTTTTTCCTCGGTTTCTTATTGAATTTCTTATGTTTTCCTTTGATATTGTTAATTTGACCGGTGACCATTGTGTCTTGCTCATATGTCACTGTCAAATTCCCAACATGGCTTACTCATTACGCGTTCAATATATACAAATGAATGCACGTATGTCTGTATGTATGTTGTTGTAGTGCAGTGCAGAGCTGGCACCTTTTCGTCTAAATAATTTTTTAGCTCACATTATGTTGATAGTTTATTTATGTTTATTTAATTAAATTTTTTTTAAATATTTTTTAATGTATTCTCACATCGACTTGCATTGGCACCGTTATTGCAACAATGCTGAATCGTTGATTTGTGCGAAAGTTTTGTGCGGCTTCGGCTAAAAACACCCGCCGCCAGCCACCCACTCCGCCAAGCGGCATGCATGCATACATAAATGCATACATATACAAGCATGCATGTTATTGTTTGTTTTGCAAAATCACACACACACACACACATGCATACGTGCTCGCTATTTGACCATTTGGTTTCGAGGACATGCGAATTTTATTTATTGCTGACAGTTACAGTTATTTTCGGTTACTTTTGCCTTCAATTCTGACCAATATTAACAATACTTTTGTGACTGTGGCGTTGATGTTGTTGTTGTTGGTTTGTTCCTTTTCATTTTCGTAGCTTCTGAAGTTTTCTTACGTTCGATGGACGTTTGGGTCTCATTTGTTGATTTTTTCTTTTGTTTTTGTTGTTATTATTTTTTTTTTGTGCTCGCTGCATGCGCTTTTTGTTATTTCTTAACATTTTTTAATTGTTATTTCGCTTAACGGTCACACGAAATGGAGACACAAATATTTTTTTTTTTTTTTTAATTTTCAGTTAAAAATTTTTCTTGTGAATTTTGTCGCTATCAATTTTGTTTCGCTGGACGAAAATTAGGGTGCTTCAAATGAAGGATAAAAATATAATTGGAACTCTTTTGAAATTTGTTCGATTTTCTTGATGCTTGGAAGTTCTCCTGGTACTTCAATTAATATATAATATATAAAAATTCACAATATTTTATTTTTAAATAATTAGGTTTCTATGCAATTTTTCGGACTACCCGAACATACAAATGTACATATGCACATAAAAACTGTTGCATGAGTATGAGTTTTTCCAAGTAAAAGAAGTAAAAAACCTCCTGAAGCAAAGTGCAGTCTTTTTTGTATGTTTTGCAGATTTTTTTCAATTTTTTTTCTTATGTTAAATAATTGTGTATTACATGTAAATGTATGTATGTCCCTCAATTGATTTGTCGCTGTGCTCATTAATTTGACATGTTGTACTCAAAAATCGACGCCCCTTACCGCACCTCAGCGCTGCGTACCGGCACTCGGTGGTATGCAATTTATTTATTTATTTAATTAATCACTTGCTTGCGAAAAATTACATTTAATAATCTTGATTTCATATATAAATACTTATGTATGTGCATATATAAATTATTTAAATGTGACTATGACATTGTTAAGATATTAAAGGCTTTGCATATTGCTTGGTTATGTACATACATTAAATTAATATATTAAATTAAAACATAAATACATATATGTATGTACATATTAAAATATATGTACATCACCTCAACCGTTTAGCAATGCATTCACGGCAACGAATGTTTTATTTAGTAAGAAAAAAGCACTAGTTTATTGCCAGAATTTACCGACTGAAATTGCACTAGTCCGGAAAACACCATTATTAGTACCGATTGCCTAATTATTAAGTAGGGACGTTTCTTTTTCATTTTCAAATAACTTGAAAATATATATAGATATTATATTATTTTTGCTTTTAATCTTTACAAGAAATCAGATCAAATTGTTTGATATCGAGCGTTTTATTTAATATTTATTTCATTTATTTTGGGAAAACTATCAAAAAATTTTGTTTAAAACTGAACGGAACTAGTTCTCTTCTGTTCATTTCGAGCTGGTATAAAACTAGTGCGTTTCTGGCCGAAAACTGACTGTCGCAAATACTTAGGATATATCTATGGTTGACTAGTTTTGAATTAGCTTTGAACCAGTTAATTTGACTGCAGGGTATATGCTCAGTTACATATATACTACTCACATATGCTACATATACATATATTACGTGTTGTTTACCTTATTTGCTTGTTGGCCTTCGCTTAATTATTTAATTAATCACGCAATTATCTATAATTCTTGTTATGAAGCCATTTTTGTGATGAGGCGATTAAAAATTGGTTGGTTATGTGCGCATTTGCCAGTTTTCCCAGATCATTAGAAACTGAAGTACATATGTACGTATATACAGGGTTATCCACTTTGCGGTTAGACGTAAATAAAATGACTTTAAAATATTTTTTTTTCATGAAATTCCTTTTTCATTATAAAGTTTGAGCCTTGGCGTTATATGCGAAACACCGCCTTGTGAATTTTCGCAAACTTCGATCATTTTGAGGTGATTTTCGACCACGTTTTGCCATATAATGGGCTGTTATTTTTCAAGTGCTCGAGAGTTAAAGGTTTAGTCGCATGAACATGGTCACGCGACTGAATTTTAACTAAAACAAAACATGCTTGATTTGACTGTTTAGTTTGACAGATGTCAAAATACAGCTCTGCACTTCCGAAACCACTAAATGGATAACCATTTGTTATATATACATATAATTTTTCTCATGGTTGCTTTAGAAAATCGATATAGTTAATTATTTTTCATAACGATCTTACTATAGATGTAATGTATCGAGCAAGCGTACTAGGCTAAGCCATTATTAGAATTTCTAAAACTTATAAAAAAGTGTTTAAAAAACTGTCAGTACATTGAAAATTTTTTCATTGGCGAATTGAGAATTTTTTCAATGACACTTTATCTCTTAGCCTCAACATTTCCAAAACTTCGTTGAATCCGAAAACAAATATGGGAAAATTGGCAACATAGCACTAGACGACTTACACGAAGCTAACGGTGAACATTTAATTAATTAATTTAATTATTATTTTAATTGATTTAAAATAATATTTAATTGTATATTATCAAGAGAGATGATAGATGTAGAATTTATGAAATTTTATAACCCGAAAGTTGGCAACCTTGCTTAATATTTTAATGCTTGACTAAGGTGAGCCTACACTTTGAAAAATTATTGACGAAAAGTCAACAATGAAAAAATTCAGGATTCTAAACATCTGCAAACTTAGTACCGTTTATTATTAATAACAAATCTTTCACGACAAGGAAAAATGGCAACAGGGCAAACTTTAACTACGAAAATACTACAAGAGAAATTAAACAGAGAATGAATTGAATAAAGCATTGCAGAGACAAGAAAAAAAAACAAATTCTACCTATTTTGAAAAATGGCAACGCTGCAACTCAAGGTTTTTAATTATTACTCCTTGACTTTTTTCATTTAAGGCTCGAAAAAAAATCTAGAACAATCGAGCAACTCTTCTTCTTTCTATGAGCTCTGACTTTGAATTAAGGGCTCAAGCGATTAAATCGATATATGTATGTGAAACATAGGCACATTACTAGTTTTATGTTTTATATTTTTTTGTAGACTCTCTCACTAACTCTCTCACTAAGCGTAAAGACCCTTACACACATATGTACAGTAGATATGTATATGTAAGTATTTGCTTAAGCGCCTAATTAATTGCTGATAATTGAGCGCTTTGCAATTAAGCGCAAGACAAATTTTTATCGTCGACCCGACCGCCACCTCGCGAGCGACATTGTCACTCCGCGAAACTCTTTTTCAATGCCTGCTGCACCAATCTCCGCGCACGGCTTTTCATCTAATCGCCTGCAATGTCCAACTCATAGAATGCGACAACAACGATGACAACAACCAAATGCCATTAGCACGAAAACAACAACAACAGATAACTAAGCCGCGGTGCCGATGCTGACGGTTACGTCGGTGGTTTGGGGTGGTGGTGTTCGATGGTGGCTGTTGACCATAAAAAAATTTTGTGTCTACATTTCCGTGCCAATACCTAATTGTTAGTCATACCTTTCGGGGTAAACAATTTAAATTTGCGATTTTCTATTTTTGGTCAACGAATGACAAACAAAAAGAAAAAGAAAAAATAACAAAAAAATTACTACAAGAAAAACCAACGTTGGAAAACCAAATGACAAAAGTAGTGGCAAAGACGGAGGGAGGAGAACTTGAAAACCGAATGGCAAATAGAAAAATACATTAATAGATAAATGTAAGTATGTATGTATGTATTGTCTGAAATATATTTGCAGCGTAAAAACCAGCAATTATGTATAGCAATAACAATTATAAAAGCAACAAAATACTACCAAAGGCTAAATACTTAAAAAAACGTGTGGAGGAAAAAGAGGTAATAAAAAGGAGCTAAAAAGGAATAATGTGAGTGCAGAGAGCAAACTGGATTTACTAAGTGGCGCGTTGGCTCGGTAGTGGTCAATGCTGGGGACGAAGACAGTATTTTAGTAAGAGGTCGGTAGGAAATTTTTGGTCACAGTGAAAAAAAGCTTAAAAATAAAACCAAATAAATTAATGAAATTAAGTAAAACCTTGATTCTCGAACATTTCAAATCTATTGAAAAATTCGAATCCGATGATTTTCTATGTCAATATCACTTGAATTTTTTATACATGTTACTAGATTTCATGATTTTGAGCCAAAACTTCATATCTAAAGGAATCAGTTGTATGGGAGGTATGTGATATATGATATAGTCGACCGATCTGATCGGTTCTGACAAATGGTCAATACATTGTATAAATACATCCGCATAATAAACTTCGTTCACATATCTCAAATTTAAGATACTATTTTGCTTTCAAACAGACGGACGGACAGGCAGACGAAATCAACTGAGCTCGTCTTTCTGTTTCGATCAGTATAAATTTTGGAGCGTCTATCTCTTCTCGTTTATCGGAATAATTTTCTCACCAGCCATCGTCTTCTCCAAATCACCGCAACCAAATAAATCGAGCGTTACGATCGCTCATTTCGCTGCAGTTGATCGGACGCTTACTGAAATCATTCTTTCGCTAGTCGTGTGTTTGTCAGTCTTTCATGCAATTGACTCGCCGTAGCGTGGCGCATACGACGGTGAGGCAGCCAATCAATGTTTACACAGCTTTAAATAATGAAAAAGGAAAACGCAAAAATACCAAAAGCTACAAAGCCTTGAAAAGTACAAAAGCGGAAGGTGGCGCGTGAGAAGTGGATTCGTCAAGAAAAAATAGTAAACACTGCCAGAGTGGAGTGGAGCTCTGCACAGTCGCGCAAAGGGGGAGCACATTAATGGTCACTAGACGGCGATGATGAATAGCATAAAAATTTCTGGGATTTAATTCCACTCCACAACCACGACGACGACGACGACGATGCCAAAACAGGATTTGTGGCCTGTTTAATTGAGCAAACCCCCTATCCCACCACATCCCGGGCCACGGCCTGCTGCTTCGTGTGATTTTTGTTTTGAACGCAAATTATAAATAAAGTTTTTTTCGCTATTTCTTTCGCGTTTTTTTTTAATATTTTTATTTTTATTAATTTTCAACGTCATTATACACTGTTGTTGTAGTTGTAGTTTTTTTTTTATTGTGTTGGCCCGTTTTATGTTGCCTGTACTCATTTGTAATTAGTAGTAAAGTGGCATGTTCGGCTCAGCAGCCAGCAGTCAGCAGCTGCTTGCCGCTTTTTGTGGCATGAGGGAAATGAGTTTGCGATTTGCGTTTGTTGTTTTCCTTTTCGTTGTTGTTGTTGTTGTTGTTGTTGTTGTTATACATTTGGTCACATTATGAAGTGCACCAGCAAATACATACAATTGCTGCCTCTTAGTTATTGCTGGCATATTAATTGTTGTTGTTGTTGCTTCGTTGTTTTGGTGGCAGATCATTTGGCCTAATGTGTTTTGTTGCGGCTAAAATTGCAGCTGGATTTTCTAGTTTGCGACTTTTGGTCGATTGTCATTATTAAATGTAAGCGCTGCAGTTGTTGTTGTTGTTGTTGTTGTTGTTGTTGTTGATTTTATTGTTATTTTTGTTTTTATAATTTTGTCTGCATTGTTGTTGCTTTTATTATTATTGGTTTTTGCTGTAAGTGATCATGCGTTCATGTGGCGTTCATTACTCATTACTCAACGTGCAACTTGCAGCAACAGCAGCAGCAGGAGCTTAGTGGTGGACAGCGCGACACACATTTCGTCTTGTAATTTGCAAGTTGCGGTGGTTTTTTTATTGTTGTTGTTGTCTATAATTCTATGTTGACTTTGATGATGAAAATAAATTTTGCTATTTTTCTCTGCCTCCCTTTGCCCCTCTCTCTCTCGTTCGCTCTTTAATGATTTGTTGTTGCTGTTGCGGTTGTTATTATTATCCGACACAACTCTAATTTATTTGCGTTGATTATCGAAAGTGGCTCGAAGGCATGAAGAAAATTTATGTTTGGATAACGGTTGTTGGAGCTTTTGTAATGCTCGAACCCCCCCAAATGGTTTGGTGTGAGTTATTGGTTTTTAAAGAGCCTGGAAGCGCGACTTGTGACAGAGTTGACGAAATAGGCCGGTTTGTAATTTGGTTTTCGATTGCAGGATCCAAAGTCAACGGCAAGATTCACTCTTCTGCCTTCGGAACTTTAACTGTTGTTCAAGGGCGGAACTATCCCATAGAACTTGGTTGATTTTTGGTCTCATTGATTTGCAGTGTCTTCTGTAACCAGAGTTTTCATTTCCAGAGAAACTCGTAGGTTAACGATTACGGCGAAGTATTTTTGGTCCCGTAAGAATGAAGTTTCTCTTATGAAGTAATCCGCCACCTATGAATATGAATCGTTTTCTTTCACTTGGCTAATCTCAATCTACGGCCTATATCTTTTCTGTTCTGTTCATTGAAAAGGAAGAAGCACAGAAAATGTCCGTAAGGACCATCTGAATATTTAGCTTTTGACAAATACGCCCAACTTCTCAGCCACATACATACATATGTATATATGTATATATGTATGCACGTGAGGCCGGCTTATATAATTGTAATCGAAATAAAAATTAGTGAAGGCCTGTCAAGTCAATCAATTTAATTTCAAATTCTGTCCGTAATTCGCCAAATGCAATGCAAACAACAACAGAAGCAGCAGCAACAATAACTCCAGCAACAGACACGCCGTAAATAACATAGACTTCGCGACGTAAAGCCAAACGCGGGTGTTTTATTCCTAGACTTCGTCATCAGCCGTGCAGTTCCTGGTTGCCTACAAGGCGAACTCTAACCACGAATTTGAGCATAATGTGTAGTCAGCCTGTAGCAGCGAGGCAATGCTCCAACAGCAATCAGTCAGTTCGTCTATCAATACATCAGTACATCAGCTAGTCAATGAGTCAGTCCGTTACTGAGCTAGTCTAGTGCTTAGTCGTTCCGACGAGCCGTCAATCACCTAATCGGCTGGTCGGCTGGGCAGTTCGTCAGTTTGATTAGTCAAGGCGTCGCGTCGCTTTGCGCATGCGTTCAGCGAGCCTCCGTCCAGCTGCAATGGAGTGGAAGTGGCTCTCTTCTCGTTACTGTTTGCAATTTGTTGTTGTAACACATAAAATGCGTTTTTATTGTCTTAAAAGGCTGGCTATACATATCGCTGGTGTGGGGACTACAGGGTTAAGAAGTCCAAGCGCCCAAAGCTGAGTGCGAGAGGGCGGATTGGAGGGAGAAATTAATTTTGTGCAAGATATTCGCTGCCCATTTAAAGCCTTGAGCAAATGTTGACGCTATTTTACTGTTGTTGTTGTTGTAGCCTTCTTATGAATTCATATGGTTTAGCCGTTTGTTGTTTTGTTATTTGTACGTGAGTGCGAAGCGGATTTATTCGAGTATTGTGCGGGTGTTGTAGCGCCCCGCAGCCGATGGACAGAGCCAGTTGGCTCATTGGCTCGTTGGCTCGTTGGCTTGATGGTTCGTTGGTTTGTTGGTTGGTCGGTGCGTCTGTGCGTCTGCGCGCTTTGTTCGCTGTTCGAAGGGTCTGCTGTTGGCAATAAAAATACACTCCGATGTACATATGTCTGTCTGTTTGTGTTTGTGCTTGTTGTGCTACGGCAACCGGTTGTTCGCTTAAACACTTTCTTATTGTTGTTGTCTGTTTATTTTATTTTTTATTTTTCGCTCACATTTTATGCCTCTTTCTTGCCATTCATCCGTGTGTGTGTGTGTGTGTATGTGTGTGTGTGCGTCTTAAATGAGCCACATATGTCAATTTGTGAAAATTTAACATTTGCATTTGCGTGCATGCGTGCGTGCGTGCGTGTGCGTGTCTAGAATTTTTATTCTTTGGCTCTTTTGAGGAATTTCATTTTTATGTGCTTAGAAATTAATTGGATTTTTTTAATGTATTTTCATATGTTTCCAAGTCGTGTAATTAAGCTTCAAAACACTTAGCAGCTGTCAGTCGCCGGACGATTGAGTTATTGACAAATTAGATATTCGCACATATTGGGGCTGCCATGCTCGAAGAGAATAGGAGGTTTACATATTGAATTCGATATTCGGATTGATTCTAAAACATGAATAAAATATAAAAATATTTTTTAAACCATTTCACGTTAACTCAGTCTGCCATACTGATACTGACTATTAGAAAATTTAATTTAAAATAATTGAGAAAGATGGCAACGCTCTTTGAAACTATTTCAACTCAAAGCTTACTCCAAAGTCTTCGGTTTGATATCTATAGTGCCATATTTAATTTATTTTATTAGCTTTTGATCTAAAGCTTCCTTAAAGCTTTTAGTACATCCTCATTAGTGTGGCGCTAAGTACACTAGGATCGTCATGATATGACGCGGATCGTCTTTTTTCTAGCTTATTCAAAAAGTTTGTGTTGGAATATTTATAAAATGAGCTTATACGCTTTTTCAAATTAAATATGTATATGCGCAGCTTCTACAGAAAGCTTTCAAAAACTCAGATCCATATAGGTTTTTACAACATTATTTTATTTACATTTAATAAGTAAACTGATTTTATTGCAATTAAGACAGCAGCGAATGCATAGAAAGATATGAAATCCTTGAATATTTTCTATTTATTCATTTTTTTTTTTAATATGATCTTAGGTTCCTTTTTGAATATACATATGCTTCTATTCTGAGTTAGAGTTAGTTAAGAGAGTTTTTCAAAACACTCTTCTTAGTATGAGACCAGTTTTTAGCGTCTAGTTGTAGTTGAGAAAGATTTATTAAAGTATTTTGTGTAAAGCAAATGAAATACTGAGCTTTTGAAAGCTCAAACCATTTAGCTTTCATAAAAGATTTTTCTGTATTAACTTTGGCGTGCAAAGCTGAGAATTATTAATAAATTTTTATTAGTTTGAAAAAAAAAATAATCATTAATTTTGAGAACAACAATAACAATTACGACAAAAATATTTTCCGAAAAAAAAAATATATATTGAAAATTGCCTATTGCATTTCTGTAGTTTGAATGATTTTTTTATTTGTAATTAAGGCCAAAACGCGCTTTTTATTCACTCATACATATTAGAAAACTGAAAACTTCTTATAAATATATACCTCCCTACTCACGTGTCATTTTCATATATGTATTAATTAATTAAATAAAGCTTGAGATTTCGCTTGATTTGTGAACACATTTTTTACACGGAAATACCCACAAAACACAAATGTAAGCAACATATGAATATATCGTCGTTTAAGCTCGTTGTATGTTGTTGTTGCTATTGTCAATTGTATTAAAATTAAATGCTTCATTTCACGAAGGCATGCAACTCAAACACTCCAACCAGGCATGCCGACTTGCCACACTTCGGTTGAAGCTTTACAACATATCAAAGTCATCAGGGTTGCCATGTTTTGCTTATTGAAGTATGCAGAAAATCTTGCAATGCCCACTCTCTAGCTGTTTTTCCATCTTATACTCAGATGACGCTCTCCGCGATTTTTTTTTAATGAGATCAACTCGACAGTAATGGTTTTTTCGTAAATTCAATTCTCCTTCTTGGCAACCCCTTTCTAATTCATATGTCGACTCCTTGCTCTCTGCAGTATACTGAATATTACAATGCAAGCGCGCACGCTCCCCCTACACTGGCGCTCCACATATTTGACTGTCAGAGTAATTGACCCCCCATAAGCAGAGAGTGAGTGCCGGGAGCAGGAGTACATTAGCGCAAAGCGAAGCGAATGAGAAAACGTCACTGAGAAAACGTGCAAATAAACAGCAAACAAAAATTAAAAGAAGTACATGCATGGAGGAAAATAAAAACGAAGGAGAAATAAAGAGGAAAAGAGAAACCAACCGCTGGGTCATAAGCGCGCGCTAGAAGCAGGGTAACGAAACAAAAAATGTTAAGCGCATTTAAGTCAGCGCATTAAATTGGCTGTCATGCAATACAAGCTACAACAAACATGCAGACGTCAGTGGTGCAGTGCCAGTGGTAAGAGAGGAGGCAGGAGACGAGCTGCGAATTATAGAGCGCAGCAGCGTAGCTAAATTCAACGATCGAGGTTTGCTGGGTTTTGGTTTAGAATGTGCCAACTGTTGCTTGCGCATAGAAACCAACATAAACACCAACGGCAATCTACGCTGCTGCCTCACCCCTCTCTCTCGCTGTGCGCGCTGCTTCAAAAGTCATAAGCATATCTTTCGCTTGGGTCGTCGTCGGTCGCTTCATTTGGCAAACGTTAATAATTAGTTAGCCACGAGTGGTGTTAGGCCAACAACGACAACGACAACAAAACACGTTTTAATAGCATTTACAATAACAACAACAACAACAACATATATGATAAAATTACAACAACTATGGCAAATAATATGGAATGAAATGGGATGAGTGTAAATATCAGAGAGAATTTTCCCCAAAAAAACCCACTAACAATTAAAAAATGTAAAAAGCAACAACACCAACAACAGCAACAAGAGAGCCGCCGGCTATTTGAAATTAAATGTGTTTTCTATGTTGTTTGCAGCGTTTTTAATGCGATATACGCGCGCATGCTTGCCACAGACCACAAGCGCAGACTCGCATACTTGCTTACATGTGTGGAGTCGCTGTCTTGTTGTTGTTGTTGCTGTTGCTATTTTCATTTGGCAATGCCACTTAAGTTAAGCTGCCCACGCCAACACTCGTTCGCTCAATAACTTCATAATTTGTGTGGCACATGTGTGCTTATATGTCATTATTGCTGTTCCTCCTCGCCCCCATTTTGCTCTATTGCAAAATTGCAATTTTAATATTTAAGCCAGAAATAGCATTTCAACTCATTAATTTAACGCGTGATTATGAACAGTGGAGCAGCGTTGTCCTCATATAAATAACTACATACCGTGCCACAAAATGGGGGAAACAAAAAATAAATTAATACACTGAAATAAAAATTATTACGTAGTACAGTGGTATGTCATCATATATATTTGTGGCAAAAAACTTAAGTTAAAAAAAATTGCAATAATATACCAATTGAAAACAATAAAAAAAAATTTATTTGCGTCGGTCACTCTATCATACTAGTTTTTTAAAACAGTATTTTTTTTTTGTTAGTCATACCGCTGTTGAATAAATTAACCTTTTAGAAAAATTTTTATTATTAGTATTTTTTAATAAATAAATAAAATTTATTGCATAAAAATTTTGATATTTTCCTAATTTTTGAATTTTTCGGCAACACCACACCACTGTGCCGCCCCATTGACGCATGCGCACTATCTAAACGCCAAATAAGCACAATTATTCGTTCGCAATTTCGCGATGCTGTCGCGTTGATAATTTCGCATTTGCTTTTCGCTGCTCATTTTGTTTGCTCAATTGCTCGTTTGACTCCTTCGACGATACCAGACAACAATAAGCAACAACACACAAATGCTCGTAGCATACACTCATTTGCCTCTTGCCATCCTGCCTTGCTGCCTTGCCGCATTGTTGCCTTGCTTAGCGCACCTCGATGGCCACAATGTGCTTATTAATATCGCATATGCTTATATTTGTTGTTGTTGTTGTTGTTGTTGCAATCCTTTTGCACATTCTTGTTGTTGCTTGTTGTGGCCTGTGGCATGAGCATATTCTACATTTGTTGTTGTTGTTGGCATAAAATGCATTACATTCTGGCCGTTGGCGTTAATTCGTTTTTATGCTGATTTTCCAGCGCCAAACTACCCACACATATACACATACACACAAGTAATACAAACACACAGACACACAATAACACACACACACGAGAAATGCAACGTGCAACAACACACTAATATGCCTATCTTCATACATATTTACACATTTATTTGTATGTATGTTTCCCTAACAATTTCATGTCTCCCCTTTTCCTCTGCTCGTTCGCCTTTGCCCATTATCATAATAGTAATAAGAATAATATTATTGGATTTTTAATTCCTTCAGCTATAATACACGCATACAAACATGTATGTATGTATGTATGTATGTATGAACATATTTATTTTGTTGTTGTTGTCTTCTGCCAGCAATAAAATACGTTCTTATTCTGCTTCTTCTTCTTCTTCTTCATCATCAGCGTTCTTTTAAGTGGGTGTGCCGTGTTGTTTGTTATTATCTCCTTTTTTATTGTAATTATATTCGCTGTATTTTTTGTTGTGTGTTGTTGTGTGTTGTTGTTGCTGTTACTGCCGCTACGCCTGCATCGATTAGCCGCAACATTCCAAGAGATAAGCCCATGAAGAGTGCTTAGGAAGAGCGTAGAAAAACTGCAAATCGTGAATAGCACGCGATGGCAGCAGATTCAATGGCTAAGATTAGGAGTGTACGAGTGTGTAGATATCTGGGTATGTTATGCATATGTATGTATATGTATATGAAGCAAGAAACAAATGCCGAAATCTATCCAAGATGTGAGGCGTTGACGTACAATAAATTTATATTTATTATTTATTTTGTTTTAGTTTATTCTATATGATTTTTATATTAATTTTAATATTTTCGATTTGATTTTATTTCATATAAATTAATTTAATTTAATTTTAGTTAGTATAATTTAATTTTACTTACTTAAAATTTGTATTTTTTGTCTGTTTTTGTATAGTTATTTTAATATTTTGAATTTTTTTCTATTTCATTTTATTTTGTTTTATCTGAGGCCATTTGATTTTATTTGATTTCATTTAATTTAGTTTAAAAAATTTTCTTTTAATTTCCTTTTTTTTCTTTTTATTTTTTAATTTCATTTTATTTTATTTTAATTATTATTTTCTATGTTTTATTCTATATTTATAATTTTTTGAAATTTCATTTTATGTGAAAATAGAGCAAATTTAAATTAAATAGAATTAAAAATTTATTTAATTTTAAACTATTTTATTTTGTTTGGTTTAATTTTTTTATTTTATTTTATTTTACGTAATTTAATTCTATTTAAGTATATATTTTTGTATTATTATTTTTTAGTTTTTTATAATGTTTTTATTTTCACTTCCTTTTTTGTTTGATTTTATTTGAGTTTATTTGTTTTTATTCAATTTAATTTAAATTTTTTTTGCTTGTGTTTTATTTTTATTTTTATTTTTTCTTTCTTTTGTATTTTTATATTTTTTTGATATTTTTTAATTTTGTTTTTTTCTAAATTTGATTTTATGTGATTTAATTCAGGTGTATATAATGTATCTTTTTATTTTTTATTATTATTTAATTTTTATTTTTATTTTTAGTTAACTTACTTAATTTTATTTAGTTTAATTTTTTTATTTGTATTATTTTATATTAAATAAATTTTATAAAATTAATTTAATTTAATTTTTTAATTTCTCTTATTTTTGGATTGTCTCTTTGGTGAATATTCTAACCGTCCCTTGAAATGGAAGTGCTATAGAGAGCTCGCTTCAATATATCCAAATTGTAGCATAAACAATGATGAAATTTATTATAAATTCTTAAAAAGTCTCGTTTTCCGTGTGACAAGCTATTCGATGACCGATCTCATATAAATTTCAACACGATCCAAGTGAGCTGGAAGAGTTCGCACTCAAAAGAGTTTTTGCAATTGGGAATCCCGATCTATCAATATACAGTACATATGTAGTGCTGGGCTTTGCTAATTCAAGGCTCGATAGTCTTCTCATTCTAATGTAATTGTAGCCACCACTCCGTGGACTGCAGGAATTAAGCTTTTAAGGGAGTAATTTTTTTTTAAATTTAAAATAACAACAATTAGTTGCAACAACATAATAGCTGATCACACATATACATACATGTATATGTTAGACTTGTAAACTCTTTATGCCTGCCACATGAGGCACAACTTGAATACGTGCTACATCCAGCACAGCCACAAAACACTAATGACTCGCGCCATGGCAAGGACGTTGTTGATGAGGCAAATAAGCATATGCAACACAACCGCACTCACACTCACACATAACTACATAAGCACTTAAGCAGATACAAATAAGTAGCTGCAAAGCGAAAGCATAAAGGATAACTATAACAACAAGGACAACAACAACAGCCAGGCTAGCGACATGCCACTAAATCATCAGCCATCGGGGAGGGGGGTATCCCAGTGCGCGGTGCGCGTACGTGGTCTCAAAATGTTAAACAACACAAACACATCGCACACACACATACACACTCATTTCAGTATGAATGTATGTGTGTGTGTAAATACACTGTAATATATCACACATGCTCCGTTGTCTCCGCTGCATGCCATGCTTTGTTGCTGCTGCTGCTGCTCATTCTATGTGCATGTGTGTGTGCGAGTGTGTGTGTGTCTTTTGTGGCATGCAACATTGGTTAAAGGCATTCACTATGGCATCGCATCCGCAAAACTTGCCACGTATTTTGTCAACAGTGGTAAGAGAGCAATATGTTTACAGCAACAGCAACAGCAATAGCAACAACGACAACAGCAAATGTTTGCCGCGAGGCGAAAGCCAAATGCTACAAACCCCATGCCACACACACACCCGAGCTCATATTTGTGGCACAAACGCTTTTTATGTATGTAGCAGGCAGCATTGCAGGAACACCGAGTCAAATGTGTTCGTATGTGTCTGTGTTTGTGTGTTGTTGTGTTGTCCTGATATTTGCGCTTCGCCAACAAGTTGATGTTGTCGACGATAATTTTTCGCCATTTTTTGATGTTTGGCGCGTGCGACAATTTTGTAATGGCCAACACCAGCCAACAAACAACAACAACATCAACAGCAACAGCATGAGACAACAACAATAATAGCAACAAAATAATGCAGCAGCAATTATAAGCCAACAATAAAAGTCCGTTGTTGGGGTCAGCAGCTAAGCGTTGCTGCAGGAAAATGTATCTCCTTCATTTTACCAGAGTGTTGTTATGTGTACATAACATATGTGTGAATGTGTGTGTATGTGAGAGAGAGAGTGTGTCCCTCTTTACTGCCACAATTATTGCTCACAACTTAACCTGTTTGTCGTAATTAATTTACTATTGTTCCAGTTTTTATTAGTCAAACGACACACATAGCGCACCAACAACAGCAATAAAAGCAACAGCAACAGCAACAGCGGAAGCATGCAACAAAAAATGTTGCAAAAATCGCATAGTGACGCAGTAAAAGCTTAGTTACGCCACACAGAGTCGGACTTTGGAAGGATATGCCGCCGAACCGGAAGTCTCTTTTAATAGTTGCCAACACCATTCCCATCATCATTCTCCTCATCAAAGCCATCATCAACCCCATCACCGACACTTTCATTGTATCGTCATTGTGGCAATCATCAACTACGTGCTGCTGCTTTCATTCTATTTTTATTATTTTTTTGTTGTTCAATTTTGACACTCTTCTTGTAGTTGCTGCTGGAGTTAGTTGTCCTCAGTTGTGCTGTAATTTTCAATTTGATTATTAAATGTAGTTGTTGTTGTTCACTAACTACCTTTATGTTTATGCTTTTATGCATTCAAAAGAGTTTCCGGTTGGACCCTGTGTTTATTTTTGTTTCTGCTTTTGTTTTTATTTTTATTTCAATAATTTACTCAATTAGCAGATGACAGTGAGTTGCATTAAATTTGTATGATCATCATTGAACATGTAGTCATACCATTTTTGAAATTCATGAACTTACACGCTTACTTCACCAATGCAGAATAGAAAAAATTGTGTGAGTTCCTTGCATTCCAGCAGAATCCTTAACCAATCAGGACTGTTAGGTTTCTGGCGTTCATGGTGTTCTCCCATTCTAGCTTCCGTAAATTATTTAGCTTGGTACTCCTTTCGGCAGCTGTAAAAATTTATGATTTAGTTTTATTATTATTATTTTTATTTTTTTTTAGTTTTTGAGAACCACTAAATTTGTAGTTCCGACCAACGAATGAAAATTTTGAGTAGAATAATGGGTATATTTTGCCTCTATTGAAAAGGGTGGGCACTCAAATGGTGGTTAGTGTCGTGCGGAGACACAATACATGCACCGATTACGTTAAGATCGGGTCTGAAAAGGTAAGAGTTGACTCCACTACAATATCCAGATCTCAGGACTCACGAGGTAGCTCGAGCTATTGGCCGTTATGGGTAGTGGTTGGATTCCGATAACACCATTTACGGGAAGAGAGCTTATAAAGGCTGTCGGCTGTGGCGGCAGTCGATTTTGATCCCAAGTAATTTTGGGTTATTTATTGTTGGAGTTTTGACTTCATCTCCTTTAATTATCAGCTCGAGCCAGCAACCTTTTGTTCAGCTGATGACAATTGTAGCCGAAGGTTTCGCTGGAGGAAGTCATACTTGTGGTGCAGTGAAGAATTGGGTTCGTTGAGGTAGCAGTTGACTATCGAATATATGTCATCAATATCTGACCAATATCGTATTCATCGGGAGAATATCGAAACAAGCTCTGGTGATGGATATGGCTTCGATATATTAACCTTAAAATAAGGGGAAAAAGAACAGCACCCTCAGGTAATTCATGGTCCAACTCTTAAGCATCGGTTGTAATGAAAACTCCCCCATGTTCGATAGTAGTACTACAGTGGCCAGGATAGTTCGCACGTGACAACTCCAAACCCCACCCACTTCCCTCTATGACTTACCTGGGTTTTTATGGTATTAAATTTGGTGGTGGTACTATGAACTTTGCGGAAATTATATTGATGTTCTGCTGCGCTCACTTGGTGTATGAAGGATGGGGGAAGTAAGCCATAAATTGTCTTCGCTAAAGGAGAAAGGAGAGATATCGGTAGACCAGATTCTCTTTTGTTTGGTGATTTTCCCAGTTTAAGTAGCGGGACTCTCTACCCCCTACTCACTAACCTATTTCCACATGTTACTTCTTCGTATGAGTGAAACAAATATATTTTCAATATCTGTGTTTCTTTTTATTTGCTTGACTAAATCGCATATTAACTTCAGTACTTCCTTCTAGAAACGGCTCGTTGCCTTGGCAGGCCTTCACAGCAGGTTCTTCATGTATCTTATCAAAACGAACAAAAATTACAACAACAACAACAAATTTAATGAGTGTTTGAAATGAAAACTTGGTGGCGCCTACGCCTGTCTGCAGCACTTAGTCTCTGCCACCAACCAGTATAGGAGGTAGCTTTTGGTCAATTTTATATTTTATTACAAACTGTCTAAAAGCATATTGCGCCCCTCATCCGCTTACAGAAGACAAAAATCATATTTATATATGTCATATTCACTCACTCACTCAATCACTCGCTCGCTCGCTCGCTCTGTAATGCAATAAGTTGGCTGTGAACCGAACTCAGCTCGCCACAATTTAGCGCAACTCGCCTCGTCTCGTCTCTGCTTGGCGCTCGTGTAATTATTAACGTAATTAACTACTTTTTTCCTCTAATTTATTTAAGTTATTATAAAAGTAGTTAAAAAATTATATATACCGGACTCCGGAGTGTAGAGTGAGTGTGTGGTTGTGAAGAGGCGGGTTTTTTTCATATTGCAACTGTGTTGTTGTTGTTGTATTGCGCCACAAACACTACTTATTTGCGAAACTAAATACATTTTTAATTATGATTTAGACCGAAACCGGGTGAGTGTGTGTGTGGACTAATATATAATTATGCCAAACGGCGACCGAGTGGAGAAGGAGGTGAGCGGCGTTGGTATAGTGAAATAGGGGCGGCAACACGCACACACACACACACACTCGTTTGCTCCTAATAAATTCACAAACGTTGTAAATAAATAGCAAATTAACTGGTTGTTGTTATTGCTGCTGAATTGTTTTGACGTTTTACAGTGACGCCATCAATGCAGAGCAAAAACAACAAAAAAAAAATACAAAATGACTTGAAAAGAGGCCAACTCTCGGGGTCCACACTATCGGCGGCCAGGCGCATTTAAATTAATAATTACGGTGACTCAACTAATAAAGCAACAGCACTACTACATGCAGTGGCCCACACACATACATACAAACATATATTGTATATAAATATTTCTCTCTCTCTTCTCCTTGTTGTACACATATTTCATAAATATATTTTGTGTCGAGTTTCGCCAAAGGCATACGTGGCCACTCGTCGTGTGGAGCTTGTGGAGTTTGTCGAGGTTGCCTCGTTGAAAGTCTTAACTTTTGCTGCAAAGGATATTGCGATTGCACTTTTGTTTTTTGTTGCAGTAGCCCCTTCCCTGCGTGCGAACGAGAGAATATAATTAATGCACTTAATGTGTAATTATTTCAATTAAAATATTGTTGTTGTTTTATATATATACCAACAACAACAACAACACGTCGCGTCATCAGCAGCAGCGTCAGCGTTTGCCTCCTTCAAGCAGCGAGTAATAGTTATCGCAGCCAATATGCGTTGGATCTGCTGCTGCGCTGCGCCGATAGTTAAGTGGGTGAAAGCGTTCAAATTATGGTGCCTCTGGCAGTAGGAGCTAAAGAAAGTTCCATATGAATTCTTATTAGTGTATTAGTGTGCTCAATTGAGTGGGCGCTTGTGTGTATGTGTGGGGTTTTTTTTTTTAATTTGTAGGCTGTGACATTTTGCTCTGCAATTAATTTGCAAATAAATATATGGAAAAAAAAAATTTCCCACTTTGAAACTCAGTGAGTGCATGTATGTATGTATGTATTTGCGCATGTATTTGTTATTGTAGTATTGCTACTTGTGGCACGTCATTTGTCCATTGGCTTGATATGTTCACTCAAAACATTCACGCAAAGAAAATGTTGTACGATTTTTCTGTATAACTCGATTGCAGCGCCATCTAGCCTCTCGAATTTTTGTTAGTACTAACGAAAAATCGACTAAAATTACATAATTTCTGTATATATTGACGCTTGCGGGCGCAGTTAAAGTGGTCATGGACTCGAACTCTGTCCAAACATATATCCAAGAAATTAATTTTTTTAATTCTGGTCATTCTTTAAAAAGGAATATCAACCCTTTGAGTGTATTTCTGGCATGAAACAAAAGTTTCGCCATAAAAATCCATTAGCCGAATCGGAGAGCGAGAAAAAGCGTGAGTTCCTCCATTTGAAGAAAGAAAAACATCAAGTCGAAACACAACAAATAGGCGAAGGGGCTCGGCCTAAAATCGCTTCAGCGGTTATCAAACCGCCAATATATCTACACTTGCGCCACCAAGCGGTGTAAAATAAAAGCTTTGTGTTTGGCAATTTCTCAGGAATATACTATTGAAATTTTTTCGATGCCCATAAATAATACTTGAATTAATGCTTCCAAAACAAATCAATCGGTTTTGGGTCAGCACAATGTTGCCAATTTTCCTCGAGATTTTTTAACTCACTAACTTTTTGAGCTTCACAATGCATTAGAAAGTCACGTGGAAAAGCAATTACTGTCAGAGCTTGTGTGGAAATATTGAGTTTCGAGCTCGAGAGTATTTTAATGTCATTCTGAAATGAAAAATATAAGAAAAATTTAGTCTTTGACTTGAACTTTGTTTTGGATTTAGGAGTAACCTTTCATTTCAGCTTTAGATTAAAATTTAGATTGAATTTACTTTAGGTTTTGATTTAAATTAAAAAGCTACTGATAAATTAAGGTTAAGGCGTCTATATAGTTGGAGGCACGGATGGGGGGGAGAGAGAGAAGGAGAAAGACCGAGTACATACATAGATACCGGTATAGATACAGTTAAAGCTATAAGATTCGAGCACCATTTCTTCTCATCAGATTTGCCGAATATATTGATCTACAGTTTTAAGTGACCTGTGGATGCCTACCGATTTTTTGCTTGTGAAATAAATTATTATTTTTGATTCGTAAAAAGGCATAGAGAAATCTATTTTAGTTTGGATATCGGATTGTAATTAAATTTGGATGAAACAAAAATGAAAAGAGAAATTTATAAATACTTTTTCATATAACTGCTTCTTAATTACTGAGCGTTTTTCAATTTTTTTTGTCCAGAAATGCTTAAAAAATTATTTTTGTATTTCTCTGAGCCAAAGCGGTCCTAAAACCCCTAAAAAGGTCAAATTCCCAGCAATTAATTTGCTACTAAAATCCATTCAGTATATTCTCGCTTAATTAGTACATTTTTATTTTTATTTTAATTGCTAATAATTACAAAGAATGACCACTTTCTACAGAGCCATACATACATACATACATACATACATAAGGCAATAAGGCAATAAAGTTGAACTTATTTGTAGCGTCATAAAGTGCGAATACTCGTGGTGGTGGGCAAATTGCCACAAATATTGTAACATGAAAATGTGACAAAAGCCATACATACATACATATACATATACATAAACTTACTGTAGATATTTTCCTGGAAATATACTTACTGTCTTGGAGTCCAAGTGCGGTGTTGTTTTTTTTTTGTTCGCCCGACTAAAAGTTGCCTGTAAATGGTGAGCACATAATTGCGTGCAGCTAATAATTGAATGTAAGTAGTTTTCAAAATAAATAGGCAACAAAAACAACAACAACAACAACAAGAAGAAGAGAGTTGAACGAAATATATTCAGTAATGAACAAATACAATAAAAGAGTAAATGCACGATTTGAAAATATAATAATTAATTTCACTTTGGCGCAGGCGATGCAGAGGCACACACACACACACACATGTATATGTTTATATAAATATATATATTTATATAGGCTTTCATATATACAAGTAAGTAAGTGCTCTGTAAGTATGTAGTAAATAAAGTCTTTTTTATTTGCAACAAAAGCAGCAACAACAACAACAACAAATTGTAATAATTGCTTAGATTGTTGTATTTTTTATTTATTTATTTATTTAATTTACTTTTTGTTGGTGTTGCTATTGCCTCACTCCGTTTTTTTCTTTAAGCGATTATTTATTAATTAAGCAATAAATGTGAGTTTATTGCAAACGTTATTGATTGTCCGGCACAATTAATTGAAGAAAAAAAACGAGACAACAACAACAACAACAAAACATTAACCAACTGTACCACATTTTTGCCACGTTTTGCTATAAAAATATACACTTATATGTGTAAATATGTAGCTAATAATGAACTGACAGCTCGTCATTATTCAATTGAACATTTGCGTTATTAGACGGCGGTCGCCACAGCGGCAGCAGCAGGTTACGCAACAACAATGCAGGAATGTAATTAATCTGCAATTACAGAAAATAAGAAGTACTCGATGGTGTACAAGTATTTATGTATGTATATAATTTAACACATGTAAGTTTAGTAATAAATTTTACACTTTTGCTACTTTGATGAATATGCAATAATTGCAAATGAATTAAAACATTAAAATAATTATGCCTGTGTAAGCAGGCAAGCAATTTGCTGCATACTCGTACATACATACTTCTCCTCAACGGTACATTTGCTGGTTACAGTATGTATGTATGTAAAGAACTACATTTTCACATATACAAATAAATATGGCGAGTGTGTATGTACGAGTATATGATGAATACATAGTTATATGATGAATGTGCGTGTTTGGCAGCAATTGCTGCTTGCCACAAATCGCTGTACACACATTATTGACGCATACATATACATACATACATAATCACCTGCAACACTCATTTACACATTACGTACGACATGCAGACATCATTACCACGCTCTTAGCATTCCAAGCCATGGAAATATGTATGTATTTGTATATTAAGGTGCTCCAAAATTATTTCAAAATAATTCAATTAAAAAAAAATTATAAAATTTTTTAACAAGTTGTTTCATCATTAATAGACAGAGAGTTCAATTTTCTTCAACATAATGTAGCTTAATTAATTAAAGTTTTAACATTTTTGATCGAAATTATTAATTTCCTTATTAAATATATATGTATTTATGAGTTATGTATATTAACTCTTAATTGAATTTAAAAAAATATTTTTTATTAAAGAAAGACTAAAATAAAATAATGAGAAATTAATTTTTATTGTACTTTAAAAATATAAACTTATTAAAAAAATTAAAATTAAAACTTAATCATTGTAAAGTTTGTTCAAAATTACTAATTTTCCTATTAATAAAATTAAATACTTCTTATTCAAAAAATGATTAAATTTTCAATAACTATCAGCAATCAATTGAAATTAAGAAAAATATTTATAAGAAATATATGTTTTTTATTACTTTGATTGAACGATTTTATTTTTCTACATAAAAACGTTCTTACAACTGTTGCTGTATCGAACTGCATAAAATTTAATTTTCATTGGAATTTTTTGATCTCCCTCCTATTTATACATATACTTAAATATCTTTATTAAAAATTAATTAAGTAATTAAATATTTTGGGAAATTTTATTTTTATTATTTTATATATTTAATAATTCTATAAAAAAAATCACCATTAAATCTGATATAATATTTAGCTGCATTAAATTTAATTTTCGTCACAATTTTAATGACCAACCTAATACATAAGTATGTATGCATAAGTATGTAAGTTTGTACTAAAATATTTTATCATTTGCGGGCGTTTGTAATTGCGACCAGCATTAGCATTAATTTTCGCTTAATTCAGTGAATTATAAATGCCAATTAGTCGTCTGTCTCAACTACATTGTGCCAGCAGCAACAATAAAACAACAACGAGAACAACAACAGTAACGATTTAACTAAAGAAAGAAATGGTAAAAAATATAAATCAGAGCGACTACGAAAGTGCAAAACACAAAAAATGATTGACTGGTGAGGGTTGCCAGATTTTCTGTAATTTTTTTTTTTTACAAAAATAAAATGGCAAAATATTAAATTATAATTAAACTTCGATTAAGTAAACTAAATGTTAATTCTAGCAGAAAACAAAACGGCTGCCTAAATTTTTTAAATTTCTGCTACAAATGTGGCAACCCTGCCCTAATTTTTTAACTTGTCAGTTGAGAAAAGTTGTTTATCACTGTACTTGGCGCTCATTAAAAATTCATTTGGAAATTTTCCGAAATAAAAACTCCACTGACTTGGCTCCTCTATTGCCTTCATTTCATTTGAGCTATTATGTAATGCTTAATTATGTGTGATAATGTAACGTGCAAATGATGTGAGTACACGTTTATGCAGCTAATTAAAGTTGTGCAAATGTATTTAATTATTTGAATTGTAATTGGTGCATTAATTTTTTCCTTCGCAAACTCAGTTTCTCGAATTCTCATATTCTCTTATTTCCATTCTTTTTCTGTTTTCCCCTCTTTTTTAGCAAGTCAAGATATCAACGACTGCTGTTTAAGTGCACTAATACACGCATAAATGCACTAATTTACTGTAATGGGAGTTAATGCACTTGGGGCACTCATACATCGATAATAAATTGTATACATACGTAGATACAGTTACATAAGTGTCCATGACTTGCGTAAATGTAATTATTATCTCTTATTTTACATTTTCTTTGCTTCGAACTCGCAACTCGAATGTTAATGCAACACTTTGTGGTGTTTAATTGATGCAAGAATGCGACAAAACAGAATTATTGACTAGAGTGCGGAATGTGATTTTAGAATGTATGTATTTGAGAAGTACAGAAACAAATTAATTGCTATGAAATTTTTGAGATTTTTATGATTTCCTTAGGTAACTAATAATAGTTGATCGAGCAAGATTGTGGCTACAAGTATAGCTCTGAAAACTCAGATGGAATTAAAAAATTTAAATAATTTTAGCAGGCTTACACTCAAAGAGATATAAATTATAAAAAGTGCTAGCCTGCTATCTACCGCTGGAGGGCGCTCTTCTTAAAGAAAAGTGGCAACATTGCCTATACCACTGTTTATTGGAATTTCCTGAGCAATTCGCGCTTCTATGGACTAAATTTGAGGCAAAGCTTCTAAATTAGCAATTTATCATTAGAAAATTGATTTTTTTTGGGAAAATTGGCAACGTTGCTTATAACAAAATTTATTGGGACTTCTTGAGCAATTCGTTTTTCTGTAGACTAAATTTAAGGCAAAGGTTCCAAATTAGCAAATTATCATTAGGAAATTGCTAATTTTTTATGGTGATTTTCGCTTCTATTATCACATAATATAAGTCAAAACATAAAAAATCCATTCTCATCATTCATAAGCAAATTGCTCACTTTCTCTTTCGTGAAAATTTGCAACGTTATCCTGAGAGGTAGGCACACTGCTGTATGTAAAAATTGACAACCATGTCTTTTCGTAACCAAAATTTTATTTAAAATTTATAATTTAGAGAAATTTATTACAAATGTGCAACATTTGTTGCATTAACTGCTGATATTCTAATTTAATAGCCATCAGCCTACTTACCACAGCCACCAACTCATTCAGCAGCACTCAAGCTATTTCAGATTATTGTAAATTACTTGCCACCAACTCAGCTAGCCTATCCAACTGCCCACTTACACTCAAGACTAGTTGCCATCGCTTTCTTTCGCTGCTACAACACTTGGTAGCGTGTAACTTGTCCCCAGCACAACTTTTGATCCAAACACTTGCCACCGCTCTCTTCTCTCTTCATCCTTGACTACATCCAACGAACGGACTTAATTAGAAAATGTCGTGCAAATCGTAATAATAAATTTCATTTTCTAACATTTAATTTAATTTTATTTTACTCTCCATACTTGCAACTTGCATTATAATAAATTAAAGTGGACTATAAATTGTATGACGTAAGTTATTTGTGGTATAAATTAAAAATTCATTACGAATACAAAATTGCATGCAGATATTGGTGCGATTTGCAAGATGGGGTTTTGAAGCAATGCAAATTTCTTACTTGTTTTCGCACATTAGAGTAGATCTCCATAACACCAACTTGAGGTTCAAGCTGAGCAACACTGCTGCAGTAGGCAACGTTGCCAATTTTCCTCTTTCAAAATACAATCTCGGTTTTTGGACTGAAAATACTCAGTTTTATGGATTGCGGATTGTGGCAAACAAAACATTGTTGCCAATTTTCCTTCACGGAATTTAGCAGTACTCGGTATTAAATTGTTTTCACTAAAACCCTGTTAGTAATGTTAACTGGCGATTTTCTGTATTATGGCCGCTTTTCGTCACATTATTTGCCCACTGTTCTAAGGCAACGTTGCCAATTTTCAAATAATATTTCATTGCTCTTCACGGCAAACTCCACATTTCTAAATCTTCGAAGGTATCGAATAACTACTTTTATCTATTAATTTTAATAAAGTAAGTATACTGGCGCGGTCGAGTTAGCCGAGCGGTTAGCATTGTGTATTGTCATTCGGAAGGCCTGGGTTTGTGTCCAGGTTCGACTAACACCCAGAATATAGAAAATTAATTGTTCTCATTGGGGTCGCCCCTCGGCAGGGAAAGCCAAGCCCTCAAAGTGTATTTCTGACATGAAATAAAAGTCTCCTCATAAAAATCCATCGACCGTTCGGAGGCGGCTTAGAATAGACTGTAGGTGGCTTCATTTGTTGGTAAAAACATAAAGACGCCAAATCACAAATTGGAGGAGGAGCTCGACCAAAAATCCCTTCAGCGATTACAAAGCGCCAAATATACAAGTATGCTGAAAAATGAATTTGATTAGAGTCGAGTTTTAATTTTATTTTATTTTATTTTTCAGTTAGGTTAAGAGAGATTGAGTTGAGCGGAGTAAATTTACAAAAGGTTGACTTAACTTTGTTAAAATTGAGTGCAGCGGAAAAGGATTTTTACAAGTTTAGCTCAGTTTCATTTGATTTACTTCATGTTTGTCTCGATTTAGTTGATTTGAGTTTATTAAAAATGAGTGAATTTGAGTTGAGAGGAGATTAGTTGTGCTGTGGAGAACTGATTTAATCTGAGTTCGGCTGGATCAATCATGCGGAATATAAATAATTTTGCCCAGTATTGCCATCTGTTTAGAAATTAATATGAGAACATGTTTACCAACGGGAAGACAGAGGAAAAATCTCTCGGTCGGTAGTTCTTTCTATGCACGTAATTTTTTTTCTTCCCCATCTTTGCTGCCCCATTAGTTTGCACAAGTTTGCGACTGACTGACCAGCCGAGACACCTTCAGCCCAAAAGCTTTGCTTCCTTCCAAATGAACGACAGAAAGCGCTTGCAATTATTTTAAAGGACTTATGTAAAAGTGTATGCAAAAATTTTTGTGTATGTATGTGTGCATGTGTGTGTGTGTGCATTAGTCTAGAATAACCATTTCTAATTTAAGTTGAATACCATTTATTATATAATAAATGCTTATGACATATATAGATATATAAACTACGTAAACTACGCACGTATGTATATAACGCTATGTGTTTGTATGGGCGTAAGTGGGCGTTGGGTGTGTGTGTGTGTGTATGTTGGGTTTGTATTTAAAATGCAAATGCAATTTAAAATATGACAACATAATATCACGGACAAGAAGTAAGCCAAAACAACAACAACAACAACAACAACAATAATAATAATAATAATTACAATAACTGCAGTTGGGTGTGAAGAGGAGCAAGAAGAAAATGAGGCAGACGAAGGAGGAGGAGAAGAAGAAGAAGAAGAAGAAGAAGAAAAGTTGAAGCAAATTACTGCTCTAACGCATGCACTTAAACGAAGAAATTTGCATAAATACATATTTGCACAACAAATACAACAAATACATAAGCATAGACGCACACTTAGCTATGCCAATTGTGTGTGTGTGTGTGTGTGTTTCTGGGTTTTTGTGTTTTTGTGTATGTGAAATAATTTTTGCAAATTGCAATATTTATGCACAAACTATGCATGTGTGCGTGGATAAACATTTCTCATTAATACAAACAGAAGGACATGGCCGAAGTAGGTGGTGGTGGGTGCCAAGAAAGGCTGGCTTGGCTGCCAGAAAAGCTGTTAAATAATTGCAGGAGTAGAAAACGGTTGTGAGTGGCTATATTTGTGTGCATGTGTGCGTATGTAGGTGTAGGTTAGCTAAGTTATGCACACCAACTCATACACTCAAACAAATGCAAGTGTGCTCACCTTGTAATTACCAACTCAAAATTATTTTATTAAAGTAGAAATTTGCAATTTACTCTCTAACAGCTATGTGGCAGCCACAACAACAATAGCAACAAACAAATTTGTAAATTAGAAAAATACATATGTACGAGTCACAGTTAGCCAGCTGGTTAATGTGTCCTTCTTCCACGCACATCAAATTGCACGCACACACACATGCATACCAATACAAGCACGTTCACATATAAATATTTTGCCTGATGTTATCAACGCCTCATACTTATGTCAAACGCTTACATATATAAAGAATACTGAAAATGTCTTACTGTCATCCACTCCTCCTTTACTCCTGCTCAGCAACTGCGCTGCATGTTTGCTCTAAACGAAGACAAAATACTTAAGAAACGAAGTAAGCGGCTGTCGTGCGCCTATAAGTATGCAACATTTGTGTTTGCAATGGTCAACACTTCGGCACGCTTCGTTTTTCAGCTGGGCGCCAAGTCAGTGACCAGCAGTAATTGAGCGCTCTTTTAGTGGTGTGTGTTAAAGTACAATGGTGGACAATTGTTTACAGCAATAAATGTGGTGGTGATTTGCTGGTGATAGATAGTTTTTTTTCTGTCAATTTAAATTGCTTTTAACTAGGGTAGAAAAATCTTTTTTAAAATCAAATTTTGACTAAATATTTTATAATTAAACATTTTTCGAGCAAATATTTATTTCTAATACAGTTTCGAAGCAAATTTAATTATAAGAAAAAATGAATATAAATGAAAAAACGGTCCTCATTTTTTCCATCTACTAATAGGTCTGAAAACACACACGTTTTTATGCCACAACCTAATACGTATATGTATCTATGCAGCATAAAAATTTTGTTTCATAGCTTTCAGGTTTGGCTAGGCAATGATAACACAACTTCTTCCTAGTTTCGTTATTTTTCTTCTTTCTTCTTCTTTTTCGTCCACTTCTTCTCTTCCGCATTTAAGGTACATAAAACCTTGAAGCTATCTTATCACCACCACCAACACTTATATCCTTCTGCCCGTAATTGTATTACTGCATTTCAATAATCATTTTATTCTCTTTAGTTTTCATTTACTACTTCTCTGCCGCTCATTATTGTTTGCCGCCTAAAATGACCAATACCGAACTCCTAGCCAAACATACTCACACATACCAAGCACTTATCATTGCTTCTGCTGTGCTGCGCGCCTGGCCGCTTGTAACGGCAAAGAGAGGAATAGCAATAGAGAAATCGACAAAATTGAGCGGAGAAAATGCAAGAGACAATGAAATGAACGAAAAGTAAAAAAAAAAAATAAAAAATTGACAGTACCATGAGGGTTTTCATAAAATATGTACAAGTATGTATGTATGCAGAAAACCGTATATCACTTGTACAGAGAATAGGAAAACTTAAGTGTAAGATGAAGACAATAAAATTGAAAATTGTTGCTGTGGGAATTCGAGATTTTAGACTTGACATCTTGCGCTCCTACAAAACTGACCAATTTGCACACATACGCTAGTACCTCTGTATATATATGTAAGTATGTACATATGGTTGATATGCAAATAGTTACATAAATAAATATGTATGTATGCGCCGACAAATCGATAAGAGCACTCAAACATTTGTTTTTTTGTTAGTGTGAGGAAATAATTTATATTTTTTAGCAGTATATATGTACATCTGTATATATGTCTATATATTAAATTTATATAAATAAAATATTTAATGCACATTCACATACTCATACCTGCAGATAATATTATATATATATATATATATATATATATATATATATGTATGTATATATATGTATGGGTGAAGTACAATATATTTATACAAGTTTCTTGTTCAGATGGAAATTAAATTTATTGCATACACTTGCAAGTCCTTGTATGTGTGTATGTATATGCATAGCTACATATGAAATTGTCCATCTGTTAATTGTTAGCATGATGAAGTATTTTATGCATAAATAAATATTTTATTTTAATATATACATTTTTGAAAAAAAAAACAATTGTTCAATGGAAATATTTTAGGCTTTTCTATGAATTTAAATGTACGAGTATATATGCATTATCTTAATATCTCAAAATGAGTTCGTTGAAAGTCTTTCGGGTCAATTAAGAGATTTCTGAGAGAGTTAGTGTATAGCTTAGTTCTGGAACAAAGTGCGGGAAATTAAATTTTTCGAATATTTTTCCAACATTTTTTTTTCTATTTTTAATTTTAACTTCCACAAGGACGCGGAAAATAGAGGGGTTATGAGTGAAATAAAAATCAACAAATTCTTATTTCCTGACTATGACACTTCCAAGCCCTGTTTTTTCTGCTTACCGATCTCATTTTAACTCTTGTCCCACCCAAATTATCCTAGGACAGATTATCATGCTGTCCAGATCAGTCAATGTTTTGCTCAATAATTTTTAGGCAGGCCCTGCCATTTGTAGTTCAGCACTTTCCTTAAACGGATGACGAGTTTCCAATTATTTAGACACTTGGTCAGCGTTCTTAACCTCACTTCTTACACTACAGTCCTCTAACTTTTACAGCAGCCCTTGGCAGTAAGTGAAAACTAACCATGAAAGGTCTGGAGCGATCTGCTCATTCATTTCTTTTCAACGACGGCTTGACCTTGTGGTAGGAGATCTTAAAAGACTTTTTAGAGAACATCTGGCGATCTATTGGTATGTAAAAAGGGCTTGAATGAATCAAAGAAATATTTGGGACATTATTTATCCAAAAAGGTCTTTGATTTATCTACTTTCTACCATATAGCCTGTGCATTTATTCAATAGTATATTATTTGGTACCACTGCGGAGCCGAAATTTACAATTCTACGACCGCTACATTACCCTAAGTCCTGTTCTATAGACACTGAGTGTAACTTCATCTTCTCTCTCTCTCTTTTGCTGTATCCAAGCTTGCACTTCGAATAAGAGAGGCATTTCTGTGAAATGAAATGAAAAAAATTCACAATTGATCTAAGTGATTAACGTTGAACACGCAGACTGTAGACACACACACACACACACACTCGCACAACCACAGCAATGCCAAGTTAGTGCAACATAAAGTGGCATTAAGTGTGAAAGATGCTGCAACAAATGTGATCAGCGGAATAATAACAACAGTAGAAAGCATACAACTGATTACCATTTACTACAACAATAATAACAATAACAACAACAACAACAACGTTGACGACAGACACACACACAAAATATAACAACCATATTGACAAACATTGGGTACCACTTGAAACTACCAGCAACGACTATCAGCAGTCAGCGGTGAGAGGAGAGCGCTTGGTTGGGTCACGATCGTTATTCTCGCTGTTAGACTTGCAAATATTGCTATTGCAGTTGCTGTTGTTGTTGTTGTTGTTGTTGTTGTTGTTGTTGTTCGCTCATTGTAAATGCAAAATGAAAGGATTGCCGTTGTGTCTCTTGTTGTATTTTTTCTTTTACTCTGCGGCTTTAGTAGAAGCAAAGTGGCAAGCGAAAATCACAACAAAAAAAAGAAAGAAAGAAAATTCCAGCTTCATTATCATTTCCATAAATCAGCATAAGTAGTTGTAATTAAATTCACACTTCCAGCGAAATACATACTCGTATATGTTTGCGTGTGTGTTAGTGTGGTCTTTAATTTATATGATTTCATTCATATGCGACCGCCGTTGGCAGCCATTATTGCTACAGCGACAGTAGAATGTTGCTTGCGATTTGAGAAAGTCGCTCGTTGATTGCAAAGAATTCAAAATTGTTATTGTTGTATTTGTGTGTTTTTTTTTTTGATTAATTAAGGCAGCCGGTTGATGATCACTATTTTGTACGCTCAAAGTAAGGAGTTAAATTGACATTTGGTGGCTTAAATTTAGACTTTGCATGGAATTTACTCTCGCAGGAAAATACGCTCTCTCTGTATGGAAAATACGCTAAACTCAGAGAGTATCTGCCTCTCAGTCTTTAACAGTACTGCAACTTCAAGGCTTTTCAACTTTGACCAAGATCTGACCAAACTTCGAATCAATTGCACCCTTCTTGGCAGAGCGTACTGCCAACTATACGGCCTCGCTTCAAAATTATTTTAAAATTTACCAAATCCAAGCAGAGAATTTCAAAGAGTACTTCGTTTTAATTGTGACGAGGGTGTCCATTTTAGCACGGACAAGGCCAGTAAAGCAGAAAACAGGTTAAGATTTATTCATTTTATGCTCACACCTTGTCATGTACATACGTAGACGAGTAAATTCATTATTATCGTTATTAGAGCAACTAGCCGTTGGCAAAGGCGTCAAGGATTTCATCTGCACACACACACACACACACACACATGCACCTACACATTTTTAATGAAGTAAACGAGTTGAGTTGATTTCAGTCAAGAGGCGTCAAGTCGCTGTCTCCGTCGCCATAGATGTCGCTGTCACCCATCACACCTACACACCCCACGTGCCCTCCCCATCCGCTGTCGCCACTGATGATGAGTGCAAATTTTTGCAATTACGTTTTGGTGTAATTACATTATGCATATTATGTGCCACACAAATTCGTACTAGTCGCCCGCTCCTCCCTGCTACCCTCCCCGCGGTCGTTTAAAATGAGGAAAATAATTGCAAAGCAAAAACAGCAACAAAAAATTGCCATCTGCCCATAAATGCCCCACACCAACAGCCAAATGCCAAGCCATAGTCACACTCTTACCAAGTAACGTAAGTGTTGCTGTTATTATTGCTGCCACATCGTCATGCCACACATTATAATCCTGACAAAATATGCAACACCCCGACAATACCCACGTCCCCGCCAACTCCGGCCTGCTGCTTTGAGTTTATATATTTTATTTGTAGCTTTCAGCCACTCACCCAGCTAGAGCCAGAGTCAGAGCTAGTGCTAGAGCTATTGAGCCAGCTGTCGACTAGAGTGCGCGGCCTCCTCTGCTTGCAACAACATACTTGCCACATGGCATTGTACAATGAAGCTCATTAGCATACATCACCGCCGAGTGGAAGAGTGGACAGTCAGGCGAGTTGGAATGCTAGTCTGTGTATCTCTCTCTGTGTGTGTGTGTGTGCATACCAATGTTGCACCACGACGATTGTTGTAAGCAGTCAGACGCGACCGACCGAGCTTGTCGCTTATGTAGAAATCGGAATGACAGCGCTGCCTGTGGAAGGTAACTGAACGACGGTGAAGTGGGCTGGAGAGCGATGGCATGCCATATAAATTATGGCAAAAAAATAAAAGTAATAAGAAAAAAAAAAGGACATTGAAAAAAAGTAGTAATGAAAAAATGAAGTAAAAATTAAAAATTGGAGTAGAAAATTACAAAAAAAAAAAGAGTTGCAACCCAGAAAAAATTAACTGTCGTGCATTGAAGCACATACGAGTACATGGGTTTGTATGTACGTACGAATATGTGTGCACATTTAGAGTCCAGAAGATATGAGTTGGTAATAATAATAAAAATCATTTCGACGAGTGGGCGATTCGCTTGTTATCCACTCCACTCGTACGATACTCGGTATGAGAGACAAGAGGCAAGTGGTTGCCGAGTGAGTGTGAGTGGTAAGCCTAAGGCCATTGCTAATAGTTTTTAGGGAAGATGAGCAGAAGGTGAACTGTTGGTGTCCCCCTTTAGTTATTGGATTTTCAATCACTAAAAATTAGTGTTTTTTACAGAAAACATTGATGAAGTACGAAAAGCTACCACAAACCTTGAAGTAGAGTTTATAGTAATAAAGGCTGCCCAAGGAGCTCACGACTTCCGGTTCCAAGCATCTTCTGGAAAGCCAACAAACATCCGCACCTGCGTTTGGGCGTAAAAAATAGACTCCAATGAAAGGTCTTACAATGAAGCTGATCATCTTTTCCGTCTATGACGAACTTCGGGGTTTGGTCACCATTAGCCGGAGTCCTTCATAAAGAAAAAAATTGATTTGGAGCTCTTTTTTATTGGTTATATTTGTCCGTCTTCGTACGGGTCTTTAAAGATAAGTTCTCCCTACTGTCTTTCCAGTGGCTAGTAGGCTCTCGCAACAACTTGTAATTGCGTGGATATTGGAAGCATGGAGTAGACCTCATGGAGTAGTCCTCCCCTTTTGCATATACCAGATCTTTTTTATATAGACGACGAAAGAGACCGTCTCTAAGTGCCTAAGATATGGATTAGTACCTGAACTATTTGTGGAAAAGCTAGCTTTCGCTTCAGCTGTCATCTCGCGACCCACAACCTTCCCTATGTGAATTCAAAACACTCGTGCCAAAGGATTATCGATCGCTGTAGACGAGTGAGTACCAATTTTTTTTTTTTTTTTTTTTGGAGGGGGATTATGGATAACTTCTTCCCTCTGTTAAATACACACAAATTGGATGAGAAGCTCAGCTGAAAATCGCATACGACGGTCTTAAAATCTGAGACTAGATTCTGTAGAATCTTATCTTGCCGAAAAAGCACCTGTTTTTCCGCCTGCTGATTCCTACTACCTAGCTTCAAGACCCAGCCTGAAATGGCATATGCTTTGTGTTGTAACGATTGTCGACCCCGTTATGATTTTCAGATAAACATGGTCAGGATAAGGATATCAAAGGTAACCGGGATACACCAGCTCGCAGCGTAGATCTGAAACTAACCTTGTGTATGAGATGCAGTGAGGAGAAGATTTTAAAAAAGACTCTCCTAAAGAGCTTCCAAGCCTTAGAGCTTATTAAGATTTTTTTACTTTGATTAAAGTATCGTCACAGACTCTTCCCATATTTCAGCTCAGCATATGCCCGTTCGACTAATCATCGTATTATCTACAATAGCTGCTGTAGAAGCCAACGCTCATATCGATTGCTACAGCCTGCAATAAGTAGCTACCAAAAGCGGCCAGACTGTGTTGGGTTGAAGGGAATATCTTTGAATATGCATGCATAATCAGGCTAAGCTATGAGCGAGCAGAGCTATTGTAAAATTTTACGACATCAAATGCTGAATGCGACAAGAGGAGGGAGCAGGAGGGCATGCAACCACTGAACATGAGTTAATCAGTTTGCTTATGCAAAGACAAGGAAGCAGCGGAGCTACAGTATGGGTGCTGAAATGAGATTGGATTTTGCAGTGAAACACAGAAGGTGGCAGGTACATTCAGTAGGAGGTTGAGAGGTTGAGGAGTCAGTTGCCAATGTCGGTTTTAGATTTGGCTTCCTTTTGTACCAAAAATTTTAGACCAAACAAAATTAAGTAAATGCGAAAGTTTTACACAAAATGAGTATGCAATGCAAGGACAACGCCACTAAATATGCAGAGAGAAAAGTGTGGTTGTAAATAAGCGGGGAGAGGAGAGCGACAAAGGGAGAGCGTGTTTTGGTGTTCGTGTTAAAAGGATTTCAAATTTCAAAATGTATGAGCTTAAACAGCCAGCCAACATCTAAAGGAGGCTTGCATAATTTTCTGCTAAGCAGTCCAAAAGGATTTCGTCGGTGTGCGTATAGTGTTTGCAAAACTTTCTACTTCTACTTTTCGACGATGGAAAATGTTGGAAATGGACATTACGAATTAGTGTTGAATGATAATTATACAACCAAATGAAAATGAGCCTGGCTATGTGGCCGAGATGGGTGTCTTCACGTGGTTGTCTGATGGAGCGCCGGTTTAAGGTAGTTGTGGTTGCTTTCTGGAGCGTCGATGGGTGGCTGGATGGTGGACGAATCCCGAAACTTCTGGGTAGAAAATTTGATTGGGTTTTGGCGCGATCGCCGCATAAGAAACTGTCTCACTCTACATACTCTCCCCAGGAAGAATGACCTGCCGACTGGCTTACTTGGTGTTTATGTCGTCTTTATGTGTGTTTGCGTTTGTGTGTGAGTTTTTGAATTTGTAATAAATGGGATTTGTCGAGTAAAAGGATTTGGTAGAAAATTATATGCGGCACACACCCACCCACTGGCCCAAACACTCTCACATGGCCAACCGCCTTTCAAGCTAACACTCTTGGAACTCTCCCTGACCCCACGACTGCTCATTCGCTTGCCTTTGCCGACTTCTCTGTGTCTTCTAGTTGGTACTGCGTAGAGCTTACTGTCTCGCTGTCGGAAAAGTTGTCAGCAACATGCTCGAGTGTATTAGGCAAGGAAATTTAGTGGGTTAAGGGTACGAGGCTCCACAATACGTTATTCTTGTGAAGGTGTGTGTGTGTGCGTGATAGTTTGTTGTGTTGGCGACATTCAGTGTTCGTATGACGGCATGACAGCACGTCAGGGAAGTGAGGCAAAGTGACTGTGACTCTCTCTCTCTCTCTCTATCTCCCTCTCTCTCTCTCTCTCTCTATTTCTCTTTCTCTGTACATATGTATGTGTGAGTAAAATGCAAATTCAAATTCAAATTCAAAATAATAAGTACGAAATTTTGTAGAGAAAAGTAATCATATTAAAAATGAGCAAAATACACACACACACACATAGCCGGACACATACAGCCAACGCAGTGAGTGTGCGGAGGAGTTGGTGAGTGAACGAGCGAAGTGTATCATCTTTCAAGTGAGCTCAGGAAGGTTTGGGCTCGAAGGTGACAGGATTTAGAAACAGAATTTGTTAGAAATTTTTTTCCAGTTTTGTTTTCCGTCTTTTTTATCATTCTTTTTTTTTAATCTTTTTTGTTGCTATAATAATTTGCTTAGCATTTTTCAGTATGGCTTTTGTAGTTACGCTTGTTGTTTTTGCACTTAATGCACAGTTATGTTATACATACGTACAGTATGTGAAGTTTTTCGGCTCAAGAGTGGTGAGTGGGGTGGGGACTGGCGTGTGTGTGAGTGTGTGTGTGCTTGCAAAGTAGTATAAAAACTAATTTAATTTGAAATTAAAATGGAAATGAAAGTTTTGATCAGAAAGAGGAATATGATTATGCTTTTTGCTTTTGTTTTCAAATATTTTATGACCATTTGCATATTAAATTCAACTATAAGCAAGGATTTATCTTCTTCCTTTTTTAACTGCATTAAAATGTCATAAGGATTTGACAGATTTTGGTTTTACATTAAGATTTTGAATATGATGAATTTCTATACTGAGTTCTTTCGTTTGGAGCATTCCAGCTTAGTTTGGTAGATACAAATATGATGGAGATCTTACGATTTTCGGAGTATTTTCGTATTTGGTTCCAAAAATCTCTCTCTATAAGCTTGATAACGTAACATGCTGCTACAGATGTCTATGAGCAGTTGTTAACACCGCATACTGCGATTCGGAAGGCTTTGGTTTTCAGATTCGAGCAACTTCCAAAATTACAGAAAAGAGGAGGCGATCGCCCGCATATGCTGCTTTCTTTCCTCCTCCGTGTAGTTCACGTTGTATATAGATCAGCCCTACCAACATAGAATGGATTAAAAACATATCTTTGAGGAGTCCCTCTGCTATCGTAGATTGTTCCTATCGCTGAGAAGTTGTTTGTTTGATTGTCACAAAGTACCTATGATCGTGCTTATTTCGATATTATTAAGGACTCTCTCTATGCCTAGATAACCCCCCATTGTGTACTCTTTGTGATGTTATAATTCTACTATACCGTGCATTCAAAACCTTTCGAACCTTCGCGCTTACATCATAACAAAAAATCGATAGTTGAATGTATTAACCCGAGATATTTTAAAAACCTCATTCTTTTTGAGCACACCTCGTGGTTCTATTACAATACATCTTTTTCTTTAATTCTCGCTGAAAATTTTCGTCTGAAAAACTAGCAATAAAAATAATGTTTGCTCTTTTCTCCCAAACTTATCTAGCAGCGGAAAAATATTGCACTTAACCATTTTTTCGAATTTAATATATTAAAAATGAATTTTTTTAATTTAGTAAAAAATATATCGAAAATCGATTAATACCCCACCACTCAAGCTCTAAATACTCACACACGCACACAAACATAGCTAAAATGAACAAAATATTTATTCTTTCATCAATTCCTTCATTGTTAAGCGAGATACTTGGTACTTGTGTATCACTACCAACCACAGCTTCCCCTTCGTCCCACCTATATGCATATATACCTATACAAACATACTGGTAAATATCTGTGATGGCGCTTACAAATAATTTATTTCATTTTAATTTTATTCTGATGTAGTTTTTATGCCAACACGCCTTCCCTGCGTACTCCGCCGCCTCTCCCTGCCATCGCGTTATGTGGCGTTCGGCCCTCCGTCAATGCTGTAGTAACTACAGTCGCCATGTTGAGCGAGTAGCTCTAGCAGCGAGCGCATAGCCAACCAAACTGAGCGAGTTGTTTGTTAGTCAAGCTTTGTTGTTGCTTTCATTTAGCTTTTTCTTTATTTTTGCTTTTATTTTTTCTTTTGTTTTTGTTTTTGTTTTAAGACATAAAAAAAAAATAATAATAATAAAATTAATATGTAGTGCTGCTTATGCTTATGCTGCTACTGCTATTACTAGTATTGTTGTTGCTGCTGTTGTTGGTATTATTCTTGTTGTTGTTGTTGTCGTTGTCAGTTGATATGTTGTCTGTCTGTTGCTTTATTCATTTTCGTTGTTTCTTTTTTCCCTTTGGTTTTTCATGTTGAGTTTTATTAATGATTGTTGTTTGTATCACGTTTTGTATTTCTGCTATTTGCTGTTGTTGTTGTTGTTGTTGTTGTTGTTGTTGTCGTATTTGTTATTGTTGTTGTCGTTGTTGTTCAGCTGCGATTCGCGAATGGCAAAATGTGCTCTTAACCAACCACAAAACGTTTTCGAAGGTCTTCGCAATGACCACAACGACAGCGGCAAAGCGACAGCGACAGTGAGCGAGTGAATGAGCTATAACAACAACAAAATAATAATAATATTTATTATAGCAACAACAATAACAACAAATAGAGCTAGAATAAGTGAGCAGCGAGCAGCGCGCAGCAGCCGTTAGTCAATGTTGAGCAGATAAAATAGTTCGAATGGCAGCGAATCGATGAGCGAACAGACAGATAGAGAAGCAAACAGTTGGCATGGTACACACACATGCACACACAAACACACATGTTCGTACACATGCATACATAGAAATAATATGCACAAACAATAATACTAATAATGATAATAATATAAACAGATAGAAAACAACAATAACAAAATGAAAAAAGGCAGTTCAAACGGCATTACTAACGGTTGAGGAGTGAACGAGGAGGCTGTTACTACAATTAAGGATGAGCCAACTATGAAGAGTGCAGGGGATGTGTAGAGAAGAGTTATGTAGTTTATTGACTCCAACAAATCAGATGAAATAAAAACCAGAAATAAATGGCTACTCATAGTGCAACAACAAATATTCGAATTAATAGTAACTACGATATACATAAATAGCAACAACAACAAATTTATATTACTACTAGCTTTTTGTGTGGCAAGTGTGGCAGAGCTACATATAAAACTAGTGACTAAATGACAGCAAGCAAAAGAAAAATAATAATAATTAACAAAAAAATAACGAACAACGAGTTAACAACAACAACATGGAAGGTAAAAAAATAAAAAAACAAAAATAAAATACAAGTAAATTGGCAGCATCCCACAACTACATATAATTCTATTAACAAAAATTGATCTAATATGCAAATGGATAACACTTATAAAAAATTATGTAAAATTAAACTCTATTACAAAAAAAAAAACAATATTGCTATAAAATCTTGAAATAAAAAAAATAAAAAGTGTGTTTATAATAGATACTGGTATAAGCAGATGTTATTGTTGCCTACATTTTGGCGCAAGTAACATAAGAAATTGTAAATTCTAGAAATTTCCTTACATCGAACATTTTTTGGAATTTCTCTCGCCAACCATTTGAAATCTAAATTTTAGCGTTTTATAAATCGCCTACATTTTGGCACTAAAGTGTATTTTTCAATTCTCTCCTGTTGCTAACATAATAAAAATTGTTGTCTACATTTAGGCGCAAACGGACAAATGTTTAAATATTAGCAGCTACGCCAAACCCAAAATTATTTCGAATTTTCAACATTTCGCTTTGTCTGTTATTTAAATAGCTTTTCAAAAACTACCTAGGCTTAAGATCTAAAATAATTTCTTTAATTGACTACAGTTAAGCGATAAATAAAATATTTTGCATCTCTATTGCAGAAGAAAAATTTCGAACTCTAATATGCCAACTTTTTGAGCTCGAAGTTTTGATTTTTTTCTACATTGTCTGCATTTAGGTGGTATTTCGAAACTATTTCAACCAGTTTGCCAATTTTCCAATATTTTAAATTTAAATCTAACTATTTTTTCATGCTATAGAATCGTAATTTGTTGCCTACATTTAGGCGTAGAATACAAAATGCTTCAGTTCAATAGCAAAATTGGAAATTTCCAACTAACTCTTCATTCCGAGTTTCTAATTTAATATATGGATTTCTGAAAATCATATTTTCATTTAAATCTCATATTGTTTTTCATTAAAATGTCACTGCTATAAAACTCCATCACTTGGACTTGGAAATTTGTATAATCAAAACAAGAAAAAATGTTAAAAATAGTTTAAAAAAATAGTTCAACTGCATGCTGTTGAATTAAAATGAATTCACATATAAATTAATATACAAAATAAAATATATTTAAATGCAAATTTCTGTTATAAACATTCCAACAAAATATCCAACCGAGCCGCAGTAAGCGCAACAACAACAACTAATTACAACAACAATAGTCATAAATATAACAGTTTTGTTGGAAAAATGTTTCTAATTAAAAATAATACAAAATGCACAAGCCGTCCGTACGTACACAAGCGTATTTGCATAAGCAAATATACACGCAACACATGCATACATACATACAAGCATGCGTATGAAGATTTGAAGTTGTAGGAGAAATAACTAATATATTGTATTTATATCGTATACATATATACATATATATGCACATATACATATACATAAATGCAATTAAGTGATGAGAAGACTTAAAACTTTTGACATGTAATCCTGGCTAGAAGGTTGGAAGGCTGGTTACTCCATGCCAACGGACCGAGAGCGAGCGGCAGCAACAAAAAGTATTAGATTATTAGAAGAGATGAACTTGTGTGCTTGTGTGTGTGTATTTGTAGGTATGCATGTGTGGGTGGTCCTTGAGGTATTTGCTATTGTATGTACATATGTATGCGAGCGATTCTCTCCTGTGCCGGTGAGTTCTGCTCTGTCCATTTAGCTGCATATGTGTATGTATATATGTATATATAAGTATGTATGAAGAAGCTGATGAAACGGTCAGTTGTCACACCATTCCCCACTGACTGACTAGCTGACTGACTGCAGGCACACATACACTCATACATATGCACAGAAGGACATTTAAATGAATTTGTCGTTGAGTTTGAGCAGCTGTGGCAAGCAGTTGGCGGGGCAGCAGGGGCGAACGACGATGGCTGCAGCGTTAAAGTTATGGTATTGCCAGTTGTCGTTGACAATGTCAGCAGTAACACCAACAACAACAAAGCCAAAGCGAAAGGAAGTGGCTGATGGAGAAGATTTATAAAATTATGTAGAAATACTGCAATGTGTATATGTATGTGCGTGCGTGTGTGTTTGGTAGGCGTGCTAGCTACACAGTGGCATTAAGTAGTTGCAATTCCTACACAAACAACAACGGCAGCCACAAAAACAACTCCTACTAAATACTTATACAATATGCAAGTTAGTCCAAGCGTAGGCTACGAAAATAAGACTAATCCAGTTCACGTTGTTGTTGTTACTGTTGTTATTATTCGGCTGTATGTTGCTGCCACAACTGATTGTCCCTTCACAACAGCAAACGGAGCCAACAGCTGCCTCCTACTCCTTCTTGTCGCCACTGCCTCTGTTTTGCATCTTTGCGGCTAAGCAAACCCATCAAACCATTCGGGGCCGAATACGAAAATGAAGAAGTAACTGCAGATGTTGCAGCTGCAACAACACGAACAACAACTACAAGAGCAAGTGCAAGGCAGCCAGCAGTAACGGTTGTAAAGGCTTTGTAGTGCTTTTTAGTGCACAAAAATGGTAAATGACGAAGGAAGGCATTGTGTTGTTTATGTATATATGTGTGTGCGTACTGTTGTTGTTGTTGCTGTTGTTGTTTTTACAATTGCATTTGTGTAATTTGCATAAAACATTATTTTGCATTAAACGCAAGTTACGCAGTTTTGTTATTGTTGTCTACACCACGACGACGACGACGACGACGACGACGACGATGCGGGCATTGGACAATATATTAAATATATGCATACTTACATACATACAAATGTACATATATATTAAACATATAAACATATATATACAGCATATGTTTGCATGTTGATCGGCTTGTATTTATATACCTGCCGATGCTTATTTACAGCCAAGCCGAAGCGGTTCATTATTACGCTTGGAAATGAATGATTTGAAAATTTTGTTTTTGAATACTTTTTGTGTGGTGGCCAAACTTCGTAGTAGTCCGTTTAAAGGTCATACAATTTCAAGACTCCATCTTCTTACTATATGTTTTTTAAGGCTACAAAATTTGATGTGCTTTGCTGCTCAAATATTGGAGTTTTTAACCAAAAACCGATTTTTGAACCAATTGTGGTATGGGCGCCATATCTTGTAGCCACATGATTTCGAAAATGTTCAGTGTCAGTATACTACAGGTAATGTGAGTTCGGAATATCAAATTTCGTTTGCTAAAAATGAATTATTTTTGCTCAAATTTTTGATTTTCGTTTCAAAAATCAGCTGTTAGTCATAATCGTGTTCTGTTGTTGTTGTTGTAATCGCAGAAAATTCCCCAAATTGGGCTTCGGGGCATATTGCGGGAGTGACAGTCCTTGGTCGAATAAAAATCCGAGTCGTTCCGGTATAAGGACCCGAACGTCGCGCAAACTCTTGGATTTTAGTCGCCTCTTGTGACAGGCATGCCTTATCGCGGGTAAATTCTTGAACACCTAACCCGCAAGGGGGTATAATCGGGTTCTCAGACCGGTTGCTGCAAAACTCTTAGTGAGCTACATTTAATTTTAAATAATTAAAAAGCAGATGGCAACACCTATGAAAAAATAATCGATTAAAAACCCTCTCGCACCATTTTGGCTCGATACTCAATTTAAATAACAAATTTACAAAACATGACAAACCGGCAGTTTTAGGCTCCACTGCGCTGTTTTCTATTATCATTTTTTTGAAATTATTTTCGAATTTTTTAAATCTTAGTTTCCTATCACTACCAGCTCTCTCAACAGAAAAAAATTTCTCTCATTATTTCCTTGTTGCATTCGTGTACGACCACAGATCTAGGCACAGATCGGTCGAACATGATTTCTAGCTGATTTGCAACACACCCAAAGCACTAGTCCACCAACAATTAACTTCCTCGATGATGACCTTTAACTAAGCCAAATGCTAGTGAGGGGCCGCGTCGTTAAATTGCTGAATCGGACGGTGTTTGCACATTTTAATTAGCTGCAAAAAGGAAAAAAGAGGACTGAAAGTTACACGCTGCTGGAGCTATTTGAGAGTAAGTGTGTTTATGTATGTATGTGTGCTTGAATGTCGTGGTACACTTGTCGCATTCATTTGGTGAACGGTAATCGAGATCATTAGATGACAACAACTGTGCTGTGATTGCTGCTGTTGCTCTTTTCGTTGTTTTTGTTGTTGCTGTTGTGATGCCAGCGTTATCGTTGGCAAATCGCTTGATCTAAATACAGAGAAAACAACAACAACATGAATTTGGTTTATTTCAATTTCTTTATTTCTTAAAAAGCATAAAAGTGGTCTCCTACTACGAGTATTATGTGTGTGTGCGCGCACGTGTTTATGTGTGTGTGTGTGTTTGTTTGTTTGTTAGCCTGTGATTGCAACTTTTTATTAACAATTTTCAGTGGCTTATCAATAGCAGTTCATCGACGATTTAAACGCTCCCCACGCTGTGCGAATCGAGCGTAAATTTTTCACTACCATTCTCACATATGTCGCCCTCGTTGTTGTTGTTGCTGTTGCTGTTGCTGTTGCTGTCGCTGCTGTTTGTGGATGCGCCTTTCGCTTTGGTTTTGCATTTTTCCAAGCATGCGGCGCTCACGCAGTCTCGCTGGTAGATTTAGTGCGATCATTTCGGTTGCTGGCGTCTAGTGTCAGGTGTAATTTGAGACAATAACAAGTAAATAGAAAAGAAGTAAGAAGTAGAAGATGTAGGAGAAGAAGAGTAAGAAGACAAGTAGATCCAACAACAGCGTATATCGACAGTCGTTTGGCGAAACGTGGCACAAACCGGTACATGTGGCAAGTAATGTGCTCGCATTCATTTCAACTCAGCCAGCTGTGTGGACACTGAGAAAAAAGTTTTTATGAATTTAAAAAATATTTTTAGAGCCCGAGCTTTCTAAATGGAAAGTGAGTCTAAAGGAAAACCTCTATCCCTTGTTGCAGCTACTTTTTTGAAATTAATGCTCTACTTCAAAGTATCAAAGATGACAAACTGTATCGATATTTCGCTCAAGAAAGCATCTGGGGGGGCTTATTTCTGGAAGAATTGTGAGCAAGAATTCTATATAATCCGAGGGGCTGCTCTATCTAACAAATTCTCTGTGTTTTTTTAGAAAAATTTGACCCAATTTCTTTCAGTGCATAATTTTATTTATTTTTTTCTTTATTTTTTTCTTTAAGCGAAGCGTTCGAAGTTTCTTGCATTTTAATTTTAATTCCACAAATATACACTCCAGATACAAATACATACATACACACATACATCCACATGTGGTTACATGTAGTTAATCTGCTTGTTTAATGATCTGCTTTCGGAATTTTCACAAAATAAACGTCGCAGAGAACGCAAAAAAGCGAGCAAAACAAGAAATGGAAAATCGTTTGTTGAAGGAAAAACACTAAAATGCGCATTTAATTTGGTTAAATGTTCAATTAAATTTACATGATTTGCAGTTTGCAACCATGAATGGGTTAATGGCATCAACACCAACAAATGCCAAACAAACAAACAGCCAACCAGCTAGCAACAACAACAACAAATACAACTCTATAATAATCGCCTAAGCACGGAAGGGGGCCGAACGCAATGTAAAACGTACGGTGAACGGATGAATGGAGGGACGGAGGCACTGAAGTGACTGAAGCTAACGGTTAATTTGCAAATAAATGAGCCAGAAATGTGGAACACGAATCTGTCAGCTACGCAACGAGGGCACTAACAATAACAACAACAACAGTATATATAACAAAAACAACAGCAGAGCACAGCTGTTGGCGATTACAATAGAGCAACAACAGCGACAATCGCTGGTATGCCAAGATGTGAGTTGGGCAATACGCGCATGTGCACTAACGAAAGCAGAAAAAATGTCATTAATGAGGGGGTCTCCTCGTGTCGGGGGTGTTGCGCTGCGTGGGCAATACGAAAAGTGTTATTTAAATGCAACTTAAAAACTGAAATACACACTTACATGCACACTCTTTCCACGGCGCATGCGTGTCAGCTAACAAAAAAACTAAAAACAAAAAAAATTGTTCAAAATCGTTGGCTCAGAGTCATTAAAAATTGCTCTACTTTTGCACCACAGACAATTACAATGACAAATTGTAAATAATTTATGCGTAAAAATTAAGTGAAGGTAGGCGAAGGAATAAATGGATTGAGGAATAATGAAGAGAAGGATCACATTTGTTTTTAAAAATTCAGAATGATGTTCGATAGGGCTTGTAATGCTAAACTTAACAGTATTTTTTTGCCGCGAGCGGATATTTAGTTTACGAATGAAGAATTCAACTCAGCATTTCACTAAAGTTTTCGCTGGAAACGGTAAAGAATAAAGAGAATTTTCTTGAAAAATTGATTTACTTTCTGCAAACACTTTTCCGAAGATCTGCCTCGAGACTTGAGCCCAAATTGCAGCTTGAAATTACTTTTATAGCCTGCTACAGTGTCTGTCAAACTGACTTGCCCAAAACTGCCTGCTTCACAGCTGTATAAACTGCTTAGATCTTACGGAGCCCGGACCCTTTTGAAGCAACTTTAAGAGTGTGAGAAATAATAGAAGAACTGTAGCCTAGGGGAACAAGAAATTGGTGACTGGAGAGCATTTAACTCCCTCTTAGAGTGTGGTAGGAAGCAGGACCTTACAACACAGTTTAGTCTTCAATAAAAAAAACTAAAGTCTATGGTGTGACCAAGGATCATATCTATCTCTCTCTTTCTTACTAAATTTTTTATTTTTTTATAAAAAACAACTCACTGCCACGTCATTTGCCGCAAATCAGTATGTACTAAGTCATCAATTACCTGTATCCCTACATTTGATCTCCTTCGGTTTGTGAGTTCTTAATTTTCCCATAACGGTGAAGCAGACCTACGTGATTCCCTTTCTTGATCCGCCGTTCGAGGCAGACTAGAGATATACACAGAGAAGTCGATTCAAACGCGGTACAGTTACCGCTTCGATCCCAGCTGGAGCTATATATTAAGGAGTACCATTAAAGATAATCTCTTTCGAGTTTTCTTAAAGCCGCTTTCGGAACCATCGAATTGAAGTACTTCACAACGAAGTCCATGCTGATCTCAGGCCAAGCGCGATCCTAGCTCCAGTTATTGTTTTAAAAAGGCAACAAATACGCTCCGCCCCTATGAGTAAATGTCTGACAGTGAAGCATTGTTGTTGTTGTTGTACACATTGAATGATTGAAAGTCATTTTCAGAAAATTACCAATTCAGATTCCACTTTTTGAAATATAACAGCAACATATGAGTGCGAGTGTGCAACACAGCGAGAGATAAATGTTGCATTCAAATGCAGACGCTAATCTTTGTCGTTGTTGTTGTCGTTGTTGTTGTTGTTGTTGTTGACAAAACATATTAAAAATGCATGCGAATAATAATGATCAACAGGAAAACAATAAACCAAAATGCCAAATGAGCTGAGGCAGGCAAACAAAAAAATATATATAAAAGAAAGAATTCACATACACACACATACATATGCACAGCTAACAGAAGCAGGGAAGTGCATGCAAAGGGAGAAGGCTTTGGTAATTTGTGCATTTGAAGAGGAGGAAGAAGAAAAACTCACTGCCAATCTCGCTGCCTGCGTGCCTGCCTGCTTGCCTGCCTGACTAACTCGCCGTCTCCTCACTTCTCTCTTGCGGGTTATTGCATTAACTCTTTCATGCAAAGCAATGCCAAATCGTTTTACATACTTCAAATCGAATTGAAATGAGCCAAAGACGAGACGAGTGGAGTTAAGTTGAGCGCCAGCGACAATCCAACGACAAGCGAATCAACAACGCGAATGTACGAGTAAGTAATTGATGGATTACCGAAACAGCAGAACATACGAATGCGTGTACATATGTTATGTATGTAACATACATAGAAACAGCAGGGTGGTCCACATTAAGAACGAGGTGTTCGAATTTATTTGCGAGACTATACCACGGAATGCCCGAAAAGGAAAAATTCCATAAACTTTTCAAAAAGTGGCGCTTTCCTGACAAAAACTTCCAAAAGAGTTGCCACTTTTTCGAAATTTTTTTGGTAAAGAATTTAATTTAAAGTAAGTACCGAGTGTGTATAATAATAAAAGGTTTGTGGAAGTATACTGCCAAAGACAAAGGACGTCAAACTGAAAAAATTTGGGGAAACTTTTTGCTGCAAGAAATTTACTTTCTTTCACATTTCTTAGCAATTAATTTTTGACAAGGGTTGCCACTATCATATATTTTTTACTCAATTAAATTTTAAAAATAAATGAATTTTCTTAGTACAATAATCGAACTGAACGGCTTCAGTCGTAGATATATGTAAAGGTTGCCACCTGTTTGAATAATAAGAAAAGTAAATTTGGCACAAATTTTTTATTGAATTAACGATATTTATAGGCCATTGCAGCAAATATGGAGAAATTTCACAAACTGGTAAAGTTTGGTGTGTCCTTTTGGCACACCCTAATATCAATATGTACACCTCACAAGGTAAATCATACAATAAACAACTAAATTTATATTCGAGAAAAAAGAGGAGGAGAAAGAAGGGTAAATTTGCCTCAAGCGATTATGTATGTAATGCAGCTGCATAAGAAATATGTGAAGGATGCTTGAGGCGCCACAGAGTGAGTGCCGAGTGCCTCTAAACCTCTATGCGCGACATGAGGCATGCTGCATGTCATTGCTGAAGTACGACAAAATGTTGCTGATGCCAATGCCGTTGCCGATGCTGTTGCTGATAATCATGATGCTGATGATGATAATGATTACGGTGATCTCATGACGTGTGTGTGTGTGTGTGTGTGTGTATGTGCATGGGTATCTTACGAGTATTCGCTCCACATACGCGACATCTATTAGTTGTTAGTCGCAGCCTGTATTGCTCGACGATATTTCACTTTGCATAAATACTCAAAAAAATTGAAAATGTATGTATGTATGTATGTATGCGCGCATGTACTTGACTGTATGTAAATTTCATACATATTGTATATGTATTTATTCCAGCGAGATAATGATGTCGCATTATTTATGGAGATCAATCGTCGACTTGGCGGGCATTTGCATTTTCGAAGTCGTCTTTCACTACACATACACGCGCGCACACACATACTCCTAGCAGTTCGCTCTCCTAAGCATCCAGCAGTTGGCTGGCGAAACGCTTGTAAACATTTTTTAATGTTAATAAATCGCTTTTTGAACGCTTCGGAATGTTGAACTGCTTGCTGCTGTTGGTAGTTATCATTTGTTGTTCGCAATTCAAGGAGCTGCTTCCCCAACTGTTGCCCCAACCTCACCTCTGCTTGCATATTGCAGTTAAGTAGCGTAGTTTGATCAAGAGCTTCTTTGCTCCGGCGGCTATAAAAACTGAATAGACTTTAGTGATTGCCTGCTTCTTCTTCTTCTTCTTTTACTTCTTCTTCGTCTTCTTCTCCTTCGTCTTCTTCTGCTGTTGGTGCTGCTCATTCGCTAAAGCTCGTCATTCTGCTCTATAGCTGGAATGTTGCTAGCATTATAGCAATTTTGATTGGAAATTAATTGTGTCACATTCTCTATTCAGTTTTGTTCTATTCTGTGCTCATTTGTAATATCATTATGCATGCTCTGCTCTGCTCTGATATGCTCTACTCTGATCTGCTCTGCAACGCTGAGTTATGCCATGATTTGAAAGTAGTTTGTTGTTTGTTGGCATTAATTGCGATTTTTATTATGAGTTGTCAAGCAACAGTCACTGAGCGCGTTACAAATTACCATTCGCGAGTAATTTTGAGACTGCAACCGGTGTTTTATGCATGACTTTGTAATTTACAGAGAGGGAGGAGTATTACTTTTTTCAAAAATTTAATTTCAATGAAAATTTTTTTAAATTCAAAATAATTATGAACTCTCTTTTCTTTCCATTTGCAGGTAGGTTTCATTATATCTGAACAATTTGGATCCATGAAATATGTGAGCTTTTGAAAGGAAAAATCATACTTGAATATTCTTTAGGTTATCTCGAATTCCATCCATCTGTAAGTAAATAGTTTATTCTATTATTAAATGAATTCGGTCTCTCTAGACAAATTTGCGTAAAGAACGATCTCTGAATATTCACATGGTAAATTATTTATCCTACTACTCCTACTGGGTACCCAGGCTACAGTTGCCAGGCTATATCGAATTCTTATTCTTGCTTGGTCGTCGCCCATACTGGAAATATTAACAACCTTTGTGCAAGATACACTTACCAACCGTCTGTTGCCTTGAAAACCGCCTAAAAGAGAGATAAACTTTTAGCGAAGCAACTCGGGAACGTTCGTTTAAGGGTTCACGAAGGATCTGTTACTATTTGATCGCCTGAGGTTTGGCTGTGAGAATCAGTCGATCTAGTAACAAGCGATTTTTCATTTAAGGGCTGAATTTACACCCCCTCGCGCAGAAGGATTGTGTACAGGCTTGGAAGCCAAATAAAAAACGAGTCCATCTACAGGAAAACAGGAGCTGCGGTTGAGAACTTCTTATTTTGACGATAGTCACGACAAATATACTAAAAATTATAATTAATATGATGTTTTGAGTTTAAACAGTCGGCAAACTGGCTACTAAGTACTCAATTTTCTCAAGTCGAGTTCGGCTTTAAACTAAACCAATTGAAAATGCTGCGCTGTGAAGTTTCTTAATTCTCAACTTAACTCACAAACAAACTTTATCTCTGAAATAGCGTGCATTAGCGTCAGAAAGGTTGCTGAAATCACCAATTTGGAATGAAATTAATGTAAGATGAATGAAATTACTGATAGACAGATATTAGCTTCAGAGAAGTTTATGCTCGTCTGATGGGAAAAACGAGTATGAGCTTAGCTGACTACTAATGAAGTACTACAACTAGGAAAAGCTCGAAGTCTTGCTTACCTCGTGCAAGGTCTATAATTTTTTCTACGCTCTGAAATTTTTTCATACGTTGGCGTTGACCTGTACACTTCAACAGGCGCGCTGCGTGTGCACACGAGTTTACCAGATTATAAATCACGGCAAGAGTATAAATTCCTCCAAAGAACCTATTTTCTGCAAGATGTCAGTGAAAATTAGCTGAAAATTTTGCCTTCGGCGCTCAATTGAAGCTAACAAAGTATGGGGCCAACAAGCGAAACTAACTCAGCAAGCTAAAAACATGCTTTTACAACTACATGCACACAAGCTCGTGCATATTAACTACTTGTTATGCGAAAGTTTCGAGTATTCGTTACACAACGCGTACACGCGTGAGTAATTGGATAGTTTAAATAAACCAAAATTTGTGTAGTTTGTAGCAGAAACTGCCGCTGAGCTGAATCAATACACATACACATACGTTATGCTTATAGAAACATTGAAATGTGCCAACCTGCACTCACACATAACCACTGTGTTGTCATGTCCGTTTTTGCTTCGTAAGTATGTGATGGCGCAACCCACCCGCCCGCAATTCACAAGCCATCCGCCATCTTTAAATAGACCTTTTACTTATAACTGATTATCCTGCGCTCCAGCACTCTCCTCCCCTGCTTAAAAAAACACCCAAAATGCAGCTTATTTTCGTTTTTCTTGTTCGTTGGTCGACAAACCCACTACTTCACTAGCATAGCGCCAGCCCAACGCTTGTCTGTCCAGCGGTAAAATCTTACATTTTCCATTATAAATTCTAATTATTTTGTTGCTTGTTTGTATGTGTGTGTGCAATCAATTTACATATTACCTTTTGTGCGCGTGTGTTTGTGTGTGCGTGAATTTCGAACGTTCTACTAAAACTATTCACTAACTAATCATACTTGGCTTGTTGTACGCTGTACGAATACAACTACAACTACAACTACATATGCTTAAAATTATAATTATATACATATGTATGTATGTATGCATGTATGTGTATGTTTTACTTTATACTGTCCCCTGCGGCTATTGCCAAGCTATACCACCTTCTTACAAGTAGACTGGCAGCAGCGCCTTCACCCCACCACCCCGGTTAGCCGTTCAAGCAGCTCACCGACTGCGTCCAGCGTGGGCCATGCCACAGAGCTTATATTCCTTTCGACTGTCGTGGCTTCTGCCTAGTCTGGCGAATTAATTAAGTGTTTTGTGTGCGTTGGTATCCTTTTGCGGTTACGAGACGTAGCACAAGTACAAGGCGCTCCACAGGCGTGAGTTGTGTATGAGAGCTAAAGGTGTTGTTTGTTGTTGTCTGTTGTTGTTGCTGTACTTATAAACATACGTACAAACATACAATTGAAAGGTAGATTTTAGATTGTTATTTGTTTAAACAGCCATATATACAAACATACATACCTGCACGCCACCGCCTTATGTGCCTGCTTGGGCGTCTTAAGGAAATTTTGAATTTTGAATTTCGAATTAAATGTTGAGTCGATACTTCGCCTCCCTTCTCGCCTGCCTCATTTGATTTCTCTTCGTTAATTTGTGCGGCGGCCGTACATACATAATTATTTGATTTCGTATGCAATCAGCTATGATCGAACTCTCGAGGTCTCTAACAGAGTATTTCGCAAACCTTTTGAACTCATTTAAATGCGTCGACAATATATCTATTTCTACACTCGTACCCATTTATACATGTATATACTGGTGTGTTAGCTCATTTCATTGATCTGAATTAATTACAAAGAATTTCTTCCATCGAAATCTATTTGAGATTCTACTTGAAAAATTCTGTATATTAATAGAGTATTAATTCATAGACAGGAGCTTTTTAAAAGCTTCAATATAGCAACTCTCGAATTAAAGATGGGCGTTTTTCAACTGTTATTCAGTTATTTATACAAAATTAGCTCCGTTTCGTTAAAATTGCTTGGATTTCGCTTGATTGGTCTAGAGAGATTGGAGAGAGTTCGTTGTTGAGGCAAGTAAAATTAAATACAGTGTTTCGAAAATACTACAGTAGCGCCACCTAGCGGATCATAAATACAAGATTTCTTTAAAAGCTCGATCCAGTGCATTTAAGTACTCGTCACTAGCTAGAGATTAGATTTAAATCAATTTCTTGGTATAAACTGAATTAAAAAAAATTTATACATAATTTTTTGGTCTTCTCGGTAGCGAAAGTCAATTCCTCCGAGTTCATTTCTTAAAAAAAAAATTATTAAAAGCTCGACATAAAATCTCTTTAGCCGTTTGGCGGCGGCTTGAAATAAGCTGTAGGTCCCTCCATATTTCGGGAAGAAATCAAAACCCTCACCACAAATGGCTGGAAATCGCTGCAGAAGGTAAAGTCAAATAAATAAGTTGGTGCATTCAAAATCTTGCGCTATTTTGGTTTCTGATTTCCTATTGGCTCTTCACAGCGTGTCATATCAAATTGCATATTTATTCATCTTAAATTATGCACCGCCGTTTGCATATATGCTAATACATACGTTTTCGAAAGGCGAATTTCATTCATGTCACATCATTATATGCCTAAAATTGATTGCGTTGCATTTTTGAGATATCTAGAAAAAGCTGTGGGTGGGTGGAGCTATTGTTTCGGGTTTTGATGTGGCTTGCATTGTTTGAAATGTGGCAAAAAATCGTTCACAATTTATGAGAAAATATTTTCAGGCTTTAATATATATTTTTTTTTTTCAAGAAAAAAATTTCATTCGCCGAATCAACTTGACATGTCAAATAAATATCGTTTTCGCTAAATGAGAACATTTCTAACATAATCTGAGCGTATGTTACATTACTTGTCATCTAAAAATCATTATTATTATTTTTTTTCAAAACAACTCAAAATATTTGATATGTCATATGTGAATGGAGTATTAACCCAAACAGTTCTCATTCCTCTTTTATCGCATATAGTTTTCACGACAAAAATAAAATTATCATACCAACACCTACATTATTATTATTATACAAACTCATTTCAAACTTTAATTCGCCAAAAACTACAGTCGAACACACACACACACACACACACACATTTCGGACGCACCTTTTATATCTCTCATTTTCTCATATTTCCATATGTTTTATGTCAACAGAGGAAAATCAGAAAACTTTCGCACTTAACACTATAAAAATCAAAAAAAAAAAAAGACTCAACTCAACAAAAATACACTCTAAACCAAATTTTAATTCGAAAATGTTGAATGTTTTAATTATAATTATGAAAATTGTCGTGCATTTGCATAATCAAGCACAAAATGTGTGTAAAAAGGCCAAAACCAAATAGAAGAGCATAAAGTACAGTGCCCTACTCTTTCAGCTACACACATACATATATACGAGTACATACTCACACAACTTTGACTGCCCAAACTACTTACTCACCAAATGACGCTTGTTTGCTGCACTAATTTGAATATCGGACCGCTGTTCGCATTTGATCCTTATTCGCCCATGGAAAAAAGGGATTTTTATACAACGCTCCGGTGGCGCTGTGGGCAGCAAGGCTTTGGATAACACTTATAATTCAAATGTAAAATAAGTAAGAAGAGAGTGAGCGGGTGACTAAGTGCATAGACTAAAGAGACGTTGAAGTTAAGAAATATATTTACTCGAAATAAATTACAATAATATTTTAATTAAATTAAATTAATAAAATTGGGAAGAATTTGTTGGATTTATAACTCTTGTTCAAATAATTTTTACATTCGTGCCAAAATTTATTTTCAAAACTCTGTTTCTTAAAAATAGTACGCTTAAATGTATGCTCAGATTTTTCAGTCAAAATTTTAATAGTTTTATTGTGCATTTCTTCAGCGTTATAAAATCGAATTTGTAGCATAGTTTTAGGCAAGGCGTCTTCCTTGCAAGTATCACTGCTCATACCGAGGCTGATTAAGCTAATATTCTACAGTCCACTTCAACCTCTGCCTCAGCTTGTGTATGGAAATTTCCCCAATAGCTCACACCCCACATTCTCCTCTGCGCACAACTTACAGGGCAGCGTTGCAAGCACATCTTCGGCACACACTTCACCCACACCCGCTCGCTGACTGTAAGCAAAGCAAAAAGCAAACTTTTTGCACTTAAGTAGGAAAATATACATATATTTAGAATATGTGCCGTTATACATTTATATATATATAATTATATATATATATATATATATATATGTATATATATATATATATGTATGTTAGGCAGAGTTGTATGTGTGAATGTGTTTGCGTGTGTGTTTTCTGTGAAAGTTTCTAATGTGAAATTACATTATGACTTGTTTAAAATTCAAATTTGGAAAACACTAAAATCATGTTGAATCGCTTGAATTGGGCCTCACCCATACCACCACACAGCCTAACAACCCCACAAGGGCCAAGGACTGTTGTAAAGTAATTTTGTGTGTGTGATTATATGGATGGTGGCATTTAGAATGGACGGCGCGAGGCATGCGTTGGCAAGACTGCTTATTACATTCGCTAAATATGCACATATATGTATGTATGTAATTTCGTTTGAGATAGTTTTTAGTGGTGGTTCGGTGTGGCACTAATATCTTGGACGCTTTTAATTTTAAGCGTAGTTGGCTACACTAAGGTCTTTGTTGTTATTGCTTAAGTAGTATACGGGTTGAGAATTGTGTATAGTGGTTATGTATGTATACATGTATGTATGTCTAAAGTATACGCAAATAGGTGGGCACTCACTAACAATTTCCCGGCTTTTCTGTTTTTGCATTAATAATTTAATTATATGCCAATTTTAAAGGTTTTTCCTTAAGTTTCCCTTTATGCTGACAGAAAAAGTGGGTACTTAAACAAAATATAATTTTGGAATTTAAAGTATCGGCCAGAAAGTTTGTCTGAGTTTTCGATTCCGTTGTATTGAACATTCGTAAGCACACGATCAATAGTTTTGCTAGACGAAAGATATACTGAAAATGGTATTAATGGATCGCTCTTTTTTCTCTCCGCCGTCTTCCTCTGCACAAAGCTCATTTCTGTTCAATGCCAGATGTTCTGGATATATTTTCGGAATTTCTGTCTTATACATGTCTGGAATAAAATTCAATATAAAAATTGCAAGCTCTGATTTAAATGAACAAAACACCATTGCGGAAACTTATTAGGTTGTTTGATCAAAAAACCCTTGGTTTCTAGATAACGGTTGATCCACTTCAAAGCTACCTATTTTTTTAAATAAAAAAGCACAGAAATTTCAAATTTAATGGAGAATGTTTATTATGATTCGAAAGAACATTCTTTGGCATTTACTTTTTGAAGATTATCTCTTACAAATGATGGTCCATCCGTTGAGTCCAATTTGTTCGAGCATCTCGGGTAGTAACTAGCAAATCACACGCGTGATGTTTTGCTCCAAGGCCTGAATCGAAGCGGGTTTATCCGCATAGGCTTTAGACTTTACACATCCCCACAGGAAAAAGTCTAACGGAGTGATATCACTTGATCTTGGTGGCCAATCGACCGGCCTAAAACGTGAAATTTTCTACTCACCGATGTGTGGAAAGTTTCGCCGTTTTGTTGGAATCAAATGTCGTGGAGATCACGAGCTTCAATTTCAGCCGTCAAATAGACGGTTATCATTGCGTGAGAACGGTCACCATTGGCGGTTACGTTCTAACCAGCATCATTTTTAAAGAAATATGGACCGATTATTCCACCGGCCCATAAACTACATCAAGCCGTTGTTTTTTCTTGATGAAATGGAAGCTCTTGAATTTCTCCAGGTTACTATTCGTCAGAAATGCGGCAATTTTGTTTGTTTACATACCCATTGAGCCAGAAATGGGCCTCATCGCTGAACAAAATTTGGCTCGAAAACGTCGGATCTTCTTGGAACTTTTCAAGAGCCCATACAGAAGAGCGATGTCGCTTGGGAAGGTCGAGCTGTATTTTGTACGCTTTCAATTAAAGATCTCGTTTATATTGATCATTGTTGAGCGAAGCAGAGGTTGGAGAGGCACAACACGCCTTTAGGAGCATTCAGTTCCGCCATGCGCCATACTATACGAATTATATCTCACGCCGACTCTTTTCACACAAGTAATAAATTAAATTTGCGTATGGCCATCCACGCCCAATTTTAATTGTAAAATTTCACTCGAAAATGGACTTTATTTGAATTTTCCGTCGCTATTAAATGTAATCTAAAACGAAAATCGAGTGTTACGCAGACCAATGCAGTGCGGTGAATAAGCTTTATATATATATATTATTAAGAAAATATAAAATTTTTTGTATATAATGCATTTGTAGTCGTATATATGTATGCCTGCTTTGTGCAGCGATGTATAACTTAGAATGCTTTTGACATTTCATCACATCAAATTTTGCCAAACGCCATCACATGACCGCACATGAAACACACACACATTTGTGCAACATATGTGCATGTGTATATGTGTGTATGCTTCCATTGAAGGCCCAACATTAGATGCATGAAATCTTAATTTATTCCATTTTAAACGACAACATCCTCAACGCCGCCATTCATCGACCGCAGGAGCGACTAATGAAAACTACTTTCGACAGGCAGGCAACTCTTACAAAACTACACACACACACACATGCATACAAGCATACAAGCATACAAGCATGCAAGCATGCAAGCATATGAGTATATTCAATATTATACAAGAACAATCAGCATAGCAACAACAATAATGAGCACAGGTTGCTGTGCGGTTATATCTAGAGGAGTCGCAAGAGCGTGGAAAGGGGGAGAGGTGGAGAAGAGTAGCCGAGATGTGGGTATAATAAAATTGTAAACGCGACCATAAGGATAATTAGAAAGCATTCAGCGGAGATGGTAATAAATTTACATACGCATGCACACACACATACACACACCCAAAGGAATGCATTAGTAGCAATTTTCTTGATAGTAATAACGGTATTTCGTTGGTCTGCCATTCGTCGTGGTCGCTTCTAATTTCAAAAGCAGAGAGAGAGATAGTGTGAGTGACAGCTTTTTGCGGCGTAAAGTGACAGCGGTTGTTTGCTATATGTATAATTATCTGTGTGTGTGTGTGTGTACGTATGTCTTCAACTTTCTATATGAGTATTGGTTAGTTAGCCACTGAGCGTTAAGTGGGTGTGTGCAGTCGTCGAGGCGTAAAGCTTCTTCCATGTCGATACAACTTTCAAAAGCCAAACTGAAGACGCTGCGTTCAAGATGAAGGAGGCTGAACTACTAGGGTGGTGGAAAGAGTGTACAATGCAGAGTAGAAAATGTTGTATGTTCATTAGAGGTTGGGGTTAGCTTGTTTGCTGCATTTCGACATGGACACGAGGACAACGAAATAATCTTCAACATTTAATTAGTGTTTCAAAACATATATGAAGACATACGTACATACGTATAAACATACACACATCGAAGCTTGCATACATATGTGGAGCCATGTATGCAAATCATATGTGTAGAAATATATTCACATGTGAATGTTATATAGAAGAAAGACAAAATTAGAACATTCATTATTAGGATGGTCCAAAAAAAAATTACAAAAAGAAAATATTTCCAAAAAAAAAAATTTTTTTGTCTAAAACTTATTATTTTTAAAAGTGGCAACACTATTCCTAAATATCTCTAATAAATGTATCTTAAGTAGTCTCGTTCGGAACTTATATTCCGAGATTTTAATTTGGAAACAAATGATTTCATATTTATTTTAATTTATTCAACTGTTACACTCAAACTTTTATCAAAGAATTCCCTAAAACTTTTTTTAAACCTGTCTAGTTTGAAACTGTTCTTTTGAGCTTTGAATTATTTTTTATTGCTCTGTACTAATTTTCGTAGTGTAAAATATTTTCCAGCAGATGGCAACCCTCCTCAAAAATATTTTCGTCAGCAAGAATTTTCAAATACATATTTCAATAACTCAACTAATATAAAATATTTGCAAGTAAAAGTTTTCATTGAAATTGCTGCAGAAAAAATTTTGTTCCAAAAAATTTAAATAAAAATTTAAGAATTTTTTATTTATTTACACTTCTAAATAACAAAATCAACATTTCTTTATTAGAAATCGAATATTTTCTCTAAAAAAATTCTAATTTCATCAAAATATTTCTGAACCACCCTAATATGTATAAGTTTCTAGAATTAGCGATGAGTGTGTATATAACTTTGTGGCCAATCTAACAAGGATATGCCGCGGCGCAGCAGTAGCAGCAGCATATCTCTTTCTAGAGAGAGAGAGAGAACTGCTGAAGTGAGAAATAAGTAAGAAACGTGGACAAAGCTCTGGTGCATGTAGGAGAGCCAGCCAAGGCGGGTTGTGTGCGGCGGCCGCAGGCAGTCGGTAACATTGAATGGCGATAGTTATGCAGATTCCATGCCAACACCTTTCACCAACACACACACACACGCAAACACACACACACATACATACAAACATATAAGCATGGAAAGCTGCTACATAATTTTTGAACATGGCTTACCCTGGGCTTGCAATGGGGATGCGGGGACGCAGCATCGAAGGATATATATACTTACACAATTGCCTTTTATAATTAATTTTGCAGTTAAGTTTATTTCAAGAAAGTTTAAATATTCTAAACCCCACCACCATCGCCCCTTTCACTTGCACGCTCGCTTCACTGACCTTTTGCATAGCAACAACAACATGATTGTTTTTGTGGGCATAAATACATATGAGTTTATTGAATTGTTGCGGTCTGCTGTGGAGGGCTGGTGTTGGGAGGTAGAGTGTGTGCAGAGCATGAAAATTTCAATTCGACCAAAATCTTATTCACATTTCAGTAATTTATTTCGCCAAAGTAGCTGTGTGTGTATGTATGCACGCATGTGTGTGTGTAGGGATATAGTTTGCAAGTGCCTCGAAAGGATAAAACAAAACTTATTACGATGCCTTTTCAATAAGTAGCTGCGGTAACTTAATACCAAGTTATTTTACGGAGTGTGAGAACTCGAACAAGAATAAAGGAGCAAGAGCAGAAGGAGTAGCTGGGGAAGCGTAGAAGTAAGCGTAAGTAGTTGAAACTCATGTAACTAAAGCAAATGACATGGAAAGGATATAGCCACAGTTGTTGTTCGGGGCTAGTAGACTGCCTACATGTGTGTGTATATAACAAATGGTATAAATCGGAGCGTAAACATGTAAAGCTCAAATGTTAGTGAACCCTAAAGTGGTAGGAGAAAATGTATAGACTAAAGTTTCTCGGGTAAACGCACCTGATATTAAATCTTGGAGATTTCACATATTTCCAAGCTAATTTATAAATAATTATGTGCTGGAGGGAAATTGTGATTTTCTTTCTTGTATGAAATAACAGGATGTTAAGTGAAATTTTAAATAGATAATTAATGGTAAATAATTAAAATTTATTAGTTAAACATTTCATCAGTTGGAAGCTCATCGGAAGCCAATTTCAAAGTATGCTAGAAGATCATTAAAGGACGTCGAATAAAAATAAGATAAAAGATGTATTGAAAAGGGTAAATTAGGCATACTGATGGATGGAAAGGGATCCATTCAAATAAACTTTTATTCAAACAATCGATTGTTATTCTGAAACGAAGCTTCAAAGCACTAACTGAAAATACACTGAAAATACAGAGTCCTGTGAAGTTAAACATAGTTCTTGCTTTTTTTCTATATAAAAAAATAAGTTTGTCGATGAGATTCGATTATAGGGAGAAAGGACATTGATATTGAGTTCCTCTCTACTTTGCCGATAATTTTAAAAATGGCTTTTGAAAGCTTGATCTTTACACGTGGCGAGTTGCCTTGAAAAACTGATGCATGCCTTTCTTTACATTCAGATATATAATCGAAAATATGTCGTGCCGAGGAATAAGTTCAGCTCAAACTTAATTTCGAACTAAATAACAATAAGCTACACTGTACTAATCATAAAATTGTGTTGAATCGACTGTTATTCTATCTCTCAGTCGACATTTAAGGAAAAAAATTTATTCCAAGCTCGGAAGAAGTCTTCATGATAATTGCAGGTAACTGTCTGGAGAACGGGATGTATGCGAATAACGTAATCGATTTGGAGATGGAAAACTCCGCTTGCCCATTCATCCGTTCATTACCCGATTTATAGCTTCACTTGAAGTTAAGAGAATTAGTGGGGTCTACTTGCTCTGATTCCATCAGTTGAAGCCTCGGGTGGACATGAGCTCATCACACTCTGTAGAAGGGCTCCCTAAACTACTCTGAAGATGGCTAAGACATACTAAGCCTAAAAGCTCTAAGTACTTTCGTCTCACTCCATCTCTCGCTCACGCTTGCTCTCATAGAGAAGAAAAAAAGTTCCAAAACCTAAGCAAATAACCAATCTAATTATGCTGAATATAACATTATCAGGAACTGCTTGCAAGCCTCCACACGCTTCCATAAGCCTCCTACAAATGAATTTGTCGACTACTTAAATATATGATTGCTTGCTGTAGCAGAGAGACAAAAGCATACACACACACATACACTGCTTAGACTCTCCTTACAACAACATTACAACAACATGTGTTGGTTTGTGGCAACCGTATGCTCTATGTGTGCGTGTGTGTGTGTGACTATCAGCGACTTGCAACATGATCAGTGCCATGTTTCCAACCGAAGCTCCGTCTGGTGGACTTGCTCTTGGCATTTCAGAAAGCTACTCACACATACATACATATAAGTGCATATGCAAATGAGCACAAAAATTACAGAAAGATTTTTGGAATTTAAGCTTTCTCTGCTGCTGCTGCTGCTGCTGCTGCTGCTGGTATTGGTCATGTTGATTATACGGCACAGTGGCTTAGGTGCCACAAAAAAGCAATAAATAACAAAATTTCCTGGAGAAATAAATGCCTTAACGCAAATATATGAGAACATAAACTGAAAAATGCATTTTTGAAGGGGGAATTTGCCCATTATATTTTGCTCTCCATCCATTAAATGTGAATTTTTGGTATATTTTACCGAACAGTTTTTACAAACATAAATAATACAGAAAAATGCTCAAATACCAGTTTGAAAATTATATAAATTAATTTTTTTTTACATGTTTTCTTCAGCTGTGGACGAATCTCTATGAAATTTCATATTTTTTAGTTTTCTGGAACAGTGTAAAGCTAGATTTACAATTTCATTATTGTCAGACTTAATTTTTCCACCAAATGGGGTAGTGGCGTGTCTTACCATATTTCATAATTATATTTTCTAAAGTACGTAAAAAGTCTATAAGGTACCGATAACAATTTCAAAGCCATTCTAGCTATATTTAACCACTATTTGTTGGAAATTGTGACACTGTGGGGCGCCAACGAAACTCGTAAATATGCAATGTGATGGTGTAAAGATTACTAAACTACAAACCAACAACAAAAGCAGGACCAAATACTCATTACGACAACAACAGCAGTGACAACGACAGCAAACTCTGTAACAACAATAACAACAAATACAACGACGTCGCACAATAGTTGCAATAAAACTGAGAATAAGTCTTAGTATAACAACAATTGTGCGCTTATTAACACAACAACAACAACAACATTGTCAAGGCACGCATGTGTGCATTTTGGGTGTGTATGTGTGTGTCCGTGTGGGTGTATGTTGGTAAAATGTTTAATATATGCACACATAGACTAATATGAACAAACAAAATTTGGACCGGCAGTCAGGTTGGTGAGCTGGTGAGCTCGAGAGCTCATACACTTACTCACACACACTTTTATATATACATGAGAGGCACTGGTGGACGCACAGCTACTCAATAATACAAATATGCAAAATTTCCAAAATTTTCTTCATTAAAATGTTCTCCATTTATACTAGACAACAAGCGACGCTTGCCGGACACTTCCTTTTGCAGGCGACTGAAACGACAACAACAACAACAACAACAACAGTAACTGGAACATAGTAACAACACTGCTCTGACTCTACACTCCTTCATTCCTAATTTAAATGCAAATGAGATTCATTTGCGTATGAACGACGACAGCGACAACAACAGCAACAACAGGATGGCGCATAATACGCATCACAACAAAAACAACAAGTACAACAATAAAACACCGGCAACACAGAAAATATGAAAGTTTAAAATCAGTAGCAACAACTTTGGCAGCAGCAGCAACGCCGACAGCAAGGATGAAGGACACTTCTGCTCGGTCACCAGCTTTTCTGCTTCTGCCAGCTGCTGCTGCTGGTTGTTATATCTGTCCTGCTGGCAATGATGACACTAAACAGACCACACCACCTTGCTCGAGTGTAGTTGTTAAATGCTTCTTTACTGAGCCTTTTGAATGATCTTATATGTATGAGTGCGTTTGTGTGTAGGAGAGTGTTTATTCCATGAGCGTTGCATACCAGCAGGCGCACAGAGCGTACAAGGCGTAAGAAGTGATATTTAAAGAGAATGCAGAGTTGACGTACAGTGGGCGCAAATAGTTCACATTTGCCATAAAAATCTATTAATAAATTTCAAAAAATTAGGGTTGCCACGTAATAAAATATTTAAGAAGAATTTAAAATTATTCTGAAATGTTAAAAAATCGTATAAAAAGTTTTTAAATATTTTTTTTTTTCATTCAAGAAGGATTGGCAACTCTTCTCGTCATTTTTAATTATAAATTTAGAAAAAAAAAATATTGCTCAAGGTTTTTGGAGAAAAAATGAAGGTTTTTTTGCTGATTATTGCTTCTCAGAATACTTGATAAGAGTTGTGATTTAAAAAAAAGTCACTAAAATCATAAAATATAGATACTAATAGAGAAATAGAGTGAGTTTTTTTTAACAGTTTGGCCACTTTTTTCTCATTTAATTCAATTTAACTTAATTGCGAACATAAAAGAGGTGGCAACAAGCAGCTGGCACGTTGCGGCAGCAAACAGGAGGAAGCAAGCAGCAGCAGCAACACGCCATATCCAGATTTGTTTTGCAGCTATTAAAAGTCAACGAAAATATTGCCATAAAATGATGCAGAGCAAAGGTAAAGGAGAAAAAGTAGAAGGGCTGATACAAATAAGAGATGCCCACAGCGCTGCCGGCAGCAAAAGCAGCAGCAAGTGAGTTGTATGCTGCGAAGTTTGTGCTCAACACATATTAAGCCACTGCTGGAGCTACCCATATGAGACGCTCATTGCTCTGAAGTCAGCATAATGTAAACTCACAAATGTGTTGCCTACATTTAGGCAGCAGCAGTGATGTGTAGCATACTTTTAGGGCGACTGCAAGACTAAATCCTTACTCACCCAAAACACAAGCAAACAAAATTAGCTGAGTTGAGTACAATTTTTTTCCCCATGCAGCTTGCATTGTTGTGGCATGCAACTACAGCTAGTTGCAAGCATTCAACTCTGCTATGTGCAATAATCAGTGTGGTGTTGAAAATTTTGCATATGCAAAATACACATGAAAAGCACAAGCATGTCTTGCAATGCGTCCAGGTGGACGAAACGGCAGCCCGGAGCGAGCAAGCAAGCGAGAGAGTGACAACTGCAAATATAAATTAATTTAGGCAGTTGCAGATGATGAGTGGCCGTGTGTGTGTGTGTGTAGGAGTGCGTGTGCTTAAAATTAGCATCGAAATGTCAACGCATTAGAAATTTTGCCATTGGAGAAAAGGAGGCAAGCATGAAGACAGCAAAGTGACCACACAGCTGGAAGGCAGTGGTAGGGGCAGACAAACTGAGCTACGCATAGAGCATATATGAGCACAAAAGAGATTTGAGAGATTGAGTACCCTACAAACTGAGATAAAGCTTTGGGAGCTTGGAGCCGCTGGACAGCATGCAATTTTTGATAGACTGCCTGGAAGCCTAAAATACTGCATGAAACAAATACAAATGTGTGGCAGATTTGTTGTAGTAAACAGTAAATTTAGTTAGATTTATATATTTGATATTTCACATCATTTCTTCCCTGATAAGCTGAGCAGGAAGAGTAATTTTATAAACTGTTTCAAAATTGTTAACTTTTGAGAAGTGTTTAATCGAGTTTAGTCCCATATTTGTATATGAATGCAGGAATTTAGTTTATTTCTCGCGTTCAAGCAAGTCGGTTGTGAACTATTTCAATTTAAGTCGGTCAAGTCTGCTCTTCTAGTCAGCTGATTGTCTTTCTTTATACAAGCAAGTGGTATTGCGAATATTATGTCTCAAGCAAAATATCAAATCAAATCAAATGAAGGCATTTTCCATTCCGAATTTTTCAAAGAACTCGCTTTCGAAGATATGAAAAACGAACCACTTCTGCGTTATTTTAGGAAGCTCTAAAAGAATAAACATGAAAACATGATGATTCCTCATGTCCGACGGCCAGGATATTCAGATAAATTTTAGGAAAAATTTGAAGAGATGAACGCATTTCATGTTAATTCCATAAATATTTAAAAAAAAAATACAAAAATATCGAATGGGAAAAAATAATTGTTAATTGTTGTTGTTTTTACTCAAATATTCCCACATATTTACCTACAAATTTCCTTCAAATTGGGCTGAGTATATGATTTTAAAAAGTTAGTCTCAAATACGCAGGCATTTACGCCCTTCAACACCCTGAAGATGCAAACAAGATTTCATCAAAAAACCAAAAACCTACAAACAAAAACAATTGAGGTTCGACATGCAGTTGTAATAGAAAAAAACAACAACTTATAAACACACCCAACAACATATGTATGTGTGCACATGCATTTGCTATGATAATCAAAATCAAAATAAATATCAAATTCTCTTGGCCAACTCACAAATCAGAGAAATACAAATTAAACGACAACAACAATAAGAAAAACAATAAAATTGTATTGCAAAATGCCAACAACAAATAAGCAATTGCCTAATTCAAATGTTATTCAAGCTGCAGGAAAGGGACGACTTAACTGTATTGTTTGGAATTTTCATTTCCAAAATTTTCATTTTTCTCTCTCTCCCATTTTATTTTAAAAATTTTTGTGTGTGTGAAAAATGCTTTACATAAATATTGGCTAATAGTATGGCATGATGAGCTGAGAATTGTTTAGAAAACTCAATGTATCCAATTTTATTACTTGCTCTTTTTTTCATTATTTTGCACACACACACAATTTCATAATTTCTATAATCAACAAGAAATTTTGGGTAAATTTTTTCGCAATTTGCACGCATGCAATGGATAGTTCAGATGTATGTTTTTTGTATGTATGTAAGTGTGCAGGGTATATTTTAAATAATTTTTATTGTTATTGTGTCATGCTATGTTTTAACTCATTCTATATACTTAACACATTTTAAATATCTTCAACTAGCTCGCCTTGGCCACAGAAACTGAGGTAAAGCTGTTCCTCCAAAGGAATAAATTCCTTAGTAGTTTATTAAAAAATATATATCTTAATAAAATAGATGTTTTTGATCTTAAAAAAAAATATTTTTTTCATGTAGTGAAACGGAAATATTTTCTGTTCACTATTTGTCCTTAAAATTCGCTCGGATCCTCTCTGCACATTCACATCAGTCTTCCTCGTTACAATTCTAGTCATTCTGAATACCTTAATTTAATACCAAAGTCTCCATCGTAACTCTTTACTCCTCCTTTTCTTCTTCTTCTTCGTCCATTTCTGGTGACGACACCGCCATAATTTGCTCAGGTTAATTAGATTGTCAGGACAATAATAGCACTGCTTGCAAGTGCATAATTCACACACTCAATAATTGAAATTGTATAGAAAATCAAAAAAAAAAAAGCAAGAACAACAACAACGAAAAGGTGTGAATAGAAGAGGGCGAGAGAGCGCAGTCGACATGAACGGGGCGCTATAATCAATAGGCTTCAGCTAAATAGGCAGAATTTGATCTCCTCTCGCCACCTCCACTGTCGCCCTTACAGCTCACATTCATTTGTTTTTCTATTGTCATTATTGCCAGGTAGTTTTAAGCCATTATTATTGTTGGCAGTTAGACGAACGATGAGTTGAGCTGAGCTGAGCTCTGTACTGAGTTGGGTTAGTTAAGTTGACTCACCAATTCCGCTGTCGAACATATTCACACGTGTGTGCTTATAAGTTGGCTTAATGTACTTTGTCCTTGTTATTGTTGTTGTTGTTGTTTGCTATTATTGCCACTTTCGTTCGTTCGTTACTTTTATTTTTTGTGCTTGGTTTTCTGTCGCTGCTACTGCCACTTTTTGTTTTATTTGTAGGCTCATAACTTTTTAATGAGGCTAATTGAATGTGTTGGAAGTAGACAGAAAGTAGATGGAAAGTAATTGGGTGAGAGCAGAGTGGCGCAAAGGAAGAAGGTGTTAGCAATGGCAAAATTACCAGCCAAATCCAAGGCGATGTTAATGGTAAGAGCCGGGACAGTCTCTAAATGAACACACACACACACGTACTTGCCTACAGACAAATTATTTTTAAAGCACACATATATGCATATGTAGATCCCGAGTGTCCTCGTGTCCTTATTAGGGATAACTTTTATCTAAAATTTTAGGCAGATAGTAAAAAATATTTCCAAATAATTTTATAAATTTCAAAATTTATTTAATTTCCTTTTGCTATATTAGATTATGATTTTTTAGTGGAAAAAAGCTACAAAAATATTTGCATATTTTATTTATTTATTTTTTATTCTAAACACCGCTTTAAGAGTAATTCTTTTTTTTTTTTTTTTGTAAATATAAAATCGCTTAGTAGGAAATTATGATTCAACATTACAAATTTTTCAAATTTTACCTAAAAATATTTGTTAGTCAGGTCGATGACCCATTTCAAGATAAATTTGGTTTATTTTTCTATTTATGTAATGTAAATGTAGCGAAATTGGGTTGCCCACTGAGTAAATTTTTAATTCAAAAGATTAAAAATTCCAAAAATTTCTAAGATTAAGAAAAGTTTTTGAATTCGAATATATTTTTTCTGGACCACCCTAATATGCAGTAGCAGATACATACAAACTCATATGAAACTGTCAATATTGTTTGAAAACGCAAGCTAATTCATTAGCTGACTCTTTGTCACTGTTTGTTTTTGTTGTTTTTGTTGCTATTTTTTTTTTGTGGCGAACACTGATAAACTTCATTATTTCAAGTTTATTAGGCCATAACAATAGCGCATAAAATGCAAATGATCCATAATTAATGGTAAGCAAGGATATTCTCGCCAAAGGGGAAAGGAGAGTGCAGAGTGCCAGGGGGATGTAGAGAAAATGAACATACGAACTGATGTGGGAATGTGATTCGCTGCTTGAAATGAATTTATATAATTACTTCTTTCATTCATTGGCGCCATAAAGAGATGTATTGAATTAAACTGAACGCCTACACAAGGATTTAAATATCCTTAATGGCGTAGAAATTGAACATATTAAATAAATGTCATACCCCGTTCCCATTGAACATCACCGAGCTACCTCTGGTTAGAGTGTATAATCTATAAAATAGATATTTCCTTTAACTTAATTAAAAAAGAAGGCGCCTTACACACCACCCCTGCACCGTAGCCACAGAGTGTGGAGCACATAAGCAAGGAAGCCTCCTTTCCCAAGCAGCTATTGGCGCATTGCATGTGCATAAATTTCCAAGTTATCAATTACAGTTGCGGCTAATGCAAAATGTCAAGTCAAAAGTAGGCTCCTTCAAGCTAAGTGACAGCTGTAAAAGATAGACGACGAGCGATGAGGTGAGTGTGTGAGTGAGAGAGTGAGAGAGAAAGAAGGGGCAGATTGCTGGTAGAGAGAAGGTAGAATAAAGTCGTTACAGCGGACGGTATGTGGCGTTTTAAGCGCTGTTGGGAAGTGTTTGCTGCAGGTGGTTCGCATTTAGCTAATTTCTAATATATTTACAACAAATGTGTGATTGTGGTTGTCTGTGTTCTGCTCACTTCTACTATTGTGTAATTAAATTCGCTGCTACCATAACTAACTTGCCTGCCAAAGACACGCTATAATGCTACTAATACTACTACTACTACTACTACTACTACTACTACTACTACTACTACTACTACCACTGTTATAGTTTCATGCTTGCAACACAAACTTAAAAACAACAAATTATGGCAATGGAAAACTCATTTAACAAAATGAATTATTATGAAAGCATATGAAAGTGCAATTTTCATTTAAGTGACGCCTACAATAGACACACGCAATCATATACACAGGCCGCTAAGGCAAACTTCAGTTGTATACTAAACTGGAACTAGTAAGCTACTAGTTCTTTTATGCTTTAAAAATTTCAGATAGAATTCACAGCGAGATGCCTTCTCCGAGTCTTAGATCTGGTTGAGAGAAACGTCAGGAACTGGTATGCCTCTCTACTTTATATAACAGTTCTGAACTAGTGGTTTAATGTACTAGTTTAACTTTTCACTATAGGGAATCTAACCCTAAGGCATACAATGAACCAATCAATTATTCTTAATTCTTCTACTCCTCGATTAGTTTTTGCTTTTGGCTTTGGTATGCTTCCTTATCACTCTCTCTCTCTCCCTCTCTCCCACTATTTAACCACTTTAATGATTCGCAAAATTATACCGTTATTAGATTTTCTTTATTTCTATTTGCATATTGCAGTTGTTGCACCTTTTTCGCCTTCGCTGCTGCCAAATGCAGCGCTCATAACAATTCATTTCTGTCATTGAAAATGACATTCCCATTTTGGGTGGGGCATTTTGAAATCACTTGGCTCCCACAAATGTCCTTCGGCATAATTAATTTTATTGAATGAGTTTATTAGATGATTTTTAGTATATATCAATGTATTTTAGCTGGGGCTAAACTTTTTGGTTCAATTAATTAATTTTTATTAAATATTTTTGTTTTTGAAAAATAAAGCAACGAGTTGTTGACGAGCAGAGGCTGTCTGGCTGTCCTCGTTCCAGAGCGTCCTTGGAAGTCACTTAGATATGCTTCCAGTGATATCAATAGACGAAAGAAAGAAGGACTGAAAAATTATTTGAAAATTTTTTTTAGATCTGCAAAATTTCACTCGAAACTATTTTTGTTTAATAAATTGATCTAATGTTGGCGTAAAAAGCTGGCAACCCGCCACAAAAATAATTCCGAGTAAAAATTTCCCTTAACGCTATTCAAATGATCGCCTTGTTTCTTGATTTCAGTCAAATTTAAGAAAATTGAAGGCACGCGGCAAACCGACCCGAATCTCTCAAAGAGTAGCAATTATCAGGCACCGGAGTAATTGTTAATGGTTTTTATTTTGAATTTTCTAACTAAACAAAAAAAAAATTAATAAAAGAATTTCTTGAAACAAGTGGCAACTCTATTCACAAATGAACTTGAATTGCAAATATTTAAAAAGTTATTCGATTGCTTGTGAGACTTAAGTTGTATTTATTTATGGGAAGAATATGCTCTTGTCAGTTGAACCGTCCAACTTGGAATAGTTTTTTACTCTATTGTGAATATGGGCGAGAGAGAGAGCTAGATTTTATAGGATCAGCAGGGTGTGAATAATCTGTCAAGAACTCCAGTAGAGATTTGCATTGTATTTTAAGTCTGTACCACTTAAAATTAATCAGATTTTAAAATATTTTCCTGGTGAAAGAGCAAGCCTATGAAACTCAAGCAAGAATAACCAAGTAAGCTCACCGTTGAAATTATTACAAGCAGTGGATGGAGTGCATGCTTGGGAGCTTCACTATTTATTCAGAAAGAGCTTGATTCTCTCAAATGCGTTTGAGTAACTTAAAGATTTTACTGTCAAAAACTTTGATGCAAATAAAAGGTTTTTCCAAACCTCACACTCAAAATGCATACCAAGTTCTCTAATATTTTCGCTTATGGTCGAATTCTCACCTACGCATGTGTTTTTCACTACATTTCTAGGTGTTTTCCTTATGGAAACTGAGTTCCCGATGCAATCTTTGACGAGACATCTTTGTTGAGTGTTTAATCAAAGAATAACTCTACAGCGCTGCGAATTCGGCTTAGGTGAGTTATCCAGAATCCTCCTTGTGGCAATAAGATTTAACAACTCAGTTAACATGTCACCACCGTTATCTTTACTGTCCGCTATACAATATATGAACACCCCCTAGAGAGCTCTGCGTTGTCAAAAGCGTCTGTCATTGGGTATATAGCGCCAAAAAAAAAAAAAAAAAAAAAAACATTAAAAAATTCTCCTACAAAAGAGAGGTACACATTGAAGAGCAAAAATCTAAAAAAAAAACAAAGTCACAAAACAGACGCAATATATCCGAATGCAAACATGTAGACGTAATAAGAAATAACAAATAAAAAAGTAAACAGCAAAAAAACAGAATTAACGCAAAAAAAAAACCAATAACAAAAAATCGCACATATGCCTCCTCTTCATATGTGAGACGCCATATCAACTATGTATTCTATGTATTCCACCAATCAGCAGCCGCATAAACGAACCCAACCCTGCTCGATGTGGACAGTCTTATGAATAGGTGCTGCCCGGTGCACGGAGGAAACAGGTACCATTTGACTGCCAGACTGTGTGCCAGGCAGAGCCTTCTCGTGCACACTTTTTCATTTTCTTAGGCGCGAGCAACGAAACTACACACACTCGACCGCTGTGTATGACTGTAAGCACTGCTTGTCGGCAGGTGGCGTGTGGCATGTGGCATGGGGCATGCGGCATGCGCGATATGTTGCCTCACCTCAACTACTCACACACACACACACACACCCGAGTTTGAAGAGAATTAATTGCAAAATAGAAAAAATGGTCAATGGATATTTTGTATTGCGCCTAAAAAGCGACTACGAAAAGCAAAACAAAACAAATGACAAAAAACAAAAGCAAAATACAGCAACAAGGACAGGAAACGAACGAACCGACTTTCGTATGTGAAAGCAAGAATGTATGTATGTAAGCATGTACACGCATGGGTGTGCGCTGGAAAAAGGAGAGCCAAAATAAAATGGAAAATCAAAACAAAACCGAACACATAAGCAAGCAAGCACGTTATCAGCAAATGGCCGGCATGAAGCAAATCAAAAAAAAAAAAATGTAAAGAAGAAGGAATTAAAAATTGTACATGGCATACGCACATGCCACATGCCACATGCCACTCGCCACTCGCAACATGTGCACGTAAGTACAACGCAAATAACAACAACAAAAAATCATGTTTGCACTAACTTAACTGCGTTCAATGCCGAACGAAATCATGAAGAAACTTGTGAGGTGGAGAGAGTTGAGTACACTTGAAGACTCTGCACAAAAATAGAAGGGTAAGTTTCGGTCAGTTCTAAAAAAGAAATGAAGAAAGCTGTTTGGGGCATTGCAATTGGATGTTGAAAACCGTAAAATCAAAACGGAAAAAAAGAAAATAGAAAACAAAATAAATTATTTGCAAATGCATTTAACCCAGTGAGGGGACAAGATGAAGCTTAAGAAAAGCGATATGGCAGAGAAGGTGATATGAGGTGTGAGATAATAAATAGTTTTCTGCACTAAACAAAGTTGCAATATTATCTAGACTTCAATTTCTTATTAAACGGTCCGATACGATTGTCTAATATATAAAATTAACTGCAAATTCGCTTCTTTTTAGGAAGCTAAAAAGTATTACTGTTACATTTTAATCTATTCTGATGCCACTCACCTAAATCAAACTTTGCCTTTTTTGTGCTGCTAAGCCTGATCATGATTTTCCATAAAATGTGCAAATGGCTTTTAGTCCCACTGAAATTTTGTTGCCTACATTTTGGATATACTAGGCTCAAACGTAGTTTCGTTGCCTACATTTTGGCGTGGCTTGTTTTTACCCTTGTGTTTTCTTTATAAAAAATTATTTCAAACTTTTTCCATTTAATAATTCACACATCAAATTTTGTGTGAAGCCAATCTTACACTTTCACAGTCACAAACATTCTCTTTTCATACGGCAACGAGTACGATTTAAAACACGCACACACTCACTTAAGCTATTCGGTCGATGTAGTGTCCAGTTGAATTTCGATATTCATAGAAGCGCAGCAAATAAAGCAAGTAAATTGTGTTGACCACTCGCTCTAACGGCAAAAAGGAGCTACACTTTGGTGGGGGTACAATAAATTTCGATATCAAAGCTTAGTCTACGGGCAGACTGCCAACAGCAGCTGAGAGGGGAAAGAATTTGATAAAAAGTCATATAATAAACAAAATAAGAAATTAAAAACTAAAAAAAAGAAGAAAATGACAACGAAAATTAAAAATGTGAAATAAAAAGGAAGCATAGCAAAAGTACGAGAGTCCCACCATGCAGCCGACCAGCCAGCCCAGCAACCAAACCAAACAAAGGTACACAGACAAGAAGTCAAACTGAAAAGACTGAGGCTGAGCGATTCGGAGTGGAGAAATGGGAAGGAATCGGCGAAAATAAAGAAATAAATGTTACGAAGCGCAGCGTAAGTGGAAGCGCGAAAAAATTCACGCTCCAAATAAAAGAAAAACTGGAGCGCTTTTACTTTTATTTTCGAAATAAAAAATGCGATAAAACAACGCGCTGAAAAAACCCCAATACAAGCACAAGGAATGGGGTTGCGCCCACCAACAGCCGATTGCCAGTAGCAGTAGAAAAAAGGAAAGTGAAAAACGAGCCAAGCGAACCCGATGGGCGCAAAGTGAACGAAGAAAAAATGAGAAACGCAAAAGAGAAGCGCAGAAAAAAATATTTGCATTTCAATGACAGTCAAATTTGTTGGGGTAAGTAGAGGGATGAGAGCACTGGGACGCCTAGTGACCAACTCCACGCAACCACACCAATGGTTTGGAGCAAGCGCGAGCCACACCCGTTAGTTGCCTCGACACAGCAGTTGAGGTATTAATACAGCCGAATCTCGCACCGAGCAGGTACTGGATTCGAAAAAAAAACAGTTGAATATGGTGAGACTTCACAAGCAAGCTCACTCGTTGTCAACCACTCAATATCTGATACGAAAAAAAAAGAAACCATTTTAGGGTCTCCAAAAAGTGACCATCGTCCACCGCTACCTCCAAACAGGTCGATGTGCACTGGTCAGTCGTCACATTTCCGCCACCTCAACGCGTCTCATCTACAAGTAATCAACATTGTCCAGCATATTATCTCCTAAAGCTTCCAAATGTCCAGCTCGAACACACACATTCAATGAAGGAGAAAGAATAACTGTGGCCGGCCACTGACCAGGCAGTCAGAAAGTTGATGTTAGCAGTCGCGTTGCAGGAAAATACCAACCCATATGGCAGTACGGCAAGAAAAAAATTCTTGTGAAAATGGGAAAAACTGTCGGAAAAACGCACAAAAGCAAAGCAAACAAAAAAATCGAAAAAGAAAGTCATTTTTTTTAATACTCCTTCCCACCCGCCAGAAAAAAAGGCAAGGAAAAAATATAAAAAATGGAACGTGCCGTAGACTTCGTCATCGCCGGCCGCTTGGCAGTGACCAGCTGTGTGCGACTGGAGTGTAAACTTTTTAAGGGATGAAGTTGAGGTAATGGCGATGAATGAAAGCTCGTGGAAGTTGATAAAAGGTCGTGCCTGCGCGACGCTTGAGTAGCTAAGTGGGCGTGTGGGTGGAAGGAGACGATAAATTGGTGCTGAGCGACTGATGGTGGTGGGTTATTGATGAGTGGGTACCTGTATGTGCCCATTTCTGCTAGCATCAGTGGTCAGTGGCTGGTTAAGCGGGCCACGGCCAAACCTTTACTAAGCAATCTAATCCTCACACTACTCATACTAAATCTCAGCCTCGCCACTTCTCTGACTACTAATTAAATGCCCTAACCAGCTTGAGTACCTCCGTTATATCACCAGCCAGCTTTAAGCAGTGCGACTTAGCTTCCAAGCGTCTAACTGACAATGCGTTCGTGCACTTCAACGCGTGGGTTTTGACTGCAGCCTATTGCTATTGTTCGACAGTACCGTCATTTGGCTACGCGCCCTCCTCTCCTTTTTTTCTTTCTTTTTGCCTTTTACTTTTTTTTTTGTTATTTTTGTTTTTATGCTTTGACATTTTAAGTACACGCGACTGCCTACCGCGCTGCCTGCCTGGCTACGCCTGACGCGTTCGTAGGCGAGCACCCAGCTTTCACAAATATTTTTAAATTCTCCTCTCTTTCGTAATCTTTTTTATTTTATTTTTAGTCCCTCCGCGTTTTCCATGTCTATTTTTAATCTCCTTTTTTTCTGCCTTTCTTCATTAATGTGCCGCCGTTCAGCGCCCTCATTGTGGTCGGTCTCTGCTTGTAGGCAGGCAGCCTTAATGCGAATCCTTCTCGCACAAGTCGTGTTGCCAAGCACCATTGCGTCGCGGACGTTCGCGGCCATTCGCCTGTCAATGCTTCCTGTTAATTCATTTTTTTATTATCTACTTTGCTGTTGTTGTATGCTTTTCTACGTTTTTATTTTGCTCATTGCATTTGTCGCGTGTTAACATGCTTTCGTTGGTTGTTTTTGTTTTTGTTTTTTATTTTTTGTTTTCCTTTTCTTTGTTCACTGCATTTTTACAACTTTTTATCTTCTTATTCGCGCGCGCTTTCACCTTTTTTTTGCAGTTTTCGAGTTCCCTTCAGTCTTTCATTGATGATTTTTTCCATTTGACTGCTATTGTGTGTTGTCGATGCTGTTGTTGTTATTATTATTCTTGTTATTTTTGCTGTTCATACAAACAATATTTTTTTCGTTTTGTTTTGATTTTATTTTTCGCTTGGACGCCGGTCGCTACACTTGTTCTGCTCCCCTTCTTTACAGTCCATTTTTCATTTAGCCATCAGTGAGGGCGTTTTGTGTGAGCTACAAGAGGGGGTAGGGCGAAAATGGGTGGGTTGCGACACAGCAGAAGCATTTGACACTTTGGGCTTGGGAAAATTAAAAAATATATATGTATATGTATATATAACTACGTATGTGATTGTATTGTGTATGTGTGTTTAGTGTGTAGCCAACTCAATCATCCCGGGTGTTAATTGGAAATTTTAGATAAGTGACAATTTTGTAATTTAGCTGCTCAACAACAACAAATTCTCCTGTGTTGCAACACGGTTTGCGAGGTGTTCGGTTTCGAATAGATAAAGGTGTCTGAAAATCAACGAAAGAATGGGCGCTGAACTGCAGAGAGACTTCCGGAAAGTGAAGCTATCAAAGTACTGCGGGGACAATTGTTAGGAACAATTGACCAGATATTCATCATGCGCCAAACCCTGAAGAGCTCGTGTCAGGAAATTTCCGACAAAAAACCCCATTCGCCGATTTAAAGCAGCCGCTTAGGCTGAATTTGGTTAGCTGGTCAGAGAAGTAAAGCGAATTGGTTCCGCAGTGAATAAGGATAAGACGAAATATCTCCAGTCTTTAAACAAATAGTCCGTATATACATATCTTGCCTTCTACAACGCTGTTGAGAGTCACAAGCTTCAGGTCGTAAAAAGTTACGCCTACCTTGGAACCAGCATCATCACCAACACCAATATGGGTATGAAAATCCAATGCAGAAACGCTCTTGCCAACAGATGCTCCTTTGGACTGAGTACGCAATCGAAAAGTGAAGTCCCCTCTCGACGAACCCGCATCAAACTCTACAAGTCGCTTATTATTCCTGTCCTGTTAGATGGTGCAAAAGCGTGGACGATTTCGACATCCAATGAGACGGCAATAGGAGTTTTAGAGGAAAATATGTGGCGGAAGATTTACGGTCCTTTGCACATTCACAATGGAGAATACCGCAGACGATATAACGATGAGATATATATTGCGGAATTCGGGGAATTAAGACCTAGCTGGGTGATATCCCCAAAATATACGAAAAACTCCTGCGCTAAAATAATTGATATTCCGTGCCGAGAAGGATCACCACTACGTTAGAAATATCAGTGGTAGAAGGATCTATCTTTACTTTGTGTTTTAACTTAGCGCCGATCACTGAAGAGAAGAATCCAATGGTGCGCTACTGTTGATTCGACCATAACCGCATAATCGATACATACGCCATGCACTATTCCAATTCAGCAAAAGCTAAAAGTGTAACTAAAGATTTGGCTTTAAAATAGGTTAAATAATTGCCTGAAAATTTTCAATACTTCTAGAAAGGTAGGCGCGGAAGTAATATTTTAGAATCTTAAACTAAAATATTTGGAGTTAAATTAAATATTTTTCCACATCATAACAGCTGGTCTCAGCATCTCCCTCAATTTCTGTACTTTTATGTGAGCTCAATCGCCCTTCAATAAATTTTGAGCATCAATTTGAATTTGACTTTTACTATTTTCCATACTTAACTCAAACATCTCTCTCTCGTAGACCCACCCACCCTGCACCACCTGCATCGATATCTACTCTCGCAGACAATAACTTTTTTTCTGATTTTCTGTAACAAACACACACACATACAGTTTATCAGATGCCACCAAGTTCTTCACTTTTACCATCACATATGTACGCCTGTATGAAGGCACATATGTAAATCGCCAAAAAGTATGCAAAATCGCCCAAAATGCATTTAATTTTATACTCGCAAAGGAAAACACACATTCGTTTCTTCCTCCCAATCAAATGGTCGAGGACAACGACGATGAGCGCTTGATTGTGCTGTCACCTTTTTCATATTTTTTCGGCAAGCGAATGAGGCGCGAGAGAGGCAGCAGAGCATGTAGTCGCATAAAGGAGAAGCAAGAAAATTTTGACACAAAACAAAATCAAAATACATTTTTAACGGTAAAAATTTCGCCAGTCCAGTAGCAAAGTAGCAGACACTTTTGCTTTGTTTGCTTTGGTGGGTTGGGCTCAGCTGAGGGTGGGCTGGGCTGGTTGTAGAGGCGGGGTAACTGGTCAAACGTTTGCCACCTTGCGCTGGGGCGTTGGTCGCTCGTGACTCCATTTGAATAGCAATAATTTTCAGCGCCTACTTTTATTTCGCTTTTTTTGCTCCAATTCCAATTTGTCTCCTTTTGCGTTTTCAATTCAATCACTTTTACTTTTATTTTTTGGGCCACGAATTTTTAATGTTTTGACTACGTTGACTGAAAAATAGCAAATAGCCGGGTGAAGGGGGAATGGGCGTTGTGTAAAGAGAATATTGGCAAAACGAAAAATAGAAAATGAATTGAATTATTGCGAAAATCAACAGCGAACGGGAGGAGGAGAGGAAGCTGACAGCGTATCGACAAAAAAATAGCAACAGCAACAATGACAAACAAAAAAACGGCTCGAAAGGGTGTACACCCATGGCCACTGGTGTATTTATATATATATATGGCAGATGCTGAAACACCGCACTGCGTTGCAGGAGTAGGAAGGGAAGAACGTTGGTCCGAGTATCGTCTTTTTCAATGTGTCGTTTTTGGCGCGCATCGCACATTGCATACTTCTAGGCTGCGTACAGCGAAGTTATCATGCAAACAACACATGTGACCAGCGGACAAGCGACAAAACAAAACAAAACAAACTAAAAAATAAAAAATAAAAAAATAAAAAATAAAAAATGCTAAAAAATACAAATACCCACAGAATTGCATAAATATCGTATAGCCAAGCAATCATGCGCATGTGTGTGTGTGTCTGTGTGTGTGTGTTTGTGTATGTTGGGCAGTGGCTGCTGTGTTGGTTATTCGAAAATAAAAGTTTCCTTTTTTTTGCCAAAATTGAACGCATTACGGTCAAATGCAGTTGGCATACGCAGTGCAGAATATTTGATTCCACAAGCCCACCGCCCGCTTACGCTCCTTTCAACCTGCAACGAATGACTGCTGCTACAAAGCCTCGCTCGTTCTGGTTGTGGGGCGCATAAAGTTGCCAAAAATAAAAGCAAAAACTTAGATAAATTGCAATTTTGCTTCGCTGATTCATTTTTTAATGAGTTGCTGCGTTTCACAACCCGCTCGCGCGCTCTCGCTCACACTCACGCTCACGCTCTACCGCATTGCCACCCCAGCCATACGCTGTACCACCCTATAGGTATTTATAGCGAAAATTTCAACCGACGCCGAGGCAAATGAGAGTATGCAAGTACATATGTATGTGTGCGCATATGTGTAGCTGCCTTGCAGAGCAGCGTTGCCTTTTCGTCCACTGCTGCCTTGGCTTACCTTGTTCAGGCGACTCTTTGCTTTTTTCTACGATTTTTCTTTTAATTTCCTGGCGGATTTTCTTGTTTGCATTTTCTTTTCATTTTTGTTTTGAAAAAATACAAAATGCAAAATGCAAAATGCAAAATGGAATTTTTTCACGACCCCCGGCACCGGTCAACTGCTGCATTTTGTGTGCATTTTAAGTGCACAGCTGCAGATTGGTGGGAGGGGGATGTAAATTCTGGCTCTGGAGTTCGTGAAGTGTGTATAGGTGGAATTTTTCTGGCTGACAAAGGGCAAATGCAACGGAATTGCTCACCAACTGACTTATTAGTTGATTTTAGGCAAGCGGTTTGGTTAGATAGGTGAAAGCATCAGTCACCCTTGCAACAAATGGTAGATAAATTCACCATTCTCTCTCCATTTCAAACTGCATTATGAGCTTGCAATTTTTTTCGCCACTCATTTCGCACCACTGAGGCGTTAGGCAAATATTTTTACAACCCCCAGAGAGCTCGGCGTTAATTTATATATATATATTTTTTCTTGTTCATGTATTTTTGCTGTAACATCGCCGCTCATTGCACGTTTTATGCATATTATACGCTTTGCTTAATGCAAATACACATAATTTCATTAATGCATGCACGCACACATACACACACATATACACACAAACAAAAACAACAGCATACAAAATGTGTTGGTTGTCGGCAGAACATCTCTTCACTAGCGCGTTTAAAATCACCACCAAATCTGTGGCGGAGTGTGGGCTGCGCTTGTTTTTACTCGCCTTTTGTTGATCACGTTTTGAGCTCTTTATGTTCCATCAATGACTGCGGCGATTTGAATATGAAGAAAAATCAATTGCTTTTTGTGCAAATAATGTGTTAATTTTATGGACGTGATTTTGGGGTTATTCGCTGACGAAAGTCAAGTTTCTTCACACCCGAAAAACGAGACAGATCGGAAATATTCCACATATCAAGAGGACAAATTTAAACTTGTGAAAGTGGCAACTTTCAGGGACTTGTTAGCGGAAGCTAAGGAAGGTTATACGATGGAGGAAAGGGGCTCTATATGAAACTCCTGAGATTGAAAACATGAGAGCGTTAATGGCCAGACACCTAACTTACCCTTGTAAATGCTACCGAAGGAGTTTCAATGTTGGGATTAGTTGTCAGATGGACATAGTTCTATAGGAGCACATGATTTAAAGAGAAGCAGAAGCTATTTTTTTATATCTAGTAATTCTTACCTTCTTTTAGCTATTAAAGCTGACATCAGCCGCCCAGAAGATGTAATAAACTGGGCAAGAACATTAAGGGGAGGTGGTAAATGGCCAGAAAAAGGGGCACTCCACGACGGACGAACGTCTCCGATTTGGCCAAGGACTCCAAATTAAAGTTTTGCTTTCAGACTTTCAGGATGAAACGCAATGTTTCCTGTCGCAATGTCACGCAACTGTTCACAGTCACAAGTTTGAAGTCATAAATACATTTCGATTACCTTGGAACCAGCCAACAACAATGTTAGCCTATCACTCTTTCCGACCGGTGTTACCTAGGTACAATGATCAACCCCTACAAGTCCCTCACTATTACTTTCTTGTTAAATTGTGCAAAAGCGAAGACGAAATGTTTTGCTGCAATTTTCCAGTGAAAGCTGAAGAAGAGGAAGAGACTTCCCTTGGTGCCTTCACTTATCCTCGATATGTGTGATAAAAAGAAGAATAAGAAGACAAACAACACTTTCGGATGCCACAAACCACTTAAAAACTTTGTATTAACTTCGTTCCTACCCCAATTGAAACTCAATACATTTTTGTTTGCAAAAGTAGACTTAAATTTTTAACAGTTCCATTAACCTATTGATCTTTTGTGTAATATTATTGACTTTAATTACTTGACAGCCAATTCATTCACACCACATTTGCAACGAAATCGAACGGAAAATGCCGATTAACTGAGAAAACAAAGTTTTATAAACAACAATAAAAACAAAACAAAAAATCCATAAATTATATTTTTATAATAATAAAGTTTGCACGTATTGAAATTATCATTCAAATAAAATCAATTAAGGTGAGTGCGTGCGCCTTAACATATGCAATGAAAAGGTCCTTAGCCGTGCATGAGAATAAGCTGGTGGTCAATGAGCATATTTTATGTATTTAAATGTAGTATAAACTGTTCTTTACCTTCAGAATACGCGATGAAACACACACACACACATGCATACAAAACTCGCAATTTCATTAAAAAAAAAACTCAAATTGCGGCCGTGTTTAAAGACCAAGTGAATACACCTTAATCGTGGTCTGGACTCATTCTCTCACTAACAACTGGGCACACATAAGTTTACAATACAATATGAATGGGAAAATAGTGTTAACTATTTATGCTGCTAAAGGATTTGGTAGGTCTTTGGGCTGCTCAATGCCTGCCTGCCTTGCCTGTAGTTGTTGCTTGGTTATAGTGTTGGGTGGTGTTTTTGTTGTTGCTTTAATCGTTTAAAAGTTCAATGTTTTGCGCACAAATCGCAGTTGTGTGTGTGTGTTGAGATTTATGACTGTTGCTGCTGCTGCTATGTGCTGATAGTTGCCATTTTTTTGTTTCTTGTTGTTGTTGTTGATTTTAAACAGAAATAACAGTGCTCAGCAGCGCTATCAAGCACTAGCAGCAATCGCTGCTGAAAAAATACCTACAATCACTATTATAAACAGTTACAAAAGCAGCTGTTTCTGCATATGTTTCTCGCCACCGTCAGCGTTAGTGTGAATGTCCTGTCTGGCAGCAGCAACAGCCAACACCGATCATTATTGCCTGCCACCGATTACAATGCGCACATACACACCTGCAAATGTGTGAGTAGTTCATGTGTCTTTGAATTTATCGCCATCGTCTGCCATTCCGCCTTCCAGCTTCTCACACTCACCCCTTCTCTCTCTATACAAGTATGTATCTACGATAGCATCGCTACGAGGGACATCACGTAAGGTTGGGCGGAAAAGATGAGCTGAACAATGAAAATTAAAATGAAGTTGTATGAAGTTGGTCATTTGCATTGATATGAAATGAATTAACTTTTCAACAGATTTGCGAATATTCAATTGAATTTGTCGATCTGAGGCGAGTCGAGACATGCGTTTGACTCTATAGCAGTTAAAACACACGATTGTGAGCGTATGTGAGAGAAATAGGCATTTTTTTGCTTTAATTAATTAATTCAATTTGTGCTGGGTTCTTTAAAGACATCAAAAAATAAAGGACTAAAAGCATTAGGAGAAATTTAGGCGACTCTAGTGTACACTGCTCCAAATCATTCGTTTTTCTACTCAACTTCAACGCCTAGAATATATCTTTCAAGGGGCAACCGTTTGGCAGAGAAGTTCGGCGCTCATTTGCACAGACCACAGCTTACCACGAGCACTTGTGTATAAGTGAAATACGGTTAAACGTCTGGGCAGTAAGAAAGATTCACTATCGAACCGATAAGTGTTCAATAATCGGCGGATGTCCTGCTCTTAAATGGAGTGCTTTAAGCAGAAGGTTATTAAGTTTTCTGGACCTCAAAGCTATGAATATTAGATTGATCCTCTGACCCAAAGCACAAATGGAGCCATACTCGCAATCTTCAGGCGGACAGCGGCATTTAAACTTCCGTTGGTTTAGTGTGAATGAGAAAACAATAAAAATTCTAACCGTGCACGTTGACCCGTTAGGAGTAGGCAACCTCATCCAGATAATAAAGTTAAGTCAGTAATTATTCCATGGAACAGAGCTTCAGAGAAACAGCTTGTGAGTGTAGATAGGCTAAAACCTATATTCCTTAGTTATGGAAGGGGATCTGTAAAGATTACAAATAGAGGAAATAGGTAACTCCATTATTATGTCTTATCCTTACTAAAGGGATTATTAACTAAGTCTTCGGATTTGGTGAAAAATTCTGTAGCAGAGCTCAGACAACTACGACTAAGGAGATCCCAAACTGTTTTATTCCTGGAGAGTGAATACTAATGGCACAGCGTTAGCAAGAGTGTTATACTTTTGGACCATCAAGGACGGTTTCCGCGACTATGCGCAGTCCTTCTTTTGCCAAAAGGATTTTGATATGCGGCCGTGAAACTTTACACTCGCTGAGTTTGCTTAATACCCACCTGTCTAGAGCAGCTCCTATTTTTCTTATTACGGGTACTGATCGGCAGAGAATGCTAAGCCTACCGGGTGTATTTCTGCATGAAATAGAAGCTCCTCGTAAAAATCCATTGGCTGCTTATAATTAAACTGTTGGTACCTCCATTTGTTGGAAAAAATATCAAGACGCCATCAAAAATTTGAAGAGGAGCTCAGCAAAAATCGCTTTAAACATCTTTAATCCTTATTTTACGTTTCTTTATTGTTTATTATTATTAATACAAAGGGTTTAAAATGTAGATTTTAAAAATTCATTTATAATTACAAAAACGTGCAACTGCAAAAATTATCAATTATTACCAACATATTTTTTTCTGAAATTAATTCTACCCACAATTTGTACACTTGAAAAGTGCGACCACTTGTCATAACAAACCCGCTTGAATGTCCTTCAATTGCGCTTTGAGTTCATGTGAAAGGCGAGCTTTAAACAAACAGAATTAAAATGATAAAATTATACTTTTTTCTTATTTTTTATATTTTTTCTTCACCAAATTGACCTTCTATGACCACAAATACAGAATTTTTGTTGCGAGTATTTTCCAACGGCATTTACCGTTGCAATTAACGCCTTCACCGCCCAGCCACAGCATTGATACCCTACTTAAGGCTAATGCGACAAATTAAAAAAGTAAATAAAAACAGGAGAAAAAATATACGGAGAGAGTTAAGAAAAGAAAAAGAAAAAAAAACAATAAGGACATCAACGAAGCAAAAAAAAATATATATATCTATATATAATAGAGAATAAAGTAAATAAAAAAGAAAAAGGAAAAGGTAGAGTTTGAAAAAAATTTGTAGAAAAAAAATCGAAATAGAACTGCATAAAAAAAAGTGGAGAAAAACGTTTGGTAAAACCAATAGTAATTATTGGCAATTAATACTGGCCACTATTACCCAAACGAATGCGCCACCCACATTCACAAGCAAACCTTGGACGTAGTGACAGCTGCACCTGGCTAAATGGAGCTTATGAGCGTAAATATATTTAAATGGAGAGAAAAGCAACAAAAAAATAAAATAAAATAAAAATGGTTGATTCGCTTCTGCTTTAATGATATTTAGTTAAGGGTCTCTGCTTGTATGTTTGTTTGTCTTACGTTGAACGTAAGGTAGCTCAACTCAGCTATTAATGTTGCTTCTATTGCTCTGGCTATATTAAGTTGTTTCTTGTTGTTGTTGTTTTTTTGTACCTTCCTTTGGGTGAGAAATTTTGCCCAGTGTTTGCAATTAAATGCGCGACAAGGTTATTTGCATAGGAAATTAACATAATTGCATTAAGCACCTTTCGAATTACAACAACAGCAAAAAAAAACATAACAAAATTAACGTTAACGACATTGCTAATATTGCTCATGTTGGCTGAGGGAGCAGCCGAGAAGAGAAAAAGCGGAATAATTTGAAGTTATTTTACATGGAGGATCCTTTAAAAATGTGTTTAAAGGGAAGTGCTGATAATTTCACTGAACGCAAGGGAATACGACAGAAGGTAGAAGAAAGTAAGACGCATTGTAAGGAATGAAAGTAAAGCCAGAACTATGAAACCATATTGAAGATGATAGGAAAGCTATTAAATTGGAATTCAGACCTTCGGTGATAACTCCGGAACAAATTAGCTGCAGAAATATGAAAAGGAGACGTAGATATTCTCCGAACCATATCTTTTTCGACGAAGAAAGATTTCGGACGCATGAAACCGGAATGAAATAGATCCCTGCACCATAAGACTGGAAGGCTGGTCATTTCTAGACACCAGAACCAACACGGCGGGTAAACGTAATCACTCGTCTCACTAGACGAGCAAAGTGATGCCTTTAGAAAGCTGAAAAGTAATAGAATAACTCCAATTTGGCCAGATATCATCACTGTATCGTACCTACTATTGGAAATCGATCTCGTTCTGGCAACGGGTGAACTAAAATACTATAGATTTTTTCAGTTTTTAGTGTAAATGCGTTTTATCTTCACGGAAAATGGATGGCTGAACAACCGCACAACGCGTCAAAATGATTGAAATCTTCTACAAAAATGGGGATTCAAAAGTGGACACGTTTCGAGTTTTTTAAGAGGAGATTATGGTGTATATAATCATCCAACTACTGAAGAAATTGGTAAAATTTTAAAGAAATTAGAAGAAACTGGATCGGTTATAGTTACTGTAAGACCTGAGAATCATCGTTTGTAAGTGAAAGTATAGCCGAAAACCCGAATTTATCTATTTCTCAACGCTCTCAAGAGCTGGAACTTTCTTATGGCACATTATGGCGTCACCTACAGCCACATAAAGTCCAGCTCCCGCAACAATAATACCTAAAACGTCATTTACTCTCTCTCTCTCTCTCTCTCTCTCACACACTCACTCTTTCACTTTTAAATACATTTCACTCACCATTAACTAGCAGTCTCTTCTACTGCATTTCAAATGAGTTGCTTTAACAGTAACAATCTGGAAATGTTGCACGTTCTGCATGAATTAGTGTCAGTTACATAATAAATGAATTAACATAATATTAACACAAACAACAATAAAAGCAATGAAATAAATAAACAGGAAATTTTCGAACGTGTGAACAAGTTTTAAATACGCACATACATACTCGCATACTCGTATCTGTGTATACACACCGCTGCCAAACGTAAATGAATTGAATTGCATTTAACATTATTAACATAATACAAGTTAATTTCCAAACACACACACATACATATATGCAAGTGTGAACAAATAGCAACTGGCAAACGGTAGATTACATTAAATGACTATTATTATTATGGCGGATATCGTATGGAGAACATGTTGCAACGCGTCATCTAACATTTAATACGATTTATATTTATATATATGTATGCATATGTGTGTGGCTGTGAGTGTAAACTCGCAAATACATCGCACTTATTAAGGGAATTATGAAAATTCGCAATTAGACTGGCAGCAGCACCAGCAACAACAACAATAGAACATAATTCTCACTCTCTCGCGTCGACAGTAACAATTCATTTGCGAAAATTCATATAAATTTGCATATACTCACATACATATATGTATGTGTGTATGTCTCATCAACGTAGTCGTCGCCATCAGCTTGTCAAGCGAACATATTGTGTAATTACATAATACAAATATAATTTAATAAAGTCACTTAATGCGCAATGTTGGACTTGTTGAAAGCTGACTATTAAATAAAGCTGATGTTGAACACACATACATGCCACATGCATAACTATGTGCATATGAATATTAATAGACCGTTATTTGAGTGTGCGGATGAAAGAATGAAGGCAGTAATGAATAGGCTGTTGATATGTGTAAATTTTTTAAATTTTTAATTATGACAATTCAATTGCGTTTTAATTCAGAAGAGAAGCGACGGTGCGTATGAGTAACTTTTTTTCTTGAAAAAAAAGGAAATAAAAATTGAAATTACATTTTAGTGATTATTTGTTAGAATTGACAAAGTTCCATAAGGTCTTTTGTAAACTTATTTGAATAAAAACAATTTTTAATATATTTAAACATTTCTTCAACCTCAAGGAGATGAGTGAAACTTTGGAAAATGATTTTATTCAATGAAAAATATTTATTAAAAACAAAAATTCACCAAAAACATATGCATCAAACCTACTCTCACTCTCTCCCTCTCTCTCTCTCTCTGTCTCTTCATTCCAGGATTACGAAAAGGAGATCATCAGCCATAAAATCAACTCACCGATTAGCAATAATAATAGTCTACACGAACTGCACAATCAAAACTCTTACGATAAGGAACATCATGTGAAGGAGTTGGAATTCTATCAAAACTTAGCCAAGGCCGCCTCGCTGGTCAATCATAATGACGCCAATTCACATCACTCGCATGACTCGCGTGAAATGTCGCCCTCCACCTCGCCACAACCGATGCAAATCGACACCGATGTGGGTGAGGATCAGGATGAGGCGAGAGAGCATCTTAATCGTTTGTCGGATGTGGATGATCATGAACAACAACAAGCAAAGGCGTCTGCTTCAGCTTTGGCGGCAGCAGCAGCGGCAGCACAGGCGCATCTAAATGGAACTAGTGAGTACATATCGAAATCCAATTTTTGTAGAAAAAAAATCAAAAAACACAAAAAAACAAATAACAACAAATGACACGTACAATACATATACACGACGGTTGAGTAGTAACAAATCATTATAGAGCTTGACAGCTTGGGAGTTGCTTGAAATCGGGGTTCCATTTACCCAATTACTTAGTTAGCGATGTCAAGATGCCTGAGGAGAGTTTCTGCTTCACAAGTACTAATATTATTAGGTATATTTAAGAAGATTCCCTAAGGTGGGGCCCAATTAACACTGAAATGCTGTTCCACAGAGTATTGTTAACCTAACAAGGGAAGAAAAAACCCGCGGCAACTCCTATTCATTAAACTCCACTTCCATACATCTCACGTGGAAAGCACAGTTAGGAATATTTTGTCGCTTTACTCACCGATTCTTCCTTGAACAAGCTTTTTCTTACTCGGTTTGGCGCAAAACCTACAAACTGTCATGAATTACCGAAATCTTAATAGGATATTTCAAACACTACTTTGAAAAGTTCCTGTAGCAAAGAATCCGCTTCCTTGATAACGTGAGCTAAAAAACCCACAGTCTCGACACTGAAAATATTGCTTAGGATCAATGAGTACTAATAAAGAAGGAAGAACAAACAGATAAGCTCCTAAGTGGTATCCGTCGCATGATTTTTCCAAACTCTCCCTCTCTGCAAAAAAAAAAGGACAACTCGTGAAGCAGCCCTCTGACTATTTTGCTTTACATAGACCCTCCAGCATTTATTTAGAACCCTTTAGTTATTTCAATTAACTCTACTCGTCCAAGCAATAAGCGTTTAGGGAATCTCCATAAATGTTCAACTAATCGACCAAACAAAGCCTCATCAAGCATCAACACACACATAAATAACTTTAACGCGCACACACACACACACACATACCTGTTAGAAACACAAAGCATAGACAATTCACAAGCAATGACACACAGACAATTCATTAAGTACACTAAGCACCGAACACAGGATGAACAGGATGCACAGGACACAGGACACACGGAACACGGCATTTAACTCATCAAAGCGAGAGTCACAAAATTTTACTAATAACTTGCAACTTGTCTCATTTGTACTCCCTTACTCTCTCTCTCTCTCTCTCTCACCCAAACACAAACACAAACAAACAAAAACCACCGTTATGCTTTCAAACTGCACATATTGGCCAAAAACACACCTCATCAAACCCAAAAACCGAAAAAACAAACCAAAAATCATACAACTACAACAACACCAACAACAACAACAACAACAATGCATCAAAACGTACCGTTACCGTAACCGTACACTCCGCAGTGCAAGACATGATAAATTTACAAAAATTACAAAATTTAGCCACGCTTCAGCAGCAACACCAACAACAACAACAACAACAACAACAGCAACAGCTACAGCATGCCAACGGCGGCAATGGACTACACCAACATCACCATCATCACCACCAGCATCCTCAACTGCACACACCACCTGGCGGCGCCACAACACCGGTCAGCGTCAGCCAGAATGTCACACCAGCGACGGCCGCAGCACTGGCAAGTCTTCAGGGATTAGCAGCGGGTATCAGCGCTTCTGCAGCCGCCGCTGCAGCACTCAATTCACCGCTCAATTTGACTGTTGGCTCGGGTGCGGTTGGTGGTGGTGCTGGTGTTATTAGTGCTTGTCTGCCACCAATTGGTGCTACGGGTCCACATAGCGCACCCTGCTCACCAACCTCGGCACTTTCTGCCTCAAATGTCCTAGCTGCAGCCGCAGCCGCTGCCGCTGCTTCGAATAATAATAATAATAACAAAGTCATGTCACATGCCGGCAGCTCTTGTGGGAGTGGGCAGGATGCGGGTGCCGGTAATGGTGGTGGCAGTAGATCACCCAACTCAAGCTCAATGCAGGCACAGACAATGGCACAGAATACGTTGGCTAATGTGTTGAATTCGGCAGCAGCAGCCGCAGCGGCCGCAGCAGCAGCTGGTGCAGCCGCGACAGCCTCACCTCCACCCGCTATGCCGAACACAGCGACAAGCGGACAAATGCCTCAATTGATTCTCGCATCGGGGCAACTGGTGCAGGGCGTACAAGGAGCGCAATTACTCATACCGACGGCACAAGGTGAGTAATAAATGTGTGGAGGACCCTCAATGAAGGGTCGAAAGTGAATGATTAAATTGATTCCTTGTTAAGGCACTCGTGAGCTAAGCTGCTGAGCTGACACCTTGAATGCCTTAACAATACAAAGATTTAATCATTCTTCATGTAGAATTTTGCTAGAGCTTCATCTTTTCATACTCCCGGTCTGCAATTTTCTCATAACACTATTTGATCTTCTTCCCGTCTCCAGGTATTGCCGTGCAGACCATTCTCACCATCCCTGTGAGCCCACAAATAAACACCAATGAACAATTTCTTCAGAACTTTGGAGCCTTCGCTTCATTCCAACACCAACAACAGCAGCAGCAGCAGCAACAGCAAGTGCTCTTACCACCGCCTCTCCCGCCATCACTAGCCGCCCTTCAACATGCCCCAACCTTGCCACAACTCGCCCAAACACAAACGAATTTACTAAAGCCTAATCTATTCTCGAGTAGCGTACAACAGCTTCTGGCCGCTCTTCATCCAGAATTATTTGCCGCGGCCGCCGCTAATCAGCACCTTCACGCCTCGACGCAAGCCACGCACCATGCCTTGCATCACGCGCAGCAACAACGCGGTGACCAACCGCCGGGCGTTCCACCGTCACACCTCTCCCACCTCCCACCACCGCCGCATCATCATCTTGGAGCACATACGCATGCATTGTCAGGTGATTTGCATTTAGCAGCAGCAGCTGCAGCGGCTGCGGCACGTAGCAGTGAAAGTGGAGTACACTCACCGTCCGGCTCACCATCTCCGCACCATAGTCTTAGTGGCGGCTCGGAACGAGGATGTAACAGCAACTCGTCGTCTAGTACAAAAGCCGCCGCAGCAGCAGCGGCCGCGGCAGCAGCAGCCGCATTTCATCTTCAACAGCAACTGCACATTAAACAAGAACCTTCACCGCGTCATCATCATCACCATGGCTTGCATACGCATGGTCACCACAGCGGCGCACAGCATCACCCTCTACGTCATCCGGCAGAAGAGCTTACCTCGCCAAAGCGGGAAATTGGTAAGTCAGCAGGCTCAAACTCATCGGCCGCATCAATGCATATGCCATCGGATGTAAGCGCTTCACCCCCTCCTGGACTAAGTTCGCACCACCACCATTTCCATCACCGTAGCAGCGGGTTGAGTAGTGGTCACACACAAAGCTCGTCACCCTCGCCCCGGCCAAACTCTTCGTCCACTTCATCATGTACTATGACGTTGCGGGACCGTGATAGAGATAGGGAGCGTGAGAGAGAGCGGGAAAGGGACCGAGGTGAAAGAGAAATGGAACGAGAGCGAGATAGAGAGCGCGAACGGGATCGTTCCGAACGTACGGAAGTACACATTAAACGCAGTCCAACATATAACAGTGGATCACTAAACAATGGTCCAACTGCTGGTGTCAATCTCAGCCAACATGCCATCAAACGTGAACGAGAACGTGGTCATTTGAGACGTTCTTCTTCCCCCGTACTCGGCTCTAGTATCACCAATTCCTCACAGTTATCGGGTACGGGGCGCAACTCTTCCTCAGTCGGCAGTTCCAATACCAACGTATCTACATGCAATGCCACAACAGCTTCAGCACTAGCAACATCCGCCTCAACATCTGCAATGGGCAATCAACATCACCAACACGGGCTTCACTCCCACCACCCGCCCCAAAGTCATCATCAATCGCAACATCACAGCCTGACACACCATCATCCACATTCGATGTCGTCAGGCGTCACAACAAGTTCGGCTTCCGTATCAACGGCCGGCGGCGTATTGTCGTCTTCAACGTCAACGACACCTAACGAAAGAGGCTATTCATCTCCTTTGCGCAACTCGGCTGGCCAATTGTTCCGCACCCATTCACCCTCGCCATCATCATCGTCGGCGGCGGCGGTGGCGGCTATCACACATCTACATCATCATCAACATCAACAACAACAACAACAACAGCAACACGGACAGCATGCACACAATATGAGCTCACCGCATGAACGCGACTTCCTCGGAAATGGCGGAGGTTTGAGAACATCTCCGCTGAGCATGGGTGTAGGTGGCGGCGGAGTGGGCATCGGTGGAGGGCCATCTTCAGCAGCCAATATGCTCAACAACATTAATAGGTAAGTTCCTCACTGTAGTCAGAACAATAGTCGAAAGACGATGAGTGAGGTTACGGCGCGCTAATTAGACTACTGAGAGAAGGAAAATTAATATGAGCCTCTAGGGACTGTGTAAAAACTTTTAATGGTTGCCAGTAAAAATGAAAAATTAAAACTTTTTAAAATTTTTGAAATTTATGCAACCCATGTATATGAAAAAAAAAATTGTTTAAAGAAATCCAAGTTGATTTAAACTTCATATCAGATGTGATATTTGCATTTAACTTAACCTCATTCACTAACTCTCTCCATTTGCAGACTTTCCGCCTCGGCCAACGGTGAATTGACCATAACAAAATCACTGGGACCACCCACAGCCGCGGGGATACGTGCATCCTCTGCCTCGCCCACCTCGCCAGGCCTCAGTGTATCAACGCTTGGGATAAACACCTCGTCCGCCTCACATTTGATACATCACCCGCACCATGGTATGCATGGGATGAAACTTAGTCCGACGACCAGCGCATCACTGCAACGCGAACTTGAGCGAGATCGCGAAAGGGAGCGAGAGCGAGAGCGTGAAAGGGAACGTGAACGTGAGCGGGAGCGCGTTGGCGGCGAACCGTCCTCAATGCTTTCACCCAACGGCACAGACGGTTCGGGCGGTGCTCATGATCTGCTGATGGATTCACCGAGTGAGTAAAGATCGCTTTCTTCTCTCTTTCATTCAGTAGTTTAAATTAAATTTTGGACACATTCGGAAATTCGAAATATGAAAGTGTATTGATGCTTGAAGAAGATATTTCCCAATGTGTCTTATAAGTTAGTCTTAAGGTTAGAGTAGGAATTGTTTAGGAAGTTCAATTTTTGAAACTCATTGTGTGGCGATCAGTTTTCATTCACTTTTTTGACCTTAAAAGCCAACTTCGAAAATTTAATATATATTCGAAAGAGAAATGTGGATATTGCGAAAGATGTAACAAACTCGAGCAATGAGCTCCTTGAAAAGAGAAGGACGAATTTATTTTTAAACATTTGTGATTTAGATTGTTCAATCAATTGCCCATGTATTTCAGAAGCAAAAAAGTGAAAACAGTTGAAAAATCTATCAAATGACAATGTGTTTGAGTGAACAGGGTTGCCAAATGTCTCAAAAAAAATTTCTTTAAATTGATGTACGTATTTTTCTTAAAAGGGTACCAAACTAAAAACTTTTGTAAAAACTTTGGTTATTTTATCAGGGTTGCCACCTAATTTAATTTTTTTATTAAATACATTTTTAAAGTATTTTGAGCTACTAAAATGCATACAATTAACATGTTCATAGGTCTTAAGTAAAATTGATTAATTCACAGCTACTTTTAAGCGGTGTTGCCACCCTTTGCGAAATTGTATACCAAAAAATTTATTACGTAAAGACAGCGCAGCGCGCTTAGCATGACGTAAGCAATTGATTTTATTTTATATAATTAAAATTCGCCTTCAACGACAAGAATATGCCTTGTCATATATACATACATTTATACATATATAGGTACATAAATAAGTTTCTTGCACAGCGATGAGTGCAATTTGATTTATTTATTAATCCCAACAAAAGTGCGCGAATTCTGCAAAGGAACATATTGTCTACGTAGCCTTTAAGGATCCCCTCTCTACTCTCTACTCTCCTTTTCTCTTCTTACTTTCTTTTGTTTTAGCATTGCTATTGTTGTTGTACTGCGCAGTAATTAAGCAACAACCAAGGCTCTCCCTCCTGCTTTTTCTTGCCTTGCCTTGCCTTGCCGTGCCGTGTTTATGCCACCGAAAGCTTATTGTTTCCTACAGCTTTGTGTTGCATGCAACAACGGCACTTCTCGCAGGCTGACATGCCTCAAATATTCCTCTGCTTGGTATTATAGCAACATTAGTAACATCAATGACAATAACAACAACAATAACAGACAAAATAGTTGGAAATTGAAGCTCTCGCTTGCCGTGGCAACAACAATAATATTCATTGTACAACAAGCATCTTGTTGTTATTCCATTGATGCAACTAACTCACTGTTGTTGTTTGTTGTTATTTTTGTTGTTTTCATTATTATTACACTCAGTTTGCAAGTGAAATATGTCATTAAATGCAAAAACAAACTCATGCCACTTGCATGGCAACAACATCAACGTTTGTTTGTGCAACGCAAGAGTTGCGTCGTTCGCTATGCTTCTTCTTCTTCTTCTACTTCGTCTTTTACTATAGAGCGTCCTCTCAAGTTTTGTAAGCGTCAATTAGTAGTAATTAAGGCAAACATTGTGTGCCGCAAGTTGCCAGTTGTTATTGTTTCAGTTGTTATTGTTATTGTTGTAGTTGTCGTTGTTGATGTTCTAGTTATCTGCGGCATGGCGCGTGTTGCATGAATTATGCGCACATTTAAATAGCAGTAAGTCTTGCCAAGGTTCTTGAACACTTCAGGTCGGTTGGGGAGGGAGGAGTTAGGGCCAGCCACTGCCGTTTGAATATTTGATGCTGCAAGGCGATAAATAATTTTTCGGAAATTTGTTGCAGCAAAATGCAGTTTGTATTCTCAGCTACTCGGGCGTATATTGAAAAGTTTTAAAGAAATTAAATTTCAGTGAAAATTTTAAGCAACTTTGGGTGATTAAGCATATTTTATAAAAAAAAAAAAAAACAAGACTTAAATTAATGTTACTAAATGTGTTTTATTAAAGATAAAGTTGATTTAGCTAAATATTTCAAATATCTTATATTTATTTGAAAAATAGAAAAACTCTTCATGATTTAATTACCGCAATTAATTTCTCTATTTGATTTTGAAAAATGTGACAATTTGGTTTGAAAATCAGCCTTACATTCGTTCGTAAATTTTTTGTAAAATTTTAACAACAAAATCTATTAAAAATTATAGGAATTGAAAGTAACACATTTAAACTCATTTATTTCATACATAATTTATATAATGGGTGATCTATTTCGAAGTTCCCGACTTTTTTATAGAAAAAACACAGAAATCACTCTTGAATCTCTTATCTCCCAAATGCGGCAATCTTGCTTACTTACATACCCATTCAGCTAGAAATGGGCCTCATCGCAGAACAAAACATTTCAAGAGCACATAGAGTGAAGCGATGTCCCTTGGGAAGGACCAGTGGCTTCAGTTCTTGCACAAGCTGTATTTTGCGCCAAGTCGTTCCAGACGTCAGTCCGAATTGCAACGCCGAATCGACTCTCCACGGTCTTCTGTACACTCTCAGCTAAGCCCGCTATATTTTCTTCACTACGTGCTGTACGTGGTCTATTCGGTTGAATATTATCCATTAATGAATGCTGGGTCTCAAGATGGGTCATGGTGTTTGCGAATAGTACGCTCAGTAGGCCGATTATGTTCAACATAAGTTGAGCGAAGCGTGCGAAACATAATCTTTACAGAACGTGAATTTTCGTAAAAAAGTTGAATAATTTGTAAACGTTGTTCAGGCTGGTTCAGGTTGTTCAGGATGATGATGATGAAATGCCCCAAACAGTACCGAGCAAAAATAGCATGACAACTTGACAATAATTTTATTCAAATAACTTTTTTTTTAATTAAATTTTTAGATTAAAATTTCTCTCAAAAGCACTCATATACATTCAATTCTTTTTCAGATCGGAATTTTTTTGACCCATTTTTTTCTTATTAAAAAAAAATTAAAACAAAATGGAAATATTATCTAAATTCATTTATTATGAATAAAATTTGTTGATAAAGCAATCTTATATTGAATATTTTTGTTAAACTTAATAAACTTGAATTAATTTTTTTAATTTTTAATTTATTATTAATTAAAATGTGATTAAATATTTTAAAATTTTGGATATATCATTAAGTTAAATTAAATATCGAAAAATTTTAATTATTATATATTTGTTATGAAAATTGTTTTGTTTTTCTATTATTTATTAACATCTCATTATAAAGTAATTCTCGTATTTCTCTTTACTTCATTTCTTAAATGTTGATTTACCAAAAAGGGTTGATTTCTTTTCCTTTTTCTTTGTTTCATATTCACCGCTAGTCTTTCCTCTACACACGAGTATCGCATACACATTCATACCTTTTATACATATGCACATTAGTAAGCATTTGCTTCCATCGTATTATACCCAAATATTCACATTTAATTGGTAACAAAAAAAAGAAAAAAAAAAAAAAAAAATGAGTACAAAAAGTATCCAATTATTGATCCAATTAAAAGCGAATTCTTTGCATTTATACATATGAGTACATATATGTATGTGTGCATGTGCAAATAAATATATTTTTGTGTCCAAACTCTTGGTCAAGCAGCAGTACATATGTTTACATGCTTTACATACGTACATACTTAGATTACATGTGTATCTGCAACACAATTATGAGTATTTACATTCATATGCATATGCATACTCGTATGTGTAATAAGTGTGCATAGTTTTGCGCATATGTATGCGCAATCTTACATAAAAGCATTTTGGCACTCATAAATTACCAACCACTCCCTAATTTTTGCACCGTTATAAACCATACTGCATTTGTGGCATACTACTTTGCTCCACTATTTTCTCTGCTCTTTGTGCTTCATTTTCTAACTACGAACGCGGTGTAATAACCTCACTTTTTTCTGACCAAATTCATTATTATGCTTAAAAAATGTACAATTAAAAAGCAGAAAGTAATAAAAATGTGCACATACACATATATATGTATGTTTCGTATGTACATGCATATATGTATGTAGATGTATTTAGTGAAACAGTGCGATGCGGTAGTGATTGTGGGAGGAATCGCTGATTTATTAGCAATATCTTTTGGTGTTTCCCCATAGTGATGTTGAAAAACGCTCTTACGTTTAGTTTTTTTATTGTTTGCTATTTTTTAGGCAAAAAATTCCTGATAATTTATTACGTTGTGTGAAGTTTCGTAAAATAATTTTCAAATTTCTCTCTCTATCAACTCGAGTCTTTCAAATATGTATATTCTTTTTAATGGGATATCAGTTCTCGTGACCATTTCAGCTCCTACTCCGTCAAATTGACTACTGGGTTAAATGGAGTCCCTTCTTCTAGTATTTCCACTTCGATTTCTACTAACTTGCTTCCCTTTTCTTATAATGCAAACAACAAGAACAATTGAAGCTAGTGAAAAATCAAATGCTGATCCTACATTACTAGAATCTCAGTCGAAGTATTGGCTAATGGTTACAATATTGAGAAAAAATATTGAAAGTATCAGCTTTTTAACACCTCCAATACTCCAATAGACTTCTTTACATCTCCTTTAATGTGTCCACTATTGTTTTCTTTCACACAAAAATTCACCTTCCTTCATTTTCGTGTTAGCAATTGGCATTTTTAGCATAACGATATCCTACGAAATGTCAATTTTCCAACTTTTCAACAGTTTCATACTAGTCTAGTATTTAACTAGTTAGTTGTATTGAATTTTTAAATAAAAAACTTTCCTATGATGAAATGCCAACCATGAATACCATGCACAGCGACAGCCTCTAACCATTCGGCTGTCGTGCCTATACGATAACTAACGATAAACTGCGAACTTAAGCTCTTCAGAAAAAAAAGTTAAAAATTAACATACAGATGGGGTGATGGTAATGGTGGGAATTGTAGTCTCTACCGTTATAGGTGAGTTTTAAACAAATTGCAAACTGGTACGATTTCATTTTTATAAGACTTCTAGCTACATAGGAAGTTTGGAAACTAGCTCGGGCTTTTACTGCAAAGCTGTTCTCCGTATTTTGAGCGCCTCTTCCTTTTTTGATTTATTATAACAAAATTCAGATTTTTTGTTCTAAATAATATACTGGAAAACTCATCACTTGAATCACATACACCGCAGTGGCCACACTAATTATCCTGAGACTATTCTAAGCTAAAAAAAAACAAACGAAGCGCACATTTAACAGCTTTTGATGTGCACAACCAACTTTCCATACTAATTTACCAAATTTAAGCAAAAATTTGCAACGACTTCAAAAGTTTCGAATTGAAAAGCCATACGCAAAATTCGCTAAAACTTTGAACAAAATTTCCATTTGAAAGTAGCAAAAATACTACATAGAAAAAGTAAAGTAAACTTCAATAAATGTACACATGTGAGTGTGTGTGAAAATGCATAAAGCGCAAATCACAACAAGTAAAATTTTTAAACAACAAAAAACGGCGACAAATTCATTCATATTTGATGAGATTTCCAAAACAGCAAAACAAGTGCCAAATCACCTTCTCGTATTTGTACGGTTAAAGAGTGCGCTTACTCACACATGCGAGTATGTGTGGCGAAGATTTTCGCTTTAACTTAACATCACACCGCTGACGCGTTATCCTTGCAACAATATCCGTGCCATTGTCAAAGATTATTAGCTGTGTTGCCGTTTGATGGCTGTCGAAAGGAAAGGTGGAAGGAAGCTATGTCTTTTAAAAGATGTAAAACTTTCACTGTGTTGCTAAGAAATACTAACACATATGCATTCATGTACACACATGTACCTACACATGAAAGCACACACACTGATATCATCTGACTAACACTGAGATTTGCAAAACATCAAACTGTCGTGATCTGCTGGCAAAATCTCCTTCACTTGCGGCAAAATATACTCGAAGATAACTTTCTATGTGAGTATGTGTGTAAGAGAGTGTATGCTAGATGAACCCTATAGAAAGTAGTATGCACTAGAATGGAACCAACTTCCCCTTTTCATCTTTTATAATAGGAACTGACAAATTTCGAACGGCAAATCGATGGTCAGTGTAATACTAGTAAAATAACAGTTCTTTTGCGAAATTGAAAACGCAAAAATGTTGCAGGTGTCTTTATACCGTTAATGCTGAGCATCCTTACCAACAAATAGCAAAGTGTTAAGGTTCCGAACCTTAAATACTATTTTACAACTACTTTTTTAGTATACCACTTCTCAACTAGTTCTTTAATGTATAGTTTATCTATTCACTGCAACCATGTTGTTGCATCTTCTTGCTATTGTAAAGCTCAATTTATCACCTCGAAGGATAATTGCAAATTAGCGTTGATTTGAAATGTCGCAAAGTATTTATTTGTATGTTGCAAGGTTTCAGCTAAAAAGTCAAACAGGAATTTGAACGATGAACTTAAAACTGAAAGACAAACACTATTACGCTTTTAATAGTTTGCATATGATTTTGTGCAGCGACACACAGTGAAGTATAGGTATAAGTTATGGAGGCAATTATGTCGATAGTCGAAGCTGCGAAAACTTCTACCACAAATTTTATTTAATTTATTTTGAGACTTTGAATATTTAGTATCTAAATTTAGTTGCGAAATAAGCTTAGATTAATTTGTTAAATAATTTAATAGCTTTTTTTAACATTTTATTTATTCTAATGCTATCTCTCTCCCTCTCTTTCTCACTCTTTCTCTCTAACTCTCTTTGTGCCACCAGATGAGCCCACCATCAATCAGGCGACCACCAATGTCGTTGAGGGTATTGATTTGGATGAGATAAAAGAGTTTGCCAAAGCTTTTAAATTGCGACGCCTATCATTGGGTCTCACGCAAACACAAGTCGGCCAGGCATTGTCGGTGACCGAGGGACCAGCTTACAGTCAGAGCGCCATCTGCAGGTGAGTTCAGTTGATGTGATGAATAAAATAGCGGAAATAATGTATTTAACCAATACCAATTTGGAACACAGAGTTTTCAGAACACACAAAAAATATTTGTAGAAAAAATTTCAAGTTTTGAAAAAAAAAATCAAATATGTGTATTGAAAAACTGAAAATACAAAAAAAAATTAATATAATAGATTTTAACCAAATTTGGCTACAGATAGTAGAACCGTGTCAAGAACGATGGCTATATAACAATCTTTAGATGGCGCATAAGGTGATATATGCAGAAAATCTCTTTTTACTGTGAAATTTTGTAGAACGAATATTCAAAAAAAATTTCAGTTTCGGTTAGGGATTTTTTTGTTTTGCCTTGCTTTGTTTTAGTAAATAGCTAGTATGTAAAAGGACCTACGAAGAAAACTTTATCCACCAGAAGTCATACTTATACTCTCGCCCTACTTTGGAATTGCATGAAGACATTCGGCAGCATTTTTAGAGAAATATAAGCCGTTATAACGAAATCTGGTTTGAAAGCTCATTTACTCGAATTACTACAACAAGTAAATTAAGGTGAAATTCTGCAGAGCAAGCATTAGCGTTAAAAATATATTTTTGAGAATTTTTCTACAGTTTTTTAACTCAAAATTTATGGCAGGGAAAAAAATTGAAAAATCCTCCGGTGAATATCTCATAATTTTTATACTTTTAAATGCAATATTTTGGCAACCTCCAAAGTTATATTTGTGTTCTGAAAGCTCTTTGGAGTTTTTACTGTGCCAGGACATTTACTTAAGCATAATTTGATTTTAAGCTTACACAAAAATACAAAAATTTATCAAATAAAATATAAATTTATTTATTCTATATTTTAAAAATCCCAAAAAAAAATTACAAAAACAATGCAACAGTGCACTCGCCGCACAGATGTACGCCGCTCAATTGTCGTCGCAGCAACAGAACATGTACGTCCACTCAAAAAAAAAAAAAAAAAACTAAAATAATAATAAAACATACACTTAGAAATAGAAGCTACTTACATATATACTAATACAATGGTAAATTAAAAAAAAAAAGAAGAGTTTATATGAAAATTACTAAACTAACAAAAGTAGTATAGAAAAAATCCTTTTTTTACTAACAATTAAAGCTAAATTATATCATTTCTTGATTAAATACAAAAAAGAAAAAATATGTGCAGTTATATTATTACTAATACCAGCAATAATCTTATTCTACACACACAAGTATGCGCTGTAGTATATTGAATGAAGAATTAAAAATTAAAATTTACTTGCCTCGGAAGTACACATTTCTGAACATTACTTTTCAAAACACTCACTTCATTTCATATTGGCCAGGGCATTGCCAAGTGTTTACTCTAAATAAAAATTAAAAATATCCAAATCTATGTGAAATGGTATTTATTTTGGAAAATACATTTTTTAATAAAAATACAAATAATTAGAATTTACTTACTTGCTTGCTTGCTTGCTTTCTTAGCACTTTTGCGACAATGTCCTGGCACTTAAAATTTCCACAATTAGTTAGTTTCCAATCTACTTGCGCATACTTAAACGTACATACAAGCACAACAAACACACAAATAAAACAAAAATAAAAACATTAAACTTGAAAAAAAATTTTAATTTTCTAATTTTGCTAATTTCTCTCCGCAAAATAAAAAAAATTCATGAAAATAATAAAAAATTAATAAAATAAATAATAAAAATAAAATAAAAACTACAAATAGGTTTGAAAAATTGGATATAACGCCGAAAAGTGCGCAGAAAATAAAGCCAGTCTTAGAACGTTGGATGAAGGAGGCCGAAGAGAGGTGAGAGTATGGAAGAAGTTCCACACGACGACGAGCGCACCGTAGAACACAATCTTTACTAACTATTTGTTTCTTTCTTTCTCTTTTTTACACCCATTTGCCGGCACAGTCACTGGAATCGTTACAAGTCCGGTCAGAATCATTTAACCGATTATATAGGCGTGGAGCCATCGAAGAAACGCAAACGACGCACTTCGTTTACGCCACAAGCTTTGGAGCATCTGAATGCGCATTTCGAGCGCAATACACATCCATCGGGTGAGTGGTAATTTCGAAAATGAGACTTTTTACTTTGCTCGCTGGTAAAGCAGAATTTTTTTAATGCATTTTCTCTCTCTCTCTCTCTCTGTGTGTCTTACACGCTTTGCTTTAGGCACCGAAATCACCGGCTTGGCTCATCAATTGGGCTATGAACGTGAGGTGATACGTATTTGGTTTTGTAATAAGCGGCAAGCTTTAAAGAATACCGTACGTATGATGTCCAAGGGTATGGTGTAAGGTGGCAGAGAAAGCCCTGGAAGCTGCGAGGGATGAATTGTCAGATGAAATGGCAACAAAAACCTAAATCATTTCCATTTTGGTGCTTGAAGTAGCGAAGACGAACAAATTTCGGGTTTAAAAAGTGGTTAGTTTAAGATATACATATGTATATATGTTGAACTTTTAAGCTTCAAAATAGTTTCAACTTTTATTTAAAACTTTTAAAGAAATGTTTTTCAGTTTTTTCTCTAAAAAATATTTTTTTTCTTTTATATTTACTTATAGTTTTGTACAATATATCTATAAAATCCAATACTCCAATGGCTAGCCACTAACATTTACTATAGAGGAAGAAGCACAAAAAAATGCGAATAAACTTTTAGAAAATAGTTACGGAAAAGTGCGAAAGAAGTCTAAAATGTAATATTACTTTTCCCACAAACATATACTATGAAAAAAAATTTTTTTTAAAATTTATAACTAAAAGATTAATTTGTCCTAAAAACATATACAAAAAAAAAAAAAAAAGATGGAAAGCTTTAGGCTTTCTCCCTAAAATTATATTTATACAAATATAAATACAAATAAAAAAATATAAGTAAATATATTTAAGTAAAAAATTAAAAAAAAAGTAATCTAGAAATAAAATTATTTACTAATTGTATAATAAAACTAGTATTTAAGAGTATATATATATATATATCCTTATGTATGTAAATTGTGCGCGTATAAGAAATGTGATAGCCACAATAGAAATAATAATAAAAAGAACAAAAAAAAAACTAATTAATTTTCATTTTGAGTACTAAATATTTAGTACAACTGTAAATAGCAGTAGCTGGTGTATAAATTAATATATATATATATATATAATGTTTCCTTATTTAATAATAAGTGTATATTTCTAAGGAGCAAAAATTGAAAATCGCATATTACTATTTTTTTTTTATTTAGGAGAGAACAGAAGAGATATCAAAAAAAAGACAAAAAAATACACAGATAAATTTGAGAAACTGAAAAATGAAATGAACTAAACAAAAAATATGCCATATCATCGTAAATGGTGTGTCATAAATGTTTTCATATTCATGATTTAAAACAATTTCTATAGCATTTAATTAAATTAATATTGTAATTAGCAAACAATTTAATTTAGTCAAACTGTATACGAATAGGAAACTAAATGAAAAAAATCTAGCTTGGAACTCATGGCAAGCCATTTAGATATTAAGTATGCACAATAAAACGAAATAAACAAAGGAGCCGCTGAATTAAATATTTTTTTTTATGGAATTACATATTTTTAAAAACCAATTTGAGTGAATCATCTTTTGGTTATAAGTTAATGAATTTTATTAGTGAGGCCTATTTGATGGTTATATATTTTTGTTATACAACAAAGAAAATATTTAATATTACAAAAACAAATTACATGGCTAATGTTGGCTTAGTGGTGGAGCACACGCCCGTGAAGTAAGAATGCGTTGGTTGGATGCCTGCTGTAAGAAGTCTGATGAGTAGACGTGTTGAGCCGAAAAAGCTGTCACTTCTACCATTTTTCCTGGTTGCATAACAAAAATATTCGATTCAAAACCACCAAATACGTCTTTCAACTAAAACTCATTGACCTATATATAACCTGAAGTAATTACCGATCGAAATAAACAATTTAAATTTTTTTATTTAAATATAATAAAATAAAATAAAAATATAAAAAAAATGAAAAGATAAGACAAAAAAAAATTTAAAAAGAAATAAAGTTAAGTGAAATAATAAAAATAATAATAATAATTATAAAAATGAAAATTAATATAAAAAAATTTAAATTAATGTAAAAAAATAATAATAAATAGAATAAAAAACGAATAAAAAATAATAAAAGAACAAAAAATTAAACAAAAAATTAAATTAAATAAAGTAAAATGGAAAAATAGAAATAAAAACAATAATAATAATAATAATAAATAAATCAAAATCAACATGAAAAATGAAAAGAAAATCAAAAATTGAATTTAAAAAATAATAATAAAAAATAATAAATTAAATAAAAAGTTAAAACAAAAATAAAAATAAAAATAATAAAATAAGAAAAATAAAAAAAATTTAAAAATGGTGAAATTAAATTAAAAAAAAAAATAATAACAAATAATAAATTTAAAAAAAAAATATATAAAAATAAAAACAATAATTATAATATATAATTATTATATAATAAATAAATCAAAATTAATATTAAAAAAAATAGGTCAAATTAAATTAAAAATTGTAATAAAAATGTATAATAAAATAAATATTAGCATAAAACAAAAAATTAAAATAAATAAAAAATTAAACAAAAAAATTAAATTAAATCAAGAAAAGTGAAAAAATAAAAATAAAAGCAATAATAATAATAGCTAACAAATGAAAATTAATATAAAAAATAAAAAAATTCAAAAATTTAAATTAAATAAAAAAATATAATATAAATAAAATAAATAGAATAAAAAAAATAAAAAATAATAAAAGAACAAAAGATTAAACAAAAAATTAAATAAAATCAAGTTAAATGGAAAAATTAAAATAAAAACAATAATAATAATAATAATAAATTAATCAAAATTAATATGAAAAATAAAAAGAAAATAAAAAAGATTAAATTAAAATTAAAAAATTATAATAATTAAAATAATAAATTAAATAAAAAGATGAAGTAAAACGGAAACGAAATAATGTAAAGTGGAATGAACTTAAATTAAATAGTATGAAATCAAAATAAAATAGTTAAAACAATGTACATTTCAAAAATAAATAAATAAAATAAAGCAAAAAATAAAAAATAAAATAAAATGCAAATTGAAATAAATAAAATAAAATTATTAAATAAAATAAATTTAAATTAGAGGGAAATTAATAACAATCAATTAAATAACGAATTATAAATAGAATAAGTAATAATAAAACAAAAACTTAAAATGAAACAAAAGAATAAAATAAAATATGAGTGAAAAAAAAAACAAAGAATAGAAAACGTAACTAAAATGTAGTCGGTGAAAACGAGAAAATATTTAAAATTATCCAAAAACAAATTTCCTTAAAAGTTCATGTTCATTTCGTCGAACAATTAGCTAAAAAGTCAGTTGTATCTATATTTTTAGAATTTATCTATTTGCGTTACTGTTTTCGTTTTTTAAATTATTGTTTTTGTTATACTGTTTATTTCTAGAAAAGGTTTTAATGTAAAGCAGCAAAGTGTTTAAACGGTTTATAAAAAAAATTTTAGATATACTATCTATATATAGAATAATCGGAAATAATTGCAATGTGCTATCAAACTACTTGAATAATATTATATGAGAAAAAATAAAATTAGTTGTAATTTAATTTGAAAACGAGAAATATAACAAACAATAAAAGATATTGTTTAACAATAATCATAATTGATAAATGCAATTAATGTAATTATATTATATAGATAAGTAATAAGTTATAAACAAATAAGTGGTTATGTTACGCTGTGCATAGCTACATACATAAATTTAATTGAAAATATCCCCAAAAGCTATACTAATATTAAAAATTTAAAATTACTATTATATTAACTAATAATGCAAATGCGTGTGTATGCGTGAAATTATTTAAATGGATTGTAATAATAAAAAGAAAAACCAAAATCAAGAATATAAAGCAAAAATGTGTTTTATTTAAAGGCAAGCGATCTTTCCTGAAAGCTTTCGGCATTCACAAGCTTCTGCTCACTTGTTCGAACTCTCTCTACGGTAAGGCGAAGGAAAATCAAACAAAAATCCATTTTGTTAAAAAATTATGTGTATTTTTTTTTCTAACTAAAATAATATCATTTATCTTAAAACTAATAAATAATTTCATAGAGAACAATAATTAGACCGTTAATCGCTTAACATGAGTTCCAGAGCTTTTTGCTTTCGTCGCAGGCGAAATTCGGTGACACCATAACTGAAATGGAGGAAATATGTCATTAAATACACACACACACACACATAGATATTTCTGTACACTTAATTTTCCAAATTTCAAAATATCAACAATAATAATTTGACTTCAAAAACATTTTGATTTTTTCTCTTCTTTATCTTCTGACTCACCCTACACATCCGATACCCAGCACACACAGCAATATCACCAATTTGGTGGATGTACACAACTGTGCACTGATTATGTAGCCAATAACAGAACCAGTTGATTCCCACAAGCGAAAGTTACTGTAGCCAGCAATGAGATGGTTCGGAAAGAGAATGCCATAAAATGCTATAACAAAATAAACAGTTAGCCAACACCCACTCTGTTAGTACAGACAACAACCGATACTCACCATTCACCACAACCAACCAGGCACCATCGCATATTCCCCAAATCGCGGCGAAGGCACAATACATAATATAATCACCCTCACGCGCCTCATACATAAACATATACACGAAGAGCGCGGCATTGAGCAGCGCACAAGCGACAAAGAGCGCAATGCGACCCAATTTCTCCACCAAAGCGCCTGCGATGCCAGCGGCGATGGCATTGGCAACACCAAAGCAAATCATAGCGAACCCGATTTTGGAAATTCCCCAACCGCAAGCGACAAAGGACTGTTGGGAGAAGGAGTGTTAGAATTAAAAATTGTATAGAAATGGGATTTTGGAGCGCCGGCAACTCACGCGTGTATAATCCACAGCCAGAAAGGCCTCCTCCAAACCAATAAACATTGTGATGGGTAAAATGAGCAGCTGACGACGCTTGCGTAGTAAATTAATGGTGACAGTGAGCAGACGCAAGCCGGACATGCCGTCACCAGAGTCATTGCGGCGTACACCGTAGCTATGTGGAATGGAGTTCGGATTAAAATTTTTAAAAACTGATTTTTTCAAATTTTAGTGGTCTTACCGCTTCAGAGAGTTGACGCCGAAGAGCATCAGCACCACTGCGGTGGCCATGCAAATGAGAAAGATCGAAGTAAGCAATTGTATCTTCGCCGGTTCGGGTGGTGTTAAATTCGGATTGACCTCGGCGTCGATGCCCGGACAGAAGCGTGCACCACAAATTTCACTAACACGGCTGTCAGAGGGCGTAGGTGCTACGAGTTCCTCCAGTGTGGCATTTACTTCCGCGGAAGCCGATGACGTGAAGGATAATACTGGAAAGAAACGAAGAAAAAGTTAATAATGGAAAAGAAAAGGAAAGTCTGAAACGAGGATGGTATATGTGAAAAGTACGTTTTTTTAGCTCGGGGAATTAAAATTTTCAAGACTTTCATGGGAAGTTGAAGAAAGGGAGCTCTGTAAGTTACCAAAGCATCGAGTTGGAAGAGAGCACATCTATATAATATGACTCAGTGCAGTTTTGCTAATTTCCTAAAGAATTGAAGAAAAAAAATTTTAGAACTCACCTGATGATGATATCAAATTCCCCCAAACTTGCGCCATTTGGTAGAAAATGAAGAAGAGACCAAAGAATTTCACCGTGTTCACATCCTTACGTGACTCATTCCCGCGTACCTGAGTCAAGGCCTCAGCGACCGTTGAGAGATAGGTACATTTTGAGCACCACAGAGGGCCACCGCCCAAGCCGACCATGAGACCAGCTGGTATTAACGTCTCGAAACGTGGATAAAACTGCGCTGCAATAAAAGGCATGTAGGCGAAGAAGGACAAAGCCATGGTAAGATGACAACCGAACCATCTGGAAAGACACACAAAATGAAAAAAAAAAATGTATTTAAATAAAATGGAGACTTCGCTTCTTGTTAAATATGAGCTTCAATGGTGTTCATTTAACATTTTGTAGCGGCCGAAAAAGGCGGAGGCGCTGGATTCAGTAAGGAAAAATATATTTCCGACTGGATCCGCAACCCAATATGCCTCAGAATAAAACTCCGTACCTTTGGCTGCTGCTGAAGCTGCACAGGAGTTTTGATATAGTTTTAGCTACAGTGTTACATATACACATATATATACGTGTGTGTATGTTTTTAATCTCATCTCAACCATGGAATATGGTTTCTCATATATTAACAGCCGCACAATATTGCTACTTTTTTTATCGATTAACTCCTTTGAAATTTTATTGTAAACAATTGAGTGAACGTACGGGCAGACGGACAAATACACATATGCCACAGATAATGCCTCCAACAATCCCAGACAACTAAATATATGCAATACAAACAAACTTGTGAGCAAATTGTAACGGTAAGTGTATAGCTTTAGTAATGGGAGCGCAGCTGAAAGGAGCTAGTACGAATAGTTTGCTCTAAGCAATGTTTGACCCTTTACAACCCGACAGTTAGGCCAATCCAACATAAACAAATGCAAATATTTGTATATATTTGTATGTATCCAAGTATTACTAACCCACATTGCCTTCGTTGTGCCGGCAATCCATGATATAGCAGCAGCTGTATCAACAAAAAAAAAGTTAGAAAGCTTTGGATGGGGAGTAAAACCTAACAAATGAGTACATTGTAGGTGAAATTAAAACAATATTTAAGGGCATGGAGGGGGCAATTTAAGTATGAAAGTTTTTTTTAAGCTAACAATTTAAACAAATTTTTATTGACAATAATTTTTAAAGCATTAAAATTAAAAACAAAATTAAAGAAACATTTAAATATAAAAGAAACAAAAACTATATAAGACGATATAAAAATAATATTAAATAATATAAAATATATTTTTAAAATTAAATATAAAAATAAAAATAAAAAATACTGAAAATAAAATAAACATAAATAAATAATATAAATAAGTTAACTATATTAAATTAAATAAAAAAGGTTAAAAAAATTTAAAAAAAAATTAAAATAAAAAATTAACGATAATAAAACATAAATAAATTTATATTAAAGAAATTTAACATAATTTTAGAACAAAAAATTAATTGAACTAAATTAAATCGCATAATATAAAATAAAATAAAAAACAAAAAATTTAATTTTATTAAATTGAATAAAATAAAAAACAATTCTAAAAAAAAAATGAAACAAAATAGAATAAAAAAAATTTAAAGGAAATGAAAATTAAGAAAATTAAATTAAATAAAAAAGTCAAAAAAAAAAATCAATTTAATGAATAAAATAAATTGTTAATATTAAATCAAATCAAATTAACTACAAAAAAATTTAATTAAAAATACTAATTTAATTAAATATATATGATTAAATAAAAAATTAAGGTAAAATAGATTAAAATTAAAAAATTAAGGAAATTACAAAAACAAATTTAAAATACATCGATTTAAATTAAATAAAAAAGTTTAAATATTTAATATAATTAAAAAAAATTAATTAAAAAATTTAAAATCTTTAAAAATAAAACCAAATAAATTTATTAAACGAAATTAAATTTAAAAGAATTTAAAAAAATAAAAAAAAACAAAAAAATTTTATAAATAAATAAATAAAATTTTATAAAGGATAAAATAAAATAAAAGAAATTAAAGTAATTCCAAAAAAAAAATATACTTAAATGTAATTTATAAAAAAGTTAAAGAATTTAATAAAATAAATTTAAAGAAATTAAAGAAAGTAAAAAATAAAAAAAACAAATCAAATAAAAAATGTAAAAAATTGAACGAAATAAAATAAAATGAATAAAATAAAATAACTAAATTTAAAAGAAAATTGAATTTAAAAAAAAAATTAAATTAAAATATATTTACAAATTTTAGTAAAAAAAAATAAAATGAAATGATTGAAAAAAATATTGAAATAAAATAAAAATTAATTAAATAGTTAATGAAATGAAATAAAATAAGTAACATAAAAATAAAATCATTTCAACACAACAAATTAATTTAAAGTCATATAGCAACATTTAAAAGGCTAATTATTTTTTCAACAGTCTCTTCAGTAAACTTCTTAATATTTTTTGTTTCCACATCAGAATGCTGCAAATTGAATATGTTCATATAATACTTTTTTATTATAATTTTTTATGGCCTACCGCGTGTGCGGTCGATTAAATTTTATCTATATCCTTAAATATGTATTTTCAAAGGACAAACGTTCAAAAGTCACTTTCAGAGAACATACGAATTTTCATATTCACACCCACACACACACTCACCTTATAACTGTCATCGGCAGAAATATATTCGATAAAATCAGCGAGCCATAAATGACGGCGAGCGTTGTCGTGCCCAGCGCCTTGTCCGAATTCACCGAGCTCTGCAGATTCGATGTGCCGTGGAATGCCGTGAACTGTATCATAAATGCCAGACCAATAACGATGACATTCTTTGTGATAATATGTTTCTCGCGCGACTCATATGTGCGCGGTGGCACTTTGGCGATGCCATTGCCAGGCACAGCAGTACCATTTTCATCAACAACAACATTACCAGCAGCAGTACCATTGCTATTTACATTACCGTTGTTCAGGCCATTATTCAATGTGATTATTATATTGTTGCTATTGTGGTTGGGCGTCATGCTATGATTATTTGTCGATTCATCATCGCTGGCTTGATCGTTGGTGACATTATAATTGTGCCGCCGGTGATTGTGGCTTTCGCTGTCAGCAATCCGTGTATCCGCTGAGCCAGCGTTGTTGCGAGAAGAAGTTGAATTGCCCATGTGGGGTGGTGGCGTCGCGAGTTGTGGTCACTGAAATGAGAAAGAAAGCGAAATATGCGGATTAAATGATGAAATTCTTCGCACACATAATAAATGAGGTAAAAGTTCATAATTCTCAGTCAATTATATTAAATTTTAAATATTTATATAAGTATGTGTATATAATGAAATTGTGTAAGCAAATTAAAACAATATTTTTGCACACAAACTTTTCCCCTTTAACTGCTCTGAAATCCTCAGAAAAATTCTCGCTCATTTTACGCTTACCTCCAACAAGTAAAACCCTCAAATAACGGTTTAAATCGGCTATAGGCAAAATTCACCCCTCAGCTTATTGTGCATACATACACACTTAACACTTAAAACACACGCATTTACTTAAGTTCTTTCTCTCCGCTGGTCAGCCAAATGGACGCCACAAATTCTGCTCGAAAATAATCGAGCGGCTTTTAACGGTTTCACTGTTTGCTGTTCTTCTTGTTTATGCCGCGAACGTTCAGGGTCGTCGGCTTTAACAAATAAATTTTAAACTTTTCCCTCCTACACTGGCCATTCAAGTGAGACTAAGTGAGGATTTTTTTCTACTGATATCGCCGCTCTTGTTTATTTATTGGAAAGAGTTTAAATCTGCATCTGAAAAGAAGGAAGCTTAATTTCGCGCTTATTATTTTTCCAAAAAAAAAAAAAAGGGCATCGTGGAAGTAAATGATACGAAATTCATGATCAACTACTTTGTGTAAAAATACCAATAAATTTTAGGTGTTTTAAATTTATATAATTTTTTGGAAATACGGAAAACTAAAGGCAAATTTATATACTCATAAAGAAAATATTAGTAAAATTTTTATTTGCTTTTTTATTAACATTAGATGAATAAATTACTTTTTTTCAAGTTTTCCTTCAATTTATTTTAAAGTAAAGAAAATTATAGTAAATTGTAGACAGACTTTCTCTTTTCAGCTAATCCATTAATTAATTTAATGTTTAATTAATTTTTGATTAATTGTGTTGTAATTAATCTGTTAATTCGATTAAGTGATTAATGGCATTTCATTAACTTTGATGTTGATTTTATTTAGTTATTTTATCCTAGTTTCCAAAATCATTATCCAATTCAGAAACTACAATCATGAGACTTTATTTGATTTAACCCAATAAGATCAAATACGTTGCAGTTTCTGTTATAAATTCTTTTTCGCTTGATTTCGAAGGATGGAAAGTGGAGAAAAACTCAAAAGCAGCAAGGTGAGAGCAGAGGCTTCAAGCTCTCCCCTAACCACTTTTCGTTCACGTATTTGTTTGTGTAACCAAATGCTTTCGGTGGGTAAATAAGACGAAATTTTGAATTAATTTGTTTGTAAATGAAAACCGCACGCTCAAGCGCACACACAAACGCACTGAAGCAAATGCTTTGCTGCTCACTCATATTGAAACACATTTACGCTCACTTACACAAATCGAAGTTCGTTATATGCTATTATAGACTTGAGTAATTGAGCATATATATGCACCTGTCAATGCACGTATGTTTTGTGTGTGTGTGTGTGTGTGTGTACTTGTTGGTACGTTCACTTGCGGTATTTAATGTTGTTTGCGGTGTTAACAATCAGTCAATAAAGTCACAGTTACTTGTTGGAAAATAAATCAATTTACTTGCCTTGTAGCTTGCTTTTAGGCGCCAATGAAGAATGATATGTCCTTAATGTGTATACGTGAATGCTTATACGTATAGAAGATGCCTGCAGTGATATATACTAGTTGTGAACAAGAATCTGAATAGTTGGTAATTTTGCACTAACTGGTTCATCTTCCATCTATTTCCCATGTAAGCAATTATTATTTTTAACATGGCGATGTCCTACGTACCGTCATATATATAATAATAATGATATATAAGTACGTGTTGAATTTCTAATTCACCAAAAATAAAGTTGAAGGTAAAAAAAGTTTGTTTGCAGCGAGTTTCGAACCACTCGACTATCGTCGTGATATAAAGAGCAAAGACTAACTCTGACTATTAGGCATGAAACTCAGCCGTAGCGTACTAAAAATAACAACAACAGATGAATGTGGTTATGATGAAAATTATTGTTTTTCCCATTACTAGTGGGTGAACTGCTTATACAAATTACGAACTGGCATAATTTCATCCCATTTCATACTAGTATTTAACTAGTACTTTTCATACTAGTCTATCTTTACACTGCAGTGATATATATGCACATTTATATTTATTTGTATGCTGTCACCCTCGCAATTTTCACTTTTTATTCTCTTTCTTTACAGGAGAGGAAAAGCTTGAAAATATTCAGTCCAATTCGCCCCATTTGCATTGACCCATTTTGCTTGCTTTGATTCGTGTTACTAAGCGCTTACCATTATTCAAACTTATTCGTTTCGCCACTGATTTATTGGATTTGTTTATAGGTAATTAATCAAATTTGTTTACGAAACTCTTTTCGTTCGATTACCAGGAATTTGTAAAGACTCCTGTTGCAACTGCTGGCATGTATGGAGTCACGCTTGAGAAGTCAATTATTGGATGGAGCAAGTGAGAGAAATGGGTTTGCTAACAGGAAAAATGACAACAACAAAACCAACAAAAAAGTATTAAATTAATATTTCTGAAAATACACACTGCTTACACCCTAAATTCACGACTTCGTTAATTTAATTAATTAATATTGATTTCTGACTAATGACTAATGACTAATTTTATGTAACAACTAATGATTAATCGATAATATCTAGCGATTATTGTATAGTAAATATTACGAAGGACTATGGAATGTAAAATACTGATTGAACTGACTAGCAACTGAGGAGCTTTCCGATTTGAATGAAGCCTCTTTACAGAAATCCACACGCTTTAAATATCTCAAAAAAATTGCCAATACAAGAAAAATGGTTGATTAATAAAATATTTGCTGATGATTGACAAGTCTGTGTGTACGTATGCCATAGAAAATATCAATAACCGCCGTAACGAGCAATCAGCAACAGAAATGATGTCTATATCTGCCTCAGGTAAAAAGCATGCGACGATATTTTTTCCTCTTTGAAAAATAAAAATAAATTTAATATTTGAAATGACAAAGTTATTGCTCAATATAATGTCTACGGAAAATGGATTGAATGGAATATGATTTTGGGACAGTAACTGCTAATGAACCGAGTTCTAAACCTAATCCTTGAAATTCAGCTTTTTCTCTCTTCGCTTAAGGGAACAGAAACTCTAGAGCTTTCGGCCATCCACATACTCAAGAATCTTAGAAAATTTTAATCTTCTTCCAAGCAGCGCAGATTGCTGTGTTTCGATTGGAATGCTGGGTACCCGTTTTAATTTTATGACACTGATTCCCGGGAGGGAGCGACTGGCAAGAAGAATTGAGGAAAACTGCAGGGCAAACGAGCTTGCTAGGCCAAGTGCGATCAAACAGATTTTTCCGGGTAAAAAAACTGATCAGTATGCGTCTAGTAACATAAAAACTTCTACAAAATGAATTCATTTACAAGAAGATTGTGTTAAAGATGTAAAAAAAAAATTTGTTCTTGCGCTCGTCGAGGCAAATGAGTTCGAAATGGGAACGGAGAATGGTGATTGAATTCTACTCTCTCTAATTGGAGGATATTTTAAAAGTAGTTGAATATTTTTAATAAGAAAAAGATATTATTAGAAAACTTTGATTCAATTGAAAATCTATATATTTTGGAAAAAAATTCTCAAATAATTTTTAACGAAATAATTTTGTCAATTCATAATGTGAAGCATTTTGTACTAATTATTGCTTTTGTAGCTGACATCAATGCGCCATCAATCAAAGCCACATAAGTGTGCTCCCATCAACATAACTACATATACATATATGTATGTATGTATGCATGTACAACTAAATGGCAGCATCTGCAGAGCAAGCAAACAACACAAGATGACAAGTTAAATATTTGTACCGAAAGGGAGGGTAAGAAGAGAAGAAGAACTTGAGACCGCTAAGTTTGTCTGTGCTCTTAATGGAAAATTTTAACAAATTACTAAACAAACACAAACATTTACATACTGATGTACATGCATGTGCGCATAAACGAATTACAAATGTTTAGCAATTATAATAAATTTGCCAAATTGCCACTCATATATGTTAAATATACGCTTATGGCGGAGTGTGTGTGCGTGTATGCTCAGTTGCCAATCGCGCGAAATTATACGCACCGTTGCAGCGCAACCACACACGAAAGATTTAAGCTTCCCCACAAACATTTCTGGTCCATATGGTCCATTGGAATGCCTAGAAATATACTCCTCTGTGGGAACTATTGTACAAACTCAGGTTTCTATATCAGCTATATCGGATGGTATGCAGAGGTAAATTATATGGTCCAGCCCTAGGACATCAACATTTTTATTGAACTGTATTTTTTGTATGGATTGTGGTAGGTTTTCGATTACTCCATTGTCCTTGTGTGGAGTGTATATTTCAAGTTTGCATAGAGTACTCGCATTGTTTGCCGGGTTACTTAAACTCTTACATGTAAAGGAAAAACAAATACGTGTATGCATTAGTACAAACATACATACATACATATATACATACATACATACATGCATATAAATATTACATAACATATTGTAATTAACTTTAGATCGGTCATTTTGTGGCGAAATGCTTTGCCAAGTAAACATTTGGCTGTTTCGTGCGAGTAAGAGAGAGAGAGAGAGAGAGTGAGACCGAGCGAATGTGTTTGACTGAAAGGTCCATGAAGCAGAGTTTTTGGCAAGGAGGCGTGTATCTATAAATGCAAGTATAATGGGATGCGCAACAATTTGATCTTTCTTAGTCAGATGCCATCATGCTAATGACCACAAAGTCTGCCAAGATTTTGTTAATACCACACACACAAAAAAAAAAAGTGTTAAGTAGCAAATGCCAATCCGCACATACATACGAAGAATTGTAAGTTATAGTTGCAATAAAGATTTACAAGCGTCAATTAGCAGCAAAGTTTTTGGGTAAATTGAACTTTTCCCTCGCAGATGTTGTGATTTGTGTGGTGAATGCCTTTGCCTTATTGATGGGACACTTACTGAAAAAGACAGCTTAGCCTACATAATTTAGTGAAAATCAAGAAATAAGAAGTGCCCTTGGCGTAGGCGACCCATCGTCCTTACAACCACTTAGAGTAGGCATATTGGCGGATTAGTTCCAGCCGGCTTTCAGCGATGGTTTTCACACCTCCCACATTTATCTATCTCACTTTTATGCTAAGTTCTTTTAATCTTTTAATTAATAACGACCAACTACAGCATATAGGATGTTATACGAGAATTTAAGCTATGCAAATACAACCGGGAAAAGAAAAAACTTCTGTCAAGTGCAAATCACCAACTACTTCTTCCGAAGTACGAGAAATTGCATGAAAAGTAAGGCTAACGCTAAATATAGAGATATTTAGATCAATACTGATGGATTAAGCTTCAAAGCAGTTACAGGAGCTGTGTTCATCTCTGACCGTTTCAATAGTGTAGCAAGCTTCAACCTAAATAACTACAAATCGGTCTTCCAAGCAAGGACAATTGGCATTATTGAAGATCTAATTTCGATTTCTACAAGAAAGCGAAGTGGCAAATAGGCAATTAAATGTGAGAATTTTTCAAATTATCACGGACTATCACAGTGAGTCTCAAATGGCACAGATGCAGAAGGTAATGAGAAGACGGTCGAGCTGGCGAGGCTTACAACATCGGCTATCTCAGTCCTTTGAGCGCTTTTATGTGGGATTATTTAAGGTCCTGGGTAAATTTCGACTAGTGGAAGAAATTAAAAAAATTAATTAAGGCGAGCCAACTGTCATCAAATGCATAATTTCAATACAGTGGGAAGCGCAATGAGCCCACTTAATGCCTTGGATGCAGACGTTCCTGGTCGGGTGGTCAATCTTCTGCAAAAAAATTTTACTCACTGAAAGCTCTACAAATTTTTTGCAATATTCCTATTATTCCATAATTTTTGTTTAGAAATCTGAAACTTACATAGAGTGTTGTAAAATATGTGAAAAATATATTGAAAAACAAAACAGAGCACATTTTGTTGCTTTCGATCAATTTGCTGCATTTTCTGAAGAATCTTAACATTTAAAATCCCAAGCGTTACTTGTGCGCTACTTTTCCTTTACTTTTTGATACCTTCTTTGCCTTTCCCTTTAGACATTCCTTTGTATCAATAGCACACATGAGCTGTTGCATCAGCCAGCTGTTGCATCATCGAATCGATTTCGTATTATTTGCTAATACACTCAAGGGAAAAAGTGACACAAAAAGTAGTAGAAGAAGAAGAAGCACATGTCAATAAATAAATATAAACAAGCATTTGTAAGGCAAGAAATAGCAAAACAGCCAGAGTGAAAACACAAATAGTGGCTGATTGAAGTAACTCTAGTTACATGAGAGAGCATGAAGAAGGAAGGCGAATGTTGTCCTAAAGGGCAAACACATGAATTTGGAATAGAAAGCAAGAAAGGAGAACAAGGAAAAGTAGCTTAAAATATAAAGTGAAGGATAAATGAAATGTATGTTGTTTCTCCACAGCTGATGCACACCTTTGCAGCACTAGTGTTGGGTAACTGAGGAGGTTATTTACTTTAAATTGAAGCAGAAATTGTCTAGCATTGCGGCGAATGAAATATTTCAGAATTGCACCTCAATTTCCATGCATTTTTATTATTCTCCCACACCACAATGCCAATATTGGCTGTTGTGTTAACAAGTAAGCAAGCAAAACAAACAAGTTATTATCACTACCACTTTACCCACAAACTCCCTCCGCCCTCCACCCCCCTAATAGGAGCAACGAGAAAATTGCAACGCATTGACATAATCTGCTGCAGCGCCCTCATGCAGGATTTTCAATTGAATCTGCTGTTGACTAAGCCCACCTTGACACATTGTTATCGCCAGCAATTGCATTTGCGGTTGTGTTGTGCTGTCAATACGCACAGACACATGTGGCTGCGGTCAAGTGGGTGACATGTCAGACGCCTGAGTTATTGATGAGGGCGAATAATCTTCTTTTTTTTTGTCTTTTTTCCTCTTCTATTTTTCTATTTTTCTGTTTTTTCTTCTTATTTTAGCTTAAAGTTTCAATTTTTCTACAAGCTCTTTAAGCTTAAACTTGCAAAACACATTGAATTGTTTGCTTTTGATTTCTGTTGTTTTGTCGCGTCCTGTCGCACGGTGCGTATGAGTGATCATTTTGGCTTTATTGCTCTGTTCAACTACAGCTGTCGCCACTAAATTCTTACACGCTTCAATATGTTTTATGTATGTCTAGCGGTGACCTTTAATTTTATTGCTGGTTATAGATTAAACTGATGACATTTTGCGTTTCTTCTTCTTCGTCTTTTATTGTATTTATCGTTCTTCTTCTTCTTTCTCTACTTCTTAAGCAATTTCAATCTGTCGGCATTTGTGCCACCATAAATTTGGTCTAATCGCCATTTGCGTTATAATTTAATGAAATTTCGTATGCAACATAAATAAATTATTATCTTACCTAATTTACTGTTAACACATTTCACCGTTACAAGCAGATTGTCTTGGTTATTTAGCGCGTCTGGAATTTTATTGGTTTTTGAAAACAATGGCTCCCCAAAAACAATTTAAAATTAAATTTTAATGCAATTTACGATAATTGTGACCAGCAATTTTTTATATCAGCAGCGCACCTAATGTTGGCTCGCATGTCCCAAGAAAATCATAAATCATTTTAGGGAAATAAATCAGCTATTTATACGGCGGATTTGAATTACACAACATATGTGAGATAATTTATGAAGATGTGAACGTAAAAGCAGATATATGTAATAGCAAAATTTAGGCTGTGTTTTGATTGATATTTACAAAATGTCATTTCCATCCATTGTAATCAAAACAACAATTTTGGCTTATTTTAAAGCAAGTTTAGGCAGAAATTGACAGAGATTTACATACATATGACTAGGGTGCTCAAAATGTTTGACCAAAATTTAATATTTTAAATATTTTTCCTACATAATGTCCAGCATACGAGATATTTTTTTATCACTAATTATATAAAACTCCAAAAAGAAATATTTTTCTAAAGAAAATCGCATTAATTATTACTTATTAAAGTATATAAAAATTGTCATTGTTATATCGTATTAAATTAAAAATAAATTTTGTGATTCTTTCTCTTAAATTTATATGGGAATGCGATTTACGCATCTTCGAAATTTTTTTTTTATGTATTTTTTCGCACGCAATGCATTATATGCTAGGAAACACTATTAAAATTAATAAAGAAAAAATTAAATTTTCAAAATTATGCATTTAATGAAAAATACTCCTTTAATGATATATACAATAATTTTTATACTAACTATTTTTCTTAGGGAAAATTAAATAATTGTTATTTTTCTAAACATTTAGTCAAATTAAAAAAAACGGATTTCTTATTTTTTCCGATAATTTTTTTTTACAATTCTTTTTAGCTCTGTATGAAAATATGATTTGTGTTGTTTAAAAATTTTGTAAATCTATATTTACCAATAATTAATTTAACTATGAAGAAAATTAAAAAATTTATTTAAAAGGTTTATTTATGTCCAACAGAGTATACTGTATTTACATATATAAGTATGTATATATTTTTTCAATTTTCATAAGAATTTTTTTTTTCGTACATGACCCTTTTTTTGACCTACCCTAAGAACAACGACTATCATTATGCTTCACGTTGTACTCTTTCAGTCACGCATTAATAATTATTTACACACACTCAAACACATATCTACATATATATCTACCTCTATACACTTACGTGCTCCTCATTTCAATCGCTTGAATTTCTCCCTATTTCAGTTAATTTCATAACTTTCTTCCACAGTCGGTCAACTATCTGTCACAGTCAATCCAACCAACACTTGAATATTTAAACTAAAGTAACGTTCAAGTGTTGCATATATATATAGTTAGATATGCATGTCATTTGCATGCCCAATTTCTGGCTATGTGCTTGTGGTTGTGCTCATATGTATTTGTGGTCAATGTGTGGCTGCTTAAATTCAATCAATATGCCTAATTTATGTGGGCATAGTGTGTTGATAACTGTCCTTTTCGAATTTAATTTCATATACATATATATATATATATATATATTTTGCATTTAAATTATTCCATTTATCAAGGTGATTCAGGAGTTCAGTGGTGATAAATGTTATTTGTGGTAACCACTTTGGCACTGCTCAATCATTTGGGTAATGAAATAGTCTGTATTTGTAAGGGATTTTTGAGTTGCTCTTACTCAGCTTTCATGTTTATATCTAATGATATGGGCAAATTGTGGTTATGTTCGAAATTATTAAATTAAATTATACTTTGAGGCGTAAAGTGTATTTATTTGAGTAAGTAATTGCATTGGTATTGGTATGTGGTAAATAATATTCAGCATGAGTGCGTAAATATTTGTTGAATTTGCAAGTCAATCTATGCCTTTTCAAGTGGACTTTTTTTTAGCTTCAAAAATAATATTTTTAGAAAGCATATAGGATATCCAGTTTTTTGCTTTTGGGTTAATACATCCTTAATTAAATTTTTTCTAAATAATTTTTTTTTATCTTCATTTGGATAGCTAAGGACCTTTTAGAGAATTATTTTTGCTTTTTTGAAAATCTTTTGATTATTAATTTCAGCTTTACACCTTCAGCTTGTACTATTTATATTAGAAGGAGGGTATTCCAAGTAAATCGAAGATGTCTTAAATATTATATATATATTTGATCACATATTGTAATATTTAATATATTTACCGCAAATTTTAATTAAATTCAATATTATAGATGGCAGCACTACTAGGAAATTCTCTTTAGCCCCTCGAATATGATTGAATTTTTTTTTATTTAAGCCCCTTCTCAGATCTAAAATTGCTAACCTTACAAATTTCAATTATATGGAAGTGCAAAAACTCTCAATATTGTCTGAAATAAATGATTTCATTTTTAAATTTTAGTGTGTATGTATGTATCTAAAATTGCATAATTTTATCTGAAGCCGTAAATTCAATAAAATTTAATTGCTAAGTGACACTATTTGCTTGTGATTGCTTGGAGATAATTAAATGAAAATAATTATTTTATAAGCTCAGAAAAACATACCTACAATATATGTATATATACACATAAGTATGTATGTATCGCTTTCTAATTAATGAACTCTTCAAAAACACAACAAAAAATGTGTTTATTAGCTCAATTGATAAATGATATCTCAGACATGTTTTTATATATGCATGTATGTATGTATGTATATGTCATTAAATAATATTCACATTAAACTTGTTATCATAAGATTTGCTCAATTCACACGCGCATAATAAAAGCTAACAACAACAACAACAACAAAATAACACAGCAAAAACAATTAACCCTTTTTTCGACGTCATAAAGTGAATAAAGTGTAAAATAACTTTCGTGTGTGTGCATATATATTTATAAACATACATAGACCAGGCGGCCAGTGAAGCTATTAAACTGTCATATCGTAAAAGCAGCAGAGACACGGCGGCGCTTTGTTAACAACACAACGACAAGCAACAAACACAATTATGGAAATATAAACATATATACATATGCTATATATGTATGTATGAATATTTAAATGTTATAATACCCAATAAACCATTTCATACCAGTACGCTACACTAGTCGACTTATTCGACTACAAAGTCACAAAAGGCGAAGGCGAAGACGAAGTATAAACAAAAGTGACGAGCAAATAAAAAATGTGCATAGAAAAGTGTATTGAAATTATGAAAAAAAAACAAGAAGCCAATGTTAGTAAAATGCAATGGAGTAAATATTGTTGCTGGTATTCATGTGTTTGCAAGCCAAAGCAAACAAGTCGCAACGAAAGAAAGAAAATGAAAAATTGAAAAATTGAAAAAATACATATATCAGACAGTACCAAAAAGTACATAATATATATGTATATACTAATTTGCCATATTCTCCTAGCTCATATGCATATGTATATTTATAAATGTTTGTATACATCCGCATTCATTTAGATATGCCTATTTGACTACACACCAAGATGTGTGAAAAATTTGCACTCACACGCACACACACACAAATGTTATGGTCATAAATAATATTCTTTTTTATTACAACACAAACACGCAGGCAAGCACGCACGCATACATATACAGCTGTAAAAGCCATTTTCCATAATGTACCAAAGGGATCTATGAAATAATTTAATCACACTTTCCAAACAAACAAACAAAAAAAAGTCCATGAAAGTCCTTGTCATAGAAAAAAGCAGAGAATACTGATAATATACCAAAGCAGACGAGACTCGGCGACTAACTGTGAAATGAGGCAAATGAGTTCAAATGTAGACAATGCCAGTAGGGAATTTAAAAACTTTTAGTAAATTTATAAATAGGAAAAGAAGGATAAAAAATTTAAAATGTAGGTTAAGTATAGACAGATCATCTGTTGGACTATGCTAGTGATATATAAAAAAACTATAGTTTTATAATAAAAATTAAATAAAAAATATTTATAAAAAGTTAATTAAATTAAATATTATAAATTAATATAGTAGGAACAAGAGGAAGTTCTAAAAACTTTTCTTTTTAACTTTTCAAATTAAGTCCGTGAACATTTAATATAAAATTTTTGCCTTTTTTTAAATTTAAGTTTTTTCTGGGAAAAATATTCTGGAAAAAGTGTTCAAAATGATAACAAAATAATTAGAAACAAATGAAAATAATGGAATTTTAAAATTATTTCGACATATGTATATCTCAATTTTATTAGAAAATTAAAACAAATTGAAAATATTAATAATCAAAACTAAAAAAAAAATTGATTATTTATTATAATTAGTTTTAAATTAATATAAAATAATAATAATAAAATATTGAAGTAAACTGATTTTCTTAGAGAATCAAAAAGAAAATAATTAAAAAGCAAATACTAAATGTTTACAAATTTATTAAAAGCAATAAAAACTAATTACAGATAAACAAAAATAATGAAATATACTAAACATTTCAAAACTATACCAATATTTGTTGTGTGGCAAAATATATCTTCAAATTAATTTAAGGATATTTTTCCGCCACGGACGGATTCAAAAATATCTAAAGCACTTTATAAATTAAATTTTAAGTAGGTCATAAAGTTTCTCTCTTGTTTAATAAGCCTTAATTATATATAATTTCCATACTAATTACATAACATTACATAACAACGCAAACTTTTTAAATAATATTTAGTACACTGTCATATTTCGAAGTTTAAATTGAGGGTGTCAGTGCTTTGTGTCAAAAAAAGTAAGAAAAAACAGGCAAAAAGTGCGCAATAATATTTTTTTAATAACTAAATTTACTTTTGTAAAGCAAAAAAAAAATTGTAAATGTTGAAAAAAATTTTGTTTTTAATAAAGGATAGAGAGAAGAGTATCAGAAGCAAACTAATAAAAAATTTAAAGCCAAAAATAAATCATAAAGTTTCCGTAAAGACAACGCTTTTTTAATTCAATATAAATTCATACTTTTTTATACAAAATATATGGTGAAAACAAAAATTTGAAGGCAAAGTAAATTTAAGCTTAATATATATGTATGTGAGATCAACACATACAAAAGTTGTTTATGAGTTTTTGAGAATAAAAGCGAGGCAGGAATTAACCGCAGAAAGCAGTTTAAAAAGCAGCAAGCGGAAAAATATATTTCATATGTAAAGATATTGCAAAGGAAAATTATGACAGAAACAAGTGGCAGCTTAAGGAACGAACGCACTTTTCCCACGATATAAGAAGAAGAAAATGTAAAAAATACATAAGAAAATACTCATAACCAATTTGAAGCAATAACTTGAGCAACTCATTTAAAATAAATATAAAAAACTTATCACATTGCATGTTCTCCTTCCTTGCTCATGTCCAAATGCAGCTTAAAATAAAATTACACTATATGTTTGCTTAAAACTATATAAACAGCTGACATAAATAAACGCAGGTCACACGAAAAATCCGTAAAATAAATAAAAAGTTCAAAAAGCTTAAATATAAACTCTTAATAAAGTTTTACTGTTGTAGTTATTGTAAAATATAAATGAAATATAATCCACTCATTCAACTTTACATTTGCTCAGCTGAACTCAGGATACAGAGCAGATTTTAATACCAAATTAAATACAAAAAAAAAAATGTGTATATTGAACAAAACGCCAAATTGCGCTTTTGATTCAGCTTTTCTTACTATACACCTCCTGCACACACAAAAGCTTAAGAAGAACACATTGTTTTCACTTTATGTTTAGTCTTTAAACCGCTGAAACGGACAGAATTTTTTTATCTCATTTATCAGCACACATACAAGTACGCAATGCGCAAAACGTCATAAAAAACAGAATTGCAAAAAAATGAAAACGTACAGAAGTTTCATTGAAAAACTATACACATTTTCGAATAAACTTATATACAAAAAAAAAATAATAAAAATAAATAAATAAATAAAATAACCAATTCTTTGAAGCATGTACTTTTGTATGTATAAATATTGGAATAAAAAGTCACATAACTGTTTGTACGTAAAAGAAAATTTAACGGAAATTTAAGTAAATTGAATTTCTTTACATTGTGTGCTGGAGTAATGGCTAACAAAAACCCCTCGTGAGTCATTCAACTTAAAATGTTACTCATACGCCACGTTGAGCTTTCGTACTGAAAACGAAATTTTCAGTTATATGTGGAATTTTCCGACAACAAGGGTGAGTCAAGGTGGGAGAGCAGATGAAAATTTACGCAATCAACAGATTTTCTATACAATTTTTTCCAATCATTTCTGCCACTTTGACTTTGATACAGATAAAAAGAAGCCCTATAATACTATAAAAGATATTTTTCGAAACCAAAATTTATGCTACGCTTGTTGCTGTCTATCACCTATGTCACTTTTCTCTTACTGAAAGCAAAGCCCTGATAACATAATCATTTAACCGCCACTTGCATGTATGAAAATATTATAACTAAACAGAGACAGTAAAGACTAACATGAATATGGATTTTCGGTTACAAGTAATATGATATTTTTCACTTTTTCTTTTCATTTTCGCATTTTTGAAAATTTCACGCTACAGTCACATCAGTGCCTCAGACGTTTTGAGTTTGAGTTACACAATCTACCAGAAACGTGAAGTGAAACGCCAAAAAAAATTCTATAGACGAAAACGTAATTCGCTTATATAAGTGTGTGCGTTAGGGTGGGGAAATTTCTTCTATTCCGAAAGATTAACAAAATGAAAAAATTAGGTAAATTTTTCCATTTTTAATTCTAAATTCAATTAATTAATATTTAAAGGTGCCGCCAGTATTGGTTTTAATTTTGTATTTTTAGAAATTTTATGTCAATACAGTTTTTAAGAGGTGGCAATCCTTATTAAAAATACTTCCATTATGAAATTGAAATATTATAAAAAATGCTTAAACAGGTGACAACTTCATTTAAAAATATTTTCTGTCGCACGTACTCTACCTTAGAATTTTCACGTATCACGTTTGAAAATATCAAGTAGGTGGCAACTTCGTTGCTCTAAAGAGTTTAAAAAAGTTTCACTTTATAAAATTTTCACTTTCTGCGGACCACCCTATAAAGTATATTTATCGACTAAATATCGTTTTCCTCAACTTTCTCCATTAAATCATTCGCATACATTTATCCATTTCAGCTAATACTGAGCTCATTTGATCAGCGTGCGCTGATTGACTATATCAACAGACAGTAGCGGGTATCGGTAACATTTTTATGGATTTTACAAATGGATTTTACATAAAGTCAAAATTTTTTAATAGAGAAACTTATATAAAAGCAGCGGAAAAAGTTTCTCAAGTTTTTTTTTCGTTTTTTCTTTTGTGTAAGAGCATTCACGCGCTATTCCACAGTTGAACATAGTTGAATGCCTGTACATATATATCTTCAGTATAGAATTTTCACTAATTCTTGGTAAATGGCGAATTCAGTGTAAAATGTATGTGTAGAGTACATATCTTTGAATGTATATTTGTATGTATGAAGTAACTGAACATGTGCTGTAAGAAGGATTATGTCAAACTAGTTTATTGTTTTTTCTTCTCTTTTTGCTTACACTTTTATTTGCTATAAAAATTAGTAATCTAGCATCTTTACAAATTTACAGCTAATTCTGAGTGTGGCTTTTTTTCCAAGCTGAAGAAGACAAAAGTTTTGGAATTGGTTAATTAAGTGTAGTACGTGTGTAAGGAAATCCTGGGATGAAAACTTGTTTAAAGAGAAGTACATTGAAAATTTTGCATATATTAAAGTGCGGAGAGGAAGGAAAAATGTTGAGGAAGTTGAATGAAATGAAATGAAAAAACCTAATTTTGAATAAACAGAGTCATTTCATATACTATTTCTGTTATATAAAGTTTAGGTTAGATCGAAAAAAGTATATCGGAGGGGGCAACTCATGCTTTCAATTCAATTCATGTAACTTAAAGTGAAGTAAAATTTTATTTAAAGGTATATTAATTTTTTTTTTATTTAAATTCAAAATAATTTAAAAAAAGAATTAATAGCACTTTATTAACCATTGCTGACTTAATTAAATATCATGACTCGCCATTGCCTGCGCTACCATAGTAAGAGTAAGAATGAAAGCTAATAATATAAAATTAATCACCAATTTGCTATTAACTCATACACAATACTTCGAGTCAATCAAATCAATTTCATAGCCACATAAATTCCAGTAGATTTAACGCAATCACAACTCTCAGCAAGCTCCTGCGAAGAAATCTTGAGCGCTCATAAAGGTCATAAGAAAAGACAAACCACTGTAACGAAGCAGCAAATAAGTAATACCACATACGAAGTACATACACTCTCATCTGTCACAAATACTTTAACATATACACACACACAAACACGCACATAACCTCAACGCAAAAATCAAAATTCTTAATTTTATTAACGATGCCACAGTGCTTTCATTTCATTCCCATGTTAATAATGAACCATAAAAAATCACACAAAAAAGAGAGAAAAAATACAGAAATGAAAGAAAATCGATGAAATTGATGAGAAGAAATAGAGAGACATTTTTAAGTAACTTTTTTATTATGCCCTTGGCGTGTACTTGCAAAGTGTAGTCGATGAGGTAATAACAAAATATAAAAATCTAAAAAATACAAAGTGAAAAAAAAACAAATAAAGGTAGAAATGTTTTGGTTTTGGTTAACTGCAAAAATATGGAAATTATATTGAGTTAACATACACACTAACAAAAAATCCTCCTTAAATTTATACATTTAAAGGCCAATGTGACGATTTAAAAATTATATAAAGTTTTTAGGAATTTATTGAGCGTCTATCTTCGCAGAGCCTGACAAAATGCTGAATTTAATTTTTCGATTTTAAATTACTGCAAACTATTTAATTTACGTGTAGCATATTTCCTGTTTTTTTTTTTAATTTTATAAATTCCTCTCATTTTGAAATCTGTGCTTAAGATAAAGCAAAAGGAAAGGCAGCTTACTCAGTAGATATATTAAATATCTGAGTTTAAGAAAAATTCAAAATACAATACATTTCTCTTCGATTCAAAATATTAATATTTCATTAGTTTGTAAATTTTGACTTTCATGTTTAACAAAACCGTTGCGAATATATTTATTTCATCAAATTTTCAACTTTATTACCGTTAACGCCAAAAATAAGAGAGGAAATAACAGCACTGCAAAAATATCCCAATTGGCTTTACATGACACACCGCTATTCAGTGAAATGTAATTTTAAGAGTCTATTTTTCAGATAGAATTTACAGTTAAGAGTAAATTTCATATTTATTTAACATTATGCATACAGCACACATACATATGTATGTATTTTCGTATTTACATGCTATGAGATCTATAGCCAAATAAAAAAAATTAAAATTTATGATATAATATTTAAAAAAAAAAACACCAAATAAAAATATGTCCATTATTGAAGAATATTGCATATTAAAATCCTTTTATTTTATCAAAAAATGTTTTTAATTCTTAATTTAAGTTTAAAGATGGTTGATTTTTTTGGTTGAAAGGAAAGGTTGAGACCACAAGCGGCTGCTCCTGAGCCATTCAGTAGGCTCACTGATCTTCTCTACGCTTTTGAACGCCGAAATTCGTCCTCAATGCGGGTGACTGCTGTCGTGGAAGGCGTCTTCTGGGGAAATGTTGCTACTTCCTACTTTCCAAGCAAAATACTCAATAGAAAATACAAATATTTTAGTATAAAATGTGCTATAATTTATGTAGATGTATATTTATTGGCAAATTTCAAATATTCGAAAGGATTGAAAAAAATGAAATACACAAAACTCACTCACTGGTGAGGTATAGGTATAGATATTCAAAAGAGGGTATTACTCAGGCAGCTTGGGCTTTTATAGACTCATACAAATGGATGATGATTTACAAAACGGTACCACCTGGAACTATTCCCCAAAGTGATTTGTAATTTTTTCTGAACAGGGTTGCACGCATAAGCAGATCTTATTATTTATTAAAATAATAAAAATTCAAAATTAATTTGAGATTTTTCTAAATTTTCAACAGAAAATAATATTTTACTTTAAGCGGGTACTGCTTGATTTAAAAAATGGATATAATAAATATAGTAAAAAAAATGTCTTGCCCATAATGATTATTTGTTATTATTACATATATTTTCGTTTAATGTATTTTTGTTAACAAATTTTACTCAAACTTGTCGAACTTTTAATTACGATTTTGCAATGAAAATTAATTATTAATTAATCTAGCAGAACGGAAGTCACTAACTCCAAACGATATATTTTCTCAATTTAAATCCTACCTTTGGCTAACTACTTACACATACGATTACATATAAATTTTCTTACGTATATACATATGTATATACACACATTAACAAGTAAGAAAAAAACATAAAAAATGCATTGAGAGACATGCGATTAATCATTCCACTTTTCAGCAGCCAATTACAAGCAAACTTACCTATATAATTTCTATAAAATTTCTTTTCCGCCTTCACATTCAACTTTTAAGTTGAGAATCATTTTTCTTCATCTCACAAAGGTTTGTGGCTTCCAAACGAACTCTTAAAGTAAGTCAATTATCAAAGGAAATATTTGGGTTTGAGAAAAAAGCAAACAATGCAAAGGCAGCAAATAAATATATTTTTTTAACGGAGTTTCTGACATTTGACAGATGAACTTAAGCTGATATGCGTTTGTACTTGTATATACGACTATATGTATGTGGGTATGTAGAGGAAGCTGAAGGTGACAAATCAAAAAATAATAGACTGCGGCAAATAGAGACGATATGAAGTTAACTTTTACTAATACATACACACATATAAATGCGCATGTTCATTTGTCTATGTATGTGGGAGTTACTGCGAGTCTGATTTGCTCATACATATGTGTGTAAATAGAAAACCACGATAGACCATCAACTGCATAAATGCACGCACATATTCCATGTACATATGTACATATACATATGTGTATTTTATTTTAGAAATGCATATGCATAGTTATTCCCTCTGCGACGTGCTACAGTTATTGTAGATCTATGTATGCATAAATAAGAGTAACAACGCGTGCAGCCAGCAAAAGCTAAAGTGAATCACGTTTATTGTTTTAGCTAGAACAGGATTTTCCAATCACACACAGCTGTGGCATTTTGCATTTATTTATAAGTTTCACGTTTTTTTTTTATGAGACACTAAATCGATTGGAATATTTTCCTTTTAAATTGAATGACTTAAACCGAAAACAAAAAAAATTTTATCAGTTAATACAAAAAAAAAATAGAAGAAAAAGGGATAGGAAAAGTTTTTTATCATTCATCAGTCTTCAACACAAAAATTGCTGATTTTAAAATTTTTTCATTAATGAGAAAAATAGAAATATTTTAATATTTTTAAAACAAAGCATTTTTTAATTCAGTAATATTTTAAAAACTTTGGCAAAAGTCACCAAGAAATTCTGTTTCAAAGATAAAAAAAAACTAATTTTATATTCAAATATTATAAACTTTGAAAATTAATTTAAAAAATTGTATAATAAACTGAAATTCTTGAAAAAAAAAATTTTTAATAACCACATTGAAATTGTTTTCCATTTCCATATATTCCATTATTATTGAAAAAAAAATTTCGCATGAAATAAAATTCAAGTAAAAATTAAACTAAAAATTCTCATAAAATATTGGAAAAAGAAATTATTTTACACCAGTAGCGATTTCCCTTTCTCTCTTTTAAGAAAAAGAAAAAAAATCAGCGTTGAAAAACTGCTGCAACGACACACGACGACTTGTTGCATCAAATTTTGCCAATTTCAGCAGTAATGTAACAAATGCAATTGTCATTGGAAAAAGTTCTGCACATATATATATACACACACACTCGCACAGCGACAGGTTTTGGCAATTTTTCGGCTCACTGGCGTTTATTGGCTCGAACTCGAACGAACAACTTTCGATATGCTCACATACATACATATGTTTATTCAGCATTTGCATTTCTAAGTCAAATGCATGCGATTGAGTTCTCTAACACACACTCACTCACATGCACATGCGAATATACATACACGTTTTAAGGACTATTGACTATCTCCCTAACCAATGCAGTGAGTGCAATCGTCAATTCGAAAGCATTTTTGAACAATGCAAAATACATGCGTACTCAATAGCATGAGTATACACAATACTCAAGTACATACACAAGTACAGATATTAATACATACTTTTATTTATTTATTTATGTGCTGTCATACGAATATTGCATGCTTTCAAAAATGCTCACACAAATGCTGTGAACTGTAAAATCGTCAAATGTGTGTTAACAAGTGAAAATAGAAAAGTGAAAAAAAATATTGCACAGTTATTATTGATTTTTATATTTTGTTCATTTTTTAATTTTTCTGGTTCTTCTTTTCAAAATATTTTCGCTCCATCAGCGTTTATATGATATGCATATGCTGCAAGCATGAATTTTTTATATCACATAAAAGCATTTTTATTGAAGAAAAAAAAGAAACGTAAAATTTTATCTGTTTTCCTATGAATTTAACCTGACACATTTTCTACTTTTACAAGTACAAAAAAATATTTAATGTGCGCCTAAGGACGTTTACATGTGTGGAATTCATAACAGCCACGCAAAAATTCAGAGCGCATAACTTGTTGAATTTATATTTTTTATTATTAATTTTATTTCATTTAATTTTGTATCATAATTTTGTACTTTTTACATTTATTTTAAGAATTTTTTATGCCATGCAATATGTATTTTTATCATTTTATTTTATTTTATTTACTTTTTCATATGTTTTTTTTTTCGAATATGAGCACGATTTTCCATTCACCTTTAAGCGTTTTGTGGCACGGCAATTAAGCCAGTCAAAATATATTGTTAATCTAAAAAAATATTTTATAAGTTAAAAGCTTGTAAGCTGCAAATGGCTTTGATGAAATGTAAAAAATATATAAAAAAAAGTAAAAAATATAAAAAATATAAAAATATAAAAAATATCAAATATACAAGTTTTTGAATCCCCTTATAAAATGTTTATACCAAAATAAGGCAAGTTCAATCATTTCAATATTTTTTTCTCACCTTTCAATTGACTATAATCATGTTTCTGGTGCCATAAACAACAGTAATAAATTTTTCAGTTCATATAACAGGAGTAAATAAATCATTGAATAGTTTTGCAAAAAAAAAAAAAAATTGTAAATGTGAAAGGTAATAATGCAAAGTTGCAATTGATAGTCATCATGACAGTTGTTAGCGAGTCACGAATTATGCACAAATTTATTCAAAAATTACTACATAAGAAAAATTTATTTTAAAAAACAATTTTATTGTCACTTTAGAATTTTCACACTGCATTAAAGTGCTAAGAAAAATGCTTTGATAGTGCATTAATACAATATTTTTAACAATGTTCTTAATTAATTATACAAAATGTTATGCTATTGCGTGGCAAGTGCTAAAATACAGTAAATAAAGCATAGGATTTGCATACAATTTACATTAATTAGTTGTTAACTAAACAAGCCCAAGCCTTTGCACAACCAAATTGAGGGACTGATAAATTGCTTCTAAATAAAAACAAAACAAAAAAAGTATATGAAAAACATTATAAATATTTGAGAGACAGTGGGAATATGAATAGATAACCCAAACACTAAGATTATGCATTTATTCAATAATTCACCCATGCAAAACTATGTAATCTAATTAAATAATTAAGTCATTAATACAACATCATTAGCGTCAACACTGCCTAGTAGTTGATTTGTAATATTAATAGGCATATCAACAAACAAACAAACAAACAAAAAAAAAAAAAAAAATTAAATATTAAAAGAGCTTAAATGAAAAAAATACATTTATATGATAATATTAGCATTTTTTCAAACGTTTTGTCGATTAAATATTTGCCTACACTTAATTAATCCCATATAAATGATGAAAGCTCAAACTAACAAGTGTTATACTACACACGTCGCATACACACACGCGCACACCCAATTAAAGCCACACTTCGCTGCCGATATTATGCTAATTTCATACTCAAGAGACACCTGCTAAGCGGACTCCCCCCTGGCGAATAGTGTTGAGGCGCGTAGGCGTATGAGTTATGTGCGATTTAATTAATGCAGAACACGCTGGAAAACACAGGCACACAAACATACGAGTGTGTAAATCTTTTACATATCTAGCTGTATTATAAATAAGAAAAAATTAATAAATTAAATAAGAAAAAAATAAAATAAAAAAAAATTAAAATAAAATAAAATAAAATAAATTAAAATAAAATAAAATAAAATAAATTAAAATAATATAAATCAAATAAATAAAAAATCAGATAAAATAAAATAAAATAAAATAAAATAAAATAAAATAATATAAACAAAATTATGCACAATAAATTAAATAATAAAAAATATAAGATAAAATAATAAAAAATTGTATAAGTTAAGCTAAGCTCAGCCTTTAAAATTAAAAAATTCCTTCAACAATGTCCCAACAGCTGTTAGCCGACCGCATTTTGTATGCTAGCCCCGTTCAATAACGATATGAAAAGGTGTAGTTCCGCTTGTCACCTCGACAACAATTAGCAATTAATTGCAAAATGACAGCATGAAGTAGTTAAGAGTTTAACTCTACGACAACATATTTAATAAGTTCGCTAAGCGGTAAGTGTAGCTGCTGTCTGCTGTTTAAATTTGTGACATCTAGTTTTTTGTTGTAATCTCGTTATTTAAAATGCAGCGCACAAAGTCAGTTGGCAGCTTAGGTGTTTGGGCGCGTTAAAGGTGAATGTTTGAGTTATGCGTTTTTTTTATTGTACAAAACTTGTCAATTTCAATGCATAAATGCAGTGTTTAGCAAATAAAGATAACATAAAAATTCATACAAATTATTTCAGTTTAATTTATTTTTATATTCTGTCGTCGTTATGTCAATTATTGCTAGGCTTCCGTTATTGTCGATTCGTGCGGTTAGTTAATTGAAAAGAATATATATATATATTCTTAATGCAGATATAGTCCAAAAAGTGCAATAACTGGAAAAATGTTTAAAAATTAATATGATTGGTCCAAACCATTTTACTAATTGGTAATTCTTAAATGCAGTTTTCAGCCTTTTTTTTATTGAAGCGAAGGAAAAAAAAAACAGCAGAACAGCTTTTCCAAATCGTGCTAAGTATTTAGAAAAAAAAATAATTTTAAAAATCTTTAAGTAGTTTCAGATAAAATTATAATTACTATAAAACGTAATAATTAATTTGTAGAGAAAATTATGATTCTATTTCAGGATAGTCTAAAAAAAATAAAATAAAAAATTTAGTGCTGCAAATTTTCTATATCGAATTTCTAATAAAATTAAATTATTTATAAACAAATAATACAACTCATATTTGTATATTGTAGAAGTAAAAAAATATGTTTTTTACTAAAAAAAAAAGTAACTTTTAAGATAGGCCATATAGACATGTATATATTTCTTCAACACTCGTTATCTATATGTTCTTTTATTTGTTTCTTTTTAATTTTAAAAACATTTCAGAGTTTTTCCTACTTCATTTTTTATCTTTAATAAAACTTGTTTCTCTGTTTTCTGTTTTTGTTATTTTTGCTTGTTTTGTACCCACCTTTCTATTGATAAATGTATATACTTTTCACATTCCCTCAATTAATTGAAAATGTGAAATTCAGCGCAATGCGCTTCACAAATTGTGTGGATGTTTTGTTTTTCAACTTCACAACAACAACCACACAAACGCCATAAAATTACAATTCCAAGTATCTCGTTAAGTTATTACCGTAATTTAGTCAGCGAATCTTACAATGAATCCCATTGGTGTCTTTATCTAATAAAATAATAAATTATTTAACGCTTGGTCAGGCAACATTTAATAACGGCAGATCAACGAACGTTTCAAATGAAGACAATTGCACCGAACCGAAACGAAAACAAACCGCACAGCACCACAGGTGAACACAACTGACTGTGAACTGTTCTCGACAACTGCCGCTGAAGCATTAAAATTTAAAAATCTTGCATAAATCTCGTATTGTAAGTAAAATGTATTAGATGACGAAAGAATTAGAAGAAGAAGCAGAAAGAAGTAAAAAAAAATCACTGCTGATCTTAGATTAGTCAATGGAGAACAGCAATCGTGTATCGTTGTTAGATGTACGAATATGTATGAAGGCCGTTTCAACGACATAACGCTAGAGGCGGTACATGCACGAAAGGCAAATGTATGTGAGTGTGTTGTGTTGTGCGATCGATCGTAACTCGTTTGTGCGTTTAGGGTTTTTTATTCTTCTTTTGGAAGAGTACTAATCTATGTAGGCGTGAAATTTTCTCTTATGAAATTATGCCTGATAAAGACGCTTTGAATACTGGTTTTGATAAAATATTTAGAAATATTGCTTTAAAATATTTTCGCTCCAATTTAATTAATTAATACATATATTGTCCACATAATCATGCATGTTTGAAAAGTCAGCAATAAATGAAGAATTCTAGCGTCATTGCGTCAGTTTGCTATCAAAATATACAAAAACCGGCTTAAATTTCTTATTTTTCTCATTTTTTTTATTATTTGCCTGTATTGAAAGCGCAGTATCGTCGCGTTATTTACCTTTCCAGCTGGCTTTCTAGCTGTTAACTTTTATATACGTTATTTACTTGACGTCGGCGTTTATCTTTTCTGAAATACCTTATTTTATTGAACTTGCAAAAATTATTTGCTGACGAGTATGCACATATGTGTCTTGTCATAATTTTTTAAATTTTCTCTACACTTCATTTACCTTTCATGGGTAAAATAAAGCACCGTCTACGCATTGGTTGGCATTTAATTGAAAAAAATTGAATTCCGATTGATTTATTTAAAAAAATCTACATTTCTAAATCAACATGTGCTACAAGTGTATTAAAAATGTCAATTTCAAATGAAATTAACTGTAGTTGTATTGCGGGGATTTATTTGTGGTTATAAATATATTTGCTATCAAAATGTTTACCTTAATGTCATAATGTCGATATTTAAAAGTTAATGCAAACAAATGTAAATGTCATAGTATTATAAAACAGTTAAAAGTAACAATTTTCAGTGTCATAAATGACTATAATTTTGATGATACTGTTAAGAGTTTATGCACAGAAACAGTATGGAAATCAAAAAGGGTGAATTCGTATTGCCCACCAGCCTTACAGGTAAATGAATATGTTAAAAGTGCGAATAATAGAAAGTAAATGCCCATAAAAGTCAATGCAAATCGGCGTGAGTCAATATATGGTAAATTCATATGCATTTATAAAACAAATACAAACACACAAATTTACTACTATTTCCGAAATGGGTATTCCATAACTAATTTCTATAATTTTATTGCAATTTATTTGAAATAGTTTCAACAATCACTAAGTAGAGCAATTTATTTTAATTTATTGCAAATATGCATTATACAAAATAATTAATGGCGTAAAAAATGGACTTGCAAAAATGTTTCGAAAGCATAGTTGGTTGCTAAAAGCATTTTAAATTTAATTAATTGCAATTATAACCATTTTTTCAAAGCAAATCAACGGCATGCCATGAGATAATAAGCAATTACCATATTTTTTGCAAAACCGTAAATGGAAAATTGTAATAATTATAACTTGTTATGTTAGAAAATGTCCAAAATAAATATTAATAGCCAGAATCTACTAATACTACTAGTGCTAAGAGAGAACTTTGAAAGGAAAAGCAACTTGTAAATGTGACATTTTTATCCAAAATAAAGCGGAAAACCCCAAATTAACTTGCTTTTTGGGTGCAACCGCGTAATTGTGAGAATTTTTATTTTTCGACTTCCAATATTTGCTTCAATTCGAACAAGTGTTTTTGGCATGCAATTTTTTGACAATTTTTGTTTGTTTATTTTTTTAGATATTTAAAGGTGATTGCCTTAAAGTCAAATAACGCACAAGCGATATGCGAATCGCAATGCGGTCGATTCACAATATGTTTTTATTTCTTTTTTCAATATTTAACCTTTTACAACTTGCAACTATCGTGCTGTTGGCTTTGTGGGAAGCCTTGAAAAAGCGCATGCGCATAGAACTTGTTTGTTGTGAACAGCTGAGAGGTCGGTTAATTTGTAATGGAGAATAAATCAAAGTAAAAAAGTTAACTTATATAAAAAAGAACGAAAACTGAAAATAAAAATGTGTATAATTGAAACATAAGAAATAAATAAAAAATTAAAATTAGAAAACAAAATGCTATAAAGCAGTTAAGCGTAAATAATTTTAATGAGCGCAGATGAACGTAGTCACCGCATAATTAAAAAAATATTTTAGCCATTTATGTGTGCAATATTAATGAAAAAAAATTAAATCTAACCGCATCGCAATTAACATTTACCGGAAATAATTTTACGATCGAAACATTGTAATAATTGTTTTTAAATAAAATATATGAATTATGTATTTTCATGGGCTTTTATTAATAATATTCATTGTGTTTTATGGGGTAGGCTTGTCTGATTTTTTTAAGGATTTTTTATAAATATCAGCTATTTTGAAACTGTTTCAATTAACGTTAGTTATTGCGTTATTTGATTTACGCATATTTAATTTCATTTTTGCGTCTTCCCTACATGTTATAGCATCCACACTGGGTGAAAAATTGCTTAAAAACAACATTAGCATTAAAAATTGGGATACATGGGCTTCAAATGCCAAGAATTTATAAAAGTTAAATGAATTAGGATCAATTCTTCTTTTGGTTCGAATACATATGACTGTCCCGTGCGACATAATATTTTTTCCCATTTTTAATTAAATAAATTCCACCGAGTAAGTGACAATTAAGCCTAAACTAAATTTCCAATACTTAACTGTCATTTTGGAAAAACACACAATCAAAATAAAAAGTTGTTGCACCAAAAATGTTCACAATAATTGACATTATCAATTATTGAAAAAAAAAAATATTGCAATAATTTTAAATTCAATTGTAACCTGCACAAATGTATTTCCAAATGCATTTAAATTTTTTTTCTCTATGGTTTTCGGCATTTCCGTTCGGATTTTTACACACAATTTGCACGCACATTCAGCACCCTTCTCTATATGACAGTTTTACACAAAACAAAAAATAAAAAACAAAAACAAAATATTTCATTAATTTTTTTTTTTTGCATGTCTGCTTGTCTGAAACATAATTTGCCTGTTTTTTGTGTCATTTATCAACACAGCTTTTGTAACACATTTGTTTTGCTTGCATTTTTCATTGCCTTATCTGGTTCTTGTTTACCTTTTACTCATGCTTGTTTTTTGTTCTTTCGTTGTATTTTTTCTTTTGTGTTTGTGTTTTCGCGGCTCGAAATTGTCGCGGCTACGTCAGCGGCACGCCGCAAAGTGTCATTTACTGTAAGGCAAAGCAAAGCAAAGCCAAGAAATCACTTCTACAACCATTTTAAACAATAAAACACCCAAACACACAACACATGCGCACACATAATAAATAATACAAATGCGTTCGTTTCTACAAAAGGCGGCAAACCGGCGATTGCTACTTGGCAACTACGCTAAACAACAACAGTAGCAACAGGTTTCTTGGGCTAACTACTCAATTGTGGCGCTCAACTCGCATTTCAGCTATTATGTTTGATGTTTATTATTAGTTGTTGTTGTTGTTATTATTGTTGTTTTAATTTTATTTGACTTTGTGTGCTTCATTGCTGGCCAGGATTTAATTCTAGTTATATATATATGTTTAATTATATATATATATATATAGTATGCATTAATTTATTACATGAACCATATCGGAGTGATGAAGTTATGGTAATTTTATAAGTTTTTTTGTTATTGTTGTAATTTTAATTATGCCAACGTGCATAGGCTGGAAACTGAAAGTTGAAAACGTGCAGATTGTTTTTATCATTACTTTTCATTGTATTTGAAAGTCAAGGTCAATGAATAATTGAAAATGTTAGGTTTTGTTTATAGCAGCGGGTGTAGAGAAAGAAAATTTATTTATTATTATTATTATTTATTATTTGATAGTTTACCTTATTCTTTTATTTTAAATAATTATATTTTATTTTTATTTTTTTTAATTCTTCATTTATAATTTTTTTACTTCATTTTATTTTATTATTATTATTATTTCATTTTTAATTTTTTTATCATTTTTTTTTATTTTAAATTAATATATTTCATTTTAAATTTTTTTCATTTATATTATTTTTATTTTACTTAATTATGTTTTAATTTAATAAATTACTTATTATTTTATTTTATTTAAAATTATTTAAATAATTTTTTTTATAATTTTTTTTTTCAATTTTTTATGCTATTTGTTGTTTCTTATTAATTTTTTCTTTATTATATATATTTATTTTGCTTATTATTATTTAATTTTTTTATTACATTATTTATTTTTGCGTAAATTTTAAATAATATCAAAAAGATATGAATTCAATTTCAATTTGCTATTTATTTATAAAAATTTATTTAATAAAAATTTAAAAAATATTTATATAAATATTTGCAAAATTTGTAAAAATTATTTGAAATTTAATCCTCGATTTTTTTTTTTTTTTTTTTTTTAATAGTTAATTCTCTACTACAGAGCTGTTGTGTGTTTATTTGGCGATTTAGCAGAAATCTTTTCATTAACATCTTGTTAACAGTGCTCTAACGCTACAATCCACATACAGGTTTAGGTATGCTATGCTAATGAACTTCACTGCTTTCCGTGTTTGTTGATATGTAAGTAACGGAAATTTATGCATACTTGAAAGTCTAAGCTTTTGAGAAAAGCTTGCTTTAGTAACGTTTAGTTAAGAATACAATCTTTTGGGACAATCTTTATAAATTATAGCTGAAAATTAGAATAAAATAGAAATATGAACATAATGTGATAAATATATGTTACATATATACATAAATAGTAACAATATAATAAAAATATGCATTGACATGAAAATTAAATGATGTTATGACTTTTTGATAATTATTAAAACTAAAACAAAGAAAGGTTGTAAAAAAAGTACTTTTTTTTGTTAAAAAAATAATTTCAAATAATTTTTTTTTCCAAAAGCTTAATTATGCTATCTCCGAATCAAAATTTATATTAATTCTTAACTATTTTTTTATGTCTTTAATTACTTTATTTTAACTTTTTGTAATTTTTTAAATGTCTTTTTTGAAATCAATCTAATCCCTTCAGTGAAAATAATTAATTTTATAATTAAAAAACAAACATTAAATTGCATCGACATGTTCAAGGTTAAATGAAGCTTATAATATACTTAGAATTGAGCTTAGATAATACAACAACAACAATTAGCCTATACACAAAATATGAAAGAAAAAATCAATTTTAATTGATTAAAACGAATCCTCTAGTGCTTATGGTGGTAAGCCTAATTAAATTGGGATTTAACGCCTGAAACTATACAAAGCATTACAATATGTTGGCAGATATGTTATATATCGATATTTAAATATGTTCACGTACATATATACGTGCGTGTGTAATTAGCAAAGCAAATTTGTCTACGAACAGCAATACAAATTACATACTATATACGAGTATATACATGATATGTACGCGTATTAGATTCGACCAAAAACGCAAATACGGTTAACGGAAGCGTTGAACGAATTAGTCGACCGCAAAATTAGTTTAGTTAACCAAAATGAAATGCGGCAATGATATTCGTGTCGATTGTGAGCATATATAGAAAATGTTCGGTGAAAGTGTAGCAGAAATATTGAAAGATTTAAAATAAAAATTGAAGTAAAATACAAAATATAAAATAAGGAATATAAAGCAAAAAAAAATAAAATAAAAAAATATAATTATAAGAAATTAAATTAAAAATAAATAAAGTAAGAATAAAATAAAATTAAAATCAATTAAATTAAAAAAAAAATATGAAAATACAAACCAAAAATATCCAATGAAATAATTTAAAAAAATAATATAAAAAAATAAGATAAAATAATTAAAAATTATTTAAAAAAGTATTAAATGAAATCAATAAAAAATTAAAATTAAATTAAAATAAATTCACTTAAAAAATATAAAAAAATCAATAAATAAATAATTAATTAAATAATATATATTGAAAAACAAAAATTAAAATGAATGTATGTATAATTGATAAATTAAAATGACGTAACAAAAATACTTTTCTTTTCTCTCTCGATACTTTCTTACTAATTTGAAACGAGGAATTAAAATAAGAGAAAAAAATGTTACTTTTCCCTATAATGATAAAAAATTGGTTTAAATAAAATATTTTCTCCACAAAAAATTTTCTAAAATTTAGCTATTTACTAAATTAAATTGATGATATTCACATATGTTTTTTTTTCATTTTATTGTTCACTTTCATAGCGACATAATATATTTACGTATGTGTGAATGCATGTGCGTATATCTATAAATCAACACTTTCTAATTACGAATAATCGGCTTATAAAATTTTGTTGTAATTCCAATTGTTAAAACAACTATAAAATACAATTTTCTGCTCAAGCGAGTACGCAATTATAGATTTTCATACATACTTACATATTGATGCAATACACTTTATTAGATTACCTTCAAAACTGAGTGTTGTTGACGATTTAGCAGAGTAATATACTTGATTAAATCAAAATATTTAACTTTATCGTAAATCGGAAAATGATATGAATTTTCCAACACGCTTACATGCCTGAATACATACATAACATACATACACACGTAAGTAGTTTAAAAAATTTACATAATTTTAATTTAAACATTTTCATATTTTATTTGCATCTAAGTATGCGTTTACGAATGCATATTTGATGACTGAGAGGCAATTTTGAGTTCTAGAGGAAGTTTTTTGTCCAGAAGTTGAAGAAAGGTGAAAATAGTTTTAAGTATTTGAGGTTAGATTTAAATATAATAATTTTTCCTGTTTCTACAAATACATATAGGACAAAATTTCAGAAAAGAGATTCAGAGGAAAAAACTTTCTCTCTTGGGACTCGACTTTCGTAGATATGAGGCCTGATCAGCATATTAAACTAGCCATATTCTTAAGCTTTACTCTAGAATATATCAACAACTGATTTAAAAAATAAGCATCACGATGGTAATTAGACAACACAAAACTATCAGAAACAGCATTTTGCCATTAATTCCAGGTGAAAGGACTCTCACTTTTGCCCTTGAACTCACGCAAAGCCGCCCAGTTGAAATACGAGTATTCTAAATATAAATAATTTTTTTTTAATATATGTAATAATATGTGTGAATGCCTTCGTGTATACGTACAGATGTATATACGTAATGACTAAATATTTAATTTAAATTCACACTTACACAGCCATAAATATATATTTTTTTGAGGTTTTTGCATATGTCGGCAAAGTTAATGGGAAATTTTAATCATTAATGCGTAAAGATATTTTACAAAATGTCCAAAATAACCACTAAATTTCGATTTGGAAACATGAGCAGAAGCAGCAGGACAAGCAGCAGCAGCAAAGTCTAGAGCGACAGTTGCATCTACGAGTACATAAAATGACAACTGTAGCCACAGGCAACCCAGCAGGGAATCATAACAATTCATTTGTACATATATGCATATGCGGAACGGTACATGACTGTCCCACGGAAAACGAGATTATGCCAAACAAATATTTTCCTTATTGAAAAAATCCTTTATTTGAAAATACTATTCTACTGCCTCAGAGCAAAGTTTAGTTAAAAGAAATCCTGATTAATAATTAACTCTGAATGGTAGAAGCAAATGAAAGAGACTTTAAAACTTTTGTTCAGTCTCGTTTCCCATGAGACGACGCCTCAATACTTTTCTGAACTTCTTTTTCAGCATTCTGTTTGAGGTCAACCCACAAATAAAAATTGACGATTCGAAAGGCTCTCCACCAAATTGGCTTATCGGCTGTTTATGACACGCAGAGGAAATTTGCTGAGGTTGTAAATTAATTTTGTTTTATATTGCATTTATATTGCATCTACACACACATACACACACATGCTTTCTGAATTTTTGTACCATTTTTCTTTGAAATTATTTAAGAGTATGAAATCACAGCAAAGTTGCCATGAAAATGAAGAACTTCACATACAACTGTATGGATAGGTCGAGCAGTAAATATTAAAAATCTATATGTCTGTATGTGCCTATGTGTCAAGTGGATGTGCACTCATATTGGCAGTTATTCGATTTCTGGTGAATTTCCCTCTCCTCTCTTGCATGTTAAATCTTAATTACAATTATTGTTGTTGTTGGTTGTTGTTGCTGTTTACTGGTGGGTCTCTGTGCTTCTGTGCACATATCTACATTTGACATTTCATCTGCATTGCAGCAATAAAATTTACATTAGCTAGCATTAGCCTGCTGTTGGATTAACAGAAACATTTTCTGTGTCCACCTATGGCCACAAAGCCGAGCCCAAGAGCTCTTCATGTCATGACATGTGGAGGGCTCACGTTGTGAGTTATTCATTACCGACAAAATCAAAGAGGATGTTAAAATTTCATAAAGTTTTAATTTCAAAATGAAACCGGAAATTTTGTTTTTGTTATTGCAGTAATAAAGCTTCAGCTATAAAGTGGTAAGTTGAGTTTGTTTGCCCAGAAGTAGCTGAGCCATTTACGTCCTAACGATTTGAGCCCCAAAATTTATCGGCCAGTAAGTAACGCTTCGTTGGGCACAATAAAGAGATAAGAGAGTTTGGTTGTAGTGATTCAGTACTTCAGTTATTCAGTGTCTTTTAAATTCCAGCTTCCATTTTAGGTCCCTTTATATCCATTGAGAGCTATGTTGACATTATCCTAGGCATAAAAGGAATTAATTCCAGGTTTTCTTCGAAGCGAGTTAGTTTACTATGAAACTCCTTATTTTTGAAACTCATTTCTGTCCTTAATTTTGATCATATAGTATTGGCATTCACTTTGGTTGTCGATTCGTCTGATTTTGCTATTATTTTTGCTTACTCGATTGCCCGAGCTGTCAGCTATTACTGGAACATATGCATACAAGTTGTGGCCTATGGAAAACAAGACTGTAAAATGTTCGCAGATACAGATGTTGTTGCATTCGGGTGATTCTGAAACTGTTTGGGTAAGATTTTATAGAGTTACGAGTACTAAGCCTTTCTTAGCTGTCAAAATGAAAGCTTACGCCTTTCATACAAAAATAATCCAATTTTGGAAAAATTTCAAGTTTCTCAAATCTGTTTGGAAAATCTAATGTGGAAGTCAATTCGAAAAGCAACATAATAATATAGCTTTTTGTAGAGTTTGGTTTTCTATGGTACAAACCAAGTACATAAATTGAGCATATGAAAAACTAATTAATTGATTACTCAGCGTGTTACATATTTCGCTATCGATTTCCACAAAATGACTAAAGTCTGTTCAATTTATTATTATTATTCTTATATTACTCTATTTCGCTTTTGTTTGCTCATTTGCTTGATTGCTTACATGTAAACGAAATGCATTGATAATATAGATAATTTAATCACACTCAAGAAAGAAAGGAAAGTAAATTAAAAAATGAACAAAGCAGACAGACAATGGGAAGAAAAAGAGCACACTAAAAATAAGTAAAGAAAAAAATGAAAAAAAAAACCAAAAAGTGCTACGAAATGCTAAAGTGTACAAGCCAAAGCTTTAAGTTTGCCAGTAGAACGGGGTGACATCCCTTTTCGCCTCGTCCCTATACATACTCATACGTTTACATTGCTATTGTGTTTCTTAATTCTTTTCTACGTCTGCAATTCATTTTGATTGTGGTCTGTCCAATTTACTTGCGGCTGTTCAAACAATACAAACTAAGTAATATACATATGGATGTATGTACTCGTATTTGAGTAGTTTAGCCTAATGATAGACACCTTGGTATGCTCCCTTACCTGCCTGTCTCTGCATGGCTTTTATTTCCAATTTTTTCGCTTCTTTGTTAATTTTTTTTTTTTTTTTTTTTTTTTTTTTTTTTTTTGGTTAGCACACGTGCTTTAGTAAGTAAATTTCCTGCCTCTGCCTCTTTCCTCTTCATTTACTTCTTCTCTTGCACGAACGTACAAATTGTGTTAGAGTTAAATGTTGTGTGGCTTAGTGGCGAGCCGCAAAGTAATCAAAATTTAATGTCTCATGTCTTGCGTCACTTTCGGTCATCGCAATCGCTCTCTCTGTGTATTTGGTTATTGTTTTCAAGCTTAAAGGTAAACATGTATGTGCTGCCAGATGGGTATCGTTGAATACATATGTTAAATATGAATTTTTACTTGAAAACAAATTGAGGATAGGTGACGCTCTATGGATGTATCCCATGACCAAAAACCGAATTTAAAGTCAAATTTGATTCAAATCTAAAATTTGTCTGGTTCTGTAATTATTTTTAATTTAAAATGTTCACCGAAGGTGTCGCTACAGTCGAGATATTTTCATAAAACTTTCCATCTCTTAACTCTAACAATTATTTTAAACAATTTTCTATGAGCGTACACAAGCAACATATCCTGTAGGAATTCCAACTATCCTTTCTTTTATCAACTAGCCCCTGTTGCCTATTTTTAACCGGTGCATTGCCAATAGCATACAAGTTTGATTTTTTGATGAGCAGAGATTTTAACCAACCCAATTTTATCCGGTTATTTTGTAGTCCATTCGAGACAATTGGCTGGCAAATTTCATCAGGGTGTGTGAATCGTTGATATTCATACATAAATATGCGCTCTTACCACCGCAACCGGTTGTCTCATGACACGGATTGACATTTGATTGTTGCACCAAAGCCGGCGTTGAGGCTCTGATTGATCGACTGACAGTCGGTGCATACATTTTTCGTGTTGTTTTTATTTTAATTTTATTTTTTATCATTTTTTACAACAATTATTGACAGTTATAGGCAGATGAGCAACAAGATTGGCAATTGTAGAGCAGACATTTTTTACAGCCTCGGCATAACCAGAAACATGTTGCCAAGGCGACGTCATTGGGTGTCGATGTCACAGAGAGAAAATAAAATGAAAAAATAAAATAGAAAGTAAAATCAATAAAAAGATGATTTTGAAATAAGAATATGCAAATAAAATAATGAGATAATAAAGAAATAATAAGCGGAAGCCCACAATCTATTTAATGACAGCTAAAAATATACTACAAAAAAAAAACATCACGAAAAAGAATTTAAATAAATGAAGCTGTAAAATAACAACGGTAACAGCAATGCTGGCAGAACATAAGCAAGTATTTTTTTGTTGGCTCTATTGCTTTTCCTTGCCATTCCGGCGGTATAGCGCTCCCGCGTGTACACCCATATTATTTGAAAAAATGGTTTGGAAAATTACTTTGAAGGTGTTGGTCATGTAGGAGGGCTCACGAACTACGATATCGTGATGAGCTGCTTTTAAATTGGTCAATTGCCAAAAATGAACGCCCTCGATAATTTCCGTTTTGCTCGCTTGCACTTACACTCTTCCCATCTTTCAATCTCCCTCTCTTTCTCTTCTTCTCTCTTTATCTCCCTGTCTGCCGCCAGTTGCCATTTTATTGTCAAAATTATTATTATTTTTTTTGCATGCTCAAATATTTGTGTGGGCTCTGCGCTGCTGCAACAATTGATTATTATATTGTTCTTGTTGTTGTTATGATTTTTTATTGCTTTTTTGTGTAAAAATATCGCTCCAAATTAATTGGCAAGTAAATTGGTTTGGCTATTGTATGCATATTGGTAAAAAGGAATAAAAATAAAAATTGAGTTATGCAATTTCAGTATAAAAGGCGATATAAAATGGGGCGCTGGATCATTTATTGTATGTAAATAATTTTATTTTTTGTCAGCTTTAGCCTTATTTTCTTAGCACCAAACAACTTAAAAAAAATTAAAAAATATATTGGTCTGAAATCGTTTTAAGCCACATGGAAGAACAAAACGTAAACGCAGACGAGTCGTGTAGGCGTTGTAACGGTAAATGATAGCGAATGTGAGTGGAACTTCTCATTCATTTTTCAATCTCCCGCACCTTTATTTCAATATGATTTTGTGGATGTAAAACCAACAGCAATTCGTTACAAATACAAGTACGAACACACGGACACGCTAAATCAAATACACACAAGTGGGGCCTTAGGCTTTTGTTTATGTATACAAAATTGTATTTTTAATATTATATCGATGATGTGAATAAAATGAGGCACCAATATAATTTAATTTTCAAGGATCAAGCTACAGGCATACACACATACTTTCATATATCTATGCATAAAGAAGCAGGAAAAATAAATATTTGTTTGTAGCGAAAATGGCGAATTAAAGAATTTCAGAGCAACAGTTGGTTGAGGCAATTAGAGACTTTAGAGCATATGTAGGTGGGTGTGTATATATACAAGTATATATTTGTGAGTACAAGATATGCCTCAGGAAAAATGCGACTATGCAAAAAATTAAATGGAATTTGTAACCCGAAAATTAATACAAATCAGCAGTTGGGTCCCGGATACGGTGCTCACAACATAATGCTAAAAAGCAAGTAAAAATTATATATTTTGTTTATTTCTCTGTAGGACAGACCATATAGTCCAATGTCTTTGCTCTTTTGATTTTCATTTTTTTTTTTTTTTTGCTTCAAGTCATTTATCTTGCAAACTATACCCACGGGTATGAATTTGAACAAGGCCGCTTTCGGCGTTACTCGCACAGAGTACGGTGCAGGGCAGTTAATAATCATTTCGACCCAAAAATTACTTAAAATTGATTACAGTTTCCTATAAGAAATTTACAATTTGTTTGCATATCAGTGAACTTCGAAATTGTGACATTCGCTGTGCCGAGGTGTAGATATGTAAGAAAAGGAACAAGGCCCTTGGCTATTTTCACATTAAACACAATATTTTGAGTTTTAATCTAAAAATTCAATATTTTTTGGATTTTCAAACGCACAAATTCGCTTTATGATTTTCTAAGGCTAATTGGGAATTTTTTTCCGAATTTAATTTCAGTTTTTTAAAGTATTTGGTTTCTTTTTTTAAATAAAATATTTGGTTTCGAGACAAAAATACCCAAACGCACACCTTCTACAGTCTCTAATATGAAGAACTTTAAGATTCGGTTCAAGAAAATTTGCTATCAAACATGAAAAATTCTTTTACATACCACCTTTTTTACCATGACATTTATAATTAATTGTGTATTTGTAGCCACATATCCATATTTTTATGCTTACACATTAAAAAAGGAAAAAACTATATGAAAATAAATCTTCTTTATGTGAGTAAAACCGCAATATTTCATTTACCCATCTTATTTTTCGAGTTTACTCATTTTTCAACACTGACCATGATGAGATCTCGACGTCTCGCCTTGACTTCATTTTACGCTTTACTTTCCTATATAATTACATTTTCTAATTTTTATTAATTTTGCTATTATTTCATGATTTGCCTTGCGCCATTGGCACATGTACATGCATATGTTTGTATGTAAGAGTATTCGTACAAGAATATTGAGCAGCGCAATGGTGTTGCGAATAACTTTGGTGTAAACTTCATTTAAGCGCCTTTAAAATTAATTTGAAAACTTTATATATAACAGTTACAACAACAACAACAACAACGAAACAAGTATACTCGTATGTATGTACATTCAGGCAACTTGCGGTTGCCATACAAAATGAAGAAGAGCTTAAAAAGTGGCAGCAGCAAATGGGAGCAAATAATGGTGGTTGCGAAAAATTTAGCGAACAAAAAACCAAAAAACACCAAAAATTCGAAAGGCTGCTTTATCTAAATTAATTTTACAAAATAAAAGTACCATAAAATAAAATAAAATAAAATAATATAAAATTAAATAATCAAAAATTAAAAAAATTAAATAATTAAAATAAAATAAAAGCAGATAAAAGAATATAAAGCGAACTAAAATAAAAATCAAAATAAAATTTTAATTAAAATAAAAAAATCTATAGAGAAAATAAATTTTAATTAAATTATATTAACTAATTTTAATTAAATAAAAACTTAAATAAGAGAAAAAAATTAAAATAAAATAAATTAAACTAAGTAGAATAAAATGAAACTAAAAAATATGATCAAAAATAAAAAATTTAATTGAATAAAAGAAATTAAGTGATACTTTTACTTCTCCCATTAAAAATTAATTAAATTAACACGTTCCCTGCCACGTGTACCGAAAACAGTACACGCTTAGCTTCATTTCTACGCCAACGTGTTAAGTTCTTTTCTGTACTTCATTTTTATTTAATTATTCAATCTGAAATAAATATTATTTTTTGATGTTACTATGTATGCATAATTGTTTTAATATTAATAATCTCGAAAATAATATAAATTCTTTCAAAAACAAAAGAAAATAAGAATTTATACAAAATTATTAAAGCGCTTGCCGTGTACTGTTTTCGGTACACGCGGCGTAGAAATGGCACCTAGTGAAAAACAGCTTGGCAGGGAACGTGTTAAGTAGAATAAAATAAATTTAAAAAAAATTATTTTATTTAAATGTAAAAAAAAGTTAGATAAAAAAATTTAATTAAAAGAAATAATATAATTTTTACTCTCACCTTCGCCATATAATGCTAATCAAAGAAAACAAACCGCGTTCCACATGTCGCCACGGCGTATACGCAACGACCATCCACCGCAACACCATAAGAATCATGCAAAGTACATTGAACTGAGATTCATAAACTAAAACAACAGCAAATAACTTTACAGAAACGAACGCGAACGGTGTTATGGAAAATTTAAGTGCAAAATGAGTTCATAGAAAATCGGAGAAGAATAAAAGGAAAAAAGAAGCAATTGCAAATAGTTACATATACTCATATACATATATATATATATATATGAGGATATGTATATACAATGGGCAAGTCAGCTGCTGAGGGCAGGGGCGCAAAATGTATTGAATGTTGTTCAATAAAGATAAATTTGTGTAAAGGGAAAATCGTAAAATCATTTCACATGCCAAGTAATGATCAATCACCATTTAGTTGTTCACTTCGCTGACCACGGTTTTGTATGCTTAGTACTTTAGACCATTTTTGGTGGTGCTACTCTTTAAGGCCCCTTAAGCGCTGAGCCTTAAGCAAACATAATTCTGTGCGGACGCTTGTGTGCATTGTGCCAATAAGAAATGCGTGTAAGGGAGGAGAAAATCGAATTCGGCTTAAATAAACAACTGGACCCCGAATGCCATACTAAATAGTTTTTCAATTTCTTTTTGGAAATTTTTGTATAAATGAAAATGATACATCAGCGTGGCAACGGCTAACTTAACGCATTAAGCGAACGATATAGGGAGAAATTTACGGGATTACGTAGCATTTTTTCCCGGATAAATACTCATATATAAGTGTTTTGTATTTTCGGGGATGTAATGTATTGAGTATGAATTAAAAATCATGGGTCACAGTGTGGGAGCAATCAGCAAATATTTCTCCTCACAATGAATGCATGGCCATATATTCATATATACTTATACATACATACAGAAAAGAATGATATTCTTTGAAAAAATAACATCAGCTACGAATGATTGATGATTGATACTTCTTGCTGCGGTCATTAATGATCTATTCATATTTCGATTTTGTTTTTTACTAATGATACAGAAATACGTAACTTTTCTTTGGCATTAGATAAGATTATAATTTTTTCCAATTAAATGATATTTGAAAAATAAAACAAATAACTTGAATTTGTAATTTTTTTATTAAATAAATAAGTACTAAAAATCTTCTAGTTAAAAATATTTTTCGGGGCTGTCATCTGTTTCAAATTTTAATTAAATTAAATTATAAAAATAATCATAAAATTAATGTATTTCAAAACCCAATTTTGTCGGAGAAATTTTATAGAAAGCTTGCCTTTTGGTTTGAACAATGAAATTTAAGCAAATTATTAAAAAAAATTCGGTAACAAAACCCAAAAAAATTCACTTGGACTTACTTCAACATTTAAATATAGTCCTTTTCTCAATTACTTACCCTTCCTTTAGCTTCAAAGCGGCATTAAATAACAAAATTAAAGCTACAAATTTGACATTTACAATTTTCGATGGGCAGAAGTATTAATCTAATTTGTTTTAACTTCTGATTAGCTGCAATCATAACCAATCACTTTGACTTTTCCCTTAATTTTTTGACTATAATCAATTTTTTTTTCTTTCTTCTTACCCTTTTTTCCTTTTTTCTTCAAGGCATTTCCTTAATTCATATCATCAATTCCTCATCATTCCGCATACTTTCCACTTCATCGCCGTATTGCGAGCACAGTTGTCGCTTTTACGCATTTTGCACACTTGACTGACGTTTGTTTGCGCTTTCAATCATTAGTAAACATTTTCCGGTGCACTTTCTTTCATCACACATTCTTCAACTGTCAGCTTTTGCCACTTTTTCTTATATATTTTTTCCAACAATATTTTGAGTTCTTTGTCTTCTGCGCTGGTGGAGCTAACAAACCAAGCTTTGTTCATGCGTCGGTATGAAAAAAAAAAAGTTAACCAAAAATTTGGACAGCCCAGAAAGCCATGAAATTGGCAGCTGTGGCCGCACAGACGTTGCACGTCCAACGCTGTGTAGGTCCATTGAACTAACCAACTACTGATAACGATGACCAATGTCAATCAAAGCAATCGTGTCGATCACTTACGTGCTTTGACTAAATGAAACTAAAAATAATAAAGCTCCATAACTATGTCTGTATTCATCTAAGTGTTTGTCGAAAAAATTCAGTTAGACATTGAGTTGAGTGAAATAATTGAAGACAAAATTGATTGGATTTCGTTAGTATTGAAGAGATGCGATTTATGACAGCATTTGCTAAAGCTTTTATTATATATGTATGTATAAAAACTGCCATAAAATTAACGGTGATAGTAAAAGTGGAATGAAATTAAAGTGAATTGCGAATTGTTGGTAGTAAAAGAGTAAATAGAAAAAAATTTGCAGAACTTGCAAAAAGTTGACTAAAGATGTAATGTGATTTCCCTAATTTAGAAAAAATTTAATAATATTATCTAATATATATATTGTAACGAAGCTTTTTCCGTGCTCCTGTGCTCTTTCTTAAGTGCTGAGATATACTCGCCGTTTGCATGGTCCGTTGCAATAAATTTGCAACAAAAAAAAACTCGGACTCTTTGCAAATCGTATTTATTTGTCATTTCGTTATAATATTACGCCAACTGATTCACTTAACAAAATGGTGACTTGAATGTCTTAACCACTAAGAAAACGTTACGCCAGAATAGCGATGTGGCGTGACCTGCTAGCGCGCTCCTATCACGTAGAATTACGGAGGCCTATGGTAGCGACCGCGATGTCAAACGTAAAGCAGGGCAGAGGATCGACGCACTAGCCACTTCACGCGTGACTTCCGGCTTTCCTACGTTAAGTATGAAATACCGGCTAGAGGATCGACTAACTGCGAGGCATTCCCAATTCACCGTAGTACCGTTACCACAGTTCCACGCATCAGTTGGATAGCTTATAGTTGGCCACGCTACTATTCTGCTGTACTGTAAGGATGGTGGGCGACTTTCCATCTCTTGCTGGTGACTATGGGAGGACGTCTAATGCTTGTGTGCTGTGGCGGTGTTGGCTGCTCCATTACTGCGGTATTGCACGTAATATGGTATACGATTCACGGAAGGCTATGATTGGGACCACGCTAAGTGGTGAATATGTTAGAGAATCAACTCACTACCTACCTCACACTTAGCATGCAGCATTTGCACTTTTAGATATTAAGACTTGACAGAGGATCAACTCACTACGATGTCTGATATCCAACGTGTTATCGACGCCACCGTTCCTTGCTGACTGTTTGTTGATCGGCTGGCCTACCTAACGCCAAGCTGTGTGTTGCCTGCTCGTGCGTTCACAACATGTATGTCGTATGATGCTAGATAGTCGCGTGTGTTGCTGGAGAGTAGCGTGGTTTTCCCGTTGTACGATTACTTGTTGTGCTGTCTACGAGGCGTGATCTTATTTGTTGCTTGTTTGCGTGGTGTGATATTTTCCTTGTTGCTTGTATATTTGCTCTGTAATGTAAGTTTTTCTCCTTCTTCAATTACAGGGTGCGAATTTACGTATTTGGGATATTTATTCCTCACAATATTTACTCGTAAAAGAGAGTGATGTTAGCCACTGCGCTCATAACTCAAAAACACCTTGATCGATTTCGATGATCCACACCAATTCCGATTGGTCTCCCGCCAACAAACAGAATATGCAAATACCAAATATTGTAAGCCCATAAAAACAATATTGATAAACCAGTAATATAATAAGAAATATAATATTTCCGATTAACTGCATCATTCTTTACAATGCCACTTAAAATATCTGAGTTCAACAAAATAGTAAAGAGCCACATAAACGCCGGCCGGACATTGCTAGTGTTTATATAGTGAAAAATTTGCATAATTTTGATATTTTTTGGCTTAAAGGCAGCAATAGCCCACATAATTTATTAGCTATTAATATTGTATTACTTCAGTCTCGTACAGTTTCTTCCTCTATCAATCGATATGCGGCTTAAATAGACCGGACATTAACACACACACACATTTACGTATATTTACGAGTACTCACTCCATTATTGCCGTTAAGGAAAACGTTTAGTTTAAACTACATTAAAGATTAGTAATCTCAACTTTTTAACTCTCTTACTCTCTCTCTCTCTCTCTCTCTCTCTCTCTCTATCGTAATCTCATACACACTGAATAACGTCAAAGAAGCAACAGTTAAACGCTTTCCTTACCCAATTTGTCGCACATATGTACAATTTATTTGAACAAATGTACAGCTTTTGTGTGCCATCGTAGGTCAAGCAACTTGTCCAACAAAGGCTCCCCTCTCTAGCTGAAACTAGAAGTACAATAAAACTAAAAGGGAAGTCAAACCAAATGGAAAACATGTGAAGGGACCACAAAAAATTTTTCACAATCTACTACTGCAAGTATTTCTTTTGCGCCAGTGGCAGCTAAAAGTGTTGAAAATGTGGTGGGGGAAAAAAACTTGGCTCAAAGTGCGACCATAATTCCAATTGGCTTTCCCTTTTCCTTTTCATTTTTTTTTTTGCGTTTTTTCTAAAATGTTATTTCTTATTCATTTTGATGTCTATCTTTATACGAGAGTTTTACCGTTGAGTTATTTTTTTACGATATTTCACATATAACCACATGTTTGTGGCCCGATAGTACGGTGATGAACAGAAAATTAGGAACACACTAAGAATACCTAAAAAAAAAAAATTGTCATAAAAAGCAAAATAAAAAACTAACTAAATTATACTAAATTTAATTAAAGGAAATTTAATAAAAGTATACCACGAAAATTATTTAAATAAATATCGAAAAAAAATAACGAGAATAAAATAAAAAAGTTTAATTAAGCTAAATAAAATAAGCCAAAATAAAGTCTAGTTAAAATAATGCAATAACATAAAATGAAAAAAAATTAAGCGAAACCAAGACAAAGTAAAGTAAAACAAAATAAAATGGAACAAAATAAAATGAAATGAAATGCATTAAAACAAAATAAATTAATTAAACATAAAATATAAGAATAAAATATAAATAAAACTTAAACAAAACAGAATTAAATTAAATTAGTTGAACGATAATAAATAAAATATTTTAATAATAAAATTGTTGAACATTTACAGTTAAACAATTCCTTTATATATGCCCCCCAGCGTATTTATATCCAAAATATTCCCGTGCTAAGCAGATTGCAATATATGCGTTTGTTTTTGCTATCAGTTTGAAAGTTTTACTTATCTTGACCTCATTCTTGACCATTGTTTTTTAATCTGTTTGCTTCCCTGTTACTTTATTAGATAACGGTATTTGATTTATACTCGTACATGTATAACTTATGCCAAAGGTTATTTGTACCATACGCCAGAGTAAAACTTTGTATTTTCAAGGGTCGTTGAAATGTGAAACAAACAGTAAATTAACTTATCTCGAAAAATTGTTTGAAATGAATTTCAGAATAAGTTTTATTTATTTAATATTTTTCAATTATTTAATTTAGAAAAAGTTTTTCCTAGAGAATTAAGGCAAATGGATACAGAGGAAGCACTTTCCTTGCTGGTTTAAAAATTTAAAAATATTAATTCCCATTTGTCCTTCCTCTCGTTTATTGCAATTATAAAGTTTTTTTTTTTATAGAGGTATAGAACTTTAAGTTAGCATTACTTTTCAAGATGGCGACCGATTTAACAGCTGTCAAGTGATTTATTCTCAGTTTGGTTTGGCAATTCATCATGAATAAACTCACGCCTGAACAACGCTTGCAAATAGTGCAATTTTATTTCGAAAATAATGGTTCTGTGCGGGAAACGTATCGCGCACTACGTCCATTTTAGCGATGTTTAGCGATGAAGCGCACTTCGGGTTGAATGGCTACGTCAACAAACAAAACTGCCGCATTTGGAGTGAAGGTAATCCTCAAGTGTATGTTGAAACACCGTTACATTCAGAAAAACTGACTGTTTGGTGCGCTTTATGGGCTGGTGGAATCATTGGTCCGTACTTTTTCAAAAACGATGGTGGCCAGAACGTTACAGTCAATGGTGATCGGTATAGAGCCATGATTACTAACTTTTTCATTCCTGAATTGAATAACCATGATGTCCATGTCACACAGCTCGTGCCACAATAGATTTATTGAAAGACACGTTTTGGACCTATGAATTGGCCTCCAAGATCTTGTGATTTAACACCGCTAGACTACTTTCTGTGGGGCTATGTAAAGTCATTGGTCTTTGCAGATAAGCCGCAACATTCGCCGTGTTATTGCCGATATACGGCCACAAATGTTGGAAAAAGTCATCGAAAATTGGACGTCCAGATTGGACTATATCCGCGCCAGCCGTGGCGGTCATATGCCAGAAATCATATTTAAAATGTAATGTCACAAGGTTATCTTTCGGATAAATAAAATTCATGTCAATCGAATAATCCATCGTTGTTTTATTGCAACTTAAAGTTCTATACCTCAATAAAAAAAACACCCTTTATATTATTCTCACCTTCCAGCTTTACGCAACCGCACAAACCAAGCATTTAACTCCCAACTAATGGTAAGTGTTCACAACCATTAATTCCTAATATTAAATGACAATCACCATTTCCGTTGAATTTTGCAAAAGGATACTCAGGACAAACAATTTAAATAATATTTTGTATTAACTAACTAAATAATTCACTTGTTCACGTGTCTTTTAAATGTTCTTAATAGGAAATTAAGTTGTGGTTTAAGATGTTCAAATTCCACAAATGTGGAAATGAGCTGTCAAATCACTTGCAGGTCATGAAATCAACACCACACAAACCAAAACTGTTCAGCTTAGCGAGATAAATGCTTTAAAAAAAATTCGTTAAAAGCTAAGCTGAATATTTCCAGCTCATTACGAAATTATTAATATGGCAGATCCAAGCGATATATTTAATATGTGTTCTTCGTTCGGAAGCATACTGTATAATAAATTTTTATTAATTTGAAAAAAATATTTCTCTATAATATTCGCTCACTGGGTAACTCATTCGGCATTCTGTCGACTTCATCTCCATAATAAATATATATGTAAATAATGTGTCAACAGGAGGTTGCTTTTAATATTTGCTTTTCATCAGCACGTACAAATCTACATACTCACATGTAAAAATATAGTTTTGAAAATTTTTGAAAGGTGTACCATGCGATTTGCATGATAATTAATACAGGAAATTGTACAGGGATGTTATTGAGTATTTACTCGAATTTACACCTATTCACCTGTTGGCGTATAATTACGCTTGTGACATCTTATAATTTGTAAATTACTAGTTTACAATAAAAGATTGATTTGTGGCGTGCTACGAGAGATAAGTATGCATTAAATGAGCAATTTAATGATAAACATATGTGAATGGGGTACTAATGAGGCAACTTGATAACTTATATTAATAATAATATGAAAATTATATAATTTCATATGCGTATGTATGAGAGAGAGGGCAAGACTACATTTTCATCACAAAATAAAAACTCTATTCTCATAGAAAGTCTTAGTTATTATTAATTATTTAATATTGTTAATAGTACGTACTGTACCCACCACCTCAGCGTCTGTAAAGCTGATGACAGATAAAGCTTTTTTTTGTATTACGGGGCATTTTCGACTTTGCCAACAAAGCGAAAAACGCCTACGCTATGTTACATTGAACATTTCTCTCTTCAATTATTTTTCTATCAAAAAGTTAAAAATATTTTTATCAAGTAATCATTTCACTTATTTTAAAGTTTTCCAGTTCTATAGAATTAAGAAAAAACTAGTAAATGAATAAAATTTATAATCAGCTGATCAGCTGCGCTTGCAAAAAAAAAAAATAAGAGTTGACCAACTTTTAGTGGTGCGTTGACGTCGGCGTTGCTACAGGTCAATATGCAGCTCTAACGAAAACCAAAAACTCCATATAAAAAAGTACAAAAAAACGATGCACGAAGCAGTACACACCTCGAACGATATAACTTCATTTTCTACTGCCTATTTCTAAAGTTGTTTAGCAAATACGAAATCACGGCAACACAGGTTTCCGAGAAACAAGAGAAATACTAATTTTCAAACGTATTAAAGCAAGTTTATAAAGTAATTTATGTAATATTTTTAGTTTTTTTCACCAATTTCTACGCCTTTTATTTATTTTTAGCCATGGAAAAGGTTAGTATACATAATCAGCGACAAATATTTATCGCTCTCCACTCTTATTTTTCGTTTGGTTTATTTACGTTTGCATATCTTCTTCCTAGGTAAGGAGCTGTTCACATTTATTTATGAGTTTTATTTTCGTTACAGATGCAAACCGAACTTTATTGGGAAATTTCTAAGAGTTGCATGTTGCCATCTTAGGCATCAAATTCAATCTGTCATATTCATCACGGCGCAGAAGTGATATTCTTTATTTAAAGTGCCAAACTAGATTTCATATCAGAGAGAAATCGAAATAATCGAGATATCATAATAAAACTAGTTTACGAATTATAAAAATGCTTAAGTATACAAGTTGTTTTAAAATAAGCAAATTCTTTTAAAATTTGTAATTTTTACTCAATTTAACCAGAAATAATTGGGAAATTATCGTGATTCTATATTTGAACTCATAACATATTTCAAATATTAACTTTCATACAACAAACTGATGAAAACTTTTTTAGGTTATCTCCTTTAATGGTAATATAATATTTTAACGAATTTACTTTTTTATATAAATGAAATTTTTTCGTTAAAACTGGTTTTCATAAAATTTTGAATAAAATAATAGCATTTCCCTCCAACATTTTATGCTATCACTTACACAATATGAATTCCATAGCTATAATCTCAGAGCATCATATTGTAAACCTAATCTTGTATAAAAATCCCTTAAAAATGCATGAAATACTTAAATTCGTGTACTTAAGTTATCTAAGCTTTAGTATTATTATATTTTTTATTAAATTTCAATTTCAATTTAAGCCAATCCAAACACCAATAACAAAAAAAAAATCAATAAAAAATTAAAAATAAAAAGGTTGCAAGAAAAGCGTTGCTCTTCAACAAAGTTAAGATTTAAGATATAACCTCAAATTTGTATTTCAGCCAAGATTAGTTTGCGCAGAAAAAAATATCTATGAAAATATTGAACTTGTAAAGGTCAAGGTGTGCAATGGAGATAAGCGGATAGTGAACAAAAAAAAGCCAAAAAAGAAACCAAAAACATATTCTAAAACCAATGCACAAAATCATAAGCATTAATAGAGAACGAAAACAACAGGCTTGTGATTGCAGGATGCTGCAGACAGCGAGATAATAAAGAAAGTGAAAAAGGGCCAATAACCAAAGTTAAGCCAATTTAAATACTATTCAACAAACCAACTGAAATTTCTCGTGCTGTAGCACTAGTATGTTATTATCTCAACGCCTGCCCACAGCCTACATATCTACGCACTTATTTCTGAAAGAAAAGCTACATTCGAAAAGAAGAAGCTAAGCGAAAAGTAAAAAAGAAAACGCCGAAAGAAATTTTTCGCCGATTGATAAGAATGATAAGCACGCATTGTAAATAAGAATGGATAGAAAGGCAAACAGCGAAATGTCTAAAAAAAAAGATGTAAAAACAACAAAATGCATGAAACGCAAACTGGTCGAAACGCATGCGTATTGGCGAATTTAGTACTAAAGGGAAGTGGACAAAAAAGCGAGAACTGTTATACTTAATAAAGAATTTGTGCGAACGTTAAATTTGTATGTCATCATGTATGATTTCAAACAAGCAAGTTATAAATAAATCTAAAAACATAAAAAGGCTGTTAACAAGTGAAACGGCTGCCTGCGTATGGCAGATAAACTACTTGTATGTAATCAAGTATGAAATAAACAAATGCTTGTTGTATTTTTCCTTTTGTTTCTGCAGATATGTTTATAGTTGTTATGGAACTAATTTGCATATATACGTAAGTGTATAGTTTGTAAAAAAAAAAAAATTCACGCGTCATACACGCGTATTTGAAGTGAAAACAAACAGGCTCATAAAAATGCCAAAAACTTTCAGTGAATTTTCAAAAAGGGAATATACTCTGCTTAAAGGCGGTTTAAAACACTCACATACGCATATATAATCACAAAAATGTTTAAGTTCAAAAACATGTTAGCAGATAGCGATAATTTAAGCGTTATTGTTGAAAAATTTATTTGCCAAAGCATATTTTTGGGCGCTCAACAGCGCATTATTTCTGACAGCGTTTGAGTGAGGACCGCACTCTTCCATGTACAACGTAAATATTCTTGATGTTGCTTTTCAAATACAACTCGCTCGGAAAATTTGTGTAAATCAATTTGATTTTGAAACCCTTTTTTGCAAAACTTCTATTTTAATTATCATTGAATAATTTGAAGAGCAAAAATAAACACTTTTTGGCATGCAGATTTTCTGTGTTAGTAAGCCGATATTTAATAATTACTATGGGTTCGAATACTGACCACACCACTATCCAGAAAACAAATTGTATTTTCTTCAAATGTCTCTCGGTAGGAATGCCAAAAAATCCTTTGAGTATATTTTTGACGTGATATCATATCATACGTGCTCCTTTTTCTCAAGTAATGTTGCCTGATTGGTCTTTATAAAAATTTCCTAAATGCGTTAATTTTAGTTTTACTTTATTTTTCATTTTATCTGTAAATTCAAAGCAGATGTTACACCACTGCTGCCAGATCAATACTCTTTGAGCCAAATTATGGATGGGTACTGGGTACCGTTCCACAAGATAATCTATATCAAATGAAAAGAAAAATTGAAATTTAATAAATTGTTGTATTCTTTCAAGTAACCATCGGACTTCATTTGTAAATACAGCAATATTAAAATTAATGATGTAATCTCTAACCGAAGTTCTAATGTGTCTACCAGCTGTTCGTGGTAAGCAAAAAGTTATACATTTCTTTTGCCATATTTCGTGGGTACGAAGAACGGTGGGAAGGCATATTTGTTTTTCATTGTACCACAAATTGTAAATTTGTATATTTTTTATAGTTTTTCCACCTTTTTTCTTCGGCTAAATACATTTGTATATTTAATATTATTCTCACGAATTATACCGAACATTTAGTTAATCAAGTTTTTCTACCTCTGTTTTCGGTATAGAGGGGAAGAGACTATGAAATACCCTGTAGGAAAAATTTATTATTTTTTTGTTTGTTCATATTTTTACAAAATCAGTGTAAAACGTCAAATTAGTGTTACACATTTAAATTAGGAAGAAAAATTAAATATCAAGAAACAGTTAGTCGAAAAATAGTAAAATTATAATAAGTTGTGCAAGTGATTTGCTCTTCGAGGTAGAATTGAGTTATTTGAGAAATTATGGTTTGAATACAGAAAAATGTGCTTAAATTTAGAATTATTGGGTGTAAGACTTTATGTTCAAATCCTTTTTCAGTAATACCGACAGACAAACTACACCGGAAAAAGAATATAAACCTTTCATACTGTAAACTTACTGTAATAAAGAAATTATGGAAGTAGGGTGCTTCATAGGCCTGAATATATTTCGAATTTTCTGATATGGGGAGCGAATTCTACGAAAATAATATCTTCACAAGGCATTTCCACCCAATCTTTAAATTTAAATTCAAAATTTTTCGTATTTTCTATTTATTTATTTATTTTTTTTATTTTATTTTTCAGATAAAGCTATTCATAGAAAATCTTTTAAACAAATTGAAGTTGCCAGTTATGACATTCATGCTCCTGTCATTTCCAACAATCATGATGACATCAAAATACTATTTACAGGGTGTTCAGATTTTTATTTTTAATTGCCTAGTGTTAATTTCGCCCTAAAAAAATATACAGCTTGACAAATTCACGAATTTGAATTTCCGAGTGCCACGGAAGTGGATCAACAAACAACTGATGGATAACTTCTATAAAGATCTTCATTAAATCTGAACGCAAATCTACAGGGCAACAAGTAATAAGTTACGGAAAGTCTGCTTTTGAAAAACTTTGTTAATGAACCTTGTTTTCTATACAACCACCCCTTTTCCATCCTTTTCTATGCTTCTCGCCTATACACGACTTATTGTCTACATATGGCCGAGGTTAAACATTCATACATTCACCGCTTTTCTAATGTAAGCACACGTTGGCGAAGCATAAAAGTAAAATTAATGGTCTTTTCGGAGTATTTTGTAAGTTGTGGAATTATTTGTTTTCTATGATTGTTTGCACTTTTTTTTTTTTTTTTTTTTTGCTTTCGCTCGGACTTGGCGGCGATGTGCATGTGAGCGGCGTACAAATACTTTTAAATGGTAAATAAATAATATTATGCACTGTCCTCTTTGTCTGGATTATTTTCGGTTGCCTTTACAACTAGATTGTCATTATTCATGACCATGACAGCTGCTAACATGGGTAGACAACATTTGCCAAAGGTGAGGTGAGTTTAGTTGACACTAATGAGATAATAAACAATTTGTGGGGAGTAGACATGAATAAGTTAGAATATTAAAACGTTAAAAAACTAAAAATGCGACGCTGTAGCTACTAGGCTTGTTTTGAACTTTTTAATAAAAAAAAAAAACATTAGTTTTTTTGTAAGATTCGCAGAAATGAGTACAAACTATTAGAGCTTTAAGCCTTTAATTCATTCGTTTTTTTCCTGCATCTCCACAGAGCCCACTTCCGGCCGTGCGCTGGGTTAGTTTCCTACTTATTACCCATGTTAGTGAGAACAGTAATTAACAAAATCGTGCTGTTGTTATGCATACAAACATGGATTGAGCTCTGTGCACATTGGTCATGAGGAACGAATTTACATTAACTACATTCATATTCGAAAATTGTCACGCACTTCTAGGCACTTTTTAAACAATTTTGCAATCTGTTCATTGCTCCTCCACTCCATTGCCAGTGGCTATTTGAGATATCACGGCCGTGCTTATTGGCCACTGTTGCAATTCAATTTGAAAAATATGTCATATATGTATGTACGTTTGTTTATTCAGTGGCAGCTCCACTTTTGTGAAGACACGTCTATATTTATACATGCGTTTTGTCACGATTTACACACATGCATATGTACTACATATTAACATATGTATGTGTATGGTTAGGGAGAAAAGTGCTGTGTTTCGAGCATTTTTTGTTTTTTTGATGCACGCCTGAAATGCAACCAAGCTGTCACAATATTTTGAATATCAGCACTTGATCGTGCGTATGTCGAGAGAGAGAGAGAGGGTAACATAACGTGGAAAACAACAATCAGTTAACCCGGCGCACACGTAGCCTAATAGTTTAACCCTTGGTTCATGCTGTGGATATCCCAAGTTCGGATCCGATTCGAAGGGTGTCTGGAAAGTAGTATGATGAGGAACCGTAGTGGTTTCCGTAATAGCTGTAACTTCTACCGCTCAGAAGGTTATATAATTTTTTCGCTTTCACAAAAATAAAATATGGTCTGATCCAACTCAAGAAACTAAATAATGAAATTGAAGAATGGCCTGAAAAAGTAAAATAATATTTTTTTTTACAATTTTCAACCAACTCAAATTTTATAATTATGCATTAACTTAACGTCTCGACACTCCATTTTTTGATTGCCTGCAATTGGTATTTTCAAGCGAATTGGCTGCCGAGACAATATACCTATTGCCTGTCGTCAGTAATCATCTTTTCAGTTTGACAGTTAAAATTTCATTTGGAAAATACAATGCGGGTGGTAATTAATATTTTATTTTATGATTAAGTGATTAAATTAATGAAAACTGCTCGTGTTTTCTTATTTCCAAGGACCCCCCACATACAAAAATTTGCAATCATTACAGTTAGTGAGCAATATGCACAATCAAATGGCATAGGGAACATAACTTGTATTTATACCATTGAGAATATATGCAATTTTCAATTATAATTCGTTTTGAAACTTTTTTTTTCGGTTAAACTTATATATATAAGACAATATTTATTGATAAATTCATCATTATAATTCGTTTAGTAAATAACAACCCTGTGCTGTCTATTGATTTTTCCATTCGTACTGTACATGCGTACTATACACATTTGACGTTTCTTAGGCAGCAACAATGATATCAGCTGTTTGCGAACGCTTTGTCAGTTTTAATTGTTTGCCGGAATAATTTTTGTGAATATTTTGTGGAATAAATTTGTGTAGAGCATATAAAATATAAAATTAAAAAATGACACAAGATATATTAATGAAAAACGATGAGACTACGGCTCCAACAAATGATGCCTCACGCAATCAGCTCAACCAGTATTGCGCTACAGCGAAAACTGCAGCAGGTAATGCGCTTCTGGATGTGGTGCGTCAAGTATTGGAAGCGCCAGCAATTTATGTATTTGGTGAATTGCTCGCATTGCCTAATGTAGCGGAGGTAAAAACTAAATCATTTTAAAACGAAAACCTGCATTTTTAATTACATTATTGATTATTACAGCTAAAGGAAGGTCCAAATGAAAAATACTTCAATACGTTGAATCTTTTCGCTTACGGTACTTACAAACAATATCGTCAAAAGCCTGATGACTATTTGGAGTTGACACCGACAATGCAGAAAAAATTACAACATTTGACTATCGTCTCTTTGGCCATTAAAAATAAATGCATTCCCTATGAGGTGTTACTGGAAGAGTTGGAAATCAATAATGTACGTCATTTGGAGGATGTCATCATTGAAGCCATTTATGCAGGTGAGCGATGAAGTGCTAAGAGAGAAATGTAAAATGTTTTTGGTATATAATACTAAACAAAATACCTGTAAATTCACGGTGTAAATGCTAAGTGTTTTAGAGCGAAATGCAAAATTTGTGAATTATTTTCAATGTGTTTCCTGATTTTAATGATAAATTTTTTGTTTTTGGTGTTAACTTATATTTTTGCCGATATCGGGGCCAAATTTTAGGGAATTTTCTAAAATTGAAAAAGGCTATATTTCAGAGATTTGTATAGCGAAAATAATTTCAAAAAACAAAAAAGGTATTTTCCAACTTACCACCCTGTCGGAAGATCAAAACAACAAAAGGAATTATTTTCCTATAAATGAAATTCTTTTTCTTCTTGTAAATGGTTTTACTTAAAATTTATTTCAACAAATCATATAAATATGCATATAAAAAAAATTACCTACCTCTACAATGATATCATGTTTATAAAAATTATCGAAATAAAGCCATTTTAAATTAAAAAAAAATTCCCCCCTTCGTCACCATATCTTCGAAGTTATAAATTTGCATCAAAGATAAGTTTATATCATCAAAAACAGTGTGGACCATGCCCACTACTTCATTATCTTTTACCTTAACGGACTTTATTCTGCACTTATTCCGTTTGTGTGTGATTAGCATATGCAAAATGCAGTTATCGTATTTTAGCTTGTCACCATTCGTTAGCTCTTCGTAGCCTTTACTTCTTATTCGCAAGCGCTGGTAAACCAAAATGCGCAAGACCACAGCGCAGCAATACGCTTCAAACCTTTTCCCTATTCAAATTTATTGCTTTCGCTAAATCCCCTTGTGTCTTACAGCCACCCACAATGCACCCTTCGAATATAAACTTTTGCAACTGTCTGGTTTGATGTAGCTCCTTTCGAGTTTTCATAAGAGTAAGAAAGGTGTGCGGAGTGGTCCAGCAATTCGCTGTTAAAGTTCTGTATAAGTTTTGCACATTTGTGCCAAATTTATTGCTATAACTGTGGTGCCATATTGGCAACTGTTGTGCATCTGAACGCTTTGCAGGGAGCTCGAATTCATGTGACAACAGTTGTTGTTGACATCTTACAGTGCGAATTTCGATTTGTATACGTAGGTACGTGCTCGCATCTAAATATATTAGTATGCATGCGTGTCTGCAGTTTTCGAATTGAAAAACACTTCCATACTATATAATAGTATGTATGTATGTATATATATAGTTGAAGAATAATAAATCTTGCACTTTTCCACAACACGACAGCCACGATGCCACAACTGCGACATGATGGAGGTTGTGTTGATACAGCAGAAAGCTTTCTGATTAACAAGAAATCATTTAGTGCTTCATTTGAAATCAGAAAAAAAACATTTTTTGCTCATAAATTTTAACGTTGAAATTGCATCAAAAATCATCTAGAATTTAAAGGCCTCTCCTTCCTATTGCGTCGCTGTCTTTAGCGTTTCGCTTGCAGCTCACGTACATTTTTAATTTTGACTGGTTTCACAGCGTAAGCGTTATTGCAGTTGTTACATTTGTTACATTTGTTACAGTTACTGCAGTATCAGTTTTATAATCTGAGTTTATTGTGAAAGTTGCATCTGCAGTGTTGAAATTTTATATGTACATATGTATGAAAAATGTGCACTAAACACAAACAGCTTTTTGCAATATCCTCCACAATATCTCAACTCGTTGAGTTAGCGAATTGCCAACGGGAGGTTTTTGTGAGTGCCAAGGGACAAATCGTATACGTGCATAGTACAAACATAGGTATTGCGTTTTGAACTGAGTAAAAACAAAAAAATAAAAAGAACAATTGAAAAATGGGCAATAATAAGTGCAACTGTAACAAATTCGCGTGTGTTGTGTTATAACCACGTGATTAACGGCAAATTATGTATTTTTAGCATGCAAGTACCGTTTTCCCGTTACTATTCTACTTGAAAGGACTGACAAGGAGCATGCATCAGCTTCTTTGCAGAATATGGTAGGACGAAACATGCCTAACGAATGGAGCCTAAGTGTGCTCTGCCCAATCCCAAAAAAGGGCGACCCCACGGTCTGCGCCAATTATCGTGGGATAAGCCTCCTTAGTATCGCATATAAGGTCCTATCTAGCGTATTATGTGAAGGATAAAGCCCACCGTTAACGAACTGATTGGATGTTTTCAGTGTGGCTTTAGACCTGGTAAATCCACCATTGACTAGATATTCACCATGCGCCAAATTTTGGAGAAGACCCGAGAGAAAAGAATCGATACACACCACCTTTTTAATGCACGATGCCTCTACGCCGTTATGTCTGAATTTGATATCCCCGCAAAACTCATACGGCTTTGTAAACTGGCCTTGGATAATACCAGAAGCGCAGTCAGAGTTGGGAAGGACCTCTCCGGGCCGTTCGATAACAAACGAGGTTTCAGACAAGGAGACTCTTTACCGTGTGATTTCTTCAATTTGATTCTGAAGAAAACAATACGAGCTGCAGAGCTAAATATGCCACGTACAATCGTCTACAAGAGTGTACAATTGTTGGCGCATGCCGATGGTATTGATATAATTGATCATAACAACCGCACAGTAAGTTCTACGTTCTCCAGATTAGACAAAGAAGCGAAGCGAATGGGTCTGATAGTGAACGAGGGCAAGACGAAATATCTCCTGTCATAAAATTAACAGTCATCGCATTAGCGATTTGGCTCCCTCGTCACTATTTATAGTCATAACTTCGAAGTTGTAGATAGTTCCGGCTATCTGGGAACCAGCATTAACAACACCACCAATGTCAGCCTTGAAATCCAACGCAGAATAACTCTTGCCATCAGGTGCTACTTTGGACTAAGTAGGCAAATGAAAAGTAAAGCTCTCTCGACGAACACAAACCAAACTCTACAAGTCGCTCATCATTCCCGTCCTGACATATGGTGCAGAAGCCTGGACGATGTCGACAGTCGATGAGTCGGCTTTAGGAGTTTTCGAGAGGAAAGTTTTGCGGAAGATTTATGGTCCTTTGTACGTTGGCAACGGCGAATATCGCAGACGATGGAACGATGAGCTGTACGAGCTATACGATGGCATTGACATAGTTCAGCGAATCAAGAGAAAGCGGCTACGCTGGCTGGGTCATGTCGTCCGAATGGATTAAAGCGGTCCAGCTTTGAAAGTATTCAATGGCGGAAGCAAAAGAAGAGGAAGACATCTACTCCGTTGGAAGGAGCAGGTGGAGAGCGATCTGGTATTACTTGGCATTTCCATCTGGCGCCGAACAGCAAAGAGAAGAAACGAATGGCGCGCTATTATTGATGAGGCTATAATCTCGTAAGCGGTGCCTACGCCAAAAAAGAAGAAGATTCTACTTGAAAAAAGGTCCGGCGTACAAACAAAAACAATTTACAAATAAACAAAGAAAAAATTACTAGTAGTTTTTGTAGCTTCCAGCTAGGCTTAATTTGGCGACTGTGAAAAAAAAAACAGTTTGAAGAAAGAAATTGAGGCCGACTTAAATGCCATTCGAGAAATGCTTGGGAAAAGAAATAATTGTTTTGATCTCCTCTCAAGAGGATGCTTTCAGATCTCTTTTCCATTTTTAAGCTGAATATTCTTGTGTACTTAGAAGCTCCTGGATAAAAAAAAAGGTAGAAAACGATATGATGCGAATATCTCTACCACAAAACTGCTACGAGAAGAAGTTTTGAGAAGCATTGGCAGCAACACATACATACACAGACGCGTAACTTTTGTCCTTACTCTGAACCGCTAAGTAGCAGTCAGCATACTTACACGCATTGATTTGAACTGAATACGCTTTAGGATATTTTTCTGCCCATTTTTGATTTAATATTCGAAATTGTATTTGCTTCATTTGCTAGTTAGCATAATTTTCTCAGTGTGAAGGCAGTAAATTTTTCGTTTGAAGATTCAGTTGTTCCTGTTTAAACACTTCCACTGCCTTGATTTTAACCACCGAAGGATTATTTGGTTATATTTTTCTTTGGCTTATTATCTTTATACATACATATTTGTTATTGGACTTTGGATATGTGTATGTGTGTGTGTGCGTGAGAGTATTTTATACGAATTTTTTATTATTTACCTACAAAATATATGTGAGCGAAAGTAAGCCATTAAGAGCCTATAGCATCAACGTACGCATGTGTGCATGTGTGTATTTGTACATCTGTAAGTATTACCAGAGGCAAGTAATCATTTAAGCTAGAGCTTGGATCTTCTACTGTTTCTGCTTTTTGCGGTGAATCTCTCACATTTTTTGGGTAATAGACCAGGGGGTAAATGTACGTATATGTATATGTGTGTATGTTTGAGTATTTCTTCTAAGATGCGTTTACTTTGATCTTATCATTTGCAGGTATGTATGTGTGTTTTGGTTTTATTTATTGTGGTAGTATCAACACAAACATTTGTTTAAGCTTTGTTTTTGCTTAATTTCTGTTTGTGGCTTATTTGTTTTGGCTCATTACTGCGCAGAATAATTGAAGAATAACATTGTTGACTCCAAGACGACTGACTTATTGCGAGTTCGCGGTAATAAGCAATAATATTTCTTATAAAGTATGTTGTGAATGTGAAGATTATTTAGTATTGTGTGAATATTTTCGCTGTACAGAATGGTAGCGATTTTCTATAGTACTTTATACTTTTATCTCCTTTCAAAGCGTAATTTTCAACCCCCTTTTGGATAATTAGTGTATAATGTTTTTGTTTTGTCACTGGAGTGTTAAAATTCACAGATTTACAATATTTTCAAAAAAACTTAAATTACCAGAAACTAAACGGAAAGGAAGGTTCTTGCGATGTTATAAGCTACAAATGCATGCAAGCAAAGTAAAGGTCTAACATTCTATTATACTTAGAATTTTGAAAACAAGGGAAAGGGAAGAAATGTCCTTTCGTAGGCCGTCAAAGTGTTAAAATACTCCAAGAAATTATTATTTATAAAATTACTGTTACAACCTGTGTACCTATAAGGAGAATAAATAAAAATAATCAACATTTCCAGTGTAATTAATTAGGCAGTAAATCATTGAAATCCTATGTAAACACCTTCAAACGTGTCACTGACTACAATTATACCCATTCAACACTGTACCCATTTAACTTGTAATTGTTTTGTGAATTTATATACAATTAATCAGCTGTTATTTGAAAACATTCTTCTCTTTTCCACTTTTTTTCAATGTTTTTATGTCTATTTACCAAGCCAACGGTACACATTGACTACCTAAAATGTCCAAATTCATCTTCATCACACTTCTCCCACCCCACCCACTCCAGCTACTTATCTTCCTTACTCCACGTTCGGTATTTACGATTATGAGTTTTCAATAAATAAATAAATAAACAGATAAATAAAATCTGTGCTTAAGTAATGTATTAAAACAAAGTTTGCATTTAAATTTAATGCGCATTTAATTAACAAACTGACGGCTGAACGCTCCAGTTGAGCGCGCGCGCTATCTTACCTCGCCTCTCGCATACACACTCAGCATCCACAAGCAGCAGCAGTCATCCTGCGACTGTCTCGAATTTTTTCTATTGAATTTACATCTGTTTGGCTGCGAGTCATACAAAACTCATCTTTTATTTACTGTCAACACCTGAAGCACGACCTGTCGGCTGTCGACAATGGCTCGCCGTTTCACCGTGCCACCATAAATCCACATTCTGGTTTACGCTTTCGCTTTCTACCCTACATTCTTCAGCGTCAGCCGTGCATTCGTGCGTTTACCTGGAAATGTTCTATTTTTTTTATATTTTTTTTTATGTAGATTCGCTTTTTCCGCCGTCGGGTGCGTTCTTAATTTCACTTTTATTTGCTCGTTTGTCCTATTCTACAAATATTTTCCATTTGATTTATTTGCTTTTTGTGGCCGCATACCTCCAGCTTGCCCCGGTTTCGCCATTACATTCGCATATTTCTTTCACTGACACCTTAACGTGATTTTGATTCCACCTTCGAAATGTGTATGCACAGGGTGTGACAAATACGGTCAACTAAAGTTAAATGCGAATAGATTTCACTTATTGAAGATTCCAAACGATTTCTTGGTAATTTGTTATGAATAAACAGAGCACAAAATTTTTTCGAAATATCGATCTACAGAACGCTGGATTTTTAATAATATATTGATCTCGGCTTTGCATACCAAGAAGCTTTTGCACTTATTTGTCTCACCCTGTATCACTATAAAATTTAAGAGCACGAATGAGCCTTACCTCGTACCATGTTTATGTGTGTTTACGGGCGCCCAAGAATCGTATTAGCAAATAGCTCAGAGCAGAGCAGGTCCGCTTGTTGTTGACACAAAAATTAGCTCGAATCTCATGCAGCTGCTGTGATTTGTTGCCTGTCGTTTGTGCGTATTAATTTTGCTTCTTTGACTGCTTGTCTTCTATACACAGCATCTATCAGCTAATTCTGCTTCCATTTCCTCAGAAATAGTTTATTCTTCTTTTTTCCTTCCCCAAGTTCTATCTTTCTTTCCGTCAAGTTCTATGCTGCATTTCCATTTAGACTCCTTGTCGGCTGCTTGTAGTCTTGGTTTCATCTGCGCGTCTGCATTCGATTCCGTCGTTGACTGCTTGATGAGTTGTTCGTGCGTTTTCAGGTAATTTGAGTAAGCTTTCTATCAGTGGAAATGAATTCTTCTGCCAGCCTGTGAGAGCACCCAAACCCTTACCTCCAGCATACTCCTTCCTGAGTATTCACAGTGAGTTGGTACAGTAGACCATAGGCTTCGTTCATTATATTCACTTGAATATTCTACATCCCGCTTTTCGAGCTAAACTCTATAATATTCCTCTTGTCTATTTCCTCCTTTCCCTCCTTATATTAATTTCAGCAATCTTTTTCAAGCGTTCGTTTAAAATTTGCCTTTGATGCCAAAAAAAAAAATATTAAGGATTTTCTAAAACCATTTCATTTACTTAAGTACTTTTATACCTACTTATTTTCATCGCTTCAGGCTCTCCTTCAAAGAAGAAAACAATTAAAAAGATAATTACATTTCATTGGTCTCATTGCGGCTTTTGCGTAAATTTTATTTGGGGATTTCGAGTTAGGAGTTCGCTTCCTTCCTTGTTATTGCTCTTGGAATTTTCGGTGTGGATTGCTTAAATTGAATGCGCTGTCGTCGCTTAGATTTGTTGTTTTAATAAATATTTCCGTTTGAAGTTGAAAGTAATTTGTTCATTAAAACAACGCAAGCCAGGCAATTAACGAAGATGGTTTGAATGTAGTGAATAATTTTGATTAAATTCTTTAGATCTTTATTATTCGTAAGAGGAAAGCAATGAGCTTTATTGGCGATATTAACAATATTTTGGCGCAAAACCTTTGTTACCGAGCTCAATTTGCATTGAGTAGAACTCTTTGAAGCTAATAGAAAGGGTTCGGCGTTGGATTTATCCAACTCTTTAGGTTTGAAAATCTCTGTGTGGAAGCTTGCAGCAGCTCTTCTTCTGCTACATAGTATATATAGAGTTAGCAGCAGTTATTCTTCCTACTAAGAATTGTCAAAAGATGGAGGGCACAGTAACATTCCTGGTAAAGAGATGGCGTACAAGTTTGTCATTAACGGTACTTCCCTTTCACTTTCGTCAATGGTGAGGGTTTGGGCATGTCAATCTCCATAGCAGATGATAACTCAAGATAGAAAAGCCTCAATTGTTGCAAGAGCTTTTCCTGCTGATAAGGATGGAGATATTCTCATTTATGGGTCTTCCTCAGTACATCTTCTGTTAGGCAGCACCCAGAGAAACTGGGTGTACCCTCAAAGAGCGAGTAATGCTACGTCGATTACTCCATTCTGCCAACGCCACGCCTTGGTTTAACTAGTGGGAGGTGGCTCCAGGGAAAATCAGTGGCATCACAATGGGTGCCTTTGGCAGCCTAATGAATAGATGTCCCGTAATCACTTTACTCTAAGCTAACCTAGGCAAACAAAGCTCGATAAGATTCACCGTTTCAAGCCTCATAATGCTAGTTTCACTCGCAAAGTTTTGTAGAATTCTCAACCAACTTATGATGTTGCACAAATAAATGAATATTCATTTGTTAGCAAGTAGATAATAATTTTGTTTAATAATAATTGAGATTAATTAATTAATTCAATTGACTAATCAGATTTTGATGGCGATTTTGTATTTTTTAGCTTCCATCCCAAATATATAAAATTTCGATTTATCAATAACATTCTCTCAAGCTTCGATTTAAATTAAAAAAAGCTCACTCCTTTTGACGAACTCTTCACTTTTCTTTAACTTTTTGCTTTTTGGATTTCATTTCAATACCAACAGTCGAACTTAATTGGTTTTCATAGCTCGCTCGCTCGCACTTTTCGAATAAACAAACCAATGAATTGGCAGTTTTGCGTAAAAGACATTGAAACTTCTGTGTTGCACAGAATGAATGCATGAATATACCTGCTTGTACACACCTGACAATATTCCTTTTGTGTGGTAAAAGTAATAAATAAAATTTAAAAAAACCTCACAAACTTGAGAACCAATGCAGCTGCAATAGTTTTGTAGCGCAGCAGCCACATGTTGGTTTCAGTGAAGACGAGACGGTATGCTCTTTGAATGAATACGGTGTGCGGGTGCGTAGGAGTGGTGGCATTATCATACTTGTGCACTTTTAGTTTGAGTTCATTGAGTTGAATAGAAGGGATATCATCACACACTTTGACTGAATATTTCCAAGATTGAAGCGTTATTTCAAACATATTTAGAAGCATAACGTATGTGCATGTATGTATGTGCATTTGTATTTACTTTTGCTCTTGTGTTTGTTATTTTCTTTATGTTCCATCTACGCACAAGTGCCATCTTGCAAATGTTTTCATATGGTGAACTTGGCAACACTTTTTCGTGGCAATAGCACTTTGGCATTTTGTTGTTTTCAAAGTTTTCGTATATGATTTCAAAACAAATCCATTGTGCTTTTATACAATATACAGACATACATACAGGGTTATCCATTTTTCGGTTTCCAAAATAACCGTAAATAAAATGCATTTAAAATATTATATTTTTTTTTTCATGAAATTCCTTTAATATTATAAAGTTTGAACTATATATGTGAAACACTACAGCATTCAGATGACCGCCCCATAAATTTTTGCAAACTTCGAACTGTTTGAGGTAATTTTCGACCACGTTTTGACACATATTGGGTGAAATCTCAGCCATAACTCGACGAATCTTGGGTTTCAAGTGCTCAAGACTTAAGGGTTTATCGGCATGGGCACAATCTTTTGCGTAGTCCCACAAAAAAAGTTCAACAGTGTCAAATCGCACGATCTCGGTGGCCAATTGTTTTTTTGGGTGTAATGGGCTCCCTTCAATTATTTAGGGATTCTCGGATACCCAAATGCAATAATTGTGGGTATATATTTACGTATCCACCGAGTGAGGAATATGCCTCGTCGCTGCAGAAAATTTTGTTGGAAATATCGCGGTCCACTGCTTGTTGCTCAAGCACCCAATCGACGTAACTACGGCGTTGTGAATGGTAAGCTGGCCTCAGTTGTTGTGTGAGTTGAGTTTATATGAATGTAGACTTAAATTCAAGTGCAAACTACGCCGTAATGTGTAGTAAGAAAGCCCCAGCTCTCGAGACATAAATACATCCGGATATTCGGCTTTATTTTCACTTACAGTGTCTTCAAGTTTCTTTAAACTCTTGGCAATTGCTTGAGTAGTTGGACGATTATGCCCTGCACTTTCAAAACCACGAAATGGACAACTCTTAACATGCGCACGTACATATATTTCATGGAAACAGGACTTATAATCTTCGTAAAGTACTTGGAAATTCTAAAGACAGTATTTTCACTGCAGCTAAAATGTGAATGCAGCAAATGCTTGAAGTGAAAATTGGCAACGTTGCACGGAAAACTACAAGAGAGAATAACTAAAAAGAAGAAAATAAAATTTAATAAAAAATATTGGAAAGGGTTGCAGACAATTTATCAATAATCAAAATCAATTTGTATCTTTACTAAGAAAATTTTTACTTTTTTTTGACCGCTTCATAAAAATCTACAATAAAACCAGGTTGGCAAGCAATAAAACTTATTTCTAGTTTATGCTAAATATACTGTATATAATTTGCTGCTTCAAGTAAAATAGCCACAAACCAAAGCCAATTTACAGGACTTTCACTTCACTGCACCAATACGAAAATTCTCTTGATTAAGTTCATAAGTTTTCATAAAAATTAATTTATGACTCTGAATTGTTTGAAATGGACAAATAATTCACAATACGTGTGTGTATATTCGCATATATTTGAATGTACATATGTACTCCATGCTGGTGGGGAAAATTCCCTTTGCATATCCTTCTGCCGTATATTGTATCATTTCAAGTTCATATCTAGATACTCTCTATGTACATACATAACTACTTATATGTGTGTATGTATGTATTGCTATGTCCATTGTCTGCTTGCTGTTACTCTTTCTTACGTACCACTGGTTGCCATGGTTATGTAACCAAAAGGACTTACTGTACAATGTCTGAAATTTATGATAAATATCTGTGATTTATGTGTTGGGTTGGTAAAATACCATTACCACATAAGAAAAATTCTAATATTAACTATAATTGAAGGTATCGCCATGAGTTTTCGGCAAAGTGGCAAATTTTCCTCTCATACTTTTTTAGGCTAGCCATCATTGCTACCAATTTTCTCCATGCTTTACCGTCGAAGGCAATCTTCATTCTTGCTTCCGGGTCGGTTTTTTTTATTCGGGCAGTGTTGCCAATTTTCCATCTGTGTTTTTGTTGCCAATTTTCATCGATGTTTCTATTTTCATCAGCATTTAGCTACTTATTTGTTCCATTTATAGCAGTGTTGCCAAATTTCGTGGCTAACAGCGTTGCCGATTTTGCTCAGTCTCGATTTTGCTCTCTCTCTCTCTCTCTGGTATTTCGATAATTCTCGCCTTATTTCTTGGATTCACATAACAAATTTACATCCTTATCCTTCTGTCACACCAATGCTGCCAATTTTCCTTCTATTAATATTTTTTTATTTTACCGCATTGAAAGTTTTATTTTTTGTCCGCTGCAAATATCTCATATCCCATTGACATAAAATACAATTCTTGTATTAAATATCCTAAACCAGTTTTCCATTCCTTGCTGTGTCACATGTTGACACCAAAACCACGAACTTTTTGGCATTGCAACATCCGTGGCAACTTTGTGTTTTGCACTGCACTTACACTGCTTTTGTGGCTTTACATGCATATCCTGCAGCATACTACGCACGAGTACACACACGTTTATTACAAGCTACATTGCATGACTTACACAAAATTTCGTATTTCATTTTCGTTAAAAAATTGTGCTTATTTTCTCTTCGGTTTCGTTTGTGTGAAACCAAGCATGCTGCGTGTGCCAGTAAATACAAAAAACAACAACAAAAAACAACAAGAAAAAGTGGCCTTTCACGTTCGCACCGGGAGAAATATCTACTCGTACGAGTATTTCCTTTTTTTTCGTGTGTTTTTCTTTCCAGAGGAAAAATGCGGCAGCATGCTGGCGAGAAATGAAATGCGCTTTGGAATGCCCGTGAAGCGCATTGCAACCAACAACCACGAGTTTTTCCTTAATATACTGTCAATCTTAAGGGAAATTAAAAAAAATCATCGGTCTGAGGTTGCATTTATTTCGAATTGTTTATTTTGGTGGAAATGGCGTTGCTTTTTTTTTCTCTAATAGAATTTAACGACTGCTGAGGAGCAGATTAAACAAAGCCTGAATGAAAAATTGCAGCTTAAAACCTTTATTATAATTATTTTTGCTCTTTCCAAAGCAGAATATTTTAAATTTTGCATTTCCGCATACAAAGTATTCATGGCGTAAGTACGAGAAAAAGGAAGAAAAACATTTTCTTTATTGACTTGCCACGTCAATGAGATTGAAACTTTCAAGAACTCCACAAGTTTTCAACCATAAACAAAGCTGACAAAAGTAAAGTGTGTGCGAAAATGCAAATAACCAAGCACTCATAATAACAATAACAATGATAATAGCAGTAAAAAATTTCAATACTTATTTTTATGTTACCACTTTTCCTGAAACGTTTGCACTTCACTTAAGCTATTCGTTCTCACTACATTTTGCGGTATCCTTACTTGCCTGAAAGCCAAACCGCAATCGCATTTATACAAACTGTCATCTCGGACTGAAGTTTCCGCTTCGTCTTCCAGTGCGCCTTCTTGTACCATTCAGTGCATTTAGTGGCCACTTGGCAACTGTGCTCGCTATTTATGTACATAAAATGTACTACTTCGGATTGTGGACAAAAGTGACAGAGATTTCTTTCATTTTGTAGGAAAAGCTATCTCTGGTACTGAAGTTTTCTTCTACTTTTTATTGAAAAATATAAAAGCACCTACTTGGTGGTGTTTTACAAAGTCAGCATTATCTTTCGAGTGCTGCTTATTAACGCATAGAGCGGCATTCTAAAAATTTAATACAAATTTTTGCGAATTTAAAAGGTTAAGATTTCATGATGGTGAAAAATGACAACGTTGGCGCGAAAATATCAAGTTAAATTTGTACATGAGCAAAATTTAAGTCGCAAGCATTGGAAGCGCAATTAGTACTGATTCGGAATGTCTACGGAGTTAAGCTAAATATAATTTATGTGGTGAAATTTGGCAACGTTACCATGTTAAACAAAAAAATTGTAAAAGCTGTTAGTAAGAAATAATCATTATTATTTCGCCATCTGTTTAAATTCTATATTTTTATTAAATTTAAATAATAAAGATTAGGTAATATATATCATATTATTCATATAAACGAAAGAGTTATAAGGCTTTTAAAGAGTAGATCCCACAGTGAAATTGGCAACGAAAACCAAGACAAGAGTAGATATCACAGTGAAAATTGGCAATGTTGCCAAGACAAGAAAATATCCCACAGTGAAAATTGGCAACGTTGCCAAGACAAAAGTTGATCCTACAGTCAAAATTTGCAACATTGCCAAGAATATAGTAGATCCCACAGTGAAAATTGGCAACGTTGCCAACACAAGAGTAGATCCCACAGTGAAAATTGGCAACGTTGCCAAGAGCAGCTTTTGAAATGCCACCGCAGACAGACCATTTTCTCAAGTTTCCCCAAGTCAACAGTCGACTTACCGCAGAGATCACTGATTTTCAAATGTATTTTAATCACATGGACACAACCAATAGCCGTTTCGCCTCAAACATACATACATACGTATGTTACCTACGTCTCTATTTACGCTTTACAGCAGGTAAACACACCATTACCTCAACACGCTTAAGCTCAACAACCGGCAAACTTGCAATATTTGCACAACAACATCAGCCAAAGACGTGAATGCCAGATCCTTTGTATGCATTGATTTGTCAATGGCAGAAGTGATGCAGCAACAATTATTGCATGCACCTGAGTGCATATTAATAGATTCATATGCAGTCATACATACATATGTACATACAAACCAGTATTGGGGAGCTAAAAAAGAGAGTAGGATGTGATTTAACGGTAATGTCACTTGTCACATAACTGTTATTTGAATATTAGTTCATGCAAATACATTACAACACTTTGCTCCCCTCCTGCGCTACACCTCTTTCGCTATCTCCTACTCTGCATTTTAATATCTGTAAGCATTAGTAGATTCCTGCCTGAGAGTATGCTTCACATAAGTTCTATTTGTTTGTCGCATTAACTAACGGTATATACTTGTTGTGGTTATGGTTGTTGTTGTTGGAGCTACTTATGAATTTGCATAGGATTTTCACACGTGCACATTTCGCCTTTGCAAATAGGCACGGATGCTTACACTCGTATATAGATTGATATGAAAACTAATTTGCTCATATATATATAAATGTATAGATGTGCGTGTGTGGGTGTGTGGGTGTGTGGGTGTGTTTATAACACAATCTTCATTTGCTGACACTGATTACTTCACATCTCGTCGTCATTGCCGTTGTCGTCGTGTGCGATTTGTGTTGGCAAGAAGCAAATAAGTTGTCATTATAGCTCACTCCTCGCTCTTCTTCTTCATGATTCGCAAAAGGATATATGCTGAAAGTGTATATCCATTTACGCGTGTATGCGAGATAAATTTTCAATGATTTTTTTTATTTTATTTTAGGAACTCGTTTGCGTTTGTACTCTGAGGAATGATTTTTTCTTCCTTCCTTCCTTGCACAGTTGTGCGGTTTCAACATAAAAGGACGTCAAGTTTGATTGATTATAAGTCATATGCATGCTCACTAGCAGCGCTCATATATTTACATATGAGCGTACACAGTCTGGAGGAAACACGCTTGTTTGGGGTTAGTCCCGCAAGCACGGACATTTTCGACAGTATATACTCTGCATATTTATATATTTTGTTTATATATATGTATGTTTTTTTAACTCAGGCCTGCTTTGATAGAGTGAAGATCGAGTTGCTGCCTAAATAAAGGGTGACATATTTCGAGGTTATCTACTCTTTTAGAGAAAAAACCAAGAAAATTCAAATTTAATGGGGAATGTTTACTATCATTCGAAAGAACATTCTTTGGCATTTATTTTTTGTCGATTATCTCTTTCAAATATTGGCCGCGGCTACGTCTCAGATGGGCCATCCGTTGAGTCTAATTTTCGATGACTCGTGCGAGCATTTCGAATGGTAACTGGCAAAGGATACGCGTGATGTTTTGCTCCAAGGCCTGAATCGAAGCGGGACTATCCGCATAGATCTTGAACTTTACATATAACACAGGTTATATATCACACGAGCTTGGTGGCCAATCAACCGGTCTAAAACGTGAAATTATCTGCTCACCGAAGTGTTCTCTCAATAAATCCATTGATTGATGCGATGTGTGGGAAGTGGCGTCGTCTTTTTGAAACTAAATGTCGCAGAGATCACGACCTTCAATTTCAGGCATCAAATAGTCGGTTATCATTGAGCCAGAAATGGGCCTCATCGCTGAACAAAATTTGGCTCGAAAACGTTAAGAGGTTGTAAACAATTTTTCACACCAGGAAATGGACCAGGGAGCGATGTATTCGAAAAGAATTTATGGTTCGATTTATCTTAATTTTTTTCCAGGAAATGGACCGATCTATTTGAAAAAATTTTATTTTGCTTTAGATAATGTTCAATTAGTGTCTTTTATCATTCTTTGCAACACCAATTAGAGTGAAAACAACAACGTGTGACTGGGTCTATTCGGTATTAATACTTATGTATATATTATAAAAATACTTTATCTGATTATAATTACCTGAATGTTTTTTGCACTGTACTGTATGTACTATGGTTGTGAGAATAATCTGTAACTCCGAAAGCCACGTGTAAAAGTACATTTTTTTATAATGCATGTTTTGTGCAAATTACTGTCATTTTAGGCTGTCACTCACTTTAATTTTTCCCACGAATTACTTTGTGCTATCATCATGTCTTGTTTTTCCTGTCAATTGCACTCCTGGATAATGAATTCAGTTAAAGTGAGAGATTTTTCAGAAGAATTCTTTACAAATGAAAAGTTGATTCCGGATTTAGAGTTGTCTATTGGTTGATAAATTTTTAATCAGAACTAATTTCAATAGCTTGGCACTTGTAGGATGAAAATTGTTGTGATAAATGGAAAAAATGTAATTCCCAGTCTCACTTTGTTCTGCTTGAATCTCTAATGAGGAACATAAATATATATATATATATAAATAGAAAATGGAATTTTCAGTTAGAGAAAATTGACAACATTGCAACTTCAGTCAACTCCATCATGGTAAAACTGGCAATTCTCGCCCTTGAGACAGAACTAAGTATTTCAGGTAGAGAAAATTGGCAACGCTGCCGCATGAATTCTTTGCATTTGCTTTTACTTTATTCATTCATTAGATATTAAGTAAATGAAAAGATATTTGAACAATCGTTCAAACTTTACGAAACTCGCAGCTGCGAAATAGTTCTCCTCAAATTAATGGTTAGTTGAGCGTTCATCCGTTTTGAGCGTCATATGCGAGCAAATACAATGTCGCATGCGCTGCAATTTTAATTAAAAATCATTCAATCATGCCTGACAATACTTGAAAGAAAAAAAAATTAATAATATCCTTTCGCTTGCACATTTCTTTTAGTTCTTTGTCCATTTTAAATATGCGCATTTTTCGAAGAAATTTGCACATTTTACACCATTTTCTTTGCAGCTTTGCTCAATGAGCCGAACAACTCTTAACATTAAATAATTTTTCGCCATTTTGTGCTGCTCTTCTTTCGCTTGACGTTTATTTTTTCAAACGTGTTGTACACTTAAAATTTCTTTGCTGCTGCTGCTGCTTAATGCTTTTACTAGTTATGTACATTTGCGAAAAGTTTGCGTATTAAGTGCAAATAATACTTTTCAACAATGTTTTTTTTTTTTTTTTTTTTTGACAGCTTCCTCAATGTACTAAACATTTCGATTTAAGTTTTTTCGCAATGTCTTTTCAATCACTTCGTTTTTCTCTCACACTCTTCACTCAATATTAGGTCGTTGGTAGTTGATTGTAAGAAAAAGTGCCAAGTAATTTAGAAAATTGAATTTCGTTACGGTTTTTTTTTTGAAGATTATTTAATTTTAAACCGTTGCTGAGTTAACTAATTCGTGTGACCAGAGGTGGAAATGGAAAAATAAAAATAAAAATAAAAATTTAGGTCTCTTTCATGCGAGTCATTGTTGATCTTCTGCAAGTTAGTTAAGCATTAAAGGCTTGCCGAAGGAGATTGGAAAATAGTCTGAATTTCTCATTAGTTTAAAGTTTTTCCTAGCGCTGATCTTTTTTTTATTTTTTATTACGAAAATATACTTAAAATGCTTAACACTTTGACTTAACTTCTTTTTCGGTAATTTTTTTTCCTCAATATATTCAACGGCTCAACTCTTTGAATGCAATGAAATTTTCATGTTCATACCTACATTTGAAACGAAATGACCGCCTTTTGGCCAAATGTAGTTAACAAATTTATTTCCTTGTTTGTAGTAGTAATTTACTTTGTGGCAAAAAATTCTATAAGCTTTGGGATTTTTCGTAGTTTTCGTAGAGCTCAACGTTTCACGCCATTTGCGTCACGCCACAAAAGAAAAAGGAAAATTGTTATATAAAAATAAGGAAAAAAAATTGAATTATACAAGTATAAAATACAAAATACAACTTGCCTTTGCCCTCAACAGCCAATCCCTTGTTGCAAATATTTTTAATTTTCATATTTTCAAGGTCAACTAAATTATTAGCATTTTATGTAAATAATCAAAAGTAGCTTTAATGAACAAAGTAAAAATTACGAAAATCATGCAATTGTTATAATTCCAGGCCAACTTAAAAAGTTTCGCAACAGAATTTCGAAAATAAGTTATTTTCGCTGACGCTAAGAGCCTACAGCGTGAATGTTGTCCTCTGACTGTTGGAATTTTCTAAGCTTATACTTAAATCCGCTTCACTTCGTGCCGGTTTTTTTTCCCTAGCTTAGTTGGTATGAATTATCAAGGCTGTTGGTGCTCAAAAATTGTCGCACAGTAGTTAGAGAGATGTGTCGAACAGTGCATATAAATTCATTTGTTATTTTGTGGAAGAATTACGTATGTTTCTTCGACACAACTAATATATTTAATACCGAAAAGAAATATTTCCTAACCTAAAAACACGAGCAGCAATTTTGATGGTATTTTTTTATTTCTTATTTATCTAATTTGCAAAATTGTTGCACTGTGCACTGAATTTTCGTATTTTAACTTAATTGAATGTTGCATTGCCGCCGCCTGGTTCATTTGTTACAACTCAGACCAAGACAAAAACACGCTACTTCATTGCATGCCAACAGCTTGCAGATTTTCGTTCTTGCCAACAATTTCTTTTAGTCGTTTCTTTTTTTTTTTTTTTGTTTGGCTTTTATATTAAAGTTTGCGTCACTAACATTAAACAGTTTAAGAAGAATATTACTTCCGTACTTCCTTATATTTTTCGTCATTGTATTGCTATTAATTAAAAGAAATTTAATGGCATGGAACTACTTATTGAAAATATAGCTTGCTTGAAAATATAGCTATTTTTGCCCGTTGTAAAGTTGCATTGGAAATTTATTTAATAAAAATTGAATTTTTTACGTTTTCGTTTAAATCGAAGTGGCATGCATAAATTAATTTTAATTTAATATACTGGGTAACTGAGTAATATGAAGAAAATAAAGGCAAAGCTTCCGGGAAAGAAGTAGGACAAAGCACTCCAAGCTTGGTCCTTTAGCTGGTAAGCCTACAAAAAATATTCTAGATTATGAAACTAGTTCTTTAGCGATTTCGTGTAAATCGAAGTTCCATATTGAATATTCACAAAATAAACACAAATCGTTCATGCAGTCAAACAAACTCAGTAATACTGAAGCTGCTTTTAGTCAGCACGCCTCGGGAGAAGAGACAAAGGTTGAAAACACCAACGCTTATCGAAGGTATTTTTGCCTTTATTAAGCTTAATTTAAATAATATGCCAATATCAGAGCATTAAATTAACTGCTGTCACATAGAACTTGAAGCACGGCTGTGATTTTGTTCAGCTTGATTTATGGCACTTCAAATTGAACAAAAACACATATTTTTTGTTTTACGTAACATAGTGTTTTTTTTACTGTTTCTGCCATACCATTTCGTCTAGAAGTATTCGTTTTGTATTATAACAACTTTGTTACACACTCTAGCTCGTTGTTGAACTTCTGTCGGCTACTTAATCCCATTTAGCACTCCATAATAAACTCACTGCTGTCCTTACGTAGAATCAATGTGTTCTTTTTTGTTCACACTTACATTGGCTCTCGTAAATCACATAGCCACAATCCAAATTACACAGTTCACATAATATTTTCTAGCTTTAGCAAATGTAGCATAGCAAAACTTCATTCAAGGAAATAACACAATTTTTCCGCATCTAATCACACATATTTACCAAAGCTTATGAGGCAACGAAGCGTTCAGATACACATTAGCCAGAATTTGTTTCATTATGAGTGGTTGAAGCACAAGCTCCTCTCATCTCTTCGAATTTACACAGCATGTGAAGAGCCTTTCCACTTTGTGCTTTCTATCTAATCCGAGTAGGCCTTGGCCCTGTCATAATACATACATACGTTTCGCATTCATTGGGAGTGAAAATTGAAATTCAATTTGTTGCCGGGCAACAATTGCAACACCAATAATGCCAACAACCAACAAACTGGAGGTGCAGTTGGTGCTGGTGACGAAATCAGGCATACCCAATGATGGGAGAGGAAAATACTCGTATATACACGAAATTTGCGTGTAGTGTTAAATGCAAGAGTTTTGTGAACTCTCAAAATCTGATGTCGAGCATGCCTTGTGGGCTTTTAAATAAAGCATGGCATTGCAGGTTTGTTAGTAGTGTTTGTTAAGCGAACTTTTTTGTGAGCATTTTAAATGGTTCTGCTAAACATTTAATAGTATGAGAGCTAGTAAACAAATGACTTATAAATCTATGAGTAATCGTAATCTAGTTCTCCTGTTAATTTTTCTGTCACGCTCCGACTTAAGCCTTGAAATATTTTTAAAAATATTTTCCTAATTTTTTCTGTTTTTGTCATGTCCATACTTGTATGAAAAATGTGTTTCGGGTCGATTTCTATCAGTCTTAGCATGAAATTAAATTATATTTTGAATTTAAGCCAAATCGAAGATCATCTATTAGAAAATCAGAATTTTTAATACATAAACACGTATATTAATTATTAATTTAATATTTTAATTTTTTTATTTATTTTATATTTCCTCTCCACAGATATTATACACGGCAAACTTTTCCAAAACAATCGTTTTCTCGAAATCGATTACGCTCAAGGTCGTGACATACCACCAGGCTACACAGGTAAAATCGCTGGAACCCTAGAGCAGTGGGTAGAGTCCTGTAATGCGATCACCAATTGCATTGATGTACAGATAACACGAGCCAACTATGAGAAGGCCAAAAGCTTGAAGAACAAGGAACACATTGATCAAGAGGTAAAAGCGTAATTAAAACTTCCAAAATCCCGTTCAAAAAGCAATTATGTAAATATTCAATCTATTTGTCTATATAAAAGACGAAATATCTCACTCAAATCTGTTTGAATCTCCCCGCTAGTCTATGAAAATACATAAATACATATTAAATTCTCACTTGAATTATGCATTCATTCAGGCAAATACCATATTAATCATTCTAATTTCTCTGTTTCTGTCTCGCCTTTTCCACTCACATCATTCGTTTTCAAATTTTAAATTAACTTGTTGTTGTTGTTTTGAATTTTGCAGATAATTAATTTGAAGAAAGTTTTGAAAACACAAATCAGCGACAACGATGATGCTATGCAAATCGATACACGCGAATCATCCAGCATGGATATCCGTCGAAAGCCATTCAAGACGAAAGGTTCACGACTACACAATCCCAATATGGGTAAGTTCACAGGCATGGCGGCCTCAACATCAGCCACGAGCGCAGGTGGTAATGTGGTGGTGGTCAGTGCGGCAAGTGATGCTGCCAATGTTACCATGGCAGCAGCGAATAGCAGCAGCAGCGGCACCTCTTGGCTGAAATCGCTCACACAAAGTTTCGACAAGGAGTAGCTGCGGTGAAGCTGAGCGACGAGCACAACAAGCTACAAAACAAAATCAAAATTTTCTCCCTCCCACCACTAATAATAATAATAACATTCGCGCTTAACGGTCAAACGTCCATCAGTAGTAGTGTATCGTATATCCCCAACGAGTGCTTACAAAACGACTAGACAAGTGGAGAGCTAATAGAGAGCGAGAGTGGGAGAACTTGACAGCAGCACATCATACAGTTTCTTTTAATTAAGCGATTTCATTTTAATTTTGTTATTTTGATGGTAGAAAGTTTTTAATTGTTTGATTACACTCATTTTCATTTCCTTGACTTGCCTGCGCTTACGTTCGCTAGCTTCTCAAGCCCACTTGTGATTTTCGTTTGTGAATTGTGTAAGGAATTTGTGCGAAAAGTGTGTTTTGTTCCTTTAGAAAATCACTTTTTTTAGCTTAGCTTCATTTACGTCGAGTATTATGAGCTGAAGTTTGTTATTTGGCAAGACATGTTGAATTCAATGGCTTGACAACTTAAACGGCAGCAAGGTGTGAATGCTAGAGAAATGTTAATAATGTTGCTCTATTTACACTCACAAACATACATATTTATTTACTTGCTGCGCTATCAATTGTACTCGTATTTTCATCTAATTTAAGTTTTTCTTTATTCATTTACTTTTCGGTTAATGCACACCCCCTTGCGATTAATCCAAATGCCATACTCTTCATGAAGACATGTTATATTCAGGTAGTCATCGTTCACCAGCACAGAAAAAAACGGAGGCACCATCTGGTAGTATGAATTACCTGAATTAAGCAGAGCTACGGCAAAATAGTTAATGTAAAGAAAAGAAAAACTGCTGAAACCGCTACAATAAATACCAAACGAATAGAGGAAGAATTCAACATCGTAAAGCTAAAATCACCGCTCTACTACCTACGTCGCTCTTTAATCTTAACTTTATGCTTACTCACATCCATTAATTTTCCCTAATCAATAAAAATAAAGAAATTTAATGGAAATTCAAAGAAATGTTTTTCCTTTTTTTGTATTTAAGAGGTTAGGTGGGTTCTAAATTTAGAAAAATAATCGATTTTTTTTGTCTTAAGTTTAAAATATCCTAAAATTTCAAATCGATCGGGTTAAAATTCTAAATTTCAAATTAAAATTCAGTAATGAGTTATGCTGTCCACGGCGAGAGCAAATTCTTTTTTTTTTCAGAAGTCAAGGGAGATGAGGTACCGACGGCTGAGTTTTCGGAATTTTTGAATAAAATTTTCACAAAATACTGTTTAAATATGTATCTTTGATATGGTAAATTGTTTGAATAAAAGATATGATTGTATATATAAAAAAATAGTGGGAATTCCTTTTTTAACCTCTGAAACCCACCTAACCCCTTAATAGATGCTAGTATTTAATAGATCAACGCTGTACTCTTGAGCGTTTTTCTTTGTTCACAAAAATATGATGATAAACTCTACATGACGATCGCAAAAAATCGAGTTCGAAGCCATGCAGGTGTAGTGAAATTGTTTTGCTTACGGGTATGTATTCATTTCCTAATATCTTGTCATCATCAAACACTGGAAGGTGAGCCACCCTTGTGTGAAGTGCAATAACCAGCTTTTAAGTCAAGTAGACATGGGAGGTTCATACTTTAAAGCCCTTAACTAATCGCAATCAATTGCTTGGAGCTTGGTGGACGGTGAGGGTTACCTTGATATTGAACCAAGCTGAGGAAATTTTGCGAATTTCTTTTATGGATTTTAGATCTGTTCTCCCGGGTTCTGGCAAATACCTGTTGCTTAAAGCAGGCTCGGAAGACTTTTTTTGGAAAGAAAAATCTTGAACTTTTCGAATGGACTTAAGCTTAACTATTCTTTCGACGTCTATGTCATTGGAATGGCTATCAGATCTTCATATAAGAAAGAGACAATAGTCCAAATAGTCCTTTCTACATTGACTCCAACGCCTCACTAAGAGTTGAGAACCAGATTGGTTTATATATTGTATGTAAGTATAGCTATAAAAATTTGCAATTTAAGTTTCTTCCAAAAAATTTAATATTAAGTTCATATTTCTTTACAAATTTTGTTTATATGAGAACTCATTTTTTTATATTTATTTATTGTACATATTCTAACGGCAGTTTTGTTCAATCAATAATTATTTCAAAGATTTTTTCTGTACTTAAGACTCTTCTTTACCGTTGTACATTGCTAGCAGTTCTCAACGTCCAGCCATTTTCTCGTATTCCTTCGAGTAGGCGCCTGTGTTATCGGCTTGATAAACGCCGGATGCGTCGTAATGGTAGACACCCTGTGCCTCTGAAATATATATGAAATAGAAAACACAAGTATTTAGAGACAATTACAAAGTCACAACAACAATTGCAACTACAACAACCAGCACAAACACTACACTAATCCTCAATTTTATACGTTAAACATTAATAATACTTTCAAAACTCGTTAACTTTGCGCGTATTTACCTAGCGCCGGATCATAATTGCCACTAGTGTCTGGCGTCCATGCGCCGCTATTATCCTTCACATAACGCCACTTTAGATCATCATGATAGACGCCCAAATCATCAGGCAACCATTTTCCCTTATCACCGGTAGCTTGATAAGCACCTGCATTGTCCTCCACATATTGTCCCGAATTGTCGGCTACATAACTACCGCTTGTATCGGCAATGTACGAGCCGTCATTCTCGTTGCCACCGGCGGCGGCGGCGGTGGCTGCGTTCGTCTGGCTCTTGTTGGGCACAGCACATATAATTTCTCCAGCCAACAAAATTAGTAGCAGCGCTGAGGATAACTGTAAAATGAAGTTTCGTAACTAACTTGACTAACGGTACACAGGCATTAGTAATTTCGGTTATCTAATAATCACCAATCTCGATTTCAAATATCCCTGCATTTTGTGTGCGATGGCTAGATGACTGGCTGGATGGACGGTTGGAAGGGTGGAAGGTTGCTCTGTCTATTTGCAAGTCTGCTCGTCAGCTCGTCAGCTCGTTTGCTTTCTGATATGTTCGACGTGGTTATTGCTCGCGGCGTTTATATGATGTCTCTACTAAAGCCTTCGAACAATGATGCTTTTGCTTTTATACTGAGCAGAAACCTTTCGATTTATGAGAGTTTGTGGGCCAAGTGTATAGGCTCATCTGTACTTGTGTGTGCGTGTTTTTGTGTGTATTTAATTCTGAAGCTTGAATCTTTCTTCCTCCAGATGCATTAAATTTACAAAACTAACCAGTTATTATTAATATTATTGTTTAAATATATATATATATATATATATGTATGTATGTGAGAAGAGTAAAGCGACGGTGAAGATGCTTGAGATGAGGCTAGAGTAAAAATCCAATAAATTTTGAAGAAATTTAGTTTATGAGTTCATTTTTAGTAATTTCAAGTGCGCAAAGTGTAGCTCTCTTCGATTTCTATACACACCCTATATTACAGAACGTTTTTTTTTTTTGCGAATTTGAAAAAAAGGAACAAATTCTGACTCATTTCATAATTATCAGTCAATTTTATTGTAGCGTTGCTATTAACCCGCGTAGTGCTCAGTTGGGCATTTATCACTTGCTAAAATTAGGTTATAATCGACAATTGAGGCGCACTGTTCAGACATACTCTTAAATTGGAGTTTTTCTTTACGTTTGGAGAAGATTGAGAATTTAATTACTGACTTGGTTGACTGAATCTGTCTGAAACCTCTATTATACGTTGACAAATGAAATGAAAAAAGTTTGTTATTAACTCTGTTAGTAAAACTAATAAAAATTTCGGATTTTTAAAGACTAATTGCATACTATACACTAAATTGAGTATGTATGACCACTTGACAATTGAGTTGAAGACCCTTAATTTTCTATAAAAAAATATTTTGAAAGTAAAATAAAAACTGAATGAAAGCCAAGTTTACTTTATTTATGAAAGACTTTAATGATTTTTAAGACTAATTGAATACGTTAAATTGTTTAAGTGTGAACACTTGAAAACTCGTTTTAAAATTAGTAAATATCGTCCGATTTTGTCAAATTTAGAGCAAAATATTTAAATAAAAACATAATATTAAACGTATCAGCAAGAAGAATTTCGGGAAGTGGTTAACATTGCGTGTTACCATTCGGAAGGCCAGGGCTCGAGCCCAGGTTTGACCAATATCCAAAATTAATGAAAATTCATTTTTCTAATTGCGGTCGCCCCCCGGCAGGGAATGTCAAGCTCTCCGAATGTATTTGTGGCATGAAATAAAATCTGCTCATACAAATCCATCGGCCGTTCGGAAGCGGCTTAGAATAAACTGTATGTCCCGCCACTGGTTGGTAAAAACATCAAAACGCAAAACCACAAATTGGAGGAGGAGCTCGACCAAAACTCGCTTCAGCGGTTACAAAGCGTTAGATAAATAAAAAAATATTAATAAATTGCGGAAATATTGAAATTGTTGAAGAAATTTTACAATAAAATAAGAAAAATTCAAAACATAAAGCCGAACGATTTTCACAAGCAAATACTAAAGTTTTGAGAATTAAAAATTTGTTTGTCTCAAGTCGTACGAAGATTTTTGAAGATACTTAAGTAATAGCATCACTTAGCCTCAGCAACACGGGGTTAAGCCTGCTCGTTACAATTATACCGCAGCTGCCATGCTTTTGCTAAGCTAATTTTATCACTAGAAACTCAAAAGACGACAATTTCGATGTCTTCACGATTTCTCGTTTCGCTGAAATTTTTTGTGGAATATAATTAATTTGAACTCATTTGCAGCTAGTGAATCTTGTAATTTTTTTATCACTCTCTTTGACAATTGCACACAATCAAACAAGCAAAAGAAGAGGTGTAGAATAGAAGAACAAAAATATCACTTTGGAGATTTTGCAATGAATTTTAAATTAATTTTAAAACAAGTTGCATGCGAACTGCGTCAAAAGCTTTATTAAAAAATAATTAATAAAATGAAATTATTGTTTTGCTTGTTTTTCGATCGAACTTTTTTCGTTTGCCTTTTTAATGAGCTGTTCATTTGCATATCTATAGATTCCATTGACATTTGCTCAACAACTGGACTGAGGGGGTAATAAATCGTTCAATATTGTAATATTTTATAGTTATTGCATTAATTTTTATTTCAAATTTTTTTTTTCAGCAATATTTACGTCTAAACATGTTGAGCGTGTGAAAGTGAGAGCGCTTCTTGTCTTAATAAACGTAATTAATTTTCGAAAAATTCGCGCGTTGCTTTTATGGAAAATTAATCGGCTTTACAACTAATTACAATTAAAATTGTCATTAAAAGTCAATTAAAATGCGCGCTGAACAATAAAAATTTGTTATGTGACATTAAGATACAAATTTTAGATTGATTTCGTTGTACACGCTAACGCACTTAGTGCTCAACAAACATACATACTACATGAGAAGAAATAATCTAAATATTTCGATTTGCAGGTGTTTGAACCTCTGCAGGAACCAAGGACACATTAGAAATGCAAACAAACAAACAAACAAACACACACACACATCTGTGCGACAGAGTAATAATTCTTCGTTCTAATAATGCAGCGCGAAAAAGCGATAAAATGTAAATAAAGAGAAAAAAAACTTATCAGCCAAACTCATAAATTGGCCGAAAACAAGTTTTGTAAATTACAAAAAAAAAAAAAAAATTATTTTGATTATTTATTTACAGTTTAAAAATTTATTTGCAATCTGAATTGCATTTTGGCTAATCAATAATATTAATTGCAGGTTAATGCTTATCTGGATGATTTAAATTTGAATAATTTCGTGTAAGCGGTCGCAATTTTCGCTTCACTAATTAGCGAAGGTTTTTTTTTTTTTCAAAAAAAAAATTTATAATTATTTCTTGAAATCCTTCACTCATATACATACATAAGTACTTCCACATGTATTTAATTAACTGTAAAATTACACATTTAAAGAAATAAAATGGGAATTATAGTATTGATGGAGCAAGAAAAAGTATGATGAACGGGAAAGTATGAAGTAAGAATGTTAGGAATAGGAAATGAAGGCAAGCTGACTCTAACTCCTGGTAACGAGGCTAATAGGAATAGAAGTGACCAAGAAATAAACAAAAATATATGGATTCCAATTACTACCAGCTCATCGCCACGCGCAGCTCGCTACTATCACTTACCTAGGGCCTATTCATAAACCACATAGTCATATTTAAGTCGTCCGGCACCCACACCGCCGTCCGTCATGTAGCCTAACGTGGTATTTTCTGTGAGATCTCCCTCTCCGGCCCAATGGAACGAGGTTCTGTTTCACATTAATTTTCGATACATGGCTATAGCGTAGAATTTGAACAAAACTCTTCCACCCTCCTCTTGGCTGAGCTATGTGGCTTATGGCTTATGGACGCTACCCCAAATGCGTTGTAAATCGAATAATTTTATTACAATATATTTCTTTATTGAGTCCTCGTGTACTTATTTTAATATATTCATATTTCTAATAATCTGATATACATACATACATACATTTGTTACAAACATTGTCATTCATTCATGGATACAACCACAACTCCAAGTACTGTTTCTTGGTGTGTGTATCATTAATGAACAAATTCACTTGTGCCAACATACGATCGAGTGAATTGTGTTTAGCAACTAATACGCAGCCTAAAAGTATGTTGCGTTATATTTTTTTTCCGCAATAATTCAGCACATAAAACTGGTGAAATGGTAAAATGTGCATATATAAATATTTAACTAACCGCATTCTACGCACTTAATTGAAAATGTTCAATTATTTAGCGATTGTAATCAAAAATACACACAGACAATCGTTTGCATGTACCCCCACGCATACACACACACACACACACACATATATATGACAATGCCTTTTTAATGGAAGAGTGATCATACATACACATATGTTACATATCCGGTGCGTGCTTTTTGGACAACACTATAATTTAAATATATGTACATATGTATGTACGTATATCAAGCGCCATATTCCAAATTTATAATTTATGATTTTATACTTTTAGAATCCGCTGTGAGCGCTTGCTGATGGCTGTAACCCATGATGTTCTATACTCTCACTCTAAATCGTCTAATTTATTCATACACTTTTAACTATTTAGTCAAATAAATATTTCAGTTTTAATCATCAATTTTGTGGAAATATAATTTTGTCTACAGTTACACAGCAACAATGCAGCTGCCCATAAACATAAAAGTTACGCCAGCAATTTCAGGAATTATTTCATTAAATTCAATTAAATATCTCACAGTGAATTTCTAAGGAATTCACATTGAGAGTATTCCTTTGCCTAACAGCACTTTGATTTGACTATTTAGTTTCCAGGAAATATGTCCATTTCATACTTTACACCAAAATATATAAAAATCAATAGACGAAGGAAAATAATGGGTGGTTTCTGGTGAACAATTGATCTGCTTATAGCTGCTGCAGAGAGAGATGGAGAGAGAGAGAGAGAAAGAGAAAGCAAAGAGCAGAGAGTGGATAACCACTGTTAAGGACTTTTTCTTCTGCTTTTAGTGCTCATTTGGCTTAAGCTTAGTTAAGTGAATTACGCTTTGTACGCTAGGTGGAGCCAGGGTCGAATTCTTGACAAAATCTATATATTTGTTACGATTTCGCTCTTGCACGAAATACATATATTGTATAATAATAAAAGTGTATTCGGGTAAAATAATGTTTCACCTGAATTTCATCACAGTCAATTATTTGTTGAAAATCCCCACAAGAATCTAAATATTTACTCTCAGAAGGTAAATCATAACATCGCCTTTCGGTAGGACCCGCATAAATCTTATCAATTTATTTTCGATCAACTCTTGTAGAGGTCGATTCATTTAACAAACTTCTTTAGAAATACATTATCTATAGAAGTACGTAGGATTTTTTATCTTGCATAGTTTTTTTTTTTTATTAACAAATTTCGAACAATTTTTTAGGCCAAATTGTTACATTTTCCTTTAGAGGCCTGCTATTTTGTCAAAAAGGCATATATTGAAAAAATCCTACGTACTTCTGTAGCTATTGCTATTTACAAGCGGAAACCGTTCAACAACTTATTAAAAAAATTTACAGGAGTTGTGTGCCCGGCCGTGGTTTCCAAAAAAATGAAGACATCCTAGGGAGAACGCTGTATAACCGCCATTTTTGAATAAATTTTTCTTAAAAAATAGTTATAAGCAGTTAATTATATGTATAATAAATGACTTTTGCCAAAAATCAGTTTTATTTAATAGTTTTCCCGAAAAAATCTCAAAATTCTTATCTAGAGTGGCCTAATCCCTTAACTCGGCCAATCTAACGATTACTAAAGGGAACTCTCACATAGTTAGCATGGTTAGAATTATCAGTGAATTCAACTGAACCGACATTGATCAAGGATCAGAGAAAACGAAAGCTAGGGAAAGCGCAAAATAGCAAATGAAAAAAAAACGTAATTTTTCCCCATTATCTAGTCCAGTGATAACTGTTATTATTATTGGCAGTTAATTATAATAAAACGACGCCTATAAGATTTAATTATTGAGTTTTTTCAATAACAAACAAATCAAATCGTGAAGCTGTGAGGTGATAATGTGATTCACAACGTATGCTTTTTATTCTATATAAATAGATTTATGGAAGCGTAGACTTTGACCGCAACTATATTAATTCTTACTAACATTTATACTCAGAGTAGTAGTTTGGAAAAGGCTTATGCGAGTACTGCTCGTGTACTGCTCTTTATTATGATTTAATTTAAATAGTTTTAATATTATTTTTTTTAATCAATAATCATAATTCATTGGATACTCAAGAATGCTTTTCAGTTTTTAAATCTGTTATAAATCAAGTTTGCTTGAATTGCATTCCCAAAAAGCAGAAAAAGCCATACAAATCACCTTGGTATAACAGAGATTTAAAAAGACTAAAAATGCCTAAAAAAATTTAAAGCGACTAAAAATCATTCACTTTTAGTAAAATATCAGAGATATTGCAAAGATTTCAAATCTTTAAACAATCGCCTGTATAAATCGTACATTCGAAGTACTGAGCAGAACATTAAAGCTAATCCAAAATCATTTTGGAGTTTCGTAAAGTCCAAGAAGTCGATCTCGAGTATTCCCACTGCAGTTATGCTTGATGAGAAGTGTGCTACTACCCCCACTGATGCAGCTAACCTATTTGCGGAATTCTTTATGTCCAACTTTGTATCTGACGATATGCCATCACCTGATTTTGAATCTGATATTCCATCATCACTAAACCTAGGTAGCCTCCGAATTTCTTCGGAAGACATTAGGAGGGGTATGCTATCTCTTAAATCCTCGTTAACTACTGATGTAGATGGCCTGGCAGCGGTCTTACTTAAAGGGTGTCCAGCGCTGTCAATACCATTAGAAATAATTTTTAACAAGTCACTGGAGTCAGGTAAGTTTCTTAGTGACTGGAAAGTAACTACCATTACACCCTTGTTCAAAAGTGTAAAGTAAAAGTAGTAAAAGCAATGTCTCAAAACTGTTTGAAATTGTCGTAAAAGAGAAACTATATTTTGCGGTAAAATCGTTAATTTGTGAAAATCAGCATGGTTTCGTCGCTGGACGCTCTACTGTGTCAAATCTAATTGTTTTTAGTGAATATTGCATATCTGCATTTTCCGCTGGACTTCAGATGGACTGTATCTATACTGACTTCGCTAAGGCATTTGACAGAGTATCCCACAAATTTCTTTTAAATAAGTTGGCCTGTTTAGGCTTTCACTCTTCTTTGCTGGAGTGGTTCAAGTCCTATTTATCTAATAGATCCTGTATGGTTACAATTGATGGGGCATTTTGAAAAAATTTTATTGCGACGTCAGGTGTTCCCCAAGGTAGCATCTTAGGGCCGCTGTTATTTATTATTTTCATAAACGACATAAATAAGAGTTTTTCTTCTTCTAATTACTTGATTTTCGCCGACGATTTGAAAGTTTTCTCAGTAGTGAAGGATGCAGAAGATGTGGCGAACCTACAAAGTGACTTGGATAATCTTCATTTATGGTGTTTGAAGTCTCGTCTCTTTCTAAATGTCAGTAAATGTTTTCAAATAACTTATTGTAGGCGTCAATCTGGTATTAACTCACAGTACTGTATAGATAGCCATGCGTTAAATAATCTTACTGAAACTAAAGACCTCGGAGTGATTTTTGATTCCAAATTTTCTTTTAACAGTCATATAAATTTTATTCTGGCTAAGGCGTACTCGGTTTTAGGATTCATTAGGCGTAATACATCCGAATTCTCAGATCCGTATACCTGTAAGCTCCTATTTACTGCTCTTGTCCGCTCTAATCTAGAATATGCTGTTATTATTTGGATGCCTTATGATCAATTATCAATTAACAGGCTCGAGCGAGTCCCAAAGATTTTTCTTAAATTTGCTCTGCGCTCGATTAGGTTTAATTTACCCATCCCGTCATGTGATTCGTGGCTCTTATTAATAAATTTGAGCACGTTGGATAGAAGAAGAAGTGTTCTTTCTATGTCCTTTATTTACAAAATAATAAACGGCTTCGTTGATTGTCCTGTCTTATTGGAGCGGATTTGCTTTAATGTTCCGCAGAGAAATCTTCGAATTACTTACCCCTTTTACGAGGCAAACTGTAGAACTAATTATGCTAGGAACGCGCCTATTGCTCGTGCTCTCCGAGAATTGAATGATTTGTCAAGGTCTCAGGTTATTGATTTTTCTTTTTCGAGATTAATTTTCACAAAAAATTTGTACGCGAATTTGTAATTTTGTTCGATTGTCAATGTCTATAATATGTTATTTTAAGTATACCTAAGAATGTTTTATCGCTAGTCTGTAAGGTACTTTGTACTATAGACCTAAATTTATAAATAAATAAATAAATAATTCTAATTAGTGCGAGTATTGTACAATTTTATATAAATTCATTACATTTATTATATATATTATATAGTTTTGAGATTAGCTTAGCGTTTTGTACACGAAACTTTAATTGCGATAATAAAGTGTAGTTGTCAGTGTTAAGAGAGAAATAAATAGAGCGTATTTAGTTAGTAGATAATAAGCCATTTGCAACAACAACATTGTCATTACGATTGCATGTAATAAGTAAGAGTGTTTAATTAACAAGTAATAAATACATGTAAACAACAACAACACTTTTTAATAGCAAAATATCAATGAAAGTTATTTTAATTTTTATACACTTAAAATCGGTTGCCCACATCAGTTTTGCGATGAACGCATCGCAAGTCGGTGATTTGTATACGAAACGGTGATTTATGACGGACACGCAAGCTTTAAAGCTAAGCAGAGTGTAAGGATAATATGAAAAATAGTAGTTAATATAGAATTTGTGAAAACTCCAGCAAATCCAGGACTTTGAATAAATAATTCGAATATTTTGCTTAAATAATTTTCGTTTATTAGTAACCAAATCAAGTGAAAAAGTTTAAAGAATTGAAATCCATAAAACTTTTCAAAGAAAAAACTCTGAAAATGCTAGCATTAATTGTGTTGTCCACCATAATCGCTACTGCTTATATTTACTGGTCCTATGTGCAGTATAAAACTGGTTGGCATTTACTCAAAAAACTACCAGGACCTTTTACATATTGGATTTTCGGAAATGTGCCACAAATTGGCTTAAAACGAGAAGGTAAGTGGGGTTTTCGAGTACAAAAGAAAGGATTTTCAGAAATTCAAAAAGTTTTGGAAGAACTTTCAGCAAGGATATAGTAAAAAATGAAAAAAAAAATTAATAAAATTAAAAAATTAATAAATTAAAAACAAAAATAACAATAAAATAGAATCATATAAAAGAAAATATAGTATAATAGAGTAAAATAAAAAAAAGTGAAATAAAATAAATTTAAAGTAAATTCAATTCAATTAAACTAAGCCAAATTGAATGTAATAATATGAAATCAAATTAAATATTTGTAGAAAATTGCGGTTACTGCAGTGATTTTACAAAGTATGAAATAAAGTAATTTTTTAAATTCATTAATTATATTTAAATAAATAATTTTACGTTTTATAACTTGTAACTTATAAATCGAGAACTGCTTCGCCGAATGCAACGAAGCTTATACAGAGTATTCTGGTTATCAAGCAGATCACGATTTAGATGCGTGTTTTCAACTGAAATTTATAACTCAACTCTGCCATCTCTTTTAGAAATTTTTATTTGACTTGATTGATACCTGTCAGCCAAGTCGGTGCACTATTTTGAACTATATAAAATAAGGTTCCAGGATGCTGGTGGAAATATTCCTAAAAGTGTTCAATCCATTCGGGAAAGCCTTTGATTGTTAAAAAGAGATTTTAGTCAAATATTCCCTAAAAAGTTTTCATGAAATATATAAATTTATTAAAATGTTAATATAAAATATTCTGGTATATTTAAATTTTTTTTATACCGCTATCTAATTAAGTTTTTGTGCATAGAAACGCAGATTCAATGGCTTTTTGACAATAAAAAAATCACTAAACATGATGTTTCACTTGCATTTGTTATACAATTAAATGGCTAATATAAAGAGTGTGATAAAAAGCAAAAAAGTAAAAAATCGAACCAGAAAAAAAAATTAATTTAAATATTTATAATAAAAAAAGCAAGAAAAAAACCAAAATAGTCCAAAAGACAAACTGCTTTTCGCACCAAAGTTGTCAAATTTTTTCTTCTTTTTTTTCGCAAATATACAGCAGACAAGCTGTAGGAATTTGCTATGAAAACAGTATGCGAACGAATAATGGGAGAGATAGAAATTCCAAATCGATAGTTGGAGTAAAAAATGTGTTTTCAGTAATTCTGGGTTGGGATTTCGAAAAGAAGCAATTTTTTCTGTAGCAAATAAAAATAAATATAACGAAAAAGGGACATTGAAATCATACGAAGTTCGTGCAGTTTATTTTGATTTAAATTATCAACCGGTAGATCAGTTGTTTATCAGCCATCAGTTCAATTCATTTTATAAATTTTATTATCGATTTTGAAAAATTCTACTTCATTTTATGTAGAAAAAAATTTAAATTTAATTTATTGTTTTTTTCTTGTGAAATTGTTTCTATTACCATGACTACTTACTGCACGTATTTGTACAATATGAAAGTTGATATGTCGAAAAAAAAACGAGTTTAATTTGTATTTGCATTTGCAGCTACTGTTATTTTATTCAGTTTATTTTTATACTAATCCCAAGTGTGGGAGAGAAAAGGAAGATTCATTATGTTCTAACTGCAGAGAGGATTAAATTAAATTTGGTTAAATGTCATTTCATTAATAGGAAAATGCCAAATAGTTGGTTTTAAGCATATTCATATATACTTGAATATAAATCAAAGTATACACTTGTGTATGTGCGTATGATTCCAATATTGTCACTGTTGCTAAGCTGCAAATTTTTTATTGCATTTGCTTACATCTAATTTACAATCGGATGGAAGGTAACTAGGAAAAGATACTAAATTATTCATAATTATAAAGTTAGTATATTAATAAAATATAGATTTAAAAAAAAAAATCATACAAATTTGACAATACCATAACATAATGCTGTTTTAATTTTTTTTAAATTTTCTTTGCTGTCAACATAAGTATTTCCTTTACTTAATAGGTTATTTATATTGTTATTTATTTGTTATTTACTTTTTATTTTATTAGTTTCATTTTAATTTTCCTACTGATTTCAACGCATGAAAATTAAATGAAAAAAAACCAATCAACACTTCTGTTGCCATTCAAATTTGGAATAAAATAACACCTCAAATAAGGAAAAAAAAACCGCTAATAAAGACTCAAATGTCAGCATTAGCAATAAAAAACTACAACAACAATAGGTAATGTGTGATAGTTGTAAAATTTATCGCGGTTAACCAGCTTCAGTGACATTCGCAAATTCAACGCCGTGATATTCAAGTTCAACGCCATGCCTACAATTATAGAACAAGAAAAAAGTATCATAAACAAAATGGAAAGTGTAAAAAACTGAAAACAACAACAACGGTATAGGCAAATATTTATAGCTCATCTTTTGTTTTTTCTTTCTATTTAAAGCTATAATTTGAGGCATTAAAATATTAAGTATTAATTAAATATATCTTTATAGTATTTCTATCTTAGCTCTGATGAGTCTATTAATTTACAACTCATTGTCGCATTGTTTTTGTTTGGCCACACGCAGCATTTAATACATCATTAAATGCAAACCTGTTTTTCGAACTATACGATTTACAGTTTTTTTTGTCGTTTTCTACGCCAATTGAGCAAAAAATTATATTTACTATCTGTGATACTTTGTGATTTAGACATTTAGCATATTGCTGCTTATGATGATATATCTCTAGTAATAACGGTGCAATTAAGTTGTGTTGTTGTTGTTTTTTTTTTTAAGAATATAAATACACCGAAACATCGCTGAAATGAATTTATTATGTTATTGCTACAGATTTTTTTTACTTAATATATATTAGAGGGAACATTTTTTTCCCATCCGCTAAATTTGCATATCTAGATGTCCCATGCGACATTGATGTTCAACATATACATTAAATGCACCTGCAGTTTAAATAAAAACTCACCTTTTATATCAATTGTATGATTAACGAAGAGCTGTTATAGGCTGTTATGGCCTTTTTAGTGGAATTTTTTGTTTTCAGTTTGAACGCAGCAACCCTGTGTCTCGTGCGACATGAGAGACAAGTCTTTGTCGGGGTTTAATTTTATATTTTCCTTCTTATTAGTGACTAACCTTTGCACTCTCCGTTTACGTACAAAATTATAGCATCAGTTGTAGTGATAGTTGTAAGTTGCGTTAAATTAATTACGTTTCACTGAAACATGCAAATATACTTCACTAAGGCTGAGATTATTACTGTTATATTCGCCAATAAAAACTACAACAATTAAATATTAAGTGCAACAATTTGCTGGACTATTTTATTTGTATTTAAACAAAATATGTGTAAATATAAACAAATTGGAAAAAATTAAAAACAAAAAACTGAAAAATCAAACGTACATTGCTGGGAAGCAGGTTCCTTCGAGCTCCACAGCAATAATAAATATACGAATTCACACATATTCATATTGTCGTCCAAATCATCAGCAACATAAATTCATGGTCCATTTCAAAATCAATTTCGTCATACCAAAATCGTTGTGTTTCAAAGTCAATCATAATTACTTAGGAACTCCAATTTAGTTCTTGCTTTCCTTTGAGGGATGAGCAGCGATGTATTCGAGTGCCTTGAGAATGGCAGCTGGAGTTGGTGGAGCAGTTGGCAGGAGTTCACTTTGTGGATGGTAGCCACTAGCGTCGGCAATATAGCTCACAGCGATGGATTCACCTTCGGGCGAGACGTATGAGTAGTCACCCTTGATGTTGCCGGCGGCATCACCGTCCTGTAAAACGTGAATGTGGTTGGTGGTTTCTAGCGCGGCATGGAAACCTTCAGCTCCAACGTCCAATTCGCGTACTGTTATTTCAGCGTGCGCATCATCCTCAGCACCAGTAGATGCGGCGGAGACGTAGGCAATGCAGGCGAAGAGTAGAACCTGTGGGCAGTGAAGAAAGTTGATGAATATTTTATAATAATTTTCCAAAGGAAAGGAAGCGTAGAATTTTTTTTTCTTCAAAATTTTGCAATTTCTATGTTTTTTTTTGCTACTCACGTATTTGAACATGTTTGCTGTTGTTTGTTTGGGCAGTGATATCTAGTGAATTAGAACACTTGTTTGTTTCTGATGCTCATTGCTAAATTTGGTAGCGCTTTTATAATCGAAATTCTTTTTCCCAAAACGGATTCATGTTCATTGCCATAAAACCGGGAATAAATTGTACAAGATAATCGATTAAATAAATGTGTGCGTGTGTGTGTATGTGTTTGTGGAATATTGCAATTTTTACCAATTCCCGTTGCTTTTACCGTATTTTCGTTAAAATGCAAATTTGTCGGCCGTTAAATTCCAGCTTAACTTGTTCTAATTGTAGGCGAATATAATTTTTTTAGAAAATAAGTTATGAATTATTTCGTCATCTTTTTAATACAATTTCTAGTAAATTTTGTCTATACAACAACAATATGCAATGGAAGTTTTGAATTTTGATACAAGAAATTATTTAAAAAAAAAAATCAATTAACGAGTTCATCGCCCAGATTGTCCTTCAGTTTGACTGCATTTTGCGAATTGGGAGTTCTCAAAGACCAACCAAATCGAATAGTATGAGATTGAAGTTCTTTCGGTTCTTCTAAACTTGAGTTTTCCAAAGGTGGGAATAGGGTCATCTTCTGCTCCCACCAACGAGTACTAAATCGAATATTTTCAAAGCTGCAGGGGTTGCGCTCGTCCGGACAACAGGGTTTTATCAATTATGTCTCAGGATCATAATAATTCGTCGTGCGCCATAAATCTCGTGCGAAACTGTTTTTGTAAACTCCTAAAGCAAAAAAAGCTAAGAAAAATAAGGAAATTCTCTTTTTCACTGCCATTACCGCATTGATATCAAAATTACCTATTTTACAATCAAATGCCGCAACCAAAAAAATGCGAGTTACTGAACGATCGGTTGCACCACAAACTTCATGGAAGAAGAAAAGAGATGACAGTCAAGAAAGATGGGGCTTTTTTCAACTGCCATTTCAGTTCTACTTAATGAAATCTCGATTCATACAAAAACCGCCATCTTTGTAAAAGAGATTGTAGAAGAGAATACTCTGCAGTAGCAGCAGCTACCTCGCTAATCAGAAGTGGAGTTGATTATGGATTCAAGGTGCATACAAAGGTTAAAACTTTCGAATCGAACCAAAATCGCAATAACTTTATCGAAAATGGAAGACAAGGTCAACGAGACTGTAAAAATGACTCCAGACTGGCTATCAATGAAGATACAGCAATTGGAGGAGCGCAGAATAGAAGCTGTGGTAATTAGCGGCATAAAATAGTGGTAGAGGGGGAAAAATGTTAGAGTTAGGTGCAAGGAAATTAAATCTAAATCTAATCGATAATGGATTATGTCGTAAAACTCAGACAAACTATATATGATAGATAAGGCCTCAGAAGTGCACGCTAACCCATAAAATAACAGTGGACTAAGACAGAGCAAGAGAAAACTATGAAGCATACAAAAGAAATCTGAATGCTCTATATTGGCTAAGTTCGATCAGAGTTATTTGTGACTACTTACGATATCGAAGGATAGACTTCTTTTCAGCTGCTTGATCCCAGTGGCCATTAGAGAAGAGGAAATGAAAGAGGTGTACGTGCATTCAAGGCTACACTTACGAAATCAGACCTTGAAAAAAAGGGATATCTTGAAAGGAAGGGAGTTTAGTGCCGAAGAAAGAGTTTTTTCGAGAAATACTTTAAGGGAGCAATATGTCATGTCCAATATGTCCTGCTGGAATGCTGTCCCCAGAGAATTGCCAAGTAATATGCCAGGTTACGAAAGAGTCGGATATTAAAATTTAATATCCGCTGATATCTGAATTCATCAATCTTGTTAAAAATCAATTTCTAACGTTAGTGAGTGTACGCTAGCTGATAAGTGGCGATGGGAATATATATGTGGCTGCACATCACATCCTGATATAAAAAAACAATGCTATCTACTATGACAGTACTCATAGGAGTTTTCTCTTCTCGAACATCAACCCGAAGAAAATGTTAGGGAAAAAATGTGAGGAAAAAAATATTTTTTAAGCTCCTGCGACTAGCAGAAAATTTTAAACCTATGATGGCTGTAAGAATTAAAGAAACAATCGAACGATTAACATTTAGGGTAAACCGTATTGTGATAGCCCGCTGAAATCCATAATTGTCTTGGAGATGGCGTGCTCGAGATCTTAATGGATACGTATAACCGACGATTATAATCCCTGGAAAGGAATAAGTGATCGACACAGAACATATCTTCAACCATTGAAGTCCGTATTTCAGAGAGTATATATATTTAATAGCTCTACTGACTGCATCACGTGGTTTAGATGTTAGAGCTTCGAAGGTTTTCCATGCAACAGAGGCGTAGGAAGGTCTCAACTTCATTGGAAAAGTCCATTGGAGAGAGATTTTACTAACCTTGATGTTTCTCATTGGCGTTAAGGATGAACCCGGCGTTATCCAAACAGCCGAGGGCCCTCCTGATGAATAAACGTAAAATCCAATAGACCGAAAATCGTATGCTGCCTATCCTGAATCCGAAACCAATCGTGGAAGGTCGCGGTTACACTAGCCTGAATAGCACAGATTTGCTCATCAGTTACTACAAAGTAAATTTGCGATTAAGAAATAAAGATTTTTTTTTTTTAAATTTAAAACTCTCAGTCAATGTTTATTTATACAAAAAAAAAAAAAAAAGAAATGAGTGAGAAGAGTCAAATCTGGCGGAATGAATACCAAAATCGTTACATAAACAACTGAATGGGCGTGCATTTCAATGTTTTCTTGGCGTTAAGACACATAAAGGCTTTCGAAGACTAAGCCGATTAGGAAGAAGGACTATGAGAACACTAGAGGTGTTCAGCATAATTATTATAAACGACAATAAGTAAAACTCGGAAGCTTTTGCTTTATTTTACCAGTTTGCTGGAGTATTTTATTTGCATTTAACACATACATACGTATTTACAAAAAAAAATCTTATATTAAACTGAATTGTTGGCAATGAACTCTTAAGAATAGAGCCTTCCTAAGAAGAGTCGGATATCAAATTCCGACACATTGCCAAGCAAGTCAACAGCATCCTCATTAGTTCGAATCCAAAATCAGCCGATTCTTTGATAGTGCACAGGAAATACGTATTTAATTTAGTTTTTCTGATCCTTTGGTGGGTGAGCAGCGATGTATTCGAGTGCCTTGAGAATGGCAGCTGGAGTTGGTGGAGCAGTTGGCAGGAGTTCACTTTGTGGATGGTAGCCACTAGCGTCGGCAATATAGCTCACAGCGATGGGTTCACCTTCGGGTGAGACGTATGAGTAGTCACCCTTGATGTTGCCGGCGGCATCACCGTCCTGTAAAACGTGAATGTGGTTGGTTGTTTCTAGCGCGGCATGGAAACCTTCAGCTCCAACGTCCAATTCGCGTACTGTTATTTCAGCGTGCGCATCATCGTCAGCACCAGCAGCTGCAGCGTAAGCGACGAAGGCGAAGAGAAGCACCTGGCATAGAGAGACAAATTATTGATTTGATTCGATTCTTATTTTAGTTGATTTTTAATTTACTTACGTATTTGAACATTTTCGAAATTTTTTGTTTATGAGGATTAGACTAGAATACTCGATTGATTCTGATACCGTTTGCCAAATTTGGTAGCGCTTTTATAATGCCAAAGTCGATGTGTTTTGAGACCGAGAATATTGCTTATGTAAAAAACTCTTCAGAAATTTTGCATATGTATGTATGTGTCTGTATGTATGTATGGTGCGTTCGCAAGACTGCAATTATTTGCAATTCCCGTTGCTTTGATTATTTTTTGCAAATTCGTCGGCAGTTAAAATCCTGCTAAACCCGTTCTAATTGTAAGAAAGATGTTCTGTTTTGAATTGTTGTATCACCAAAAATCAGCCATACACACATACACACAGATACAAATTAATTCTGATAATTTATAATTTTTATTTGCTGCTCATAAGCGTATTTTGAAAAAATTTTATTGTTCCATAATTATTTTTTGTGCAATATTTAGGTCTGACTACTTTCGAGATTTTCCTTTTTCGTTGAACTTACTTCTTACCTTTTTTTTTTCTTACCTATTAAGGCAAGTACTGTTACGCAAATCACATTAAAATTTATGGCTTAAAGTTATGGCGAATGTGCAGAAAATTCTGAATTGAAAAAATTAAATTAAACTATTAAAAATGCAATAAAAACTTGATATTTAAAACTAAAATTAAAAAAAAAAATTTATTTATATTATTGGGAATTAAATTGTAGTATATTTGAAAAAAAATTATAAGATCATGAACGCGTTTATAAGTGTTGATAGATACATATTGAAATAATCACTTAAATTTCATATAAATTTTTTGGTCTATCGGGTAAGAAGAGGCGAAGATAATTTCTTTTATATAGGAACCATCATCACTACCAACAACAATGCCAACTTCGAAATCCAACGAAGTACCAATGGAAGCTATATTTGGTTGAGTAGGCAATTGAAAAGTAAATTGCTCTCTCATGCAAGCAAACACAATTCACTACGAATAGTATTTCCGTCCTGCTATATGGCACAAGGGTTTGGACGATGACCACAACCGATGAGTCGGTAGTAGGAGTTTTCGAGTGAAAGCATTTGAAGAGATTTATTTGCATGAGAAATGGGATCATTGGCATACCTTAGCGAAATGGCTACGCTGCCTAGGTTAAGTTGACTAGATGAATGAAAGCAATCCAGCTGTGGTACCCACTGGTAGAAGCTGAGGAAAAGACTATTTCAAAAATGAGGAGGACTCCCAAAGTGAAGTTTTCAAAGGGCACTAATCGACTGGAAACGTCTGTGGCGCCTTTGTCGCCTAAGCGATGCCAGCACCATTTCCCCTCCGACTTTATGGTGCAGAAACGTGGACGTCAACAGTATTCAGTAAGTAAACTTTGGGAATACCTTAGACACATGAATAATGAGCCGTAGGGAATATAAGGCGGCACTGACAAAGGTCAGTTGATGAAAAATCCATCAGGCGCTTTTGCTTATTCGATTATTATCGCTTCGCAATAGTCGCGCTGTGGGATGGGCCATCATTATTAGCTCTTTGACTGAGGGCTCGAAGGAATAACAGCGAAATACCAAATGGTGACGGGCGGTAGTTGTTGGTTGATGAGAGATCAAAGATTCTCGCGAGAGCGTAAGAATAGAGAGATATTGCAATCTTCTGAGTAATTAAAAGAAATTGACAGATTTTGAAATAATAACTTAAAAGACTTAAAATTCTTACCTGAAATATTTTTTAATATTTACTTTTTTTACTTTTATTTCAATATTTTATCTTTCAGTTTTATTTATCTTTGTCATTTCTGTGATTTCAGCCTCAAGTTTGAGTTCTCTGAAACACAAAATGTATGTTTTGCTTCTTTGCATATTCAAACATACACACGCATAAGTATAATCGTTAGGGAACAATGAAACGAAATAAATAATATCTAAACGGTGTTTTGAGTTGTGGGCGCGGTTGAGTGGCCGTGAATCAAATTTATTAGCAAAATAGAGCAAAACTTGTCACACCACTTACCTAGTGAACGACATCCCTGTCAACATATATACTTATACATACAAGCTTACACAGAAACATATTTACATACTCTTCTGCATAGTGCGGATGCGTTTACCAAATTGGGACTAAATATTTCCTTTTTTTGTTATTATTATTATTTTTTAATATCTAATTTTTTTTGGCGATGACAAGACTTACCGTTGGGACGCATATAAATCTACGGGCTTTTACCAAAAAAAGGTTCATACATAAAAATGAGACAAATTTTGCCAAAAACAAAGCCAAACTATTTCTTAGTATAAATACGAAGGAGCGTGTGAGCAGAGAGCATTCACATTTTAAACTCCAACAAGCGATTACCTGGAACTTATTTACGAAATGTTCAAATATGTAAGTGCTTCGGTTACACCATTCGAAGTGATTTTATTTTTCATTGTCTCAACTCTTTTGCAGCTCGTTTGCTTCATCGCCATCGGGCTGAGTACAGCCGCCATACAACAACGTCCCTTCTATGGACAAAATACCGGTGGTCGCAGTAATCGCGGCAGCAGCAGCAGCAGCTCTCATGCATCCGGTGATGAGGCACACGCTGAAATAAAGGCTATGCACTCGGAAGTTCGTCCTGATGGATACGAATACGCTTTGGAGACTAGCAATGGCATACAGGCCGCTCACTCGGGTGATCAACAAGGCAACGCGCAGGGCAATTTCCAATGGGTTTCACCTGAAGGTGAACATGTGCAATTCTCATACATTGCCGATGAGAATGGCTATCAGCCGAAGAGCGATATGTTACCTACACCACCACCAATCCCAGAGGCGATTCTACGCGCACTTGAGTACATACGTACGCATCCGCCTAAGGAAGAACCCGAACGTCGTGTTTCCTCTTCATCCTCTTCATATTCAGCACCGAGAAAGTCCTCAACAACTAGGAGGTCGGCTATCCGACGCAATTATTAAAAGGAATGTCAGTTTGAATATACTTTAATGCAATGAGATTACTAAAATACTTTTATATTTGTGTTTTTAGTTCGAAAATTATTCACAAAGAATAATAAATAAATATTTTTTGAAGCGAAGAATTTTTTTTTGTTTCTTAATAATAACAGTCTAAATAGGAATATGCATTTTCGCAAGGAGAGAGAAATATATAATAAAATGAAATAAAAAATTAACTAAAATAATAAAAAAAGAAAATAAATAAATGAAGTAAAAAAATAAAATAAAATAAAAATAAAAATTAAAATAAATTAAAAAAATTAAATAATATAAATAGAAATAAAAAAAAATATAAAAAAATAAATTTAAAAAAAAATATTAAACAAAATAGAAAATAAAATAAAATAAAGTAAAATATTAAAATGAAAAAATAAAATCAAATAAAATAAAATAAGAAATAAAATAAAATTAAATTAAATTAAATTAAATTTAGTAACATAAAATAGATTGAAATATAATAATAATTATTTGTTGATGCAAGTAAAAAAGCGGGCATCTATTTATTATTCATTAATGAGTAGGTCAAGATTTAATGGCTTTGACTGATAACAGTGTTATTGTTTGCCTTTTTAAAATATTTATAGTAATTAAAATTTAAAATATTTGCAATAATTTCATTATCACACACACATACTAATCAAAACAGAGCAAATAGAAGGATAAATATTTTTTTCAAATTAATATTTCTCTTTGAATGTCAGCGAAAAGGAAATCAATGCTGAAAATCAATACTTTCCATTTTTTGTTTTCTGCCGTGATCAGATTCTCCTCCGATTCATCATGTTTTCAGCCTAAAGTACTTAGGTGATTTTTTTTTTTTTTTAATTTAATTACTAGTTTATTTTTTATTATATTTATTATATACCCTTAGACCATTTGAAGGCGATGTGTCGCTGGGCAAAGGAATATGACTATAATGTGGCGCGGATATATGGTGGAGCGCAACCCTACATAATCATTACAAATCCGAAAGTTATGGAAGTAAATAAATGATCTTCTCAGTAATTTCCCAATATGTTCTTTATTTCGATTAACAATTTTCTATTTTGCTTTCAGCAAGTACTCTCCAGTAATGTGCTCACATACAAATACGATCCCTACAATTTCTTCTATCCTTGGCTGGGACAGGGTTTGCTAACAGCGAATGGCAAACATTGGCTAAATCATCGGAAAATGATAACAACTTCATTTCATTTTGCTATCCTACACGATTTCCTAAAAATTATGAATGAAACTACAGATCGTTTCATGAAATTGCTGGATGGTTATGCGGCGAAGGATGATATGTTCGATTTTCAGGAAGTCGTAACGCGTTCAACGATAGATGTGATATGCGGTTCGTTGTTGCGTTAAGAAAATATTTTCTGAAATTTGAAACTAAAATACTCTACTTTATATTTATTTATTTTTATTTTTTTGCTATAGAGGCAGCCATGGGTACACCAGTTAATGCTATACAAGGTCCCGTTTCGCCTATAGTGCCAGCGATTGCTGAGTAAATATTTTGTATTAAATAATTTTTTGGAAATTTTCATGCTAAACTCTCACTTTCAGCATTTGTGATGTGATGGGTCAGCGTATTTTCAGTGCATTAAATCGTTTCGATTTTGTTTTCGTCTGGACGAAAGCTTATCAGAAGCAGGAAAGGGCTTTATCGATTTTACGTAAAGAGCTTTCCGAAGTATAAAAAGTCACCTTGAGTTATAAGTCCCGATGTATTTAAAATTTATATTTTATCGCTTAGATTATAGAGAAAAGACGCGCTGTGCTGCAAACACTCAACCAAGAAGGACTGAAGAGTGATGATGATGGCAAGCGCGCGAAAATGGCTTTTCTTGACAATTTGCTGACAGCCGAAGTGGATGGTATGCCATTGACATTTCAAGATATTTTCGAAGAAGTCTCAACGTTCGTTTTCGAGGTTAGTATGCCGAAGGGGTGAATGCCAAGTGTGGTTTAAATGCAGAAAGAATCATTTTGAAATATATTCCAGGGTCATGATACCACGGCTAGCGGTGTGGGCTTCGCCATTTACTGCCTCTCGCGACATCCGGACATACAGGCGCGTGCCTTTCAAGAACAGCACGATATTTTCGGCAATGACCTGAATCGTAATCCCACATTTCAAGAATTAGCCGAAATGAAATATTTGGAGTTGATCATTAAGGAGACATTACGGCTGTTTCCCAGTGTGCCATTTATTGTACGTACGCTTTTGGAACAAACTGAAATAGGTGAGTGCTAGGAATACACTTTCGAAAGGGAATATATATTGAGTGGCTTGGTATCTCTATTTTTAGGCGGATATCAGATACCTGCTGGCACTTCGCTCGACTGCAGCCTTTTCACGATGGGCACGAATCCCAAAATCTTTTCTGAACCTCATCAATTCAAGCCTGAACGTTTTGAAAATCGCAACTCTACCAATCCCTACGATTATGTGCCGTTCAGCGCGGGTCCACGGAATTGCATTGGTATGCTAATTCAATCACGTTTTTTTTGGAATTCAAATAATTATTTTTACATTTGTATGTATTTTTGTAGGTCAAAAATTCGCAATGATGGAAATGAAAGTGACACTTTCGAAAATAATAAGACATTTTAACATTTTACCGGCGGTGGATGGTCTCTCTTCGGGCATACATGATCTTGGAGATCCCAATGATGAGATAACTAATCCTTATGATGCACGTTTGGCTTTCTTTCTCACATTAAAGTCTATAAATGGTCTAAATATACGGCTGAGGCGTAGATCGCATTGAGCAAAGAGATTAAGCAATAAAAATCGAAATAATTGGGAAAATGTGGTTTCTGTCTGCTTAATTATTTAAAAATGTTTTTATTTTTTAATATATGTTATGAGTTTCTACACAAAAATTTGTTCTTTTTTATTATATTTTTATTTCGATCAAACATTCTCGTTACAACTTTACTTTTCCCCTTTCATAGCGTTTACTCTTCTTTTTATCCTCAACTGTATGCCATTCTCCGACTTGAGTGTCACTCGTATATTCAATATGGGATCGTATTCACTCTGTGGCACACAATCTAAGCGTGAGTGATCGTTTATGCCTGAAGGTAGGCCTTCTTTAGCGGGCAAAATTTCCAGATTACGCACGATCATTGAGAGCAATGACTTCAGCTCGTACAAGGCATATTTTTCGGCTGTTAATGTTGAATGAGGCAGAATAAACCAAAATTGAAATTTGAAAAATTTAAGATAAATTTGTTTGCTTATGAATGAGAAAAATAACAGTAAAATACATATGAAATAATATATTTTGATACATATAGGGTGTTTTTTATAGAGGTATAGAACTTTAAGTTGTCATTACTTTTCAAGAAGGCGACTGATTTAACAGCTGTCAAGTGATTTATTCTCAGTTTGGTTTGGCAATTCATCATGAATAGACTCACGCCTGAACAACGCTTGCAAATAGTGCAATTTTATTTCGAAAATAATGGTTCTGTGCGGAAAACGTATCGCGCACTACGTCCAATGATACGGACCAATGATTCCACCAGCCCATAAAGCGCACCAAACAGTCAGTGTTTCTGGATGTAACGGTGTTTCAACATACACTTGAGGATTACCTTCACTCCAAATGCGGCAGTTTTGTTTGTTGACGTAGCCATTCAACCAGAAGTGCGCTTCATCGCTAATGGACGTAGTGCGCGATACGTGCCAACTTAAAGTTCTATACCTCTATAAAAAACACCCTTTACATACATACTCACTTGATATAGTCTTCCTCTTCTTTATATTACATACATATGTAGAATAGGCAATGCAAACACTGCCACTTACCAATACACCTCCTCAGCCCTGCGCTAAATGGCACACTTGTGAAGGCTCGCAACCCCGCCGACTCATCCACATTGATATGCTCCCAACGTTCGGGTCGAAAAACGGTTGGCTCATCAAAGTACTTTTCATTGTAGCCCATGGCTATTAGACACATAATAACGGTTGTGCGTTTGGCAATTTTCGTACCATCTATCAAAACGAAAGAATAACAAAGAAACATGTAACCCAGAATTGGGGGACAAAACAAAAGTACTCAAAGGACTACCTTGTAGGCCATTTTATGATTTTCAACTTACCAATATCGATTGCCTTACGATTGGTGCGTGCAATTAATGGTACCGACGGATATAAACGCAACGTTTCACGTATTACGAATTCCAAATAGCGCATCTGCTCCAAATGTACGCATTCCACGGCAGACACTTTAGCCAATTGTTCGGCTGAATCTGTGTTGAAAATGCGTTGCTGTTCGGCGTAGACTTTTTCTCGTATGTCAGCGTGGCGTGAGAGGATGTAGAGAGTGAAGGAGAGCGCGGATGTTGTGCAATTATGTTCCTGTGTGGGGAAAACGTGGAAATTTTCAATGCAATGTCTTCATCTTTAATATTTCAGTAAACAAAAAGGCCATTTGGGATTGATTGTGTTCGTAGAGAAAGACTATTTCGCTTACCACCATCGCTCACCTAATAAGACGAACGTCCTGCCTAAAACTGACGCAAAAGCCATCAACAAAATGTGACGATAAGATTTATGGACCATTTTTGTAGGAATCATTTTTAGGAATATAATTTTGGAGGAGGAGAAGTTATATTTCTCCAGTCTGCTGAGTTCCAGTTAATGTGAAACAACGAAGAATCGGCGACAATGCTATGACCGTTCGATCAACCAACTAGGAAGAAGTATGAGGGGCTGTCTGGAGCAAGTGTCGTAGGCAGTTCTATTAAATTGGGTCATTGATATGGAACCAGAAAGCAAACAGGAAGAACTGGTGTGAAAAAGCAGGAAATGAGAAGCTAAACACAGTGCTGCTGGAGGAAAAAGTGAATTAAAAACCTTATCTTTTGTTAGGGTTTAAACTGGCATGACTTTGATTTCATGAGAAATACAGCTTCTGAAATGACGAATGGAAATTGTTCGTGGTCCAATTTGACCAAGGGTGTCTGGAATGGAGTCTGATGAAGAAACGTGGTGGTTTCTGAAAAAACTATAACTTCTACCGCTCAAACTGTTGTTGTATTTTTTTCACTTTTCTCAAAAACAAAATCTGTCTGATACAGCTCGGCAAACTAATTAAGGAAAATGTTATATTTTCATGCGAGCTCTGTCGGAAATAACAAATATGGACAATCTAAAGGAATGCGGAAAAAGGAAACCATTGTAGCCAGTTCTCTTATGGTTTGGACAGGTTTGAACTACGGGTATAAACGAACCGCTTCAATAGATTGCGTTTCTGCCAAAACAGACTTAGGTTATTATGTGCAGCTGTTGGATATATTCTGTTAACCTCCGCAGCTATATATTGATCGAAGAGGATTAAAGAGTTTTTTATATCCCAGTTGGACAGTTCTGAGCCCAGATCTGAATCCCATTCAGATCCTTGGAATTTTATTCTTTTGTAACATAATTACCATTGGAAGATTTATTAAAATTGTAATCATAATAAATTGTCCATCAAGTAAATATTCTATTTGGAAATATTAAATGTGACGAGCCATGAAGAGTATATATTCCCAACTGTTTTTATACTATTTTATATAATAAAAAAATGTACATAAAGTATTGACCGTATTAAACGTGAGCAATTCAATAAATTTCTTTGCAAGCGAAAGGACATTTTATCTCAAATTACTTCTGTCATCTCATCTCATCTTGCCACGTGTAGTTGACCCCTATCAGCTCAATGTGTATAATTTTACTCATACACTGGGTAATATATACTCATGTGCGTATACATTTATACATATGCATACATGTACTTGTACTAACCGTAAATAAAAATGTCGAAAGCTCTTCGAATATTTCTTTGTTGGTCAACGCACGCCCGTCCAGCTGCGCATTCAGCAGCACATCGAGGAAGGGACGCACTGTTGTTCTTGTTAACAATTTTTGCTCTTGTTGCTGCTGCTGCTGCTGCTGCTGTATTGGTGGTTGCTGAGCTGACTGTTGCAGACTATTTCGCCGTTGATCGACAATCTTTTAATTAAAATACGAATAATAAAAGAAGATAATATTTAAATAAATTAAAAAATATCAAAATGGGAAAATATTTAAAAACATATGAGAGGCACACACATACACACACAGAGAGACCGTAACAGACAGCCAGACGAAGATGGCTAGTTAAAATTCAATCAATTAATAATTTTCGAATACTACATTTTCTGAGTGAGAAGCAAAGGTCAACCTGAAAATGTAGTATATATATGTATATATGTACATATGTATATGTATAAATATTTGTATATATTTGCATACACGTTGCCTGGCACCTCATGTGCCTTGTTTGTTGCTGAGGTCAATTTGAGAAATGTATTTATTAAATCTTTTATGAATTATTTTTTACTTATACTCGTATGTATGAGCATTTCCCAAAGTTCGGTCGAAAGAAATTTATTATTTCAGTGAAAATGAAAATTTCTTGACTTAAAAATCTCACTGAAAGCTCATTTTATTGCGATGCAATAGTAGGATCAGCGTGTAAAGAATGGATATATACATATTTACATACATCATACAACGTCTTTACCTTGTTAATTACGCGTTCGAGTGTGCTGAGCGCGGTGCGCTGTTTCCAATAATGTGGCGTTAATTGGAAAAGCGTGTCGAAGCGCTTTACAATGCTGAACGTGCGCTCTTTTATCACATCACAGAGGCTGCGAAGCAAAAAAAGGCAAATAAATCATTGGTAAAACAGAATATTTATTGCGAAAGAAAGAAAGAAAGAAAGCTGGACATACACACATGAGTATGTATGGAAATATAAGTATATTTAATATTGACATAATGCAATTGGTAAGGAATTTCTTAAATTCAATGCGCTAAAGTCCACTATACAGACAAAGCGGAAGTGATAAAGAATATATGAGAAAAATATAAACACAGCAAAGTTGATCTTTTGATTAACTTACTCGATAATTGCTGCATGCAATTCGGTTCTGCCATCGTTCAGTTCGAAGCTTGGTATGCCTGTTGCATTTTCTGTGGTGGATAAAGAAGCGCGAGAATTTATTTATTTAAAAAAACGTATATTATTGGAAATAAATGTATATATATATATATATATGGTTATTATTGTTTCTATTATCAGCAGGTGGCAACACTTCTAAACTATTTCAACTGAAAGTGTTGCAAAATCCGGTTAAGCTTTATTTTCAGCATCTTCGTCAATATTCCACCTCCACCTTTGCACCATCTTGAATTATTGTTTAAATTAATTTTATTTCTAACTAATAAAATCATAATTAATGCCCGCATTGTAAGCCATTTTCAAACCAAAAATTTACAAACCAAACTTAACTTACCGACTGCAATATCCAAAGTACACTTCCCCAGCAATGGTTGCACATCCAAGACTTTCGCTACGCCATCAACAGCTGCGCGTTCTGCAAGTTTCGCCACTAAACGTTTGCCAGCTTGGTGCACCACCTGCAAATAACCGTTAATGGCATTTTGCTCAAATGCAGGCGCATAGATTTGTCGATGTTTCAGCCAGCGCGCGCCTGCTGCGGTAACAAGGCCATCGCCCAGCCAAGGACGCAAGAATGAATAGAGATGCTCCTTGTAGAGCAGTGAAGAGCTGCTGAGAATATTCTGCGTTAGTTGGTGGAGGGAAAAAGAAAAAGAGAATTAAAAATAGAAAGTCATAATAACTGTTATGTAACATAGTGAAGTAAGGAAAAGTAAATTTTAATGAATTTCCCCAAGACTGAGCTAACACCGAAATCGTCGCCCTCTTCCCGGCAAATTAAGAGTGTCGGCAACAAAAGTGTCGCCTTGTGTAAGCCCAGTCAAATAGAATGAAGTGTGCGAATTCCGTGGAAATTTTGAAATTTGGGAAATTCAAATAAAGGCGATTTGTATTTGGTTCTTGTTGCTGTAAAGCATGAAGTGTCGCTTCAGTAAAATTTAATTACATGTGCATATATGTATGTGCGTATATATTATACATATGCATAGTCGTGTAGTCACATGTAGTATGTGTTTATGCTTGTGCTCATGGGTATACTTATACAAGAAATTACTTGAATTTCCGCCGGATCACTCAACATGACATGATATTGGAAGAACACCATCGAACGGAAACCCTGGAAGTTATATTTCCGGCAATACTGTAAAATTTTCTTTGGATACTCTGCAAAGGAGAGTAAAATGTAAACAAATTATGTAAAGTGTGTGTGGCTGCTCTCATTTATATGGGTATGTTTATATGTATGAATATAGTGGTGATTATAAACATATATAGTGGTGTATATGTGTGCATATGTGTAGTTATGTTTTTATTTGTAGGTGAAAAATATAATAGGTGAAGACGGCAGGAAATAAGCTTTTCAACATAACATTTGCCCAAATGAAATTTTCGATATTTATGCTTGCATGAGGGTAAAAAATATGAGAAAATAATAAATTTGATAATATTTTTCAGTGCTGGTAGTGGAAAATACAAAATTTAGAAATTGAACTGGCAAATCGATTATGTTTATCAAATATTTTCATACATGTAAGAGAGAATATTTTGAGTTGGTGACGTAAAAAATCCAAATCTATTTTACTTTCTAATTAAGATGCCATGAGAATTTTTTTTAAATTTTCATTAAATTAAATTTTTTTCAGATTGTTTACAGCTCCAAGTAATAAAAGGGTTTTATTTAAGGTTCTAAATGCTTAAAAAAGTCTGGTAAAAGTTCTAAAAAGACTCAAATGAAGCCTTTTAAATTCAAATTAAAAATTCATTACACGTACGTTGAAATAAATTTTCTTTATATCAATAAATTTCTTTTTTTATAGAAATTACTCAAAGTTGTCAAATTAGTTAATCAGTCTTCTTATGTTAATCAAACGTTTCGGTCAGAGTACGCCACAATGATTGAAATGAAAATAAAGAATTTATTTTGGTTTCGCTTATCGCTGATTAATGAAGTGATTAGAACAATAAAAAAAAATTTCAACGGTAAATACTTCTAATAAGTACTTGATGAAGAGTGACGCAGTGAATGAGGAGTGATAAAGTTCAATATTTTAGTTAAGTCGTTTCTTATTTATTTTTTTATTTTTATTTATTTCTTAATTTCATTATTAATTTTTGACACTCAAAGTACTCACCATCTGGCTTAAGTCCAAACTGAAATAAATTACCAACAAAAGGATATGGCGTAGGTCCTGGTATCATCTCCATAATGCCCATAACATTGTCTAAATAATTTATAAACTTCAAACCCTTCCATGCTATTAGCGCAAATAGCAGTATTGTAAAAGGTAGTAGAAACATTTTTTGAAAAAAAAAAAAATTAGTTTTAGAGTGCAATATTGTTTGCAGTAAGCAATTTTTATAACAAGCACATGAGTCGTATAGACTTTAACTCGCTGTTTGTTGGGCACTAACTGCTGCATAGCTTCCGAAAAAAAAGTTATTTAGTTGAAATGTGAGTAAAAAGTAGAAGTCGATTTTGAAATGTATTGATAAGCGATAGGAAAGCTTATCCGTCTGATATCCATACATAATAATCAGTTTAGGCAAATGTTTGCCCAGTTATCAGCAGAAAAGTGAACTTGCCTTTTTATGTCACAGAAAAAGTTGAAATCTGCAATTTGCACGCAAGTTTTATTTCGTTTTCGCATTTTGTTGTCAAAAAGTTTCAATCACGCCGTGTGACCGCCCTGAAATTGTGGAATTTAATTTCATATAATTCATTCATTTAGCTGCAATTTGATTTCTGAAATTAAATTTCCCTATGCTCGTAATAACTATTAATTTTGATTAAATTTTTTTATCTTGAAAGTGTTATTCAGACTAGTTTTTCAAAATTGAAATTCGATTACTATGACATTTTTTGTGCAACGTATGATTGCTCTTGAAAATAAGTAAAAATAAGTTTAAATTTATTTTTACCTCTTCATATATCTACTTATATTTTCTGTGGAAAAAGCTAAAATGCATTAGTCGTAAAATACATATTTTTTCACTTTGATACTTACATATGTAAAGTGCACTTCCTCACGTACAACAAAACTTATTAACATAAAAAGATGTTGCTAAAAATGACGCAAAACTTAAGAGTCATGTGAGTATAAAAGTGGAATAATTAATTTGTTTCACCAAATGGATTTTTACATAAATTTTCGTTGACTATAAATAGAACAGAGGAAAAATGTACCAAATAAGTAGTAAGTAGAAATAACATTTTCTCTTTCGCTCGAAAACGTGCTTTATTCTCACGAAGTCTCAACACTGTCAAACACTTTAGAAAATTTTAATTGCATACTTTTGGGCTCTGTGATAAGTAAAGAAACTTACTGCCGCTGTTGTTATCAGTTGGTCGCAAAAACCACCAGTCATTTTTTAAATATTAAATGCAACAAAGTAGCAAACTCTGCGCTTAGTTGACGATCAACATTCGCCGGCAGCAGTATAAACTGATTTCAACGCTTATTCGACATTGTTATCAGTTGGTCGCTAAAAACCACCGGTCATTTTTTGAATATTAAATGCAACAAAGTAGCAAATTTTGCGCTTAGTTGACGATCAACATTCCCCGACAGCAGTATAAACTGATTTCAAAGCTTATTCGGCAACGCATATAATAACCGGGAGCATTCAATTAAGAACAAGTAGAAAACGCGCCGAAAAAAGTCCAAGTATCAACATGTGGTTTTTAATTTTTGGTATTTTATTTGCACCATTTCTTGCTTTGTTTTATTTGGAAGTAAAAAATTTTAGCAAAGTGAGGCAAGTGAAAAAGCTGCCAGGACCACCTGCTTTGCCTGTTATAGGAAATTCACATCAAATGGGCAAAACACCCAGTGGTAAGCAGCAAAGTGCATTAAACAAAATGGTTAAAATTCAATATTATACACAAATTACTTACTCATATTCGTAGGCCAAATGTAACGCAAGTGCTTATAACTTCTACATTTAAAAATTTAAAAATACATGAAAGATTGTTTCAAGCAAAAAATACTAAATTAATTTATTTATAAAAATATATAAGCGAAATTATAATTATACAATCCAAAATAAGATAAAATTCAATCAAATAAAAATAAATAAAATAAAATAAAAATAACATAATATAAAATAAAAGAATAAAATAAAATAAAAAGTGAAGTAAAATAAAATAAAGAAATGGAATACAATAAGATAAAAAAAAATAAAAAAAAAATAAAAAATTAAAGAAAAAAAAATAAAAAAAAAAATAAAAAATAAATAAAATATAATAAAATAAAATTAAAATGAAATATAAAAAAATAAAAAAAAATTAAAAAAAAAATTATTAAAATAAAAAATTAAAAAATACAAAATAAATAAAATATAATAAAATAAAAAAAAAAAGATCAATATAAAAAAAAAAAATTAAATTAAAATTAAAAAAAAATATAAAATAAAAAAAATTAAAAATTGGAAAAAAAATAAAAAAAATTAAATAAAATTTATTAAAAATAAAATGGAATGAAGTAATATGTAAAAAAAAAAAAAAAAAGAAATCCCTTACACAATCATTCACGTTTCTTGTATGCCTAGAAAAACATCAGTTGTCGAAATAAAATTTTTTGCTTGCTCCAGGATATATATATATATATATATAATATATTTTTATTGGTGTGGTTCTTATAGTTATCACTATCACCTCTTTGGGCTGTAAACAATGAAACGTGCAAGGCACTTATTTAATCTACTGCCATATTTATTTGGGACGATTTGCTCAAAATGATTGAAATATTGCCAAAATATATAATTTGCACTTTCCAACCGCTGAAATGATTTTCGGCCGATCTTCTACTCCCATTTGTGGTGCGTATTTTTCAACAAATCAAGGTATCGAACGGCTGATGAATTTTTTTGAGGAATTTTTATTTTAGACCAGATAAACACTTTCTCTACCGAGGAATGACCACAATTAGAAAAATTAATTTTCTATAATTTTGAATGTTGATCTGGCCAGGAATCAAGCACGCGACCCTCTACATGGTAGTAGGCAGTGCTAACCACTTGACTAAAATATTAAAATACACAAATAACGTTTCTTATAAGCTAATTGAAATATAAATCTTATATTTGAAGAAAATGTTTAAAAAAAATTAAGATAGTCCATTATATGGACAAAAGCTTTCTATACATTTATATGCATAAGTGAATACACCGAAAAATCCCCTTTTTTTTTTTTTTTTTTAGCAAATTAAGTATATCCATTAACTCGCTCAATACAAAACACAAAGAAAAAAGAACTGCCTCGTCATTATTGCTAAAACACAAAAACGAATATTTGATTGCTGGTTATGTGAATGTTATCGATGCATTTTTTTTGGCGATTTAAAAGTATTAAAAAAAGTCTAAACAACAACAAATTACAAATTTAAAAATTTCAGACACACTTGTTTACTTGTGTATTTATATAGAAAGATATTAGAAAGTTTAAAATGCGTAAACGATTATATTATTTTTCCATTTATTTAAATATATAAAATGTGTATTAAAGCCAGTGTACATGAGTAATTTATACCGTAATATTTGTGTAAATACTTTTTTTGTTTTAATACAATATTTTGCCACTTATTGAAAGTAAATTAGTACTGCAACATTTACATATACTTGTAAACATATTTATTGCAAGCTTCGTGTTGTAATTATATGTTATTTGCACATGAGTATTTGATGCCAAATTACATTGCTTTGGATTTTGCAGTCGCTGAGTTGGAAAAAATTTTCTTAGAAAATATAAATATAATATAATAAATTAAAATTTATTAAGAGATCGTTTGCATTTTGCTTCTTAGATTAATTTTTTCAGCTTTGAATTTTTTTTTTTTTTTTGCGATATTTAAAAAGCTGCATTGACCACTTTCAGGCCACTTCATTAACTTCTTCATTTTATATAGGAAAAAAAGGAAGAGAAAACAAAAATTTTAATTTCAAAACATATGTACATATACATACATATATGCGAATATTTGCAAATATGGGGCAAGTAGTGGATTTTTATTACTTGTTTAAACATGTTTGGTACACACTGTTATTGCATAAGGCACATAGATCATATGCGTACGTACTTATATTACCAACATTTTACCAACATTACCAGTCTTCAGCGAATATATTCTTACTTGCGGCTTATACATACATATGTATGTACATGTATACAGAGCAAATGCATTTAATAAGTTAACACGAGTTAACTGAAACAATTAAAAGTGATTAATTTTATCATTCAAGCAAAATCTTTTAAAAATAAAACAAAAAATAAATTTGAAGTTAAATCAAAGCTTTATCAATCCTTGCAACGTTTATGGCGACATATAAGTTTACAAAAGTAAATATTTGTAGCTTGAAGTTTTTTTATCGCTTTCAAGTTTGTGAAAGCAGCAAGCATTCAACATGAGCCAGAAAAAGACAAACAACAACAAAATCTAGATTTAAATATAAAAACGTGTCCAATTTTTAATGCCTGAATTAACTGTACGCATATATTTATGCATACTTATATATATACTGTATGGCCAGGTGTGCTTTCAGAAACCCGTTAGCTGGAACTTACAAAGAACCATTAACCTATGATAAAGAGCTTTCAAAAATTGTTTACAAACTGATCTTATAATGTGAGTATAAAGCGGTAAAGCTTTTGCCAATAGCTGGCAGATTGCATGCCGGTTTGTTTACCTCGTTAAATTAGCGAAAAGCTTTGAGCGCAGAGCTTTTGTTTTATGATCACACGTTTAACAGCTTAGCGGAGTAAATTGGGTATTGAGCATATAGCAATAAACAGAATGAAAGAAAAAGACATGATATTAATCGCAATAGATACCAATATGTTTACAAACAAATTTATTGCTGCATATATGTACGAGCATTAACCCTGAAGGGAAATGTTTAGAAAGTCTTTGTTGGTAGTAAAATATGAGTGCATATGTATGTACAAGTATATATATTTTTAAGCAGGAGGATTTTTTTGTTTTCTTTCATTCCACTTAGATATTATTTAATTTAATTTAATTTTAATTTAATTTAAATTTAATTTCAATTTAATTTCAATTTAATTTAATTTAATTAAATTTTGCATTTTTTTTAAATTTATTTTATTATTATTTTATTATTTTCTATTTAGCTTTATATTTCTCATTATTTGTTTTATTTAACTTTATTTGGCTTTATTTTTTATTTGATTAACATAAATTTATTTAAGTTTTAAAAATTGTTTTATTTATTTCTCATAGCCGTTCTTGATCAACTGTTTCAATGGTGGAGAGAAGCGGGTTACCAGAATTATCGAATACTTATTGGGCCTTATAGGAATATTATAGTTACAGATGCTAAGGATTTGGAGGTGAATGTTGTTGTGCTCCATTTGTCACCACATTTTACCATTGTATTTGTGCTTTTCTTATATCTATCTCTTCAGTACATTATGACAAGTAAAACTTTGATTGACAAGTCCGACATTTATGAGATGCTGCATCCATGGCTGGGTACAGGTCTACTAACCAGCACCGGTCATAAATGGTACACACATCGCAAAATGATAACGCCATCTTTTCACTTTAAAATTTTACAAAATTTCCATGAAGTTATGAATAAGAATACAAATAGGTTTATTGAGATCTTACAAAAAGCTTCTGAAAATGATGCCATCTTTGATTTTCAGGATTTGACACACTATTTGACGATGGATGTGATTTGTGGTAAGTTCAGGGTTAATATGAAATATATGTGGTGAAATTATGTAAATTTTTTAAATATTTACTCGAAAAGATACTGCAATGGGTGTGCACATCAATGCTATGGATAATCATGACCACAAATTGGTGCAGGCCTTCAAAGAGTGAGTTCCTTCTTTTCGTGGAGAATATCCTTAAAATGTTACTCACATCGCATCCTCTTACCTCTCTCCTCTCTCTCTCTCTTTCAGCATGTGCTACAACATCAATATGCGCGTATATCATCCTCTAAAGCGCTCAAATGCCATATACAGATTCTTACCAGACTATCCGAATTTCTGTAAGATTCTCAAAGTTTTGCAAGACTTCACAAATGAGGTATCATGATATATAGAAAAATGTTAAAGTGATGTTAAAAGATTTTCCGAAAAAATTCTAGGTTATTAGAAAACGCATTGAAACACGTAAGCTAGAAGCGATACAATCGGACACAGATCAAGCGGAAGAGTTCTCTAAAAAAAGGCTCGCTTTCCTAGACACTTTGTTGTCGTCCACCATCGACGGACGTCCACTAACACAAGAAGAGATCTATGAAGAGGTCTCGACATTCATGTTCGAGGGTCATGATACAACCACATCTGGCGTAGTTTTTGCAATTTATTTGCTCGCAATTCATCCGGAGATTCAACGCAAAGTATATGCAGAGCAGAAACAGATATTGGCTGATAACCTGAAAAATGAAGCGACGTTCCAGCAAATCGCCGACATGAAGTATTTGGATATGGTTATAAAAGAATCTCTGCGTCTGTACCCCAGTGTGCCCTTTGTTGCCAGACAAACGGATAAGGATTATGATCTAAGTATGTGGGAGTTTTTACGGGGAATCGACTGATAAGTAGGACAAAAGGGGGGCTATAAATTAGACAAATAACTATCTATGTAGCTTCAAATTCGAAGCAGCTGCAGATTAAGCATCTATTCATCAGCTGTTGAGTATTTTGGTGGAGCACCTACGCTAAGGCTCCAGCACTAAAAACTAGGTAAAATGGTATACTCAGGGTGCAAAGCTTGGGTTTACGATGAACGATAGAGCACAACCTTTGCGAGTCTCTAAGTCAGAAATAAAGTAATTCTTAAGTTCAAAAGGAAAGAAAATAATTCTTAAGTTTAAATGAACTGTTAATTAGAACACTGGGGAGCAACATAAGTCAATTTGAAGTGATACACTTATGATCAGAACCTCATATTGAATTAATTTTTTAACCAGAAGAACGCTTATCTCTTTCCCTTCACATTTGAAATGTTGAAATGATTTTATAATTTTTTTTAAATGAAATATTGCTTTTTCTCACAACAGATGGCTTCCAAGTGCCCGTGGACACAACGCTTACTCTTCTTCTAATGACACTCGGCTACAACGAAAAATACTTTCCCGACCCCTACCGTGTTGATCCGGAACGTTGGAATGCGACAGAGCGTACCCAAAATCCATTTGAATATTTGCCTTTTAGTGCGGGACCTAGAAACTGCATTGGTGTGTGAAAAGGATTACTTTACAGGTCCAAGATTTGTAATCTTCTCTTCTGTCATTTTCTTGCAGGTCAAAAGTTTGCCTTACTCGAAATCAAAACGATAGTGTCCAAAGTTGTACGCTCTTTCGAAATTCTACCACCGTTGGATGAGCTTGCCTCCAAAGATGGTTACTCGCGTCACTTTATTGGCTTATCAATGGAAGAACAGAAGAAACGCTTACCTAACCCAAGCAAGTACGATCCCATATTGTCCGCTGTGCTGACCTTGAAATCGGAGAACGGTATTTTTATACGTTTGAGAGGGCGCGTTTAGAGACCTTAAGAGCAGTGCTCAGAAATTATGTTGGGTCGCATTTTTTTTTTAATATGGTTGCATTTGTTTTATTAAAAAAATATCTATGCATAATGATAATAAAAGTGAATGAGTAAGTAAAACTTAAATTAATTTGTTTGATGTTCGAATATATACTGAGTGGTTTTGTTGCTTATCTTACGAATAAGTTGTTATTAAACTATGAAATTCATTAAACTGTCACCAGGACAGTCCCTACATATGCTTGGGCCTTAAATTGTGTAGGATCGATGACCTCGCTGAAGGTAGAAGAAAATAAAATTAGATTCTATTTATGTTTAAAACATTTTTCCAACTTACCCATCGGTATATTGGGATTGAATGGAGGCCGTGATCACCTCGGCTTTGCTACCCAAGGGGTAGTGTGAGTTGATGTTGAGCGTCTTATCAGTGCTACCCAAGTTCAGCACGATCACATAGAGGTCGCTGCCAGCTTTTTGTCTATAGAAATATACGAAATAGAGAGACAGTAGGTGAGTAAGAGAGTAAAGAGCAATGAGAATAGTTCCATTATTAAATAAAAGTGACTCCTACCGTGAGTAGATGATGATGTCGTCATCGATCGCCTTGATATTAAGTTCGCCATCCAGGAATGAGGGCTCCTTATGTAGGCGTACGAGCTTTTTGAAGATCTGCAAGTGTGACTGTGGTGCACGAAGTTGAGCCAAAGCATTGTTCTGCTTGTATTCATCAGAAACCGGCAGCCAGGTATGATCACCAGAAGTGAAACCTGTGACGTTCAAGTGAATTGTTTATGTTTAGGAGTGCATAAATGATAGTTAAAATAAGTGAGTGTAGCAACTCCTCGACACCTACCGGCATTTGGTGAAGCATCCCATTGATATGGTGTACGGGCCGGATCACGCGATAGATCATAGTAACGTTCCGGATCTGAATTGCAGGCCTGTGGATCGACAGAATCCTCCCAACTAATGTACACGTCGGTCATGGCTAGCTCTTCGCCCTAAAATAAGGTATAATTAGTTGGAACTAGTAGAAGAAAGCATGTGATTACTCACATTGTAGGTCACCGCGTTGCCGGGTAGTGTCTGGAGTAGTATATTGAAGAGATCCGCGCGTTGTACGCCGTAACGCGAGGCCAACCGTTTGTTGTCGTGATTACCCAAAACCCAATTGGCTTGCACACCACTCGGCATGGCATTCAACCACTTCTCGATGTGTTCCACTACCGTCGGCGCCTTAGTGTTATTCTGCATATTTGTCAGAAAATCAAAATTGAAGGGAATATGTGAGCCATTCAATACGCCATTGCCATAGTAGAGTATCATGTTATCGAAACTGGTATAGGCCTCAGTAAGCAGTATGCGTGTATCGCCGCCATGCTCCTTCTTGAACTCATCGACCAAAGCGCGCCATTGATAGACCATATCCAAAGTTTCTGGCCGATCTTGGGTGTACGGATGTTTCAAATGACAATTATCATCGGGATCGGGACAGACGCTCACATCATCGATCACCGGTTCGTCTGGGTAATTATTATAGCGATCCAACTCGACCTCGAATAGGAAGGGCACTGCGTCAATACGGAAGCCGGCAACACCTTTTCCCAACCAGAAACGCATAACATTTTTCATCTCGTTTACAACAGCTGGGTTACGGTAATTGAGATCGGGTTGTTTGGTGGCGAACTGATGCAAGTAGTATTGCTGACGCACTTCGTTCCATTCCCAAGCGGAGTAACGGAAAGCACTGATCCAATTGCTCGGTGGTTCACGTTCACCGGTCGTCGCGTTAATTTTACCGCTATGCCAGATGTAGAAGTCCGCATAAGCTGGATCACCATCAACCGATTTGATGAACCATTCATTCTCGTCACTCGAGTGATTTGGCACAAAGTCCAAAATGATTTTAATGTCGACCTCCTTAGCTTTCTTGATCATGTTCTCGAAATCTTCCATTGTACCATACTCGGGTTGAATTTGGTAGAAATCGGAGATGTCATAACCGAAATCAGCCATGGGCGATTTGAAAATCGGCGACAGCCAAACGGCGGTGAAACCGATATCCTTCAAATATTGCAATTTCTCAGCGACACCTGTTGGACGGAGTAGACAGAAATATGTTTAGTATTATGAATTTCCTCAAATTTGTGACTTCCCACATCTCCTCACTTACCATTCAAATCACCAATACCATCACCATCGCTGTCACGAAATGAACGTGGATATATTTGATAGTAATTTCCATTCTCCCACCAATCTTTACCCTGAGTACTGCTGGTGAAAAGCGTCAACACCGCAAGCACAGCGAAAACCACTACGGTTGCCATTTGCATTCTGTTCTCTGTGTGATATTTCACAATCAATTCCAAATTTATTCTCAATATTCTTCACTAAAATATGAATATTGGTTAGTTCACTTCATAGGGGTCTCACAATCAAATCGAAACTGATTGAGCTTCCGCACGCAGGGGGTTTTTATATCGAAAAAATCAAGTAGTGACTTTCTTTAAAAACAAGTGTAGTGAAATAAAATAGAAATAAATGACAAAAATAAGAAAAAAGTACGAGATAATTATTGAGTGCGAGTTTTGTGATTTTTATCGAACAATTGCTTTGTAAACACCAAGTCGGGAGGTACCCACATACAATGAAATGCTTTTGAGAGGCGCGCAAAGGCACCCTGGATCACATGGGTTTGAGTTTCAAGTGGCATGCAGTTATTAGTTTTCAAATGTGTCGCTTTGTATTGACGTCGCTTTCATATTTTAGTGAAACGAATTTCTCGATTTACAATGTCAACGCGGTACTTCAATTTCATTTAAAGGTATTTTCCTAGAGTAAGGTTTTTTGTCTCACTTGAATTATGTTCTCTGACTTTGTTATAATTTTATTTTGTTCTGTTTCACTTATTTTTTGTATATATGTATTTTTTTAAATTAAATTAATTTTTCTTTAATTTTATCTTTTTTATTTTATTTGAAATCTATAAGTTTTTTGTTTGTGAAATCAGAAAGCTCAAATATGCGCATACGAGTGTGCCGGTAATTGACTGTGAATTTTTTTTAGCTTACATTCGCACTCTATCCAACTTAATTGATGCATATTTATGATTAATTTGTGTGTTTTGTGGGAGAGAAATTTGTGACATTTTCATTATGATAATGTTTGAGTATTTTGAAATGAAATACAGAAACTGTCATCATAAAACGAGTGGCAAGATTATCTCTGATACTTGAAAATGTTGACGTATAAAGCAGTGACGCGCCGTGGGGTTTTAAAATTTGGCACTCCAGATCATAATCTGCGGTGAAAATACCACACAGAGACCCATTTTTAGTATTTTTCTAATGAAACGCATTTTATCAGCGAATTAATGTCGATCCACTCAAGAAACTCGCAAAGTTAGATGAATTTCTTTGATATCTCTTTAATATCAGACTTCAAGTAGTACTGCTTTGACGATGCGTTTATTTCGATTCCCTGACTACAATGAATAAGTTGAAGAGACGTGGGATGAGCGATGCCGCCCTACACCGCCGCTGAAGATATTTTCATACTACATATAGGCTTCGAGTTTTTTCCCTTCCGGTAGGACTTACCGCCACATATTGGATGGAAGCGCCGAAATTTAAGTGTATTGAAAGCTTACCTAATAGAAATTACTTTTTATAATTCCGTGATATTATTTGTAGAAGAAAAAACATCATATGGCAAGAAAGACCTTTAGAAAAACAACAATAGTTTGGCAAATAAAGCTAAATAAATAAATTGATCGATTGCGTTAGCAAATATAACAATAATAATAACAGTAACAATAACAGAGTTATAGTAAAGATTATAATGACGCATTAGTTTACACAGCTGTGTTGGAAAACAAAATACGAGCTAAAATAGAAATAAAAAATAGCGATGCCTAGAAAAAAATTCATAAAACAAACGATCTTGTTGCTTGAACCACCTATAAATTGACACCGAGCATGAACTGACGTTAGTAATTTATTACTTCCTCCAAACGTGAACATGGGAAAAATTATCGGAATATTTCTAATTGCCTTCGCAATTTGCCAACTAAGCCACGGTGAGCGTGATTGGTGGGAAAATGGGAATTTCTATCAAATCTATCCGCGCTCCTTCAAGGATAGCAATGGTGACGGTATTGGCGATTTGATTGGTAAGCATGGCCGATTAAAATTTCGGCAGCTCATTAATATCTTATTTGTTACTTCCACCCGTACGCAGGCATTCTCGAAAAACTGGACTATGTCAAGGATATCGGGATGAATGGCGTTTGGCTCTCGCCCATCTTCCAATCACCAATGGCTGATTTTGGCTATGATATTTCGGACTACACGAAAGTGCAACCCGAGTATGGCACCTCGGAGGATTTGCTTGCATTAATCGAAAAGGCGCACAAGCTTGGCTTGCATCTCATACTTGACTTTGTGCCGAATCACACTAGTGACGAGCACGAATGGTTTCGACGCTCCGTTGCCAACGATCCCTACTACCGCGACTTCTACATTTGGCATGATGGTGTTATTGATGCCAAAACCGGCAAACGTCAGCCACCAAGCAATTGGATCTCGCAATTCCGCTACTCCGCTTGGGAATGGAATGAGCAGCGCAAGCAATATTATCTGCATCAGTTTGCTGTGAAGCAACCCGATTTGAATTACCGCAATCCAAATGTTGTAGAGGAGATGAAGAATGTGTTGCGTTATTGGTTGGCCCGCGGTATTGATGGCTTCCGTATCGATGCTGTACCGTTCCTTTTCGAAGCTGATATTGATCCTACCACTGGCACATATCCCGATGAACCAGTGATTGCCAACACAAGCTCCTGCCCCGACTCAAATGATTATTGTCATTTGAATCATATCTACACCAACTCCCTGCCCGAGATCTTTGATATAGTCTACCAGTGGCGCGATGTTGTCGATGAGTGGAAGCGTGAGCACAACACAGACACCAAAGTGCTGCTAACGGAAGCCTACACCAGTTTCGAAAACCTAATGCACATGTATGGTGATGGCATACATAACGGTTCCCATATACCATTCAACTTCGAGATGATGGCCGACCTGAATAACAAAAGTACGGCCAGGGACTACGACTACTATGTACGCCATTGGTTGGACAATATGCCAGCGGGTGTCTATGCAAATTGGGTGCTTGGCAATCACGATAATCCCCGTTTGGCTTCGCGTTTTGGCACACAACGTGCTGACCTGATGAATATCTTCTTGCAAACTCTACCCGGCATCGCGGTCACCTACAATGTAACGTCCAATTATAAATTCCATTATTATTTGATTTGAAAATTTAATTCACAGGGTGAGGAATATGGCTTAGAAGACGGTTATGTGTCATGGGAGGAGAGCGTCGATCCACAAGCATTGAATGCCAACCGCACTACATATCTCAAATATTCACGTGATCCGGAGCGTACACCCTTCCTGTGGGACAACACGAAAAATGCCGGCTTCAGCACAGCGAATCGCACTTGGTTACCTGTGGGTCAGTCATATGAGACGAACAATGTTGAGGCACAATCCGCTGCCGATAATAGCCACTTGAAGATTTTCAAAACTCTAACGAAATTGAGGAAATCCGAACCTGCTTTCACCGATGGTGGCTACGAGTCGGCGGTTGGCGAAAACTGGTTGGTCTACAAGAGGTGAGTATCTTTAGAAGACTATGCTGTCTATTAAACCTCACATTTCTAGACAAGCTCCGACCGGCGCTCCACATGTTGTTGTTTTAAATATTGGTGATTCAAAAGTTACTTTGAACCTTAATAAATTATTTGACAATGTGAGTGGAAACTTGGAAGTTGTCACCAGTTCACTGCAATCCGGCTTGGCAAATGGGTGAGAAGAATCTGCATGACTCGAATTACTTTTTTTTTTTTTTTTTAATATTATTATTTTTATAGTCAAATTGTGGACGCCTCTGCCTTCGAGGTGCAACCTTATAACGGTTATGTGCTTCGCGTGAAGAGTGAAGCTTAAGCGAAAGCCACTAAAGGCCTTCAACAACAAGGATGGCGTATTACTTCAAAAAAAAAAAAAATGGATTTACAAATTGGTTTTCATACAAAATAATTTCAAATAAATTTATTGCATTGAAAAATAAATTTTTTTATTGATTTTTTATTATATAGGAATTTAGAAATATTTTCGTTTTTAATTAAAATGCATACAATACTAGCGGTACCCTGGTGTGCTTCATCATGGTATCTTTTTTATATTAACATTTCAATCATTAATTGGTTGCTTTTTATGTTGAAATCACTTTTTAAAATATCAATGCATTCCCGAATGGTTGAAAACTTCTACGAAAATATCCCTCAGGAATTCTAGAAGGAAAAAATTCCTTGGGTCCTATGGCTTTTTCCCATACACTTATACTTTCTTTTGAAATTATTAGACAGTTTCTATCACATGGCGATTCCGAAATACCGATGTCTACTTCTACTTCCTGTGGAAGCTCCAAAAATTCTGAAAGGAGCCACTATCCTTTCTGCTAATCATTTTATAAGGAAATGCTTCTTTAGTATCATCTGAATTTTCCTTCTACCTCAAAGAATAAAAGCAATGTGACCAAATGAGGTAGAGTCTGTTCTCTTCAGCCATTTGCTTAAGTGATCTGCGACAACCCTGTGCAATTTTAGAGGTTATTGTAATCGAGTTTAGAGATTGAATTCCTGCTGACTATCACTGACTCTTCTTGGGTATAAATAGGCTTTCAATGTAATTCACAGCTTCCATAATAGCGGAAATATCATCCTGGAGCATACTCTAAAATGATCTGGTAACTTTAAGTGGAGTTCGCGAGAAAACGTCTCACCCCACTCTGACATACCGTCAAGTTTTAGTTAGTTAATTACTCTTCCTATATGAAAGCTCTTTCGAAAAGTGACATAAGACGTCGGTGTTCCGGTCAGTTCTTACGAGCGTGTCAGAATATTTGGGGTATTATTATTTGAAGAGGTTTTCATTCAAATATTATAGTTGATAGCAACTCACAGGTATTATATGTTGCAAATATGTAACTATCTACTTGAGAATTCAAGCACAAAGCAATCCAAAAAAATTCTGAATAATTTTCCACTTACTTAAGTTGTAAGCACTTTTTCACTGTGAGCAAATGCATTTATAAAATTTATTTCAATGTCAATGAAACTCGAACTCGGAGCTCCACAGTAGTGAGTCGAACCATTTTCCAAACTTTCCTATTCACAAAGTTAGCCTTTGGATGGCTTATAGCAGAGTCCGCTTCACACTTGTAGAGCCAGTAATATTCTACTTCTGAATGTAGGAGAGCAATTAATTGCAATCGGGCAATAAATACTTGTACGACAAAAGAATTATATAATAAACCTTATCTATAGCTGCATTTTGTATGCACAATAAACAGCTTTGCTTGATAATTGTTTCGATTATTATCTAAATGCGTGCAATAACGTCCACTTAGCGGCACCTGCTGACCGCAGTTAAAATCTTAGCTGATCACAACGACCACCAACAGTTCATTTCGACATGTTGTCAAGACTATTGCCATTATACGTGATAGCCCTGTTCCTCTGCTGTGGCAATACTTCAGCTGCCAGCGCCGTTGATTGGTGGGAATCTGCTACACTTTACCAAATCTATCCACGCTCCTTTATGGATAGTGATGGTGACGGTGTGGGAGATTTGAATGGCATCACCTCGCGCTTGGAATATCTAAAGGAGATTGGTGTGACAGCGACATGGCTCTCACCTATTTTCGAATCGCCAATGGCGGACTTTGGTTACGACATTTCCAACTTTACCAAAATCGATCCGAGTTACGGCACATTGACGGACTTTGATGCCATGATTGAGAAGGCGCATAAATTGGGTGTGAAAATAATTTTAGATTTTGTGCCCAACCATTCTAGTGATGAGTGTGAGTGGTTCCAGAAGTCGATACGGCGTGAAGCTGGTTACGATGATTTCTACGTGTGGGAAGATGGCAAAGTCAATGCAGAGACGGGAGAGCGTGAGCCGCCCAGCAATTGGGTGTGTATTAAATTGTTACCGAGTTCCCGCATAAAGTCAAACAACAACGTTTTCCTTACTTCCTTTTAGGTGAGTGTTTTCAGCGGTCCGATGTGGACTTGGAATGAGCAACGCCAACAATATTATCTACATCAGTTTTTGGCGAAACAACCCGATCTCAACTTTAGTAACCCCATGGTGCGTGAGCATATGCAGGCGGTGTTGAAGTTCTGGGTAGATCGTGGCGTAGATGGCTTTCGTATTGATGCAGTGCCGCACATTGGCGAAAAGCGTCATGCGAATGGCACATATCCAGATGAGCCACTGAGTGGCGGGAGCGATAATCCTAATAGCTACGACTACCATAATCATATCTACACAAAAGATCAGCCGCTAACACTTGAAGTGGTCTACGAGTGGCGTCAGTACTTAGACGAGTACAAAGTTCATCATGGGCGCGACACAATGTGAGTTCGTATGCAAATGATGAATTTTTGGAATGTAAATAAGGATTCTTTTCCAGCGTCTTGATTGCTGAGGCTTACTCCCCTGTTGAAGTTTTGAGTGATTACATCAATAACGGCAGTCATGTGGGCACTCAAATTCCCATGAATTTTAATTTAATGTATTTGAATGGCTACTCGACGGCGCGTAATGTAGAAGACTCGGTGAGAGTTTGGATGAATACGATTTGGTCGAAGCACCAGTCGGCTAACTGGGTGGTGGGCAATCATGATAATGCTCGCGTGGCCACCCGTATGGGTCAGCATAAGGTGGATCTGATGACTATGCTGGTGCATGGGCTGCCGGGCACATCAGTGACATATTATGTAAGCACATCGCCCATACTAATGATTCAATTGTTGCATATATAAACGATCTCTCCCTTTAATTTTTCCATTCTTCCAGGGTGAGGAGATCGGCATGTCCAACGTAGCTACCGAATGCACTGCCGTCTCTTGTGAAGATCGCGATCCCGAACGTACGCCTATGCAATGGGATACATCAAAGCATGCCGGTTTCACTACAGGCGCTACCACTTGGCTGCCAGTATCGCCTGAGTACAAACGCTACAATGTAGCAATAGAGCGAGGTGTGGCACGTAGCTCTTTAGCGATATTCAAAGGCATGACACAGCTGAAACAAACAGCCGCTTTCAAGGCATTCAAGCAGAAAGATGGTTTCATGTTTGCCGCTGTTACGGAGCAAGTCTTTCAAATTGTGCGGTAAGCGCAACATGCTTTTTTTTACCTTCAAATCAATATTTGAATGCTTTTTCTGCGCCCACAGCACTGATTCTCTCACAGAAGAGTACCGCATCCTAATCAATATGGGCGATAAAATAGAATATTTGCATGGATTGGCGGCGAAGACGATGGAGTATGTGCTACTTAGTCCACACTCGCCACATAGTTTTGGGTAAGTGTTGCGGACTTTATAGTACTTTCTACAAATTTTCTAAAACTATTTAATTTCTTTTTTTTTTATAGCGATAAAGTGAATTTGAGTCAACGCATTTATCTGATGCCTTTCGAGGCGGTGGTTCTGCGTGGAACCGCAGCATGAAATTATCTAGGGATTTAAATTAAGATTCAGATCAGCATTACCCAAAGCACTTAGTAAATACAAATAGTTTTAAAATATGATTATATATATGTATATAGACATATACAATGTAAATAGCATTTTTTAACCGCTCCCTTATCCTGCATTTTACTGCTCTGAGTTCGCCGAAAAACTATCCTTCCTGAGACATCGAACTTCACTGGACTTGAACGAAAATTTTACGACTGCCAAGTCTTTGTTGAGTGAGAGGATGTTACGACTTTAGGTGCCATCTAATTTCGCACACTTCTGACGGCTTATCATTTACCTCATGAACTAGTTATGATGATTTGGGTACTCCCGGACATGCACAACCTTCATCGGAAATAATGTTCATAATGCTCAGTTCTCAATTAAGCGTGCCCTCTCCACTGGAATTTGGTGATTTATAAAGTTGGGAAAATTCTAATACCTGAAGGACCTTATACAATATCCGAAAACTGCGCGAGCATCAGGGAGTTTGACTACGACGAGCGTTGTTAGCTGGGCTTTAGTAGTACATATTCGGTTCTCTATAACAAGTCTGTAAAGGTTTTCAAACATTGCATCGATTATCAAAGTTTATTTGCGCTTTTTATTGTTATACGCAAAGTTCAATATTTATAACCTTCAAAAGTACCGTTATCTTGATAAACAATGGCGTTTGGTTTGGGTAAATACCTCTGGATAATGCCCAACAAAAGCAGACAAGAAAAATTTGTGTGTATTTTGCATAAAAAATATGCAATTAAACTACAATAAGAATTTCTTAACAAATGTAAAACATAGCTTTGTCTCAGACAAAATATTTAGAATATAAATAGGCTTGCACTTAAACTAATTAAAACTAAAACGAAGTTCCGGTTCCGATAAATGATCGTTTAAATATTAAACTACATCTACGCACCAAGTTTGGTGAAAATAGACGGACAGACAGACAGACGGGTGGCACAAGTTTTGCTGGATCTTCTGGTACTTATAAACTTCTTTTTAAAAGCTAATATACCAATTCATGTTCATGAAAGGTATAATTATCAGACTTAGAGGAGTGTAGCCAATACAACGGCTTCCTTGGGCAACAGCACAATGGAGTCTGCTTGGATCGTGTCACTGTTAATGAAAATAAATTATAATTAATTTATATATTTGTACAGAAAGTGAGCGACTTTACGACAGACACTCACCCCTTGCGACGGACACTTTTATCCGTAACCAAAATGTATTCTAAGTGGGTCGAAAGATCGTCGAAAGTGGCATTCAGATTGATCGTCTCGAAATTATCGTTGAGATTTAACAAAACGACATAAGTGCGTTCACCGGCGAGGAAGCTAAAATACGAATTGATACATCAAATATAGATAAAGTTACCGAGACGATATTGTCTTACCGTTTGATGGCCAAAACATTTTCGTTGATGGCTTTCACAATGGCTTCGCCTTCACGTATTGTCTTGGTGTTACGCAAAATCTGTAGCCTTTTGTAGACATTCAAATGGCTATAGGCAATACCACGTTGACGCTTCACATTCACCAGTTTGTAGTCGCTGGCGATTGGCAACCAAGTGGTTTGGCCTACGGTGAAACCAGCTTTATGTCCATCATGCCATTGGAAGGGTGTACGTTCCGGATCACGTGACAACCGCTCATACACTTGTGGATTTGATTGACAACCATTTGGATCGACAGTCTCCTCCCATGAAATCCAAACGTCTGACATGCCAATCTCCTCACCTTGATAGGTGACACTGACACCGGGTAGAGTCTTCAATAAAATGTTGATCAAGTCAATGCGATCACTGCCGAGACGCGATCTAATGCGTGGTTTATCGTGGTTGCCAAACTGGTGAGACGAAGAGAGTTTAGATTTAAAGTAAATGTAGAAAAGAGTGGTTTCCTTTGTACTCACCAACCAATTTGCCACACGTCCCTTGGGCATTTGGTCCAACCAATTGTGTATAAATTGTGCATAATCGTGAGCAGTGGACTGGTTATTCACATTGCTAAGCAGCTCGAAGTTGAAAGGTATTTGCGCACCATCAACCGTATCGTTGCCATATAACGGTATGAGTGTATTAACCGGGCCGTAACCCTCGGTTAACAGTATAAGCTCATCGCCACCAATTTCCTTCTCTAACTGTTTCAACTCCTGACGGAATTCATAGATGACATCGTACGTGGCTGGCAGGTGTTTGGTGTAGATGTGATCCAGGTAATTATAGTCCTCCGGATCGTTTATTTTGTAATTGCGTGGTTCATCAGGATAATTGCCATTAGCATCAGCAGCGATCTCATAGATGTGGGGCACTGCATCCACACGAAAACCGTCAACGCCTTTACGTGTCCAATAGCGGAGCACATCCTGTGTTGTTATTGGAAGTTAAATACAGTTATATTTTGAAAAAAAAAACCCAACTACAACAAACCTTCATCACTTCGCGCACTTTTGGATTGTCATAATTTAGATCGGGTTGTTTCTTATGGAACTGATGTAGATAGTACGCCTGTCGTCCCTCATGCCATGTCCACATAGAGCCACGGAAAACACTGATCCAATTCGTTGGTGGCTCTTTTGAGTTATTCTTGCCTGGATGCCAAATATAAAAGTCCTTATACTCCGGATCATTCTGTGCGGACTTGATAAACCACTCGCACTCGTCACTCGTGTGATTGGGCACAAAATCCAAAATAATTTTAATACCCAATTCTTTCGCTTTGGCTAGCAGCTCTTCAAAATCTTCAAGCGTGCCAAAGATTGGATCGATTTCAGTGAAATTGGAAACATCGTAGCCGAAATCAGCCATGGGTGAAGTGAAAATGGGCGACAACCAGGTGGCGTGGATGCCGATCTCCTTTAGGTAGGATAATTGCTGCGTGATACCTATGTGGAGTGTACGATTGAATGTCTGCAAAGACGGGCTACCGAAAAATAACTCACCTTTCACATCACCGATGCCATCACCGTCGCTATCCTTGAATGAACGCGGATAAATTTGATAAAAGGATGCGCTCTGCCACCATTTCTTTTCCGCCGCTTTCACCACAGCGCTTGTGGCTGCAAAGATAAGCGCAAATATAGTTAAAATTTTGAGAGAAATTCGCATTTTCAAGTGTGCGATTATTATTCCGCGGTTCAACTGTATACCCTAAGCTCTTCTATTCTGGCTTTTATACAATATATTTTCAGCCTTTGGTCACAGCCGAATTATCATGCGCTGCTAAGGAGTCAATAAAACTTGTTTTTAAAAATTGGTAAAACATAATTTATGGTCTCACTATTGCAAGTGTTTATTTGTGCTTTTATGTTTTTATCTTTCTTATCTCGAGCATCATTTATGTGCTCGTAGAGGGTACTTAAAAGCTGGTTGGTCGTCTTTTGACAAGGCTCCCATGTGGTCTAAAAATGTTTTGATAAGACCTTTAATTGGCTAGATTAGGAAGAGAAATTAGCAATTTGTTTTTCTTTAATCAATAGAAAGTTCCAAATTTACAAGTGTTTAGAAATTTATTGTACTCAATTCTCGCTATTTACATAATATATTTATGTGGGTTATGTTTTTAAGATATCCACATCATAAAATGCGTTGATAGATTAGAAAATGGCATTTATAAAGTTTTAGGCTAATCTAATCTGATCTGGTGAAAGTTTGGAGAAAATAATGGCATTTTTTCAATAGGAAATTTGATTGGTATTCATTTTGATATTTGTAAATATTTTTATTTTTAATTATGTGATACTTGTGGAGAGCTTTACGGTTGAGTAACGTGCCCATAATTGGATGAGCTTGATGTGAGTTCGACACAAGTTGGCCAATTGGATTCCATGTAATCATGATAACAGCTGTTTGGCAACGACAATACCCACATTGCCTGTCACATCTGTTATGTATTACTTAAGTAGTTCGGTTGAAACCCCGGAGCGTTTATTTAAATTTTGTTTCAAGTAACATTAAAGAGCCGAAGAGGTGGAAAGAAAAATGGAATAGCAACGTCAGTGAGATTACTGATCCTATGCAATGGGATCTCCAAAGGCATGATGGTGCTAAAGTGAACACAGAAGGTTGACTTCTCGTATGCCACCTTGAGTAAGCAGGTCTACCAGGTTGTGCGGTTGGTTGTATAGAAAGTGCTTCATCGAAAAAATTATAAGTAATTTTTTTTTCTAGAATGGATAGCCACATCGAGGAGTGACATGAGATTTTCTAAGACTGACTATGAAAACGATGGAATATATGTTGCTTAACTCGTATTCACCACAAAAAAGGGATAAATGTGATAGTTTTATATCAACAAAATAGGTTTATATATATATATATTTTTATTTTTTTTTTGCTCCTTTTAAGTGTTTATATATAATCGCGGGCGCATAATTTTCAAGTCTTTCTGAGTGCAGTCGTAGAGGTTTATTTACAAATTATATTTATTTTTTCATTTTCCTTTACTTTCATTTTGATGCCTTATGAAGCTTCTCTTCTGTATTGCAAAGCTAAATATTACACATTTTTACCCTTAGTCTGTATGAATCTGTGCATAATTTCTAGGTCCATATAGAATTAAAGTTTTTCTTTACTAATTTTAATATAAAGTGTGCTTGTTTTTATTTCATTGAGTTCTATCAGCTGGTTGAAAGGGGAAGGTCAATGACTTGACCGTAGGCAGTCGTAAGAGAATTCATGCACCTTTCAAGATCTCTGCTTCTGCGGGTGGGTTGCTGCATAAGACACGATTAGATTCAAAGATTCTGATAAGGTAGCCCGCTCAAATGTGAGAGTCTGCTTGAGAGGCTCGACTTCATCCCCAGCTGAATGGTTTACCGGTCCGAGCTGACGTCTTGTGCCATGGATTTGATAGATTTACTAGATAAAAGGGGGTCTAGCGTTTAAGAAATTTTTCAATATTTTTTTATGCTATCACAATGGGTACGAGATGTCTATGTGTGTCTTGGGATCAGCCACGTAAAACTAACCTAACCTATATATTATTGTTGATTTGAAAAATTAGCGAATGGAATCAGCAAAGCTTTTCTGGGGTTAACCCATAGTGGATTATATACGACCCATTCCAGAGCCTCAATGATAGTAAAAGTTGCACAAGAAAATAAAATCGTCTGTTTTTCCCTATAATTACCTTTGGAAAATAACGCAGGTATTCTTTTGAATTCGAATTCTGCTCAGTTTGAAGCAATTCGCTCACAGCTCTCCTCAACCATCACTGTAGCACCGCATGAAGCCAACGAGTGTAGTTGGCAACGCAAAGAGGTACGAAATAGAGTTTTTCACCACAGAGAGGCTCTCTTAACTTTGTCTTTCTCAGTTGAGTCAATTAATTGATTTGATAAAGACGCCAGAAAAAACATATTTCTTTATACAAAAATGAGGGTATTGCCAGAAGCTGATAGTCTGCTGAACTTGTGTTGTTGGACTATTTAAGTAGCTCGGTTGCATGGGAAACAAACCATGAATGCCACTGTTATCAGCGAACCAGCAGTGCATAATAACAAAAGAAATCACTTACACGCCTACATACATATTTATTTATTTATTTATTTTTTAATATTATTTGCTTGTCTTCCACTTAACGATCGGCGCAGAGCCCACAAAATATTAATATTAATAAATCAGCTAAAAATATCAACAAAAAAGAAAGAGAGAGAGAGAGATAGAGCGAGTGGGAGCTTCGCCAGCTATTTTTACTGTAGATCGCTCGTTACTCGCGCTCTTTGCTCGTAAGCGCTCATGTAAGAATTCAATTTTGCCGTTGAATCAGTTCGCTTTGGATAAACGCCGTGTAGGCATTCGACGTTTGGTGCATTAAGAAGTGAAAAGTTTTCAAATAGTGCAGTGGAGCTGTGCTTCTTATTTAAATTGATAGACAATAACCAAACTCTTAACAATAGTCTTGAAGCGCCGCCAAAATGACGCCGCGGCAGCTTCTATTATATTTCCTCGTCGCTATTTGTGGTGGTTTTGTGCATGCCAGCGGTTTTCCAAATTATCATGCACACTTTGATTTCATCGCCTGGGACAAACATCTCACCGCGGAGAAGCTGGATGCGGAGCAGAAGTGGTGGCAATCCGCGGCGCTCTATCAAATCTATCCAAGGTCATTTAAAGACAGCGACGGCGACGGCGTGGGCGACCTGAAGGGTAAAGTAAAGAACGAAATATGAAATTGCGCTTCAAGATTGAAATATAGTAAAAAATATTTTTTCTTTTTTAATATATACAAAAAAAAAACAAGAGATCGATTGATCAAGCGATAATAACAGTAAAAATAATATATATTATGGTAATAAGAATTGATATAACTTCTAACCTGCAGGCATTGCAGAGCAGTTGCCTTATCTGAAAGAGATCGGTATCGCCGCGACATGGATATCGCCCATCTACACCTCGCCCATGGCCGATTTTGGCTATGACATCGCCAACTTTACTAATATCGATTCCGTTTTTGGCACACTCGATGACTTCGATGCACTAATCGCCAAGTCGCGTGAGGTGGGCGTGAAGATAATTTTAGATTTCGTGCCAAATCATTCGAGCGATGAGCATGAATGGTTCAAAAAGTCCGCTGCCGGCGATAAAGAGTATAAAGACTTTTATGTTTGGCATCCCGGCCGTATGGTGAATGGTACGCGTCAGCCGCCAACGAATTGGAGAAGTGTCTTCCGTGGCTCGGCGTGGGAGTGGAATGCGGAGCGCAAAGAGTATTATCTACATCAATTTCTGAGTAAGCAGCCCGATTTGAATTATCGCAATCCAAAAGTGCGCTCAGCGATGAGTGTGAGTATTAGTATTACATATTAATTTGCTAAAAAAAAACAAAAAATAAATGAAATTCATATCTTTCGCATTGATAGGATGTCTTGCGGTTTTGGTTGCGTCGCGGTGTTGCTGGTTTTCGCGTTGACGCTGTGCCATTTGCTTTCGAAGTTGCGCCCGATGCAAATGGCAATTGGCCTGATGAGCCACGAAATGATTGGGTCGTCGATCCAGATGATTACAACTACGTTAAGCATATTTACACCGCAGATCAGCCGGAGACGTTGAATTTAGTTTACGAATGGCGTCGTGTGTTGGATGAGTTTCAGAAAGAGAATGGCGGCGATGAGCGTGTCATGCTAACCGAAGCCTACTCACCTCTCGATGTGGTAATGAAATATTACGGCAATGAGACGGCAGAGGGCGCGCAAATACCTTTCAACTTTTTGATGATCAATTGGCTCTCGAATGACTCGGACGCTTATCGTTTTGCGGAAACGGTGAATAAATGGTTGCAGAATATGCCCGAGGGACGCACGGCCAACTGGGTGGTAAGTTGAACATACTTAAAAAATATGATTGAAAATGCCTAGATATTGAATTTTTGTGTAGATTGGTAACCATGATCAAAATCGTGTTGGCTCCAGACTCGGCGCTGATCGCATTGACATGTTAAATATGCTCACGAATATGCTGCCCGGTGTGAGCATCTCTTACTATGGCGATGAAATCGGCATGACAGATGTGTGGATCTCTTGGAATGATACACAGGACCCATCAGCTTGTCACACCAATCCGGATATCTATGAAAAGTTTTCGCGTGACCCCGAACGTACACCTTTCCAATGGAGTGATGCCAAAAATGCTGGCTTTAGCACGGCTAAAAAGACTTGGCTGCCTGTGGCCGACAATTACAAAATGGTGAATGTACAGCATGAGCGTTCGGAGCCGTTGAGTCATTTGAATATTTATAAGCAGTTGCATGCATTGCGAAATGAGTCAACGCTCAGGCATGGCAGCGTCGAGGTAAAGGCAATCAATAAAAATGTGTTGAGTGTGAAGCGGTAAGTTGCAAATTGAGATTTCCAGAAAAGAGGTTTCAAAGATATACACACAAACAAATTTTCCCGCAGCATGTTGCTAAATGATTACACTTACGTTTTGCTGATGAACATATTTGACTCTACGGAGCAGGTGGACCTGAAACAAGCCTTCGATAATTTGCCTGATAAGGTTGAATATGCTATTGTGACCCCTCAAAGTACTGCGAAAAAAGGGTAAGACAATTGAGTAGATAATTTTGAACCGCGTTAAGTTCGTTCAGCCAACGGTTGCCCGCAAGGGTAAAAAAAAAATCGAGATAGATATAGGCATGTGAGAGTATTTGTTTCTGAAAGGAATAGATAAATCGTTTTGCTCTGAAAATCTGCCCATTCGTTCTTCCCATAACGAGGGAAACAACTGAGATCCTTTGATAAAGCTTTGTTCTTACTTTCCCATGCGAAATATGATAATAGCAGATGAAAACCATGTCTAACTCCCATGCAAGGGTAATTTTTAACAACATCAACATCATCACGATTTTGGAGCAAATTTTTGTATTGAAAATGAAGCACTTAGTTGGCCTTATCTTTTTTTTAAATCTACATATGTTTTTCCATCATTTCAGGGACACCGTGAAATCGGATAGTGTTAAATTATTACCAAAAGAAGCCGTTATCGTACGTTCAACCACAAAATTGACCACCACAGTGGGCTATTTCGTATATTATATGCCAAAAAATGAAGCACATTAGTTGATAATTAATATTTGATAGTCTGAATATTTCTCATTGTTTTGCACTCATGTACCGTTAAATTTGAAAAGTCTCAGATTTATGTATTTGTAGTTTTAGTTGTACAAATATGAAAACATTAATTACTTTTTCATAAGTTTGTTATTTGTTTTGGAAAAAAGCTAAAAGAAATAAAAAGCGTCCTTAGTACATACATATATATGTATACACTTGTGTGCTGCTAATTTTATAGGTACAAATTATCACGAGTATTTAAGATATTCAAGTGGTCACTTGAACTGCCGTCAGGGGCCACTTGGTCATATACAAAGAAACCCCCAACCAATCATCTCAAAAAATCATTTCTAATAGAAGAAATTCGCAATAGAGGAAGAGGCATCTGCTTATCAAATGCTTGTGAAAAGTTTCCAATAATGCAATGCTATAACAAAAATAACGGTTAGATAAACTTGAGAGCACTCATGAGTTGATACTGCCATACTTGCGATAAGATCAAATTGCACCGCCCACCAGCGTGCGGATGTCTATGTCACCAGAGGAAATACTTTAAATAAGCGCTTTCTTAGCATTCCTCAAAACAGTCTACTTTCGAAAACTCACCGGTACGGTGCGGTTATTAAGCGCTTTTTAACCAGTTGAGAATGCGCAAAATAATATCCCTATTATTGCTCTTGGCTCTAGGCCAAGATCGCACTTTCGCATGTGACGGTTTAGTTGGGCAATCTGGCAGAGGGACTCCCGTACGCGAGTGGTGGCAGTCAGCGCAGTTTTATCAAATTTATCCGCGTTCCTTTATGGACTCGAATGGCGATGGCATCGGCGATTTGGCAGGCATTACCTCGCGGCTCAGCTATTTGAAGGAGCTCGGCGTTAGCGCTGTTTGGCTCTCGCCCATCTACACCTCGCCAATGGCTGATTTTGGTTATGATATTGCAGACTTTTTCGATATACAACCGGAGTATGGCACTTTGGATGACTTCGATAAGTTGGTGCAGGAGGCCAATAAGCTTGATCTTAAGGTTATTTTAGATTTTGTGCCGAATCATTCGAGTGATGAGAATGAGTGGTTTAAGAAATCTGTGCGCCGTGAACGTGGCTATGAGGACTATTATGTGTGGCACGATGGCTATAAGAACGAGCAGGGTGAACGTGTGCCACCGAGCAACTGGGTGAGTTCGAAGGACTATTAGCCTAAACGATATCTTATAGAAATCATTGAATATTATCAATATCTTTCTGGGTGTATGGACTTAATCTGAATGGACTTTGAATATTGCTTAAATTTTATATTTCGCCCCTTATACAGCTCCAAGCTTTCCGCGGCTCCGCTTGGGAGTGGAACGAGGAACGCCAGCAGTATTACCTGCATCAGTTCGCTGTAAAACAACCCGATTTGAATTACCGTAACCCCGCTGTGGTGGCGCAAATGAAGCGCGTGCTCACCTACTGGTTGGATCGTGGTGTAGCCGGCTTCCGCGTGGACGCCGTACCATGGTGCTTTGAAGTGTTGCCCGATGAGACTGGCCGCTACCCAGATGAACCGAAAAGTGGTTATACTGATGATCCCGATGACCCAGGCTACCTACTACATATCTACACACAGGATCTGCCCGAAACCGTCGATATGGTTTACCAATGGCGTACATTACTGGACGATTATCAGCGCGTCCATGGCGGTGATCAACGTGTGCTGCTAACGGAGGCGTGGTCGCCTCTCGATTACGTTATGAAATTCTATGGCAATCGCACGACCGAAGGCGCACATATGCCATTCAATTTCCAGTTCATTGTGGGCGGCAATGGCGATAAGAATAATACAAATCTGCCGGCACCAGGTTTTGTGAAAATCATCAGTAGCTGGTTGGACAATATGCCCAGCAGACAAACGGCTAATTGGGTGGTGCGTAAGAAATGCGTTTTGCTTTTCTTTTTTAAATTCGCTAGAAAAATTGAAATAATAATTGACTTTCATGCAGATGGGCAACCATGATCAGCGACGTGTGGGTAGCCGTTACGGTGAGGAACGTATTGATACTATGAATATGCTGCAGATGTTCCTACCGGGCGTTAGTATTACTTATATGGTGAGTTCAAGATCTTCACTAAGAGCATAAAAGAGTGCCGAGCCTAAGAGAGCGTACTCTCTTTTCATAATAACCTCTTACTCACTCTTATCTTCATTCTCTTTTTACTCACTTTCTCTCTTTTAGGGCGAAGAGATTGGCATGACTGATTTGGATATCTCTTGGGAAGATAGCCGCGATCCCGCCGCATGTAATTCCAATCCAAATATTTACGAACAATTCACACGCGATCCCGCGCGCACGCCGTTCCAATGGAGCAACACAGCCAACGCTGGTTTCTCCACCAACGCCACTACTTGGCTACCCATTAATCCAAATTATGTCACAGTGAATGTGGAGACCGAAAAAGGGGCTATCAAGAGCCACTTGACTATTTACAATCAATTAGTGGAGTTGCGTAAGTCAAAAACTTTGCAAGAAGGTGGCACCAGCTATGCGGCTATTGGTGATAATGTATTGGCGATCAAGCGGTGAGTTTGCGGAAAGCAGCTAAAATAATTTTGAATATATTTAGGAAATCCTCAATATGAATATTGCAGTTCTTTGAAAAACGAAAAGACCTATCTCCTGTTGGCCAATGTGCTGGACACCGACGCCACGGCTGATGTGACGAATGTGTTGAGAGTTAGCGGTAGTTTCAAAACTAAAATCTCCAACATGATTTCGACACGAAAGGAGGGGTGAGTTGCGAAAAGTATTGCGATATTTTTATTCATTTAAGTAATCTTTTTTTTGCAGTGACGCTGTTACCGCCGAAAGCGTCTCATTGCGACCTTATGAAGCAATAATTGTAGAAGCGGCATAAAATGGAATCTGGTGTTAAGAAAAGGTTTCCAGATAAATAAAAATTAATTGAAAAATGTACTTTTCTGAAGCAAATTATTTTTAATTAAGTAAAAATGTTTTGCGTGTTCGTAAAAAACGCACCGCTTAGAGTCACCATATACCGATTTGTTAGAATATTTTGAAAAGTACTTCGTATTTACATAGTTGAGTTGGAATTTTTTAAACTTATCTGATTTGGATTAATTTGAGTTAAGCGGAACGAAATTTAGCGACTTGGCTTAGTTTTATTCTGTTAAATTCATACTGGTCTCGGTTCAGTTGATTTGAGGTTAATTGAATTGAAGTTGAAAGGATCCATGCATTGGTTTGCTTTTCATTTATATTCCCTTTTTTATTTTAGTAGCTTAGGGTTAGTATAGCTTACTAACATTTGGAAGGCCAGAGTTCGAGTCCCGGTTCGACAAGCATCAAAAATTATAGAAACAAAATTTTTTAATTGCGGTCGCCCCTCAACAGAAAATGTCAAGCCCTAAAATGAAATCTCCTCACACAAATCCATCGGCCGTTCAGAAGCGGCTTAGAATAAATTGTAAGTGTCTAAACTTGTTGGATAAAAAAATCATGCTTAATCATGGTGAAGTTACTATGGCAGCGATTTCGACTCTTTTCATTCATTGCACATCGAGATAGTGAAAATTATTTTTGAGTTTTTGTCTTGTTTGCTTGATTTCGAATTGATTTTCTTTTTGTAAATGCGAAAATCTTTTGTGGTTAAAAATCTCCAGCCAACTCATCTCAACACCAGTTTTCGCTGCAACAAAAATATTCGTGTATGAACGTAAGTCTTTTGCAATCTTCGTTAACTTTGTGCGATCTCATAAAGCATGATTGATAATGCAAGGAAAACAAATCACGCTTTTCTCGCACAGAACAAGGAAAACAAGAAAAATTTACAAGAAAAAAACTCATTATGTAAAATTTGTATATATGACTACAACAACAAATATACAAGTACATATTTCATAGCGCATTTGTTTGTAACGCGTGCACCTGTACGTCCGCAAAAAGTGTGTGTGTGTCACCGATAATTTACGAGCACACATTACTAACACTCACTCTTCCTGTTTGTCTACTTTGAAAAATCTTCGTGTGTGAAAAGTATGTGAGCTCAAAGCGAAAGACTTTCGGTTAGATATAAATATTATTATCATCATTATCATCTTCGACTTCTTCTTCCATAGCAGTAGTCGTTGCGTCAAGAACCGCAGTCTGGTACACGGTACGCTTTCTCCGAATATGGTTGTTGACTTCACTGACAGGCCGTTCGGTTCGTTGGGTCGGACGGGTCGGTCGGTTGCTGATTCGCGCAAAGTACTCGTACTCGACGGGCAGTCGCTGCTTGTAGTAATTATTAGTTGAAAATATTTTTTCAGAAATTTTGTTGTTCTTATATGTTATAAAGCATGCATACGTGCCTTTAACAAGAGGATATAGAGTTTTTTTATTTTCTGCTAAATATGTATTTATATTGGGCACGTTAGCTGTATTATAAACATATGGCAATCCTTATTCAAAATAATCTCAGCTGTGAGCTTCACAAAACCACTTTAATTTGATATCCCTGCCGAAATGCGTCTAATATTTACTCAAATCTACCAATTAATCACAAAACCATAATTTAATATTAGCAAAATACTCACATCAAAAGCATCAAAGTGCGATGACAAATTTTGAAAATTGAAATGACATGTGCAAAAACTCTTTTTTCCCAATTACACTTCAGTGTTTTTTCTATCTCAAACGAGGATTTGAAGAGAAGTGATTGTGGTTAAGAAGCAACAACAAATACATAAACACACATACCAGCAGTGCAGTGCAAGAAGCGCATAAGAAAAGCAAATAATTATGAACACTTAAAAATGCCAAAGACGATAAGCGATGGCATGTTGAGAGCGCGTTTTGTGGTTGCAGTAAAAGGAAAAATGTAATTAAAAAATATACGAGTATATTATGCATGTGTACGTATGTGTATGTGTGTATGTGTGTGTGTGTAAAATAGCATTTCCTGGAGGTGTTTCCGACTTCTTTATATAATACGAGATAATGCCTGATTGTTTGTTGGCGTTAAAGTAGATAAAAGCTGAAGGAGCACAAACACACATACACACACACACACATAAGTGTAGCAAAGTATTAAATTTAAACGCATATTAAAAGTAGAAAAAAGGATTTCAGCTGTTCATTTACAAGGCAAGCTGCCAAGCGTTCTCGCGTGTGAGTAATTAAATTCTTAAGCTTTGATGCCTCAAACAGCCGAAGGTGAGGACTGAGGACATGTGGAAATAGTAAAAATAAAAAATAAAAATTTAAGAGAATAAAATAAGGTTAAATACCCGTATGTGTTTACACTTTTATGTATTTTTATATTATGTAAGTATGCACGTATGTATATATTAAGGTGCGCTGAAAATTTCTTAAAGGCGATCGTTTGTAAATTTATTCATTTATTAACACGAGGAACTTAATTATCACCATTTTGGATTTAATTTTATTATTAAATTTATTTATTAAATCAATTTTTGCCATAAGGAAGCATTTTTAAGATGCAATCCAAAGGTTTTTTTTTAATGAAAAATAAAAGATTTTCATATTCCGAAGTTTAAGAAATAGTTTTCAGACAGACAACCTTACTATATTTTTTTTTTTAAATACTCAGTGAAAGCACCAAAATTTTTGGAAATCAAAGCAAGTAATGAAGCTTTTTTATTTTCATTATATAAAACCGAAAGATTTTGCCCTTCCACCAAGAACCTACAATTCTGAAATTTTTCGGTGTACCCTAGTAGAGAGTATATTGATTAGCACATAAAATGCATTGTCTTTTCGAAAGTTTCCTTCACTAATTCCTAATGCACGACACATAAGCTTCAGAGTCATAAAGTTTGCGACATATTTAAAATACTACGCAGCAAAAGACACCGGAACGACATTGGCGCTGTGGCTGTGTTCGCAATCACAGCGCGGCTAAGTAGCGTTATCCTTTTAACACTCACGGTAAACTGATTAGGGTATTTTTCAAATTGTATTAATTTCTTAAGATGTTTTCCCAACACCTTCGTGAGCGTGTGTGTGTATATGTATGTGCGTGTTTATGAAGTTAACATTCGACTGCGTTGAGTTGTTGCCTTAAATTACTGTCTGCGTGAAGTGAAGCGTTTTGTTTACTCGCCTAATCACTGCACTGCTCTCTAGAGCTGCTGCCTCCCACATACTCACATTTTTTTACACTCTTGTGTCTTATTCGAGTACTGTAAGTAAGTTCGCCTGTCTGGCGCATGTCATTCTCCCCGACGTGACGTTCATACAAATTGCTGTGAAAACCGAAATTTCGGCCTAAAAATAAGGTTGCATGACAGTGCATGCGTGAGGATGGTCTCGACTCCGGCTTGAGCAGCTCACTCATACAAATGATGGTTGGTCTCCGATTTTTTGAAGATTTTTTTTGCTATTTCTGTTTGACAACTTCGCCAAGGTAACCCACTCACTATTTTCTGTGGTATAATTAAATTTGTTTCAGTCCTTTTGGGTCAAAGTTTCCCTGTTGCGGTTTTTTTTTTGGAAATCAGAAATTTGAATTTTTATACTAAATTTCAGGCGTTTGTGTTTTTTTCTTTGTTTTATTAGAAATTTGCATTAGATTCTGTATTTTAATTATTTAATGGCTTCTTGGGGCATTAAGCATGACCGCTTGTCTTCTTTAACTGATTTACAAGAGTCCGATGAGAGCAGTTAGCTTAAACGCCACGTGAATAGTTTGGAAAGAGAAGCAAAAATTGATAATATTACATTGTGTGAATCATTTCAAAAAGCTCTTCACCTGTCTCAAAGTTTTTAAAATTCAAATTTTTCTTGGATATATACATAATAATTAACCCTTTGCCACTCATTCGAACAAGCACCTTCAATAGAAAGAAATAATAGATAAATGAGTAAAAAAATAAATAAAAAATACATAACGAGGAATAAAACCGTTACGTACATCTCTAATTATTTAATTGTATAAAATAAAGATAACAATAAAAGCAGGTGGAAAAATAAAAGCGCATGAATTGAAACCAAGAACAGCAAAGCAGCTAAACCAAGTGGCAACCACAATGAAGTGCATGAAACAATAACGCTGGGGTTTCTAGATTCGTGTGAAACGTTGCCGGGTTTCCTCTGTTTACTTGCCTTCGTCCCTTTTTGCCTTTGAACGCGTTCACTGTTGCTTGGTTCAGTTGGCGAATGTTGACTGGTTGCTGAGTGACAACTCAATATGTACAACTAAGGGTTTTCTCTGTCTGATGGCGTAATTATTATTTCATTTAAATTTGTGGTTTCTACACAAAAATTAAAGCAAATGCTTGAAAAGAAACTAAATAAAAATAAAATAAAGTAAAATAAAATATAAAGAATAAAATTAAATTAAATAAAATAATATAAATTAAAATAAAATAAAATAAAATAAAATAAAGTAAAATAAAAGATAAATAATAAAATAAAAAAATAAAAAAATTAAATAAAATAAAATAAAATAATATAAAATTAAATAAATAAATAAAATAAAATAAAATAACATAAAATAAAATAAAATAAAATAAAATAAAGTAAAATAAAATATAAAGAATAAAATAAAAAAATAAAAAAATTAAATAAAATAAAATAAAATAATATAAAATTAAATATAAAGAATAAAATAAAATAAAATAAAATAAAATAAAATAAAATAAAATAAAATAAAATAAAATAAAGTGAAATAAAATATAAAGAATAAAATAAAATAAAAATAAAAAATAAAATTAATTTAAATTAATTGAATTGTTATAAACTAAATATATGTATGCAGTTTAGTTACTGTTAGAAATTACTATTTTTAATGAAAAATGCTCTACTGTAGTTACTTAAGGCTTGATCGAATGTTCACTGCATATGCTTAAGGAAAAAAAAAATAGTAATCAAGTAAAAACCACCTCTCTATTGTACACCACCATATACATACTTGGTAAAGCAAGCAACTTGATACGCATTTCCTGTAAAAGTGCACTGTATTAACCAAAGTCAGCCTATGCTATCGAGTCCTTCCTTTCAAAGATGCATATGAGTTTAGGCCAAAGAATTTTTTCTCACGTTTTCCTCTTTCCGTTCCATTTCTTTTACTTTGATTCTGCTGCGCTTTTCATTGCATTTGCTATTTTTTTTTTTTTTTTTTTTTCCACATCCTGCATTTCATAGTTTTCTCGGCGCTTAAAGTTCACTTTTTACTTTTTTTTATATACAGTTAGTTCCCTTATAAATTTCATATTTTCTGCGCAAAATGCACGCATATGATATATTACAAGTGATAATATAGGAAAATATTCCTCGAAACCTCGAAGTAACCAATTTTTCGAGTTTTCATTTATCCGAAGCGTTAGGGCTTGGTCTTTGTTTGGGGCTTCTCTCCCATTACTTGTACATTGTGACGCTATATACAAACCTTACCACCTTCCTGACTAGTTTTGGTTGAATATAAGCCTTAATGAGGTGGCGTCAGAGAGATTGAGATCACTTCGGTTTAATATAGGACATCATAGTAACAACGTACGGCATAATTTGAGACCATAAGTTAACTTTATTTCAGTTCAGTAAGCTACTACTGCTGTGCACTTCCAAAGAACTTGGAGGTCTACTTCAAATTCTAATGTAAACATTAGTAAACAATATAATTAAGTTTATCACAAATTCATAAGAGGGCTACACGCCCTTGCCAACCTCAGCCACTTCAAAAGCAAAATGTTTTCTACAACAAACCTTCAAATTCACAAATATGCACTTCAATCTTATCAAGAAAACTTTTCTTTTCCCACTTTCGAATACAAGTGAAGTGCTCGACATGTTAGATAAAGTCCTATACTTACGTCAGGCTCAGTTACACACTGTAAGAGAGCAAGTGCCTATAAAAACTTACGATTTGCTGGCCTTTTCTGCAGTTGCATTATTTTTTAAATATGAAATCGTTGCTGCATTCTCGGCACATCTTGCTATCCCTTTTGGTAGTTGTAGTCCTTCACGCGCACAACTCGTGCTGGGCGTGCACATTGAGGAATAAAAATGCCGCACAAGCAGAGCAAAAAGAATGGTGGCAGACGGCGCAATTCTATCAGATTTACCCGCGTTCCTTTCAAGACTCCGACGGTGATGGAATTGGTGATCTGAAAGGCATTACTTCGCGCTTAGAGTACCTAAAGGATATTGGCGTGACGGCTGCTTGGTTGTCGCCTATATTCAAGTCGCCGATGGTGGACTTTGGTTATGACATTGCGGATTTCTATGAAATCCAGTCTGAGTATGGTACAATGGATGATTTTCGTGAGCTGATTGCCAAAGCGAATGCGCTGGGTATTAAGATCATTTTGGATTTCGTGCCCAATCACTCCAGTGACGAGTGTGAGTGGTTCCAGAAATCGTTGAGACGTGAACGCGGCTATGAGGACTATTATGTATGGCATGATGGCAAATTGGATGCGGATGGTAAGCGAATGCCACCGAGTAATTGGGTAAGTAGATAAAATATAAAAGTTGAGCAAGAAATATAAAGTGGGTTTACATACTTCCAATGTCTCCAAGTTCTAAACACTGCCATTTTATTTACCTTGCTATTACAGCTGCAAAGCTTTCGCGGCTCCGCTTGGGAGTGGCGTGAGGAGCGCCAACAGTACTACCTCCATCAATTCGCCGTACAACAAGCCGATCTAAACTACCGAAATCCAGCTGTGGTGGAGCAAATGAAACGTATACTGCGCTATTGGTTAGATCAGGGCGTGGCTGGTTTCCGTGTCGACGCTGTGCCAGTACTTTTCGAAGTTGAGCCCGACGAGAACGGCCAATATCCAGATGCGGAAGTGAGCGGCGCAACCGATGACAAAGACGATCGCGCTTATCTCAAAAACAATTTGGTTGAGAATCGTCCAGAGACCATCGATATGGTCTATCAATGGCGTCAAGTCATGGATGACTATCAGCGCATACATGGTGGCGAAACGCGTGTGCTGTTGATTGAGACTTATGCGCCACCCGCTTACACAATGCAAATGTACGGCAATCGATCGGTTGAGGGCGCTCATTTACCTTTCAACTTTAATTTGATCACCGTTCTGAAACAGGGTATCTCGGCGGCAACTGTGCAGGAAGCAGTCGATGAGTGGATGAAGAATATGCCAGCGAAACGCACGGCGAATTGGGTGGTAAGTTGAAGAGAGAGAAGAGAGAGAGGAAAGAGTGAGAGAGAGAGATAGAGACTACCTTAAGTATTCACATTTATTATTCTCGTTACTCTGTGTAGATCGGCAATCACGACCAGCGCCGCGCCGCTAGCCGTTATGGCGTACAACGCACCGATGCTATGAATATGCTCGTAATGGCTTTGCCGGGCGCAAGTGTCACCTATCAGGGCGAGGAGCTGGGCATGATTGATGGCGAGATCTCATGGGAGGACACAGTCGATCCTGCTGCATGCAATTCAAATAAAGATATTTATGAGAAATTCACACGCGATCCATCACGTACGCCATTCCATTGGACCGCCGGCACCAATGCAGGTGAGTTGCAATAAATATAGGAGAAAAAAATTTTTTTTCAACATTTTTTATATTACAAATTTTGTAACGGCATTTTTTATATATGTAGGTTTCTCCAACGCACAGAAGATCTGGCTACCGCTTGCGCCGCAATACCAAACGCTGAACGTTGAAGTGGAGAATTCCAGCGCGAGATCACATTTGAAGATCTACAAATCTCTCGTGGAATTGCGTAAAAATTCGAAAACTCTACAGAATGGCTCATACAAATACAAAGCACTCGCCAATGATGTGTTCGTTTTGAAACGGTATTTATGGATCGATAACTGTGGTGAAATATTATATTTTTTAATTTTCTCTCTATGTTGTCGGCAGCTTTCTAAACGGCGACGATACTATAATTTTCGTTGCCAATTTCGGCGATAAAACTGTGACTGTGGATTTACAGAGCGAATTTGATGCTTTCTTACCTACCATAATGACTCTGAAGTTAAGCAGCTTGGAGTCGACGAAAACTCTTGGGTGAGTTAGAGTTGAGAGTTTTGGTGAAAAGTTGATTTATAAAGAATGATGGAATCGAAGTTGAAAAATCATTGAAACACTTTTGAATATTGTTTTTTTTTTCTAATTTCTATATGGCACTGCAAAAAATTAAGCCAATTTTGCTTATTTATTTTTGTTTATAGCATATATATTTTATGGTGCAATTCCTATGCTAATCCCATATCCTTTTATCTATGCTCCTTTTTGCTTTTAGCTCCGATGTCGACCCAAAAAGCATCACTTTGACTGCCGGTGAGGCACTGATTTTGAGTGGTCGCAGCAAATGAGTTTGGAAAATTGATTTTTGAAGTATCTATTTGAAAGTAAATAAAAATATTTTTAACACAAATATATGTATGTAATTTACCTCTTTCATTTCCAAAGCACGCTCAAACAGCCAACCTTCATTTAGCGCGTTTTAGCGAAACGAAATGCAAAAAGTTTTTTATTTCATTCTGAATATTAATTTATTTATTTTTCAATTCAATATTTTCATATGGTACAAGTTTATATAATATTCAATATACGTATACTCATACATATGCAGTGTATTTGGGTGTGTGTGTGAAATTTATTTACTAAACAATTATTTGCATACTTACATACATATCTTATGCAGACAAATACTCATTTGAATAAATTCCAACTTTTATTTATTTATTTATGCACGCACATATATGTATACGTACATACATGCAATACATAAATTTTAGGTACTTCATATAAATATTTTCCATAACATACATACATATAGTATCTGTGCAACGTGTGCTCTTAATAACTATTTTTGTATATATATATATTTACATATTTACTTATCAACATTCAACTGTATTGGTGTAACGAACTTTTATACTGGAATTTATTAGAATTTTTTTATTTTATTTTAATTTAATTAATTTGCATAATTATTTGATTATACTTGAGTCAAATGTTTATCTAACGCAATTTAAATTTATTATTTTTATTATTTCGTGATAATACAATTTTAGTAAATGTATTTATCTATTTATTTCATTAAGCTACTAGTGGAGTTTTAAAGCGCAGTTTCTCATACAATAATTAATTAATTAATTTAAGTCTAAACCATATAGCATAACTTACTATTTACTTATTTACAGTTGGTTATACATACATACACCGAAGTTTAGTTATTATATTTACACATTTTATTTCATTTGAAGCCTAGCATATTTTCAACTCAATTCAAAGCTATGTTGTATTCAATATGCAATCTAAAATATATATAGAAAAATCGAAATTTAATTTCATATATGAAAGCTTTACTAAATTTCAAAAGGCTCCTGATAATCGTAATAAGAGCAGAGCTTTAGAGTTAAGTCAAACATTAGCCTTTGTAAACAATTTTCTGCTACTCAAATTTGCAACAGCTTTCATACATGAAAGCTCAACTTTCAAAAAAAAAAAAAAAAAAGAGAAATGCTGCTTGGTGTTTTTTTTTAATTTTTAAAGTTATGCGTAAAAGCTTGCCACATAGAAAAGCTTTTGCAAGCTTTGGAAGTTTTTTTTTTTTTGAATTAACGTACATAAAAATTTAGCTAACAAACCGAAATAATTGCTATAGGCATTATTGGCAAAAGCGGCATTTCTAAATAATAATAAAAAATAAACAAATATAATAAATATTTTTTATGTTCGCAAATTATTTTTTTGCCATCAAATTCATTATGTTGTAGGGCTCAAACAACACAATAAATTTAATTGCGTTCCTCTATTGCTTTGACATAAGCACATACAAAACTTTTAAAAGGCTTTTTAATTTAGATTTGTATATTTTGCTTTGCAGTGGAAAGTTTTGATTAGGTTACAGAAGGGATAATATTGACTTAACCTACTTTTTATTAATCTAAATATATTTTCTAAAAATTTACTTACGTTTAAACGTTTTTTTTTCATTTATCCCTTTTGTAACAAAATCTTTAGCTCTTAATTAATCCTCTAGTCTAAGTGTTTTCACTAAACGTTTTACTAAATATTTTATAAATGTTTTTACTATATTCTTTACCAAGATTTTTTCATTATAAAAAAGCTTTCTAACTAAGACTTCTACGGTGCTTAATACTTTTAAGCTTTCACTCAGTTCTCCTTTTTTTAAATTTTATACTATAAACTAAGCTGAATAACTAAATAAATAAAAAAATATTTTTTCAACACTTAGTCATTTACTTTTTAATTAAATAATATCACATTTGGTTTTTTAGTGCAATATTTACTTACGTCTCTAATTTAAAGTTAGTTTATAGCTAATTTGAATGTAGTTTATAGCTAGAATACTTAAAACAAATATATTTTTGGGTTTGAAAAATTATACTTTGGTTTTAGTATAGCTGAACCCGCTAATTTTAAGTACTTTTGCCTACTTTTAGGCGCTTTGAGCGGACTTACACCATCGCGCTGATTTATTTACACATCTATATATTTTTTGGAGGCCAATTTTTTTAGAAATTTTTCATTTACTTAATGTAATTATTGACTATTGAAAAAATCGTTCGGCAACAGAGCTAAAGATATTGTTAGAAAGTGCATAGGTACAGTAGCTTATGCTCAGGTAAATTATATTTCGTACTATTCTTTAACTTAGTTTAAATATTAAGATCTTTAAACAGCTTGACGACATTGATGTTGCATAGTTTTAGGCGCACTGGTCTTACCACATTGTTTCGTTGCCAGACTCTCAGGTCTCTAAAATATGCATTACTAGAAACTGAATCGTAATATAAGCCGTAGCATAATTTTAGGCGCCAATTATTGTTTTTTGCATTTGCACATTGATTCCTAACGGCTTTATCTAACTTAGCATGTTTCTTTCCTTGGTCAATAAAAAAAGTATTGTCTATTATCTGACTCAATTTTTTTTTAAATTTAGCTATAACTAAAAATTTTGTACCATTCCTTTACGTATAAAAATACATACACACGCTCATAGCGTACTTAAATATATTTCAATTTTTTTTCTTCTTATTATAAACTACCTTATGGAATTATTTAAAAAATTTTCAAACTTTTTCATTACACATATTTATTTAGTGGCACAACTTAACTAGCTAAATTCATTGTAATTTCATCAAAACCTCTGAAATTATATATGTGCTTAATGAATATCCATTGTTTTTTTTAATCTATAATTAAACCACAAGCATACTCGTATATTATACTTCAGCTTATTGCATATACCTTTAAGCAGACATTGGGGAGCAAAAATGAGTACATGGCTTAAAAGACTTTAGGGGGAAAAATATTATATTTTTTTCTATAAAATATATATATGAAAAATTACATGATTCTTATAAAAAAAAAAAAAAAAAAAAATTAAAAAAGAAAAAAAAAATTATAAACTGGAACGCTCATTACGAAAATTGGTTAAGATTTTCTTACCATGAAAAAACTCGAAAATTGGCTAAATTTTGTTTTCAAACGTAATATTTTTCTGTTGTTTCAAATTGGTATAGGAAATATTTTCAAAAGAGACTACGAACTAAAATCTAAGATTATTTTTTTGTACCCATTCATGCTCCAAACTGTATTTGCTCGCTCCTTTCGACCTAACCTTAAAACTTAACTTATAAGCAGTCAATTTGTGTTATTAATTTATCAAAAAAAAACTTGAATAATTTAATTTTAATTTTTTTCTTGTATTTTTACTTACATATAGTACATAAATATCTCTTGGTTCGTGTATGATGAACGAAGTTTCAGTTAAAGTTTAGCTTACGTTCTCGCACGTCGGCCTTTGGCCTAAGCACTCTCACACCGGAATGGCGCAACGCTTTTTACCGTTGTTTGTCGCGCTGCTCTCATTGCTGTTGCTGCTACTGTTGTTGCTACTACCGCTACTATTGCTGCTGCTGCTTGCCTCTGTTGCATTTGCATGCGCCCCACCAACAACGCTACCGCCATTGTTGTTGGATGCACTATTGTTGTCGTTGTTGTTGTTGTGCTTGTGATTCTTACAACTTCCGGCAGCAGTCTTATTACCGCTGCTTCCCACACAACTGTTGCAGGTGATCTCCGGTCGCAACGTTCGCATTGGAATCGTCTTCACTCCGCGCTCCAATGCTTTTGTAGTTTCACAGGGCGCAGCAGATGCGGCGGTGGGAGTGGCTGTGGCGACAACATTGACAGTTTTGATTTGTTGCGCGTTTGGCTATAAATTTGTGGTCGCTGTCTGCGGTGGGTTGACTGCCAACAACTCATCTGCACCGACACCGCCACCGACTGTGTTCGTTTTGTCGCCGTTATAATTGTGTAATGCAACATGTTGCTGCAACATTACGTGATTGCTTAGCGCGTGTAATGTTGGTGGAGTCGCTGCTGCTATTGTTGTTGTTGGTGTGCTAATTGCCGGCAGCGTTGTGGTTGTTGCTGCGACACACGTCGTCGCTGCTGCTGTTGCAACGACGGCAGTAGTATTTATTGGTTGTGTCAGTGTGGTATTAGGGTTGCCATGTTGCAATTGATTGATTTTATTATTATTCGCCACAATTTCTGCTTCGTTTGTGCTTGCTAATGGATGTGGCAAGGATTCTTGCTGTTGTTGTTGTTGCAGATGGTGATGATTGTTATTTGGCACATATTGATCCGCGTAGGGTATCTGACTGTAGGCGATGTTATCCAAATTGGTGAATATATTTGTGATTGTGATGGTCTGAGTGGCCATCTCACACAGTTTTTTCGATTTCGTGCTATGCTCTGCGGAGAGAGAGAGGGGTAGGAGGAGAAGAGAAAAGACAAGAAAATGTATATTAGAACATATGGATTGGAATTTAAGTTAAAAAGTTTAAAATTATAAGAGAAAGTACCTCCTGATACCCATGTTATGAAATTTAGGTACCCCCCCCAAAAAAAATTAATACAAAAAAAATATAAATGGTAGAAATATCGTAATTTTTGCTCCTTATTCTACCTGTATTCGTTGGTGTGATATGCTTTTGTATTTTCTCCTCCTGCGCACAAGTCGCTGCCGTCACTACGGCAGCCGCCATCATTGAAGACGGTCCCGTACCAGCTGTGCGATGCATGTTACCATAGCGTGGCGGCATCATGCTTTGTCGAACATTACGTTCGGGTCGTATGAGTATTATATAGAGCTGAAAAAAGAATTGATAAAATTAAAGGAAAATGAGAAATAAATTAAATTCGCTCTAAAAAACATTTCTCTAGAAAATCTATTTCATTTATATGAAATTTCATTAAAGCTGCACCTATTCTGTGAACACTCACAAAATTGGTGCCATCACTATAGTGAGAAAGTTTGCTTCTAAAAATATGCTTCCACAGCGAGGGTTTTATGATATATTTAAGTCTTTAAGCTAAAAATTTTGTAGCATAATTTTAGGAGTGCTGCATTCACTAGATTTTGTGAAATTCATCGAAAATTGTTAGGTTTAGTAATTGTTATATAAGTATTTTCTCCCACACACGTAGCGCGTAATAATTTCATGCACTTTTTAGGCGAAATGAATTTGACACTTGCGCTCTCCACACCTCTTGCTCCATTGTTTTACATTTACGATGGCATTAATATTAATTTTATGTAAGCGTTTTTGTGTGTTGTCGATAGCAAATTGAAATTGATTGTTAATTTATTCAATACTTGTTTTGACCTATTCATATGTACTCTGTACGCTCAACTAGTTGGTGGTTGACATTTTGCCAGTGTAAAGCATCAAATTTCAGTTTGTTGTTTTTTCAATAAATAGATTAGTGATTTCAAGTGATTTATTTTAAAATATTTTTGAAATAGTTAGTTTCGAGAGAAGAATATGTATGAAGGAATTAAATATTCCAGAATTTTACATGTAAAAGAAATTTAAATACAGGAAATTTGGATAATATTAAATTACCATATTTCACATATCTTTGCTGTCTTGTGAGTTGTGAATTTTTTTTCAAAATTTTAAAAAATCTACGAATATTTTAAATGTTACATATTAATAACAATGTCAGCAACACTAAAACTCGAGTGATTTTTTTAGGAGGCTTATCTTGCAGATCGATTGATTTTTAATAATTTTTAAATGTCCAAAGCAATATTGAAATATTTCAACTCCAATTAACACCTCAATGTAGGCAACACACTTCGCTTTTGACCAAACTTAAATGTAAGGAGCCTAAATGTAGACAATAAGTTATTATTTTGACTTATTTCTGAGGCTGATTTGGCATTTTTGATAAAGAATATTTATTGAAAGGTCTGAGACTACTTTTTTTTTAAATTCACATAAAGCAAAAGTGAAATTTCTCATACTGAAAATTTGTAAATTTTCTTTTATTTATTACCCTAAATGTAGGCAACATTTTTTACTAAAACTTATTTTTGTAGTTCACTTAACAAAACTTCCTCTTAAGATAGATTGCGATAAATTTCATACTGAGTGTAGGCAGAAAAACTACAAAACTTTGTCGAAGTACTTCTAATTGTGATATACCCTTTATTTATTTTATATGTTATCTAACAGCTCGTTTAAAATCATTTGATATTTTTTCAAAATCTGGCTTTTATCATTATAGCTTTATTTTCCGAGAAAAACTTTAATTTTTTTGATCGGCAGAATTTTAATTTTTTTTATTCGGAACATTGTAGTTAATGGAGCGTGCAAATAAATAGCGAATTCTAGGTAAATGGATAAATGGAAGGAAATCTATTTATTTTCCATAAATATCATTTGTAAAAGCTTTTAATAAAAACTTGTGTTTTAATTTTTTATTTGAAAGGCAAAAATGGTTTTAATTTACAAAAACTAGTATAAAATTTATTCTTTATAAAAATAAATATTTTTTTTATTAATTTAAAAAAAGAAGCAGCTTCAGTTACATATATGTATTCGCATTCCATAGCATCTTGCTTGCAAATAAATTGTTATTTTTTAAATCGAGGTTTAATGCAAACCCATTTGGTTATTATATTTGTTTTAATGCCATTACATTTCAATTTTTTGTTAAAAATTGTGATTATTGATTTTTTTACTGCATTTAATGAGATAATGGCATTAAACAATAAACAAGGCGAGATAATGTTAAGAATTTTATGTGTTTATAATTTTTTTTAAATTTTTTCTTTTATTTTTAATTCCGTGAATTTTATGTAAATTATGATTTTTTTTATTCCTTTACAACAATTTAATTCAATTTGTTTAATTTGCTTTAATTTATTTGCTTTTATTGTTTTTTTTTTTTTTCTTTAATTACCTTCGGCGAAAATAAACACGCCACCGTTACACTCGCCGACAAACTAATAGTCACCGACATCGATGTGATCCTCAGCGGCACATGATTCGCTGTGCCGAAATACAGTGGCACAAATGCCAGCCAAATGACGCAGGTCGTGTACATAGTAAAGCCTGAAAGCGGAGTTAAGGAGCATAAATCGATAGGAAGAAGGAAAGGGAAGAAAATAAATCGACATATAAGCAATAAAAGAATTTCACAAATGCATAGATTGCACAGAAATTTTTTTTTTAATTATTTTTTTTTAATTATATTTATTTGCGCCACACAGCGTACAGCAGCGTCCGTTCAAGCAGCGTAGGACAATAAAGAAATTTATGATAAAAATTTCAATTATTATTTATTATTATTAAATTGCAATGAATAAATAAATTTATTTATTATGAATAAACGACCATTTTGCCGTATATTAGAAAACGTATATGTATGTACAAGCATTATACAAAATAGTAAATTTCTTGAAATAGTTAATTAAATCTGCTGTGAAAAGGTATTTTGCAATCTTCCACAATCAGATTAACAACTTCAACTAATTAATTAATTGGAAAATTGGATTTTATTACACATTAAACCCCTTCGCATTCCAGCTACTTCAATTGCACTAAATCACATACATACATACATACATACATACATACATACCCATATGCGCACTTAAGCACTCACCAATATGTTTGGACTCGTTAAATGCTTCTGGTATTTTGCGCGTCAGCACTGCATACACCGTGCAAATTACAATCAGAACGATGGGATAGAAGAATGCAATCATATATGAAGCATCTATGTATGAATCGCAAACGAGCATATTATCCTCGCGTGTCGGATGATGGTACATGGCATGCGATGGTGCAATCACCATCCAAACGCCATTAATAAGAATCTGCAATGGAACGGAAAAAAGGTAGAGATAAGAAAAGAGAGAAATTCAAAAATAAAAAACCATTAGAGTTGCATGTGAATATATATTACTTTATTTCAAGTGTAAATATGTATAAACTAAATCTTTTCTAGTGGCCATTGTGTTGATAATTTGTGTATATATGTATATGATCATATTTCAAAAAATCTTTTTAAATGTGGTTGCTGAATGTGGAAAAGGTAGTTAAAAGGTATTGTTACACGCAATTGAGCGCAATTTTTAGTGCCTATAACAGTTTATAATTATTCAACAATAAATTAGGAAAAAAAAATTCACATCATTTTCCACATTCTCACATTTTTTGTTTCTATGTGTATTTTCTCATATTCGTATTCAATTTCAAAATGTGCTTCCACGAAGTATCGCTAACTTGTCGTAACATCATTACATGTTAATTAAAACAAATTTTTTTATTTGTTGTAAAGCTGCGTGAGATGAAAAGATCCACTTGCACTAATTTTACGATTTAAATATATTGCGAAGCATTACAACAGCTTGTGAATACCCTTATTGTGCTTTTGGCCACTTATCTTGTTTTCTTCTTTAATTTCCTGGTTTCCTGGATTACTTGCCTGTATAAAAATTAGAAACGAACAAATCACCAACTGTGACTTGGGACTTATGAAAGAAGGTCTTTTTGCTGATTGTTTGCCTGCTTTGAAGATACGCGCTATGCGATTGGTTTTGGTGAGTAGAGCAGCATAGACGACGGTGAAACAGAAGCCCACGCTGAAGCTGTAGAAACAAAAAAACGAAAGAAAATTATTAAAAAAAATCATTATTGGAAGATATTGAAGGAAATATAAAAAATCTGTTAAAATACATTTTTTGAAAACCTAATAGTTTGCTCGGAATTTTCTCGGGTTTTCTGAAACAACACATTGGCCTAAATGTAGGCAATTTAATTTAGAATTGTATAAACCTTGGCATTTCTTTCGTAAAATATAATAAACTTGTAGGCATTATAATTAAAAGTATTTGATGGTCTCAAAACCTAAACAATAAAATTTCTATAATTTTTTTTGTTCAAATCATTAAAAGTTCTTGAACGACTTTCCATTTAAATTCTAATTCAGCCTAAAAGTTGGCAAAAAAAATAATATTTCAATATTCTTGAGAATCTTGTGGACACAACCTAGTACTTGCGTACTAATTTACGCAATTGATGGATCAGTTAATGCCATTTCTTTTTAATTTTTATTTTCTACTTTGATTTTTTATTTATATTTATTTTTTATTTATTTGTTCATTTACATATGTGAAATCTTTTAGTGTAACTTACCGTTGAATAGCACAAACGATATTCGTTGGCTTCAGTACTAAAGCAAATGTAACGGCATAACACATTAGAATACCAGCGAGTAAAATGTAGCTCAACTCTCGGCCCGAGGCACGTACAATTGGAGTATCATTGTGGCTAAAAGGTGAAATTTAAAAAAAATTGCTTAATTTACTAAAATTTCAAAACAAAAACTAAAATAATAATTTTTGTGATGGCGATTTCGCTTCCAAGCTGGTCAAATAACTTTTCTAACATTGAAATTATTTTTAGGTGATGAAGTAAATTTAAACCATAAAAAAACTAATTCTAAATTCTAAATTTAAATGTAATATTTGAGGAAAAGTTGAATAATTTTGAGAAGAATAAAATTTTTATTATTTTTATTTGGCTTATACGAAACCGCCCAAGCAGACAATTCTGAGAAAAGTATCAAAATCACAAAAAAATACAATGAAAATGAAGCAGGAACATTTCCGGCGCACATAAAATACTCAAGTCGGACAAAGCAAGCAAAAGGAAGGAAATAAAATAAAATAAAATAAAATCAAAGTAAAACAAGAAAGTGAAAATGATAAGCTCACAGGAAAGTAACAACGAAATAATAGCGAAAAGGCAACAAAAAGGCAATCAATTGTTGACATTTGACAGTTGGCAATTGACACCGTAAATTAAAGATGCAGACGGAGAGAGTGAGAAAAAAAATACAGTAAATAAAAGAAATGAAAATAAAATTTCATTTTTATATACATAAGCATACTTACCGCACAAAAACACCAACAACAAAGAGCGTCACTAAAATACCAGTCGCACTGAATGCCATCGCACCAATCGCCCAAGCGGATTCGGGCCGCAAATACACTTCCGGTATTGTTTGGCAAAATTGTTTAGTAGCATCGGGCAAAGTGCCCAATTGGCAAGTCAAACATTGTGTCTCATCGATGGGGTGGCGTATCTATGTAGACGGTGTGGAGGCAGATACAAGTAATAGAGAGAAAATGAAAGAAATTGAGAAAGAACACAAAAGTAGAGTTGTTTAATTCAAGATTTGGCATTGGCAAAGTAATTGGCTATTGATTGAGGGTGAGTGTGAGTGAGTGTAGCTGCGCAAAATATATTGCCTTTTGAACTTACGAGTTACTGGTTTTAGTTAATTAGTTAATTACAGTGTTGCTACTCGTTCGCAAATACTATATAAAAAATGTTAAATTATTAAATTATATAAGTAGAAAATGGCTAAAGGAATCAGGTCAACTTCCTGACAGGGTTTATTGCTGAAGAAAATTGTGGACAATCTTGCTACATCATAAATCTTTTTTGTAACAAAATTTATTACAAAATTAAGATATGAAGATCTTTATGAATATCACACAAAATATTTATTTTAAATAAGGAAAATTTACAGTGGAAAAATGCCAGGTTAGAAAATATAAATTTATACCATAGAAACTGACAAGGATTGCCACCATTCAATGTATAAAAATGAAATAAAATACATCTTAAAAAAATTTGAAAACAAGTCGGTTACTGAAATATAAATAAGTGAAAAAATAGAAATCCACTTTTTTTAAACTGTCCATTAATTTTATTGACACATGTACACGCTTCAAGATTTGCACAAGTTAAGCTATCGCTAAAGAAAGGATTTACATTCTTTAATAATATTTGAATATCTCAGCATACTCTTGCTGTACGATATTTGTTTCACACATACCACAGACAAATTCTGGTTTACACTTATGCAGCGCGGTTGAAATTCCCACACAAAAAAAAAAAAAGCGCAATAAATTTACCAGGAATTTCTCGCCTTTCTTTCGTCTCCCTGAGTTGCGCTCAATGTGAGTGAATTGCATTCAATTTGCTCCAAAGTAATTTCTAAATCAAAATCCAATTTCCCTGTTGCAGTTGGCACAAATAAGTGAGCACACAAACACACTCACACTCACACACATATATATATATATATATATATTTCAACATGTATATTGTTACATTTAACGGTATAAAATATGCACCGCTAGGGTAAATGTACAACCAATATAAAACAAGCGAATCCATTACTCTACAAAGCTTTTCAATTTATCTGCAAAATTCAATATTTTTTTTTCGAAACAATCCCTCATCACACTCAGCCCACTTCGATATGGTTTTTGCGGCTGATGCAGTCGTCACATTTGGATGGTTAAGTGCAGATGGCTACGTACAAATCTATATGTATGTACGCATTTAACTATTATGTATGTATATTTCTGTGTTTGTTTGTATGTATTTATGTTTATTTGCATATTAACTGTATTTGTTGTATTTTATATTTGCTTGTGTATGCAAGTATTTGTGCAAATTTGCTTGAGTGTCATGACAATCGTTAGTAGTGCTGCTGCTGCAGTTGCCAGACAACTGCAAATTTGCTGGAACTTACTTGATAGGTTGAACAATTGAAGCAATGCCAGCAACAGCTCTCGCCCTCCACATACTTCTTGGCCTGGCCACGCTCGCAGGGTAAACTACAGACGGACTCAGGTGGCTTCGGATGCAACAGTTTAAATTGGACTTCTGCAAAAGAGATACAAAAAGAAAAGAGAAAAAAAAAGAACAAGCAAAGGCGATAAAATACAATTTCAGCGCAATACCAGAAAATGTGGGTGAAAAAAGTGGAAAGTAAGACTAAAAAAAAAAATTTATATTAATAAAAATACGTGAAAGAAGTCAGAAAATAAAAACAAAAAAGTGTCATGAAATGCAGTTGTGTGCGTTAACTTGCTTCGTAGACAATTGCTGGTTGTTGCTTGAACGGCAAGTGCACAAGGACGTAGTGCAATGAAGGAGCAGCGCTAAAAGTAACAGTACTTGCATAGCAAATGCTTTTATTAGCATGTATGAATGTGTATGAGTTCGTAATATATATGTAATTGGCGCTTTGTAACAGCGAAAGAGATTTTTCGCCAAGCTCCTCATCAAATTTGTGGTCCGAGGCTCTAGCAACGAACTGTTTTAAATATTTCGTACTAAAGGGAAAAAGTTGTTAGATGAATAGGTTTAAGGACATACGTTGGGTAGGTAGCACAAGTTGAGACTACTACAGATTTTTGCGGCTGTCATTAATAAGGGTTTCACATGGAAGCTCGAGCTCTTCGCCAACTATGGGTAGTGGAGTGGAATTTAAGACTTACGGACAACACGCCACATCCAGAGGTGTCTGGGACAGTTTTGCTTTAAGCAGATGTCTACAAGGGTTATCTCTGCAATAAGCGCTGCTTATACAGTAACCTAATGCACCTTAAAGAGGGACAAAAATGTGTCGCTATATTTGCGTTGCCCAAGCGACATCAGCAGGGTTCTAGTAATGTTCTTGGTGGTGTTCTGATAGGTTTTAGATTTTTCATCTGCGCTTCACTGGATGGGCTGATGGAACCTTAAGTCGCTAACAACTGCAGGTGCTGCAGACAAACGAATTTGGAACGGATTTGTAAATAATAGGAATACTTCTGCATATAGTTGATGAGAAGGGTCGCTCTGGACGTTGCTAGTGACATTTATAAATGTCTTGCATTGGGAAATTGGTAAAGAACGTTCACTTTCAAATAGAGGTTATCAATATTATGCCCGGCGGCATATATGAAGGGAGCACAAATACAAGGGAAAAGTAAAAAGTCTTTAAACTGAATTATTTAAATATTTTATTTCATATTTTTTTTTTTTTTATAAATGAATAGCAGTTTAAAGAACAATTTAAAAAGAAAAAAATTATGTTTAGTTAATTTACGAGCAACTATAAATAAAGTTAAAAAATACATTTTTTTGGTTAAAAAACATGCATTTTTTCTACTCACCTGTCATGTTCAAGCGCAACTCGCCCTCATAGTATTCACCAACTTTCACCCAATGATAGAGACCCTCTACCGATTGCTTGAAATGTATAATATTGTAACGCGCTGGACCATCGCCATTAACATCAAAGCGAAAGTGATCCCCACTGAGCCCTGTTGGTGAAGGAAAATCGATTGTTTTTAAGGAAAACATATATAGAAAAAATATAAATTATTAACTTTATAACATTACTAGTAGTTGGGGAATAAAGCACAGCTGGGTTAATATTATTTAAGCAATAAAAATATACAAAATATAGTGCAAGTTCGTAAATTTTGTATGAGTAAGTATATAGGAAGGTAAAAGATTATTCGCTGGCAGTTTTATTGACGAATTTTATAACATATTGAACTAAGTGCATTTATTTAAACCCATTTTTCATATATATATAGGTATACATATTATAGGTATACGCTTATATGAATTTCTTTCGTGAGAGTGAACGAGTGAAAAAATTTTAATAATTTTTTTTAAATATGTTTTATTTGATTTTTTGTGTCTTTTGTTGGATCTCCCAAAAGTTTCGATGACAATTTTTATTGACTGTACCGCTCATTGGTTATGTTCATTTCATGTTTTTCTCTCCCTCCTCTCTCTCCCTTGCATCCGTTTTCACTCTTTCACTTTTGCATGCTTTGGAGATCCTAATACGCCTATTTATTTTCATCGTTGCCAATTTGCTTTATCAGCAACAGTGCCATGCGGCAAGCGGCAATCAGCTGAAAAGCCATCAGCAGCCAGAAGCCAGTAAGAATTTGCTAAAAAGAATAGTAGCAGATGTCGCAGAGGAATAAGAAGAGGAAGGCGTGGATGAATTCTCAGTCAACGCAAATCTAATCACAACGCCAGCAAATATATACACACACACACACAACCACTTGCATATAAATTTATATAAATGCAATTTACGCTTTAGTTTTGTTGTTGTTTATTTTTTATTTTTTGCTTAGGCGTTGCTCATTTTTCATTAGAGTTTTTTTTAATTTTCCTTATTTGTTTATTTTTTTTACGTAGAAACACTAAACACTTTTTTATCTTAGCGTATGCAGCGCTATAGCATTGAGCTCCTAGCGACCGCCCTTACCCAGCGGGCGAGCGTTTTTTCCCTTTTTACTGTTTATTTTTTTATAAATTTTCTCATCTCGCTGCTTTTTTATTTTATTTTGCTCGCTACTCTTTTCTGATTATAAAATAATTTATTGAGTTTCATTTTCAATTCAATGAGTGAAGCAACAGTGTCCGGGTCTAGGGGCTGGTCGGTCGTGCTGCTGTCAGTGTCACTTGTGGTGTTGATGTTGTGTGCCGGATCTTGTCTGGCGGTGTGTGTGTGTTGATTGCGCGTAACGATGTAAATTGGCAAGAAGCAGAGATGAGCTGAATTGAGCTGGTTTGTGATGGGCTTAGTTGGGGGGAGGAGGTGGAGCGCGCACTGGGCATCGCAACAAAGCCAATTTTCTACTTGAATGCCTCACTGTGACAATGACAATGGAAGCGCATCAGTAGCAGCACCAGCAACAGTAACATAATCAACAACATCAGTAATTGTAGTGGCAGCAGCAGCTGTTTATGTTGCCTTGAAAGCGACAAACATGCTCACAACACACACACACACACACACGCACTCACACATCTAAACACAGCAAAATGTAACAAAGTGCCATTAGTGTACGTGCATTTAAGCACATATAAGCAATTTGTTTTTGTGTTTGTGTGTTTGTGTGTACGAGTGTTTGTGTTAAAATTCCCTATATGCTGTGTATGTAGTAAGTGTGTATTAGTGAATATACAATTGCTGCTTTGCTAAATCCATATTTCCACAGCCACACTAATAGCTATTTACTTAAATGGCTGGCAGCACACACACACACATATATACGCACTGACACACACTTAACCCCACATTCATTTATACTCATATGGCATTTACTTTCTTATCGTAATTTGACTATCTATGCACTTGTACGTCTGTATTTTCCCACTTTATTACAAGATTATTAAATTAGCTTGGCAATTTATCGTTACTTACCCTGAAATTGTACTTTGCGCAAGTATTTGAGTAAATCGGCGCCTTTTGTGGGCCGCATGGCATCACAAAGTGAAGGTCGTCCACCGCAAAGGTCACGATGCATATCGCTGTGAATGTGTTAACGAGTGAAAGAAAGAAAAAGTTTAGTAAATGTTAACGAAGATATTTTGCGCATAAAAATAACTTTTTTTCGCAAAAGAAGTAAAAAAAATGGAAGGTGGATCAGTCGCTGCCAGTTACAATGGTTCTGAAATAGATTTGTTGGATCGAAACTCTTATAGAAGTGGTAGAAAAGCTTTCTTTAGAAATGATTGAGAACTTTTTTTGTAGTCGTTACAAAACTATACTGAACTAGACCGCAACTAGTATCAAATATTCCTAAAATGAGCAGTCCAAAATGGCTCATTATACTATTCTATGCCAGTTCCGAAATGATACTAACAATCCAATATCGTGAAAACTCGAGGCTGGACTGACTTTCAAATAGATTCTTGAGGATTTTCGACCTAGTTTGATAACAAATAATCCTTCCATGTCATAGTTGTGAAATAATACCAAAATAATCTGATAAAAAAAGCAACGGTACCCAAAAAAAAAATTCTAAACTGACTTTTACAAAATTGATTTTGAAGTGATTCCAACTAATTCTGATATTAAATTTGAGTAGTTCTCGAGTAGTTCCAAATTTATTAAATGTTTTCACGAAATGCTCCAAAAAGAATTCCTAGCAGTCTCCAACTAGATCTAAACATATACTCAAATGATCCTCAACTTGTTTTCTTATGATGAACTCACCGTAGCGCATAGGCAAAAGCCATCACAGCATCACTAACGAATTGCAATTGATCCTCAAAATCTGTATCCTTTGAGAGACGCTCCTCCGTAGTGCAAGTGCGATTGTAGTTGTTGTATGGTGTGCTAAAGCTTCCTGGATAACGACATTGAAAATGGTCCTCCCAGAATTCTAAAAAGTAAATTAAACAGAGCAAAAAAAAATCATTTTAATTTTGAAATTATTTATATCAACTATTTTGAAAACAACAATATATAACAAAAATTTTGAATAAAAAATAGAGTTCTACTCACCCACAAACCATGGATTGCGTTGATTATTCTCTACAGTCAAGTTTAAAAAGTATTCCTCGAAACCTTTAACGGGATTCGCTTGCGGTTGTACGGATAAGGTGCCCTCGACCTTTGGGAAGAAAGAAAAACAGTTGAAAATAGAAAAAAATATATGGAAAAGGAGGAAAAAATCTCAAAGAATTTTTGAAAAAACCTTTTTGTGGAGAACAATTTTAAATTGAGTGGGCATGTCTGACCCCGGGAAATATCAACTGCGTCCCTCAACTGCTCAACTATTCAAAGAATTTCCTACAAAACAACAGTGGTAAAATCAAATCAAAATTTTTCAAACTTTCTTTTTGGAAACTTGCCGAAGGCGTTATCATCCCCAAAACTTGACAATGAATCTATACAGGAATTTCAATTAATTTGATTATTGCCTTAATTGCTAATGCTTGCTAATTTATCATTATTTGGACAACTTTTAAATTTTCATAAAATTTGTTACGGAATTATGTTTCTTTTATGTTAAATATTTTTATGCAAAATTATTCGTAGCTTGGTTTCACAACCCTTTTATTGCCAAATTTTTTAATGTCTGTATAAATATCTTAAAAAAAAATTAATTAAAGCAAATATCATACAGATATATATCAAATATTGTACGTCAATAAATATATATTTTAAAGATTGTAGTTCTACGAGTATTTTTGACTATTATTTTTCATTAGAAACTTTTTTTATACAAATTAAATCTTTATAAAATATATGAAATATTTTTAATATCCACATATTATGCAGTTTGAGATGATATTGAAATTCTGGATAAAAACAGAAAGAGAATGCTAATAAATTATTGAAATAAATATAAAAAATTCTCAAAAGAAAAGAAGGAAAATACACTCGACAGCGTTTAATTATAAATGAATGAAAACATGAAAACAAATTTCATACCACAACTATGCCCAATGTGATGGAACGAAATGTATATATTAATATTATGTAAATTGCTAAAGGCTTGCCCCATAATCAATTGTCTGTATAACTGTAAACGCCACTTTGATTTTCATAATAATTTTGTCAGAACAATTAATTTCAATTATCCTATCATCAATCATACAAAGCATGTGAATGTGAATGTGAATACACACACATACAAATGAATGTATGTACAAATAGACAGTGCATTTCGTGCTTTTGTCTTTTATGAGGTAGGTAAGTTTGCATTGTGCATTTGTCTTTATTAAAATTCATGCCAATTAAATTTTTTGTTCCCAGCCAAGCGAAATTCTGATGAATAAAATGAAATACTATAAATAAAATTAAATTAAATTAAAATAAATTAAACTAAAATTAAATAAAACAAGAGAAAAATATAACAAAACAAAAAAAAAATTAAATAAATGAAAAAATTTAAAATAACTTAACTAAAGTAGAATAAATTCAAAAAATAAAGCAACAAAATAAAATAAATAAAGTAAGAAACAAATTGCAATAAATTAAACTCAAAAAAGTAAGAAAAATGCAACAAAATAAATAAAACAAATTAAAATAAATAAAACTTAGCTAAATGAGGTCCATGGGGGTTAAGTGATATAGTCTACCGATTTCGATGATTTTCAGTACCAGTATTAACTTGAATTCACTTTTGAAGAACACCAAATTTCTCTCTTTTTTGACGAATTTTTAACGCAAAGCCTAAATCAACGCAGCTCGAAATTCTGATATGATCGGTATAAATTTTTGTGCGTCTATCTCTTCCCCTGTTGGTACTTGCATACTTCGTATCAAAGCAAAAGCATTTCATGCACATAAAACGTATAGTAAAGTAAATTAAAATAAATAAACATTTTCTTACAATTTTTCATTATTCTAATAATTTATGGTTTCGGGTTGGGTTTTGAGAGAGGATTTGTATAAGCAACACATACTCGTAAATAAATAGTTTTCGTTTTTAAACACACCCACAGTTACTTCACTAGGCGTAAGTATGTACAAGTAAAATATGATTACCTTAGCCAGTCTGCCCGGTATAAGTGATACCGACAGCAATTCATTATTCAATTTGTACCTCATGTTGTAGTCTAATAATCTTATATACATACCTACACACTTACATAGTAACTACACTAACTTTTAACATAATTTCCGCTTCAATTTACGAGTGCTTGTATACACAATGGCAGGGGCAAGAGAGCATTTATGAGTATGCAAGTGTTTATGACTGCGAGTATAAACGAAACCATAAAGATTACACCATATATTTGTCCTCACTTCCTTTCTCTCTTGTGGGAATCACTTCCATTTATTATGTATAAGTATGTTCGTGTGAGCGCGCTATCTCTAACTACCATTCTAAGTGGTCATATCCTGGCCGTCACTACCACACACATGCATACATATGAAACATTTACTCTTTTACATTGAGTGTGTGTGCTAGCGTTGTCATAAGCTATTCGTTCATTAACCATGAAGCTACTCACCTCCGGTTCATTGCCGTCGGACACCAGGTTGCGCGCACTCCAACCATCCGAACCAATCCAGGAGAAAGCGCCAGTCGCATTATTACGTCGCACTGCACGCATAACCTCACGCACTTCCTGATCAGAGCCGAATATAATGGCACCTGGAGAGAAAAGGTAGAGAGAGAGTGGGAGGAAAAAAAAAGTAAATAAAAGATTAAGTTTTATGTTCCGTTGGTAAATAGTGTAAGTGAGTGCGGAAAATTGTATTAGTTTTGGATCAATTTACATAATAATTTTATTGAGATGACTTGCAAATAATAATTAAAGCTTTTTTTTATGATTTCGGTAGCAAATATGTGTGTTGTGAAGTTGACCACCGCATGAAAAATGTTTTCTTTTCCTAGGAGAGTTATCGAATTTCTTACAATAATTTTATGCGACTTTCATATTTTTAATGCTTAGTTTTTTTTTGCATGAAATGAAATTTTGTATAATAATGATATTTGAATTTATCCGACGTTGCCAATTTTCTCTTAACATGCTTTATTTAATAATAATTTTATACCATAAAATGTGCTATTATCCACTGTTATTTAAATCTAAGTGTCCATTGCTGGAATGGCAAGGAATTTCAGTAAGAAAAATTGTATGTGTATCATCGAGTAAAACTTTCGCTGAATTTTATTGTTTTTTTCCTGCATTGGCATAGCTGATAATGCCATGTTGCCAATTTTCTTTCAAAAAACCTCGACCTTAATAGAAATATCAATATTGATCTATAATTTCTCTATAGCTTCACTATATAGTCTGGAATTTATTTCAGAATATTTTTCGCTACGTTGCCAATTTTCTTTAAGCAAAAATTGCATTTTAGTTCTACATATGGAAATCCAATTTTTTAAACCAATAATTTCCATAATTCAAGCTTACAAGAGTGTTTTGTGCCCTCCATAAAATTTGATTCAGGCGAAGCTTTTAGTAAAACTACGCTTACATCTTTAAAGTGTTTCATGATAGTTTGCGTCACTTGTATTGTAAAATTAAAAAAAAAATCACAATGGGTTATGTGCATCGCTTGAGGTCCCATCCATTCACAGCAATCCCCAAAAATATTATGATATTCCCCGGAGATATTTTCTAAAAGGACTGCCAATATTATCATGTTCAGTTCAGTTCAAAAATTAAGTATTTATTTGAAAAGAAAAGCAGGAAATTTTCTTTTCTTTGTTTAAGAAGTGCAAAAAAGTTGAAACTATCCCACCCGTCGCCACTTGTTCATATATATGTAATTGAAAAAAATGTGCTTAGAGAAACGGATACACAGAAGAATTTGCATAGAAAATTCGCAATTTTTTTAAGCAACAATTTTTTCCGGGGCTGCCATAGAAAGATTTGCGGAATGCAACAAAATTTGTGTGGGCAACCAACACATGCTTCTGCTTGCCAACAAATTCCTACTGTACAACACACCGCCTGTTGCTGAGTGTGCAATGCTAGAAAATTAAAAAAAAAAAGAAATTAGAGGCAAGTGTTGCAAACAATTTAAAAATAAATAAAAAATTAAAAATAATACAAAACAGGCTGCATACTTCGGCTAGCATTTTCGCATGACTACCTATTTGTAGCGCTAAAAATGTTAAGAAAAAAAAGTTGCTGCGCTGCGAAGCGTTAAATTTGGCAAACCAAATGCGGGAAATTTCTGAAATATTTTTTGAGCGCGCAAAAATTAATAAAATTTTTGCAAAGAAACCAGAAAACCGCCTTAACGTTACAGCAACAACACTTTTGTACTAGCAACGGTGAGACTGCTTGCGCTGGCAGGAAAGTAGGTTAGATGTGTAAAAGTTATGCTTGACTGAAGCGCGGTAACTTTGCGCCAGTGTGTGTGTGTATATACATAAGTGTTGATGGGGCACCAGAAGAGCAAGAAGAAATGTTCCATGTGACATATGAGCTTTGATGGCAATCAACGGCTTTTGGTTTGGCTCACATAATGTGACCTACTTTACGACGCTCGACTTTGAAGCGCGATAAATGGCTGCATGAAAGCAAGCAAAGTTAGATGAAAGTGTGTAAAAAGGTAAGCGCAAAAGGTTAAAGCATACTTTGCCATCAAAAGCTTACTGAAATTACGCGGACGACTTGTTGATGGCAGGTGTAGTAGCAAATTCCTTAACCGAGCGTCAAAGAAATTTGCATTTAAAGTTACGAAAAGCAGTATTTCTCAGCATTTTACAACAAAGAAATGAAGTATTTTTTTTTCTACTTCAAGTTTCCCATCTTAATTTACTGTTGTAAACAGTAACTTTTTCGGAAATATGCCCAATCACCCTTTTTAGTTGGTAATATTTTTAATGGCTTAAACGTTTTTCGCGTAAGTTTTAGTAAAAAAAACTTTGGCGTTTTTCGGTACATTATGTGTAGCTGATGGATTCAACCACACCAATATACACACACGCATCCATTCACATAGCGAACAATACCGTAATTATTATCAATACTACGCCTCAGTGAACATTAATTGAACTTTTAACCTTTTTTTTCAACTTCTATACTCTTTGCCTGTGTGTGTGTGAATATTCAGTAAGCCAAGTTAGTGGTAAGAAGCACAAAAGCCTTACGTAGCATGCACTTTATGTAAAATGGTGAAAGGAAACATGAAAAGCAACTTTAGGAAAATGGCAAAAAAAAAAAATTAAAAATATGAAAAAAGAAGAAAAATTGAAGGAAATGAAAGGGTTAATTTTGTACATAAATCTACATCAAACGCTGAAAAGTAAACCATTAAAGCTACGGCACGTGCTGTCACATGAGACAAGAAAAGTTAAAAATGTTCGAAAATGGAAGGGTAGCGAAAAAAAAAATATAAATAAAAAATGGAGTAACACAAACATTCAGCAAAGAAAACTAGAACATAATGACCTTTCTGCTTTTTTCTATGGCAATGTTTGTAAGGGTGAACAATTCTACATAGATCAGTGAGTGAATGGTAATCTTTTGGCTCAAAACCCAGCTCTGTCGTTTTAAAATATTTTAATTCACGAAATGATAGTGATCGAGAGGTAATATGGAAAGTGAGTGTGGGAGAAACAAATTCAATATAGATTAGAGTAATAGTGAAATCTAAGGCCCAATTATTGTTACGGATGAAGAATTGTAGTGTAGAAGGTTGTATTAGCCAGTTTATTTGTAAACAAAAATATTCAGTAATATTTTTTTGCTGAATTTCTAAATTTCTTTAGGCAAATACTGAATTTTTATTGACTATGCACGCCCCACGAGAGGAAGTGTATTTCTGACTTGAAATTAAGGCTCCTCATAGAATCCATCAGCTCTCCCCTTCACACATCAAGACGCTCACCATAAGTTGGATTAGGAGCTCAACTGAAAATCGTTTCAGCTCTTATAAGGCGCTAATTAAATATTATAGACAGACAGTAAGTTTTTTTTTTGGGGGTCTAATGGCTTCTCTTCAATTATTTGATCATTTTCGAAGCCCAAAATGCTGCAAATTTGGCTTATTTACGTATTGAAAACTCTGCCTTGTCGCTGAAGAAGATTTTGCTGGAAAAATCGCTCCACCGCTTATAAGTTGTGTTAGATGGTCTTCAGTTGTTGTGTTAGATGGTCTTTATATGGCTGTAGGTGTGAGTCCCAGCGCAAAATACGCCATAATGTGCCGCAAGAAAGTCACAGCTCTTAAAGAAGGTCAAGAAATAGACACATTCGGGTCCTCGGCTACACTTTCACTTACAGCAGCGATATTTGAAGTGGAACGAGCCAAACGATGATACACAGGTCTTACAATATGTGCAAGCGATCCATTCTCTTGAAATTTCTTTAAAATTTTACTAATTATTTGAGTAGTTGGACGATTACATGCAACATAATCTCTTCTTAAAGCACAAAACATGGCCGCGTTTGAACAAGCATTTTTTCATAGTAGATTTCAATCATTTTATCGTGTTGTGCGGTTGTTAAGAAATCCATTTTCAAAAATGCCTGAGTTCTAACTAAAACAAAACATGTTTGGTTTGACATCTAAGTTTGACATATGTCAAAATACAACCCAGCACTTTTGAAATTACTTGCTTTCTGTAATATTCTTCCAAATTTTACAAAGGAACTCCCTACTCGTTCGCGATTATTACAAATTCATATATTGCCCCAATGAGGACTTACTCTTCAAATGTTTTCTACACAACGCTGCCTACACTTTCACTTTATTTTTATAAATGCATATTAAGTGACAGCTTTTGACACAAATGAAATCGGGTTTTTGCGATGGTTTCCAATTCGTGCACTGTTGCTAAGTTTCTTCATACAAAAATTGTGAATTTCATTTGTGTTTTGTGAAATTATCCCTAGTCATGCTCAAGCAACGCTGCCAATTTTTAATACAAATCAAATATATATTTTATTACTTTTTCGCTCTTAAATGTATTTTTATGATATCTTTTCATAATTCTCCGAACTCTTGTTTTCCTCTTTCAACACTTTGCATCATTGCTATCCATTTAAATGGCTTAAACTCATTTCTGACTATTTTCTTTTACTCCTACACGGCAAATATTCCTAATATTTTCTATTCATTCATTCACTCACCAATTTTTCAACCCAAATCTTTTTTCTTTTGTCATTTGAACAACCAATTTGGCCAACTCAATGGTTGTCAGAGATGGGAAAAGTTATAAATGGTTCTTTCGATTTTTTTTGACATTTTTATTGAGCTCTCTCTCTACTATTTTACATTTTCCGCCTTGAAAAATAGAGACTGAGTGTCAAAAGTGACACATTGGTGATTGAAATGAGTGAGAAAGTGAATGAATTGCAATTTTATTGATACGACTTTTTTGTAAGGGTTGAGTAGTCGAGTATGAAGGGATATGGGAATGGGTATACATATGTAAAAAGGTTTGTAATTTGAATAAAATGATAGGTGTTTGTAGAAATGCAAATGAGTGGTGATAAATTAGAGTGTTACCAACTCATGCAGGTAGTGTAATAAAAATAGAAAAAGAAAGATTTTATTTTCTTTATTTTTATGCTAAAATGTTTGGTGGCTGCTTTGAACAAAGCGTAGAGTAAGTCAGCAAAAGATACTAAAAATTATTTTTTTTTTTTGTGTTTTGCTACAAAACAACATTAATCATGTTTTCCGGTGCACATTTGACCTTAAAAAATGCAAAATAAGCGCAAGCAATAAAAATGATTTATAATGTCAAGTTCAAGTATGAAAGGAACTGGCATTTGAAACAGGCGCTTTCTAACTGCATTCTATGGAATTAAAAAAAAAATAAAAATTATTTGCTTGTTTACACTTGACTTTCCAGCGAATGTCGTTTTTTTTATATTTTTTTTTATATTTAAGTTTTTTGTTTATTTTTTCCTTTAAATTCTAACAAAGTTTGCAGTGCTTCACGCAGTATGGGAATTTGAGCGCGCTCTTTAGTGCACCAAACTCTCGCCCCAACTTCTAGTTTTTATTCGTCTCTCTCTCTCTCTTTCTGTATACCCTTACACACTCTGCGTTTTTTGTAAATTTTTTTTGCAACATTTCCTGCCATAAATCACAAGCAGACAATCAACGTCTCTCTTTCTCTCCTTTTTTTTTTTTTGGCTATCCCAGTTGTTTTTCCATGCATTTTACTGCATTCCGTTCTCACATTCCACCAAAACGTGACTTCTTAGCGCCCCCTGTCGCTTGGTCAGCTGACATTTAGTTATTGCTTCCAATGGTTTGCTTTTAAAGCTGACATTTATCATACGATTCACGAGCTACAGACCATTTTTATTTGCGTAGAGTGTGAAATTGTATGTATATGTGTGTGAGTGTGTGCATTTCTGATTTATCAAATTGACTGATTGCATGCGACATTGATGTGTGTCGCAGAGAAATTTGTGAATATATGTATGTATGTGTGAAAAATGGAAAAGAAGTTTTGAGCGCTCTCTAAATTGGAAACCAACTCAAAAAATATAACGGCCAGGAGCACCGACTGGATTACTGAAAATTTTAAGTGGAGTGGTTTGGAGATATTCGAAAACTGGTTTGGTATGAGTTCATGTCTACTTTCAAAACTCTTTTGAGTAATATCCACTTTGGAACATACCAATTTTGAAATTCATATTAATGGAGTTTAATATTAGTTCAGGAGTGTCATTTTGGAATCAGTATATAAACTTTCCCTGGTTCACAGGGTATCAGCTGAGCATTGCATAAGTTTTTACTTTTTCAAAAATCTCCAAAACCTGCCAAACCTCTTCCCAAAGTGCAAAAATCTTGCCAATTTGCACACTACAAGTCAAAATTTATTTTTTCTTCTTCTTCTTTCACTATTTTTGTGAACATACGAGCTGAAACCACCTGCAAGCTTTCATAAAACTAAAATGAATCTTTCATCTTGTTTGCCGCTCTTCTCGTGCACTTGCCCACAGCTGGCGATTTACAACAGTTTTAGCCAACTTTTACTAGAAGCTTATATGAGCGTGGTGAAAAATCGGCGCGTAAATCAAATAAATAAACGGTTGACTGAATATCTGAATGAGTGGCTAAGTTCATGAAAATCACATTCATATATACGTGTGAATGCATATACTCGTATACGAGTAAGTAATAGAAATGTTGGAAGTGCAAGTGGGCCTTGCAGCGAGCGACGGTTGGTTAAGTAAGCTTCATGCCCACAAATCACTTTAGTCACTAACACTAACACAATTGCTCATATGTATGTTTGTATACATATATACACGTAAAGAGTGTAAGAAATGAGAATTTGACCTCACTTCCTAGTTTATACCACACCACGTTCTGGTTTATTTCGGTGCTTTGCCGTTCACGCTACGCGAAAAGTTGTTTAGTTAATTTGGTGGAAGGAAATTTACGCATTCCATTAATTTTGAGTGCTGAGGTGGCGTTTACGTGTTGCAATTCGGTGGTTATTTTGATATTACCTTTGGCGTTCTTCTCAATTTTAGTTGGTGAAATGTTAAAATTTGTAAATTTTCTTTGTTACTCGCTACTTTACGGTAAAGGTGCTTGAGGCGTTCTTGATATTCCAATTTGAATTTCGGCAAGTTGGCGTAGGTGAATGCGAATGCTAATTTCTGAGTTTAGTAACTTTTTAAACGATTTTGCCTAAATGGAATTTTGCACTTGGAAAAGAGATTGGATTAGAATTTTTTCAAAATGTCATTTTTTTCATTAATTACTTGTGAATAATATAATTATACCTTTCATGTACATGGAATGGCATGTTAATTTGGTTTAAAGTATGTAAGTAGCAGAAGGAGAAGAGGCAGACCCACCGAAATTTATACCGATCGTATCAGAACGACGAGCTGAGTTGATTTAGCCATGTACATCTCTCTAGTCTAATGTATGAGATACTTCAACCAAACTTGGTAAGAAGATGCTTCTATATGTTTAAACAATCATTTGTCGGATCAGGCCGGATCGGATCACTATAGCATATATACGTGCGATGAAATTTGGTACACTGCACATACATAATGAATTATATATTGGTTCGGAAAGTCATCGATATCGGAGGACTATAACATACAGCCCATACACCGACTGGTTATGATATGAGGCTTTGGTCAAAACTCAGTCAACAACACATCTAAGAGCATGAAATTTGGTATCCTACACACATATTATGAATAGCACATTGGCAGTGAATGAAAATCATAGAATTCGGATTGCAATAACATAGCCCCCGGTATTCAACCGATTTGTTCAGCTACAAGGTTTTGGGTAAAAAAATCCGCAAAAAGAAGATACAAGCATGAAATTTAGTATTCTACAGAAGTCAATTCAAGTTGATGTTATTGACATTGAAAATCATCGAAATCGAATTTTGCAATTTACAATAAATTTTCTTGAAAGGTATAAAGACTTTGGCATAGACGAAGCCAGCTGTTCTTTCTTGTTTATTCTTTAGAATACTTATGTTCCGCACTAGTTTGGAACAATCCCTTGCCTAGTTTGTAATATATTCAGAAATTAATTCAATATTTAATCTAGTATTGAGTTGAGTTCATCTTAAGTTTATGATTAATTTTATTGTAATCTCTTAGTAACCACTTTGGGACCAGTTCGGAAAATATTTTCATCTATTTTAAACCAATTTAGTTTAGGTTTGCCTTAGAATTATTTGCTTATGATACCTTTTCAAACCAATTTCGGAATCACTTTCACATTAGCTTAAAATTCTTTGAGACCCACTTCAAAACTAAGTACAGATTAGCATCCAACTAGTTAAACCTTGTTGTATAGAAAAGCAGAATGCATACCTGAAGTAAAATTATTTTAGAATATCCTCAATATTTATTCTTGTCGATTTTTGAATCAATTGAGCATCTGATTAGTAGTTCAGAACTATTGTTTTGTAGGTAATTGTTCAAAGTGTAAAAAAGTATTGAAAATGTAGTGATGTAATACTCCCAAGAGATATTTTACATATATATATATTTTTTTATATGTTTTTGAATATCTTCTGGCCGTCTGTTAGTGGCCATTTATTTTCAAAATCTCTCAAACATATATGTGTAATAATTTGAGCGTCAATTTTTTTGCAGGTATTTTTAAAATATTTCATTTTTTCGTAGTTTTCGGTAAGAATTTAACAGTTAAACTTTCTTTATTTATTTTCCGATTATTGGCAACAGAAGAAAACGTAACTGTAAGTGTTTTCCTAAGCTCTACTGTAATGCATGAATAATACTTTCCAAAAAAAAAAAAAAACCCTACACATAAAACACACATAACAAGCTGAAGACAAGAAGAATTTTGAAAAGGAGGAACAGAAGAAAAATGAAACTAATGCAAAAGTTACGCCACTTGCACGAAATCATTTATGACGATTATCACGTACTGCACTTTTATATCATTTTAAATAAAAATCATTTCGCTTGGCACGTCTACTTGGTACTATGCTACGTATATATATATATATATACATAATCATGTAGAATGGCGTTCGTCTCCTTTAGCGTGCAATAAAAAGTTTCATAAATTCCCACAGCAAGTGACTTTGCAGCATCAAAATGTTACAAATTTACAGAGCTACTTACCTCGTGCACGTGGCTTTGTCAGCAACTTTTGTACAATGTTATCATAAGCGATCTCCTCGGCGACACCAGAATCTTTGACAAGTTTCTCTTTAACGGCAATGCAGACATTATGACGTGCCAGTAGCTCTTCCAATTCCTCAAAGGCCTGCAAGAAGGGGTAAATAGTAAATTTAAGTGTCTCATACTTTAGCAAGTTTCTTGTTAGTTAACAGGTGTTAACATTATCCTTTATTAAATATTGTAAATTATTTTTACAAGTTTTTAAACAATAACACTCTTATGTAACACAACACTCTCCAACACTGCTCTTAACTAATTTTGTCTGTGCAATTAACCCCTCTTTAAACTTAATCACTTACTGCCATCACTAAACAAGCAAGCAGCTGCATAACCCTTGCCAGAAGTGACAAAATGAGTTGCTATAAGAGTGGCAAAATACTCATTATAATAATTTGTCACCAGCTACTTAGCCAAGCGCCATACAAATAATTGCATAAAAGATTGAAGTTAATGACTTGTGAATGCAAAGGGTTAGCGTAAAAGACGGGGATAGATACAGAATGAGGGAAATCGAACAATTTGGCTACAGCGTCAACACACTTCAACGGTAAATCCTTAAATATATGCCATTAAGTATGCAAGCAACTTGAATAATATGCAGCCAAGTAGGTTGGATCAAATGCAGCTGCACTTAAATGGAAATGCCATTAAATTAATTATAGAAATTATAATTGAAGCATTCGTCTCGAATATTTAATTTCATTTAATTTTTTTAATTATAATTCTTTTATATTTTTTGTAATTATTTCATTTTTTCTTTTTAAATCTCTTTGTTTCAATTTTTATTATTTATTTATTTTGTTTTCTTTTTTAATTTATTTTGTTTTTTATTAACTTTATTTAATTTAGTTCTATTCGAAATTATTTAATTTAATTTTATTTGCTTTTAATTAATTTCACTTTTTTAGATTCCCATGCATTTATTAAATATTTATTATTTAATTTAAATTTTTATATTAATTTATTTATTTTAATATTTATTATATAATTATTTCACTTAATCTTATATTATTTAATATATTTATTTTAATTATTTATTTTTTTAATTATTTTATTTTGTCTTTTTTCATTTATTTTTTTAATTTAAATAATTTTCTTCCTTTTTTATTTTGCTTTATTTAAATTTAATTTATTTTTTATTAAATTTAAATTTTTTGGTATAAATTATTTAATATAATTTTTTTTTATTTAATTTAAATTTTTTTAATATTTTTTATTATTTTATTTTATTTAAAAAAATTTACATCAACATTTACAATTACATCTAATTTAAAAATTTTTTTAAATTTTATTAATTTTTTAATTTTACATTTTTTATTAAATTTTTACATTTAATTTTTTATTCTGAATTAATTTTTTGAATTTATTTATGTATTTTTTAAATTTTTTATTTTATTTCATTCAAGTTTTTTAATTTTATTTTAATTTTTTATTATATAATTTCAATTATTTTATTTTTTAGTTCTATATTAATTAATTTTATATTTTTTTAAATTTTTTTTTTCAATTTGATATCATTTCATTTGATTCCAGCATTAATGTTATTGTTTTGGGAAGTGAATTTGAAAGCAGCGAAGCATTTGACTTGCTTTGCGTAATTGAGATAATTAATTAATTTAGCACTGTTTTAATAAAGGCGCAAATTTCAGCTACCGAATTTGCGGAAATTAAAAGTCAATCGAAAGCACTGCGTGAATTTCGCGTAGAAGAGATTTTAATTAGAACTTTTCCAGCTGCCAATTGGTGATAACTTTTGTTTTGCTTTGGATATGAGTATGTATGCTTATGCGCATTTATTTTCTTATAAATTTCCATTTCGTTTCCTCTTTACTCACACTTACCTTTATGCCATAATTGCTCTCTTCGTATATTATTGAAACATAGCTCCAGCCCATACGTTTTACAATCTCCACCATCGCTTTGACTTGATAGTGATCGGAGGGTATGGTGCGTGAGAAATATTCGAAACGTTGTTTGTTGCTCAGTTCAGGGCTGGTGGAGAAGAAAGAGACCTGTAAATAAGTAAAGGAAATATACATATATTTATAGCTTTTGGAATTTTACCATATGAAAAGAGGTGGTTAAAGGATGTTGGGTTACAATAAGATTTAGACCTTCCTCATTTGTTACAAATCTACTGTTCACCTATTCACTGCGCTTTAAAGTATACTAAACGCCGTACTACATGCCCTACCATTAAATGGTTATTTACGATCTGAAAACCATTTTTTTTGTCGGTAAAATTGATTGCCTAGCTTAGCTGAGTTTGTTGCAACAAACATTGGATTAAATGTTTTATTTTCATGTTTTTTCTTATTCTCTCATTCACAGTACACAATTGATTTATGGCATGTACATGTTTATCTGGTTTTTAATTACTGCAAACCGCTTGAGCTCACTACCCTCTCGGGCTACTACACAATGTGAGAACGAGTGGGTGGGAAATGGAGGATAAAAGAATATCGCTAATTAAAGGACGACTAATAACATAAACAGCCTTTATATAGGTATACTGCGAGTATGTATGTATGTATATATGTATATATATATATATATTTCCTTATAAATAAGTATTATTTTTGTTTTTCCCTCACACTTAATGCTATGTTATTCTCGCCGCCCAGCTATTGATTTTCTGTCACAACTTTTATTCGTCTTTCCGGTGAAAATCGGTGTCCTTCCAATGAACAGCATTCAATTAAGTCATAATTAAAGTTTATTATTTGAATGCCAGACATTTAATTTTTAATTGTATATGTGAGTACTCGTATATGTGCAAGTGCATGTTTATTTTTGTATTTATTGAAACAATTGTAATCGCCTTATTGATATGTGATTCGCCAATATTGCTGACGGTTAACTTTTTTTATGAAGTATGTGTGTGTATTTTATGGCTCAACTCAGAATGCCTTTGAGCTGCTGCTGCTGCCGTTTGGGCGTTAAGTTAATTTAATAACGCCGAGAAGTAGATTAAGGATTCCGAAGAATTTTACTAGTTGAGTATGAGCCACAAAAAAAATTAAGTGTTTATAATAAACGCTTATTATTGGCTTTTAAATGTTTTGCTCTGTTTGCTCTAATCGCTGAAATTAATTAGGATTAACTACTTAATGCGCATTCTTAAGTTAAGCACAAAGAAAAATAAGCATAAATTACTAATAACTAAGTTACGCATAGTAATCCTATTGAATGCTATGTTTGTACATATGTATATGTATATGTGTATATATTTTTTAAATAAAACTTAAGCGTTTTACATTCAAATGCAGCAATTTTTATGCGTGCGAATGCACTTTATTCCGCTTCTCTCCATAAATATGTTAATATATATGCAATTTGCGTACACACATTTTATAACGGTTAAATAAATTTTACGCTTTATCACTTTTATTTCTAATGCGTGATATTCTTTTGTGCATACACATACATATATGTATGTGAACGGTGAATATAAGTGCTTGCAAGTCGATAAAATGCGAAAGAAGGAACGAAAGGAAATGCATTGTAGTGTGTAAATTGAAGAGAGAATAACGGTGTTGGGAAGGAATGTAAACAATGTTTAGCGAGCGAGTAAAGAGCGGAAACAATGTGGCATTTACGAGCCATATGAGATATGATAGCTAGAAGTTGACCAAGTGACGGTTGGATAGTTGGATGTTAGTGACATTCACACTTACGAAATTCAAAAACCAAGTTATTGAGATTAAATTTGAAATTTATTTAAAATATTCTATTTAGCAATTTTCAAATGTCAAAAAATTTCCATAATTTTTGGAAATATTTACTAAAGACAAAATTTGAAAAAACCTATGTATGTTAAACTCAATTTTATTCTTAAAGGTTGCTACATGTTTAAAAAAATACAATTAAGCCAAAAAAAGAAAAAAAGAATTGTCAAAATATAAATTTCAATTAAAATTTTACCATATACTAATTTTTATTTTTTTATTTTTGTTTAAAACTAGATATATTTTAAAACTTTTATAATCAAAAAAAAAAATAAAATTAAAAAAAAAAACCTGAAAATTCACATTTCATATAACTTCTTCACACATGAATTGTAGGGAAATATAAATAAAAATGCACAACTGTCATGAGAACAAAAAACTAAGGGCTGTCCGAACAAATCTTCAAGTTGACTTAGAAGACTGTAAAGTGTAGTGAAAAAATGCTTAACTCTCCGTATGAACATTTACTTATCACGCGAAAATCTTCTAGAAAAGAATGCCTAAAAATATTTCAGATCGATCACTGTTAGTTTTGGCATGAAATTAAACCATAAGCCACATTTCAGAAAAATCGAAGACCATTACACTGAAGCCTGATTTGTTTAATATGGAGTGTCCGCATATAAATTTATATATATATATAGATATATATTTATATATATATATACATATGTATATGTTCTATACTAGTCAATATATAGCGATATTTGCAACGCCTTCAACTGCTTACATGCATTCTTCCTCCTTCTCTGATAGAAACTCAGTGTGAGAACGATAAATTCGAAAGTTTTATTATATTTTCTTGAACATATTTATGTATGTATGGTTATATGTATATGTGAGGGTCATAAAATAGTTTGCTCATAAAGTACAAGTAGCCATGTTAGTTGAAAGAGACAGTATTATGTTGTGAAAAGCGCATTTTATGTTCTTAAATGTGCATCGTGAAGGACATGGCGTGTGAGTGACCATTAATAGTTAGCTACAAGCAATAAATGCAACTAAAGTGTTGTCGTTTGGTGAGAAAGTACGATATTAAACGCATTTTAGCTAGTATGTATTTAGCGAGAAAATTTAGAAATCTCTGCAGTTCGCTCATGGGAACTCCAAAACGTATTTCAGAGTGTAGTGGAGAGCATTCATGCTATTTATATAAAATATTTTATATCTTAAGATATAAAATATAAATATAAAATTTTATCGTTACCTCTTCTTTATATAAAAATATTATTTTGCTAATAAATTTTATGTATATTTTTTAATGTATTCTACTGAAAAATGAATGCCTTTTCTATTTGTTTCATAAACCGCATTTTTTATGCTTTGAAGTTAATATTTCTGTATCAATTTACCTGTGGTATACGAAAAAGTCGCAATAAATTTGCCACTTGTATCGATGTCACTGATGAGGCAGCACCGACAACACCTGATATGACCTTCCTTACTTGCGTTTTATTACAGTGGTATTCTGCATCGTCAATATTGCTGATGGAACCTGTAAATGAAAATAAAAATGAAGAAAAAAGTTAATAGGTAAGCATATTACAGACAATTTTTATTAAATTCAAAATCAGACAACTAATAAACAATCATATGTACATGAATATTTTGCTTCAATTTAATATTTTGCTTCAATTAAATTTTTTTATTGTTAATTTTATTTAGTTGTTGTTTTATTTTATTTTAATTTATATATATTTTTTATTTTGCTTTATTATTTTATTTTACATTAATTTAATTCTTTTTTTATTTTATTCATTACTATTTTGTGTTACTTATGAACTGTTAACTGACCTTGAACGTAGCTTGACCCATAAAGAGTATGTTTAAATAAGTTACTTTTGCTTCATAAGCACTTATATATGTACATATATATATACTTGCATGTGGAATTCTATCACAAAACGTATACCCACTGAAGAAGATTTATTTTCTATATAATTTTTGTCTTTTCGTTTCTCCATTTTGGCGAGTTTCATTTTAGATCAAGTGCTGAGTTTTTCCATTACTCACATGGCCCCAAAGTGCATACCGGGATATAGTGTATATAAATTGCTTGTGTGAAACCTCAAATGTAATTAAAACTGACTCCCAAACGCTTCGAATTCATTTCAGTATATTCGTAGCAGAAGCGCTTGGCATGGCAAAGCAAAGTATGTTGCAATAATACATAGTGATAGCGATGTCGAGTGTGATACGAAATGTTATTATATGGAATATGTAAATATGTACAAATATTTACTTAAGTATTGTTTATATGTATATGAAACTTAAGTGCTCGCCTTGCACACTGAGTGGGTTGCGTTGAACGCCTATCTCCAACTAATAAGGCCACCCTCAGCCGCTGTGTCGCCTACAAAAATTTCCTTTTAACTATTTTTTATTTATTTCTTTTTCATATCTTTAAAATTCATTCGAAAGCCTTTAATATTTTCCTTTCGAATATTCTCCACACACACTATAAGGAACATTTCATAAATTTCTACAAAAAACATTAAAGACTTCATATAAATGCCAGCGCAAATATGTCAAGCATAGCTGCAAAGGCATTTCATATTATGTTTTGTTTGTAGTTTTAGGTATGCCTGTTGTTTACTATGAAATGAATACCGTTATGGAAATTAAGATGAAAAAAAAACAAATATTTCTTTGCTGTTGTTGTAGTTATATATATATATTTTCCTTTCTATGGCTGAAAAATGCCTTGCCTTTTATATTATGAAATAAATGTGTATTTCTCGTTTGAAAATGGCATGCCAGTTTTCATTATGCTCATGACTTTTCACCGCAAGCTATTGTTGAAATTTTATTTTTAAATTTGACATACTTATTTACACATTTGTTCAAATAAATCTATTGCAGTTTGTTGTTTAAATAAAAGCAAGCGCTGAGGCAAATATTTGCTACCGAAAGCTCTGCTTGGCTTATAAAAGTATGTTTTCTTTCTTTTGAATAGACAAATAAATATATTTTTATTATCTACTTGAACATTTGACAGTTGACCGAAGATTGTTTTAAATAAATGGAAAAAGCTTTGAGGATTTCGGAAGTATTTAGATGAAGAATGTCTAAAAGGAATGAGCTTATTTTTATGAGCTTTTAATTTTTATTTAAAAATAATAAAAGTTCTAGTAGGCGATGAATTATTATTTTGGTATTAGTTTTTTTTTCATATGTTAATAAAAAAATACTAGACAAAAAATTAATGAAAAGCTATAGGACATTCAATTATTTACTACTGCTAGTACGCCTCTCTCGAAACCTTGCTCTCAAAACTTAGCTGCCAGGAGAATGGGAAAGATATGCATCGTATTTCGTAAAAAATTTCTTTATTAAAGCAAAAGGCGTACACTTAATTTGAAATAATCATATCAATGAATCTATTGAACTTCATTTTAATTAAAAATCAATTTCCGCTTAGTGGCATGGAAAATTTTCTGCGTAAAATACATTAGGGGTATTCCCTGTGTCTTAGAAATTCATGCTATCGTGCATGGATTGCAAAGTTTTCCTATCCGTGCAAGGGCACAAAAACAATATACATGCAAAAATATGCTACGATAGGAAAAATATCCCATAGCCAAACCTATCTATGTTTACTTCCCACATATTTGACAAAGAAAAAAGCAACCCTGTGCCGGGTTGTTTTTATTTTTGTCTCGAATTTGTCACAATTCTGCAACGCGGATACTCTCGTTTTCCAGCATAGCTCCATAGGAAATATTTGCATAACATGCCTGTCCTAGACACAGAGAATACCCCTATTAGTGCTCACTTGATGACTAGACAAAAAGCTAACATAATGATTAGGGATATTGGATATTATAAGTACTTAGCATCTTTTGGATGTATTTACTCATTTACAAACATCAAACATCAATGAATTCTATAGCATCCCTGCAGTGAAGAGATAGACTAGTATGCAAAAATCCTAATTTAATAATTATATCACAACAATAGTCGATTGGTTAGAGGTAACACTGTAAGCTGAAGTAGAAATTTATCATGAATAAATGAACTAGTATTTAACTAGTATGAAGCTAATGATGAGTCGGATATTTCACAGTTCGTGGGACATTGCCGTGTTAAGAATCTGCAGGGATGACATTTTACTATTCATTTTAAATGGTCATATGTCCTGAGGTGGTAAATTGATTATTGCTTTAAATTGAATCAACGCAAAATGCTATATTGTAAGTGTGTTGCGCGGGACTTGAAAAATTTATTGCGTGTGGAAATAATTACGCAAATAATTTTTTAATTAGCATGTGTTAATGTGTATGACGTATGATTTCAATGACATTCAGTGTTCAACTCTTGATATACAATATTTGAAAATTATTTTCCTGGCCTTGGTTTTTCTGAGGGCAGAGCCCTGAAATCTGCAACAATATAAACAGAAAAGGTAGAGAATTTCAGTAGATCATTTAACTTGATGACTTAGCGGTTCTGTTTGCACCTAATTTGGGAACCAGGGCACACTAACGTCTTGGGTAACTAGATGACGGAATATTAAAATAACACTAAAGATATTTTAGCTTTTTACTGAAAAAAGAAAGGACTATCTACAGTGATAAGTTCTCTTATGAGACCTCTTCTTTTAGGTAGGCACGCATAGAGGCTGGAAATACCATCAAACGACTTTTGCAGGAGGTGTAAGGAACAGGCAGGACCTAAAGGAGGTGGCTGAACTATCTAGGGCCGAAATCTTTAGAGACTTAGGCAAATTATCAGGTGCGAAGACGATCTGATTACTCTATTGTGCTAACTTCATTGGCATTGGCTTGGCTAGGTCCGCTTGGTGGGCTAGACGAATCGATTCTCAGCAACCACTTTAACCTAATCTATCACCACTCTGATGCAATTATTTTCTTATTTATGCTATTAATATATTTTAATTTTTCCTTACACCAATTTTTTATTATTATTTTTTGTTTGGTTTATATATTTTATCTTAAATTAATCTATTTTTTATCGCATTTTTCCCCTTTTATTTTTAGAATTCTAATTTTCTCATACTGTATTATAATATTTGTAATTATTTTTTATTATCTTTTTCTTTATTTTCTGTTTTCTTATCTTTATTATTTCGGAATTTTTTTAATCTTTAAATTTTTATTTTTAGCATTAAATATCTATTTTTTTCTTACTTTTATTGAAGTTTTTACTATTTTTATGCTTTTGTTTTTCGATTTTTTTTCTATTTACTTTTACTAGTTCTTAAGTTTACTTTTTTTATATCTCTTTTGGTTTTTCTTTTAATTTTGTTTTCATACATGCCCACCACTTGTTTTGTCAACTAATTCAATTTTTATCCGGATTGCCTTTTTCGTGTTATCTTGATTTGTTTGTTGTCCGCCTTTATGAGTTTGCCATTGCACAACAGCGATTCTATACAAGTCATTAGACGAACTTAATTTCCCATTAGGCGGTAATGGCAGGTAAAACAAAATACAAAAGCAAAATAAAATGGAAAACAAAAAAGAAGAAAAAATTTAATGGAAAAAAAACGAACATAAAGAGCAAAGTACAAGCAAGAAGAAAGAAAAAAGTAAAAATAAAATAACTAGTAGGCAAGCAAAGACAAAATGAAGGAAATTTATATAAACAATAAAAAGAAATGAAAAAAAAAAACGAAATTATGTATAAACAAAAAGGGGGCAAAAACCACAAAGTCAAAAAGTAATGAGAAAACTTAGTAAAACAATTGAAAATGGGAAAAAAAGGAAAAAAGAAAAAAATAACTTATTGAAACAAAGTTTACACGCCGACCACAACAACTAACCTCACTTACTGCAACACACACACTCACACAGAGTAACACCACTAAATAGCGCAGGTCCATATTAACTGGAATTAGTTGAATGTGAAGTAAATAGGATAAATAAAAAAAAATGATTCAAACAGTATAAATTGTATAGAAAAGCAGCGGCCGAGTGAATGAGTGTGCGTGGCATATTCCCAGTTGCCAATAAAAAGGAAATTAACTATATGAAGTCCCACAACAAGGATCAGCAAAACATGAGCAATGTGTGGCTTGGCGAGCTTAGGCGCAACGAGACTGTAATCGCTAAAGCTCAACAATACACACGCATACTCTGCATTAGTTTATATGGATTTCTCCAAAAGCAGGACATGTCGTGAGGGAGTAGTACGAACTCACGCCGGATGGCAGCGCACAACAGCGGAAAGATGCAGCAATGAATAATGTGTTTGCTGCTAGTTTATCTACGCATACACAGGCGAACGTGTCCAGTGGCCGTGGCTTGCTTGTGTGGTTTGTTTGTGGTTTGATGCATGAGAAGATGCTTGAAGTATGATTTGTACGCTGATATTTGCACAAATTTAGTGGTTTGTAGGAAATAGTTTTGGGAGATTTCACTGAAATAATTAACCCGTGAGACGGACTGCTTTTCTTAACCGGTGGACTTGGATCTTCGTCTAGAACCATCAGCCCTAGCTTATATAAAGAGCTATGAGTGCAGTAGGAGCTTCTAACGGTGCCCTTACCTTGAATATACCATCTTCATCACCAAAGAGAACAAGACCATAAATGAGCCAGAAGATTTATTCATTTAACGTAATATACTAAGGACCGGTAGGACTTTATTATTAGATAATTCTATTAGTCCGGGTTTCATTAAAAGATTTTAAGATCCAAGATTCTGCTTTCTACCACTATATTCATTTAATAGCGGGTGCTGAGCCTGGAATCGCAGTGAAGCTAATATACGAGACCTCTTTATCTTCTTAGTTGAACCTGCGGACAAACCAAGGCTATTGGAATTGATTTCCTCTAGAGGGGGTATATTAGTTTTCATTGGTTTAACAATCTTGAAGCCCATTTTTAAATCATTCATGTTTGATTCGATTTGTCTATTGCAGTTATTTTCCAAATGGCTAGACGGTTCCATAAATTTTTATATGTTTACGATTACGGTCTGCTTCGACAAAATGCCTATTACATGAAACCTCAAGAGTGCGTTAATGCTTGTGTGAGTATCGCAAATGAAATTCATTACAAATACATGCACATCAATACGTCTACATACATATCTACATACATATGTATGCCTGTGGTGTCCGGAGAGCGGAAATCTGCACACATTTAAATGAAATTTATTCTCAATATGTAACGGACAGTGCTTGAAATCAATCTCACTGCCAATAAAACACACACAATCACGAAAATATATATATTTATAATAATAAAGTAGAGCAATAAGAGGCCTATGAGCCAATAATGGCAATTTCTCAAACAGCACAGCTGTGCGTTCCGAAAGGATAACCAAAATGACAGATGGTGATTTCGTATGTTTGTATGTTTGTGGTTACAGTGAAATAATATATATATATATATATATATATATATATATCAACAAATTTACACGCTTACTTGATGGCGGATCAAATTAAAGTAAAAGAGAGACTAGAGCAATGACATTAGGGTGAGAATAATGTATATATGTAATGTATGTGTGATGCGTTAACAAAGCTGTGAGAATTTGCTGGGTCCAATAATGAAATTAGCTAAATCACATAAGATTCCTTGCGAAACATACAAACAAACAGAAATTCCCATGAATGAATATGTGTAACAAATGTCGCATAAAATGCTTGTGTGTTTGTGTGCTTGTATATATTTGCAAAAAATGCCATTGTTCTTGCTTTGGGCAACACGCGCATGCATACCTACACACAAGCATGTGTTTTGTTCGACAAAGCTTATACGAGCCATAAATGCGTATGCTCCCCACTGACATGCATATATGTACATATATACATACATGCCTATGCATTTAAATATTTATTCAAATATTTCAAATACCTTGCATAAAAGTAGGCAAACAAATATATTAACAACTACTAATGTGCACTTGCAAGTTCTGTCCCACAAAAAACGAGACTGCTCATTTCTTTTTGATACTAACTTTTATAAAAAATGAATAATCTCATTTTTTTGGGACAGCTCTTACAATGGCATATAAGTAGTTGCTAGGTACACGCCTGAGGTGTTCCATTGCACATACTTATACATTGTGTGTGTGTGTGCATGTGGGAGTGTGTGTCAACAAATATTTGAGGCTTCTATCAGCCAACTGAAAATTGTGTGTTGGTAAATATAATCATAGGTTTACTCTTTATTTCGTTACAACAACAATAAAACAACAACAACAATGTTATTCATATTTGTCATAAATTTTTCTCGTTCGTTCGCTTCCTTTGCTACTTCGCACGACAATCTGCATAATGTTGTTATCGCATTACATGCATGAATGTTTTCAGGGTATCGTTGTTGTTGTTGTTGTTGTTGTTGTTTATTTTAGTGTTGTTTATTTTATACATGTTTTTCTAATCTTCATAATATCACTGCATATAATTTACAATGTTGCTGCAGAAAGAAAAAAGCTGAAAGTAAAATATTATGAGGGAGCCGTTGTGCTCTAAGTCTGAAATCTCTGAAACCCTCTATTGTGGGAATATACATACATACATACATACATACAGTGAAATGTAGGTATGTATGAGTAATGAAAATGTTTCATGCTATGACATTTTGAAAAATATTTCTTCTTCGGTTTGAAGGTAAAACTGAACTATTATTATTTCAATACTAGTTCGGAACTGCTCCGAAAGTAGTTTGAAATAACTTTCAATTTTAATTTTCAATAATTTTTTTGCCTCCTTTTTGTAAGTATTCCATAAAGTATTCAGTATTAGAAAGGTTTGCATTTATTTTAGGACTAGTTCCTTGCAACCTAGGACCACTTTGGTGTTTATTTATTAAGTCATTTTTTTTCTTCCAAAGGTTGATGTGTACCATGTTGAAATTAGTTTAGTCGGAAAGAATTATGGTCCATTTTTGTTCATTTTATTACCAGTTCAGCAAGATATACATATAATTTCGAACCAGTTTTGGATCATTCAGTAATTACTACAGTAAAAGAGATTTTTTTTTCGATTTTACTCAAGGAAAAACTCGCTTCAGAGTAATATACCGTCCGATTTCGGCCTACTAGATTATCCGTTTGGGACCAGTTCAGCACCACTCCAATACAGAATTTTAATTTAAAAGCCTTTTTAAACAGTTTATAATTGAATTTGTTTCAGAACCTTTTCGAGCTTAATTTGAGACTAGTTCTGGACTACATTACTCTGGATTATGCAAGAAATAATTGTAAACAAATAAAACTGATTGGAAGAAAAGGTCACATAAATTTTAATTTATCATGTTTCTAATATAAATTATTAACAAAAAAAAAATGTTTTCCAATTTTCCAATTGGGCTTATCCTGTTTTTCATACTGAGATTATTGGTTTGCTCATAACATTGCTGCACTTGGCATCATAGAAAAATAAGCTAATAAACACTCATACTTTATATACATAACATAATTTTCCAATTCGCTGAATGTTATTGACATGAACATAGCAGTGGCGGTCGTGGAAATACTGAATTGATGAACAAGTCATAACAAAAAAAGAGATAGAAAACAACAATAACAACTTATGATTCGATGCGTTCGAAGTGAGTTCTATAGAATATTGATGAAATATATTTATTATATATATATATATTATAATAAAAATTTCTCAATTTTTCTGTTATACAAAACGGCGTCGATAAACGTTTAAATTATTTCAGAATTTATTTTATGAATTGTAGCCGCTATGATTGTCGCCTGATTCAGGCAGTTCTCACATGGCTCATTGTGATGTGAGTTTCTGCACCTAAAACTGTGCTGTGAAAATAGATTTATAAAGTTTAAAGATAAACAATTTTCGTAAAATTATATTTTGATTTGCGCGCATATGGGGCATACTTTTCGGCGCTGAAGTTTATAAGAGTAGAATATTTCTAGTAATATATTTTTATACAACAGTATACTTTTACCTATCCATAGCTTCTCCATCACTTCCCCTACAATTCCACTTACCTTTGATAAAGTCCACCGCCATCTCTAATCCATATGAATCCTTATCGCAGTCGTCTAAAATGTGCGCACCCAATGTGATATTGGGCAGTAGACTGGCCTCATTTATGCGATCGATGGTGTAGAGCATCGCCTCGAGTGCCTGTATGCCACCCTGCGGCATTATGGGCCCACATATAACGGTATCCTCACGAGAGTGCACCATCATTAGACCGCCAAGTATGACGTCGCCTTCAACGATAGCTTCACGTTTGACGGGCCAGTGTCGTTGCGGTTGTAAGACGAGAATACGATGCAGTTCGTAATTAAAATCTTCAGAATCTGGTAGTGAGCGAAATACCTTACCGCCACCCCCACCACCAACAACGCCGTATGGTAGCTGTGCATTATGAACGGGTAGCGCTACGTGACGACCACGATGACGTCCGGATCGCGGCGCTGCATGGAGTTCAGCATTTCCTGCATATGTTTGCCAACGATTTTGGTCGACGAAGATGGGTTCGTATCTAGGCAAGTGTCTTGTGTGCGCTTGTGTTGGTAGGAATGGCGAAGATGTTGTTAGAAAGGGTAAAGAAGCGAGCGTGGCGAGATTGGTGTGTGGCTTAGTTGGTGATTCAGCAAGTAGCTGTAGTTGCTGACCGAAATTGTGTTCATGTTTCTCGTGTTGATGCCGCTGTCGTACAGTTGTTGGTTTAGACATCACTTGAAAACTGTAATTTCCGTATTGCATAAATTCAGGCGTTTCGCCTGGTGGGCTGTCATCTTCGGCATAAAGATCCAATGAATCCGCAAGCATGCCAAGTTCTTCATTTGCCATGTTTTCTACAGCAGCAACAACATCATTCCCTCTGTGCCTCAACGGCTTAACGGCAATATTGGCTTCATCATTCTGGTATTGCCAATCGTTTGCCTCAGCAAATCGTAAAGCTGACCATTCCTGCTCACCGCCGGCACGACTCACCACCCTCTTCCTGGTCTGCAACGTGATGGGTTCGTGATTTTGTGCCAGTTGTTGCAGGTATTGCGGCTTAATGCTGTTTAAATCTGGATTTCCATGTTTTTCTACTTTCTCATGCTGTTGTTGTTGCAATTGTTTTGATTTGTGTTCATGCCACTGATGTTTGTGTTTTTGTGGCTGCCAATGCTTTCGTATCGGCTCAATTGCGGAACGTTGATAATTCCTTCTCATATGTTGTTTCAAGCGTCCTGGGGAATGTTGTTGTTTTTTGTGTTTGCTACGGTGCTGGTGTTGTAATTGTTGTTGCCTTAGATGTTTTGCTTTTTTGGCATGTTTCTGATGTCTCTGATGTTCGTTGTGTTGTTGTAGTTGTTTATGTTGGAGCTGCGTCTGCTGCTGAATATTGGAGCTGAGGGGGTCATGTTTCAGTGGTGAGAATTTTTGTTGTTGTTGCTGTTGCCTGAGATAACGTGAGTTGAAGGCCTTCATTGAGCTTTGTGCGTTCTCTAGCACATCTTCTGTTCTTTCTGGTGCTGTGAACTCGCGCCTGTCACCCTCTACCAAGTCAACTCCCTTGCTTTTTCTACCCACTCCCTCCTCAAAAACCTTGCCACTCTCATTTGTGCTCGCATCACTCACCTTTACTTTGTCCATTCCGCCAATATCTTTGCCATTTTCCTCATCCAAACTCTGTTTCATTTGCTTCCAACGCAGTTCTCGGCTTTCCATCTCAGCTTCTGTTGCCATATCCGACCCAGCACTAACCAATTGCTCATTGATATCACCCACAACTGGCTCATTAGCCTCATTTGCAGCACTTCCTCTTGCATAGCTCATTAACTCGGCAACATCATTTGCAGGCGAAGTAGCTGAGTCTAAAATGCTTTCTTCATGATAAACACGGCGTTGCATTGTTGTTGCTGTTGTTTTTGCATTCAAAAAAATTACATTGATAAGCACGAGAAGGTAAACGAAAACTTTCACCGACGTCTGTTTGTATTTTTTTGTCATTTTGGTAAAATTTTGGACTTGTCCTAGTTTGGTTGCCTACTTTTAGGCGTTGTGTAAAAAATATTATAAGGATATGTTTTTATTTGCTGTTTTTTTTTTTTTTTGGAAGATTCAACTTAATTTGATACGTTGGTTTGGCAAATCTGCGTTTTTGAGTTCGTTGTATGCGCTGAATTTTTACTTCTGTTGTTGGCTCTGTGGAGCTTGCATTGTCTGTTTATGCAGGATATGTACTTGCAGCGAAGGATATGTGTGCTGTTAGTTGTGGACATTTTTTCTGATTTTGTGAATTTTCCTCTTTTTTATAATTTTTTTGTGAGCTCACATCTGATTGATATTTAACACTTTAATGCTTTTATGCTTTATATGATTTTCGTGGAATTTATATCACTTTCTTCAAGTAGTTTTTTGATGAATTCTTTTTTCTTTTTAGTCATTTTATCTTGAGTAATTGTGGCTTAACTGTTTTGAGTTTTTAAATTATTTAAATTGCATGTTACTCTTTATTTGAAGATTTTAAAATAAATAATTTTTAAATATTCGGTTTTATCTTAAAAATTATATTGCTTAGGTTGCTTAGTGACAAACAGTTTTCACAAAATCCTAGGTACGATCGTTCAAAATATGAAAGTCATAAAAACAAAACTATAAAATGTTGCCTACATTTGAGCGCAGTTTCTATACCGCTTCAATAACTTAGAAAATATCAACCGTTAACCATACTTAATAGCATGAGGTTAATATTTAATTTCACACTATTCTCAAAATAAAATTGAAAGATTAATTTATAAACTAAATTAAATAAATTGTATACAATACAAATGCGTTGCCTACATTTAGGCACCCAAATAATCAAAATTCCAAGTCGCACACCGCCTTTCGCATTTGAATTAATTTCCTAGAAATTATTTCAGAAGTGCTTTAATACGGATATAGATCAGTCTACTATACTCGAAAGATCACGTTTCAATTGAAAATAAATTTTGAAGTATTTCATTTCATTTCATTAAAATACGGAATTCATATTTCATTAAGTTGAGAGTGGAAAGTGCGCAAAATATTCAATACATATACAAGAATTTTCAGCAATCTTCTCATATCATAAATTCGCCAAAAATATATTACTTAAACAGGCGTGTAAAGGGCGGTACAAACAGATTTTGATACAAATTGCGATGATACGAGTTCACAAAGGGCAATCTACGATGATTTGAGCAACATGCTCGTGTTTTTTTTTTTTTTTTTTTAAATTATGTAATAATAAATAATAAACCATATATTTGTCTGTGAACAATTTGTCAACTGACATTGTTTTATGTTGTAACGGTATACTCTTATAAACACATTTATTATAGGGCAGGAATGGGCAATTTTAGCCAAAATAATAGCTTGGTGATAAAGTAAAATGAAGGCACAAAATAATAATATCGGGATGAAAAATAGCGTTGATATTAATAGCGTAAGAAGAACGGTTTTGCGTCAATATGACTGTAATTTGCTGGAATATAACGGCAAATTAACGCATTTGTCAACAGAGCAAGAGAGTTTTTTGCCTGGGAAGACTGACCTTTTATTTTTAAAGTTTTTTTAAATTTTTGTTTGTTTGTTTTTGAATTAATGTCTCCTTCATAAATCTACATAATAATAATCAGTGCTATAAATAGCAAATTTAATTATTAGTTATCCTAAATGTATGCAATGTTTGAGGACACTTGTTAAACAAAATTGTTGCCTACATTCAGGCGGATATTTATGCATCTTAGCTAATATACGCACCAAAAAATTTAAAATGCAAAAAAAAGGTTTCTCTTTTTTAAATAATATCAGTTTCATACAAAATTCCTTTAACCCACTGCTGTAAGCTTATCTAAGGCCAAAGCTTATCACCGAATGTTGTTTATACAAGCAATGATTGCTTATAAAAATTCAAGTGTGTACCGTTGCATAAAGTTTCATTCATTAATCCGAAATTAAAACGCCTACGATAATAAATATTTTTTCTTTAGTAACCGAAAATAAATGCACACATATACTCACAACCTTAGGTGCTTACTCATATATAGATATATACAAAAAATATATAGTAAAGAAAGCTTAATGAAAGCGTGCCAAAGCTGGCGCTTTCAATTGGGATGCCTTTGAATAAGATAATCTGTCTACTAAGATCAAGTGAGTGATGGATGTTATGCCATAAAGTATGAAACAAGCAATAATGAGCGAAGATTATTAGTTTACCCACGCAGAAAGTACACACAAACTTACAGATGAGTTTATACGAAAGCAAAAGGACCCAGGAAAAAAAATCGCACAAAAACATGAAGCCTTTTGAGGAGCCAATGACAGTGAGCGTTGATAAGTTAGATTGTTATAGGGCAACAGCACTGACTGCGCACACTTATTCTTTTAACGACCCATCGTGTGATTGAGTTAAAGAGATAAATGCAAATAATTTGCGTAATTGCTAAAGTCTAAGTTTTGAGACTGCAGATAACCAAAGGGGTGCAAAGGGACAGCCTGCCTCTCTTGTTGATTATTTTTTTATTTTTTTCCTCTCTTTCGGGTTGCTTTTGTTGCTGCTATTGCGGCGTAAATTAATGTACCGTTAATGCGGCGTTGATTAGTTTAGCTTTCGCTTTTCGCCTTGTAAATATAATAATAAAAGTGGGAAAACAGCAAAAACAGGGGGAAAAAATGCTTGAAATAAATTTCAACGCCCTCGCCATTAACTTCATTTCAATTTACATAACGCCATTTGCATCTAATTTAACTTTACTCTTAGATAAATACACACTAAAGAAACAAAAAGATGATTGTGTAGGGAAACTAACTTTTCGTGAACTCGGTTCGTGTTTGTTGAGCAGGAAACTTGGCAAACCGCAAATTTAATGAAATATAATGATTTCCTTGAAAAGCACGAATAGTTCGTGATTTGACTATGAATACACGTTTTTCCTGTTTCACCAGCTGTGAAAAATAGTAAACTTAATGGGACGTGATTCCCTGTAATGGATAAAATTAAGGAAAAAATACCAAAAATATTCATAAACGAAAAATTTGTTCGTTAATCAAATATAACTTATATTCTGAAATTAACTAAATATTCGAAAAACGCCCTTTTATATATAAAATATTGAAAAAAATATATTTTAGAATGAAGGATTGATAAAAATAAGTTCAGGCAAAAAAAAATCATTTATTTAACTATTATAAAATAAAACAAATTAAAATATAATACAAAAATGCAATACAAAACATAAAAAATAAAAATTCACAGTAGAGAATACAGACTGCTGTGAATATGAAGAAGTTTCCATATTATTATTTAAACTTCTGCAGTTCTTGAAAACTGTTTTTTTACGCAATCAAAATAGCGAAAATTGCAACGCTGTGTTCGAAGAATAATCAAACTAGTTAAGAAAGTTATACTTCCGTCGAAGAGAAAACAACAAAACCAACATTTCAAGGCCAAAACAATATCTGAGCAATAAAAAGTAATAATAATATTAAAATAAGTGGAAATTTCGGGATTTCCAGTGAAGATTTCATTGACATAATTTCTAAGTAACTCAATTTCATTCCTTGGAGAAATCTAAAAGCTAAATTCGCAAAGCAGTTAAGTAAATGTAAATATATATATATGTATAAATGCAAGTATTTTTTGCAAATGCATAAAAGTAAATATGAACATATACACACTCATATATTTATTTGTACGGCGTATATACGAGTATATATCTGTGTACTGACAGAATCTTCCAAATAACCAAGAGGAAAATTTTAAATACAAATACAGGGAATGACGATGACGCGTTTAACTAGAGAGCGAAAGCTGAAGGACAAAAACAAAACAGTAATAATCGTAGAAGAAAAAAAAACATCAAAATTAAAACGCAAAAGCAATACTGGTGAATCATATATACTGATGAGACTGCATGAAAGTCAATGAGACAGTTTCGAAGTTGCAATTTTGAGTATTATTTGGAATGAAAAAACTAACAAGCGGAAACGCGAGCCTGATTCAAGTCAAATGAAGCTAAGTAAGCGATATTCTTTGTTTTTATATAATTTATTCTATTTTTTTTTTTTGTTGATCCCCTTTTTCCTCTTAAGAAATGTAATGCAGCATGTTGAGTGAAAGTGAATTGTTAGAAAATATAGTACCAGATCATACAACAATGCTTATTCGTGATTTTTTGGCCAAAACCAAAACCACCATAATCTTGCCTCAACTACCGTATTCACCAGATTTGGCTCCCTGCTACTTCTTCCTATTCTCAAAACTAAAGAAACCAATGAAAGGAAAGCGTTTTGCCATAATTGATGAGATCAAGTGAGAATCGAAGAAAGAGCTGATGGCCATACTGAAAAGCGCATTTCAAAAGTGCTTCGGGGATTAGAAAAAACGTTGGCACAAGTGTATTGATGAACAAATAAGTACTTCACTAAAATTCAAAATTCACTTTTTTTTTGTGGACACACCTCGTTTGTTTGAAAACATGTTCAAGCTCTACAAAAGTTCTAGAAAAAGCAAAAAAAAATTATGGTTTAGTTGAGTTTTGAAGAGATTTGAGTTCACTTTGTGCACGATCAGGGTTGCTTTTGGTAATTTTTCTGTAATATTTATTAAATTCATTTGTGAGTACAAAGGTAAACGGTGCAGCCTGCTTGGTGCAATTTTCAAACTATTTTTAGACCAGTTCGAAATACATAAAGTAACATTTTGACATTAATTTGTTGAAGGCCATTTTCGATTTATTTTCTTACCATTACCAATCAGATGTAAATCTAATTGCCATTTTTGCAACGATTTTACATATAAATTTATTTAAATATTTAAAAAAAATCATCCTTGATACTAATATAGATATTTATTGAAATACATTAAAACAACGATGTTTTAGAATATTTTAAATTTTGATTATGATATTCTTTAAGTTGAATAAAATTCCTCACATGCGCAGAAAGAGCAAAAAGTTGAAAGGAAAAAAAATAGGTTGAGGTAGAAGACATGTAATGTGAATGTGCGTGATCATATTTAATTTCGTGTCACTTTAGTAAATTTTCTTTTCATAAAATTTTTTCACAACACCCACACAACTTCCTTCGATACATTAAACCACTTTACTACAAACACCCAGCTATTTTACAAGAATTGTCCAACGGAAAAAAGATACTGCGCAAAGTAAGAAGAGTAAATTTTTCAAAATTCCAGAAATAAGATTTTCGAACATATCCAATTCGATTTCCACAACGGAGCAAGTACAATTTTGGCTCATTGTTGTTCACAGCAGAATATGACTTGACGAGTATTTCATTCATATCAAGATTAAGTTGAGATTTGGTTTTGCGAGCCTGCAAAAAGGTATCCAAATTTACCAATTCAAATTTGTATACAGAAAATATCAAATTTATACATATAAATATTACGAATTAGTCAATTCACCGTCACAATACCTGCAACTGTCAATCCACGCATGAAATTCAATTCAACTCAGGCAAACGCACAAACAAAAGTATGTATGTGTACTCGTATGTGAAGGTGTGCGTGTAAAAGTGTTGTCTACAAGTGCGTAAATATTTGACTTTGACACATGTCCAAAATGGAAGATGATTTGCTTTGACATACGCGACTTACAAGCAGTCAAACTTTTTGAGATGAGTTGAGGCGGAAGAGAGATAAGTAGAAGACGGCGCAGAGAAGTGTGAGAAAATTGGCTGATTCACATGTTCTTCGTTAAGGGTGTGGAATATTAATATGACATTATGAGGACTGAAGCAAAATTGCATAAAAAAGTAAAAATGAGAAATGAAAAAAAAAATAGCAGGAAATGAAAATGACGAAAACCCAGATGTGACAATGAAATTGAGGAACTTGAGATGAAGGTGATGAGCAAAAAATACTAAGACGTAAATGTCATATACGAGTATGTAATGCCATATACGAGTATGTAATGTAATATATGTATTCACGTGTATAACGGAAATTTGAACAACATTAAGTTAGGCGCTTTTAAAAAGCCATTGAAGTGGGAAAAAGGTATGAGCTTGCCAGTAGCAAACTCTAGAGGGAGAGAAAGGATGTGACTAGCATGAAGGTGAAAGCACCACATTTTCAATCAACCTACACATACACATATATACATACTGAAAAATGAAAAGCTACTCAAAAATGTTCAAGTTGCTACAATACATTTACCCATTAATATCGTTGGCAGCATTTTATAATTTTTTCCCTAACATTTGATTAAAAAAATATTTTTTTGTTAGGGCTTATGCAAACGACCCAAGCAACCCCTAAGCAAAATACATATATGGTAATCAAAAATGCATAGAGAAAATAATGACATTGTTTTTGTAACACATTTTTCCACTCAACACAACACTAATGGCTGACCCCATTTTTCTTATCAACATAATATATGCGCATACATACAAAGCAATAAGTGTAATATAATAACGTAAGTAATATGGCAAACTAAAGGTAACCCCCGGCGTATGAGCGACCTGAATGCGAAGTGAAAGTCATACACATATTCATATTCATATTGAAATGTAATAAATGGATGAATGCAATTATGAGGGTACTAGCATATTAACGCTATTGTCACGCATTCACGGAAAAAAAATTAAAAAATTAAACTCAAAATAAAAAATAACAATAAAAAAAAATAAAAAAAAATTAAAACAAAAAAAGATTAAAAAAAATAGAATGAAAAAAAAATTAAAAAAATTACAATGAAAGAAAGAAAATGAGAAAGTAAAATAAAAAAAAACATAAAATAACATAAAATAAAAAAAATAAAAATATAAAAAATTAAATAACAAAAAAAGATAAATAAAAAAAAATAAAATGAAAAAAAAATTAAAAAAAAATTCTATGAAAGAAAGAAAATGAAAAAATAAAATAAAAAAACATAAAATAGCTTAAAATAAAAAAAATAAAAAATATAAAGAAAAATTAAAAAAATAAAAAAATAAAAAATTAAATAAAATATAATAAAATAAAATAAAATATAAAATAAAATAAAATAAAGTAAAAAAATATGAAACATAAACAGGTTTCTGTTGTTGTTTTATTTAACTGATATGCTAAGCACCCAAAAAGTCACAACTCGTTACAAGATCAATTAACTAAACAGATTATTTAACAACTAATGGAGTGTTTGTGAAAACTTGTGGTTTTTTAAAGTAAGCACTAAGTGGCATAATGTCCGAAATTGTGCGAAATTGTGATGAATTCGAAGAAATTCTTGTCCGAATTCAAAGCAAAAGGTTGTTTTCAGATTTTGAATTTATCTCTATTAAATTTGTTACTGTGTGTGTGAGTGAAAATAAAGTGAACAACAAAAATTTCCTGGCTTTCATATATATTTGAGTTCTTATTTATTTCACATTCTTATTTTCTTTAAGTAAGAATACATAAGCAAATACTGCTTGAAGGCTCAATTGAAAACACTTGTTATGCATGCATGCAAGGACCGCAAGTGGCTTTAGCTTTGGCTTTTGCTGCTCAGACAAGTGCTGAAAGTTTTCGGCCAGAGTCTTTCTGTTAACTCAGCAGCCCAATATTCGGAACTGTCTCGCTCATATATGTTTAGATATTTGTTAGCACGAATACTTCAGCTCTTGTAATAACAAATGTTAGCCTACACCTGAAAACATGCCATTCAAATTGAATATTTACCCACTACGTCGTAGGTAAGCAAAAAATCACACACAAAAAAGAAACAGAAACAATAAATAAAACGAGTAAGACAAATAAACAATAAAGCATGTAATTATGTATGGTAATGTGTGTGTAAATTTGAAGGGGTTTCGCAAGTGGCAGGAAGTTTACGTTTGCGATTCAACATAAGTTAATTTTTGTAAGTATTTTTGTTTTTATACCATTTTTCCATGCTTCACACACTTCCGATTTGCGCCAGACATACGTACGCAGCAAATAGGAATTACTTGGAAAAGGCTTTCAGGCTTTTGTTTCAGCTCACTTACTGCCGCACCTTAAATTCACAATGACTACTGTTTTTCCTTTTGTGTGTGTGTGTGTGTGTGTTTTTTTTAACAGCCATTGTTGTTCTTTCGACATTCTTTACATGCGCCAGTCGTGCTCCAATTCACATAACGAATTTATTCTTAATTTTTTTTTCATTGCGGCGAGGTAGTTTTGCTTTCTATGTCTGCTTGGTTACACTTTGATTGTTTCGCTTCCTTGAAATTTACTGTATTCTGCAAATTTTTTTTGCTTGCTTGCCTTTTTTTAGGGATACGTCTGCATGCAGCGTCGATTATTGAGCTTTCAGCACGCCTGTCATTAGTTTTGATATAAATGGGGGGGTTTTGGTAGCAGTATTATTTAAAATATGAATATTAATTACAAATAATTAATATAAAGTTGATTTCAAAAAAATTCTCAGTGCCTCCAGAGTATGAATTTTGGTTTAAATTGTGGAGTTTTTTTTAAATCCAGTAAGTGTTAATTATTAAAGCTTTGGAGAAATTCGGAACGTAGTTTTTATATAAAAAAATTTGTCCACATTTTCTAAGCGTTGAAATACCGTTGACCTTTCTTGATAACTAGCGATGTGTGCATTTGCTTCATTCCTTTAATATATTTATTTGAAAACGTTGTAGTTTGTGTTCAATGAAAACTATGTTCGAAATATGTCACTGATAAGTACGTTATAATGTACACCGCAAAACCACTTTTTTTCAAGCCACCTCTGGAGATTCACCGTCACCGGCTTATTTATTAATATTTTTCTTTGAAAATTATTTGTGACATACTTCAAAGGTTGTGCAATAACATGTACTAAAACTTAATAAAATTATATTATTGATGTCGCCGAAAAAAAATCATAAAAATATGCGTTTTTCTCGCCTTTAAAACCCTAACCCCCCCTTAATTAAACCATATGACAGCTTCAGCATACGAAAAATCTACAACCGATTACAGACAAAAAAATATATATATGTATATGTATATATATATTTAAATAAAAATATCACTTTTTCCAAACGTTGACCAATTGAAATCAGAGCTCAGCGACCTTGATATTGTGACAAGTAAATGCGTAAATTTTTTTCAGTTCCATATCCACGTAATGTCACAAAAATAAACGTAAATATCACAATAATCAATTTTTTCCCCTATATTCATATGTATATATGTAAATACATAAATTGTATATTTTTTCACACCACTTCAACTCGGATACTGAATTTGTATAATTTTCAAATGAAAATTTATCTGTTTGTTACATTGCATTAAAATTTCAGTAAATAAAGCGAAAGTGCATGGAAATTCTATGCTGCAGTAATAACTGCGAGTATATAAAAAATGTGTGTGAACCAATAGTTATATGTGTATTGTAAGCCATACAATTTTTTACTACGCATCAATAAAACGTTAACATGTCAGATCATCGGCATGTTAAAAAAAAGTGGCAGCGAACTCTAAAAGTCTCTACTTTCATCCATCAGCGAGAGGGAGACTGTCAGCCAATTGCGAATACAACTCATCCATTTGTATTCGCATACGTATGAAACAAAAATTGCAAAAAAAAATTATTCATTTTACAGCTAATTTTTGGATTATTATTTTGGGAAGAAAATATAGGGAATATTTCTGTAAACTTGAAAATAACAGATGAATATGTAAACCAGTTAAAATATGGGTCCTTAGAGAAATCCATGCACATAAAATGCCGAGCTACACAATCACGAAACACATAATGCAGACCACAGTCCAGATAGAAAAAATCCAGAAAAAGTATTAAAATAATAAACAAAAATAAATAAAAGGTATCTTTGCAAACCTACTTTGGTTTTCCAAAAAAAATTCCATTCATTAAGAAATTCAGTTTAATTAAAGTTGTAATTTTCCATTTGAATTGTTTCTACATAAAACAGAGGACGAAACCCTACACACATTTCTAATGGCTTTATTTGGTTTTGGCTTGATTAGTTTTTTTTTTTTTTTTTTTTTTTTTGCATATCAGTCAAGTTTAGCGAAAGAATTTCTATTTATTTGTGGTTTTAGTGAATTGGTTTTGATGAAAGATTATATTTTTGAGATTATTTGAGCTTTTGTTTTTATTATTTTCAAATGGTTTTTGGTTTCGTGTGTGTGCTCTTTTATTGCTTTAATTTGGGTTTAACTTTATAAATTTGTTATGAAAACATATTTGTTATGATGATAATAAATGAAACCTCTATTTAAAACTAATGAAGTGAAAGTGATAAATTAAGGAAAAATATTGAAATATTTACTAAAGATAAATACGAAAAATTCCAATTCATTTTAGTTGCGCATTTTCTTATTTACTCCATTCTGAATTGTTTCAACTATGGCCACTCCTTGTAGACAGCAAACAAATTAAACAAATACGTAGAATATAGCCTAAAAGTATGCAATACAAAAATATGAGTGCGGGACGCATTCACACATATTCCCAACAGAAAATTCGGTTGGTTCATTGATTTCGGGTATAGTTCCAAAGCATTATGAGAATGATAGAATTCTTGACTTCTGTGACACACTTAGTTCATCAAGAGCCCACTTGCCTCTGGATCAAAAATAATATATTCTAATGCATTAAAGGTTTGTATATACAGAAAAGACATTTTTTTTGGGTGCATAAAAATGGTTTAACATATAAGTTGTAAGAGCTTTGAGATAAAATATAATTTATTCTTTAAATCTTTTGATATGCGCTTTGCATAAAACATATATATATACTTTATATATAATATAGATTTTTTCAACATTACCAACTTTTGGTCAATTTATAGCAGTTCAGCTATTAGAGATTAGTCGCTTGTATTATTAAAAATTACATGCGCGCAAACACATAAAAACTTAGTTCCGTATTCATATTTCCTCTAATTTTTACCGCATTTATTTCAGCATAAAAATGAATTATGAGGACAAGAAAAATAAGGATAAAATTCTATGTTGACATTATTATTATTTTTGTCGCTGTTAATATTTGTGTAAACGACTAACTGAAAGTGTCATAATTTTTTTTTTTTTTAGGTCATCGGAACAAAAACGCTTGCTATTTTGCCATTAAAGTTGATGGGTGGGCTGGACTGGTGGTTGTCACTAGTCCAGCTACAGCTTGGTAGATAATTCGTTTAATGTATAATCTTAGGCGCGTCACCTAAAAGTAGACCGAAAGGGAGGAGTGCCGTTTGTTTGTATTATTTCTTACATATCTACATCTATATTTAACTGCCTTTATTGTATTGTAGAATATTTTGAACGCGCATTAATATTTTGGGTTAGTGCGGTAGCAAATTTGAGGTTATGCTAAACAGCATTAACATTGGTGAGTTCAATGTGAATGTAAAGGTGTGAAAGGCAGAGAGTGTTTGTTTGGGTGAGAAAATATAAAGATAACAAATTTGAGCATTAAAGATAATTGCGTAGGCCAGACGATTTTAATGCTCTGGTGGCCGGCGAAACTAGAAAAAAATGTTTGAAACGAAAGAAAGTGAAATCAACACGAATAATAATATGAAATGAAAAAAAAAAATCTTTACAAAAATTTAATTTTTATTTTTCCATCAATATATTAATTTTAATTTATTGGAAAAAGTTACAAATATTTTTTTATCGATACACATTCAAAATGAACAAAGCTTAATCAATACCGACGCTGCTAACAGCCAAATGACACTGGTAACTATTTTTTAGATGTGACATGTCATTGGCACACATACATATGTGAGTAATTCGATGCTTAAGCATATATCAAAGTGTATAGCAAAGCGAAATACATCTCTAGTATATACTATTGCGTCGGAAATACAGCTGCAAGGTCAGACATAGTAGAAATTCGGAATTTTTATGTAATAACTAGCAATAATCGGAGAGAAGATAATAACAGGAAAATTACAATCAATTTTCACATTCCAAATAATACTCAAAATCATTATGAGGAGATTTTATTTCATGCCAGAAATACACTCGGAGAGCTTCGTTCTTTGTAGAGAGGCAACAGCAATTAGAAAAAAAAAATATTTTTTCTATAATTTTGGATGTTGGCCGGACCAGGACTTGAACACAAGCCTCTCGAATGGCAGTACGCAATGTTAACCACTAGGCTATTGCGGCCGATTAGTGTTGAATATAAATCCAAATTGCTAATTTCAGTTCACTTTTACAATAAATATAATATATATAAACATCGAAAATCCTTTAAAAAATCTATTCTAGTAAGAATGTTATCTTCTTCTTATCCTTATTGTTTAATATTTAAATATTTCATCACCTCTGAGTCACTTTTTGTTATTCAAATATAATCAACTCAACTGCCACGATGTAACGCAGCCACTCATTCTCTAACGAAATTGGCACCTGAGCATGTTGAACTTTTCAAAAATAAAATGAAGAAAACTACTTTTACTCGCCGTCAATTCATTGCAATTTCTCTGACTTAGATTGGCAGCATAAGAAATGAGGCAAAAAATAAGTGATGAAAAGCAAAGAGAAACAGACGGAATGCTTATTGCAAGTGTTAGGAAGTTGTAATCGTACTTGTTGCGTGCGTATATATATATACATAAAATGCATAGAATACATACAGATAAGCCTTAATTTAGTTAAATACCAACACTGAAAGTGAACACTCTCGTTTTCCTTTAGTAGTAGTACAACAGATATTCGAAAAAAAAATCTTTCAAACTTTATCACGAATTTCGTATTTTAAAATATTTGCTCAGACCAAACTGAAAAAGCTTTTAAACAAAACCTCGCTCTATGCCATAATATCACCTCGAGCAGTCCAGATGTCAGCGGCAGCAGCACTTTGTTAAAACAATTTGAAGCTAAAAGCCATAGTCTAGGCAAAAAGACAAAATGAGAAAAAGTGCAAGAGATATACATACATATATTTTATATGTATGTATATTTTTTTTTTTAGCTCAGAGCTAGATTTAAATGAAAAAAAAAATGATCGGAACTTGAAAGTGGCACTCGCTATTGCTTACAAACATATATAAAATTATGTAGCTGTATAAGTGCACAAATTATATACATATAGTAAGCGCATAGTGAGAAGAAAAAGTGAAAGCAGTATGCTGCCATTTTACGATTTACAAGGTTTTTAAAATAATATTTTTTGGTATTCCTATGAAAATCTGGTATACTCGGCCACACTCTGCTGTAACCAAATCAAACAAATTCGTCGATCTGTTGATCTATGATTCCTTTCTGGAAAGAAATTATTCTATATGCTTATCTATGCTTATCTATACCAACGGACTAAATTTCAAGCATAGCGAAACTGATCCTTGGTCGATCTGATTCTTCCCAATAGGCTGGTTCCATTTACTTGAAATATTTTTCTTGCCAGCAAGAGACCTATATACTGATATTTTTCAAAAAAAAAATGTTTTTTTTTGGCTTGATTTTGGTGCAGCTTCGCGCGAAGGTATCTTGTGTTTAGACAAACATATGGATCACTTTGTTTTTCCGGTAATGGTTCAATGATCAATCCAACTTCTTGAAAGAAAACTTCTCGAAGTAGCAAACGGACTATTTTTCAGTGTAATTTAACGTGTCGCGACGAAGATCTTAAAAAATACTTAAACCAACGGGTGTTTTTATTTATATTGATTAGAAAATTGTAAACTATTTTAAAAACTAAGTGAAAAAAAAATTATTTATATTGAAAAAAATAGGAAAAAATTTTTTTTTTCATCTGAAGCTTTAGAATACTTTTGCTATGCAATAGCATGACTTATAAAAAAAAATTTTTTTTTAAATATAAATTTTACCCATTTAATACTCCATTTACTTCCTAATTTTTTTTTTTTTTTTTTTTTGGTATGTATTAAAGTTTTTCGACTATAAGATGTATTTGAAAATTTAATAAAATTTTGTATATTTTTCACGATCTAAAATTATTTATCTGTGAGATTATTTATCTGTAAGATTTTCTTCCTAATATTTACGCAATTTACGCAATAAATAATAAAAAAGTATTTGTTTTCCAACGGCTATTTATTTGAAAAAAGATTGTCTCGCATACACACAAAAGTGTTAAGTATGTACAGTTGTTGCCTCAATGCATATGTTATTGTAGATTGGTTTTTTTTTCAATTTTTAAAAAGCTATGCCATCCACATACATACATATGCTTCGCAGCATGGAGATATTGTTTAAAAAATATTTGCAAAATTAAATGAATTTTTTTTCCACAATTTAGCAAATTTAGTATTTTATTTGCTTTTCCTGCGTTGTGTATATAAAATTAAATTGCTTGAGAGCGAAAATGGAAAGAAATAAATAAAATGTGTTAAAGAGTGTTTGAATGTATATTTCTAGCAATGAACAAAAGCGCAATTTCGGCTAAAAAATTAAAACGAAAGTTCTTTATTCTATTTGGAAATGTGAAAAAAAAATATTTTAGCACAAAAGTAGTTATATTTTTTTTTTTGGCGGCGATAAACTCAAAACGAACTACAGCTTTAGTTAAATCGCTAACTGTTAACTGTCAAAAATTTATTGAGTGGAAAACCTATTAGAAAATTTATTCTAAAAGGTTCCTGTAAAATTCGTAAATTGAAAGAGTTTCGAAATTTTTGCTTCAGTAGTTGCAAAAAAAGTGTATTAATGCACTTTAGAAATGAAATAATTGTATTTATTCGTTATGTACTCGGCTGTACATATGTGCACAGTGTATATTAGGCTTACTCCTCTAACGGCTTTATGTAATGGCATAAAATAATTGAAATAGATATGGACATATGTATATCAAACTTCATGGAATGGCGAGACGAATCGATTTACACGATGACTCGAGTTAAAACTGAGCAACAATATTTTGACGAAACTTGGTTCACACTTTGCTTGGGGTACAAGTACAGTCGCTGTTGCAAATTGGTTAAATTGGAACAAATTCACGTCCACCATGCAAATAACGGTAATATTTACGAATAGAAATTCGAGATATTTGTTAGGCACGTACACATTAAATGGAAAAATAAAAGGATGACTTTTGGACCAAAATGTATATATAACCAGCCACTACCAAGCAACCATGACCACTACTAAGCAACTATGGTCAAATATTAATTGAATGTGGGCACAATGGAGCAACAACAACGACTTTGTTTCATCTAACGGACTTTTTACTTTCTACCTCCCACTTGACTCAGAAGTAGACTTACCGCCCACATAACAGATCTTCCATTTTTGACCGATCTGTGGACTTAAGTATCTCTTACATGCTTTATCAAAACACTTAACATTTTTTGCCTAAAATGGACTACCAACAACAGGTTGTTCACTTTGCCTCACAGCCGCACTAAGCCTCCTCTTCCCACACACATATACAGAACATCGTTGTGGCATGCTCACCACACATTAATTATCAAATTTTATTGACCAATTTAACTCGTTTTGCCTTTGTTCGACTCGTTACAAGACTTTAGGTCGCCGGAAACCAAAGCGGATGCGACTGACTAGCGTATGCGCTTCGGGCCTAAATTTTATGCTCTACACACATGCAAACACACACATTAATGTTACAAATATCCGTACGTATGTGAGTGTGTATGTGTGTGATAGCGTGTTGCTTTTGATTATCGGCGCACAGGTCACTTTGATTATAGCTAAACGTTTATTTATATCAAACAACTCAACGGAGTTTGGGTTGAGGGGAGTTACTGATAGTAACATTAATGGAACGTTTATAGCATTTAACGTACCTTGGATGTATGATTCAGCCTGCTTCTGAGCATAATAAAAATTCCATGGCTGGGGTGAACAATGAAAATGAAATTGAATGTGAAAGTGAAAGTGAAAGTAAAAATTTATCAGCGCAGGTAGGGAGGGCAAAGCTAAGTATTGGAGGCATTAAACTACCTACACTGAGGTGTGTATAAAAGTCTGTTTATGTATGTGTATAAATTTTCATATACTAATTGCCGCATCCTCTATAATTTTGCTTGTTCGCTTGATCGGCCGACCAGCCAACCAGTTAGCCAGTTAGCCAGTTAGCCAGTTAGCCAGTTAGCCAGTCAGTTAGGCCGTCCGTGTGATTCCACAAGTTACGGTCGTGTTGCGAGCACAAGTTAACGGTGAACATGTGTTACAATTACACACGGTAATGTAAATTATGTAGGCTACAAACGTATACCCATACATACATAGAAATGAATTTATGCTGTTGCATTGACAGCAACGCCAACGCCAGCGCTGGAGGAAACATTGGAATTGGGTGCGAATTTACTGCCGTAAAATTAATTTCTTTCTGGCATACAATGGCTTTTCGTAAGTTATTTGTTAGTATATATGTATATGCATGTATGTGTGAATGTGTATTGCAGGCGTTTAAGTGGTAGTAAGCATGCAAATAGTCAAACAACTACAAACGGTCAAACGGAATTTTGTACTTAAAATAAATGTTACCATCTAGACTGTGCCTAAAATTGAACACAAGGTGAATGTGCTTAGTGGAAGAATTGAAAAAAAAAATGCTGAAAGTAAGAATTTAAAGTTCCGTAAAGATTTTTGTAAATAGGCGAGGTTAACTCAGAGAGTGTTGGCTTGGCAGAAAACCCAACATAGACAATTTGGCAAGTCCTTTGAGACACTTCATCGAATTAATAATCCGAGGCTCTTTTAAATTATCAAACCGCGTTGCGCATGCTTCAAACCTGCAACTGATTTTAGTACCAATATATTGACTTCTCGATTCACTGATTTTTTAAAAACAGCAAACTTCCGCCTGGAAATTATTGCAACAGTCTGGAAGACAAAATTCTGGGCAAATGGAGAGTTACGAACAAAATGTCTCCCCATGTTTTTACTGATCCCCGAGCCATCATAGAGGATGATCTTTTAGTGATTATGTACCTTCAGTCATTCAGTGAAGGGATGTTGTTGAAGAGGAAACCACCTGGAGCCAGATTATATAGGTTGTATTGCCAGAAGCTAGCGATGGGATGGAAGTTAATAACTGACAGAGATTTTTGAAGCGCATATTAACGTAAACTTAATATTATGTGCACCACGCAGTCTCCATTATATTATTGAAAGTTAGAAACATGCCAAAATTCTGTGAAATTCGGAAGAGAAAAAATCTAAAAATTTCATATATTGTTTGGTGGAAAAATGAAGTATTCATTAAAAGCGTTACCATAAAATTGCTAATCATGTAGCTGAAAATTTTGCTTTTAATGCTCATAATACGCTGCTTTATAGATTAAGACGTTTGGTGATATAAAATGACGTAACACATACATTTTTATTGACAAGTGAAGGCAACGCTATTTCCTTGGCTGTGAGCATAAAGACAACACTCAAAGCTCATTTCATAGCTAATTTTGTATTGAATATATTTTTGCAACTTTTTGCTTTTTCATCTACCCACTGTCATTATAGCTGTGGGCTGCTGTTGATGATATTGGTTCTTGTTGATAAAAACGTTCACATTATTCGCCATTACAATAATCGGTTTAACGGTTATTTTAATGACAAAAAATCTGCCATTTGTTGAGTGAGCAATATATAGAAAGAAATATATTTATAAATAGAATAGAAAAATATATATTTTAAGTATGTTTATATGTATACACACATCTGCATATTTATGGCATTTTATTATGAGCTTGGCTAATGTACAGTGAGTGCATTAGAGAGAGTGCTGGTCATTAATATGCTTTTAAGCATATTTTATTATGCAAAACAAGCAGAAGGAGAGTTGTAAATTATTTATAGAAATATATTAAGTTACTTACAACTCGAAGTCATACCAAAAATGATTTACAGAGTATTAAAATCTGAAATATGTCTAATGAGCAATAAAACATATGAATTGCTTTAAGAAACTTCCAAAAATCAAAGAATTTGATGAAAATTCTAAGCGTAAGATTAAATAAATATACCCAATCAACGAAATTTTTCAATGTAAACAAATACGTATATTTCTGTATTTTTTTTAAATAATATTTTATTTTATTTAACAATTATTTTTACTCTATTTTATTTGTTTATTTAGTTATTTTTATTTATATATTTAATTTTATTGAATTTATTATATTTTAATTATATTTATTTAATTTATATTTTAATTTTTCTTAACTCTAATAATATCTATTTTATTTTATAAATTTTTCATTTTCTTATATTTTTTAAAATTTTTCTCTCTTATTTTATTCATTTTAATATAAGTTGAATTATTTATGTTAATTTATATTATTTTTTTTTTGTTTTTTACCTTATTTTATTATATTTTAAAGTTTTATGTCTATGTTTTTGCTTTGTTTATATTATTTAATTTAAGGTTTTTATTAATTTTTAATTAAATTTAAAATATATATATTTTTTCATTTAATTTTTTTTAATTTTTTTATTTTTATTTTTATTTTATTTAAATTTTTTATATAAATTTATTTAGTTTTCAAATTATTTTTAATTTTATACTCTTTATTTTGCTAATTTTTTATTAATTTTTATTTTGTACACAATATATTAATTTATTTTATTTTATATTTTTTTTACTTTGTTTTAAATTTTTTTTATTTTCTTTCATATTTTTATTTTTATTTTTATTTGTTTCTATTTATTTTCTCTTATTTTATTTATTTATTGTTGAGTTTTTTTATTTTATTTCTTTTTTTATATAAATTTATGTAAATTTTCATATTTTATATTATGTTATTTAATTTTTGTTTGTTTTTTTTTTAATTTTTTTTACTCATTTTTTATTTAATTTTTTTTAAACTTAATGTTTCAATATAAATTAATTTTATTTTTTTAAAATATTAAATTTTTTTTCCTTTTATATAAATATTTTTAATTTTTTATTAATTCACTTCTTTTTATTATTTATTTTTATTTATTGTGTTCATTTTATGTTATTTTAGGTTATTATAAATTAATATAATTTTCGTTTTTAAGTTTATTTTATTTTTTATTATTGATTTTGTTTTCTTAAAATAATCAAATTTTTTTGATTTGTTAAATTTTTTGTTATTTCATATTATTTTGTCTTTTTGGAATTCTTTTTTATTAATTTTTAATTTCATTTTACACTATTTTAACGTGTTTTAATTTAATTTAGTTTATTTATGTTACTTAATTCTAACTTTTTTTAGATTAAAATTTTCGAAACGAATAGGTAATTTCAAAACACTCATTTGGAATAAAAATAAAAAGGGATCGTGCTCAAAATGTGCTTTGAAGACACTAAAGCCAAAACTAACGAATTGGAAATTTACGCGAAAGAAAATATTGAATACATACAAACATTAAAAACACTAAAATACATGTTTCCGCACCAAAATAGGCAAGCAAGCGTGAGAAATTCGGCTTAAAATGCGCGGTTATGCAACTGCATTGCGAAATGAGTCGCAGGTCAATCGTTGTGAGGATATATTTATGTGTACATAAATGCTAAACAAACATAGACATATGAACCAGTCACCAATACAACCGCGCAGTCCATTACTAAATTATTAACAAATATTCATTGCTTTGATGTTGATAGTGGAGGCGGGGCGTATGAGTGACCATCGAAACCAACTAACAGTATGCCAATTGCTATACAATTACAACAATAACATAAAAATACGTTTAATATGCATTAAATTTTACTATCCTGCCCAAATTGTTATTGTTTGCTGCATGTCTGCGTAGCCAAAAAAAAAAATTAAATGAATTTTATAAGTTTTTCGTGTGAACAGTGGGCACTGGGCACCCTCACACATGTATAGTGAAATTTTGCACATAGCTATAAAAATACATATACCCATGCTTTGTATTATTTATTTATTTTTCTGTTTTATGCACATGTTTACTCGCTCAATAACGGCTTTTAGATGTGTCCCTTTCAACCATCGTTATATATTTCAACGTTTCCATATATATTAATTACAGCAAAAATAAACGAAGTGGAAAATATTGCAATTTCGAAGTGCATAAATGGTTGTTCGTTGGTCAAATAAAAAAATAAAAAACAAATAGAAAATAAAAAATAAAAAATAAAAAAACCAACAAACCGAATGGAAAGTGGCGACATTTGCCAAGGGAGCTCGTAGGTACATATATAAATATGTTTTTACAAAAATATCTATGTTATAACGGCAAAAGGGCGTTATGTACGTGTTGCATGCAAGTGGTGTGTATAAAATTAAATTGGTCAGCATACAGTGGCAAAACACATACGCGCACACACGTAGATACCTATTAACGCATGACAGTTTGAATGGCGAGTAAAATATGTAATTACTTAAGTCAATATCAGCACAATTGGCACGAGCTCACTTTCTAATTACGCCATTTATTTCTATTCGTTCGAATTATGTGCTGTGTAACGGTATATAGCGGAATTTCGGATATATATGTATATACATACAAACAAACATACTTGCAGACAAGGTGTCTCCCGCAGCAAAAGAAATTTTTTAAAAGAGAAAAATCATAATTTTGCTTTGGTAAACTTAATTTTTAATCAACAAATGACCTTGTTTCTTACAAAAATAGCTTTTATTATAAATGGAAAACTACGTAAAAAAATATAGTAAGCTTTTTTCAACAAATAATCGTAAACTTTTGAACTTTTAAAGCAAGCTGAGTATGTAAAATTCCTTTTGCCATCCATCTAATCCCTACCACTCCTCTTCAGTTTAAAATTTTTCAAAATGTGTTACTAAAAATCATGGAAACATTTTTTTTCAAAAATGACCACCCTTATTGCTCTGATAAAGCTTTATGCATTTACCTTTAGAATGCACTGTCTGAAATGCCCTTTTACTCACCGATTACTGCAGCTAATCCTCACACAAAAAGGAAGAGTATTTTCCTCATTGCAAAAACAGTCGCGTAAAATGACATACATGCCTCAGAGCAAAGCCAGAAATTAAAATGTGTAAGTCGGGTACAAATGAAAGGCAGCAGCAGACGTAAAAGCAAAAAGCAACAGAGCATATGATTTCCGAGTGTAAATTTCGACTTTGAGGACGGTGTTTCCAAACCATTAGAACATTAAATCTCTGCGCTTAATGGTGATTTGAAAGAACAAAGAACGCAAGAGGGAAAGTGAAAAAAGTGAATACAATTTGAACATTTTCCAGTAGCATCACAAAACACTAACCTAGGAATAGATATGTATGCACTGAAGTATGAAATGCAAGTGGAATTACCACAGCACACGCACTTACACATACGCCGGTAAGGACCCAAAGATATGATTTTAGTTTTTGGTATTTTTACAGATTTTATTTTACACTCATTTTGATGCTGCGTGACCGGGTTGCTTAACGAAATAAGCAAGTCTGGCAGAAGAAAATGTATTTTATGTGTGTATGCATATGTAGTAGTGCATGCGACGAAGTGTCTCAGCGTGTAATGGCTCTGCGGTCAGCAGAGTAGTATTTGTATTTATTTTCAGAATAAGTTATTTGTAATTAGTAGATTCAGTGAAGTTTAACGGGAAATTAATATACGAAATGTAAAAAAAAAATATTTCAATGGGAAAAACAAGAAAAAATAAAAAATATAATAAAATAAAAGAATATTAAATAAAATGAAGAGCTGGAATTAATAAAAATAAATTATGAAATAATAAGAAACTAAAGTAAAATAAAATAATATGAAATGAGATTAAAAAAAATAATAATAATTGTAAAAATTGAATAAAAAAATTAATTTAAATAAATTTATGATACCTACACTTACATAAATAGCTGGAAACCATTGTGTTTATTTGAAAGGAAAAAAAGCTACAGAAAAACATTTGCTTATCTGTTAATCCACAAACCAACAATGTTTTTTTTAGAAATTTTTTTGATAGAAAATTGTAATGTTCAGACAAAAAACTAGCAAAAAACAAGATAAATCAAAACAATGTTTTACTATTTACATATGTATAAAGCATATAAAAGCTATTTTTTCCTGCCCAACATGTTTGGACTAAAAATTGTTTATTTAAAGTAATTTTTGAAGCGACCTCTCATTTGAAATATTTTTTTGCAATTCTTTTTATTAAATTATTAATTGAAATAATTCTTGTTTTACTAAATTTCAAAAAAAAAAAAACAATATTTTTTTCTAACCTAGAAGAGAACCCCCCTCAAATCTAACATTTGATTTGCCCACTGTTGGCCATTTGTAAATTTACTATTTTCCCGCTGCCTGCATTGCAGAAAACATCGCCTCGACAAAAAACGTTGTTGACAAAAAGCAAAATTATATTCAAATACAAATTCACAAGTGTAGAACTGTCACGTTCGCCCTAAGCTTGTGTACACACGTACAAACAATAAATGCATATGAGTAAAAAAAGAAAAAAAAAAGAAAATAATAAATAGCAAAAAACTGGCGAAAAAGTTGCAAAAACGTCACAAGTAAACATAGAAGCAAAGTGTGAAGCTGCACGCTTGCATATGCAAATCAAAAAATATCTGCGCATGTATTGGTGCTGGTGCACATATTGAAATTTGCAGGCGAAATGGCGAAACTTTTCATTCTGAGAAATGTGTCAGCATGTGTGCTTTGATATTTTTGTCAGCTGCCAATATGGCATGCTAGTAACAAATTCAATTGTACAACTGACTTGTACTGAATTTATATGCGATAAATTTTAGAAAGAGTTAAAGAGAAATTATATGCACTTTATTTCAGCTCTTTTGATACTTATTTCAGTTCATAAATAATTATGCAATAATTAGGCATTACATTAAGGTGTATTTATGGTTTTTTTGGAATACTCTCCATCCATTAGACTTCATTAGTAATTCAAAAAGTAAAAAAAAAAAAAAAAACCGGCGGAAAATTACAATTTTATTATATCTGTGTAATTCTCCAGCGACTTGTGCTCCTCCAAGCATAATAAAGTGCCATGTAAAATTAATGAAGTTGACACGTGCAATTTTGCACTTTAGTTAACACACATCATACTCGCATACATATGTATGTATGTATGTATATAAAGCCCTAATGAAACACGCTATGCAGTTGCGCCACTCTCTGGGTTAATATCTGCTTGCAGTAGTGACAGCCAAATAAGAAAATTCAAGCCAACAAAAGTTAAATCCAACTCTCGTAATACGGGCTGTCAGCTTTGCACGCGTGCATGTGAAATTTCTGCTGCATTTGCACATTTAAATAAATAAATTTTATATACACTATCTTGTTACAAGCATAGCATGTGTTGCATAGAGCATGTTGCACATGGCGTATGAGTTACCTCGAAGCCAGAATGCATTTTATTACTACAGTGTGAGTGAATTAATAAATATATTTGTTATTAATACCGTTTCATTTCCTTTCTTGACACACAAAAACACAACGCGAAACGTACCATTAAATTGAAGCAAGGGGTTGAGTGTGCTACTCTGTTGCAATATACAATTTTTAAAGCCATAAGGGCACTTCTCAAACGAATGAAATTCCAAAAATAATGAGATATAATAGTAATTATTAAGTAAAAAATAGAAAAAGAGTATTAATATTTATGTTTTATGTTTGTCTTCCACTTAAAATATTTTTTTTTTAGTTTTGCAAAAAATTAATTAATTTACTTAATACATTATATTCAAATTACGAATTATGAAAAATTATTGCAATTTTCTTTAAAAATAATAAATTTACTAAGGAAAAAAACTTCAGGCATATTTCATTCTTTTGATGCAGCCAAACCTTTTGTGAATTTGCCTTTATTTTGCATATCTACAGACTTGAAATATTCGATATTAAGTATCTAACAGACAGGTAGCGCGCCGCTCCCCTACCTACACTCGTCATAGACGTAGGTGCTTAAGTATTCAAGGTTTCAAGCTTATTTGTCACAAAAGACCTGACAACATGTAAACATGTATGCTTTCTGTGGATTCTTATGCGTTTTTTTTTATTGTTGTATTTGTATAAATTTGAGTCCTTTTGTTTGCATGTGATAGTTTCCACGGAATGTGTGTCGTTTCACTCTTCAATTACAGCGATTTTTCCATTAAAGCCAACGAGAAAATGTTAGCTCTGAAATAAATCCCAAAACGCTGTCATGTTCGCTGGCAAACAAGCGTAGGACTTAGTACCTGTCGGCTTGGCTGCTTACTTGCGGTGCGTACTGTGAAAGCGTAAAAGAGTGTTGGAAACGGAGATAGAGATAAAGAGAGAGAGAGAAAACGAGGGAACGATAAAATCATAAAACAAATTGACATTTTTATTATTATGACAATAGCATGACTTTTAGTTAGTGCGGAAAGTGCGGAAAGTGCGCAACTTAAGTATGCGAGTGTCAGATAACAGTGGCTACACGCATGCACGCATTGCTCAGTGGTTTACTCTACATGCTTTTGTATACACATATATATATATATATATATTTATACATATATAATCGTCAAGGTTGAGGCAGTTAAAAAGCAATCAAAATAAAGGTGAAACATGGAAGGTGGTGCGGGATTACGCCGTTTTAAATTTATTGCAAATTTATACCGTTATATTTATTCACTTTAATATGACACTCATATTGCTTCTGCGATACTAACTATAGATTTGTTTTATTTTCTTAAAGGTATTGAAATATTAAAAGTTCTTTATGTGCAATTGCTTGGTATTGCTCAAGGCATAAAATTTATTAAATTTTTGACATAAAATTCAACTCTGATATTAATATTAGTTTACGCTTTTTTTTTTTTTGATCACAATTATTCGTCTTTAAAGTTGGCGCTTAATTTTATTTGTAAAATTGTTGCTTTAACGCATCACTATACCGCATATATCCCTTTTGTTCGAAATCCTTTCAAAATTTCGAAATTTATGCTTTTATAATTTTCTTATTAAAATGCCAAAATCAATTTTATTGCTCTCCGCCATCGATTTCCATAAATAAAACTGCCAATAATCTTTGTATCCTCTTTCTTTTCTCAGCGAAGAGCAATATAAATTTCATTTAATTGTCGTCTACCTACGAAGAAACGACGTGATTGCTTAGGCTTTTATTGTGATTGCCAATTTGAACGAAACTAAATGGCAAGACATAAACAAAAAAGTAATAATCATAAGTTAAAAGAAAAATCCATCAAAAATTCATTATCGAAATTAATCGTCGTTTCAGCAGCATTCTGGCTGAGACATGTACCTACATATAAATAAATACATTTACATGCCTATAAACTGTACATATATACATAAAACCATTTTGCAGCAGCACCACAAACTACGCTTCGCTGCTTTTGATACTTGCTGTTCGGCTGCGCGGCTGTTGCGGTTAAGATAAGACAGCAATAAAAGCGCAACACAAGCTCATTACCTACAAACACACATACATATACACATAAAGTCAGACAAAGAGGCATATGCAATTCCCAAACGTATTTTTGCTCATCTTCGACATCATTCAAGTAGTTTTCCCTTGACATGCACCGCAGTGTGCGTGGGCCAGATCCTGCTAAATTACATACAGTAAGCTGTGCGTCAGCGTTGCCAGTGTGTTGGATAAATGAAAAATGGCAAAGTAAAAAATCGTAATATATCAATACCTATATATATCAACAAGATTTGAATTATTGATTGCTCTTGACAGCGGTAGATAAGGCCACAATATAACAAAGTTTGAGTGAAAAAGAAGAAAATCAAAAAAAAAAATTCTAAAATTTAAAGCATTTGGCTGTATGCTGAGCACAAATATTTAATTGTTGGTCATAAAATATACTATTGAGAGGCAGAGGAGCACAATATGTTGAAGATTATTGGATTTTTGTAATTACTGATCTTCTAAAAATCAAATAGTGCAGCAAAAAATCTGAGGTACGGAATTAAGGGGATCTTACTCAAGTAAAAAGTGGCGTGAGATATCATGTCTTACATGAAAACAGATCTATTTGATTGATATCACGAAAGTTTTCTGAGCTCTAAAATTGTTGTACATCCACTCGGAGTCCTTTACAATCTTAGCATTTTCTGCTCACCACAGCTCAAAGCGGCACCTAGATGCAAAGCTAACTTTTACAGGTCACATAAGTACACAAATAAACCCCTCAACTGTCTTTCTGATTGTCATTTCATCAAATAGTAGTCTCTCATGATACCCAAGGCTTTAGAAATAGCCTCTTTTTACAAAAGCTTTAGACCGTTTGAGAATTTTCAGTGTTAACTTGGCGAAATTTTCAACAAATTTATTATGTTCAGCGTCCATCCTAGCCCCAGCGTAATCTGTCTGTATATAAATGCCCTAAGAAGCACCATCCTTACAGCAAGGGGTATAAGAGATGAACCAGGCTTTTTTGGTAAAGCCTATTAGTCGTTCCTGGCCTAACAAGTTTTTTTTTTGCCTCACAGTTCAGTCTATAAAAACATTGAATAACCGACCTTTCTGGAAATAAATATTTTCGAATATTTCATCGCGATAAACCTCAATGAAAGAGCTACTTGGAGAGCTAAAAAAATATATTTGAGAGTTTGGAGAGTTTTCCCAAATGCCACACTCTCTATACTAAAGTAATTTCTGCTTGACTACGTCAAATTCCCGTATTCGCATGGTCTTCGACTATGGAGTTTTGCAGCTACACTTGCTGAGTCCTGAGTTGACAGCGAAGGAAATGTGAACGATGACATGACTGTGGAACGCATGATGGAAAGTTGTCACAACGCAAGCACGTTCTCTCCCTCTCAGCTTCTCAGCTGCCACTCTCATTTGCCACCATATTTTCTTAAGGCTGATTTTCGATTTTAAATTTATGTGAAATACTTTATTATGTCAATACCCTTGCGGCATAGTTGTGTGATGAATTTTTATGAGTCTACAAAACAACAACAACAAAAACAACAACTACAACAACGGCAACGAAGTCATAAACATACTACAACACCAAGGCAAGTCAGCAAGTCGGCAAGTCGACAAGCGAAAAGTGAAAAGTGAAATTCAAACTAGCACGTCGGTTGCCGACAAAAGCTGACAAACTGTTTGCAAATATAAAAATATACAAGAGCATATACATATATGTGTGCGTTTATTAATTTTTTGAACAACCTGCGGTATACAGCAATCATCGCGTTGGTGATGTGCACCAGCAACTTTATAGGCAAAATACACGTTCGATTGCTTTGATTTAATATACAAAGATGCTTGCGGCTTCAAACTGGCGTAAGCAAGGGCACTGGAATGGTATTAAGGTTGCTAAGAGTTGCACAAATAAATCAAGTACTCACCCACGAGGTACGAGTAATTTGAATTTTTTTTTTTTTTTTTTTTACTTTTCTATACTTTTAGTGCTCTTTTTTTCTTTCTTCTTTTTTTCCATTTTTCGATTGCACGTCGGGGAACAAATTTTATATCTTCGTACCAACGTTTGCTACCAGTCGCTACCACGCAGTTAATATGTATGCATGCAACTTCTTCTTTCAGCCACTGTTTGCTTTTGCGGCTCAAATAAATGTGATTTTTTTTTATTAAAATTAGATTTTTGTTTGAACTTTCGCTTTCACGCGCTCATCATTTTATATTTCTATGTTATTTTATATTTATTTTATATTTGTAATTTGCTATGCATAAATTTGTGTGCTTGGCTTTCTTGCCACGCCAATATTTGTTTTTCACGTTGTTTTGCGTTGGGCGCTGGTGCAGATTGATCGAAGTCTCATTTCCCTCTCCAGTACAACTCAAGCTTTGGCTTTAACTAGACACAAAAACAAGCAGGTAAATAGGATTATATGCTATGTTGATGGTTTGTAAGCTGACTTTATCGTTACTGATTCTGCGGTTTTGACTGATTTGCGGTGTATTTGTCAAAGGCAGAATCTTTTCTCTTGGTGATGGTGACTTGCTTGGTTGCTCAGATTGTTTAAAATTGAAAATTTGTTTTAAAGAAATAAAAATCTGGCAAAGTTTACTAAAGTATGTAGAGACGAGAAATGTGTGTTGAATTTAATCTTGTACAGTTGCTTAAAATACGACCAAATAAATATTTGATATCATGAAATTGACTTTCCCAGAAATATACTATTTTAACACAAAATGCTATTTGCTTTTTTTTGATTTTTTCTCAGATATGTGGTTCGAGTTTTGAATTTTCCATCATCATACTTTCGCATAACATTTCAGTTAAGTTCAAAACTGCCCAGAATGCACAGCAAAATTAATAAGAAAGAAAGAAATTTTTGCATATACAACTTTTTCGAACATAATCTTCGAAAATCTCAATTGAGCGAAATTAATACACTATATGCCTGCTATCGAACGTGTTTTTGCATATTCGAATTTTTCGAATATAATCTTCGAAAATATCAATTGAGCGAAATTTATGCATTGAATATCTCCTTATATGCTTTAAGCTAATTGATCATGTTTTTGCAAATTCGAATTTTTCGAAAATATTCTTAGAAAATCTCAATTGAGCGAAATTAATACATTTAATGCCTGCTTATATGTTTTAAGCTAATCGAAAAGCTAATTGAAAATTATAAGAAACCAAAATCATTGAACTAAATATCTACTTCAAAGATTTTAGACAATAAAATATAGTTTTTCCAACTTTGAACCTACTTTTAGAAATTCGAAGTCTCGTTAATTAAAGAATTCAATAGGTAATCAGATGATCATATGAATTTTCAATATTTTTCCCCCGAAAAACAAGATAATAATCTTTTTCAGTATTTTTAACAAGAACTGATAAAAAAAAAACTGTTTTTCTTGCTTTCTCTTTGAACTTTTTTGGACTTTTATCATTTCCATACAAACAGCAGAATAAGAAAAGAAGCAAAGAGACAATATACTTACAATTCTAGTATACAAATTTTATTGAAGATTGCTGATAAGTTTTCAAAATAATAGAGAGATACCACTATTGAAAATCACATAACAAAGAATACAGTGTGGCACCAACAAAAACTGCAACAAATACAAACAAAAGCATGGCAACGACGACGTCAACGAGGATGTGCTAATGAAAAACTGGGCAAAAAATGAATTTGTGTGCATGCAACAATGTTCAGTGTTCAGAAATTACAGCAATAGCATCACAAAGAACAACAATAACAAAAACAATAAAGAAATAAAAGAATGGAAGTATGGAAGTATGTACAAAAAGAACAGCAGTAGTAAAGGAAGACAAAAAATAAAAAATAAAAGCAGATAATAACAAATCAGTGGAATATGATAAAAAACAATGCTGATGACAGAAAAAAAAGTCGCGATGACAGCTATAACATTCAGACAATGACATTTGTCTTGAAATCAATAATACAGGCGTACCTTTGTGGCAAGTACAAGAATGAGAGATAAGGGGCGGCGCAACTTGAGAAAAATGGAGAGCAAGATGTGTGCGTATATATGTAAGCATACCATTAAATGAGCAACTGGAGGAGAAGTGTGAGAGTAAACTTGGCTCTTTTACTAACTCAGCAATGGCAAATAGTCAGTGAGACAGCAAATTCGTGAAGCTTTAAGGCAGCTAACTTCAGTTGAATATCTATTCCATTTATTGATATCATCAACAGCACAAAAAAAGAAGCAACAACGAGCGGTTGCGCCATTGGCAATGAACGACGAGCAACAGCAACATTATTTTCATCTTCAAACCGATAACAGTATTATAACGCATCACATTTTAATGAGATTTTCTTGTTCAACACGTGTAAGGAGCGACAATTTTAATATATTATTTTGCTGTTATTGTTGTTGTTTTTTATGAACAAATTATATTCATGCCTGTGTATCATTAAATTGCATTTAAGCGAATTTATTGAAGTTGCATGAGACAAGTCACGAATAAAAAAGAAAAACATCTATGTATGTGCTTTGATTACACTGATTTCAGTACATTCATTATGGGACTGCCGTTATAATTTCAACGGTTTAATGACTATCCTGAAATTTTTTATTTAAAAAATTTGAAAGATAAACAAAAACGTAAATAATGCCATCCAGCTGAGAGCTGCCAATTAATTTTTTTTTTTTTTTTTTTTTGGATGAAGATGCCGCTTGCGCGAAAATAATTATTTTGAAAAAATTCCCCTTAATATAATTCCCCAAAATTTGTTTTACTGTTAAGGCAAAATAAGGCATAATTTTTTTTTTTTTAATTTATTCCGCGAGTAATTGCTTGAACCAATTTAATTATATTTTTGAATTTGTTGGGTAATTCCCGAACGGCTTATAGGAGAAAAGGGTTGCTAAGTGTACACAGTATTTAACCCTAAAAAAAATTTGGAACGACAATATTTATTTACGGAATATGAAAAATTGGCACAGCAAAAATATACATAACCGCATATTACATATTACAGTAAACAAAGGTAACTCAGTTGCATAAAATAAATAGCCTAAACACACACTACACAAGGTTCACAATCAGTTATTTCATCGTAGTTCATCAATTTGTTGATAAGTAACCATTAAGAATATTTTTGAAGTTGCTTTTGTTGACTTTGCTCCCAAAGGTAGCAGATATAAAATTCCCAATTCCTTTAGCATTGACAAAGAACGGTCTAGTGAAAATTTTAAGACAAACAAAAATTTAAAGATAAGCATAGTAAGATCATACGGACTTTCGGTTTTTGGAAAAATCAGATTTTCACAGAGGTAATTACTTAGAGTAAAATAAATAGAGGGTGATCCAAATGGAGAATGTGTGTCGCGCGCTTCGCTCAACTTATGATCAACATAATCGGCCTACTGACCATCCTATTCGCACCACCATCACCCATCTTCAGACCAAGAGAATGTAGCGGCCGTAGCTCAGAGTGTATACGAAGACCGTAGAGTCGATTCGGCGCCGGTCGCAGCAACTTGGACTGACATATGGAACGACTTGGCGCATTATACGTCGAGATCTTAAATTGAAATACAGCTTGTGCAAGAACTGAAACCGCTTGACCTTCGCTTCGCTCCATGGGCTCTTGAAAATTACCGAGAAGATCCGACATTTTCGAGCCAAATTTTGCTCAGGCATGGGGCCCATTTCTGGCTCAATGGGTATTTAACAAACGAAATTGCTGAATTTGGGACGAAGGACAACCTGAAGAGATTCAAAATCTGCCATTTCATACAGAAAAAAACAACAGTTTGGTGTGGTTTGGGGGCCGGTGGAATCATCTCCATATTTCTTCAAAAATGATGCCGGTGAGAACGTAACCGTCAATGGCGATCGTTATCACGCCATGATAACCGACTATTTGATGCCTGAAATTGAAGTACATGAGCTCCGCTACATTTAGTTTCAACAAGACGGCGCCACTTCCCACACATTGAATCAATCAATGGATTTATTGAGAGAACACTTCAGTGAGCAGATAATTTCACGTTTTGGGCCGGTAGATTGGCTACCAAGATCGTGTGATATCACACCGCTAGAGTCTTTCCTGTGGGGATATGTGAAGTCTGAAGTCTATGCGGACATACCCGCTCCGTTTCAGGTATTGGAGCAAAGCATCATGCGTATAATTCGCCAGTTACCAGTCGAAACGCTCGAACGAGTCATCGAAAATTGGATTTAAAGGATAGAACATCTGAGACGTAGCCGCGCACAACATTTGAAGGAAATAATCTTCAAAAAGTAAATGCTAAAGAATGTTATTAAAATTGAATTTTCTGTGCTTTTTCTTTTTCTTCAAAAAAAAAAAGTAGGAAACCTCGAAATGGATCAACCTTTACTTTGACATTGACGGAGTGAATATGCTCGACGCAGATGGGTAGGTTATTAAAAAATATATTCATAAAAAAACTTTTACATATGGGTTTCTCACAAAAATCTTTTGTTTAAAGAGAAAATAATAATTAAAATTTCTTTTCCGTCCGTTCGTTTAACACTAACTTGGAATCATACCACAACCAAAGCAACCGTTTCGTTGCCTTGCTGATTTGTTCGATTTATATTGTATATATTGGCAGTCTAGACCTCATATATTGTGAAAAAGAAATATATGCGCGTATGTATGTGTGCGTGTTGCGTTTTTGAATATATACAAATTTGCTTTGCACTCAATTTGCTCAATTTTCAAAAGTTTTCAACTAATTTTTGGCAGCTGTACCTGTAGACGCATATCGTTGTTTGTTCATTGACAGTATGTTTGCTTACTTATTTATTATTATAGCTTTCACTCGCACATACTTACCCACACCATACAATAAAAACATCTCTTAAATTACAACACCACTTTTACATAGAAAAAGCAAAACTTTTTAACGAGTATTCAAACAGTTTGTGCGAGTAGTCAGGGTTGCCAGCCAGTGGTGGTAGAAGTTTATTATTGTTTTTTGTTGTTGATTTTATTTTTATTTTTTAGTTTACATACATACAAAACAAAGTTTGCACCTGTCGCTTGACGCTAGTCTTTTATTTATTTTTATTTTTATTTTTTGTTTTTGTTATATTTTTCATTAAAAATTAATTTATAAATAAATTTAGCCGTTTGTGTCGTTGATTTGTTGTGGTTATTGCTGTGCATGTGTGTGTGTTTGCATTTTGGCAAAACTTTTATTTTTATTTATCTTATAAGCAAATGCAGACGAGAATACTAAATGTTTTCCAACGTTAATAAATTTTAGTTAACGGCTTTGACTTGTCTTTGTGTGCAAACTATTGAAGTAAGGGAGTAAGGTAAGAATAAAAGGAATTAGAGTGCAGAAAAAACAAGAACTAAGATTTTGTATAATCTTTAAGCTATAAATACTACCTTTTACCTACTTTTGGATAAGAATTTGTAATTATAGGTTAAAAAAACTTAATTTACTTACTTTAAAAAATTTTTTTTTTTTAAATTTTCAATTATCTATATATATTTTAATTTTTATATATTTATTTTTTTTTTTTTTTTTTTTTTTTTTTTTTGTGGAAGTAAGAGTAAATTAGCAGCCCTTCTCGAAAATATCTGCTGAGGAAATCATCTCCAATCTTTTTGGCTCTACTAATGTTTTCTTATATCGTTTATTTCATGAAATTCAATTATTAAAAATTTCAAACGGATGGTAACCCCTCACAGTAGAAACCTCCCTTCAAAGTGTCTCTTAGTTGCTTTAGTTTCATGCAAGCTCTAGTCTAAATAATTTTTTCTTGTTAGTTTCAATAAATAAATTAAATTAAAAAAATTAGATAGATGGCAGCCCTACGAAATATTGAGTGCTTATATATTTTCATTTATAAATATATTATTTCATAGATATATACAAACATATTCTATTATCTTGGCAAAATTTATATTTTCGATCTCCATTTTTCAAACAGGTGGCAACCTCTTGGACAAAAATATGCTTAGATATGTATAAAATTCGAGACAACGATAATTGCCTGAAAATCTATAGCACCTCCCTTCAGTAAGTCATAAATATACGAGTATTTTGGAATCACCTCATTCCTCTTTCATCACAATTCTATTTTTAATTTTTTACCACACAAGCGCATCACTATAGCCAATATAGCATTTGACGTTACCGAAATTGCTCATTAAGAAGTAACAAGCGCCGCAGCGAGACACACAAGCAACCGAGTATTGCGTGAAGAGAGCAGAATCAGTAGTTGCGAAATGCAAGCGGAGGAAATGCATATTCTTGATAAAAAAAACTTTCTCAGCTTCGCGCAAAAATAATGGAAAAATTCTGCTGCCACGTGTCTAACTACTCATAACAGCAAACTCTGCTTCAGAACCACCCACTGCGCTCAGTTAATAATAATATGTCAGTGAAAAAGTGAAAATTTTCACGATATCTGAAAATGAAGTGGAGAAAGAAGAGTATAAAAATGAGAAATGAAACAAAATAAAAATGATAATAAGATATTTTGTAATTACTACAGCAACTGAAGTAGTTATTCTCTATTGGCTACAAATAGACTGTTCTTCTTGTTATTGCTCAGTAGTAATATGAGAACAAAAACAAAAATAGTTTGCTCAGAAATACTTAGAAAGAAGCAATAAGGGAAATGTGCAAAAAGTGCATGATAAAATACTACAAAATATTTGCTTTTTTTATAATTCCACTCTAGATACAATAGTTTGGTTTATACATATTTATGTGGTTTTGAAAGTGAGTTGTTGTTAATTTTTTTTTTTTTTTGGTTGAGTATTTTTATTCTGAAAAAAAAAAGCTTTCAAAAAGAAGACAGTTTTTCAAATGAAAAGTTACATTAGTTTTTTGTATTTGCTTTGATTATAGTTTTTCGTTTAAATTGCTTGATGAATAGGTTATAAATATCACAGAATGATTTTTTTAAGCGTGAAAGTTCTGTTGCTCGATATGTAAGTAAATTGGTAATTTGTTCGAAAAAAAATTATATATTTTTTGACAACTTATGGCAAAGGTTTTCCAAAAAAAAAAAAATTATTTTCATTTTTTAGTTTCAAACTCTTATTTAAAATTAGACATCAAGGAGTTAAAAATGCGGAATCACTCACCACTACCGGGAAGTCCTAGCCTAGAAAAAACCAAAGAATTTCGGTTAAAAAACCTGTGCTGAGTGTTTACAGCTATTAAATGTGGCATAGCTTCAGATGTGGAACGAGGTTAAAAACTTTAAGTCGGTCTTGAGAAAATTTAAAAATTTTGCTTACACTTTTTCAAATAAAGCCAAGACTGGCTTCATTTTAGGTTAAATACAAAATATTTTAATTATTTCATTTTTCTCTACCGAACATTACTTTTCCCAAACGAACTCAATGGCATTTGGAGTGCAATCGTAACGGTATAATTAAACCAAACAAATCCTTAATTGACTTTCGTGCACACAAATATCGTCTTACAATTCCGAATGAGTGTAATTTGTAGTTAATTAAAATGCTACAGATGCAGTTGTATTTCTTCGCACATACATACACACACACAAACACACACACACACATTGAGATATGGTTTTAGCTTTCAGTTATCTGGCAAATATTTCAATTACATACGCGTATGCATGTATGTATGTATGTACTCTTATATTGATTCAATCAACCTCAAATGCAAACATGTAATGTATATGCCCGTCTCAATGCCAAAAACATACACACAAACACACACATACACGCATACACGCCGCCAACTCAGCACAGCACAGCTGTCATATTCGCCTTTCGCCTTGGCATTGAAACATGACTCAAAACGTTTCCGTGAAAAGTAGTTAAGTGTGTAGCAAAATGATTATACGAGTATGTACTTATATATACTTGAATACATATGTACGTCGAGCGTTTGTGTGTGAAGTTAATGCATTTGCTCGCGTGCCTCATCTCGTGCATATGCAAATTTGCGAGGCGGCAAAAGCAAATGAAGTGCAAGCGCTGAATGTGATTGAGCTCTGGCGGCTCTGGAGAGGAGTTGAAGTTCGAATTTTAAATTGGTGAGTAAAAAATTGCGAAAAGAATTAGATTTTCAAAGGATTGCTCTACTTTTTCTACCAAAAAATGTTATCCTAAAATTTGTTAGCACCCGCTCGGCCAAAAACTTTAAAATTTTAAATTTACAAGCCTTTTATTTGTGAAATAGTTTATGAAAGCAAACATCCTGGCATACACACACATGTGACGGATCTCTTTAACTCAACTTATAGGGCGATCGTTTAAGTAGCCATTGGCCGGCACGGTGTGTCAAGGTGTTAAGTCTGATATTCAAGGCGTATGTCCATTATGAGATTTAATATGTATTGGGTTCGTCTCACAGAAAACGAGACTTGCTAAAAATCCTTTTTTACAAAACAAAAAACACACACATTTGTCTGAAAGGAGAGAGGTTAGAAACTAGCCTACCGAAGAAGTGTCTCAAATTTCTACAGATAAGTTCAGCGACTTCCTGTTTGTTTCAGGATTGAGACAAATTTCTCTAGGATTGATAGAGGAGATGGTATTCAGTTTCATACTGATTTAATGGAGCGAATACTCAAAAAAAAGTTCAGAAGTAGCGAATTCACGAATCTAATGGAGTACGAAAGAATAACAGTACCATCATATAGCTACGGATATGACTATAAGGATTGACTAACAGTTTGGCGCCTAAAGAACAGCAAGCAATATGCGCTGATGGTTTGCCGATACACATGTGATATGCTATCAAAATATGGTGGTGTGGGACTAATAAACGGCATTAATCAGCTAGGGAGTTAGATTTTCTCTACAAACTCAACAATAACTTCCTCGTCGACTTTAGAGTCACCAAAGAAGCTGTCTCTGAGCAACATTAGAAACCTGAACCTGCTATTAGTGTTACTTTTAAGGAGTCTCCCTTTACGTGGGACACTGTTTGTAAGCAAATTTCCCACTCCTATGCAGGCAAAAGACGTTGTATATTTATACTTGGTAAGCCATTTCCTTACCTTGCATGTCTTAGCCGTATGACGTCGGCCACCGTCTCGTAGCTATGTGTGTATGTATGAAGAGTACGTTGTGTCAGCCATGCAATTTGCTGACCTTTGCAAGGTTACAAACAAAAACACACATACAAACGGAAACATCAATTAAAAATTGATTTTATACAATTACTGTCAGCTGGTTTAGGACATACTTTGGCCAGTTTGGTTCTATTTTGTTTAAATTTAACTCAAATTTAATGTCGAGTTGGTTAAACCAAAAATTAGTTCACCTCATAAATGCTTTGAGGTGGAATAGCTAAGTAAATATGCGATATTTGACGGATATTTTGGTCCATATTCTGTGACTAATGAATTTTTTTTTATCTATTCTGACAACTGTCACAAAATACATAGACTAAAGCAGGAGCTAGAAATGTGATCCAGTACTTATGAAAATTTCTTTATGCCTGCCCTGTTAATCTTTCGAAATTATGTTTTTCTGACATGGTTTCAAGCAAAATATGCGTTACTAGTGATGCTATATATCTTTGCAAAGGGTGTAGCTGAATAGAAAGATATAGGTAAGTGTAGGTGGGCTCGAATCCTGGCCAGAACAACATTCAAAATTACAGAGAAATTAGAGTGTGAGCAGATTAAATTTAAAACTATTTACTAATTTTATAAAAAACTGAGTTTTATAATTTTATGCTCATTACCACTGTAGAATTTTGGTAAAAAAACTAATATTTTCAAAAAAAAAAAAAAAAGAATACAGTTAATTTTTGTAATTACTTTCAAAATTTTCTTACGTAAAAAAGTAATCCTTAAAAAAGTATAAAATCTTAATCAAAAAATTTTGAATTTTGATAGTAAACAATTATAATACAAGTTTTTCGTAAATGTACTAAAAATTGTGAAAAGTTAACTAACTTGATTTTCGATTTAATATAAGACCTGATTTTAACATAAAAAATAAATAAATAAATTCATATGAGAAATTCCGGCTACGAAAGTTCGAGAATCTTGTCTACAATCAGCATAATCGCAGTTTTGCTTCTCACTTTAAGCACTTTTTACAAACGGGTATTTTACAGCAGGTAAGTATATATATTTTGTGGCTCATAAATTTTTTGTTTTCTCTGCTAATTAATTATAAGGGCCACTCCTTCCCACTAGCGGAGGCACCTTTTGAATTTATGTTTTTTTGTTAAAAGTTTGACATAATTTTAGGCGTCGTTAAAAAACTCAAACAATTTCGGTAACTTTTTACCTTCAATTAAGCGATAAATCTTTTGGTTTACCATAAAATATTTATGCGCATTTGGTGGAAATATTTTATGTCGCCCTACCCTTCGGCAACACATTTTAATTTCTGACTTTTATTTGAGTAAGTACTTAAGAGTATAAATTATGTGCTTTGTACAATACGAGTACTTAATGCAGTGAGTGTGAATGAGAATTTAGTAGGCAAACATAATACATACATATGTGTGGATATGAGCACTGCGTAACGAGGTATTGATGTCTACATTCAAAAAAAAATTTGAAAATAATAATTTTTAACTAGCTCATTATTTTATACTTTATTTAGATAAAAAAAACTTTATTTTTTCTTAAAATAATTGAGTTTAATTCCACGAAACAGTTGCATATAACAGTAAAATTGTAAATCCAAAGCAATCCAAATTTGCTACCAAAAATTTAAAGCTATGAACTAACATGAATATTTAAAATTCAGCGGAAATTGAAATCTTCAAACAAACAAGATAATTTTCCTGAAAAATAACAACACCAACAACAGCACTAATAGCAACTGCTGATTATATACCAAATGGCATATTAATCATTCAAATCGAATTACCAGCGATGTTATAACATTACCACACACACCCACACACACACACTCATTACACGCATTACGGCATGTCCAGCAGCAACAACAACAAAAAAATCAATTCTGATTAAAAGTTACCAAATTTTGTTATTACTCAGCAAATAGCAGTGCCAACGCCATCCATCGATGAACAACAAACCACACATGAGAAGGGTTTTAATGCGATTTTTGGTGAATTTGTAAATTTCGCCCAGCCCAAAAAAAAACCTGAAACATCTAATATTTCAGAGAATTCAATGAATGTTCGCTTTCTGCTGTAATAAATAATTGCAGTGGCCACAGGTCTAACTAGTGGCTATATTTTGAGCACTGGCATTTGCCAGCATTATACTCGGTGGTTAATGTGAAATGAGTGCATTGTTTTTGTTTTTACTTTTTTGATTTTGGAGATAGCGGATGTGGAAGATTATAATTCATTTAGTTTTTTTTAATTGTCATTAATTTAAGCTCGCTTATAAACTTTGTCCGTACCGTTGAATATATGGGCTCAGAGCTTCGAACTTTAAATGTGAGGGAGTACTTATGTATATAGTGTGTAGCGATGGAGTAAAAGTAAAGTAAATGAAAAATTATGGAGATTATGTGTAAAATTTTAAAATTAATTAAAGTTAAATTTTGTTTTGGATAAGCTGAGAACTGTGCTCTTTCTGAGCTAATTGCTTCAGCATTATAGCTGATCAGACTGGATTTTAAATGAATCGATTTTAACTTGAGCTCAGTGACTTAACCTTGGTTGGGTTTGAGGTGAATTAAGTTGAGTTTGAGTTGGGCGTGAGCCGAGTGAGTTTAACCGTGTTGAGTTTGAGCAGAGAAATCTGAGTTGAGTGGAGTATGAAATTGAACTGAATTGAACGCGAGCTAAATTAGTTGAGCTAGAGCTGAGTGAATGAGATGAGTTGAGCATGAATTAAGCTGAGTTAAGTTTAAGTAGCAGAGTTAAATTTCTACATTTCTAGTTAGTATGAGCATAAAGAGTTTGAGCTAAGTATGAGCAGAGTTGGCTTTTAAGAGTGAACTGAGCTGAATTGAGCTGGCGCAAAGTAAATTTATCTAAATTTAGTTAAAATTCAGAGAGAGAGCTCTGTGTGTTGCCCATTACTTGCCTTTTAGTTAATGCTTAGCGCAACTGAGTGAAATTAAATTCGGCTGAGTGAGTTGAGCTGAGTTGAATTTCAGCTAAGTGAATTTAACTGATGAAACTGAGTTGAGATGGGTTGGATTTAGTTAAGTTTGGTTGAACTTAATGTCAAAACTAAAATACACTTTTTTTTAGCTTTAAGTTGAGTTCCGCTGAGCTAAATTTTAGACTAGTGTAACTGAGTGAATAGAACTAGGATCAACTGAGTCGAGATGAGTTTATTTATGAGTAAATTTAACTCATATAAGTTAAAGCTAGAGTTAATTTGTAAATTCAGTGACTACAAAAGCTGAGAGTTAAACCTCAAGTGGCATGCAATTCATGTAAATAATCCACATGTACTGATCAATGAACAAAGCTCAAGCCTATAGATAAAATTGAATGCCCGCCTACATTTCGTTTCTTGCGTGAATGATTTTTTTTTTAAGAAGTTTGCTTTTTCTCCTAATTGTCATTAGCAAACTTTTTAATTAATTCATGCTATCACTTCAGTCTCTGTTAAGGCGCTTAACTAGTGCAACTTGAAAAATTTCATCACATTTGTTTTCATTTCCTTTCATAGTTCGAAAGCAGTGAAAATGAAAAATGAAAAAACTTTGCCAAACGCAACTTTAAAGTTTTTAAATCTTTTTGAGTTTTGTAAACTGTATGAATGAATAACACAATTAGCATGTCTGAGCAAAGAGCAGAGCACAGCACGCATTGTAGTAACGAATATTGTTAGGGACGAACTTTTTGCTGCCTACAGGAAGTAGTGTGAGTTTTATTTAAAAAAAAAAAAAAGAACAAGAAGAAATATACTATAAATAAGTGAAAATAGGAGAGAAGTGCACACTTGCAATGCCTGTCACGGTCGCAAATTTACTTATTTTTTCACGTGATTTTGTTGTTGTTGTAAGTTGGGATATTTGTTATTTATTTATATACTCGTATACTTATATATATTATATATATATTTTTTTTTGGCATTTTCATTTTTCTTTCTCACCCTTCAGCACTAAATTTATTTTTATATGTTGGAGGAACGGAATGCGCTTGTGTGGCTTGTAAATAATTAACGCTCAGCATAGCTTTTAACAACAAATGACACCCATGACATTGTACTGATAGCTTTAGTCATTACCAACCAACACACACCCATTACATTTTTATCCACTGTGTGTATGCATGTGTATGTTTATGTGTGTTATATAGGCGTTTATGCGGTGGCTCGCTAATGATTTCCGTTTCCTTTACTTTTAACGACATATCTGACGCTCAAAAAAGCTTGTGCGCTATAAACACACACACACACATTTACATATAAATATACGCAACCTTGCCTCTTGGCATTTGATGCCGCTTTGTTTACTGCTCACCCAGCTGTTTGGCTTGTTTATTTTATGATTTTCGCCTCAAAGGTGTTGGTATTTTTATCAACATTATCTTTAACAAAGATTGGCAAGTGGGGGGACAGTGGCAGCTGCTAGGTTTTGCTATAAAATTCTGCTCCTTTTTTTTACTTAATTTTTATACATTTTCTTCATCCAATTTAACACTTGAGACCAACAAAGCCGTCTGTACTTAAGAGTTTTTGCGCTAATGTCATTTCTCTCTTTCTTTTCCAACTGTATTGGCACTTAATATTACAACAATACGCACAAGCTGAGTTAAGCAACAAACGCGTGAACACACACACACACAGATACAAGTATATACAACACTTAGCAACCAAGCAGAAAGCGTGAAAAGATTTTAATGCCGAAATTTTACTTCAAAGGAATTCGGTCAAATATAATAGCCGAACAAGTGTAAGGGCTAGCAACTGTGGCAAAGAGAAACAAAATAAGAACAAAAAGATGTTATTTGAAAATAAGTCGAGGCAAAGGAAAAATATTTATTACAATAATACTAAATTAAAGAAAAAAACAAAAGGCCGAGCATCACTCACAGCAGCCAAGGGCATTAATAGCTGGAATGTAGAAATGACTTAACTAAATTTTTCGAAAATAGAACTATTTGTTTTTATTGCCGAAATTAAAAAAAAAAAGATTGTGCACAGCTTTTGGAAAAGTATAGAGCAACAGAAAATTTAAATTTTAGCAGAAAACTTTTTAAAGTATTTATTAGGAATTTCTCGAATTTTTTCGACTATATTCCTTTACTAAAATTTCCTTTATTATGCCTGTCGACTGTGTTTTTTTGTCTTATTTGATTTCGTTTTATTTAATTTTTGCTTTCTGTTTGCTTTTTCTAATTTTTTCGTTTTCTTTTGTTTTTATTTTGTATTTATTTGATGTATTTATATTTGTTTTGTACTATTCCTTCATTTTTATAACATTTTAGATTTTATTTTTAGGCACGGCAGGTGTGAGTTTACATAATAAGTAAAATTCGCTATAAAAATCATGAAAAGCATAAAAATGTGTCCCAAAGAGCAGGCGAAAGGTAATAAGCACAAGATGGGAAAAATAAAATAAAAATACTATAAAGAAAAATCAAAAGCTTTTGATTAGCGGGCAAAAAAAAAAAGAAATATAAACAACAATAGACAAATGCTTATTGTAATATTAAACTAGACTTAAATAAAAAAAGAGAAATAGCTGAGATACTTTTCTATTGTTTTTATTTTAATTTTATATTTTTCTATTTTTGATTTGCTTATTCACTGAATGTAAACAAAAGCGTTTCCGTGGAATTTCTCAGGCAATATAAATTGGCAATTCTCTAGAAAAAGCCTTTTTGATAAAAAAAAAAAAAATGAAGAAGCTCTCGTGCAGTTTATGAGAAAAAAATAAAAATAAATAAAAGGTCGCCTAAGCGTCCTATTTCCCTCATTTTCGAAATCAAAGTGATGATGGTATGCCAAAAATGCATAGCGTAGTGTTTGCCTGCCTTTGTTTTAGGCAGCCCTTAGTTTTTGTTGCTTTTCTATATTTTGCGTTGCTCCTCTGGACCGCCTTCGCTCCATAAGCTCGTTAGGGGAAACGGGTTGGTGTAATAAAGTTTGGCATATCGGCTGTTGTCCTTTTCGAGGTTTAAAAAAGGAAAATAGTAAAAATAGTAAAACCAAGTTTTAAGTCCGTCCACAGCCGGACACCAGAATAGCACGCGCCTGCTGACTGCTATTAATTTTGGTTATGTACATTTCATGTTTGGCGTATGTCGAAGATAAGAAATATAAAAATTTAATAAAGTTAAGCTTAGTTTACGGTGCTCTCTAGATAAAATTATTTCTTTGGTGTTAAACGTGTTTGCATAAAGTATTGTATTTCCTTCTTTTAATGCTTGCGACTTTTTTCTACGCTGTAAAAGCAACTTTAAAAAAGAGATTTTTGCACAATTTTAAATGGACATGATATCCCTAATAAGAACTAATTTTAAGTATATTATTTTGTTTGAATTAAACAAAAACTTAAATGAACTGTACTTATTTATTTGACTCACTAGCGAAAATTATGTGGATGGACAAAACTTATATTTGTAAATATAAGAATAAACAAAGGCAAATATTTCATATAACTAAATTTCCACTGCTACGTCCACTGCATAATAAATTTATACTTTTATTGAATTCTTTACCGCCAAACTAATATTACTTGTGACTATAAAGGAGCAATTCACACCAACACCCACATACACGTATATATACATTTAATGTGCTTATGGCTTAACGGTAAACAATACACGGAGGTGTCTGTATATTTACATAATTTATTATTGCATTTGTGGCCAGTTTATAGAACCATTCACACTCGTTATGCACCAGGGAAAATATGCGTTATGTACGCGATCGGCATATACATACATACATATATGCATAGCGGTATACCGGATTGGTGGCTTAATGGTGTGTATGCAAATTTATTTATTTACTTATTATTCTATAAACAATAGAAAAACGTGTAGTTAGCATATTTTGTCAGTATTTACTGTATGGGAGTTCGCAGTGAGAAGAAAGAAACCCTAAAATTTTGCTTCAATTGTTGTTTTCCGGTTTATTTTTACTTTAATTTCCTTAATTTAATTTGATTTACATATTTTTATTTTTTTTTCTTATTTTATTTTTATTAATTATATTTTATTTTATTTCACTTAAATTAATTTAATTAATTTAAAGTGTTTAATTTTTTTTTTTTTTTAATTTTGTTGTTGAGTTTTTGTTTTTATTTTTAAATTATTTCATTAATTTTTTTTGCTTTTTTAGTTATTAAATTTTATAAAATTTTATGTTAGTTTATTCTATTTTTTAATTTGCTTTAATTTTATTATTTTTTAATTTAAAATTTTTTTTTTTTTGTAATTGAATTTTATTTAATTTTTTTGTTTTCGTTATATTTCATTTTTTGGGTTCTTTCTAAATATTCTTATATTTGTTTTTCATTATATTTTTTTCTGCTTTATTTTTTAATTATATTTTTGTATTTTGTTTTTATTATTTTATTTTTTTTATTTTTTTTAATCTTAAATTATTAAATTTAGTTTTTTTTTATTTTATTATTTCATTTTTGTTTTATTTTAATTATTTATATTTAAATTTCTTTTTAATTTAATTTATTTTATTTTATTTATTTCATATAATTTTATTTTTATTTATTTTATTTTTTTTTAAATAATTTTTTGTTTTTATTATTTTATTTTGTTATATTTTAATTAAATTAATTTATTTAATTAAGCAGTGTTTCGAACGAATTCTTTTATATTTTTTGTTTGTTTTATTTTATTCTATTCCTTTTTTCAATTTATTTTAAGTTATTTTTTTATTATATTTTCCGTTATACTTTTCAAAATTCGAAGTTCACCTCATTCGTATGTGTTTGGGCACTTATGAGCCACGCTTTAACCAACTCTAATTGCACCTTTCACTTACAACGCTAATTTAATGAAAGTTTTCCTAAATGGTGAGACAAGAGCAGCGAATGATAATCAGAAGAAACACACGTGTTCAACAGACTCACATTTCACATATCAGCAAGAGAGAGCGCAACATTTCAAATGGCTTGACAGACACAGCACACACTTGTGCACTCTGTATGTGTGTACTTAAGAGCATTCGCGCTACAAATCATATTCCTTCAACTTCAACCGTTTCTTGGGCTGCCACTCCACCTGTCTGCTCGCGGATGTTTTTAGCGTCTAAAGGTGTTACATGCACGTATGTGCGATTAATTGAATGTGTATGTGTGTGTATTATTTTGATGTTACCGTTGATGCCTCTTGCCACTTAGTGTCACCGTGTTGCTGGAGGGAATATGCTGAGACTCTTGATATAGCAAACTGTGTGTGCGCCCAACTATTTAGAAGTGAACTGAGAGGTGTCTCGGTAAATACATAAATGGTTTGAATTATGAATTAATATCACTAATTTGTTTCTTAATTGTGCTGGGTAGAAGTAGTAGCAATTTTTAGAGTTTTGAGAGAACCTCGATTTTTCAGCAGACTAAATAAAAGTGTACTTATCATTAGCGCCTGTCAGTAGGTTCGTTTTTGCTTTATACTCATTAGACCGAGTTATCTTCACATCACTTGAGCCTACAATAAGAGAAGGAAATGGAATGGAATGGCGGGTGCATTAGGTATCTAAAAGTTAGGTTATGAAGGAAACTAAATAAATTTTTTTAATTAATTTCTTAGCAAATCAAGGTTCGAAAGCACATTTCAACTCAATATTACAGAAAAACTAATGAACAAACTACTGTGTTGCAATGAATGGCCTTCAATGTATTGGTGCTAGAAAGTGTGTAAAATATTAAATTTAGTAAACATTAAATTCTTGCCTTACAATGTAGGTCCACCATTTTTAAGAAACGGCCATTAGCAAAGTCAAATAAAAAGAAAATTTATTTTTATTAAGGCAATATAAATGCAAGCATTTAGAGAACGCCTGTAAATTTGTCATAGTGTGTTTAAACAAATTTATACCGACGCTGACCATTTAATATATCCCGTTGGTCGTATAACTCATACATGTGTGCGTACAGAAAAGCAACGTAAGCAACGTACGCCAAGTGTTGCCCCAGCATACACACAATCATTTATATGCTTAAGTAAACAACGCAAGTGTTTTAACATTTTGACCTTTAAATAATATATATATGTATATACAAACAAACAAAAGCAAATGCAATACTGAAAATATTTTTATGACAGCGTGAGCGTTTTACTGAAAATGTAAAAAAGGAGTGAGACTGAAAAAATGTGTAAATATGTAGTAAAAATATTAAAACAAGTTATAAAAAATAAAAATAAAATATATATATGGAATGTATGGAATGCATAAAAGTATAGAAAAATGCTGTGAAGGCAGCAAAATTTGCATATTATGCAAAATTTTATTCCATAGCAAGGGTATATATCTATGCATGTGTCTATGTAGCACATTATACATTACGTGTGGTTCACAGAAATATAAAAATAAGAGAGATATGCTGTTGAAAATATTAAATATTTGTATTTGTTTACTTTATGTGCGCATATTTACGGCAAATGCAATTTTCCAAACCTCTCACCCACCTACCCAATCACACTTCCCTGCCATGGCTGGCTGAGACCCTTAGTAAGCATATTCTTAAGCGTTATGTGTTGTAATATAAGAAATATGTATTAAATTTTAACACGTTTCCAATTTTCTAAACAAAAGGTCCCACGCGCTGAAGTTTAAAAAAAAAAATCCTTCACAAAATATAAAAATATTGAGTATGATTTTCTATGGAGGTTTTGCTTTTATATTTATTTTTTAGAATTTTTTTATTGCAAAAACCTTATATTCACTCTCCTACAGAGCACTAAATGCATGTTACTCTTGAATATATTGAAATATTGAGACATCAATGCAAGCAAAGTAAGGTTGTGGAATTTGAGACCAATTCTGACACGGCTCACAAAATTATTAGCCTCATTATTATGAGAAATACTATGCCGAAAAGTATGTAGTCGACAATTGAAGGCAAAAATCTTACGAAATCACGTATAAACTAATTTTTTTAAGGGAAGAGCATACTTTTTGGCGCAGCACTTTTTATAAAGATTAGCATTGAGAAAAGATAAATGGGGATACCCATTTCAGAAGCTTAAGGCTATGGTATGATATACAACCAAAGAGAACTTCATAGAGCATACTGAAAAAATTGTGAATTTTACATAAAAGTCAGGTAAACTCATAGGCATTTAAAGCCTTGAAAAGAGATGAAAAGATTTCTCAATACCGGCTCAAACGATTCATCAAAGCATTTAAAAAGAGCTAAAAATGTAATTCAGTCAGGCAGTAATCTTTAACCTTAGACGATTCTTCGAATTTTAGTTAGTGCTCATTTGATCTCAGTGAAGTCACAAAAAAAAGAGCGTTAAACGCACAAAGAATCAAAGAGTTAGAAAAGAAACTGCACGCTTCGAGGCAGCTCAACAGCTCAGTTTTCTGCACGTTTGCTTGTTTCGCTTACATGTTGTTACTTATTTCATTGACGTATACATTTCGGCGCTTTTTTAGGCGCGCCAGCGACATTGCTGACATATTTAGTCGTTAACAGCCTGAAAGTATGCAAATGAGAATTTTTTAATGATGCAACAAAAAACAAACAGAATTTTTTTCGTTCAGTCATTCTGTTATTGCTTATTGCGTGCCTCTGTTGTTGAATGTTGTTTCAATTGGTGACAGCGCCTAATACGAGTATATAAGTACACATGTACACATATACATCGGCGAGTATGCACGCACGCAGCTTTATCGCTTCGCTACCGTTATTCGTTGTGTCAACATATCATTTGATTTGCGTGTTGGTCTAAGTCAACAAAAAGCAAGCAACATGAATGCGAAAACTATTTTCGTTTTTTTTTTTTGTGAGATATTTTATTTAGCAAAATGTCATTGCACTCCCTCGATGAAGTCTACATTTAGGCGCAAAGTGCTTACATGGCCTCATTTCAAGCAACGTTTTTCGAAGCGGGGCGCAGTAGCTTCATTAATAAATTATATTTTTTCTTTAAATTGTTTTAATTACTCTAATTTTAGTTTATCAAAAAGTTTGCTTTACTTATCTTTTCATCTTTTCATCTTGTCAGTTTGCTCTTTTCAACCTCCTTCCTTACACAGAAAATGTACTTATCTCTCGTTTTTTATCTTTCCTAAAGTCTTTTCAGTTTTGGCAGTCCTTTTCAGCAATTCTCTATTTATTTTCTTCTTTTTTTCGAATTCATTATTTATCTTAGAAATGAATACATTTTTCACTTTGCCATTATTCTCTCTCCACTGCCTCTGTGTTGGTAAAGGTTTAATTGCTAACCATAAAACGCCTAAAGTTATGCAACTAATGAAAAACAGACAAAACCGCAAATACTTTGGTTAGAATTTTTTTGTTTTTTTTTTTTTTGTCGAAAAAGTATGCAAAAATGTTATCTCTTGTGAAATTTTCACTTCATGTCAGTTGTAGATATGAAAGTGGTGCCTAATGATTAATGAAAATATGGCAAGCAGTTGATGGGTCCGGTACTTTGTTACAGATTGAAGATAAATGATTGAGATATCAGTGAGGAAGTCATTGAAGAGAAAGTACAAAATTTGAACATGAATAAATATATTGAAAAAAAAAACTAAAACAGAATGAGAAGTCAAATAAAACCAAATAGATCGAATGAAAATGTAAAAAATTAAGTGAAATTAATTATAATCAAATCAAATCAATCAGCATACAAATTAAATTTAAAATTAGATTAAAAAAACAAATAAAAATAATAATAAAAAAGTTGAAATAATTAGATTTGAAATGAAAATTCATCAAATAAAGTCAAGTGACGAAAAATATATTATTTTGAATTGCGCTTACCATACTAGAAAAATATATGAATTTAAATTCAACTTAATTAACATATTTAAAAATTTGGTTTATTTTGTTCCAAACTATAACGGAATTCGCATTTATCATGTTATGGACAATAATCTACAATAATTACTCGATTCACATGCATTACATTTAATTTATTTGTTTTTGTACGAAATAAATGGTTATTTGTTTTAAATATTTCCACACATTCGCCTACTTACAGGCATATTAAGAGGAAAATAAAATTTATTTATACTTTCCGCGTAACAAACTGCGAAACCTGCTCAGCCTCTTGACCGCCCTGCTTCTCCTAATTCACTCGCTTATTGTACGTTGTTTTGATTTGCTGCATACAAAGACCACAAATTAAAATGAGCTTAAATGCTCCGAAAACGTCAGCGGCCTGCTGTCAGTTGAGTGCACTACATAACCACAATAAATTGTAATTAAATTGAGTTGCGACGAAATGTATAGCAATGAGCGTGCATGGCAATCGACCTGCATACATATAACAGTTAAAAATAGCTAATAATAATATCGCATAATGGTATTTATAGATAGAAAATATATTGTGCAGTGATTGGTATGCTATTTTCATCGACAAAATAATGAAAATTTTTTGCGAGCAAATTGCGAAACAATGTCGTCATTCGAGAAACCGGAACACAATACAAAATTTTTGGGTTCCGGCATAGTATTTTTAGGTTTTTGAATTGACAATATTATGCTGCGCGATTTAAATTATAAAAAAAAGTTAATAATTCGAATTCGAATTCAAGTTTAAAGATATTTTAAAACATAGTGAATAAAGCAAATTCAGCAAAAAAAAATATATATAGTTTTGTGATAAAAATTATATTTTCAGTGCGTTTGACCAGAAAATACAAAGCAAATTGTAAAATTATGCAAAAAATGCAAAATTATCAATACAAAATTTGTTCATTAATAAATTACACACACACAAAACTAATGGCATTGGTTTTAATTGAATTCCGGTCGAGTTACAATTGTATAAAGATGACCGAGAGATAATCAATGCCAACCGAATGTGTTACTCATACGCCACGGCATACATTCAGCAATTTCGCGCAATAACTCACTTTCCATGCGGCGCTGTAGTGCATACCAGTGATATAAAGCTGATTTGGTGCACCGATTAGTATGGTCTAAGCTTAATGGTCATGTGCTGAGTGCATTCTACTGTCACTGACCGCTCAAATGGCGTCGTAAAGAGTGATTTAATGAATTTATTTTATGTGCAAATATTCTATTTAATTTATTGCATAAATTTAACTGCAATTTACGGCATATCAGTTTTAGTTTTATAGTTTTGTTGTATTATTTTAATTTAGGAAAAGCCGCACCAACAAATGACTGTTTGGAGTGATTGACTTTGGCGTGAATTTATTTGTGGCAAAATTTTAGTTTCACGTTTTTTTGTCCAGTTTTTTCTTCTCGTTTCATGTGACGTAACTTACACTCGCGCTTTTTGAAAGCGCATCACTGACAAGCACGAAAGCCGCTTGCTATAAAAAAAACACACACAAAAAGCGCGAATTTCAACAGCTAATGCCTCACGCACACACACAGAGTTAAGACATGTCGTTTAAATAGCAGCGTCTGCTGTGCGACGTCAAATATTTTCTTATTAAATTTACTGCTGACCAAATGAATGATTTAATGCAGAAAAGTGTCGGGTTTCCTGCAAGTTGCGTTTGCTGTCACGCTTACATTTTGAAGGTATTTTATTTAAAAAATTTTTTTAGCTTTTTCTTCATTTTCTAAAAACATTGTCACTGAAATTTCAACGCAATGCCATTAAAAGTGTGCAGAAAAATCTTAAAAAATATTAAAAATTTTCCATTTATATCGCTCAATCACACTGCTTGCTTCTTGTTCTTCTTCTTCTTCTTTTTCGTTTTCTTCTTCTTCTCCTTAGTTTCTCAATTTTAAAAATTGTTGCACTAAAGTCATCTGAGTGGCCATTAGTTTCTATTGTTAATGAAAATCTGGCTGTCTTTGCTGTTATATAATTTTATTTATGCTTTTCTCTTTTACTTTTCCACATTTCCACTTATCTGCCTGCTGCAAGTTGCACATTTTATGAAAGAAAAGTTATAGTAGCTTCGTAGCGATTGACTTTATAGTTTTTCTTGTGGCCACGATGTTTGTCAACGAAATTAATTAGTGGTAAAAATTAAATAATTTATAGAAAAATATAAAATTTAATACAAATTTCATATTGAGAATTTAATGTTCATTACGAGGGCTTTCAAATTGTTAAAAGCAGGTAATCTGCATTATTAATAACTGCTGGATTATTCACTTTAATTGAATATTTAAAATAATTCAATTAAAACAAAAATATTTTCTTTTAAATAAAATCAGATACATTTTTTCATATTTTGTCCAGGCAAAAGGAGTCTGATGAGGAGATGTGGTGATCTCCGAAACAGCTGTCACTTCTACCAATTTTTCTTTGTTGTATAACAAAGTATTCAATTAAAAATAATTTTTCTAACAAAAGTAAGCCTTTGAATACAGGTAATTTACTTATAACCAAAAAACAATTACAGGCCGCATTAAACAATGCATAATATTTTTAAATTACTTAGCAAAATGCATTATTAAAAATATTGCCAAAAATTAAGTTAAAAGATTTTTTAAATACAAAAATGTGCTAAATCGAAATTGTGCTGATGAATACGATGATGTTTCTGAACAGAAAATTTTGCAAAACAAAAATCAAGAAACATGGTTTGCCATTGAATTATCCTGTACACAAAAATTTTTTATGTACTGAAATTGTTACTTGATGAACAAAAAAAAAATAAATACAGTAAATGGGCAATAAAAATTGCCAAACCATCAATGATCCTTGAAACTTTGAACTTTGTCTCCCATATGAGTGTGTCTCCTAAATCAGTAGTGCGTGATATATGAGAAAAAGGTATACACATATCTTACTTGTAAATATGCGTGCACAAATATTACTACTGAGAGTATATAAGTATAAAGTACACACTTGAGTAGCCAGCACTCATAGCCCTGCATCCCCTTGCACCCCCTTCTACCCCATAAGAGCACACATTTCACTTACTTTATGTGCTTCATCTATTTTCGGTTCTGGCCAAACAGCACTTAAAGCGTTGAGCTGCTTACCACGAATATATACTGTTAGGCCACCAAAAGCCAAACAAGGATTGCCTACCGCCAAACATTGTACTTGATGTGTACAATTGGAATTTGTATGGAGTAAGTGCACGCTATTGTAGTATTTATTGTCAGCCAAAAGCTACTCCCAGCGGATTATGTGCTTTTTCACTTTACATTCAACGATGGAAAGGCACATGTGCATATACTATATAAATATACATGCACACTTGCATCAACGCTAATCCATAAAATAAAAGAAAGGAATTTTTGTTTGGTATGTCACATTTTTTACGCTGCCTATACATACATATATAGACTGCAGTGAAAAGTTAGACTGATGTGTTAAAAGTCTGGTTAATTACTAGTATGAAATAGAATGAAATCATACTAGTTCGTTATATATATCATAACAGCTAACCAGATGCGGGAATAATAATAATTTTATATACAGCACATCATGGCTGAATTCCAATACTTAGCAAGCTCTGGTGAAAATCGAATAAGTTGTTGCCCTCTACATCGCTAAAATAGTGAAGTAGTTAGGGGTGATCACTGTACCGCAGGTGCTCGGTTCGATTCTCGCTGCAGGCAAAGTCATTTTTTTCCGTAGTAGAAATTCAACATGCATAAATGGACTAGTATTTAACCAGTATGAAGCTGATGCATAGTTGGCCGTTTGACATCACCGTTTTGAAAATACAAGTTTCTTATAAAGCAAAAAGATGGAGGATACACCAGTTAGTGCAAAAATGCAAACTAGTTGGAATGTAGTTAACAACTAGTATTAGTCCCCTTGAGGGTATATATATATATATATATATATATATATATATATATATATGGGTACTTATATATGAGTATGAGAGTACTTAAGCATAACATACGAGTATACCCAGACTGTTATATTCTTAAGTGCTCATGAAAATATCAACAACAACAACAACAACAACCACAGTGCGCTCTTCATGTGAAGGTTTGATAAAATTTGACAACGAAAATTGCTGAATGTTTTTTTTTTTTTGCCTTTATCTTTTACTCACAGATATTTATGCAAGTAATCAAAAAAGGTCGCCAAAATAATGAGCACATGCAAACCAATTGAATGTGTTCAAGGGTCAATAGTAATAAATTAAATGTTGCTGATAGCAAAAACCATTATCACATGCCTAAGCAATTTACAGTCAATTTATTTCACTGTTTCTTCTGCTTCGTGCTTTATTTTGCTGAAAATTTTACTACCATCGAAATGCAATAAAGTATTTATGCTGGCGACATATTTAACAAACCTGCTTATACGAGTATGAACCAAGAAAGGTTTTAATACCTACACATACGGATATATGACTGAATGTTAAAACATGATGTAAATTGTGCAATTTTTCCTGCGCAGCCATAAAATATGTCAAATTAAATTTTATATCTACTTAAACATATTTACAAAATAAATAAATACTTTGCTGGCTTCTTCAGAAAATAATAAATTAAGGGTAAATATTTTTGTTTATGCAGTTTTGTAATTTACTAAAATTTTATGCATCCATTAAAATTCGTAATTTATTTATCAGCACGGCAGGAATCAACTATGGAGTAATTAAGAAGAGCGTGTGGGAAGTTAGTGTAGCATAATTCACAAATTCATTGCGAGAGTATTAAATTCAAGGGTTTGCGGAGGGAATCTCAGCTAAAAAGAGGAGGATCGAATATTCTTAAAAAAATATTAAATGAAATGAAATAAATTGAAATCATATACATATATATATATATATATATATAACATAATACAATTAAATAAAAAATATTAAAAATATAGATTAAAATGAAAATAAAATAAAATTTAATAAAATTAAATAAAATAAAATTAAAAAAATAATAATATAAAATATAATAAAGTAAAATAAAATAAAATAAAATAAAATAAAATAAAAAAATATAATAAAGTAAAATAAAATAAAATAAAAAAATAAAATAAAATTAAATTACTTAATTAAATTAAATTAAATTAAATTAAATAATATAAATTATAATTAAACAAAATAAAATGAAATAAAATAAAATATAAAACTTAATCAAATTTAAAAAAACTAAAGAAAAAAAATAAAAATTAAATAAGAGAAAATGAATAGCATGAGATAAAAACAATAAAATAAAATAAATAAAGCCAAACTAAATTAAGTAAAAGTTATTGAAATAATACATATATGATATAATTAAATGTAAAATAAAATAGTATAAACGGAAATAAATAAATAAAAATTATAATTGAATAAATAAAATTAAAATGATATAAAATAGAAAAAAATCGAAAAAAATTATAAATAGATCAGCATTTTTCCTTTAAAATTCGCATACAAAGTGACATATTTCTTATCAAGATGTAATTTTCTTTGTTGACCACGTTCATCTAGCCCTTTCTGTGGTCACTTCTGCAGCAAATTCTTCAATATGTTTTTTCTATCTTTATTTACCATCGCTTACAAAAAAAATAGAAAATTTTTTAACCAGCTTTCTGACTACTTGCTGCCCTTCTAAACAGCTGTAGCTGCACTTCTGCCGGTGTCACAGTCATTTTGTGCAAATTAAGCAGCGAATTCGAGCAGTTTTGTTATTCTATTGAAATTACTTTTATGGCAGATTACAGTAGGTTGCTACATGTCCTTTGTTTACTTTAACCTTGTTTTGCTGTGCGGTCATTTATAAAGCACGTGACTTGTATTTTTTATGCTCACATAGATACATAACTACACGGTAGTTACTAAGATGCTTTGCAGGCACAAATACTACCTACGAAACTACTACTACTACTACTACTACTACTACTACTCTTTAAAATTCAAATTTTTTATATGTTTTATATCAATTTTAAATTAATTTTCAGTTAAATTTTCAGTTTTTATTTAAAAAAAAATCGAAAATCTAAAGCTTTACTTTCACATATTATTTTACCGGTTTTTATGAAAAGTTTCCTTTTTTTAAGTCAGAAATAAACAGGAAGCTTTTCAATGCTTTTCTAACATCTCACATTGTAAACAAATATACATATAAATATTCAAATGCAAAATTAAACGACAATGGAAAACAAGCAAGTGTGAGTTTGCACGAAAGTTGAGCGAAATCAAAACTTTCGTTTTGATTTTTAGCGTTACCATAAAACGACGCAAAGTGTCACGTCTGAAACGGCGAACAGCAGGCATTTCGTTCATTGCATGGATGGGTACGTGTGTGTGCGTGGCATTAAACTCACCAGCTACGTTTAATGAAAGTAAAATACTTAACCCAACCATGCGAAAAATAAACGCAAGCGTGAGCGTTATGCGTTAGCAGGCAGCCATGGATTTGAGCATTTTAGTCGGTCGATGAGACAGCATGTAAACCAGTTTGTAAGTGGAAAATCAAAGGAAAACTTTAAACGATACATTTTTGGTTGTAACAAATTTTCATACTGTTTTAGCTTCCGGAAGCTTTATGTATGTGACATTTCTGTTAATTCAATTAAGAAAATATAAAAAAGTGAAAGTTTTCAATACATTTTTTGACAACAGCATGCGTTGGCTATTCACAGACAAAAATTGGAAATTTATATTTTTTCTGCTTACTAAGCGCATACTAGTCGAGTGCACAAAATAAAAATAAAAAATATTTGGAAAATGTAATAAAATGTCACCACAACATTGCTCTGTGTTGCGCTCAACTTGCACTGAAACAAATTCAATTAAAAATTTCTATTTAACTGTAGCTCCTCTGCGCAGCGCTTCAAGTTGCGGCACTTTGTCAATTAAAATTTTGACAATTCAAAACTGCCAAATCAGCTTGGATATTTGATAATTAATATTTCCTTGCTGTCTGATATTGATATGTACATATATTAATTGATGACTGTTTGGCTGTTGATTTGAAAAGTTGACAGATTTTGAATTGGCAGAAAGTTTTGTCAGAATTCCTGGAAACTGGTTGAAGTGTTGAATATATTTAATTGAAATGGTTTTATATGGCATTTGAAACTTTGCAGTCGTCTATATGGGCACGGATTAGTATTCAAATAATGTTTAATGGTCCATTTAATCATATGGGAGCTTGAATAAAAATAAACAAATCAAATAGCAAATGAGTTAAAAAGTAAACGAAAAATATATAATAAATAAATAACAGGAAAAAAATATAAAAAATGCAAAAATAAGTAAATTTGGAATGTGCAAAAAATACTCTAAAAAACTAATATGAAATTAAGACAACAAAAATTTATATAAAAATGAATAAGATAAAAAATAAATAAAATGTTGGTGGAAAATGATAAATTAATAAATTAAAATATAAACTAATAACCAATTATATAACCTAAAAATTTCATCATACTTGATTGATTAGTCTTCAAAACATTATTTACCTAAAGTTCTATAAGCGCTTTTGGCCACAGGCGGTCAGCTCAGATGTTATAATCAACATTAAATTTTAGCCAAATTCAACAATAATAATAACAATAATAACAATAAAATGTATAAAATTTTTTTGTTGTATTCAGCAACGGAAATCTAAAATTTAATCACTTTTGACGCAAAATGCTTTGCAACTCAATTCAGGCATTTAACTTAACTTTCGTCGAAAGCTAAAATTCCATAGAGAAAATTTTTAATGAGCCTTTCATATTTCATTTGAGTTTCTGACTTTGCTACTTTCTTTCCAACTCATTTATCATTAAGTTTTGAGCACAATTTGACTTTAAAAGCATATACATATAAGTATATATATGTTTACATTTGCGTTCATTTGATCTCTTGTTTGTCAATGCTTTTTCCTATGCTCTACATACGTTCCCTTCTGATAAAGAAAAAAGATTTTTTTTGTACATTTGTGGAATATTCGTAATGTCTGCAACCATAGGTCCGCCCATAAAAAAGTCAATGAGAGAGTTAAAAGTCTATTTTTGCAAAATAAACCATTTGACCATAGCATATATATATAGTATATAGTATATGGGTGTGTATATATACCACTATATATATACATATATATGCAAACACAAATGAAGTGAAAATGTGTCATCTAAGTTTTTGCAGTTGATTGATTTTGAAACTAGAAAATTATAAAATTTTATGAGTTTCCCCTTTTTTTTAGTGCGCTTATGCCTTTTGCCTTTTGCCTTTGCTGACACTAATTCCCAATAGCTATTTGCATGACTGTTTTGGCATGTATGTGTGTGTGTGTGTATTTAAGGTAAGTAAGACTTTATATTTTTTATAGCTCAATTTTTTTTTTTGCTTTGCACTATTTCCACGGTTTCTTGGTTATTATGGGGTTCATTGGAAAATATGAATGTTAAAAACTGAATTTCTTTGGTCAGATTTGACTGGCAACTGCTGTTGGTTTACTTTAGGGAATTTCCACTTAATGGTGATGATGGTGGTGATTTGAACTCTTTTATGTAGATCGAAAAAAGTGAGCAAAAGGAATCAAAAAGCCAAAAAAAGAAACTAAAATTGATTATAGTGAAGTGGAAGTGCTGATATTTTTATATAATAACTTCATTTACTTACTCAACATAAAGAATATATCCCATTCCTTTTTAACTCATTTTGGAAAGAATATTTGAATAAAACTTTAGTATTAACCATTCAATCCATAAATATAGTGTTTTCCAATAAGAGTGATATGATTTCTTAAAAATAAATCAAGTCGTATGTCATGAATAGCAAGTTCAATATTGAATTTTAAAGCTTAAAGAGGGTCTGGTTTATTGCTAAAGACCAATGACTTCAAATAACCCCACAAGAAGTAGTCCAAGTGGTGTTAAATCACAACATCTTGGAGGCCATACAATGTCACAATTTCTTGAAATAATCGAATATCCAAACCTTTCTCTCAATAATTTGGTTGTTGCACGTGCTGTGTGACAAGTAGCCCCGTCTTGTTGGCACCAAATGTTGTTCCAATTGTGGCCATAAAAAGTTGGTTATCATCGATCTATACCGCTCTCCATTAATAGTGGCGGTGCTACCAGCTTCATTTCGAAAGAGGTACGTACGAACTTATGATTCCACCAAACTAAAAACCACACCAAACTGTCAATTTAGGTGAATGTAATTGTTGTTCATGAATAATTTGTGAATTTTCTTCGCACCAGAATCGACAGTTTTGTTTATTTACCGCACCGCTCAGACGAAAGTGAGCCTCATGGAAGAAGATAATTTTCTTAAAAAAATCGTTATCGTTTTCAAGTTGTTCCAAGGCAAAATCAGCAAATTCACGACGTTTATGGTGGTCCATGATTGAAATTGTAAACATTACTGAATACATTGAAAAAAATTACATATTAAATAAAAATGCCAAAACGGCACTTAGAAGTCACATTATCCCTACTAGAAAAGCCTATATTAAATGCAAAAGCTTTGAAAGTAAATTTTAATTAGCGTTCTATCTTTTTAAACTTTCTTAAATGTCTTTACTTACTCAAGATTTTTCAGATTTTTTTTAATAAAGTAAATGTTGCGAAATTTAGAAAAATTAAAATTGATTCTCCACCCACTGCCTTATCTCTGATTCACAAAGCAAATTTAGTCTGCTTATAATGTTAAAGTCAAAGAACTTATATATTTTCTGAAAAAAATTTCTGAGATATAAAAAGTATAAAAAATTTAGTGATTTTTAATACATTTTTTATCAGCTTAACTTAGCTTTTATTTACTTTTTTTATTCTAAGTGCATCAAATGCCTTATAAAGCAGTAAAAAAATTATTTGAGAGCAACAGCATCTAACTTATTTAGCATAGCAAGAGCTTTTCAAATTAAAAATTTAACTAAATTTTGTGCTATTTCTACAAAATGCTGCAAATTGTGGCTTTGATGTATTGTTAATGGAATTCATGGCATTGATTTATCATTTTATGTTTTCCTCATTTCTTAATTCCTTCGTTGAAATCTTTCCAAATCTTTTAATTAGCTCATTACATGCCATAGATACTACTAATCGTAAGATAAATATGATTTGCATGCGAAAGATAGCAAATAGAGAATAACTGAGCTCTTCAAAATCAATTTTGCCAACCAAAGCCCAGGCGAGTCATTAAGCTATGCAAAAGAAAAATGAAATTTCAATTAATTTGCTCGAAACTTTGTCCTTACGCCATAGTATTAACATAAATTCACGAAACTTCGGTTCATAGTTAGATCAGCTATAAATATACTCACACAGACGCACATACATACTTGACTTCATAAAAATCAATTGCCAACTGCCATGAAAAATGTCAATATCAGTGCTGCGCCGCTGTTAAATGCAAGCGTATAACTTGCTTGCCTTGCCATAAGAGAATTTTCTGGCGTTGACAAATCTCTTCTATAAAAAAAAGTTTAAATTTTTTTTAGCGATTTTCAATAACTAAACTGCGCTTGACAAGGGTAGCTGGAAGTAAGATCGCATTTTCAAACAAAAAATGTAAGTGAGTTCAATGCGCTAGACAATTATTAGAGAAACGCATACATATATAAACGCACGCCGCATGTTTAACCTGTTGACACAAACTTTAAATTAATACCTTCGTTAAACTAATTAGTAAATGAGCGTTTGGAGGTGAGACCATTTGAGGTAGATTAGGGTTGTTATTGTATGGCGTGAAACAGCAGTAGTTAATTAAAATAACAGCTAGACTAACTGTCTTTGTTGGTAAGTGCGTCAGCTTACATGTTCACTTAATACAATTGCATGTACACAAACATATATAAGCTTTGTATGATGGTAGCTGTTTACCGGGGGCGTATGAGTAACTAATGGCGTATCGTGGCATGAAGTGAAGAAATTTGTTGTTGAAATGGCTCAAAAGCATATACATACAACCATACATACGAGTTAATAGACATTAAGAAGAAAGTAGTAACAGCAAAAACAACTAGAAATAAATAATATACTAAAGAACATTCAAATCTACCTTGATAGGGCATAGGCATATATGCCTAAGGGTGAACCAAAAAATTACTTTGTAATTAATTTCGGAATTTTTTCAACACCCAAAAAAAATAGCCAAAAAATTGGAAAATTGTAATTTTTAATTTCTACAAAATTTTTTATTTATTTATTAATTTATATTTAAATTTATTTCCTTGCAATTTCTTGTTTCGATTTTTTTTTTCAAAGTGTCATAATCACTATAATTAAGTAAATACCATCGCTTAAACAGCCAGATTTTCTGACTATATTTGTAGGAAAATTTCCTTTAAAAATGAAAGAAAATACCTGGAGTATAAGTTAATTAAGTAAAAAAAAAATTTTTAATCAAAAAAGATTTTTAGTACCACGGAAAATTGTTTTTAACTATTTAATTTAATTATTTAGTGACATTTTATGCAAATATTTCTTTCTTATATAAAATAGAATGTCATCGACTTAGCAATAGTATTGGATTTAAATCAATTTTACTCAAAAACCGTTAAAAAAATATTTTTCTTTGAGCCACACTAGCATGGGTTTTTATATGCATACATATTTACATAGCTACATATGCACATATCTACATATGTTACCTGTAACAGACATAAAAGTGATTTAAGAACCTTATGAGTGCCGTTACTACTTGCAACAAAGTTACTGAGCACATACTTGCTTTCCACCGTACTATACTGCTACACATAAATATACAATATATATATAAGTATATACGCTTGACAAGTTGCCGCCCAGAACTAAACTACTTTCGAACAATGCAACTCTGTGCGAAGTGAACTCGAAGTATAAAGCAAAGTGTTGTTCGGCTCTACGAGATAATGGCAAACTACATGGCAAAGTCGTGGTGAAAAAAGTTCTTTTGTAAAAGTCGAGATTGTTTGAATTATACGAATACTATATATTTTGTTGTTGTTGTTGTTGTTATTGTATTTAGAACAGTTGGCCAATGCTAATATATACTTATATATAGTTGTTGTGCATGTTGTTGCGGTGAATATAAGAAATCTCTTCTCGTTTGCAACTTTAGTGATTAGAGAAGTTTTTTCGTGGTCATATATACATACTTATGCAAATAGACGAGCACTATGTGAGTGCCGGTATGAAGAGATTTTCAAATATGTCTAGTTATGTCTCGTACTTGTGTTCTAACAGATGTTACTACTTTCGAAAATACGGAATGAGAAATATTGAAATATGTTAGTTGCGAAATTGTCAAAGAATTTCCAATGCACTGATGTGTGAATTGTATGCGAAATCTAGTTGATTGTGTGTGTGTGTGTGTACTCAGATTTAGTTTTTCTCCACAAACAGCGTGAAACAGTTTTTCAATATGTAAGTTTGTACATATTTTTCGTTTTTTTTATTGTGTTTTATTCTCTTTAAACAATTTTTTTTTTGTTATTCACATAAAAAATGCGTTAAAAAATTTTCTGAATAATTTTTTCTTTTACCAAAACTTTTTAGAATCATAAGTAACAACATTCAAAACTTAATTACCTTCATATATTATGGTTTTCGCAAATACACAAGAAAAGGTTCACCGATAAATCACGCGCCTACTATTGGGCTGTGAATTTACATATTAATTTACATACAGATGCGAAAGAAGTTTTGCAAGATTTACGAGCTAGAGAGAAAGCTTTTAGCGCAAATTTCAACTGGTGTTAACAAACATTCGTTGATTTTCCAGTTTCCAAATTAATGGCAATTTGCTCATTACAATTAATTTATTGTTCTTATAAAAACATTCATTTTGTGTGTGTAATGATGAAATAGAGGTCAAGTTTCTTATAGGAATTTTAGTACAAAACATATTAAATATATGGCTTGTAATGGTAATAAATTAGTAAAATTCATTTTAAAAAATTATTTATGAAAAATATTAGCTACTCGCATATATAAAGACATTGCTTTTGCAAAAAGCCATTAAACGAAATCATAATTATTAGTTTTGTAATAAACTCAAAATTTTATTGACCTTCACCGAACTTGTAATGGGTGCTTTTGACATTTTGTATGACTTTTTCTATGAACAGGATTTATTACATATGAATGACTAATGCTAGACAGAAAAAACCAAATATTTTTTTTCAAAGCGAAATGAACAAAATGCCAGAAAAGAAGATTAAATAGTAAATTTGCATATAAAGAGTGATCTATTTCGAGGTTCACTTCTTTCTATTTTCAAAGAAAAAAACAGAAAATTTAAATTTAAAGGAAAAAGCTTATTATCATTCGAAAGAACATTCTTTGGCATTCATTTTTTTGAAGTTTAGCTCTTAGTTTAGCTCTCTCTAGTATGGTCTATCCATTGAGTCCAATTTTCAATGACTCATTCGAGCATCTAGACTGGCAACTGGCGACTAACACGCGTTATATTTTGCTCCAAGGCCTCAATCGAAGTGGGATTGTCCGCGTAGGCTTTACACTTTACATATCCTCACAGGAAAATGTCTCACGGTGTGATATTACACGATCTAGGTGGCCAATCGACCGGCCCAAAACGTGAAATTATCAGTTCACCGAAATATTCTCTCAATAAATTAATTTATTGATGCGATTTGTGGGAAGTGGCGCCATCTAGTTGAAATCAAATGTCGCGAAAATCACGATCTTCAATTTCAGGCATCAAATAGTCGTTTATCATGGCGCGATAACGGTCGCCATTGACGGTTACGTTCACAGCGGAATGATTTTTGAAGAAATATTGACCGGTGATTCCACCAGCCTACAAACCACACCAAACAGTAATTTTTTCTAGATGAAATGGCAGTTCTTGAATCTCTTTAGGTGCGCTTGGTCCCAAATGTGGCAATTTTGCTTGTTTTCATACCCATTGCGCCAGAAATCGGCCTCATCGCTGAGCAAAATTTGGCTCGAAAACATCGGATCTTCTTGGAACTTTTCAAGAGTTCATAGAACGAACCGATTTTCTTCACTGCGTGCTGAACGTGGTCTATTCTATCGAATATTATTCAATAATGAATGTTGGGTCTCATGATGGCTCATTAAAAAATTGCTAATTTTTTCCATAAACTTAATTTAAGCTTTTAAGAAGCAGCTGAGGAATTTTGTCAACAATTTATTGTATAGCAAATTTGATGTATATCTATAAGGCAATTAAAATATTCTCCTGTCTGGTAACAATAACACTTAAAATTGTAAAAAAATGCTTAGAGCGCAGATCGCCTTAGGAAAAATTATTAAATTAATTTTTTAGTCAAAATTTCTCTCTGGATCTTTTGCTGAACAGAATTTTTTCAAGCAAAAATAAGCATATTTCCAATGATTTTAGAGCAACTAAAAGACATATATATTTATATGAAACATGCGCATATCTACATCTTTTACATTCAATTATATAATTGAATTCTACGCATTTGTCTGAATAAATCGTTAATTATGTTATTTACTTAAAATAAATTAGTATAATTGCCAGAATGTTGTTCATAAGCTAATGATTTTTCGCAGAATTCTATTTGCATACACACACACACACTCACATATTAGCATAGAAACTTACATTTATGTGTAAAACCCAAGTTGCAATTAATATTATTTAACCTTAATGAAGACCAAGGAAGCGCAAAGCACTGAAATGAAATAGAGACTTCAACCGCCTTAGCCCCATACACGCCACACGCCACATACATATATTAGTACATATGATTTGCACCCGACCGTACTATACTGCTACTACCAAATTAAAACAACAAATGGGCCTTTTCCAGTATTTGTGCCAACGCATTGGACTTGTAGAGTGAGTCAGCAGTACTTAAATAATTAATTTTCATAAAGCTAATGACTATAAATAAACTAGTTGGTTGAACAAACTATGTAATGCGCATGTAAGTGTTTACATTTACACGTGGCAACACATACATGCACATTACTCGTACACTTGAAGTGGCACTTCTGCCTAATGGTTCTACTTCCGAGCGCGTAAAATAGTTATTTTTTATAGTAAATGTTTGGGTTAGTACGTAACACTGCTGGAGAGTACATAAGCAACAAGTGCTTGTACAACACTTCTTCCCATACATACAAACAGGACAGCGTTTTGAAATTATTATTTTTACGGAAGAGTGTCCTGCCCTTAATTGTCTTTTCACGGCGCTGAACGCACGCAAGAAAGCCACTTTATACAAATGTACTTGTATATAATTATATATTCACATATCTAAACAGAACTGAGTACAACTCTTATAGTCAAGACATAATTTCCTTGTGAGAAATTGCCTTCTATGAATTTATCATTGTAATCATTACTCGCCTTGGCTTATATGATTCAACTAATTACATTTTACTCATTAGATATATATGCATACACACTCGTTATAGAAATTAAATATGATTTATATTAGTTTTTTTTGTGACGAAGAAAAGTCTAACTAAAATTTTATCTCTCATACTCTCTCTGCATTAATAATCTTACTTTTAGTGTGGCTAAGGTATAATTTATGGGGGTAATTAAAATTGTTTAATCTTTAGGGTAAAAAATCTATTATTAAAAAAATTAAAAATATTTTTTTTTTCGAAATCGCAGTAGTTTTTGAGTTCGCTTTAAAGATGTTGAAGAAAAATTGTATAAAAAAATAAGAAATTAAAAATATATTTTTTTTGAGCATGTAATCGTAGACGCGCGTTTTTCCTTAAACGATTTTAGGCACTGGAAAGTAACATATATACATACATACATATATTAATTCATATGCTAATTGCCTTCACAAATTATATAATTGATTTGACGCGCGTAAACTAATTTGCAATCTAATTACCAACTCACGCGCAGCAGTAAAAATATATAATAACAATTTGCACGATATAATTATACAATGTTATATAAGTGTGAAGTGCAATTAGCTGCATAATTTGTATATACATACATTTTATCAGAGTAATTAATACAACACTTAACGTTTTTTGCCTTAAAAAATGCAAATTGGCTAAAACATTGTTTATATTTAAGCACTTTATGGCTATTAGTTTGCACGACTAGGCGAACAAATAGAAAAAATATAATATTATTGCCTAATAGTATGTAGTATACCTTTTACGTACATGAAATAGTGTACTAACATTGGTCCGAAGTATGTAAGTATCGAAAGGAGGAGAGATTGAAACGCCAAAATTTGTAATCGATTATATCAGAATGACAAGTTGAGTTGATTGAGCCATGTCCTTCCACTATTTGGTAAGCACATGCACTGGTATATCTATACATATATATGTGAAAACCTGCAAAATTGGATCACTATAGCTTATATACGACCAATTTTTTAGATTTTGTATGCTATAAATCTGAAATTTTGTTTTCTAAATATACAGAATTTCGCCTTGATACTGAAAATCATCGAAATCGAACGACTATTATATACAGCTGCCGTACACCGATTTCTTCAGATATTTGGCTTTGGTCAAAACTCCAAAGAAAGAGCATCTGAGAGCGGGAAATTCTGGTATTCTACACACATAACTTCAAATAAAATTGCTGAAAATCATAAAAATCGGATTATTCTATCACATATCTCCCAAAAGAACCGATGTGTGAGGTTTCGCATCAAAAATTCATCAAAAAAGCATCTAAGAGCGTGAAATATGATATTCTGCATACGTGAATTCAAGTTAATAATCCATAGAATATCATTTAATTCGAATTTTGCAATTCGCTTTGATATGATATTTTATTGATATTGTTAATGAAAGGTATAAAGACTATAGCCGAATACAGTATTCTTTCTTAAGTTTATATACATAAGAATAACGAAAATATGTTCATCAAAAAATTAAAACAAATTAAAAAAACCACCACATCTAGAATATTTGAGAGCTCAAAATACTAAAGAAGTTAAAGAAAACTCTTTTTCATTACAACAAATCATTTTTGTAATATTAAACATTTTATATGAGGTATATTTTGTATATTTTTCCTCAATTTTTATATTAATATTATTTTTTTTTGTGTTATTCATAATTTTTAAGTTATTTTTTTTTTCCGTTTTCATTACCCATTGCAGTTTTCGAAGGAGTAAACACATTTTTAGTATTATTTATTCAATTTAAATTGTTATTGCAAGCCATTTTTTGATTTAATTTTCTATTCAAGATTTTATTTATTTCCAATTACTTAAAAAAATCCAAATACTTTCGAAAAAAAAATTCTGTTACAGAAAAAAAACTACCAAATAACAGATTTGGTTTGATTTATGTCATACAGAAAAACTCGTATTCGTATAACTTTTCAAATATATTTAAGTAAGGTTTTTGCTCTAAAATAAATTTCTTCTTCATTTTAGTATAGTTTTCGCAGTAACAATGTTTTCAACATGCGCTGCTGGTGTTAGCCGTTATTTGCTTGTCACTCGCTTACCTGATGGACATAGTTTTTATAAATACAAAAACATATATATATTAAGTAGTGAAAATAATATTTTGGTCAATAAAAGGCAACACCATGACACTTCATTCCAAGTATTTTGACATATTGTTAATTATTGTTATTATTACTTTTCCCCTTAATTATCATAAATCTTTCGCGCAACCAACATATTTGCTTACCATATGCAACACTAATTATTTGTTTTCCTTTATTCTCCTTTTTTGGCTAAATTTACTTGCTAATTTAAATTAGACTCCTTTGCTTGTCAATTTTAGCGGAATTATTTAATTATACGCACAAACACAACAGTAATAATAAAAAAATGGTGAGAATTTTATTCATATCTCTGTTACGTATAACCAAAAACAAAAACAAATTTAAAAAATTACTCGTGCATCTAAGCGCTTTATTTTACGCTGTGTATCAGATATATGTTTATATGTATGATGTAGCCTATCAGTCGCTGCTGAACTTAATTAGAAAGAATTTGTTTAGTCTCATTATTAGCGACAACCGGCAGCGAGTGCAATATGCCGTTACAACTCAGCGTTTGTCTACACATATTTGAAGGCGTTTGTATGTCAGTGTGGTTTGAGAAAATATGAGATAATACAAAAGATATGTTTTTCTTCCACCTCACAATTTTGCGCCTAAATTTTATGGGCAAATATGTAATTTCATTTGAGTGACACATACAAAAACTAGCAGCGGCAGAAGGCGACAAAGAAGCGCTTGCCAGTCTGATCATTTTCATTATACGTAGATATGTATTTTGTGCGTATGCACGTATATATTAATTTTAAATGTGATATATTCATGTTATGGCTGACAAACGACCGCTTCAATGACATGAAAGCTTTAATGACAACAAAATTTATACGCTGTCATGTCAGCAGTTATGGCACGGCAGGCAGTAAGAGGATAGCAGGCACACGTAATGGCACTACCGACCAAAAAAAAAATTATGTTCGTTTGTCATTCCACAACAGACAACAAGGCTTTAAACGTCTCAATTGCAATTTCCTATACTTTGCCTATTTGGTGGTGCTTGTAAGCATATCCTGACAACGTTGTTCTTTATCAAAATTACCCAAAAACGCACAGTGGAGCATTAAAAAATTTTGTGTGTGTAAGTTAGCATATAATGAATGTCAACAGAATTTTTCTGAGAGTTAGCCGCTGACGTTATATTATATAACTCAACAGCACATGCTTATAAATCAACTAAAAGGCTTTTTCAGAAGCACACTTTTAGGTGAAAAATACCCAAACCCAAAAGCCTCCTTGTTGCCCAAATAGCCTAATAACATAAATAATGTACACACCTTTAACATATATACTCGTATGCAAAAGCATTTTTCAAAACCCAATGGTAAATACCCGGAATTAGTAGGCATATCACGCGATAAATTACTTACTGTAGCATACATTTAGGTGGCGTAAATTCAAATCGCCTTAGAAGGACAGACAAACAACCCATCCCAAATTAAATCATATGTAAAATTTATGTAATCAAAAAGGGCATGAGAGCAAATAGTGCAGCGATGCGCACAAATGACAACACTGCTTTTTCCAAATGTCAACTCGGTACCGCCATTGAGGCTTAAGAGCTTATGTGTACTTACGGAGGAGGACTATGAAATTGTGAAGGTTTCTGAGACATGCACATATAGTACATATAATTTAAGACCAGAGCAGTATATTAGCTAAATTAAGCAAATTAACATTGACCTGTGCTCAGCCTAAATGTAGGCAATACTTTTTTGTGTTTAACCAAGGTTAAGGAAAGGAGTAAAAATTGAGCAAAGATTTGCAGAAACATTTGAAAAAGCCATAAGATTTTATTGCTGTTGGCACCTCTGACGAAAAAAAAAAAACAATTATTAAACGAATTAAATAAAAGCTTGAAAAACATTTTCTCTTTTTGTTTACTTTTTAATAAAATACATATTAATATTAGCCTAGCTTTTGAAGTTCAGAAAATAATTATTTAATATTTATATTGGTAAAATTTTGTATTGATCCAAGGACGAGAAGACAGTGAGTAATTTAAGGGAGGATCTGAAAACAATTTGCTTCATTTAAAACAGCAGTATTTTGCTACGATAGTTTAGGTACTTTTTTGAGGCTATTTTTTCCATTTTTTTTTTAGAAAACTTATGAAACTTAACATAAAACAATTTTTCTGGAATACATTTTTTTCGCAATTTCTTTGACTGCCCAAAACTTCGCTGAATGCTGCATATTTTCTTCTTCTTTGGCTGCATCTCCAATGCTGTATATAATGTGCATTCAAAAACAGTTGTTTACAGAATCACTTTTTTACTCAAGCAAACCGCAAAACTTAAATAGAAAAAACAAAAAAAAAATTACATTAACAAAATTGCCAAAAAAAAAGTATTGCGTTCCGCACCCTGACAAGATCGGTAGTCATTGCAACGAGTAAACATAAGCCTACGCCATCTCCTGTGCCTCTCTGTCAAAAATATTCTTCTTCTTTGCTGTGGCCCAACACAGAATTTATGCGGTTTGGCAAGCGCGCAAGTTGTCTGTCTTGGTTATACTCACAAAATTTGACTGAGTGAAAGTTTGGATGAAATCATATTGAAGAAGTTTCTACATTTTTGGAATATCAGTGTCAAGTGGCGACTGCGGTAGCGCTTTGAAGAGTAATGCAATTGGTTGTCCAGGCAACTGGCCGTAATGTACTGAATGGAAAGGATGGAGCTTTTGCGGTTGCTTGGAGGCATGGAAAATCTGTCACAGCACAAACATTTTTGTTAAATTTTTTTTTCCAAAAAAAAAAAAAATTTATATATATATATATATGGTATTTTGTTGACTTTTTCAAACAAACAAAAATCAACAAAAAAATTCGCAGAAAAATTCCACAGATTGGTATCACTTCTGTGCACTGCAAAGAAAATTTATTTAAGTTTTCAAAAATGATTTTATTTCTGATATATTTGCGCAAGTAACTTATAAATTCACTAAAAAAAATATTATACACTTAATTTTTTAGAATTGATTTTTTATTTATTTTCCCCCTTAATTTCAGTTCTTCAAATAATATTTTTTTGAGAAATATAATATTTTAAACCTCTGTGAACTGAGAAAGATAAATCTGAATTATTGTTTTAATAATAATTTTTAGACCTCTTAGCTTTCTCAAATATTGAAACACATTTGTTTTCAATATCTTTATCCTGTATTTGTTTAGTGCATTTTTTTTTTTTTTTAATTTCATTTCATATTCAAACATTTGGTGAAATATATGTAAAAAAAGTTAAATTATTTTATTTCAATATTTTTTAATTTTTCTTAAACTTTCTTCACACGAATTAATTTTCTTTTGCCAGCATTATTTATTATTTCCATTTTCAATACACCTGTTATTTACATTAAATATTTTCAAATTTTTTATTATTTTTTTTTTACCACCTTCACATTTTTCATAAATCTTCACACTCCACTTGGAGTGTTTTTCTATCGTATTTTTTTATGTTTTTAATTTAACTGTTTTTAGCACTTTATTTAGTGAAAACCCCTTTTTGTATTCATTTATTTTCTATTTTAATTTTTTTTTTTAATTTTTAATTTCTTTTCAAGTTTTTGATAACCAATTGAGAACAACATTTAGCGCACCATTCCATTTGTGAGCGACTGTTGTCGCACAACACCGGCGTGTAACTGAATTCACGCAGTCGGACAAATTTGCTACAGACCATTTTATAGACAAAAGGTGTGGATAAGTGTGAAAGTCGAAATAAATGCGTGTAAAAAGGATACAAATTGGTCGAAAGTGCAGGAGCAAGAGTTTGCTTGTAATATTTTTGTACTAAAACAAACACTCATTTCCCCATTCTAACTTAACTGTTATACACAAATTGTTGTACGTGTGTATTGGTAAGTTGTTGTAGCGATATAACATTATTTGCTGTTGTTTCATGATGAAAGTGAAATTTTATGAATGGAAAAACACTTGTTTGCATGCTCGGCCACGTGGCGATTTTGATTTTGAGAGAAAGCTGGCGAAAGTGTTATAAAATGTGTGCTAATAAGGGGAAATAACAACGATGTGTGGCTGAAAGTAAGGCTTGGCGCGTTAAGTTGAGTAGTTGGTTAGTTTGAATATTAAATTAAAATTTGCATGCCTACGAAATGAAATTATTTCTATGTAAAAAGAAAATAGTTTTTTTTTCAAAATGTTCATGCTTCTCAATACAATTGCTTATATATTATTATGTTTTCAACAATCATTTACATTTCATAAAATCTTTATAGAAAATATTTGCGAAAAATTCAAAAATTATTTTATATGCATCGCAATCGCCAATTTTAATCAAGGAAATCCCGTCAACTGGTTCCATGCTGAAAACCAATCACAACATCAAACCGTCTATAACACAGCCATGTAACAATCAATTTTTACAATGCGTTGGTTGGTGATATGCAAAATGATATAAAATACATATATGTCAATATATATCAAGACACTAACTGCAGTATCGTTATATTTTACTGGCTTTTATATTTCAGTAAATATAAAAAATTCGCATTAATGCACTTTTTACATTTATTTAACTGTAAGCATGGAGAAATGAGGTAAAATAAAAGAGCAATAAAAAAGACACCTCCTCGAAAACAATAAAATTCTCACCAACTAGCATACATACATATATAAGTATATATAAAAATGCAGTAGTAACGAGACAGTCATAAACATTTCCTGATATTTAAGTGTCCATTGTTATGCGTCCCGCAAACATACACACATACACACAAGCATGGGTTGATTCATGTGGCTGCAATTTAATTTATATTTCCGCTACTTTCACTTTGATTCCTTTTTTAAATTTTTATGTCTTTTTGACACTTAATGTGAGCTTTTGCTTAAGTTGTAGAAGAAAGCATAGACACTAAAATATGAGGCGAGGAATTTTTAGAAGTATATTTTCTTAAAATGTTGTTGATGGCTGGAAATATTAATAAGTTCATTTCGACTGACGGTAAAAGTGAGCTTAGAAATTTCTAAGATTTTTGAATATATTTATTTATCAATGAGTTGATTATTAATTAGTTTTCATTTATATTTTTTTATATTTTATTTTTATTTTTTTATATTTTTTTAATTTTTGGGCTCATTTAATTAAATATTTCGTTTATAAAATATGTGCATTATAAACTAAAACACATAGAACATGAAAGTCCACCCCTGATATATGTTTATATTTTTTATATAATTTTTCCTTTTGCTCATATGATTTATTCACCTCTCACTTGCAGCATTAGATATATATATATATATATGTTTTTTTCTTGTGGACGCTTAATGCCTTAATGCCTACACATGCTATTTTCCAAACCACTATTATGGCAAATAATTTTATTTTATTTTATTTATTCAACCGCAAATGGCAAATGGTGTAGAAGAATTTAGAATTTGCATACATAAAATGTAAATTGAAAAATAGGCTGCAAATATTTAAAAAAAAATGAAAAAACCACCATATCATTTCCGCTGTTAATTGCTGTAAACCCACATGAATACACGCACCTATACAAAGATACATTTATGCTTACTTTCCATGTAAATGTTTATGTATATTTGCTAAGTACGACTGTCACTAACACAACCAAAACTTTTTGTGGCTTTGAGTAGAAAATTCATCACTAAATAATCAAGCAACTTCAACTGTATAGAGTATTAATAATATGTTTGGCGTAATATATTAGTATATAGTTTGATCAAACCAATTAAATATTAAAAAAAGTATTATTTATCGGAAAATCGGAAAAATGGACTAAACTGAAAATCTTTAAAAAATTATTTAGAAGAATTTTAAGTTAATAAATTTAAGGTCATTATTTTATTTTATTTATCTTTTTAACCGTTATAATTTTTATTGTTTTTTTAGCTTTAATAAGTGCTAAAGAAGTTTTAATATTCAATTTTTGAAATAAAAATATGTGCAGTTAAACTTCACTGAATTCGACAGCGAAGCACAAGTTGAAACCAATTAAATTTCATTTGATGTCCTTTAACAGAAGTTGTGTAAAATTTTCATATTAACTTTGGAAAAATAAAAATATAAAAAAATTAATCATTTTATTTTTGGTACTTTATTCAAAAAAGCGCAAAGTAATAACTCTTCTAAATTCTATGATATACATATATATATATCACCATAATTTTCCTATTACTGCATTTTACAGTATTTCTGTCCCAAATTATTATTATAAGCTTACGCAAATGAGCTTTCAACTCATTTATCATACTCAATCCCAATGCTTCAAAAGCTTTATACAACCGTCTTTACAGCTTTAGCATAGCGCTAAAAAAATGTGTAGTTCATAAAAGCTTTTATCCCTAAAAGTTCTGTGGATTGTAAGTGTGCTTTGCATAATAAGCTTTCATTCTGTTTGGCACTTTTTATGACCCAACAGCACTGTAAATAACAGTTGCCTAACAGTTATGTTGAAAGCAGAGAGCGGAAATTTTAATACACATTTGTATGTTATTGACAGAGTAAGGTTTTCCATATATTTTAATTAATTTAATGTTAAATAAATTTATTAATTTTAATTTTGTTTTATATAATTTAAAATAATTTAAGCTAATTTTATTAGGTTAATATTATTAATTTTTTTTAGATATGTTTTACATTTTTTATTGTTTTCTTTAATTTTTTCAATTTTTATTAAGTTAATTTAATTTATTTAATTGAAATTATTATAATTTTATTTGATTTAAATTAATTATATTAAATATAATATAATTTTATTTAATTTTTGTATTATTTTGTTCTGTTTTAATTTATATTATTTTATTTCATTTATTTTATTTTGTTTTCAGTAATTTAATTAATTTTTTTGTATTTTTTATCGCATTATTTTTTCTTTAAATTCATTTGAAATTAATTAATTTTAATTTTGTTCTTAATTTCCTTTTTTATTTTATTTTTTAGTTTATTTTGTTTTATGCTATAATTTTTATTATTTAATTAAATTTAATATAATTTAATTTAATTTAATTCCATTTAATTTAATTTAATTTAATTTAATTTAATTTAATTTAATTTAATTTAATTTGCTTCAACTTAATATATTTAATTCCATGTCATACTACTGTATATTACCTCGATTTATTTCAGTTTGTATTATTTTAATTTATTTTATTTTATTTTATTTTATTTTTGTTAAGTTTTCCCCCTTAAACTCAATCACTCAGTAGAAATAGGCACATTTACTCCAAAGCAATAAATCTAATTTGCATTTGCAATCATCATTTGCTCAACAAATGCAAACAAATGTGCAGAATTGAACTAATAGCACTAATTGAAATTGACAATGTTGAGCCAAGTGCCGCTTGCCGTAAGCAAATTAAATTAAATTAGTGTGAACAGACGACTTTTATAATTATCGTGTCCCACGCAGTTAACCACACACACACACACACACACACGCAATTAAGCAAAGCTACACATGCGCGTGTATATGTCAACGCGTTTTAAAAAATCTGAATACTCGACAAACTCCTTTCCCAGCCGACAGACAGACAGATAGACAGACAAACAGAGAAAGTTAACATTGAAAAGCAATTAAACTGTCAGTGGCGATAAAAGTTGGTATGTCGCAAAGCTACGCTAAGTGGTGTGTATGGAAAGCAAAACATGCTCATACATACAAATATACAATTATACAAACTCCTGTGTATGCATGTAGCAGATTTGGAACGTTTGAAATCTTTTTTTTTTAATGACGCTATGCATAATAATAGACTTTTTCAGAAGCCGTATCGAAAGGCAAGTGCGTGTGTGTGGGTGTGTGTGAAATCGGACATACACACATACCCTCGTAGGTGGCGAATGTGATGCAACAGTGCATTTAACGTTTTTATGTGAAAAGTTCAAATTGAGCATGCCGATTTAGCTTAACGGTTTTTTTAAGAATTTTTTTTTTTTTTTTTGCATGACTATTAGTTTCGAGATTTTTTTTCATTACTTCCTTGTTTTTATTGCTTTTTTTTAGGCAATTTAAAAAATGTTTTCTGCAAAAGGTGGAGACCTAGGCAGAACTATCATATATTTATTAATTTATTTCGTAAAAAAATATTTTTATTGCAACTGAACCAATTAAGTTTATATCGGATTAAAACCATTTCAAATTGGGCTGATGCGAACACATTCATTTGTATAACGTTTTTGATACAAATAATCCAATTTAGGAAGGAAGAAAAAAATTAATTGAAAATAAAGATTATTGAGTTTAGAAATAAAGCGAATTTCATGTTGTGAATATTCCCCATTTTTTGGCGAGCAATAGAGAAATGTTGCAATTAAAAACAATTAAATAAATTGTTAAATTCATTGAGGCGATTAATTATTTATTTTGACGAATTCAAGGATTTTTTCATTTTCAATTTAAAATTAGTTTCTAGTATAGCAGCTAATCTTCTGCTTAGGTAATAAAACAAGCCATTTGATGAGCGAAAACTAAAAATTTGCACAAAAAAGAAGGATTAATGATTTCGTATGAAATTTAGTGACTCTTTATTTATACAAATATTTATGGAATTTAGAAGTAAAATTTTCCATGGTGAATAGCAATATTTGTTGCGAATGGATTTTCACGTGACAGAATACGAGAAACTAAACGAAAAAAAAAACTATGTAAAGCAGAACTTACAGGCATACGGAAACAAAAGAGTTGTCCCACGGTAAACGAGACAGTATTTTTTTTATTTTGTTCACCGATATATTCTGTGCGCAGAATATGTAACTTGTGTACAATCCCACTTTCCGAGGGACGTAACTTTAATTTTACCTTGTTGAAGCGCACGATGTAGCCACAGCTGCATTTGCAGCTTTGAAAATATGCTGAAAGTGCAAAAAGTAAACAACAAAATGGCATACTAAACCATTAACTTTCTTAGTGCTTCAACGCGAGTTTACTTCTTTTCAACTCTAAGCTAAGCATTTTCCGTCGCCAACACTTAAGCACTGACAATGCAACAGATGGACCTACGTCGAGGGATTGCTACTAAGAATAAGAGTGCGAGTAGGAGAGGAAATATAGTAGTGGAGAGCTTAAAAGCTCGCATTATTTAAATGTAATAAAATATTTTCAGTGCAGTCACTAAGTGAAGTAACTGTTTGCATAGCTTTCGAAAGGTGAAAAAATCCAATTTTTCGCAAAACAAAAGGAAATATATATATATATATATATATATATATATATGTATTTATCCCTCCACTTGCTTTCTTCAAGAACTACTGCATAGATGGACGTCGCTCATTTCGCAAACTAGCAAAACTCTCCAGATTTTAATGAGCAAACGCATTTCATATAAACAAGTTTATTAAGCTGTACATATTTCATTTAGGGCAACAGCAACAACAGCAGCGGCCGACAATGCAATAATAGACAAACCAATAAAATTGAAATGAAATTTACACGCTAAACTTGAAAAGCAATTAAAAACAGCAAGACGATGAGTGAAGAAGAACAAAAGCAAAATGAAAAGCCAGTCAACTACCATTCAGCTGTTACAATTCTCACACAATATCCGTTAGCTATATATGTACATACATACGAGTATGTACTGAAATATACGTATGAGAGCAGATGTGTGCTTAGGTGTATATTTTTCGGTCCTGTGGGCAAATGGGCATTTGAAAATTTGGCAAAATAACAAAAGTTGCTCACACGTCAAGTGGTTCATTTATAATTACTTACGAATACATGTTTCTAAATGAAATTATGTGTATATATACTTACATGAAGTAAGCGCTAATGAACAATTGAGTACAATGGAAATGAATATTCAGCTTAATCTAGCTCTGATAATTTTTTTCCGGTACACTGGGTGCCAATTTTATTTTCCTGTCACTTCGCTTACCAGGATTTGTGGACGCTTACCAGGATAATTGGATGAAGGCTATGCAAAGCTGACGAGTCGAGCTCGTTGTATAGCGCTCATCCAATTATTCACAATTCTGTCCTTCTTCCGAAACTTTCCTTTCTTGGTGTAGTCAGAGGCTTTCCACCACATCCTGTCCGTTAAATGAACTACCTTACGGTTTTTAAATCGTTTAGAGCTTCAAAAATAATGGGCATTACCTAATTTTCCAAATGTGCTCAAACCTGTAAAAGCTGCCTGGATGTCAATTCCACAGCTGTAAACCTTTTTCTAAGCTGCTTTCAGCAAGTTTTGCTTGACCAACGCTGTACTACCAGTATAAACTTGGGGTCGATCGAGAGCACTTAATGGATTACATTACTTTGAAAAACTCACTCTGTCTTAGAAGGGACTAAGTTCAAAATTTTTCAGCAACATGAAAAATAATCGAGTCCGAAGCATGGCCAAATCAGTAGTAGGAAACCTTTGACTTTTCGGGTATGGAGGGTGTGCAAGTGAAATTAAATACGAAATTTTTGTGGAAGCCACATATCCTTTTGCGCATTTAACTTGGTTGTAGGGCTTGTAATACACCAAGAAAGGTTTTAAATTTTTCTTTTTAAATCTCAACTAATTTACTTAGCGAATACCACACATACATACAAAAGTATATTTAAAAACATGAAAGCTGGTACGTCAGATGACCTAACTGCCCAGAAATATTTGTGCTGCCACCAATGGTTATAAATTATTACAAGTATGCACTTATGTGATAGAAAAATATACAAACAAACATTGAAAATGGCGAGCACGGAAGCGTTGAACTCACGACAATTTGATGATAAATAGTCGAAGGTCCTTTACGCTACCGGAAAATTACATTTGCCAAGAAAATATAATCCCTCATAATAGGCTTACATTGACCAATTGTTGCGACTGGCGGAAAAGATATTAAAAAGAAATTGCGCAAACAAGTATGAACGAATGCACCCAGCAGTGAATGAGACTAAGGCGATTTGAAGGATAAATAGTAACCGAAACCAGTACGAGAGGAGGATAAAGCGTGAGTGAGACACACAAACTGTTTTTATGGAATTTTTTCCACTGCGTTTGAAGGCTTTCAACACTAAGTGAGCAACTTCTGATTTACTTCTGTAGCGTCTGTATTCAAACTACTTGACAAACTTGGCTCTGCGGTGAATTTAGCACGCACACACATACATCTATTATCAGCATATGTATGTATCCACTTACGCATAGGTACACGGATAAGCTTTTATTGTAAATATATGGCTGCATGCTTGGTTGATTCCTAATCATATATTTGCTATATACACATATGTCTCTTTATATGTAATTATCTGTAGGTATATTATATGGTAGAGACCCCTATATGCGTGTCTAAGCCTACATTTTGTGTGCGACCAAGCAGCAAGTGCAAGACAACTCTCTCCACACCATTTAATAATATCAAGGCCATTTTGGATGATTTACGATTCCTGTTCTTATGCTCTTCGGGCCGTCGGTACCACTGTTGGTGTACCAGCATCTAAACTGGACAGGCAAGTGGTCAGACATGCACTTAACGATGGGATCGTGTGTTTAGATGTGTGTTTCTTGCCATGGTTATTAAGATTTATTTAATAAATTTGCAAACAGACGTAAATTGAAATGTTTATGCACGCAAATATGTGCAAATTAGTAGAAACACAGTTGCTCCATCCGTTGTTATTATTTTAAAATTTGTTATCGGTAATCTTATTGTATTTAGAAAATAACGATTCTTAGATAAAGTTGATATAAAAGGCAAACGAAATATTAATTTTCACCATTTCCAATTTTTTCGTATTTTTTAAGCATTCTTTATGTTCCCTCTCTCTCACACTTCTCCGAAATTATAAGTAAATTATGAATAATTCGCAGAAAAATAATTAGATATAATAAGTAATTTAAGAGATTAATCTCCCTTTTTCATATGATAGTACCACCCATCCATCCATGAGACCATTTTATAAGCCATAATTCTTTAAATTTATTTTTTTCCACTCCAACCCAAACCTCCCTTGTACTATTGTCACTCAATGAACGCTTTGCAAAAACGGATATGCAATGGCTAAATCAGCGGTGACATCTTCATAGTATCAGCCAAAATCTTACCTCCACACACTCACACACCATGCCCATGAACAATATTTACTCTCATATTCACTTATTGTACACTTACCTTTAATAAAATCCACAGCCATCTCCAGTCCGTATGTGTCCTTATCGCAATCGTCGAGTATATGTGCACCCAAAGTGATGTTCGGCAACAATTGGTGCTTATTCACCTGATCCAATGTGTAGAGCATCGCTTCGAGTGCTTGTATGCCACCTTGGGGCATAATTGGACCACAAGTGATGCTGTCCTCACGTGAGTGGACCATCATCAGGCCGCCAAGTATGACGTCTCCTTCCATTACCGACGCGTGTTTCACCGGCCATGCTGCTGCTCCCCCTGGTGTGGCTGTTGTAAGTGGTATTGTTGTTGGCATCATGCCATCCAGTGCGCCAGCTGCCATTGTTGTTTTCGATAGCCATGCATAATCCATCGCTGTTGCTGTTGTTGTAGTTGTAGTTGAAGTGAGTGCATCGAAATTTGGCAGCAGAAAGTATGTGGACTCCACCACCACCCCCACAGTCGCAGTTGTTGACAAAGTGTCATTTAATGCTCTATCGGCTGCTAACATCTCGGTTGAGTATGGTTGCAGAGGATTTGGAGTTGAGTTCATTACTGGCGATAATAATGTTGCTACACTGGCCTGTGCTGCTGTTGCAGTTGTTGTTGCCAGGATAGCAGTTGACGCTGTTGTTGTAGTTTTAGTTGGTTTCGTTGATATTCCAGTGTCATTCAATACCGTTAGCGGCTCTTTGCTGTCCACCCGCATAATGACGCTTGAGTTTGAGTCTTCTCTGGCTGTGTCAACATTGCTAGCAACGGCCTTTGGGGCAGGAGTTGTTGTTGTTAGTTGGTCAGCTGCATGCCAGTGTGCTTCTGTTGTGGTCTTTGCTGGGTCCACTGTTTGCTCAGTAGGCACACTTTCCTCAGCTGTTGTTGTTGTTGGTTTTGTTGTTGTGACATTATCAGTAATTTCATTGTATGTCCCGAGGCTATTGAAATTGTTAAGGCCTTCGGCGAAGTTTCCACCCGCATTATTATCGGCATCACGCGGAGCTCCTCCATCGCCCAGTACCTCGCGAGCATTAACGGTTTTATTAATGAGCACTTTTGCCAGCTCAACACTTTGTGTTGGTTTAACGCGCTCATCAGTTTGCTCATTTCCGTTTTTGCTATCAATTTTTTCTTCTTTTTTTCCTCCACCTTCGGCCAAACGCTCAATAGGTCCGAAATTGCTCATGCTAGCGCTTTCACCGTTATTCGCCATAATGTCCACAACCAATGTACTGCGTGCGGTGCTGTTTTGTAGCGGTGCCGTCTGTGTTGCCACCTTTTCATTTACTTTCATGTCCTCTTTTGCTTCGCTGGCCTCCACTTTTCCAATCACTTTTCCATCAGCTGCCAAGAGTGTGTCATTCAGTTTCATTGCTTCGCCCGTTCGCATGTCGGGACGTCGTATGTAGGCCGTTAGTAGGTGGTGCCTGCGCTGCCACTCCGCAACTGTCTCGCCCTCCTCTCGATGCTCGTTATAATCTGTCGATGGCAATGGTAGTATTGATTTGTTCTGCTCTCGTTGTTGTTGCGGTTGCTTTTGTTGTGGTTGCTGTTCTTCCAATGCGCGTTTGTTGTCAATTTCGTTTGAGCCTATTTTATGCTCGCTGCCTGTTTGTACCTCATCATTGTCTTGAAATGTTGGCTTATTGTCATCAAGCGTTAACTTTATACCGTTATCTGGTTTAGTTCGCACTGCTGCGGTGCCATTTGTAAGCATTTGTTGCACGACGACGTGTATTTTCGCTGATTGTGCTGTCAGCCTGGTTGATCTACTTCTTTGATCGTCTGTGGTTGAGCTCGATACCGTGAGATTTTCCTTCATCAAAGTGCCGTTGTTCAACTCGGTATGTACTTCAATTCGAAAATCGGACATATTTTTCTCCTCTTCTTTGTCCTCAGCAGCTTCAAGGTGTGAGGCCGACAGCGAACCGTGACCCGCATCTTCATCTGTGCCTGCTCCTTTCGGATGTTTCGATAAGTTTCTATTGTTGCTTGTTCTAGCTTGTCTATGAGCAACAAGCATAACAATTTTTGAAACCGTTTCGTTTGTCATGTTTGAGTTGTTTATGTTGGGCATTAGAGACGATTTATTTACTTGGCTCTGTTCGGCTATGTCAGCACTGACGAGTTGTGAGCGTTCTTTCGTAACATTTTTCTGTAGTTGCTGCTGTTGTTGCTCTTCGTGTTGATCTCCCTTTCTTGATTCTTGCTGCTCTTCCCGTTGTTTCTGCTCATTCTGTTTCAGTTGTTGTACTCGTGCTAATTCGCCTTGTTGCCTTCCATCATGTCCACTAAAACGCATAGCTGTCATCGCTCGTCCCAACTTTACCCTCGCAAGCCCTGCAGTTGACTTAACATCGTCTCCTTTGTTTGCGTAGTTTAGGGCGGTGCTGTGGTGCTTACTCACCGGCATTTGTCCTTCACGCTGCTCACTTGCCCTTCGACTTTTGATTGTTACCCCTTCATGCTGGCCTTGAGTATATGCATCAGCCTCTGCACTGGTGAAACCGTGTCCACTTTTGGTTTGCCTCAGTGAGTTCGCTACGCTTGTCTTTGCTGTTCTCATGTAGTTGTCGAGAATTCTTTGCTGCCTTCCACTTTCCTTTGAAGTCATTAATAATTCTGCGTATTCATAGCGACTTACGTTCGCCTTCTCAGCTTTAGCTTGCTGTGCAATTTTGCTTGAATTTACTGTTGCGAATTTCATTGATTTGCCACTGTTGACGCTTGTTGTCACAGCGCTGAGGGACTGCGATTCATTTCCGCCATTAACCACAGCTTTACAAGGCATTTTTGTGTATTCCTGCCGCTGCAGCTTGTGGTCTAACTCAGTTTGCTTGTTGGATTTCCTAAAATTCTCTTCTTTGTCTATAAATAACATTGTTTGATCGCCAGATTCTGCTTCTGGTGCACCTTGCTCCACTAACTCTGCCTTTGATTGCGCTTTTACATCATTTAGCGGTGACCTTTGTAACTCAGAAAATTCTTTAGTTGACTCAACCACTGCCAATTTTCGTTCGGCCAACAGCTGTAGCTCAGCATTCGCATTCAGTAAATATTTCGCTTGACTAAAATATTTGGCTTCATCATCATCCTCTTCTTTGACTTCTGGTTGTGTGTGGTTTTCTTGTCCTCTGTGCTTAGGCGAGAAGTTGCCTTGTGGTGGCTCTGAGATGCTCGCTTCTAGCTGTGGCATCTCTTCTGCGTATTTTTGTTGCTGTTCTTCCGTACTCACTAAATATCTGTTTGGGCTTAAGTAACTCTGTTGCTGCTGTTGTGGCTTCTGTTGACTCAGTTGGCCATTGTTGTCTGACTTTTGCAGCTTTCCTTGTTGCTCACCTCCGGCTCTAGGCTCTTCTAAGTGATGCATGTCCTGCGTTCCTTTGGAATTTCCCTGCGGTATTTGCAATTCAATCACTTTTACCTCTTCTAAAATTCTTAAATCACTTGGCTTTACTCGCTGCTTTAGGCTGCCATCGACCGGCGCAGGTCCTGCCATCGTTAACTCAGTTAACTTCATATCCTTCGAATCAAACTTTATCTGCTTATCATTTTGTGTTGAGTTTGCATTTTTATTGATAAAATTTGGCTTTATATTTAATGCTTGTGCGACCGTTGAGCGCCTTAGAAATATTTTAATGCCTTCCGCAGGCCGTGGCTCAGCACTCTGCGCCACAATGCGCGTCGCTTTTCTCAATTGCTCAACTTCTAAGCTTTTTAGTTGCGTATGCTGCAAGCTTTTAGCGGTGTGAGTTACCTGAGTTGGCACACTCTCACTTCCAAATCCATTCTCATCGGTATAATCCGTATTTGTTGACGCAATCTGTGTTGCTGCCGTGAATTTAATCCTCCCCACCGCTACCGCAGGATCCTGTTTGCTTTCATAAGGCTCTTTTGTGATTTTTATTGTGGAATTCTTTCTCCCGGTTGTGCTTTTTGTTGGAATTTCGTGCACATTTTCAATGTCGACAGTAACATTTACTTCGGTTGGCTTAAGTGCTGTAGTTGATTGCTTTCCTTTTACTTTTATCAATGATCGTTTTGTTGTTTCCATTGTTATTGGCATCAGAAATCGCCACGCTTGACTGTTACCGTTATTGGTCACTTTGTTGACTATTTTAATTGCAACGTCGGTACCAATGCCACGGCCATTGTCGTTGTTGTTATCGTCGAGATCATTAGCATGATGGGAAACTTTAGCATCAGCATATCCTTCAGTTGCGGCAGCAGAAACTTCTCGGGTATTTTTCGCGCCAATTCTTCCTCTAAGAGAATTGACCGGTAACATACCTGTCATTGTTTCTGTTGTTATTGTTTCTGTAGTAAAAATCGGCAGTTGATTGTTGCTATGATAGTTGCCCGCAACCATTGTCCTTGCTGCTGAACTTTCTTCCACGAATTCAAATGCATTTGAGTCCAGAAATTTCTGCTTTTCTGTGGCATTCAAACGTTTTGTATTGGCAATTATTGATTGCTGCTGCTGCTGCTGTTGGTGGTCTTCAGGAGCTTCCTTCAAATTTTGTGGTTTCTTCTGTTTTGGGGTGTTCTGGGGTTTTTGCATTTGCTCTTGTTGCTCATTCGGGTTCAGTTGTGGTTGCTTTTGCAGATCCTTTTGTTGTATTTGTGGATTCTGCTGTGCTTTTTCTTGCTGTTTTCCTTGATAATTTTGTATTTGTTGTTGCTTTTCAGCTTTAGACTGTTGCTCCTCTAATATTTCTACACTTTCTTTTGCCTCCGCGGGCTCATCGCTAGCTTGGTCGCGCACCTTTTGTGACAGACCATTAATTATCAGGGCCGCTCCAGCACTCATATTGTAGCTGTTGTTAATATCATTATTATGCATGCTGTTGCCGTTATTTATGTCATTGCTGTTGTTCTTTTTATCATTAATGTCACCATTTCTATTCAACGCCACGGAATTTGTTGCACCAACATTATGATTCCCACTTGTTGTAATGGGTATGCTGTTAGAAATTTGTTGCGTCGCTGGCATAAACTTTTTCACCTCGTCCACGTTCGTCGCACGCGTTGACGGGATGAAAAATTCCGCTAACTTATGCTCTTGCGGTCGCAATGCATCGTTTGCATTAAGCGCTAATTGCTCAACATGGTGATTTATCGCAGCTGCGCTCACGCGCTCCACACCCTCAACGGCGTCACCGCCTACTCTGTCTTTGCTGGATGCACGCTTCGCTTGCACCACTACTCCTGGGGATGTCGCCACGCGTTTTCCACTAATTACAGTTGATTTATTAACAACATCATCATGCAGGTGCAGCTGTAACGCGTCCCCAGTAGCCAGCGTCGGTGCGTGTGGTTCACTCTCGTGCGGTCGTTCATTAGCTTCGCTTTCGATTTCGCTGGCAGTTGTTGGTGCTATTGTAGTTATTGCTATTGGTAACGGTAGTAGTAATAACAACAACACTGTCGTTAAAATATTCATTTTTGCGCTTAGGTGACCCCCACCACAGGCTCGTTGCTGCATGCTATGAAGAAAATTACGGTTGCCACTAACTTTGCTGTTCTGTCGGGCTTTCATTTTGTGGCAGGAGTTAGGGCGGCGTCGAGCCGGCGACATTTGAATATCGTCTGTGCGGTTGCCTAGTCGTCGTTGTGAGATTGTTATTGTTTTGTTTGGAGTTACAAACTTTTTTGCCGTCAGAGCGGAAAACAACCGGAAGCTCCGTTAAGTGGTTGGCGCGTTTTAAGTAATTTATTGCTTATCGGTACTCAACTCTCGGCTAAATTGTATAACAAACAGCCATGAAGAGTGTTTTCATATTTTCACAACCAATTTATTGATTTTTTTTACTTGTGTTATATATTTGCTGAACTTTACTCCCTCCTCAATTGGTAGTAATGCAGAGTGGAGGTTTTACCCTGGAAAGATAGAGAAAAAAGTTTTATTAAAAAAAAAAATTTTTAATACAAATTTTCAGATATTTAAAGTAAAAACAATTACGAAATTGAAATGTTTAAAAAAAAATTACATTTTCTATTCATTACTAAAATTTTCATAAAATCTTTGCTTGCTCTGAAAACAGCTTCAGTATTAATTATTTCTTTAATATCTTGCAATGTCCATGCGATTTCTTTCAATTACGTCTTATATATTGATCGTCCTCTGGAGGCCTAAATGTATACTACTTTATAATTTCCTTCACCGCTCTTTCTCACACTCGATATGACACTCAACTGACCAACGTTGCCTACATTTAGGAGCGGCTAACATTTTTAGCAAAGTCGCACACCAAATTTTTAGAGACAAAACTAAGCGATTTTGAAGCTTTGAAGCCCTCAATCGAAATCTTTTTTTCTAATAAGTTGAGTTTTAATATACGGAATCGAGTCTCTACTTTCTCTATCCCACTGGATTATTTTGGAATTATTGAAATTATTTTATATTATTTTCCTAATAATTTTTTTAATTTTACCGCGAATTGCTTAAACGTAAAACCCCATAGGTTTTGGATTAGCTTCACTAGATATTCACAATAATAGTGGCTTACGTTAAAAAGTGGCTATTATATAATTGTAACGGAATTAAGCCCTACGCTCATGCGTGCATTATCAAGCAACCGCGAGAGTTGAATTCTTTTCCATATAATTTTAAACGACCAGATAATAGCTAAAGTAATAACCGTTACAATTATTACAAATGACGATAATCCGATTACCAATGACGGATGCGCATTATTTAGCAACTGGATCCAAGGTTAATTTAAAATAATTTTTTTTCTACTTATATGCAAACTAACACTCACTCATTTTCGTAAACCATAAACAGGAACGCGTGTTGGCGTTATTGCGTAGGCATGACTATAATTACAATGCACAAAATAAAACATCCGTGGAATACAAATTAAGAGAAATGTGTAAATAACGGCAGAGAGATCACAGGAGAGAGTAAGGGAGCGGCACACACTTATTACTTAATTGCAACTTCTGAAATGGCAAATTAATGGCTGGCATAACAAAGCGATTGCTAGAGTGGCGAAGAGAGTGCGCGTATCGGAAAAGAGGGGCTGCTGGAAAGGAGTTAGTGTTGTAAAATTCTGCAGCCCTTCTTAATAGGAAGAAAAGTTTATTTGACTCGCTTTTTCTTTCTTCTTTCTATTCATTCGCCTCTTTCTATTTATTTCTCTTTCTACTTTCATAAATTTTTAAATTAATATTTTTGCAATTTTTTTTGTATTTTAATTTAATTTTTCGTTTGATTAATTTTTGTTTCCTTTTTTTTTATAAATTTTTCACATATAAAGATATAGGAGAATAAAAACGGTTTATTTTTGGTTACACCAGAAAATATTTTTAACTAATCTCTCTTGGACTAATTGCAACAAAGTACATTTTTCCTGCGCGCCCTTAACGGCAACGGCCGAAATGCATGGGCGCGTAAAAAAACTACATTGAACAGCAAATCACTAAGCTACGAACTTATACATAATATATGGAAGCATATAAATGAAAGCGAATTCAAGGTAACACACACAGTGAGCAAAATCCTTTCAAATGAATATCACCATCAACAGCATCAACATCAAGGAAGAGGTCTTTTCCGCGTTGAGTTTGGGTAATGACGCTTGCATACGGCTGGCTGCCTTGGCTGCTTGGCAGCTTAGTTGGCGGGCGGATATGAGCAGCAATGCCCGTATACTGTAACGGAAGCTATGTTGTTGTTGTTGTTGTTGTTGTTTGTTAGTTTCGTTTTAGTGAAAATGCGAAAAAGTGAAATGGAAAGTGAAAGTGGCGGACGGAAGGCTGCGAAGCATTTCACTGGGTGTTGAAGCGTGAAAGCGTTAAATAAAGGTGACACTCGTTTCCGGTTCGTAACTCTGAACGCGCCGACATGTAATTCGTGTTGTGATGGTGTGTTGTTGATGTCTCATACATCTATTTAGTAATTTTCACCCTTTTCTTCACTTTTCATGCTTGCTCTTCCTTTTTTCCTTCTGTTAATTGCGAGTGGTATCATAGTACAGGAGGCGGAAGTAACTTGTGGCACAGTTTCACACAAATGGAAATGTCAGGTGAAAATTTTATATTCGGATAACGTTTTGATGTGAAATAAAATTCAATACTTATTTTCATAGTTTTCTCAATGATTTTGATATTTTTTTCTTCTTGCAATGTATACATAATGGCAATGCATCCGCAGTAATGAACGTAATAACAACAAGCGTTTGATAGATCAAATAGTTTCGAAAAAGTTTTCATTCAACACTGCCATAGCTTAGTAGGACCACCCTGTACTTCCCAGAACGTTGATATCATAAGCGATTTAAGTGTTCCTTGAACGACGCTATATGAGCTATCGGTGCGGTAGGTTCTTTCTACATTTTGCTGAAGAGAACCTGATTTTTTAAATTTTCCAGCTTTTTTTTTTTTTTTTGAGATTAAGCGAAAACTTGACATAATGGCGCCAAACTGATGTCAAATTTGGAGTCAAAGTACTCAAAAATATCGTTTCTCAGTGGTCAGTTCTGTGCGGGAATTGCTCTGGCAGCTTAACTTTTTTATCCAGATTCTTTTCTAAGATCCGCAAAAATTTTGCTTAATACTTGGTATTAGCAATAGAAAAAGTTGTAGTTACCAAAAATGTTATTAAATTCCATTAATTTTTCGTTCGCTTAAAGTTCTCTATTACATTTTGTAATTTTCGCTTGCTCTATTTTCGCATCCTTCTACATCTTTCTCACCACACTATTAATCATTATGTTGATCTTCGAATAATCACAAGAATGTTGGCAGCCAACACACTCGCTTCCTGAAACTCTACATACTTTGTTTGCAATTTTTTTTTTTTTTCATGCGTCAACTGAAAAGTTTTCACTTTTATTGTATAATTTTTATGCGATAAAGAAATTTTTTTTACTTCTCAGTTTTGCGGTTTGAAACTTTCGTAGTAGTTTTTTTCTTTTGGTTTTATTTGTGTAGTCAACTTTAGTTTCGAAATAGTTTAATCACTTCCTTTTACGGTTGGCTTACAAACTGAGTGGAACGAAGTGCACAAGTAATGAAGACAGTCAGTTGATACATCCAGAAGAGAATTTGAGCATAAAGTGGGAAAAGCAATTTAAGTGTAAATTGGTTTGAAAAAAGTATACTTTCAAGTTAGATATTTAGATGTTTATTTTAGCAAAGCTCAATTCATTAAAATACCAATTGAAATTTAAATTAACTAGAAAATAGCAAAAGCAAAGCCCATAAGCACTCCCCCTTCCACTCCAACAGCCAACACCCACTTTAAAGCTTAAGAATAAATTTAAAATTTCCTGCTTCTTAGCAAAGATGTCAGCAAAGAAAAAGTCCAATGACGAAGGCGTGGCTAAGCGTGTCGGCCTCTTTAATTACAAATCTCATCAATACAAAGCACTCGCTGCAACACTTCGGTGGCCGTTGGTAGCAAATAATCAGCGGCGAAAGCTGAGACTTGGCAAACAAGTAACTAGACGTTGTAAAAGCAACTAAAATCAGTTGGCACAAGTTGGCAAAAACTAACGGTAAATTGTTTAGCTGCTGTCGAAGACTAAATAAAAAGTACCCAGCACAACAGCAGCAACAACAACAGCAGATCAATTAAAGTTCACAGCGTAAATTGATTTGAGACGACGGGGCGTATGTGTGTTGTTGCTGTTGGTGGAAAGCGTTTGATTTACTTGCGTTTCGTGCGCTGTGTTGTTGTTATTTTCATGCTGTTTTGTGTTGTGTTGCGTGCTGCAAGCGAATTTTTTTGGTATTTTATATTTTCTAATGATGTCGCTGCCAACTGTAATCGAGAGCATAAAGTAAAATCAGCTATGCGTGTGTGTGTGTGTGTATTTTTCTCACTCTCTCTCTCTCTCTCTCATACGTTATTTTATGCTGAAAATTTATACGTAAAGTAATAAAGGCGTTGTTTCAGGAAGTGGTTTTGGCAGCGAAATGAGTTCATTACAATTTTATGATGTTGAAAATTTCACAGTTTAACTAGATCGTGTGGTATTTGTGGGTGAAAATTGAAATATTTGAAAATTTCGTGAGAATTTGGTGTTGGAAGAGATTATAAAATGTGTTGATAAATAACGCACCGATGTGGTGTTATTAAAAAGTTCTGAAAAAATATCTTAAAAAATTTAACATTTTCAAAAAATACAAAAGTAGAATTTTTAAAGTTTTTCACTATAAAAATTTATATTTTTTGAAATTTCAGTATTCCGATTTGTTTTAATTGCTGAATTTTTGAATATTAGTATTCTAAATTACAAAACTTTACGAAGATATTACTAGGATATTAGGACACCTTAAAAGGATATCAGTAATATATTTAGAATGCCCAATTATATCCTTAAAATAAATAATAAAAATTGTAAAAAATAGTACATTTTAACCCTCTACATTTCTCTTATCTAAAGAGTTAACATTTTTATTTCAATAAATATTTTGCATATTCTTCATAATTGAAATCAGTCATAATTTAAAAAATGTTTTAATTACTATAAATATAAGTGAGGGAAAATAAAATATTTTCATTAAAAAAACAAAGAAAAAATTCTACGAAACTGGATTCATCCCACTCATACACAAAAACGTATAAACGTCTCAAAAGATATTGTTTTTGGTTTGAATGCTCGCGGCGTATAACTGAAAATAAAGAAAAAATATTTAAATAATAATTTCCAAAAAAATAATGAGAAAATGACATAAATGCAAACTTTCAGAGAGCTGTGAATAGTGAAAGATCTGAATAGCTAGCAGATAACCTTGAACCTGAGCAAAATATCTAAATAATTATGAAAAATAAATATGCACGAGTATGCTCCTCTCAGCATTTAGGACATTTCAAAAGGAGACCTCTGAAATATATTACTTTTGTATGAAAAAGCAACACCGATGTGTTAAACAAAAATAGCAGGAAATAAAAAAGTGCGGAAATGAGCCTTTATGTGAGTAAAAATAATTAAATATGGGCTCAAGGGCAATAAAACGAATGCCAAGCAGAAGAAGAAAAGTGACAAAGTGCCATAAACGTACAATAAATGTTGGCTTAATTGTCCTTGCGGAGCAGTTAGAAAATATTTTAATATTTTCCCAACATTTTTTTTGTTTTTGTTTTGTGCTAATGAATATGTATTGAAAAATGTCGCTTGGTAAGAGAGACATACGATTGTACTCTCTTTCAGCTTTCATATTTAGTAATTTAATTCCCTCCCCCCCTTTATGCTTCCCTCCGCATATTTCTTTTTGTACTATTTTTCACGGCATTTCCTCCAGGCCTAGATATTTTATTTAATAACATTTGACGACCGTCGCTCCAACATGCGGCTCGTAAAGATTTCGCACTTACTTTCTCACTTTCACTCGCTTTCAATTACATTTTCTCTCACTCTCTCTCACTATTCACTAAACAGTTTCATTTCATTTCCTGTCATTGTCTGTCTTTCAAACTCACTTCACTCTTTCAACTTTTTGCTATGTTTGTGGTGTTGAATTTTATTTCCGCCTTGTGGTATTTAATGCGATTTAGCGTCGGTTGTCGACGTTGGCAGGCAGACAAACAAATAAAACGATGCTGTGTGATGCCGCAGTAGCAAACTAGATAATTTTCTGTTTATTTGCTAGTTTGTAACGAAGTTTGTAATGAATGCGAGTGTTGGCTGCGAATTGAGGCACACGACTGACGGAACAGGAAAATTTAAGAAAATAGTAGGAGCGTAAATAAAAGCGAAAAAATCTGAAACGGTGGAAAACTAAGCGCGCAAAATAAACCCTAGAGGAAGGCAGGGAAGGCGAAAGAGACAAGTTTCAAAGTATAGCAGAATAAGTGAGAAATATGAGTAAATATGAGAGCATAAATATGCTGTTTTATAAAATTGAAACCAATTTTATTATATTTTATTTATATATTTTTTATATTTTATTTTATTTGTCAATTTCTTTAATTGTATTTAATTAACTATATATTAATATATTGAAATTTTTTCTTACATTTTCTTAATTTTTTTATTTTGTTTTATTTAATTTGCTCATTTATTTTTTTTTTTCTATTTTTTATATTCTATTTTATTAAAGCTAATTTTATTTGGTTTTTAACTAATTGAATTTAATTGTTTGTCCATTTTATTTATTTTTTATTTTGTTTTATTTTACTTGTTTTTATTCGATGAAATATTTATTTATTTAATTTTTTGCATATAACTTTAACTAATATTATTATTATAATTTTGAATTTATTTATTTTTATTCATTTAATTTAAGTTATTTAATTATTTTTTCTTATTAATTATTTTAGTTTTTTTGATTCCTTTTTTCATTTAATTTAGTTTGTTTAATTTAATTTAATTTTTTTATTTTATTTTATTTTTTTTTATTTTATTTTAATTTTTATTTTACTACAATTTAATTTATGTTTATTAGTTTTGTAATTTTATTTATTTTAATTTAATTTATTATAATTAATTTTGTTTTAATTTTTATTTGTATTTTATTTTAATTTTATTATATTTTATTTTAGTTCATTTCAGTGAATTTTTATTTTTATTTTTAATTTATTTTTTAATTATTTTTTTTTTTTTTAATTTACTTTTTTATTTAAATTATTTTATTATATTTTACTTTAATTTATTTTAATTTATTTTATTTTATTTTAAAGTTTTAATTTTATTTAATTTTTTTTTTATTTTTTTATTTTTTTATTTATTTTTATTAATTTAATTTAATTATTTTTTATTTTATTTTATTTAATTTTATTTTATTTTATTTTATTTTATATTATTTTTTTGTTTTATATTATTTTAATTTATTTTATTTTTCTTCATTTTATATTTTTTTAAATTTTTTAATTCTTTTTAGTTTTATTTTTTTAATTTTTATTTTAGTATTTTATTTTTTCTATATTTTTTCTTCATATATATATATTTTTTATTTTTATTATTATTATTATTATTTTATTTTTTACTTTATTTTGTCCTTTCTTATCTTCTGTACTTATATAAGTTTGCATAGTTATGTTTTTCTTTCTCTCCACCTATCGTTTTCTTTTAACGGTGATAAATTACGATTACACAAAGCGTTTCGCAATTTCATTGCTGGACAAAAGCGATTTATTTGAAAACATTTGTTATATTTGGTTTTCTATTTGGATTGTCTAAAGTGTTGAATTGATTACTCGCAACAAATAAATCTAAAGGAGAAGATTTCTTTATTGATTGTTGAGTTTTGTTGGTTCTAGTAAATACTTACTCACCTAGTGAATTTCATTTAAAACTACAAAATATAGTGTTTATATATATTTCCGGATTTTTTTCTCTTTTATTAGTAGCGCATTGTTTACTTTGGTCATTGACCTCTCCAACAAAAAATGATCGGCTAATTAATAAAAAGCAATCGCAACTGGTAAAAATGTCCCAAATATTATATTGGTAATTAAGGAGCTTAATTACCTCATTTTTTTAAATAACGAAAAGGTCAACACAAACCTACGCTTTTACACTCAAAAAGAGAAGATGAAAATTAAAAAAAAAAATATTAAAAAACCAAAACCGTTAATTGCTGAGCATTGCTGATTATCACATTTTTGTTATTGCCGCTCGAAACTTTATTTTCCTTTGGTCCCGCTGATCACATTTGGTTAACCAACCATTACTTGCACTCCACACAAAAAGAAACCGCCAATATAATGGAAAAAGGGAAATAATAAAAAACTTAACAGATTTTCTCGAAAACGTACACCTACCCTTTTGTAAATTTGACCTTTTCCCTTCACAATTTACTTATTACAAACAGCAGCAAGAAATTCAAACAATTTTGCCATTTATAAGCCTAACATGCTTTAATGTTACCAAAGAAAAAAATATGAAATTTTTGTTTTTCAAAAAGTAGAAGAAATCTACACAAAAAACATTCCTATTTGCCTGGTAATCAACCTTCCCTGCTACATGCATTTTCATTTAAGCTTATTCATGTTTACTCAATACTTTTTTATGTTTTTTTTTTTGTTTTTTTGTAAAAATTTTCAGCTATGTCAGGTCGCTTACAACACATTTTTGCAACTTAGCATATCATCGACAAAGCATTTATAGATTTTGCATAATCGGCTTATGGTCCTTTGTGTGAAAAAATCACCAAAAAGAATACACAAACAAAATATTAAAAATGACCGGTGTGAAAGGAAAATAACTGTATGCTTCTGGAATATGAGTTTCAAGAAATAGTACAATGTAGATGTATGTATTAGAAAATAAAAATAAAAACTATTTAGTTATTAGTTTATGTATGTGTAAGAAAATGTAGCAGATGTTTCGAAATCCGCTTGAATTGCTTTAAGATTAAGAAACTTTAAATTTCCTAAACTTTGGAGAAATATTTAACTTTTTTTTTTACTTCCGTATCTGTGTGCGTACTTATAACAGCATCTCTATGCCTATTTCTTTCTAAGCCATTTTCTTCATCTATTTGATTCTGAATATTCATCTTTATCAGTATATAGGTCTGAATCCACAATTTTCCCTCGTTTTGAACTCGTTGATGAGGTCAGCAATCGCATTGATCAGCTTAATACAATCACACAACTACTTCAAAAAATGATGAATTAAACTTTTTGCCGTAGGGAAGCTCTCCAAATCTACTGTCTATTAAAATACTTATCTTTAAGTGCAATCACTCAATCACTCAATGAAAATTAATTTGGAATTACTTTTACAAATCTCAGATTCAAAGACAACTATTTCTTACTATACTTCCGAAATTATGTAAGTCACATAACTCGTAAAACTGACTCTGACTGCCATGAAGCTATAAAATGTATATAAAAATATTTAAACAAAAAACGAATTTCGCATAAACAGTTATTATCTGAAAAAATGTTAATTTTATTGCATGTAGTTGTTGTTGTAGTGGTTTTACTTTTATAGCAAATTCGTTTTATTTCCAATCCACACGCGCCTACTTGAAACGCAGCCAAAAAAAGGCAAGAGGCAAAAGGCAGCCCCAACAAATCAGGAACAGAAATTGTACTAAAGTGTAATTTTGGTTAGTTAAAAGGGGCTTAGAAATTTCACTTTGTGGTTTTTATGTCTAAAATGGCTGAATTTGTTCAACAACAAAAAAAAAATCTCACAAAGCTTAATATGTATATATCTATATAGCATGCATATAAATCTATAGGCAACTTTTTGAAATTTTTTTCCGACTGTAACCACATTATATGTTTATGTTTATGTTTCTCTGCGTAGAATTACGACTAACAGCAAATTTAGCAAGAAACAAAATCGTTTACTCTCTCCCTTTCTCTCTCTCTCTCTGTTTCTATCCCTAAGCGACACCTTCACACACATGTGTCTGAAAGGGAAGATTTGTGGAAAAAATTTGTTAAACTCATAAATTCGTATGTGAACATAAATTTTTTCCTGCGTAGACAAAATATATTTATTGAGTGACTTTTTGTGTGCGCGTGCCAACAATTTGGTTGTAAGAAATCACCGCATAATGGAAAACGTGTGATTACTCGGTATATTTACATGTGTGTTAGTTTTATGTTCAATAAAGATAGCACAATGAGCATATCATTTGCACGGAAGCATATGTGAGAGTGTTAAATAATGGTCATTTCCACATATTTATTTTTGGTATTGTAACGCCTTAACCCAGCAATCATATAGCATGCTTTTAGGCACTTCTTTTCTACTGCGCTAACATCTCATCGACGCCGACACTTCTCAAAAGGTTTGTTTGCCAACACATATAAGTGAGCACGGCCAAAGTGATAATTTCTTCATTGAAATATATACTTAACTAGTCTAATTTTTATGCTTAAAGATGAAAATATCTTCCCTTTCAGCCTTTCAGGCCACCTCATAGACTGTTCTATAATATAGACAATGAAGTTTGCATGAGATAAAAACTTTGTTCTTTGTTTGGTTAATTTTTACAGAAAATTTTCTTTCACAATTTACCGTGGAATTCCAAATTAGCAACTTCCAGCTTTCTAGCCTACACCAAATAAAACTCATACATTTTATCGTAATAATGTTTGGCTGCAAAGCCGTTGCTGGCTCAACAAACTCCAATTTAGCTGGCGCCAATTATTGTTAATAAAAGCAACAATAACATGAAAATATAATAAAATTGAATTAGTCTACTTATGCTGTTATCAATGCGAAGGCTGAATGAATGTTGTCATGGTTAGCTCAATGGTTACAAGCCATATTGTGTATCATATATATACATTCGTTGGTGGTTGCGCGGACGGCTTGGTTTGTCAACATATATTTTTGTACCCAATAAGCACAAAGCAGTCAACAGAAACTCTGGTTGAAATCCGTTTCTTCGTTTAGGTAATGATGGTGCATACTTTGGGTTGAGATATCGGTGAAATAATTTTTCAGGCATAAGTGATTTATGTTAGAGATCGCAGTGTTTTTACTATTTTTAGGGTGATTTAGATTTTTTCCAAAGTCATAAGTAGATAATTTATACAATAATTCTTAAATCTCTTATCCTAGTTTTATGTGAAAAATTTTCGCTTTTGAAACAAAAAGCTTAAATAATTATTCAAAAAATAAATTTTATTTGTAAATTTTTGTTGAATTTTTATCCTTTAATTAGGTTCTATATATATTTCTCTATCGACTGCCTTACAAAAGTTAAAATACTATAAAAACTACTCCATTTACATGCACTTTACTAAAAACTTATATCTTCGACTTCGCATTGAATTTAAAATTAATATAAAAAAACCAAAAGCTGATTTTATCGAATTCTCTTTATATGCGAATACGAAAAATTGCTTTCTCGACCTCACCTCTCTATCTGTACTCATTGGGTATACACCCAACCGTATTTTGGAAAAGTTCAAAGCACTCACTTATACAACTAAAAAGTCCTCTTTTTTATTTCATACTAACTTAATCATATAACTCGATTAAATTACTTTATTTGTTTATACGCCTGTGCCTGTAAGCGGAAGTAATTACGGTATTGCTAACTGAGGGCATACACAGTGGTTAGCAAATGTTTGTATGTATGTTGGTAAAAATTTATTGCTTTGTTTTTGTAAACATAAGCAAATTTCAGTGTCAGTTTGTCGAGTTTGGTTTTAAAATCCTGCAGTGCCACAAAAACTGTACATTAAAACACCGAATAAAGCAGTTCCGTTCATATAATCTCTAAATTTCTCTAAATTTTTAAGCCATCAAAATCAGCAATTAAAATATCTTACCATGGTAAATATGTACGAGTACATTTTCACACATATCCATACAAATTTGGCCTGCCGTTGGCATTAACTTGTCCCCGCCTGAAACCGAACTGTACATAAGTTTTGTGCTCCACCGCGAAGTTATTTGGTTGGTAAATTCATTAGCCTCCCATAACATTACTGCTAAGTTCAATTCTATACTCGGTTGTTGTTGTTGTAATATACATTTCATACCATGTTGTAGCCAATCCATTAGGTCGGTTATCTCGTACACAAATTTCAGGCTCAATGTATGAAATTGCATAGCTGTTTGTGGCAAAATTAACTAATTAGTTTAAGAGCTTGCCCACCTCACTGCCCACTCCTCACTACGCTCTTCTTTGTGCTCGCTCAGCAGTTGGCGAGAGTACACAGTACACAAATTTAACTATTTATTCACGCGCATATTTCATGCCGCTTCCATTTCGCGGCAGTAAATGACCTTCGAAGTGCCCTACGGCTATTTGTTAGATATTTGCAAATGAAACGCCGATTTTTGTGATTTTTTTGGTATTTTTCCTCTTTTTTTTTGTGTGTGTTGCCTACAATTTTGTGTTGCCTAGTCATGGTGTGCAGTTGTTGTTGTTGTGTCTTAATTGGATTTTTTGTTTACATATTGAATCATTTAGTTATCTCTTTGTACGTCTGTGTGTATGTGTGTGTGTGTGTGTGTTTTTATGTGTTAGTATTCATCGCCTGCAATTAATTTTAGGCTTAAATATTTTGTCTGTTAATTAATCGCATTTCAATAGCGGCTCATTTGTGAGTTGAATTTAGCTGTTGGTGGGTAGGAGACTGTTATTCATAAACAACTAGCTAAATGTGTGTGTGTGTTTGTCTGTGTATTCATATGCTTCAATGTGTTAATGATGGGTTTTGCATGCGGAGGATTTATAATCCTTAATGAAATACTCAACTGAGCTCTTGACTATCCACTGAAACTGCAGCCTCCTCAACTCTCCGCTCTAAAGTAGATTTTTCTTCTGCAATGCGTATGAAATAATTATTTTTTAGCAGCCCTTTTTAACCTGATTGATGCCCCAGTTGTAGTATTTAATTTATTTTATCAATATAACTAATTACCAAAATTTAAACTGGTGACAAACATTTCCAAGCAAAAAATTTCAAGCAAATCTTCCTACATTTCTTCTTCTACGAAAAGCCATGTCCAAGTATTATATACGAATACAACGTAATTTTCAATGATCGATTTTATTATCTTATGCTTCGGTACACAGATTGGAGTCTTTAAGAGTATGTTGTGTGTACCGGACAGTATAAAACGAAGTGGCATATCTGTTGGCTGGAACATGACCAGTGGTTATAGCAACCAAAGCGGCGTCAGAAGCTAGCGGCAATCCTAGTAATCATAATTATGCAACAGAGCATAAATGAATGCCAGCAAAGGTGGTACTCGTCTCCAAAAGGAAAATAGACGAAGATGATGATTCTAAGTGTAAACAAATGGATAGAAAGACAACATAGCGAAACCAACTATTACCTCAACCAGTTCCTCACCAGGTATGGCTGTTTCCGCCAATTTTTGCATAAATATACGAACGTAGATCATCCTTATTGTTTGCATTGCCATGTTATACTGCGGCTGGTTTAAAGAGGAGCGCAAGCAGCCAAAACGTTGTATATAGTGATATCGGAATTGATAGTGCCTCGGGGCTCTCACAGGCTCAGGGTACGAAGGAGGTTTGCTTTAGTCAATAGGGGCCACTCGTCTATGAAGATACTCGTAGCTATGAAGTTTCCTTACCTACTCGGTGGTAACCAAATAATAAAAAAAACATAAATATACATATATACGTTAAGAAAACCCCTCTTAATTGTAATTATGACATACATATAAGTACATATAAAATACATAATTTTATACAATACAATAAACATTACAAAACCACAAATAATGCATTTGTAGCCACAAAGCTTCAATAATTGAATTAGCTACAAACTTTTTTTGTTAAAAAGACTCCTCAATCTCCTTTCTTGCGGCTCTTTTAGTAAAAAAGTTAATTTTTTCTTAAATTTGTTTAATTATGTGTAGTGCGCAGCCGGTATTTTTTGTACTTTGCCATGCAATCCCAATCAAAAATTCAGTACTAAAAAGCTTTTCTACATAATGTACGAAGTTTCCTATTCTTCCCAGCAGTAAAGCTAATTAAATCCTTCGGCTGCTAAAGAAATCAAAATTTTAATTAGTTTTAAATTCATTCGTGGCGCTTGAGTAGAAGGAAAAAAATTTAATTAAATACGCGCGGAGGCATTTCAGGAGTATATTTATGTATGTAAAATAACTGAAAATTTTACATACTTCTATATATAGTACTTACGATATATTTATGTATGTATTTCAATTTAAGCATTTATTCTTTAAAACCACAAGGAGACTGCTTAAATTTATGGAATTCAACAATTTTATATCTCCCTTTGAAAGCAATAAAATCAAATTGAATTAAATTTAATAAATACATCCTCTTAATTTTTCTCCATGGGGAGATAGCAATTAATTTGAAAAATAAATTTCCCACAATTTTAGATGTTCGTCGGAACAGAAGACGAACCCTCGGGAACGCCCAAATGGTAGTACGCAATGCTAATCACTTGGTAAACGCAGCCGCCAATCAATTCCTTTGCAGTTTAAAGCAAAAAAAAAGCACCCCAAACATCTAATAACATTCCGCCAAGTACTTCAGTTCATAAGTTCATTATTTTTTAATATTTATATTAGATTTCTTATGCTTTCCAATTCAAAGTCTACATTTTCGAAGCAATAATCGTTTACTAGTCTTCTTTCTACACCACCCAATAGATCGTTGCCTTTGATATTTGGTATTTTATTAATAAAATGTTTTCGTTGTCATCTTAATGTCATTCACATTTCATGCCAACAACAGCAACAACAACAACAAGATAGACAACAAGCCAAAAACCACAACCGCGAACAGATAACAATTGTATGAAAAGCCCGACTTCCGCCCGGTTCGGATATGTAAATTGCTTTACACACAAATTCAATTTGAAGACATTTACTATGTATGTATGTATATGTGAATATATGTATGCGAAAAATTGGAAAGGCAAAAAATGCAAGCACAGCTGAAAAAAAGTTTGTTTATATGGAATACAGAGTGCAAACGAAATGCGAATGTAATGTATGAGAGCAATACATTCCAAAGCAAAGCAAAAACGGAGAGAAAAACAGATATGTTTGTTTGTAAACATATCGCCCTCGAAATGTAGTAAAGTGCCTGCCTGCTTGCATACACACACACACGCTCACTTATTGGGGTTACCCGCTACAGCTTGAGGTTGCAATGTATGCATGTATGAGTTGGTAAAGCTGCTCTTTGTTCACAACAAAATACGATAACAGCGGAAGACAAGTAGGCGGCAAAAAAAATATATAGGGATAAAAGCAGGAAAAAATGTTTGCTTGGTTTAAAAAAAAAAGTATATATTTGGTGTTTAGCAGTTATTTGTAGGTCGCTAGGTTGCGTTTTTCCCTTTCTTTGGCAACAGGGATAAATACTAGGAATTACATATATGTGTGTGTTAATTTTTTATTTTTTATTTTGTCAATAGCGGAAATGATAGCGCCGATTTATGTGGTTGACTTTATTACCCATTGCGGAAATTAAATTTTAGGTAATCAAAAAAAAAATCACTGAAGGGTGCTGAGCTGATTAACCCTTACTGTAAACGTTTTTAGATTAAAATTAGATTAAGCTAATGCCTGAGATGACGCAACGATGATGCGGTATTTTATGGATAGAAAAATGCCTAAGATGTTTGCACTCCACATTTATGCTACTTTGAAAAATCGTTAGCTTCTTAGCAAGCGCCATAATATGAAGGCAAAATTTAAATTAAAAAAAAGCAATTAAAAGCGGTAGTCGTTGTTGGACCATATGGTATGCGTTCTTTAAGTATAAATGATTTCTACCGAAAAGAATCGTTAAAAAAATTTCAAATTTCAAATTTTAGCTAAAATAAGCTTAAGGGTAAATTTAAACATTTTGTAGGAAAGCCAAATGGCGTTTTCAATAACGACTGCAACCTTTCGACAAATGTTTTTTTTTAATATTACTAATATTAATAAAACTTTTTTTATTATATTTTGCAATTGTAATTGTAATTGCAAATTACTTTAATGATTTTTTTAATTGAAACTAGTTTCGATTGAATTTTAGATTTTATACTTTTATAATATATAAATTTGTCCTAAATTATTTGTAATCATCATTTAATGCATAATCATCGTTAGTTGGATATGCATTCAATTCTGCAAGTGAATGGGTATGAGTGAGAACTCGTATATATGTAGTTGCAAATGTACTTAACTTCATGGATTTAAATGTTAATTAAGTGATTAGGGTGTTTATTATTAAACCGCAAACATAACTATACATAACCACAAATACATTGTAAATTGAAATTCCGTTGGCTTACCCACATCACTCAAAAATTTTGTAATATTTTAATTAGCGTGGAAGCCAGTCGTTGAGCGATGAATACGTAATTGATTTCGAATTTATATCCACTCGAGTGTTTACACTGCGTTTTTGATAGCAAACAGAAGTGATTAGGGTAGGATCAGGAACACGGATAATTAGTGGAGTATTTTCGAAACGGCTAGAGAGACTGCAAAGTGGTGGAGATGTAAAGATTTTATTTCAAAAATATTAAATAAATTTCTACTAGTACTACCACTACTACACAAATGTCAGAGCACAAAAATTGAAAAATATGTAAACAAAGAAAACCAAACATTAACATCTGCTGCCTACAGCTCATTGCCATCTTTGCTGGCGGATTTTCTTGCTTCGCTTTTTTCACTGCAGATGAACTACATATGACAAGACTAAACAAATGGTATATTTTCCCATTTCCACAACCTAAGCTGGATTAATAAAAAGCGAAACGAGCACAAAGTTCAAACTTCGCACATAACTATATACACAAACATAAATTGTTGATTGAAAGATGGTGACAGTGACAAGTTAGAATTTGCTAATGGACAAGAGAAACTACAAAAGGAAAACAGTTGGGTGACAGAGAGAAAGAAAATGAATGAAAGCAAAATACATAAGTGACAAAATGAAAAATCATTTGCAAAGGAAAAAATTCAATGAAGGTGACAAATTGAAAGATGAATGATGATAAATTGTGTTTAACATGCAATACGCACGCGAGCTCTATAAAGAATAGACAATGTGGTGAAAAACTCTGCAAAAGAGAAAAAAAGTTGGAAGTAACTCAAGGAAGGAAAATTGTATTGAATTTATGTTACGTATATAAGTAATATCTAATTTTTTTCATTTCTTTTCATTTAATTTTTTTTTTATCATTTTATTCTATTTAATTTAATTTTATTTTATTTTATTTTATTTTATTTTATTTTATAGTTTCCTTGAAAATTTGCATATGTCTTTTGCACTACAGCGCATTTCTCAGAGGAAAAAACTTCAATTAATCACTTATTCCCCCTACACGAATTGGCTTTTTGTATGCAGATTTAAATTGCTCTAACTAAAGCGAAATAAAAATTTTCAAGATTACATAACTCTTTATATGCCAAGGTCAATTTGCACCACAGGAAAGTTTAGCAATAAAAAATTTTGTTGTAAAACTAGTTTTTCCAATCGCACAAAATAAAGTGGCAACAAAGGATACATCGTAGTCTTAAGATTTCACTTTCACATGCTCACAAAGCAGGAATAAGTAAATTGTTTACAAACACTTGAATATCATATATATGTATATGCGTACACCGTACGCACACATGCCCAGATATTTGTATTTGTATTTATTAGATGTCACACAAGCTTGGAGATTTTTCTTTACTTACTTGAATAAGGATGTTGTAAAGTTGTTGCTGTCACTATTACTGTTGGCACACACACACACACGCTAACATATAAAGAAAACAATAGAGTGGAAAATGTATTTTATATGTAGCATTTGAATATTTAGTTATTGGCACTAGATTTCTAAGAAATGGTGGCAAAGTTTTTACATATTTATTAAAACTGTTTTTAAATATTTTCATGCACGTCAGAGCACATTTGTTTCCAAAAAGTGCTACTTTAAATGCTGAGAATAGTTAGCAAAAAGGCTTGCCGAATGTTCTTAGAAATATATAATCCTATGCAAAAAAAAATTTTAAAACTAAATATTTTACTTTGAATTTAGTGTGAATTTTCGATTGGAATTTAGTAAATTGTTTGTATTTTATATGATAGTTTTATTAATTAAAATTAACTGTGAGTGGGGGCGTATGAGTAACTTTATACAAGAAATTCTAAATTGTCCATTTTCCATTAAATAGGTCAGCTGGGGCTTTCAATTTGGTATAATTTAGAAAAAACAGTCTATTTAAATTTTTTTTAAAACTGTAAAAAAAAATATTAACAATGCACGAGTGTCTAAAAATATATTTCCGACCTCAGCAGTTTTGGTTATTCTGATTTTTTTCGGAACATTTTTGTATCGCTTAAAAAATGTCTGTTCACTCTTCCCGCTCTTAGAGAAATTTTCCAAGCTTAACGCAATCTCCTCCATTTACACTTCCATCAGTGCACACATACACTCATATCTTCATACATTCTTTGCACGCGCTTCTATAGTTGTGCGCCGCAAACCCTAATGGCGGACGCATGATGGAGAAGGAATTGCATACTGCATGTCTTAATCCATGGCAGACATGTGTGGGCAAAAGAAGTAAACAAACAAAGAAAAGGCGTAACATAATAACGTACAACAAACGAATCAATCAGTGCGGAATGCCAAAGCCATGTCATGCATATGTATCAATATATGTATGTATACTCGTATATGTGTGTGCACAAAGCGAAGGCAGCGCGAAACTCGCGTGCAGTGGCGAATAGTTGCAAAGCTACAAGTTATGCGCATGTATTTTTAATTAATTCGTTGCGTATTTGCGTTGTTGTTGTAATTGTCATTTGTACTCAATTCAAAATACGGCGCGTAGTCTGCTTCCGCTCAGCAGCATTGATCACTGTCAGGATAACTGCTTTGAAGGCTCAAACACCTCTTTTTTGTTTATTTGAATTTTTTTGCATGCGTTCTTATGGCTTGACATATTGCTTTGATTAAAAATTTTGGTTCTGTTCTCAAAACAAAATTTTTTTTAAGTTTAACAACTTCAAATTTTCCACAATATTTTAGAATTATAACTTTAACGGTAAACTTCCCATAGATGTTTATTCCTTATTGCAATCTTCTCTGTGCTCTTGCAAATGCGCTATTGACCCACTCAGCGCATACGTTGAAATTTTTTTCATTTTATTTTATTTTATTTTTTATTTACTTCAGAAAACCAAAGTGCTGCTTCAAAAATCTCAAAATATCAGCTGATTATTTTTGAGTCAATACTACAAAAATATTAATAAATATATTAAGGTACCACATAATAAATATTAAAGTATCAAATAATAAATATTTTCACAAAATAACTGTACATGTTATGTTGTCAAATTAAATTTTTGCACCTTCCCTGCTGTTCACGCTCAACAAAAATTTCGTCATTTTATATTTTCATTATAACAACTTGACGAGGGTTGCGTCATGTCCCAACTGAAGTTGTTTTTTCACATAAAATGCTTTGTTGGACACACAAAAAAATATAGAAAAAATTTGAAAATAATTCTATTTCGCTATCAATTTACTGAATCGTCCTTCAAAGCTCTACCAAAAAATTTATATTAAATTACAAAAGCATATATGATTTTTGTGCCTTTTTGCGCATATTTACGCTTATGTTTATGTCAAATGAAAAAATAAATATTTCTCTCTCTACTTATTACTTGTTATATTTATTTTTCTCTTGCGTGCCAATTTGGTTTTGCATTTTCGAATTTTCCATTTGCCATATCTGATTATATTTTCCTTTATTATTTTTACTACTTTGCTGTGTGGGTGTGTGCGCTTCAAGCATTGCCACTCTTCATTCTGTGCGCTTTTTGTGGTTAGCGCCTAAAATAAAACCAACAACAATAACAACGAAAATGTTCAACATAAAGTAGGCACCTTTCTTTCCGCCTACAATCAAACTTTTTTAATAGGATAATTGAAAAATTGCTATCCATTGCGTGCAAGTGGTAAACTTTTTTCCCACTTCCAATACCATTTTATGCGGTTTTGTACTACTTTGGCCTTTTTTAATTTTTTTCAGGTTACGCTTGAGGTGGTTATATAATTGTAAAGTAATAAAAAATATGTAACGAGCATTAGAAAAATGTTCAAAACTTAAATTTGCGACGAAAAAAAGTTTTCAAAGAAATCAAACAAATGTTGAATTGAAAGCAATTTCAAAAGGAACACCTGATTTTGAAGTAATAAATTGCAATGATTTTTCTTTTCATTTAAAAATATTTTTTTTAATTTTTTTTTCTTTATTTAATTTTATTTTTTTGCCAATCAACTTAATTTCATGACTAATTTCCTACTGTGTCACATTCAATTTACATTTAAAATTACTTTTTCTATGGGAACCTTCATATTTATTTCAGTTTTTTTAGTAATTTTTTTTTATTAGCTTTAGGTGACTATAACAACTCATTTAAATTTTAATTTTGTGGTTGTAAAATGCTTTTTGCCAGTTTATTGTTCTTTATTTATGTGACTAAACAATAGACTTTGAGTGGGATGGGGGTAAAAAGGCAAGAAAAACGTTTAAAAATTATCTGTTTCGGCACACAACACTATATAAGTGGAATCAGCTTAAAAAATATGTCTAAAAGGAACTCTAATGCCTCAAACAGTTAATGAGCTTAAATACTACAAAGAAAAATTTATATCAGATTAAAATTTGCAAAATTTTAAATATAGAATTCAATATAATTTCCTAGCTTTACATTTACATTTACAAGCAATCAGAATAACATTAGAAAAAAAATTTTCTAGAAAAAATTTTAAAATTTTTGGTGATGAATAATTATATAGCCTTATTCAAATAGAAAAAGATATTAAAACTGCCTTCTAAAATGAATTGGTTTATAACGGAAATTGAAACCTTTCCATACAAACAAAGAAAGTCTGCAGCAATTCAAATTAACGTCAAAAAGTTTAATTTACTTAATATAATTATATTCTAAATTTAAAAACAAGAATCCCGCGTATATTGAAAAAACTTAAAGAAAAAAATTTCAATAAATTGTCTATCAACAAAAAAATAAAATAAAAATTCACCATTAATGCAATTGAGTATTTAATTGTTTTAAGTGTTTTATATATAAAAATTGCAGTAAGTACCAGAAATTTCTTATCAAATGAGATCCATTTCGAGGCTCCCTACTTTTTTCAAGAAAAAAATACAGAAAACTCAAATTTGATGGGGAACGTTTGTCCGCAGAGTCTTTATACTTTACATATCCCCACAGGAAAAAATCTAACGGTGTGATATCACACGATTTTGGTATCATGGCGCGATAAGGGTCGCCATTGACGGTTACGTTCTCATCGGCATAATTTTTGAAAAAATATGGACTGATGATGCCACCGGCCCACAAACTACACCAAACCGTTGTTTTCTTCTGAATCAAATGGCAGCTCTTGAATCTCTTCAGGTTGCCCTTCGTCCCAAATGCGGCAGTTTCGCTTGTTTACATACCCATTGAGCCAGAAATGGGTCTTTTCGCTGAACAAAATTTTGCCCGAAAACATCGGATCATCTTGGAACTTTTAAAGAGTCCATAGAACAAAGCAATGTCTCTAAGGGAAGTCGAGCAGCTTCAGTTTTTGCGCAAGCTGTATTTGGTATGCTTTCAAATTAAGATATCGATGTAAAATGCGCCAAGTCGTTCCATACGTCAGTCCGAGTTGCTGAGAACGGCGCCGAATCGCCTCTCCTTCGGTCTTCGTGTACACTCTCAGCTACGGGTGCTATATTTTCTTCGCTGCGTACTGGACGTAGTCTATTCGGTCGAATATTATCCAATAATGAATGCTGGGTCTCAAGATGGGTGATGGTGATGCGTATAGTATGCTCAGTAGGCCGATTACAGAACGTGAATTTTCATAATAAAGTTGAATGATTTGTAAACGTTGTTCAGGTCATAATTAAATGCCAAACAATACTGAACAAAAATAACATGACAGCTTGACATGACTCATACGTGATGTGTCAAAAAAAGGGTATTGGAGAAAGTAGCTCTACTTGGATCACCCTTCACAACTGAAATTTACCATAGTACTACAAATAGCTAAACTTTCAAAAAAGTTTCCCAAACGCATATAGCAATGAAAATTGGCAACGTAGCTTTAAATGAGCTACTGGAAGGTTAGCTCACAAATATTCTAAAAATGATATTACCATATAGATTGATATAATCCTATTATGGAAAGAATTGGCCAAAGAACATAAACATTTTAAGAAGTTGCCAAAAAAAAATGTAAAACTGTCAACAGTGTATTGCCTGATTTTTCGATAAAATTAAATTTTTGAAATATGCTCAGAAAATCCTTTATACTTTTTATGATTTTTGAAATGTAGCTTACAGCTTTCCCGAAAATTATCAGCACATACATACTATATGTACATATATTTACGCATCCAATATTGACTCTCAAGTTAAGCATTAAAATTTTCAAACCCATTAATTGACAATCACGTACAACCATTCGCAAAAGTTCTCCTACAGACTTTCAACTTTAAATTTATTGTTTCGGAATAAATTTCGCTAGATTACTAGCAAACTTAATTCGCGTTAATCTTCATAACAAATTTAAAACGAAAAGTCATGAAATTTACGCAGTCGAGCGTAGTCTGAACACTTGTCTTAATTTAATATGAGTGCCTTCGTTGGATACCGCCCACTAGATGAAGGACATACAAATATGCAAACATACAAACGAACACTCATACACACACTGAATGTACACTTATAGTAAATAACGGGCAATTTTGCAAATTAAAGTGAGGGTATTTTGCTAGCTCAATGCCTGCATACACACACCCAGACCTACGTACATGCATAGAAGTATATATTAAAACCTCTGCCGTGACAGCAACAATGAGGCCACAGGCATTTAGAATTCCCCAGTCTTATGGCATTTTGACCAAACACGATGACTTTTTTTTTTGTCTGGCAAACGAATACATAGAATGGGTGGATGAGTAAATGGTGCTCTCAAAGGAAGAAATTATTGGAAGCATTTCACATCTCTTCTTCCATCAAATCCACATTTCGGTTAACTTACTTCACGCACCATTCCATACTTTGCACACACACACTGATTTATTAAAAAGCAAAAATAAGAAAACTAAAAAAGTAGGAAAATCCTCATCGCAAGTTCTCCTTTGAAATTTCACAAAAACTAAAAGCCGAAAAAGAGTGAAAATATTGTTGTCAACATAGCTCAAGGATGCTATAAAAATGTTTCTCTGTTGGTGAAGTGTTGTTGGCGTAGTGATGAAAAAAATGCTGGTGTGGCGAAAAGCACCAAAACAATTACTTACAATGTTGAAAGTGTTGTAAAATATTTTCAAAAGGCCGCAGTAAGCCCAAAAAAAAAACCAAAATATAACCAAAAATAATAAATAAGAAGAAATTCAAAGAATAAATATTATAGTGGTTCCTCGACACTTTATTACAGCGAGGATAAATACCACTGTTGCTGCATCACTGGCAGAGCATAAAAAGTGATGTACAAAGAAAAAGAAAAAGAAGAAGAAGGAGAAGAAGAAGAAGAAGAAGAAGAAGAAGAAGAAAGAGAAGGAGAATGAGAAGGTATGGCAATGTCTAAAAAGTAAGGAATTTATTATGTTTTTTAATAGTTTTTTTATTCAAGACGTGAGTGAGTTCAAAAAAAGTACGCTGGCACAAGATTTGGTTGATTTTATCTGAGCGCGCAGTTGAACGACATCGTTAGCCTGCACTTGTTTGCGGCGGACAAAATAGTTAAGTCATCTGTTTCACGTGCACATTCAAGAAAGTTTTTAAAGATTTTTTTTAGTAAAGTAAATATGCAGGGAAATTTTATAAAAAATAAGGCAGAACACAGTAGTAAGGAAATTGCACAGATTGTTTAAGAAACATTAACTCGTAGAGGTAAAACAAAAAACAAAAAAAATTAGAAAATTACTTAGGAGACTTTCTAATAATTTAATCAGCACAGTGATTCCTATTGTCAACCCTCCCACGTCTGTATGAACACTTGGAAGAAGAGAGCTTTCCAGTGACTGTGAAATAATTTAGGTGATTTAGCAAGCTCTTTGAGTGTTCCACGCGCAAAGCAAACTGAAATTTGACAAAGTGTATTTTCAGGCAAAATCTGTATAGAAAGTGATCAAAATAACAGTATAATATGCAATTCATTTATTTGATATTTTTGATGATCGGTCCACAGAGAAAATTGTTGTTGCATGCTTTCATTTAGAATTTGTTGTTATTTTGAATTTTCTTAATTCTGTAAATACTAATAATTTTATAAAAAAAATTTAAAACTCTGGCTTGCACAGAAATCGAATTTGTCTTCGAACTCTCTTATAAATAACAGAATTAATTATATAATATTTAACTTACATTTACTAGAATTAAAAAAAAAAATAAATCAAAAATATAAATTTTAATTATTTTCGAATAAAGCAAAGTGGCTTTCGTCGTTAAGAATGAGTGAACCAAAATGGAAAGCTGACAGAAAGTAAGTTTCGTTTTGGAGTGTGGAACTCATATAGTGAATAAATGGAAATTGTGAGGTTGTGTCACCATAATTTAGACGTTCATGCACTGCTTAATTGGTTTACTGGGTACTACAGAGAGTCATAGTCACATTTAATTCATAGTTTATTGGCCACCCATAAACTAACAGCCACTTAGCAGGCAACTTAAACAAAGTTTACAAATACTACACACACATACATGCACACACGTACGCACAAATTATGCCATTTAGTATGTATGCGTATGTAGTAATGCAATAATGTGCTGCCAAATGCTATTTGCGCTCTCTCAAGGCTACCCTAACTTTGTAACCACAAAGTAAACACCAAAGTTCAGCTGCTGCTCATATATTTCATATTTCTTATTACTTGCTGCGTATATTTGTTATCTATAGATTATTTATACATACATATGTACTCGTATTTGTTTTTGTTGTAAGCAATGTTGTCTGAATGCATTATATTCGTATCAGGTGTCCATTCTTATTTCGCTAGTTTAAGCGGAGAAAGGCAAAACAAATATACATATATACAAAAGCAAAATAAATATACGTACTTATATATATGTATGACTATAAAATATGTTTGTTAAAGAAAGTGAGAAACACTTACATGCTTGCTCAGTGAGTTGTGTGTGTACAGAAGTACTCATATATATGTATATTTATAAATGTTTTTACTGTTATGTTGCCTTTTCGGTGTCTGCGGAAAATTTATGCTTCACACATCCTTGCCTTTTCGTTGAATGTGTCGCTGTATCGCTGCCATTATCATTCTGAGGAGTAACAATGCTGAGAAAACATTCAATCTACACAAAATATGTATGTATGTATGTGTATTAATGTGAAATATATTACGATTCGTCTTTAGGATACAGTGAGTAGTAAAAATTCGTATATATTTCGAAATATTTATATTTTTTAAATTAAAACTAAAAAATGAGCTAGTTTACTCATAAAATTATTTTTATAAAATCTTTTAAGATTTTTTTAGCCAAAAATGTGCACATTTCGTTTAGCCAACATAAATTCATGCAAACGGAAATATTTTGTGGTAAATGTGTGTATTAAAATATTAAAAATATCCTAAATAGAATAGAAAAAAAAATTCATTGAAATATTTGTTTGTTTGAAATTTTGTTTTTCCGGTTGGGAAATTAAATTTTCAAAAATTTATTTCATTCAAAATATGTTATATTTTATTTTCTTTGATTTTGGTTTTGCTATAAAAAAAAATTACTGTACGCAATAAAATATTCGAGAATTGTTGACTCGCAAATAAATAGTTGTAGTCTCCTTTTCAATTTTATTGATTATTTTCGCTGGAATTTTTTAGTAGAATTTGCAGGTATTTGGGTATGAATAAGAAAAGAATTTTAACAAAAATATAGCTATTGGGAATACAACATATTTGATTAAAAAAAATTTCAAAACATTTGCAATGAAAGCAACAAAAATTTATTGAATACAAAAATGTTTTCCTACAAAACTAAATGAATACAAATATCATCCTAAATGTAGGCAATGCATTGCCTTGTAGCAAGCGAATCAGCTTTTTTATTTGATTAATACCATACATATATGAAATATACAAAAGTCTGGAAAAATTTTTATTCGAAATTTCCAATTTTCATATAAATTTATATTAAAATTTGTGTTTGCTTGAATTGTTTTTTGTTCGCATTTTTTTTTTTATACAACTTGGCTTGTTATTTAATCGAGCATAAAACTTGAAAAGTCATGTGAACGAAATATTAAGAGAAAATAATGGATAAATTTCAGAATACATTTATTTTTTGTTTTACATTTCCATATATAATTATGTCTTCCGCACTTCACTGTTTGAAAATGTGTTACCATCCGCACTGTGTTTGCATTAGTCAAACAAAGATTATGTCTCCTCACTTACCACACACTGACATATGTACGCTTATGTATATATGCATGCACAAAGCTAATGTAAATATATTTATGTGCGCTAAAATGAAAGTCAACAGTAAAAGTTTGTTATTTTTACAAAAGTGAGAGGTGATAGACCAAATTCAAAAAGTACATTTACTTGGTTGCTTGAAAAATTATTGCAGCATAGATCGAGGCGCTCAATGTGGTTGAACGTGAAAACATGCATTTAGGGGTTAGGAAATAATAATAAAGAAACAATATTCACAAAAAAAACATTGAACGCAATATTTATTTACCAAATATAGGGCACAGCTGTTTCCCACAACAACAAAAAAAAACACACACGCACTCACATGTTTACGTACAAAATTATTTTCATAGCGTAAATAGAAAAAAAGCTGCGAAAAAAAATTATCTTATAAATATTTGATTACCTGCTAGCAAATACATACATACATACATAGATAAATAATCTCGAATAAGCACCTTCAAATAAGCGCATACTCACACGTAGACGCCGTGTACCGAGATGTAAATATTTTTTCGCAAAGTTTTCTCCTTCATTCTGTGCACATATGCTAATTAAAAATTTATATGCACGTCGACGTGTCGATAATCTCTAAAGTTAATAATGTTGGCGCTAAGCTGCGTGTTCAACATAAGGATATCGCACATATATATGTAAATTTTGTTTTGGCACACACACATTCATATTATTGAGCCATTATGTTTATTACTTTTCATTTTGTATATTTTTGCTTCCTTATTTCTATATTTATTGTTGTTTTTCAATAATAACTTAAACAAACAACGAAGTTTGGTTAGTAATTTACGCGCTGTTAAAAAAGTATAAAAAGCCTTTAGAAAAACATATCTAAAAAAAGTATGTAAAGTCAGTGCAAAAATATGCATGAAGAATATTTACCAAAAAATTATAATTTTTTTTATGGAAATAATACGAAATATTTTCCGACGAGCTATATACAACACAATGTTGCCAATTTTCTCCATCAATCTTATACATGTCTATCAAATTTACCATATTGCTGTGAAATTACAATATTTTATTAGTTAAAGAGTGCATAAATGAGTTTTCAACTTTTATTGAACTTCATTGGAATACCACAGTGTTGCCAATTTTCAATATATGGCAGATAGCTGGAATTAAAATTTCTGTAACTACGAGCTGCACAATCGCATTCATTTAGGAAAGAAAATTTAATTTTCAACGATTTCTTCTACTGGTTACTTATTTGTGTACTCGCCTGTGTTAAAGGAAGAAATCATCATTGAATTTAGAACACTTCGGTATGGCATATTTTAAGCCTACCGCAACGTTGCCAGTTTTCGCTTTTAAGTTTACTCGAGCAACATTTTCGTTCGGAGTTTGTTATTTTCTTCTACTGTTTCCCATATAAATCTCAATTTAACTTAGAATACTTTCGTTTGCATTTTCCACGCCTAAAGCAACGTTGCCATTTTTCCTCATTTCACTGATGATCGTTTTTTTCGAAAACATATTGAAAAAGGAAATGTCTTGTAGAAAATTTGTTTCGAATACATGATCAGCATTTTTCTTCTTCCCTTCAGAGAAAATGCACCCACATATATAGTTTAGGTACAGCGCGTTTAACGCAATGTTGCCCATTTTCAGGCAGCTACTTTTCAGACTTAAAATTTGTTTCTAATTGTATTTATATATTTTTTTTATTTTTTTTTCTGCATTTAAAAAAACAAGAATCGTCTCATACTGCGCTTTTTGTTCTCCATTCAGTTTTGCGTACAAAAATTTGCTAGCTTAAAAACATCTTACTCACCACTTAGCTAGTTCACTTGAGAAACTTTTCCATTTTAAAATAATTAAAAGTACATACAACAGTTAATTTTTTATAACAAAATATTTCCCCGTTTTTTACACTCTTCTTCCATTTACCTGTTGTTGTTACCTCATTGTGTAGGCAAGTTGCTTAAGGTAAGTGATTAAAAAAGGTTGAAGAGAGTAAGCGAAAAAGTTACACTATGAAAGCTTAAGTTAATTGTTTTTGAAGTTCAACCTAATGCGTTTATGGGCGAACCGGATAAAAAAGCATTAAAAAAAATATAAAAAAGATCTAAGTTAAGTTCGCTAGAAAATGCCAAGAAAGACCAAATTTATTCAAAATTGCTTTGCCTGCGACTACTTTTATTTTGCCTTGCATTGTATTTGTTATAATGTAAATTTGGTAAATATTGGCAAATGTATGAAAGTAGTGAAAGAAAATTGTAAAAAAAAACTCTCATTTTCTCATTTCCCCCTTGAAGTAATAAAATACAATGTAATTTGCGCTGAGACCCAACCGAATGTTGGCAAAACTTTTTAAGTGCAAAGAATTACTTTTTGAATAGTTTTATAGTATTTCTGCAGAAAAGGTAAAAAAAGTTGCTGATTTAATATTTACAAATAGTTTACGGGTCGCAAGTGAATTATTTAAAAAGGAATGAAAAATCTTGGAAATTTTTTTTCTTCTGATTGAAGCAACAGATAAATAAATAATTTATTATATTTGTATATACATATATTCTACCTACTTTCGCAAGTCCACATTTATATAAACACATGTATCCTTTTCAAAATTTTGCCACATATATTTAAGCCACTTCTGAACTTCATATTTTAAACCGGGCGCAGTGCCTCTCAGCTCTTTCTAATACACCATGAATGTTCAATTCCAAATATCTTAAAGCCACGTCAAAGTAATTTTGTTTTATTGGCATATTAGAAACTTTCCGCGCATCATGACCATCTCATTTTCTTTATTACTCACGGAGAGTAGAAAAAATAAGGGGCAAATTCCTAACCTGCTTCTCCACAGCACACTTGCCACTTCTACGCCTGCGTTCCATTTAAAATATTTGCAACAGGGCCAGCAGCTTTTCCATGTTTCCTTGCCATTTGTTGCATATTCATCGTGTTTAACCGTAATTCACCTCCGGCAATTTAAAGTTTGACTTAACTGTAGTTTATCTGATCGAGAATAAGAAACAACGTTGTTGGCCTTGATTTTGGTGATTTCTAAAAAAAAAAAGCAGAAACTTTACTTTGCAGCAAGAGTTTGCTGCTGTTGCTTACCATCTCTCCTTCGCGTCTTCTGGTGGCTTGGCATTTGTGGTGGAACGAACTTGCGTCGTCTACAGAAAATCTCTTGTCCGTTTTGTAACTCTTTTTATTTTATTTCTGCTTAGCACTTTTTCCCTTTGTGGCGTTTGCAATATTGTAAATTGAAATGTGATTTTATGCAAAGCAAATATTTTTCGGTTCATTTTATAGGTTAGTTGGCAAAGTTCATTAAGAAGTTTTTAATGCATTTTTATTGGTTGAACCTTGGCATAGAAAATATGTAGTTAAGAAATATAGTTCAATTTCAATTTCAATTTTATGTATTTCTATTCATATAAAATATTTCAAAGCTGCACGAATACTTAAAACACTTTATAAAAGATTTTCGAAGCGTTTCAAAACGGTTACGTAATAATGATATAGCAAATGAATTGTTTTATAAAATGTTACGCCTAAATGTAGGCAACGTTTTCAGTTTAGGAATTTTGTACAAGAACTTAAACTATTTTCGCTTTTGTTGTCGTAAAACGAATATTTTGTCAAAATTTTATCAATATTAACAATGGTTTTTGATATTATAAAAAATAAGAAAAAGTTTTAAGGTATTTGTACAAATATTTGGTTAAGCCATAAATTATATCAAAAAATATGTAAATAAAAACGGGTATATAAAGGTTTTTAAATAATAACTAAAACAAAGTTTTTGCTTTAATCTTATTTAAAATTATTTATTCTTTGTCGCCAATAAAATGTTGAAAATAAAATTCACTTTCCTTCTCTTGTTTTTAGTTACTGTTTATTCTGTTTTTATTAAAACTATTCTGTATGTAGTACATAATTTATCAGAAAACCATGTATTGAGCCTTTTATATTTGATTGTATGCAGTTGTTTGTAATTAATACACATAAAATATTTGTATATAAAATTTATAAAAAAAAAAATTCCTCAAAACATCATTGATTTATTCAAACAGTCATAAATATTTTATTAATCAAAAATACTTGAAAATACCAAGTGAATAACTTAAAACCTTACAACTGACCGCCAAATCAGTGGAAATAATAAAAAAATTAAAAGAATAAAAGTGTATTAGCCAGAATGTAGGAAACCTATCTACATGTAACTAACGAAACTTAATTAGTAAATCGTTGCCTACATTAAGGCTTCATTTAATTAACCTTAGCAAAGACAACTACCAAAATCCCAATAATCAACTAGTTTAGAATTTAAGATTAAATGCTGTAATTACCCGATTTCTTAATGCAGTGTTATATATAGTAGAAAAAATTAGCTCAGCAACAAACAAAATATCTTCAATATCATTTTTGTAGTGATCTAAAATTTGCACTTTTTACAGTTACCTATTTTACGGTTTCCAATATGAACGTAAATAAAATGTATTTAAATCATTTTTTTTTTTCATAAAAATCTTTTATATTATAAAGTTTGAACCTTTTCGTTGTATGTGAAACACTACATCATTCAAAAGACCACCTCGTTAATTTAAAACAAAAAACTCGATCTTTTGAATTAGTTTTCGACCATTTTCTGGCACATATTTGGCACTACCCCAGCCATAACTTGACGAATGTTGATTTTCAAGTATTCAAGAGTTAAATTTTAACTCGAATAAACATGGTTTTCGCATAGTCCCACAAAAAAACTCCAACGGTATGAAATCGCACTATCTCATTGGCCAATTGACTGCGCCAAGACGAGCTTACGCGGCCGGGAAATTTCACTCGCAATAAAGCCATATTCTCTAATGTTGGGTGGCATGTGGATCCATCTTTTTGGAACCACAAATTGCGTTCTTCAAAAGCTAAAAAAAAAATTGGTTATCATACGACTATAACGCTACGAATTTACAGTGACAGTCTCGCTGTTTTCGTTTTCAAAGATCTAGGGCCCAAACACATCTTCGGACCAAAGAATGCACCAGACAGTAAGTTTTATTTGGGTGTTATAACCTTTCTTCAATTATTTGAGTATTCTCGGAGCCTCCAACGTGACGATTGTGGGTATATATTTACATATCCACAGAGTGAGGAATGTGCCTCATCGTATTTTCTACATATTTGTCCATAATTAAATGCATTTAATAAATCTGGTTTAAGTATCTGTTTGACATTATCAATGGAAATTCGAATTCGCATTGACACTTGAGCATATAAATTTTCTTGACTCCAACTGTGTGTGTGAACGATGTTAATAAATATACTTTCTTTCGAATATAAATTTATATGACCTACCGCCCAGGAAGAAATTCACATTCTTTAAGGAAATCTGAGTTTCTATTTTAACTTGTGCGCCGAGTGTAAACCAACCAAGTTGTTGCAACTATTATTCAATTCAAGTATCAGAATGCACATAAATAAGTGTTGGTCACACGCACATACACACATACACACACACTTATAAACAATAAAAAGTGAAAACCACTTAGTGATATGCACGTACATACATGCATATGTCTCGCTTGCCATGTTGCAAGTAAGCTCGACGACAAGTGACCAAGCAAACGAGAGAGATTCTTGCAGTTGACTAAGCTCGATGTTGGCAAAAGTATTATCACTGGGAAACAGCAAGTACAAGTATAAGTGACTGTAATGTCTTATATACATACATACCTGCGTACATACATATGTGTTATTTATACGTATGCTTATGTGTGTGTGTGTGCGGATGTGTGTGTGTGTGCGTGAGCACTGGACTTCCTTAGTAGCAGTTATAATTCACTGAACTGGAAATGTGAACTGCCAATATGGATCAATGCAATCAAAAGAGGAAAGAAAGGAAAAAACAACAACAACAAAAAAGTCTCAAGAAAAACATTTAACATTAAAAATTCGATATATAAATGAAAAAGGCAAACATCTTAAAAGTGTTTTTTGTATAAGAGTACTTTAACTGTATTCTGCACGATATAATGAAAATGATGAGGGCAGCGAGGGCGTGGCAGGCTTTACGCTTCATCGACTTCACTTTGCAGTTACAGTTACGGTATATATTGGTTATACTTGCAGGCAATAACGGCAATTTCCTCATTGAAAATTCGAAAGTTAAATTGCGACAAACGAAGCTGACTGAAGACATTTTCTAATAAGGGAAATAAAGCGTCGCGGCAAAGAGAAGACTGCGCAAGGGAAACAGAGCTGCCAATAGGAGACGGGGAACACATTTTCTTGACCCAAGGGTGGAAATGATGGCTGCAAGTAGACTAATGATATCAGATATTGATCTCATTGAACATTTGGGTCAAAATGGAAATTAAAATTAATAAATTTTTCAAAAAAGTCTCGTTTTCCGTGGTACAGAACTTTTGTAGTTAATTTCAATCACAAATCCGGCTAGATGTTGAGATTTTAAAAAATAATATGATGACCTAACTAGGTGTGTAACATATTTGGTTGACGTTGAAAAAGCAACACCACATTCATTCACTGAATTTAAAAAAGGAAAATGTTTTAAAAATTTTCGTTTTCCGTGGGACAAAACTTTCCTTAAAAACTTTAAGTGAATGGCCTGTGCACATGTGTGTCCACCTGAGCCATCTAGGTCAACATTCCATGAATGAATGAATGAAATCAACAACAAAATGTAGCCTGTAAATAAAATTTAAAGAACAAAGTATATATTTCTTACCACGAAGACAAACATTTCTTTAAGAAAAAACTGTTAGATGAAATTCTTAAGATTTGCCTTCTCACTTTTTATGCGCAGAATCTGCACTGGGAACCACATACGTACATATGTATGTGCATTGGTTATTGGCTTTGGCGCATTCTGCTTGATTTTGTTACCTTCTTGTTGTTATTATTTCTCTGCGTACTTTAATTTGTTGTAAACGGAAATTTTCGACGAGTTTATTTTGATGTAAACAACGTTGTACACTTATACTTCTCCAACATATTTACTCTTGCTACTCTTGCTGCTACTTTTGCTATTGTTGTTTCCGTCTATTTACATTTACTTGCTTTTGCTCATGTGTACCATGCATTTGACAGTTTGCAGCTTCGATTCGGACATTTTCAGACACTTAAGTGGCACTCGACTATGAAATGATATCGAAATATAAACTTGAGACTGAAAGTAGTTTTGAAGTCTGACGATGTGGAACGAAGTGGAAAAATGGGTGGGTTGATATGGCAACATTATTGAACATAATTTGAAAAACAATTTTCTAAAGTGTTTTTGTTCTTCATTTAAAAGAAATTTATTTTCTTTCGTTGACAATATTATGAAAGAGCAATCAAATGTACTTCAGAAACAATTCGGAAACAAAGAAAATTGAAAAGAAATTTATTTCAATAGCAGATAATAGAGAATAGATAAATGCAGAGGAGAAGTGTAAGAGGTACCCTTTACTCCACCAAAAAACAAACAAGGCAACCATTTTGCGAAATTGAACTCGCTTAAATTTTAAGTTTTAAGCTAAAACTGCTATCAAAGATTTGCCTCAGCTCTCTCTTACGTCTACACTCATGCAATGTGCTTTACATAAAAATACTAAAATTCTCACTCAACTCACGTTGGTAAAGGCCTGCAAGTAATTTCATGCCTAAATTATCAATTTCCACAACACAACACATTTCCTTTGCATTTATATATGACCGTAAGTATATTTATTAAATATAAACTAAACTAGATATTTATACTGATTAACATGCTTGACATGTTTGCGTATGATGATTGGTCGTTAGCTGGCGTCTGGAAAACCATTCAGACTCAGTGTCTTGATGAGCGGACAGTGCGTATACGTAACATGAATAAGAGCGACACTTGTAGGCGCGCATTTATCTCTTCGTACATATCTAAAGTTGTTAATTTATGTTTATAATCTAAATATATTTAAGAGCAAACACATGCACATGCCACAGCGCTCTTTTGGGAATTCCTAAAAAATAGTAAAAAAAAGTGTAGGGAGAAAATTGTGTGCGAAAAGATAATGGAAATGAGAGAAAGCATTTTGTCTGCAATAAAGATTGCATATCAGTTGGAATGTTGTAATTTGTTTATATGCAATACAAATGTAGAAAGCATTGTGTACTTATGGTTGTCTGAGTATGAATAAATAGTTTTTCTGACTTTATTAAAGTCGCTTTAAATATGGTTAAAAGCTGAATATGGTTAAAAGCATTTTTTTTTTTGACAAGATAAATATCGAATAGTGTTAATTTTGCAAGATAATGAAATATTATTACTTAATGATAGCATAAAACTACTGTTTCTAAAATTTAGTGTCCAAAAAAGCTTAGTTACGAGACATTCATATATTTAAAAAATTCTCAGATAATTTTAAGTAATATTTTTGTTTATATTTGAATTGCTCAATTTACAAAAAATACCTTTAGTGGTATTTTTTTAAGTATTAAAAGTTTTTTGTATTTTTGTATTTAGTTGCGTATTTTCTATACAACACACTCGTTTTCTATGTTCTTAAGGGGTAAGGCCACTCTTGAATTTTCGGAAAATGGATTTTTTTTCTTTCAAATGGTACATTATGGTCTCAAAAATGTTATCCCGAAAAATTATGACAAATAAATATTTCTAAATGTACCATTCTCGTTCTCTAGTTCAAGAATCTGTTTCAGTCAGTAAGGCTTACACAAAACTTTTAACGCGTTTATCTCAAAACTATTTGTTTTTTCAAGTTGGCCGGAAACACAACTCAAACAATTTACAACCGATTCACTTGAAATGTTTACAACATCTTCAGAAATTCATCGAAAAAATCCTACTACTTCCGCAGCTATTCTATTTACAAGCGGAAACCGTTCAACAACTTATTGAAATAAAACAATTACAGGGGCTTTGGGTCCTGCCGTGGTTTCCGAAGAAATGGAGACATCCTAGGGAGAACGCTGTACAGCCGCAATTTTTAAAATAATTTTTCTTAAAAAATAGTTATAAAGAGTTAATTATATGTTTAGTTAAGGCCTTTTGTCAAAAATCAGATTTATTAAATAGTTTTCCTTAAAAAAAAATTTCAATGAAGTTTGTGGCCCTCTAGAGTGACCTAACCCCCTGAAATACTTATTTTATTTTTATTTTATTATTATCATTTTATTTAATTTTATTTTATTTTACTTAATTCAATTTTGCTAATTTATTTTATTTTATTATTGTTTACTGATTTTTATTTTATTTATTACTATTTTTTATTTAATTTTATTTTGCCATTATAATTTATTTTTAATTTATACTTTACTTTATGTTAATAATATTCAATTTCATTTTAATGCGCTAGATTTTATTTTATTTTTATTAATTTTTTTACTTGATTTGGCTTTATGCTGCTCTCTTGCTTAAATTTTAAATAATACCTATCCAGCCAGCTAAAGAAAAAAATAATGTATTTTCCTTTGAAGTTTTGGTTTAATTTCACCTCTTTTAATCCTGGTTTTTAATATTTTATTTTCCACGAAATTAATTTACGAATATTCAGTGATTTTTAGTTTTTGCTAGTATTTCATTTAATGTAAATAAGAAAATTCTAAAGAATTTTAGTGAAAGAACGTCAACTTTTCGGTTATTTTGTTAAAATTTTCTACTTTTTGAAAAAAATTTTAATTTTTTCTATGATATAGTCAAAAAATATGTATTTTCATATGATACACTAATTGTATTTTGTTTTAAATAAAGCTTCAAATGTTGGGAGCAAAACCTTTTAAAATTTCACTCTTTTTATATTTAATATGAATAAATGTTTAATATAAAAGCATAAACAACTATGATTTTATTTTTGATGTAAACACACACGTAAGCATACTCAATAACAAAAACACATTCATAACTATAATTATATATTCATGAATAAAATAAGCATGAAACAGAGCAATATTATGCTTCGCTGCAAAGAATACAATGCAGTAACGCAACACATACAAGTACACACATACGCGCCATGAATGCTTCCCTGCAAACATTTGTGGACCATATGGTCAATTGGAATACCTACAAATACAGTCCTCTGTGGGAACTATTGGACCAACTCATGTTCTTACACGAACTTAGTGTGCAACGACCAATCTTCGTGTTATACCGATCGCAATCACTACACGAATTTACAATTGCGTAATAAGTTTTATTTTCATATACCGAAAATGTGTGAAAGTGAAACTGAGTCAGTTTCGTTTTGCTGGTCAGCTCTGCTGATATACATAGGACGTGCGGAAATTATTATTATTTCAAATGCGCAAGCCAAGATATATTATATATTTATTAACAATAAACTTTTGATATTAATATAAATTTATACGATAAATAATACAGTTTAAACATTTTTCACCAAAATAGATGGTATTCGAAACTAAAGAGTATGTTCGAATGTAATTTTTTCGCATATACTCCAAAATATAATCTTCTGTAGGTACTCCATGGAGTACTCGGCTTTTATGCAGAGATTGATTATATGGTCCAGCCCTAGGACATCACAATGTTAATTGGACCATATTTTTTTTATAGATTGTGGTTGGTTTTGGATCACTCTATTGTCCGCGTGGAGTATATACATGTCACGCGTGCATGGAGTACTCGCGTTGTTTACAGGGTTATGCTGATATGTGTAATTATATGCATGTAGTATAATATGTCCAGCACTGTGTAATGCCGCACAACTACTTCCACTCAATGCTGTTGCCGCCACTGCTGCTTCTGCTGACACTGGTGCTGCATTGCGGCAAGATAGCAACGGGAACCAGCTAGCTGCTGCTCTGTCCTTTCAATGCAGTCAAGTGTAAGTAAAAAAAAGTAAAAGAAAAATGAAAAATAATATAAAATTAAGATAAAATAAAAATAAAATAAAAGGCACCGAAATTGCGCAGGTACTTGTTGGCGAAGAGGAATCGGAAGTGATGGAAATTAAAGTAGCAAAAAATATTTTCCCGCAACTGCATGCATGTCTGTATGTGTGAATGTATGTATGTATGTGAAAAGGAAGCCAAACAAATACAATACTGATATGCTAGCGTTACTAGCAGGAGTCAGCAGTATTAATGTAATACTACGATATGCAAAGGTTTTAAGATACTGCAATAAAAGGGGGATTTGCGTAGAAATAGCTTTTATGCTGCTTCCTTACACGCACACACACACACGCACATACACATGGAACCATGCTCGTGTGGATTTGCATTTGCGCTTAAGTATATTGCGACTGCCGGCATCAGTTTCAATGCAATGAGTTTAAAATCATTCATATTAGTACTTATAGTACATATATATAGATATATATATACCTCATTACTTATATGTATGTTTGTACAAATATGGGTTGGTTTAGTAGCTACAATGTATTTATAGTTCTACTAGGATCCAGGGCAATAGTTTTCTTCCACTTTACTGATTTAAATTGAATAAAATTTCTTGCTAAATTTTTTCTGCATAATTTTGTTATGAAACTCATAATGGATATACTTATATAATGCAGTTCCAAGTAAGAAATAAATTTCAAGGATTTACTAAAGTTTTAATAAGCATATACTACAATATTGAAGGTCATGAAATCGAGTTCTGTGTCAATCAACCTAAAATCATAGGAAATTAGCTAAAAAATAATCATTTTTGGAAACATAATTTTAGTTCGTTTAATTATCAATAGCTTTTTTTCTACCTTTAAAATTTCATTATTCCAAAAAAAAAAGCTTTTACTAAAAAGCTTTTCAACCTTAATCAACTTTCAATATTTTTAAACTAGTTTAAAATAAACTTGTTTTAAAAACAAGTTATAAAAAATTATAAAAAAAGAATTATTTTAAAATGCAAAGTTTATTAGATTTTGAGCCCGTCAAAATATGTGTAAAATTTTTTAGAGACTTTTTTTCTATTTCACTTCATCTTCATTTCATTGGTTTAAATATCATAGAAAGCTCATATGTTTCGGTTAGAGAATTTCAATTAAAACTCTAATTTCCTTTTTTTATAATATTTAATATTTTTAACTGAATTTTTTTTAAAGAAAAATCAAAAAAAAATTATTTATCGGTTGCACTTTAAGTAAAAATTCACGCTTTATATAGAAATTTCTCTAAAAAAAATTTTCCTACCCATTAACATTTTGGACATGCACATACTTATGACGTCACCGCTGTATATTTTTAATATTAAACAAGTTAAGGGCGCAAATTGATTTCAGCAACAATTTCTCTGCTGCTGCATTAACAATGGCTCGATTCAGAATGCGCATAAAAATAACTGGAACATTTTTTTTTCCTCTAACTAAAGGCTAAAATTAATGAAAGTTATAAATATTATGTTGATGATGAATTTTTTTACTAGGAGTACTAAAAATATGCAAGCTTTAAGAGAAATAAAAAGCTTAATATACCTATTAAATAGATAAGTATGTATGTGTACTATTACATAACATATAATCTTCCTTCCATTGGTATGATAAAAAAATATGAGAAATGAGCTTGTTTGAGCTCTCATACATATTTATACCAACAAAAAAGAATTCGGTCGAATATGTTTTTTTTTTGGGTATATTTATTTTAAGAATATCACAGAAGGGGCTTAAGAGATACTTATATATATTTCATTTAGTTTTGATTTGATGAAATTGGGTTAAACGAAATGGGTCAAATTGAGAAATTGAGTGAAATTGATTTCAGTTGAGTAGAATTTATCCTATTTGGCTTAGATTGCTTGTAAATCATTGTTATGATATTATTTAAATTAAATATGAAATTGGGTTTAAGTGGAATTGCGGAAAGTGAATTTTAACCAGAATGTAAGAAAATTATATAATAAAATCTAAATAATTCCTTATTTCTTTTTTTAATGAAAAGATTATGATATACTTGTAATGAAATATGTATGATTGAATGACTGAAGCCCCTTAGAAACTGTTACTGCGGAAAATATTTTTCGAAAGAGTGTTTGAAAAAAAATGGTGAATATGATATCATTTCGAATGTTTAGCAACTTTTTATTATTTTTTTTTAATTTTTCTTTTTTTTTTTTTTTTTTTCTTTTAACTCATTTCATGACATTTTCTAAAACATACCTTTACTGAAGATTGCTGTTGTCGCAATGCACAGCTCCGATTTGCATGACACATATGTCTGGATGCCTTCAAGCATGCATATATACTCCTATATCTATAGTATATGCAGAAAAAAATCTCTGTCACTATTAAAAAATTTCAAAACATGCCTCCAGCTTTAATCATTTTGGCGTAACGCGCACAGCGCTGTAGTTGATGTGGTCAAGCAATCAGCAAGCCAATCAGCAGATAAATGTAAAATGCTGTAGAGGCGTTGCCAACAACGTTGTATAGTCATGTAAGCACTCGCTGATATGCGTACATGTATACGAAATATATATATATGTGTGTGTATGGGTATGTGCTTGTTTGTTTTTTTCATTTCGAATTGCGGCGCTAACCTTGAATGTGCACAACACGGCGTATACGTAACCGTTGGCAAATCATGTTTTCAACATTGTTGTTGTTATTGTCGTTGGCCTCGCTTTATTTACACGCGCATCTCATTTCAGTGTGCCAGTAATACCCATTCTCACATTTACATATGTATATAGAAATGCATGTATGTGCATATATGTATATATATGTGTACACATGTGTTAACCACTTTTAAACAAGTAAATGATTTATAAATTAATTATTTTTGCTATAAATATTTAATTCGTTTAATTCGTTGAATGTGATAGATAGATAGATATATGTGGCTGCATCGATGTTTTATCGATGTACATAAATATGTAATGCCAATGTCCGCATCTGCGACGGTAATGCTAATAGCCGGGTAAATTGAAATATTTTTTCTTATATGCATACTCATTAGTCGTTATTTCGTTAAATTCTTCAATGAAATAAATAAAGTTTTTATTTGCAACTTGCTTAGGTGGATTTATATTTTATGATGAATAAAAAGCTTTGAAAAAGTTTTATTTGCGAAAAAAAAAATTATTTTGATAATTTCGAACTATTTTCTAAACATCTGTGGAAGTAGTCGAATTTTAGCCCAGTACTAGTTCGCACTCAGCTCAGGTCTACACATTTCCCACTCATTCCCCTTCTTTAAACTAGTACAGTGTCAGATATAAACTGGGCTATTACCAGGTGGTAATAATTTCAAAATATGCTTCCACTGGTTTCGAACTCCTTTATTAAATTTCTGAACTAAGTTTAAGGTCTCAAGCTGATTGCTGATCATGACCTATTCAACATGACGACAACAGTTTTGTGCTGCAGCCAACTAGCTAGTTAATATAAGTTTGTGGAACAAACCAGTTCAGACTTAGTGCACTATAGAATTATCTTGGAACTAGGCAGGTTTGGTATTAAGCCGGGACCAGTCCCGTCAAAGATCTTCAGCTTTTTTGGACTACTGCGCGTATATTTCGGATTTTTTTAGTAGTAAAGTCTGCTTTTCTTGGTATAAATTACCATAAGTTCAATATTTAGGAATATTTCATTCAACCTTTATAGCAGTGTTGACTCTTCTGAAGCCATTTTGAAGCTAGTATAAAACTTGATATTCAAGTGTATAGCTTATTGCGCTTTGCATAATAGTAAAAGCATTAAGTCAAGCTCACCAGCAGCTGCATTTTAGAAAATCATCTTAGAAAATTCTAAAAAATGCAACAACTTTCAGTTAATATATATATATGGGGGGCAAAGCATACTTAAAGCCCTTTACATAAAATAATACAACAATATGCATTCTGAGAAATATGGCGCTGCAAGGGCAGCACACCTGTGAATGTGTGCGGTCTAACCGCACTCGAGCAGCGCGCTTAATAATCTTTTGCATATGAATACAATTACTAGGTTGATTAAAAAAATCAACTAAAAAAATTATTAATAAGTACAAAAGCTTAAAAAAATAAAATAAATTTGTGTAAAAAAAAATAAAAAATAAAAAAAAAAATTGTTTAAAAAAATAAATTAAATTAATTAAGATAAATTGATGAAAATTATTTGCTTTTTAATTGTCTAAAATTTTATTTTTGTATCACCTTAATACATATGTAGGATTTTTTTATATACACTTCAATACCAAAACCATTTACAATGCTATCAACATTTTCCGACTATCCTTGTGTGTGTATGTGTATGTTGCGTTCTCTTTTGTATATGAGCAAATATTCCGTTGCATATATATTCGTAAATATAGATACATTTGCAGTGGCATGCAACTGATTCTAGCTGCTTGCTACAAGCGTTTAAATACTGCTACTAATAGTATTGCAACCGCTGCTGTTTGTGCTAAATGTTGAAATGCCGGATGTACAGTGTTGAGAAAAAGAGGCCAAAAAGAAATATATTACCGCTTGTGCGTGATAAACTACAGTTACTTTCCTATATGTCTCTCTCTCTCTTTTTCTCTTGCCTCTACTTTACCTATATATGTGTGAATGCGTACATTTATCTGCTGGTGTTGCTTTTAGCTGCAATGTGCAATGTTTGTATGTTCGAGTATATATGTTTGCTTAAAACAGATAGCATCCGGCAAGTGATTTTTTTCGCTCTACAGAAAAATCAGTTGCACCTTTTAGTTGAGAGGTTAAATTGCAATGGTTTTCTTTTAAATTACATACACGCAAGCACACAAGCAGGCGATACTCACATACATATTTAAGCTCGCTTGTAAGTGCATTTGTAAGCTCAACATATCCGCAGCTTACCTGTTCAGTCGCAGCAGCTGCAGGCTTTCGGTTTCGCTTTCACTCTGTCCATCACGCTCCATCTCTCTCACGTACGCATAGCGGCTTAAGCCTACATTTAGTGCTCACGTACGTGTGCGTTTTCTTGAACTTCTCAACCACTTTATTTCAAGTGCTACTCGAGTACTAGTTTCCCTGTTAAGTATGCAGTCTACACTTTGTACTTTTATAATAATATTCTAATATAAAAAAATTTTCGTTCCTTCGAAATTATTGGCACGTTTCACATTACTTCGACGGCGAACAGCTGTTAAATTTATGAGTGTGACAAGTAAGCAAGACGCATTGCGGGACGCTCCATAACTTTGTAACTTTCATAACATTTTTTTCTGTCTTGAGACTATTATATGTGTGTCTTTATGTGGCTGCGAGCTATGATGGAAAGTATGAAATAAATTTTTTTGACATAACATTTTCGAAATGATGTAGGGAGAATTATAGATAAAGAACCAAAATACTGAATAAATTAAGTCGTGCGCGTAACAGTTGCCTCTTAGGAGTAAATATTTTAGCTAAAAAATGATTAAAGAAAAAATGTGGTTAGACGTTAAATATGGTTAAATATTAAATACGCCAAAACATAAAATATGATTTTATATTAAATTGAAAAATTATTTGTTAACCTAAAGTACAAAATATGAAAGAAAAAGTTCTAAAATTGCTAAAAATTAAAGTAAAAATTATAAAAACGATGAAAAGGTGAAAACTTCACAATTAAAAGTAAAATTAAATCAAAAACTTACTCTTATATACATTTATTGGAAATTTCGAAAAATGAATATACATTGATGACACAACTTTTGCCTCAAAAATTTTAAAAATCTTTGCTCTGACACCGTTGTACGTACAAATTAATAACTTTTTCATTCAGACCAGTCAAGCTTCACTTTATACACTAAAGTTTGATAATTTCCTTTATTGATATTGCCAGTTAAAAGTTAATAAATCTTGGTTTCGAATGAAACTTTTAATTACTCTTGCTTTTGTGTTGGTCACTGACACATATTCAAATTAAATTTGTTTGCCGAGCTAAATACCAGCTTTTAAGTAAATGAAATGAAAAAAAAATCAAAAAAGAATATATTCTAACAAAGTCAAATAAATTTAAAAAAAATTGTTTCAAAAAGTTTTACTGCGAAATAAAATTTTCTGAAAAAAAAACACTAAAATTATTATTTTTTAAATATGTAAATTAATAAAGCAAAAAAGTAGAAGTAAAAAAATATTCCTTTATGATTTCCATTGCAGTAATGAACAATTTATTATATTGTTCGGCAGAAACCTGAAAGGAAAAGCGAAATATGCAATATCTCCATTTCATCAAACGCTATGAATAGTCTTATTAAGCTCATTATTTGCATAAAAAATTTTGCGCGTGCCGTAATTATGTTATTTAGTAGGTACAAAAAGGTCACTTGCATATTTATTTCTAACAATACAGAGTTAAAGCCATCAAGGGAATCAAGTGAAAAAAGAAATTAATTTACTTTTAAATAAACAATGTATTTAACGAACCAAAAACAATCTAATTGCACTCACTAAGTAATGCTAATTTAAATTTGCATAATGCGGTCTTTTTTACTACAATAAAAAGCTGAAAAAAAATAATAATTGGAATATAAACTAGACATAAAAATGCATATATAAAGGGTGTTTTTTATAGAGGTATAGAACTTTAAGTTGCAATAAAACAACGATGGACTATTCGACTGACATGAATTTTATTTATCCGAAAGATAATCTTGTGGCATTACATTTTAAATATGATTTCTGGCATATGACCGCCACGGCTGGCGGGGATGTAGTCCAATCTGGACGTCCAATTTTCGATGACTTTTTCTAACATTTGTGACCGTATATCGGCAATAACACAGCGAATGTTGTCTTCCAAATGGTCAAGCGTTTGTGGCTTATCCGCATAGACCAATGACTTTACATAGCTCCACAGAAAGTAGTCTAGCGGTGTTAAATCACAAGATCTTGGAGGCCAATTCACAAGTCCAAAACGTGAAATTAGGCGGTCACCAAACGTGTCTTTCAATAAATCTATTGCGGCACGAGCTGTGTGACATGTTGCGCCGTCTTGTTGAAACCACATCTCCTGGACATCATGGTTATTCAATTCAGGAATGAAAAAGTTAGTAATCATGGCTCTATACCGATCACCATTGACTGTAACGTTCTGGCCACCATTGTTTTTGAAAAAGTACGGACCAATGATTCCACCAGCCCATAAAGCGCACCAAACAATCAGTTTTTCTGGATGTAACGGTGTTTCAACATAAACTTGAGGATTACCTTCACTCCAAATGCGGCAGCTTTGTTTGTTGACGTAGCCATTCAACCAGAAGTGCGCTTCATCGCTAAACAAAATTCGGTTATGAAAATCGGGAACAACGGTAATCTCGTTTTTGGCCCATTCGACGGATCTACGCCTTACTTGATGATCGTGAGTCTATTCATGATGAATTGCCAAACCAAACTGAGAATAAATCACTTGACAGCTGTTAAATCGGTCGCCATCTTGAAAAGTAATGCCAACTTAAAGTTCTATACCTCTATAAAAAAACACCCTTTATATATTAAATCGTATTTTCTTAATTTTTTTTTTATTTTTTATTAATTTTTTTTTTACCTTTAATAAAACAAGCTTTCAATAAACTTTTTGCCATTGCTTTTGAAGTTTCAAACAAAAAACAAACAAGCAAACAACATTAAATTAAAATTGTTCGCGCTTATTTGGTCAAGCGTACGCGTACATATGTATGTATTTGCTTTTGTTTTTAAGTGCTCCGATACAGATTTTCACATATTCGTATTTTTTGTATCATTTTTTAAGTGAAATTGCGCAGATAGAGTGCAATGAGTGTAAATAAAAGGAAAACAAACAAAACGATCGTAATTAATTGTTTATTAAAAATAAAAAATAAACTTATATACATATATGTAAGCTACAGAAACGTTCATACACATACATTTATAAATATATCGAAATATCCATATTGCGTTTGTATTGCTATGTCCTTGCAGGTGTTTGATTTCAGTGCTAACTTCAAATGGACGTTCACTACAAGTAGATTACGTATACGCCGTGGCATATACAAGCAAGAGATACATACAATGAAGCGATTCAAATAGAACGAATTATTTGCAATTTTCGAAATAAAAGCAAGAGCATTTAAAAATAGATATAAATATTTATATATTTATTTAATGTTAAAGTAATCGACTGCTTGGCCATTTATACCAATAATGAAGTGTTCCCTCATGTAAAATTGGCAAAATTTTTATTGCTTGAACTCAAAAATAAGCGGCATATCAACATCTGACAATAAATCAGCCGCTTAAGCTAGTAATATTTTGTGGAATTTTGCCAAAAGGGAAGTCACATGCTACTGAGCAGCCATCGGCGTCACTTCTCACCGTGAATTATGGCATGCAAATTATATAAAATTGTAATAAAAATAATTTATAGTAATAATCGTCGGTTACAGCCAATAGGTAGGCAAGTGAGTAGTCGGTTTAAGCCTAAAATGGTGGAATTTAGTTTGCAATTGATCAGCGGCTGTTGCAATTGTAATTCAGTCACGAACTTCATAAATTCTTGAGAGAGCCAAAGAATTGGAATAAAAATAAAAATAAATTTCTGAATTTGCCGTTGGAAGTATAATTTACGGTTTGCTTGGCTTGAGTTATTCCTAAAATGGTTACATATTTTTTTAATATAAAAATAGATAATTGCACGTTAAAATTTTTTTTATTTTTGCATCATTATAGTTAATATTAAAATTCAAATCTTTTTGCATAATATAATATTTTAAAAATACCAATTTATAAAAAAATTTGAAATGAAAAAAACATTATTATTTTATATGTATTTACATATTTAGTTATTTTGGTAATCTCGAAAAAATACAAACAATATTTGTAAATAAATATTTGCTTGGATTAGAAGAAATTTAATAAATTATAAATTTATTAAAAAATATTACAAAATTTTCAATGAAAAAAATACTTTAATTAAAATTTGGATAAAATATAAATTAAATGGCAATTTTCGACAAATACACAACACAAATGAAAGTACTGAAATTCTAATATGGTGTAAGCAGTAAATTTCATATTTTTGTAAAGAAAGATTTTTGAAATACAAATTAGATTTTCATAAATCATTAAAAAAAAACTCTCTTTTAAAATTAATTTATATTTATTTTCCGCCCATTGGCTGATATTAGGCCAAAGGATATTATTGTTGTTAGAATGTTGTGTTTGAACCTTAAACATTGTACATTGAAGGTATTGAATCTTCGTATGAGTGTGTTGCTACAATGTTGCAAATTTTTGGCCAACAAAATTCCACAACGCAATAAAAATAAACATAAATTTCCTGAAAGTCTGTGTAAAATTATAGTTATTTGTTTCCACTATGCTTTAATATATTTACATGCACAGTGAGGAGAAAAACTTTATTGTTTCAAAACGCATTGATGAGAATTTTTTTGTTTTTAATAAAAACAAAAGAATTTCTAAAAATGAAAATCACAAAATAAAAATTTCAGAAATTGTTATAAATTTTTTTATTAATAAAGTAAATTTTCTAAGAAAGATTAATTAAAAAAATCTTCCAAACAGAAATTAAAACATAAATAAAATATTATAGATATAAAAAATAATATTCATTTTAGTTTTTCATATATTTTGATATCGTTGCGCATCCACAAAATTTTCCAAAGAATTAAGGATAAAAAAATGATTAAAATAGTTACACATTTTTCACATAATTTATCATTTTCATTTAATTATATTTCAGAACTTTAATTTGAATTTTAGTAATCGATTTTGTATGAATAATTTTTCGAAAAAGAAAAAGTGCTTGCAACGAATTTGTAAATGCATGAAACTGTTTTTCTCTTAACTGTAGATGAAAAATTGCCAGCGTGCTTGAATTTGTAAGCTCATAAGCACGGCTACTTGTGTCCATACAAGATTTCCCACACCGTTGCTCCCTTCCATACCTACACATTCGTATATTGAAACTTTGCCAATTTAATAGATGCACGTACGTGACACTAATTGCCGCATTTTCTTTCCTATAAATCAAGTTATAAATCTTTCACATTTCTTCAATGGCTTGAGACATTTAAGCTTAATACTAAGAAGTAAAATGAGTAGCAGAGAAGATGAAAAATCAAGCATGGCAAGGCTAACTCACTGCAAGTTCAAGTGATAAACGAAAGTGTACTACGGACGATATATGCATTTATTATACACAAATGTACGAGTATATGGAGGTAATCTAACGAGTCTGCATAGTTTGCCTTGAATTTGCAATAGAGCAAAATTTAAGCTACTAATGAGCCAAAATATAAGCTTAATTACACTTGCTACCAATTAAGGTCATTTAAAGTAACTGAGAGAATTTTTAAATAAAAAAAATTTTATTTAACTTTTTCTATCATTTATTATTCGTTTCGTATCTGCCTTGTTTAATACAGTTTTTTAGTACAGTTTCAGTTCACTTTAGTATTCAATAGCAAATGATTTATTTTGTGGTGCTCTACATTTAACTCTCTCCCTTATTCATCCTTAAGTCCAAATCCTTGTTGCCTACCAAAACTTGTTTATTTACATGCACGTTCCATCAAGTATCTCTACGTGCTTATAATATGCATGCCATTATTCGATACAAATATTTTGATATATGTAGATTTGAAGAGTTTCACATACACACTCATACAAACCCATATTATGAGATCGTAGGTATTTGTAACTGATAATATGCTAAAACAATGATATAATGGCCTGAGTTGGGCCAGGTATCAAACACTTGAATGATTGAGCTTTAAGTATGTACGTGTGTGCATGTGGTTTGGACTGAACTAATGTTTTCTTTTATTTTTGCCCTTCTGATATCCTAGGCAGCTGGAAAATAAGCCTGCTGAGGAAGAAAGGGCCATAAGATAATATGCAAAGATTATTATTTCGTTTGCTTTATGCTCATGAAATGTTGTATCAATCTTGGCTCAAAGTAGGTGAGTACTAGAAGGAGAAGAGATAGACCGATTTTTCAGATCGCATGCAAAAAGCCTCTAAGACCGTGAATTTTAAATTTAAAAATTATTGGTGCTGCAAATCATAGAAATCACTAACTTGTTTTATTCTGCATGGCCAGTGGTACAATATTGCTACTGTTCATCCGAAATTTTTTAAACGCTAAATTTGATCAAATTTTATCAAATTTCAATCAAATTTCAGAAAAGGATTTCCTTTTTAATTAATTTTCCAACTTTTATCATTGTCCCTCCAGGCGCTGTTTTTTGGTGTTTCATATGAATTTTGAAGAACTTCGCTTACTCTGATACCTTTAAATTGCATTTTTTACATTTTTGACCTCCAAAATGCTTAGAATGCTTATCTGAATAATATTTAAACGCATAAAGTGCTATCAAAATGAATTTTTCTTTTGAACAGAATGCTCCGTAATTGCACACGTGCCTTGAATGATGACAAAATAAAAAAAAAGTAAAAATAAAAATAATAAATAAAAAAATAAAGATAAAAATTAAAATAAAAATAATAAAAAAAATTAAACGAAAAAGAACTACTTTGCCGTCAAATGATATGTTCGCTACACCTTTACCTGTGGCCGCAGCAGCTGACGCCGTTTAAGAATAAGAATTGCAAATATGTGGAGAGCAACAAATAAATATATATATACGTAAATACACATGTTCTTTCCGCTTCGAAAGGGTTTTTTTCCGCAAAGCAAGAGGAAAGTTCTTGAAAAGTTGTCGCCATATGAATGTGGGTCTGTGGTTACGTATTTTTTCTCCCTTCCTTCGGCAATGTGTATTTGAACTTTTACGAGGTTCGCTTTTTATTTTGGTTTTTTTTTCTTTTCTTTTCTGCATTTTTCTTACTAATATTCGAAGTACTCAAATGCTGTTAGAATATGTAAATTGCTGAGGCTCTGACTCCTTCAAAAAATTTTGCTGATATTTCCTAAAAAGACACATGTTAGCCGGCGACGTCAACATTTTTTATTTACTTTCTTTTATTTTAATTTTTTATTTTTTTTACAGATAACTGAAGCAGAAGTGTAAGCTCAGAGAAGGTTACACAAATTTAAGCAAAAAATAAAAAGAAAATTTAATATAAATTCAGTGCACAGATCTCAGCGGTACCATTTGTGACTTGATATGCTTTATTGCCCTTGTTGTTGCTGTTTTTTGTTAATACTTTGCTTCCTTTTTTGACTGTAATGGCGTCTGGGTATTTTTTTTTTGCGTTATTTTTTCTATATAAATTTTCGGTTTTTTTTTTGGTGCTATTAAGCATTGCAGTTGTTGTTGGTTTCGTACGCCATTATATGCCATAATCGTTAAATTTTGTTATACATGATGATTCCGTTGTTGTTTATATGTATTTATAAACAGCTCCATTGCCGCAGAGCGAGTCAGTGCAGCGACAGCTAATGTGTAGGTTAAATGGCATGCCAAGAGCAAAAATGTTTAAAGTATTCCATGCAGGCACTATGCTACAAATAGCTTTTTAAAAATGGAAATATCGAAATATATGTATTTTCGGAATCACCTTGCTAATAAACCTATTTAACATAGAAATAAATAATTAAAGTTAAAAAATTAAATTAAAAATTCAAACAAACAAAAAAATAGAAAAATTGAGATATTTTTTTCCAATCCAACAGTTTGCTTTATTTGTTTAAAGTTTTCACATTTTGCATATTCCATTTATTTCGCCGTGCCGCACCTGCGTATGAATTTCGAGTTCATCGAAAGTTTTCCACTTAAGCGTCTAACTTTGGCCAAAAATTTACATTTAAATTGTCTGCATATGCAGAAAATTAGCCTGGTAGCAAATGCAAAAACACATTTACACACACATTTACACATATATACCTACATATACACTTAACATGTAAATAAAGAGAAGTAAACAAGCTGAAGCGCTCAAAGTTCATGAGAAACAATATTTCCAAAGAATATGTTTGACACCTCTTGATGCAATTGTGGTAAGTATTTGCACACATATGTATGTGTAAGTATATATGTTCATGAGTAAACACTAAAAAATATACGCTAGAAGATATGCGCGTGTGGCTTTGGGGGAAATAAAAGTTTCCAAATTGGCTTGCAACTGACAAAAGATACACAATGAGTGTTGCCTACTTTCAGGCGCACAAAGTGGTTTGCTCTAACGTAATTGTTTACTTTAAGTTGCGAAGAAAAAAGTGAGAAGTGTGCTTGTATACATTAGAAATTTTAAAATATATAGAGTGTTTTCATTTTTATATTTTGAGTAAATAAAAAGAAATGTCGAGAATAATAAAAAAATACACAAGTTTAAGTAAGATTCTGGAAGAGTTTTAAAGCACGTGGCAAATTGCTTTGATGATCCTTCAAAGCTCTAATTATATAGCACATATTCATCAAATTATATGTTTATTATAGAAAACGTAAGCATGCAATAAACTTAGGTCTTTGTCGAAAGTTTATAATTAAAACTGAATTAGAAATCAATTGAAACTTATTAAAGACTTCAAATACATAAAAAGTTGTAAACTTCAAATTTCATATAACTGCAAGCCAGAGAAAAATTTAAACTTTATTAAAAAATTTACTTCTGGCAAAAATGCACCCAAGGCAGAAGAAAAAAGGGCAATGCCGTATTAATTTTATTCAAATCCGCGTAATTTTTAGTTTGGTTTTTAATTAATTAATTTTTAATTTTTTTTTTAACTAAGTTAATTATTTTTAATTTTTTTTAACTAGTTTTTTAATCTTTTTTATTTACTCTATTTTATTTTATATCTATTTAATTAATTTCTTTTTGTTTTATTTTATTTTATTTAAATTAAGTAATTCTTTTGCATAATTTTTTCAATCTTTCTTGCCTCTATTTTATTTTATTTTAATCCTTTTTTTATTTTAATTTATATTGATTAATTATATTTATATTTATTTTTATTTATTTTTTTGTTTATTTTATTTTATTTAAATTTATTTATTTTTTTTATTTAAATAATTTTTATTTTATTTTATTTCATTTTAATTTATATTATGTTATTATTTTTTAGATATGATATTATATTGCATATTAATTTAGTTTATTTATTTTTAGTTTTTTTATATATTTTTTATAATTTTTTATTTTATTTTTATTTTTTGAATTATTTTTTTGCTTTTCTTTAAAGAGGTTATTTTAATTAATATTTATATACAATATTTCTTTCCATTTTTTTTTTAATTTTATTTTTTTATATTTTTATTTTTTTTTATTTTATCTTATTTTATTTTATTCATTTATTTTTAAATTTTTTTATTCAAATGACGAATCAAACACTTTTCAAGGAAATTTTGCGAGCACTGACGCTTTTATTAAACTTTTGTTTTTTATTTTGTTTTTTTTCTCATTTTTTGCGTAGTTTTGAATGAAAAAAAAATACAAGTTCGCATTCAGATATTATACCAAGGGCGCAAGTCATTGCAATTACATACGCACACATGTAACTTACATGTTACAATGTCGCGCAGTAAAGCAAAAACTAAAAAAAAAAGTATTTTTATTTCATATTTTGAAATTTCATATATTCTGACAACCACGAAACTTTTTAATTACATTTCAACTGCAACGCAACACAACTCAACACATACACACACATACTCGTCTAAGTTTTCTTTCCGAAACGCTTTTGCGATAAATATGGGATGGTGAATTGAAATTGTATTTCCGTATTTTTAATTTCACTTCATGTGTTATTTAGTTTATATTTCCTTCCTCGTTTCCCTTATCACAATTGCAACTCAGCTTTGCCTTAACCGCTGCTCTCACATAAAAATAAAGATATTAAAACCAAATCGCTAACTGATTTACGAGTGTGACATGGTTTCACGACATTTTTCTTTCTCTTCTGCTTCTTTTTTTTCTTCTGCTTCTTCTATTTCTACGCCAAATAAAAAATTCTCACGAGGAATTGTGCTTCTTGCTGTTAGAGAGACTATTCATTCGTATTCCTTGTGTTATGCCTGCGGCTATGTACACACACACACATGCAAACACCTGAATTATTTAGCTTAAGCTCAAGTCAATTGCAATTGCAGTGCGTTTCGTGCATGTCTTCTACAGCTGGCTGCAACGCAGCAATTCCATTAACTTATACATGTATGTATTTGTTGTTGAAGGGAAGCAGATTATTTATGTAAGCATGTTTAAGTGAGTACATTTTCTAGCTCATAGCTTACAAAATTTACTGTTATTCTATATACTGACTTTGTGATGTTTTTCTCCATCATTGATGACTAAATTCCCTGCGCTTTCAATCAGTTAAGAAACTCTGTAGTAACTTGCGTAGTTTTTATTGCATACATATATATAAATACATATGTGTGTATTAACATATGCACATAGGTAACTTACATGCCAACACATACGTATTTCATCTTTACAAGGATACCTGTGACTGCGTAATCAACTTAGATTAAAGTGAACTCAGCGAAGCTTTGAATTCTTTTAATAAATTTTTTATGACTTTCGATCATATTCTCCAGAGAATTGGAAACGTACGCTGCTCGCTGCTCGAGTTAAAGACTTAGAGATTATGTTTTGAAATTGCATTAAGATTCCGGGTGTTATTTCAAATGCAATATAATTGGTGGATCACTGTTTGCCTCAGAATAGTGTGAGGCAATAGCTGTAAATAATTGTAGTCAAGCAAAAGCTCTGAAATCAGATTTCATAATTTTCTTTTGCAATTTCGTTAATTACAATTTTTTGCAAAAAAAAAAAATTTAAATTAGTGGTAACACTTTCGAAATATTCTTTTAGTATTTTTAAACGGATGGCAACCTTCAATTTTCGTTATATTTATTATTTACATTTTAATTATTAATTTATTTTCCACAAATTTAACTTTAAGTTGTTTGTTTTTAATTTTTTGTTTATTGTAAATTATCAATTGCGTTTCCAAACTGAGCCAGTGTTTCAAATTCTCCTCATACATTTTTATTTTGTAGAAAATTATGTTTATTAACATTTATATATGTTTAATTTTTGCTGCGACTCAATGCTCATATTCCGTATGGATATTCCCATATGAACTTCTGCGGCTAGGGAAATTTCGCATTGTTGTCAATTTTCTGCTTAAGTTGCTGCGTTTTTATGTTCTAGTTTTTTTCCTTCTGAAAATCAACTTTTTGATTATGAAGCATATCAAATCGAACTATTCAGCGTTAATTCTACTCATCACCTACAATCAGCGAAATCCACTGCCATCCTTTTCACCAGCTGTACAAAGGAGTACCGGCTAGAACTCAATGCGAAGGTCGATGGCGTTGAAATTCCGACCACGAATGACCCAAAGTTACTGGGAGTAACATATGACAGCCTGCACTCCTTCACCCCGCACACGACTGCAATTGTCACCAGATTATAGAGCCGCAAAAAATCCTCTAATCGTTAGCAGGTAGCACCTGGGGAAAAGCCAAAGAAACACTGCTGGCAACGTATAAGGCAATTGGCCGGCCAGTCGTAAACTATGCTGCACCGATTTGGACATCGGGGACTAGCGAGACGCCATCAGAACACCGCCCTTCGGACCCTGGCAGATAAGACCCGCTGGACAGGACGGCGTACAGGCAGTCCATAAACACCATTCACCGAGAGTCCGCTAACACCTTTGTGAACTCTTTTGCCGTGAATGGTGTTCTCGGAGTGGGTGGTGACCCATAGCAGAACAAGAGATCGAGCTGCCTCGGGAGACCCGCGTAACCTTAACAAAATTAAGGTCTAGATATTGCAGCAGGTTTAGTTCCTACCTATTTAGACTTGACCCTGACATACCCAACCCCACATATGAACCGCATGCAACCAGTCCCCGCACGACACTAGCCACCTCTTTGCATACCCATTTAACCCGACTCATCTAACACCCCTCTTCCTTTGGTCCGAAGCCGTCGAAACAGCATGTTTGCTGGGCCTCCCGTTAGATGTCCTCGATGACTAAGGCTAGACCTACCTGACTATAGTCGGGGCTGATAAAGCCGCTACAACAAAAACACGAAAAATATAAAAAATTTTATTGGGGAAAATTGGCAACAGTGCCATACCAGTTGAGTATGTTAAATTTCTGAAGAAAAGCAAATTTCGAGCTTTGATTGACGAAAGGGTATAAACTTATTGGTAATCTCAAGACTTTTTCTATGAAGCATACCAAATCTTACTAGAATTAGCATTAATTCTACTCAGTTGCGATCTGGTAGATTTAAGTGAAGCTATATGTTTGAGGAAAAAATATTAAAAATATTAAAAATAATTTTAGTTCATACATATAGAGCTATTAAAGACCAAATGGATTTATATACTTTTGTTGTTAAAAAAAATTTTACGAGATTTTTTTTTAATGCATCGGTGGTAATGGTGTGTGAATACAACACGTCCTGTTGCCAATTTTCCCTGTTTTATTCCCTTTTTTGATGCACTTTAGTAGTTTTTGATAGAGTGAACCATTTTGATTTTCAAAAGAAAACAGTTTCTGGCATTTGTATTTAATAAAACTCATTTCGTGTGCCATTTTATTTATAGTCATTCATTCATATTTTAACTTGTAAAAAAAAATCACGCAAATCTAGCATGAAAACCTTAAAAAAATCTTCCAAAAAAAAAAAAAAAAAAATTCAAAAACATGACACACTGATTGACAGTGACTTTGTTGTGGCATCAACTGAACAATATTACGAAAATTTGCTTTACAGTTGAATGAAATGTGCTTCAGCATCATATTTACACAAACAAAAAACAACGCCATAGCAGCATGCGTGTGTATTTGTGTATTCCCACGGCAACCATAACATGACAGTTTATATTTTCACAACCTGTCCGAATTGGCGTCTAACTTTACAACTCACGTACATTTGCGTATAGTGCTCTCGGGTATCAACGGCTGGCTGACTGACTGTTTGACTGAGTGACTGACATGCATAGCTGATATCTCTATATAAATATTTATATATAGAATTGTATAGGTGTTCATAAAAAGTGTTGTTCGTTGCTTTTGCTATTGTTGTTGATTGTTGTTCTTTTTTTTTACAGTGAAAGTGATGGGCAACACTGTTGCTGATTGCTGATGTTGCGTTTGTAAAATGTTTCTGACAATAATTCTCAACGAGTTTATTGTGCTGCCAAGCAAGTTGTAACATATTTATGTTAGTTTTATGTTATAAATTACTTAAATGGACTGTTAGTGATGACGTGTTGTGTGGCCACTAAACCACTGACGTCATCAGCTAGAGTCTTTGTGACAGTAAAAGTGTTTAGAAATGTTTTGTGACTTTCCATTCGGAATATGTTAGTGCACAAGAGCATTTGGAATTATACTAATAAATTTTAGGAATTTTTTATATAGATCTCGTTTCCCCTGAACCAAAACTTGTAAACTTTCATATAGGTAAACTTAACTTTAGAGCTAAAACTCTACTGCAAGCCTTGCACATATTATTATTGGCTAAAGCAATATTTCCCACTCAATCCTTTGTCAAATAACTCAATTAAATCTTTTTTCATTGAGATTTAAAATTCAGCTCATGAAAATTCTCATATATCATTGATATGCCTTCGGAATGGCAAATTCAATTTATTCGCTTCATTTTACACTAAGTTTTGCTGCATGCATTAAATCATAAATTGAATAAAATTGTTTTAATATTTTTATTTTATTTTATATTATTTTTTTGCCACCTAACTATGTAGTAAATTTTGTGCTGAGCAAAAATTCACATAAAAACCATCTGACACCATTAGAGACAGTATAAAATGACAGATCTCTCTCTTTGTGGGGATAGTCTAAGCCACAGTTCATAAATTTCGTTCCATATATTTTTTGCATATACATACATACATACACGCATGTATAATGATGTAAGCGTGTTTGTTATCTTTTTCACTATATTTTATATGTCATTTGTGTAAGAATAATGGCATTGCTCACAGCCGACGGCATTGCATATATGCAAATGCATTCATATGCAACCAGTATGTAGCATGTGTGTGGGTAACCAAAATACTTACAAATGCATAATGTGCTGATGCTTTCAGCTAAGGATGGATACATAGTGAAGCGTGAGGATTCACTACAGTAGTTTCATACTTTTGCCTCTGACATGAATCATTTACGCAGAGATAATAGTAGAAGAAAACTGGCAACGTTGTGAAGGGATCATATAATATTGTCGAATTTTTTTAGATGAACAGGAAAATCTATGAAATAATTTTATGGAGAAAATTGACAACATTGTTAAAAAAAATTATGGGAAAATTCTGCACTGAAAACCCACCTTGGCAAGAGTCGAATTATACAAAATATTTATAGAAGAAATATTGCTTGATTTGAAACTGAAAAAAAAAATTGTGTGGAAATTTGGCAACAGTGTCCCCCCTTGAAACCTGGTTAAGTAGGTAGGAAGGTTGACCAAAAAATCCAAACCTCGGTCGCTGGGAACACCATTTTGATGCACTGGCCATGTTACTATATAAACAATTCCATCAGGAAATTTGGCAACAGTACAGGTGCTGACAAATAAACTGCACTTTTTTACGAACAATAAAAAAAATTATTGGGGAAAATTGGCAACATTGCGAAGGAATCATAAAAGCTATTATTTATCATATAATATTGTGGAATTTTTTTAGATGGGTGGTATACCCAAGAAAATCAATAAAAAAAATTTATGGAGTAAATTGGCAACATTGTTAAAAAAAAAATTATGGGAAATTACACACTGAAAAATCAGCTTGGCATTAGTCAAACTACTATGCAACAAATGTATAGAAGAAATATCATTTGATTTTTATTAAAAAAAGGGAGGGCGAAAATTGGCAACAGTGTCATGCCAACTGAGAATAGTAAATTTCTGAAGAATAGCAAATTTTAAGGTAATCTCGAGGCCTTTTCATATCTCTGGAGATGTTGCTATTGGTTAAAATTTTTATTTTTTTTATCTCGTTTCAATTCCGCAGCTTACTTCTGCCTCGTGTAGCAGCATTGGTGCACTCAGTATCATTTTAATTGTAATTTTTATTTCAAAATGGTCTAAAACATCTTTATATCAAATCTTAAATGCATTCTCATGTTTTTCCGCAATAAAATTTTCATTCTAAAAATCAAAAATGTTATCAAAATTTTATGCCATATTACTGGCAGCATTTCGGTGAAATATATTCATATTTGGATACATATTTATACCGCTCGGCAGAAAGTATATACTCATACTTATATGTGCAGCCATTAATTTGTAGATAAAATATCTTGTCCACTCACTCATTCAATCTGACAAACAAATTCCCTTCGTTACCCTTTGCTATCTCCTATCTTCTTCAGCATTTCACAGCCGCAGATACATACAAAGTTTGGTGAGATTTGTTAACATGCCTCAAATGCTATTTCTTGTGCATCACTTTTATTATTAGTACACTTTTAGGAGCGCACAAGCACAGCCACACAGAGCACAAGCCGGCGAACCGGCGAACGGACGGCCGGACGAACGGATGAATGCTGGAAATCACAACATTACTCATTTTATTGGCAAAGAGAAATTGCATCATTTGCATCATTTATTGTTGCTATATTGTTGGTATGTACCTGTTGTTGTATGTATGTATGTTTGTGTGCACATTTTGTAGCCATTTCACTCCAGTTTTCGCATGTTTTGCACGAGTCATTGCGTTTGAGTGTTTGAGTGTTTGAGTGTTTGAGTGTGTTTGTGTGTGAATGCAATGAATATGCAACTCAAAATGGCACAAACATTCAGTTATACATACAAATATAAGTACATGGTGCAAGTGTATTTGTTTGTTTATTTGTTGGCGTGTGATGTTATGCGCTGCGTCAAAATGGCTCTGTTACTTGTTATTACTCTCTACTGACATGCCCAATTTTATGGTAGCCAATCTCGTTACTTAATATCTTTCTACTACACTTTCACCATACGACGTAAGTCCCCATGACGATTTGCACGTGGTAGATTTTGCTTGATTTCAGTTATATTTTCATACACGCCGCTTTACTAAAAGTTATGTTCTTACGTGAAAACGGAAATTTTTGCATCTTTTTTATTTATTTTTATTTTTTATTTTTAAATGTTTTGTTTCTATTTACTCTATAAAGTATAAAGAAATCATAAAAAATCGGCAACACTTCTTAATATGATTTTCGTTGAAAGCCTTCTCAAATGATAAACCTTAAAGCGAAATACAGAGAAATAATTTTCATTCCCTTCTAGACTTTTGCTGAGATTAAATAACTACTTATTTCAAGTGAAAATTGGCAACGTTGACAGTAGATAATCATTTTCTTTACTGAAGTGCTGAATTTCTATGAAAAAAATTGGCTCCTTATTGACGCTTGCATATAGATTTGGCGCTTTGTGAGTGTTATACCGGCGGAAAATTTTCTTCCTTACTTGCAAGCAAATAATATAATGTGCAGGAAAAGAATTTCCTTCGAAAATAATTTCAATCTCTTTTTAATTCGTATTTAAACCTCCAAAATACTCACGCCTAAAAGTACTTTTAAATTTCAATTAACTGCACAGTAATATATATGCACGATGTACTCGGTCTCATTTGGCTTACGCATTGGAATTGTCCACAATTAAATTGTTCATTTATGGAGATAATCTGATTACCTAATTACGCTGCGAAATTCCGCAATTGAGGCTTTGAACGCAGAACGTTTTGTAAAGCGACTAATGGAATTTAGAAAATGCCAAGCGCTCGAAAGCAGTTCAAGCACTGGCAGCAGTTGGTGCGCAGTGCCATCATATGCTCATTATATGTGTGAATTTATTAGAGGGCATTCCATTTACAGTTACTGCAGGAATGTTGAGGATGATCTCAGTTTTTTTTTTTTTTTTTTTTTTTAGAATATGCCACACATTTTCTAGAATTTCTGTGTTTTCATATTCAACATATATTTGCCATCGCCAGCGCGAAACTTTAATATTTCAAAATTAAATTTATGTCAAAAATTGTTCTCTTCAGTTTTTGGTTTAACGGTTTATGTATGTATATAATCTTTACGAATTTTTCACTTTAATTATGTATTTATGTAAGCATCTTTTTGTCGCCTTAGAATGTCAGCCAACGAATATAAGTATTAAACAGTCTCGTACGCCAACGCCATGATGAAGGAACTGCAAGTGGCCAATGAGAATGAGAGAAGCGCGCCGGAAAGTAATTTGATGCCCTTAAAGCAGCTACTACATTCTCCAGCAACGCCGTATAAAGAGAAAATGAGATAAAAAAAGAGTCAGAAGTAAAGCAGTAAAGCAGTAAAGTGCACGTGATTGTGACAGCTGTCAATTTGCAGTCACTTCTTTCTCAAATTTCTTTATGCACTGCTGAGAGACAATGACACCCCTTTTTTGCTAGAAAAATTTACGCTTTTGGCGTCAGCTGCTGCATAAAGGAAGTGCATAATGGAAATTATCATAAAATTATAATTGTAATTCAATTTTAATTAAAGCTTTAATGAAAGGCGAAGTTTTTTGTTGGTATTTTCGAAAAAGAGAAACTTACTAAAAGAAGAAGCATGAAATGAAACGAAAACGCTGCAGCGGATGTAAGTGGGGTTCTCTAGTTATAATGTTTTTGTAGTTTTCTTCCGCTTTGCTGTGGTGAGTGATATCATGATAATATAATTTGTTGAGTAAGCAATAACTTTTATATTCCGGTTTATGCTAGTTCGAGTGTAATTGACGAAATATATATGTATATGTATGGTTGTTATTGTGTGTGCATGAAACTAAAAGTTGAACGAAAAACTTTTCCTGAACTTTAACTTTAAGCCAATGTATGATGACAGCAAATATTTGTGTGTTGTTTTTTGAAATAAGGAAAATGAGTGCTGTCAGGCATGGACTATTAGCAATAAATGACAGAAGGCAAAGGTTGATAGTCTCACTTCTCATCAGACAAAAGTAAAGTAATACAACACTGCCAACAGATTTAAATAATAACAATTCAAAGCAAATTAAATAAATAGTGCAATGCGAGTACAGTAATCTAAGGAGAATCTTTATTAAATTCATACTTAGAATAGGGTTGTCAGCTTCTAAGAATTTCCAAAAAAAAAACCAAAACTAATAATATATTTAAACTAAAATAAATAAAAATAAATAAAATAAAATTAATAAAAAATAAAAAAAATTAAATAAAATTTAAAAAATTCAAAAAAAAATTAATAAAAATTTTATTTAAGTAAATAAACAAAATATAAAATCGAAAACAAAAAAAAAACAAATAAATAAGAATAAAATATAAATAAAAATGGAATACATTCGCTCAAATAATTTAAAAAAGGTACACTCCACAGGTAAAATATTCACGCTTTGAGTTTGAATTTAATCAATAAAAAAAAATTTATTTTACACTATTTTACTCATACAAATTCACTACACTTTGTGGCCTTTAACAGTGAAAATGTCAAAAGAGTAGGGAATCGCAAAAATTACATTGGTTTATTTAAGCTCAGCAACGCCGGTACATTAATTATTTATCATATTGTTTTATTTATGTGTACCGCAATGCTTCGAGCACTATTGCCATTGAGGTAAGTTCCGCTGTGTATGTCAACTTGTAAGTGAGCTATACAGCTGGAGGTGTGTTTGTGCGAGCTTTAATATATCATTGCAGTCTTTTAAATTTAAGAATTATTTATAAGCAGAAATCACAATTAAGTGTAGCTTTTTAGCATTTAACTTTTGATGTATTTCTCAAGCCAATTCAAGGTTTTTAGGTGAAACCGTTTACCTTCAGGGTAAAATTGAAAAGACGAGACTCGCATTAAGGATAAGTTGAAAAAAATAAAGATGATACTACTTAAGCTCTGGTTTTCAACAGAATTCATAAATGAGGTAAGAAAATAACTTTTTTTCAACACTCTTTTTATTTATTTTATTTTTTTTCAACACTTAAGTAAAACATTATGTAATAATAATTTAATATTTTTTGCAGCAAAATACTTGCTTTATAAAATGTAATTTAAAAAAAATTTAAAGAGATGGCAACCCTATTAACAGCTCTTCCTCAAGTTATTCTTAAAATTTTCAGCTTAAAATAAATTTTTTCTTTGCATAAAAAACGAAAAAAAAATGTACTGTTAGCATTTTTTCTTACTTTTACCTAAGTGTTTCTAAAATTCTTAATAAAATAACTGTTTTTATAATAAAAATCCTCAGCCTTTATATTCCGACCAATAAATCATAAGCAATATTAAATAAATTTCATGAAAGCTCTATTTTTAGTTTTAGTACAACGTTGACAATTTTCCCCAAGAGAATTTTTGCATGCGAAATTATCATTTTCCGTTTTACACTAGGAATTATGTTCAACTTTTGGTTTGGCTTCAATAAAAAAAAACTGTTGCCTTTAGATTTCTGTATGTATATAACTTAATGCGATGTTGCCAATTTTCTTCACGTTTATGCGCTACTTTCTCGTCACGATTTATTTATTGTTTTTCTTTTTTCAATTTTTTTTTTTTTTTTTGCTTTTATCTTTTTGTCGAGGTTGTATCATAAATAATAACAATTGAGCAATATAATTCGGTCTCTTATAAATCATTTCTGTTTAATTGCTCAACATGAGTGATTATTTAGAGTTATAGATAAGAGGTATGTTCAAAGGAAAATGGGAAGGTTTTTCTCACTGTTTTCTTTCATTACAGTGGTGTGGTGCATCATTAGCTCCTGCCAAAAGGTCGTACAGTTATTAAGGAATTCTACAAGGAAATTATGCAAAGTTTGCGCGAAACAATATGGCTTAAACGATAGGAGTTGTGGACGACCAAATTCTGGATTCTGCATTACGATAATGCGCCAGCTCACACATCAATGCTTCTTCATTTTTTGGCCGAAAACAAAACCATAATCATGCTTCAACCTCGATATTCACCAGATTTGGCTCTCTTCGACTCTTTTACTATTCGTAAAAAACGTAAGCAACCAATGAAAGGTAAGCTCTTTTCCACATTTGATGAGATCAAGTTAGAATCGAAGAAAGAGCTGATAGAAATACCGAAAAGCGCCTTGCAGAAGTGCATCGAGGATTGGAAAAAGCGTTAGCGCTAGTGTATTATATCGGAGGGGGATTACTTTGAATGGCATAAAATAGATATTGATGAATAAATAAGTACTTTTCAAAAATAATTCAAAATTCACCACTTCCTTTGAACACACCTCGTATATCTGTAGCATCATTTTGACATTTTTTTCAGCAAAACACTCTTGCTGTTTGTAGCACTCAACGTTCATTCATCCATTGTTGTGTTTCTATTGTTCATTTGTCATTCATCAGTTTATTATTTACTACATTTCCTATTGCGAAACAAGCTTGGGAAATCATTTAAGATGCAAATCGTTTTGTTGCACACAACGACAACAGCAGCAACACCATCATCAAAAGCTATCAAGTGAAACAAAATAGCAAACTGTAATTACTGTCACTCATGTTTTCTCATTAAACCATGGCCATAAAGCCTTAATCCATTGACGCAGTGAAGAGAACAATGCCGGGGAAAACGAAGAAGAAGAATGTAAAATAAATATAAATATAAATAGAGCTACTAAGCGGCAAGCTGCAAGCTGCACTAAATTTAGCGATAAACTGCAGAAGTGAAAACAAAATAGGAAATAGAAAACAGCTCAGAGTTAACTCATTGTAAGGAAGCTCGAAAGAAAGGATAAACAGAAAATAATCTTGAGTTGTTGTCTCACATGAAAATGTTGCGGTGAAAATGTAAGCTCGAAGAAACAAATTAATACATTAAAGATGAAGAAAAGTAAAAATCGTATTAATATTAAGGTGAAACTATTAAAATACAATTTTATTTTAATTACAACAGCTGGAAGAAGAGAATGAAAATTATCTTGGTTTTGAAAAAGAAACAAAATAAAAACAAATCAGTAGGAAGCTTAATTGTAGTAGAAGGTTTGCTGAATTTTAATACATCAAGCAAAGAGAATATTTTCAATAGAAAATACTTAAGAGAAAAGTGGCAACCTTGCAGTATCAACAAGGCAGTAGCTCTGATATTTTCTTAAGTAAGCAATTGTTGGCACATGAAACAGTCTAATTTATCCTTGTATGTTTAAGATTTGATAAATGCTTTGTACCAACTCAACTCAACTTCTCTTCTTCTCACATTACCTAGTTCCCTCTCCGCTGTTTATCTTACCTTGTTTTCCAAGCTTATCTTGCCAGCAACTTTGTTAGATACAAGTTGTTTAAGTTAATTTTCATTATTTACTCTCTTAAATACTTTATCTACACACACAAACAAGAGCAACATCTAGAGAATCTTTTGCGCATGTGCGAGTGTGTATGTTTGCTTAGCCGCCGCTAACACTGACAGCAGATTATTAAAATCTCGTATGCAAGTACATGCAGTTCATAAGAATGCTGCTGCCACTTGGCTGGCATATGCAGCATGTAAACATACAAAAAGCAACAACAGCAAAGGAAGCATATTATATATATATATCAAAAATTGTTTGCTTCCACAATATTTAAGTGTCATAAGCAACTATAATATGTGTGAGTGTGGGGGCGTGAGACTATTAGACATCATCAAGGGCAGAAATTTATATCCAAATGAATTTTGCGCAAAAAAGCAAGAATAAAATATTGCTTCTAAGTAAATTTAATAAGAAAACGGATGGTTTTTTTTATAAAAAAAATTCACTTTGCATCCCTTGAAAAAATAGCTATTCCCCAAAGAGATAAAATGCAAAAATATTCCAAAACAAAGCGCCTAAATTGCAGGCAAGCAAATATACATAGCATTCAAATAAAATTTTAGCTATAAATTTTTTCTCGCTACACGGAATAAAATATCTATTTAAACATTGCCGCTGCAGCTGCTGTTGTGTCATTGCGCGTCTGCAAAGGTAGGCAAAATCCGTTAGCAAAAGCGTTGATTGCTGCATATATTAAATACCGGAATAACCGGATTCCGATATTAGCATATTTTCCAAACAAAAAATACGAAAGAGATTTTATACCACTTCTTTAAGTACTTTAATTTTTTCTCATGGAATTGTTTTAACATATTTTTCCAACATTTTTTTATGTATTTGAGTAATTATTTATTTTATATATACTTTTTTTACTTGCTTAATTGAGATTTCTTTATGATGTTTTTGTATCCAACTGAAGCCAGCTGAGCTTCACCAACAAGCAGTGGGCCTCGATTTATCCAACAAAATTTTCTTTATCGACGAGGCACATTTCCCAAAAAGTAGATGTGTAAATGAGCAAAATGGTCGCCTTTGGGACTCCGAGAATTCTAAAATAATTCAATAGCAGCAATTGCACCAAAAAAATTTACTCTCTATGCAATCTTTGAACCGCAGGTGTGTTTGGATTTTACTTATTTGAAAACTATAATGACGAGACTTTCACAGTCAATTCAAAGCTTTATGGCCGTATAAATAAAGGACTCTCTTTAGACTGCACTTGAAGAACGCGACTTGGACAATATGTTGTTCCAACAAGATGTTACCACATGTCACACAACACTAGCAAATAAGGCTTTTTTGCGAGAGAATTTCCCCGGCTGCGTAATCTCACCTCTTGGCGATGTTAATTGGCCATCGAAATCGCGAGATTTCACACCGTTGGACTTTTTTGAAGGCCTACGCGAAAGACCATGTTTATATGGATAAACCTTTAACTCTTGAGCACTGGAAACCAGCATTCGTTAATTTATGGCTGAGATATCACCCAATATGCGCCAAAAAGTGTTCGAAAGATAACTCAAAGGGATCGAAATTTACAAAAATTCACGAGGTGGTCATTCGAATGATGTAGTGCTTCCCAAATAAAGTAAAGTTTTAAGCTTTATAATAAAAAAGGAATTTCATGAAAAAAAATGCATTTTATTTACATTTATTTCAGAAACCGCAAAATAGATAACCTTGGGTCGCGGATTCAAGTCCTGGCCCGAGCAACATCCACAATTATTTAAAATTAATTTAAAACAAAAGAATTATGTAATTTTTTAATTTCGATCGCCCTTCGGCAGGGAGTGCTCAGCTTTGTAAGTGATGTTTTGACATAAAACGTAAATCTTCTCACAAAATTCCATCGGCCGTCATAGGTGGCTTGGAATACACTGTAGGTTTGTTGGACAAATTTCAGCTCGATCAAAAACAGTGTTTTTTCCTGCTATTTTTTTTTCTTATTTCTACTATTTTAATGTTTTCGTTATACAATGGAATCTTTACAACTGCTTTTGTTTGTTTTTTATTTATTTTTTAATGGTTTTATCTACTTGGCATTAACTTTTATTTTTTTTTTTTAGCTCTCTTATTAATAATTTATATTTATTTTTTAATTTTTCAAGGATTTAGAGGCATTTTTTTATATTTCCTCTTATTTGATTATCCTGCGCTAGCTTCATATTATATCGCCTGTGTAATATTATTAAAAGCAGCTTTTAGCTTTTACGCTATTTCTGTTTATGTATGTGTTTACATGCATATATATTGCTGATTGCACACTTTGCGCCAGCAATCCTAAGCTTCAATATTGAATTCGTAGAAGTTTTACACACATTGGTACGCACATCTAGTATCTATTTAAATATATAGAAAACATATATTTCGTATTTCAAGTGAATTTTGTTTACACTCCAATATACAGCAATACATACACCTGCACTACATGTATATTTAAAATGCATTTTTACAATCAATACTTGAAAAGTTCGCTCACAATAATATCAAGTGATCGTTTTATGAATCGTAGAATATTTTCACTAGTTGCATTGAAGTTCCTTTGTGTGGACGTATGTATGTATGTAGAAAAAGCAGTTGTTTTAGGTATTCAGCTTGTGTTAGCATTCATTTTGAATGGACCAACTGACGGTGAATATAGTTTTCTCTTTGAAAACTTTGAAGCATTTCTATTAAAATTACATACTATTAAAAAAATATATAATATATATAATATATATAACAATTATGTTAACTTAAATGAAAAGTGAAGAACTGATAAAAAATAAAAAGTGAACGAATTAATACGAATTTTGTAGTTCAAAGGTAATACATAAATTAAAGTTTATAATATAATACTACAAACAATTTTTAAACGAAAAAATTGCAAAAAATTAAGTCCATAAATAATAAAATCTTTATAAAAATAAAGACTAAAATTTCAAACCAAAAATATTCATGTACAGTAGACGACCCTGACCATATTTTCTATTTTATGTACTTTAAAAAAATATCTCAAATAACCAAATCCTGGTCATTAATTTGGTTATTTGAGATATTGCTTAATAAGTGACAATATTGGTAAGTTAAATGATTTTTAATAAGAAAAACAAATAAAAAACAAACAAACAAAAACAAATAAAAACTGATTGCATGCCAACAATCAAAACATAGAATTTAATATTATTTATTAACTTGAACATATTTTTCCACATCTAATGAATGTTTTTATATCAAAAATTTTTTTTAAAATTTCAAATCCAAACTCCAGCTAATTAATTGACGTTATTATTATTTTTATCTTTTTTTTGTGCTTAAAACACTGCAAGCATATGATGGCACTGGAACAATATTTATCTGATGGTTTTAATAAATATGAAACGCTAATTAAATTTGTGATGAGCAATTAATTAGGAATACAATTTCAAGTCCAACTGCGTAGAAATTTGTTGCAATTTAATCGTGCGTAAATTGCAATTGTAATTGTAATGCACCTGCTATGCGAATTGAAAATATACTAGACTTTGATTTTAATAAATATATATATTTCCCAGAATTTTTTTCCTAATTATTTTTTTCATACCCTCATTTCAAACGCACACACACATACTTTTGCACAAAAATATAAAAATAATAAAATAATATTCAATTTAATTGTTGGTCATATTCAATTATAATTAATGCTGATTTACAACCTAAAAATATTTAATATAAAAAAAAATTAATTACAAATTTATATATAGTTTCAGATTTTTCACAAATGCATCATCTATTGCTGCATTCAAATGAAAATGTATGTAAATATTTATATTGGAAACAATTCTTTTGAAAAGGGCTTTCAAGTCCATAATATATATATATTTATGTGCACACAAAATATTACTCATACGCCAAGCACATCCTCCGAATAAAAATAAAATTCTCGCAAATACACACAAAACGTGATAAAAGCTGCACGAAATATATAATTTAAATAAATACTTATATAATGAATTATGTTTATTTTGCCATTGAGACACATTAATGCGTACATACATATATTTAAATATACAAACATATACGAGTATTTACATTATTCTAGCAATATTTTCATGGCAAACTGGAACTTAAATTTTTATAAATACATACCAACAATAGTATTTTGATAACAAATCTAATTTAATTCCAAATGGGAGCGAAATCATAATATTCATTATGTAAAATGTGCCCGCCAAAATACGAACATGACTGAAATCATATTTATTTGTAAAAGCCAATAAATTACGCCTATCGCCTATTGACTCAATTTATTTAAATGAAAGCTTTTAAATAATATTTTCTGTACTAATAAATATTGCAAAAGCTGAGAGATTTAATGCAGTGCGGGGATTAAATGATAAATAGTGTTTTAAATTTAGTAGAATTTAAATTTAAAGCATATAAGATTTATAATTTATTTTGTTATGTCTCCAGGAACCTGTTACATAGTTTAAATTGTTTTAAATTTTTTATTATATGTCTTTTTTTTTTGCTTCTAAAATTATTTAAGTTATGTATACGCACACAAACATACTTTATAAATACTTTATACTTTTACTGAAAGTGAAGTTTCTTATAAAACTAATTAACTCAATTTCAATTTTCTTTACCTTTCTTTCATATTTGCTATCCAAAATATACTTAGGCCACAAAAACTTTAAATTTTCAAATTCCTGTTTTTAATAGTTTCATATGTGTGTCTATATAATAATAAAATTTTCTGCAAATACAGAACAGCTTTAATGTTATTATACCTTACTTTAGTGCCCACTTGCCAGCTGCCCCTAACTTTTGTTTCTATTAATTTTTGTTTCTTTGAAATACTCAGTTTACTAAACATAACATTCTACAGAAAAAAACTTTCATTGCTCAACCCGTGCTAATACTTAAACGAAAGACTTAGTCCCCAAATGGCATTTAGCAAAGAGCTGTTAAAGCTTTTAACAGCATACACCTACCCACCGAAGGGTTGCCTAATTTTACATTTGTTGCTTATCATTTGTAGCGCACACAACAAGCGCAAATTCAAAGTTTGCTTTGATTATTCCCATTTGGCAACTTTTATTTTTGGAAAGAAAAATATCTACAGACAAATCGCTCATACGGCGTGGAGGACTGAAGTTATGTGATGACTTATAATAGGGATGTGAGTAACAAAAACGTGAACAATGTCCTTTAGGAAATAGTGTAGTTAGAGGTAAAAAAAAATTTGGAATTTTCAACATTTTTATAAAAAATTTAAACAATATTTCTTCTGAAAACAGTGAATTTTATAGCAACATTTTTTTCTAAAAATTTCATATTAACACACCAGAATTTTTTTAGTATTTTGTTATTTCAAAATAGGTTTGAGCAATTTTACTAAAGTGCCATAAAATTAAGAATTTAATTTAATTTTTTATTAAAAAAAATTGCATAATTGAATTTATATTATATTTTCCAACCAAAAACCTTTAGTTAAATCATTGAATAATTAACAAACTTACCTTGAACGATCACAGGGCTGCCACATAGCCAAAACAAAACACAAACAAGACCAAATTCACACCCTCAGCAACCACCTTTAAGCCGAGCACACGTGTAATTAGCATGTTAAACCTGAGCTGGGTCGGCCGGGCTTTAGGCATTTGTCACTAATTAAGTTGAAACATAAACCCGAAATTCCGGACTCAGCCAAACAGAAGTGTACAATGTACCAATTGTAAGGCCATGCGTGTACGCTACTCGGTCGACAACAACTCTTCTTACTTGTCACCTTTAATAAAATATAATTATTGGAAAAACGAGTTGGTAATTTGTATGTGTGTGTGTGTATATGAAGATATATGTACATATGTATTTTATCAATTTTGCTGGTATCTTTCCCAAAATACTTTTTGGTCCATTTGCTGAAGCATTTGTTGTTGCTGTATGTGTATATGAAGCGAGTGAGGGAAGCAATGAATGTTAATATCTTCGCACAGTCTGCGCTGGAAACTTTGGCTGACTAAAAAATTTTAATTGTCGCCCACACGCACACAAATACACAGATATATTCTTACACACCACAATAGTACGCCCACAATACTTTTGTATCCACAGGCCTAGTGAAAAGGAATAATATTTGAGAAAAAACACAAGAAAAAATTTAAATTTAAATTGAAAAGTCCGTTCGTGCAGTGGTGAACTCAAACGTCCCTGTTTTGGTCGACATATTTAAGTGAAAACTCGATTTCTACGAAATTTCGCAAACTGCTATGCGTACTCGTACATACGTATGTACATGTATGTCAATACATATATATATATATATATATATATATATACTTCTAACGCTATTGCGCAAAGAGGTTTTTACCTATAGTTGCTTTGAATTTTGAAGTAAATTCCTTTGTATGCGTGCTCCAAAGCCACTCACGCACAATATTTTAACAGTATTGTTGTAGCTTTTTTTGTTTTCGTTTTTGGTATGATTTCAATTTCATTTGCGTCTACTATACTTGTACAGCCTCACCAGCTGATGACCAAAATGAAAGCATGCGAAAAGGCAATAATGAAAGGCTACTGCATTTTTGTATTCCTACACACAGTAGTAATGCCTTACACACATTACTAGCATACATATATATGTATATATATGTGTATGTGGGTGTGCGTAAAGCAATTTTCGAAAATTCAAAAAAGGCTTTTCGCTCTGTAATTGTATTCTGTTGCTTGAATGACGTGCAAACTTTTTATGAAACAATTGGGAAACGCGTCGGTGCAGCAGCATTTGGAGGACAACGGGCATGAGGTAAGAGGGAGAAGGGCATTTGTCTATAATATTGCATAATCATTCGCCTTACGCATTTAAGTTTCATCGCGTTTAAAGTGCGCAGTGTGGCAGAACTTACTAAGGAATGGGTACGAAATTCAGAAATTTTTAGAAGGTTTACGATTAAAAATATTGGAGCAGAGTTGCCAACTATTTATTTATTTATTTATTTATTTAATTTTATTAATTTTTTTTAATTTTTTTTTAAACGAAACAAACAATTTAGTTAAGCTTAAATTTAAGACAAACGACAAAAAGGGTTGCCAACTGTTTATTTTTTATTTTTTATTTTTTATTTGTTAAAAGTTTTTCTAAGCTTTAAGTAATAAAATAAAACGCAGCATTGCAAATCGAATTTTTTTAGATGATTTTGGGTCATTAGTGGATTTTATTCTTCCGAAATATACTGTATTGATATCTGGTAATCTGTTCAGGTGCAAATAGAGCTACAAGGAAGGAAGGAAAACGCGTTTTTGGTGGCTTATTTTTTAATTGGGACTTATATTTTGTTTATATGAATCGCACTCCATGCGCACTTTATTTTTCTTCTATTTTTATTCCTTTTTTTAATATTAATTTTTAAGCGCTTATTCACTGTATGTCGCAAATTGCATTTTTTCAATAAAAATTTTTAGAGTCTCTATATCGGCTGAACTGATCAAGCAAGGAAAATGTAGCAAAAATCTTTATGTTTGTTCTATTTAATTTTAATAGAGAAACAATAGCAAGCAATGAGAAAAAAATTAAGTTTTGCTGTTAATTTCATTAATCACAGAATCCAAAGCTGAAGTTCTGGTGAAAGTATAGCACTTTCATACAATGAAAAATTGGGTCAGATATTTTTTTGTAACGACTAATTTAATTATTTTGTAGTAAAACTAAGCAGCGAAGATGTGAACATATGCGTCCCGCGGAAAAAGAGACTGATGAAAAACTAACATATTTCGCTCAGTAAATATATGGCTAGGTAAACGAGTATTAATTTTAAATTAAACCTTCCCTACTGAAACGCTGTAAAAATAGCATAATAATGGAATACGTACTTGATAGGTTTTTGTCTCATGTATGTACATATGGAAGTATACGAATGCATCATTCGTGAAAACTCTTTTAATTTAGTGGCGGAAGAGTACTACTCGTATAGTGAATAAAAATCATTAAATTTCGTATGAAAATAATATTTTTTTCAATTTTTTTTCGGAAATCTCGTTTTCTGCGGGACATCACCTGCGCACAAATATTTGCAAATCTTGTTTAAACTAACCGATGCCTTAGTTGTAGCTACACATATTGCATACACACTTTTACTAAGGATCATACAAAGCCATTGTAGTATAAACAAATATTAATGAATGTGTATTTGCTCCTATTTTTCTTGTAGATATACATACTCATACGTATGTATGGCTGTATTGTATGCTACAACATCGAAAGACTTTGTTTATAATTCACTTCATAATTGTACTCTTTCGATACTTCTGCCCTCACATACGTGCGTGTAGTGCTCTCAATGCACTCCTTCCAGTTCCTTCCTCAGTTTGCTGTGCTCGTTTATTTACTAAGAACTCTATTTCTGAGTCTGAGTACGTAATTTGTTCCAGTTGCCTGTGTTTCTGTTTCTCTTGTTGTTTTATTTTTTCTGCTTCCCTTGTTCAACTTGTTTATTGTAGCTTTTGTTTGTTGTTTGCGTAGTTATCGTTCTGTTGTATCATTGTTAATGTGTATGCATGAGTTTGTGTGTGTGGGTATGCGTTTTTATTATTAATGAATTTGATTAGCTACCCAACGTCAAATGCATACAGATGGATGTATGTGAGAGCCTTTGCGCAATATATCACTGAAGATTAATACAAATATATACATAAATATGTATTGGAGAGAAGGAGCACAAGAAGAAACAAAACACGATTTCCGTTGTAAGCTGAGTACAAAAAAAATTATGTATGACATATTTCACAAAAATATACATACATACTTTGGCATACTTACATACACTCAACATAGCGTATAAATTGAAATTATTTTAATCAAATTTAACTTGCTTTTATTCTATTGAACTTATTAACTGTGAGATTATCACATTTCATTCCTACTGGATCACATATAACCCCTTAAACTTTTATTAAAATTAAAGGGTGATCCATTTCGAGGCTTCCTGATTTTTTAAAGAAAAAAAACACACAAAATTCAAATTTAATGGGGAATGTTTATTATCACTCGAAAGAACATTCTTTGGTATTTATTTTTTGAAGATTATCTCTTTCAAATGTTGGCCGCGGCTATGTCTCAGATGGTCCATCCGTTAAGTCCAATTTTCGATTATTCTTTTCAGCATTTCGACTGGTAACTGGCGAATAACACGTGTGATGGTCAATCATGGCCTCAATCGAAGAGGAATTGTCCGCATAGAATTTAGACTTTACATATCCTCACAGGAAAAAGTTTAACGGTGGGATATCACACGATCTTGGTGGCCAATCGACCGGCCCAAAACGTAAAATTATCTGCTCACCGAAGTGTTCTCTGAATAAATCCATTGATTGATGCGATGTGTGGGAAGTGGCGCCGCCTTGTTGAATTCAAATGTCGCGGAGAACACGAGCTTCAATTTCAGGCATCAAATAGTCGGTTATTATTGTGTGAAAACGGTTGCCATTGACGATTACGTTCTCACCGGCATCAATTTTTGAAGAAATATGCCCACCGACCACGCCAAGCCGTTGTTTTTTCGGATGAAATGGCAGCTCTTGAATCTCTTCAGGTTGCTCTTCGTCCCAAATGAGGCAATTTTGCTTATTTACATATCCATTGAGCCAAAAATGGATCTCATCGCTGAACAAAATTTTTCTCGAAAACGTCGGAACTTCTTGAAACTTTTTAAGAGCCCATAGAGCGAAGGGATGTCGCTTGGGAAGGTCGAGCGGCTTCAGTTTTTGCACAAGCTGTATTTGGTACGCTTTCAAATTAAGATCTCGACGTAAAATGCGCCAAGTCGTTCCATGCGTCAGTCCGAGCTGCTGCGAACGGCGCCGAATCGACTCTCCTTCGGTCTTCATGTACACTCTATGGCAACTATATTTTCTTCACTGCGTGCTGGACGTGGTCTATTCGGTCGAATATTATCCAATAATGAATGCTGGGTCTCAAGATGGATGATGGTGGTGCGAATAGTATGGTCAGTAGGCCGATTATGTTGACCATAAATTGAGCAAAGCGCGCGAAACACATTCTTTACAGAACGTGAATTTTAATAAAATTTAATAAAATTAAATGATTTGTAAACCTTGTTCAGGCGTAGGGCGTAAGTCTTTCCATGATGTAATGCCAAACAATATTGAATAAAAATGACATGACAGCTTGACATGACTCACACCATGACCTGTCAAAAAAAGGCTATTGAAAAAAGTACCTCTACTTAGATCACCCTTTATAGATAAAAGTCGTTTAGAATTAAAAACTTTACGTAAAAATTTCTATATTCTCTAAGGCATACAGAGAAAAAGTTAGTGTAAGTTGGCGACCCAGCTTTTTTATAAAACCGGAAGTACCAACAATTAAAATAGTTAATTTTTTTAAGTGAGTTTCTAAAACAAAAACATTTGGATACCTATGGGAAAATGTCTAAAAATTACAGCTACATCAACTCTTTGACACTTAACGCGAAATTCTGCAAAATTTCCGTTCTACTTTCTTTGCGTGCTCTATTTTCTCTCATGCTTTTCTCTCCACTTACTGCTTTTTCGCTTACAAACCAGCCACGCTTTTATGTCTTTACTCTTCTGTCGCCTGCTTTTATTAGTTCGGCACTTAAGCCATTTTGTTGTGCAATTTTTATGTATTTGCATACACCACTCTCACATGTACTCATACATATATACATACACACTTCCTCCTAAACAGCAAGTATAGCATTTGACCACCAGTGCGGCTTTTGCGGTTGACGCGTGTGGCGACCAACGTGCAGACAGCAATGACTTGCGAATTGTGACGCCTAACTTAGTGGTGCAGATGGTAAATGGTTAATTAAGAGCACCTTAAATGAGATAAATGTCAGAGTCTACACAGAAACACACACACAAATGCACACATAAATATTTAATGCGGCATGCCATGACAACAACAGCAACAACAAATGTTGACTGGCAAATAAACCATAAAATGCAAAACGTACAATGTAAGCAAAGGAGAAAAAGCGTCGGAAAGTGTGTCAAGGATAGATGGAGTAGGAGCAGGAATAGAGGGAGCGAGAAAGAAGGAGAGTGTTCATTTCATAAGAAACTTTTTGAAATGTATATTATTGTGCTGAGGTCAAAAAGAGTGTGAAGAAGCTAGAGGATGCAGAAAAAGTGAATAATTTACTCTAAAAAACAACATCATTAAGTGGGGAGAGAGTATTTAAGTGAAAGCTGAAAAGTAATATCAAACTTCAGTCTTAGTTATGCTAAATATAGAAGAGAAAATATTTTTATTTAATATACCAGCTCCCTTTAGTTTATAATTTATGTCACACTTAACATCCAAAATCAGTTTTTTGTATCGAAAAACATGAGTAACAATTTAAAAAAGATATAAAATATAAAATTAGGAGAATTTCGAAATCCATATATGTCAAATTAAAAATTCTGTAAACCCATCTCACCACCTGCCACACTCAAAATCTCTGCATGCCCACGCAAATTTGCACTTTTTTAAAATGCACAAAAGGCCGGTTCTCTCGCCTACAATGGTCACGCCCACAACTTTAGCCTACAAATTTAGCCCACAAGGGCAGCTCGCCAAGCGGATCCTCAGTCACATCACATCTCTAAGAAGAAGAAGAATTGTTATGCATAAACAATTGCTATTAAACAAATTTACCGATATTCGCGCTACGCATTCATACAGACATCAAGATGCCAGATTCTATTTATGAAGACTTGCGGCGCTGCCGTCCAGCTATACGCGTACATAACAACTTTGTAAGTCCCGAAGAGTCGCAATGTGCATTTGCGTGTGTGCCTGTGTGCCTTTATCTGCATATTTTCACAATTTATCGTTTGTTTTCTCACGCGAATTGCGTACCTGTTGGTATTGTAAATTCAAATTAGAATGAAACAAAATTTTGCATTTTACACATAATAGTAATCTCTTCTGCACCCACGCCGCTGCCCTCTCATCTATATCAATGGCTCGCAGCGAAACCACAGTGTTTGCCATTTGCCAGCAATATTTTGCTCTTGGCGCTTTTTAGCTTCTAAGATATCTGCCTGCTGTTTTTTTTTTTTTTTTAATTTTATTCTATTTTTTGTACATTTTGTCTCTTGTTGCCAACGCTATGCGGCATACAAACAAATAAAGTTGCTCTCTGCGTAGTCATCAAATATCTTTACGTTTTTGTTTTTGTTTTCGTTCTTTCTTATTTTCTGGGAGAAAAAAATGGCTAACAAGATATGCTTGAAAAATTATGTAAAATAATTCAACGCCTATAAACAAGTGAAATGAAGCGCTGTAATATTTGTCACCTCACGCTTGGGGCTGTAGGGGTCACAGGTGGCAGCGCATGAAAAATAGTGACATTTAAATATAATAATAAGGCAATATTGCGAGCGGCGACTGGCGCATAATATTAAAGCATTTCAGTGAATTTGTTTAAGACACAAGAGAACATATCATTCAAGCAGTTTAAGCGGCTACGAGAGGGGCGCGTCATAATTTTTAGAAGTACATGTATAGAAGGTTATCCATTCAGTGGCCTCGAAAGTGCAGGGCTGTATTTTAACATCTGTCAAACTTAATTGACACACCAAGTATGTTTTGTTTTAGTTAAAAGTCAGGCATTTATGAAAAGGGGTCGCTTAACAACCACACAAGGTGCTAAAATTGTTGAAATCTACTACAAAACTGGTGATTCCACATCAAAAACTTCACTGCTGTAAGTGAAAATGTAACCGAGGACACGAATGTGTCAATTTCTTGACGTTCTCAAGAGCTGAAACTTTCTTACGGCGGATTATGGCGTATTTTGCACTTGGACTTACACCTTCATCCATATGAAGTCCAGCTCAGACAAAAACTGAAGAAAGCTGACCATTTACAACACCGTAGTTACGTCTATTTGGCTGCTTGAACAACAAGCAATGGACCCAACAAAATTTTTCTTCGGCGAAGAGGCATATTTCTCACTCCTTGGACAGGTAAATAAGAAAAATTGTCGCATTTCGGGCTCCGGGAATTCTCAAATAATTGAAGACAGGCCATTACACCCACAAAATGTGATGTCTTTGGTCCGGAGATCGGAGATCGACTTGACACCGTGTTGGCCTGTTTTTTTTTTTTTTTTTTGTTGGGTCACGCCAAATACCGTGCTTATGCGGATAAACCTTTAACTCTTGAACACTTCAAAAGCAATATTCGTCAAGTTGTGGCTGAGACACCGTCCAATATATGCAAAAAATGGTCGAAAATTGCCTCAAACGGATCGAAGATTTCCAGTGACGATCATTTGAATTAAGTAGCGTTTCACAACAAGTTTCAAACTTTATAATAAAAAAAGAATTTCATGAAAAAATTTATTTTAAATGAATTTATTTACGTTTATTTTGGTAACCGCAAAATGGATCACCCAAATTAAAATTAATTGAATTTGAGCGGTATTTGAAAATAAGGGAACATTAAACAAATCTGTAAAAATTTTGTATATTTTGAGCTTTTCTCCCGTTTATGTGAACGCAAAAACTTTGATTCTTTTCTCCCTCCTACGCGGCTCGATATATTATTTTTTCTTCTTCAGAAATGTATTTTATTGCCTCAGTTTATTCGAGCGCATGAGTAACCGAAGTAACAAGTTTTTTTAAATTTGATATTTCTAAATAAATAACAGAAATATAACTTCAACAAAGTATTATAATATATAACCAAATTATAAAGTGAGAATATTTAATTTTTCATGAAAATATTCAAAATACGCTTATTAGTGATCTGCAAGAAAAAGCTGTGTGCTTGTCAACTGATTTCCAAATTAAATCAAAATTATCAAAATCGTTTGCGTCATCTTATTCGTTACATTCTGAAAAGTGATCCGTAGTATCTTTTTTCAAATTTTGCATAAATTTTTTTTGTAAGAAAATTCATCAAAAATTTTAATATAAATTGCTTGGGGAGATAAATTTTAATAATGAATTGTTTGTGTTTTGTTTTATTTGTATTTTGTATAACATTTTTTTCTAAATTCTTTAATTTTTTGTACATTTGTCCCCTAAATCAGTTAAGAATAGTAGATATTTAAAAATATTCCTACATTTTTAATCGTTCGTGAGGGCATTATGAGTGCGATATACGCACACGTGACATAAAGCATTATTTATTCAATTTTTCAAAATCTTTGCTACTTTAAATATCTTTAAATATGAAGTGTTGTAAAATCTCATTAATTTTTTAAATTGAAAAACGTGTCTATGTAGCAAAGAAGGCAGCTTAACCAAAAGGCAGAACTTCCATAAAACTGAAAAAATTCCCAAAAACTTAAAAATTTTGAAAGAATTTTGCTTTGACTTTATTTTCTTGCACGGAAAATGTATAAAACCAGTTGGCTTTGGAAGACTAGCATGCAAACATAAATAAATAAATTCAAATTAAAACATTCACAAGGTAGCTCACGGAAATACATACAATGCATGAATAATGAATTTTGAATTTTGAGTAAAAGTTATTTTGAAACATAAAATGAATGAGTTATAATACACAGCTCCCAATGGAGGTGATTTTTTCTATTATATTTCTTCCTTCCCTCTTCCTTCTCCCTTCTTTATCAATTTCCATCTCTCTTTCTTCTTCTACTTCTTCTTAAATTTTCGCCACTATACTACTGAGCGTCAAGCACAAGTAGCCAAAAAGGATTGCTGTAGTTCATCACATTTTTCACTTTTCTCCTAAATCTTTTACAAAATATTGCAAAACATTATATTTACGATACTCTAAAGGCATTTGGTCATTAGTATTATTATGCAGCCTTTCCTTGTTGTCTTTGCATTGTTCCAACAAATGTTGCCCAAAACGGTACAAGCAAAGTTTTCAGCAGAAATTTGATGTTTTTTTTTCTGAAAATAAATTGCAGGACATTGACTGATTGACTGCTTACTATTATCAGGGCGAGCAACCCGTACTTGCAGGGAAATTTACATATATATATTGAATGAGCAGTGTGCCTGAAAGTTTACAATATTTTTTAAGGGGGGAATAGTCAGAGAGATGTTTTCACGGCATTTAATAATAGTAATATGAAGTAAAGGATAATATGCGTAATAAAGAAAATTTTTCTTTGAAATACTATAACTTTAAATAAAAACAAGAGGAGTCGTAAAACTAATAAATACGACAAAAAGGCTAAGCTGATTTTATAAATAACAAAGCAACTCATGTGAGTCCTTCAAAAATAATACCGAAATTTCGATTTTTTTAATGATTTCTCCAAAAAAAAATATATTATTTTAATTAGCTTTATTGTAAAAGAAAAGCAAATTTGTACCAATATTCGTTTCAGATTTGTACCTAACAAAGAAAGCAAAGCCGCAAAAGTAAAGCTGTTCAAGGCAAAATGAGCGGCAAAGGAAATCAAATTTTTCCACTTAACCATTTCGTGTAATAGAACCCCTTCAACTATTCATTTAAACTCGACTCGGCTTAACTCATACACTCCACTGCACACTGAATAATTTTTAATCTACCAAAAATTTACACTTTATTCATTTTCATCTCATTTCGCTGCCTTTTTTCATTTATTCCCCTTTTCATGCACTTTTTTAATGTTTTAACGTTTGCTCTCTCCGCCACCAACCGGTCAAGCCGGCGCTTATTGTTGTTTTAGCAACTCATGATGAGTCTTAATTGAAATGTTTATATTCTTCATTCACTCATCACCGCTCCTGCAACTATCTAATTGTACTTATGTACTGCTACAACTCTCTAATTGTTGTTCGTTTTGCTCATTCAAAGTTTGGGCATTTTTATTAAATAGCCGCCGCCACCCTCCGGCGCTGCCTCATGCAAGTACCGTAATTGTTGTATGCAAATATTTAGTAGCGAGTGGGCGAGATAAATGTAGGAAAGCTTTTCTTCTTCTTCTTCTTTTTTAAAAAAAAACCGTTTTTTTCCTTCTTCTTACTTTTGTGTACGAATTTTCGCCAGGGCAACTCTGATTTTTTGGTAGCTAAATAATTAATTGTTGTTTATATTTGTGTTGGCCGTGAATGCATTTTGTACTGACAACAACAACTACAACAGTGTAGGCTTCAAGCTGTGCACTGGTTCAGCCTGAACAAAATTAATTACATGTTTGTTGTTGTTATTAAGTTGTTGAGGCTTATAAATCAATTAGTTTTCGTGAACAAAGTGTACGTATATACAACATACATATTTATATACATATATATACATGCAAGCTGTACATTGATTGTAGTGACCAAAAGGCTTTGTCATTTAAATTTCTCTGCAAAAGAATAGAATGAAGACAGCAAGTTTCAGTAGGTTATTTTTGGAAAAGCATAAAAATGCAATTCTGTAATTAATTTAAAAATAACAAGAGATTTAAGCGGTTAAATTGAAGAAATGAATACATCACTGCTGACCAACAGAATTTGCTAGCGTTCAAATGGATTAAATATATACGTTCGGTAATGGCATAATCAGAACTATGCCCTCAATCCATCAGAAAAATATTTTAAGACTTTTCTTTTTTATATAAATTATTTTAATTTAATATATTTTATGTTATATAATTCATTTTTACCTTTTTTATATTTTCTTTTTTTACTTTGTGAAAGTGTATTTTTCCCATTTTCTTTCATATAATTTTGTTTTACTTTATTTTGTTTTATGTTGTTTTTATTTTATTTTATTTTATTTTATTCATTTTTGTATTTAAATTATTTTAATTTAATTTGATAATATTTTGTTTGATTTGTTTGAATATTCTTGGAGGTTTTGATATTGCCTAGACTCGAATTCAAGTGGATGCGGCGCGTATTCCAAACTGCTTACCACTCAGCTAGTGCCGCTGGGAACTTTATGTTTTTTTATTATTTTAAACATTTTTAGAGGATACTTATTTGAATCCTATACTTTCTAAATTAAGCTAGCTTAATACTCACCAGCTGCAATATTTGTATTTATCCTTTGCAAATTTATTTTATATTACAATTTTTTTTTCTGTTTATTTTATTTTTTTTTTCGTAGCTTAACTTTTTCACTTAATTAGATAATTTATTTAACACTTAAATATATTTGCTTCCTTAAGCTTTTTCTTCAAACAAACCAACAAATTTTTGCTGAGAATATTAAATTAAATTAACTGTTTATATTACACTTTCTTTTTGTGCTGGGGTAGAAATTTGATTTGGGGTTTTGCAACTTTTAAATATCTTAGATTTAGTTATTTAAGTTAGCTTATTTGATTATTCACTAGTTTAACTTCTGTATACGTGAAATATTTGATTTGTACGTTTTCTGCTATTTCTATTTAAATAGGTTTCTCTATTATACTTTCACTTCTCTGCAAATTAGTTTATCTAACAGTACTTTAAGCACTAATTTTTTTTTTGTATTAAATTATTTGTATTTTTCATTTGTTTTCTTTAATAAGATTTTACCCATACCACAATAAATATTTATCGTCAATTCTTTGCATTTTTCCCTCTCCTTTGTTCAACGCCTTCGCCGTTTTACGTTCAATCGAATTTTGTAATCTTCAGGCGTCGCTGAACAAAAGGAATTTTAACAGCTCATAACCATATAAAATGCACTTGCAATAATCCGTTAAACCACCGACGTACACGCTTCAACGGTTTCGATATTTTATGCGAGCGACCGAGATGTAAATGTACTCGTAGTGTGATTACAAACGAAAGAAATAAAAATATTTTACTTCTTCGTAGCAACGACAACACATTACCGCTATTATGAAAGCATAAAATTTAAAAAACGAAACTCCATCGACCAATACAGCACACGAGCTGTTAGTTCAGTTCTTTTTTATATTGGAAAAATTTATTATTTTTTTATGCCAAGGTGGTCACACCATAAACTTATCCAAGAGTAAACCCCCACGCTGGCGTCAACCGAACAATTTCTCGACGAAAGTGCCCGCATACGCGGCGTATAAGTAACCGGAACAGAAAATCGAATAAAATGAAATAATTTGACAGCTGCACACGCGGCGCGCACGTAATTATTTGAGTGAAACGCGCGACAATAAGTCTAATATCTGCATAATAAACACACACACTCTCTTATATGTATTTGTATTGACATTATTCCGCCAAAACAGCATGACGCCACCCTCAGTCATTATCCCGCAATGAATGACTTGATGGCTAGCCGTTTGGTGTTTTTTTTGGTTTTTTTTTTTTGTTTTTTTTTTTTTTTTTGTTTTTGTCTATTAATTCACTCTTTACTATATATATTTGTTTTCTATGAGTTTTTTGCCGTTCACGCGTTCGTCAACGTCGGAAGACCGATAAAGACTGACTGCTGCGTGCTTCAAGTAAATGCCAGGATGCTGTAAGCAAATAAAAATGGATTTAACAGACCTCGAATGATGCAAACTGCCATTTTTATGAAGGCTCAGATGCTGTGCGCTTTGGCGTATCGATGTTAACAGCGCTCTCACGCTAGACTGTTGAGGGATATTTTAACAGTAATAAGCACGTGCGCTGTTAGCCGATGATTGCTCACAAAGTAAATAAATACTATAAACGAAATAAAACATAAATAAAACAAAAAATAAAAATGTTATAAAATTAAAATCAACTAAAATAAAAAAGAAATAAATAACTTAAATAAAATAAAATATAAAATAAGTCAACATATAAGGGTTAATTAGATTAAATTTTGTTAATGAAGGTAAATAAAACGTAGATAAATGAAATAAATAAATAAATGAAAATAATAATGTACTCAAAATGTGTAAGAAATGAAGTTCTGTTAGAAGTGCCACCTGTAACACCGATTTTACGTTCGCTTTCGATTTTTTAGCAAGAGAATTTAGACGGCAACAATTGCTTAACAGTATCAATTGAAAGCGTATGATAAGAGAACTACAATTTCTCTTATATGAAAGCAAGGAGTGAAAGAAAATCATTTGTGTTTATACTTCTGACATCATGAAGTAAACATTAGTCAGGCCTTTTGTCTCCACAAACCACCATCCGAGTCTAAAATTTGAATGCAAGTCTGTTGCTCACTGAGATTTGTTCAACAGGAAAGCTTTGAAGATTGTTTTGGCGTAAATATAAATAAAGGATTTCAAGATATTTTTTTTAGAATTTAGTACAACTGGATTTCTATTCTCGCCCACTTTATGAAGGGAAATCAGCTTCAAGGAAGTCCGAGGTGTGGTAATCAAATGTGGTCAAGCTATTTCAAATATCTTGCGCGGAGTTGCAATCTAAATAATAACAAAGCTCCTCACTTGGAGGGCTTCTTCATAACAAATCATATAAATAAACATCCAAAAATCACAAAAAAGTTCAGATTTCCTAATTCAGGAGTAATATTTGAGCTCATCAATAACTGAAGTGCCTTGCAAAGCAAAAATTATCTTTCTATTACATACCTACGATGATATGCATGCCACACACAAGCGCACAATATTGCTTCATTTGTGGCTTTCAAATAATGCAAGATGAAATTTATGCTTTATGCTGCTGCACCAAACGCCAGAAGTCTACCAATGAAGCTTTACACGCTTTCGCGCGTTGGAGTTCATAAAGAAAATGAAAGCTACGTGGCTGTATAAATAGTCACTCGAGCAAAATTTTAACAGTCGATGTTGCATGTGTGTGCGTGCTATGAGTACATTTTCCACGCAGTGCACCATTCCTAATTATTACTTCTGCTTTTCACGTTTTACAAGCGGATAGAGAAATTGATTTTGTGCTTTCAAAACTGCTTGAAATGGTATTTGCATTCACCAAAGGCAGCGCGTTTGAAGCTAGACTCAATTTTTCAGGCAAGTTCCAATGATTTCTTACTAAAGTTGCAATGATTATTTTTCTCTATACTATGCTAGACATCTTGTGGCAATTCTCACAGAAATTGTTGAGTCTGAATTCCTTACCCAAAAGAATTTCAAATTTATTCCCGCAAGAATTTCATGTTTAAATACTTAAAAAATCGTTTTTTCTGTAGAAATACAGAAAATAGAGACAATATCATTTAACCCATGAGAGCGTGCAGCTGCTAGTTAGAGGGCAATAGTTGTCAGAAACGCTAGGGCTTTCCTTTGCTTACTTACTTTTTCCCCATGCCCTTGCACTTTCTCCTTTCTTTTGAAGATAATTTTAAAACCACACACATTGGATTAAGTAAAATTATAGCAAAGGAAATTCTCAAAGGAATAAATTTTCAACTTTTAACAACCACATACACACATACATATGCACACACAAGTAATATAGCCTACCAACAGGAGCTCAGTCCATATAAAAGGACCACATTTACGCGCATTTAAAAGAAAACTGAAATTTATACAGAGAAAACTGTCGGCAAGTTGGCCAACGCTGCATAATTCATCTTGGTGGATATATGTATGTGTGAATATATATCTATGTATATGCAGAGGTTGCGAATTATGCTTCGAGCGGCATACTTACCTTACAAATATTTGCATGCAGCAAAGTTCATAGTCAAAACGCGCAGAGTTGCAATGACACTGCGGACCGATGGTGGACGGTGGTGACGGGGAGGAGGCGGTCAATCTGTAATTGTAATGCGCCCAAGTGTAAACATATAAATTTATAATTATGTGTACACGCATACATATGTACGTGCAACATGCTTGTTTATGCATTACGAATGTCCAACGATAACAACAACAACAACAAAAACACCATCAAACTTTGTATGGGAGAATCGCATTTTGCTTGCAGGCAATTCTTGGCGGCTTCAGAAAAAAAACCCTAAAAGTAGAAGAATGAAATGCATTTTGCACCAATTAAAAAGTCATAATTTTACTTGTATGCAGAGCAACGGTTTCCCCTTTACAGTTCAACGGTAAGCAGTTGCTGACAGACGGCTACTAATTAATTGAAATGAAACTGAGCGAATAAAAGCGAAAGAAATGGAAAGAGTGGAGTAGAAGATGATGACAGAGATGGGATAAAACAATGTCTATGGTAATCAATTGAACTACAAGGCATGACAAGTATATTTCCTAGAAAAAAAATTATTTTCATTAATTTTTTTTTTTTATTAAGAAAAAAAGCAGATTAGTGAAAGAAAAAATACCATTTTTTAGCCATAGAGAGCATAAATTTAAGTCTTTTGTCTTTTTATGACCCTTTTTCGAGTTTTCAAGCACCTTGCGATTTCTATCCAAAAAAAAAGCACAAAAGATAAATAAATAAAAGTATCAACCTGCTGTAACTAATGTGTCACTTCATCAATGCCTGTAACACTTTTCCTTCGACACCTTTAATAGCTATTTTGATTTATTAGTGCCCCCAAAAAAAAAAACATTTTTACTTATCTCACACCGCAGCCGCTTCCTGCAACCCCTTTCGCATTCAACTTGTTCCTGTGCTCATTTTCTCAAAAGCAACTTAAAGATTTACGACAAAGACTTAAACGCATAATCAGTTTGCTGTTAAACAAAGCATGCCGCGCCACTCCTCGCTTTGTTTATAAATATCAACATTTTCTACATGCTCTTTCTCACGCTTGTTCGCTGCCGATAGCGCGTAAAATAAAAAATAACGGTAATATCTACGCTAACAAGGCATTAGTCAGACAGTCAGCGTTTGGTTTTGTTGTTGGCCAACGCACAATTTTCCACCTCACTACGCAGGCCACGCGCGTCCATAGAGTGTGAGCGACGAACTTCCTGCGTTCGACTTGAACCAGCGCCAACGTTCCCAGTTTATGTATATTTGTTTTGTTGTTGGCTGGTCGCCGCTTGCTGTGTTTGTTTATTACGATTTGTCGGCGACGTAATTTACAACAGCTGTTAACGGAAACAAGCGAGCACAGAAGGGGAGACAAATTTTGAAATCTCATTAAATACCCTGACGATTAGATGCGATGCGCTAGGAAATGTCCTTGGTATTTTTTGTTTTTGTAATTTTTATATTTATTACAATTCTTGGTTGTAATATTTGCCACAAATGTTTTATTGCTGCAATATGAATGAGTTTCTATGTTGTAATTTTATAGTTTGTGTTTTTCGCTTTTTTAATACCAATAGTTGTAATTTTTTAACTGTCAAGGTGGTTTTTGTAATTTTTTAATTATTATAAATTAAATTTCTATTGCCTAAAATTTTTTTGTTATATTTTTTTTTTCAATTTAATTTCGTTGTTGTAATTTTCGCTGTTGTAATTTCGCTTGTTGTAATTTTTATTGTTATAATTTTTCCGCAATAAATGTATTTACCATCAACATTTATAGCAGGAAAATTACAACAATCAAACTTACAACAGCAAAAAAATTACAACAGTTTTTCAGTACTGTTTTTATTATATATTTTTATACAACTTCTAATGTTGTAATATTTAATCCCTTAATTTTTGTTCCAGTTTTTTGTTGCTTTTGTTTTTGATAGAGTTTTCGTTGTTCATTTTTTACTGTAATTTCTGCTGTTGTTAATTTGTTTCAAACATCATTCATCGTTCGTCTACCCCTCAGTCACTCAGCCGCTACTAATCTGTTATGCGATTTGTCTTGTTAAAATTTAATCAAATCAAATTCTCCATTTGCTTTTTGCCTTTGCTTCACTGCAATAATCCCATTAATCAGTCAATATTGACTTTTCCTCTAAATTCGCTGTTTTTTTTTGGCAGATTTTGCCCTTTTTGTTTTCAGAACGTTACACTACACACAACAGTTCTGCTCCCAGCTGCATGCTCGCATATTTATTCAACTTCCGTCATCTCTTTTCCTCTTCGTCACCTTCTCCTTGGGGTATCTATATCGCTGGTGATGCCATTCCTCGCTGGACACTGTCGTGCTCCGTTACAAAGCTCATTTGCAAAGGGATTACAAGGATGCTGAACAATAAAACAAAAACGGCAGCAGCAAACTATACGTAAGCACAATAGGCCGTGGGGAATAACAACTCTAACTTAACTTAACGGCAATGTCGCGGCGCCTACGTGACCAACAGTTTCCAGTTCGGTATCACCTTACTTACCGAGGTACTCCGGCTCCATTTTGTAAAGCACTTATTGTTGTTATTTGTATTTATTTTTTATTTACTTTTCTAAAAACTGGATTTTTTTCATTGTTTCTCCTCTAACTAAGCGCGTGTCATGTTCAGTTTGCCATGCCATCAGTTGTTATCCACCTAAGAATATTGTATTGTCGACCGTTTGGCATTTATATGGAGAATGGACAGGCATACGAGTAGAGTGCCCTCCAAAAACTGTCAAAGTGCTGGTGGAGGAGAATACACCCTCAATTGTGTGCTCGCCTGACAAATCTAAGTCTCTTTTTCGACATTGTTTCCACTCATTCCATTTTGTTATTTATTTTTTGGTATATCAAACGGTTTTATTGCTTTGTGCCAATTGTTTTCAACGCCGCGCTCAATTGTTAATGGACTTTTTAATCCCAAATAAAACCACATAAACAGATCGGACATATGTCAGACGGCGAACTCACGTAGATTCGTATATACACAAGCAGCACAAGCATGAGCGTGGCGAAGCCAATCAATATGGTGGATTATTAAGTGATGGATCATAGGAGCACAAATAGAAATTAAATACCATGAAAAATAGAAAGAAAAATGCAACAAATAAATTATCTTTAGAGAGAATAGAGAATTTCAAAACAAATTCGTTAATGACTGGAAATGAAAAAACCTATACTGAGTAATTTATCATTCACTTCACTTCAGTAAAAAGTTGTCTGCATTTAAGTTCAGGTTCAGGAATAAGCAAGCTGTCTGTTCTTAAGAGCTTTAAATACAAAACCGCGACATAAATCTTTTTTCCCATTACGCTTCGCTGATACCTTCACCTGGAGGCTTTATTGAAGTATTTTTGGTCCAAAATTACATACCTCAACGAAAATTTTTATTATACCTTTTCATGTTCATCAAAGGTATGAAGAGAAGTTGTTTATTGACAAATAGTAATTTTATTAATGAAAAATCCATCAGGAATAGCTTAGTATGGTTTTTTAATTGAAAAACGTGTTTCTAAGTAATTTCTATATTTTATTCTTTAAAGAATTTTTCTAAATTTAACTTTGCAGTATTTTCCATTTTGAAAAGTGGTGGTATGCGTCTTTGCTTAAATTACGCTGAAATGTAGACTACGCTTTTTAATCTTAAACATGCTATTCGAGTAAGAGTTGTTTGTACAACAAATTCGTTGTCTACATTTAGGATGGCCTTTATTAAAAAAAATTCAGAAAAACTATCTGTCTGAAAAATCTCACTCGTAACATTGTAACATTGCCATTTCAAACGATTGGGATTTTACTCATAGCAACATTTTCTAATTACTCTGCCCTACTTATAAGTAAAGCGGGTTTAAAGTACATACATGCATTTCTGAGGGAATATACTCACACATTACTGTTTTTGCTTTTTATTGGGCTGCACTAAGTTTTAGGCTTAAAATTTTAAGCTAAGAGAAGTTTACCTTGTCAAATATGGTAACGTTGAGTGATTTATGAACTCAGGCATTTTGTCGCTTGTCTTTGCAAATGCATCACTAGTGCACTTCCCAGCTGGCCTGAAGGCTTCTATGTATGCTTGCACTTGTATGTAGACTTAAAAGTTTTTACCTTGAAATAACTACATATAAAAAAGTAGAAAAGCAGGCCAATGGTTTTAACATGAATGAAATGAACTTTTCCAATTAAGTTGGATTTTGTAACTACAACATCGCTTACATTGGAATTGTAGATGCTTATTTAGGTTCATGTGCAGCTAATGCTGGAAGTTTTTGAAAAATGGAAACATCAAAAGGTTTGGTTTCATACCTAATTGATTTTCTAACCGTACGCTTAAAATATAAACATCGAATGAGAAGAGAAATAGAAACCTTAACGAGAAGAATTGAGTTCACAGTAAAAGAATAGTATTGTTTGTATGTAACATGCCTTTTACTAATCATCATGAGTACTTTGGAAATATATAAGTAAAGAATTAAATATTTTATGTATTCTATATTGAAGTATTGAGCTTCGAATATACATTTTGCCAAGGCTTTTTTGGTAGATTTTTGATATATAAATAAGGACATAAATAACTTTTCCTTGCACCCTTCGGGCTTAGTTTTATGCTCGATACTTGCTCATCATTTTTTATGGAAAATTAAATTTCATAATTTCAAAGTAGTTTTAACTCTAAAAAAATATCGAGAACATTTAATCATCGTATCTATTTCGTATATAATTTCATCTGAAATTATATTTAAATATACTCCATACACTCCCACCTTAAATCCAAAAAGCCAGTTAACAAATCAAAACTTTGCCTTAAAATTTATAACCCACACACACACACACGCATAATTTGCGCCTAATCTACTTGAGAGCAATTTCCCATCATCAACAAGCTCTTCTCACTAACACCACTGCAATTTTGCACAATAAATAAATAATATGCGCTCAAGAAAAAAAAAGTTGCTTCGCGCACAATTTAGTGGCAACAAATCACTTTGATTGCAAATAATCCGCTATAAAATTTAAATTGCCTGTTTTGTCAATACAGAAAGGAAGAGAAGCCGTTAGCCGCTAGGAAGGACATTACACTTCTGCTAATGCTAAGCATATCCGCTGCAGACGGCTGGTTGTGTGCTCGTTCACCGAGCGACGCTGAATTCAATTTTATTAGCAAATTTCTCTTCTCAAGTTTATCAGCTACTTCGATGGGTCACTAAATGGCGCCGACAGCAAACATAAATTATGTACAAACAACTAAAGCCAAATTCCAGTGCTTTTAAAAAATTTAACTTTTTCATGTAGTTGACAAGAAATTTTTTTACATTTTTTCATAGCGGCGCAGTTTTTTAACGAAGATCAGACCAAGTCATTTCAGTCATTGCAAGCGGAAGTGCTACTTGACGAGATAATAGATTGCGGCGACATTCATGAAACTGTTCGGAAGCCACCAATTTAAACAAATATATATATGTGTATGCACGTATAACTATAGACGACTTGAAATGGCTTTTAAAAAATTAACAGAGAAATAGGAAAAATATTTAAAAATGAAAATAAAAAAAATATGAATGGAGTAAAATAAAATGCAAATAAAAATAATAATAAAATAGAATGAGGTAAAACATAGTTAAATTAAAAAAATAAAGCTCAATTAAATTAAACAAAATAATAATATTAAATGAAATAGAATAATGTGATACTAAATTGCATTTAATTTAAAAAAAAATTAAACAAAATATGTTTTAATAATAAAAAATTTTTTTTTTTAATTTTCACAAATCATGCAAATTTATCTGGTAAGAATTTATCTAATATATACACAGATGTGTGAATATAAACTTCGAATCATCATTTTATACAAGTTCAATGTTCTAATTTGTTTAATGTGGTCGTGGTAATGTTGCCAAAATATATCCACTTCTACAAGCTTTCTGTTATATTACATATTCTTTGGCATTCCTTAGTACGGACATATAAATATCTTCACATAAATTCGCTATTAATTAATTTGTCTGACCAAAATGCAATCAGCATTCTTGCAAACAGCATTGCAAATGATTGAGGGTGAATGATAAAAGCAAATTATTGTATACGACAACAAAACAACAGTTATGCTAAATGACTTGTGAGTTTACAAAAATTAATGAAAACAAATTAAATCATTATCTGCACTGCTGGAAAACGAGTTAGACTACAGTGGAGCTTTCAGGAAAGAATATGGAAAAAATTCAACAGTTAAATTAATTCGAAACTCGTAGAAAATATTCTTTTCACTACCGAAAACATAAGTTCTCCTTAAAAATGCAACTTCATAACACGTAGCATACATTCAGGCGTTTTCTCATTAAATATTTTGTTCGCTCATACATATTTTTGCAATTCTCATACGGTCAGTTAGTTGTATGCTCTGTTTTTATTACAACATTTTAATGAACTATTCGTTTCGTTCTGTGCACAAAATAGTTCTTCTTAATTTTAATTTATACCAATTTCAGTGTCTTGTACAAACCAAAAGAATTTAAGACATTTTTTATTACCAATTTACGTTAAAACTGTCCACTAGCTCTCAAGTGTATTTTATCCCTAACTAAATTATTACCCAGACTACATTTCAATACACTTATCCTTGAACTATATGCACACCTAACTCCCACCAATAATGAAATTCTCTGACTGACCATTCAAACAACTTGCATAAATCCAACCCTTTAGTGGGGTTACAAAAGCATTATTGAGTCAAATTTTATTTTGTATAAAAGCAAATCACCGTCGTTGTACAAGTAGTCAGCATCACAAGGAGCCCGCAAATTGCTTTAAAAGATTGAATTACTGTTACAGCTTTCATACACATATATATATATGCATGTAGAGATTATTTGGTTGACCAGTTGGGGTTGAGCTAAAGCGAATAATGGGAATGTAATACTACAAATGATTTCATTTCTCTCAATCATCACAATTCAGATTAAACTTTATTGTTGTTGTTTTAAATGAAATGTTAAAATTGTATTAAATTGAAATTTTGTTTGCTTATTTCTCTACAAGAGTTTTTAATATCTTTTTAGCTGTGCTGAAAATATGTGAATTTTTTCTGTTTAATATATATACATTTTTATAGGAGTGGCCCTGGAATTTATGGAAATAAATATTTGCGAATATGAATTATTGTAACAATATATATATATATATCTAGTAAATTAAAAGTCGAGAGGCTTTAGTCTTTCATACAAAGCCCACCGTCAACAAACTGAGCGGACCTTATCAGTGTGACTTTAGACCTGGCAAATCCATCTTTGACCAGATATTCACCACGCGCCAATTTTTGGAGAAGACCCGAGAGGAAATAATCGATACACACCATCGATAAAAGGATTTTAAAACTATCTTCGACAGCACGACAAGGAACTGCCTCTACGCCGCTATGTTTGAACCTGATTTCCCCACAAAACTCATACGTCTATGTAAACTGACCCCGGATAATAACAGAAGCGCAGTCAGAATTGAGAAGGACCTCTCTGAGCCGTTCGATACCAAAAGAGGTTTCAGACAAGGAGCCTCTTTATCGTGTGATTTCTTCAATTTGATGCTGGAGAAAATAATACCAGGTACAATCTTCTACAAAAGTTGTTGGCGTATGCCGATGATATTTATGTAATTGGTAGTAACAAGTTGGCGGCCGCGATAGGCGAGTGGTTAGCATTGCGTACTGACATTCGGAAGGCCTGGGTTCGAGCCCAGGTTCGAGCAACATCCAAAATTATAAAAAAATAAATTTTCCTAATTGCGGTCGCCCCTCGGCAGGGAATGTCAAGCCCTCCGAGTGTATTTCTGGCATGAAATAAAGCTCCTCATAAAAATCCATCGGCCATTCGGAGGCGGCTTAGAATAAACTGCAGGTCCCTTCATTTGTTGGTAAAAATATCAAGACGCAAAACCACAAATTGGAGGAGGAGCTCGGCCGAAAATCGCTTCAGCGGTTACAAAGCGCCAAATATATATATATATATATATATATATATATATAATAACAAGTTCTGCCTTTACCAGATTAAACAAAGAAGAGAAGCGAGTGGGTCTGGTATGGAACGAGGGCAAGAAAGAAATTTCTCCTGTCATCAAATAAACAGTCATCGCACTCGCGGCTTGGCTCCCACGTCACTGTTAACATTCGCAACTTCGAAGTCGTAGATAATTTCGTATATCTGGGAACCAGAATTAACAACACCAACAATGTGAGCCTTGAAATCAAACGCAGAATCACTCTTTCCAAAAGCTACTTTGGGCTGCTACTTTGGACTGAGTAGCCATTGGAAAAGTAAAGTCCTCTCTCGACGAACCAAAATCAAACTCTACAAGTCGCTCATCATTACCGTGCTGACATATGGTGAAGAAGCCTGGATGATGTTTGACAGCCGATAAGTCGGCTTTAGGAGTTTTCGAGAGAAAAGGTTTGCGGAAGATTTATAGTCCTTTGCGCTTTGGCAGCAACGAATACCGCAGATGATGGAACGATGAGCTGTACGAGCTATACGACGACATTGACATAATTCAGCGAATCTAGCGACAGCGGCTAAAGCGAGCTCCTCGCGTTGATGTTTTTCCAAGAAATGTATGACGTATAATATACATAAACCCCCTCCGAATAGAATGGCCAATGGATTTTTATGAGGAGCATTTCTTTCGTGTTCAAAATACACACAGAAATCTTGGCATTCCCTATCAAAGGGTGACCGCAATTAGAAACATTTTCTATAATTTTGAATGTTGATCATACCAGGAATTGAAATTTGGCCTTCCGAATGGCCGTACGCACTGCTAAGCACTCCGTTATTACAGCAACAGAATCTTACTTGTTGCATAATTGATTTAGCTTGTTGCATGCTAATATTGTCTGCACGTAAATTAGGTTATTCGCATTTAGAAAAAAAAAATTTTAAATATATAATAGTAAATAATTTAGTTTTTAGAAAACCAAAACTTAAGCGAAATAAAATCAATGTAAATAAATCCAAAATATAAAATTAAATTAAATAAATTTAATCAAATTAAAATAAAATATTTCTAAATTAAATAGAAAAAATAATCTAAAATAAAATAAGCAAAATAGAATCATAAAAAATTAAATTAAATTAAAATAAATTTAAAAAAATAAATAAAATTATATCAAACAATAAAATAAAAGATATAATAAAGTAGATTTAACCAAAATTTCCAAAAAGTGGAACGAAAAATATAAATAAATTAAAATAAATAATAAACAATCACACCCTTATATTAATGGCTTCCCAAGAATTTAATGTATTCTATGTAATAAAGCCGACCGCAAAATTAACCCAAACTCACAAGAGTACCTCTTCGATTCACGTGATTCATGTACTAAACTCCTTTGACCCTTCCGCGATTTAATCACTACGCAACCAATAAACCGCTATTGGATTTTATCAGCATGTATCTGTATGTATGTTTGAGGATGGATGCGTACATCTCTATATGCCGCTATTTGCAAATGTTAATCACGCTTATCAATCATTACATCAATGAGTATGGATGTGTGTGTGTGTACGTGTGTATGTATATCTTTTAGTAATGGTAAAGATGACTATAAAGCTTCACTACAAAGGCTGCCGCTGCGGTGTATTACGGCATAATAACAGTTAATCAAGCTGCTTATGTAGTGGTATATGTGTAAATCTCTCTTACATGCCTGCACACATGCACAGTTCACCACTAACATAACCATACACACATGGGCACACATATGCACACACTCACGCACTGATTACTGATTAATGAGCAGAAAATTGAAAAAGTCGCCACAAAAATGTCGCAATTTACTGACTGCGGCTGCGATTGCTCGATGGTTCGAGAATTCAATGAAAAATTATTGACAATAATTTATGTCGGAAGTGGCGCAATCCGATACCCGCATATTTCATTCCGCAAATAGACGCATGCTGATGACCTATAAATTATCCAATAAATCAAAGTGTGTGAATTGCCGTTTTCCCAGCTTTACGTTTTAAATTAATAACAAAAATATTTTCGAAATAGCTAAATAAGGATAAAAAGTGAACTCAAGGCAAAGGCTGAGCAATTCATTTCGGCGGCACTCATACAAAAGACTTCCGAGGTTTATTTGCGCTTCTGTTGCAATCCAAAGTCGTGGAAAGAACGGCCCCTTAATGGTTTCCAGTGAATAATATGAATTCTGTTGCGTTGGGGTTTCGAGAATTTGGAATTTAAGCCTAGTTCAAGGAGGAAGAGCTACTCATTTTTACCAACATTTGCTCCTTTTCATAAAAGAACTATATTCAGATCATTACTTGAAATTTCTCTATTTTCCTTTTGACTCTCTCCGACACTCCTTCTCCACATAATATCCAATCTTCAATTCAATCACTTTCGTGTCAACACCAATAACTGCCAATAATGTAAGGTTAAAATGTATAAGTAAACACGTGTCAGCGTAACATAAGATTTCTCGGTTGTGGCATGCAACATGCTCTGCCCTCAGCATTTACCGATGACATGCGATTTATTTAAACAACTACATCAAACTATTTTTCACAGCTGGCAAGTCACTGGAAGGGAACAGAGAACAGCGTGATAATCATAATTTTCCCACGTCACCATTTGACGTTTTACACCAACTACAATGGTTAGTTGGAGTTGTGAAAAAATGGTGGGAAAAAAGGAGCAGCAGAGGTTGAGGAATTACGAAAATCCCACAACATGACTAACCAAAAAATTGTTCACAATCATGTCGTGTCAACAACTATCCGCAGCGCTTGTTTGATTGAAATACCGCAAAGTAATGATTTCTGACAATTTCTCATCCTGCAACAGGCAATCGACTTGCTGGCTGACGTGACTAGTGTCAGGCTTTTTTGCGTGTTATGTCTGTATGTATTGGTGTAGAGGGGTTACTGTGTACAAATTTTACAACTGAACTATCTGCTGATGCATAACAGTTTGTTATTATCCAGCATCAAATTCCACAGCTGACAAGCACATGCCACACGCGTGCTGCAGAGCTAATGACTTACTTCCATTGACTAGCAGAGACCTCGTGCACTGTGGGCCATTTAAGGTAGATTTTGTTTGAATATTAACTGCAAATTTTTAATAAATTGCTTAAAAAAAGAATATCTAAGACAAATATACAAAAAAAATACAACTTAGAAAAACCTTGGAAGAATTTTTGAACAAGTTTTTTTTCGTTTTTATAATAATTTAAATACCAATTTCTTACGCTTTTTTAAATTTCCTTTGCATTCAAAAAATATTTATTTGGCTTAGAAAATATTTTGTAAAACATAAAAAGATAATCATAAAAAAATATAAAAAAATAAAAATTTTTAAATTAAAAACCTATCACGGAAAAAACTATAAGGCATCTATGTATAGATAATTTGAAGAAGAAAAAATTTTCTTTTCAAGAAAATATAATTGAAATATTTTATTTATTTTAAATTTCGGAAAAAAATTATAATAACCTAAGAAAAAAAAGAAAGAAATTTGTATAAATTTAATTTATTTACTTAGTAAAATAATAAATAAAAATATAATTGATTTAAATTTCGCTTAAGTATATTTTTGCAAAATTACTTAAAAAATAGTAGGAAAAAATCAAAAAATATTTTAACAAATTATTTCAATTAAGAATTTATATATATTTTCTCTTTTCTAAAATTATTAATTAAAATGAAATTAAAGAGCCATTTGTATTTATTAATTTCTACAAAAAAATTTTATTTTTTTAACAAAATCTACCCAAATTTTCCCACTGTACCTGGAGGAGTTAAAGCAAATCGCTTCCAAAAAAAGACCACAAAAAAAAACATCAACACAATCATGACAATTCGAATTGGTCGCATATTAGCACTTCGTTATACCACCAACACACATACGCAAACAACATTTTTATGGATTAACAGTAATTGACAGTACATTGTGAGGGATGAGCAAATGCGTGGAGCAACGACAGCAGCATTGAAAATGTCGTGACTCGTCAGAAGCTGTCAATGAGAGAAACAGCCAACAGCCAATGGGCAGACACTGGAGAGAATTGCTATGTGCTTCGGAAAATACGTGTCACGTGGCTATAGCTACGACTTTTACTAATTGTACTACCTTTTTATATTTTCTGTATTTATATATATGCATATTTACACTATTTTCGCTCGTGTAGGCTAGACACTTTCCTGGCATGCATCCTTTTTACAAAATTGTTTTATTTTTTCGCAAATTATTTGGCGTAAGCATACAAATTATTTTCGTGTTTTTATCTATAAACTAACGGCACCTGAGCTGCTCTTACATCGAATAGCAATTTTACTCAAATGTTACCACAATTTTATTGGCATTAATGCTTTGCTTGAAAGTGTGGAGCTTGTTTCGCTTTTCCTTTATAAAAACTCTACACATTTGTAGTCTTAATCAGAACTCATTAGGGGTAAACTTGATTCACCTGATTGGTGATTTTTTCGTTTTCAGTAATTTCATGTGCCTTTAATACGTTAATAATGAACATAATTAGCTACGCCTTACCGTTACTTTTATGACGAATTGACGCTAATGAGAATTATATTAGTTCTTCTACCTTAAATATTTATTTTTGTTTAATAAATACAAGTTCCTTGTAAATGTGGGCTGAGTGGAGGAAAACGCTTTTTGCTGTATTACAAAGTATGTTATTTATAAAGTATTGAAAATCATACGTTTAAAGTAAATTAAATTCCATAGCGAAAAAATAGATAAAAAATGCCAAAATTTCAATTTCAAAGCAAATAAAAAACAAGTTTTCTGCTCATCCGTTAAAGCACTAAAATTTTACAGCATACACACATTCAAATGAGATAAATCTACAATAAAATGCATATTATTATTTTGTGTAAGTATATTCATATGTATGAGTTAAGATCCATTCCACATATGTCTGCTATCTTTTTCATTACTATTTTTATTACATTTTACACCGCCTTTATGAGACTTGCAGTGAACGGAAGTCATACTAATGAACAAAGATCGCGCGCACGCACACACCTAAGTAGATTCATTTATACGCAAACACACACAAACACATCTATTATATTCGTGTTTGTCTGCTTAAGAATTTCCACTTAAATCTACTTCTTCGTAGACAATGCGATTTTGCTGCTTACACTGCAGGCAGAAAATGCAGAAATCAGACGCGAAAGGCACAATGCATATTAACAAATGAATGAATAATGACAACAACAACGCTACAACAATATTACTATGGAAACGTAAAAGCGAAAGCGCATTAGAAGATAAACGGACGTGACTATCGTTCTGAGCGCGCGCATTATCACATATACCTATTTACATATACTTGTATGTTGAAGTATTTTAATGTTATTTTGCATTTATAATTTTGCTTTATCCTGTATGATACGATGAAAGCGTAAATATGAAAACGTGACAACAAATGATCTGAGTTTCGTGGACACACTACAAGGATTTAAAGCTAAAATCAAACTTATTACGACAAAGCCAGCATTGTATGGCGTAGATGTGACAGGCATAATGACAGAATGGAATGGATACTGAAGGCAATGCATGAATATATAATAAAGTTAAAATCATATTCAACATTTCTTTTTCTTAGCATTTATATCTTAATAAAAGGAGTGAAAATATTATATATTATTTTCATTTCATTTTATCTTATTTTATTTTATTTTATTTTATTTTATTTTATTTTATTTTATTTTATTTTATTTTTTACTTTATTTTATTTTATTTTATTTTATTTTTTATTTTATTTTATTTTATTTTATTTTATTTTTTATATTATTTTATTTTATTTTATTTTATTTTTTTATTTTATTTTTTTTTTTATTTTATTTTAATTTTTTTTTATATTATTTTAATTTAATTTATTTTATTTTATTTTATTTTATTTTATTATTTTATTTTATTTTATTTTATTTTATATTATTTTTTATTTTATTTTATTTTATTTTTTATTTTATTTTATTTTATTTTATTTTATTTTTTTTTATTTTTTATTTTTTATTTTTTATTTTATTTTATTTTATTTTATTTTATTTTATTTTATTTTTTATTTTATTTTATTTTATTTTATTTTATTTTTTATTTTATTTTATTTTATTTTTTATTTTATTTTATTTTATTTTTAATTTCTTTAATTCTTTTTTTCTTATTTTTTGACTTTTTTAGTTACTCATACGCACTGTCACCCAATTGCACAATAATTTTGTTCGCAGCAATTTTTGTTGTTATTTAGTTTCATTTATATTTTTTATAATTTATTTTAATACTAGTATCTGTTCAAATTTAAAGAAAAAGTTGTCTTTTTATTATTTTTTATGTTTAATTTTTTTATTTCCATACGAATTTTCGTTTTCTCAAAGGCATAATGGGTGTAACGTAGAAGCAGCCGCACGCATTTATGTATGTACGTGACACTCAGGTGACGCTGTGGGAATACAATTAATGCCTCAAATGGCGAAATGTGACAGCTGACAACCACTTACAGGCCGGCTGAGGGTATGAATGTAGTAGTAAATGAGTAAGGATAATGGTAACCACAACAAGCACAATAGCCGTAACAGCTCAGAGCTTCGATAAAAAATATATGAATCATTTCACCCGCATTAAGTTGTGGAAATTTGTAAAGTGGTTAATTGTGGGTGAGTAAATTATTATTTATTATTTCACATGTACACTTTTACAATTTTATTAAAAACCAATGTTTCATTTATTGATACTGCTTAACATATTTTTTATTCAAATTTTTCTTCTAATTTTTAATTTTTTTTTTTTTTTGGTCTAAAGTATTATTTTTTAATTTTTAAACTTTTCAAAGTTGTGCAGAATGCTTGTACTCTTATTTCATTTGCTGACACGTAATATATATTTTTTATCATTTTTACTGGCCACACATTCATTGCTCTTCGTCAAATTAAATCCTCAAGCTAATTCTTTTACGCAGTCAAAAGTCCACTATCGCCTACGCGATGCACACAAATAACTATCTAACTCACAAAAGCGCACAAAAATGTCATATCAATTTCAAAAACCCGTCAAATACTAATCCATTCAACAGGCTTGGGTTTGTTACAGTCAAAACTACTAAAATTGTCATTCACAACAAATCCAATTTGATATTTTCCAGTTTAAACAAAAAAGGGAAAACAGAAAAAAAACCATTTTAAGTGTTATACATATATATAAGTATATAAAATAACGGTAAATATACAAGTTTTGGCGCACAATAGTTTTAGTCTCAGTCAAAGAAAAATAAAAATTTCAACATTTTTCAAACTTTTTGCGCTGTTTTTCTTTGGAGTAAATCTGCAACGAAAAAATAAAAGTTTGTTTTTCAACTAAAAAAAAACAAAGCTAATTTCATACATAAACAAATAAACAATCAATCTTATGTAAGAACGAACAAAGATTTCATTGAGTTAGGATAAATGAAAGTAAAAATGTGCACAACAGAGCATGCGAGTACAACAACACATACCCCTAAACACAAATACCAAACTTTTTGGCCTGAAAAGTGCAAAAAAACATAAGCATACATGCATACATACCGCTTACGTTTTTCTTGCAGAGCACACACATACATAGAATAAATACTTATTCGCATTGAAGTTAAAATTTTCGGTTTGCCTCAGTTAATGATTACACGTTAGTTGCCTGTCACCCGTGCAGAAAATTGTGCGGCAGAAGCCTGGAAGCAGCGAATGAGCATGAATGACAGACAGACAGACAGACACAAGCCTCAAAGTAAATAGATAATTGACATGTTTGTTTAGAAACTTCCACATAATCATACTAATTTCCTTAAGCATTTAACGGTGTTGTTTGTGAAAAGTGAAATGTGAAAAGGTGCAAAATGATATAGGGAAAAATTAGTTATATTCGAGCTGAGAAGAGCATGTAATTAGTGCACTTTACATATACATATTCCCTTTAATATTGGTGTTTAACATTAAAATATATATTCGAAATTGATTTTATAATACAGAAAAATTTCTAGAAATATATACAAATACAAATAGCAAATAACAAATTATTCTATTTAGTTGCATAACTAAAATTATCATTTTTTTTTGTATTCGTAAAGCGATGACACAAGACTTTCCATGATTTAAATCTTTTCGGTTTTTATTTCTCTGCAACGTTGCCAATTTTCGTAATGCTTAATAGCTTATGATTGCCTTTGAGGTTTACTACACCACTTTTTTCCCATAAAACTCTACAAATGCAGCTGGAAAGCTACCATTTAAAATACAAATGTCCTGCAATTTAACCTGTAAACGTCATACCTTAATTTTTCGCTTAAAGCTTTCACTCCAAAGTTGCCAAATTTCCTTATTAGAAATTTTCTATTGAAATTCTAGGAATTACGTTGGTCAAGGTGTTTCTATACGGCAAAATATTGTTAAGTTCTGAGTAAGTTTTCTATTTGTTTTCTATTTATTTTTACGTTGCCAATTTCCATTGCTGAAATATTTATTCTATAAGTTTATTCGCTACATTATAAATTCCTATATGAGAAATATACCCTTTACTTTATATTTTTGCCACCTTCACTTACCTCATAGCTACCGTGGCACTGTTGCCAATTTTCAATAGAAAAAGCCAACAGCTAGTAATTTCTCGGAAACAATTTGTTTCAAAAATTATGAAATACCATTTTCTCTATTATTCTTACTTTCATTACAAACATACCATACTTCATAAAAAGGAGGGAAAAAATTCCATTTGTCTTTCTTGCTTTGAATGAATTAATTGCTTTGTAAAGGAAGAAAGTAAATTCACAATGGAGAACTTTCTCACAGAAAGAAAACACTTCAAACTTTTACAAGCGTACATACTTTACAATATCTACATTCACACTTGCCTTCCGAGCAAATTGAGCATCGAGATATATATATATATATATATGTACGAGTATATGTATATACAACAGTGTTTTGCAGAGTGAACAAGCACTTGATTAAGCGGAAGTACATAAAGATGAATGAATGAATGTTTGCAAGTGTGAGTGAGTAATTATAATTACATGCATACAACAAGTGTACATATATATAAGTATACGTGTGTACACATGTGCTAACAAAAACACTCTCTGATTGTTCTTTATAAACTGTCTAATTGTTAATGACTGCGCAATTATGTACGCTTTGAATTTAGCTAGGTACATATGTAAAGGTATACATATATGCATACATAAGCACATTTTTGTTATCATTTGGGTTTCTTTTGTCAACTCAACGCTAAAAGTACTTCCACATTTGGCTACAATGCTCAAGCAGACTACTCAACAAGCACTGAGTATTTCCGTTGTGGCATCAAGCGGAAAAAAACAACATTTTTAACAGCCCACACAAGCATATAATTTCCGTTAGGCACTGTGAGGAGAAATTATACATAACTAAAAGAAACTAAGAAAAAAATGTTGAATAAAATAAAATTAAATTAAATAAATTTAAGAAAATTTATAAAAATTAATTAAGTTCAATTAAATGAAATATATATTTAGTAAAATAAAATAAAGTAAAATAAATTACAATAAAATAAAATAATTAAAAATATAATAAAAACAATAATAAAAATAGAAATTTAAAAAAATTACATAAACTAAAATAAACTAAGTTAAAAAAAAAATAAATAAAAATAAATAAATTAAACCGGAATAAAATAATATATCAGAAACAAATGGAATAAACTAAAATGCATGGAAAAATAAAATAGAATAGAAAAAAGAAAAATAAAATAAATTAAAATAAATTATATGAAACATATAAATAATTGAATAAAAAACTCAAATTAAATAAAAAATAAGAAGAAATAAATTAAATTAAATAAACCAAGATAAAATAAAATAAATAAAGAAGAAAGCTTTATACCTTTCACGAACATATCAAATTTATTGAAAATTGCAAAACTCAATTCGAAATCCACGTCTGTAGAATTCCAAATTTCACACTCTAAGAAGTTTCTTGGCGAATTTTCGACCCAAATGCGCAGCTGAACAAATCGTTTGTATGGGGGCTATGTGATATAGCAGTCCGATTTCCGAAGATCAAATCAAATTTAATTATATAAAAAAATTAAATAATTAATAGTTAAAAATTAATAATTTAAACTGTATAAAATTAAATTAAATTAAATTAAATTTAATATATTAATTTAATTTAGTTTAATAAAACAAAATAAAGTTAAAAGGAGTCAGACTAGGACTCGAACCCTGGCCCTCCTAACTCGAAAAATGTGTTCAAGATTTGCTCGTAATCTCTGCACTTTTGCGCACCTCACTGTGTGTGCTTACATATGTATGTAGTATATTCGCATACATTATACAAGCGACACATACTTAAGTGTGTGTGTGTGTGTGTTCATTATACTTAACTAATTGCCGAAAACTTTTCCCGTCACCACACAAAATGATGATACGCCTGAAAAGCGACACTTTGTGGTTATGAGATATAAAAAGTTGTGCTTCTGTATGTATGTATTGCTAGAGGTGTGAAATGTGTACCCTCATAAGTTGGTACCAACTGCCATCAAGTAATATCATTTATGTGATTAAATTAACACATAGTCAAGAGATCAGGAAATTTTCATTATAATTAATGGCGTCAGACGGACAGCGTAGCAAGGCATGAGTGTAGGGTAAGAAGCACAAAAATTATGGTAAAAATTTTCACACACACAAAGTTTTATAGTTTTTGATATAAATTTTATCTTTTAATTTTCAAATTTTCTTAATTTATTATTTAATAGTAAAAATTTAAGTTGAGGATTTTGGAAAAATCTTGGCCAAAACATTGCCAGAGCGGACCTGTTAAATTTATCCCATAATTCGCACACTACAACCTCGCTTCTCGTCTAGTCTTGTCTCCAGCCTGTGTCTCTGAACTTTACGCTATGTATTAACTTTTAATTTTCGCTAATTCCTTCCGCATTGCAGCTGGCGCACATTTATATAAGACAAAGTTATTTATATAAAAACTTTTATGGCTTGTGAAGTGGTATTAGCGCTTTTCCCTTTCACTGGTATCTCTGCAATTCTAGTAATTTATCATATTTATAATATTCCGGAGAATTATATTCATTATTACTGTACAAATTGCGTCGTCAATTATGCGCTGAAATCATTTTGCAAATGAGCTTTTAAGAAAGTGGAATGTGCGTCGGGAATAAGACTTAGCTGGATGCAATTAAAGCTGAATTCAAATTTTCATCAATTTTATGCGGGTTTGGCGCATGAGAAAATATTATTTAAAAAAATCATATGAAATATTTTTCGGAATTCTTTTAAATTTTTCGAACAGGTGGCAATAATTCTCCAAAATATTTCTAAAACAAATCTTCTTCAAGCATTCTTCAGTTGTTTGTCTCTGTTGTAATTACTTTTTTAGTGCAAATTCTCTTCTCTCACAATCACTCTCTCATTTTTATTTTGGCGACCAAATATTTCATTCCAAAACCCGTTTAATACTCATTAATATGCTACTCTCTCTCATTTCCTCTTTCTCCCTCTCTCTCTCTCTCTCTCTCTCTCTCTCTCTCTCTCTCTCTCTCTCTCTCCCTATGCAGCAAATCAGATTCTCACTGAACTCTTTCATCACTTAGATCAACTATGAAGCGAATGTAGTAAAATATTTTATTAAAAAGAATATTGTATGTGTAAAACTAGAATATTTGATTTTCAACAAAGTGATTTTAAAATCTTTTGAAACTGGTTAGTTTAAATCGAGCATTTGTAGATGAAGTGTTGAAAAATTAAAACTAAATGAATATACATTTTTTACGGTAATTTTTTTGAACGCAAAAAAAGTATAAAAAAACCAAAACAATTTTCGGTTCGCAAATATAAAATGGCTTGGCGTTACGCGTTTGCCATTTCCGGCTTGCTCATACCCGTCTCTGTACTCTACACGTATTACCACTATAAATTCGGTTATTTTGAGCGACGCGGCATACCACATATTAAAGTAGGCCTAAGATCCTTCCACAAGAAGACTACCAGGAAGGACTTACTACAGAGCGCCTACAACACCTTCCAAGGAAGCACGCCCATAGTTGGGATGTTCTTAGGCTCAACACCTGTGATTATCATACTCGATCTAGATTTGGTGAAGCGCGTGCTCGACGTTGATTTCTCGAGCTTCAGTGACAGATTGAGTTTAGAAAATCACAGCGATTTACTACACGCCACGGATAATGCAAAATGGCAAGTAATACGACGAAAGCTGACACCCTGCTTCTGGTCGGCAAAGATGAATCTAATATTTCCAAGTGTCTGTGACTCAGCAGTAGTTTTGGTAGACAAAACGGATGATGAATTGTTGCAAAGTCTCACAGTAGATTTAAAATCCTTATGCACGCGCTATGCCGCCGATGCTTTAATGTGTTGTGTTTTTGGTTTGGAACTCCATAATGCGAATGAGTCAACGATGACGTTACGCTTGCGCATAAATTCGCTATTGAAACGTGAGTGTGAGGCACGACTCGCAGCTAATGATAATAATATGTTATCTAACGTTTGTTGTGTAAACGCACAAGTCACGAGCGAGAAATTTTTAAGCGCCAAGCTTGAAGCTCTACTGCGGCAGTCAGTGGAAGAGCGAAGCGTTCGGAGCACACAACATGGTGATCTAATACAAATACTCACTGAATTGCTGGCCGATGAGCAAAATGACTCAGCTGATGTAAACCGTATGGAATGTGTCTATCAATCTATACATTTGGTCACACAATCTATGGGCACACTACTCACCGGTTTCGCGCACTCAGCGCAAATGTTAATGCACTGTTTAAATGAGCTCGCGCGCAACGATGAAGTTCAGCGTACATTGAGTCAGAATATCACAAGTGTGTTGCAGTCATACGAGCAAGATTTTAGCTATGAAGCAATGGGTCATATGCACTACCTGGATCAAGTGGTGGCAGGTGTGTACGCTCTAAAATATTACATTTTGTTTAACACCAATGTGTCTTTTTTCACCACTGCTTTACAGAAACTCTGCGCAAGCATCCCGTCGCTGAGGTGCTGACGCGTCGTTCACTCCACGATTACCACATACCAGGCTCAACGCTAACAATTGAGCGCGACACCTGTGTTTTAGTGCCCGTACAAGCTATACATCATGATCCGCGTATTTATCCGGCGCCTGCGCATTTTGATCCGTCGCGATTTGATGCTGCCGCTGTAATGGCGCGTCACGCCTGCGCATATTTACCGTTCGATGATGGACCACGTAATTGCATGGGCAAGCGTTTGAGTAAAATGCTTATTAAGGTGGCGCTGGTCAAGCTGCTGCGTGTCTACCGGATAGAAGAGTGCGCTTGTGAGGAGCGAGGCTCGGACGCGGGCGAATTATGTGTTAAACTGCAAAGTATTTAAAAAGTAACAATATATTTAAGAATTAAATACTAAAAATTTGATATTTTAAGCACACGAAAATGAAAAAGTAAGCAAAAATGTAAAAATAATTCCTCGATAATATTTCGATTAAGTGCGCGCAGAGCAGGAATTATTATATTTATTTTTTTATGCAACAAATAATATATTTTTTATTAATAAGTACACAAAATGAAAGAGTCGTGACTCACAAACTACACTTCTTTAAAGAAAATTTTCCATAACGCAAGGAGAATAGCTTTTAGTCTCCCAAATTGGAGCTGTATGTAGCTTAAAACGTCTCTTTTCAAGCTTTTTAGGTTCAATTATTAATGGCATGTCATGCATAAATAAATACACAGAAGCAATTTTTAGCCTATTGAACAGATCGAGGTCCTTTTAACTTCTTTACAAAGACCGCAATGGAGTAAGCTCTGAAAGATTGCACCTCCGAGCTGTGTGAAATTTAGACATTTTTTAAAAAATGGTAAAAATAAGCAAATTAAAATCTGATTTTTTTCTGCTGACTGAAGCCATTTGTGTGGACCTCTGAAAATCGTATTGCCACCGAATAAAAAAATACTCTTTTACCGTACAGTTACACTGAATCATTGATGTGTAAATCGCATTGCCACCCCACCTGATGCCCGCCACAGTCAACATGATGTTGCATGACACACTTCAGCAACTGTCAGCGAATCAATCGTTTATTAAAGGTCGTGAACCGAAAAACGAGAGATTTTAGCGCACATCATGGCAGGCTTAACCAATACAAATACAAATATTTATTGACGCCAAAAAACACACTTTGCTCATATATAGATCAGTGTATGTGTATGGATATGAGTGCGTATTTGTTGACGACAATATCATTTGGGGGCTGCTAAATCGGATTGATTAATGAAGGCGATTGATTTCCAAAAAATCCACGCTGTCGGCGACCGCCACAGGTGGCATTTCTTCCTATTTGTCAATTCAATAAGTGCGAGTATAATATTGTAGACAAGCGTTTATCGATGGTTTGTGTGTAGCAAAAGAGGTGTACATTACTTGTCAATATGTGGGCAATGCCAGGGGTTTTCTGCCAGTTTAATTGGATTGTTTTCATTGGAAAAATCAATCAATTTATAAACCATCATTTAGAATACCTCGCGTTTCTGACGAATGGCACGCGTGATGTTTTGTTCCAAGGCCTGGATAGAAGCAGGATTGTTCGTATTGACTTTACACTTTATAAGTACATATCACCACAGGAAAAAGTCTACCGGTGTATGATATAACACGATTTTGGTGGGCAATCAACTGGCCCAAAACTTGAAATTATCTGCTGACCGAATATTGCGTAGATCACGAGCCTCAATATAAGGCATTAAATAGTCGATTATCATGGCGCGATGACGGTCATGTTACGTTCTCACCCGCATCATTTTTGAAGAAATATGGAACTATGATTCTACCAGCCCACACACCACACCAAACCGTTGTTTTTTCTCGATGGAATGGCAGCTCTTGAATCTTTTCGGGTTGGAACAAAATTTGGCTCGAAAACGTCGGATCTTCTAGAAACTTTTCAAGAGCTCATAGAGCGAAGCGATGTCGCTTTGGAAGGTCGAATGGCTTCAGTTCTTGCACAAGCTGAAGTTTCAAATCTTATTTTCTTCTTTTCTTACCGATACGAACATTTTCCAATGGAAATCAACGAAAATTTTCAAAGAAGTTTCTGGTCCCCTCATTTTTTCCTTAATATAGGAAAACATTGTGGAAAAATTGTTCTAATATATGTTTTACGAAATTTTTTTAATTCAAATAATCCTTTTTAATTCAATTATTATAAAAATTTGAATTCAGTAGCTTTCATTTAAAGGATTTTCCAAAATTTGTACAAGCATTTGTATACATTCAATATTTCCAGCTCTAAATAATTCTCCACCACACGTTGTTAGGTCAATATTTTCTCGTGAATTGTGTCAATAATAAAAATATTTACCGTTTCATTTATTAAAAATCCATGTAAAACTCAAATAACTGAAAATTGCAAAAAAACATTTTACATTTTCAAAAGCATTCAAAATCTGCCAAATATTTTATGTAAATACATATGTATGTACATCCGCCAAGTACACATGGTTGCATTTTAATGCCTTATCCAAACATATTCACATAGGCAGGTATGTAGGTGTGTTATGTGGCCAAATTTGAGCTTAATATGTCGCAAATCCAATCAGCAACATCTACCTTGTTATAGTCGATTGCCTTGTTGTTGTTCTTTTCATTGCTGTCATTATGCAGAAACCGTTATTTCAGTGGAATATGCTAATTGTAACAGTAACGGCTTAGCGTGGACGGTGCATGGCTTTTTTGTGAGTTAAGTGGTGGGAATCATTTACTCACCACACCCTCACTTAGAAAAACACAAACGGACTGATAACGAGTCGAAGCTTGTAATTCTCGACCAGCTAATGATAATTTCATTTAATTTAAGTAAAAATAGAGAATTGGAGAGCTGCGCTTAGGGTGAATAACATCATAAGGACCTAGTGAATGCTGCGCAACGAGGATTCAAAAGTATTTTTTAGAAGGATTTTTAAAATTTTAACGAAAATAAATTTCAAGTGAATTGCGCTTTCTCATGCATATGGCGGCGGCAATGCGATTAGGCCCCCCGCTCAGGTCACTCCTGTTCCTTTGCACTCAACGTGAAATATAAACTTTTACAATTTACGCACACTCGTGCATATTTTGCAAAATATCTAGCACGTAGAGTAACCAAACAACCGACCACTTGAGCGAAATGCAAATATTTTATGCACAAAAAAAAATTCCTCTTTTTCTAGCACAGCTCAACTTGTAGTTGGTTGTGTACAACAGCAACGGTAAAATTTTAACACTTTGCCGGGCTTTCACGGCTGTGCGGAATTTTTATATTTTCATTTTTTTTTCTTTTTTAGATATTTTTGTTTTACTTTTCTTACATTATTTTATAATTTTTTATTTTTTGTACTATTTTTTGTTGTCGTTTTAAGTTCATGTCGCAGACAGTTCACAGTTTAATAGCCAAGTTGTGCTGAACAGCTGTGTGAGTTTTGAAACAAAAAAAAGGTTACAAACAAATATACTTGCAACTGCCGCAATCCACGTAAATGCAGGCACATACGTATGTACATATTATTGCGCCTGAGTAAATTAAGTTTTGCATTTTTTCCGCTCCTATGTTGTAGTATTTCTATTACATACAAGTTGGTAGGTAGGTACTCCATCCGCTCAGCACCTTTATTTATTTGTGTTTGTATTTAATTTTGAACGTTTTACTTGTTTACCGTTGCAAATACATACATGTGTGCTTAAAAACACGTTTGCTAATGTATGTAATTTTGTATCTGTGTGTGCTTCTGAGAGTGGGTGTGTGTGTCTGTGTCTTTGCTTTGCTGTTTTCCACATAAAAGTGGTATTTTCATTAAAGTGCGACGCGGCGTATGAGCTATACACTTGTATGTTACGTGTAAATGAAAGCAAAATTAATTATTTTTCGTGTATTTGTATGTGTGAAAGGTGAACTAATGAAGCCATAAACAAATTGGGTCAAAGCAACCCAGAGCAGTAAACATTTTTTTTCTGTTACGAGCATTTTAGTTAAATTAGCTTCAAAATATTTTTGAGGCATGAAAAGGTTGATTTTCTGTACAACAAAATTAAATAAAAAATTCCGAAATCAAGTTTTTTTTACAAGAAGACTGCGGCTTTTTATTCCATAAACATTGATTTCGATACGTAATGGGATAAGTTGTAGCAACATATGGACTTCATGAACGAAAAAAGTGAGGTTAATCTTAGTTGGTAAGAAAAAGATGTTGTTTCTTCAAACAGCAACGGATAGAGATCCAGAACGACTGCGTTGCTAAGAGAGCAACAATGTTCTTTAAGCGAGAGACACAACGGAGAGTTCGTGTATATCTAGTAATACTATATATGTGATATGGTTTTGTGGGACTCACCAAATAATCAACTAGTTTCTCCTAACCTAACCTAAATTTAAGTCTCTTCCTGACCGCTTTTATATATTTAATCTTGCTCCTCAAACAATTTTTATCTTTCTCAAACAAAAAAGGTTTTTCTCAAGACACGTTTGCATTGCAATTAATCTCCATTTTGAAATCCCTACTCCTTGTTTTGCTCACCTTTATATTGTACCAAACGTCATTTAAATCCCACTTGAGGCTAACTGCCATAAAGAAAACATTATGTAAACATTGAAAATTACTTTTTCTCATTCTCTTTTACGCAGTCGAAATTGCATTTTAAATTGGCAGTGAATTTTTTTATCACTCCTGGTCTGCTGGCGTTATGCGCTTCTCACACTTTTTACTGCTACCCAAACAAAGCTTTCCAGCCAGTTTCCATTTAATTATGTTTCTTCATTTTCTTTTTCTTATTCAGTGCGTGATCGAAACAAAGTAAAAAGGAAATTAACTCTAACTCAATTAATAACTCAGTGTTGTTGTCTCACACACACTGGTGGCGCCCGGTTAAATTAATTCATAGAAAAGTGAAAGAAGAAGCAGAGACTCCACTCATTTTTTCGACTTAAATATTTCAAAATTTTATGAATTTTACTATAATAAAAAGTAGAAAGCTCTACATGCTACATAACGTAGACGATAGAGAAAAATAAGAAGCAGAATTTAAAGCATTTCACATTTTATCGCAATTTTACACTTTGACGCTTCAAATTCACACACCAATTGCATACCCGAAATCCCTATTTGGCACGTACACAAAAATATATGACAGACATATGTATACATACATACAAATACAAATATACAAGCTCTTTACTTTGAATTTGTGGTTTTGCCAAAAGTGTTGCTGCGGTTTCTACAAGAACGCTTCAAATTAAAATATATGTGCATATATGTATGTATGTGAACTCTTATTATATCATTAAAATAACACTATTTATGTTGGAAATACTTTGTCATTTATATTTTATAGTGATATGCTATATATATATATATATTTAAAAATGTATATATGTTACATCTAGTGTAGTGCGCCAAAAATATTGTCACACAAAAAAAAACTTTTTTAATTTATTTTTAAGTTTATATAGAAAGAAACCCCTTCTTTAGCTCTCACTTTTAATAAAATACAAATAGTTACTTATGCCTTTTTTTCAATTTTTCTGCAACAATAGTATTATAGGGACAGCGACATAAACTCTGCATACTTACAGGCGTTTCACAAGTATACACCCAATACACACCCTGGTGTCTTTTTACAAACTAATTCTGGTAGCTTAAGCAAAGGTTCTTATCTCATCGATGCAGTCACACACAAAATGCATTTTTATGCTTTAAAAAAAAACTCGCTCACAAGCTTGGCGCTGACCACATGCCCCGCAATAACTAAATGAAACAGTTGGCTTGGCCAGTGTGAAAGGGCATGCAAATGATTGCCAAAATCGTATGAGTAGATAATTGCTAAATTAATGGCTCTATTCTGCCAGTGCTGACAAAAGGATCAGTATCACTACTGCTCGAACAACTATGCACAGTCTGAATGCATGCGCTGCAACAAGTTTTTTTTTTACTTCTTTGGTAGTGCTCTAATTGTTTTAAATATGTAAGAAGAAATGTTAATTCATATTTATTAAAAAAAATTTAATAAAAAAAAAACATTTCAAAATCAAATCCCAAATATTTATTCCTTTCTCCATTGAATGGAGATTAATTAAAAATTTGGCAGGCATAATACGAAGGAACTCACAGTAAGGAATATAAAGCTGAGCTTTTCTTTGGCTAACTCATGATTAGTTGTTTATACTAAAGGATGAGAAACAGCTGCATTATTTGCTTCAAAAAAGATGATCAAGAAGGCCAAGAAGAAAAAAATATTGCTTGAGCTCTACCTCAACTACCGCTAATAGCTATGACAGCGTCTTGGCGTGCCACATGAAACTACTGGTTTTCTTATGGGCAATTTTAAGTATACCAGAAAAACATGGTCTCAGCACCATTTGCCAACCCATGTATATTTCTGACATGCAATAAGAAGCTCCTCATAATAATCCAACAGCTCCATTAGGAGGTGGCTGAACATCAAGGCCCACATCAAAAATTGAAGAATGTGTTCCACCTTGGCGCCTGCACAGTTAGCCATCTTCACACCTAATCTCATCCTTTCAGCTAACTTCCTTCGGCAAAGGAGCTTCTCGTTTTCATTGTATTCGCTCTCCACACTTTAAATGGAAGTAAATCTCTCGGAAATACTTTATTTTATTAACTGAGTAAATTTTAGTTTTTCTGAGCGAACGCGTACCAACTGCTGTCTTCTAACAAATATTTATCGCATCTCCTATCTACTGCTATACTGCACCATATCGTACATTCTACAGCCGCCCGGCACTTTATCATTTTCACCCACGACACTGCGCCACCACTGCTATTTGTATTTATTTAGCTTTCCGTTTGTAAATAGTTTCTATTTGTTATTGTTGTTGCTGTTGTTGTAGTGTAAAACAATATTAATGGACGGGGGAAATGTTGCATATGTTTTGTAAATTTTTCAACATTTTTTTTATAATTTTTCGCTCTTACATACATATTTATTTACAAAGGCTGTAGTCGCGTCAGCTGTCTTCCGCGTAAAAGCTTTGCCATTAAGCATTTGTGATTTTTTTTACGAATGAGCTTTGAGGCGGCAACTTAACGTAAAGCAGCAAGAATCTTACGTATTTGCTCTCTGTCCGTACAATTTAAGTGATTTTGGAAATAAAAAGATTTATAAATACTACAATAAGCTGAAGGCGTTGAAATAGGCTTACTAAAGGTAAGAGCTGATATCATTTGAATTAAATATAAATATTTAAATTTCGAACCATTCACTCATTCCAACAAAGAAAAAAGCTTACATTTTCCAATTACCTAACTGAATACCCTGTATGCATACACCATTCAAACACAATAAACAAACAAGCAAATGAGAATAATTATTGGAGAGAGAGAGAGAGAGCTTTCTATTTCACCACCTTGCGAAAGCTCCACCAACGCTTTCAATACTGAGGCAGCGCAGAAAATCAAATATCTTATCATGGCAAAAAGCAACAATTCAATATTGTATTTTTTTGTAAATAATTAATTCTCCGAGAGTAAGATTAGTATAAAATCTAAAATTACCACTTAAAAATAAATTTTTCTGAAGCTACAACGTAAGAAGCAGAAAGCATAGTACTTAAAAGCTCGTCGTAGTACTTAAATTAAAGAAAATAAGAAACTACAAAATCGATTTAATTTGTTTTGTACAAACGAAAAAGATCTGATAAGCATGGTTAGAACTGAGAGATGCCTCAGCGCATGTGCGATTTATTGTTTCTGCTTACTACTGTTAACATTTATCATTTGTTTACCTCGAGTTTCGCCTCAAAAACCGACTAAAAGTATAAATATTGAATGCGCGTTTGCCAAATACAACTAGTTTGCTAGCGTTAGCGTGAATCTCATCATCACTCATAGCTCATTTTAAAGACTCCACAGATGCGTTAGCAGCGTTAAAATTTTCTGTTAATTAAAAAAAAATCGCTTAAAATGTTCATATTTTTGGCACTCGTTTTTCTATTATCAGCGCTTATCTGGATCGCGCTCCAACGCCACTACACCTACTGGCAACGTCGCGGCGTGCCACAGATGACACCACGCTATGTGGTGGGTAATGTAGAGCGCGCTGACGGCGCCCAAGTGCAACTGCGTCACTTCAATCAGCGCCTCTACGAGCAGTACAAGAAGCGTCATTCCTTTGTCGGCATGTACATCTTCTTTACACGCGCCGCGCTCATACTCGATTTGGATGTGATTAAGGATATTTGCATAAGTAAGTTTTCAAATTTTCAAGATCGTGGTGTTTTCACGAACCCGCGCGATGATCCACTCACCGGTCATCTCTTTCGCCTTGAGGGCGCACAATGGCGTGCGATGCGCAATAAACTTACGCCCGTCTTCTCGTCGGGTAATATGAAATTTATGTTCCCCACTGTAGTGCAGGTGGGTGGTGAATTGGTGCATGCTTGTCGCAAGGCGATTGAAGAGAGTTTCTACGAGGGTGACGTCGAGTTGAAGGAGCTTTGTGCGCGTTACACCACAGATGTGATTGGCACTTGCGCTTTTGGTATTGAATGCAATAGTCTGCGCGATCCGCAGGCTGAATTTAGACGTCGTGGTCATGCGGTTTTCGCCGAACCACGTCACTCACAACTCGTTCAGACTTTCATGTTGATGAATCCTGAATGGGCACGTCGCATGCGCTTAAAATTCTTTCCCGATCACATCATACAGTTCTACGTGGATATGGTGCGTCAGACGGTGGAGTTGCGGCAGCGTGAGCACATCAAGCGCAATGATTTCATGGACTTGCTTATCGCTTTGAAAGCCGAGGATGAACGTTTGTCACTGAATAGTGACGGTATTGACCTCTCACAGGGTTTGACGTTGCTACAAATGGTTTCACAGGCTTTTGTCTTCTTCGTGGCGGGTTTCGATACGTCCTCCACAACCATGTCGCTTTGTCTTTACGAACTCGCTTTGAATGAGACGTTACAGCAAACGGCGCGTGCTGAAATCGAGCGCATACTGGCAGCGCATAACAATCAGCTGACTTATGAGGCATTGAACGAAATGCAGTACCTTGACCAAGCGGTGGACGGTAAGCTAAATTGAATTAATTAATATTTTGAAGCACTTCATTAACCTAACAACAATTTAGAGACACTCCGCAAATATCCCGTCGTACCCTACCTGGTGCGCAAAGCCAAAGAGGACTACCTGTTGCCCAATACCATGGAGGTTATCGAGAAAGGTTGTCTGGTAGTTTTGCCTGTACACGCTATACAGCACGATCCCGAACTATACCCTGAGCCAGAAAAGTTTGATCCGGAACGTTTTGCCCCTGAGTTGAGCCGCGCGCGACATACGGCCGCATACATGCCTTTTGGTATTGGACCACGCGCTTGCATTGGTTTGCGTTTCGGTAAAATGCAGGCTAAGATTGGGCTTATCAATTTGCTGCGACATTTTCGGTTCAGCAAATCACAACGCACTCAAGTGCCACTACAATTTAGCGAACGCATATTCCAAATAACCCCGAGCAGTGGCATACATTTGAAGGTAGAAGCGCTGGAGTAGGGGAGGGAGGCGAAGATAAATGCATTTATTCTCTTTTTGTACAAAGTAAAAAACTAGTAATGATTTACTCAGATCAAAAGCAGTTCTGAAAGAGTACGATTAAGAAATTATTTATAAATTTGTGTAAGAAAAAATAAAAATTAAAATAACTTCAACAGAATTTTTTTCTACAAAGTGAAGATTTTCTTTGCATTTTTCTTCAGCTTTAAGCTTTTGAGTTCTCTCAAAGCTTTATGAAAATTTTTTGTTAACCTTTTGGGAATTTCGAGGCCATATGTAGAATGTGAATGAAATTAAAGTCTGGTTATATGAATTTTAAGCAGATTTCCCCCAAGGGTCGCTTAATCTTTTTAAGCGAGTACAAAGTTTCAACAAATATTTTGGTATTTTTTTTACAAAAATTCACAAACAACAAATTCAATTTCGCACTCGGCCTGATGATCTTAAAGAGTCTCTGATATACTCCAGGGGTGTTGAAATCATTATTTGTAGTCGCTGATCATTTTTCTAACAAATATTTTTGATACTGTCATTTGATAGATTTTTTTACTGGCAACTTATTCAGAAATAAATAATATTTTTAACTCAAAGAAACTCTTTTGCCAAGAAAAAAAACATAAAAAGGGGCTCATGCGGTAAATATGAAAACAACAATTATTCTCTTCCTCATTTCCCACGCCTAGCATTTAGAGAACACTTTATTACGTGAGTGCTTAAGAGTAGTAAGAGCAATTACAGCGCGATTTTAATAGAAAATAGCAAAAACTTGAGAAAATATATATATATATGAATAAAAATGCACTCACAAAACGTCAGTTGCAAGCGTCGACGCATCAAGTGCAGTTGAGAAGTAAAATCACGCTCTATCAAAAAAATAGCTGAAAGAACAACGCGTCAGTGTCAATAAAAATATTTGCGTTGAATAGATAAAATAACTATTTATAGAAACAAAATCGTTATGGCCTACGCCATACTCTGCGTGCTTTTACTTGTAATCGCCGCGTCGATTTATATGCAATTACGACGCCATTATAGCTATTGGGCGCGACGCGGTGTACCGCATGAGCCACCGAAATTCTTCCTTGGCAATATGAGCGGCATCGGCACGCGCTATCACTGGAAGGAAATCAACGAACGCATCTACACCCGGTTCAAGGGACAAGCACCGGTCATAGGCGCCTATATATTTCTACAGCGCGCCGCTTTCATCATTGACTTCGAGCTTATCAAACGCATTCTGGTGAAGGATTTCAATAGTTTCACCGATCGTGGCCTATTTCACAATGTGCGCGATGATCCGCTCACCGGCAATTTGCTCTTCTTGGATGGCGAACAATGGCGTGTGCTGCGTCATAAACTATCGCCCGCCTTCACCACTGGCAAACTGCGCTATATGTTTCCCAGAATGGTTGCGGTAAGCGAGCGCATCGCCGGTACTTGTGAACGCATCATGAATTTGGGCAGCACCGTGGAGATGAAAGAACTTTGTGCGCGCTACACCACCGATGTGATTGGTGAGGTGGCCTTCGGCATCGAGTGCAACAGTTTGCGCGATCCGCAGGCGATATTCCGGCGTATGGGTCGCAATATTGTCGAGAAGCCACGCCATTCATTGCTCGTGCAAGCTTTCATGTTTACCGATCCGAATCGCGCGCGCCAGTTGCGTTTGAAAAACTTTCCCGACGATGTAACGGAGTTCTTTATGGGTGCTGTACGTGAGACGGTAGCCTATAGAGAAGAGAATAAAGTGACACGCAATGATTTTATGGATATAATGCTAGAATTGAAGGCGCAACGCGATCGCCTCAAGGGTGTGGATATCAGAGAGGATGATCTGACGAACGGTTTGAATATTGAGCAGGTGGCAGCGCAAGCGTTAGTATTTTACTTGGCCGGTTTTGAGACCTCATCCACAGTCATGTCTTTCTGCATATATGAGCTGGCATTGCAGGAGGATGTGCAAGAGCAAATGCGCGATGAAATTTTTACAGTCTTACAGAAAACTAAGGGGGAGTTGACGTATGAGGCAATCAAGGAGATGGCATATCTGAAGAAGGTTATAGCAGGTATGTTAGGTGGATGCTAGTGACGAATTTTACAGTGAAACACCCGCACACAATATAGAAACACAATTGAGACCATCATACTGAAGGTATGGCCGTCAGAAACTACTTCTTTCGGTCTAATACTCATTTTGTTGAACGTAATATATGCGGCAGACAAATCACTTGCTTCCTTGAATAAATTTTCATTTTTTTTCTATTCTTCTTTAATGCACAGAAACACTCCGCATGCATCCCGTGATTCCACATCTGGTGCGCGTAACCACCGCTGACTATCAAGTACCCAATACAGACATTATACTGGAGCGTGGTATGCGCCTCTTCATACCCGTCGACGCTATACACCATGATCCCGAAATATATGCCGATCCCGACAAATTTGATCCTGAACGCTTTACGCCGGCAGGAATCGAAAATCGTCATCCCTACGCTTATCTTCCATTTGGTGAAGGACCAAGGAATTGCATTGGTATGCGTTTTGGTGAGCTACAGACCGCAATTGGCATTATACAATTGCTGCGGAATTTCCGCTTTAAACCTTGTGCACGCACCAAAGTGCCAATTGCTTATGCGAAAAAGAATTTTCTAATTGCTGCCGAAGGCGGCATACATTTGAGTGTGGAAAAATTGGAGAAGACCATTTAGTTGAAGGTGGTAGATCGGAAAAAAAAACAATTAAACTAAAAAAGAAATGTAAAAAACAATAACAGCCATTAATTATAAATAAAAAAAATAATTAAGTATAAATGAAGAATGTATCGAAAATAACAAATTTCACTAAAAAACTTCAATAAAAAATTTTATATATGAAAGAAAATGATGTTAGTTACGAGTATTATGCTTACATTTCAAGAACGCCTGAATGGATTTCGATGGTTTGCACCAAATTCGGTTTAGTTTGTGGCCAAACAAGGAGATTCCGAAAGAAAAGTGTAGGAAGTGGATCAGGAATCTACCTTCTCCAAAAAATTGTATTTCTTTTCTGCAAATTTGGTACACAGGTAGCCATTTGCCGAACTTTTTTCTGCAGGAAAATGGTCTTGAAACCGATCTGCTCACAAAAATTAAATTGAATGGTTCAATTAACCCGAATTTTCTGAACTTGAATGTATTTCGAGGTTCCCTATTTTTTAAAGGAAAAAACGCAGAAAATTCAAATTTAATGGGGAATGTTTATTCACATTCGAAAGAACATTCTTTGGCATTTATTTTTTAAAGATTATCTCATTCAAATGTTGGCCGCGGCTACCTCTCAGATAGTCCATCCGTTGAGTCCAATTTTCGATGACTCGAGCATTTCGACTGGTAACTAGCGAATTACACGTGTGATGTTATGCTTCAAGGCCTGAATCGCAGCAGAATTGTCCACATAGACTTTAAACTTTGCGCATCCCCACAGGAAAAAGTCTATCGGTGTGTTACATTTTCACCGGCATCATATTTGAAGAAATATGGACCACCGGCCCACAAACCACACCAAACCGTTATTTTTTCTATATAAAATGGCAGCTCTTGAAACTCTTGAAGTTGCTCTTCTTCCCAAATGCGGCAATTTCACTTGTTTACATACCCATTAAGCCAAAAATAGGCCTCATCGCTGAACAAAATTTGGCTCGAAAACGTCGGATCTTCTTGGAACTTTTCAAGAACTCATAGAGCGAAGCGATGTCGCTTTGGAAGGTTGAATGGCTTCAGTCCTTGCACAAGCTGTATTTTGCACACTTTCAAGTTAAGATCTCGACGTAAAATGCGCCAAGTCGTTCCATACGCCAGTCCGAGTTGCTGAGAACGGCGCCGAATCGACTCTCCACGATCTTCGTGTACACTCTCAGCTACGGCCGCTATATTTTTTTCTTCACCGCGTGCTAGACGTGGTCTATTCGGTCGAAAATTATCCAATAATGAATGCTGAGTCTAAAGATGGGTGATGTTGTTGCGGATAGTACGCTAAGTAGGCCGAATATGTTGACCATAAGTTGAGCGAAGTGCGCGAAACACATTCTTTACAGAACGTGAATTTTCGTAATAAAGCTGAATGATTTGTAAGCGCTGCTCAGGCGTAAGTATTTCCTTGATGGAATGCCAAACAATACTGAACAAAAATGACATGACAGCTTGATACGACTCACGCGTAATCTGTCAAAAACAGGCTATTGAAAAGCGTACCTCTACTTGGGTCGCCCTTTAGAAAAGTATAAAAGTAAAAAAAAAATATTTAAAATTAATAGTAATACTAACTAAACCTAAATTTAGAATAAAAACTCATTATTACTCATTATCTTTGTCTGCAATCGATATCTTGCACATTTTTTTATATAAAGTCTGTCCGATCTGTGAGTGTTATGAGTTAAGTACTTGTTGAATTAAGAATTTAAAAAAAAACAAATACAAACAATTCATTAATAGAAGCTTTTACGCATACAACAATTAGTTTGTTATGAATATTTTGTAAACACATACACATGCAAAATATTCCAAAAATGATTTTTTATTTTTATTATTCAATAAATAAATAATTTTAGCGCCACCACAATTGCTCTTTTAATTTAAACTTTTTCTCTTTACCGAAAGCAAGAGAATGCGCAAAAGCGTTTTGTCATGCTGATAAACAGAAATCGCAAACGTATAAAGACCCAGACAAGACATTATGTAAAAGAACAATGAATGAGTTGCGCAATAAAATTTAGTCAGTGATATGGCGCTAGAGTAGAGAGCAAAGACCGAGGAATCAGAGAGAAACCCATCCCAGCGTCGTTTCTTCTATTTAGCCGTCATACTTTTATGTAGAAGTTTATTGAATTAAAACTGGAGAAGATCATAAGAAACCAATTCAGAGAAGTTTCCTCCCCAGTGTTTAACTCCCATAATTTTCCAGGGAAGAAAGGAAGGTCCTAAATGACAAAGATTTAGAACAAGCATTTGTACACAGAGCACAGTAATTTCTATTGTGATCGTGGTGATGGTTATATTTAGCTATACCCTCTTCCTACTAGAGCGTCTCACCTACCTATTCTATAAGAAGCGATAATAATCCTCCTAATACCACAAGACCATTTTCTCTCAAGCACATACATACTCGTACATACAACAATAACAATAAGCGCAATTTAAGTTGCAATTTCTAAACTTACACCCGAGCGACGTGCAGCCATTGATATTTTCAGCGGCCGTAACCTTGACGAGCTTTATTGAGAAGAGACAAGTGGATTAAATACACAATTTATCAGAGAGCTTAAAGCTCCATTTCAAAGTATTAATACTCTAACTTGCCGCCGGTGGTTATTCATTTATTGTATAAATTTAGTGCAGAAGCGTCACTCGTTGTGGAGATACACAAAATAAATTGATTAAATTTAATTAACACAAAGCTGTTTGCATTTTAAATTTTTTTAGCTACTTCGACCTCAAATATGAGCACCATTATCGCTTTACTGGCGATCGCCATCACATTGCTCATCTATTTCCTCCGATACCAGCAGTCCTATTGGCAAAGGCGTGGCATTCCACACGATCCGCCCAGTTTTCCTTTGGGCACATTCAAAGAGTTCCGTAGTACGAAGTCCTTCAGTGATATAATTACGCCGATCTACAATCAGTTCAAGGGCACCGGACCCTTTTGTGGCATTTACTTTATCATACAACCCGTAGTTCTCGTGCTGGACGTGGAGTTAGTAAAGAAGATACTCATTAAGGATTTCAATAATTTCCAGGACCGCGGCGTTTTTCACAATGAAATTGAAGATCCACTCACAGGTAATCTCTTTCAATTGGATGGTCCTAAATGGCAGGTGTTGCGTAAAAAACTCTCGCCTACCTTTACGTCGGGCAAAATGAAGTATATGTTTTCCACTGTAGTCGATGTGGCGCAAGACTTTGTCAAGGTTATGCGTGAGAAAACCAAAAAGGCGACCGATAACATACTCGAAATCACCGATCTACAAGCTCGCTACACCGCCGATGTTATTGGCTCCTGTGCGTTCGGCATCGAGTGTAATAGTTTGCATAACCCGGACGCCGAGTTTGTTCAAATGGGTCGGAAAGCATTGATCGAACGTCGGCACGGCATGTTGGTGGACACGTTCATGGAGAGTTATCCGCGTTTGGCGCGCAAGCTGAATGTGTGTTCGGTGCGTAAGGACGTACACGACTTTTATATGCGCATAGTACGTGACACGGTCGTGTATAGAGAGAAAAATCAAGTGAAACGTAATGATTTCATGAATATGCTCTTGGAGCTGAAAAACAAAGAGGGTGAGGAAGGTGGACTGACATTGGAGGAAATTGCCGCACAAGCCTACATATTCTTCTTAGCGGGGTTTGAGACCTCATCAACGACAATGGGTTTCGCACTGTACGAGCTGGCTAGAAATCAAGAGATACAGAGCAAGTTGCGCCAAGAAATTTATGAAGTGCTGCAGCAGCACAACAATGAATGTAGTTACGAGGCTATACACGAGATGAAGTATCTCGAGCAAGTGCTATCAGGTGATAATGAAATGAATATTTTTTCATTTAAATTTTAATTAATTTATTTTGTCATTTTTTCTATTTACTTAATAGAAACTCTACGCAAATATCCTGTCCTACCAGTGCTTGATCGTCTCTCAAAAGCGGAGTATGATACTGGAGTTCCACGCTATGTCATCGAGCCGAACACACGCATCATTATATCCAGCTATGGCATACATCACGATCCCGAATACTATCCCGAACCGGAAAAGTTTGATCCCGAACGCTTTACTGAGGAGGAAATACAAAAACGACCCGCTTGCACTTTTATACCATTCGGCGATGGGCCACGCAATTGTATCGGCTTGCGTTTCGGCAAAATGCAGGCGCTCATCGGTCTCGCTTTGCTAATAAAGAATTTCAAATTCTCTTTCGCACCACAGACGCCTGTCGAATTGACTTATAACAAATCGAATGTGCTCTTGGCAGCGGATAAGGGTATTTATTTGAAAGTTGAGGAGTTTTAAGATTTATTTTAAGGAAAATATTATTGAAAAATATTGTTTGATAATTTTGGAATTTTTTAAACAATTTGGAATAAATATATTATTTTATACCGAAAAAAAATTAAGTCAATAAATAATTGTATATAAAATCTATTAACATGGAATTCTAATCGTTTTACTGCTAATTTAAGTTTTGAAACATTTTTGGTCAGTGCAAATCAAAACAAAGCAAACGAGATATCAAAATGTTTCAAAGTCATTATTCTCAGTTCACTGCCTTCCAATTATCGTTACAAAAACAAAACAAAAATATTCATAGATACAAGATTGTCAACAGCTTTTTCAACGTCACCACAGTAATTGTGGTTATTTTGTAGTTTATAACAAAAGAAGGCGTGTCTCTTATCAACCCGTCGAACATAAGTATAGTTATTTTGCCAAGCACAAAGATGACGTCATAAATACATATAAAAAAAGTCAAAAATGGTACTTTGTTTATAAAACACCCACGTACATCTATCGCTCTCCATGCTTGTTCTTTAGATTGTTCATCAGTATCTGTATTTATTTGTTTACGCGTGAGTAAATTGTTAATGAGGTCGAATAGAATAAGAAACCGGTTTAAAAAATTATAGGTTATGCGGGCAAATTTACTACAACTAAGCAAACTCATATGCATTAATATAAAGGGTTATCCATTTAGTGGTTTCGAAATTGCAGAGCTGCATTTTGACAACTGTAAAACTTAACTTTCAACTTACCTGTGTTGTTTTAGTTAAAAGTCAGGCATTTATTAAAATGTATCGCTTAGCAGTTGCACAACGCATAAAAATTGTTAAAATATACTGCAATTTATGGTGTTTCAAAGATCAACTACTCAAGAAATTAGTAAAATTTAATAAAAAATTGAAGATGCTGAATCAGTTGCAGATATTGTAAGGTCTGTGCATCATCGTGTTACTCTTTCCACCTCAAATATCGCTGCTGTAAGTGAGCCAAAGGCCCGAATGAGTCTATTTCTCGACGTTCTCAAGAGCTGGGATTTTCTTATGGCACATTATGGCGTATTTTGTATTTGAACTTATACACCTTCATCCATATGAAGTCCAGCTCAGACAACAACTGAAGCCAGCTGACCATTCACAACGCTGTAGTTACGGCGCTTGGGTCCTCGAATGACAAGCAGTGGACCGCGATTTTCCCCACAAAATTTTCTTCAGCGAAGAGGCATTTTTTTTACTCGGTGGATAGGTAAATAGGCAAAATTGTCACTTTTGGGGCTCCGAGAATTCTCAAATAATTGAATAGAGGTGAGACTTTCACTGTCAATTTCAAGCATTATGGTCGTAGGATAACCAACTGTTCTTGGCCTGAAATTGAAAAACTCGACTTGGACGATATGTGGCTCCAACAACACGTTACGACATGCCACACAACACGATCCAATATGGCTTTATTGCGACCGAGGACGTGTAATTTGACATCATTGGACATTTTTTTGTTTGGCTACGCGAAAGACCGTGCTTATGCGGATTAACCTTTAACTCTTGAGCACTGGAAGCCATCATTTGTGAAGTTATTACCCAATATGCGGCAAGAAATGTTCGGAAGATACCTCAAACGGATCGAAGTTTGCAAATATTCATTAGGTGGTTATTTGAATCACATAGTATTTCACATATAATGCCAGGGTTCAAACTTTAAAATAAAAAAGGAATTTCATGAAAAAAGGAATTTTTAATGCATTTTATTTCCTTTTATTTTTTAAACCGCAAAATGGATAACCCTGTTTATATACATGTATGCAAATATCTTTCATCTTAATTGGCGAAATGTTGTAACCAAATTCTACAACAAACACAACACGTTTTGCAAATTTATTAGTATATAATATATATGAATGTATGGAAAGGCAATCTGCAGGAATATTTAGTTGCCAAAAAAAATGCCGATAAAAATATTTAATGCAACGCAAATAATTATTTTTGTAAATTGTATACGCTTAAGAATTCTTTTCATTTCGTAATTCAAGCAAATACAAAAAATTTAGTCACTAAAAGTTATTTAAAATAATAAAAAATTCAATTAAGAAACAGAAATTAACTAAACGGAATAGAATAAAAAAATTTAATTATAATAAAATAAAATAAATAAATTAAAAAGTTAATTAAATAAGGATAATAAATTAAATTATATAAAAAAATAATTATTAATTAATACATAATAAATATAAAATAAATTAAAATAAATTGGAATCAGACCAGAAAGTTTCCATGTGCTGATGGTCGGAATATTATCATACTTTTTCAATTCACCCACTTTGAACCAGATGCTCGCACATCGGTAGCTCTCCCACAAACCTACACAAGATAAAAACTAAAATAATTTTGTGAAAAATTTCGCATGCGATATATTTTTCTGCCTTAACTCACCATCAAAATGCGGTCAGTTCGAAGTGCAGCTGCACTTAAAAGCATTAACAACTTGGCGTGCTGTTTCTTCTTCTTCTTCTATTTTTATTTCTGCAAATCAATAACAAAAGAAAATGTGTAACGCATTTCTTGTTAAGATTGTATGTATGTTTATGGGAGCAACAGTTGCCGGCAGGTGTTATTACCAAAAATTTGGATATTTATAATTTTAATTTAACTTTTTGTTCTTTTCTTTTGTTATCCACTTCTTGGACATTAAATGAATATTGGAGTTTTTGGTATTTAAAGCCAAACGCATATTCTTTAATGTTTTCACAAAGATTCGAGCATCCAAATGGACGTACTGGCCTTTTTCGGTTTGCTTGTCGGCATCGCGCTGCTGATTGTGTTTTGGTTTCTGCGCCAACAGAGCTACTGGCGACGACGCGGCATACCGCATAGTAAGCCTATTCTACTAGCGGTTTTGACCAAAAAGCATGTCGTGCAGATTCTACGCGAAACCTATCAACAATTCAAAGGCACTGGACCCTTCTGTGGTTTCTTCCTCCTCGCCACCAATACGGCGCTTGTAGTGGATTTAGAGTTGGTTAAGAAAGTACTAATTAAGGATTTCAACTACTTCTCCGATCGCGGTCTGTATACGAACGCACACGACGATCCACTCTCGGGTAATATGTTCTTCGCTGAGGCAGAACATTGGAAGCGTTTGCGCACAAAGCTTACACCCACATTTACATCGGGCAAAATGAAGAACATGTTTCACATGGTCAGCGCAGTGGGTGAGCGTCTTGCGGCTACATTTCACGCACACATCGGCAGTGGGGATGTCAATGGCGCGGGAAGAGTGCTCCACGTGTGTGACCTCAGCGGACGTTATACCACAGACACGATCGGCACATGCGCCTTCGGACTGGAGTGCAACAGTCTGAATGCTGATACGCCGGAATTTGTTTTAATCACGAATAGCTTCATTCACCAACGACGACACAATAAAATTGTTGAAGGCTTAATTTTTAGCTTTCCGCGGCTTTCGCGCTTTCTGCGCATGCGTATAATACCACAAACGGTGCATAACTTCTACATAAAACTCGTCGAGGATACACTGGAATATCGTACAAAAACCAAATGTCGCCGCAACGACTTTCTCGACCTACTAATCGATATGATGGAGCATGAGGATGCGGACGGTAATCGTGTGGAGGGTTTGAGTGTGAACGAAATAGCTGCGCAGACGTTCATTATGTTTCTAGCGGGTTTTGAGACTTCAGCCACGACAATGAGCTTTGCACTCTACCTACTGGCACAACATCCAGAAATACAGACGCGTCTACGGCAGGAAGTTAATGAAGTATTGGCCGCAAACAACGAGTTACTCACATACCAGTGCATTAAGCAGATGAGCTACCTGCAGCAGGTCATATGTGGTAAGTACTTTGAACTAATGTGATTTATTTATTTTAACTTTCACACATATTCTCCTGCCCACCTAGAAACCTTACGTATGTATCCAATCGTGCCGAATTTGATGCGTCGCGCGCTGTCTCACTACGACACCGGCGATCCCAAATATTATATTGAGAAGGACACAATAGTCATTATACCTACGATAGCCATACACTACGATCCTCAGTATTATCCAGATCCCGAACGCTTTGATCCTGCTCGCTTCACAACCGAAGAAATACAACGGCGACCTGCTTGCTCTTGGCTACCATTCGGCGAGGGTCCGCGCAATTGTATTGGCATGCGTTTTGGCAGAATGCAAACCAGTATTGGTCTTATATATTTGATAAGAAATTTCCAGTTCAGTGTTGCGCCCGAAACTGAGATACCCTGCCCTTTGACAAAAGTCACTTGTTTGGTTTCGCCAGAGAATGGCATAAAGCTGAGAGTGGACAGAGTGGAGGGCGCTAAGCCTATAAGGCGAGCATTTGATTGTATGAAAAGTGATATATAATAAAATATATATATATATATATATGTATTATGTAGATATGTAATGTTAAGCATAATGTTAAATAAATAATTTCAGTTTGCTTAGAACTTGTAAGCGCTCAGCAATAGCAGCTTCATTTCATTGATAATAAGAATAATAAGGTTAGAGATTTCAATGATTAAGGCTTAGAGATCTGAGCATGGGACAATTGCAGGACCTTGCATTTATTTGTGAGTGGGCAGATGACGTGGTCCCAGACTGGCGCTATACAGACAGTTCGGCGCTCTTAGTGCGATGAGAATTCAGTTAAGGGGACGACTTTTCTAGAGATGGGGGTTATAGTAGAGCGCGAGCAGATGAAAACTAAACGAAATGGCTTGAGGAGTCGTCTTTTATAAATAAAGAACAGCAAAATCGGTTGAATCTTGAGGCATTATTGTACGAGGATAGTTATGAGTCATCCACAAATTTTTGACATACTCAAGATGTACTGAAAAAGAACAAAGATAAATTCGCCTATGAGCCAATTTTTGAAAAATTGCTAACGATAATCGATTAAAATTCTACGGGTTTTTTCACAGAAGCCCTACTCAAATACCCCGTATACCAGATTATATCACTAATATAGAAGAATTTATAATATTTAAAGGCACTAGGGTGGTCATACACGGCGAGGTAATACATCGTGATAATGATGTGAAAATCCGACGGCTTTCAAAACCAGAGCGTTACGAAATAAAGAACCACACGAGCGCCTTTCCGCCATTCGGTTTTCAAAATGTATTCTGGTAATGAATATCCAAAAAGACCGAGCACCGTCGAAACCACATAAAAAAAAGAAAAGGAAGAAGTGTTCGGCAGTTATGAACTTGAATGAAAGCTTGTGCAGTTGAGTGAAAGCTTCGACAGGTGGGTGAAAGCTGCCCTTGTAATTTGTTTAAAAAATATATATTTTATTATATTTGTGTAAAGATGTGCTCTATTGCTTAGGATATTTTAATGTATGAGTTGAAAGCTGAAAACTCTTTGTTAAATATGTATTTTTATTTCAATACCACTATATGTGTATATGAACAAAGTCACTTTTCTGAATATGTAAAGCAAATACCATTTATATAATTTAAATATTATAATAATTAAAATTGTTTTGTGAAATATTCTATTCATAAGAAATTCAGAAGAAGTATTTACAAATATGCATTTTCAAAACCAGTGTTTTGTAGCAAATACAAAATGTTTTATGCAAATTAATTGTCCAACTCCTCGACTCTCAAGTAGATACCGTTAAGAGTATTCAGCAAAAATGATTTTATATTAATTTTTAACGGTATCTCAGTTTTATCGCAGATGCTGAATCGATATTTACGCAACAAGTGCGCCAAGCCGATATATATCTGCATGCGACCGAAACGTTGACCGATACAACTACGCGGCCCCTCACCAAATGGAAGCCACTCAACGGTCTCACGTTGTATGCGTTTCGCAGGCGTAAATCGTTCTGGATCCCAAAGTTCGGGATTGGGATAAATATCTGGATCATAATGTATACCAGCAGAGGGCACGATGATCGGCATGCCTTTCTTGATCACGTAGTTCGGATGACCGGGCACAGGGTAGTCATTCAGTGCCTGACGATTGAGATGCGGCACAACAGTGTATTTCCTTTGTGTCTCTGTGGAGAGGTATAAGAAATAATTAATAATGAATTAAATTAGAATTAGACAGCCTACCAGCTACCACTTGGTTCATATACTGCATCTCCTGCAGACACTCATAGGTGAATTCGTTGTTATGTTTCGTAAATGTTTCCACCACTTCACGCCGCAAGCGCGCCTGCAATTGCGGCTGTAGTGCCAACTCGTACAATGCGAACGACATTGTCGTTGAAGATGTCTCGAAGCCGGCTATGAAGAAGACGAACGTCTGTGCTGCCATCTCTTCAATTGTTAGAGATTTCTCCTCCCCAAACTCGTCGCGCAGTTTCTTATCGTTTCTCAAATCGATGAGGATACTCATGAAATCATTGCACTGAATGTTGTTCTGCTCGCGATATTCGACGGTCTCACACACGATACGCATAAAGAACTCCGTCACGTCATCATTTATCTGACGCATATGCAGACGACGTGCCAAGTTGGGAAAACTGTGCAAAAAACCACTTACTACAGGTCCATGGCGCTCTTCACTGAACGCACGTCGTCCCATAATTCGAAATTCAGCCTCCGGATCACGCAGTGAGTTGCACGCGATGCCAAAGGCGACTTTACCAATAATATCGGTGGTATAACGTGTCAAAATCTCTTTCAACTCGACGACGTTATCCACGCGCAGTTGCTCACCCAACACCGCGACCAAATTGTGCGTCACCTCGACGATAGTGGGAAACATGAATTTCATTTTGCCCGACGAAAAGGTGGTTGTTAGCTTACCACGCAAACTACGCCATTTGTGTCCGTCCAAGAGAAATAGATGTCCCGTCAGCGGATCATCGCGTTCATTATTGAACATACCACGATCGGCAAAGTTCGCGAAATCTTTAATGAGCACATTCTTAATCAAGCCAATATCCAATAGCACCACCGCTGGCCGCTGGAAGAAAAAGAAGCCGCAAAACGGACCAGTGCCTTTGTACTTCAAGTAGGTATTGCGACTGATATCGCCGAAACTTAGCGTGCGGTGCACCTCTGTCAAACTGCCCAACAGCCAGCTGGGCTTATCGTGCGCAATACCAAGTCTGCGCCAGTAGTTGAACCGACGGTGAAGGAAAAAAAACAACGAAGCCAATAATGTGGCGATGAGCGACAGCAGCACGCCGGTCATTGACATGGTGAACGAATTGTGCTTGTTGTTGGTAGCCCCGTCGCTGATATTTTGAGTGTTTTTTCGTGTATTCTTCTTTCCACTGTATAAAATGCACTAAAATTTTATACCACAAATCGTCGCTGCTTTACTAATAACTGAACCGCAGAAAATTCTGGCAGCGGCTTATATAAATTTTTGTTCACATTTCAGATGGTATTTTTGGAAATAAAAGATAAAAAAGTATGAATACTTCGAAGGCGAAATGAGCAGCAGATATGAACCAGGTTGGGAAGCATAAGAACGATACTGAGTTTATTTTCATTTCCCTTGAAGTTTTTAGTTTCTTCTTCCGAACCGTAACATCGTTTGCGATATTTTACATTACCATGCTACTAATTGCAGACTAATTGCCAACTGGACACAAGCTGACCTGCATTTATTACTGCAAATTTTCAACAAAAAAAAGCTGTATCAACCACTTTAGCTTCCTTAAGCACGATATTCTTTGCTGTACCTTCCAGGGATTTCCTAAAGAAAAAATTCGAAACTTAGTATCCTTACTCTTGGTCTTATATATTTTATTATATATTTTAGACATAAAAAATAAAAGCTTTTCATAGAAATGACTAGTTACTAACTTGAAAAATACCGGTTTGAGCCGTTAAAAGAAAATTTCGAAAGAAAGCGCCTTGAGAGCGTCCATAGTCAATAACAAAATTTTAAACCAAAACCGCTTACCCCCGCACTAGTGGCAAAAGAAGTGCCCACTTAAGTCATTGCGAATTATAATATTGACAACTTCAAGCTTTTAATGCCGGGCCGTTATCATATAAATTCTCTAAGTATGTATGCATATGTACGTGTATGTGTAGCTAAATGTAATCGCTTACATGTGCATCTATATTTAGTAATTTTACTCTCAATTAAACACTCTCATAAATGCTGTTGTAGATGCGTATATATATACTGATGCATATGTATGTAAGTGCCGACTTTAAAATCCAAAAAACCAAAACAAATGCTCAGCTGTCCGCAGAAGTAGGTATGTAAACATAACAAAAAATTATTTTGTTTTATTGCCGAAACTCTTAGCTTGCAGAGGCGAGGGCGACGATGGAGAAGGCAGCGCACCCTACAAACCAAAAGTTTCAGCAAAAAATGTCGCACAGTGTTAACTCAGACTTACACTCAGAAAATTTTTTTCAGATTTTCCTATTTGGGAAAACAAAAACAAATTAGTACTTATTCAAGTGTGGCTCAACAAAGTGTGGTAAGTGATAATGAAATCCCATACAATCGTAATTTTTACTGGAAGTTTTTTGTACTGCCAACCTTCAACATGCGCCCGAATCTAGCTATGGATCAGCTTAGCTATCGAAAAATAAATTTTAATAATTACTTTTAGTAGGATACACGAATGTGGGAATTTATGGCGACATTTAGGTATGCCACACGATAAACCTGTTAATAAGGGGCTATCCATTTAGTGGTTCCGAAATTGCGGAGCTATATTTTGACATCTGTCAAACCTAACTGTCAAGTTAACTGGTTTGTTTTAGTTAAAAGTCAGGCGATTATGAAAATTGATTATTTAACAGCCACACGACGCATTAAAATTGTTAAAATCTACTACAAAAAGTATGTTTTCACCTTAAATATCGCTACTGTAAGTGAAAGTGTAGCCGAATCCACGAACGTGTCTATTTCTTGATGTTCTCAAGAGCTGGGACTTTCTTACGGCACATTTTGGCGTATTTTGCACTTAGGCTTACATCTTCATCCATACGAAATCCAGTTCAGACAACAACTGGAATCAGCTGAACATTCACAACACCGTAGTTACGTCTATTGGGTGCTTGAACCACTGGCTGTAGACCACGATTTTTACAACAAAATTTTCTACAGCGACGAAGCACCTCTCACACTCGGTGGATAGGCAAATTAGCAAAATTGTCGCCTTTGAGGCTCTGAGAATTCTCAAATAATTGAATAGAGGCCATTACAACAACCAAAATAAACTTACTGTCTGGTGCGCTCTTTGGTCCGGAGGTGTGATTGGGCTTTAAATCTTTGAATACGATAATGGCGAGACTGTTAGTGTCAATTCGATGCTTTATGGTGGTATGATATCCGACTCTTTTTAGTCTGCAATTGAAGAACACATACTACACAACACGAACGAAGTTTTGTTGCGAGAGAAATTTCTCGGCCGTGTAATCCCTCGTCTTGGTGATGCCAATTGGCCACCGAGAGCGTGCAATTTGACACCATTGGACTTTTTTGTGGGGCTACGCAAAAGACCACGTGAAAACTAATATTCTTCAAGTTATGGCTGAGATACCGTCCAATATGTGCCAAAAAAATGATCGAAAATTATCTTGAAAGGATCTAAAATTGCAAAAACTCACGAGGAGATCATTTGAATCGCATAGTGTTTCACATACAACGCGAAGGCTCAAATTTTATATCAAAAAAGGAGCTTCAATAAAAAAATATTTTTTAAATGCATCTTATTTACGTTTATTTTGGAGACCACAAAGTGGATAGCCCAGTTTTTCCGGATATATAAAAGGTCTCCCCCTCAATGAATAATCTCCCCTTCCCCAACGCTCTGGTAAACATTTTTTTTCATCTACCTATGGGACCATCTTTCAAGCTATACCCTTTCCAGTAAGAAACAGCAGAAAATCCGACACTCTGTAAAAAGAATATATAAGAAAATGTCTGTAAAATCGAATATGTATAAAGAAAAAATTTAGCTGAAGCTAAACACAACTGTTTTAAAGGATTAAGATTATTATACCTAAAGACTGGAGAGTGATAATAGCAAAAGTGGAATTCTCTTATCAGCTTATCTATGACAAGCAAGTGGTCTGTTCTTTTTTCCCATTCATGCTAACATGACTATCAGTTTTTAAACAAAAGCAGTGCTTCACGTCAGCAATGATTTGTAATAACTTTCGGGTCCAGGAGTGATATGCGGAAATGATTCGAAATATTTAAGTTACTTAATGAAAATTTATTATTGTTATTGTTTCATTGGGTTGCCTATTGGATGCTCTTCTAAACAAACTGTAGATGAGAGAGAATCTACTCTCGCCTATTCCAGGGTGTACTCATATGATGGAAATCTTTGGAAAAAAAATATATATCTGGAAATACTGTAGAGGGTTTTCAGATTTTAATCATCAGCATCAACGCTTAAAATCAGCTGAAAATCCAGAGATATCGGCACAGCAGTATAGCTTTATCCCTATGAATACAAAGAGCACGTAATCTGTGAGTGGCCATCGTGCAGCAGACAGGGGTTGAACTTAATAAGGAGAAGCTAAAGGATATGCAATCAGCAATGGATATAAAGCAGTTATGTGAGACTGCTTAGAGTCCCCAACCTAACCTAAGTAAGTACTCTTCCATTCTTAAGCACTATGAATAATAATGACCTAATTGTGTAATAAAATTGAATGAATATAATAAATCTAAGCCAATTGAAATCGGAAACATGCATACAAATAAAAAACTAAAAAACTTGAATTTTTCGTTTTCATTTGAAAAAATTTGTGAACTCACTTGCGCAAGCATTTTATTTAATAAAGTCATTTGAATATCATTGAACTTACAAATATACAAATTATACATAAAAATAAATATTCAGAAAACTAAAATAAATATTTTAAAAGTTGTCGAAAACTAAAAACCTTCTCCTTCCTCTTTTCACACTCTGTCCACACGCAAGTAAATACCCGATTTAGAACTAATGAGAAAGCTGGCTGTGTCGTATTCCATTGGTATAGTCGTCTTATCGCACACACTGAAGCGGAAATTCTGCAACAAACTCGCCAAACCGACCATAACTTGCATCTTTCCGAAGCGCATGCCAATACAATTTCGTGGACCATCACCGAAAGCCAGAAACTCGATAGAATCACGCTTGGCCACTTTTTCAGGCGAAAAGTTGTCGGGATTGAATTCATCGGGATTCGGATATATATCTGGGTCGCGATGCATGGCGCCCACCGGTATCAAGACTTTCCTATTCTTCTTAATTACATATTTGGGATGACCCGGCACAACATAATCCTCCAGACACTTACGGTTCAGCACCGGCAACACCGTGTACATGCGCAGGGTTTCTGCAGTGAAAGTTGAAAATGATTATTTACAACAAAAAAAAACTTTCGACCATTAAATATATATTCGAACTTACCCGACATGACTTGATTTAGATAGGTCATTTCGGTCATACACTCGTAGGTGTACTCGCCACCGTGACGCTCCAACACCTCCAAAATCTCTTCACGCGCACGCTCTTGTATATCCGGATGCAGTGCCAGCTCGTAAAATGCAAAAGAGAGTGTGGTTGAGGATGTTTCAAAACCTGCAATCAAAAAGACATACGCCTGTGCTGCCATCTCCCCCAACGTTATGCTCATATCTTGGCCATCCTCCGACTTTATCAGCTTGTTATTCTTCAAATCCAACAACAAATCGAAGAAGTCATCACGTCGAATTTTATTCTTTTCACGGTATTCGATATTCTCACGCACTATACGCATGTAGAATTCCGTTATGTCATCTGATATGACCTTTATGCGCAGCAATCGCGCCAAAGCCGGAAAGTAGCGAACAACTTTTAGACTACGGTTTTTAGCACGTTCATCAGTAAGCGTCTTTTTGCCCATCCTTCGAAATTCTGAGTTTGGCTCCTTAAAACTGTTGCACTCAATGCCAAAAGCGCATGTGCCGATAACATCGGTGGTAAATCGTGACATCACATCCTTTATTTCTATCACAGCATTATCTTGGCGCAACTTCTCGACCATATTGGAGAGCTCCTCAGCGACTTTAATAACAACCGGAAACATCAATTTCATTTTGCCGGAGGTAAAGGTGGGCGAAAGTTTCATTCGCATAGTGCGCCACTTGTGTCCGTCCAACATGAAAAGTTGGCCAGTGAGCGGATCATGCTTTACATTTGTGAAAAAGCCGCGATCGGTAAATTTATTGAAGTCTTTGATCAGCACCAATTTCGCCATCTCAGGTGTCAGCACAAAAATGTCCGCGATGTCACCACCCCAAAAGAAGCCACAAAATGGACCTGTGCCCCTGAATTTCTTATAAGTCTCCAACCAAACTTCGCAATAACTGCGTGTTCTCCCAATCAGAACATTTTTTTCTGCTACTGGTATGCCATTCTCCTTCAAGTAGTCTCTGCTTGGACGCAAACAATAGTATATGTAGCCTACCAGACCGAACACAAGAGCCAACAGCACCGGTAGAATGATCATTTTGTTAACGAGAAGCCTGGAAGTCTGGAAGTTTACAAGTTACCTTTTTATTGAAGAATCACAATACAACCCACGCGAATCCAAATTAATTACTGAAAGTCGAAAGCGAGAAGCAGCTTTTTAAAATGCTCAACCTTTGCGGTATCAGAGTAGTTGGTATGAGTAATCTTCTGGCCTCTATTAAGTTATCTCTAAAAGTGTTGATCTATTTTCTTTAAAAAGTGAAGTACCATCATTTTGAATTTTTTTTTTTTACTTTGATGAGAAGATAAGAGACGACATAACTTCACTCCATGCCTAAAAGTATACACTGCTACTTGTGAGTTCTTTTTTTCGATCACTGAGTTTGGCTGTGCTGCCACCCGTTTATATTTTCTCAAACATGCGCTGGATGCGTGAATCTATCTAATTCCCAGCCTAGCTCAACCCCAACTCCAGAAAACTAACTGACCACAGCTTTGAGCTGTTGTATACTATGACGCTCAGTCATGAGCGAGGCTGCTGATCTCCTACAACAACATTTGTTTATTTTTTTTTTTTCAGACAGATTTTGAAAGAACATTGTAACAATAAATAATGGTAAAGTGTGTGTCGATACGCTCACACCTTCTCAACATACAAGCTGATGCCATACTCTGATTGTAGCAAAAAATTGATTTTATCATATTTCATTGGAATGGGAGTTTTTCCACAGACCGAAAACTTGAAATTCTTCAAGAGTAAAGCCAAACCAACACGCGCCTGCATTTGACCAAAACGCATGCCGATACAGTTGCGTGGACCCTCGCCGAAAGGTAGCCAATAAACGCCATCACGCTGTGCCACCTTCTCAGGTAAGAAATTATCGGGATTGAAGGTATTTGGATTTGGATAAATATCCGCGTCCCGATGGTAAGCAGCGGCAGGTATAATCACCTGCATGCCTTTGCCGATGACGAATTTCGGATGACCCGGTACTGGATATTCCGCCAAGCACTCACGGTTCATAACAGGCAGTACGGTGTAGAGGCGAAGTGTCTCTGTGGAGGAAAGCAAAAAGTTTAGAGGAACAGTTGAAAGATGTTGCACACTTTCTCACCTGATATGACTTGATCTAAGTAGACCATATCCTTCATACACTCGTATGTGAATTCGCCGTTGTGTTTCTCCAATGACTCGTTAACCTCAACACGGACACGCTGTTGTATCTCCTCATCCTGCGCCAGCTCATACAATGCGAAACCCATTGTCGTTGAAGAAGTTTCGAAACCTGCCACCAAGAATAGAAACGCCTGCGCCGCGAGCTCTTCCACTGTTATGCTCATATCTTGGCCGTCCTCTGACTTCATCAGCTTGTTGTTCTTCAAATCTAATAGCATATCGAAGAAATCATTACGCCGAATTTTATTTATCTCACGATATTTGATATTCTCGCGCACGATGCGCATATAGAACTCTGTGATGTGGTCGGGTGTATTCTTCACATGTAGCCTGCGACACAACTTCGGAAAACTATTAATCAATGCCAAACCAAGCTTTCCGTAACGCAAGTCAGTGAAAACACGCTTGCCCATCTGCCGAAACTCGTCGTCGGTATTCTTTAGACTGTTGACATCAATACCGAAAGCACAAGTGCCAATGACGTCGGTGGTGAAACGCGCCAAATATTCACGCATTTCCAAAACGGGCTCCTCTGTAATCGCCTCCGACATAACGCGCACAAACTCTTCACCTATTCGACACACAGTCGGAAACATGTACTTCATCTTACCGGAGGTAAATGTCGGTGTAAGCTTATTGCGCATAACACGCCATCGGTGACCATCCAAGAGAAAGAGCTGACCGGTGAGTGGATCATCTTCCGGGTTAGTGTACAGACCACGATCCACGAAGTTGTTGAAGTCTTTGATTAAAATAGCTTTAGCTAGCTTCGGGTCCAAAATGAAGGCCGTCGGTCGTTGAAACCAAAAGAAGCCACAAAAAGGGCCGGTACCCTTGAATTTCTTATAGGTAGTCATCCATACTTCCAAAAACGAACGTGTTGTGTGTATACCATTTAAATTACCGAGTAAATAATTCGGTTTCTCGTAAGCAATGCCGCGCACCTCCCAATACATGAAGCGTTTACGTATAAAGTAGAAGGCATAGCCGAGAAGGCCGAGCAGCGTGACCAGCAGAAATTGCGTGACAGACATAATTTAACTAAAATTAAGCGACGCAATCGTTTTTTTTTTTTTTAACTAAAAATTCTCAGCAAGCTAACGAGCATCCAACTGTAGCGTTCAGCAAAAGCGCTTTTCACGTACTAAGCAAATGCCGAACTTGCTTGACTTTAAACGACTTCAGGTTACTGAGCAGTTACTTTATACCCAATTTACTACTGCCGTTGCTGTTCGTGTTCTCTCTCACTTTTTAAATACATACCTGCAGGTGAGTACAGATGTTCGTCGCTAGTAAAGTGTGGAGTGTGCTAAGACTCATTCATATCAAGATCATTGAGGAAAGCTTTTGATTTTGTTGAATTCTTAAAATAGCATGTTTTGAGGCTTTTTTATCTGTTTATTCTTTACTAATCAGCAATTGCACTTATCAAATTATCTTACGCACCCAAGCGGAACATCGCATCATTGGCCAGCAATAAGAGAGTTAGCAAGGCATTCGCATTGACATCGTTTTTTAAATGTAAGCAGCAAAGGCCTCATCTGTCGGAATAAAAATTATTTCCATAGAGAAGAGTCTCTCAGTTGCTCTCAAACCCACGTTGTTATCACTTCCTTTTATTTTGAGCACCAAAAATCCTACAGGGTTTTTTTTGGTCACTCAATACTTTACTAATCAATTTGTTTTGCTATCTTATCGTAAAAGCCGCGCGTGGTAAATATTTTATATAACCATAACCAATCGGATTGCAATGCAAAATAAGTGCAGCAAATGTGAAATACGAAAATAAATATATTTCCTAGGGTTACCATAACTCTGTTAGATCATAGTGAGTTGCATAATATAGAAATTATTTCTAACTAACCAATTTTCGCATCCCACGAACCGAGTATAAGGAACGAGCGAGGAATGCATTAAGAGCGTCAGCTTCTCTTTTGGTTACAAGAGAGCAGATAGCCCAGCAAAGAGAGCAAAGAGTTAGACTAAGATAGTGGTCAATATTTGCTATAGCTGTAACGAAAAATAATTGCAACAAAAAATTCTTTTTGAACATTTCACTTTGGCCCTTCCGAAAAATCTGTACAAATGCAACGCATTTTGGTTCGGAGTAGTCTCGCTTCTGCCAATCCAGCTACATTCCTAATGTTGTGTCCACTTTGCACGCCCCCGAAACATGAGCAACTCAGGAGAGTGCTTCAGTCTAACAGGTATGTTCGGTTTATGAGTTCGCCGAAGCCAGATAGCAGCGCCAGTTTACCAGAGTGAGCAAAGCAAGCGTCAATATATATTGTGGATGAATCAGGATCCATGACGAGACCTCACTAAATGGGCTACACCTGATCGACTACTCTAAGGTACGGAATATGGTTATCCCTAATACCAGATTTCTTCAAGCTGTTTTATTCTCAACAGATAAAAAGCGATGTCTCCCGTGTTATAGATGTGTGACCTAAGCGGGGTTAGGTTGCCGAAAGGGTGACAACCCTTGGCCGCATAAAATCCGGTACGTAGAACCGACTGTCGTGAGAGTCGTTTTAGTTGTGCACACGCTCCGGGATGCTAACATCGACCACTATCTTGCACCAGCCAACATAGGCACCCGTCTCTGGACAGCCAAGGAGGCGTGTCAACAAGCACAGAGTCGAACCTTCCCTTCGTCGAAAAGCGTAAATCACAACGGACGGCCGAGTAGTTTTCTACTCGACTTTCGTTCATGCTCTCTGACAGCGCTCATGAACAACTCGGTATAACACAACTGTGGGGCGGTATTGCAAGCTATCTAAGTATCGCCGCCAAAGATGCAATTGATTTTTGACAATATCGGAAGAAGAGACAGAATGATAAGGACTACCGTGTTGCTGTAGAGAGAAAGAAAAATGCAGAAATACCCCGTTATAGATTGATTCACTTACTTTTAATCGATTCCGCAACCTTCGATGACCAAAACCGAAATGCTGTTCACTATTTGTTATTGGAAAATATTTCTCGCCAAACTATTTGTAACAGACATGATCTTATCGCTTAAAGAATGATACTACTCTCTCAAACACGTCGCTTATCAGAACTCTATTAATTATATGCAAACGACATCGGTGAATTTATAAAAGTTGCTGTATCATTTCAATCCGACTGCGTATCTTATGTAAATAGCAATAAATATGTGCTTCGAAGAAATGATTGAGAAGAACAGAAATCCCTTAGTCATGCTGTATTTTAACAAAACGAAAAACAACTTTGCCTCGCGTGCTATAAAGTTTGTGCGTACAATGTTTTCAAATCAGTTGACATTCAATGTTGTGCCGTTAAGGTAGTCGCGTACAAGTATTTAACAGTAATTTATGCTCACAGCAAAATAACAAAAAAATCAAGTTTAAACATATATACAATGGCCGTAACGGAGGTTTTATTAAGCCTACTTGCAGCAGTAATAGCCGCCGCCTTATATATAACCCAACGCAACCTAACATATTGGAAACGCCGCGGCATACCCAGTGATAAACCACATTGGCTATACGGTAACATGAACGGTGCGACCAAAACAATTTCTATTGCGGAATCCTTTGCGAAAGTCTATAGACGTTATCAGGGTACAGGTCCGTTTTGTGGCTTTTACACACTGCAGAAACCCTCCGTGCTCGTGCTGACACCGGAGCTGACGAAACAGGTATTGATTAAGGATTTCTCCAACTTCAGCGATCGTGGTTTGTACTCCAACGAGGAGGATGATCCGTTAACTGGTCACTTGTTTTTGTTGCGCAGCCAGAAATGGCGTGTTATGCGCAATAAACTCTCGCCCACCTTTACGTCGGGTCAAATGAAATTTATGTTTCCTACTGTGGTATCGGTGGCTGAGAATTTCATAGATACTATACAAAGTGAGCTCGGCAAGAGTGATGTGATTGAGATCAAAGATATTTTAGCGCGTTTCACCACCGATGTGATTGGTTCGTGCGCTTTCGGTATTGAGTGTAATAGTTTGAAAGATCCAGATGCGATCTTCCGTCAAATGGGTCGTCGTGTTTTCACCGATCGTCGTCATGGTCAATTTGTTAAAACTTTTGTTTCGGTAGCACCAGAATTTGCTCGTAAGTTGCACATTCGCATTGTGACGGATGATATTACCAACTTCTTTATGAAGATTGTGCGTGAATCAGTCGATTACAGAGAGAAAAATCACGTACAACGTAATGATTTCTTAAACATATTGATGCAGTTAAACAAAGGAAAGCTAAAGTTCGACGAAAATACCGATGGCAAGGGGCTTACAATGGAAGAAATGGCTGCGCAGGTATTTGTATTTTTTGTAGCTGGTTTCGAGACATCATCAACCACTTTGTCTTTCCTACTGTATGAGTTGGCACTTCACCAGGATATACAGCAGCGCTTACGTAAGGAGATCATTGAAACGGTAGAGCGCCATGACGGCAAGGTTACATATGAGTGTGTAAACTCAATGCCATACATGAAGCAGGTCATATCAGGTGAGTAATAATAAAAGATTAGTATAATGCTCAATGAGTAATGATGAAAAATAACAAACTGTTCCTCCTTAGAAACCCTGCGCAAATATCCCGTTGTGCCGCATTTGCAACGTCTAGCCTCAGCGGATTATGTTGTGCCCGGACATCCGAAATATGTTATTGAGAAAGGCACTGACGTCTTCATATCCGTCATGGGTATACATCACAATCCAGAAATTTATCCAGAACCGCAGAAATTCGATCCCGAACGTTTCTCAACGGAGGCGTTGAAGACACGAGACTCCATTAATTGGTTACCATTCGGTGATGGTCCACGCAATTGTATTGGCTTGCGTTTTGGACAAATGCAGATACGCATCGCTCTCACCTATTTGTTACAAAATTTCATATTTTCTCCATCAGCGCTTACGGAAGTCCCTTTGATATTGGATGTTAAACAATTCTTGAACAACACCGAAAAGGGTATACACTTGAAGGTTCAAAAGATTTAAGTTTGAGTGTAAGTGACTATTTTAAAAACTAAAACTTTGTTAAAAATCAAGGAGATGTATAGGTCAAGTAAAATAGATTTAGTTTGAAAAATTTTGCTTTTAATAATATAAAAGTACGAGTAAGTAAATAATAATTCACAAAGAATATAGTTTTTTCAACAAACTCCATTCCTTGTATGGTCTTTATACTAAAAGTATATATTTTTTAAATTTTTAATTCGTTTTTCCATCGTCATTAGCATTGCGAATATTCAGTTTAACTTTTTTATAATTTCGCGAAACAGAGCTAAGAAGGAGTTAATATGAAACTGGAAAATTTTTAAATTAGCGACACCGACTTTTTGAAGTGTTTTGCAATTTATTATTCTTTGTTTTCTCTCCTGTGCGGTCTCCGTTCTCTGCTCTCGAGACATAATTAGGCTGACTTTTCTTCTAACTTACCATTTCCTACAGGGTTTGAATTCTTTTGAAATCACACTTATTTCCCAATATCAAAGATATTTTACCTTATCACATTCACAGCGTATGGTAAAAAATAACGTAAAGTCTATGTATTCGTTATCAATTAGACTTGAATTTATCGTTTATTCAAATAAATTTTAAAAGTACAAATCACTGCTGGGTAGCCAGATAACATTCCAATTGAAAAGTGCCTACCATAATAAAACACGCTCTTTTGGCAAAGTTAATTTCTTTTTTCAACTTAGTTCCCTGGTAGAGTATTACACTGATTATAGCAACCTTTCAACTTTTCGATACCATTTTTGTAGTACGATTTGTCATCAGTTTCGGCGATCATCTCTTCATTCGACGAAAAACTCCAGCGAGCATTCTTTCTTCTCGTTAAAACTTGAGAATGGCCAGACCGATTTTTCAAATTTGGATCTTGAAATATTTACAGAAGTTCAGGGAAGATTCAAATGGTTTGAAACATTGTTTTATTTGAAATTACAAACTTCTTATTACTGGCTGGGTGTTCTAGCATATGTGTAAACAAAAATTGAAATTTCCTCTGAAAATTGACAAAAGCTAAATATCAGAACTTTTTTGCTCAGTACGGCGTCTCAAAAAGTCTCAAAACTTGCTATTCAAGTATCTAAATCAAATTATCGCCACTTCATAGCACAATTGTGGCGACGCTCCTCATACTTATGCACTTACTTGTATTGTCTGGCTCTCAGAAACTACTTTATTTTTCTCTTACCATCTTGCTCTCCGAAACACTTCATGATTTCAAGTGGTTTTAATGGGATGCAATATCTATTGCGTTGTGTGACGATAAGAAGATACAACGAGTTTTCAATAAATAAAAAACATTTTGAAATGAGTAAATATAATTAGCTTTTGTTGTGCATCTTATCTTCTCTCACTAGCAAACTCTTATTGTAATTTTGGCCACCATTGATCTAAAGCAATATGAGTGCTCTCTCTACTCAGAGCTTTACTGGAACACATGGCAAATATCGAAAAAATAAACAGAGAACTTGTATATGGCAAAGAAAGAAAAAAAAATCTGGATTAATTATAAATGCAACTGTAAAAACTATCTACAACAGATAGGGTAGATGTTTGTAATTACAACAATTTATCTCACTTGTTATTGGCAAAGTTCAAGTGCCATATATGAGTGCATGCATATGTATGTATGTATATGTATCTTTAATTGATTTTCCCAACAAGTTGAGCATGTAAATAGCTGACGAAACAATAGTTTAAAATAAAATGACAAAACAAAAAATTTATTACATTAAAAAAAAATATATTATATAAATGTTAATAAAACACATATTGATGAAATCCAAGAGTTACTCATATAGCCTCGCCTCGCCTGATATCCATTCAAGAGGTCACCTTCTCGGCCCTCAAGTTTATATCACCATCAACCATGCTCAGAAAAGTCTTCTTGCTATATTGTATTGGTATTTGAGTTTTCTCGCTAACGCTGAACTTGAAATTCTTCAGCAAGTAAGCCAAGCCAACGCGCATTTGCATTAGAGCAAAGCGCAAGCCGACACAATTGCGTGGACCATCGCCAAAGGGTAACCACTGAACAGAATCTCGTGCCGCCACCTTTTCAGGTGTGAAATTATCCGGATTGAACTCTTCCGGATTCGGGTAGTAGTCTTCGTCGTAATGTATTCCCACAGCCGGTATCAAAACAAACGTACCCTTCTCGATTTTATAACGCGGATTGTCTGGTACTTGGTAGTCCTCTGCGCATTCACGCGTGATTAGTGGAATTATTGTATGCTTTCGTAGAGTTTCTATTAAAGAAAAGAAGGCAAACTTGCTGTAATTATCTAAACTAAATTTTGGCTTTTCTACATACCAGATATAATCTGGTTTAGGTAAACCATTTCGGACATGCACTCGTAGGTGAACTCGCTGTTATGGCGCGCCAACACCTCCACAACTTCCTCACGCGCACGCTGTTGTATCTCCGTATGCTGTGCCAGCTCATAGAGCACATAACTCATTGCGGTCGATGATGTCTCGAAACCGGCTACCATAAACACAAACGCCTGCGCTGCCAGCTCTTCAACCGTTATATTAGTCAACTCTTGGCCATCCTCCGATTTCATCTTTTTGTTATTTTTCAACTCCAATAGCATATCGAAAAAGTCATTACGTTTGATATTGTTGGACTCACGGTACGCGACATTTTCACGTACAATACGCATGTAGAACTCGGTAATATGGTCAGGCGTCATCTTTACATGTAGGCGGCGGCAAAGTTTGGGAAAGAGCACAATTAATGCGTTGCATAAATAACCATGCCGCTGATCTAAGAATACACGCCGGCCCATCTGGCGGAAGGGATCGTTGGGATTCTTCAAACTATTACACTCAATACCAAAAGCACACAGGCCAATCACATCCATGGTGAAGCGAGATACCAAATCGCGCACCTCCAGATTTGGTCCCGCTTTCAATGTCTCATTAACCACCTGTATGAGTTCAACACCCACTTGCCTTACAATCGGAAACATATGCTTCATTTTGCCGGAAGTGAAGGTAGGTGAGAGTTTATTTCGCATCGCACGCCATCTGTGACCCTCCAAGAGGAAGAGCTGAGCGGTGAGCGGGTCATCTTCCGGATTGCTGTAAAAACCGCGATCCACGAACTTATGGAAATCTTTAATGAGTATCGCTTTCACCAAACTAGTCTCGAGTACAAACACAGCTGGTCGTTGTACCCAATAGAAACCGCAAAATGGTCCAGTGCCCTTAAATTTCGTATATGTGTCTCTTGCGATATCCGCAAATGTGCGCGTCTTCAGCATACCCGTCAAACTGCCGGATATGAAGTCAGGCTTATCGCATGGTATGCCAAGATCCTGCCAATATCGCATGCGCTTACGTAGCCAGTAAAGGCAGTAGCCTAACAATGTTAGGGCGGCGATGATAAGAAATCGCGTTATTAACATCTTCACCGTGTGGAAATATGCAAACCAGTCAAGTGCTGTTGTCAACTATTGACTGCTGAAACTCAGATGTGCTCATCTAATAGTGCTAAAATTCTTTGAAATTCTAAAAGTGCATAGCACACAAGAAAAGCTCTGCTAAAGTTTTTATGCGTATTTAAAAATGCAAAGAGAAAAGGAAAGAGACACGCCCCTCTGTGTGCGTCAGTGAGCGCATTGTTTGTTGTGCTCTTGATGCTTGAGAACGCATCAAATATTGTGGGCAAATAGAGTACTTCCGCAGTAATAAAAGTGTCCCATGCGACAGCGACTTAATTTAATTTTTTTTAACTAAAAAATAAATTTTTTCTTGAAAAGTCAAAGCTAAAATTGCTTTTTCTTATTGTGCCATGCAAGAATTTATACTTATTTTTTTTGGAGTCCTTAACATTACCTGGATATACCTTTAGGGTTCAGTAGGTACAATAAGTAAAGCCTTTTACTGGGTTAAGATTTTTATTTCACATCAATTAAAGTTTAATTATTTCATATTATTAAATGAATTTATATAATTGCAAAATTTTTACACAAATAAAATAAATACATATGTAAGTACAAATTGGCAAGCGCTGTAAGCATTCTCAAAATACAATTTTTCATTTATCCACTAACCATTTACAGCTCAGCCTCCACCAAACTCTGCTCAAGCGGAGACCTTTTCAACACGCAAGTAGATGTCACTCTCAGCCATCGACACAAAAGTCATTTTGTTGTATTTTATGGGGATCTGTGTCTTCTTGCTAACACTGAATTTGAAATTCTTCAACAAGTAAGCCAAACCAACGCGTGTCTGCATGAGACCAAAACGCAAACCAATGCAATTGCGTGGCCCCTCGCCAAATGGCAACCATTCAGCGGAATCTCTTGCCGTCATTTTCTCAGCAGTGAAATTGTCTGGATTGAATTCCCTCGGGTTGGGGTAGTAATCTTCATCGTAATGTATGCCCACCGCCGGTATCACCACTAACATGCCTTTCTTAATCTCATAACTCGGATAACCTGGCACTGGGTAATCCTCCAAACATTCACGCGTTAACATCGGCACTATGGTGTGCTTACGCAAAGTTTCTTTGGGAAAGTGGGGAAGCGTTGGAAATATATACTTACAAAATAACCCGACAACTCACCTGATATCACTTGGTTTAAGTAAACCAACTCGTTCATGCACTCGTAAGTGAATTCGCCGTTATGACGCGCCAGCACTTCGCATACTTCTCGACGCGCACGCTCTTGTAGATCTTCACGCTGCGCCAACTCATACAACGCAAAGCCCATTGTTGTCGAAGAGGTCTCAAAACCTGCGACCAAAAACACAAACGCCTGCGCTGCCAGCTCCTCAACCGTTATATTGGTCAACTCTTGGCCATCGTCCGATTTCATTTTTTTATTATTTTTCAACTCCAAAAGCATATCGAAAAAGTCATGATGTTTGATATTGTTGGACTCACGATATTCAATATTTTCACGCACAATACGCATATAAAAGTCGGTAATGTGATCCGGCGTTAGTTTGATGTGTAGACGCCGACACAATTTCGGAAAGAGCATTATAAATGCGAAGACTAACAGATTATGGCGCTGATCTATGAATACGCGTCTGCCCATCTGACGGAAGGGATCGCTAGGATTCTTCAAGCTATTACAATCTATACCGAACGCACAAGAACCAATCACATCGGTTGTATAGCGAGCAAGCAAATCGCGCACCTCTATCACTGGTCCCTCGTCCAGTGCCGCTGCAAACACAACATCCAACTCGGCAGCAACGCGTATCACAGTCGGAAACATCTGCTTCATTTTGCCTGAGGTGAAGGTAGGCGAGAGTTTAGTACGCATTGCACGCCATTTATGGCCATCCAAGGAAAAGAGATGACCCGAGAGTGGATCATCCTCGGGATTTGTGTAGAAACCACGATCGGTGAATTTATTAAAGTCCTTAATGAGTATTGCTTTAACCAAACTAGTATCGAGTACAAAAGCAGTTGGACGATGAAACCAATAGAAACCGCAAAAAGGTCCAGTACCTTTGAATTTCCGATATGTTTGCAGCGCGATGTCGGCTAAAGAACGCGTCGTGCGCATTCCCTCCAAATTACCAAGCAAGTAATTGGGCTTATCACATGGTATGCCGCGCGACTGCCAATAGTTGAAGCGTTTTCGCAACCAATGTATGAAATAACCGATGAAGGTCGAAATTGTAAAGATCAAAAATTGAGTAACCGACATTCTATCGTAAACTCACACTGACTACGCACTAACTCTAAGGTGTCTGCTGGACTAGCCAGATATAAATATTGCAACTGCTGGAATAGCGAAAGCAAAAGCATCGAAAAGCTTCTGTTGTTGACTTTGAGAGTGAGAATGAAGATAGAAGGCACATATTCACTCACACGACTAAAAACACTCTTTAATTCACTCTCTTTTGCAGCTACAAAGAGTTAAGTTCTCAAATAGCTTTTAATTTGTTTTACTATTTTGATCCAATTTTATGCAATATCAACAAGAAATTTTGAAATATTGCTAATGCCAAACGCAAATAACAAATAACGGAGAGTGTCTATATTTTTTTTTTTTTTGTGAAAGTGTAATGAAATTAGATGAATAAAAATTACTAAAAAATATGCGCTGCTTTTGGTTTACATTTTGGTTACATTTTACTCTTGGCGAAAAATTTATTTATCCAAAGTCCCCCTCCACGTGATCTTTCCATCGAAGTGCAGATCTTCCTTTTCCTCCGACACTCTCTGGTTAGAATAGCAGCTGGATCTTAGTGCGCTCCATCACCTGCCGTACAGCAGCATACTAATTTCTGCTACCAACTGGATGGAGCGACTGCCCATCCTCATTGGTGTTACCCAAGCTATTAATGTCAGGCTTTTGCTCCCCTTACACTCCTTTTCTAAGCAGAAAATTAAAATCCCCGGCGCTAAACACTTTCACCAAGCACATTTGCGCTAACGGGTATTAAAATTTGACAGTTTTGTGAGCTTATAGCCAGCCCAAGGAGCTTTGTTATGCTTCCGTTCAATTGCTTCCTCAGACGCTATCCAGCAACAACTGAAAATGATGTAATATTCAGAAATTAAAAATCGTTCTTAACTCAAAACCAGAATTATACTTTTTATTCTCCTCTACAAAACTTTTTATTTATTTCAAAACTATGTTTATCAGCCAAAAAGTGTATATTTAACAAAAAACTTCATTAAAATCCAAATCCAAGTACATATTCGTGTCTAAGAAATTGAATGTACGAAAACACTGTCCCTTTCGAGATGGGGACAAAGCAAAAACAAACTCAAAATCTTAAGACATTACAAATATAAGTACACTGGCAGTCGCGGATTTAAGAACAATAAAAAGCTTTGAAAAAAAAATTCAAAAATTGATTTTTTTTTTAATTTCCTAAGCAATACGATGTGTTTACGCATTCAATCACAGTCAGTTTAAAGATGTACAGAGAATGGATATCAAATAAATGTGTGCATATAAGAGTGTATATAATACACCTTACACACACATCGATACCACGCATAGGTATTAGGAAGTTCACATGAAGATCATGATAAATAAACTTACTTTGGTTAAAAAGAAAAAGCGATTCAAGAAAAATTTCAAAACACTTTTCCAAAGGCGACTTACATACTACTCTCTTAGAAAAACTATTCGAAATTATCACGCACCAAATGCGTTCCACTTCCAAATATATACCACCGCGGTTTGGGTGCACAGCGCGAATTGAAAATTTTGCAGTAAATAGCACAGAGCGACGCGCATTTCCACATGGCCGAAACGAAAGCCAATACACTTGCGTGGACCGTCGCCGAAAGGCAGCCACTCGACCTTCTCACGGTCTTTAACCATTTCCGGCGTGAAGCGCTCTGGATCAAACTTCTCGGGATCTGGATAGATTTCCGGGTCATAATGTATGGCAATAACGGGTATGGTTACCAAAGTACCTGCGGGTATAAAATACTTCGGATGGCCGTGCACGACGTAATCATTTAGAGCTTGACGCGCCATGTACGGTAGTATCGGATATCTAAGTAAGGTTTCTGCGAAGTACAAAGTCAACTGCACATTATACAGTGACAAAATAAAAACTCCAACACTCTCCAGCAAACACCTGCTTCAATACGCCATATGATTCAAACACTCATACGTCACTTTATTGTCGTGCACGTCACAGCGTAAACGCGTCCTGATCTCCGGTTGCATAGCCAGTTAATAGAGCGCAAAAGCGAGTGTCGATTATGACTTTTCGGAACCTGCAGCAAAGAAGAAAAACGCTTGCGCTGTCATCTCCTCCACAGTCAGACCCTTAAACTCTTCATTTTTACCATACCTGAATTTCTTACAGCCACTCAGCGCTATCAGCTGCGCTATCAAGTCGTTGCCACGCATATTGTGCTTCAACCTATACGCCACATTCTCACGCACGAAACGCATAAACAACTTCTCGATATCCGGATGTATTGTGGTCATGCGTAACTTACGAACCAACTGTGGAAACCGCTGCATCAGTCCGGACAACAGCTGACCGTGGCGTAGATCGGTGAAGATGCGTCGCCCAATTGTACGACATTCCGCATTCGGATTTGTCAAACTATTGCACTGGACACCCAGCGCACACTTACCAATCTCATCAGTGGTGTAGCGACCCATCAGCTCCTTGACTTCCACACACGCATTGCGCCGCAACATCTCTCCGAGTGCAACGATCATTTCTTGTGCTTTTTGGCGCATGCAAGGAAACATGCCACGCACTTTGAGCTTGGTGAATGCAGACGACAGTTTACCATGCAACACACTCCACTTGGCGCCATTGGCGAAAAATAAATGCTCCGTCAGCGGATCGTCTTTCTCATTGTGAAAAACACCACGATCGCTGAAGTTCGAGAAATCTTTAAACAATATATTCTTAACCAGCTGCATATCCAACACCATCACAGCGGACCGCTGAAAAAGTAATAACCACAGAACTGACCAGTGGCCTTATAGCGCTGGTGTATTGAACGCACGATCCCGGCGAAACTGCGGTGACACCGCTAAAACTGCCGAAGAGATAACTGGGCTCGTTGTGCGGTATACCACGCGCAGCCATTAATAAAGAGGTCACACTAGCCAGTAATACAAACTTCAAGGCCATTGTGGAATTCAATTAGTGTGATTTAAATAAAAATATTTTCGGAGTAAATTCTTGACTTAAATTACTTTTAGATATCACGAGTTGAGTGCGGAAGGCGAACTAAATTTATTAAACGGCCCGACACACTTAAATATAGTGCCGCAATCAACAAGCAAGTGCTTTGACGTAAATCGACCGACGCAAGCCGACACGCGCCGCTGCTTACGGTTTGTGTTTGGCATTTTTATTAGACTTCTGAGCGAGGTATCCTATCAGCGCGGGATGTGTGTGATTGCGCGCTCTAGGCAACAGTTGGTCATGAGAATAAGTCCGAGTTACACAAAGACGTTCTGTGCGACTTCTCATTTCGTAATTTGATAAAGAAGCTTGGCCTGAAAACTTTTGAACATTATTTTGTATGCAATGAAAATAATTGTGAGAATCAAAACAAGACTTCGTGAGCTCGTGAGAGGGGCATATCAGCGCACTCAGCACTAGACAACTGGCCGTAACTACGTAGTTTACTTGTTTAGCAACAATCTGTATACTTTACTATACCCTCAATGAAAACAATGTGGAATGACGAGCTGAGTTTATGTAGCCCTCCGTGGCGCTATCCATATATAAAACGTAGCTTGCATGCAATTAAATTTTCAAAAATGCGTTTTTTGCTTGTAACATTCATATCTAAGCAACCAGATTTAGAAATTTAGTCAACTTTTTGTCGATAGAAGGTGAAATATTGAATGAAGGTGAAATAGTTGAAATATTGAAAGTAAGAAATCATCGCAACGGATGTCCTCCGTGAAAAGTATAAATGTTGCCGGATACTTTTTTAGAAAATTTTCAATATAATTTTTAGACGACCGAAATTGATATGTTATTGTTTAATGCAAACTATTTAATGAACTAATGGCCGCTGCGATTGCCACCAGGGTTCGAGTCTATATTCGAACAGCAACCCAAAGGGATGTGAAGGGTAAATAGATTATATAATCTGTATGTGCCCACTTTCAGTCTGGCACAGGATAAGCTCACTGGGTGAGAAAAATCTTATGGACCTCCAATCGGTAATAGATAAATGATAAAAACCTCAACCTTATTTTCCTAAAAGTTATGTGGAGTTCTTCCTCGTCCTATAGTTCCGCCAACCGAATTTGGTGGATTTGGAACCCCAACACCGGCGCCACTGTCTCTTAACTCCCTGTACTATGATGAAAACTCCTAATTCTGTTTAATCATATCTTACCTTCGCTTACGCTAATCCAGCGAAATTGAATAACCAATATATAGTTCCACCTGAGACTGTCTTGTTTACCTTCATTCAATACTAACTCAGATACCCGCACTCTGAAGCGATAAAAAAATTACAAATAAAATAAACTGAAATATCTGAAATATCCCAATCACCCTGTATTTTCTCATGCCAATTACAAACAAATTACAAATTTCACACAAACCTTGTGAAATCACACCATTTGAATGGCAAATGAAAAGGCGGAGAATGCAATTGCATTCTTTACAAGCCAAACAAACAAAAGCGATTTTTCTAAATAAAATTAACATTTAATTAGTTTAACAAATACGAGTACGCTAAAACAGCATAACTCACGTTCACTTCTATGGGAATAATATAATTGACAGAGGTTTAATTATATTCAATCTTTCTGAAAAATAAAAAGAAAATGGTAAAGAAGTATACGTGAACAGTCGGATCTGGATATAGAGAACTCATCATTGCAAGGTATTTTCACTGTGCTGAGGTTGCTCGCCGTATTTTCCGTAGGGAAAGTGTTTAGCTCAAAATACAATTTATGTATATCTAGATAATAATATATAAATCAAACTACACTTTGCACTCAGAAGCTTTTAAATACACATTAAAAATTCCCACTTTCAACTCCACACTCCGCACCCGGCAAAAAATATAACCACTAAGGTCAAGAAACAGCTGATTTCGTAGCAATAAACAGCAAAAATACAAATTAGAGAAATATTGTCTTTGATTTTTTAATTCATTCGTGTGCTTCTTACATGAGAACGGTTTTAAGTTCTACTCACTATTAAGAGTTTTTCGATTTTTCACTATTTAAAGTACTCTTTGTAAAAATTTGGGTGTTCACTATGCCCAGACACAACTGTATATATTTATATTATAATTTTTTATTTTTTATTTTGAAGTCTCAAATTTTTATCTGCTCACAGATCAAATATTTTATTGACTAGTTTAACTGAGAATTCCGAAATTAAAAATAATTACTGTTATTTCAAGTATTTGCAATAATTACATTCTTTTCAAAGCGCTTATTTTCGTAGTTACGAAAACTTACGTATGTTTGCGTTTAAATATGTTAAGTACTTGAGATGAATCTATATATGTTACATATTTGCATATTTTAATGATACACACATTTCCTTTTCAGGCTCTGTGAGCTTTCTTAAATTTCATCAACTCTCAGATATATACCACCTTCCGGGAATAATGGGAACGATTTTTGAAAAACGATCGGTATCTGCGTTTTCTCACAGGGCGTGAACTTAAAGCGACGCAGCAGACATGTCAAGCCGACACGCATCTGCATTTGTCCGAAACGCATGCCAATACAGTTACGCGGACCATCACCGAAGGGCAGCCAATCGACGGACTCCCGGAAACGGGCCGCCTCTGCTGAGAAACGTTCGGGATCAAATTTATCCGGTTCGGGATAAATCGCGGGATCATAGTGTATGCCTATTGTTGGTATTGTGACCATCATGCCCTTTTTGATTACATATTTCGGATGACCTGGCACTACGTAATCTGCTGCCGCTTGTCGCATTAGGTTCGGCGCAATTGGGTATTTACGTTGAGTTTCTTGTGAATAGGAAAAATATGGTAAATTATAAGATTCAATTGGATTTTGAGATTTTACTCACCCGCCAGCACCTGCTTCATATATTGCATATCCTCCATACACTCATAGCTGAACTCATTGCCGTGCTTCTCAATAGTCGCCTCGATTTCTTGTCGCAAGCGCACTTGCAGGTCCGTCTGCAGCGCCAACTCGTACAGCGCGAATGCCAGCGTTGTTGATGAAGTCTCAAAACCCGCAACGAAGAATACAAACGCCTGCGCTGTCATTTCGCTCACACTCAGCGCTCGCAATTGATCGTTTTCGCTCTTCAAATGCTTGCCTTTATTCAATTCCATTAAAATACTCATAAAATCGTTGGCATGTACACCATTCCGTTCACGATACGCCACATTCTCACGCACGATGCGCAAAAAGAAGTCTGTAATCTCTTGTGGTATGATGGCCATACGCAGGCGACGCGCCAAATTCGGAAAACTATTAATGAAAGCATTAATAAGCGGACCATGCCGGCGTGAGCCGATAATGCGACGACCCATTGCGCGAAACTCGGAATTCGGGTCCTGCAAACTGTTACACTCAATACCGAAGGCGCAATTGCCAATTACATCAGTGGTGAAGCAGGCCATCATCTCCTTCCAATCCCACACATGCTCACCGGCTGCCAAGCGCTTCGACACAGCGATCACCAACTCATCGGCCACTTTTAATATTGTCGGAAACATGAATTTCATTTTACCCGTTGTGAAGGTAGGCGTCAGCTTACTGCGCAAGCCACGCCACTGTTGGCCATCCAAACGGAAGAGATGACCCGTGAGCGGATCATCTTTCTCGTTGTGAAAAATGCCACGATCAGCGAAATTGCTGAAATCCTTAATGAGTATGCTCTTAATGAGTGCACGATCCAGCGCCAGGACGGCAGGTCGTTGAAACAAATAATAACCACAGAAGGGACCGGAGCCACGATGATGTTCATATATTTCGCGTAGAATTTCTGCAAAGCTACGCGTTTTCATTAAACCTTTCAAATTGCCAGCAAAGAAGTGCGGCGGATCGTGCGGTATGCCGCGATGGCGCCAATAGTTCATGCGTCGTTGCAGCAAGTAGTAAATAAACGAGAGCAATGCCCCAAGCGCGGCAATTAGAATCGCAAGCACTGACATTGTTTCTACTTTACCGGCAGCTATTGAACAACTGAACGGCGGCAAAGCAAATTGGTTGCGAGTGCAAATGTATTTAGTAAACAAATAAATAAATAATAACAATAACTAAGAGAGCGCTCTAGCACTAAGTTCCGACAAGCGTACACAACGGCACAAAAGCGAATTCTGGGAATTGCGTACCGTAAATTCTGAATCGAGTACGGTTTGAGTCGCAATTTTTTCATTTCATAAATGAGTGATTGATTGCAAATAAGTTGGTTAAGTCACTCACAAAGATATTTAAGCATTTTACTGTTAAACAGTAAACATATATACGCTATTTAAGTCGAAGTCTAGATAAGGTCGCCGTTGGACAATGACAAATTCAGATATTTGCAAACGAGTTGAACGTACAACCCAGTGAACAAAAAGGAATTTCGTTTGAGTGATTTCGATGTCTTCACTAAGAGAGTTTGCCTCTCATTGCTATTGTGTTTGAAAGCTGTTAAGCGTGACAGCTGTTATGTTTGACGGCTGCCTAGCATGACAGCTGCGTAGTATGACAGCTGTCAACTGTAACATATGAGCTGCCAAACAAACGTTTGCTTAGTTAATTAAAAATCAGCAAATCAAATTCTCTACAGTAGTTTTAGGCACTAAAAATATTTAAAGCATTCCAATGCACATATTGTATGAGCACACACTCTCTACAGACTATTTCCATGTGGTTACACCTTGCAAATGCTACGCGTATGACAAATTTTAATTTTTGAAGAATGGTTTTAAAAAAAAAAATTACTCTTCTTCCATCTGTTCTAAAACTATTTCTTTTTCTTTAAATTTCGTCTCTAAAATTTTCAAATTATTTTTGATTAGCTTGCCCTGCAAAAAAACTTATCAGTCTGTGAATTCCCCTATTGAATACTGTAGTGATTAAAAATGCATTGGGTTTAAGTACAATAAAATGCGTCGCTTGAATTCATTTTCGAAAAAAAGTTTTTTTTTTAATTTTTTTCCTTTTTATATGAATACAATTACAAATACAAAGGAGATTTTGCATTTAAGAAAAAAATATTTCCACTCAGAATAATGCTTTTTTCAACGAATTTCTCATTTTGCGAATCCGCGAATCATATGTACTTGTACATACATACATCTCAAGATTTAATTATAATCTTTATAATTGCGATTATAACAAGCAAATGAAACAAGTAAGGAAGGCCGAGCTCTGGTAGAACCAAACATTATAAACGCGGTTTTATATTAAGTGCACAGATCAGTCAAAAATACCAGATCTTATATATGGAAGGTAGGTCCTAGGCCTATGTCAGCCAGTTTTGGTAAGTCTTTAGATCCCAGCATAAAGTATTATGCCTACCAAGTGTGGTTGAGTTCTTTTGATTAATGCTTTAAATTTTGGATGTTAAGCGGGGGTTGGGAAGTAAAACGTCCGTTATATGGAACAAAGGAGGTTTCAGCGAAATATCTCTAACCGCTAGTTGAACAAACTTAATATACACTGCGCACATACATACATATAGTACAGGCGAATATAAAAGCACAATCCAATCGAATTATGTATTTTATTGCTTTTTGATGCATAATTATTTGTTTTATTTGCGAGAAGCTCTAGCGTCTTATCACGTAGCAAAATAATAATACAAGGACACCACGTATTTATATACATACATAAGAAGAATGTGTGAGTGTTTAGTCTGATAACGCAGTTTCGAAGAAAATCAAGCACAGTAAATGCGCCATTTATTGACCGCTGAAATGTTGGCGTAGAAAATATTCGAATTCTTTCACACCTTGGAAATGAAAAAATTTAGGTTATAATTCAAAATACCAATTTTGAGGCGTTAATTTTAACTTAAACTGATTTTTTCTTCAATAAAAAAATTTTATGTTAAAATTAAAAAAAAAGCATATTTCTTTACAGTCACAAAAACATTTTCTGCACTCAATTCATTGCAGAAAAAATATGCAATCTGTCAACTAAAAATTTCTAAAATCCACGCCTGAATACCCATAGATTATATATTTTTCAAAAATATCTCTCTTCGTGAATATATAATTAACTAATAACTGTCGTATTCAACTCAAAACTCATCTTTCTAAAACACACTTAGGAGATTTTGTATCATTTTTATTCAAAAAAATGTGCACTAGCTCATCTACTAATACACTTTTCCCGAAATTTGTGTAGAATACTTATTTATATTTGAAAATCTGATGATATTCTCTTTTTATCCCGTTAATTAAATCGTTCGTCATGTTAAGCTATTCAACAATGTACTTAAAAAACGTATCAAATAAAAAATTACAAATAATCAACTAAAAGCATTTTCTAGTACCAATAAACCCGATTTCGCTTTAAGTTTCGGGATTCGCATGATCTTCATTCCTGAAATATCTCTAATTGAATAATTTCCAGTGTTAAATTGAAAAAGAAAGAAACGCTCGTCATATATTTCTATATAAAAATATTTATAACAAATTTATAAGTCAAAGACATAAACTTATTATGAGATCAAACAAATGCTATAGGCGTGCTGCGATATCAGCACTAACGATATGGAGGGGAAAGAAAACAAAAATGAGTAATTTCAGCAATAAATTCCTTAGTATAATCTACAAAAACTCTTTACTAGTGTTGACAGCACTTACACATTTATAGCCGTGTTAACAACAGCGCGCCATTCCTTCCACCTTTCTGCTATTTGACGCCAATTAGAAATTCGACCTGTCTGCACGTCCTTCTCTACCTGATCTTTCGAACAAAGTTGAGGTCTCCTCTCCCTCTGTTTCCTCTGGCGGATACTGCATCGAACACTTTCAAGGCTGGAGTGCTTTTATACATCCAGACTATATGACCTAGCCAGAGTAGCCGCTATCTTATCAATATCGTTGAGCTATGTCAATGTCGTCGTATAACTCGTACAGCTCCTATTTTCACCGGCTATAAACTACGCAGAACCTTTCCTTGAAAAGCTCCTAACGCTGAAACATCAGATGTTGCCATCAGTGATTCCGCGTTGCTGATGTTGCTGGCTCCAAGATAGACCAATTTATCTACCACTATATGTTATATGCACTTAAACATATAACCTTTATCTAAAATTTAAACTTATGAATGAACTTTCATTTTTATCGCTTGAAATTTTGATTATGGTAAGGTAAATTCTACAAGTTTTCAAAGCAAGCGCTAGGGTAGCTATTCATGGATTGCGTTCAACAAGAAGCAAAAACAATTACACTTTAATGCCATTTTTATTTGATTATTTTTATTGATTTATTTGAAGCAAGGCTTATTACAACTACAACTAGAAGCTTTCCACATTAAGCTGTCCCGTGCGACATTCAAGAAAAATAGCTGGAATCAGTGTGTTGTATGTACGGCTGAAATAGCAGAGTGGTTAGCATTGCGCATTACCGTTCGGAGGGCCAGGTTGTGAGTCCAGTTTCGACCAACATCCAAAATTATAGAAAATAATTTTTCTAATTGTGGTCGCCCCTCGGCAGGGAATGCAAAGCAACACTCGGTGTGCTTCTTCTGACATGAAATAGAAGCTTCTCATAAAAATCTAGCGGATGTTCATAGTCGGCTTAGTGTAAGCCCTAGGTCACTCCACCTCTTGATAAAATCATCAAGACGTAAACCCAAAAAGCTCTTCCAAATAAAAATTATCGACATAAATGTAATAATAAATATAATAATAATGGTCAATTTCAGATGGGTCTAGTGCTTACAAAACACTGGACATATCTACATATACATACATATGTACCATATATACTTATCAGTCAGCAGCGTGTAACATTTAAATCAGTAATTTCTACATTTTAATTTTATCAATACGCTGATAATGTCTCCGCTGCTCGTCGCGACTAAACTACCAGCATTAATAGATATATTTATGTACATACATATATATGATCTGAATTGAAGTCATACTTTCCATGCAATCAAATACTGTAAACATAAAAAATTACACACATAATGAGCTCTGTCTGCATATTTCGCACTTTCAGTCACGCGCAAAAGCAAAAACAACAAATAAGATTCCAGTATTTTAGCGTGAAAAAGCAACAAAATAAGTAATAGCGACTAAGTCAGACGCATTAGAAATAAACTTATGCATGTTATATGTATATATATCTACATATACTTGTTTGCATTTGTTAAAAAAAAAAAGAGTCAATAGAAATGAATTGGCGATCGAAGCGTTTCCCAAGCTTTCAAAAGCGCGAGAATTATTGACTATTTTCGCGCATTAACGATGCAACAACAAGTCAGCAACAATATTTATTCTGATTGTAGCCATTGATCTCTAGCCCGGATGCTGTATGTATTGAGAATTTATAGCATTGCGACAGCCGATTGTAGCATTTTAAGGTTAGTAAATAAGCGCACACACATATACGCACGTACACGTAAAAATATACTTTGTGTTCATGACGGGCAGTTCACAGGTATTTTTGTTGTTATAAAAGCTTTTGTATTACTTTCTAATCTATTTTATATCATTTTATTTCATTTTTTTTCTTAGTTTAAGATATTTTAGTTCAAATTAATTTAATTTAATTTTATTTTATTTTTTCCAACCTTTTTTGTATTATAAATAGTTTTATTCTCCAGCACAAAATCCAAACTTGTTTATATTGAATATGCCAAACAAATAATTTTCTTATACGCCGACACTCTTCACTGTAAAAAATTTAATTAGCCTCCGCCGCATTCAACGCTTCTCCCGACGTGCTCCTACAAACCAGTCAGAATCGCATTGAAGACCCCACCTCACCACAGCCGCAACCCAATTTCAAGTAACAGCAAAATGCTTGCCGATAATGGCGTTGATTAAAGTGGAAATATTTCAAATGCGAATGTGACGAACTCTCGCTCCGATGCGCTCCAGAACTGACTCCGTTGGAAAACCGAAGCGTGTAGCGTGAGAGCACAGTGTGGAGTGTGAGCAACTAATAAAGTTCTTAGGTAATCGAAACACTTAGTAAGCGGTTGAAACGCGCGCTGAGCGGCAGCGTTGAGGGAAAACTTGTCGAAAGTGAAGTGTTTTTGAGGTGTTTTTTTTTTTGTTTTTAATAAGCGAAACAGCGGCACAGGTGTCGGCAGCGGTGTGGAGCAGTGAGCGGTGTAGAACAAGTGGTTATATGTGTGTGCGTAGTTATGTGTAATAAGATATCATGAACATATTTTAGTTAATGTTACACGGCTTTCGTACGTTTCGTACGTTCATTTTTGAGCTTTAAGCCAATGTGGCCTTGAAAAGGGCAAACAATCAACTGAAATTCCATTGCGCTGAGGAAACAAATAAATAAAACAGCAACAAAACTATAGGCAAGTACCTGCAAAATGTGGTGGGTCTGGTTAATTGTAGCTATTGTGATCACCGTCTTCGTCATTTTCGTCTTGACGCCGCTCCTCTACATCTGCTATAAGCGCAACTACTGGCGTTGGCATAATGTACCCTTCGAACCACCCGCTCCAGAATTTGAAATCCTACAGCGCCTCTTCGGTCTGCGTCCCACATTGGAGTGGGAGCAGCTGGAGCATTACGATGTACTCTATCGCAACTTCAAAGGTCGCAGTCCATTTTGCGGTTTCTATCATCTCATGCAACCGCGCGCACTCATACTCGATCGTGAGTTGATTATGCAGATACTCATTAAGAACTTCTCAAATTTTAATGATCGCGGCATTTACCACAATAGTAAACACGATCCGCTCTCGGCCGATTTGTATAGTCGACGCGGTAGCGAATGGAAAGAGATGCGTTTGCGTCTCGAGCCAATATTTGCTAGAGATGAAATGCGCTACCTGTACGATGGCTTGCGCGAGTCAAGCGCAGAATGGTTGTTGGGCTTCGATCAGCTGGTGCTGAATGAGCGCGCTCACAGCGGATACATTGAGATACGTACACAGATACGACGTTATGTATTGACGACTTTGGCGGCTTGTGTTTTCGATTTGACTGCGGCACGGCAAGAAAAGTATCCGCTCAATGTTTTCGACGACATGACTCATCTCGAGCGCACAACATCACGTCATAGTGAGTTTGCGAATGCATTCTTGCGTCACTACCCACGGTTGGGCAAAAAACTGAAGTTGCGTACGACAAGTAAAGAGGTGGAAGAATATTTCATCGGACTGATCACTGAGGTGGTTAATGAGCGTGAGCAGAGTGGCGCTGAGAAGAAAGACTACTTACAGCTGTTGGTGAACTTAATGCAGCAGGAGTTGAGTACACACGAGGTTCAGGATCAGACTATGAAGGAACTCAAGGAGCACTTGATGGGCGAGTTGGCGGCGCATGCTATGTCTTTTCTGAAAGCTGGTCTCCGTCCCACCACGCACACGATAACGTATGTTTTGTATGAGTTGGCATTGAACGATCCTATACAAAAACAATTGCGTGCAGAGATTGAGGCCGCACTGAAGCGACACAACAATGAACTCACCTACGACTGCTTGCGCGAACTAAAATTCCTAGGTCAGGTCATATCAGGTAAGCGTAGTTTTTTTTTGAAACATTGAACGCTCCCAATAATGCTATCGCACTTTAACTTCCAGAGACTATACGCTTACATCCCGTCGTTCCATACCTAATACGTCGCACACTCACCGAGTTCCCAGTGCCGAGCGACAACAAATATGTCTTACCCAAAAATATGTTCATAATTGTGCCGACACACGCCATACACAACGATGCCGAGTACTATCCCGAACCGTTCATCTTCAAACCGGAACGTTTCACTCGCAGTGATAATAAGCGACGTGATCTCTGCTTGTGGTTGGGTTTTGGCGAAGGGCCGCGCTCTTGCATTGGGCTATACTTTGCGCAGCTAATGATGCGTCTACTCCTGGCTCAGCTAATCATTCGTTATCACTTTACGGTCGATCGTACGCGACTGATGGTGAAACCACAAAATGTGATTCGATTACGTGTAGATCCCCTTGACGAGCAGTCCGATGGGAGAGAGGCTGATGTGGTCATTTAATGTGGTGCATAAGTATTTTAGAAATATACAGGGTGTCGTAGTGGAAGAAGAAACGTATTATTCGTTGGAAGTAACTGGAGTTTTCTGTTATTTATTTATAACTTTTAATTAATTAATTATAAGAGGAAAAGAGAGGTCAACCAACATTGGGTCCATCCTTCAAGTTATATTGGAAACGAAAAAAAAAACAAATATACTAGTTCAAGGCAGTGAGAATAAGGCTACCTCACAGTATTGGCATAGCTCTAAGTCTAGACCCTTATGTATAAATATATATGTAGTTGCAACAACACGAGGTATAAACACTGAGATCTAATTTTGAGACGAAGCGCAGATTTATGTAAATAAAAGTAAATGTATTATAAAAAATTGTGTTCCACAAATACTTCCTCACTTCGGATTAGTCTATTCAATAGAGTATAAGTGGAATTGAGTACAATCAAAAATAACAAAAATAAAAAGAAACAAGATCACTTAAAAATTTTTCAGTTTTTGTAAGTCTTTGGAGTTTTTATATGTGGTCTTTGAGACTTCCACATTCAGCAATCAAAAGCTTCTCTTTGATATGAAAACTCTCATTATTAGCATTAAAAAAATGCCTACCAAACTGTACCAAAAAAGCAAAAACTAACAAAAAACAAGAAAGAAGTGCAGTCTTCGGCCATACCAACGTCTTCATACCTTTCGTGAACATAAAAAATTTATTGAAAAATGCAAAATTCGATTGCGATGGCTTTCAGTGTTAAACTTTTTTTGCATTTGCATGTGTAGCATTCGAAATGTCATGCTTTTAAAGGGTTATCCAAGTGGAGTTACTTTTTTTAATAGCCTTTTATTTTGACGATCACGCGTGAGTCGTGTCAAGCTGTCATGTTATTTTTGTTCAGTATTGTTTGGCATTTCATCATGGGAAGACTTCTGTAAAGAATGTGTTTCGCGCGCTTCGCTCAACTTATGGTCAACCTAATCGGCTTACTGAGCGTACTATTAGCAACACCATCACCCATCTTGAGATCCAGCATTCATTATTGGATAATATTCGACTGAATAGACCACGCCCAGCACGCAGGGAAGAAAATATAGCGGCCGTAGCTGAGAGTGTACACGAAGACCGAAGGAGAGTCGATTCGGCGCCGTTCGCAGCAACTCGGACTGACGTATCGAACGACTTGGCGCATTTTACCTCGAGATCTTAAATTGAAAGCATGCAAAATACAGCTTGTGCAAGAACTGAAGCCGCTCAACCTCCCCAAGCGACATCGCTTCGCTCTATCGGCTCATAAAAAGTTTCAAGAAGATCCGACGTTTTCGAGAAAAATTTTGTCTAGCGATGAGACCCATTTTTGGCTCAATGGGTATGTAAGCAAGCGAAATTGTGGCATTTGGGACGAAGAGCAATCTGAAGATATTCAAGAGCGGCAATTTTATTCAAACGTAGGCGTAGCCGTTGCCAACATTTAAAAGAGATAATCTTCAGAATGTCTTTTCGAATGAGAATAAACATTCCCCATTAAAATTGAATTTTCTGTGTTTTTTTTTCAAAAACTGAGGGCCTAGTTTTTGTTTAAAAGGAGGGACATGGCTAAATTAGCTCAGCTCGTCATTCTGATACGATCGACCAAAATTGTGGTGGGCTCATCTCTCTCCTTCGGACCAACGTGAATATGTCATTTCAGCTACATGAAAGTTGTAATAAAATTGAATACAGAAAAATGCAATTATGTAAAATTTAAAATAATTGAAATTTGTGACAACAAAAAAGTGAGAAATTGTCGACTCGTGCATGTCACAATAAAAAATATTGTACACAAAAACAACAGTAAAGTTAGAAAACCGCAAAAGCAGCATCAAAACAATAACTTTCTTCTTCTTCTTCTTCTTCTGATGATGATGATGATGGATTACAACTAACTGGCAGTTGGTCATGCGCAAAGCTTCAGCGCGCAAAGAGCTTAGCATACAAGTCGGACAAATAGGCAAGTGAGCAAGTGTTCGAATGTGGTCCACTCAAAGTAATGCCGGTGGAAATGCTGGAAAGAAAGTCTTATAGCAATTATGCCGTTGATGCATTTGAGCTAAAAGTTAAATGGACAGATGGATAGATGGATAGATGGATAGACAAATAGACAAACATTAGTGGCGGCAACAGGAACTGCAAGTTAATAACATGCAAAAGCAACAACAACAACAACAATAATAACAAGCAAATCTATTCGATTTTTATTTACACAGATTTATTGCCAGCTTTATGAGCAACATGTATGCCATTGTTGTTGTATAAATTGTATAAATAAGTGCATAAATGTTTTACGACCATTTTATTAACCTGACTTTTACATACGTACGAGTACATATGTACATGCATATGTAGCAGCAATTAAATACATACTAGTGCATGACATAACGATTATTTATAACCATATCATACGTGTGTATGTACTCGTATGTAAAACTACATATGTATGTATGTATGCCTTTATCTTATCGTTCAGCTATAAACACACTACCACTACAGCAACAACAACAACTACAATAAACCTATGTAATAAATAATATGAGCAAATTGCACCTTTTAGTAACTTCATTCATGCATTGCAGCATGCGGAACTCTGCTTTCATTCTATGGAACCTTAGCTAACTGTAACCGCATACAAGTGCCGCGGCAACGAAGCGTATCGTAATAAGCCGAGCAGCTCTGCCAACGTATGTACGTAGTGAAACGTTTCGCTATACAATGTGGTGCACTGTGGGTTAGTTTGCGTAAATATGAGATAAAATTGAATTGAAGAAAATAAAAGCGAAGAAGTCTTCTCAGGTTGAGTCGTTAGCCAAGGCGATTTAAGAAGATTTCACAATCAAAACCTCTATGATGAATGGTAGAGTAAAATAAACTCTTGCATGCATTCTCTTCATAAAAAAGAATTCTTCATTTTTATTATCTGGATATATATTCTCAATCGATTACAGAGTAAAGAAATTTATATTGAATCATTAGATGACGAACGGAAGTGTAATGTCTTTTGCGAGAATGTGTTGATTGATTCGAGTTTCGGATGCTTCGAACTCCGTTTAGTTCAATAAATGATCTTTCGTTGTGCTTCCTTTTTCGAAATACAGAAAGTCGTTACCACTTCTGAGTTGAAACATTTTTTCAAATAATTTTTATCTACAATTTTTCCAATCTCACCCACAGTGCATGCCTGATCCATAGATCTGAAATACCGCCAAAACAAGCACATTTCCGCAACTCTTGCAATGGAGCGGCACTTAGTCTCGTATTGGATTGCATAGCGTCCAAAAGCGGTAGTCCTCACTCAATTGGCCAACTTAAGAACAAACCGCATGCAATTAGAAGCAAATTAAAAGCTAAATTGTACGCGTTCACTGCAGTTATAGTGAAAATAAGAATTTTTAGAGGAAATACTTTCGCATACTGCAAGCGTGTGGTGGTTTAAAAGTGAAGGGTGATTTGGTAATTAGTGTTTTTCGGACGCAACAAAGTGTTCTTCAAATTAAATGCTCAAAATACGTAAAAAAAATGGTATCACACAACACGTTACCGGCTCGGCAATAGCATTAGCATTAACAAGCACTTCAGCACTTTATCTTCGTCTCAGCGTCGCGACGCGTCGGCCGTTGTGTGAAGAGTCTCAATTGTGCCTACCTGTGTGGCGGTGAAAGTTCAATGGCGGCGCACTTGCGTATCGATGCGGGTGAGAGATAGCCATCTCGAAAGCCCTTTGATATGCAAAGACAATTAAATACGCACATATTGCGTTGTAAGACAAACAGCGGTAAAGTCATCAAACACACAATGGATATTGATCAAATAAATGGAGAAAAATGCGACTTAATCATAATAGACATTTTGTGAAGTAGTTTTTTTAGTCGCCATGGGCGTAGTGAAGACTAATTTTTGTCCATTTCTATGTATGTATTTGAATTTAATTTATGTAAATTTGGTTATGCGTTGGTATATTAACGTCAACATGCAAATTGAGTTGCTCAACAGGAAGACAATAAACAGAGTGTTGAAAATTAGTGCTGAAAAGTAGTAAAAAAAAAATAAATCACGCATTCAGCCATTACTATTTATAATTAAATATGTGAAAATAACAGTGAGTTGATAAAATGTTGACTGCAAAAAAGCAATACATAAGTACATATAGTAATAATAAAGTAAAAAAATAAATAAATAGATAAAAAAATTTCCTGACAATAAACCACATGTAAGGAAATTTGTAGAGAAACTATCAGCTCAAAGGCTAAAACTAGTTCAAAAAATTTATTATTTTGGTCCCCACTAGGCAGGAAATTTCAGCCCCTCCGATAGTATTCCGGCCATGAAATGCAAACTTCTCATAAAAATGTATTAACTGCTCGAAGGCGGCATAGAAAAAGCTTTAGCTCCCTCCATTAGCTGGAAAAACTTCAGATGCGCACCAGAAAATGGAAGAGAAAGTGAGCCGGAAATCGCTTCAGCTTTTATAAAGCGCGAATTTCTTTCAGCCCTTCCGTTTTGTTGAAAAGCAAAGTATAATAGCCTATAAAAACAGCTGATATATGAAATATGCGTGCATACTTCCATCAACAGTCCCCTGAGCAACTTCCATCAAATCTCTTCCAATGTAAAATGTAATTAGAATCCATTCACCTGCCTTAGCTGAAAAAGAGCACCTTATGAGGCACACTTAGTATTGGCTCGCACTTTATTAGATTCACTCACTCACCTAATTCTTTTTCGTCCGACAGCCAAAGTGAGGCATAGGCGGAGGAAATGCCATATATTATTTCGTATGATACTCATCAACTGTAGAACGCATGGTTGTGAAAGATCAATTCCTGAGCAGAAGTTTTCCAAACAGCTCAAGTTGAGAAGTGACAAAATTTTCGGCAAATCCTAACAAGAACTTGAATTTTTGAAGGTCACACAATTCACCTTAGCATCAGTTCAGCTGTTAAAGTTACAAATATATGAAAAGCCGTCCAATTGACCTGATTACCACATTGGGAAGCTGATTTGCATATAAAACACACTTTTTCTTTCTTAAAAAGAGCACTTTTGAAAAAGATTTTATTTTTATTTATTTATTCAAATTAGTTTATTTCTAACCCTGGCTTGCTTGTCTACGACAATATTTTGATTTCTTTTGCATTAAATTGGTCTAAATTGTTCGTGTTCATCAATTTTGCACGATTCTGCGCTGCTGTATGCCTGCGTCGTTGTGCCAACGCTGCGACTGCGCCGACTGTGCCAACCAACGCCTGTCATTTTCTAGAGCTGTTAATTGAATTTCAAAACAACGCGTTGCTGTTGGCGCGTGGGTCCATCCCGCGCCAGCGAACCCGGTTTTTCGTACATCTGTATAAAAATAAGCTACAAACATAAAATATATAACAACAAACACACCCAATATAGCCAAAGCCACAGAGCCGCGCGTAGATGAAGCGCTGAGGCCACCCTAGTAGGGGAAGATGGGTTAGTTTAGATTAGCTTTGTATGTTAGTAGAAATATAGCTTGCAAATAGCCAAATTCCAAGTCGCTAAAGAGGCTTACATAATTTTTAAGGCGGCAGCAACCATAACAACAACAGCAAAAACAATGTTGAAGCATTGAGAGAAGAGGTTGAAACAATAAAACAGTTACAAAGACATTTGCATCTGTGTAATGAGCTGCAGATGCGTTAACAACGTTGTGTTGATCTACAACAACATCAACAACAATAACAACGTCAACGGCAATGATAAAATGATTAGCAGCCACACCAATACCGCTTTCACTTTCAACAGCGGACGCACAGCAACGCCTATACCCGAACGCGGCTGCCGCTCCGCTTTAGCCCAAATATTTTTTTGCAGCGCTGAGCCCTCTGTTTGGTTCGTGATTACAGAAGTGCGTGCACACAATTCGTACAAAAGCTAAATTTTTCCGTATTTATTTTCTTAAGAAGAAAAAACCATTTTTGTTTATTTCAGTACGCGCTCCATCACAGATCGGCGACTCGAAGTTAGTTGTGTTAATTGTTGGTGACGGCATACTATCACTCTTCTTCCTCTTCTTTCAAATATAAATTACCACCGGCATCCATTTGCGGTTTTTTCTCAGCACCAAATCAAGTCGGCCGCGTACAGCGACGGAGACGAAACAACGCTTGAATAATGTCGACGCAGTCAGTCAAGCAGCAATCAGCAGCCAGCCAGCAAGCCAAGCGCCATTAGCCAATATGTTAGCTAGCTAGCTAGCCGGGTTGGTCAATCGACCGCAATCATTGCAAAGTCAGTCAGTCGAGCAGTTTACAAAGAAGCGGTCAAAGGCGGCTGCAGTCGCCGTCAAATATAAACACACACACATATATATACGCTCGCGAGGAATTATAGCAGCTCTAGGCCATAACATGGAGCCACTATTGGTGTTTTCATTGCTACTCTTAACCGCCTTAACGCTCATCTGCATTTACTTGCAACGCAAACAACAATACTGGGAGGCTCAGGGTATACCGCTACTGAAACCCTTCCTCTTTTTCTACTACGGACGCGGACGCATTGGCACCGATTGTCATGCAATCGATATACCCAATGAAGTGTATCAGCGTTATCGTGAAACAGGCGTACCGCTGGCGGGCATGTTCATGCTCAGCGATCCGCTTATCATCCTGCTCGATTTGGAGCTCATTAAACATGTGTTGATTAAGGATTTCGCAAACTTTAGCTATCGTGGTCTCTATCATAATTTGCGCGATGATCCGCTGATGGGTAATCTGGCCGCAATTGATGGACCTTACTGGAAACGTTTGCGCGCCAAGCTGACACCATCCTTTACAACGGGTAAAATGAAATTTATGTATCCGACACTAATAAAAGTCGCCGAACAATTGGCTGATGTGGTGGATGCGCGCATCACCGCCGAGGGTGTGTTGGATGTGAAGGATCTCGCTGCCTGCTACACCACCGATGTGATTGCATGCTCTACACTCGGAATTGAGTGTGATAGTTTGCATAATCCGCTTGAGGATTTTCGCCTCATCACCGTGAAGTTCTTTGAGGAATACAGCGTCACACGCGATTTGATCAGTCAACGACTGCCACAGTTGGCGAAATTTCTGCACTGGACGAATACGCCGAAAGTGGTCACGGACTTTTATATCAAAGTTGTGCGCGATAATATAGCCTACCGCGAGGCGCATGGTATTGTGCGTCAGGACTTTTTGCAAATCATGATCGATCTCATTAAAACGGAGTCGCTGACAATGGAAGAGATCGCCGCGCAGGTGTTTGTTTTCGTAATTGCAGGCTATGAGACCACATCGACTACCATGACAAATTGCCTGTGGGAGCTCGCGGTGAACGAAGATATACAGGAGCTGGTGCGTGAAGAGATTGTGCAGGTATTGCAGGAGCATGACGATGTGCTCACGTATGATTGTCTCAAGAAGATGCACTACCTGGATCAGACACTTAAAGGTAAGTGTGAGCCAGTGAATAAGTGGAACAAGCAGTTAGTTAATGAGAGTGTAGGATTACGAAAGCAGAAGTAACTCAAAGGGGATAAGTCGTTATGAAACCTCGAAGTGATTAAAATCGAATTCTAAATGCTTTCTTGGTGCATTGCATCATTTCGCGTTTTTGAGACATTTATTCCACCCTTCATCCATCTCTTTTGCAAAACCAGTCTCACAGGTCGCCATTTTTTATTATTTCGAATTTTAAATTTGAGCCCATTTGGCGAGTATTAATACGGGTGTTTGTATGCCAGAACAAAGACTCAATTAGAAGTCCAGTTTTCGCTTTTTCGCTCAGACCTTGGTAGCGTTATTCAGCTCTAAGTGCCCAGTCATGCAAATAATTTTTAGCTTCGTAAATAAAAAAATGAAATGGTTAGCGATACTTAACGTTATATGTGAAAATATATGTACATATACATACATATATACTCGTTAAATGAAGTACAAATAAATAAACTGAAAAATATATTTACGTATTTACTTTGGCAGCTAAGGTTCTATGGAAACTAAGTAACTAAGTGAGCTCATCAAGGTTGATAATGTTATTTTCACTAAAAACACAGCTTTAAAGTTCTAGGCCTGCTCAAAGTGCGAGACGAAGGTCGCATAAGTCTAAGCAAATATCGTCACTTTTGACACCCGTCGCTGCCCAAGGCCTACTTTAAAAATTATGTTTGGCAAGGCCTTTCTCTTTGTGGAGTGCTATGAAAAAATGGAATTCCTGCTCAGAGTCGACTATTCCTTAAGCAATGCTCTCTTTGATCCTTGAACTCGGTTCTTGGAAGTTTGAAGATGACTGGACTTGAAACTTCGATTAAGCGGCCTTGCTTTTTTAAATACCATAAATAGCTTTTCTTTCCAGACTCAGTCAGGACTCAAGATTTTATTTTCTTTATCTTATAACTCATTTTTTTTTATTCAATACTTTTCCGATGCTCTCTAGAGTCGAGCTATTGTAAATTTGTATCTTTTTCTATTTTAAACGAGTTAGAATAAACGATTGTTGTGAATGACTTGAGGTGCAGTGACTGAAAGAAAATTTAGCTCCTTGGAAAACTGCTTGCACCCACAACACAATCAATGTCAGTTGATACAGTATGGGAAGGGAAGTAATCTTCATTGCCCTCAGATGAATTTCTGTTTCACAGACAATGAAAATATCATTACCTTGGAATTGTTTCTTCCTGGTTGTATATATTTGGAATATTTGGAACCCGACCCAGTGCATTTTTAAATTCAAGATCAAATGTAAAGTTCATTGAACGTTTTTCGGCCGTCAGTTCTTGCAATGTTCCAAGGTTTGTCTGAGCAAGGGCGATAAATTCATCGTCCAGTTTATCGTGCCCAGCGTTTTCTAAGTTAATACGTAAATATTGACCAGCCCTCTGAAGTTACTCTCCGTATTGACCAAAAAAGACTGTGACAGGTTTCATTTATAACATCAAACGATTTAATTGTTAGCTCGAAAACCATTTCATACTTTCTTTACCTCTCTTCTTCCACGGTCTCAGGTCGAGAAATAAAATTTAGTTTATGTTTTGCAGTTTATTTATTTATTTTCAACTCCCTCAGCCAGTTTAGAAAAAACATTGATCTTCACATAACATCAATAACTCTCTCTTATCTCTCTTCGCGCACAGAAACGCTTCGCAAGCATCCCATCGCTCCCGCTCTGAAGCGTGTTGCCTTCGAAGACTACAAAGTACCTGGCACCAACTTCATCATCAAAGCCAACACCACCGTACTAATACCAACCGAAGCGATACAACTTGATCCACGTTATTACCCCGAACCAAGCAAATTTGAACCAATGCGTTTCACACCCGAAGCCATGGAACAGCGACATCCGATGACGTTTTTGCCATTCGGCGATGGACCACGCAACTGTATCGGCTTGCGTTTCGGACGCATGCAAGTGCTCATCGGTTTAGTGATGTTGCTGCGCAAATATCGGTTTAGCGTCGCAAAAACAACGCCAATACCAATTGTTTACGACAAATCTATTTTATTGCGTGCCCCCAAGGGTAAAGTAGAGTTGAAATGTGTGCGTCTAGTGGAGGAAAAGTATGCGGGTAATGTGGGCAAGGGTGCCGAAAATGCTGTGGATAATTTCACCTCGAGCATCAGAGAGCGACGTGAATATGAAATTGCGGATTTCGAGCGAAATAAGTAAAGGGGGAAAGAAAGAAAGGGTTAAATATATAGCTAATAAGTTGTCATATTAGCTCGAAAGCATTTTTAAGAGGTTATGAATTGAAAATTATTTGAGGCATATCTTTTGGATCCTTAATGACTTTTTATCCAAAAGAACATTTTTTATTTGTAATTCTAAAGAGGATTACAAAATATTTACACTAGTTTTTAAACAAAATATTAAGTTAGGACACAAGCAGAAACGAAATGAGTATAAAAGAATATTTTCTCTCATTTTTAAGGCTCGAGCTTGCTTACCAAATATACTGTGAAATGAAAGCTTTTTGTATAAAAGATATTATATTATAATATATATGTATAATATACACAAGCATACTTACATACTTATACTTACACATTCAACCATATTTTGAACAACAAACAAGCGACATTTTATATTTGTATATATTTCTTCAAATAAATTGTTTTGATTTTTTATTTTAAAAACGTCATTTATAGCTGTGTGTCCGTATGAATTTATTTACTACATTAAAATACAATTTAAAGACTGCAAGTAAGTACTTTTATAAGTTTTATATGTTAGTATGTATTTATATGTACATGTGTGCATTATTATAATTTTTTGTAACTACAAAACGAATGTTTTTCTTTTTTTGAAATTTTATTTTATTTAATTTTAAATTTTTTCATTTATTTAACTTTATTTTATACTGTTTTTTATTTAATTTTTTATTTTTTTTAGTTTTATTTTTTTTATTAAAGTTAATTTTTGTTTGTTTAATTTAAAAAAATTTTATTTTATTTTATTTTTTATAAATTTTTTTTTATCTTATTTTTTTTATTATATAAAGTTTTTATTAAATATTTTATTTATATTTTTTTTTTTTTTTTTTTTTATAATTTTTTTTTCTTATTTTTTTTTCCTTTCTTTGTTTAATATTTTTATTTATTTATTTTTTTTTTAATATTTTTTTTTTAATTATTATTATTTTTTTATTATTATTATTATTATTTTTTATTATATTTCATTTCGTTTCATTTTATATATTTTATTTTTATTTATTTTATTTTTATTTTAGTTAATTTATATTTATTTAATTTTCTTCTTTTTTTCTTTTTTTTTTTGCTCTAGGGTTACATATTTCACCCCTAATATTTTATTTGATTTCAAAAAATTGACTCAAGTGCTGTAAAAAATATTGAACTCCACTAAGTGTACTGCTAAATAATGTTATTTATTTTGTTCATTGTCATTTAATTGATATGGCTTAAGTTCTCTACGCTCGCGTTAAATATTTTATGAGAAAAGATTTTTTAATTTTTATTTCTTTTTCCATGTGGCATATACAACATTTCAAGCGCTTTTGCTACTTTGCATAAAATTAATATCTCACTACATTATTTGCTTCTCTCTTTTAAACAAATAAGCGTGCAGGAGTAATTGTTAATTATATAAATTTAAAATAAAAATAAATAGCTAGAAATAGTCCTTTAAGATTTTAATACAAGTACAACCATTTTAGCAAAAAAAAAAACAAATTATTATATAATTAGGTTTATACAACATATTGGCAAAACTTATTTGTTTTTCAATTGAATCATTAGAAAAATTGGCAGAATTAAATTTATTTTAATTGTTAATAATTTATTTGTATATAAAAATATTTGACTTCATAAATTATTGATTCAATTTTTGAAAATTGTATTGATGGAGTTTTCAGTGTCTTAAAAAAATTTAAATATGATAAAAGTCAAAATTTCGCTTCCAAAAAGCTCTTTTTTCAGTTAAAAACTAATTAATTTTTTCCTCAATTTTTATATCAAAACTCGTGTGGAATGTCAGAGTGTGCATAGCAATGGCGAAATATATATAAAAGTATTAAAACCTGATATGGCTGCTGGTTTGTCTTTTCAAAATCTCTCAACAAAATTCGCACAATTTTTTTTGAAAATTTTAAACTAAAACTTACTAAATAATTTCTTTTCATGCCAACAGGCTAAGTAGATAATTTATATATTTAATGTTTTTATTTTATAACTTTCAATTTGCTTTTAAAAATACCATATATTGGCAAAAAACTACTAATTTTTTAAGAAAAACTGTCTACTTTGTTCGTTAAATTTTTTGGCTGGCATCGTTTTCAATATTTTTAATTTTTTTTTTTTTGTAATAGTTTTTTTTTTGCATTAATTCTTTTTGAATCAACAATTTCTTTTAATAAAAAAAACCTTCCTCTTTTCTTTTTTTCTTAATAAGTTGTTTTTAACTGGCATCAGTTTTTTCATTTCAAAAAAATTTCGAGCCCTTTTCGTACGCCGCTCTTCAAGCTCTTCACTTCGCTGGCTTCGTGCTACGCGGCAACTCCAGCGAAACGCGCGTTGCTTCACCACGGTTCGGCTGTTTGCTGCGCAGCATTTGCTCATGCACGTACAACAGCAAACCCAGATCGCGATGCCCAGCCTGCCAGGCTATCTTGAAAGCCGTAGCGCCATCCTGGATTAAACAAAAAATAATTTTATTTTTTATTATAATATTTATATATGTACATTTGTATGTATATTTTTGTTTAATTTTTTGGAATTTAATGAACTCACCACATCCACTATAAGCGAATCGCAATCAGGCTGCGACAGCAAATGCTTTACAATATCTGTGCGTCCGTGCTCCGCCGCGCACATCAGCGCCGTACTGCCGTCCTCGTCCTGTATATTGATGTCAGCGCCAGCGGCCAACAGCAGCTCAACCATATCGTTGTTACCATGGGACACAGCCAGCATTAATGCGGTCTGGCAGTGCTGTTTTTTGTTCGGTGTGAAGAATTTTTAGGGGGTTTACAATTTTTATTTAAAAATTTTGACCAAAATTCGAAACAAAACAAGCGACAGAGTAGACAGAGATGGAGAGAGAGAGAGAGAGGCATGCATTTTGAAATAAATAAAATTAGAAAAAAGTTGAGTTTTTTCTTACAATCCCAAACGGCAAGGCAAGAGTCTTGTCATTACCTACCTTTTTGGCTCGTATATTGACATCGGCCATCTGGAACAGTCGTTGTACGACTGTGCGATGCGCAGCGTTTTTCAGCTTTGCCAATGAGATGAGCATCACACAAGTGTATCCAGCGTTATTCATTTGATTTACATTGCAAACCTTTGAATCGAGTAAAATGGATACGACATCAAAATTACCATGCGAGACCGCATAATGCATTGCTGTGTTGCCCTGTGGGGACAGAAGGGAAGGAGAAGGTTATTTAAAGTACCTCAATGCATACAAGCACACTCACATTAGCATCCACCATATTGACACAGTACTCCAAGAGCGCCACCGACATTTCCTCAAAACAATCCAAATAGTCCTCCACCTCATGCGGATTTGCTTTCTCGGTGCTGGAGACGCGGAACCATTCCTGTTGAATCACCAATTTGGAGGACTTCAAACTAGCTGCCGATAAGGACTTTGCGTCGATCTTCTTCAACAATGAGTTATTTATGGTTTTCAAAGCGTTTAGCATCTCAGCAGGCGGAACGAATCTGAAAATATTGGAAATTATATGTTTAGAAGCTAAAAACAGAGAAAGCACGGTCGAAGCTTACTTTTGTCGTGGCTCCGCCTCCACCATTGCTAGCTTCTGCAACAACGCTTTCGATGGTGGGCGCTCCTCCACTTCATTCTTCTCTTGTTTTGACTCAACCGTAGCGGTTACAGCCGTGGTCTCTATACGCCCCGTTTCTTTTCTTGAGATATGACTAGATTTGAGTGCTGTTGTCTTACGACGAGCGCCCTTTGACATATCTGTCACTGCCACAGCATCCTCATTTTCTTTCTCTTCACTTTGCTCCGCCAAAACCGCATCCTCCTTCAACTTCTCATTGTAGGAGCTCTCCAGCGAGCGATATGGTGAAATGCCACCACCATCTTTATGCGGAGCTGGTGAGGCATCACGCGACCAACTAACACTCACACGTTTCTCCTCACGCACAATTAGACCATCCAGACTCGGCTGAAGTGGCGTCGCCTCATCGTCTTTGCTTGTATCAAGCGTTTCGCTGCGTTTTTGACTGGCATCGGAGGCGCGTCGTGAGCTCGCCGCTGATGAGGGTACAGGGATGCTGGTACTTGCCTTCGATGGAACACTCTTGGCGCTGCTTGACTTGGGTGAGGTGGTAGGCTCGGTGATGAAACTCTGTGTTTCGCTGACGGACTCTGGTGGCAGGAAGTGGGCGATTGATGGCGGCTTCTCGTTCAGCGAACTGAAATAGGAAGAGGGAGCGTATTTTAATTTTATTTTTCAGCACCTCAGAACCTGTCACGTACGTCAGCAGCAGCGCTGAGCAACCACTTACTATCAGCGGATAGCAAGTGAAGCTGCTGAGACTGGAAAACATTGAGGCAACACTGAAGAATTTATTTTCCAGATATTCAAGAGCCGTTCACCGGAAACAATTGAAACTCGCACAATCGCAACCCGCAATAATTTAGGGCTTCTCTACGAAAATCCGCGCTATAAAATATTTCTTTACACACACAAAATGACAAGAACTAAGAAGCTTTGTTGCAAAAAGAAAAATAAGCCAAAAAAAGCTAAGCACGGTGTATGCGTCCGCGTATGCGTATGCGGGAGTCCTGCTGTTGAAGCCCTGCCGCCGCGAACTGGGTTTTCGTTATTTGAAGTGAACTCAAAGTAGCTGGGAGAGAAAATTACATTGAAGGTCATTGCAGCGTGTGCGAATGAAAGTAAGAGTACAGTGGGGCAGAATAGTGAAATTTTAATGTGAAAAAATTTTTTTTAATAAAATTAAATTAATTAAAATCGCCTAAAAAATGTTAAAAACATGCCATGAAAAAAAGCTAGAGATGTACTGAGCAGCTTTTTTGAATTTATTTCCAAAATTTTATTTTATACTCCGTTTAAAACTATATTCAATCTCAAACACCCTCAATTTTTTAATTAAATTATTAGTATTTTTTTGCAGTATTTTTTAGCAATTTAATTGCGGCAAAATGTGAAACATGTGGCAACCCGCCAGAAAATCTTTTATCTTTCAAATTTCATGACTATAGTTATTATAATTCATTAAATTCAAATTTTAAGCAGGTGGCAACACTTGCCAAAAATATTCTAGGTTTTGTGTAGCTTTACTCAAATATTTATTTTCAAATAATAAAAAATAATGTCAAAATTATTCTAAAGCTAAAAATATTATCACCAATAATAGAATTTATCCCCCTACGACCCACTGTTCAACTTCATTTTTCTGTGCCTACTCTGCACTGCGCATGCGCTAGACTGATATCAAAATAAATATTTGGCCACTCAAAAGTCAAAACCGCACGTACACAAATAGCGTCACCTGAAGTGGAGTGGAGCAAAAGGTTAGTGGAGCAGGTCAGGGTAATGAAGAGGCGCAATTTATTATACAACAAATCACATATTCACCACAACTCAACACACACACACACAGTGTTTGTGTCCAGACTAGCAAATGTGGTTGAAATATTCACTTAGTAAAGTCACAAACCCTTGAATACACCACGGTTTACCACTTCACGCACAATACCTCCACCGAACGATTTACTCACCTTTGTGTGGCAGTCTTCGTTGTTGTTTGCTTCTCCGGAGTCGTTGTTATTGTGTACGTATTCTGGCGCTGGAAGGTACGACGCACTGGACTGGGACTGGGTGGTACGTTCTTGCGTAGTGGTATGCGCGAGTCCATCGAAGCGCTACGCACCGGCGCGGCTGGCCGTAGACGTGGTGAAGGTGGCGACTGTGGTGAGAGCACTTTTGAAAAGTTCTTCGCCAAGTTCTTAATCGCATCTTTGCAGGAATCACAGTAATTGTCTGCGCAGGCGATGGATATGTGCGGTTTCACCACATCGCCGCAACCAATATCACGCTTACGCACTGTGTCTGTATTGGCGGCTGTGTGACGTATAGGTGCCGGTGGTAATGTGTTGATGCCATAGTCCACCAAGCGCGGCGCATCAGTATTGCTTGATGTTGTACGCATTACGGGTTTTGGCGGTGGTGTGGGTTTCTGCACCACCACTTTTGGCGGTTCGACAACAGCAGGTGGTGGCACATACTCCTCCGTGCTGGTTTGTGTTGCGCAGAGTCGTATTAGATCGTGTGTATCCGTCTGACGTGTTTCGTTGGTCACAGCGCTTTGTACGCCGGCATGTCGCTGTTCAGGCTGACATTGTACGCCAACAGCGTGTACGTAAGTAGTCGCCGTTTGGCAGCCGGCGCTATGCACTGGCACTGGCGTGTACTGTGTGCCTGTAGTTTTGCGTATACGCCCGAGTCGATCGTGCTCGCCCAATGAGAATGTTTTGCTGCGTAGAAATTCAGGTGAGTCTAGCAGTTTCAGTGAAATGGATTTTACTTTTATGAAGCCTGGATCTTCCGTACTACATGCGATGCTGCGCTTAACAATGCGGCACTTATCACATAGCGGATCTAAAATATTGTCTTCTGAAGTGGCAACGGAACGTGTTTCAGGGCGACAATGGACGTACGCTTCGCTTGTTGCTGGACTGGCCATAGTGCTGACTGAGCTCTTAAGTACTTTTGGCTCTGCTGTGGTTTGTGCGCCGCTATCAATACAGCGCGGCGCCTGCACTTGTGTGCCAGCGTGCGTCGTCTTTTTTAATTGTTGCATAGCGCGCTGCTCTTCGTAACGCGTTATCGCCACCTGCGTATGCTCTTCCATTTCCCATCGTGAGTAGAGAGTTTCGGTAATGCTACGCAGCTGCTGTATGGGACTTGTGCCAACACTACGCGCCATTTGCACGGGACTGCCGACTGCAATGTCACGCGTTGCGTGCAGCCCGCACATAGTGCCTACATCGCGCTTCAGTGTTGTTGGTGTGCGTAACTGACGTTCGGAGCTGTTTGAGTTGGCGCGTAGTCGAGAACCTAAGCTTTCCAGTGAAACAGGGCTTATGCGTTGTGGAGTGAATTGCGCGGGTGAGCCATTTTTCAAGCTTGTCGCTGGGCTAGGTGAGGCTGAAGGACGAGGTGGATCGCGCGCGCGTTGTAATTCATCTTCTTTGCGTTGCAGTATTTGTTGTAGCCGTTGTTTCTCGTCACGCAGCTGTGTCAGCTCGTGCTGTGAGTGTTAAACGTTATATAAAATTTGTATTATGAAAAAAAGGTCAACTCACTTGTAGTTCTGGTATGGTCTTGACCTGCTCCTCCAAATCTTTCATGCGACTCAAGCTCAGTGCCATCTGTTGGCGTATGTTGAATAGCGTTTGTGCGTCCGTTGCTGCACTGGGTTCCGTGCCATTCGTTGACGTTTGTAGAATGCTCTGCTTTACAGCACTCAACGATAGGACAGTGCTTTCTGCAGCTAATGGTCTCTTATCCACTTCATCCGTATCAGTATGCTCCGCTTCACCATTGCTGGGATTCAGCACTTTATGCGGTTGAGGCACATGCCGACGCGGTGGTGGCGGTGGCGGTACCAACTGTTCAACCGGTGACTTGGCGTTCGCCGCCACTGTGGCCTGCACATATGACTCATACTGTTGCTCGGCAGGCGAAAGCTTCTGGTGAATAGGCAACGCGCCCTTGGCTAGGTAACGCGTGGTGCGCGGCGACTTGTTGCTAGCAACGCAAGAATCTGAAATTGTGGACAAAAATAAAAAGGAAAGGAGAAATGTATTAATATTTGTGAAGCAAATGTTTAAAAAAAAACGGATATTTTTGTATTCTCTTTGCGTTTTCCCTCTACACTGCCGCCTCACATTTTCGTTTATCATTCGGTTTGACCAAAATAATTTTGATGCGCAAACGTTCCATTAGCGCGCACAACAAGCAACTGACGAACGCTTTACCGTTTAGCGCATTAGAAAGCCCATTTAAGTGTGGATTTTGGTCTCGGCGCTTAGAGCGCTCTATATACTTGGGCAAATAGCAATTGAAACTACGACGCCTCGACCTGGCTGAGCAATTTTTACCTTCGTTTTAGCTGTTGTACTTTTTTCCTTGAGCTTGTGTTTAGCTAAATCTCATACGTACTTATGCAATAATTTATAAATAAAACAAAGTCAGTAGCAGGTCGTCAGCGGCAACGTCACGTCAGCTCTAACGAAAAACCTCAAAACCTCAATACCTAAAGCCAGTTTGGGCTGTTCAAGTTGAAGTTTTGCTTTTGTTTGCTTTCATTGTCATCGGTTTTCGATTTGTTTATTTGCCGTTATCGCAAGTGTCGCGTTGACGATAGAGGGAGAAAAGAGTAGGGCAGAGCGGAAGATAGTGGTGTTAGGCAGTGTCATTGTTTATGGGTTCATGCAGTGGATATACATACGTATGTATAAGAATGTTTGTTACCAAATACAAATTATTAGAGTGAGCGAAAACTTAATTAGAATTGTCGTTATTATCTCATACAAATTCCAAAATTATTGAAAATTAATTTTTCAAATTATGGTCGTCTCTCAGCAGATAATGTCAACCCCAACAACGAATGCATTCATAGATCTAGTTATCTAAATGTGAAGTGAAAGCTTCAAAGCTCTATATTACTTATGCTATTTGCATAGAACTTTCACTGTGGGAATGTCTTAGCCTTAGGCGATACTATATACTACTAGTACTAGCACTATATACAACCTATGTAATGGACAAAGAATTATAATTCAAATACTTTGGCTCAAAAAAAAATCAAAATTACATTACGGATGTACATAAATCTTGAAGTTTTATAAAAAAATTAAAATAAAATAATATTTAAGTAAGCTTAGATATTAAAAAACACTGTTATAATTTACCAAAAAATGACATAAAATATTTTAAGCGATTTTGGATAACCTTAATGTAGGTAAAGTCGTATATTTTTTCTATATTTTTGTATATACCCACAATTATTCCACCAATATTTCATGCGCTTCATCTTCGGTTTCGATTTGGAATTTGTATTATCGTTTCGGTTTAAAGTTGTTTTGCGTTCCTTGCGTCGATTTTCATTGCTAATTGTTTACTACAATTTTCACTGCATTTTGGCTGACATTTTGTATGATTTACTTTTATTCATATAATATTAAAGACGTTGTTTTCGCAATTAATCGAAGTTCATCAAATAATTCAATTGAGTGAGTTCATAGTTCAAAATGCAAAGAAATAATAACAACTGACGAACACAATTATCGGCAGTGGATTGCAAGCAATTCGAAAGCTTCAAACAGATACAGCACTGATTGTAAGCATTTAAATCAAATAATTACACTGTAAAAAAAATTAATTACTTCCATTTAACAGCATTCCATGCTATGGAAGGTGAAGTTGAAAAGTAAGCTACCGTTATTTTATTATTTTTATTTTTATTTTTATTTTTATTTTTATTTTATTTTTCCTTTTTTCCAAAAGTTCACTTTGTTCCACTTGCCACCCACATTTACGCCGCTAAACGCTTCATGCAGCACGCTCTTCTCGCTTTCTATTGTTCGCTTTGGCTGCTTGCGAATTTTCCTGCGGCTTTCATTTGAAACATTTGAAATTTTAATTACTACTCTTAGCCGACTTTTACTACATATACAATGCAAATATGCATAAATTTTACTACCAAATCCATAAGCTTTTGAAAACTGTTTTTTTTTCACTTTTTCTCTTGCCTTTTCCGCTTCATTGCCATTTTATTGTAACGAAATTTCTTTTGTTATTGATTTAATTGCTCTTGCATTGAAGGTAAAAAATGTGTTTGCAAAAAAATAAAAAAATAAAATAAAAAATAATTGTAATGACAGCAAGCACTGCAATTATTTCAATTGCGCTCTTTAATTGTTATTAGCCATGAGATTAGTGAGTTTAATTGCCACTGGGACTTAAACTTTGCCACAAAGGTTTCATTGCGCTATGATTTCTTTCTTCTGTTTTTGAAAATATTATTAATTTTCTGCCTTTCTACAACTCCTACCAACCACAACCACTTTCACGTTTCTCACAGCTTGAGCGCCCAGAAGAGACTGATAAGCCGCTAATTACGCCGTGATTTCTTGCTTTCTTCGCTATTGTTTGTTAAGCGTTTTTGTAATTTCTTTAAAACCTCAGCATCAGCCGCTGGCAAGTTGGTTACAGTTTTGAGTGATTTGAAATTTGTTTTCGGTAGACTACTCATTGAGGTTGGTTGAGCGATTTGAGCAAAGAAAAATTTTTAGCAATTTTTCTTTTACATAATTTTCTTTGGTAATGCAAGTTAAATGCTTCCAACTGCAAAAATCGCAAAAATTTGCTGTACAAAATGGGAAAAGTGATACTCAACACATAGAGTACATTTACAACTACTTGTACTACTTATACATTTATGCTCATTTACACTTCTCAGCTAGTCTATAAAGTTATTGCTTAAGATCTGCCAGAGATCGAAGCTCTACTCTCATAAGCTCTCAACAAGCTGATAAGCGTTTTAATTCAGTTCCTAATAAATTATCTAAAACACTTCGCTGTACTTTTTTTGGGCAGCGCATCGAACAGTTGCTTATCATTTCAGTACATTCTTCAGTTTTTTTTATGAAAGCTCTCTTGTGTGTAAGAATGATGCAACTTATGAATCACAAATTCTCCCCGCCAGTTTATCAAATTAAATTAAATTAAATGTGGCAACCACTAACTAGAAAGCTTTTTTTATTCTTATTTTCTTATAAATAAATAAAAAACTTTTTTAAATTTTATTAGCTTTTTATCAGCAAATTCAAAAAATTTAAACAAATGGTAGCAAATTGTCAACAGGTGGCATCACCACATAAACCAATTGCTTAAGCAGTGTTACTCACACTCTATAAATGAATTTTTAATGGTTGGCAGCCCTGCCAGAATATTTCCCATTGTTAGTTCGGTCGGTCCAAGAAGCCAGCGGGTAGATTATAGGTTCAAATTCTGGCTAGACAACATCTAAAATTATAGAATATTATTTTCTAAAAGCTGTCTTCTCAAACAGAGAATATCAACCCCCCTCCGTGTGTATATTTCAGATGAAATAAAAACCTTATCATAAAAACCTTTCAGCACCTCGGTGGCAGCTTAAAAATACCATACTCGTAGTTGCCTCAATTTATTGCAAAAATATCAATATGTGGTGGGCGATATTTCAGAGGGAGCTCGACTGAAAATCGCTTCAGCAGTTTCTTTTCATATTTGTGAGCTTGAATAAGTAAAATTATCTGAATCAGTGAAGGATATTTAGCGATGAACAACGATGATCCAGCAATTTGAGCACATCCAGAGAGCTTCGTCATTTTGCTTAATCATAGCCTCATTTGATCTAATAAAATTTTTGATTTTGTCGAACCCACGAAAGATCATTAACAAGTAAAAAAGTAAACAATTCTATCTCCCTCGAAATTATTTTGATTATATTTTTTTATTCTGTCTTTTTTTTGTTGATTTTTCTATTTATTGCCTTAAAGATTTTCTACTCATTTTGTCGCACGCATTATTTTTATCTGTAGTTCATACACATCTACTCAAATTGTTACGCACAGTCACTTCATGCCATACGCACACTTCTGGCGTCGGTGAATCAGCTACTGAGATGATGAAAAAATGCCGAAACGTCGGAGATGCCCATAAAGATACGTCACAGACGCACACTCATTTTATTGGTTCCGCTTGCTGTGCTGCGACGCGACGCGACGCACATTTACCGCCAAGGTAGGTAACGTTGTGATGTTATAAATTAACTAGATACTCGCATTCAGTTTTGTTTTGTTTGGATTATTTTTGTGATTTGTGATTTGCATGGTGTAAAATCTCATTTTATGTCCAGATTGTTTTCGTTGTTGTTAACGTGACGTGTGTTTTCATTTCCCTGAAGCACACTAACTTCTTGGTTAATTTCAATTTTTTTTTCGTACTTCAAAATTCATCACATTTCTTTGCTTTTGATTTTAGCACATTTTGATGAGTTCCTTTGATCGAAAGTTGATGACTAGGAGATGAGGTGAGCGTTTGAGTGGAAGAAACTGTGATTCTTGAAAGTGCCACTAACAGAATTTGAAGTCACAAGTTGTAAGTAAAGAAACCTCAAAACCGTTGTCGAAAATATTCGAACTGAAATCTCTCTGAAATGTTGAGGGAAAAATGCACGAATGAGCATTTCGAATACTTCAAAATTCATCGGCGTTGAATGTGCTTACTCCTACGATTATAACTGCGTTGAGAATTCAAGCACAAGCGCAGACGAACGAAAGAGAGGGAGAGGGAAAAGAGAGGAGTGTGCTCACTAGCATAGCTGAGGAAAAAATTGATATATTGCACCACCCACATGAGAGTTGCTGATGACGTCAAGCTTTATATAGTTAAACTATCGGTGTTTTATGCATCTTTTCCTGCTTTCATTCATTTGCAATTCTTAACTGGCTTATGAAAAAGTTATTTAATATAATATTTTCTAAAAAAAATCATAAAACGACGTTACATCGTTACATAATATCGTAAAAGAATGTATTCCCCGATCCAGGAAAACAACCTTTGTAACTTTTATTATTTTTCTATCACAATGAACCCACGTTCAGATGCGAGCTCACATGCTTTCAACGAAATGAGTCAGCCTCAAATAAGTTAAAAAACATGAAGAAAAATAAAAATAGAAAATTATTCATATAAAAATAAGAAATAATCTAATTTAAATACAATACACGCCCGAGGCCTGCAACGTGTTCAACCTCAAGTGACCTACATTTTTAGCAGACATTTTTTTGCATTTACAAAAGGCTAATAGTATTTGCATAAGACAAACTTGTCTCTACACATTTATATGGTCTTTTTCTACATGAAAATAATCAAATAGAATAAATACTGTTAAATAGACTGTACGTTTTTGCCTTAGGGCAAACAATTCAATGCGTCGGCACAGCCCATTCACTGGCGACAAGCCTAAGAGAGATCTCAAACGATCGAGGTGTGCCTCTCACCATTGATTCGTCAGGGCTAGTTTGGTGTAAACGGCATTTAAGCACATTTAAATATTTGCTAAAAGCAAAATAAATGCTTATAAGTGTTGAGCGCGTGGCAGCTATGTAAAATATAATCAATGAAAGGCGAGAGAGATATACTAATGCAAAACTAAAACTTTTCTTACTCACCTATCGATTGTTCAGCAGTTCCCCGGTCCCAGCCATAACACAAACGCTGACCATTACAACTGTAGCCGTTGCGCGTGAAATTATCGCGCAACCACGCCGCGTTGCCCAATTTCGCCGGCAGCAAGTCGGTCTTCATTGCATATGTCAGCTGATGATTGTTATTGCGATCACTAGCCATGCCATAGCCGGTGGCGGATAATTGACCATTATGTAAACCACCAGCACCGCCGCCACTGAAACCACCATCACGCTCATTGCAATTGGTCGCCTTCTTGCGTCGCAACGATGTACGCTCCAGCGTACGTTCAAAATCGCTGCAGACCTCGTCGAGCGCTTCGCGCAGAAAAGCGCGTGTTTCAGGCGCATCACGGCGTGATTGATGTTCTCTGCTTTGGCGCTGGCGTAACATACTGTAGGGCGCATCACTCTCCGCGCCGCGCACGGAAGAACATGTTGACGACGCGGTACCAAAGGGCGATTCAGCGCGTGGTGCACCGCTGCTGCTGCTGTCGTATGTGTAACGTGGCACCGATGAGGAGCGTGGACGCGGTGTGGATGTGAGGAAGGCGGTGTGTGACGCGGCAGGTGCTGGCGGTATGGGTGGTGGCAGCAGGCGTGTCGAATCGTGTGAATCACTCTCGTGCGGCACCTGTAAGTGAATTTCATGGATTAAAAACGAAATAATAAAAAACGGTAAGTTTTATTTTGCAAATATTTTTGTCGCCATCATTTTTACGATTAGCTATGCGGTGAGATTCGCCCAAATGTATGCGTTACGTTGCGGTAGATATTCAATTAACTTCACTTTTTTGCAATTTTAATTTCGCTTTCAATTTCAGTTGTTCTTTTTTTTTCTAGTCCGCTTGCATATAATTCGCGTGACAACGCTTTGATCTCGCCCACGTGTTGAACACGCGAGAAACCCGATGTCATTATTGCTCCCCATTCTACAGCCGTGACACTTCTCATTCGCTTTGATTGCAGCCCTTCAACGCACTTTGCAAGCAGCGACCCCTTTATTGCTGCGAAGTCGTTTATGGTTTCATTTTTTGTTAATTTTTTTTGAAAGATCAAAGTTAGTGCTTATGACTCATAAGAAATTGTTATTGGCTGTTGAAGAGCTGAACTGACATCTTCCTTGCGAAACTAAGGAAAGTAAGATTTTATGTCGCGTTGATATTTGTTTTTAATGAAACAATGTTTCGCGCAATGTTCTGGAAAACTTAATTAAAGGCAGGAAGACATTAATCTCAAAATACTTTAATGTGCAGAAAAAGTGCATACAGTCCGTATTAGTAAGGGTGGGAATGGATATATATATATAATATTTCAATGAATATAACTCAGTTGAGAATTGCAGCGAGTGCTGGAGAAAATCAGTTTAAGAGATAAAGCCAACACTAGAGAGGAAGAAAGCTTTAGTAGAGCTTTTAATACGTTATTCTGGTTATGGAGCTGTGGTGGCCAAAAAGAGAGTGAAAAAATGCAGGAAAAAAACTTATTGTATTTACTAAATTCATTTTAAAATGTATTTTTATTGAAAATCCGTTGTTACTTATCATGTCGTCATACAACGTAATCAATATTTCATGTCATTAAAAGCATTTAAATCATAAAAAACTTCTTAGAGCAAAAAAATGAGAGAATAAGTGTGAGCAGCGACGCTAGAATTGTGCTTAGAAATAGTGAACTGTTACGACATTTAGAAAAGAGAGCAGAATAGAAAACCTTGTCTTCTTATTCTCAAATGACTCTTAGTATCTTCGTCCATTTTTCGCATCTCTTATATAAAGCGAAGTCAACCAGGAGTCCAAAGTCACCTTCCCAACTAAGTATGTTCTTAACGTCAGTATTTTTGCTACGTTTCGTTAAGAGGAGAGAATGTGTAGCCTAAAGGCCAATACCTAGTTAAATATATACAAAAACTCCAAATTACATTCTGCATTTCTCAGGTAGCAGCTAAAGCATTTAGGCCTAGAATATTGAAGGCAAATAGAGTACATAAAATTAATTTCTCCTCACCCCTGATACCACTGGAATGGCAATAAGTGAAATCCATTTATTAGAAAATCATTGAATTGCACTGTAACCCGACATTGAAATAAATTTCACAGTCAGCCTTTAACCCACCACAAGCCATTTATCATAGCAGACAGCGTCAATTGGGTAAAGGCATACTCATATATACATATAGAAACTACTTTGGCCGCCGTTTAATGGCGCATTGTAAGTAAACAGTGCAGTAAATCGTAAATCGTAAATCGTAAACCAAACCGAACTGCGGGCTGCCGTTTGTGCCTTTAAACTCTATTAAATGTTTCGACTCTGTAATTTGACTTTGGAAAAGCCGCGTCATCGACGCCACCACCGCCACATTCAATTCGTATTCGCAACAACAATTATAAAACACTCACCTCTGGCACTGCTTGCACCCGCGCTGCAGCATCCCATTGCTCGAACATTGCATCGAGACCCAGCATGAATTCCATTGATTTACGTGAACGTCGCCGACTGCGCCGCTTCAACTCCTCCTCCGATGGCTTGGCATTGGCTAGCAACTCGCAGTAGCGTACAAAATCCAAATCGATGTGGTAACCGTATGGACAGCAATTGCAGTTGCGCACATTGGCTGCCGCTGCGGCAGACGCCACAGCCGGATTACCGGCATACAATTGAGGCAGACGACCTACAGCAAAGAAAGATAAGGAGAAAAAGAATACAAGAAAATGAGTGTAAAAATAAATACAAACATAAATATGTATATATGTGTGTATGTAAATGGCTTATGGCTTGTTGAAGTAGATGAGTTTTTAATAAAAACACTTTACCGCAACAGCGGCTCAGAGGTAAATATTGAAACCTTTCATATATAAATGTATTTTATGATTTTCCATAATCCTCAAAGCAATAAAAATTATTTTCGAAGGCAGATTATTACGAGGGCGGGCTCTTGGAAAAAAAAATCATAAAAAATTGCGACAGTAAAACTTCCCAAAGCAACTTAACAGAGAGTGAAATTTATGAAGATATCCGCGTTGGTATGTCAGGACTTATGGATATAAGAGAGTCATGACATGGCAACTCTGACAGAGCACACTCAAAACATTCGCCGGCTTAGCGTAAATTGCCGCAGCCAACTCAACTCAAGTTGAAGAGGAGTTTTTTAGTACACTACCAGGATCTCACGATTCGTTGAATAGTGGAGCACCCTGTTGTAACAATTCAGTCTGTATGTACGACTACGACCAATAGTTCTCCGTCAATAAGAAGAAGCCATCACAAGACATTTTCAGTGAGATCTCATCATGCCTGAGGAGCTTTTCATTACATACTCAGCGAGATTCAATCAACAAACATTTTCATCCATGCAAGGCTCGCATTGACAATACTACGTCCATAGTTTTACCAGATACATTACCCGTTTACGCCCTTTACCCATTGCCGATTTCACATCCTTCCTCGCCAGGATGGGTTAGACTTTGTCTACCAAACGCCGGACTGCACTCTCTCTCTTGCTTTTTTTTGTCCTCTACCAGACCTAAATGGAGGATCGTTAATAGTCTTACTATCTGTCTGGCCCCTTTTTCACTAACACTTCTTAGTCAGTTTCGAATTCTGTCATGACGATACAAAATCATTTCTTTTGCATGCTTTTCTTCCATGAATGGGTTTAGTTAGTCCACATTAACATCTTGTTCTGAAGGGAGACCCTCCTTTTACAGAATATCAGCTTTTTTCATCGTCTTTCTTGTGCTGGCTCTTTTCTCGGTCAGTCTTCTGGTAGCCTTCTTGTGTTACATAGTGTAGCCATAGCCGATCAAATCGATTCAAGATCTAACAAAAGAATGAAATGTTGCCACAAAACAAATTGCCAGCAAAAAACGATAACGAATGACTGCACACGGCGGAGCTATTATGGGCAGCACACAACAAAAAAATGCAAAATCAACAGACGATAAACAATAAAAACCTAAAGTAAAGATACAATAAAGAGTTATTATTAAAGCTCGCCTGCCTGATATTCGCGCTCATTTGTATATGTCATTCTCAAGGTCAAGATTGAAATTCAAAACACGGCCACACACACCACAAGTTCAGCAATATCAAACGATACAGAGTTAGCAATTCTTGGAATACTTTGAAGGTGATTTGGCGCAAGTAATTCAAGACAAACACCGTAAAAAAGAATAAAAGACACAAATGAGGCAACAAGAAAATAATGGCACAGTTGTCGAAACGTGAGATCAGGTAAAACTAACCAGGCAATAAGCTGAAAGAACATGCTATAAGCAACAGTCATAAATATTGCGCTTGGTTGGTATACCCAAAATTGGACACATAGTATGAGAGAAGAGAGAGAAGAGAGCGCTTGCAAAAAAAAAACTACTGAAAACCAAGCACCAGAGAAGCCTTCATATCAGACACACCTGTGTTTTCGTTAACCTTTTTTAGTCTGTGCGCCACTCGGAGGAAATTCCCACTGATTTTTTTTTTATATTTCCCCCACACGCCAACACTAACTTACTCGCAAGCGCCCTATAGCTTTGTAACTGCTTCAAACGTTTGCGGTTCTGCTCGTCATTTCGTTTGCTAAAATGCCACAAACCGATCCACAACAACAGCACGGCGAAGGAAAGCATTTTGGTGAGCACATTGACTACGCGACCCGTTTAGTGGCTTAAGGAAGGCGAAGGTTTTTTATTTATTTAATTTTTTTGTTTGTTTTTCTGCTTCAAACTAAAATGGGTTTAGAATGCGAACTAAATTAATCAAATTCTTCCATGCTAATATCGTTTTAAAGTAGTGCATGGCGAAAACTTTTAGTTTTTCATTTTCCGAAACGTCTTACTACGCGCACGACAAATACAACACTCGAGTCGAGCAACCAAAACTTGTGCGGTGCCTTTTTTTGAAAATATTTTTATAATATTTTTATCAGTAATTAAGTTCCCTTCGCTTACCGCCTGCCACGCCTCTGCTCTCTCTCTCTCTCTCCCCAACATATCACCCCCTCCCAATTATAAGTATTTCATTTGGGTGCCAACCTTCATTACACTGTAATCTCTGTTTATAGAATGAGTTCATAGCAAACGAAGAGCGTTGTTCCCTCTACATGAACGGCATGCCGCTAAATCAAACATTTGATAAGCAAATATTCTTTATCTAAATAATCGCAGCGGCTTTTTTATTAGTTCTTTTTTTCATTTGACTGAGAGAGTAGCGACAGCGATAAGACTGATGGCTGAGATAGCGCTGAATAGTATCGAAACTCTCTCCATGCGCTAAATGAGCTTAACGATTTTATGAAAATTATGTAAGCTTTAAAAAAATACAAATAAATACCGAAAAAATTTAAAGTTCTTTGGTTAAGCTGGAGAGCGCTATGGCGATTGCAGATCAGGGAAACAAATTCGGTCATAGCCACATTTTTGACAGCGAAAAAGCAGACTAGTTCGCAAAGCCTGGAGACTCGCTTGATAAATCCAAGGCGGAGGCGGAGGTAATGTCATGCCCATTAGGAATGAGCTGGGAGGAGTTTCACATACAATTTGAAAAAAAAAATGACTCTGAACAGATGGAAATCGGCATCCAATTGCAAGATAACTAAACAGATTTTCCACAAGATTCAGGAAAAACAACCAGATGACGAAGTATTAGTCTTTTGGCGAAAATTGTATTAAAATGGTTCTGACCATTAACAGTATTTGTCGCAGATGTAAGCGAGAGGGGTATAAGGAAACTGTTTTCCACTTCCTCTGTGAATGTCCCGCTCTATCCCAAACTCAACATAGAACACTTGGGCAGCACTCTTACCTACTATCTTCCTACCTAGTACAACCAAAGGGAAAGGGCTAAATTAAACGCCACTGAAAGTCGTATTTAAGAGACTGAAGTATTCATATTGCCCCACATCACCCACTTCTCCTCCAGCAATTTTCATATACAATTACCTCATTCCTCCCCATGCTTCCCACTTTGCTGTTTAATTGCCATTTACACTATTCATTATACCAACAAATAAATTATACACCTTCGATCGAAAAAGTAAATAAAAAATATCACAAAATCATGATAAATTACCAATATTAATGCATACAAGTGATCCGACGCCTCCACAAATTGTGCGAAATTGAGAGACAAGCTAAGCACGAACCTGAACTGGCCTCCGCTGCCAAAGTCAAAAGCAGGTTGCAACCAAAGAGCAGGCAGAAAGAAGTAAAAGCAGAAATAAAAAAAATGCATAATTTAAATTGAAAAAAAAAAGAATAAAATTGCAAGTGAAGGTGGCAACGTGTTTTGCATTTTTAATCCGCGAATTTCGACTTCATTAAAGTCATGGCGCAGCCGACGAGCGAAGGCGATTGTTGTCCACCAGCGAGCGAAGGAAAGATACTGCTTTGAATGCACAATTTTGCTGGAGATCTCTGCAATTTTCTTTCTTTTTTTTTTTTTGGTAGCAATCACAGTTTCATTCATCGCTGTCCGTTGCATGGTCAATCAGCGCCGAGTGGCTTCTTGCTTTATGCTCGCCGTCTTGATGCTGCTTTTATCATAAGCGCTACCGTAAAGGCATGATGATGTTTTGTAATCGTCACCGACTGTTGTGTTTGTTGAATGTCATTGTTGTTGTTGTTGTTGTTGTTGTTGTTATTTGGTTATTTTAACAAAAAACCGCCTACTGATGGCGCAAGTCGTGGCGCTGATTGCTGCCGCTCAATGCCCATGTGAGGCGGCATTGTTATTTGTTGTTGTTATTTTTGTTATTTGTTGTTGTGATTTTTAATGCATACAGTTGCACTCTTGCCCACTGCTACGTTCAAAGCAACGATTCTCTAGTGACTTCCTCTCTTATTGTCGCGCAGCTGTTTCGTCTTCTTATTCTTCTTCTTCTCAGACAACTGTTTTTTCACGAACTAGCCCTAATACGCAACGGTTGCCAAGAGTTGCGCGTGTGCCCACTTGTTTTTTATTTAATTTGTATATTTTATTTATTTTATTTTTTTTTATTTGTATTTTTTGTCTCAGCTTTTCTGCCAGACTTGATTGGCCCGTTCCACGCCACCTTCACGAAAATAATTTAGTCATTAAATTTGACACACATAAATACACGTGTGCGGCGGTAAACAAACATACGCACACGCAACTTGAGATCGAATTGAGAATATATCTCGCAGGGCAGGGTACTAGTTGTTAACTAAAATGTTACTAGTGTGTATTTCTACACAAAGTAGTCAAATTTCCATAATTTCCCTGGTAACTGGTATTTTTACCATTGAGATTTCCTACGAAATATCATTTGTCACACGGTACATCAGCTTCATACTAGTCAAATACTAGTTCATTCAAGCATTTTGCTCTTCTACTTTGCAGGAACACATTTAAAAATTTCAATAAGATTCGAACCCTGCACATGACAATCGCTAACCACTCAACTTCATCGCTGTGACCTGAGACCAAGTGATATTCACTTTGTGTTCTGTCGAAATTGTTTCTTTCCCGTAAAACGAACCACTAACGAACCAATTGGTTTCACGGGGGCATCGTGGATTGCAATCAGACCAAATTTTCACTTGCACTGAACAAAAGGGAACTTTTTATCTACATGAAGGTGTAATAACTGGTCATCTACCCCTAAGATATCATCTCTACAAGCTAGGAAAGGTGAAATCAGCTGAATGCAAGCATGTAGAGAAGAGGGGGGAAGTAAAACAGTTTATCGAATGAAGCGAAGTATTCTCTAACGAATAATTGATATATACAGGGGAGCACTGCCAACTCAAGTTTGATTCTCAACCTCGCACTACAACCCTTTAGAAAACAAAACACATCTTGCCACGAACGTGATTGTTAATGTTATTCCCATTACTGGTGAACTAATTTCGAACTAGAATTCCTGCACACTAGCTCAGCTTTTCACTGCCTGTCTGTCTCTTAGGTGCATGAGGGAAGGAATTATGATCGATGGACAAGAAAATGTCATTTGCTTTTAGCAGCTTGAAACACCATCAATTGTTGTTGCTACTGCAAAATCGTATTGAGGTTTGCTTGCCCATTTCTGAATGTAATTTCGATGGCAATTTTTTTTTTTTTTTTTTTTTGTATTGGTATTCGTTTTTCAACTCGCTCTTCGGGCTATTAATTGGCACTTGGATTTTTGTGTTATTTTTTCTTTTGTTTTACATCTGCTGTTATTATTTCCATTTGATTTCAATACCAAGTTTTGTCAGCAGCCTTTTGGTTGGTAATAATTGCAGTGGCGTTTTTTTGGCAATTTTAAATTGAGTTGTACGCTTCTTTGATGCCTGAGGGAGCTTGGCGCTACGTTTTGTCGCACCATAAAAGGTTAATTATTTTTGAGACCAAATGTTTCTCGAGGCTTCAGAATTATAGTGGTAAATACGTATGCTTTTATCAAGCGAAACGAGTGCAGAGGGGAGTGGTGGAGCAGACTAAACACAGAAAAGTTCTTAAATAAGACCAGTTTTTAAAAATCTAAACTCTTAAACAACATAATTTGAAATTTGGGTTATACTTTCATACGTCTATATATGGGGAAAAATATGTCTATAACACCCACACTCAAAATAATGAAAAATTATTCAGTTTTATATATAATTTATTATTAAAACTTAGAAAAAAATTATTAAAAAATAGCATAACATCACTTTTGACAGCATAAGGCAAGAAATTGGTATTAAATTCAGCGAATTTATGATATTCAAGAGCCAAAAGTGAGAGCGCGTGACATAAATGGCAGCAAAACGTTTGGCAAATTGCTCGAGCAAAGCGCCAAGTAAAGAGCTTTTACAAATTGTGTACGAAAACAAAGTAGTTATGTATGTATATGTATATGTATGTATGAATGAATATGTTAATATTTATTTATGTTAAGCTAACAAATATTGTTAAAAGTTACTAACATGCAGCTGCAACAGACAATAAGCGTCATTGGCATGTTGCAACAACAAATTGTGTTTGCTAAAAAAATTACAAAAACAAATGTCTGACGGCCACAATGTGGCAATGTTGAGGCACAGCAACCCACGCAGCATGAACACAAACAACTGCTGCCAACACATATCTACATATATGTGGACATATACGAACACAGAAAAAAAACAAATAGATGGTTGCCAAAAGTGGCAAAGCTGCAACTGCGAATTTTTCAATATATTTTGATTTTTCTTTTACCTTAAACTACAATCTGAAACATATTGCGCTCACATGGAAAATATTTATTTAGCAGCGTAAATATAAAAAAACCCATAAACAAGAATCCAAAAAATTGATGACGTAAAATTTATGGCGGCAATTTCCGTTGCATTAATACATACTCGTATTGCCGGAGGTGGCAAGCGTGCAAGTGGCAAGTGGAAAACATCTCGTACTCACACACACACACACACGCACGCTATTATTTATGTGCCTGAAATGTGTAAATTGAGACGTTTATTAGCCGCTAGCAACCAAAAAAAATCTAAAGTTTCGCAATAAAATAGTTTTTTTTTTAGCTTTTTTATGCCTTTTTTTATTTTTTTTATTTTTTTTATTTTTTTCTCTTCTTTTTTTTTTTTTTGAAAATCCAAAAATCTCAATTGATGATGAGTTACAGTCATTACCACTTTGGCTTGGCAATAAATAAATCATTTTGAATTCGTAATTATTTTTAGCGCCCACACAACCGAAAACGGTTAATACTATTATTTAATTAACTGTCGCGGGTAGTAGTGGAGGTGACAGCAACAGCAAACACAGCGACAGCGACAAGGAGATAATATTAGCTAGCAACATTAGACCGGATGTTGAAAAAGAATGTCAATTGAGACTAGTTTTTAAAATATTTTTACAGAGAAAAATTTCAAAATTATCTCAAAATAAATTGTTAAGTATTCGTGATTTTAAATAATACGATTTTTTCGAAAATTTTTTATTTACTTATAAAATAGCGAACATTTTTGGAAACATTAGGTGTGAATGAAAACTTTTACGTTTTCGCTAAATTACCAAAACTTGAATAAAAAATCCAAAGTCTAGCTCTCTGCAACAACAATAATTACTGAAATATTGTATTTATATCTATATATGTACAATATATATATGTATGTAGGTAATTTTTGATTTTACGTAGGTGCTAAAATCTTATAATATTAATTTTGTGAAAAAATTAATAAAAAAAAGCACAGTAAACATCTGTCTTACTGCTGAAAAATATAAAAATATTGCAGCGTTTCAAACCAGATTTGATTAAAACAAGGCAAATAATATTTATGTACAATCCAAAACCAAATCTAATGCAACTTCACTGCAAGTCCACCCACACTCGTCTAGAAATCAGTAGAAAAAAGTTTACTGAACATACAAATGCCACTAAAAAAAAGTTAAATTGAATGTGAGTAGTAGGAGTATTAGCCAAATAAAAGCGTTTAAATTTTTCGAAAAAAAAATTTTTTCTTTTTTTTTTAAGTAAAAAATTTTTTTCTTTCCATAAACCAATTTGGTAGGTAAATTCATAAAAAAAATCGATTCACTTTGTCACTGGTAGCAAAAATATGCTATTTTGCATCTGAAATTTTTGGCTTAAAAATTGTTGTTTCTTATTATATTTTGGTGATTTCATTTATGAAAAATTTACAAAAATCAATCAAGAAAATGACAATGTAAACTCATCCATATTTATTGTATACTCATTTCATTTCTTATTCTTTTTAGTCACTGATTTAAACTTGCATAAAAACATTATTTTATACTTCTTATATGAAAGTTTAATTTTTTTAATTTTATTTCAAATTAAATTATTTTATTTTATTTATATTATTTTATTTTTCTTTTTTTAATTTTTTTATACTATTTTTTCAATTATTTAAATTTTTTTATTTTTTTTTTTATTACTTTATATTTTTATTTTTATTATATTATATATTTTTTGTTTAATTTTATTTAAGTTTTAGTTTTTTTTTCTTCTTTCTTTCTTTATTTTATTTGAATTTTTCTTATATTTTTATTTTTATTTTCTATTTATTTTATTGTCTTCTGATTTTTTTTTGATTCCTTTTTTTAATTAATTTTATAAATTTATTTTTTATTTAATATTATAGGATTTTGATTGATTTATTTTAGTTTTTTATTATAATTTTTTTATTTTTTTATTTTTTGTTTATTTATGTTATAATTTTTTTATTTTTTATTTTTATCAATTTTTTATGAAACTTCTATTCTTTTTCATGTATTTTAATTTAATTTTTTACTTTTTTTATATGTTATTGTTTTAACATTTATTTTACTTGATCTCGTTTAAAAAATACAATTTTTTTCGTACACAAAAGTCTTATCTTCAAAAGAATAAATATAGAATATTAGATCATCAACAAAGCACGTCAATGCAATTAAAGATTAATGATTTTGTAAAGAAAAAATTATTGATCTCTTACTGTGAGAACAGTCAAGATCAGCTCAAGATCGCATCAAGTACAGAGATTGATTCACTATTACGGTGAGCTCAGTTATTGTTATTTATTTAAGCATATAATTTGAAAAGAATTCAAGTGAATGCGCTTCAATAAAATTAGAAATGTATGATCTGTCTGATCAAGCTGACAGAGCAGTGATTATGCAAATGTTCGTGATGAATAATTTGCAAATATATGTATATATATGTCGTATATATATAAACCTAATATAGTTTAAAAAATAATATGAAACTTAATATGAAATTATTAAATAAACGATGCATACATATAGTTCATTATATATTTTATCCATCAAAACCAAAACAACTCACCATTTTGATCACCAAACAGACGCGGTGCATTACGCATCACCACTGACCTGCAAAACAAAAAAAGAGAAAATATTATAAGAATTTAATTAATGTTTAACTCAGTTAATTAAGACGAAAAAAATTCATAAGGAAAATAAATAAATAAATAATTTCAGTTACACAGCATCAGCTCATTACTTGAATGTGTTCCAGTGAACAAAAAAAGAAAAAGAAATGTGACCACCAAACTCCTTGAAATTTCCGCGCAACATTTCACGCATCATTCAACAGCAGCAACATGCATCATCAACAAACAGTTGCAACAGATTTTCATAATTAATTGCATTGGATGTGGCAAAGAAATGTGAAGCGATGGCAGTGCCAACTAAAAGCAAATAAACACAAAGAAAATTATTATTGAGGCTGCTGGCGAGCAGGAGGGCCACCATCACACACCGCCATGGAGTGTGTGGAGCGACTTGCTGCCTGCTTCGTTCACGATGGATGTTGGGCTGTCATTAAATTAAGCATAACAGGCGCCCAGGCGTGTGCCGGCTTTGTTGGCAGCGGATGGATTTTTAAGCAGCCACAAAACTACTTTGACTGAGAAAATTATTAAGAAAATAACATAATTTATAGACGTGCTGATTTATGACTGTCAAAGTTGGCGTGAAAAGTAAAACTATTTATATAAAAAAGGAATATTAGAATATATAAGTGGCCAGGAGCTGCTTTGAGGTTGCAGTTACATAAATTTGATTGTAAATTCGGCAAAAAGAGTACGAGACGATTTACTGGTACTAGAGAATTTATGTATGCATTAGGTTTGGCTTATTAAAAAGTCCAAAATAAATTTACCAAATCATGAATATATTTTTTTTTTTCATAAACCGGAAGTATATATCCATGTCAAAATTTAGAGAGAAATTTGGTTCATTTAGTTAAAAAAAAATGGAAAAAAGAAAGATTTTATAATTTTTTAGAAATCAAAATTGTGAATTTATATATTTTTTTCTTAAGTTAAAAAAACGATGAAACGAAGTTAAATAATAGACAAAATGTATTTTAATCATTACTTTTTTATAAGCAAAACGCTAAATTTTTCGTCCCAACAAAAGTTTATCAGCATATTCCAATACTCCTGGTCTACAAAGACAATTTTTAAATGTAATTATTTTTAACTCAGTTTCTTCTCTACCCTCTATCTGATCGCCTGCACTGCTCTTAGCATTTTAGAATGCCCCCTTTCGCTCTATCATTCCGTTTATTGTCTTCATATTTTTATTTATTCTATTTTTATATTTAAGTGTCTGCCGCTTTATAGTCATTTCCCATTTTTCATTTTACTTAAAAATACATTTTTAGTGTAACATGCCTCCAAGTGTTTCGCTATTTTTGAATTTTTTTCTAATTCCAGCATAATTAATTTTGATTGTCTGGAAAATAGTTTCTCAAACAAGGGTGAAGAGCAGGAATTTCGTGTCTTAACTCAAAGAATGTGTACTAATCCATTTTTAATGCTTGAGTATTTTCTGTTGTGAGTTAGAGAGCGAACCAAAAAATAAAATTAAAATTTTATTTTAAAATAAAAATAATTATTAGATGAAAATAAAAGTGAAACAGAGTCGACAAAAACAAACTTTTTCATATAATAATATAACATATATAAAGCCTAGAGGGGGTTATGCTTATAACACAATAGGAAACCGGAAATGTTTCGCTAAAAAATATTTCACAAATCCATCAAAAATTTATTGTTTTGACAGTAAGCCACTTTAAGGCATGTTTTTCGAATTATACAAACTAGCGGATATTACCACCAACATTTTTTTTAATGAACTTGAGCTTAGCTAAAGATTGAAAATAAAGCACAAAAAGATTAACACTATTTTTTTTAACAAAAAAATCGTATTTGCATGAGATTATTGTGACTACCGGCTGTAGGCGCGAGTCAGCTTACAACAAAAATCTTATTAAACACATTAGTTGAACAAGCGTGAAGGTTTCATATGAAACATTTTTTTATATATATTTCATTATCATTTTCACTCCCCCTTTGCACTTAATGAATAAGTACAAATTCTAAATGTTTTAGCCTTCATACCTCCAGAAGCGACGCACGGCTTCCTGTTCACTGGGCGATAGATCTTTTATTTTTGCCTCGAAATTTTGTTCCCATACTGTGGTACTGGCAGTTGTTGTTGTTTTTGTTAGCGTTTCGTTTGTATCAGGCGGTGACGATAAAATCGCTGATGACACATGGTTGACATTATTTAATTGATTTGCGCTGGTGACACTCATTATGGCAAGCAATTGATAAACAAAAATAATAATAATAATAATCGGCAGGTGATTGCCGAAATTTTGCTTTAGTTTTTTATGTTTGAGTATTTATTTGGTGTCAGCGTACTTGAAAAGTTAAAGGCAATAGTTGTTTTCTTAATTTATTGTATTTTTTATTTATTTTCAATTAATTGTTTAGCTTATCATTTTCAGTTTAACCACAATTTTTTACTATTTTTAATTTCTATATTTTATTTATTGACTTATTGTTATTTTTCATTTAATTAATTATTTAATTTTGCATTCTTTTATTTATTTTATTTCAAAATTTTATTTTAATTATTTGCTTTGAATTTCTTTATTTGTTTTTACGCATTCGCCTGTTTGCATTTCGCTTTTTCATTTGCTCATAAATTTTTGTTTACAGCACTTGACTGACAGAGGAAATGAAAATACCACTTTAAACGATAAGGGCGGCTGTTAAAAGTTTGTTAAAATATTTTAAAATTTATATATATCATTCATTTTCTTTTAATATATTAATTTTTTTTAATTTTTAATTTTAATACAATTAATTGTATTTTATTTTTTTTTTACTTTTTTTTTACTAGTTATTTATTTTTTTAAATTTAATTAAATTTTATTTTATTATTATTTATTATTATTATTATTTACTTTTAATTTTATTATTATTTTTATTTTTTATTTACTTTTTATTATTATATTATATTGCCATTGCTTTATATTTTTATATATGTAATTTACCACATTTTGCACTTTAAACTCACTTTGCGTGGACTAAATACTTTGGCAGATAGTAGAATTTTACAGAAAAACATTTCATTAACACACTTTGCGCTTGGCTTTTAGCGCACTTTGTACGAGCTATGTATGACATGCTAAAAAGTTTGCTCAATATTTAATTTGCACTTCGAACACTTCAAAATGCAATTTTATTTACTTTTGCGTTATCTTTTTTCTCTATTTTTTTACATTTTCATATTCATTTAATTAATTTTTTGAAACCATTTGCCACACTATCCACATATCAAAGCATTCACTTCTTCATAAACACCAACACACGCATGGCCGGCATTAAATGATCGATCGTTCGAACGTTCGATCACCTCGTTTCCACAAAATCAACCGCACACCAATTGCGTTCAAATCAGACTGAATTGTTAGACACTCTCGTTGAATGTAGCACCTAAACCACACACACACGCTTCACGCCTCACCAAAAGCGTCCGTCTAAAGACCAACTGCTATGCCACTGACTAACGCATTGGCTCGAATGACTTAATGACGCTGTGAAGTCGTGAAGTACCTGTTTGACTGACTGACTGTCGTCTGAGTGATCTTCTAAGCAATAGATCCACCGTGGCCAACAGTGTAATCAACGTGTGTGCCAGCTGTTGATGAATCTGCTGACTGCTGCACTAGACGTTCATCATTTTACGCGCGCGCTGCATTGCTCATCTTTCATTCTGCGCCACTTTTATTTCTAATTTTTTTCAATTTTTATTTCCTGCTTTATTATTTTACTTTTGCTTTTATTTCAATTGTATCGTCACTCTGTAGTATTTATTCAAGCACTTTGATGTTTTTTGCCGTTGCGGCTAGAAAATGAGTCTGTGCTGTAACCGCAAGAAATCACTGACTGTTGCCATTAAACTGACTGTCGTTTGAATGGTTTGGGACTTTGCAAGCACAACAGCAGACGGCCAAATCAGCAGAAAACGAAAATGCGCAGAAGGCAGTATACCTTTCACATATAGAGACAAACTTCAGATTGGCATTTAATTTTAAATAAATTTTTTGAGGTAAAACGTATAAAACTCATGCCATAGGTGATTTATCTATAGTTTCAGAGTAAAGATTATAATTCAAAATCGTCTATTTAGTAAAGTAGTTTTAAAGTAAGTCATGGTTGTCAGCTTTCGATGCCTAACATTGTCATAATGTGAGACTTTTGGGTTAAAAAACATATTTTTGTACAACAAATGGTTTGAAAATCATTTTTATAGTTTCCCAATTTATACGGCTCTGATGAATTCAGAATATATTATCCACCACTATGCAAACGCATATTTCGAATATTGAAACCCAATTCACAGTTTATGCTCGTGAAGGGTATGGAAACAAATTGGCTGTGAAAGATTGTTAAAACAAAAGCGTTCAACGTTGAGCGCCGAGTAACAATAACAACAACAGAACCAAGCGGTAAGCGACTAGCAGATGACTGTATGCATAAATACCTGTGTGTGTGTGTGTATGTGTTTTGAGAAATGTAAATATGATACGTTAATTAATAATGCTTTATGATTTATATACAAACTGATACGAGCCAAGCTAAAGTAGGAAGCAAAAACTTAGCCGAACTTAGCACAGCTGAACTGAGCTCTGAGAATTATCAAATTCATGAGTCAAGGCAACACAGAAGAAACTCGCTCTCTCTTAAAACAAAAGGCTTAGAAAAATTAAACAAAACCAGTTTCACAACGCCTGTGGCTTCAAGCAACAAATCTCAATTTACGCTGATGCTGACGACAAGAATTATAAACACAATATTTTATGCCTATATATATAGTGAGTACTTGAAGAGGAAGAGGAAGAGGAAGAGGAAGAAAAGGGGAGAAATACAAAATTTATAATATTAAAAAAATTAAAAAAAAATCTAAACGAATGGTCACAAAAGTCAACGTCAACTCCCAGGCGTATACAAATAAAGCTAGTATTTGCTAGCACAGAGGTGTTTGTATAAAGAAATGTATGTATGTATGTATGTATGTACATACATGCATGTAAATATTGATATGTTTATAAATTGTCTAAAGTGCTGACTGATTACTTAATATTACTGATTGCCGAGTATTTGTTGTTAGTTTAGTTGTAAGTACTATGGCAAACGCCTACCTACATATACATATACATCTACATATATACAAATGTACAAATATTGTTATAGTTTTCAACTCGAACATTAACCGATAAGCGATTGCACGTAAAAATCAACAAGAACATATACGCACATACATACATCAATATATACGAACGCGAATGACACTTACATCCAAGCGCATGCACATACATATGTACACCTGTGTATGACTTTACTTTTTTGCGCTTTAATTGTTGTTGCTTTTATAGCATTTTTGTTGTTGCAGCAGTTGCATTTAGGTTGGCGTATTCGTATTTTACTGTTATTTTTTTTCTTCTGTTTATTTGCGTATACATTCTCAACTCGACACATCATTCAAATTCTTTCCAATCTAAACAGCATAGATTCGTAAATCTTTGTAAGATTCTATAGAAACTTCTTTGAGAAACCGAGAGAAAAGACTACTGCATTGAAACTAGCCTAAATATAATGAAGAAGAAGAACATCTGTAAGCCTAAAAACTGCTACTACGGAACCAATGAAAGAACTTGAATACACCGAAGCATTCCTCAGTCTAGAGTCGCTGAGTCTCAAGCACTTCAATCAGCTTTCGTTATCATAAAAAAATAAATAATTTTTTATTTGAAAACCATATTTTAAACTAATTTTCATTCAAATTTTTTTCGTTTTTCAAACAGGTGGCAACATTTCTGAAATTGATTTTAGCTGTAAGCCTTTTGAACCCGTTTAGTGTGCTACCCCTATTGATATATTCTTTTTTATTTTAATTATTGTTATGCAGGTGGCAACTACGAGTATTTTTCGAAACTTTATCAACTAAAAACCTTCTTAAACCAATTGAGTTTGTTATCCATATTGAAACAATATTTATTTTAATAAATATTATGAAAGAAAATTTAAGCAGTTGGCAACTCTTCTTAAAATGATTTCCAGCCTAAAAGCTTTTTAAAACTACAAGCTCAATATCAATATCAATGTGTTTCTTGGGTATTATGGCAACTTAAAACATATATAAAGATCCTCATCATAGAATTTTTACATTAAATGCTTCCCTTTTGGCATATTTAAGCACTTCAAACCTAACATATCATACCTTGGGCACTTAATGTTTGCGTTAAAAATTTCAGAAATGTGTCAGGCAATTAAAACAATAATAAAAAACTACAGCAAACGTACAGAAGATCACCTCCAAAGCCATTATCAAGCATGTCATCATCTCCGCCGTCAACTTCTAACCTCCAACAAGCAGACATTTATAGACTTTTATGACAACAATGTTAAAGTGATGATCGTTAATAGAGGGAAGAACAAAAACAAAAACAAAAAGAAAACGAAAATTAAAATCACAAAATATTAACAACAACAAAGATGGAAAGAATTTGACAACACCGCCGAGAATAATTTTGATTTCATTCAGCTTGTTAAATTAACAGAAAAACAAAACAAAGAGAAATACATTCGAAGAAAAACATAATAATAGCAAAACATAAGCACGCTGGAGTCTATAAATACAACTTCCCTTCTCAGCGCTCTCCCCCTTCTCAATGACGTTCTCATACACAAGCGCGACATAATTTTGTTTTAGCCAACAACGTTTGAAGCTGTGCTGGCACAGTGGTTAATTCCATTTAAATTTCACAAAAAAAGAGTTGCAATTTTTGAAAACAGAAATTTCAGCGGAATTGTGTTAAACATTCGGAATGCAAAAAAAAAATTTAAATTAAAAATTATGTACGCTAAAATAAAACCCAAAAACTAAATTAATAAATATTAACTGGAAATAAATATAACCAAAACACACAGAGAAAATTGTGAAGAATGCGCTGCTCATATAAAGTGTTGAAGTACGAACGGAAAAAGCTCTCACATTCATTCAACCCAAAAGTGTCAGAAATGTCAATCAACACCGTTGTGATGACAGCTCTCAATTGACATGTTGACAATGTGACAATTGTCAGCGGTTTCCAGATCTTCAGTGGCAAAATGAGAAATTATGTACTGTCAGGCTGGTGTGTTCGCGAAAAAAATGGGATATTTTTATAAAAAATTTAATATTTATAGAAATTTTATCGCTTTTGCCTTAACTTCCTTTTAGTCTTTGTAAACAATTGATTTTGAATATTTTTTGGTCTTCAAAACCTAATTCTAAATCTCCAGCCATTTTTTATTATCTTCTAAAGAAAGCTGTAAAATTTGGTATTTTTTTCATGTTAACTGCTTGCCAAGTTCAATCGAGTTCGTTTATAACAAATTCGAAGACTCTACAAGCGTTGAGTACTTTTGCTCTACTTTTTTATTATCAGCTTATTTTCCTAATCAAAGTTTGGCAATAAAATATAATTAAAATGAAAAATATTACAAAATAAACATAAAGCAACAAATGAGGTGCCCGTAAAAATTTTTGTTCGAAATGCGCACACCTAGAGAGAGAGATTGGGAGATAAGCAAAGCAAATAGGAGGTTAGAGGGTCACGCGAGTCAATGTAAGCGAGGTATTAATTTTGTAATCCCATAAGAGTTCTCTGAAGTACACATATATAAGTAGATTTTTGAGCGACATAATTTTCTTCAGTCAACTATTATATGAAGTGAGGTTATCTAAATCTGGTGGTAGGAGGATTATACGCAAGACTTATGTACTCAGGACACTGGAAGGCAGTAACAGCTGGATCAGAGAAACTGAATGCTTCACGAAGATAGTGAAGATGTTGACGGGTCTACCTACAGGCCATTTCTACTGGGTAGGGAGTTTGGAAATGCTGTCGAATATTTTAATGACCAAACTCAAAGGTTTGCAAATATAGGAAAACAAATTTTGAGTGTTTGCTATCAAACCAATATTCAAAGTAAAGAAGAAAAATTGCAATTGGGGTCGCCCCTCGGTGAGCAATACCAATTCCTCTGAGTTTATTCTTGATATGAAAAAAAAACTTCATATAAAAATCCATCAGCAGTCGCGCGCTGTGTGTGACTGTTCGGAGCGAACGGAGCGAGTCAAACGGGGCTTGGCTTGGATTAGATTTTTCTAAATTACTTCAAAATATTTAAAGTTATGGTTTCTTCATTGGAAGTAGCTCTTGTGCTTTGTGAGAATTTTATTAAGCTGCAAATTTCCGCATTGTTGACAAGTAAACCCAAAAATGAAAATATTTTTAAATTTAAATTAAAGCAAAACAACAAATATAGTTTAAGAAAAAAAAAACACATAAAAATTTGTAAGCATAAATTTACTGATCAGAATTTAAAATCACAAATTCAAATTAGTCTAAAAAAACTAGTGAATAATTTATATAAACCGTTAATTTATAGCGTTTCAATGTAAATTTATTTTCGGCCGCTTAAAAGCAAACCAAAGCTGAGAGCAAAAAATAAAAAATAAAAAAAATAAAAAAACTTAAATAAATGTAAAACAAGTATGAATCGCAAGCGCGCGCTTCAAAGAAAAAACCTACAAACAAACTAGATAAATATAAATAAATAAATACACAAGCAACGCAGAAAACATGACGCCAAACTAATTAACTTTTGTGCCAAACACACAACGAGTCTGCATTGGTATGCAATATGCATGCGATTTTGACAAATTTATTGCAATTCCAACCCCCTCCAATGCTCAAGTTAACCCTTTTTCTATTTACTCATTACATCGTTTGTAATGTTTTTCAATCTGAGCGTTAAGCGGCAACTGTCAAGTGTATAATAGTTTTCAAATGCTATGTAATTGAAATCACTGCTTACGACTGCGATTGAGTGTGTGAGTGAGTGATTCTGCCTCACCTTCACCCTAGCTTAAAGCAAAAATGAATTTAAAAAAACAACAACACGTCGAAAATAAATTAAGAAAATGACGAAATCTTGGTTGTCATGCTTTTGAGCTTAAACGTCGAGCCATAATGAAAGACACTGAGCGGAAATTTGCTTTTTAATGGTGAAAATTCATTTTATTGCAGTAAAAAGATGTCACTTCATTTCTAGGGTGCCCCAACCCCGCTATCGCTGATTTAAGTTTCTCTATAAACATGCTCCATCTCAATTATTATTTGCAATTTTCAATTTCAATTTTTTCCCAAATTATTTCTCTCAGTGTATTATGCAATTTTTCAAAACCAAACAATTATTGTTTACAGATACAATATTTCACTACTGCTTCGTCTTTGTTTTGCTTCGCTATTTGGTATTCATACAAGAGTACACATGTATATATATATGTACGCATGTACTCAGCATGTTAATTTCGATTTTTGTATTTGTTTATCAGTGATTAACATGCGTTTAAAGGCTACAAAAACAAAAGCTACAACACTTCGATTTGTTAAGGTAATGCATATTTTGTGTAAATAGATAAATACCTGCTTTTCATCGGGATTTAGGCAATCGCTGGCGCTAAATACGAATAAAAGCATAATTAAATTATAGCAATTGCCATTTACGCAAAATTTATTTATTCACAAATCTGTTGGGAACCATATAATTATACATATGTAAATCTATATTATAAAATATTTTATTGCAATTCAGCGCGTTTAAGCTTTATTCAGCTAGCTTAATCCTTCTTCAAAATCTTGTTGGAGCCTTTGAGAAACTTTACTGTGGAATTGTAATTATATTATGCTTCAATATCGGTCATTCAGCGCCATATCTTGGAATTCAACAAACTTGTCTCGCTTTTCAACACAATTTAGCACACTGTGTTGTTATGAAAATGCCCCTAAGGGCGCCGAGAAACAGTTAACTGCTCATTTAACCATATTTATTTCTGTTTATTGCCCAAAAATGTACTTCACACCATTTATGTTCATGTATTTCACAAATTCAGCGCCATTCAGGAAAGATATCTTAAGGCCAAATTCAATTCAGCGCACCCTATCTTTATGAAAATATTCTTAATGTTTACTGCAATAGAATTAAACGATTTACTAACAAAATTAAGTATTTATTTTTACTTTTAAATGGCGTTGAAAGAAACCACAACAATTTGTTTAAATATATATTGAAAACATGCTGCCCAAACCGGCATGGTTATAATCCTATACACATGCATAAATTGCCTACATATGTTTTCCACTATTAAGCCATTATTTTTTACACCTTAGTTTCATTTTGATTCGCTATTGGGGAAAAAAACACATACATTCAGCGTTATTCAGCAAAGGAACAACAAAAATTGTACCATATTAAAGGAAATAGTAAAATAAAGTGTAGAAAAATATTAAATTTAAACTCGCTAATATATATATTCAGCTATTCAGCGCTATTCAGCACACATTATAACCACAAAAAATTGATAAATGATTACAGAATACAACAAATAGGCTTAGTGAAAGACTACAAGCCATTCTTCACCATTCAGCACTATTCAGCAGCCTTATAATAAGCTAAGCGTAGCTCAAGTGGTAAAAATGCAACACAAATTCAATCTAACGCTATGCAACCATTCCCTCTTACAGCTCACTCGCTTTTAAAATTCACGTTGTTCTCTTTTGCTTGTTCTTTAAACCAAAATTAATGTCCTGACTATAGAAAACGTCGGCAATTTCCTCCATCTACCTTTTTTTTGCAGTCCGCCTTAAGTCAATCGTTGCCGACGAAGCTATGCGAACAACGCATCTTCTATGCGATTTTTTTGAATATCTCCACTTTCGCCCATAGATCAACGCCAACGCCAACGTCAACTCATGCCACATACCTGCTAATGCCACATAAATAATGCTAAATTTTAGATAACTTTAGCAAGTGAGAAATTTATTGCATACACATATGTGGTATATCGCATGCGAGAAAAAAGTAACACATGAATTTTGCCTACAAATTTTTTTACAAGTTTTTTTTTTCAAATAGTTTCGCACAGAAAATATTCAAATTGTGCAGAAGACAAATGTGGCAAAGACCATCAGCAGTGCTGGCTGACACACTATGCAATTTGTTGCATGTAACAAAAAAAACGTTTAAACGCTTGGGTGTATACCTTTGATCAAGACTGAATTATAGACATTTTTCGTTTTTTTTTCTTGATTTTTTTTATTTTATTTTTTTTTTGCATTTAAAGGCATTTGAATTTGTAGTTGTTTTTCTGCAAAATTGTTGTAAATTATTTTAAATTTATTGTCCAATTGGCTTAAAGAATTTATGTGGCATGACGCAGCGGGACATTTGATGCCAGTAAACTGCGCAGCGAATAGTGGTGAGGGATTTGAGCAGCGTGAGTAACGCTAAAGTACAAAAAGAAACAATAATAAAATGCCAAAAGCGAGTAATTGGTGTGAAAATTATGGCGCACAATAGCGTTGTACAGTGGCGTCCCACTAAAAGGAACTGTTGTATTAATATTGACTTCAAACTTCAACCATTGGCTTGATAGCGCTCTCTTACTCAGTCTCAACTGCTCTAAAGCCGCTCTGCCTCATTCGCAAATGGCATGAATTGGCATGTTGTACGAAAGCGCAACTCATCTTAGCGCTGCCCAGCTATTCTGTGCCCTCATCGATCAGTCGATTATAATCTTAAATACATTTGCACGTATGTATGTGCGCTTGTAGTTGCGAAATTTCCCATTTAACCCTCGCGGCGCTACACGTTTGCTGCTTGGACTTAATCGTGCCACATTTGCCATTGCGCATGTGCAATTTCCGCCGTATTTTATTATTACAATCAATTTTTATTGTTTTATTGTTCATATGTATCGTATGTACGGATACGTACAACAAACAAAAGTGGCGTCATCAGTACTCAAACCTTCCTTTCAATTCTGCGAAAGAATCTTACCTCAAAAGCGGCGATGCTGCTGTTGTTGTTGTTATTTGGTTGATGACTTTAATTATCTGACGTATTGACGGCAGCAACGACTTAATTGCGTTTGCCAAAGCTGTATACGGTTGCTGAATTGCTGCTGAATGACGTTGGCTGTCACTTTAAAAGACTCAAAATGGATTGTATGCTCACAGGAAATGTTTCATAATAAATTTGGAAAATATATAAGGTGCTGAATATACTTAATGCGACTAAAATATGTACATGTGAAATAATCAATAATTAGCGCCATTTGCTTTGAACGCAGAATTGTTATTGGCTTTAGAATTTGGAGCAAAAATTAAAGCGAAAATTTTATGTTTATGAAACCTAAAGGCGCTGAATTGCAATAATATGTTATAAAAACCCGATTTCGAATTTCAAGAGTATAACATTAGGTGAATATCTATTTGTTGTTTAAAATTTGTAGCATTGATGTCATTAAAATGCGCTGAATATTATCTATTAATGAAATTAAGTGTCAAATAAACCTCTGATGTTACTTATACTCGCTCGATTGTCGATACAGTCGCATAAGAACAAAATTAAACGCGCTGAATATGATTAAATATAATAAATAATTGTAAGCGCGTGCAATACTCGTTAGATATGAGATATTTCATTATTTATAAATGAAATTAATTTACATTTAAATGTTTCAAATATAGCATTTATACCCAAAACAACTTGGCCTTGTGCATTTTAAATGTACGTCAATTGTAAGCAACTCAGTTATGATCATCTCTCATTGAGCATTACTACAGCGCATTTGCATAGCAATTAACGACTTAGTCGACCGTAAAAATCTACATCGCATTGGCGTTAATGAAAAATCATTGATACTACAACTGGCGATCGACAAAGCAAATACCGATTTTTGCGGTGAATAGATAGCTGAATTGGCAGTTAAATTGAATGAGTTTCTGAATTTGCAATTAGTTGTTGAATATTCGCTGAGGTTTGTGTCTTGCTTATGAATTATATAATTGGATAGCTATGAGATGATTATGTAGCGAAAAAAATGTTATATTTATTTAATAATAAATTTATAAATATTTAATAATTAAAAATATTTAAAAATATCAAAATTTGATATTGAAATTGCCACATAATTTTATTTTTCGTTTATTTAAATTTATTTTATAATTATTTCTTTTATTATTATTACTTCATTCAATAAGTATCCTTCAACTTTCTTCAGCTCAAATTTGAAATACTTTACCGCTGAAAATTTAAATATCAAAAATTTCAAATTATTTTCCACTTTTCCGCACACTTCAATGGCATGCAATTAAGTTAGCAATCATCAAATACAACCCTGCGTGTACCTCCAAGGCAGTTTACTGATTAGCATGCCATTAACTAGAAGATATTCTCTTGGAGCTTTCCGCTGCCATAAAATATATTTATTTTTTTATTCTAACTGCCACCCGATCAACGATCAAGCCATTCTGCTAACTCTCATCTCTGGGTCATCTCTGATTTCTTCCACCATTAACACACTTTTTATTAGCTCTTTTATGGTTAACGGTTCGTGGAAATCTCGTGGCATATTAACTTTTTATTTCCATTTTCTATTAGATTATACGTATTTATATTCAACTTAGTGGTATATCTTATGGCTCGCATTCTCCGCCGGCACGATCGACCATCTCTCCCGCATGCGATCAACCACCGGTCGTAAATACAATGCGATTTAAAGCAGCACGCAATTGCGTGAATATAATCGGTTTTTGGTGTTTGCTTGTCTACAAAACGTTACAGGAGGTAAATTAATTTTTTTTATTATTATAATTTTTTTTTAATTCCTTACGCATTAGATTGCGTTGATGTTTGAACGATCTTCGTCTGTTTGAGGAAATTAAGCTTCTGAGGCTGCGATCTGCGGCTGCTAAAAGCCTTATTTAATGACACTTTAATTCGTGTTTCAGGTAATGGATATTACTTGTGTTTTGTTAATAATTTTACGTATTCGAAAATCACGGAAGATGAGGTTTTGAATGAATTGAAACTCATAAAAGAGTTATTTATTAGAAATAAATAAATAAAAAATTTAATTTAATAATTTTTACCAATTTTTTATTGCTCCATTTTATACCTAGTTGGTTAAAATCGAGAAAAATATTGAAATATTGACTGTTGGAAAATTATCAGTACACAATTTTTTTAAATTAATGTATGGTCTGTCAAGGCTTTAAGTGACTTTATAATAAAAAAAAATATTTAATAAGAATAAAATAGTAAATTTACACCTTGGATCTGTAGCTAAAAAAGCTTTCTGAGAGCTTTCACTGCATGAGCTTTTTTTTAATAAAAATATAGAAGATATTTTTAGTTTGAATAGTTTATGTTTGGTTTTATTGTTTTTTTTTGTTTAATTTGAAAAATGAAATTTACATACTAGTGAAAGCTTCAAACCAAGGAGTTTTAGGAACTCCGCTTAAATTTTTTTCAAATTGCTTAAAATTAATTCGATTAAAAAACAGTCAAAACGTACAATATGGGCATCAGACCTAACAAGCTGTAGAAGCTGTAGAAAAATTTTATAATGTGATATTTTTTACTAGGGTTGCCAGCTGATTGAAAAATTTGATGCCTAAAAGTATTTTTCATTCAACTAAGTTTTTAGCTCTTTTAAGCCTTTAAATCTTTTAATAATAACAATTAATCCTTATGCATTGGTTACCAGTTTATATTGCCTTTTTTTAATTTCTTTTTTACGGACATTTTTATAGATATATTCTTACTGGCATACAAAAACAAGTATATTAATTCAACATTTCCTTTACACATTCCTGCGGCTAACAAGGCAACCGATAATCCTCAGATTACAAGATTTTTAACTGAACTGCTGGACAAGCGTTTAGTGGCAGCAAGAAATTGGCTGACAATCGAGGCAATAAATCAGTTACTTTAATATGGTGTTGAAATTATTTGTATGAATGTATGTATGTACATGCACATGCCTGCCTTGGCAACTGATTATAAGACTGTTCGGCGGCAGTGACAGTGGCAATGGTATGACTTAAGGCGATCGAAATTTATTTCTGTTTTTTTCTTTTGTGTCTTTGTAGTTTTTTCTTTTCTTTGTAAGTCTCCCAGTTTTCTTATGCTTTTGCTGGGGCGCTTGTTTTTGACCCGAATATTTTCTTTAATGATTTTAATAGCTTTTGACAGGTTCAACTACTTTTTTTTCTGCACGATGTTGTGGGTTTAAAGATTTATTTCCGTTAACTACTGAAACTTGCTTATGAGAGTGGAGAGTGAGTTTTTTGAATGGTTGCGAGTATGTGAGTAGGAAACTCTTTTTAGGTCTCTACAACAGCGGAAATGTTGGTGAGTGAAATGAAGAAAGTTGGAGAATAACTAAAAATTTAAAAAAAAAATGTGGGCGGAATAACTTAATAATAGAAAGTGAAAAATGAAAAGTGAAATATTAGTATATAAATAAATAAATTTTAAAATGTATAAATAATTTAATAAATAGTTAAATAAATGGTTAAATAATAAATAAATATTGCACAAAATGTTTTTGTTCCATTAACTGTCAGCTTGAAGTCTGTAGATATCTGATTTATACAAATGTTTTCAACTGGGTATAATTACAAATTTACAACACACATCAGCATAGCTTTTTCTTATAAAAAAAACTATAAAAAATATCAAACGAACTGAAACTTTTGCGTCTTATCTAAAACGAATGAATCTGGTTGTGTCAATAACCAACGTAAATAAGAAAATTACCTCAAAATGCGAAAAAAATAGTACTAAAAAACTAAACACGTAAAAATAGTAAAAATTCTAGCCACTCAAATATGCAAATGCTCACATAAAATTTATAAATATTGATTTTAGTAAATAGTCGTGCTCAAAAAGCTTTGCATATTTCACGCTAAAAATGGTGTTTGACAAAAATAAATTGAGAAAAAAAATGAAAAATCTGAGGCAGCCAGTGGAGTGTTCAAACAGACATACATACGAGTACATGCGAGTGTATATATACTCGCATAAGACCAACTGAAGCTTTTGAAAAAGTCGCATTGTGAGATGATGTAACTAATACGGAATGTTTTTTTTTTTTTTAATTATTTATTTTTACGATTACCAAAGCAATATCAAGCTGGACAGGTGTTCAGGAAAAAAAATGCGCAGGCGTTGCAATAAATTCTGCTTGCTGTTTGCTGTTTATGAAAGATTTTTTAAAAAGATTGTTGATTTTCAAGTGCTTAGAATTGATATTTTCTAAGCAATAAACATTTCATTGCTTGCAGTTGATGGAATGTACATTAAAAATCTTTGCAAGGAATTTACTTACAATAAAATTTTTTTAAAGAATTTACATCAACTTTTTTTCTTGTTTTTTGTGGAAATTAAAAAAGTGCGTTAACTCAAAAACATGTATTCCTACTTCAGTTTGTTTTCTGTAGTTATTTTTTTTTTAACTGTACATTTTTTTATCCATTAACGCAACATATTTAGCATGAAAAGCGACACCACGAATGCGCTTAAACGCCTTAAAGCGGCTCTCAAACAAAGCCGAACTATTTTGATTAATGTCCGTTGTACAAGTGTGAACCTGTCAAGGCTTTAAGTTTTAAATACACATGAAAAGCAATTTAAACAATTTCAATGTAACAGAAAAAAAAGTATGTATGGAAAAAATGTTGACAACCAGACGAAGAAACAATGCGGCGACAAGGCATTTGTCAACTGTCAAAGGCAAGCGACCAAGCGACCAAGCGACCAAGCGGCATACGTCGTCGTAGAAACAAAAAATTAAATGAAAAAATTAAATTTAAAAAAAGTAACTTGGATTTGGGTGTGTTAAGCGATTATGCGCCGGCGCTTGTTGCGTAAGCTAGTTTTTTAGCGTTTGACAATTTCCAATGTATAGGACAATTGATTTTTTACTTTTTTTTATTATTTTTAATATAATAAAAATTATTGCCGGGCTGTAAGGGTTAAGGTTTATTCTTAAATATTTTAGCATCGTTTATTACATAGAAATAGCGCAGAGGTTTAAAAAATAAAAATAAAATAAAAATAAAAACAGAAATATGTAATTACTGTGGAGCTTTTAAATCATTAACAAAAATAGGTAAGTATTATATATGTACAAAAATATATGTATATTTGAGCTTCTCAGCAGAACGTGTGGCTTATGGCTTTTCTTACATTCAGTTCAAAAGTAATTTTTTTTTTGTTCTTTTTTTTTTTTTTTGAAGAATTAGCCACTTGAGTTGTTGGTATCACAGTTATGAAAATTACAAAACAATTTGTGTAAAATAAAAATAAAAATAAATGATCGCTACCTACTTTAAGGTGATCACACAACTACTCATTGCTGATCGCTTAAGGTTCAGTTTTGCAAGATCTTTTTTTTTTGAGTCATTAATCAAAAGGTAATTACTATGCATAGTAGAAATGTTATTTATGAAAAATAATTAAAATAAGTGAAGAATATCAAAAAGAGCTTACGACATCAGTTCAAACGCTGCGGTGCTTTGAAACGGCCAAAATCCTTACCAAAGAATTGCCTTAATACCTGATCTGAAATTTCCGAAGAAAAGAATGGCGCAGCCTGTATTTCTATATACAATTCAAATAATTTTAAAAAAACATTTGCTTTACCAAATCTCATTCATAAGCTTCGCTCACATTTGCATTTGGCCAAGCTTTGGCATAAATGTTTCCAACTTTTTTGCTAGAAATTGATTTGAGTTTATAAAAAATCCATCACTTGGCATTGTATATGCGTAAATGTAAATTTAACAATCATTTTTCGTTCATTTAGTAATTGCAATTCAAAGCATAACTATTTTGTTGAATTTTGGACGTGTTTCGCATTTTGAGTGAGTTTCAAATTCGGACAATTTTTTTTCAATTGCTTGCGCATGCGTTTGAGCTAATATTTCAAATTATTTGCGCTCATGACGTTTGTAATATATGTATGAGCGCTCTGAAATATTAATATATTTTCAGTTTTAATTTTAATTAAAATTATTATTTTATTTTACCAGCACGAGAAGAAATTTGAGAAAATAATTAGCAAACATTAATTTGAATTTTTTATTTCTAGGAATTGTTAGAAACAAAATTGCGCTTTGTTGTTGCGCTATAAATTTCAAAAATTCTAGGTTCAAAAATAGATTTGGGTTTTTTTTTTTGACAGGAGAAGTATATTTATACTTAACTTTTCAAACATTTTTTTTCCTTTTATAATAATTAATAATAATTTGTTTACTAATAATAAAAATTTTTATTGTAATTTTCATTCAATAATTATTATTAATTGATTTTATTTGAATCGAAAATAATTAAAAATTCATTAAGCATTTTTCAGTTGCTAGTTTCAAGTTTGTTTCTCATACACCCTGCGCAATTATTCATTTAGAATTTTATGGAGAAATCAGCCAAATGGTAAAGTTTAGTGGTGCTCTTTTAAATATTTTAATTATACAAATAACAGCAATGAAATGTGTAAGTGAATTTTCAGAAAAAAAATCAAATATTTAAAATTTAGTTGGAATAAAAACTTTATTTTAAAATAAAATACATTTTTAGTTTTTCAAGTTTGAATTCTCTGCAAGTAATATTCGAAATTTGTACGTTAATATTTTTTTTTTTTTTTTTTTTTGAAAATTTTACGAAACAAATTTCATTTTTCTATCGAAACCAACAAGCTTGGAGCATTTTTCAAAATGACAAAAATGGAATGTCGAGATCTGAATGAAACTATTGCACACGTAAATGAGTGTCGTCTGCGTGCGGTGAAGCGCGACGTTGTAGAGGCAACGGTACGAGTGCAACTGCTGGAAACCGTACACAACTGCAATGTATGTAACTGTAAAATTAATATACTTTATTTTTCAACTAAACAAACAAATTTTTCTCTTAAGCTACACATTGAACTGCAGCGCAAATATAACCATTACCAACCATTTTTCATAAATAAAACCTTTGATGTTTGCGAATTTTTGAAAACCCGAAAAAACGCAATCTATTTAGATATACTTTTTAAACTAATTGAGAAATATGCGAATGCGAATCACACGTGTCCTTATGAGGTCTGTTTCTCTTATATGCTTTGATTATTATAATGTTTTTTTTTTTCAATTTTATTATTTTTCTTACAGGGTGAATTCATTGTCGAGCGCTTTCGACCCTCGCACAATAATTTAATGTTGCCCTTACCTACAGGAGAGTATCTTATAAAATTTGGCTTTTATAATTCAAACGCTCTAATTCTACACTTATTAGTATGGTTTAATTTCAAAGAACTGGAGAAATGGGAGTTACGCAAAGAAGATGTAAAATTTAAAACAACAACAACAGCTTCTATTGTTTCAGATATATTTTAGCACAAATAAAATAAAATGCTATTATTTAATTAATAAAAAACTCTGAATTATAACAATTTTATTGAATTGTTGTTCAGGGAAGTGGATAATGGTTGAACAATAAACATGTGATTACCATGTGATGTGATGTGATGTTAGTTGATATGATGTGGTATGTATGAATGATGTCATGCGATGTGGTTTTATGTGATATGGTGTGATGCGATGTGGTTTTATGTGATATGGTGTGATGACACACGAAATGATGTGATGATATATGCGCTGATTTGATGTGATGTGAATTAAAGTAAGTTGATGTGATTTGATGTGATGTAGTTTGAAGTGATGTGATTTGATATGATTTGATGGCATATACAACTGTGTTTGTAATAATAGCCGTGGCTTGTGAAAATTAGAGTATCGATATTTTTACACTTAAAAAGTTGTAATCATTTGATTTTTTCAATGCCAGAACATAGACCCAAATATTGCCACTCTGTGTTTAAATTGATTTTTGATACAGCAAATCCTTTGTGAGTGCAAAAAAATGGGCATCAAATCCCGAAAAAAGGCGAAGAAAAGAGGGTCTTTCGCGGCTACAGTTGAGGAAGGTTGTGTTTTTGGCCTGAAAAAAGGCAATGATGAGTTAAGTCTTAGTGTTAAAGCATCCACCACAAGAAAAAAGTGAATAACAGCTAAACTTTTCGGCAGACCAGTGAAGGTGTCATTACTTCAACTTTGGCATGTGCAAGTCAGAGTTGATTGTGCTGAAGAGCACTTTCAGTGGGAAAACGGTGCAACATATTGTGGTCCGACGAAACTAAAATCGTTTCGATTGGTAAAATTTTAAAGATATTTGAAAAGACACAGCTTACAAAAGAACTGAAGAAAGCTGACCATTCACAACGCCGTAGTTACATCGATTGGGTGATTGAGCAACAAGCAGTCGACCTTGGTTTTACCAACGAAATTTTCTTCAGCGACGAGACCCATTTCTCACTCTATGGATATGTAAATAAGCAAAATTGTCGCATTGGGGGCTCCGAGAATCCTCATATAACTGAAAAGAGTCCATTGTGAATGGAAAACGCCGTTGAAATTGTCCATAAACAAGGCAACGATCTCAAGCATGCCAGCAAGTTGGCAAAAAATTAGTTGGCTTCAAATGGAGTTGAGGTTATGAGCTGGCCGGCTTTTTCACCTGACCTTAATCTAATTGGGAATCTTTGGGCAGAGATTAAGGAAGCTGTAGGGAAAAAGAATTCGTCAAATATGAAGCAGTTATGGAGTGTTGTGAAGAAGGTATGAAAGGTCATTCCCCTCAAGACCTATAAAAAATCAATTCCATTGTATTTTTCCCCTAAGAATTCAATCCTAGTTTGCCACTGCAATTATTTCGAACACAGTTGTCAGGTGATTTAATGTGATCTAATGCGAAGTGATATGATATGGTGTGATTGGTATACGGTGATTTGATGTGATGTGATATGATATGAGGTGATGGCATACAAGACCATTTGAAGCGATTTGATATGATGTGATGTGACTTGATGTGATGTGATATAGGATTATGTTAAAGCAAATAAGTCAACCAGACGGTATCTTAATAAGACAGCAAAGTCCGTTTGGAATTTAGAGAAATTATATACGATGTGAAGTAATCACAGCATCTGCCTAACTAAAATTGATATGATGCGTCTTCTAAGTAAATTTCGAAGCAAGATTCGTTAAAAATGTATTTATTTATTTGGAAATAAAAGCAGTCACCTCTTATTCATATATCGTGTGATATTTTCGGGTTTATAAGGGACGATCTATCCTAATTAGAAGAGCGACTTCGCCAATTGAAATCATGTGATGCATTATATGATCAGTATTTCATTGTATAAATCAATTAGTTGTCTGTTTGCATTGATCTGTCAAAAATTTTGGCTTTTCATTTTAATTTCCATAATTAATAAACATTTAATAATTAATAATTATTTTTCACATAATTAAAAACCAATAATTAAAATCTCATTAATGGTTCAGTTTTGCTACATACGTAGAACTAAATTTTTAGTTTATTCAAAACAATTTATACAGCATGTCAAGAAATATTAAACGAAAAATCTTAAAAGTTCTCATTTTACATGCGATTTTTCTGGAGTGTGTAAGTGATAATTATTTTAAATTAATTAAAAATAATAATACTAAATACTACTTTTGCTACTTGTATGTATAAAAAATTATGTCTTGTCTTCAACCATTCAAAAGCAATCGGCATATTTCAAAATGACCAGAATGGAGTGTAAAATTATGGATAAAAATTTGCTGCGACTCAATGCGTGTCGTCTGAAGGCAGTAAAACGTGACATCGCTGAGGCTACAGTGCGCATACAGATATTCAAACCAGTTGACAACTGTGTGGTAATACTCATAGCTGAACTCCCTGCACTCTTCTCATATACTCACTAAATAATTAAAATTCCTTTTTTTTTTCAGTTACATGCCGAACTCTTACGAAAATACAACTCGTACCAACCGTTCTTCATCAATAAATCATATGACGTTTGTGAGTTTTTTAAATCGCGTAAAAACTCTGTTTATTTCGATATATTATTTAAATTAATTGAGAAATATACGAATGCGAATCACACGTGTCCTTATGAGGTGAGTGGTGTTCAGAATAAATGAAATTTTTTTCATTTCATTTCAATTGCAGGGCGAGTTCGTTGTCGATCGCTTCCGCCCACTGCATTCCAATATGATTCTACCAATACCCACCGGCGAATATTGGATAAAATTCTACTTTTATACTTCCAACAAAATGATTGCCCAACTCTTAGTGTGGTTTGGCTTCAAGGAGCTGGAAAATTGGGAGGAGAAACGCACAAAAGATTAAACACCTTTAAATCGTACACAAATATTTTCCTCTCTTTATAACCGGAAATACTTATTGTACTCGTATAGCTTAAAAATATAGAAAAAACGCTGTGAGCCAAAGCATATTTCGTTTTCATTCTCTTCCAATAGTTTTAAACATTCCTGAACGCACATTTAAGCCAAAATCGGTGAGATGCCACTACCAAACTGGCAGCTATGTGGGTTGGCAATTTTAGATTTTCGATTTCTTAACTCTAAAAAGAAGGAAAATACACTATATTAGCAACAACCACAACAGCAGAGCGGCGACAAATTGCGAGCAGCAGTCAGTCAGCCAGTCAGCCAGTCACTCAGCCCAGTCAGTTGAACGACAGGCGGATAATCAACAGTCATTAGACGACAGCCAGCAACGAAACGAGACAAAATTGAAATTCCAACTAATACTACCAGCGTAATTGCCCGCCTGTGATGTTAATCGACAACAACAACAACAACAATAAATGCTAACAACTACCAAAAGCGGTAGCCGAACACCAGCAACAACAACCGCAAAATCCCACAAAAGTTACCGGCTGCTGACAGACACAATTGAGCGGTCGCGCTGCACTACGAGACTAAGAGACAGGCAAAGTGCCTCATAGAAGGAGAGACAGATAGGCAGACTGCCAGCTGTTAACTGATCGCTGCTAGATGTGAGTGTAATGCCTGAAAGCAGGCAGAAGGGAGGAGGAGGAGCGGCTTGCATGCGGCTTGACCGCTTCACTTGCGCGTCGAAAAAACTATGACGCGTGCGAATAAACTAGGCAGTGATCGGCGGCACAGCAAAGCGGCGCTGTAATTTGATCTAAACATGCGAATTGTTGCCGGTGGTCGAATGGAAGAGATACGCAAGTATTTGCAGATAAAAGAAACATAAATGCTATAATTAGTAGAGTTGGGTGGGTTGAACTATAATTATTTATTGAAAACCAATTGGTTGGCTACCAGAGATGCTGGCTCTGTCTTTGCAGAATTTCTGGTAACTAGATCTGTCACACGGAAAACAAGACGCGCTCTCTTAGGGGATCATATTATGGCTTAGCATGTGACAACCGCAGTAGTCGAGTGGTGATTGCTTCATGCAGTGAAGTATCATGGGTTCAAGTGTGTTCCAACATCCGAAGTAAAGAAAAAATTCTAATTGTGGTCGGCTCTCAAAACAGTGCTGACAATCCATCAGCTGTTCGGTAATAGAATAGAATAAACTCTGGATTCCTTCAAAGCGCCAATTACATATATATTTTTCAGTGCCAAATATTTGAAAATTTTTTAATATTTACAATCATTTTAAATTCACAACTTAGTCAAAAAAAAAACTATTAATTTTTCTCATTTTTTTCCTTCACATTTTCTAAGCAAATCCTCCGCCACCAGTTTCGAACACGTTCACTAAACAAACTCAGCACTACTGACAACCTTTAATTACGCAAATCTACATATGTATGTTTGTATAATCTTTCAGCTCAGTCTCAAGGGGCGGCTATTTGGCACATGCCGTGCATAAAATTTAGTTTAATCGTCGGAATTGGCTTTGGGTAGGTGTGTGACTATGAGTGTGTGTGTAGTTTTTAATATGTGGGCGGTCTTGCCAGCTCAACATAGTGATTTTCTACTAATTTTATATAATTTATTATTAAAGAGTAGTGATGTGGAATTTGCCGTGTAAAAAATCCAAAAACAAAGCTGCAATTAAATGCAATTCATAAGAAACTTCTAAGCAAAATGAGGCTTTTGAACCGGAAATCGAATATTTGATTGCAATTTTTGATTTTTTTATCGAAAAACTCAACAGTAAGCTTAAAATAGCGCTTAGACTTACAATACTATGCACATATATGTATATGTCGGCCGCGATAGCCGAGTGGTTAGCATTGCATAATGCCACTCGGAAGTCCTGCGTTCGAGTTCAGGTTCGAACAAGATCCGAAATTATAGAAAATTAATTTTTCCATTTGCGGTCGCCCTTCGTCAAGAAATGTCCAGCTCTTCGAGTGTATTTCTGACATAAAATAAAAGCTCCTCATAAAAAACCATTGGCCGTTCGGAGGCGGCTTAAAATAAACCGGATTTAGACCCGTGACCTTACAATAGTGAGAAGCATTACAACAGAGGGCAAAGTTAGAACGGTAATTCCCAGTCGGATTTCGCCTTTCGGTGCCGAGTATGTCAAAGTTCGAATAGCGATTGAAGAAGAATAGCAAAACGGTCAATAGCTTACCGTCTGAGCTATCCAAATATGGTGACGAAAAAACAGCAAAATCCATAGGAACTCTACTCCGCTACGTCAAAATAGTATAGCCCGCAAAACTTATACGATTATTTAAAAAGACGGTGAACAAGAGCAAAAGCTCGGTCAGAATTGGGAAGAAACTCTCGGAAAGGTTCGGTACCAGTTGAGGCTTCAGACAAGAGTGCTTTCATTTTCTTTCTTTCCTTCTTTGAATTAATGCTGAAAATAATAAGAGCTGGAGAGACAAGACTAGGCACAATATTCTACAATATTCTCAACAACTGCTCTGCTCTATCTCTCTTTCTCTCTCTAGATTATATAAAGAAACGGTGCAAACGGTTACATACTTACGAACCAGCAAGAAAAGAATATCCTTGTAGCCCAACATACTGAAGCTTGGCAGTAAAAACTTCTAAAGTTTTCTAAGCATAAATTTCAAATTTCCTAAACCAATTCAGCGTTGAAAAGTTTCGTAAGACTTTCTGAATCAATCTCTCATAGCAGGCATGCTGAAATTCAATATTATCTAACTGCCATCTAACATGGTTCAACACATCCACTAACAGAGCACCAAAGTTCATAATCTCTGGATCACCACACACACAACACATCCCACGAATGACCTAAATACCGACCTGGGACGACAACAATAAAAGCACAGCAAACATGGTTAGAACGACAACGGAAACTACGCAAAATGAAATGCTAGAAAAGTACATTCACTGAAAATGTGAACACAAGTGGAAGCGAGAAAGCAAGAAGGACGACCACTAACTGATCAGCAATGACCAAAAGACGACATTTCACATTTCAGTTGCATTTCAATGGACAGATAGATAGTTAGTTGCAGAGATGGATGACTGGAAGGCTGGTTGGCTGGTTGGCTGGCTGGCTGCCTTGGTGGATAGTTGTGCGGGCTATAAACAACAGCAACAATGTCGTACAACATTTCTCTATTTATTTACAAAATTGGCAACTTGTTGAGAAAGCACAATACATAAAATAGGCAACACCAATAACAACAACAACACCAAAAAGCAGGCCAAAGTAAAAATAAGCAGCGAAATGTGTTTGAGGAGAAATGTTGGCGATGAATTAAAACACAACGATTGCGGGTTACGAGCAGGCAAACGCATAAAAAATAGCAAATTTTATGAAAACACAAAATAATGTTGTTGTTGTTGCCGCTAGCGATTTTATGTAGCTTATTTAGCCAGAAGAAAAAAGAAAAGTATATATGTGTGTGTGTGTGTCTGCAATTGTTGTTAGCTTGCAGCCAATAGTTGTTTCTATGATTTATGTTACAATAAATTGTTTGTTGTACTTACATGTTTGTTGTTCGTTTTGTTGCTATCGCTGTTGTTTTTAGTGTCGCTGCAGCAAAAGTCTCAATTCAATTGAAACAATGTTGCTGAGTGTCGGCGACGTGCAAGTTTATGGCAGCCGTAATGTTGTTAATGTTGTTGTTAATGCTTTGCTTTCTTTCTTTTTTTTCGTATGTCTGTTGCCAATTATTGTTGCTTTATTTTACTTTTATTGTTTTCGCCTTATTTCTATTAACGTTTCCAGGAGCTCTTTTGTGCCACCTGAACGCGCGTTTTTTCCTTTTTAATTGTTTTTTTTTTTTCGAATTTAGAACATTTATTTTTTACCCTTCCTTTTTCTTTTAATGATCAATTTGAAATCGTGTTTTATATTTTCAAACCTAGAAATTTTTGATATAATTTATTTATTGTGTAAATATTTGAAATTAAAATAAATTTAAAAAAATGCAAATTTTTATTTTAATTTTTATTTAAGTTAATCTTGATTAATAATATGAAATTTATTGTATTTTATATTTAAAAAAAAATTTCTGAAAATCTAGTTTTTATTTTCTTTTTTTTTTTTTTCTTTTCCTAATAAGCAATATTTTTGCCACCACTGCATTTACTCGTTGCACTTTTTATTTATAAAAAAAAATGCTAGTGTTGCGTTGCCACCTTTTTTTAAGACTGTTTTTACTAAAATATTCATTTATTCGTAAATATTTTTTTTGCGAAAAATCCTTTTTTTCAATATTTTTGTCAAGAAATTTTTTTTCCTTTTTATTGTTTCGCTTTATTATTTTGTTTGTTTGTTAAAAATAGTTATTTTTTCGTAAATCTTTTTTTGCAAACAATTTTTTTTTTTAATTTTAATTTTTCTAATTTTTTTTTTTTTTTTTTTTTTGAAGAAGTTTTTTCACTTTTTTTGTCAAAATTTTTTTTTTCTTGTTTATTATTTCGCTTAAATATTTTGTTTGTTTGTTGAAAAAAAAAATTTATTTACTTTTTTATCCATTTTTTTTAATTTTTTTTCGTCAAAAAAAAATTTCCCAATTTTTTTGTCAAAAATTTTTTTCTTCTTTATTATTTTGCTTAATTATTTTGTTTGTTTGTTAAAAATATTTATTTTTTCATAAAATTTTTTTTTTAGCAAAAAAATGTTTTCAATTTTATTTCGTTAAAAAAAAAAAATTTTTTCAATTTTTTTTGTCAAAAAAAATTTTTTTACATTTTTTTCGTGTTTAGTATTTTTCTTTATTATTTTCTTTTCATCAGCATCTACTGTACATTTACACACTTCTCATTTGGCTTGTTATTTCAATTTTCCGGCCACTTTAATTGCCAGCAATCGGCAACATATCTGCGCGTGAAAAAACCAAAAAAATAAAAATAAAAACCGTCAAATAAACAAAAATTCGCTGCAGCTTAATTAGCACCAACGGAGCGACGACAGATGGGATGGGTTACTGTACCCGGCAGGCAGTAGACAACAGTTGCTGCCACACTGCAGCAAATTAATACGCTGCAACAACAACAATGATGCCAAAATGCAACAAATAAAAGTAAATAAAAAATAATAATTTTTTTTTACATTGAAAATTTCACGTTTGCCACAGTCGGGAGGCCAGCGACGCTGGGATAAATGAGACACCCCGAGGATTTCGTAGGCAACAGTAATTTAGTATATTGCTTTTATTGTTGTTTTTTATTGCTTTTTTTTTTTGTGTTTTCCTAGGCTTCTCACGTCTGCTGGCGACGACTATCTGCGCCTGTCAGCGGCAACTGGAAGCGGTCGTAGGGTGTAGCAGACAACAGTGGCGATATATTCAATATTGTCAGGCTTTTTCAATTTTCCTACATTTTTTTATATATTTCTTTATTACTTTTTTTTTTGCTTGTTGTTGCAATCGTTGGTGTTAATGTTGTCACTCTGCGCAGGCTGCTAATGAATTTTGTTGCACATGCTCACAAACATGCTATACTCGTACATGCATACATACTTCTACATAGGTAATAGTATATTGAGTATTTTCTTGTTGCTGATTTTGTTGCAGATATTTTTGTGTTTGTCAATCTTTTATCGCCTGCCCTAGCCCTCCGCTGCACGTTGCGCCTTCACTCAGTTTATTGTGGATGCACGTTTTATCGCTGCCGCTCATTTTGCTGCTGCTGCCTGCCACCGAACCGTTGTGTTGTTGCTTGGTCTTCCCTATGTTTGGTCGTTGTTTTTTGTTCTTTCTCGTTTTTTTTGCGCACTCGCAGGCAGTTTTTCCGCCAGCGGCTGTTAACGATCTGCAATGCACACTTTGCTTGCAATTCTTTTTTTGTTGTTGTATTCTTTCCTTTTTTTGCTCTTTTCACGCTTCTATTTGTTTTTGTTTTTGTAGTTTTTTCCTTTTTTTTTTTGGTTTTTGTTTTTGCTCACACTCGTTGCATGTTAATTAGTCGCCTGTTGGCAATACATTGTTGTTATGTTGTTGCGTTGCGTTTGTTGCTTGTTAATGCTGTTGTTGCTGTTGTTGTTGTTAGTGTTATTACTGTATTTGTTGTTGCTGTGCTGTAAGTAGAAATTCAAAGTGTTTTTCATGTTTACTCAACTCGACATAAAGGTCGCTTTTAAGATTTACATTTTAATTTCTTTATTTTTTCTTTTGTTTTTGTACTTTTATTTTTGCAATTGTTTACGTGATCGCTTTATCATTATATTTTTACATATGTACTTACAGAAAAAGTGGAAAAAAATTTCATCAAATATTATAATTGCTGCCTTCCACAAGCAAGACCAAAATTCTTCAACCTCAGCCGTGGTAATCTCTCATAATACCCTCCAACACAGTCTAAAGACTCGGTGTAATTCTGTTAAAAAAACTTAGCTGGAGGTAACATATTGAAAGCAGTTCCAATAAAGCTCCCCGAATGAAGAATATCTGCGAAAGACACATCGCTCAAAAAAGGGGGCTGCGCTTCCTAATGGTGTACTGGCTTTCCAGAAATGTCCTAAGATAGTATGGGTCATATGGAGCACTAATATGGGAGGCGACAATTGGGTCTGATCTTCTAACTGACATGGTGGCATTCAGACAATCATAACGGATCTTGACAAAACAAAGACCATAGCAAACCTTATGCCCGGTGCCATCCCTCTACCTTCCCGAACAAATAAGGAGGAAGACTAGACTATCGGTATTTGTATACATACACGTGCAACTATACTAATGGTTCTACATGCTAGGCCGCCACAGAAGTAGTATTTTTCTGTAACCGTAGGATATATGTAGAAGGAAAGGTAAAGGCAGACGAGCTGGCTGCCTGACCCCTTCTAACGTTTGCAAATATTGTCTAACTTGATGGACCCGTGGTTGCAGTTAGCATGACTGAGTGCTGGTACACTACCTTTGACGATGTCCCAAGCTCAAACCAAAGTTGATGAAATCAAATGAACTTTTTGGAATACAGTGTTGAGTGGACTAAACTTCCCGTTCAACCAATCAACCAGGTTAGACAAGCTGAATATAATACTCTTCATTATATAAAACTTCAACGTCAGAAGATCTACTGCAAATTAATAAAAAAATAATTTTGAAACATTTTTCAAAACGAACTTTTGAAGACTCCTCTTCTTTTGAGTAATCTTCTTTTCATGGAACTGTATAAATGATCTTGACCTATTATGATTTCATTTGCCTTCTTTTTTCAAATTTCAAAACTGTATACAGTTATTTAGCCAAAAGTTGATAACTAGTTCTACTTAAAAAGCACCAAAATTAATCAGCAAGATATTGAAAAAAGAAATAAATGTTGGCAACGCGTACAACTTCATTAACAAACCTCTTTATGAATCAGGCAAGTGGGAATTACCTTAATTGAAGTGAAAAAAGTTTTATAAAAATAAATATTTGGTAACGCACATATATGTACATATATATCGCAGTGCATAAATATTGAAATATGGCATAATAAATACTAAAAAAAATTAGTTTTTGTTATTCATAACAATTTGAAGCGGAAATTGTTTTCGTTGAAATTTCTTTGTGTGTGTGCAAAAAAATATTGTGTGTTCATGCATTGCAAGTAACGCTTTGCTAATTAAAAGGCGAACTTATGTGAAATTTTATGCAAATAATGGAAAATATAGCATCTATGTGAAAATTTTGTGTTTCATCCATTAACAACTCGCTGGTGATGATATGAGAAATGTAAAAAAAATCAGTTATAATAACTTAAACGGTAACACATGTGAAGCGGAATTTAAAAACTTTGATTAATTTTTATTTTACGTATTTTATTGACGTCTTCACAACAACAGCAAATAAATGTTTTAATTATTTATGCCCCCGAGATTCTGCTGCAGCTGTCATAATAAGAAGTATAAAATATGTATAATTAATAGTTTGGCGTAAATATATAAATTTATAAATTAAAACACGCCAGTAATAATAAATTTCAAAAGTATTTTCAAATGCTTTAGAAATTTACTTATCACATAGTTTTTTTTTTTCTCTGCCGGGGTCTGAGCAAATGAAATGGCTTTTATCTGCTTTTACTATAGCACTTTTTTATCTTCATATGCGGATTATGTATTTTTTAACTAATTAACAACAATAATAAATATACAAACGCCGCTGATAAATGGCAAACAAACAAAATTGCCAACTGAAACCACAAAAACTAATTAACGGCAAAAATATGATATTATATCAATAAGAAGAAGAAGAAAAACAATAAAAAGTTGGGGGGGGGAAATATTTCAAAAAAGATATTTGCAAATTAATTAATGAGATTGAAAAATAAACTTAAAAAAGGTGCGGAAAATTTTCTATATTTTTTCTGTAATTTTTTTAGCTAAAAATAAATGCACAATTCTCCTTATCAACAACTGTGTAAATAAACTAGTGTAAACAATTTTCAGTTTTGAAAAATATAAGAATTAATTTAAAAAAAATAACTTCAATATTAAGCTTACAAAATAATAACAATAACAGATAAATAAAAAATAAATATAAATTAGTTGCTCTAACTCGCATATTATTAGCAAATACACATGTACTATGATACATGTAACACAGCGTGTGTGCATTAAAAAAAATTGACACTTTGACAACAAAAGCTTGGATCAACAGCAACAATTGTTAACTGTTTAAGCACATTTTTAATTTTATTGCAATTAAACATTTTCATTAGTCTTTATTGACTGCAGCTAAATTGCATTTTAAGTGTCGCAGCGGCAACAACCACAAAAAAAACGGTCGTAGCAAATAAAACAGTTGTCAATTGAGAGAAAAACCTGCATTTATACATATGTATTCGTACGTCTGTCTGTAAGTACATATATAAATATCGTGCCATGCACATATGTGGCGATTGAAATCATTAGTTAACGCACCTGCCCCAAAAATGGTTTTGGCAAAACGAATAAATAATAATAATTAAATAAATCGAAGCTGCGCCGAACTGTCTCGAAAAAATAATTTTCCCACAGCTGGAAAAAATCGTAAAAACCTAAAAAATGGATTAAAAATATTGAAACGAATTAAATATGCATTTAAAGTACATTTTATTGCTAAAATATACTCAAATTCTGTGCTAATATATTTCAAAATGTGGTTTTTCAATTTTAATGACTGCAGAAATGCTTCAGTTTATTTATATATATACATATTTTTATTTAAAAAATACTATAAATGCTTAGCAAAATTGGCAATTAAAGTATAATAATATACAAATATTCTGTGTGTTTGTTGTACATTTTTTTGTTAGATTTTTTTTTAACTATTATATTGCAATAAATTATTACTAAAAACCGTGTGAATCCTGCATTACCAATAAGATATTTATGAGCATCACCATAATATCTGCTTCATATTTTTTTTATATCCGATAAAAGTATTTATTTTTAATATTTTTTATTATTTATTTTTGGTAAAAGCAATTTTGGTATTTGAGGTAAAAATTATTTTAGTGATATACTCTTTGTAATAAAATTACGAAATTTTTTCTCTTACTTTTTAAATATACTTATACTTTGTATAATTTGTATTTTTTTAATTTTTTTTTGCAATTTAATTTTGTTAAGTACCATATGGGCTTAAAAGTATTATGAAAGCACTTTTGTAAAAAAAAAGTACTCAAAGGTCAAGATCCAAAGCACTTAATCCTTTTTTATTTTAATCACACATTCGATAACTATATTTACCTACATATATATATTCCTCCAATTCTTTAACAATTCATTATACACTGTAACGCCATTTCTACTAAAAACCAAAAACTCCCGTACAAAACGTTGTTGCAAGCGCGACGGCTGCGAGTAAACTGTCTCGTCTGCTGCACAGAATGCACCATTGAATGTAACAGCCGCCACCACCTTCAACTCCACGCAACCAGTTGCAGTTATTATAGTCTTTGTGTTTGTTGTTGTTCTTTAACGTAGCAACAGCAGCAGCAGCAGCAGCTGAGATACAATACCGGGATACAAAATAACAGAAGCAGCTGCCACGCAGTGAGAGATAAATGGGATGTTTAGATACACGACAAGCATGCAGCACTAACAACAATAACAACAATAACAGCATCACAAACAACAACAACAACCACAACAGTGGCTCTTAACAAATAGAAGTTATGTATAATTGAAGAAATACATTTTCAGGGACGACTTACGAATGTATATACATGTATGTACGAGTATGTGGGTGTAATTTCAGTTATTTATTTATTCTTTCATAAATTCGTTTTTCAACTTATTTTCATTTTCCTTAGGCCAGGCGTACGCGTAGAATTGTTACCAAATGCAACGGCGCGCATGTAAGTCATTGGGAAAGTCACTGCGGCGATGAAATAGATTCATAAACAAAAGTTAAAAGTAGCAACAGCAACGCTAAGTAAATGAAATAAATCAAATTTTGCATCTTTTCACAACCGCTAGCGCCTCACAGTATTAAAGGCATAACAAAAAAGCAACAACAACAAACAGCAGAATCACCTAATGCACTTCACATATACATTTGTATTTCTTCTTATATTTCAATCACTTTTTTTGTTGTTGTTATAAATGCAACTACATACACATACATTACTACGCGAGATATGCAACATTCGCGCCGACGGTTCATTAATGACTGATGTGAACGAACGCGCCCCTCGCTAAGGTAAACAAAAGTCTCAGCTACTCCCAGACCACTTTGTATTTTAGCGTATTATTGCTACAGCCGTTTATACAAATGAATGAACGTGGCTTATGTAGATACATACATACATATGTATGCATAGCTGCGTATTGGAATCAAAACGATTGTTGCTGGTTGCTCAGATTGTTGCTAGTGGTGGAGAAGGTGAAACTCTTTAACCCGTTACGAACTTTAATTTTTATTTTTTGTAAATTTATTTTTTAATTTTCTATATCCTCCTCTCCTTTTCCCCCTTTCTTTATGCCTACAATTATTATATTCTTCTTTGAATGGACTGCGGTATGGAGGCGATTGTATAATTCAAGGATCTTAACAGATCACTCTTTCTGCATCTACCAAATTCAGCTAGGCTCATCCAAGCGAAAGTACTAAGCATAAAAAAGGTCCGTAGAACTCTAATCAATAACCACGGGAGGACAAAGAATGCAGCCGTATACAAGGATAGACTGGCCTTATTGAACTTATCGTCGCCAATGGTAAGTTATGTGAAAGTTTTAAACCCCATGCCAGATGAACTTGACACTTCCATAAGAGTTTCCTGGTTTCAGGGTTTCCGTTATGAAAAAGCTGATGAGTTGGCTATGTTGGGATCATCATATAAGAGAGGGCTTCACGTACAACCTTAATAAACGTAAGAAAACTAAGAAGATTTGTGTCAAATATGGCAGGGCCAGAACTAAGGACCTATTAAATAGTACAATATATATAGACACAGCCAAAATAATGGCCCTTGGACGTTTTGAGTTCATGTTCGCCACTTCCAGTTGTCATTTTTTCTGGAAGTACTCAACTCGACCTTGGACAGATGTTTTTCGAACATCTATTTACCTACGTTCTTGGAATTGTAGGGTTCACTCAAAATCCACAGAAATCCCTCAAAAGCCTTAAAAAATTTTTTTTGAAATAATCATTATTTCTACGTTGAAATATTGTACCTCTTTTTCGAGCGCCTTTGCCTTAAAAAAATATAAAAAAGTGCCCAATGGTTTTTTAAAAAGACATGGAATTTCAGCCCCTCTGAGTGTATTTCTGACATGAAATTTGTTATAAATTCCTCATAGAAGCCCATCAGCCATTAGGAGATTGCTTAGAATAAACTGTAGGTCTCTCCATTCACTCGAAAGCATCAAAACGCTATCCGTAAATTGGAAGAAAAGCTCACCTAAAGCCTCTACCTCTACGGTTCTAAAGTGTATATAATAACAAATTATCCCTAGCGAATCTTCCTATACATGAGCAAGCATTTTCGGTTGCTCCAAATAACCATCCATACCTTTTAATCCATCCCTTCCCGCACTACATATCAAATATAATATCCAGCACGTGAATTGGCGACAAGCAGCTCTCGCTTGTATGGGTCTTAAAATACGCCAAAGCCCTCAATGGGTTAATATGTAAGTGTAGTACGTGCGTAATTGTTCTTGACTTTATTTTTGTTGTTGTTCTTCCACTAATACAAACTTTAGAGCGCCTACACGACCACCGGCATCTAATAAGAAATTGTTTTGTTTTGATTGTCTGCTCAGAAATCGAGTGCCATTCGCATGCTCCCTGTTGTGCGCTCACTATGCTCAGCTCAGGTGAGTAAATGTTGCTAGAAATTTTGTATCTAGTCGCAGGCAATATGTTGCGGTAGCGCCCAGTGGCGTTGGAGTATTTGATATATTTTTTATATGTATAGAAAAAACGTTTTATAAAAGATTAACGTTTAACAAATCAACTCAAATAATCTTTTATAGACTTTTTCTGTTTTTACTGGTGTTTTTCTTTTATTACTTGCGTACTTGTCAAGCAGTAAATTTATTTTTTTAATCGGCTCCACTTGCCGCCGTTTATTACATTTACCATCAACAGTTTGTAAACGCACCCCGAAGCGCAACTAATTAACACACAAAAAACTCAAAGAAAATTCGTTAGAAAAATGCCTTTTACGGCAATCAGCTCTTCTTCTTGCTCATAGTTCGAAGTAGCCCAAGCCATAGACAGGTAAACGCTTCAAATTTTCCTTTTAAATTGTGCCACAGGCTGACCGCGTTGAGAAGGTCAACATCAGACGTCGAAGTACAACAGTCAAGCGACCATTTAAAACATAACACAATCAACTATTCGGCAAATAATCACCGTAGCTGAACATTGAAGGCGTTCTTGACCGCTGGCGTGGCCCAAGGTGCAAGTACGTGCCCATTTCAATGGCCAGTGAGTATATATATATTTATATATATATGTGTGTATGCATTTGCGTATTTTTTCGATTTTCTTTTTACTTAATTTTCCCTACTCTTGTTCTCCATGCCATATGCAGCATTTTTGTGGCAGCTGTGCGCTGCACAGTGTCTTGTGTGGCTGTGTAATGCAATACGCTACGCTGATGGCTGAGGGGCATGCGGACGAACAAAAGAATGGTTCGATCGAGCAACCAAAGGGTTCAATTAAATTTTTTTTTTCAATAAAATTTCAATATTTTTTTGTACTATTTTTGTACTCTTTAGTTTTCTCAACGGTGGTGATTTGGTTCACAACTGCGCATGCGCAGCGCCGATTCTGCTGAGCAATTTAAATTTATAATCACATAAAACACTCACTTTTCTTGTTGCTGCCTCTCAACATTTTGTCTGCTGAAATTGCTTCGAATTTTTTTTTTTTTTACTGTTGGTTTAGCTCAAAGTGAAAGGATGCATTGATAAGGATGCATCAGCATTTTCTGCTTGATTGGTTTATTTGTTTTCTGCTGGTACTCATATTTACATATCTATCTTATGTTATGTACATATGTACATTTCTTTGTGTGTGTGTTTATGTTGATTTCGCTTGAAGGTGACGTGTAGGAGAGGAGCGCGCCAAGTCAAGTCAAGCGACGTACTTAAGTTCATAAATCAGTCAGTCGTCTTGTCAGCATTCTTTTCTCGTATATTTACGTACATGTGTGTGTGTGTGTCTGCTGGTACTTGCTCCATTTTCCGTATACGCTTTTGGTGGTCCATTTGCTTGGTAAATAATCGTTGTAGGTTCGTACAATGAAAGCGAAATATTTACATACTACGTGCTCCGGCACAAGAAAAAGGATTAACTATCAGTGAATTCGGTTGAAAAGTCAAGATTTGTGTGAGATTGGTAAGACAAATATATTAAAATATCTGGGAAATAAAAAAATTCCCAGAAGTGACCTTTTTTCTAAGCAGCGTTCTCTTCATTAAAATGTTGGACAGACACAGAGAGTTAATTTTAGGCAATAGGAAAACTTAAGGAACCCGAAAAAACGAAAGCACAACAAATTTTTATAATAATATGCACCAAACTGAAAATCTCACAAGTAGAATAGGCATGATTCTTCTTGAATAGGCATGATTGTTGTTTTCAATATCACAACTTCGATGAAATTCACAGTTTTTTGCTCTCCGATTGACAAATGTCCCGTGCAACATTGAACAGACCGCTTTGTAGAAACCTTATGAATTTAGTTTTAAATATATTCTCTATTTAATGCTATGCCGGTTTCAAAAAGAGCAACAAAAATAACTCGATGGCCAAAATGTCCCGTGCGACAGTTATTAAGAGAATTGAAAGTTTCAAATTATTTATGAGTAAAATTAAATCAGTTTTTTCTAATGAAAATTGAGCCGTATTATCTGAAACTAGCCACCTTTGAGATTTTGCCAATAGTAATGACTTCTTTTTTCTGTTCCGTGCTAATTTCGTATTTCCCTTTCTCTGCAATTATCTTCAGTTAGAAAATTACTGAAAATCAACCTTGGCATCGTTTATGGTATCTACTAACTTGAGCTATCAGTCAACGTATAGACAATTACTTTCCGTGCGACATAAGCTTCTGAACCTTGGCTTTCTAGGAGAAATGTCGAGACATGTGGAGTAAACGCAGTCACTCTCTTGCACTTCAGATAACTGCTACTTCAAAAAATTATCATAGTATTAACACTATAAAGACTATTCCTGGAGCAATTCTGCTTTTTAAATCTGGACATGATCTGGGCACCACAAAAAGCCGTATTCCTTTTTTGAACGCCTTAGATCTTATACTGTGCTGGAACTGCATCGCCGCAGTGAATAGAATGAAGGCTTAAAATGGGAAAAATATTCTTCTTAAATAAAAAGAATATGGTTATTACTACCAACAGTGGCGAAACCTCAGCTTCGTTTAACTGCAGGCGAGTTATTGAAATCAGCTCCTTATCTTCGAAATTACAAATTCAACTGAATTCAATAAAGATATCACGATTTTTTACGTAAAAGTTGCGAGATATTTTCAAAACATCAACACAAAGAATGCAAGTTAATCAATATTTACACTTTTGTCAGTATGTCTATGATGCTACAAGGCAGTTCAGAATACAACTAGCATTGGTCATTAGATATTTTCTGAGAACTTGTTCAGCTTAGTGCATGTCTGGAGGCCAAATACGAGTGCAAGAAGAGCGTCTCTAGCAATGAATAGCGAATAAGCGAATGTATGTGTGTATTCATTCTCGAATATTTGAATGGATTTGGCCATCACTGTGTTCTAACCAAAGAGCCAGCAACAGGGCCAGCCAAATACGCCCACAACAATTTGTGTGGTGGCGTGGAGCGGTGTGGCGCTGATTTCCAAGCCGGCAGATTTTCTCCAAAAATGTCTGTGGTTGATGATGCTGTGTAATAGTTTTTAAACAACAACACGAATTGGCAATTTGTTAAAATTTTATTGCTTAAAATGAAAATGTGAGAGAGCGAAGTTGCGGAGCTTAACATACATACACACACACATACACGTACATATATATGCGTGCAGGGGAATGGAAGAAAAGATTTTTTAAGCACAATTTCAGTTAACCACCAACGCTAACGGTGCAAATGAAAAGCTATTGTTTGTTGTTGTTGTTTTCTTCTTCTTTATTTATAAGAAACAGGAAGTATAAAGAATTTCGCACATTTAGCGACACAGTGTCGCTAAGAAATTTTATTTTTTGGAAACAGAATTTTCAATCAGAAAATTACAATTTTAAGCTATGACTCTGAGTTTAGACGATTACAAACTGTCGCCGAAGACACCATAGAAACGATATATAAAAGGTGATCCAAGTAGAGTTACTTTTTTCAATAGCCTTTTTTAACAGATCACGCGTGAGACGGTCAAGCTGTCATGTTATTTTTATTCAGTATCGTTTGGCGTAATCGGCCTACTGAGCGTACTATTCACAACACCATCATTATTGGATAATATTTGACCGAATAGACCATGTCTAGCACGCAGTGAAGAAAATATAGCGGCCGTAGCTCTGAGCGCACACGAAGACCGTGGTGAGTCAATTCGGCGCCGTTTGCAGCAACTCGGACTGACGTATGGAACGACTTGGCGCATTTTACGTTGAGATCTTAAATTTAAAGCATACAAAATACAGCTTGTGCAAGAACTGAAACCGCTCGACCTACCCAAGTGACATTGCTTCGCTTTATGACCTCTTGAAAAGTTCCAAAAAGATCCTACGTTTTCGAGCCAAATTTTGTTCAGCGATGAGGCCCATTTCTGGCTCAATGGGTATGTAAACAAGCAAAATTGCCGCGTTTGGGACGAAGAGCAATCTGAAGAGATTCAAGAGCTTTGGTGTGGTGTGGTTTGTACACATCGCATCAATCAATGAACTGTGAGAACACTTCGGTGAGCCGGTCGATTGGCCACCAAGATCGTATGATATCACACCGCTAGACTTTTTCCTGTGGGGATATGTAAAGTATAAAGTCTATGCGGACAATCCCGCTTCGATTCAGGCGTTTTAACAAAACATCACACGTGTCTTTCGTCAATTACCAGTCGAAATGATCGAACGAGTCATCCAAAATTTAAATCAACGGATGGACCACCTGAGACGTAGCTGCGGCCAACATTTGAGAGAGATAATCTTCAAAAGATAAATGCCAAAGAATGTTCTTTCGAATGATAATAAACATAAATTGAATATTCTGTGTTTTTTTCTTTAAAAAAAGTAGGGAATCTCGAAATGGATCACCCTTTATATGTAGGAATTGAATTTAGCTGATTTCAATCATTTTTAACCTTTTTTCAAAAATATTTCTTTGCCTAATTGGTGCTTTTACATTTAACGTTATGACATAATCTTTTTTCAGCTTAATTCGAACCGAACGGTTTCTAAATTTTGTGCTCACTATCCGAAATTATTTTTGCTCGCAAATGATGCAGTTTTGCGACACTGTGCGACGGTCACAATGATAGTAGCGTACGAATATAGCGGCAATTAACCCGCCGCCTCGTGAGTGTAGGTCAAGTTGCCGGCACTCGAGGCGCGAAATGTACAAGCACACATATGAATATATATGCACATATGAACATATCGACACACTCGTATGAAGAGGAGTAAGTAAGCGTGCTCCGTCCACGACATGCGAATCGTTCGTTCGTTTCTTTATTATTATCATGAGCAGTAAACTGACCATTATGTACATTTGCGGAAAAAATTTTTTTTCTTAATTTTTGAACATTTTTGTGGCGATTATAATTGCCATGCAGTAGCACACCAACAACAGCAACAAAAGAACTAATATCAGCGAAGCACAGCAGCAGACAATCACCGAATATCCATTAGTTGCATCAATGTCTGCTGTTGTGCCTCGTGTTGTTGTTTGCCAAAATCGTTAGCCAAGTTAACAAGCTGCTGCTGCCACTGTTGCTGCTGCTTTTTCTTGAAGACTCTTACTTATTGGCTTTTTATCATTGTCATCAGTTGTTGTTGTTGGTGTTGTTTGTTTTGTTACTTTCGTTGTTCATTGCATTCAATTGCTGCTTTGGGGCTCCAGTCCTGTGATTCTGTTCGCCTTTGTCACACACTTCATTTCACTTCCTCTCTGGACTGTGTTGAGGTGAAAGAGCAAATGTGCGCAGACATTAATCTGGTGAAATGGATGACAAATGCAACATGTTGCACGCAACAACGGAATCATGAAATAGCAACATACATCCATATACGAGTACATGCAACTGTAGACATTCTTGGATGTCAGATGTAGCAGATTGCCTTGCGCCTTGCAGTTGCAATACTTAATGCAAAGCGTCTTACACGCCATAAGCGTAGTGGTTAACGACAGTTTTTGAAGGCAACTCAATTTTTAAGCTCTGAAAGCGGTGCGCGAAGTCAATTGAAAAAGGAATAATATTTTCCGTACACAAGTAGTTTTATTTAAAAGGACATAACTTCGTATTTTGAAAAGATAATCAACTGAAATTTTCAGCGTGTTTAGCTTAACGCTTCTGGTACAAGTTAAGATACTGAGAAAATATTCATTTCCTGAAAAAAAATTAGAAAAATGCATCAAGAGGCCTAACTTACGCGTAACCTCAACTTACCCGAAACTAGCCACAATTCTGTCAATTTTGAAATTATCAGAACGACACTTTGTCAAATGACAGCTCAGAGAATTTACAAGCTGATAAGGAGAACAAAAAAATTCGAAAAATTTTGAGTCAGATTCGTAAATAAGGCTTGAGAACAAACAAAAAATCATTTTCCTACATATTCCCCAAACATTTTATATAATTATTTCTATTTTTGACTTTAAAAACGGTTTAAAAAAAATCTGAATTAATGGTTCATAGAGAAAAAATTATATTTTTAAAAAATATGTATTTAAAAACCAATGTTTAAATCTGCGGCACCGTCTAAGTAGAGCACCATATTGCGAAAAGGACTCAGGTATAACTGAAGCTAACCCGATTTTGATTTAGTTTTAAGTTTTGTACACTTACTGTTAGGCTTAAGCTTAGGAGATTCAGGAAAAAAATGAATTACCTAAAAAAATTAAAAAAAAAGTTATTTTCAACATAATAATTTCACTAAAAAGCTAAGTTTTCGTTGCTGGAATTGTGGTTGAAATTTTCAGTGTATCACTTTCAGGAGCTATTTCTAAAAATGCTTTTTATTTTCCATTATGAAATTAGAAAAATTCTTTCAAAAAAAAAAACTAAAAGAATTTTCAAATTAATAACAATTTATCTCAAAAAAAGTCTAAAAGTCAAAAATCATAATTTCTGACATCACTAAAGACTGAGATGAAGTGACATTGAAATAAACTCGTAAATACTTGTATGTATCTATCAAGAATAAATTAACCTTTATTGCATTTCTCAGTGATCAAATAGATTGTTTATATTTGGAAATAGTTTTGAAAATTTATTAAGCTTTTTATTAATCAAAAATCATATTTTACACAAAACGCCAAAAACTAAAGCGTAGCTAAGCACAATGATTACACTTAAATTGCCATAATTTCTTAGTTTTTTAGAATATTTGGCTGAAATTTTCCGTGTGTTTAGCTAGACGTTTTTAAAAACGAATACCGTTATAAACTTCTACGCATTTTCTGATAAATACTTTAGAAATATTCATAAAATAAAAACTTAAATGTAACCTGGGTCCTCACTTTAGTTCTCATAACTCCGCCATTTTTCTAGATATCGCCATGAAATTTCTCCAAACGATAGCTCAGAGAATGCTCTATCGGAGAAAATAAAGTTGAATTTTTCGAACCATAAGTAAAAAATTGAACTTTTTGTTGGTATCAGGTCATTCATACACAGTAACTCCTGTGCTGAACTGGCCAAATGTGTTTCAATTCATATATCTCAAAATAATTCTTCGTTAATCTACTCCAAAGCGCCGAAGAGGCGGTTTTTATTAATCACTTCAGACGCATAAATGTCAATACTTCAACACATTTACAATGTTTTTATTAAATAAATCATCAACAACATCTAAAGTAACAACAACAACAACTGCTGCAGTAAAATTCATTCACGCCAATCTGTCTTTCGTGCACCTCTTGCTAGCATGTGCAACAACAAACAAATGACATTCGCGTGCAGCCACTCGACACTCGCCAGCAACAACAGCGGCAAGCGTCGCAAAGCTTTACATTTGAAGCTTCTTATCGCGTGCATCGTAGACGCTAGCGTATTTTAACGCTTTTAACTACATACATATGTATGTTTGTATGTATATTCGTATACTAGCTATCTATTGGCTTGCTTCATAGCATGCTTCAGCGCTCCATTGCCATTAGCCGCACTCTGCGCTTCTCTGCGTTGACATTGCCGATTAAACGCCAAAGCTTTGCGAAGCGCGCTAATGCGATGTTGTGTGCTAACGAAGCTGACATTTTGACATATGAACGCGAGGCATGAAAATGTTGTCGATATGCTCGCGTAGTTAGTTTTTTCTACTTATTTGAATTCCTCGTCTCTAGATACAACGCCGCCACCTTCTTGTCTAGCTGGAGGAACTACCACAGCCACACGCACATGTATGCGTCACAACAATCTTGCAGCTGCGGTGTTGATTTGAATTGAGAATAACTAGTTCACATGCAACAGCAATGAGTCCAGAAACAGCTATGTTGCTACATACTCGCACAGACATACTTATTCAAATGCGATACTCTACGCACGTGCATATTCATGCATTTAGCCGATAAAAAGTACTTAGTAATAAATTCTTTCAGTTGATCAACCAACTCTGATTGATGTGACACTTTGTTGCTGCGGTGCCTCTAGTGCACGTTTGAAATGTTGGTTGCGGTTGAATCGCTTAGAACGTAGAACGCAGTTTCGCAGTATGAATTTGCCCAGGCGCATTTTTTCGGTCGCATTTTTTGCAGTGAAACAGTTTTGGAGCTTTCAAAAGCTTTACAAGACGTGTTCGAAAAATAAGGTGGGTTTTCAGATTTTCCATTAATTTTATTCATCAATTTACATTTTATTCTTAGCAAAGTAGTTCCCCTCATATATAACGCCCTTGTGGTAGCATTTTTTTTTCAATCCTCGAAACAGTTCTGATATTTGTAAGACTATTTGGCATGTCCTTGAGCTCATTCAGCCATTCGGCTCTTATCTACTCAATCATCGAAACATCATCCTTTCACGCAAAATCACGAGGTAATACACCTAATTAGCTGTACGATGTTGTTGTAAGTACTACTGAGACACCGCGACATGATTACCAGATAGAACGACAACAAAACTTTAACATTGCATGAAATGTTCTGTGGTATTTTCGGACTTGGTCTTCCACTTGATCTTTGGTTCACTCCTGGTGATCTCTACAATTTACTTTGTAATAAAAATCGTATGAGTAACGGGTCACAGCGGAATCACTGGTAGCTCCAAAGCTAAGGATCTAGCAAGCGTAATCAGAGCTGCCTAAAGTAAAAAATTGATGCTCCGTTGTCAAAATGCGATTTGGACGAGAGGACATTAAACCAGCCTAGCATACGCTGGGCTAATACTTCCACATGCGCTGTTGCGAGACCCGTCTGGCTCAAGGTGAACTGCCCAGGTCAGAGAAACCCCTCCTCATCCCAAGATGAAACTCCCAAATACGGCTCCTTTCAATTAAAAACTATCTTTCAAATTGCTTAAATTATAAATTCTTTTATTTTTTTCGTTCTCAGCATTATAAAACCTCAAATACTTTAAATTTGTCACATACAAAATGCAAAAAATATGAAGGAAATGCAAAATAGTTGGTCACAAAGTCATTACCCCAGAGAATACGACACGATTTTCAAAAGAACAAAGCAAAATGAAGATCCTCAAGTAAAATACTAAATATGTACGTAAGTAAGTAAGTAAGCGAAGTAAGTATTTTTTCCACATAACAGTAAATAATTATATGATTTTAAACTACCGTTAACACAAAAAGTAAATAAAAAAATCAATTCCACTACATTTTGCTAGAGCCCACTTAACACTAATGTTTCTTAGTAGTTTTTCTCCTCTTGGTTAGTTGATTACTTGCCAAAGCTTTATAGTTTCGCCTTAACCATTGAACTAGACACGAACTCGGTGGTTTGTTTTGACGACGCGGTGTCGCTAGCCTTTTTACTTTCCTTCAGCCACTGCTGCTCGGTTAGTAGATTGCCGGCTGCGAAGATATTTTTCGGATCAAGTTGCCTTTTTGCCGCCAAATACAGCTCGCTACCGGTTGTTGAAACTGTTTTCTCATACCATTTGCTACGGATTTTCCCAATACCATGATGATGAGAGAGCGAACCGCCTGAAGCGAGTATCTCATCACGTGCGCTCGTCTCAATTTGCTCGAATGTATCGACAGGATCAACGATGCCCGTGTGCTTAAAGCCGAAGTAGAAGTAAACGCAGGCGCCCACATCATAGGTCTGCGTCACACGACACGAAATAATAAAATCCCTTAGGCCGCGCTTATGGCATTCCTAAAAAAAGGAAGAAGAATACCGTATATATATGTAAAAAGCAAACAACAAATTGAGTGAAGAGCAGAAGGGCTCATATCTTAATTACTCCATTACCTAACTACTGAACTTTAAATTAATATAAAAAAACTAACCGCTTCCACACGCCGCTTCACATTCCGACAGAGCGCACTGCATCGATCCCACGGCACGGACGTCTCAAAGGACTCGGCTACAATTTGCTGATTCAAAGCAAAATCCTGTAAGCAAAATAAAACAAAGTTAACAAAAACAACACCAAAAATATGCACGCTTTTGTTTCCTCTCCTCATTGCTCACTCACCCTTATGTACGCAATGACAAATGTCAGTATGTAGCCACGTTCGCCATTCTGACCACCTGCCGGAAATCCCTTAAACTGCTTGGCAATCTCATAAATAAGTGCCTCCTGCCGTCGCACATCCTCTTCCTCGCCTTCGAATAGCAATGTAGCCGCACACATTTTCGTCAAATCCAGCCCCTTCCATTTCGTAACGTATGTCTTCTTCAATGAGTCGATCATATTAGCCAGCCAACCTCTGACTGGCTTCAACGATTGACCTAAAATGAATTGCTCGTTATCCATTAAACGCACCGATGCCGGTTGACAGCGTCTACGTGCGACTTCTCGCATAAATTGCACGCCACGCTCGAAATTCGGAAATACCAGTGAACCGTAACGTTTAACCGGTGGTAGTGGTCGCACTTTCAATACCACTTCCGTAACAACGCCAAGTGTGCCCTCAGAACCCATTACTAGGTGATTGAAATCCGGTCCGCACGACACGCGCGGCGCCATGCACTCACGCTCCAATACAGCACCCGTAGCTGTGACCATACGCACGCGCACCACCAAATCCTCAATATTGCCATAGACATTTTTCTTCATACCTGAGGCACGCGTCGCAACCCAACCGCCAAGTGTTGAGAACTCATAACTATCCGGCTCATGACCCACAGTCAAGCCGAGCTTACGCAACTCACGCTCCAAATCCTGTCCCACAATGCCTGCCTCAAAGCACACCGTCAAATTGGTTTTATTCAGCCACAATAGACGATTCATCTGTGAGGTGTCCAAAACGCAAATCATGCGTTCCTCTGCCTGCGGACAAGTAATGGAACCGGACACTGAAGTACCGCCGCCATAGGGTATAACAACAACATTATGTTTATGTGCGAGCGACACAAGCTCAACGACTTCCTCGTGTTGGCGTGGCCAGACGACAATATCAGGTATGCGTTTGAATTCGTTACGCCAGAGATTGTAGATATCGTGCAAGGCCTGACCATGGCAACGTATCAGCCGATCCTCGCCCGTCTGAGAGTGGTTAAGCGTAGAGGCTTGTACTTCACGCAAGAAGGGCGCATTTAAGGTGGGTTTGGGAAATTCGGTAGGCATCTGAGGATATGGTGTCTTTTCATTGACACGCAAGTGGAATTTGTTATAAACCCAGTCCGTGAAATATGGCAAGGTGCAACCCTCGAGCGGGTATCTGAGGAAAGAGAGAATTTTAAATCAAATTTAAGTGCACAAAAGCTTATATAATATATGTGTATATACGTGTAAGTATGTATATGTGTAAGAGCTCATAAACGAGACCAAAATTGTAAGAAAGCCGATCTTCCTTCTTGTCGCCCACTGTGGAACCAAGCTCTGCTCCACTTCATTTCTTCAACGGAGTGTTGTATGTTTTCCCCCTGTAGGGTTCAGCTTTTTGGTTCTCAATATAATCATCAGTTGCTGGCTCAGATTGGCTCTCTCCGCGAATTTAGTTGATCATGTTCCCTCTATGAACTCATTAAGTTCTGTTCTTAGTCAACAGGTCATTTTTTCCACAAGACTTGCTCCAGCCTTGACACCTTCATTATTTCGCTGTGTCTGCTCAGAAATTTTTGTAAATTTATGCTATTGTCCAGCTTACAAGAAGAGGTGCAAACTCTTTCTGATAAACCTTCTAGTTGCACTCATTAGAGGTCTCACTCAAGTCTGCTTAACTCTACTCCGGCCTATAATAACTCACAGCAGCGTGACGAATTGAGCGCCAGAAAAATGCATGCCAAGCGGACGTCATAGGAAAAAATATCCAATATTATCGCCGAGTTGACGCTGACACAGTTGTAGCCATAAAACTCTGGCTAATACCAGTTTGAGCAATCGGAGTAAGCACTTCATATACAAAAATACATACACACACATATGCACATATATATATGTGTAATCTAATTACTATTTAAGGGAAGCAATATGCCGTTATGAACACATGATACATGAATACATACTTGTCACCCTTGAAGCCAATAATGCCATTGTCCACATAGAACTGCGAATCTTTATAGCCCCAGCCGTACCATTTCAACACATCCTGTCTGCATCGCGCCGAAAAGCAAACAAAAATTTATTTATAGTTTTGAAAATGCATAAAAGAGTTTCAGGGACCCAGAGACTCAATACTCACCGCTTCTGTGGATACACACTCTCCACTTGCTGCGAGAAGCGTTTATCCAGCGTCACAGTGGCTGCAGCGGGCATAGTCACCGGCTTGCTGGCGGCATTCAGTTTACTGCTACAGTTGTTGTTGTTGTTGTTGTTAACGTGCGGATTTGTTTCATTCATGTTTAAGAATTTTTCTTTTCAATTAAATTTGTTTACTCTCAAAAGTTCAACCTTTTCTAGCCCAAAATGCAATCAACCAGTGCTTATTCGCTAAATTAAGTTTTGGTATGTGCGTATTTTTAACTTGTCGTCCAATGTCTCTCGCTGTTCCGGGCGCAAGTTCGTTACGCACAAAAAAAAATCGATTTTTGACAACTTTATTACAAATTATTCTTTTGTCGTTGGGATTTCGCAACGCCAGCGCCAGTGCTCGTGTGCTTCACTTTGTTTGTATTAAGTAATTAATTAATATTTAATTTCTTTGATTAAATTTTTCCAAATATTTTTATTTACTTTGCATTTTTTGTTTTCTATACTTTTTCCATTGCCCTTAAGTTTAGCCGTCAGTCATGCAGTAAGCACACTCGATGTCGCCTGCCGTTCAACTAACTCATCGCCATAAGTGAGTGAGTGAATGAGTCAAACATCAGGGGTGTGCAGTAATTTCGTTGACAAAGCGTCCAAGGGAGGTAAATATTTTCAAACATATGTGATATGAAGAACGCCTTGAGTGATTCCTACGGTTAGGTTAGTCGGTGCATTTTGACGCTCAGTCAATTCATCAGCTAGTTAAGAGCGCTCAAGCTGAGTGAAACACTGTGTGGCAAGACGAAATGCGTGAGAGTGAGCGCTTATGGTGCGAAGGCGTCTAATTTATATTTTGCTCTTACTTTACCTATATCTGACACATCTATTTGCCCTAATTTCGCATTCTTTGTTCTATGACCGCCTGTGTACTACATGCTAGGCATACCCCAAAATAAACAAGAAGTCTTCAGTTTGTGGTGACAAAGCCCCGGATGACGAAATCATTGGTCGCAGCAAGAACACCGTTAAAACCGAATTCTCTCTCAAGTGCACCCGGAGAGTGCACGCTGAAAGCCGAACCGATCGCAAATACCATGAATGAGCGCGCCCGCTGTAAGGCATGCCTGTCGTAAGTGGCGACTAAAATCCAGTAGTACCCGTGAGAGTTGAGCTTTTTTGCTGAAACGACGCGGATTTTTATCCGGCCATAAACTGTCACTCTCCCAACACTCCCCAAAAACCACTTTTGTGGATATAAGCTTTTTAATTAGTCTTAATCCTTGAATCCTTTTCAAAATTTCCCGACATTTTCTTCATAAAAAATTCCACTGTACTTGATACAACATATTCTTCATAGAGGTCGCCTTTCGTAAGTTTCTTGGCGGTTAAAAGTGGCGTGGAGCAACACTGTTTTCTTCCCACTTTGTTGGTCATATAAACCCCCCGCCTTGATGCTTTCCTCCCACTCTTACCAATTGCTAAAAACGAAAAAGCATACATATATAGTACCCCACAGTACCATTTTTGATGGTCTTTCTTTCAGTTCATACTTTTGTGACACACGAGGGAGAAGATTTCATTGGAACCACCTCTTTGTGCGTTTAACTCAAGTTCCCTTATAAGTTTTAGTATGTTGCTATATCCATATCAATTTGGGGAGTCTTTTAGAACTATGAGATGACTTCGTTGTTTGTGTTGTTTCACACGTCACTTGTGTTTATTTCCATCACACTTCCCAAGTCAGTGTGGAAGAGTCTACTCCCGAGGCTTGTTTTGACACATCCACTTTAAGCTATAATGAATCTAATTAGAATTATTGATGTTAAGCCAACGCAAAGTACCTTCGGCAAAAACACCTGTTCGGAACGCTTTGTTGGTCTCGCTTTTTTCTAAATTTACAATTCTTACAAAAACAGCTGAGTCATTATTTATGTGGGATTTTTATATAAAAAAAATGCCCTAATCTAAAATCCAGGTGTGCCTTATTTCTTTACTCATGTTCTATTTTATTCTTGTAGTTAAAGTTCGATAAAGTTCTTATCATTCAATTAGATTATTTATTTGCGACACAAGAATTATAAATCGTAATAACTTCTATAAAGCATGCCCTGACAAAAAAAAAATGTAAAAAAAAACATAACATATGTATATGCTACGCACTGAAGCGCCTGATGGCTGATATGAAATATGAGCGAAATACTCAAATTTCGTGGACATGCGCAGTAACCAATAGGGTTATTCACGCAGATGTGGAAAAAATGTATGGAAAAATAGATCTTACACATTAATAGAACTTTTAGAAGTGCGACGAAGCTATCGGTACTTGTAGATTCTTAGTGAAATTAAAAATTGGAATCAAACTAACCACTGAAACTACCACAGAATATCTACACTACAGTTTAAAATGCATAATGTATGTATGCTTTTCTTAGACATACCCTGCAGGGAAATATACATACTAGTTGTTAACTAGAATTTTACTAGTTAATTTGCATTTCTGCACTAACTAGTTCATATTCCATCTAATTCCCATTTAAGCAACTGGTATTTCTAGCACGATGAAATGTCATATATAAGTATGTGTTGAATTTCTAATTCACCATAACTAAAAATGAAAATAAAAATGAATTTGCATGCAGCGTGAATCGAACCGAGAACCTCAAGCGCTAAATTGACAATTTACAACCACTCCGACTATCGTTGTGATTTAAAGAAATACGACTAACTACGCACTTCAACAGAGCTTATTAGGAAACGAAACTCAGTTGTGGTGTTCTACAAATAACAACAACACACGAATGGCGCGGTGGTGAAACTTATTATTATTCCCGTCACTGGTTAACTGCTATACAAATAACGAACTGGTATGATTTCACCCTATTTCATACTAGTATTTAACTAGAATTTATCATACTGGTTAACGTTTTCACTGCAGGGTATATAATACTTTGTATTTATGTATGGCTGTGCGTATGACCGGTAGATATGACGCATAATACTCTATGTGCAATGCACATTTACAAAATATGTATGTATGTACACATATGAAATGTGTATCATAATATAAAGTATATTTTAACTGAAAAAGTGGCGCAAAATGTTTAATGAACACACACATTCGTCACTCAAACGCGTCACTCGAAAGAGGTTAGCCACTACTGCTCTTTTGTTTTGTTTTTTTTTGCTTGAGAGGATGAAAATGCGAGGAATTTCTGTGTTATCTTTGAGTTGGAAGCTAAAAAATTATACTCTTTTAAAAAACCAACTCGAAAAACATACACATACACATAGGCACTTAGAAACGAATATCTTAAGCCTGTTAAAAAAAAAACAGTTTGGAGGTAATAAAAAATATCATATCGCTTAGTTTAGATAAAAAAGGCATGATTTAAATTAAAAAAACACCTGCGCCACGCACTATCTATGCACTTTGGTGTAGTAATTTATATATTTACAAACAAAAAATTTTTATGGCTTTACAGTTATTAATAGCGCGCTGACATTTAGTATGAATTAATCGGCACTGTATGCTTAGAATATAAACCTATTCCCGTTTATATACATTTTTTTAAACTCACTGTTATTTGTTGACTTTTTAAGTTTTTTTATTTAATTTTATTTTATTGTAGCTTCTATTTTTATTTTTGTGTTTTTTTTAAGTTTTTTTTATTTATTTTATAATATTTGTTTTTTCTTTTATTTTATTTTTTGGAGTTTTTTTTTTAGTTTTTGTTTTTTATATTGTTTTTTATTTTATTTTTTATTATTTTTTTTCTTTTGGTTTGGTTTTTTTTTTAATTTTTTTTTTTTTATTTTTTTTTTTATTTTACTTTTCTTTATAATATTTCTTTTTTTATTTTTCTTTTTTGCGTTTTTTTAATTTTTTTATATGGTTTTTTATTTTATTTATTTTATAATTGTTTCTCTTTTTATTTTTATTTTTTTGTAGTTTTTTAGTTTTTTTTTTGTATTGTTTTTTATTTTTTTTTTTATTTTTTTTGTTTTTATTTTTTGGTTCGTCTTTTTTTTTAATTTTTTAAGAAAAAAATTCTTTTACTTTTATTTATATTTCTTTTTGTTTTATTTTTTTTTATTTTTTTTTTTTAATTTTTTATATTGTTTTTTATTTTATTTTTTTATAATATTTGTTTTGGTTTTTATTTTATTTTATTTATTGTCAAAATACTTCACTGTAAGTTCTATTCCCGTAAAAAAATTATTAAATTTTATTAATACGATTATTAGCATCGTTTGGAGTTATTTAAAAGTATACAAAATCGTGTACATTTTTATATATAAATGTACATATGTATATTCTACAGAAGCTTTCTGTAGCGACAGTATATTATATACCAACAGCTGGCGCCTTCCCACAATGCCTTGTAATTAATTATTTCTTATATTCTGAGTATTGTGTTGCAAATGTGCATATTTAATTCGTTTTTCCAACACTTTTTTCGTTTTAAAGGAGGTCACAAAATGTCAGCGAAGAAATACAATCGATTGTATCCTTTATTTATAAATAATTTCTTTTTTTTTTTTTTTTTTTGAGTTACGAAAGTGCACTTCACCACTGAATATTTGTGTCTTAATTACACTAACTTTACTTCGTTGTAAAAATACATTTATGCATTTCTACTCGTATTTATTTCTTGAGCGAGGTTCAACAATTAATGCCTTCCCTTTGATTTGAACACTTTAGCGCTGCGAATTCGAATGTCGCAATGATTTTCGCATTTGTAAATCGCAACTAACAGCTAATCGTCCGTCCACAAGTTTATCACTTTCAACGCTAATGATTCAATGTATAGTTTTCTAATGCGTATACGAGTATGTACATAGACAGCATAGTTGTTATTATTCAACTGTACTCGTATAACTAATACACAACGCTTAAATATTATATCATAACTTTTTTTTGTTTTTTAATCACTAAACAATTAATTTGGTTTGGCGAATCTCTCTCTAGCGTGCCAAATATTTACACATTTCCTATAATTGAATGTGTGTTTGTGTGTGTGCTCGTGTATCAAGTATTTATTATCCATATATTTCAAAGTAAACTGCATTAGGCAAATATTGAAGTGCCTTTAGGTGTTGCAAATATTTACATTTACATGAGTAGGGAGGCTGGACGCTGTTAACTTGTATGTATGTATGGAAATGTGTGACATACCGGAAGTTAGCTGGAAAATCGAAGCACGAAGCAAGAAAAATGTTTTGTATAGAAAATGTTAAAAGTTTTTACTTGTACATACAAATGTGGGTAAAAAAAATTAAAAATTAAAAATAAAATATGTAAATATCAGCAAAACTACAAAAATTGAAAGAAAAAAATTAGCACAAAATTTATTGCAGGCAAACACGTGTACATACGAATGTTAACTAGTGCATTATGCACAGATATGTATGTATGTACAGCTGTACATGTGTACATGCGTATGTAGTTGTATGTTTTGGCGTTTCATATCATGACATATTTATTAACAAAATGCAAATTTTCTATGCTTGTAGATACATACATATATGCATATGTATTTATTGTAAATTGTAAATAGCCAGCGTACACCTCAGCCTCTTTCATTTTCGTATATTTTTTTTTTTTACTTTCCTTTTTGCAAAAACAAAATCAAAAAAACACAACTACTACTTATGGGTTGGTCGTTTGCTTGAAAGAGGAGGCCGGGACCTCTGACTCCAAAACAACTCTTTGTTGTTCAACAAATTTACGCAACAATTTAAAATACATTGCTAGTTGAATATTTCCAAAAAAAAAAAAAAAAAACAGAATAAGCCAAATATTTACTCAACTCAAACAACAAAGTAAAAATTTCCCGCACAAGCAGCTGATTTGTATATTTTTTTTTTATATGAACCGTAAGGGAAAATGAGGCTTTGTCAACATATTATTTAGCCACAAAGAGTAATGTTTAAAGGAATTAATAGTTGATTGTAACCACAAAAGGAAAATATTGGGCAAGGTGTTAGGTTTTCGAACATTTAAAAACAAAACAAAACGAAAAATCGTAGATTAGTATGGGTGCATATTACCTTTATGAATATTAAAGAAGCTTTTCATACCGGATTGAGGAAATATTGCCAATAGTTGTTGCTTAATTAACAGTTTTATCGGTTCTATGACAAATAATAAGCAAAATATTTAAATTCAATGAATTAAAGCCGTTAGATGCTTGCCAACATTCGTGGAATACAACACTGCACTATAGCTACGCTCATGAAACACAGCACACTGAACTGAAATACACATGTTATTGTAAAAATTTTGTTTTTGTAAATGGTTTCATATCTCTAGTAGAATTTGCTATATATTTTGTATTATATGTAATTTATTTTCCTAAAATCGTGGAAATATGAGTGAAGAAGAAACGACATTGAATAAAAAGTGGACTGACGAGGAACGTTTAGCATTGGCCGCAAAATTGGATGAGGAATTGGATGATTTCATTAATGGTCTGGAAGCAAAGCGTTATGAGGAAGGTTGGCCAGAGGACCGTTGGGAAGAGGTAAGTAGTAGTGTCTAGTTTATATATATGAGTATACAATTTGTTAATATGTTTTTATAGGAAATGGAGAAGCATCCGTTCTTTATGAAGAAGACACCTCAACCTGGTGACGAAGTGCATCCAATGTTCGAAGGTCTTCAAAAATTAAAATATGATCCGGAGGAGAACACTGCCGAGGAGCTTGCGCTCAACTATAAAGAAGATGGCAATTTTTATATGAAACATAAAAAATTTCGCATGGCTATATGCAGTTTTACTGAAGGCTTAAAGGCTAAGTGTAAAAACCCGGAAGTTAATGCTGTGCTCTACAACAATCGTTCAGCGGCACATTATTTTCTTTCAAATAGAAGGTCAGAAAATTCGCAAGCAACTAAATATAACATCAAAATAATAATTCTTTTCATATAGTACAGATCTGCACTTAACGATGCTCAAAGTGCTTTGAAAGTCAAACCAGATTATGATAAGGCGCGCTGGCGTGCTGCGCAGTGTGCATATCATATGGATATGTTCGAATTGTGTACACAATTGTGCGAGGAAATATTTGAACGTGATAAAAACAATAAAGAAGCACGAGAATTGTTAAAGAAAATTAAAAGAAATCAGGTGGTTGTTCAATATTTTTCTTTTTTAAAACCAATATATGCAATTTATATTTATTTTCTATTACAGTTGGTGGCAGAACGTAATCAACGCAAAGAAGACGCAATAATAAAGGCACTTGATGCAAAGCACACAAAGCTCATTGAAGCATTGGAAGCACGGGGCGTTAAATTTGAGATGGATAGGAAGCGAGCACCAATCACATTAGAATTATTAGAACCAACGTATTTAGCTCTTGCTGGACACGCAGTACATTTTGATGAAAAAGATAATAAAACACTTTTATGGCCAATAGCTTTTCTGTATCCAGAATTTTGTATAGGCGATTATCAGTTGGATATACCTGAAGATTGTTTGTTAGTACATACATATATAAAATTTAAGTTTGTTTTTGAAAAGTAGCTGTAATTTATGTACTTCATTTCAGGATGGAACATTGCATATCAGTTTTATTCGAAAATCCACTGCCTTGCGACAAAACTGCTTCCTATCAGGCGCGCACTGTCAATGTGTATTATGAAGATCCTACATCTAGTCAAATACATTTTGTGGATCTAAAGAAGACTGTGGGAGAAATTTTAAAGGAAAAGACGTATGTTCTGTTTAACCCAACACTGTTTGTTGTTTTTACTAAATGTTTATTTTTATTTTACAGTTTCTTCGTTACCAAGGGTGCGCTTGTATTTTATGTTTTACTTAAGAACTCCAAAGCAGAAAAAGAATTTCTCAGGGAGGAGAGAAATCCCTTAAATCTAAATGGGTTGATATAGATTAAGTAGAAATGTAGACAATTTAAATTTTTTAAATAAAAGAATTGTTTTAATAACATAAATTTTCCTTTTTGCATCATTAAAACGACTTTTTTTTTTTTGATTCGGTGCATATTTTATTGTTACAACACTATATTCTCTATACATAACAATTTTATTATATAGTAGCATAATGCTTTTCATTGTAAAACTGATTGAAAGTTTATATATCATCCTCCACAAGAAATCCCTATGATTTTGCAAATTCCTAGTCTTCAGTGGGCTCTATACGAATCCATTCAGAATACTCATTACGTTTTGATATTTGTACATTTATACATGTGTTTTATATTGTATTTTTTCATGCTCGAATGCCCGCAAAAATAACATAGCCGGTTTTGAAAACAACGTGTATAAAAAATAATTTCAAATTTTCTTGTGGCAGGAATTGGTAGAGTATTTATCTGGCTACACTATACATGTAATATTTTACAATTTCGTTCAAAAAAAATATCATGTTGTATACATATATAGTATACGAAAAGAAATTCGACTATTTGTTTTATAGCTGCAATTACTATATTGTGTTTCGAGAACGTAAAGGCTATATATATGAAGCATGTATCATATACATACATATATGTACTAACGTTTAATATATTCCAAACTTTTTAGAGTTGTATGTATACAAAGTTTGGGTTTTTTATTAAAAAAAAAAATGTTTAGAAATTTAGTTAATAATACTAATGGAATTATGTACAAATATATTATAAAAAATGTTAATGTAGAAGTTTTTTATGCATGATGACTATACAATCAGCATGCATGAGATTCCTATATTTGTACGTTCGCACGTACAAGCAATACTCGCAAGTCTTAAAAATAATTCATCTGCAATAAAATTAAAATACAATAGAAAAATGTTATATTATTGGAAAAATAGCTATTTTGCATTTACTATAAAATACAGAGTGGAATACGAAAGAAATTGATCAACTGCTTTTTTTTTAACATTTACGAAACAAAAGGATTTTCCACTAATACAATATCAATGAATTATGTGATGATAACGAATACTTTCAAACAATTATCTAAACTAATACTATAAAAAAAACTTAAATACACTGATTTTGTTTATGTTTTTCTTGTTAGCCATAATATATAAGCAGGTTTTTTCGCGTAAGGTTTTAAGTGTACAAATATACATACATATAAGAGCACGGCTATAGATTTAGTTTTTTGTTCTGAAATGAGTAGGGCATAGCATAATTATTAATTTTTTATAATTTCATTGATCATGACTCTTAATATCAACTAAGTTGAAATGGGTATTTATGTAAAATAAATTCTAGAAATCCTATCCGTCTGCCTGGGTCTGACGTAATATCTGTTGGCGCTATACATAAAAATTAATATATATTTTAAAACAATATAAAAAATAATCAACGCAAAATATAAAACATAACAACGTACAAAATTTAAGCGACAATTTTATTCATGCTTTATAGCATAGTCAATCCTTAAGATATTCTTAAGGCTCTTAAGTTTGAAAAAAAATTATATATTGGAGGCACATTGTAGCGCCAAACTACTTTTTGCTCCAGAACAGCTATTTTTCATGCTTTCGGTGATTTGTGGTTACTAATTGTTTTTTTTTTTTTCGTTAAAAATACTCGCCTGCAGCTGCATATACCTTAGGGCAATGTTTCTCAGCCAATATAGCGTAAGCTGCATTAGATCCTACTTTGATATGCCTTTTTTTGGAATGTTTGTTCCACACATGTGCTACATATGATTTTTGAAGCAATTCTAATGTTTGAGTCAGGTACTGAGCTTCAAAGAAGTGCTCCCAATTTATCCAAGGTACAGCATAAAATGCCTCTCTTGGCATTATATGGAAACCCATGCAGCGTTTAGTATCCATCATTAACTCAATATTGGCCGTCTTACAGATATCATTCATTACTCGAGTTATAACGCCGGGCCCATTGTTACCCCAGTCACTGCCATCAAAATTTATCAGAAAATCATGTAAACATTTTTCCGCAATATCATGTCCAAAGTCATCAGGCGAAAAATTCATTACGCCTGCCGCTAGATGAGTGTTTGATTCTGCTCCTGTGTAATTCGGGGGTAATTTTTCAAGACTACGTAGTACTACCACATCCATATCGAGATATGTACCACCCCAGCGCCATAAAGTTAGATAACGCAGAAAGTCCGAGAGATGGGAAAGCACATACCTGAAATATGCAGCATTTTGGCAATGTTAATAAACAATAATTTTGGAGTTTCTTACCTTGATCTAAAAAGAGAGCCTTCTTTTAACCACTGATACATTGGTGTTCCAGCTGCGTAAGTCCATATATTTAAATTTCGAAGATGAACATTTGGGTAATTTAGTATGGCTTCTATCACAGGTGGGGTATTGTTATAATTGCGATAAGCAGGACTAGCAAACAGTACAAAAATATTAAAACTGGGATTATGTAATGCTGCCGATTCAATGGCACATGCCTCGCGCGTGGTGAGCTGCATCATATTGATGGGTACATTGGCTAAATTTTGTTCATTACTCAGCAACTTCTCCATGGGGCAACTGGTTTCGTGAAATATGATGCTTCGTCCATTCGGCTTTGGTTCAGCCAACATTACGTCCTCTAAGAGATGTGGCCCAGCAGTGTACTTATTGTACGAGAGTTTTTGTTGTGCTAAAGACACTGAAGGAATAGCACTAAAGCTATTCAGGAAGCATAACCTCATGTCTGTTCGGTTTAAGGCGAAACTATACAGAAGACACCAACTAAATACCACTAAAGACAGTATAAACAGTAGTGTCAGTTTCAATCTGTGTTTGGAAACCATTTTTGTAGTTGTTTATATTAGAAACACATTAATGTGTAAGAGATTCTAGGATGTTATGAAATGTACAAATCCTCGAGCATATTATTTTTTACAGATGAAGCGCCAAAAATGAAAACTTCAATTTGCTTTGAAACTCCCTCAAGTCGCCCACATCATTATGACTTGTAAATGAAATAAAATCACATATATAATAAATATAACAAAATTTACTTATTTTTCTTATCGGAGTAATATTTATTTTAGTTTACTTATGACAACCTTGAAGGTTGCAGTGATGTATTTTGTGGTCACATAAGAAGAAGCTTTAATGTGCAGGCTTCACGTGCTCGTAAACAAATCTTACGTTGAAGTTTTATTTTATTTATTTTTTTTTTTCAAAACATAATATATTAAATGATATTTTATGACCTTCAAATATATAAAAAATAAAATAAGAGCACACGCTGATAAGCTTATTATTTCATTAACGGATATTTTAAGTGTAAATTAACAATAACTTCTTTAAACAAAAAGTTAATTTCAAAATATTATTAAACACATTAAAAGTAAAGAAAAAATCTCCGAATTCTTTTTTTTTAAATAACTAACGCAATAAGCTAATTATTGAATTTTTATTTCTAAAATGAACTCAGCAAACATTTTTTTTTTCAAAAATACAAAAGTCAAATTGAAAAAATTAAATTTTTATTCGTGAATCTCATAATTTTAATTGCTGCTCAACAAAAAAAAAGAATAAAATTTTTTATAATATGTTTAAAATTGAGTCAAATCCTTATAAAAGAATTAGATAGTATAAAACTTTCCTATTAAGAATAGGACCTTATAAAAAGATAGTATTTATCTTCATAAAAGAATTATAAAATAACGAAATTAAATTCAAGAGTCCTTAAGGATAAATATATCCTTAAAAGGTTTAAAAAATACGTAAAATAAATATATAGTATTAAACGAAAATATGTTGTAAAAATCACTGAAAAAATTTTAAATTTTAAAAACTATTCACAAAAATTGCTATTAACGCTTAATATCACGAGTATTATATTTATCACGTGATTCATGGACAATCCCTTATTTATATGAGCTTTATCAACCGTACAGCGCAGTTACAAGTATATTTGATATATTTTGAGATATATCTTTTTCCCAACAAGTGTTTTGTGATAAAAAATGTTTACAGTATTGTTGCGGTAACCCTATTATTTTCCTGATCTTATTCACTGTGCGAAGAATAATTTAAAAGCAACTCTGATTGACGCTTTCAAACGTCAAGTGTGCATTTTCTCCAGCCGGGAATATTAATATTAAACGAGTTTTGTATGATTTAATTTTCCTTATTGTGTAAACAACTACAAGTTACGAACCAATTAATTTAACATTATATTTGCAAAGCGTCAGTTGAGCAATTCATGTTTTAGACTACAATAAAATAGTTGTAAAAGTTTCACCTACATTTGGTTCAACGACGGCGTTTGAGGTTAGAACAAGTAAAATTGAGAAGTAATATTTTTTTTGGCATACGTTGACAACTTTGTTAACGAGTTCTAATTTTTTTATCGCTCACAAAAAACAAGGAATGAATGTACCTCCGATAGCGGCGCCAGGTGCGGTACCACCGCCAATGGGGATGCCACCAATGTTTAATATACCACCACCAGGATTCGGTGGACCCCCGCCACCAGAGATAGCCGCAGCGTTTGGAGGTATACCACCTAGTTCCGAATGGACTGAACACAAAGCACCAGACGGTAGACCTTATTACTATAATAATAATACTAAGCAAAGTTCTTGGGAAAAGCCGGAGGCATTAATGACACCTGCAGAGCGTTTAACGCATCAATGTCCTTGGAAAGAGTATCGTTCGGATGCGGGGAAGGTGTATTATCACAATGTAAACTCTAAAGAATCGCGATGGGAACCACCACCAGAATTTTTGGATATGCAAGCGAAAGTTAAAGCGGAAGAGTAAGTTTTATTAATATATTTATGTAAATGTAAACCTCACTATATTCACTTCACAATTCGTGTTTCTATAGAGCTGCCGCTGCAGCCAAAGCTGTTGCCGCGATGACATCGTCCAGTTTGGCCGGTATGGTGCCCCCAGCTGCTCTAGCTAATATACTCCCTGCCACGCTTCCTACTGTAATAAATATTGCTACACCGGATATTCGTTCTCCATTGACGCCAGGTAGTAATGAAAACTCTTCATCCGCACTTGATCAAGCTATGGCAGCCACTTTAGCATCTATTGAAATACCCCAAACCGGAAAGGAAGAGAAAGAAAACAGTAAATATTAAATTATTTTCAATTTTTAAGTGATAATTTTCATTCAAGATTTATTTTTAGATAAAAAGGAATCTTCTTCTGAAGAACCCAAAATAATATATAAAGATAAGAAAGAAGCAATTGAAGCTTTTAAAGATTTACTACGAGAGAAAAATGTACCCTCAAATGCTAACTGGGATCAGTGTGTCAAAATTATCTCTAAGGATCCACGTTATAGTTCATTTAAAAACTTAAATGAGAAAAAACAAACGTTTAACGCTTATAAAACTCAAAAACTAAAAGATGAACGTGAAGAATCACGTCTACGAGCTAAAAAAGCCAAGGAAGACCTTGAACGGTTCCTAATGTCCACTGATAAAATGAATTCTCAAACAAAATACTATAAATGCGAAGAGTTGTTTGCGAGTAATAAAATATGGACAAGCGTGCCGGAACAAGATCGGCGGGATATTTATGACGATTGTATTTTCAATCTGGCTAAAAGGGAAAGGGAAGAAGCTCGACTACTTAAAAAGCGTAATATGAAAGTACTTGGTGAATTACTTGAATCGATGACGTCTATCTCATATGAAACAACGTGGGCGCAGGCACAATTAATGCTTTTACAAAATTCTGCTTTCAAAACTGACGTTAATTTACTTGGTATGGACAAGGAAGATGCGCTCATAGTTTTCGAAGAACATATACGCTCTTTGGAAAAGGAAGAAGAAGAAGAGAGAGAACGTGAGAAAAAGCGTCTTAAACGTCAACAGCGAAAAAATCGAGATGCATTTTTATCGCTTTTAGATGCACAACATGAAGCCGGAAAGCTTACCTCTATGTCTTTATGGGTAGAATTGTATCCAATAATCTCGGCCGATCTACGGTTCTCCGCAATGCTGGGTCAGCCGGGATCAACACCATTGGATTTATTCAAGTTTTATGTAGAAGATCTAAAAGCACGTTATCACGATGAAAAGAAAATCATACGCGAAATCCTCAAGGAAAAACAATACGTCGTTCAACCAATCACTTCATTTGAAGAGTTCGCAACGGTTGTTTGTGAGGATAAACGTTCTGCAAATTTGGATGCAGGCAATGTGAAATTAACCTACAATGCATTGCTAGAAAAGGTAATTAAATAATTTCTGAAAATAACGTAAGAAAATCCATTACTAAATAGAGATTCTTACATCACAAAATAGGCAGAGGCTGTCGAAAAGGAGCGTCTAAAAGAAGAGACACGACGTTTACGAAAATTAGAAAACGAAATCAAGGCTGAATGGCAAGAAGCAAATATTTCTGTACAAGAACCCTTTGAAGCTGCAAAAAAATTAGTAGAGCACTTGGAAGCGTTCACTATATATGAGAAAGAAGTCGGAGTTAAGAAAATATGGGAGGACTACATTAAAGAAAGTGAAGATGCCTGCAGTCATCACCATGCACGCTCGCGAAAGTCGAAGAAAAATAAAAAACATAAGAAAAGAACACGTTCCAGTTCACAATCGGTAGAATTAAAAATATTTAAAGTAAATTTTCAACAGCTAATTACTATATTAATTATTTACAGGATATTGAAAACGAACAGGAAGAAATTGAGCAGACAAAGTCTAAAAAACAAAAAGCAAATTCCCGTTCAGTAAGTAATATTATGAAAAAAATTTAATGCTGGGTTAAAACTTATTTTCATTTATATTTGCAGCGCTCAGTTAGTTCTAGTATCAGTATGGAAAGTGAGCGTTTGTTGAAGAAAAAGAAGAAAAGAAAGAACAAAAAATCTTCGCGCGCTGTAAGTATTCAAAAATTTATATATATAAAATGTAAATTTTTAATAAAACATTACTCCCGTAGTCTTCCTGCGAATCGGAGCGTCAAACAGTATCACCAATTGCTTCACCTTCAGCATCTCAAACGGAAGAAATCGCTGGTGCTAAAAAGAAGAAACGTGAAAAGAAAAGTAAGAAGGATAAAAAACATCACCGTTCTCTAACGCCAATCAGTGCTAATGGTAGCAATCAATCGGATCTTGATAATTCCGGCACAAGCTCACGAAATGCTGAAGAGCAGGCACTTAGTGAAAATGAACTTGAATCAAAACGCGCTGCACTACTCGCACAGTTAAATGAACAATTAGAGGATTGACCTGAAGCGAATGCCGTTTTGGCTTATAAATCTACAAGAACAACAACAACTATCAATCGCAGCGGTAAATAATTCTGCCAAGTCCATTTAAGAAGAAATTATGTACAGCAAAAGTAGCAGGCAATAGGCCTTTATCTTTAAATACAAATGGTATCAGTTTGTGTATAGCTGCATTGTCATAGCTGCGAATTTTTTTAAGAATAATATTTATTATTAATATTAATTTTATCATTTATATGTATTGCACATATACATATATGTAAGCAGCTATGATGTATCGCACATGGAAAATGATAACAAAACACTCGTATGATTAGTATAAAATATTAAAATATTGAAAAAAAAAAAATCTGGTAGTTTTATTATTGACGGAAAATAATCATATATAAAAAGAGGTAAAGCTCTGTATTTAATGCGTAATTATTCTGTGTTGCAAATTTTTTTTATAGTTGGATCATTTTTGCCGTTATCTACGAAAAGGCATGTTTATATCCCATTGTTTTGCAAAGAGCGCTTTTGAGAGTTTATTTGAAAATGTAGCAAATTTTTGAAAACCCGAAACTGCTGCAATTTTCTCAAACATTCATTTATCTAACAAGCTCTCTCCAAAATTGGCAAACACAGTGTATGCGGGTGCGGGTATGTGTATGCACCACATTTTCTAAATGAGAGTACTTCGCATTCGAATAGAAATTTACTTGCAATTTGAAATAAAAAATGTTATGCATTGCATTTCGGTTCTTTGGTTTGGCGTGCAACGAACGTTTCTCCGTGGTAATATTCCCATTATTAAATTAATTTCATTTTCTATTGGCCATATTCATAATCGGGATCTGAGTTTTCGTTATTCTTAATCGAAGTGAGTTGGAAAATATCTACGTATATTAACAAAAAAAAAAAAAAAAAAAAAGAGAAAAAGATCTATAGTGTATGAGAAAAAGGCAGAAAACGAAAATATATTCATAAATTTATGTTCGGCGAATAATATTATTACGCAATAATTAGCAAATTAGCAAATTGCATTCACAAAAATGGAATGGAAAATATGAAATGTTATGTAAAAATGGATTTAAAAACAGTGAAAACTCATTAAATGTATTTTAGTTATGCGAAATTTTTGCCAAAGCAAAAAATATATTCGAAATAATGAAAAACTCTAATAAAAAAATACGTTGAGATTTAAATTTTCAAAACCATTCAATATTTTATTCAAGGTCTTATTACAAGAAGAAAAAATATATATTGGTGAATACGATTTTTGTTTATTTTTGTAGTAAAACTTATGCATTTAACTCAATTTTTGAAAAAGATTTCGTATCGGCCTTCAATGTGTTAATGACCTTCTATTGAGTTTGAAAAAAGAAGCAGAGAGAAAATAAAGAGACAGTGGCCTCTAAATGTAATCAGCTCATTACATCATTTTTGGCAACAGATTTACTCGTAGATAACCTAAAACTTATTGAAAAAAAAACAATATACCAATTAGCAAATACATACATATTAGCGTGTTCTGATCAGTTCTGTAGTTCTTTTTTTTTTTTTTTTTTGTAATATCACTTTTTTTTAGTTGCATACCAAATAATGGCTATATTTTTTAGTTCATCATATACTGATACATTTTTTTTTAATATTTTTTTTTTCAATATTTTTTATATAATTTTCAGTTTAATAAACAAAAACAGTCGAAATGCTCTTCACATCGCTACTTGAAGCTGCACAAAACTCCCCTTTCAAAACACCCTTTTCGACTGTAAGCTGTCAGACGAATACTCGCAGTGATGGAAAACAACTTACGCCAAACCATCAAATAATGGCTGCAGCCCCCGTTGAGGGTGGTAGGTATTCCACAAACTAGAACTCGTACTCCACTTATGTGGTTAATTTATTGTTTATTGACAGATTCATGCGAATTCGGATCCAATACCTATTTCGCACTCTGTGGTCTTGGTGGTATCATCTCCTGTGGTCTAACGCACACCATGGTAGTGCCGTTAGACTTGGTCAAATGTCGTTTACAAGTCGATCCTGTTAAGTATAAGAGTGTATTCAATGGTTTTGCCGTTACACTGAAAGAGGATGGCGTGAAAGGTCTTTCCAAGGGATGGGCGCCAACCTTCTTCGGTTATTCTATGCAGGGTTTGTGCAAATTCGGGCTCTATGAAGTGTTTAAAGTTATCTACTCAGATGCTATCGGTGAGGAGAATTCCTACTTGTATCGTACTTGGTTGTATCTGGCAGCATCCGCATCGGCTGAGTTCTTTGCCGATATTGCTTTGTCTCCCATGGAAGCAGCGAAAGTGAAAATTCAAACCACACCAGGATTCGCCAATACCTTACGCGAAGCTCTGCCCAAGATGTCAGCACAAGAGGGTATATCTGCCTTCTATAAGGGCTTAGTGCCATTGTGGATGAGACAAATTCCCTACACAATGATGAAATTCGCGTGCTTTGAAAGAACACTAGAGTTGCTGTATAAGTAAGCAAAATCAAAGAAAAAAGAAAGAAAAACAAAATATTTAATTGTGAATAACCGAATTAAAACCTTTGCAGATATGTTGTACCCAAACCCCGTCAGGATTGTACGAAGGGTGAACAACTGATAGTCACATTCGCTGCAGGATATATCGCTGGTGTCTTCTGCGCCATTGTGTCGCATCCAGCCGATACGGTGGTATCGAAGCTGAATCAAGCTAAGGGCGCTTCCGCCTTCGATGTCGCCAAGCAACTCGGTTGGGCTGGTAAGTAGACGAGCGAGTCTTTTTTTTTTACAAACTCAGTTTATATATATTTATTTTTCCTTTTACTTTTAAAATAGGTTTGTGGGGTGGTCTTGTGCCTAGGATTGTGATGATCGGTACTCTCACTGCTGCTCAGTGGTTCATCTATGATGCTGTTAAGGTGTACCTGCATATGCCCAGACCACCACCACCAGAAATGCCAGAGTCATTGAAGAAAAAATTGGGCGTGGCCTAATTCGACAGGAGTATGAAATATTTCAAATTTAATAGTAATAATTGATTAACAAAGTTTTTAACTGTAAATTTGCCGAATCAAGAAAAATAGCTAAAAAACCATACAATGTGCGATATAATAGAATGAAAAATTTTGAGTCAATAAAATTTATAGAATGAAATTGAAGTTTTTAAATGGACAAGCCCCGTATTCTTTAACATTAATCTTAACATTACGTTGCTGGAGGTCGCATATTTGTACCCAGATGGTTCCTGTGACTGACTAGCCAAACCAATTTGCATGATCCTCAAGATTTGCTCTCTCTCTCTCTCTCTCTCTGTAGTGAATAGCTAAAAAATCCCTTAAAGAAATTAATTGTCGCCAGAATAAAAATGAGAGAATGTTAGTAAGAGAAGAGAATATGCTCTAAAATAAGTAATTACATTCATTAAATTCATTTTAAAATGTCTTTTTATTGAATACCAATTGTATCATTTTATCGTCATACAATGAAATTAACATTGCATGTAATTAAAAGCATTTAAAATTATAAAATATTTCGGAGAGCAAGAGAATAAGAGAATAGGCATGAGCAGAGGCGCTACAATTGTGCAGAGAAATGGCTATAGTGCTTAAGGTCAGTGGTTCTAGTCAAGTATGAGTGAGTACACAAAAGATAAGTATTTAATACGTTGGTAACCCTGATAAAAAATTTACTACAGTGACTTTCAAATGTATATGTAAACAAACACACGTGCCGGACACAAACGTCAAAAAAAGATTTGTTTCCATTCAGTAGTGATAACTAACTAAAAAGTTGTATAAATAATATTCTTAACAATAAAATGCCTTCAGCGAAAGGAAAGAAGTTAAAAAACGTTGTAAAACCCATTAAAATAAAAACCTTTGACCAGACATTCGGTAACAAAGCATGGGAGAAAGTAAAAATTAAAGGCAATGTGATCTCTGATGACGGTGGAGGATTTGAAGGGCTTATCGGTTTAGAGGTGTTGGAAGACTACGATGCAAAATTAGTGGAAACAGCAAAAGTATGCCTTTATTTATTATTACCTTTTTTTAATACAGAATGCAAATTATACATATTTTTTTATAGGAAAAACGTACCAGAAAGGAAAAGCGCATGGACCGGAAAGCAGATGTTAAAAAGCGTAAGTTGGATAAAGAGACACAGTCCGAAGATGAAGAAAATGAAGAGTCAGAAGTAGAAAATGATGAAGGCTCAGTATCAGCTAAGTCTAAAAATAGGAAAGACCGGCTAGCTGAACGAAAAGCTAGCTTAATTGAAAAACGCAAAGCTAAGCGTGAAAAACGTAAGCAGAAAAGAAGTACAAATAAGGAAGTTAAAACAAAACAGCTCGACCAGAGTGCTACTATAAATAATGAAGAGTATCCACCGGATCGATTTGCGTTACTTAGGCCTCCGCCTGCAAGTGAGGATAAAAATGATGGTGTAGGCAATAGCGATGATGAGGCTGATGCGCCGCTACTGTTGGATGCCTCAGCAATAAGTGTGGATGATTTGGAAGTATAAATGTGTAAAATTTTTTTCTTACCATTTTTTTTTTAAATAAATATAAAATTTAATCGTAGGGTTGGAACGGCTTAGGTGTACCTCAGGTTGTGCTTCAAGCCCTTGCAGAGAAGGGTTTTAAATCGCCAACAGAAATTCAGTCAATGACACTACCTGCTGCAATTTTAGGCAAAAAAGATATTTTAGGAGCAGCAGAGACAGGTAGTGGGAAAACTCTAGCATTTGGTATACCAATTTTAGCCGGAATAATGGAGTTAAAGGCGAAGAATGTGCGAAGCGGCATACGCAAAGCACCGAAAGTAAAAGGCCATAAACCAGAATTGAAGGCAAAAGAAATCGATGAAAATCGTGAGCTAACACCGCCACCAGAAGAGCTTGACTTTTATCCAACATTGTTCACAGAAGACGAAGACAGTGAGCTGAAAGAAATTGAAGAATACAATGGTCCCCTATATGCAGTTATTTTAACTCCCACCCGTGAGTTGGCCGTTCAGGTGAGGGACCATTTGGTAGCAGCAGCCAAATATACGGGTATGGAAATCACATTAAATTTCCCTATTTAAATATTTAGGAAATTATGATATAATAATTTTCCTCAGGTATCAAAGTGGCAGCAATTTTCGGCGGTTTAGCTGTAGAAAAGCAAGAGCGGTTACTTAAACGTTGTCCAGAAATTGTAGTCGCAACTCCTGGACGATTATGGGAACTCTATCAACAAGAAAACCCACATCTGAGTAAAATGGAAGATATAAGCTTTTTGGTCATAGACGAAACAGACCGTATGGTAGAAAAGGGACATTTTGAGGAACTTCGAAGTCTTTTAAAAGTGTTGAACGCAAATGAAGAGAAAAAACAAATTCGACAAAATTTCGTATTTTCGGCGACCTTAACGCTGGTACACGATTTACCTGACCACATGCAACGTAAGTAACCAAAACTAAAAGTGCATTTTATGCTATGTTTTTTTTTTTCAGGACGAAATGTGGGAAAACGGCCAAAATTCATAAAACAAACACCTGGAATGAAAATTCAGAGCCTTATTGATGAATTGGGAATTTCACAACCCAAAATAGTAGACATAACCAGAAGCCAACGTGAGTTGAACCGAAGTAAAATTAAACTCTTCAACGAAATTTTGAACAATTATCTTTCAAATTACAGAAACGGCACAAAACCTCACCGAATGTCGTCTCATTTGTGCGATTGACCAAAAGGACTACTATCTTTATTACTTCCTGCAGCGTCACCCGGGTCGTACTATTGTTTTCTGTAACTCAATTGACTGTGTGAAACGTCTAGCAACGCTATTCGGTCTGTTGGAGTGTGCACCACTACCTCTGCATGCGAACATGGTTCAAAAGCAACGTCTGAAGAACCTGGAACGTTTCCGCGATAATCCCAATGGACTCTTAATAGCCACAGATGTAGCTGCACGTGGCTTAGACATACCAAATGTGGAACATGTGATACACTATCAAGTGAGTAGAGAGTATGCAAGGAGAGTATTATCGGTCGATATCTCTCCTTTCCCCAGTAAAGAAGGCAATTGAGGCCTTGCTGCTCCCGTCTCTTACACACTATCTGTGTCCAACTACACATCAGCATGGCTTCCGGAAAGTGTACAGCACCACAACAGCATTTAACGCCATAAACACTCAGATAATTCATGGCCTTAATCAAAATCGAACCTGAGCGGTTCTAGTAGCACTGGACCTGTCGAATGCTTTCGATACGTTTAATCACGCAGTGCTACTATCGGACATCGAGGATTTCTCATTACCGCCTAGGTTGAAGTGGTGGACCATGAAAATCATCGGTTGACTTTCGTGGTCAAACCTCAAAGCTACAGAAAATGAAACAGGGGGTTCCGCAAGGTGGTGTCCTATACCCGATGCTGCTTAATTTCAATATTTCGAGGCTTCCTCCACCTCCAGAGGGCGTCTCTTTAATCTCATACGCCGACGACTGTTCGATTTTAGCGTCTGGCCAGGATATTTATTGCCTTTGTTCGAAAGTAAACTACTAACTCGCCGACCTTTCCAACTTCTTCACTGCACGACCTCTTCACTTACAACCAGCGACATCCTCTGCGATTCAGACTCGACCCTGACATACCCAACACATGTCCCTCATGCAACGAATCCCCGCACGACACTAACCATCTCTTTGCATGCCCACTTACCTCGACTCATCTAACACCCTTCTCCCTCTGGCCCGAACACATCGAAACAGCACGTTTTCTGGCCTACCTGACCCTAGGCGGGGTTGGCAAAGCCGCTATAACAACATCGTATTTAAATTTAATTAAATTTTCTTCTAGGTACCCCGTACCAGTGAGAACTATGTCCATCGCTCGGGGCGTACTGCACGTGCAAATAAAAATGGAATAACTGTAATGCTCATGGAGCCCGGTGAAGTGAAGAGTTATGTAAAACTGTATAAAACTTTGGATCGAAGTAAGTTCATTTGAAAATTGAAATTTCCTTTTAACTAAGAAAATGCTTATATTCAAAACTCACGTAGCGGAAGATATGCCGTTATTTCCTGTTTCCGAAAGATATCTACGACCTGTAAAAGAGCGTGTTAACTTAGCTCGTGAAGTAGACAAACTAGAACTTAAGCAAAGACGTACACAAAGTGAAATTGGTTGGATGAAGAAGCACGCGGAAGAGATGGATATTATCATTGATGGTTTTAACGACGAGTCGTAAGGATACTTTACATCCTCTAAAAAAGATCGGTTTGGTTAACCTTGAATTTTCCTTTCCAGCGGTAGCGACCAGGATGAGGACGCTTTCGTTATCGAACGTAGACGCGATCGCGTTCATTTAGAAAATGTACGAGCACAGCTCGGGTCATTATTAGCCAAGCCGATGTTCCCAAAAGGCTTTAGCTTTAGGTAAATTAATATACCTATATATTGCAAATGCCTATATATTCACAAAACTATATTTCTTAATCGATTAGATATCCCACTAGTACCGGAGAATTGCAAATGTCAGACATTGGTTTCTCCAGCGGCGAAACAGACAATGGTAGTGCTGTAAATGTCATGAAGGCTGCTATCCAGGACTTGAAACAGGCAAAAAAAGATCGTAACAAGAGGCGGAAAAAATAATTTTATATAATATTTATTACAATATATTTGTATAGGAAAATATAAAAGGGAATTAGTGTTTTGATACAAAATATCGTATACCATTATCAGTAAGAGAACGTGCATATTTCGCCAATAATGTAGACACGGAGAGTGTTGGTGTACTGAAGCATCTAAAAAGTAGAGAATGCTCCCTTTTCTACAGACAACATGTATATATATATATATAAATAGGTTTACTCACTCAATATATGGCTCCATTTCCTCTTTTGTCCAACGTGATTTAGTTTTGAATAGTATGCGCATTCTGTCATGAATATTAGATGGCAATAGCTCTTCGACAAGCGAGCGTATGCAGGTTGTATTACCCTCCTTATCAACTATTCCGAGCCCATACAAATATTTCTCCTAAAATATATATACATTAAAGTACATTAAAAAGTAAAACATTTGCAATACTTACGTCACAGTTCATACCCTCAGGTAATGCTTCTTGCCAAGTGTTCATGAATTCATCCTTGCGAAACTTTAACTCTGGTTGAAGGATATTCTGCGCTATAATACGTGCTACTAAATTCTCTTTGTATGTAAATTTATTTTCTTTGTTGACAGTTGGCAGTGTGTAAATGTGAAAAAGTCCTTTAACAATTTCAGCTGGAGCTATTCCCTCCATAGCTGTTAAGGTTTCTTCATATTCTACTTCGTCTAAATGCCAAGAATTTTCGCTCAGTAAACCGAGCATACAATTTAAAATGCGCATTTCATATTCATACTCTAGTACACGCATGCGACCTTCGAATTCCATTGCACGAAAATGTAACAAACCTTCGTCGAATTGCTTGCGACTACACTGTACCGTGTCTAACAGTTGGTTGTACGTGAAAAGTAATTTGCGATCAATGTACTCTTCATTTTCTGGTCCAGAGTATCGAGTTAATTGCAGTAATTCGTAAATTTTACGATACCGTGGTCTTATTTCGCGACATTCAAAGTATTCATGGAAAATTTTTAATACCTTGCGCTGCTCCAATACACGATCAACAGAAATATCATCTTCGTCATCATTTAAACTAGTTTCAAGGGAGGAAGTACCAGCTCGTGGACTCTTTAGTGGAGAAGTACTGGTGGCAGCAGCAAATTTTAAATCCGGTACGAGCAGCAAGCTGTTGGAGATTTCAGCACCTTTCACATCATATGTTTTTTCTTCAGTGCAGAGTACAACTTTTTCATTTTGCCCACCTTTAAAATACAAAGTCTGACCGAGTCGTATTTGCTGATGCATATGTGTATCCAATTCAAGAAGTTTCAAATTATCGTTGTCCACATCAGCTGATGGGTAGTAAAGAGCTTGAGTAACTTGTGTGAGATTTTTGGCATCCAGCTTGGCATGTTTAATAATACTTTGGACATCTTCGAGCGTACGAACGTATCTAAATCAATGTCATCAAAAATATGCCATAAAGAATCAAATGCAGAGAATAATAAAATATTTATTTTATGTGCTTACGGTTTCTCTTCGTTATCGTCCAAATCTACTTCCATTTCCAACTCAGTCATTTTTCAACTGCATATAAACACTAAATACTGGAAATTTCATGAATACGATTCACAAAAAATTACAAAGTGTGCGTTCATAAACACCAATTCACGTATTTTATTTTATAATACACGAAAAGTATACATGAGTTTTGTCGAATACACGAAATTTTTGTTTTGAATTCCTAATTTCACGAATTTTTAAGTGCTGCATAAACACGAGCAAAGATAAAGGTACATATGTATGTATATACGAAAACAATTTTCCCGCCAAATGTTTAAAGTCAGCTGTTTTAATGCTTTTGTTTACATATATCAGCTGAATTTCATCAAACCTTAGCTCTGTTCGGCACGCTACTAATTTGTACAAATTTCTACTATTATGTTCATTCCAGAGGGAACTCACGAGAACTCAAAAAGTTCTATGGTTGTAGTCTCCACGGGTGGCTAAAAAATAAAATTTTCAAATTTAAAGTCGTCATTAGCGGTGAGACATGGACATCATCTGTATTTTCTAGAATTTCACTACCTGCAATGTAGAACAGTTTGAATACCACCGGGAAAACTATTTAAAAATATATCATTGTTATAATTTGGAATAGCAAAGAATATATATATGTACATATATATACATATATATGCAGTATTTAGATACTTAAAATTCATAAAAAGTTTTTTACTTCATATAGAGAGCAATTATAAAGATAATAAATTTTATTTAAATTTTAAGCCTTTTACTTTCTACAAATTTTTCATACAAAGGTGCTCGGCAACTCTGAAAGGAACGGTATCCTTCTATGTAAATCTCAACTCAATATAATTTTCTTGTTATTGTACATACAAATTCATTGGAATTTTCTTCGATAGTTTTTCTGAAAATATTTGGTTTTTAGGTAACCGATCTTTTTAGTTTATATTGAAAAATCATATTTAATTAATTAAATCGAAGCAGTGAAAATGGAAAACAACGAAATTACCATGTTCATGGATGTTAAAGTGGATATTCATAATAAACGTCCAGATTCTCTAAAGTTCAAACAGTGGTCGAGATGTGAAGTAAAAATTGAAGGTATCAAATGTTTTCCTAGCTTTTTGCGTGTTACGATCACAGGAAGCAATGCGGCTGAAGGATGCTTGACGGAAGAGGATCGTGTCGAACCAAGAAGATACATTAGTGTCTCCATAATAGTACCGGGCGTTAGCATAAACTTAGCATCATCGCGTACAAAAGAGTTTAGCTATGGCCTATTTTGGACACAATATCGTAAACCGTGTTATATATATTTTGCATTGGAAACCGAGATAAGTTGTAGACGCCATATGAAATGGATTAAAAAGACAATTAAGAATTTGGAGCTACATCGGAAACTAATGTTGGAGCAAAATAGAATTAGTCGTGGGCCAAGTATGGGCGTGGCTGGGATACATACTGCACAAATTGGAAAGGAAAATATAAAAACTCCGACGAAGAAAGTAGATGATTTGTGAGTATTCAAACACATACATATAAATTTATTATAAAAATAGTACATATTAATATTATTTCATTTTAAAGTTCTACAGATAATTTTTACCCATCTCTTGGGCCTCTACCAACAATACCTGACTTTCAGGATTCCAATCAAAGCGGCTGGTCAAGACAAAATTCGGAAATTTATGAGGAAATCCTAGAATATGTTGACGGACAACCACGTCTATCGCGTCGTATATCGCGTGCTTCAATTGCGTCTGGTATTTATGAAGAAATGAAACCTAGTCCCCAAGCGTTTAATTCTATCGATGAAGAGTCAATTGAGTCGCAGCAAACTTCTGGCACTGGCAACTCACCACCGCCACTTCCTCCGCTTCCACCACCCCGAAAACGCATAAACACATTCGACAATCAAGGTGTTTTGGGCGAAATACCACGTTCAAATACAAATCCTGAATCAGAATTGGCGAAGAAAAAGAAATATAAAAACGTGTTGGACAACTTATTCGGCAGCGCAAGAGCTAAACGGGCTGAAAGCATAAGTGAAACACAAGCTTGCACCGCTGAGGATATAATCAATAGCATTACCCCAACAAAAATGATTGATAAAGATAATGAAAAGACCGCACCAATATATGCCAATGATGTAGCGGTGAATCGCCAGAAGAAAATGTTGCATACTCCTACGTTTGCTGTATCGAAGCGAAACAGTTTTTCCTCACCAGATTTGTCGAAGATAAATTCCTTTGACATCATTGATGAGAAGGAAAGCTTTGTTGGGGAATTAGTGAATTCACATCCAGATAGCGATAACTTAGGATTAAGTACCGATAGTTTAGACAATTTTGGCATTACGTGGTCCAAAGACCAACCACAAGGAAGAATATCAGTAGATAGCCTTAATGTGTCTGAAAAAATTCCAAACAATTTTAATTTTTCAGCCATTAATTCATCTGGTATTAATTTAATAGGTTGCAATGGTGCCGCCATACCCGCAAGTAATAAAATGAAGAATAAAATATTAATCGATGATTTAACGGGTTACTGTGTGATGGCACCTATTCGACCTAAGAAATCGGAACCAACGACAAGCGTTGAACCCACTACTACATCTGGTTACTCTACTGTTTCCCATCCATCAACAAGCTCTTCCTCCACAGAAGATCCAAAAGTTTTGCCAAAAATAAAAACTCCCAAAAACAGCGCTGAAGAGAGTGCAATATATGAGCAAATGATGGATCCTCCTAGGTCCGACGAAACAAATACTACAGTTAACAAAAGAACATTAAAGTCAGTTGAAGAATCCGTTACCACCACAAATATTGCTGATTTTACCGAAAACTTATATGAGAATTTATTAGCTGTTAAAGCTTCACAAGAGCTGGAGCAAGAACTGCCGATTGCATCGTTGAGCACAAGTACCCCCACCGAATCGCCACATACACAACAAATTGTGCAATGCAAAGAAAAACAAACAGAAGAAGAAGAAGAAAACTACTATCAAACTCCACGCAAATCAATTATTAGCGTCGATGACAAAATACCTTCTTATTATCCAAATAGCTGCGATACCGTTAAAACTCGCCGCCATCATGCAATGACCACAACGAGTTCACAACAAACCGTTTATAATACTCCACCCACCATAACTACAGCTGAAACTTCCGAGGTAGGCACACCTTGTAAAAAGAAGAGAAAATATAAATTGTTTTTGTTAAAATATGTTTAGTTTGTTTTTGTTTCTTTTGTACTCGTAGTTTTGAATTTGTTTATGTTTTTGTTAGTAGGTTGGTCTTTTTTTCACACTTTACAGGAGAAATTTATGCCTTTTCAGTGGTATGCATATGCATGTATGTTTAAATTATTATGCGCTTAAAAGTATGCAACAAAAACACAGATTCTGTACATTTTACTACAGTAGGTACCATGTTGTAAACAAAGGATTGCAGCTCAGTATGTGTCATGCACGTATATAATGATGTAATTGATAGCAATGTGTGCTAACATGCACCACCCCCCCTCCAGTAATTCAGGCTGAATGCTGCAGTACTCAGCTCCTACTTATCGAGCCTTGATCCCGCACGTCACTAACCACCTCTTTGTATGTCCAACTTTTCTAATACCTTTTTTCCTCTGCTTTGAATCCATTTTTCTGAGCCTTTTCCAAGCGGTGTTACCTAGCCAGTACAACAACAACCATAGGAAATCTTTATGAGGGGTTGTCATGTGCTGGAATCCCGGTTTGTTAAACATCCAGAATTCTAGAAAATTAATTTTTCGCCGAGCCGTCGAGCGACCCCTCCAAGTGTATTTCTCAAATGAAATAAAAAGCTCATCATGAAAATCCATCAGACGTTCGGAGGTGGCTTAGAATCAACCGTAGGTCCCTTCATTTTTTGGGAAAATATCAAAACACACACCATAAATTGGGGTAGGAGCTTGACTGAATATCCCTCCAAGTGCCAACTGTATTTACATGTATAATTATTGATAAATTAACAATATTGCATTCTATAAACCTTGAAATGCTCCGATATTTTCACTCGTATTTTCACCTATTTTAGAAGTCCAACAATATCACTCCATCTGTTGGCTTACGTCATCTGGTCACCTTTAAAATACGACGCGAACGCAAAGAGAACCTCTACATATCATCACCGCAAAGTATCATAGAACAACGTCAAAGTGCACACAAACTGACGGAAGCGGAAAGCAAAATTGCACAAAAAAACGGTAAAGTGCATAAATCTTTGCGGGCGGGGGCTTTAAAAATTGCCGAACATGTTTATACTGTTAAACATGACAAGCAGAAAAACCAAATCACCGAAACGAATCTAAATAATATTAAAAACAACAACAACAACAACAACGAAGCAGATGTGGCCAATTTTCCGGAAGTTATGCGTGAACGCTTACAAACCGAGCTGCTACAGATCGCTTTGCTACAGAAAATCGATTTTAAATTTGATGATGCAAAGAGTGTTGAAAATCCAAAGCAAGCCGATTTAGATGATTTGAAAATGCCAACACCGTCTGGAAGGCGACAACAACAACAACAGCAAAACCAAATTATCATCGAAAAGGAGCCTACCTATGAGAATTTGCTACATCAACATCTGCAGACGCATCAAACAGAACAACACGGTGAGTCGGACACTTCAACCACCAGTCCCGTAATAGTTACCAGCACTAGCACCAAGTTGGCAATGCATCACAGTTGTATAACTGGTGTAGGAAAAGAAATCAACAATATTGCCGCTAGTGGCTTGCTTGAAATGCCCGATAGCTGTGACGCTAATGCGCCGGTGGGCGGTTTAATTAGTACAAAAAAGTTTGCTTCCCTGCCGCGTTTCAAAAAAATCGATTTCTCGCCGCTACGCTTACGCATAAATAATGTGCTGCAGCGCGCTCAGCAGCAGCAGGATTGAAATGCAGTTATCGAGAAAAATAATTAAGCAAAAAAATTTCACTATTAGTTAAGCATTTGAAGGAGTAAACGCTAAGATAATTTTAAATTGTTGATTTTCTGCTTTTTTTATTTAAATAGATATGCAGGTTTTTAAGCTCTAGCTCTATGCATATAACAATATTTGTTTGTATGGATGTATGTATGCATGTTGGCTACAGAAATGATTATTTTACAAAAATCGTGTGTCACTATTAAGGTCTTAATAATTATGTGTGTGTGTGTTTTTTTAATATGCGCAAATTTTTAATTCTTTTTCAAATCAAAATATTTTAAATTTTATGAATGTGCTTTGAAAGGAAATCATTACATAATGTAAGCAAAAATAGGAATATTAAGGTTTTATACTGTAAAGCATTATTTTTTTAATATTTTTTTACTTAGTTATTTTTATAAATTTATTTTCATAATTTTTAATTATTGTATGAGCATTTCTATTCAAGGACAAAACGTAATTTGAATTATATGCACGGAATGCATGAGTGAAAATTATTTGTATCTCTCATATGTAATTTGAATTTATTCCACAGTTCCATTGATTCCTATTGTTATGTACGTATGTAATTTAATTGTATTTAATTTTTTTTTGCTTTAATTATTTATTTTATTTTTCGGCTATTTTAAATTAAATTTTCATTATTGTTTTTTTTTTTGTTCAGCAAAAGGATAAGCTTGTTATTGTATGTATGTAATGCAAAAATTAATAATAATGATATAAATATATTAACAATAAATAATATGTTTATTTATGAATATTCAAATTGGATATCTAAACTAAAGCAAAGCGTACAAATTATAAATATCCGCCGATTAAAACGTTCTAAACATAAGTCTAGGAAATTTTCTATATTTTATAATAAGACAAAAAAAAAGATATAAAAGAAGTTAATAAAACTGTTACGGAGGTTACGGAGTTGTGATTACTCGCATATATTTTAAACAATACAAATGTCATACAAAATATACAAAAAAGAGAGGAATTAATCTTGCTTTTTGAGGAACAAAATATCTTGAAGAAGTAGTTATAAGGGCTTTATTGGAAACATATCCCATTTAAAACGAAATATTTATATGCATTTATATGCTACATAACCTAAATATAAATCTCGAATAATATTCTAGTAATGTTTAAACTGCCACTCATATCACTTTGCTGTCCGCTTGCTTTTTATTAGCTTAATGAAAACTATAATAAATAATCGAATTTTGATTATAACGAAAAAAAAACGCACAAAATCGCTCAAAAAGCTCAATTCATTTTTAGTGAAAACTAACGCTTTATTAAAATTAAATTTATTTAGGCTAAAAAAAAATTAAATTATTGAAATTTATATAAAAATATTGTAAACTATGTCGTGAAACGTGCTCAAGGAAATGCTTCTTTTTTTGGCTTAACGCTTTTGTTAAACGTAAACATATCATTAATACAAAGGAAAAAAATGTATAAAAAATTAATAATTAGTCATAATCTGCGAAAATATTGATACAACATGAAAAATATAATATAAAAAAAAATAAATACTGCAAAGTATGTAGGCAAATTGAAAAGCTCAAAATGTGTTCAGCAAGTAAATCGTCGCCGCGAAAAATTGTAAATCTTGATCCGAAATTTCCTCTATATTTTTAATTTCTATGTTCAAAAAGCGGAGAACTCTTGAAATGAAATTATTGTATGTATGTATTTTCGTTTTCAAACAACTTTCCCTTTCGTTTCTGTTTTTTTTTATATTTTTTTTACATATAACGTTTTTCGCGGCGACAATACAAACGTTAAACTAGTATCCATTCCTAAATACATATATACATATGTCCAAAATGAATAATATTATATATTATAATTATCAGCGCTTAATATTCGAAAATTTTTCTATTGAAAAAAAGTATAGAAAATATTTTAAAAACAGTATTAGTTCTTGGAGAACCATTTTAAAACAAACTTTTGCTGATTTCCGTTAGCAAGATTTTGAAATATACTTTTCTAGTTATGAAATCTGCAACTATTGCTTAATGTAGTATCTCTTGACAACACCATTCGAGTGTGGTAGAGACTCAATACTCACTTCCAATAACACTAGAAATCGAAATACAATTTTATATTAACTTTCATTGGCAGTCAAGCGATAGCAAAACTGCGTTAGACTGAGTTTGAACTGCAAAAGTGTTAAAATTTCGTTAAATAAAGTTTGTCAGTAGCGATTCTAGCTTAAAAAGAGGTTGAGAGTAAAAGTTAAATTTTATCATAAATAAATCTTCATTAAAACTTGCAGTGGAAAACAATTTAATTACGATTATTTGCATGCAAAACGAGGCATTTTGCAGTTCATATGGCTCAACCACAAAATATGCAAATACAATATACATACATATACAATAATGTAATAATTTATGGAAAAAACATAATTAATAAATTGCTTTGTTTAAAAAGCGAAAACCAACCAAAACCTGCGAAAGTTGCGTTGTGTTTTTATTCGCCTTAACTTTTTCTACATTGCATATTTGTAGGCGCAAAATTCTCTCAATGAATTAACTTAACCCGTTGTCATTGCTGTCGGGTATTTAATACCCGACGGAGCATACACGTCTGTAAGGAGCAATAAATTTCAAATATTATGCCGAATTTTCATCGATCTCAACAGCGAATAACTTCAAAGATAAGTAAAAAAAATTTTTTTTTTTAATTTATAATCTTTTTTTAGTGATGAGGTTAAAGATATTTATGTTTGCACAATAATAGTAATTATATTTTTTTTCTATAAAAAGTTTTTATGTTATGTTCTAATGAATTGACTTCAAGATACCAACTTACAATTCTAAATTCCCTATCACGAACAAACATCTTTGTACATTTCTCGAGCGTAATATTCACAAAATAAAGCCCACATCATTCAGTTGTATGTGATTACATGCACTCCACCTGTTGAAAGCGTAGACACGCACCAATATTATCTTCCGCACTGCCCTTCCCAGTACCGCTACCGAAATGCACGCCAACATAAAATGGCGTCACAGTTGATTCAATGCGGCATGGCCATATGCCGCTTGAGCAAAACTGTGAACCACAATGGACCGGTTCACAACCTGGTAACGTTGGTGAACCTAGTGGGCCCATACCTATAAAGTCTTCTACAATGCACGGCATGGTGAGACGATCTGTGCAACGCGAATATAGCTGACGGGAGCGTCTCGTTGGACTATCACTGCCTACGTTAGCTTTAGCGCTCCGTTCGTTCATTTGTCGACTGTGGCGTCGAAAGCTATTGAAATCAAATGCGCTACGCAGAAAGCCGAGAAGATCGAAACCACCACTTGCGGATCCTGGTCGGCGTGTAGGTGAGCCTGCAATCCCGTCGGTGTCGCCACCACCGGAGCCTTCGTCGGGTATCTCGTCGCTTAGTGTGGAAGAGGAGGAAGTCGTTGCTGGCGTTGTGCTACTGCGTGTGTCCAATGTGGTGGCGCTGCTGCTACTAGCTGGCGCTTGTGATGATGCGGCTGGAGTTTCTGAAGCAGATGGTGCGGCAGCTAAAGAATTGAAAAGAGAAAATCTTAATTAGGAAGCTGCAGCTATTTTATATTGTTTGACATTTACATGACATCTCCGTGCTGCTTGCTGGTGGCGCGCTACTTGCTGAAGTCGCCGTGGGCATAGTTGCCGCACTGCTGTCTGATGCGGCTGCACTGCTATCCGTTACAGCGGCAGTGGTCGCACTTGTTGTCTCCGATGGTGTCCCACTTGTCATCATTGTGGTTGCATCCATCATTTGTAACATATTGGGATCGTCAGCGAGTACTGTGGATTGTATTGTAGGCATAACATCCATTGTTGGACTACCGGCAGCGATGGTAGAACCACCACCGCCACCGGCAGCGCCTCCATTCGCATCGGCCATCATGTTGTTCATAATTCCCGTCATTATTGGGTCCATCATAATAATTGGCGCGCCCATATTCACTACACCTAATTCGCCAGCATTGCTCGGTCCGATCCGAAACGATTGCTCATCACATGGCTGATACATGATCGAACACATATCTAGCTCCTGACGCATGCAAATACGATAATTCTGGTTGGCCAAATGTCGCCCGTTCTCAGCGAAATTGAAAGTCTTTAGGTGGAGAAAAGAGAAGAGTTAGGAAGCTGTGATTATTTGGAAATCTTTGAGCTCATTTATTAACACACCTGTATAATTCCCTCAGAGCCTGTATGGTACTGCAGACAACCAACTGGCGCCCGTTGACTGAAGGGAATTTGGGCGATGCGTATCTCCCATAGACGTATGGGCTGAAATCTTTGTGTGAAATTCATGTTAATCTCTATAACCGACATGGCGTTGTCACTATTATTCGGATACAGTTGGCTAAATGTGAGTGGGCGTAAATTACCGTAGAGAGTTTGACGCGGTGCAGCAGCGCCACCTACTTCGTAATAAACTGAAGGAGTCAGGAATAGAAATATTTGATTTTTTGTACTCTCCAGCTCTCTGCTTAACTACTCACTATGCTGACCACTATTCTGTCCGCACAATGTCAGTACGCCACTGGGACCACCATTAACAGCGAACACATCACCGTCACAAATACCCGTCCGCCGATTCGGTTGTCCCATTGAAAAGTGATAGAAGTCTATGCGCAGCTGACTGACTTCGTTGCTCATCAGCTGGATTTTGAAGTTGCATGGTGCGCTATAATTGCTCGGCATAAAGCTGGGGAATTGTGGTGATAACAAGTAGGTAATATTACTGCTGATGGTGGTGTTGCAGCTGGCGATGACTGGATTGGAAGATTGAAAAGAACAATTAGAAATTCGCAAATATTTAGAGCAGTTATCGTGCTGTTACTCACATATGCAACAAACACCGAAGCCCATTGCACATTCGCCTTTTGCAGTGCCACCTTTGGCGCGGCATTCGTATATGTTAAAACAGTTGCCAATGCGTCGTCCATCATCAGAGAGGCACTCACCATCCACAGGTACGGGGAAGAGGTGGATCACTGTTGGTAAAATCGATTCGTTAAAATAATGGAAAGTAATTAGTAGGTGATCTTAAGACTTAGGCCAAAGTTTTCGTGCCCCTTTTGAATCCTAACTTTTCCTTTCACTCTTCGCGCTCTTTTTTATTAGGGCGCCTAAAACCATAGTTTGTAATGTCTCTCCATATTAACATATTATTATGCATTACATATTAACATGTACTACTCCTATATAAGTAGGAAGGTCCCTACAGCCGGTTTCAAGTCCGTGTCGGAAAATGGGAAGATGCGTTAAAACTGGTTCCAGACGAGCCACGCGACACAAATCAAAACGGAAGAGGGTGACGAAAATGTTTCTATGCTGCTGAGCACATATATCTCGCTCAGGGATAGCACACTGTATAGCCGCCGGAGTTCTTACTCAAGATTCTGACCAAGCGGACAAAAGTACGGTTCTGTGGGAGGTATTACACCGCGGCGGCACTCCGGAAAATATAATACTTATATAGTGCTGGGGAAAGGCTCTATTCCACTTCCCTACTGTTCAATTCAGTGCAAAGCACTGCCAGTCAGCGACAAAACCTACACAGGAGTGATGTGCTGAAGCAGAAGTCTGTAGAAGTACTTAATAGCGCCGAGTGAAGCGGCCGCGTAGAAATCTTAAATATTTATTTGCTTGGGAGTTTTTGCAACATTTTACATACGTACATACGAACATACATATGTATACATATAAAGATATGCAAACAAAAAGGCATTATGCATGTGCGCTTTTTTTCTGCTTGTGGTGAAAGCTTTTACACCAAAATGAGCGTGCGCTCAAGGTCACTCACCGCGTTTCAGGCGTTCGCTTGGCGTATCCCAAATCGTATGGTTTTCCAAATGTTTCTCGATGGTATTCTTGGTAACGCCTGCAAATAGATTACAACTAAGAATTTTGCCGATATTGCACATCCCCTAACACGTCTTACCGCTCTTTAATTTGCCATTTAATTTCTGTTCAACTTGTGTACCGTTAAATGTGTCAGAAGTTGTTTCGAATGATGTTTCATGGTTAACATCTGCATATTGAAACCACTCATTGGACTGCTGCGACAGTACTTCCAGTTCCTCCTCCTCCTCAGTTGAAGTCGAGTTGGTAGGCATTGAAATGACATTCCAAATATCAATATGTTGCAAGTTAGGCGGCCAGGCGGACGCGGCGATATGCTTCTCGTTTGTGTGCAAATTAGAATTGGGCCAGTGAGCTATACTGGGCGCTGCGTGCGCAGGTGACGGCAGTGTGTGCTTGCAGCAGGTATGGAGCGCCAATAAAAATAACGCGATGCGCAGCACAGGAATATTGCGGCAATTCATGGTATGCGATATCTGAGTTTGTTTACTTTGCGAAAATCTCACCTTTGTCTTCAGCGCACGACGGTGCACTTGCACTTTTTCACTTTCCATTGTTGAAGCGTCGATTAAAATGAATTAAATTGTTTGTGTGTGTGTGTATATGTGTGTGTATATATTTCTTTTAATTTTCGACTTTCTTGTTTACTGTTAAAATTCGCGCGTCCGCACTTCGATAGTGCTCAAACCAAAATGCACACGGCTCAGCTCCGCTACTCATCCGCATGTTTGCAGCAACTAAATAATGTCAACAAGAGCCTACAAGCGCTCTGCTGCATGATTATCGACGCTACGGATATGTGCGGAGCAGTTGAAGAGCAACTAGTTGACTGCTGCTGGCTTAGCATCTAACGATAATGGAAATATTGACACAAGTCAGTGTAGCGTCTAGTAGTTAATCGAGAGCTGTGAAATGAAAGTGGCGGTGAGAGTGTTTATCGTCTTTAATTTTTGCTTTTCTGTGTTCCTACGCCACCGTTAAAACGTGTTCTTTGAACTTGATTGCTCCAGTCGCCACCGGCGGACTGGCAACTTCATTTGCCCGCATATGCGTTGACTCCACTACTGCTCACACGCTTTGGAGCGTCCATTCCTTTGCGTGCCTGGGTGTTTGTATGTGTGTGTGTGTGTCGTTGAGTTAGTCGTTGTCTAATTACATTGCTAACATAGCCGTTGCGGCGACTCTGTTTAAATGCTAGCCGCACTCCACACATTGGGGCTTTTATTTACTCAACGACGGGTCTACATACATATGTGCTCTCCGCTCAAGCAGACTGTCCTCAATATTGAACCACTTCGATTTGTTATATTGAATTATTGTAGTTTTGAGTTTTGTTGTAATTAGAGCTGTTATTTGTATTATTACTGAGATAAACAAAAATAAAAGTTTTCAAAAGAGATACGCTCCATCTCAGTAGAGTTCACGAAAAAATGAGCAAAATGAGGTAAATAACGATTTAAAAAAATGAAAAATTAACAGTAAACACAAAATCTGTCCAGCGAAAACTGGATTATACAAAAATAACACAATTTTTTCTATGTTTTTTGTACTGTTTTAGTGTGGTCCATGGATAACAATTTGGTTTTTGCTAAATTCGAAATTGTTTGGTGGATATCATTGCATTTCGCTGAACAGATAGCACTCACACAGAGTAAGGTTATGTGAGTGGGGTGAGATGTTGGCCAAAATATAGAAATTCCATGTAATAACTCGATAAATTACCCCATAGAAAGCTTAAGCAGTTGGAGGCGCATTTTTCGGTAAATATTAGCATTTTAAAAACCAAGCAAAATTGACTTTACATTTGATTTGTCTTATGGCTTCCCTCTTACCTTTTTGACTCCTTCAGGTTTTGAGGGCCTTCCCTGCTCGACACTATACGCGCGCACTTCACTTGTGGATATAAATGGCTGCACGGACGCCTTGGAATGCGGATTGTTTAGGTAAAATTTTTGCAAGATTTAAGCCAAACTCATTAAGGGGCTAAAACTAGTCTAGAGGGCCGAATTTCGAGCGTGTTTTGGCAATTGATAAAAAAGGTATTTTAAATTTTTACTATCCATTTTTTTCATTTGTTTATTCATATTTCAAGAGTACACAAAATTAATTTAAAATAAAAAAATTTCATGTAGTTATGTGTCCAAGGCTCGTCGCCATGATTTCTTCGCTTGTGGTCATTTGAAAAATAAAACAATTATGGATTGTTAATTAGTACGAATGTCGATACCTCAAGAACCTGCGGATGCTTAAAAATAAAGCTCGATTTTTTCACTAATTTTTTAACTTTGTCGTATTTTTTTAAAATATTACAAATTTGAAATTTTAATTTTTTGTTGCTTCATGTGATAGAGAGATATTTAAAGAATATTCATGCCAAATTTCAATTAAATCAAGATATTGTGGTTACTGCATCGAAAAAAGTAGTTTCGAGAAAAACGCGATTTAAGTTTTACGTTCAGTCGCCTATTGTTGCAGTCGTTCGCTCAACCGGTCTAGTTGCCACGACACTAAAACGACTATAACTTTGGAAATATGTAATTTGAATTTTGAAAAATCCTTTTTAGGGAGATATTTTTGAATATCTAAACTATCGAATTATGAAAAGGAAAAACAAAATCACAAAAACGCAAATATTTTTTTTTACCAATTTCTGAGAACTCTTATATTATTAAAAAAAAACGTTCTGAAATTTCGCCACATGAGGCATTATACAATGTACTTTTTGTAAATAATTATACATAGTTGTGTATGTATGTATGTACATGAATTTCAATTAATTTATTTATTTTGCGTAAACAATTATTATTTTAATATAATTACTTGGGTAAACAACGAGTGTGTAGATTTGTGTGTGTGTTTACTTTGTTTTTAATGTATTTACTTAACATAAGTTTTCATCATAAGTACATACAACTATTAAATATTTCTTAAACTAAATTATTTTATTTGTTTGAATTTTCGTGTGTAAAAAAAGTATGAAACAATAAGTTTCAATAAAAGTATATCTCAAATCGACGTCTGGAATTTAAGTTTTTTTTGCGAAGCTACAACGAAGTCTCCTCCAGATTTTCGTTGAGCTGCTATTTTCTAGTGTGCAATAAATGCCGTTATACATAATGGATGGTTATTTACTGATTATTATTACTTCAACAATTTATGCAAAGTCCAGATGTGACCATTCATTTGTGTTAGTGTGTGTACGTACGAGTATGTATGTATGTGTAAGTTTAATAATAATGGAAAACATTGATTACTGCTTTTTGGTAAGCTAACAAACAGGCAGTCGAGTAGATAGCATGTGTGTTTGTGTGTGTATATGTATGTATGTATGCAATTTAGTTATTAAAAATAAAAATTATAAAGAGGCTTGTTAAGACAACATCATATACATATACGTATAACTTCACTTTCACACAAGTGTAATAGACGTTACAGTAAATTACAGTAAAAAGTATATACGAGTATGTATGTATGTAATTTAAATAGTTTTCATTTGCAGGTAGTGACGGTATGTGATGTGTTTGTAGGTAACTAGTAACAGCATAGATTTATGTATGTATGCAACATTTAACATATGAAAGCTTAAGCATATACACCACTTACTACATAAATACTTTAAAGTAAAACTTAACGCTATTAAAAATGTAAAATAAAAGGCTGCAGCTGATAACACTGAGTAGTTACACTACATATGTATTTATATTAATTATTTTTATAACTTAACATAAAATTGGCAATCAAGTGGATGAATTTATTCAATCTTTAAATGAAATACTTTTTTTTTGTTTGACGAAGTAGGCATTTGGAAGTAGTATTTTCTTTCCTAAGCTAACTATATCATCAACTTACTTATAAGATTATCAAAACCTACTCTTATATTAAAAAAAAAAAACCACGTGTTAATACTTTAACTCACGCACCAGGCTATAAAAAATATGCGTATAACATCTTCTAAAAAAAACTGTTAGGCATCTTAAGAAACGTTTTTGATTCACTCCCCACTTAATTCAACTACGTTTCGGTCGGTTCCATGTGTCGATGCACAGTCACCGGCGCCAATATGTAACGTTGCGCAGGCATACAGTCTTCCGAAGAATCGTTCAACGGCAGTGTGGTCTGGCCATAAACTGGACCACCACTACTATCGTTCATATGGCGCGCTGGTGTCACCACTTGCTGGTATTTCTTCGGTGAATTTATTTGATAGCGTTCTTTAGCTTGTGTTGGCGCCGGCGCTGGATGATTTAGATATGGATTTTGATAATGTGGTTGGTGATGCCGATTTGTTGGACTCGATATTGATGTTGATATGGACATTGTATCCGACTTGCTGTGCCGTTTGTCATGTAATAAGAGGGGCTCTGCTAAAGCGAAACATTGATGATCGGATGAATCTTCGTGTGGCGTCATTGTGGAGTAGCCATGGTCCGATTCACCATTGGGTGGACGTCGATAACTACTACCAGTGGACATGTGATAGGGTGATATGTCAGCGGGATGTATGAGATTACGCTGGGCCGATGGGTGATCATAACCGCCATTGCTACCAGGCGGATCGTCATGCGTTTGGCAGTCGTCGAAATTGAAGCGTGACAGTGGAAGGCCGTAATTCTCTTCTTGCATTGAGTCAACATAGAACTGATCCTGCGATTGTGTATCCATATTGTGGCGATAACAATATATGGCAAAGCCTACAACGATGCCTAGTACAATGATTGCACCGCCAACCGGACCGAAAGCAGAGTATGTGCTCGGCTTCTGCCCAGGATTATAGCTGTGCGCGGCGATGATGTCCACATCGTCCAAATCGCCATATGGTGTAAGTGAGGACAGTACACCTGGCAGCAAAAGAGTGGATAAGTGAGTAACTTTTCATAATTAAATATTGTGTGGTTTAACTTGTTAATTGGTAATAAAGGATTTGAAACAGAGCCATATTTTTGGGAAAACGAAATGTGTAAAAATTTCTTCCCACACCCTTCCGTACTTACCATTAAAGCAAGACGTTTGCGCAACACAAAACGAAGCTGTGAAACCATTTCCGTCCAGATCTTGCTGACACCACTCGCATCCCATAACACCCAGGCATTCATTCTGCGTTCCGTAAACGTCGCAGTTGATGCTTACGCACGAGTGTAACAGCTGATACTCTGTACTTACGGGCGGCATCGCTATAAAATGCTCACTCGGCGGCTCACAATATGAAAATTGCTGGGTATAATTGAGGTAACGTTCTATAGTCGTTTGAGAGGTATCAGTGTGTCCAACCTCAACATCAGAATGAAAAACTTCCACTTCCATGGGACATTCACAAGGGCACTCGCAGTCCATCTGGTCCATACGATTGCAGTTTAAGCAAATCCGATCAATTGTGCTGCAAGGACAGAAGGCACCACCGTCGCAGCTTGAATTAAGTACCGCAGCAAATATATTACTACCATATACCAGCGCAATGGCATATTTTGTGCGTTCGCCATGTACTACATTGGTTAGAATATCGCTCAGTGAAGTGTTAAAAACATAATACCGTTGCAGTGTACGATTTTGGTAGTTGGCACATGCCAATTTACGCACAAGCGATTTATGGTTGAGAATGTCGTTAGCTAGATAGGATTCCTTGTGTGTGAGGTGTTCATGTGGTCGTCGTTGATTTCGTAACAGTGTACTAGGCTCTAGCATACTCGGATGCGCTATTAGATAACCCTCGTTTTCGAAAAGGAGACACTTGATATGCTTCATCTGACAAAGCGGAGTTGAATCAAGTATCATTCTATAGTAGTAACCATATGGCAGGTCTAGCGCAACAATAGCGACCGGTTGGTCACGTTCGACTGAGTGTAAAGCATTTGATTTCCCTTCAAAAAGCGTATGAGCAATAGTGATGATGTAACCCGCACCGCCTGCGTCCAAATAAGGCTCGGTTGTAATAATTTTACCAGGCTGTTGTAAAGCTTTCCGAAACCATGGACGACGTGTGGGGTCATAGTTTGTGCTGAGTAAGCAACCTGGGTAAACTTGAAGCACGCCATTCACACTGGCTATGTAACGGCGTATGATGTGATTCTTAAGCGTGCCACGTGTGTCCTGATGACGTTTCTTCAAATGTTGCATGGCATTATACAGTGCACTCACCTCTTGTCGTATTTGTGGGCGCAGGCCTGGATTAGCCAGAAGACCAGTGGTGTCTTTTAAGTAAGCCATTATACTCTCGACTGTACGTATCTGCGCACGTGGTGAGTTCACGCGATTGTTATGTAAAAAGGTAAAGGGCGACATGAACGCAGAGGCACTTAGAAATAGTGTGGGCGTTTCTGAAAGTAGATAATCAGTATATATACATATATTTTTAAGATCGGGCGCACAAACATACCCATAGTAGCTACTTGTCGAAAGTAACGACAGGATTGACTACTGGATGGTGGCAATAAGTCAAGCCGATGATAAAGCAATTCCATACCACCAAGATATTCGTAGTCATTGTTGTGAAAATGGGGCATATTGTCTTTAACCACACTGTAGCGCTGTAGGGTGAGCGGTAAGCTTGGTGGCAGTATTGGAGTTGCTGAACGCATTGCATTTTCAGTGCTTGCAGATGTTGTTGTATTAATTGGAGTTATTTCCGGTTTAAAAGTGGACACGAGGCATAATATATAGATGCCTAATATGGACTGCCACTGATAGATACGTTCAAATGACTGAAAAAAGGTTAAAAATATATGAATATTATATTTTTGTATTTATGATTTCATAATCAGATTAAACTAACCCGTAAAAAATTAATTTAAACATTTTTTACAAGAGAATAACGAACAGATTACAAAATAAACTTGCTGTAGAGTCAACCATTTTTTGTGGTGATTTTTTGCTTTGCAACTCCTTGTTATTAACAAATATATCTTTACTAACCTCAATTTTTCGATCTCTGGTGAGATAGACACTTGTTGTCAGATTTCCATGTTCATCGTGCAAAATAAGTCTCCTCGTATAAGCAAAATCGGTTGAATTTTCCAAAAATGCAATATCCACAGGAAAAGGTGTCTGTTGCTGTGCCATGGGACGGGGAAATGCTGGATGAGCGATTGTTATGCCATTACGATCAATAAGGAAAGCATAACTATACTCATTCTTATTAGTATTTTGTGTTGGTTGTCCATAACTGATTACATCCTCTATTAAATCCGTTAGATAAAGATTTACACCTATGACGCCGAAAGGTGGCACAGCGTGTGTCACAGAAACAATAGCATCTGCAATGCAAATGTAGATATGAAATCCCCATTAAAAGTTCTTATTTATAAATATCTTTTACTTACCGCCACTAGTTGACTCCACCATAGGCAATTGTACCTCAAAACTCTCACTCAAGTACCGTTCTCTAAATGTGTGTTGAAATAAGGCTACGCTCAGACGCATCAGTTCGTCTGTTTGTGCTTTGGTGAGCACAAAAAATCTACCAACTAACTGCTGTGGTTCACATTCCCCTTCACACCACTCATTTACAGGTATTTTATACTTTGTGTAGTTTTGTGTTGCAATATCCGCCAAAAATTGCTTTTCATACATTATACGCTTTTCATCTGTGACTACGGCACACGTATGTATGACAATTGGTTCTATTAATTGACGTTGACCATTGGCAATTACTTGGAGTACATGCATGGTATCTGAGAGATTGGTGAGTAGGCCACGGGTGACATAAACAAATTGTATAGGATTCAGTTCAGTAATCACACTGGCATTCTGCAGTTGATAGATCATTTGAAAAGCATACTCGAAGCCCAGCGAGTGATTTGTTTGGCCCTTAGTCACGACAAGTGTATGAATGTAATTCAGTATCTCTTCTTTATGTGTGCGTGTTGCGTAATATACACCGATTGCTGCTTCATTGGGATATACATCGAATTGCATAACGTTTGCCTCATCTGATACGGTTACTATGGATATTCTATCATTGGGCGAGAGTAGTTGTAAAATATTGGCAATTAATGCTTTCGTTAGCTCTAACAATTCGATATTGATTGCTGATCCAACGTCTATTAACAGAAATAGATATTTATTTTTAATAGTTGATACGTATAGCTGTTGAAAGTAATTCTCTTCATAATAGTGTATAGTTAAATCATTAGCGTTATCACTGCGCGATAGAAAATATATATGTTTAAAGTGATTTCCAAGGAATTTTAGTTTCGAATTAGTTTCTGTTGTAATTGCTGGACCCGTGCTGCGTACATTTGTCGATATTTTAGGAAGCTCAATTGAAAAATCACTTTTCATTAGCGCATTCTTCAGTGTTTGTAGTTTTTCGAATATGTACGCATTGGCACGCGCTTCAAAGGAACCCTCATCCATGAAATATTTACTCTGATCGAAATGTTGATAATATTGTGTTTGATGATTTTGAATAGATGATGAATCAGTCTTTAGATAATTAAGTATTTGTATTTGTTGTTTGTTGTAATTTGATTCGATAGCCGCATTAACTTTTCTACCACTAGCAGTAGTTTGAAAGGCTTGTATACATGTGTGCAAATGCATATGCAAATTTCGTACTCCTTCACCGGTAGCAACTAAACTTTCCAAGTCATTGATTTTTACATCGAATTCATCCTCGTCGTTTTCAATTTCACTTTCCTCATCATCAACATCATTGTCATCATCATCTGTGTCCACATCAACTTCTCGCTCAGCTTCCTCATTTTCATCATCATATTCAGTTGCTTGTAAATGCTGTTGCAGTAGCACTTTTGTAATGTTAAAACGAAAGAAGTCGTGTAACTCTCGTACAACATGCGTCGCCGTTTGCAGCTTCTTAGCCAGGCGTTTGCTGAATATTTGAAGATCATGCTGCAGCGTTGACGAAACAGTATTGTATTGTGCTTCGCTATTGTTTTTCAATGCAGCCATGTTGAGCGTAGCACTGCTGCCACTAAAATGCATGGAATCGAATAATTCCTGAAATAAGAAATTTATTATTTTTTAAAATCTTGGGTTCTGTTCCACAAACTTACCTGTATCGTCGCAACGCGCATTTCTACATTACGTATAATTCGTAGTCTCGAATCAATATTGCGTACCAATTCTAGCGCGTTTTGCTGATTGTGGTAGTTTGTGAAAAACACATTGGCCGAAGTTTGAGCAAACATCGAAGCAGGAACTGATGAGCCTGTACTACCACCCACAATAGTAGCAACATTAGCAGGTTCACTTATATTGTGTCTGAAAGGCACTTTTTGTGGCGCTACTGAAGCGCTGGTTGCAGAAGCTGCCAACGCCACTGGCAGCGCATTGACATTCACAGTGACAAAATCCTTCGTCACAGTTGGAAATTGAGTAGTTATTTTGTGATTTGCATTAGAACTAATATTGCTTAGAAATACAGGAACATTCATGTTGGTGTGATTAAGATTTTTTGTTTCCGGAACTGTATTTGCTGCACCACCCTCGATGTCGCTCAGTAGCACTGTGTCACAACTAAAAATCAAAAGCAATGCAAATATCCAATCCATATTGTTGGGAGTTTTGGCGTGTACAATAATCTGGACTTTTTATTTTAAAAATCTTATGATGTTACTCATAATATGCTACAGAAAGGTGTTGTAAGTTGCTTCCATATTCATTCGCCGATATGCAGGTATATTCTGAAATTTGTGAGATTATTAAAATTTTATTATAAGACATACAAACTGGTTTTATATTTATTGAGGCTTGGTGAAAGAAAAGGAACCAGGAAGTAAGCTATGTGAAAACGGATTTTCCAACTTTTTGAAAACTATTTCTGTGTAGATAGTTAAGTTATATATTCAGATTAGGCATTGGTTGCAGAGATTGTGATATAAAAAATAATAATTTTCATATATGGCTATGATCTAAGCAAATTGGTATTGGAAAAAACCATAAAGTCGCGTAATTAAGCGTAATATTTACGTTTGTATATATATATATATATTGTGTATACAATTGGATAATACATTCAACCATACATGCATTGGCATATACCAAACAACAATAATATAAATAATCTACGCGCGGCAGACTTCAATCACTGGTGTGTTTTGTTTTTACTCAGTTTTTTAGATGCTTTTTTTGTTTATTTATCAATTTTCTTTAAACCTTGCCGATCCACGCAATACACACATAAACCGTCATACACAAAAAAAGTGTACAAAAAGAAAGAAAAATTCATTGAACGTGACTTCACTTTATTGGTTTCAATTCACTTTAAATTCATATTTTTCAAACATTTTTTTACAAACCTTTACTTAGCACTATTTACACTTCATTTTAGTAGTATTTTTATTTAAAATGATTAGGTTTATTTATGCATAAAACAGAAAACTACAATTACTATACTACCGTGGTATGTATGTGCATTTAAGCGATGAAAAACAGTGCTGCATTTAAGAATGTCATGTGTAGCTGATTAGTGAAGAGAAAATGGCAGAAAGCAAAACTCAAAAACACTGGTGTATTTCGGTCTTCTTATAAAGTTAAAGCATTTCAATAGTTTTTCTGCTCAAAAATTTGAACCTATTAATTTCGCAAGATTTAAAAAAGAAAAAAATTTAATAATAACATAATTTAATTGGAAACCAGAATAAATTCTTTCCTTAAATGAAATGCACAGCCTGGTATTAATTGGGCATTTTTTTAGCTCTTCTTTGCTTCCGCTTTCCTTAGATTTTAACAATTTGAAGAAGTGATAATTTTTAACTGGTTTACCGTGCGAGCTGTTATACTCAGTAAATAATAAAAACCAGTTTTGTTAGAAAAAATGATTGCATGAGGTAAAGATATATAAATAGTGAAAGATTTGTTTGCGGAATTTGTGTATTTTATTTATTTAGACTCATTTAAAGTTATAATATTAAAAAAACCGTCATTAAAAGCCGGTCATAAGGTACATTGGTAAGCGAACAATTAGATATTCCATATATATTAACTATAAAAAACTTAAATTCTTCTTTTTTTATTTGACGATTCGCTCCAATTGCCCACGACTGTTGGATTTAAAAACCGGATTGTTAATTTCTCCCACGGTAGTGTAGTGTAGGTTTGCAGTGAAACCACCGTCGGTTCGCGCTTCAGCTTCACTCTGTGTGGTTGTATAACGCACCAGCTGCAAGCGATTATCAGGACCCAAAACATAATATTGACCACGAGTTGCACGTGATGCAGGGTAGCCACCACCACCACCACCACCAGCAATTGGTTTTCTTACACCATCAGCGTCAACCTCCTGCACATCCGCTTCCGATCCGCCTTCATCAACATTTACTGCACTACCCGCCAACTGACGGTTGTAAGCATCTTTAGCTGCACTCAGCGCTTCTATGGCTAAACGCGCGGCATCCTGCAGTTCGTTATCGACCCGCTGTGGTGACTCCAAGCTACGTGGATCCGGGTAGTTTATTGCAAAGTTTTCTCCACTACTCGGTGGACCGTATTTTTGTGCTGGCCTAGAGACACGTGTTTCCTGTTCACTGTCAAAAGCGAAATTTCTTGTTGTATGTGGTCGTAAAGGACGATGTTCGGTAAATTGTGGTTGCGGCTTAGATATTTGAAAAATTTGTGTTTTCTGTTGTTCTTGAGGACGAAAAGCGGTTGTTTGAAAACCGAATTGTTTTGCTGGTTTCTGATAAGGTGGCCTTTGCACTGTCCAAAAGTCTGTGTTTTGCTTTTTTGGTGGTGATAAGTATTCATTTGCTGGTTGCCTATTAGCGGAACTCACTACACTACTCTGTATCTGTCCGGCGTAGTCGACGCGTTCTTTATTGAATTCTACATCAAATATGGGTTGTTGTTGCTTGCCAAAGTCTGGTACAGGTGGCAAGTAATCAGCGGGCAAGTTGAAGGGGCGTTGTGGACGCCAACCTCTAGCGGGGTAGGGCGCTTCGGCTAGCGTGATTGTAATGTAGAGCAGAGGAATTAAGCAGAACTGCGGAGAAAGAGCGATAAAAGAGCAGAGAGAAGATTTATTTGAGATATTTCAAGCATTTATATAAACAAACTTTGAGGTTATGTCAAAAAAGTACTATTTAAAACAAAAAGAAAAAAATGATTTTAGTTATTCCTTGAGTTCTTGATATTTAATTGTTTGATATTAGAATTTTTATAAATTTTTAATTCTTTTCTTGAAGGCAAACAAATTCTATTTTATTCAATTTCACTAGCACAAACCTTTAAGCACAACATTTTATTTTACAAACTTTTTGCACCGTAATACAATGAATATTAACCCCAACTGAATACGCGCACTCAAACTAAACACATTTTATACACGAAAATGCATTTAAAAATGCAGTGCAAATATATAAATTTAATTAAGTTACAAAAAAATTAGTGAAGAAATAAAGATTATTAACATTTCAAGCACGTCATCATCGCATGCACTAAACTGTGCTAAGGTGCTATGCATAAAATGTTCTCTGCATATGTTGCTGATGTCAACCGACAATAAAAGGGTGGGATTTACGCATGCGCGAAATAAAATAAATCATTGTACACGCTAACTATGTATGCTATGTAGTTACATATATATGTATGGGCGCTAGTGGAAATATCCACAATGTTCAGTGACAAATATTACTACAACAAAAAAATAAAATAAATAAAAATAAAATAAAAACAAAAACTAAATTTAAAAAACTATGAGTACATAAGTAAGTGAGTAAGTAAGCCGAATTTAGCAACATCCTCAATGCGTCTGCTGTTGAATATTAATTTATTTTTCCATCGGAAATTCGCACATGCAAATTTACTATTTTAAAAAGTGCGGGTGTATGTGTGTGTAAGTATTTGCGATTATGATTTTTGACATTTGCGGCGTTGTCACGTTACATTAAACAGATAGTTGAAAATCGCAAACAACAAATAATTTATTGGTCACATTAAAAAATAATTATGCGAATCATATTTTTTGTGATCTCATATTTTTACAATTTTCGTTTTTTTTTTGACATTTTAAAGCGAATTATCTAAGTATTAGAGAAAATCTAAGAGGTCAATTGGAAAGTCCCCGGCCTGAGAAATAAATATATCAACTAGAATTAAATCCATATAGATTTTTAGTCTTAACCTTCAAAAGACGCGTGTATAAATTTGACAGCTATCGGATCATTGTTTGTGAATTAGAGCAATTTCAGTGAAGCAACTTTAGTTATTATGAAAAAAATGGATAAAAAGGAATTTCGCGTATTGATAAAATATTGCCTTTTGAAAAGAAAAAATACAGTTGAAGCAAAAACTTGGCTTGATGACGAGATTCCGAACACTGCCCCAGGAAAATCAATCATCAAGGATTGGAATGCTAAGTTTTGACATGGTGAAATCAGCACCGAAGACAGTGAATGCAGTCGACGCCCAAAAGAGGTCGTTACCGAGGAAAAAAGACCAAAAAAAATTTACAAAATTATTTTGAATGACCGTAAATTGAAATTAAGTGAAATAGCAGACACTAGATATCACTGAACGTGTACATTAATCATAACATTCACGAATGTTTGGGTATTGTAAAGCTCTTTGCGAAATGGGCTCATTTTTGACCAAAAAACAACAACGAGTTGTTGATTCGGAGCAGTGTTTGGAGATGTTCAAGCATAATAAACCCAAGTGTTAGCGTCGATATGTGACAATGGATGAAACATGGCTCCATCGTTTCACTCCGAAGTTCAATCGACAGTCATCCGAGTGGACTGCACACGATGAATCCATTCCAAAGCGTGGAAAAACGACGACAGGCAAGGCTATGCCGCCTGTATTTTGTGATGCGCATGGAATAATTTTCATTGACTTCCTTGAAAAAGTAGTGATCATCAAAAAAACGTTTACTACATAGCGTTATTGGACCGTTGGAAGGACGAGGTCGCCGAAACACGGCCGTATCTGAAGAAAAATTAAGTGTTGTTTCATCGAGACAATGTCAGAAGCAAGTGAAATCGATGGTATAAACCCATGAATTGGGCTTCGAAGTGCTTCCACATCCGCTGTATTCTCCAGATCTGGCCCCCAGCGACTATATGCTGTTCTCAGACCTCAAAAGTATGCTTGCTAGGAAGAAATTTTCGTCGAATGAAGAGATGATCGCCGAAACTGAGGCCTATTTTAAAGCAAAAGATAAATCGTACTACAAAAATGGTATCGAAAAGTTGGAGGGTGGCGCTATAATAATATGTAATGTAGAAGACTAAAGCAAGTCACTGTCAAAATTTTATTTTATAAATGTCTTTATTATTTAATTATGCAGCGTTTTCGGATTTGCCGGTCTGCTGCGCAGTGAGTAGGCAGAAAATTAGAATTTCCATATTTACATACATATGTTTACGCATATATATATATGATTAAATTAATTTGTTACAGCGTCCACGCTGACCACGGTAGACCCTTGTAATTATGTGCGTAAACATAAAAATCTGCAGACACATACATACATACAAATGTATGTACCAAATATTTGTGTGTAAGTGAGTTCATTGTTTAGTTATTTTATTAGCCATTGCAAGTGTCTTACAGCTCAAACAGTCTTTGACCTTTTCCTGTCTTGGTTTCTTCTTCTTTCATATTCAACTTCAACTTGACCATCAATGTCGTGTACAAGTATTTCAGTTCTTCTTTTTTATTTTTTATTTTATTTTTAAAGACAAGTACATATGTTGCGAATAGTTTTACCTTTGTTTAACAGTGCCCTTTGTTGGTTTCACTTTTTATGCATGATTTTAATGTTGGTAATTTGTTTATGTATAAATGGCACTATATTCATTAGAAAAAAATAATATTGAATATTAATTGTTGTTTTCTTAACCAAAATTATTAATTTTGGAATTATTTATTATATATTTTCTTGTTGTAAACATTTTTTTGCTTGACCGCTTAATCATTGTTTCCTATTTTATTTTTAATTATTTAAAAAAATTTAATAATAATTTATACAGCTATTTGAGTCATTAAATGAACTTAAAAAAATATTTTTCTTTTATATTTATTTATGTGTTTTAAATTACAGATAATAGCTCTTGATGGTTCATAATGTCGTTAAATTACGAGCTAAGGACAAATAATAGTTTGGGGTTTTCATATATAAAAACTGAAAACAATAATTAATTTATTTAATTGTACAAAACAGTGGCGGATCCATGGGTGGGGTTTTTAGGTCCGGACCCCCCCCCTCCTTAGGAAGCAATGTAAATTTTAAATTCGAATGATTATTTTCCAAAAAATTAAATATATTTCATGACCCCCCCTTCTGGAAATTCTGGATCCGCCACTGGTACAAAGTTTTTAATTTCGAAAAAGTTTTTATTTGTGTTTTTTTTTATTTATAGAAAATATTAAAAAAAATGTCCATTTGGTTTCTATAGTAAAAATATCAATTGAATCAAGATTTCTGGCCGAATTTTATTTTAAATCACATGAGATGTATTCTGATGAACTAAAATTCGAGGAGCAGTACATATAAATCTAACTTTTAGTAAATTATCAATTTTATTAATAAAGAAATAAAATTTATTGAGTATGGCAACTATAAACTTTATTTTGAAAATAATTCCAAGTTCATTAGTGACGATTCGGCTAGAGTACTCTACTTAAATTAGCTAAAACAAGCGTTTTTGAAAAAGTTTTTGTTTACGACAAGCAAAAAGAAAAGAAATTTTTTCTATACAAACAAATTTTATATTATTTTTTTTAATTTTTATTTCTGCAACGCTTGAAAATGTGAAATTTTGATAGTTTATTTAACAAATTAAGGTGTATAAATAATTAAAAGCGATAAAAGGCAAATAACCTTAGGGCTACGAGTACTTAAGTGCCCATCTCAGTCTATTTAGCTAGAGACACTGCAACTGCTAATTTAAAACTATTATTATACAATAATAACTATTGTTTACATGAAAATTGGTTTTCTTGAACATTTTGCATTAAAAAATAAATTTCCAAAATCCTCTTTGCGCTTATAATTTTCAGCTATGCAGTGATTATCACGCCTACTTACAAAAAACGTTTTTTTTTTCTTACACATGTACACACACACATAATCCCATTACAGTGCAAGTGCACTGGTTTACACACAAACATATAAACGAAGCATTTTTTTCCAAACCAAAGAAGCACCAAGCAAGAAAGGGAAAAATATTTTTATTACAAAGTAAAAATTTAATAAAATCGTGGTAATTTCAGCACGGCAAACATCAAAACCCACACAAACAAACACATCTGTAATAGCAATGATAAACAAAAAAGTTAAATAATAGACTTTTATACAACAACAATCAACTAGTAATTGTAGCATAGCGCCTTTGGGCAACATAAATGCATATGCACATACATATGTATATACATATTATACTCATCTGCAAGTAATGAACTGAAATGGCGCATTCTCTTGTGGTTGATAAAAGACCGCTACACTACCTAGATATATATGTATATGTGTATGCAAGTGACGATACTTTATATTTGTCTGTTGTCGTTGTTGTAATTTTTTTCTTCAAATTACCTATCGATCGCTTTTTAGCATTGTGGGTCGAAAAATCCCAAATTATGCGCTTATAAGCAATTTAGATTGTCCGATTGTGTAATATTTGCTTGCGGTTGCGCATAAGCCACCGCTTAGTGCTCGTATTTAAGCTCGTTCAGCTTTTGATTGGGTTTGTAAACTGCTGCTTGCATTTACATATGTATATATTTTGGCTTGACGTATGTATATTTCTTTCAGTTGTTACAGTTTAAAGCCACTTGACATAGTTTTTAAGGATCTCAACTTTGTTGAATTTTTTTTTTACATATAATTTTCTCCAAAAATGCTTCAATATTTTTTTTTCTTAAATATCGATTAACTTCGACTTTTAATGATTATTGATTTGATGATTTTTCTACCTTTATCGCCTTCTAACCAGCCACGGCCTCATTAAACGAGTGGTTAGCAGCGCATACTACCATGTAAGGTTCGTGGGACCGAACTCTAGCTCCAACTTTGAAAATTTTTAAAAATAATTTTAAAAATAAATAAAAAGCTCCTCATAAAAATTCATCAGCTGTTCGAAGGCTACTTAGAATGAACCGTAAATCCTCCCATTTGTTGGGAAAACAATTTGAATAGGCAGCTCGGTCGAATATTGTTTCAATAGCAATCAATAGATCATATAATTCAAAACTGAAACATAATCTCGTCTATCGATTGTTGTTATCGATGGCTGAATGGCGGTAATGGATGGAAGGGACACAAAAGAAACATGAAAATATCAACTATACATATTTAAACAGTATTTAGTGAAATGTTTATTAAAAAATTCCGAAAACTCAGCAGTTAGTATCTCATTTCCCTTTACGGCTCAAAAGAAAACGCTCTCTCCATAGACAGCATAACTCATTATTGGTTCATCTAAAATCAAAAAACCAAAAATATTTCGTTAGTACATGGATAAATCTCGTTATTGGTCGAAGAAAAAAAATTAAAATTTAAATTTTTGACAGACTTGGAACAAAAAACACATTTTTTGATAAAAATTTCGCCATGCATTGGCTCGAAAAAATTAGTTTTAATAAAAAAATCCTTTGTTCAATGACTAGATAATTTTATTACAAAGATGTGTGCCAAATTTGAACAAAATCGGTTTATTACTTTTCGAGAAATCGTGTCCAACGACTTAAAAAAATATAGTTTTGAGATAAACGCGTATAAAGTTTCAAATTGACACAGACAGATGGGAGAAACCTCCAAAGGGTCGATCTCTTAGAATTTTACTACGATCGATTTGAAATTTTAGGACAATTTTTAATAAGACAAAAAATTTTTTTTTTTAAATTTATAAGCCCACCTAACCCCTTAAGTGATCAACATGACAGTAAAGACATTAGAAAAGTAATTTTATTCGAGATGATTTTAATAAGGCGGATATGCTAAAGCAGCGAATTCAATTTTATTCATTTATTGTTCGCAAGGATTGTCAAAATTATTTTTTAGTTTGCTTTGTTTGCTTGAATTTCATTTGATTTTCAGAGAGTTTGTGCAAAAAAGCAAAAACAATACGCACGATATATGTTGTTTTTGCTCTCCTGCGCTCACCTTTATAAATTCGGCGTGATTTTATTGTGAAATATTCTAACTAATTTTTTTTTTAATTTCTTTTATCAACTGTTTCCATTATATGTTTTTTCTCCAAACTATTGCCTTACCAAAAAAAAAAACATTTTTTATTATTTTTAAACTTTGTTTTATACAAAAATGCTCTTTATTGATATTCTTTATGACATCGAACTGACCTTACACGTTATTACATTATTAATTATTTTTCGTTCTTTTACAATGAGATTTTTTTTCACATTGCTCTTTTTTACTTGTAATTATTATATAAGAAATGCATAATTTTTGTTTCGTAAAAAAAAAGAAAAATATATTTAATGAATCTCGTGGGCACATTGCGTGATTTTTTTTTGCATTTTTTATATCAAGTTTTTTTTTAAGGATAAGGTATGTATGTATGTATATAAAAATATGGATAGATGAGTGTATGAATGTGTACATATACATATTTGCTTACGAGTATATGCTTTTGTGTTGTGAGTTTTCAAAAGCTTTCGTTGAAATATACTAAAAAAATGAGAGTGCTTATTGGCTAAGATAATGGTAACGGTAATGATAGCTGCTAAATTTAAACGAATAACAAATTTTCTTTAACAACAAATGTCTAAGTTCCGCCACAAAGCGTTGTTCTGGTTGTTGTTGTACATGGTGGAAATCGAATGGCAAGTGACGGGCATCGTTCGATTGATTGGCTTTTCATTGGCATTGCATAGAATGAAGTGAGTTGTGGTTGTTGGCGATTGTAGATTGTGGCAATTGAGGAGGAAGACCAGAGAACTTAGAATAACTATCTATTTATTATTATTCTAAGTTCTCTGGGAAGACGAAGAGGAATGTGTAGAATGTGAAAGCTTAAGCGTGGCGCTTATGTATTAAATGAATCTTATAATCTCAACTGTTTACCCTAAACTAATGAAGAAAACTAATGCAAAACTCAAGTAATTAGAAAAATGATGAAGAAATGAACAGTTAAAGAAATTATATGCAAGGCACTTGGCGATAGGCCGCACAAGCACCAGAAAATGCTTTAAAAAACATAACCTCTCCTCCTCTCTATCACTCTTTACTACCACCCCCACATTTACCCAACTCATAACTTTAATCTAACGCTCATCGACATCTTTACTCCTTCAACGATGCACGTCATTTAGGGGGTAATTGGTTTATTGGTAACCAGCAAAGCCTGAACCACCCTGACCACCGCGTCCACCGGCGGCGCCACCCCCATTACCATTGTTGTAACCATTGTTCACCTGTTCGTAGCGGATGGTGGGACGGTAGCCTTGACTATCAGCCTCGTAGTCGACAATCTGCTTGCGGCCATCGGGCAAGAGCACATAGTAGCGACCAATAGCCAAATCACCATCGCGTTGTTCCATATGACCGAAGTCGTTGCCGGATTCATAGTCTTGCACATCATATTTGAATTCGTATTTAGCAGGTCCGTATTGTTCCTCGCCGCCATAACCGTTGCCGCTGCCGCTGCCATAACCGCCGTTACCGCCTTGTTGCTTGTTGGGGAAGAAGGCGCCGGTCAATGCTGGAGCACCATATTGAGAGCTCGGCGCTGCAGGTGCACCATACTGTGAGCTGGGCGGCGCACCGGCGGCGGGTGCACCATAACTGCTGCTTGGTGGTGCGCCAGCACCGCCACCGCTATGACGTTGTGGTGGCAAGTAATTGCTAGAGGGCGATTGGTAGGATTGTGTGGGCGGCAGATATTGGCTGGAGGGCTGTTGACCACCTTGGTTGGGAGGCAAATATTGGTTCTGAGGCACTGGTGGTTCGGCACGGGCGAGCGAGACGCAGGCGAGGAGAGCTATCGTTGCGAAACACTGTGGGGAGAGGAAGAAAAAGAAGAAGAAGAAGAAGAAGAACAGTTAGAATATTTTCCTTTTAAAAAATTAATTAATTAGCAGATTATTCTAAGGCCCAACGGCTGCCTGCTAAAACTTCAATGGATATTTTCTACATTGGCTTTTAATTTGGTAATTATAAATGTATAAAAGGCAATTAGTAAACTCTTTAAATACCGTTATACGCATGCAGTTGTGTGTTTTGAAACCTCTAAGGTCTGCTGAAGTTACGCTATTGTTTTTTTTTACGAAATCCAATTAAAGTTGCCAACGCCCGCCCACTCGCTTATCTTTCACGCACATCAGCCGTTGAACATTTTCAATTAACTTTTATAACCCATTGTGCATTCATTTCGTTTCGCTTTTTTACTGTTATTTTTTAGCCAAGTGTCTTACACAAAAATTCATAAACATAATTAACATTTAGATTTGCGCGAATATGAGCAAAAATTTGCATAAAAAATGGAAAAAAATTAAAGAATTAAAATATAATAGAAAAACCGACGCGCGAACGCTGTCAAAAAAGTGCAAACAATGGCAATTAAGTTGTCAGATCTAATCTAATAAATCTGCCAGATGCACAGCGATAAGGCGCCCCTAGAAACCGCCAGCTAGCAGAGTGAGAGACAGAGAGAGAGAGAGAGACACCCAAGGCGACGCAAAACCGACGCCGCCGCCGCCACCGCAACAGTTGTCGCCGACGCAGAGTTTTAATATTCATTCAAATGTCTTGGCTGTGGGGTTTAAAAGTCTTTGGTGGGGACCAAATAGAATTCTACAAAGTGATGAGCGAGCTGGAGCAGTGCTCGAGGCAATTTACTTTGCGCTGCATGTGCAACTAATAATTAGAGGAAATTAACATTTTATGTATGACGATGACAGTTACGCTTTGTGGCAGTGGCGCGCAGTCGTTGGGTGGAGAGAGGGCAGGACGGGTGTTTGAAATGGCGAAAAATATTAGAAAAGAAATAAATAAGCAAACGCTGGTAATGCGATATGCTTCGCAATGGCTATGTGTGTGTATGTGTTTGTGTGTTGTGTGTGTCGGCACTCAAGCGACAAATGACAAACGACAATCACCTGTTGACGCTAAGGCGCAGCGCTGCATTTCATGCGCTCCCGCCGCTGTTGATCTGAGTTAGCGTCTTGGCGCATTTGAATGAATGAGTTATTGCAAAATTTTGACTGTTTTTTTTCATCTTCTTTCATTTTCGTAAAGAATTTGGAAGGAATTAAGTTGTATTTCACAGCAGCGTCGCCGTTGGCGTCGGCGACGGAGTGACAATATGTAAATCTTGGCAATTGCATCGGTCGCTAAGAAATTTGAATGAAATAAACAAAAAAATTGTGCGAGGGGGAGGTCAAGAGATGCGGGCTGCAATATAGAAATGCAGTTGACAAAGCACGAAATTTTTAATTAGATGCTGCATGTGGCAGTTTGTGCAAGCGAATGGGAAAAAATTAAATTTAAATATTTTTTGCAACTAATTTTGCTTAATTTTTTAATTTTAATTAAATATTTTTTTATAAATTTTTTAAAATAATATTTTTGTTTAAATTAAATTTTATTTAAATAATTTGTAAACTATTTTTCGTATTTTTTTATTTGAAACACACTTATAAAATTCTATTTTTGGTTATTCTTTGTAAATTGAGCATTTGTTCAGCGTAATTTATTGCTGCGTTTGCCATCTGCTGCATATTCTAAGAAATATAATTAAAGCGCGAAGCATTTGTGTTGCAAAGGTGTTGTAATTGAAAATTGGCTACAATTTGTAACTACATATTTTTAAAAAACCAGACAAAAATAAATAAAAATGAAATAATTATTCGAAAAATCTTTAAATATATAAAATTATGATAAGAAACTTTTTAGAAAAAAAGAAAAATTAAAAATTGAAAAAAATCACATGAGAAGTAAAAAATTAAAAAAAAAACTAAAATAAAACAAAAAAATATTGAAATTTTTTTAGTATCACATAATAGCAATGCTTCATTAAAATCGTAATTTTTTTGTTCGAAAGTGTCGCAACGCCGTAATGAAGAACGCCAAAATTTATGGAAGCAAATATCTTAAGAAAAACGAAAGAAAAAATCGTAAAAAAGATTAATAATAAAAAAATGTTGCTGCAACACAAGCCTAACTACTGTTTGCGGATTTGCAATTATTTTTAATTTTTCCACGCAAGCGAAGTTGAGTGAACGTGTGGCATTCTAATAAGTGCAACAAGGTCTATCGCATTCTGCCGCATCATGTGCACGCGTATCATCTGCTTTGCCGTTTGTTGTCATTGTAAATTGAAAGTTGAACACACTATATACAACAACAACAACAACAGTTGACTGTTTGTTGCATTATTTTTCGGCCATATAAATCATTTTGATGACCATCAGTGCAGCCGTTGTCGTGTTTTGCTCGCCTCTAACCTCACATACATATGTAATTGCCACTGGCGTTTGGTCTGCTGATTTTTAATTGCTTATTTTTTTTTCAAGACGACTTTGCGTCTTCTTCAATAAGTTTTTTTTCAGTAAATGCTCTCATGCTTGCCGTTTGCTAATGCATGTGTATATTTTATTTTCTGAATTTTTTTAAATTGTTGTTTTTTTATGACTTTGGTCGCTCTTTTGTGTTGATTAACTGATAAATAGTTGTTAAGTGAGCGTTAAGTGTATTGCTAATAAAATTTTATTGTTATTTAATGCACTAAAATAATTTTGAGAATGTCTCAATTGGTTGTTGGTGTATTATGAGGAGCTAGAAAAATTGGCTGCATTAATATAATAAATTTTATCAAAACATTTATCACAATTTTAGCGCTTTTTTCGAACTTAAAACCTATAAGGCCTTAGATTTTCGACAATATGTGTTAAGGAAATTTGCAAAGCAGGCTAAAAGGACACATTGAGAGCGAAAGGTAAAATAAGATAAAAAAAAAAATTAAACAAAAAACCAAAAAAAAAAAAAATAAGAAATAAAAAATTGGGATGAAAGATTAAGTTGTTTTCAGCAATGAATCGCCGCTTTAACACGCTACTGAAATTCACTACCAAATGATAATTTTTTTTTTTCGATTATGCCAACAGCCTAAAATTTTGTTGAAATTCAGTTTTATTGGTTTCTTTTATAATATAAACACATAAAAATAGGAAGATAAAAAAGAGTAAAAGGCAAGTTATGATTTGATATATATGATGTGGCTGCTTGCAGCGAAAAAAAAAGGTTTAAAATGATTCACGATTTATGGCTTGTCAATTTAAGCGCCACACATGTCTCGTATTTCAACTGGGGCGCAGCTGAAGGACTCGTAGATAAATTGAATTGTATTTGAAATGTGATTAAAAATTATTTGAAAAATTAATGTCTTGATGAAGTGAAATAAGCGTTGACTAGTAAGTGAATATTTAGCAAATGTGTTGCCTTAATGACTGTTTATTGCTAAATTATTGGTAATTTTTATATTTATGCTGCATTTAAAGGCAGGAAAATGACACTTTTGTTCGGCAAATGGCAGTTGGTGTAGAGTGAAAATATAAAAAAAAAAATTAATAAAAAAAAAAAAAATATAAAAAAAAAATAAAAAATTATAAAAATATAGAAAAAAAAATGGAAAACTTAAAAAAAAAATAAAAAAATAGAAAAATAGAAAAATTAAAATAAATTGATTCGCCTATTTATTTTTCATTATCCTTCCTTTTCTGTTATTAAATTTGATATTTCATATTTTTTTACTTAATATTTTATATAAAATTCAAAATTTTTTGTACAAATTATTACGCTACATGATTATTTTGAAAATCAATCCAAATAGTTTTTGAACTTCTTGATGCAGAATGATGTGTTGTTGCATAATTTGTATCAAAAATTAAATATTTAGAATTTTTGAAAATTATTGTTGCATTAAAAAATTTTTTATTAACCTTGTCATTAGAAATTTTTCAATAATTTTATTTTTTACTATTTTAAAATAAACTTTGAATCGATATTAAAAATTATTAAACCTAATAATCTTTGAAAAAGTCATTTTTCAATTAATTTTGAAACTTAATTTTCTTTAAATTAAAATTTTTTTAATTTCAATTTTTTTGAATTGATTTTAAAAATTATTAAAATTAATATTTTTTGAAAAAAAAAATTGTTTTTCAATAAATTTTGAAAATTAGTATTTTTATAAATAACAATTATTGAAACAATTTTCTCTTAATTTCAATTTTTTTTTGAATTGATATTAAAATTTATTAAACTTAATAATTTTTGAAAAAAATCCTTTTTCAGTTAATTTTGAAAATAAGTTTTTTTTTTCAATTAACAATTTTTGAAACAATTTTCTTTTAATTTCAAGTACAAAAATTTTCAATTATTTGAATAATTTCATTGGAAAATTTCATTTGATGATTTTTGCAATGTTTTTTTTTCTGAACACATTTGATATCCTTCGAAAACACACTGCACGAAGCACGTTCTACTGATTTTTGAACTATATATTTAATAAAATATATATATTTATATAATTTTTTTTGTAAAATAATTGTTTTTTTTTTTTTTTGTATGAAAACTCCTTTTGCGTACCTTCATTTTGTATATTCACTTATATGAGTTTTGAATTATCACACACAAAAGTCGGTTAGCTACTTAGCTTTTTGTTCTTCTTGCGAAGATGGTTGAATTGAATTTGATACTGAAACAGTTTCGTAGGCCAGTATTTATATTGTTTGAAACAAATAGTTGTAGTGCAGTTAGCAGCTCTGGTGGCTGACGGCTGGCGGCTGGCGGTTGGCGGCGGGAGGCTGCGCAAAGTGTCTGAAGGTAGACGCGGGAGCAGACAGGTGGCCCCATGGTGCAAGCGCTTTGTTAAGGGGGCAGTGATGCGGGCGGCAAGCATCAACTGTGTGGCGATGTGGTGGTAGAGCATAAAGATAGCACAGACGAGATGTTAAAATTGCGCGCAAATTTTTTTCCAAACGAAAATCAAACTGAAAATAAATTTGTACTTACATACATACATACATACACATGTAAGTGCAGACCAAAATTAATTGTATCCGGAGAGCAAATGAGCAAGATTGTATGTAGAAATAGAAATCTTCAAAAAATTTGCCAAACAAAAAATGTAAGAGCCAAAAAAAAATGCGAGAGCAAAAATTCAAACGCTGACGGAGTTGAGCTGGCAGAAGTGGCAAGCAGCAGCAAGAAATGAGTTTGAAGCAGCAGCAGCAGTAGCAGCAAACTAACAACAAACGAAGAGGCAACAACAACTGTCTAGTGCTGTACCCACGGAAAGAAGAAGAGCAATAAATACTTGCTGCTGGGCAAAAGTACGCTGGGAGCTCCGTTGTTGTGTTGCTGTTGCTGTTGCTGGCGTTGACTCACTCAGTACAAACTCCAAAAAAAGCAAAAAGCAACAAAAAAAAGTACAAAACACTTGAATAATAGACGTCAGCGGCAGCAGCAGCAACAGAACAACAACCACATACACACTTTACGGATGGTAAATGAGCACAACAACACTAACAAATAAGTGTTTAGTGTGAACTACAGTTAACGATAGCAATATCTACAGCGCGAACAACAACAACAAAAACAAGGGCAACTTAAACACGGCGCTTGTTGGTTATGATGTCGACGAAGCAGAGCAATAAACAGTTACCATTAATGCTGGCTGTGTTATGGCAAGTGTTGTTGTTGTTTCCCAGATATTGTGGCGCTACAAGTGCAAATATGAGTGTAGATATATATGTAGCTTTGAATGGCTGAATGGCAAAGAAAGTGTTGTTGTTGTAAATGCCGACATAGCATTTGTAAGGATATATATTTTGGCACAAAATACTTTAATTGCTTAGGAATATCGATAATTTTTTAAATGCATTACAAAATGCTTCTTTTTTTTTAATAAAATTTAATATGATTTTAGTTGGAAGTTCCGGATTTTTTTGCTCCAAATTTCCTTTTAAAGAGAGGCCTTGATTCAAATTTTTTTTTGTCAATTAAGAAAAAAACAACTTTTAAATTTATTAAAAAAAAGATTGCATTCAAAATTTTTTTAAATTAATTTTTAATACTTTAAAATCTAATTGTTTTTGTATTTTTCATGGAAAATATTCAAATACCTGTCATGAGGATTTTAAAAATCTTTTTTATTTAAATCTGCAAGTGCTGTTGTTGCACTTAAAATAAAGTATTAATAAACGTAAACAGCATATATTTAGTAACAACAACAACATATGCCATAGCTGCTCAAAATGATTTCAGTTACTGTTGTTTTCGTTATTTTTTACGTTGGCTCAAATTGTAAGTTACATCTCTCGATAATTAATGTGCTCACTTGTAGCTGTTTTTATTTTTATTTTTTTATTACTATTATTATTGTTATTATTATTGCTGCGTCTTTAAATCGAACACCGAGCTGATGCTGTTGTCGCTGAAGCTTGTGGTGTTGCTGCATTGCTAATTCACGCTCACTCTTCACAGCTTGGAGAGCAAAAGTAGTGCAGAGTGAACTCTCCCAGTAAGTATGAATTGAATTCGACTGCCTCTTGGAGTTGGAAGTTGCTCTTTCGCGAATTAAATGGCTGTGAGTGTAGCGGAGTTTCCTAGGCAATTATACACTGACTGTGGCATTTTACTTATACGCCATGTGTGGCAAAGCGGCGGTTATGCCGTTTCGCCGCTATCAGTCTCGCTGTGTTGCTGCTAAAGTTTGGAACTATAATTGGAAAACCTACATTGCACACACACTTGTTTGGAATTTTCGTATTTATTTTCGTGGAGTTGTTAGGACAATAGAAAATTTTGGAATGAGAAAAATTTGTTAGAAAATAGATTAAAGTTTAGGACAAAGAAGAACGACGAGGAAAGCATTAAATTGAACTTTGTGTAGCCTAAAAATTGAAAAATGTAATACATTCAATGTGATATATTTTAAAATTAAAAATTAAAAAATATATATATATATTTTTTTTAATAATATTTTATTTTATTTTATTTTTTTACTGCAAATTCCCATCTTTTTGAATTTACGTATTAAAAAAAACACAAGTTTTAAAAATAATTATTTTTTTCAGTAAAGCACAAGGATATTTTTTTTCACCACATTAAAATTGAAATTTTGAAAAGGTTTACAAATTACTTGTCAATAAAAAATACTGCTTTTTAAGTTACTGATATTTTTCTCTCAAATCAAGTTATCAGTAACAAAGCTAAGCAATTAATTTATTTCCAGTATGTTGTTTTTGAACAAAAAAGCTATATATATTAATTTTTTATACTAAATACATTTTTTAAGTATTGTAATTTCAAAATGTGCATCTTTAATTATAGTAAAATATGGTTTTCATTTTGTCGAAAGATAAAAAATAATATTTATTAAATATTATAAAAATTAAAAAAAAGAAAAAAGTTTTACAAAGTAGAAGCAGGAAATCAAATTTTTTTATTGTATTTTTTTATTTATTATTTTATTTATTATTTTTTTATTTTAAATTTTTTTTTATTTCTTTTTTGAAATTTTTTGTTTTAATAAATGCCGAAAGCTTTCAAAATACTAGAAAAACGCTCCTGTTGAATTAAAACTCTGCTAAACTAATTAAGATTTTTTTTTAATATTTCAAAAATATTTAATTTATTATATCATTTTTTATATTACTAATTAGTAGTGGTAATAATTTGTAATAATTTTAAATTAATTATTTTATTCAATGCTTTGTAATGATAATTTATTTATTTATTTAATGCAAAAACCGGAAAAATAACAATAAAATCTGTTAGTTTTCCGGGCTGCCTTAAAAATTCTATAAAATATCTTTATTTATCTTTTTCCTCCAAATTTTTTTGAAGGTATCATTTTTATGGGCATTGCATTCACACGCTTATTAATGTCGCTCGCGTGCATTGAAGCCTAAATCCGCTCACTTATTGTCATTAAAAATTACAAAAATCGACTGCGTGTGCAAAAAAAAGTGCAAACGGATCATTTATGTAAAATATGTATGTACATATGAATTTTTAGTAACCGCAAAGCGCTCATTTGCGCCGTTAACCAAACCACATGCATGCGACACATAAAAATATATGTATGTTTGTGGGGGGGAGGTGGGTAAAATTAGCAAGAAGTAACGGTTTGTGGTGCTGGCAGTTATTTGCGCACACTTATACAAATTTACATTCGTACCGACGCACATTTGTACGTTCCGCTGTTGTGCGTGCGAATTTGTATGTGCGAACAAAAGACTTAAGCAACGAACTCGACTGAACTTCAACGGCTGATTCTAAGCAAATATTAGAGTAATATACGTATATGTGTGTACAGCAAATGCCACAAAAAACCAAAAAAAAAAAAATTGAGAATGAAATGTATATGCATAAAATTACAAAATATTACCGCTAAACAATACTTTGTAACAATAACAACAATAACAACTGCTTGAGGAGTACACGCCAAACAGTAGCAGCTAATAAAAGTAGTTTTGAAAAAAGAATGAAGAGATAGATGTTAATTTGACGCAATTTGTACACACACACAAACACACACGCGCATACATACTGCTATACTGTATACCCCAAAGGGGCAGCTAGCACTTGCAGTTATTTTTGATTATTTTCGGTTGCCACTACGCTGTGTGCGTCTCGCATTGAAAATAAAAATTGACTATTTTGCAATTTTCTAAAATAAATTCGCGAAATCAGTTAGAAGCATGCAAAAAACAAAAACACACAAATAAATGTATGTATGTACAAATGATATGTTTTTGTCTTAGCTTGTACTATTAATGAATGAATGACTGTGTGGCAGTTGCAACAACAATGCGCAGAACAATCGCCAATCAGTGGCAGACGCTGTCAGCTCAGCATCGATGGAAGACGAGCAAACTATGTAGATATAAACACACACATATATATCGGGCTTTGGCTCCAAAATTCTATCAGATACGCCAATAACGCTCAGATTTCGTTGTTGTTGTTATTATTGTCGTACATTTCATACAATCAATCGACAGAAGAGTCAATTCCACTACACAGCCCAGCTATGTACTTGCGCGCTTAGCGCGTGGCTCATTCACTACCATCGCTGTTGGTCATTTGCTGTACGCTTCGCTACGTTGACTGAAGGTTTGGCTGTTTTGAGGCGCGCGAACCAAATGAGATTGCACCAGCCAACTAACTAACTTAGCTAGTCGCTTTTTGGTAAACTATTGAAATTGAAAAATATAAATGAAAATGAAAATAGCGAGCAAAAACACCTAAAAAAAAAATTGTGGAACATTTGGAAGCATTATGCAATGCGGCGTGGAAATGTTTATGAGTTGCAAGGGTGTTTGTATGCTGATGAGTTCATGCGCTTTTCGATAGGTTAGTGTAACATGCTCTGCACTCGCTGCTCGGAAGTGGCGGCGTCAAAGGCCGCATGGAGTGGTATTTCGTAGCTGAAAAATTTTAAAACCTATTTTTCGTTGTAATTTTTTGTTTTTAATCGCAGCATTGTTATTATTTTATGAGCAACGCTGTTTTTATTATTCTAAATAAAACAAAAACAAAAAAAATATGAATATATATTATTGCCTTTAACGCCTTTGCGAAATTTTTGCTTGGCGTTCATATAGCTGCATATTTATACATATATATATATATATATGTGTGTGTGTTTGTGTTTGTGTATTATCTGATGCTGTTTGGCCCATCTGCGTCACAGTAATAGCAATAAAAACTTACTTCATACCTATAAGAATTCCTAATTATTCATGGCTATAAACAGTTTTACAAAAGTTGTATTCACATGTTGTAATTTGTTAAATATATAAACAAATTAAAGTATACTATTCTCGTAGTTATTTGGCAAGTGCAAGCATTTAGGAAGAATACATTTCCAAAATTTATTGAATAATTAGTAACTGTCGGCAGTTGTATTCTTTTTTATTACCATTTTAAGTGCTTAGATAATGGCATTAGAAGATGTTGGTTTCATAATTTATTTTTCTTTGCTTTATTTAATTTAAAATTGTTTTAATTTTTCATTTTATTTATTTTTTAATTAAATTTAATTTCAAAATTTTTGGTTGGTTTTTTGTACTTTATTTTATTTAGTTAAATTAAAATTCACCTTATTTTAATTTTTTTAGTTTTTTATTTCACTTCATTAAAATTTTTAATTTAATTTTATTTATTTAATTTAATTTTATAATTTTTAATTAAATTTTAGTTCATTTTATTTAGATTTGAAATTTTTATTTTAATGTTTTTAACTTTATTTTTTTTTCATTTCATTTTACTTTAGTTTACTTTATTTTATTTTATTTCATTTACTTTTTTTTAATTTTTTTTATTTTAATTTATTTCACTTTAATTTATTTTATTTTATTTTATTTTAATTTTCTTTTATAAATTTTCATTTAATTTAATTTTTTTCCTTATATTATTTTAGTTTAAATATTTATTTTTATTAAATTTTATTTTATTAAATTTTACTTTCATTTTAAGTTTTATTTTTATTCTGATTTTAAAAGTTTATTTTACTTTGGAAAATTATTTTATTTAAAATTAACTTTTTTTCTTGTTTATTATTAAATTAAATTATATTTTATTTTATTTATTTCTTTATATTTTTTATTTTATATTAATTTTTATTTTTTTATTTTTACGTTATTTGATTTAAAAAATTAAAATTAATTTTATTTTAGTTCATTCTATCTAATTTTTTTTTGGTTTTTTAATATTTATTTCATTAATTTTTATTTTTATTTTAATTTTTATTTTTATTTTTTTCTCTTATTATTTATTTTTAAACTTAATATTGTATAGCTGTATTTTATTTTATATTTATAAATTTTTTTAAGTTGTCCTTTTTTTGATAAAAATGTAGTTTATTTATTCTATTTTATTTTGTTTAATTTAAACACTATTATTAAAAAAAAAAAATAGGAAAAATATTACAAAAACTGCATTTTATAATTTTTTAATTTTTTTAATTTTTTTATTTAGTTTCCATGTAATTACTATTTTCAAGAAAAACAAATTTACTTGACCAATTAGTATTATTAATTATAAAAATATTATATATCGTATAAATACCTTAAGAAGTTATGCATTTCAAATAAATTGTCTTTGATATTGCAACCTCAGTGTTTTTATACAAAAAAAAAAATTATAAATACCACACATGCCACAGTTGAAGAGTAAGTAATTATTTATAATGAATGAATTATGTTAAATTTCATGTATTATGACCATAACCATTTTGTAATTAAACTTGACCTAACATTTGTTGTCCATCTAGTTTTCGTTACCTTAATTTAGCTTTTCTAAATTTTATTGCTGTTGCAAAAAATGTGTCTTTTGTTACGTGTTGTTCTTGTAGCGGTCAAAGCTCAATGTTTCTAACCATTTTGCAAAGTAATTATGATTTGAAAAAATGTCGTACTCCTTCAAGCCTTTTACTGCTTATTTTAAATAATTTGAAGGTATTTAAATATTTCTCATATTTTTGATGGCAAATTTATTAAAATAAAGATCACAAATGGTAGAAAATTCTAGCTGCGCTACAGGTTTTTATATATATAAGTAAGTAGTAATTTTCAGATATTTCAAATTTTTGTTAATGGACATAAAATATGTAGAATTCGAAATGGCTAGAGGCCTGTCTTTATTACTTAGCTAATTAATTTTCTGGTATAAATTTGCCAAAAGTACAAAGTAAAATGCTTTTAAATAGTTTTTTATTTGCTTAGCTTTTTTTTACAAAAAAAAAAAAATGTTTAAATAAAATTTAGAAAAAAATGTGGATTTATTAATTTTTTCAGTCTATTTAATTTAAGTTCAACTGCTGCCACATGCTAGCTCTAATTTTGTGAGCGGCTGCTTTGTCTTTGCGTTACTCGTTTGTTTGATTTATGAGCTTTTGATAATGAATAAAAATAAATTAAAAAATATCCATCTTATAAATCAATTTGAATTCTTTCAATACCCTTTTAATTACTAATTTTTAACAATTATTTTGAAAATTAAAATTGGTTTATTTTATATTACGAACACCATTAAAGCGCATACGTAAAAAATACCTTAAAGAATGCCTCATAATTTACGCAAATAAAAATTTTAAAATTTCAAACTTGTAATTGAATTACATAAACTGATAATCGATTTCAATTTAGCGAATAATTAAATGCACGCCTTGCTATTACAATTATTTGGTCTGAAATAAATTAATTTTGCTCATTTGCAGTAAATGGTTTTGTTTCAAATGGAGCTTATTATTAAAGGCCGATTTATTAGTGGAAAATATTGAAATTTTTGTTTCGCTTTTTGAAAATAATTAACCAAATAATTAAAGTTGGCTTAAAAGTGCTTAGCTATGAGCTTTATACACATATGTATGCATATAATATTAATCTTCTGATGATTTTTCATACTTTTTTTAATTTTTTTTTTAAGTTTCATAACACCCATCTGCTGCACTTGCTAGGGTAATAACTTCTACCTCTAGGCCAGACTAGTTGAGTGCTAAAAACTACATACATAAATACTAGCACATACATATATATGATGTAATGACATTCTGTTGCCACAGGTGATGCGCCCACAGTTGTTGGTTATGAAAACAAAAAATTATGAAAAATGAAAAACTGAAAAATAATAACTACAAAACCCTTGCCATTCTACATATTACTCATTCATTGCGATTTTGGCAGTGCTGTGACTATATTCATTGCTTATATATTTAGTTTTTCATTATTAGTTAAACTTCCCTTGTTTTTTTTAACTGTTTTTTTTTTGAATTTTTTTTTTGGTGTTTAGCGACTGCAACGTGCCACAATTGAGCTGCATTCGTCACGACCTTTCTCTATTTTTGCAGATTTTTTAAATTTGTCTTTATTTAAATTTTTTTTTTTTACTTTTTCCATTATATTTGTATTTTTTTTGTCACCAAACAGCTGTAATTTGTAAGCGGATGCTCATTATTTGTACATCAACTACTACTTAGAGCTAAGCTTTTATTGCGATTCAAGTAAGAATGAATGATAGAAGTGCACAAAATAATAATTTGCTTGTGGTTTTTCTCTGTTTTTTTTTTTGGTTTCATGAGCAACAGTAATTCTGACTAAGTTAAATTTGTTTACGTGCAACACGGGCCATTGTCGCGAGACGGATATTGATCTGTTGTAAGTGTTTGTAGGTTTCTATGTATATATGCCTTTGTTTTGTATTTATGTATATATAGAAAAAAATTATCAATAAAATTAATAAATATTTATTTAATTAAAAATTAAATTTAAATAACCATTTAAAAAGTGTAGTTTTTATTGAAATTATAAGGACTTTGTGTAAAATGTATTGTCAAAAAAACTTAAGGAATGATACTGGGTAGAAAAAAAATTATTTAAAAAAAAAACGCTGGAATATCATTTGTGTTGAAATATAATAAATAGTCATGAAATATTGTTTTTTTTTACATTTTTTATCATATGACTGGTGGGTGTAGGTTTATATTATAATTATTATAAAATTAATAAGTTATGGAACTAAATAATTCTTGCTTAGTTATGAAAAAAAAATATTCGCTTTTTAGATTTTAATCACCATGACTGTTGCTCGTAGTAAGCGCAATCGCTCAGCACAAAAATTAAAGCAAAAGTCAGGAAAAATCTTCGTTTTGAACATGCGACCACATATTCTGGAGAATTACTACATATTAAACATCACTTATTTATAAATCGAATATGCATATTTACAACTTAATTAATATTGTACAGCAACACTTCTAATTATAATTAATCAAATGTACAATTGGGTGAATGGGCGTTTGTGGAGTGCTGTTTCGCTCTCGAAAAAATTTGTTACTAAATATGTAAATGTTGAACGAGTGGACGGTGCAAACTTCGTGTAAAAAATTTGTCGAATGAGCGAAAAAATTGTAAATCAAATTATTTAATGCAAAATCATTCAGCTTGAGGTCACAGAGTGTGTGCGAAAATTCAGACGTAGAAAAAATTAAAAAAAAAAAAACGCAAACATGGAAAAATAAAAAAATTAATAAATGTACATATGTATATATATTGTTTACTAATAATGAAAGCAGCAATAGTAGCTACGAAAGAAAAAAAAACAAATACTGTAACAGTTCAATACGAATGAAAGTTGTTACAATTTATTTTATTTTTTCATACTGTTGGTAATTTTTTTTATATTTATAATTTTCGTGATAGATTGCGTCGCATGCGTAACGAGCCAAACCTTGAATTTTGCACCTTTTGTTACATATTTATAATTTTTTTTCTGGTCAATAGTGTATTATGGCACCACCGATAGTAAATGTTATAAGTTCACGCTTTAACGCGTTGGCACGATGTAGCTATTTGAACTTCGATTCATTCGACACTTGACAACACATTTTTCTCTCATTACCTGTTTTTATTCACTTTTTTTATTTGTTTTCCAATTTCTTATTAGCAATCAATTTTTGACAGCTATTTATTAATAATAAAAAGTGTTTTCTGTTAAAATTTTGCGCAAAATAGTTGTAAGTTGGTGGGTTTTTTTCGATGATGGAATATTAAATACGACAAAATTTATATAAAATTGAAAATAGTAAATGTCATATATACTATATTTCTTTTATACAACCATGTTTTATGTTATTTTAAGTTATTTTGGTTTATTTTATTTCATGTTACTCTGTTTTATCTTTCTACTTCATTTAATTTCTTTTTTATTTAAATTTTATTTAAATTTTATTTTTCTTTGAATTTACATCGTTTAATTTTCTTTATATTAATATACTTTATTTTATTTTATTTTTTATTTATTTTATTAAATTTATTATTATTATTTAAAAAAAAAATTTTTTTTGGTGATAAGTAATTGAGCTGTATTCAAAGCCCTATTTTTGTTAGAAAAATTATTTTTCATTGAATATTTTGTTATACAACAAAGAAAAATTGGTAGAAGTGACAGATGTTTCGGAGATCACCACATCTCCTCACCAGACTTCCTTTGCCAAAATATTTTTTCTAACGAAAATAGGCCTTTGAATACAGCTCATTTACTTATAACCAAAAACAATTACAGGCCGCATTAAGCAATTCAAAATTTTTTAGTTTTAATTTATTTTATTTATATTATTTTATTTTATTTTTTTTTTTATTTTTTTAAAATAAATTTAATATAATATATAAATTAATTTTATTATTATTTTTTTTTTAAATTTAAGTTATTTTTATTTTATTTGATGTTATTCTGTTTTACTCTCTTTTATTTATTTTATTTTGTTTTTATTAAGTATTATATATTATTTTTTATTTTTTCTTTTGATGTACTTTAATTTATTTTATTTTATTTTAGGCTGACAATTCCAAATTTTAAAAATGTACTTGTAAAATATGAAATATTATTTAGCTTATTCATATACACATATATCTTTGTTTTTGTATACTTGCGCCATCTGTTTCACAGAACACAGAAATTATTCATGAGAGCTCCACTTATGCCTATAATTATGACGAAGAACGACATATCCCCTCGCCAATTTCGCATTTATCAATTACATATACATACAATTAGATATACCATGAGGTTTATGCACATACACATGTGCTCTTGCAAGGCAATGTCTGTTTTTACTGCCACATGCCGACAAGCGTCGGTCGGTGATGATGCGTCAAGTGTCGATTGTGGAATTTTTGAACTTTTTTTTACCAATTCTTGTTGTTGCTAATTTTGGATTGTTCTTAACTTTTTTTGTTGTTTTTTCTTGTGGTTTTGTTTCTGTTTCGCCTGCGTTTTTAATGGCACACTTGACTTGGTCTTAGGTAAATAGTTGATTACTTACTGAGATAAATTGGGCATGTGCTAAAGCGGATTTTACGGCATGCCAGAAGAACAAAAAAAAAAAACATTTGTATGTTTGCTTGAATGCCTTGTTTAAGTTTTTCTAATTATGAACACAACATCATTTAAATAAATACACAGACATAATTCGATGATCTACTTTTGCGTTACAAAAAAAAAAAAAAATTATACGGAAGCAATCTATTTCGGGTTTCACACCTACGAAAAATGCTTTAAGCTTGAACAATTAGTCAGCTTGGGCTTTTCAGAAAAATTCCGTTGAGGTTTTGGAGATCATTAATGAAACAGCGGCAAATTGAAATCTCACTGCTAGTGGCAACACTGCTGGAAGTATTTTACATGCCATTTGTCATGGTGCCACATAGTGTCAGCTAATTAGTGTTTACCTTTCACTTAAATTCGGATTATCAGCGTTGAAATGCTTAGGGAAATACCAGTATGGCTGAGAATGAAGCATGAATGAATTGAATAAAAGAAAATGCCAAAACACATTTTCGAAATGAATTATGAAGCAAATTATGTGGCATACTTGTACTAGATGGTATCAGAAAACTTTGGACGATGCCTCATTAGGGTTGATCAACGTCAAAGAGGCGATTAAAATACTGACACTTAAAAAGCGAATAGAACTCATTAGTAATTTAAACAAAATTATAATTGAACAATGTAATGACGTCATTATTTAAACGAATTCGTGGTGAAAAAAGACAAAACTCCTGCTATGCTTCATCTAATCTCATCTCTTCTTCTGTTAATAGCCTTGAATTATCAATTTAAATATACATAAATATAAATCATCTCATCTAATTGCATACTAACTAGCAAATAAGCAGAGGCGTATATTTACATGTGTATGGATGTAAGTGTAGGTTAGTACACGTGTAAATCTAATTAGATTAGATACGGTGTTAGACAAATTTAAAAGTAGTTTGAAATCAAACCAAAAAACATAAAAATACATACCTACATTCTAAGTAAAGTGATTCAATAATTAAAGTAAGTGGATAAATAGCGACAGCAAGGTTTTGACACCCAAAAAAATCCAAACCCCTTTTTTTTATTCAAAATTAGCAATAATTAAGAAAAAAAAAGATTACAGAATATAAAATTTAATGAGAAAAAACTATTTTAACTAAAATTGGTTAGCGGTTGTCGTAACCTCCCATTCTATAAACCTTGAACATTTCGCCGTTATAAACTCTTACTTAATTCACGGAATTCTATAATTCAGATGACGGCCCCAATAGCCGAGTGGTTCGCATTGCGTGTTAAAGATGATCCATTTTGAGGCTCCCTACTTTTTTAAAGAAAAAACACAGAAAATTCAAATTTAATGGGGAATGTTTATTATCATTCGAAAGAATATTCTTTGGCATTTATTTTTTGAAGATTATCTCTTTCAAATGTTGGCCGCGGCTACGTCTCAGATGGTCCATCCGTTGAGTCCAATTTTCGATGACTCGTTCAAGCATTTCGACTGGTAACTGGCAAATGACACGCGTGATGTTTTGCTCCTGGACTTGAATCGAAGCGGGATTGTCCGCATAGACATAGGCGCGATAACGATCGCCATTAACGGTTACGTTCTCACCGGCATCATTTTTGAAGAAATATGCATCGATGATTCCACCGGCCCACAAACTACACCAAACCGTTGTTTTTTCTGGACGAAATGGCAGCTCTTGAATCTCTTAAAGTTGCTCTTCGTCCAAAATGCGGAAACTTTGCTTATTTACATACCCATTGAGCCAGAAATGGATCTCAACGCTGAACAAAATTTGGCTCGAAAATGTCGGATCTTCTAGGAATTTTTGAAGAACACATAGAGCGAAGCGATGTCGCTTGGGAAAGTCAAGCAGCTTCAGTTCTTGCACAAGTTGTATTTTACGCTTTCAATTTAAGATTTCGAGGTGGCAAACGCGCCAAGTCGTTCCATATGTTACTCCGAGTTGCTGTGAACGGCGCCGAATCGACTCTCCGTGGTCTTCGGCTACGGCCGCTATATTCTCTTCACTGTGAGCTGGACGTGTTCTATTCGGTCGTATATTATCCAATAATGAATGCTGGGTCTCAAGATCGCGCGAAACACATTCTTTATAGAACGTGAATTTTCGAAATAAAATTGAATGATTTGTAAACGTTATTCAGTCGTAAGTCTTTCCATGATGAAATACCAGAGAATACTGAACAAAAATAACATGACAGCTTGACACGACTCACGCGTGATCTGTCAAAAGAAGGCTATTGAAAAAAGTGCTTCTATTTGGATCACCCTTTATATGTAATGAATGCACCTACATTGGGGTGGTCCAAGAACAGTTTTGAAAAAATTATATGTTTAATGTTGTGTAGCGTCAAGTGGGAAAATACAAGTTTTTTAATTACTGTAAATTGGGGAAATAATTAATTATTACCAACTTAATTAGCGCAGCGTTTTCAGCAGATTGCTGTCTTGAGCTACTGATGACTAAAAAATATGTTATGCCATAATTTCATACATTGCCATCAACAACATACAGATTATTAACGCTGCTGACAACATTGGTTGCCATTACAATCACAGTAATGCCGAAAATATTAATAACAAGCAACAAAAACAAGAGCAACAACACTCACAGCACCAAAAAAAAAAAAGAAGAAGAAAAATAAGCAATTTTGTCAACTCATCGTCAACACAGCGCTCATCTGTTGTCACTTTTATTGCCATTGTCGACAACATTATTTCATCGCTTTGCCATTCAAAGGCATTCGAAGATATTGAGCTATGCCAAGCAGGCGTTTGCGCTTGTGACATGCTGGCATAGCAAATTAATGCCGCTGCACAAATCAGCAAAGTAACCGTATGGAATTCAAGGCGATGGATGATGCTTCATTAGTTGCACTCTATATGAAGATTGCAAGATTTATGAGAGCACTCTTGTACTTGTATGTTTGAGTGTGTGTGTTGTCTTTGGGGTTGACCCAATTTCGAAGGTCGAAAACCTCATGTGCATATGCTAAAATATAAAATGTATTCGATAACTGCCAAACTAAATTGCCAATTGCAAAAAGTAATTTGCTCATCATCGTCAATCATGCGCATACGGTTGCATTGCATGCATATTTTTATGTTGAAAAAAATCAGAGTAAAATCATTTACTGTCGCGCGCAATAAACAAAATTCGAAGCATCAACAACAACAACAACAATTTTTTGTAATATATTTTAGAATAATTCTATGTTTTACGAGCGTGGCAGGGTAATTAAACGAAGCATTTTTGAGCTTGGTGTTTCAGCGTGTGTGGCATGCATGTGGCATATATCGTATGAGTTACCTTCATTCTTCAGCGAAGCATGCATGTGCACCATGTGACTTCACTGTTTGAATGCGTGTGTGTGTGTGTGTGTTTGACAAAAGGCCTTAAACACAGCAGCCCAAATGTGCTTGAGAATATTTTGAAAAATCACTTTCGATTTTCCATTCACATACGTATGCATGTATGTACTCGTATTTATCTACATAAATAACGAAACGAGTGACCATTTTAGCGTGTTGTTGTTAAACCCAATGGTGCTGTGTACATAGGTTAGATTAAGTTTGTTCATCTGAAACTCTTATGTAACGGTAGAAAGGGTTTTAGATAGAATTTGACATTCCCATATCAATATTCGAAAAATGACTAATCTTGTTCAGAATACCCGACTGCCAAATTAATGGGTGGGATAGTTTTAGTGATTTTTTAAATCTTGCAGAAAATATTCCCAAAAATAAGTATTTCTCCCATAAAGTGAAGCCCTCATTCGTCAATCTTCGAAAACCGACTTTCTGCCGAGCTAGTCCTCGACTGTATTGATTTTTTCCCCAAAAAATGGAAGCAGCTACAGTTTCTTCCAAGTCACCTCTAAAGATCTGATGGATTTTCATGCGGAGCTATTCATTTCGTGTCATAAGAGGCTGATATTCCCTGTTAAAGGACTATTGTAATTCTAATTTTGGTTCTTGGTCAGGACAGGTTTCGAATCACTTAGCTACTGTGACCGCTCTTGGCTACAGTTATCGTATAATATGATATTAGGTGACTGAGTTGAGTTCCTGTGGTTGCTAGGTCTCCGCTCTGTGATCCAGCGCACTTAGGTTTCTTGTCGTGGTAAAAACTTCCGAGGAAGCGTTGTCGAGGGGCACTGGTAGAAGTGGTAGTTAAATAGTCCATTCTCCATCTTGAGTTCCCAACAGACAGTGTCGATTACAATGCAGAAGTACAAGAGGCTTTATTCTCTTCTCGTCAATCAATGACATGACCAATCAGATCGATAACTGACTTTAAGCATGAATAACAGTCGGGCATTTAATATGCGACGCCACTCATATCGATTTACCTTACTTTTTTTCGCAAGCATTTGTTAGTGGATAAAATCTTTAGTTGCTTTTGGTTCTTTTGACTTATGGGCGAATATTTGAGCGCATAAATTGTCTAATAGACAAATAGATGGAGGCAGCGAAGACGTGCTCGTGTTGCAGTTAAATGTTGATCACTGAGCGCGTATGTATGTACATGCGTGCATGCGTGAGTGTTGGTGTTTCTGCCCATTTTGGACGACTTGCCGCACTTGAGACACATATTTGTGGAGGTAGTGTGTGACTTAAAATAAAATTGCCACAAAAAAAATATTTTATTTATAAAAATTGCGCAAATTATTTGATAAATAGTAGCATAAAATAGGTACTTAGACACATTTGTGTGGTTTATATAGAGTTTTATGACCGCAATTCTATTTTAATTGCGCGATATTTTCAGTTTAACTTGAAGAAAATAATAAAAAATTATGTTTTTTCTAAATAAACACAAACAAGAAAGAATAGTGGTGTAGGTAAATCAAAAATTTAATATTTATTTATAAAATGCACTAAAATACTAACCAAAACATATACAAAGACTCAGAACTTAACAAGCAGAGAAAGATTTTTCTCATCTGACCAGGGTTATCTTTTACTGTTAAAAAATACATAAATAGTTTTTAAGATACGTTTAGTCACATTTGCACTAATAGAAAAGAATTTTTCCCACATTTTTTTGCTTTTCAATCACAAAAGCTCGCTTTTCAATCATAAAAGTTACCATAGAAATTTTTTAAATTTAGTTCCACTTATACATGCATTTATTTATGTCCATAAATTGCATTTGGAAGATGTTCTTTTTAAGATTTCCGCCACTGCCTGCCCATCAAAAAGATTCGCTAACTGCTGCTGCATTTGAAAAACAGAATTCAATTACTTCAAAGCTAGACTTGATCAAATGTACTCAAACGAGTACAATAAATCGATTAATTGCACGCCAGCCACTTGATAGATATGTATAAGTCATCAAAAACAAAAGCAAAAAATTTTCAAATAAAAATACAAATCTATCATCATTTTGATTTATGGTTTATTTGATGAATAAGCGATTTCATAATTGTCGATTTGTAATTGTTAATAAGCTTGAAGGATATTTAACGGAAATAATGCAGAAATATGCAATTAAACAGTGAACATACATATATATTTGACATTTTTTCCAGTTTAAAAAACAAAAGCTTAACGTACATAACAAATACACAAATGCACTGCTTAAGTTGTCTCATAGTTTTTTTTTTTTTTGAGAATTACTTGAGATTTCGAATTTTTGCTGAAAATTATATTTTTTAATTTTATGTTTCAACTTTTTATGCGTTTTTTAAATATTATACGCATTGTTATTGTTGATTGTTGAGTGTATTGCACAATATGCAACTTACCTTCTTCTTCTTCTTCTCAATTCTTTTGTATTATTATCTTTCACAAAATTATTTCTATATTTTGATTTTGATTCGTGATTATTTGCTATTTACGCTCAAAACTGCTGCGCCCAGTTATATTTTTGAAAACATCTTGAAACCGAATACTAAAAAGAAGAAGAAAAAATCACTGCAACGAATCATTCACTGTCCGCCCTTACATGCTTCATTATCAGTAAAAAATAAATTTTGTATTTGGCGTATTAAGCATTCCCATATCAAACTCGTCTAAGCCATTCATCGATCAATGACAGACCAAATAGTTGACATTGAAATCAGACAATACTACTTAATACTCCAACTCCAAAGAAAAGGTGAATGTCAAAGTGCACTCTGCAATGGCTCGAGATACAATCAGTTGACTTTTTATGTGGAGTAGGTAGTAATAAAATGCAATAATTGTAATTAGGTATAATCAAAAAAAGATTAAAACCTTTCAGTACACAATAAAGGACAAGCTATGAGATGCATAAAATGTTTTTCTTTTTTTTTTTAGTGAGTTCTTTTATCTCTTTAAAAAGGCATTTCATGGCAGTAAGCAGTGAGTAAGGCATATACATTTTAAATTTAGTCGCCCAAGTCTCTGATCGTAACTTAATGGTGGGAAGTGCGTTGAAGAACATAGCTTCCTATCTTTTCTTAAAATTTTTAATTTACTTTATTTAATTCAGTTTGAATTTCGTTTTATCTATTTCAACTGATTTTATTATAATTTTAGTTTATTTGGTAAATTTATTTTAAGTTCTTATTTTGGTTTGTTTTGTTTCAGCAGTCATTTAATTTTATTTACTTCAATTTATTTTAATTTTATATAATTTCATGTAATTTTTTAAATTTTATTCTAACTTAATTTTAATTTATTTTCTTTTAAATTATTTTATTTCTTTTTGATTAAACAAATCTTACATTAAATTATTTTCATGCATTTTGATTTATTTGAAAATTCTTTTTTCATTCATTTCTTATTAATTTTATTTTAATTTAATTAGCTATTTTATTTAATTTAATTTAATTTTAATTTTTCAATTTTTTAATTGTCTCATTTTTCTATTTCAATTTATTATTATATTATTATTATTTATTTATTTATTTATATTATTTATTATTTTAAATAGTTAAAATAAATTAAATTAAATTTATTTTATTTTATTTTTTTTAATTTATTTTTTTTATAAATTTTATTTTATTTATTTTATTTTATTTTAATTTATAATGTTTTTCATTTTAACGGGTGATACATTTCGAGGTTCCCTACTTTCTTAAAATAAAAATAAAAATACAGAAAATTCAAATTTAATGGGACATGTTTATTATCATTCGAAAGAACATTCTTTGGCATTTATTTTTTGAAGATTATCTCTTTCAAATGTTGGTCGCAGCTACGCCTCAGATGGTCCATCCGTTGAGTCCAATTTTCGATGACTCGTTCGAGTATTTCGACTGGTAAGTGGCGATTGACATGAGTGATGTTTTTCTCCGAGGCCTAAATCGAAGCGGGATTGTCCGCATAGACTTTAGGCTTTACATATCCCCACAGGAAAAAGTCGACCGGCCTAAAACCTGAAACAATCTGCTCACCGAAGTGTTATCTAAATAAATCTATTGATTGATGCGATGTGTGGGAATGGACACCGTATTGTTAAATTCAAATATCGCGGAGATCACAAGCTTCAATTTCAGGTAATAAATAGTTGGTTACCATGGCGCGATAACGATCGCCATTAACGGTTACGTTCTCACCGGCATCATTTTTGAAGAAATATGCATCGATGATTCCACCGGCCCACAAACTACACCAAACCGTTGTTTTTTCTGGATGAAATGGCAGCTCTTGAATCTCTTCAGGTTGATCTTCGTCTCAAATGCGGAAATTTTGCTTGTTTCCATACCCATTGAGCCAGAAAAGGGCTATCGCTGAACAAAATTTGGTTCGAAAACGTTGGATCTACGGATCTTCGGATCTTCTTGGAACTTTTCAATAGCCCATAAATCAAATCGATGTCGCTTGGATTCGAGCGGCTTCAGTTCTTGCACAAGCTATATTTTGTATGCTTTCAATTTAAGATCTCGAGGTGGCAAAGTCGTTCCATATGTCAGTCCGAGTTGCTGCGAACGGCGCCGAATCGAATCTCCACGGTTTTCGTGTACACTCTCAGCTACGGCCGGTATATTTTCTTCACTGCGTGCTGGACGTGGTCTATTCGGTCGAATATTGTCCATTAATGAATGCTGGGTCTCAAGATGGCTGATGGTATGGCAAATAGTACGCTCATTAGGCCGATTATGTTGACTATAAGTTGAGCGAATTGCGCGAAACACATTCTTTACAGATTGTGAATTTTCGTAATAAAGTTGAAAGATTTGTAAACGTTGTTCAGACTATTTTTTTATTTTTTATTTTCTTTTATTATTTTAATTTAACTAACTTTACATTATAATTTTTTTACTTTATTTAAATTTTATTTTATTGTGTGTAAGTTGTTGTAGTTTAGTTACTATATTGTGTTAATTTTTTTAAATTAAAGTAATTTTATTTCTTTTTATATTTCCTTTCATTAAAAATTAATATTTTTTTTTTCAAATTAATTACTTGTTTTCAATAAATAATTTCCAATTATTACCCGCATAATTATTGCTTTGTCATTACAATCAGTCATACATACAACAACTCGTACTTGTTTTGTGCAGTTCTTCTGTCAAGGGCTTCGAACTTGTGCTGCCTGTTGATATTTTTCAAATCGTGCTTGAGCTGTCAACTTAGCAACGCCAGTTTCCTATGCTTTTTATACATAATTTTTATTTTTTGATATTATCAAGAACAAGAAAAATCTACTTTATTTTTTGTAAATATTAGCAAAGTATTATTTAATTTGGTTTTTGTTTTTTGAGACTTTAAGTAATTACTTTTCTACTGCTCTTGCATAAGCGCTTCAAAAAATATCAGCTTAATTGTTTTTTTTTGCGTTGAAAGTGAAATTAATTTAATTTCAACGCTTGCTCAAATTGTGCCTTGTGCAGGTGTGGTAATTTGAGAATTTTATTTAAATCATTTTTTATTTCAATTATTATATCTTCTTCATTCTGCTCCCAGCTTTTGCTTAGCTTCACGTTCGCTGTTATTTATCAAAGTCAGTCAGTTTCAAACTTTCAACTCACAACTCATACATCTTTTCTCCTCTTCATTTCCAATTGTTTGACTAAGAAGTTTTTGTTTAACTTCTTTGAGTGTGATAAATTGGATAGGTGTTAAGCGTCATAACCTGCAGTCTGTGGGTGGCACAATTGATGACCTTGTGGTTAATACTTGTACATGGTTAAGTACGTATTTCCTGAAAGTGTAAAAAAAGTATTGTACTTTTCGAAGCAAAAATATTATTAATTTTTGTAGTTGTCAAAACTATTCTAACACGCTATTGCTTGCCTAAAGCAATCACGGATCTGAGCAACAGCCCTACCAAAGCGTCAAAGCGGGTGAATTTTCGAACACATTTGTTCTACTTTTAATATACAGAAATAAACATTTTTACGCATTATTAAATTTTTTTGGAATTTAATTCGTTAATTACGAGTATTCTACGGTAATGTCACTCTCAAAATTTTCGAAATATTTTCATTCATAAAATAGATAAAATATATATGTATATATGAACAAGCGAATGCAACCATGCACAAAGGCAGTGGCAGATGCGCTTCAATGCTTCGGTCAATTCGCGTTAAGTTATGAGTGTCAAAAATGGTTTGAATGTCGTTGTCGTTTGACAACCCACAAAGAAAATAAAAACAACAACGATAATTAAAAATAATGCAGAGTTTTGTGCTAGAGTATGAAAGAGCAAACGCATTCGTTTCCCAAATACGTTTAGCACGTTTTTCATATAAAAACTCGAAAAATGTAAAGACTAAAGTTAAGGATGTCACTGATGATACCATACTGAACTAATTATGGGAAAAAATATATATATATATAAGAAGACATGCAGAAGACTTTATACCTCTCATAAATGCAGGTATACTCCATAGTATACTCCATATGGATAGTCCATAAGCCATGCGATCATATTTTAGGAAACCTTCCCTCACTCAGGTAGCCTAAGGTGGCTTTTCCCCTGCCCGAGGGAACGTAGTTTTGATTCACACTCCTGAACCCCGCATTCTGGGGTCAGTTTACGGTGTTCTAAGCCTTTATATGTATCTAATAAATGTTATCGAAATTATTCTATATGACTGTGGTCATCCCTTACCTGGTTTCCTATATTAAATTTTTGCTTTGCTATATCTAATATTTTGTGTTGTTGTATATCCTATTTCTTGCGGGTTTCTTCTTTGTTTTCCGCATCCAATAGCTTACAATGGTATGTTTACCCGTTTTCTTCTGTTCTGTTTTCCCCAATTTGGTATTCTGGCTCCCTTTGCGTATCCGCTTGAATATTCCTATAGATCTATTCTCAACCCTACTTATAAGTCTACTGCAATTGCTTACTTGTTAATGGTATAATTATGAAAAATAATAGGCTCACACGCACACTTTGCCCGTCCAATGCGACCGAGTCTATCATGGCGTTAAATCCCGTTAATTTCGCTATCCGGTTAGCCAAGTTCACAAGCGTGTTCAGCATTCTATTATTCATGCGTGAATGCAATTCCGCATGATAATGCATACATACATACATACATTGTGCGTATATCCGTTGCATTAGCTGCCACAGCTGTGTTGAGTGGCGGTGGCTCAAGTGTCATTGCTGTGGCGAGTCTATTTGTCTGCCTGTCCACAACTATCACGCCAAATTCTTAGCCACGCTTGTCTATTTATCTGTTTAGCGGCCTGTCTGTTCAACTATTTGTTTGTTTGTCTGTCCCGTCCCGGTTATGGGGTTTTCTGATTTGATTTATGCGCACTCTTGCCGCTTGGTCCACTACCTTTTATGCCGCCTCGTTTTGCATTGTGGCCGCGCAGCGAGTGAAGTTCGCCATTCATTCGCTCATTCATTCATTCATTCATTCAGCAAATTGAGCTCAGCTGAGCTTTTTAGCTTTCGTGGTTGCAATGTTAAAAGGTTAATTGGCATGATTTGTACACCTCGACCATTTGACTATTTGCTGTGGCGCCCCAAGAAGTTTACTTAAGCATGCGCTGCAATTTGTGGCTTTTACATGCATACGAGTACATGCCACATGTACAAATATACATAATTATAACTGTATGCATTTTTTGTAATGAGTAAGTTCATAAGTTTTTATTAACTCGACTGCGTGTCGTCTTCTGTTAGTTATTTTTTATTTATTCGTAATTGAATGTGACTTCTTGATTTAAATGATGCGATAAAATTGTTTTGCTTGCCGACGAAGATGATGCGCTTGGACACATGTTCCGCTGGTTGCATATATATATATATATACGTACTTACTCGTATATAAGATGGAATTGGTTGGTAGTAGAGGAAGTCAAAGAGACGCGAAGAATGTGCATGAGATTTTGTAGAACAGTTATTTTTGATTAAATTTATATATTACTATTTTTCTTTCCTTCTCTGGATGGAGCTTTTTGAAAAGTTTTGTAAGTATCTTGTTTTAATAGAATTCTTTTTGCGTCCCATCCAAGGCTATCATTGGATGTTGAAACGTTTGTAGAGATGGTCTTTGATCTAGAACATTTAAATTTACCCATTATTTTCCAACAGAGATTCTTGTGCAAAAGAGATGAAAAAACAGAAATTATAGGTTGAGTAATTTACCTTTCCCAGAATTTGTATGGCAGATAGTATTTGGGCCTGTCATACACGTCAATTCCTCCAAGATTGTGTTGCGTGCATCTGAATGTGTTGCTGCTCGCTTGAAGTTTGTTGTAGTGAAATTTTTAAATATTTTTTACGACTCTTGTGGGAGCCGTTACAAAAGCTTCCATATTAAGAACAGCTGCGAACCGCTAAGCTCTGTTTAGTTTGGTTTTATAAGTGATTTTTAGCGAGTATTGGCCATCAAACGGGTATTGCCATAGAAAAATAAGGGTCTAATTACTGCTCTACGATTCTAATCCCATATTTTGCCAGTTAAAGCTGTCCTTGATCTTTCTACCATATTTCGGCGCTGATAGAGAGAGAATGTGATGTGCATACTTAAAGATATTTACTTAACTAAAGAGTAGTAGGAAATGGAGTGGTGGAAGTGCATGAATACCACTAAAGGGGGTCGGTTTAGTGGCTTTGAATGCACCAATAGTTCGATACTTACCTGGCAGAACAGTCTACGGAAGAAATAGAAAGGTTAGAGTAGCTTGTAAGCACCTGGCTGACAACTGGAAAATGACAGCTGTCGACTTGGACATATGAGCAGCAATTAGATGATTATTTTTGACTATAGGCTCGACGCCTCTCTTAGTCTTACGCACTTTGGATCCTATGAAGGTTTGGGTATCTGGTAGTTGGCATCTGGAAATCTGTATCCGGTTTCTGTACCCTTTTACCTCTTAACAATGCTCTATATCGCTTCATTTTCCTCTTTACACATTTTTCTATGAACTGTTTATATGGGTAACAGTTTTGTTGCTATTTCCAGTGGGTGGGGCGTTGCGCTGGGACTGTATTGGAAAAGAAACTCCTTACTTATACTCCCGAAGAAACTCTCTAGAAGAAGCTAAATATAGGCTAGCAAAATATATGTAGTCTGGGAATAAGCGAAAAAAATACTTTTTTTGAAATTTAGGGCTAAAGTTGACAAGGAAAAGGTTTTTGGTAAAAATTTTGAGAAAACTGCCAAGCGTGGACTTCGACCTAAAAGCCCTTCACGTAGAAACAAGGTTGTCTTCAGAACTCGATTTAAGGAAAAAAAGGAAAGTTCAAGCTTAAGGAGGGTTACTGGAGGTGAGGCATCCAGAAATTAATTACTTAAAGAAAACTTCAAAACTTTGACAAATTTCAGTAGATTTATTAGTGTTTTGAGCACACTTAATTCAGGCAGGGTCCATTTCAGAGTACACAACTACCTGTTGTAGATTTTTTATTTGTAAGTTTGATGAGTTTCAAACAAATCTAACTAATTTTCGATTGCAACATATGGATGAATGTATGGTCTAACTGTATTATAAAGTATGTTGTATGCATCTATTACAACGTTTGTTTAAAACCACAAAATCGATTATCCGTTGGAATTCCTCTACTTAACAATGCAAATATAATTTAACAACAACAACAACAACAGCAGCAATAAAACTGAAACTCTACTACGCTGCAGGTAATTAAAATCGCCAAAGTTTTCCACTTTAGGCCAAACAAAATGAGTTTGCCGGCACCGCTAAGTGTGCCTGTAGGTTGAATCACAGCTTTCAGCTTTCAACACACTTAACATCATTAATTAAATGAAGATGGCACAAATATATACAAACATACAAACACAAAGATATACAGCAAAAAAAAAGAGAATAAAATCCAAAAAATGCAAAAATTTACATGGAAACTGATCAACTGAAAGAAAAACGAATAAATTTAATTACGAATGGTTGTTGTTGGTTTTTGGCTAAAAGTAAACCGAAAATTTGAGTTACGTTAATTACGAGTTGCAACGGCAAGAAAAATCAAAGCCACTGCTAATGAGTAACATTTGAAAATTAGCCAAAAACAATTAAATTATTGGCAAAAATCGAGGCTTAAAGAAGCGTAAAGGTTCAATTGCCACTAATACGAGTGCTAAACATATATTTATTGTTTTGCCAATGTGTTTGCATATTTCGGCACGTATGTGTAAACATATTAGGGTGGTAAGAGTAATTAAATATATAATTATCATACTCAACATAAAGGAAAACACTCAACTTTTTTTATTTTACGCTATATAAAGTCCGTCTTTTCAATGTCCTCCTACTTCAGAAACCATCGGCTAATACTTTTCTTGTCAAACAAATGGGATTCTATAATTTACCCGCTGTAAGGCATGCCTGTTGTAAGAGTCGACTTAAAACCATAATACCCGCGACAGTCGGGTCAAGGACTGCCACTCTTGCAATATTTTCCAAAAATTAATTTCGGAAAAATTTTTGCGATTACTAAAGTAGCAACAACACTTTTCTTTAGTTTATATTACATTAAATATATTTTAAAATCAATTTTATCCTCAATTTATAGAGCCTTAAAACATTTAAACGTTTTTAGAATACTTTGCTTCAGAGCTTCATGGCTTTAATATATTTTTTGTACAAAATTTATCTAAAATCTTCAAATTTTACATTATTAGATAGTTTTGTAACTCTCCAAACTCTCCAAACTTTCCGATTTACTATGAAAGATATATAATTTGATGAATTTCAACAACAATGGCTGAAATAATTATTTCATAAACAAATTGCTAATTTTTTTCACCACCCTAATGTATATCGGTGCATCGAAATCACGACGAAGAAAATTATGTTAATTGTAAAAAATATTTGAAATTGCGGTTAATTCATTTTTAAGCGACTGTAAGCGCTTTCGGAATGTACAAATCCGATCAATTACGAACGCGTGGCAGTGATTGGCGGTGGGAATGACAAATAGCGTATAACAAGTGGAGGGGAATGTGTGCGCGCGTCGAGCAGATGAATTTTTAGATATTTATATTTTTTTCAGAGAGTAAATATGTACGAATGTATATTTTGAAGTGTTGCCGGGCAGATGACACTTCAACACGAGACAGCCACACACAGCTTATGCGACTGAGTTGCCTTCGTTTGCGACTTATTTCATCATTTCATCATTACGATTGTTAAATTGTACATAATAATAATAATAATAACAACATTTCATGCCTTACAAATCAACATGTGTCAAAATTAATCTGCTGCGCCTGACGCAAATGTCATATCGAAGTATATATATGTATATAAGTGTTAACATGTGTGTATTTCTCCGCTTGGCGCTGAGGATGAGTTTTCCTAAGCAGCTGGTAGCGGCACGTTTTGAAACTCCCTCAAAACTAGGCTGTAAGCGCTCTCCTACAAATAGCTGTATGCACGAGTAAGTACTATGCGCAATACCCACTTTTAGGCTGCCGAATGCACCTGCAACATGAGACACACACGTGGCTTGGCGGTTGGTATATGTTACTTTCGAATTTTTTTTGGCATATTTCTTAATATGAGTACATGATGCACATAAGTTCTCTCCCCCTTTCTGTGCGTGCTGTTGTCAGTCAATCGCAAAGTGATTATCGACGAAAAATTGTTGTTTTCGTACTTAATTCGGTTTGAAATTATCAGCTATGCGGCAAACAGAATGACTTACAAAAATATGTGGGTTTTTAGAATAATCCCGGTAGGAAAAATTTAACATTGCCAACAAAGTGCTCATGGTCGAAATTTAAGTAAAACCACGACGATGAGCTCAATACGAATATAAAGTGTTACGAGGCAGACGCGAGGATCTCTGTTTTCCTGTTCTATCCGATCAAATACTATGGATATAGACCCGCAAGTTATGGAACATACCCTTCCCCTCTAATCCATGGTGTCATGCGTTTCCGTAAACTGTTGGTTTGCAGTCAGGGGCGTCCTACTGTACCGGTCGAGTTGCGGGAGTAACGCTGACTTGCTCCGGTACGTTATTCTACCGCATTCCACCGTTTCTTTCCTCTGTTTCTTTTTTCTGTTTACTGAAAGGTGTCAACAAGTAGGTAGGCGAATATGTCAAAAATGAATCCACATTTGGATCCGCGCACAAGTGAAAATGTCGCCAAAGGACACGGTCATACACAACCTCATTCCTCGGAAACTGTACCGACGGCGTCGATCAGGGGTACGTGGTCTACTGAACTTATTCCGCCTTCGTGAACTGGGGAGAAGGCTGAATTGACAGCCATGTCACGGGAAGCCCGTCTCGATAACCAGTCAGGCCAAAACGCTAAAAGCGAAGGTTAACATAGATATCCACTTTGTGCGCACCATCACAACCTGATCAAAAACTCTGCTTTCCTAAACTTCAGCTGAAAAACTGTCGAAGATGAAAAGTGTAGCCTTAATTGGGCAAAAAAAGCAACGTTGCCCGAGAAGGCCGTAAATGTACTCGAGAACATCGCGAGTTGTTCCACGTGCTCCAAAATACCCCAGCCGGCGTTGCGATCTGAGAGCCATTGTCGAAGTGTGAAAGCTGTGGCCTGAGGCTAATCTTAAGGCCGTTTCGATTTTTATGAACCCAGTAGCTTTGAAAATGTTTCCCACTGCGCCATTCCATATGTACGAGTATATACAATGCATAGATTTTCCTATAAGTGATTTATTTTACATATGATTGAATAAATATTTCTTGCTTGAAGCGACGTACTCGTACACATGCATTGCGCTTCCAAATCGACTTAGTTGCGAGGAAGATGATTATATTGTTGATGTATATATATATATATGTATATTTCTATGCCTACATTTGTACACTTGCAACACACTCGGCGGTAAATGCGTGCACCAACAAACAACTCGCAGTAAATTAATTTAATTTTTACCTGCAGCTGAAACGCCAAAGCGTAGCTGTGGAAGCTCCAACGTTAAGCATAGCAACAGCGGCAAACTTATAAAAAACAATAACAACAACAATACATAGTATATATAATAACAACTTTACAACTTATATAATCGATATTCAATTGTTGACGATGCATTCGCCAGCGATTACTGTTACACTTGTACCCATACAGAAGAGGCAGTCAGTCAGACATCGCCGACAACAACAATACTTTCGCAATCCAACATCTCGGCTAAGCTCAAACGCTTAAGAAATGTTAACGATTTTTTGCCAAATTTGTGTGTGTTTGTATGTACGTAACTATGTATGGGCATTTAGATGGTATGGGGTTTAGCGGATTTACCGCATTTTCTGGCAACAACTTGTTGCATGCAACATGCTAACGTCATGGGGTAAATTCGATAAAATGAGAGATTGTTTAAGCTAGTCGCTAGCGATGGTCATGTCCTTGATGTGAGAGGGAGCGGTGTGTTTAATGGGGTATTTTCATTTGTTGCTTTTAATTTAAGTAGAATTGGGTAATTTCTTTTAGTGAGAAGGAACTCGTGATAGCTGCCTTCTGCTCTCCCTCGCTTCTGTGTTTTTTTTTCGAAGAAAACAGAGAAGGTTTCAAGAGCGCATAGAACAGTACTTGAATACAAGATTCAGACATAGAAGGCCGTGAAAACGGAAATTGAAAAATGTCTCTTTCTGCCTATGACTAACTAAGAGACGGGAAAAATTTACCTTCAGGAGGAGTCTTCTATTTATGTACAAGTATATACTTAGCGAACTTTAGGCTCAACCACTCTTAACTTGGACTCTGAAAAAAGAGATCCACTGTTCAAAATCCAATATTATATACAATATAAATGTTTTTTCTATTTTGAGAGACAAATCGTAGTTATTTAAAAATAAAAAAATTATTAAAAATTTCGTTGAAAAAAAAATTTCTGTGTACCTCATGCAAAACAAAACTTCAAATTGGACGCCATTTAATTTGTTAATTTGTTAGTTATTTGAAAAATATTTGTAATTAGGCTTGGTAAAATATGCATGCACAAATAAAAAAATTGAATTTTTTTGCTCACCTCATAAGCACAACTGATGAATAAATTTGCAAATTTCACATTTTACCAAAAAAAATTTTTTTTTTTGAAAATGCCATTAGATCACCTTGGTTAGTGGGTTAATGGAAAAAATGAATTTTAATGAGTTAATTTTCATAATTCATAAAATATGTTTTAAATACTCTGTATGGGGTCTGGCACTGGTCGTCCGTCACACACCACATATGCTTATATACAAATATACGGGTATTAGTGTGGTAGTGTAGTGAAATTGATTAGACAAGTTAGTATTTTCACATTAGTTTCACATAAATTTCCCTGTAAAAAACGATCAATTACTTCATCTGCAGCAGTTAAATTAGAGACGCCACCTTTTTGGACGAATTGGAGCGAATAAGCGATGTGCCAAGAGTTGAACTGCCGTTTGGTCTTTCTTCTTGCTTTGTGATGTATTGAAAGAACTGTCATATGTGCTATGTAATATTGTAAAGGTTTATCCATTAATTGGTTTCAAAAGTGCAGGACTGTATTTTGACATCTGTCAAACTTAAATGTCAAATCAAACAGGTTTTGTTTTAGTTAAAAGTCATGCATTTATGAAAACGGATCGCATAACATCCGCACAATGCGTTAAAATTGTTGAAATCTACTACAAAAATGGATATTCCAACGTGGCCACGTTTCGTGCTTTAAGAGGAGATTATGATGCACATAATCGTCCAACTACTCAAGCAATTGGTAAAATTTTAAAGAAATTTTAAGAAACTGGATCGGTTACAGATATTGTAAGGCCTGCGCATCATCGTTTTTCTCTTTCCACATTACATATCGCTGCTGTAAATAAAAGTATAGCCGATGACCCGAATGTGTCTATTAATCGACGTTCTCAATAGCTGGGACTTTCTTACGGCATATTATGGCGTATTTTGTACTTGGACTTACACCTACATCCATATAAAGTCTAACTCAGACAACAACTGAAGCTAGCTGCCCACTCGCAACGTCGTAGTAACGTCGATTGGGTGCTTAAACAACAAACAGTGGACAGCGATTTCTCCAACAAAATTTTCTTCAACGATGAGGCACATTTCTGCCTCGATGGATAGGTAAATAAGCAAAATTGTTGCACTTGGATCTCCTAGAATCCTCAAATAATTGAATAGAAGCCATTACACCCAAAAAAAAAATACTATCTGGTGCACTCTTTGGTCCGGAGGTGTGATTGAATCTCACTTTTTTGAAAACGATAACAGTGAGACAATATGCGAATATGGCTTTATTGCGAGAGAAATTTCCCGCTCGACTAACCTCTCGTCTTGGCGTTGTCAATTGGCCACCGAGATGTGCGATTTGACACCGTTGGACTAATTTTTGAGGAGCTACGCGAAAGACCGTGTTTATGTGGCAAAACTTTTAACTTTTGAGCAGTTCAAAACCGACATTCGTGAAGTTATAGCTGAGATATCGTCCAATATGTGCCAAAAAGGGGTCAAAAATTACCTCAAACGGATCGAAGTTTTGAAAAATTCACGAAGCGGTCATTTGAATGATGTAGTCTTGCCAAGGTTCAGTATCTCCCAAGCCGAAATTTAAAATAAAAATGGATGCAAATAGCCAAGCGTCCATGAAGGTCTTACTTTCATACACATAGTCGACCATAGTTGCGCTACACAAGCAGGCTAGCATATAAAAGAATGGTAGTGGAAGCCTGCTCATATGGACATTGAAGGCAGTGAGATAGCTATACCACTGTCATTCAGAGAAGTAAAACATACCCAAGAAGCGATATTGTGTCGTCAGGCGAACAGACTTTGGTTGGAAGTGTTAGTGATTTACTTTCGAAGTAGTTCCACTCCAACACCAATTTCTCAAATGGGCACGGCTAGACCTTCATATTTTGTTACAGCAGCATATTTGAAACAAAAAACGATCACTTTAGTTGCCATATTTGTTGTTGTGAAATAAATACAAGCTAATGGCACGCTTCATGACTTAATTTTTCTGGAGCAAACAATGCACGCAATCAAAAAATTTGAAAGATAAATAATTTCGTGGGCGTATGCCACTCATTGAGGCATTTGTTTGTCTTGCGGTAAAAGTAATTGACCTTGTTATTGTGGTTTGGGTGAAAGGTGAGGCCTGATTAATTGCAAAACATTTATAACAAGTAAACTTGAAAGCAATAAATGAAGTATGGAAAAAATTCAAATTTTGATAAATTATTATAAAAAAATGTTAACAATAATTTTTAGCATTATAAAAGACTCATAAGCTGCTCTGCCAACAATTAGACTTTAAATAAATGCATAAAAATGCAAAAAAATGCGAATATAACGGCAATCAGTGCCCAAAATAATTGCCAAATTGGTCACAAAGCGCCTTCAATTGCTACTTGTTTGGCAGCTACCGTCTTGTATTTAGTTGTTGTTGTCTCTTTATATATTTATTTTTATTGTTTTTATGTACATTTTTCTATCGTTAGATACTTTTAAGCCAGCTGCTGCCGGTGTGCGGCAATTTGCCAACAGATTTAGCCACGCAGACACAATATTTAAGAAGCGTTAAAATCAGTTTAAATCGCCAGTATTGTGACGCACACACATGCATACGACATATCCATTAACAAATGGAAGTTGTGGATTGAGTGGAGCATATATGTAGGTAAGTGAATTGAGTTTTGTTCATTTGCGCATGCGCACAAGCTTTGCTGGGAATAAGCAGACAAACGCCCTCGGGGTTAAAGTTGCAAGCACACACGTAGCAAACGAAATTATATTTACTCCGATTATTATTAAATGCATGTGTGTCAGTGTGTATGTGGCGTATGTGTACCAGACTGACTGACTGAGTGGTCGCATTTGCGTCTTCAAACTGTTACAATTTTAAAATTTTCCTTAATCTTTTTCTTGCTGCACTCGTCGCTTCAACTTGCCACCAAAAGTGCGCCTGTTTGAGCTGAAAAATACACTGTTGTTGTTTTTACTTTTTTGATTTTATTAAAATGTGTCAAAAATCGTGATCAAGATGTTTTTTTCTCTTACCAACAGCAACAGTGCGACAACTACAAATTGCTGTCTGGCATGTAGATGCAGCAGTGGCTGTGGCTAGAGCAATTGCTTATGCGGAGGGCAGCAGATGAGTAGATGAGCAGATGATCAGCGCAAACGTTAACCATCAACGGTTAAGAAAAACTTGAAAAAAAAGTGGAATAAAACCAAAGAACAAATAAAAAATAAAAACTTTTATGTGGTGTTGCCACATTCTGGAGTAATACGCAATTGCTGTGTGTATGTTGTTGCTGTTTTGAGAGCACTTTTGCAATTGCTGCTTTCCCACACAACTTTTCTGTGCAACAAAAATATTAAATAATAAAATTAATTAAATAAATGGAATAAAGTTAAATAAAATTAAATAAAAAATTAATATAAAGGAAAATAAAACAAAAAAATAAATAATATAAATTTAATTAAAATAAAATATAGAATTAAAAAAATAAAATAAATAAAAAAAATAAAAATAAAAATAAAAAAATTTAATTAAAAACAAAAAAAATAAAAAAAATACAAAGAAAATAAAATAAAATATAGTACAAAAAAAAATTAAAATTAAAATCAAATTTAAAAAAAAATATAAAAAAAATAAAAATATAAATAAATAAAAAAAAAAAAAATTAAAAAAAAAATAAAATTAATTTAAAAAATCAAATAAATAATAAAAAAAAATAAACTAAAATATTTTATATAAAATAAAATAAAATACCATAAAATAAAATATATAAAGAAATTAAAAAATGAAATAAATAAAATAAAATAAAATAAAATAAAATAAAATAAAATACAACAAGTAAAAATAAAATAAATATTAAAAAAGTATAAAATATAAAATTTTATTTGAATTTTCTTTAAAATCTAGTAGGAGTCATTCGAATTTTCGCGCAACATACACGTCACGTGAAATTCTCGCTGATGTTAAGGAAGTGCATTCGCAGTGTTGTAAGTGATTTATGATGCATAATCTACAATTTTGTGATTTTCAGATATTTTTTTTCTACTCTCAGCTCTAACATATATACATATGTTTGTATTTAGCATGCATGTAAGATTTGTGTAAAATATTAAAACTAAAGCTTTTAGGAGAAAGGACAAATTATATTTGCTGCACTCTTCACTTCTTACGATTGAATTTTCCTTTACTCAATTGCCATAATTTATGCATACCATATTTTATAGTAAGTATGAAGACATCAAAATCAGGTACAAATAAATAAAAATAAAAAACAAAAATAATAAAATGCCTATAACGATAGATAATTAATCATACATGAAATTGAAAGTCGATTTTTCGTTGATGATGTCATAGAAAAGTGGGCCGTATAAATGCTACCGCGAGTGTGTCAGTGGGTTAAAAATATTACATAAAGAGTGAAAAATTCAATGGACTTTTTTTATATGTGAAACATAAAAGAAAATTTTTTTTTCATTAAAAAACAGTAATAAAAATTTAAGCAGAAAATTTTTCAAAAATAAAACTGCAAGATTTTGCTTATTAAAGTTAAATTGGAAATCATTTTATTCACTTGCACTTCAGCCAATAATCTTTGTTGCAAATCAACACGAATACCACACAATTAAGACCGAAATTTGATTAAGCATTTGCAAACACTTTAAAAAAATATCAACTAAATGAACGCTTTTTGGCCCAAGGTTTGTAATTAGATCTCAATCACCAAAGCAATCACCACTAACCAGTAGGTCCATTCATTTAAGGACCTAACGTTTCGCCAACTAATTAAATGCCGCTCCAGGCGCTAAAGCGAACGACTTGCAGATTGACGATAGGTGCGCCCTATAAATCACACAACTGACATTGAAAATACCGTCCATAATCAGTGTTGAGTTGAGTTTCGAATATCAATTGAAAGCAATGCGTGTGAAAAATGGCATAGTAAAATTAAACGAAACAAAAGAAAATTTATTTTTTGGCTAAATAAACTTTTGCGTGACTGCCGTTAACGGCGTTTTTGTATATTCACAATTTCTTCTTCTTCTTCTTCTTCTTCTTCTGCTCATTTAATTTCAGCACTTTGTTAATTAAGGTCCATCAATGTGGCTATTAATGCTGCTATTTTGTAAATATATATTTTTTGGCCGTTAAATTGTACAAATAAAATAAAATACAACAACAACAACAACAACAACAACAAAAATCGGAAAGTAGCAAAAACAAATTAAATCAGCTTATAACAACAAAGCGAAAACATTTGCTCCGGCGCATACTTCGCTAGTACATCAATAGCATTTGTAACGGTTTAGCGATGTTGTAATCCTCATCAATGTTTAGAGTGTCTTTTCATATTGATTTTTATTGTTCATATTTATTGCCAAGTATTTTTAATACTCTTTTTTCGTGTATTTTATCACTATTTTGTTGTTGTAGTAATTTGATATTTATAAGTCAAGTACTTGTCAGCTGCGCCGTTGGAGTGCACACCTTTTTGGATGCGGCACAACAATTGCACAAAAGCTGTCAAAACATTTTACTTGTCATTTATTTGTTGTTGTTGTTATTATTATTTTTTGTTACATATTGGAAGTCTCGATGTACGTAAGCCAATTGGCAACGAAATCAAGGTTTGTGTTCAAAATTACTTACGAAATTACGTTGAAAAGCGTTCAATGATTTATATACTGGTATGTATGTATGTGTGTATATTGTTTTGGTAATATTTGTATATAAGTAAACAAACACTTTTATATTTCCTTACTCACTTTCCAATGAACTTTTCCGTAGTTCCTTCTTACTGAAATTTTCCATTTGTGTTCAACGATCTTAATGCGTTGGCGAATCAAAAGCCAATAGCTGTATGATTTTTAACCATATTTAAAAAAATTCCGAGAATTAATCAAACACAAATTCAAATTATAAAAAATTTGAAGCATTAAATTTAGACTACTAGCTGCGAATACTGCTTATACTTGACCAATCATGTGTTATTCACTGCGAATTACATAATTCTACAACTCAGTCTACCATTATTAAATGGTGTCCACCTATGCCTTGCATCCAATGTGAAATTTCTAGGCGTTAATCTGGTCTAAGGACTGCCTTCGAGAAAAGACTTAGTTCAGAGATAGCAGAAGGCCTCCACCGCCCTATAGCTCTGCAAGAAGCTATTGGCAAGAATTGGTCTTAGAAACTCTGGATATTTTTTTTTTATCAGTGGTATGCTAAGGTAAAAACAGTGATGAAACCATAATGAGGACGGAGCGGCACAGTCCGCAGTGTTTCAGCGAGAGTTACTGGTTCCAAGCGCAAAATAATAATGACCGAATGGAAAATAATCGCTCGTAAATTACGTTGTACCGGCCGGTAACCTTGAGATCTACACAGATTGCTCGAAATCCATCTATGGAACATTCATTCAAATCACTACATCACTTTTCAAATATCCATCGGTATATCCATTTGCATGGAGGCGAATAAGGTCTTTTCTTATTTTCAGTGATCGATAGCTTTCTGATATAAAACTCAAGTACCGATTACAAAAAACTCCAAATTGTGCTGGACTATCGCTGATCTCTTGTGAAAGTCGCTGAATAAAACAGATTTTCTCACATTTCGTTTTATACTGGTTACTGGGGTATAGAGTTAAACTCCAAGGGAGACCCAGATAAGGCACAACCAAGTTTCTCCCAGATAAAAAATGTCTTTTGATTCATTTAAATTTATGAGAAGTCATTAACAGGCAAGTTGCGTTGAGATGAGATCAAAACTTGAGTTTTTGAAACTGTAGGCAACTTACCGGGAATGGGACCGAAAGAGGTCAGACACATAGAAAGAGAAGGTATCTTTAAAAATATAGGAGTTTTGTTTTCGAGTTTTTGCGACCCCCTGTCCAGTAGGAAGATATGATGAAAGGTTCCTTTCAACAGATGTTGTCGGTGTTGTAAGAATATAAAGCAGAAGAAGAAAATTTTTCGTTCGCCATGTGATTGTTCTGAGCTAGATGAAAGTAGGCTTCGTAGTCTCGGATTCCTCTTTCTGGTTGGTAAGTTTATTGAGAGTTATTGAGGAATAAAGGGGAACGGATAATGATGTACACCAAGTTATAGGGTCAGAAATAGTTGTGGAATCATAATTGGCATATTGTGCTCTAGTTGAGCCGCTCACGTTCTCACTTCGGCAGCCATCTACCTACCTAATGTGCTTATATATTTCATATTTAAGGTTAGATGAGGAAGGAATATTTTTTCAACGATTTTATGATAAATTTCTTCTAGTTTAGTCTTATAAACAATTTGGTTGTATACACACAAAAAGTATTTATCAATTTATTCATATGTATAAACCCAAATTTATCAGCTTTACTGCTTTATAGAAAGTACATAAAAAGAGTAGTAGTCGAAGAATTGGGGATTTTTTCATTTATACTGAGACTGCAACTCACATACTGGCAACTTTCTCCTTTTTTTGAGTTCTCTAAGACTGAGTTTACACCGGGCGACATTTTTTGCTGGAACTCGCAGTCTGTAGAAGAGACTGCGACGATTTTACTGCGTGAAGTTCCCACAATAACAATAATAGTAAAAAATTAAAAAAAAATTTTTTTTTGCTCCTTTTCTCATCTTATGTGTATGGATGTATACATATGTATATATGTACTCCTATCCGTATTGGAAATCATTACTTATACAAAGATTTATAATAACTTGAGAATAACCTTAAGGTATGTTATTTGACAGAGCATCTGTTTGAACGGAAAAAATATCGATAATATTCTACGCTGACCATATATTTTCCAAGGTCAAGAAAAAAATTGTCCAAGTTTATGAACATAAAGAAAAAAAGAAAAAAAGAAAAAAATTTAAAAATTATAACTGAACATCCGCAAGCTGCGATCTAAAGCGCCAGCCAAATTGCCCTAAAGCCTTAATTACAGTTAAAACATTTTTCGTTAAATTATGCCATCATCCATTAAATGAGTCCATTAAATTAGTGCAAAAGAATTTTTATTAAAATAATTTAAGTCAAAGCGAAATAATTGCAATTAATGGCACACAGCATCATCTATAAACACACATATATACATACATATATACTCGTATATATGCAATAAATGTAATTGCGTTCCCCAGCTGTGCCGCAAGAATCTCAAGACAATATTGCATACTGAGGATGCTGTTTGGCCGATACTTTTTTGTTGCTGCTGTGAGTACATTTGACCTTCACGCAAAATCGACAGCGAATTCTGCAGGGTAAACCGAGCGAAAATACCAACTTAAGAAAGATACAAGTACTCAGGTGATGGGTGAACTGTGAAAGAAGTTTTTGTTGGTAATAAAATGTTGCTGGTGCAATATACCTAAGTACATAACATACCTACTTATATATATATATACAGATGTATATATACTCGTATAAGTACATTGTCAAAGTGAATGGCTGAACTAATGACGAACTAAGATCAATTGCATTGTGGAATGTTGTTAAATTTTTATATTGAGTTGCCTCAGAGCAAAATCAATAGGCAGACAACAATTGTCAGGCGGGCAAACACCCGTCAGTTTGTGGAGACATGAGCAAGTGATTGTTAAGTTAAAAAAAAAAATTTGGCCTAAAATTTGCAAAGGCAAATTGTTGCTACTGGAATTTATGCTGTCGTACTTTTCCATGCGTTTTTTATATACAAATATATATGTATGCAGCAAGGGATTGTCCCACGGAAAAAGAGATTAAAAAATATTTCATTAATTCACTTAACAAAAAGGAAAGTTTCGAAGGAAAGAAGAATCTTTTGTAAATTCTATTGCATCTTCAAAGATTTTGAAGGCTATCCATTCCAAGACCGCAGCAGATGCCGGGGTTAAACCACAAGCAGATCGAAGCGAGAAGAGGAAAGGTTTTTTAAGTTCTAAATAGAACCTTAACTAGCATAAAAGCCGAGATATTAAGCGAACACTGTCTGATGGCGACTCATGATAGGAGTTTGGGCTTCTTGTCTGATCTCTGTCGCAGTTGCAGGTACATGTATGGGCGAGTAATAGTCAGTAGAACATTATCTCTGCCTTCTGACTGCCTAGCAGAACTAGCTTCAGCAAGCTTCAATAGTATCGTGGATTTCATAATACTCATTAAATAGTTTGAACTTCTAGGAGGGTGAGAGGCACCTCCTTTCACAGATCTATAATAGCCATCGCAGCAGACGTTTCATCAGGATTTCGTGAACGAACAACCTCAACAACTAGCTAACTAACAATCTCACGCCCATCGTCTTCAAAATACCCCTCTTTGCCTTTCGAATCCCTGCAATATATGGCACGAAATTTTTGCGGTGGGTCACTAAATGTGAGACTGTTCAAACGCAGGTGCGCAGAAAAACAAAAGGAGTCTCTCAAAACAAAAGTAGTCTCGTTTTCCGTGGTACAGACCTTACGGCGCGTATAATCGCAAAAATTGTGAATGAAGTGCGTCGATTTTTTTTTATTTCTAACCGCAACAACAACGTTTGCTACCACATTTACGTATTTTTATGGCCGTTCGTCTTTTAATGCACAATTATTTTTACATTTTATATAAAGTTAATTTTTTATATTTATTTTTATTCATTTTTTTGTCATTATATTAACTTTATTGCCACTTGTCAGCTTCAGTTTTACGGAAGTTGTCAATTAATTTCAGCCACTTGAGCCACATTTCCTATTAAAAGTGCTTGAATTGAAGGGGGCTAAAGCCAAGTGATGAGCCTACGAATGTTTATCAGTGCAAAAAAAAACTATAAAATACATACATACATATAAATGTGTATATGTATACTCAAACGAAATTGCCGTCAAGTAGTTAAAGCGTGTTTGATGAGTTGATAAAATTTATATGTGAACAATTGTGTATATTGCAAACAACAAATACGAATATTTGCCAAGAAATACGATCTTTTTTTTCAAGACATGATTTTTTGCTGTGAAGTAGTTCATGTGGGGACTTGTATGTGGGAGATACCGCAATTGCATCAGACTTTGAAGATTTATTTTCCAATAATTATGTTAATTTTTAAACATTTTCATAGTTAATGTGCGAAATACATATATTACATTATATGTATACATATATACATATATGCAATATAACTATGTTTGTATGCACAATGAGATAACAATTTCAAAACTGTTTGCTTTTATCTGATCTGATCGCATTTCGTCACATCTTCCGATTTGATCGCTCTCAAGCACATGCGTAATGGCAAATTGATGGTCCTTTGTTTGCTCATACATTTCGATTCGATATTTGGATAGTTTTTTTCCTTTATTTTTATTTTTATTTTAACTTTTGGGCTGCGCTTCTGCAATCGCCAACAATGAATTGACAAAATGCTTGGCGTAAGTGTTTATTTTTCTATCTGATGATCCGATTTGTTAACAATTTTCTGATAAAAAAAATATGTAAATTTGTTGTTGATAGTTGGTGTCATTACGAAGTAAAATAATTGATTTTCATTGCACGAGTTTTTTTTTGGTTTATGCAAACCACAAGCCCAAGCAATTCCGCTTCTTCCACTATTTTCCGATAAATGCATTTGCACCAGCCTCTCGCAATAGCGTGTGCTACTCGTATAACCCATTTTGAGATTAGGATTATGCAGAGTCTCTTGGCACATCGCTTTTACTTAGCTGGTAGTCATCATAAAAATTGAAAGTTCTTATTTGAAGCTGTTGTCTCGTTTTCATTGGAATCATATTTTAAGAACTGCATCTTTGTTAGCGGGGTTAAAACCGAGGCATCTCTACAAAGGGAATCCCTTGTTTCAAGACCAACTCCCACTTTCCTCCCTTAAACCGAATAAGTCGATGTGGCACAGAAGCTCCCACAAATGGCAACCAACGAGGCCAATTTGGTCGCCCAACTAACCTCTTGTTGTTCCTTTTAACGATTTAATCTTTCCGTTCTTTTACTATCACTTTTCCTACTTCTTTTGTCTTTTATTTCCGCTTTCTGTATCTTTTCTATTTACCTTCCTATCGGAAAGTTAGAGTCATGTAGCCTATGCACTTCGGGGGCTGCGGAAGTAGCTTGTGCCTGGGTGACAAATCTGGAGGGTGCTGAAAATTAGTACTAGTCAGCGCGGTACCCATGGTTGCGTAAGCGAGTACGTAAAAAGGATGGGACGACTTCCTTATCTTTCTTTTACATTCCTCCATTCCTATCCTATACAATTTACCTGCTGGTGGGGTGGGTAGGGCTGGTGGAAAGAACCCTCCTCCCCCGAGCTCGTTTGGCCCTGGTGGCCTCCGTAGCTTACCAACCAATACCACATTGCATTCAACGTCTAATATTGGTTTGACAAGTTGATTTCAGAAGCTCTTAGAGGCTTTTCCGTTGAATTACCATTCACACTGTAAAGGTCTTGTCGTATGAGTAGCTTGTGGCAGTTATCCAGTTATCTGCGTTCGTTGGATGGTCGTTTATCTTACCCGGCGATCACTGTGTCTTGTATTGAGAGTTAGAAACCAAGGCCTACTTCATTTATTCTTCAAGTTCTTATAAGCAACCCACTTTTAGGTCGCCAAAATGTTGAACTAATGATCTTTACTCCCATCTATTGCTTGCATTGTTTACTCAATCATCAAGTATTTACCTCTATTGGTGCAATGAAATTTTTTTTATTCACTTATAATGCTTTTCTTTGCGCCACTATGACTTACCTCCAGTCGTGGAGTCACTGGCCATTCAAAGCTCGCTGTTTCACAATTCTACAAACAAATTTTTGCACTTCTCAAACGCGCTGAGGTAATCTGTTAAGCGACAACAACAACTCGACCAACCAACCCACAATTTTCTGCTCCAATTCTAAATCCTATTTGTTTCAACTCATTCTGTACTGTACAATCATAGCGTATCTATGGCAACGGGTGTGTCTGTGTAAGTGGATCTTCGGCGCTTATAGAGATAGTTTGCTATTAAAATCAGCTGAAGTGGCTTAAAGAAAGATTTATTACACGGCAAGCGCCAATTTACATTTGGAATTAACGCGCGCCGTTGAGCAGCCAACAAATTGTGCGTTCATGTTGCACATGGCAAGCGAGACAGATTGCCTTAGACAGTGAACGGTGTGCGCTGTCAGTGGCAGTCAAGTCCGGAGTCCGGCCATACTGAGCTTGCCGCAATAGATGCAGCGTTAGCGATAAAGAGCCGGACTCAGTGAGAACTCCACCCACCCACATCGGGCACGGAGCCATTGAGATATTTATTTGAGTGGCACTCACTGTGGCTAGATGTTCGGGCTACCGAGCGAGCGCTGATTACAAATTGCAAATTAAGTGTGGCATATTTGCATGCGATAGCTGACTGTTGTAGCAACTTAATAAATAGTAGTTGCACGTTGCAGACGACTAGTGTGGCAAGTGGCGTATCTTGCCACAAATGCTATTGCCTCAGCAGCAACGTTGCATTGAGTAGATGATGGTGGTGTAGGCTTCAAAAAGCAACTGCGCTTGCTTATACATAGCGGCAGCTGCGTTGGCAGGAGTGTTTGGCGCGCCACAGTAGCAGAACACGTGCAGCAATCTCTACATTTGCCTAAATGCCTGATGAGTTTTGTACTTATTTTTTACTCTTTCATTGTTTGTTGTATTTATTAACTGCCACTTGCTGTAGACACGCAACGACTACACGCGGCGCTTTTGTTGTCGTGTTGCACGTTGTGCGCGAACGCTGATGAAATCGACAACAGACGATTGCCGACGCAGTGGTGGCTTGGGTTGAGGATATCGTGCAATTGCGCGCACACTTCTAACCTATAAACAGAAATAACAAAGAAGGTTTGCCACACACGAAAAACAGAATCAGTCTTGACAAAAGTTGCTACTTTGGACTGAGTCAACAATAGGTTAGATTTCACTGGCCAGCTGATGAGAGATGATGAAGAATGCCTTAATATCCAATTTTGAAGCCTCCTCTAGTCTTTGAACTACAAAGCTCCGAGATGCCTAAAACGAGTTCTAGGTAAGGCCATACAGAAACATTGGAGGCATTCTAACGTCTCGTTCATGCCATCCTCCCACCATTTCCTACATATGCTGCTGCTATTTAAGCCATTAGGCTTGCATGGGATGCCGGTGTGTCGTTAATGCGTTCCATCTCAACCTGATTCGGCTATTTCTGAAATTTCATTATAGATCGTTTCTACAGGATTTTGTATTTCCTGTGTGGACAATACAAAAAGTAAAACAATCTCTCGACGGTCATGGATTCGAATCCTGGCCAGACAAACACACAACATTTTGGAAAGTTAATTTAAAAATTAAATTTCAGAGAATGTCAACTCCTCGAAGCCGTTCAGAGATGGCTTAGAATAAATTGCAGGTCTATGCATTTGTTGGAGAAGCCTCAAGAAGCATACCAAAAATTTGAGCAGAAGCTCGACGGAAAGTAAGTAAAGTGCCCTATAATCTCGGTGAACAAAAATCAAGCTCCACAAGTCATTCATCATTACCGATAAACTTGATGGTGCAGATGCTTGGACAATAATGTTAGATTCAGTGACTATATTGAAAGAATCAGGTGGAGAAGTCTACAATTGGCGCCAATCAACAAGGAGAGGAACGTTGAAACTTGTTAAAATCCGTGTGCCGAGCACCCAGCTGTCTCATATTCTGAGTTTCACATTCATATTATCTTGACTGAGAGTTTGAAACTGTCCAATTTCTTATTCAGCTTCTATGCGCAATCCATAGGAGTAAACTCAGTTTCACACACTAAAATTAAAAGAGCATTTCGATACAGTGTTTTTTTTTTCATTTTACTAAAGATATGAAATATAATTATAGCGGTTTTTAAGAAAGCTGACACCTCGACAGCTTCCTTATTTTTTCCAATGAATTCCAATCGATTTTTGGACGGTCATTAAAGTAAAAGTGAAATGATAATGGTAATTTCATTACCAAAAATATTTATCGGTATTTATGTAGTTCACACTTTTTTTTGTTGGAATTTTTTAACTTTCGGACACCTTGTAACAGTACAGACCTTGCAAGAGCGCTACATTTGGCGTAGTGAGCTAGTAAATGGATTGAGATATTTGAACCAAAACTTTATAATCTATAAATTTGTTTAATTTATGAGTTTCAAGTCAAAAATCAATAAAGCGATTTGAAAATTTTGAAACTTAAAAAAAAACCCACAGACAATATTGTAGAAATGACAGCAGCCGCCACATCTTCTTACTCATATTATTATTGTTTTAATATTTATTTTTTTATTTTTTTAATCTTTATTGAAATGTAGTAATTTTTACCATCATCATAACCTAACCTCTAAGTAATGTTATTTTTTATTTAATTTTATTTAGAAATCAGTACCGCAACTGCTAGTCGACCAATACTCAAATCATTGCTGACAAGTGGCGTGAAGTGCTGCTCGCGGGCATTTCAACCGTTTCATTTTGCACATTGCGCGTACGGTTGATTGATGAAATCGCAAATTCGACAGCTCTGATTTGTTTTCACCCAATACCCCTATTATTAATAGTAAAAATATTTTCATTGCCGTCACTTTCGTTGCCAAAATATATGTAGTAAAGTGATGTTGTGTGCGAAATCTTTTGTTTTCATTGAATTATGACATTTTAATGTGTCCGAGGAAAGATTAGAAGTGTGGCCGAAAATATCTCACCGGCAAAAGACAGTTATAAAAGTGTTATACGTTTATGTATGTGCATGATTTTTTTTTTTATAGCCAAAAAGAGTGGCACACTGTAAGCAGACAGAAAATGGAATGAGATAAGAAAAGTTGATGAACAGGTGGCGGGCTCAATTTCAATATATGTATATAAATGGATTAGATACAAATGCTTTTTCTGCGAATGGCCTGTATGGACTCAATAGTTGCTTCAAGCATCACTTTCGTACTCAGGAATATTAATGTCTGAGAAGAATATACAGCGACAAATTGCCGAGCTTAAGCTTCTTGTAGTCATACAAGACGTTGAAAGCTTTCTCTTATCGCTGAACTAAGTTGTTCCTCTAGTCCAGGCCATAGTCATCATAGTATCAGATTTTAGAGGACAAATTTCACCTTTTCTGAGTGTACGCAGAGTCCACAGCAAGTACATCATGCTACCCCCTACTCTCTGCATGCTATGAATCCTCGCATCTGCACCTCTTTGCAATGCTTACTCAATCCAATTCATATAAACCCCCAGTCTCTCTCTCTCTCTCTCTGATCCGAACCCGTCGAAACAACATGTTTTCTGGGAGGAGTTCGCTGACTCAGACTAGACCTACCTTAACCGCTACAACAACAACAACAACCCTCTGCCCCATCGTAGAGTATCCTGCAAAAGCTCTCATAACATCTGTCGAAATTAATTTCTGTAGATATGGTAATGTGAAAGGTGCACTAATCATGTTATAACCTCACTTAGTTTCCATCAAAAGCGTGTTTAGCTTCTGGTAGAATGAAGAACATAATAAAAAAAAAATCCAAAACTCCTCCGAACGGCTTAGAATAGACCGTGGGTGGCTCTACTTTTTGGTTAAGAAATATTTGGTTCTTCCTTTAGTAGTTCCTAGTCTCCTATGTCGCGATAGCCGAGTGGTTAGCATTGCGTACTGCCATTCGAAAGGCCTGGATTCCAGCCAAGGTTCGATCAACATCCAAAATTATAGAAAATAAATTTTTCTAATTGCGGTCGCCACTCGGCAGGGAAAGTCAAGCCCTCCGAGTGTATTTCTGGCATGAAATAAAGCTCCTCATAAAAATCCATCGGCCGTTCGGAGGCGGCTTAGAATAAACTGCAGGTCCCTTCATTTTTTGGTAAAAATATCAAGACGCAAAACCACAAATTGGAGGAGTTGCTCGGCCGAAATCGCTTCAGCGGTTAAGAAGCGCCAAATATATGTATATACATACATATTGTTTTTAAATTTCAAATGTACACGAACGTGGCACCACGATATCTATAAAAATATTTTCTTGTATAAAAATATTAATTTTATTTACAAATGTAAATAATTACAGTCGATATTAATTGTAGGTATAATTACATTTACATATATAATTATAACATATATGTATAAGCAGCAAATGCTTCTTACTACGGCGAATACAAATTATTTTTTGTGGTTTGTGTATGTATGTATGTATGTATGTATATCAGTATTGTTTTTTATAATAATTAAATAATAGCAAAGCTTTCTTTTATGATATGACTATTTGCTTACAAGTGGGAAATTCAATTATTATGTTTTTTATAAAAATATCTAATTCACAAATTCCAATTGAAGTAAATTAATTAAATTTTTCTTCTCTTTTTACATGGAAAAGTACAAAAGAATTCAAAATCAAATCTAAAAACTTTCTTAAATGCTACAATCTGACGGCCTACAAATATTGGAATATAATGTGCGACAATTAATGACTGCAAATCCGGTGGCTAAACGCGCTCAGTTCCTCATCAAATCTTTCCACTACCAAAGTCCTTAATTTTCAGCAATTCACATGAGAATTTAAATAACTGCTCACATTTCTGCGGATTCTTTGCATCGCGATGCATTTGACCAAGTCCGCCATTGCTCAGATAGCTGCCACCTTTACCCTCAACTTTCGCATCGATAGCAGCAAAGACAACAGTGCGTGAACCCTGCTCAGGAGTTTTGAATATAAGTTTTTTCACGAACGGCACAGCCGTGGTGGCGCTATGCTCAAACAGATCGGTGTCCACAATGCCCGGGTGCACAGCATTAACCTGAACATGCGCCGAGTCGGCGTCCAAGATAGTCTGCAAATGGCGGGTGGAGAGTATTTGTGCCAATTTTGACTGACTATAGGCAGTGCCAGGATAATAAAATTTGCTGTCGATAGAAAGTATGTGAGAATATCATACAAAATATCTATATCTAATTGGTTTTATGCACTTACAGTCCATTAATGTCCTTATAATTGATGCGTCCAATTAAATGCGCACACGAAGAGATGTTAACGATGCGCGAATTTTGACCTTCCTTGCCGGCAGCTTTCAGTTCGGGCATTAGCAGGTGGGTTAACAGGAAGTGACCCAAATAGTTGGTAGCGAAATGAGATTCATTGCCATCAGCGGTTAGTTTGAAGGGCGCAAACATGATGCCGGCTGTGAGGGTGATGAATAGAGACAAAAAAAAAAAAAAAATTAAAAAAAAAAAACAAATAAAAGTAAAAATTATTATACAATCTTAAAAACATCTGTGGGTTACTCACCGTTATTTATGAGCAAATCGATTTTATCGAATTGCGCTTTAACTTTCTCTGCAAACTTCTTAACAGACGTCAAATCACCAATATCAAGCGATTCGCATATAAGCTTGCCACCGCACGATGTCAGATCAACAACGGAAGTGACTGCAGCTTCAGCGCTTTTGGGATCACGCACACCTTTAAAATGTAAACAAAAAGTTAATTTTAGACGGAAATGAGTATTCAATAGCACCTGAATGTATGCAGTGGATAGTAGTAAATCGTTAGTGTCTAAATAAGAACGAGCAAAAATTTGTAGTATACTTTCAGGCGTGTTTGTATAACCCACAACGTTATCAGCAAAACAGTTTTTTTTAACTTTTTCTTGTTTTCAAAGAAATTTTTTACGTTTGTACATATTTGTAAGTTAAAAATAATAAAATGAAGTTATAAATTTCTAATTCTTTTTTGCGTAACAAAGTTCATTAACTGCAATTCAAGCATGCTGATTTCCGTTGGCCGCTTACTTAAACTAATTGAAAATCGTTGCAGGTTTCTAAAATAAATTATACACTATTTGACCGGTACTGATTGATGAGTGTCTGTTGCAAATTCTATATACATACATAAATATGTATATTTGTGTGTAGAGTTAACATATCTGCATAACAGTTTGAAAAAGCAAGGACGCTTGGAACGTAGCGTACGGATTTGCAAGAAACAAAGTGCACGTGAACCGACATGCATACCTATACACTTACATATTAATTAATTTAATATTTAGCTCACGTAAAAATGAAATCTTGAACGTATTCTCTACATATCGTTGATGTAATGCAAAAAGGCCTTAACTGACATTTTTGATACAAATAATTTTTGCCCATTTTGGCGAGGTGAGAATCTACTACACAACTTCAAGAGAAATTAAAAAAAAGAGTTCGGAAGGCGGGTGTTTGAACTCCCATTTTCCATTTGCGGTTGCCTCGTACAATTGTAGTAAATTTTTTATATCTGAGGAGCACACCAATATAAGGGCGTCGTACCGTTGGTCAACTAATTTCTATCTTGAACTCGTTTTACATTCGAATACCGCTGCTCCAACAGTCAAGATTTGTATTTTGGCTTACAACAGGCAAAGAAAGGACGATGTGGAGTTTGAGCATTTTCGGCTCAACTCTTTGGTGTCTCATTTTTTACATGTTCCACCAATAGTTTTCGGTATCAAACAAACTCACCCATTATAACAGTTATATCACACGTCAAGAGTTTCTCAACAATTCGAAGTCCAATGCCACGGTTGCCGCCCGTAATCACAGCTACCCGTCCAGGTTGTTTATAAAGCGCTAAATTAGAAAAATATATATATATATCGGTGTACATAAATGTATGAATGAAAATGGCGAGTAAAAAATGCACTTATTCACCAAATACAATATTAAAGTAAAATCAAAACAACTAGCAACAAACATAGTTGACTGAAGAATAACAATTACATTTAATTACATTTAATTACCACAGCACAGCGCTAAATACATACATACATACATACGTGTACATACAATGAATGCACTTACCAACACGATCGCGTGAACGATGTATGAAATCTTGTATGAGACCCACAATGCCAATGTATTGATAGCGTATCTCCGTTTTCAGTTCATACCAGTTTTTTGGCATCTCCTTGGACGTTTTGGCAAAATAAAAGGCGCAGAATGCTAATGAAAACAAGGAAGCGCTAATAACCAAGGTTAACATTTTGGACGGATCTGTGCAGTTTGTGGAGTTGTGTGTAGTGAAGGAGCTGGAAGCAGAAGAGAATTGGAATTAAATGAGAAAATGTTTTTTCTTCTTACATTTTAATGCCTTAAGTATGTATGTACACATGTATATATACACATGTATATATGTATATTAACTATGATAAGTGATAAGCTTCATAGACTGCGTTGACTGCTAAGTTTCCAACGCCGTGACGACAGGAGAGCAAAGTTCAAGTATGCTAACTGTGAGAGAGAGAGAGAGAAAGCGGCGAAATATCAAACTACCGATAAGTAAGCAGAGCGCTTATGTGTCATCTTTGCGTGACATGTTGCTGGGATCAAGATTATTTCGACAGATATGGATCAAAATTTATAGAATATAGCGCGACGATTGATTTTTTTATGTCTTAAGAGAAAATTAAAATGTACTGTGAACTGTTCATTTAAGCCATTGTATAACGGTAAGTTTTATATGTTCAAAAATTGTTTAATGCCGAAAAGAAAAACAAATTTCTTTAGATTTTTGGCAGAGTTAAACAATTGTTGACCCCAATGGGACACCCTGTACATTTATGATAAAATAAAAAAAATACATATATACATATTTATTAATAGTATGTTTTCAATGGCGGTATTTTTTTGCGAAACAAACGTAGTCCCGAACACTTCCTACTTCTAAGTAGACTGGTTTTAATATAGAAAATTTGCATATTATTTCATTTTCAATACGCACATAAACAAAACAAATATTGCAAAAAAGATGAGCCAACCGGTTTGATGGTTTATGAAAAAAAAAAAAAAAAAAACTGGTAGGACAACAGATAGAATTTATTGTAAATTGTTAAGGAATGTGCGAATGTGCCTATAGCTTTTTTCGTAAATTAAGTAATAATTTTAGGCTACCATTCTAGCTATGACCACGTAGGAAAAACTTGCCATGCTTTCATTGTTATTTATTTTATCCCAACATTTGATTACCTGAGACACGGCAATACTCGGCAATAAAAATCTTGCTTTCATTCGTTTTTTTTTTTGAAACTTCATGCTTTCGCGCGTTTCCACGCTTCATGTTCTTTCCTCCCTTCATGTTCTTTTCTCGCTTCATGTTCTTACTATAAAATTTTGACACATAATTTTGGGTTAATTTTTTTTTTTTTTTTTTTTTTTTTTTTGGAAAAGTTCATAAGAGAATTTTAAAATGTTTTACTGCCTTTTGTTTACACTTTTTAATTGACATTGCCATTGCACTTTTTCAATTTTCAATTTGTGTACCAACAACGCTTTTGGATCTCTCGATAATCGGTAAAAGTATTTAAATATTTGCAAAGCCATTTGTACTGAGTAAGGGTATTTGCAACATTTCTACTAAATTCAAGTAGTTTGTTAAAGGTGTGTGTTCACACAACAGTTGTTTACAGTTAGAGGATGCCTGCGTTAATTGAAACTACGAACCAGAGGCTTTGAAGCCTTTGCTTGTATTATTTCCTCTTGACGTGGTTGTATAAATATTGCGAAGAAAAGCAACTGAGAGAATTGTTTGTTGTTATGCATGAGCTGGTATTTGGCCTTTTTTTTTTGTTTTTCTCAAATAGTAAATACCGCATTTCAAATCTTAAAATTAGCGGTAATGCTATGTACTTAGCAGAAATGTCGAACGGGACCAAACGCGGAGGCATTCTAACTAAGGGGGGAAGAGAGTGATATGCTTAATCGACTATTCATGTGCCGTTTTAAGCGTTTTATTTTGGAAAAATATTTCCTTGCGAATAATTTTGATGCAGGTAAGGAAAGTTTTAAATTTAATGACAGTTGCATGGGACATTCCCACATAATCACGATTATTTTAAGTTTTAGCTGATGCATAATATGAGTTTATATCATTTTTAAGTAGTGGGAAACAAACTTTAGGAAAAAAAAGAAAATTAAAAATACTAAGCAACACGAAAGTATTCAAACAATGTGAAATTTGTAGGTCTCAAAGTGTGTTTTGAATTTTTTTAATTTCGCATATTTTGCCTTCAATGCTTTTTTGGCTTTATTTTCACTTACCAAGTTGACTTCACGGTTGCTTAAATTGCAGCTAACTAATAGGTGTTAATTTACTACCGCCAAAAGGGCAAACAAATAAAAGTACTTATGTAGATGGGCATACAACTATACATACATATATACATGTAGGTAAAGTAGGAGTTTCTTGACATTGCGCGAGAAAAGCTTTTAAGCTTAGAAAAAAGAATTCTACATGGAAAAACTTTAAATATTTAATTACAAAGGTGAGTATGAAAAAACGATAGAAATGAAATGACGTAGGTAGATATTCAAAAAAAAAAAAAAAAAAAAAAAAAAAAAAAAAAAAAAAAAAAAAAAAATAAAAAAAAATTAGTTTTCACGAACATCTTTCTCTGATCTTTACCTCCGAACTATTATTAAGACGGTGAAAAAATTAAAATTAACCGCTGATTGTCATTAAATGAAAGTAAAAACAATAGGAAAAGGCAAGCAATGCCCTTCAATAAAGTTTTTATTTATTAAAAAATTATTTAAATTTAATTTACATGTAAACTGGTTCTCTTTAGGCCCACATATTTGACTGAAAAAGAACTGCGTCACAAAAAAGTTGTATGTTCAAAATTTTGTGCCTAAATAAAGTACAAACTAAAATTATTCAATTAAATATTGCTACACACACAAACATTCATATAAATAAATTAGCTGTTTAAAAGCTGTGTGAATAAAAGTGACCTTAGACAAGTTTTCCTTTGCCTTAAATGGCATTAAGCTGTTAACCCTGACGACCCTAAAGTGTATACCCGGTTTGCGGACAACAAAATCTGCTCAAAATGCAACTAAATTTACTAACTAAAGGCAATAAATCAACAAATATTACAGAAATAACCAACGAATCAAAAGAAGAAAGTTAAAAAGAATACCCCAAATGCATGGTAGTCTCGGAGAAGCGATATAGCATATAATGTATATAAACATAAACTATAAGGACAAGAAAATAGTTATTTCCCACTATACAAATCTACATATGCAACATATATATGTGTGTATGTATGTTATTTCGTTCAAATTTGCTGAGTTTTGTTCAAAAGAAAATGCAAATTTCATATATGATGACATATGGCCGAAAGATTATACATAAATGTGTACATATGTATGTATGTATATACATAATAGTCTACGAATATGTTAATAAAGCGACAAACGAGCGCCAAATGAATATGGTTAATAAACAAATTAATGCTGACAACAACAATCATTGGCAGAGTGTTAGGAAAACTTAAAGGTTGAAGAGAATTTATAGAATAAATCGAAATATCTACAGCTACACTCTACTATAACGAGCCTTTGGATTTTTCAAAAGATTTCGCATTTCACACTTTCAACCTACGCCAATTAGTTATTTTGAAATTGTTGTATTGGGGTGTATTAGTTTCAAATTTTCATGACCTATTTCAAAAATTTGTCTTAAGAGTTTTGTCCTCAAATAAAACATCTTTTTATAGGGGAATTCATTTTAAAAAAGTCCCACTGTAGCAAAGAAATGTTTACTGGCAGTAGTTGAAAAATGAATGAAGTGTTAGTTTAGAAATTTAATAAGCAACTGATATCGATTTGAAATGGCAAATGATGGACAAATACGTAATTAGATATGCATATATAGAAATAACTGGTTGGGGGCAGGAAGTAGTCAGATTTTGATAAATTTATGTAGTATTTCAATAACTACACTTTCTAAAATATTCTACGTGCTAATGGCTTCTTTATATCTTCAACAAATCATAATCTTAAAAACGATACGGCGGTCAACACACTATTAACGCTGCTAGGAAATCCAATTGAGTAGCACTTCATAGAAGAGGCAGCTTGTAAGAGTGTGCGCTTAAACTGATAAGCCGAACTTGTGGGTTAGTAAAACGCTGAGATACAAATATGTATGTATATAGGTAGACAATAATACAAATCAACATACATACATGACTACCTACCAACATATGTATTCATACTCGTGGCCGAAAAGAAGCAAAAGCAGAAGTAACGCCAATAAACTTTCTTTTTCCAAAACTAGATACATACATACGTGTGTATCAAAGTGTGTGCACAACAACATACGAGCCAATATACTGTAAATGTCATATCTACTGACATATAAACATATGAATACCTTTGTGCCACTCAATTGGGCTTTGATGACTACTTTTGGACACTTACGAAATTCGGCAAGACGGAAATGAAACGAAAAGGCTTGGCATGACGAATGTGAAACGCTTTCTGAAGACTACATTGCTATTATTATTATTATTTCATATAAAATTCCAACTTTTTATTTTATATTTAAAACATATTCAAAATTTTAGCTCACCTTAATATTTATATGAATGATGTTTTAGATTTTGCCTCGCTTGAGATGTATACTACAGATATTCTTAACGATTTTTGGAATTTTTTCTAATTAAAATTTTATTAATTGTTGAGTTTTAAGACCGCGTTTCTGTCAATTCATCAAAATGTTATTAATTATTGTGCAAACTTTTCCCTCCAACGCAAAAGTAATTATCACGTTAACACAATGTTCTAATCGTTGGTGTGGACGCAACTGCGTTTGTGAAAAATACAAATAGTAACAGCGGCTGTTGTCTTTCCAATTACCACAGAAAATACACTTATTTGCTTTAATCACAACCGCTCGTGGAGAAACTCGAAATATGACTAATCGCTCAGCATTGCCGGCATGCCATCCAATAGCTGAGAATGAACACAACACATGCTGTTGGGAGCTACATATTTCTCTAACAATAACCATAAACTTAAGCAATGCTCTTCGGCATCGTGCTGGTTTTCAATATTTTGTGGGCAACAGAAGATTAGCTACTAATAAGATAAGCGTAACAATGGAACTTACTAAGGATTACACTTACATTTTTTGTTCACTTTAGTTTCGCCAGTAGCTCTTAGTTTATGTCATGAATTTACTATAATGAATTGCAGGTTTCTTATACAAACAGAAATAAAAATGAAACTTTATTCACTCATTTTAATAAGCAATCTCTTGCCAACGTAAACAAGAACTTGAGTCAGCTGTGTGCCGTCAGCTGACAAAATTCGAGTGTTGCCATATGCAGGAAGCGCCTTATTTATATAAAATGAGGAATTTTATGTAGTGGATATTTATTGAGGATTTTCAGTGACGTGATTATTGAATATTGTTTGAATATTTAAAAATACGTTAAATTCAATTTCAGAACAAAAGTAAAATGTACAACAGAGAAAATGATATAAATTAAAATAAAGAAGTAAACCAATTAAATTAAAATTAAATTAAATAAAACAAAATAACATGAAATTGAACATAAAAAATAAAATAAAATGAGCTAAAATAAATTAAAAGAGAATAAAAAAGTGTGAAATGAATGAAATTAAATAATTAAAAAATAAAATAAAATAATACAGACAAAATAAAATAAAATAAAATAAAATAAAATAAAAAAGAAGGAAAAAAAAATTTAATATTAAAACATAAAAAAATTAAATTAAGCAAACTAAAATAAAGTGGAACGAAATGAAATTAAATAAAATTAAATTAAATTAAATTAAATAGAACGAAATAATATAAAATGAAATGAAAAATATAAAAACTAAATAATTTTAAATAAACAAAGATATATTAAACAAAATTAAATAAATGAAAATAAAATAGAATAGAGTAAAATATAATAAAAAGTAAGTAGTAAATAAATATAAAATAAATTAAATTAAATTAAATTAAATGAAAAAATAAAATAAAAATAAAATATAAAATAATAAATAAAATAAAGTAACAAATCAAACAAAATAAAACATAAAATAAAATAAAAAATAAATGTAAATGCAAGCAGTAAGGATTGGATTTCCATAATTCTTCATTTACATAATTCATTATTTAATTTTTTTTTAAATGCCAAGAGGACTTTGCGGTAGATCTCAGAATTCTCTAATCAGTTACTTTATTGGCCTTTTTCATGGAGATAACCTATTGTGCGAAAGTCTTTGTTATTGAATAAATACTGTAGCTCAACTTCAGAGCTCCTCAGTGTACATTCAAGTAAAACAATACTTTACTGATAATAACCAATCTTCGCAGCATTTAGTGCTCAGTAATAAGATTTATCTGAACTCTTTGAAAATTCTGGGCCACTTCGATTACTTTAATATGCATCCATTCGAATAGTTGCTCTTGGGCATTCGCTGTGAAAAGTTGAAAACATTTTGAAACCAATTACAGTAAACGGAAAGAGTGAAAAATTAAAAAATGCATTTGCATAAATTATTAAAAAATTTAATTTTAAAACTATTGATACTACCGTTACTTTTCCTACAAAACACCACGGCGAACAAATACAATGTTTCTCTGGCACAAATGGATACATGCCATGAGTTTCGTATTGGTAGCGCCGGATATGCCTATACGCATTTCTTTCACATCCATCGTTTGAACAACAACAAAGTCAATGCAAATGAGCGGCTACATTTGAAATTTTACGTGCTGGCACCAATGGATGCGCATATCTTGTTGGCGACCAACGACAGACCCAGCGTGAGAGATCGCGTCTATGAAGTGGGTATGTACAGGGAGGGTTTCCCGTATAAATATAAATATAAATAAAATAATTTAAATAAATTTAGGTATAACAAAGATTAATCATGAAATATCTACGTTGTTGTTGTTGTTTTTGTATTTGTTTTTTTTTTATCAGTAATTGGCGCCGGTAAAAATTCCTTCTCCACAATACGCATCCGCATGGGCTCTAATCGCATGTCCACAAATACGGAACCAGGCATTTTAGCAATGTACGATCCGACGCCCATAGAGGTTATACAAACGAAGGGTATGTAGTACGTACATGCATACTAGATGTAAATGCACATTACGTCCATATATATACTCACAGGCATATCTGCGCAAGCATGAAGGAGTGGCATTGTGCAAACGCTTTTAGTATAAACTAAAAAAAAAAACTGAATACATATCTACATACATACAAATATCAATGTGCACACTAGGAATGCCTATAGATTTTTTAGAAAAAAATATTATCAGCTATTTTTTTTTATTTTTTTTGAATTAGTCATTCCTTATCGAAAATTCGCAAAGAAAAATGTTGCTTAAATTAGAAAATAAATAATTTTTAAATAACTTAATAGTAGCTAATCAAAGATGTGTATGTATGTATTTATATCTTTAAAATTGTTTTGCGAAAATTCGATTTTTATATGCATTTGCTGACAGCCCTAATGTAACTTAAACCGCTGATAAGTCAAGTAAAGTAAAACCTAATCTTAGCACAAAGGCATATACACACATGTACAGAATACCTACATATATACTTATATACATACGTGTTTTATGTTCCCTTTTTACTACAGATGGCACACTTTCCGTTTATATAACGGGCTATAAAAAGGAACCACTTTTGACTTACACCGACCCTGAACCTTTGGAGATCAACTACCTCAGCTTTAGTAGTTTTGGCTTGGCGACGGCGAAGTGGTATTATGACTGTCAATTCGATGGTTTCGGTGAGTCTCAAGCAATATTTTATGGATGTATGTGTGTGGGTGTGTGTGCTCTTGAAATAAATTGTTCGCTTTTTACAGCCGAGGAAATGGAAGAGGAAGTACATGAACTCGACGCTTATCACGCTCTGCTCGCCGATCTGACTAAAAAATCAGCGAATAAGTCGTTGCCCATGGATATCGAATCGGTGAATTTTGCATTTCAATTGAAATCGGTTGTTTATAATCACGACAAGTCAATTCTACAAACACGCTTGCATCTGACGTTGGTGAGTACTGCTTGATGGGCCGGTTGGCTGACATTGACACAGTATCGGGAAATGCTATGAGATGAATGTTTTGTTATTTTATACATACATACATACATGCATATTTTCGGATTTTGTTACTGAAATATACAGTTACTTTTATAGTTATTATTTTGCTTAATTTGAGCGTTGCCGCGTTTTCTGAAGCTCCATAAATGCTAGTTATCCTAAAGCCATCAGCGATGTCATCGTTCATTCGTATTAGTTCTTTACTCAATCCCCTTATCTAAATATACCAGGATTTAATTTTTCAATTTTCTACCTCTTCTCTTGTTTTTCCATAACTCTAGAACTGGCAGGATACGCGTCTCGCTTGGAATGAGGATGAGAATGAAATTGCCGCTATAAGTTTCAGTTACAAAGATGCGTTGGCGATGCTCTGGATACCTGATGTAATAGTGCTCAAGTAGGTTAATGGAAATTAAATCCAAAACATATGTATGTACATATGTCTCTCGAATAAAAAAATCCTTTTCTCACACAGTGCTGCCCATGGCAGCAACACACAGCACGAATCCGATATCGCTTTAGTGATCTATGCCAACGGCAATATAACAATGATCAATACTGATGCGGAATTCAGTACATGGTGCGTTGATTCGAAACGTAATTGGCCACATGAACGTCTGAATTGTGGTCTTCTAATGGGTTTGGTATCATTTTCGGCGCTTACACATGAACCGATCACTTTGAAATATGACAATACAGTGCCACTGCCTGTGGAACCGTTCAATATGTTGAGTGAGTGGCATTTCAGGCAGTTAAGTATAGCCGAGATTGTGAGCAATGAGGAGTATACGAGCCGTTATAGCGCTAAAGCAGTTACGCGTGCGATGAATGGTGATCTGTCATTGGGCTTTACAATCGAACGAAATAGCGGGTTTTACAGGAATGTCTTTACGATGCCAATTTTAGGTAAAAATTTGTAAAATTTTTCAAATCTAATTCTAAAATATTTTCATTTCTAGCTTGCGAAACTTTACTTGTGCTATCCTTTCTGCTACGCGGCTATCGGCGTGGTGGTCTTATACTTGTTGTTGTCTTCGTGTTATCCTTGGGTTTCATGTTCGTTACGAAACATGCGCCGACGGCCTATATACCCAATATATGTGAGTTTTGTAGTGGTTTATTTAACTTTTCTGCCTCAGATAATGAAATGTATTTCTTTTAATTTAAATTCAGTGCATGCATATCGCCATGTTATGAGAACAGCGACCTTCTGTTATCTGTTGCATGTCGCTCTAATGTGGCTGGAACTGTATCCGCCTAAGGCGAAACCTTTTGACTGGATGATGACCTTGATTAATGTATCAGCTTTGAGATTGTTACTCTGCATGCGTTTAGTGGATGTAAGTCGGAATTTTTTACATCACAAATTATTGAAAAAAATATGTGAAAGCTCAGGTACAAGCTTCCGAGTGTGTGAAAGCTTAAGTGTTGTACTATAGATGGACTTGCAGATCTATACTACGATATACAGTGCAGGCTCAGGAAACCATGTACTAGCATATTCTAATTTCAAGTGTTTCTTACACAAGATTCTAGTATGGAACTCTAGTTCCTTTGAACACCTTGTTCAAAATACGGCTGAAACTCATATGGTGGAGATTTTAATTTTAATTAATTTTCCTCATACCAGAATTGAAGGATTTAAACTTTTAAAATGAATTTATAAAATAAAAGCTTTGTGTGACTAGTGAAATTTCAAGGGCTTATATTCACTTACTGATAATAAAGGCGAAAATCTATTCGTAGAGCAAAATAAATACGGAAATTTATAACTGTTTAATATGAGCAGCTAGGTTCAGGTCTTTATATGTAAAGAAGTGTGAACACTTTCATATTTTTTGCGAAAGCTTTTAAGCTCTTTATTAAAATTTTTCTAAAACAAATGAAAGCTATCTTCGATTTTTACAGCTTTAAACTTTCGAAAACAGTATTGAAAATATTTATTTTTTCTTTATTTGCAGTGCGATCAATATGTGAGCATTCAGACACAACCTTGGCGTGAATTGGCTAAAATGATCAACAATTTTTGCTTCGTTATTGTCAGCAGTCTTTTTATAATAATCGATATATTGCTGTTGCCAAACTTTTAAGTAAATAATTCACTTAGAAATGGATGCTATAAATTTATGTGTGTGAATTTTAGAAAATATTACTAAAATAAAATACTAACTTTATTCGAAAACTGAATTCAAAGCAAAAAATATTAATAATTTCTTCAAGAAAACATTTTTAAAAGAAATTAACATTTTTTTTGGGTATTTGTGAAACTCTTTCAATTGTTTCTTTGTCTTTCAAAGCTGTATCCTAAAAGTCAAATAACTCAAAATAATAATAATCGTAAATTTTTTTAACGAAAAAAGTTCACGTAGCATTTTATTTAATTTCTGTTGTTAATAATACACAAAAAGCAATTAAAAAATAATTTGGAAAAATTGTATACATTACACATATGTACATATTTTATATTGAATTGAGCCTTGTAATTGACATATTCCGCGAATTCCATAGCATCACCACATTCCTCATAAACGCAATTTTGTGCAATCAATGACGTCATTTTGGTTTTTTACCGATTTTACTTTTGCCTCATATCGCCATTTGTGAACTTGATTTCCGCTTTGCCATAATGAGTACTTATATTTTGAAATTATGTTTCAAATCATTGTTTATTTTATTATTTAGTTAAATACATTTGTAATAGAGATTAATGCAAATAATGAAGAGAATAATTCAAAGATTTTTCTCCCACTTCTTTAACGCTCTTTTATACACCTCTCTTCCTCTCTCTCACTCACCTCTACATATATATTAAAAATATATATAACTGTATTTTGCGGCTGCTTGCTGTCGTACTTGTTGTTTGTTGTTGTTCTTGCTGCTGTTGTTGTTGCTATTATTATTATCAAGCATTGCTGTATAGATGAATACTGAGCTGTTGTTGTTCTAATTGTCGACACATTTGTATGCAATTCATCAATAATAACGGTAAAAAAATAATAATGATAACAATAAGAAATGCATTGTAAAGTGAAAACCCCTCTTTGGGTTAAGGGTTTCCATATGTGGGGGGGGGGAAGTATTATTTAGATCCTTAGATCATAGAAAATCCTATTAAACCATTTAGCGACTACCAAAGGTATAATTAGAGCAAAAAACTTCTTAAAAGCATTAGAAGCCTACTGGCGACCCAACGCATAAATGTAAAGCATGTAATCCATTAGTCCATATGTCCTTGCAACAATTATTATTTCTGAAATGCTTTTAGTCCTGCTTCCTTATCATTTTTTTTGTTTGCCTTCGCTGAGTTTCCTGCGGCCGCCTTAATGTCCGTAGTGACCATAGCCATAACCACCACCGTAACCGCCGTAGTGACCGTAACTGATTGCTGGTGCAGCGGCGGCATATTTTACGATGGATGGAGCAGGTGCAGCGTACGAGATCGCGGGTGCGGCATATTTAATGGCTGGAGCGGCGTATGAAATGGCTGGGGCAGCTGCGTACGAGATGGCGGGCGCATGAGCAGCATATGAAATGGCGGGGGCAGCATATGAGATGGCAGGTGCGGCATATTTGACGACTGGTGCCGCTACGGCAACTGGTGCGGGTGCTGCTACTTTAACGACAGCTGGCGCGGCGTGTTGAATGACCTGAGAAGTGGAGTGCAAAGGGAATGAATGTGAGAAAGGATATATTTTCTGACAGTTTAATAACATATGTAGGAAAAAAATAATAACGGCAGATTTTTAGATACCACGTAGTAGGAAGCTTTCAATTAGTGATATAATACAAATGATCTTTGTTGTCCATATAAAAGTTGTAATACGATGAACACGAATTGAATGCGTAAGAAATGCTTTCTCTTGTAATAGATTTCTTATTTACCTTTTTGGAAAAAAAATTACTTAAATTTTTTAACGTATATTCCAAGCAGCCTTTAGTAGTTCTCTTCACTTTTTAAACACCATTTTTTCAAAGCGTTATCTACGTAAAAAGGATACCAAAAAGTTCCCTTTCAATTTACTCCTCTCCGCCGCCTCAAACTCACCTGGCTGAAGGTGGAGTAACTGGTGGCAGCTGGTGCTGCTTTCACTATAGCAGGTGCAGCTACTACAGCGGGTGCAGCGTATGATTTGACGACAGGCGCAGGCGCGTAACTGATCGCTGGTGCAGCGTAACTAATAGCCGGAGCTGCATGACCAATACTAATGGAAGGGGCAGCATAGCTGATAGCTGGAGCGGAATGACCATAACTCAAGGCGGGCGCCGCATACGATTCGTGTCCCAAACCGCCCAAACCACCCAAACCTAAATATCCAGGAGCAGCGGTGGCAGCTGCAATTAGGCTGAATAAAACCTGGGTGAAAAGGGAACGCAACGGAAAGGACACATTTTTTAGAATAATTTAAATCAAATTTAATACATTTCATGTATTATTAGCAACAAAATCACTTAATGTTGATTAATTTCACACACACACACACAAAAGCGTTATCCTCACCAGATATTTCATATTGCCGTTTAGTCGCGTTTTACGTTGAACCGCGGAGGATTGTAGTGGTTTTTTGAGATTGGTTTTTTTTTGGCGAACTTTGTCACTCGCTTGTTTTAAAATACACGCACCCGATTTACACTGTATTCGAATTAAGTGTAGTCGATTGATTGGTGGAGAAGTCGAAGTCAACTGTGGTTTCTAAGCTGACAAGCGGCTACTTTTATAGTTCAACGCGTTCGCGATCGTAAATTAGAAAAACGATTTTTCTCAAAGAGCACAAAAACATCACAAATAAAATCTGTGCATTCTTGTACGAATCGAAATGAATGCGAGCCAACAGCCAAAGCAAAACCAAACAAACGTACAAAAAAAAAAGTGGGGACAGAAATAAGAGCTTCGAAAACGCACAATCAACTAAATGTAAAATGATAGAAAACACTTTTTGTGGCTCTAACGGGCGCTCACGGCTTCTCTGTGTGGATGTGTGTCGAGCGTTAAACGAAAAGCTTAAAAGCGTGAACTTGCAACAACTGCTGGTGCCAAGTTTTGGCATGATATGGCGTCGGAGACGATTCTTGTACTTGCTACTAAGCAGAGGTTGAGTGTAATGATGCTGCCTCCAAAGTCACAGCTGTTGTTGTTGCAAGCTGAGTGGTTAGCATTGGCTAGTTGTTGTTCGTGTTCTGTCCATATAGTCATGCGTGGAAATACCAACTGTAGCTGAAATTGTAGCAAACGTGCAGCAGCAATGGCTCGCCAGTCCCTGCGGCTGATGTCATAAATGCTTCGCAAGTACGAGTATAAGTGGGCGAGTTGCAAGTGGGTAAAGGGGGAAGGCAAGGTTTGAGCATTTTTATTACAACGCTTGCTAAGTTCTTGGAGACTTTTTGAAGGAAAAAAGTAGAATTTAATACACAAAGCTTACTGGGTCGATGTAAAAAATTTTCCACAAAAAAAAAAAATGGTCTGAACTGAAAATAAAGGCCAAATTACAATCACAAATTTTACTTAATTAATTCCTATACTATACTACTACTGTATAAATAAATATAATTTTTGCCAAAATTACAAGCAATTTTTTTTAACATTTCACAATTCTTCACAATTAAATAACTTGCATTGTTATTTGAATTTAATATTCCAAATATTTATTAGTATTGACCCAAATTTTCCAAAACTGTATTTGAACATTGTCCAGCTTCTTAGAGCCTCCTTTTGAGGCAATAAAATATACATGTTACGATAACTGCCATTAATTTAAATTGCTTTAAAATTAATAATTCAGTGTGCCACCTTATTTGTAGCATAAAAATAAATTCCGCGGAAATTCGTGCATGACAAGAAAATGCAATAAAAAATATAATACATTTTGGACCGGAATAATATTAGTAAGGGAGCAATTGATTTTAAAAATGAGTATCTAGCACATACGGCTTCAAGTGGAGCTTTTAAAAAAAATTGGGAAACTTTCAATGTTAATATCCGATTTGAGAACTAACTGGATGCAGTAATGCTCCAGCATGAAATAATCCATTTGACACAGACAAAACCATAATCGAGGACAAAGATATAACGGTGCTGATAATGAGGCTTCCAATTAAACTTTCATCTGCACCGGAACGACAAATTGCCGCCCTAGACTATTTTTGGATAAAAGATAGCGTTCGATATATTCTTTAGACTCAACGGAGTCTTTTGTTGATTCACATTATTTTCATGTTCGCTATTAGATGCGCCTACAAGAGCATCACACAGGGTAAAAATATTTGGAGACAAACCTTCGGATTACACTTACATTTTCACTTTCATAGATATATAAGTATGTAAATTGTTCAATTTCTTCATCCGTAATATATATGTATTGGGACGACTGTTGTTTTTCCTAGTTTGTCTTTTTTAAATTCCACTTCTGATTTTTCCTAAATTCACTTTCCATTTTGTTTTTTAATTCCACTTCCGATTTTGTTTTTTAATTCCATTTCTGAGATCACAATAAATTTCACGCTGACTCTAAACCCAAATGTCACTTTTGCCGCCAAAAAGCAAAAAATATGAGTCGTTGTTGCTTGTTGAGAAGAGATTTTTTGCAATGATTACTACTGTTTTTGTTACACACTTTTTAAAAAAAGAACGTCATCCAGTATTAAGCTCTTCTTAGCTTAAAAGGCATCTCGGAAAAACCTCTCTTAGGAGATAAACACAATGGAGCTGTGTTTTTTCAAATACATATACAGCTCTGATCAATGCTCCTTTGTCCAATCCCCTTATCCAAATAGTGTTTTAATGTGCATTAATATTTTCTCACAGTGTACGAAATGCTATGACGAAAAATGCGTAACGCAATAGAATAAGTCAGTTTGTTGGGAACAACACAATTAAAAAATGTTTGGTCAAACAATTTTTGTGATTTTTACAGAGTATTTAAAAAATAACAACACGCATTTGAAAATTGAAAGGATTTAAGTCATCGACGGGTGCAACCATACCAAATTTGGGTGCATGTGTGCTGGCGCTTTAAGGCGTTTGAATAAAAAAAGGTGCAATTAAATTCTACAAGCATACAATGTATGTGTACGAGTATGTAAGTGAGAAACAATAAAAAAGAAAAGAAATCAAAATGGATAAGTATATACATATATACAATTACATACATCTGGTACAAAAATGACAAAATCATGTCGTAAACGAAAATGGATATCTAAAAAAACACAATCGTTCTAATTTAGCGAGAATTAATTAGCCAACATAATTGTTTTTAGTGTATTAATGAGTTGAATTTATTATGTTAATAATACAGTTTGTACCTTTTAATTCAATTCACTTAAAAAAATTTACCAAAATTTGTACAATAATCTCCCATGGGAGCAGATGGGAAATGTGTTCGTTAGCAGTCAGCTTACAACAGCAATATGTAACTAATGATGTGCAACTTTGTAGGCGCTAAATTGTGGCACAAACTCCACTGTATAGCAGCGCAGCCTGGCAGCGTGTTTGGCGACAATGGATTGGAGTGCAGGTGTTTGCTGTTTCTTGTTTTTGTAGCTTTAATGAGTTCATATGTATGACAAATCTAATCGAAGTGTGATTCAATATGCAGAATAATAAAAAATGCCACAACGCCAAAAAAAAAATGTAAGAAAACAAGCTCAACAATCGCAATACGCATAATTCATGCATTCAACACAACAAAATTTTCAAAACTTAAAACCATTAAAAGTGGTAAAAAATCGGTTAAGTAAATGAAAAAACTATCAAGTGTTCGCCAGTTGCGTGTAATTGTGGCCGAGCAGCATTGCGCTTTTTTTTTTTTGCTTTGTTGATGACAATTACTGTTAATCGCCGCTGCCAACAATTTAACTATATATGTATGTAGTTGATATAATAAATGATGTATTTATGCGTTAATATACTGTGAATTGTGTGAACTAGCATGATATAATGATTAATGCGTGAAATATACGCAAATAAAATGTCAGCTTTTGAGTGAGATATAAAATTTTAGTTTGAAGATGTGACGAGAATTTAATGAAATTGTATGGACACTTCAGCTGGGAACACGCAAAGACAGTTAGCTTAAAATCACTCATTCAAATCATCACACAAAACTCAGTGCATTTTTTTTTTCAATTTGAAAAAGTTCGTTTGCTACATTTAATTAGAATTATTTATGCATACATAAATACATATGTATATATGCACATCTACAAATTTATTCATCAAACCAGCAAACCGTTTTTTTTTTGAATAAACTCTAGGTATACTTCAATGGAATCGCAATAGTTCACTCAGCTTAAAAAGGCAAATTTTATTCTCCTTCGACTTACGCGAATCATCATCCTTTACTTTAGGCACTTAACTAATTCACTACACTTAATTAATTTTTTTTTCAATCAATTGTATAATTCATTTTTATATAATTCACCCAATAACTTAAGTTTGCCTCACATTGTTTTTTATATTTCCTGCGAGCACTGAAACATGTTTTACCGCTGTTGCCAGATTCATGTCATGTAATTCAGTTGTCATGTAAATAAATTCTCCAATATTTTGTAGTATGAACGAGTATATTTACCACGATTCTCATCCTTCCTGCTAACATCATATAGAATAAACCGAAGCTTTCTGTCTTCAGTCCAGAAATCTTTCCGCTACCTTGAAGCCATGGTTCCTGGACCAACGGTCCCTCGTCTAGCGTAAGGAGAAGTTGACTCGAAATCACTTTATTATGCTGCATATTTATCTGGAGGACCATCAGAATTTTTAGGCTGTACGTCCCCTGCCTCCTCCGTGGAGGGCCATTCTTCGTCCCGCCTTGCTAGCTCCTCAGGATTTACGTTGGTCGTGTGGCCTCCTTGTCGCTTCCTGATCGAAGCACTCCAAGTGCTTTTTCTTACTGGAAGACAAGTTTACTACCGCAACTAGCCTTTGTATTATTCTCAGTGCCGCCTTATATTGCGACAGACCTTTCTTAGGCTTTATGTTTCTCTCCCTTCTGTTTGCTTCGACCTCGTTCTCCTTTTTAGGGCTGGCTAAAAGCTCTCTCTCTCTCTTGTAAAGCTTACCGAGACCGTACTGTATATGGCGGAGTCCAGGCTGACTACAATTTTCCTGGGTACTCTAGAGGGCGATCTACTGGCGTTCTTCTCCTCCTGCTTCTTCACCTCCTGCAGGCGGGCTGAGCGGTCATAGTTATGTGTGGGGAAATACACAGTATTTTGCAGTATGAGCAACAATGCTATTGCTTGTGCTTGCTGGGATTTCTCTCAAAATGTCTACTATAACTAGATATTTTGTAATGATTTTAACTTTCTAGGCCATTTAAGAAATAAAATTTTTACGGTATTTTGTACTTGTACTATTTGATTTAAATTTTTGTAGCCTGTTTTTACCTATTAAGGCATGAGCTTAAAGGATATGGGTTAACATTACGCATTTTAAAGGCTTCCAAAAATTAAATAAAAGTAGTATTGATTGACAAAAATAAAATTAAACTTTGAAGGCAGTTAATTTGTAAATCAATGATTTCTGAAATGAGAGCAGAATGAATTTACTGTCTGGTATTATAAAGGCCAATAACTGCTTTGTGTCGTTTGATTTGTAGTTACTCCATCAAAAAGTAATTTTGAGGTTATGTTTAAATAATTTGATAAATAAAAAATCAACTGAGATACAGAGCCCCAGTCGAAGAATTAGAGAGACCAGTGTCTTTCTATTCGTTTTGATACCATCCATGAACATGAAATTGGAATCGGCCAGATCGGTTGGCATTATCATGCAGCCGCCCTACAACCGATTTGCTCAGATATGATAAAAGCTCACAGTTTTCATCATTCCGATAATCCAATGTAAATTCCACGCTATTAATTTAATTATTATTTGCTTTTGATAATTTCCCACAACTTAAAATAAAATTCCATGCACTTATAGCAATTAATTCCAAAAGCGTTTGAAATATTTTTGCAAACATTTTGAAAAATTTTCGAAACTAAATGCTATATGCGACAGTTTTGTGCCAATGATTAAGACAACTGTCGGCTACCTTGACAGCGACAAATTAAAAATAAAAAAACAACTTTTTTACTAATTCACTTACAGAACATACATACATACATATGTTTAGTGCAGAAGCAAATTAAAAGCAAAATTCAAAAAAGGAGCGTAAAAATAGTAATTAACAATAAGTTTGGCTAATATTTGTAATTTGTAATTAAATCTTTTAACTATTTATAATTGACAATTCACTGTTGACAACTTAATTAGAGCTGCGAGGAAGTTGGGGCTGTTATTTGTGTGTGCGTGTGTGTGTATTACGTATTGCAAGGAGGTAATAGTTTGACTAATTGTGATATTTACTTTAAGGACGAATATCTGAAATGCACAAGCAAGTCGTATATGTACTCGTATATATATTTAAGAGAACAAGAAAATATCGAAATGAACTTCGATACTTACTAACCGGCGCTTACATTGTATCCTACTTCTTAATTGGCGAAGGCACTGCTCACGTGATTATAGCTAATTCAACAATAGTGCGTCAGTCGTCTCTTCTTATCGCATCGTTCCATCGTTCACGGCATTCGCTATTGCCAATACGCAAAGAACCATAAACTTTTCACAAGTGACCGCCATCATATTTTTTCATTTAATTATTTTTTAATGAATTCCACTAATGCTGCATTTCATCAGATTCATTAAGTGGAAATTTATTTAATTTTCGAATTTTTGGTTTCACCAACTAATTTAAATTTGCACTTAATTTTTATTTAACTGCATTTACTATCACTATAAGCACGGTGATGCCGTACTTGAAATCCCTAAAAAAAAACTCATTGTAATCGAATTGAAATTAGATTAAATTTTATAAAAATTGAAATTGAAATTAGAACCAGGAATAAAAGGATGGAAGTGAGTAGCATCTACAAATATCTGCGCTCCAAGCTCGTAAACAACCACCCAGTACGCAGCAGATCCGGTGTCTCGCTTTTGATGGAATTTGAGTTTGCGATAAGTGCTCCCTCGAAGGCCATTATGTGTAAAACTTGCCCCGAGCTGCGATTTTAAATTTTATAAAATTGCTTGAAGTGATTAAAATTTTAAAGCAAACACACTTCTGCCTTCTGCGAATGCTTTGAGTGTTGCCGACACACTTGGGCGACAAAGTATCGAACAAATTAACTCATTTCCTTGTAAACCTCGCTGCAGTCCAATTTCGAGAACTCTTTACATAACAAGTTTCTTTTTTTCGCGGTGCCAATTATTTTAGTTAAAAAACGCTAGACCTAAAATGAAGGCATCTGTCCGACGACAGTCTAAGGTGTTGTGGAGCAACTGTCGCCCCAATAGTTATACAGAACATGCCACCCAAAATGGTTGAAAGCACCGAAAATAGCTCCCCGGTGTGCTTAGTGGTGCTGTGATGCCCACTTCGAGTGCTGCCAAATTGCCTGCCACCCCACAAGGTGGTGTGACAGCAACAACCAATCGCAAAGTAACGCATGTGCGGCAAACAAAGCTACGCACACACAAAAACCGGCATATCAATCGAGCATTGAGCAATATTAGCTTTCTGCCCATAAAATATGTGTACTCGATGTTTGTGGATTCGCATTAAGGCTTCTTAGCTTTTGGTGTTCGCTTCGGTCACAAATAAGCACGATTTCATGAATTCAATGAGCAGCGGTAGAAAATGGCGAGCGTACAGCTTCCACCTTATTTAGTGTGCACTAGTTCCAGCCGACAGCCGAGACGACAGGCAGCCCGTCATTCAGCCGTCCGCGGTCAGTGAAAACGAATGTGATTTTAATGGCTGAGCGCTTAGCAACAGGTGCAACGGAAACTCGGGCGATGGTTGGAAAAACGCACACATTGTGTGACATTTCCAAATCATTTGTAGCAACGCACCGTCGTCAAGTGTGCGTGCACTGCTGCAGCCGTTGAAATGTCGCCACATGTGAATGACAAGAACTGAAGAATTGCTGAACCTTCCGTTTGCCAGCGACCACAAATAAATAAATGTCGATTAAAACAGGCACGATCGGCTAGTCTTCGAGTCGTGCAGTGCGTGTGTGCAGCAGGCAACTTCAGAGTTGAACAAAAAGAAAGATTAAAAATTCCAAAAAAAATTTTTTTTTTCAAAAACAATAAAGTTCGATGAAAAAGCATTGAATAACTCGGTCGAATTGTAACGCGTGATAGTTGTCGCCATTATTATTTTTTCCTGTTATTTTTGATTTTTTTCTTCTTCTGTATGGTGTTACCATGGCTCACTATCGCTTGACCAGCTAAACCTCGCGCGCTATGAAGCTGTTGCTGTCATATTCGTTGCTTTATTATAGCTGCAACATTCTTCAATTATGATTTAACGATGCAACTGACAATAAACTACTGATATATAGATATTTTGTCGTTGTTGCTGTTTATCTTTTATTGTGATATAACAACTGGTATAATTTTGCTTTGAAAATGAGAGTATTCACGGCTGTTTTTCTAAAGCACAGTGGGAATGTTGTAGGAGTTGGTGCCAGAAAAAAAACATCTAACTCTTTGTCCTACGGATAAGGGATTCAGCGCGGAATTCTACCGGAGAACCAAACATTGTTATACCACCAGGCCCGAGTTGAAGGTGGAAGAACGTCTAGGAAAATTTTGGTAGGCCTGAGGGCAATCGTTTCAGAACGCAAGCACCTCTATTATATTTAATCCACGACGCTGAGAGGAGTTAGCGGAGGGATTTATTTAGGTAGGTGTTGCTGTAGCTGTAGAAGGAAATCAAAAACACGTGTATGCTCCATATCTTGGCTAAGTTCTTGTTGATCTTTTCAGAACAGAGCAGAACTGCCTACTGATGGTTAGAAGATATGGTCCGACTTGGTGTGAAAAAATTTTTTTTTGTGGAGTTTTTCATCAATCAGAGCGATGTTTCTCGCGAATTGGGGTGGATAAAAATATGATGAGACTCCCAGCAAGGATACAATAGGCGTCAACCACATACATACATATATATTTGGCGCTTTGTAACCGCTGAAGCGAGCTCCTCCTCCAATTTGTGGTTTTGCGTCTTGTTGTTTTTACCAACAAAGGATCTACAGTTTATTATAAGCCGCCTCCGAATGGCCGATGGACTTTTATGGGCAGCCTTTATTTCATGCCAGAAATACACTCGGAGGGTTTGACATTCCCTGCCGAGGGGCGGCCGCAATTATAAAAATTTATTTTCTATAATTTTGGATGTTGGTCGAATCTGGGCCCAGACCTTCCGAATGGCAGTACGCAACGCTAACCACTCAACCATCGCAGCCACCATTGACCAGAAAACGTCACGGCCGGGAAGAGTAAGACATACACGGCATCAATCGCCTTTTGTCGACTTTTGTCCCACCGCCTCACACATGTACTTAAAAAAACTATACAAAAAATACCAACTATAAAACTGCATAAGTGCATCTGTTGCAAGCTGTCAAAACTGTAAATGGCAAATGTTGGCAGAACAATGACGTGCATAGTAACAAGTGTATATTCGTACTATAAAAGCTACAACAACAACAACAGCAACAACAACAATAGCACAACAATACTCCAGCGACTGAAGCAATCGAGCTTGTGAGTCTATTAATTGGCAACATATGTTTTAAGCAGACCCCAAAACACCTTCCGCCTCACGTCCCCACCAACGATCGCTGCTAAAAAGTAAAAAATAAAGAAATTAAAAATAAAGTCTCCACTCCACTGCCATGTAAACTCTCCAAAGGCGCACTAATTAAGTATTAAATACTAAAAGCATACTTAGCAGTTGATCTGCAAGCAACAACAACAACAAAAAAGAGCAATAACTGGAACGTCGTCCGAACAGCTGACGTTCTGTATCAATTGATTGCCAAGCCAACTGTCAGCCAGACAAGCATCGGTACATGCTTGTGCCTGTGTTTGTTTGCTTGCTTGCTTGTATGCTGGTGTGCTTGTGTGCTGGTTGGGCCTACTTTACAATGTCGTCGTCGTCGTTAGTAATGTGCAACATTTTTGGGCGTCGCTGCAACCTAATAAAGGCACAGGTTATTACCAAAAATGGCCAATTTGAGATGATGGCAGCCAATTAAATATGCACATATGTACATACATACAACATACAAAGAGTTTGTGCAATTTTTCACAATGTACACGGTATCAAAATAATATTTACTTTATTTATTTACATATATGTGTATATGTGCATATGTACGGCCGATTGTATGTGGCCAATTAGCCAAAGTACAAAATGGCACTCACACACACACACGCCTATTTTGTGATTTTTATAAATTTTTGGGGTGTTATTGGTCTTGGATCAATGCGCCGCTCGTCATTCTCGGCATGAGGTAACTTTGAGGGTGTGTAGCGGAGGTGGTGGTGAGGTTTGTCGAAATGTAAGGCATACTTTAAATGCCATTTGCGTACGCTTCGGCATTGGTTCATTGCAAATCAGTAAGTATCGATTGCAAGAGATCTAATTTTATTCTTGTTGTTGTTGTTGTGCGGATAGTTAATAGTTGATTTTCCGTTTAATTAAATCGATGCGCCACACTCTGAGTGTTGATTAATTCAAATTTGGAAACGTTACTTTGTGTGTGGCTGTCGATTTGTTGGTTCTTTAGTTGTCTGCTGGCACCTGCTGTAAGGCAACGCCGTTGAAGTGTTGCAACCTTCGACAGCGTTTAGCCTAGAATGGCATGTAAACCATGCTTGTTGTCGTTGTGTTAAGAACGGTGTTTGTTGTATTGTGGTTTTTTTGCAGTTTTTTCTCTGGCTTAATTTAATTTAATTTAATTTAATTTTTTCTTTGAATTTTTGAATTTTCTATTTATTTCCTTTCATTTATTTTATATTTTTCCAATTTCTTTTTCTTTTATTTCATTTTAATTTACATTATTTTCGTTTATTTTTAATTATACATTATTTAATTTTTTTTTCATTTGATTTTATTTTGCTTCATTTTATTTATTATTTATTATTTTTTTAAATTTGTTTTATTTATTTATTTATTTTTTGAAATTTTTTATTAAATTAAATTAATTTTTTTAATTCATTTTATTTTACTTTAATTTGTTTCATTTTATTTTGTTTTGTTTTTATATTTAATTTTTTTTGTTATTTATTTTACTTTATTTTACAACATTTTATTTTTTATTAAAATTTATTTCATTTTAATATATTATTTTTTAAATTAAATTTTTATTTATTTTACGTCTATTTTATTTCACTATTTTATTTACTTATCACATTTTACAGTACTTACATTGTTTTTGTTGCATTTTATATCCTTCTGTGGGTTTCTTCATGTGCATGATGTTTGACAGCCACTTGACAGTTAGAGCAGCACAGGTGGCGTGCAACGCCAGCACCAACTTGAGACACTACTCGATCAATTGCTCTCTTTGGCACTCACACCACTCGCTCTCAATACGTCCAACCCACTACGGCCGCATAAGTGGATTTTGTCTTTGGCCAAAATAACTGGCGTGTGAAAAATATTTTATATTGAATTTATTTTCGGTAATTATGTTTGTGCGTTTAATTGCTGTCGAAGTTGTTGCTGTCGTAAATTTGTAAGATTTATGTGTTCCGAATCGCAATGATACATAAATTTTTGGTAAAATACATAGACATATGCGTGTGCCTGTGTGAATGACATGGTTGCTAGCAAAACAAGACCAAAAATGCCAGTAGTGACTGAATTTGGCTATAATTTTATGGGATTTCTTTATTAAAGATATTCTTAGAGAATCGGTGAATGAAGTCAATACCAGCTTTTTTTTTTTGGAACCTAACTGCAAAGGTATGAATGGTAAGTAAATGGGCATGATCGATTTATAGCTGGTACACCTTCGTTTCGTTTCTTCAAATGGGCTATGTGGACTTCAGAGAGCGGCAGGTAAGGCACTTTTATTGTAAAGCGCAAAAAATTGGCTAAAGACAGCTGCAACTTTAAGACATAAAACATAATTATTGTTACCAGTGACCAAGAACTCAATATTTAAGATCAGAAAATTTACTTATTGTTGCAAGGAGTTCTCTGAGATAGGAAAGGAACGACAAAGTAAAAGAGAGAGAGAAAGGGAGAGAGATACCAGCTTGTGGAGTCGTTGGTTTGATATTTCTAAGTCCATCGTATGTAGTAAGTATCTCCAGAGGTAAGAAGAAAGTGGCAACTACAGCCTGAACAGTTTTTGCTACACACTAATATGCATTGGTACTGAACAGGAATCTATTCGATGTGAGATTTCATACTATTTCCACAACAAGGTAAAAAACAACTCCCTTTGCATATAAATCTGTATGTATGTATATTTATGTTCAGCTGTTATCTCACGTGAATTTATTTTCTTCTATGCATTCAAACAGCGAACCCAAAACGGAAATGTCACAAATATACTTGTACATAACGATCAATACTTCAACAGCGTTTTAAAAGTCATAAAATTTGAGGAATACTTTTAGGCGCACAGTGGAGTATTAAATTCCACCACACTACACCACTTTTGCTCTACTCAACACACGATCGCAGCTTAAACCCATTCAACAAACATTCCGCCTTCAAACCAACATACAGCATACCAACATATTTGTAACACAATAAACACAACAACAACAATATTAACAAAGGCGGAAAGGCGCCGCAAGTGTGGTGTGGCACAACATTGACATCTTCTTTAGCAGCAAACGAAATTGACCTTCCACTGATGGCCAACATTAAATTTTTAAAGGCTAAACATGGTGAGACACATATTCATACACACACAAAGTATGCATTTTGTTATGTCTATATTTATGCATGTGTTGGTGGCAAATGTACGGCCCGCACACAGCACCAGAATAGATCAAAGTCAATGAAAATCAACGAGGTGTAAAGCGAATGAATCGATATTTACGCTGCTACCGCTGCTACATGATAATGACGGTGTGGTTGATGATGAGTAAGAAGAAGCATATAGATATTGTTGAGGGCTGTGACAGTAAACACATACATACAGCTGTACATATGTACATGAAAAATATAATGACGCTGACATTGAGTCTGTTTGCTTAAAGGTGAGGTTATGTGAATTGTGAGCAGTGAGGGAGAAGTCGATAGTGACATTGTTGTTGTTGTTGTTGATAATAATGACGATGAAGTGTTGTTGCTGTACATATTGCAGTTAAGCGCGTGTGTGGCCGATTTTGAAATATGGAGGTCAAACATATATGTAGTACACAGCTACCGCATTTTTTATTTATAAATAAATTTTCTTTTATTTTTATTATTTTTTATTTATTTTCGTTTTAACTTTCTTCTTTATTGACCCATTTGGGTATTTTTTTCACATTTTACCTCTATTTGCTTCAACAGTAGGTAAAATCGTTTAGATATTCTCTTCTTCCGTAGCATATGTATATACGTATTGCCCAGCTTTGCTTTTGTTTTTGTGTTTTCGTAATTAATATTCTCTTTGAATATTTTAGTAATTGACAAAGTGACCAATTAGTCGTTGAAAAATTGTTTAATTACTGAATATAAAATTTAATTAATTATTATTTAAATGAAAAATTAATATTTCATTTCTGTAGGTATATATGTACATACATATTATCATTTACATATTTTATAATGTATTTTTTATAATTAATTACGCATGGCAATCAGGTTGTAAGCATTTTTTATTCAGAAAATCTAAGTTTTCTAATTTTTCTGTACAATATTTATAGGAAAAATATTTATTAAAAATCTCTACACTATAATTTTACGAAGAAGATGTAAGAAAAAAGTAAAATAAAAAAAAATAAAAAAAAATAAAAAAAAATCAAGAATAAGTAAAATATAATTTGAGGGTTCCGGTTGTCAGTGTCATCCAAGGCCTTCCCTTTTATTAAGAAGAAAGGATTCTATGAAAAATATTTCCATACTGAAATATAAGCAAAAGTGCATGCGCAAGTACTGTATATATGTGAATATTTTAATTTAATTTGCCACATTGGCGACAAACAGACTAGGCCAGTAGTAGTATTGAATTCGTAGAAAAAAAAAACCATTCGATGAATAAAGTAAGAGCTTAACACACAACTAAATTCGATATTCCGTTGATATTTAAGAATTTAAGTACAATTTGCATAACTGCATTGCTATTAAAGACGCAATAGGAATACAAAGCGGCAATGGGGGCCGCCCCATTAACGCAATGAAGAGATCCACAGGTGGATAATTCACGTACCACCAATGCACATACACAAGAACTTACGAGTATATTTAAATGGAAAGTTAAAATGACCAAATAAACATTTTGAATACTTGAAAATTGTATATTGAACATACCCAGTAGAAATAAAAAAAAAAATCGGAGAAAAAAAATAAAAATAAAAATAAAAAAATTAAATTAAATTAAATTCAAAAAATAAAATAAAATAAAATAAAATAAAATAAACAAAATAAAATAAAATGAAATAAAATTAAAAAAAGTAAATAAAATAAATAAAATAAAATAATTTAAAATAAAATTATATAAAATGAAATGAAATGAAATAAAATAAAATAAAATTAAATTAAAAAAAGTAAAATAAAATAAATAAATAAAATAAAATAAAATAAAATGATATAAAATGAAATGAAATAAAATAAAATAAAATAAAATAAAATGATAAAATAGATTTAAAAAAAAAAACAAATAAAAAAAATAAAAAAAAATTAAATTGAATAAAATAAAATTAAATTATATTAAATTAAATTAAATAAATTTGGATTTGGTTCCTCCCGAGTAGGAAATAATACTTTAACGTGCTCATATGAATATAGGTATGAAATTCTATGCAAATAAATATGTATGTTATAAGTGTGACAAATTTTATGTGCAATGCATTTATGAGTAATATTGTCAATAAGAATAATTATTTAAGTATGTTTGTATGTATGAAGCTTTCCTGTAAACCTATACGCAAGCTTTGCTGGCATGCGAGGAGATTTCTGTTGCTAGCAAAACGCATTGAGGTAATGAGTATGGTTTTTTGTGTGTGTGTTCATATTATTTTTTGTTGTTTTGGTAAGCAAAAAGAAGGGACCCTTACGATGGGCGGCAAATTACCAACAAACGACAACTGATGACGACGATGCAGTAGGTAAATTTGCAAACTCGTATATGTACATACTTTTGCATTTGTTTATGCATGTACATACGAGTATGTATGAACACACAGGTACTTATAGACGAGTACATATATGTGTTAAAGTTGCTTTAGGTAACTTACTTGGGCTACACGCCAAACATTGTGGTATGAAAAAACCAATACGCAAGTCAAGTAATGCACGTTATGTGTATATATATACTCGTATATATACATATATTGCTGCGCAAGCTTTGTATTATATGTATATAAGCATGAAGAAAGGTACTTGTGTGTAAGAATGAGTTTGTAGAAAACAAAGCCAAGATGACAGTTGGCCAGCGTGAAAAGAAGACAATAAAACCCAGTCATAACTAATAATGGTGTATATGTATGTATGTATATATATATTTATGTTTGTATGCATGTGCACTTGCATGCTTGTAAGTAAGACACAAAAGAATTTCCATCAATAAAGTCAATACGCTGCTCAACGCACTTCAGCATGCCGCTTCAGACTATTGCTCGGCCTTCCACTTGGCTTCCTCCCCTTTCACTGCGAAGCACTTCTCCTCTTTCTCTTTTGAATTACGTTTTGGTGCTCCATTGTAACTTGTGATGAAGAAGAATGACTGCAGTCATGCTTTGAAAGCATTAAAGAGGTATTTCACGTGTACTAATGCTATGCCTACCCTGTAGGAAAAACAAAGCTACTATAATTCAACTAGTTTGCTGTTCAGCGTTCATATTTTTTTCATATACAAATGAGAGCAAATTTTTCATACTTATATTCTACTAGTAAAAGACTAGCTAATGCATACCAGATAAAATACTAGTTCATTCTTAGAAGTTAAATACTAGTCCGTATCATACTAGTTAAAAACTTGTTTGTGGTACTGAGCAGTTCAGGTAATTCAACCACTCACCATCTTCGAGCAACAAACGGACGATTTTACATACATGCTTTCCTGCAGGGCAGTTGTGTGGATATGGGTAGAAAGTAGTAACCTCTGCCGCAATGCACAAATACTCACACTGACAATGTGCGGTAAATGATGATGATGATGCGGTGATGTAATGCACTTACGAGCGACACGCATTTTTTTCTCGATCTTCTGAAGAAATGAAGAGTTTTTTCCACAGTCATAAAAGTATTCTGGATAATTATCTGTTGACCTCTTCGTGTGTTAAGCAGCGCTTTGTACATCAATTGCATTTGTTGCTGGCTATTAGGTAATAGTTTTATGAACAATATTAGCACACACACACATACACACTCATACAGACTCATGCTATTACAATTAGAAGTGAGCAATCATTAAAATTTTAACTTATTTAAGACGCTTCTCTTGGAGGAAATAGTGACAATCCATATTTACCCTCAAAAAACTTTCTAAATAAGCATCTCGTTAGAGAATTCTCAGCCAAGTCTCAGCTGCTGAGCTCTTATTTCCTATTTTGGGTTTTAATATCATTTTAACTTTGTAAATTGAGTAATTAACGGTGTTCAAATGTCAGGAGGTTTAATCAACCGGAAGATTCAAAATTTTATGTCTATTGGCCGTCTATCTGACGATCTGCCGATCTGCCGGTCTGCTGGTCTGCCGGAGATTGCTTCTTTCAAGGGTAATATTAGAAGCATGAGATCGCGCATTCAGTCATTTAATATTTTAAGTCATATGTACATACATACATACAGTAGAGCTAGTTAAGATGAATGCAATTTCAAACGACGCTGAGAGAAGACAGTTTGTGAAAATTGAGCTCGTGCCGGAAGTGAGGAAGTTGTTGCTTTTTTCGAATTTGCAACTTATTCAGTGTAATATTTCACATTTTTGGTAATTATAAAAAAAATTAAATTTTTTAGTTCCACGAAATGCCATAACAACACAAACGATGTGTGAGCTTCACCATTTTTGCGGAAATTAGGGCAGAAAATATAGAATAGAACGTATGATTTCATTTACTGTTATGAAAGACTTTGGGGACAAACTCTAAGAGAACAATTATCCATCCTTTTCAATTGCTTTATTAATTTATTTAAATAATTTGTCTTTATGTCTGCTATGTTAGACAAATCATCGATGAAAGCAACTGCTCGATATCAGAACTTAGCTCTGCCGAAGGCAACGCAGTTATAAGTGAGAGAGAGAGAGATGAGAGACCGTTTCTTCCTCCTCATTATCCTTGCAGCTTCTACAACATCTCCTAAATAGAATTTCTAGCCTCTCCACATGACATTCTATCAACCAGTGCCCTGTTAAGTCTATGAAACCTTAGAGATATGCTCTCTTTTGAGAGATTATATTTCATGGGACCTTTTCCGATCCCATTTTCATTTAATTTGTCTAGATGTTTTGCAAGTACTAAAATGATTCCATCTTAATTCGGCCTTCTCATTGGTGAATTCTTTGAATAGCAATCTGCATGTAGCAAAAGCCATACCAATGCGTTTTTTGTTGGGAAGAATCTGCTTCGACGTGCCTTACCTGGCAATTTCGCCAGCCTTAAAATTTCCCTCTATGTCTCTTTAACCAGGAATTTAAGTCAGAGATAATCTGTCTGACTGGCCTATAGTTTACTCGAAGCCACCTCAGAATGACGGATGGATTTTTATGAGGAGATTTTATTTCAAATCACACTCGGAGCGGTTGAAATTCTGTTCAAAATAGCTGAAATATCAACTTAAAATACATCGCAATGCTTTGGGTAGCCTCAAAGTTAGGTTTCTTGAGAAAACACCTACCCCAACTTCTTAATGGAGCTTCGATCCATCCATATAGAAGGAGTTTTGTGGCTTCAATACTCTCTTAAGGGCTTTGAGTTACTTAATTGTTATTAATAACATGATTGGAGCGGCGATCTTAGTTGCTTGGTATGAAATTTTAGCTATCGAGTGATTTTGAAGTCTGATAACCTAACCTAACTATTGAGGAATTCATTTAAGGCCTTATTTAGGGTGGTTTTGAGTGTACCACTCATAAAAAGCAACCCCGATCTTTGAATTGTACTTAGGAGGTTGTCGTTTGTCATTTTCTTTAGCGCAGGCTCTCCACCAATAAACGCCATGTCTTACCACTTTTCACATAAATAGAGGATGCTGGAGGCCTTTTCATATCTACTGACTATGTTGGACTTTCAGTTCGGTTTTTGATCAGAACTAGGGCCAGAAATTTTGTCTAAGTTGCTAGGCTTAGGTCAACACCATTTAGGTTCGGCGGTTTTATTGTTGGTGCTCAAGTGAAGAGAATGAGTTCCACCTAATTTGAGTTGATGCGGCTTGGCCAGATACTCTACGCAGAGTGCACTGCATCAAATCGCTTTGAATTTGTGGGAGCCTTAGGTCTGTAAGTTACGGTTGAATCATCGACGTTGGTTTGTAATTAACTAACCGATTAATTTTATCTGCGACTAAGCGAAATAGAGATTAATCGGCGTTGGGAGACAATAATGTATGTAAAAAATTAAAGTAAAACCGCAGAAGCCTAAAATTACTATATTAACTTCATACATCGTGTCAGTTTCAATTTATTCATAAACGTGTGTGCAGTGGAAGGAGGTAAAAATCAATTAATCTTTGTTGTTTCGTGAATTAATTAATAACTTTACATGCTTAATGGACATAATTTTATGATTTCGCCGCCATACTTTTTTATTCTGCTTAAATGTCGATTTTTTATGGTATTTTTATTTTATTTAAATGAGCAAAATAATAATGGAAACCTTGTTATTTATTTATTGTTATTATTTATGTATATATAAATTTTTTTTTTTCAAATACAAAACATCTAAATATGAAGTGAACGACATTACCAATGCGAGATTAGTGTCCAAGCCGCCGGTCAATACAAATGAACAAATGTCGAACCACTTAAATGCAAATTAATAAACATATTAAAGGCAACAACAACCGCTAATTAGACGGTTGGCTACAAATGTTGATTTATGGTAGTAAAAAAATTGCTTAGATATGAGCTTATATGAACGTATGTACTCGTTTATGAGTGTATGTATGGACATGGTGGTAGTAGGCTTTGTGAGCTTTAAAATACAAATATTGAAAGATATAATTGGCTTTGGTGCTCTCAGTAACTCTTATAAATATGTATATGGCCTGCCTTACCATATAATTTTAACTTAATTCTGTTCGAACTTCATGTAGCATTAACAGCGGATCAAATTTTAAATAATAGTGAGCGCCACGAAAAAAATTTTCTATACAAAAATATCCGCAACGCCTACAAAATATTTCAAAAATCTTCACATAACCAATATTTGGGCTGTCAGCAGTATTTTTTTTATCGTTTTGAGGCAGAATTAAAATGTCTTATAGACAATTTTTCTATTTGAATAAGTAATAATCACCCACTAATGTTGCCGGTATGGGAACAAAACTATATGTATACTTACATAGCTAAATACATATTTACATGTCTGTCTATCTATATTTTTTTTTCTCCACCAGCCATATTTGGTAAGCTTGCTGTTAGCTTTTGACCAAGTGTACAAATGTACACAAGTTTGTGCTGTATAAAATGCTACTGCAAGAATTTCATTAAGGTTTTGTAGCGTGAAAACCAGCTTAACAACTTAACAACTCTTCGAAAAATCCAAAAACTATTTGGTATGCCAATTTGGCGCATAAACACAAATCGTTAATTAGTTAGTTGGTGGAAATGTTGAAAAGAGTTTTGCTTAAAAATGTATATATCTCTTTTCTTTTATTCAACAATATTAGCTTAAAAATTGAGTAAAGTAAATTTTGCCACAAAACGCCTCTAAAAAACCATAAAATTTTAGTATAGGATTACGATGTTAAAGGAAAATTTTGAAAATATAAACACACACGCATTTCTTATTATTATTATTTTAATATTTTATGCTTCATAAATTATGCGTTATAAAATTTTATTATATATTTAAGTACAAAGAATATACATAATCATATCTTCAGTTATGTTTGTATGTTAATAGAGCAAATCAAAAGCTTTAGCATTCAGTTGCTACTCTAAAATTTAATTACAATTTATTATTATTATTTTTTCTTCCAAACTAATAATGGCGGCCTTTTAGTCTATTTCAGCGAAATAGTTTCATAGCAACCAAATTTGCAAAGACGCTGTAGGCGTGTATACCAAATTAAGAAAAAAGCTTGTTAACTGAGAATTTAAACAAAATGCTTTTTGTTAACTACATAATTAAACGTATAAGGAACGATTTTTATTTCACTCTCATTTTTCATTAGCGAAAATAAATGATTCTTTTGGCACTCATTTCCGTTTATTCACGGTTAATCGCAGTTAACGATTAATTTGCGCTTATTTATCGATGTGCAGCAGCAGCTCTGTGATGAGTCCAATTTGTCGACACATTAAAGCACACTTTTTTCTTCTATTTACCTCTTATAATATGCAATTTATAAACTATATTTTTATTGATTTCTTTGCTAAAAAATTTTCAATGAATTTTTAAAGTTTTTTTTTCATTTTTATCTAATTTAACTAATTTTTTTATGTTTTCCTTTTCACTCTTTCAATACTCAAATCGACAGGTGTTCTAGCTGCACATTTTGTTGTTTTGTTTGCTTCAAACATAATACAACATGTTGGATATTCAATTGATTTTTTTTTGCTGCAATCAGCTTTCAGCTTGTTCGGAGTAGTGGATACCAGCCAGTGTGAGTTACAGGCAGTGTTGCATTTGGTTTTCGTTTTGGGGTAAAATTCCAGACAGTTTAAGACTAAAGATAAAATTTACATAAGCAAAAATATTATTTATACATATATTCAGGTGGTTTTAATAAATAAGTTATTAGGAAAAAAAAAAGATTCTTGAAATATGCAACTTCAAGTTTTTATGGTTAAAACATTTTTAATATTTTTCAATTTTATTTTCAGAAGATTATAATTTCTCGAAGAGTTGGTTGCACTGCGCCTTTTTTTTAAGGATTTTTAGGTTCTATTTAGCTATTTAGTCAGAACGCTGATTGCCTCAAAAGTATTTCAATATGAAATAGCAAAGGAAATTGAGAAAATAATAAATAAAATTATTTCTTTAATGCATTTTTCGAGCTTTATGAGACCATATTTGGTTTTTGGGAGAGATGAAAAAATTGCAACAGTCTGAGCGGTAGTAATTATAGCTATTTCGGAAGCCAACACTTTTCTTCATCAAAATTCTTTCCAGAAAACCATATTTGGATTGAATTCGAATTTGGGATGTCCACAGCTCGAACCAATGGTTAAAATATTAGGCTACGTGTGTGCGTGGTAAACTCGTTGTAGTTTTTCACCTTTTCCCTTTCTACATATTCACGATCAAGTGCTCAGAATTTCTGTAGCTTTAAACTTGTCGCAATGTAGTTGTTTTTGTGAAAATTTACTAACAAATATTCTATGGCAATGTTTTTTTATTATTAGAGAAAATTTCGTTCGTTCGGCAGGCTCTTCCGTAATCCCTAGAAGCTGTTCAATAACATTAACTAGTTTTTTGAACTGTGTCAGACCATATTTTGTTTTTGGGAAGAAATAGCGCGACAATTGTTTGTACTTCTCGCCGTTCGGCGGCAATTGGAGACACCAAAAGAAGACAGATCCTTCTCTATCTGATCTTTCCTACGAAGTGAAGTTATTTCTCTCCTCTTTCTTCTCTTCTCTTCTCCTCTCTTCCGAAAACTTTCAAAGCTTGTGTGTCGTCGCTGACTCTTAATTCGCTGATTTATGCCAATATTGTATGTCTATCTCGTACAGTTCATCGTTCCATCGTCTGTGCTATTCGCCGTTACTAATGCGCAAAGGTCTGTTAATCGTTTGCTAAACCGTTCTTTCGGTTAACGCCATCGTATACGCCTTTGCATCATCGGGTCAGCTACCAAAAAGGGGGCACCAGTTGTTGGCCAAAAAATAAAGCGGCAACACTGCTACCACAAACTCATACTCCCAGCCAACGGCTCTCATACACGCTCCACTGTGTTGGAGCCCAAGAGCGTCAGTTGCTAGCTTAGCGCAGCTGATTGTAATTGGATTTTATTCGTAAAAGTGGAGTCGAGCGAGGCAAATGTGTTGTGTATTTTGTGCGCGCGCGTTTTAACGAAATCCGAAAACCGGCTAAAAAAAATGGCAAAAATATTATGCTGCTTTTGACGACGAAGACAAATTAAACAGACAAACAGTGATGTCTCACTGATAAGAAACCGATGAATAAATTAGCAAAATAGCAAAATAGTAAAATAAAAACCCAAAAGCAAATAAAAATGAATTTTTGAATTTTTCTGTTTATAAAAAGTGCATGAATACCTGCATGAATTGTGTGTTTCGAGCGCCTGAATTAAGTAGCTGACATAAGCGAATTGACAAGCGTGCGCAAGCGAGGAATCTCATATTGCCCACAACAATAACGAAAACAAGACAGCTTGCATTAATCACTGTAGCATAATAAACAAATTGAGCTGATAGCAGCGTGAAAACGAAAGCAACAACAATTACAAACACTTTGCTGACTTACCCTGGCTAAAGAGTAATTTGTAGACGTTGATGATTTCTTAATTGACATCGGTAATGGAAATGTGTAAATTGGTGTGAAATATGACAGAAAGTGAAGATAAATTTTAATTTCATTTTAATTTCTACACTTTGAGAGCAAGTGTATGCGTGCGTACAACTACAACTATAGAGAAATGTGCCAGTAGTTAAAGCGGCTTATTTATTATAATAAAAAAAAATTGTTGATTGAAGGTGAATGAATGTTGAGAGCTGAAGCAGTGGTGGAGAACATTCAACGAAATTGATTTGATTTTTATATAAAGTTTATTACATTTGGCTAAATTAAGCCTTTCTCAAAGGTTGACGACTTTTTTCAGTAGCGATTGCCAAAAAAAGCGATTAAAAGGTAATAATAAAACTATACAAATGTTACATATGTATAATATGTGTATAATTTTGAAATACTAACACTAAAAGCCATTGGATCTTGGCCCAAATGCCAACAAAATTGCTTATACTTAATTAAATGCCTTAATTAATGTGGTTAATTATAGCATAAAAATGAAAATGCAAAAAAAAAATATAAAAGAGATAGAAGCAATCTGAAGCATATACAGTTTACATATACATATATGTAATTTAGGGATGTCCAGAAATACCTAAAAAAATAAATTTTGGAACTTTGAAAAGTTAAAAAAAAAATACGAGTATATTCGAATTGGTTTGCTTTAAAAGTGGCCAGGATACAACTGAATATATCAAATTATCTCTTATTGAAACAAATTGTAGGAGAAACATTTAAAAAAAGCTGAAAAAATGAGCTGAAGTAAGTTTTCCATCAAAATCGTTAGCCTATAATAATTATATAAAAAAAACAACCAGAATTTAGTAAAAACTATTCACCATTTTTTTTCGAAATAAAATAAAATCTATTTTATTGCTCTTTAGGATTTAATTTGGCATATTAAAAGCATTTGGGTAACTGTAACTAGCTGCGATTTTCTGGTTGAAATATTGGTTTAAAGTGATTTTTAGCAAGTTTTACGATCAAAAGAATTACTTTGATAATTCCGAAATAAATAGTTGAGATCTAATATCATTTGAGCTCAAAAAAAATTTACGAAATTTTCAATTTTCACTTATTTTATTTAGCATAGACCACCCTAATATAAAAATTTATAGCCCTGAGCTTGCTCAAAGGCCCACAACATGTATGTAAGAGAGCAAATCGACCGAATTTGTTCACGTGCATTGAAGCGTCACAGGTGTAGTCAACTTCTCAGCTCACTCACTGTCGTCGATAGACCACTTCGCGCAGCCGCTGTGCTGCTAAAGCTAAGCTTCACGCTATTTGTCTTCAAATCCTGCATTAAAGCGCGCGTGCGGTCGGCTTCACATTGTGGCGCTACTTACCTGCCGTTGGCACGCTTGGCCGCTTCTAACATTGCTGGGTTTTTAGTGATTTGCTTTTTGATTTTCTTATCTGTTTTTTGCTTAACGCAATTCTTTCGTTGAAATTTAAAATTTTTACATTTTTATTTTGGCTTTGGTTGTTTTTTTACCTCTCGTTCAAGCTCTAATATTATTTTTATTTTTATTTTTATGGTTTTCTGGTCAAAATATGTGGTTAGTCAAAATTATTTCGCTTATTTGGCACAAAATTAGTGAGCCAATTGGTCTTTGGTGGTTAGAATAAGAATATGTTGCGAAAATCAAGACAAAACCGAAATGTAGCAATAATAGCAGTGATTTATTGCAAAGAAAAAACAAAAGCAAAATAAAACAAAAATTATTACTTAAAAAGCAATAGTTGTATGTTCTTGCGGTTTTTGGAAAAAAAAATCAAAATTTAGCAACTAAAAATATAATTTTGCTGCTTAAAATTCTCATAGAATAGGTGAACGTAAAATTCAAATTTTTTTTACCTTTATTTTAATAACTTATGTAAGTAACTCTGTGGCAAAAGCTCAAATATTATTTTGCCTACGAGAGCTTGCGAATATTTCTAATTTTTCCATCGTCATGGGAAAAATGTGTGTAAAGTTAAATAGGCTTCCCCACTGTGAAGAGGCATTAAAGATGATTTTATTTGGATAATTTTGAGTTGAAAAGCAGAATAAATGGAAATATATAATTATTAAATACAAGAGCTTTGAATTCCGGCCTATCGAGCGGTGTAGTAGTTATATATTTGCTTGAAACTACTTTATTGCTTAAATGTTTAGATTTTTGTTTCAAATTTTTGCCCTTTTGTTCGATTCGAGCACCAAAAGCGGTTTTACTGTTCAATTTTGTCTAAATTCGCTCTCTTAATTCCTCTAAAGTTGCAAAAACATGTTTCAAAAATCAACTAAATAGTACTGTTATTATTTTTTCGTAATTATTCGACTCAGGGTCATTTAGCATTTTTTTTAGTCTTTTGGTAAAAAAGATTCTTAAATTTTGTTAATACATAAATATTTCGGATACAAATCAAAGGGGTTCGATTAGACATAAACGATACTATGTCCATAGCGATGAAATCCAATGGGGCTTTATTTACTTTTTGGCGTTACTTTGACTTACGTGCCACCTAGCGGGAAATTGTATATGTATGATACCTGTTAAATTAGACTTCTAGCAATGATTTCCGAAAATTATTTATTTAATTTCTGCTGAGCAGTTAGTTATCAGAGATATGATTCTCTGATATTATAGAGAAAATTCCCAATTTGAAAAAATAGGGGTTTGAAGGAATGATATATTAGAAGTAAATTTTGAAGTGTCACTAGAAATTCTTTATTTGCTTCAAATATTTAACTGGAATTTTTCAGTTAGTCAGACTGTCAATATTGAAACCTTGAATCAGTTTCGTTGAGGTATTCAGAAATCTTTAATCACTTTTAACGTTTATATGAGGGGTATTTCTTATCTACCCCTTACCATAATAAAATTATCTATTTTTTTAATTAATAAATATTAAAATATTTGGTACAAAAATAATTTTTTTTAGTTTTATTTTATTTTTGTTTTAGTTAAATTTTTATTGTGTAAAAATTCAGTAAATACAAAAACGAGGATTATTCAGACTCAATTAGAACTTGAAACAAACTTCGATAACCAATACTCCACACTCTAGAGAAAGGTAAAATTTCGAAATCGTCAATCTTTCGTCGCGAAGTAATGTGTTGATAGTTCTATCAGAGAAAACGAGCTCGTTTCGCCAACGAGACAAATGTGAAGTGTTAATTGTTTTTTTTTTTGTTTGTTGGTGAAATATTGACTTACCCCATTAATCTAACTTCTCATATAATAAGAAATATTTGCACTAAATATAGTTTGAAAAAAACAGGTGTCGAAAAAGCTGAAAAAAAATAATATAAATAATACGTGAACTGAAAAATATTGACTAAGCAAATAAAGGGTGATTCGCAATAGATAATGACAGTGGTTTTGCCATCGGCATGATAAACACTTTTTAATTATTTCATATACACATTTCATCGGATTATATATTTCATGTCACAATTTGCAGGCGAAAAATAAACTCTTTTTAGTAAAATATTTTTAATTTTTTGCTGGAAAAATATACGAAAGTGGTGAAGAAATGAGTAGTGTGCTAGTATTTATATATATCTCTACTAAATGCGACATATGTTGCTCTAAATTTCGCAAAAAAAATTTTCTTTGTATATATTTATATACTTACACACACAATTCTGCAGTGGAAATTAATTATTTAATCATACCTTTGCATTAATGTAGGCGTTCATGTATATGTGCATATATGTACTAGTATTAAAGCACATATGTATGTATGTAGGTACGTACCCAGAACTAAATATGGTCTTAAGAAACTCACTACAGAACTGAAATGACCAGCTGTTGTCCAAATACTTGCCACTTGTTGCAGAGCAAGTAAATTTTATGCTCATACTTAACATACATACATATGTACATAACATTACATATGTACTCTATACACTTACATGTGTACATACATGCATAAATGTGGCTATTTAGTTGCTCAAAATTCTTTGCTTGATTGCCTTTCGTTCGCTTCAATTCACATTCAATACTGTTATTGCTCACAATTAAGTGAATTTACCGTAAATGTCGACAACGGCTGAGCGTTTGATTTTAATTTAAGCCAGTTTCAAGACATTTTAAGCGGAGCTTGTTGAGCTTAAAACGAAAAACGAGAAAACTTTTAATATATAAAAATATACATACACACATACATACATATGTACATATCATAAGTTTAGTTAAATGTACATTGTAATTAAATTGCGCTACTTTTACTGTCAACCGACTGATATGTACATATGTACGTAAGTAGTTGACAAACTACACCGTCTGAGTGGCCACATGTCTGCTGGTCTGCTTTTGTGCAGAGTGTGCTGTTAAAGCCAGTACAAAATGTGCAAAAAAGTTATAACTTTTTTTGGAAAGTTTAACAAAATGTTGGCTGAAATATTAATAAACTATTTTATTTGCACAATTTCGAGTGGTTTTTGGGTGGCAGTATATGCACAAAATTTTTTTTATTTTTTATTTTTAATTTTTTATTTTTGAATAATATCTGTATCGTGTTTAAAATGAAAGCAGCAGCTCTAAGTTACAATTTCTAAAGATTTAAGCAACAAATTGACGTTATTCCATAAGCTATGTGCCAAGTTTTACTAATTGGCGCGAATTTCTGAAATTTTTCGCAGGTTCCATACATTTTGTAAATTAAAAAAAAATTAAAAATAGTTTAGTTTTCAAATAAAGAAAATTTCATGTGAATTTTTATACCTGGTTTGTACAGCGGATTTTACTATTAAATAATTTGAAATAAAAAAGCAAAAATTATTTTTTTAAAGAAAAAAACACAGAAAATTCAAATTGTGCATTTATTTTTTTGAAGATTATCTCTTTCAAATGCTGGCCGCGGCTACGTCTCAGACGGTCCATCTCTTGAGTCCAATTTTCGATGACCCGTTCGAGCTTTTCGACTGGTAACTGGCAAATGACACGCGTGATGTTTTGCTTCAAGGCCTGAATCGAAGCGGGATTGTCCGCTTTTTACATATTTCCACAGGAAAAATTTCTAACGGTGTGATATCACACGATCTTGGTGGCCAACCGACCGGCCCAAAACGTGAAATTATCTGCTCACCGAAGTGTTCTCTCAATAAAACCATTGATTGATGCGATGTGTGGGAAGTGGCGCCGTCTGGTTGAAACCAAATGTTGCAGAGATCACGAGCTTCAATTTCAGGCATCAAATAGTCGGTTATCATGGCGTGATAACGGTTGCCATTGACGGTTTCGTTCTCACCGGTATTATTTTTGAAGAAATTTGGACCGATGATTCCACCACACCAAACCGTTGTTTTTTCCGGATGAAATGACAGCTCTTGAATTTCCGCAGGTTGCTGTTCGTCCCAAATGCGGCAATTTTGCTTGTTTACATACCCATTGAGCCAGAAATGGGCCTCATCGCGTAACAAAATTTGGCTCAAAAACGTGGGATCTTTTTGGAACTTTTCAAGAGCCCATAGAATGAAGCCATGTCTCTTGGGAAGGTCGAGCGACGTAAAATGCGCCAAGTCATTCCATACGTCAGTCCGAGTCGCTGCGAACGGCGCCAAATCGACTCTCCAAGTATATTTTACTTAAAATTAATTTAAATAAATTTTTATCAGGAGAATTTGAGAAATATTATTCAAGATATACTCTTTTTTGAACATATGCACTTTAAAAATACAAACAAATGTAGGTATATATATCTCTTGTTAAAATATAGATTAGAATAATTTTTAAATTATGCATGCTGCTGTTTTCAATGCTTACTGACCATACAAATGCATATATATATCTATATAATTACTTTAAATAGTGGAACGTGTTCACCTACCCATTAGCCATAAGCCAAATGTCTCTTGGACACATACATATATGTATATGAATGTGTTGTTGGGCGATCAATTAATTGCTCTAATATTCTAATTAAGAAAAATAAAATTATTACAGCAGGTAAAAGTGAAAAATAACGTCTATATGGACATATACATACATATACTCACACATAGATATGTGCGGAGAAAAATTATTATTGTAAGCAGAATTTATTTATTTACCACAGCAAAATTCATACATTCATAGTTTTAACAACACACTTATTCGTACAAATAGCGAAAAAACAACAGCATTTAGATTTATATTTGAAAAAAAAAAAATATATATATATATAAATATACAAATCCACTTGTGTTAGCAAATTGACAGACCAACAGGTGTACGCCACTTCAATGCGATCTACGCCAAAGCACTACCAGCACCACCACACAACACTACACAGTCCCCCTCCACAGCACAGCACTGCTGCCACTGATTGTCTCTTTGAGTCTGTGGTTGTTTTTTTTGCAGTCTGCATTCGCGTCAATATTTGCGTTCGCCATTCTTGGTCGCTTATATGCACATACATATGTACATATGTATGTATGTAAGTCTGTATGTGTGCGTGCTTTTTACTTGCACACATTGTTGCTGTGCAAATTTGCCACCAAAGGTGTTGTGCTGTTGGTGTTGTTGTCAAAATGCCTGTTGATGGCAGTGGTGGTGACGCGGACAGTGAATGACTTGGTGACTTTTTGAGTTACGTTTAAAAGCGCACCTGTGTGTGTGTGTGCATGTGTACATAAGCATTTTAGCCACAAAGGTGGCAATTTTCGTTTTACAATGCGAAATTTTTTGCAGCGTTCATTTGATATTTTTTTTCTGAAATTGTTTCTTGCTGACTCTTGCACTTGCCGCACACAAATGTACTTATACAATACATACATACCATTTTTTTTAAGCTTTGGCGACAATTAAATGTTTTACAGATAGACAGAGTGTGGTTAAAAAGTTTATTCCTTTATTATTATTTTTTTGTTTATTTTTTAATTTATTTTTATTTGCCTTTTCCTCTGTGTCTTCGCCCAGCTTCATGTATCGACATAACCTTGTACGATTTTAATGACATTAGATCGTTCAGTAGTGATCATTTGAAGTTTATGGTCTCGCCATTTATTTCATTCACTCATTACTTAATCACTCTCATTCATACATACGAGTACATATGTATGTACATACAAGCTCTTGTGTGGAGTAATTATTATGAACTTTGCAGATTTTATTACATGCATACATATGTACATATATAGAATTTATTAAATTACCCTGATTCATTTTGCTACTGTTTCAGAGTTTTATGAGTTTTATAAGCTGATAAATATACATACATACATATACACCAACATATGTATGTAAAATGCATATGTATTTAATATATATCACTTTTCTGTCTACTTCTGGAAATAATTGTTTTTCATAAAATCATTTAGTAATTAAAAATGGCAAAGAAATAAAAAAAATTAAAAAATTCAAACCGATTAAATATTTTTTTAGTTATTTATGCTTTATATTCACTTTGACTTATTGCCGCTCTTTTCTTGAGCGCTAGTTCAAAGGCAATTCAGTCATATTTTTAATGGCTTTCATGTAATATTTTGCATTATTATATATATTTATTATTAATTTTTTTTTTTTCAATTAAATTGTATAAGAATATTAGAAAGGCTGTGACCCTCGTAAAAAAACTATGCTTAAACCCTTCGCCCTTCAGTTCAATAATTATATGGTAGTAAAGTTCACTTTGAAAAGTTTTATTGAATTTTTTTGTTGAAATTTTTATTAATTTTTCTTCACTTCAAAAATAAGCAAATTTGGTGTTTTTGTTCACTGTAAAACATAATAAAAAGTTCGATTATAAAACTCCCTTAAATATACAACAAAAGTCATCACTTGCTGCTTGGGTTCGTCATCTCTTAACTGCTTGGCGACCCATTTTTTCATCTTATCAATTTCATGTGAAAATATTATCAAAAGCAACAACGAAGCAATTACTGTAAACAGCTTGCTTTGGCGCCTGCTACTTTACTTATAAATATTTCGAAGATCTGTATTTTTGTACTTCTCAGAAATGTGATAAAAATAAATTGAAAAAAACTTGCCCACAGCCAGAGAAGTGGGCGCTGAATGAGCGACGTCGAAAGGAAACAACATTAGATACTTGTCACGTGCGCTTAACAATAACATGTCAGAAACTATTATAATGTAAAGTAACAACAATAGTTGTAGTTTGGGAAACTCATAGCTAAGTAGTTAAATGTCACCAGACAGAGAAAAAATAAATAAATAAAATTGAATGAAAAAAAAATTAAAAAAATTTAAATCAGAAATATATAACAAAATGAATATATATATTTTTAAACAATATTGAAAATATAAAAAAAATTATGCTAATGAAAGGTACTAAAAAATAAAGTAAAAACAAAAATAAAAATATAATAGTGAATTAAATTTAAAGTAAAAGCTAAACGAGAAAAAATATCAATAAAAAGGACTAAAAAATAGCATAAAAACATAAAATTAAAAATATTATAATTTAAAAAAAATAAAACAGAAATAAAGAAGATAAAAAGTGGATGTATTCTTTTTACCAAAATTAAAAAAAAAATTATTAATACTAATATAAATAATTAAAGAATTGAAAAAAATAATTATAAGAAATTAATATCTAAAATAAATTTATTATAAAAAGGGCCAGAAATTAAAAAAATTAAAAACATAAAAAATAGTAATTACTAATAGAAGTTAAAAATAATAATAATAATTACATTAAAAATATATAAATTATTTCAATAATTTTTAAATTACAAACGAGCTTAATAAATTTAATAAAAAAGTTAAACTACAAAAAAATAAAAATAAAAATAAATAGATGAAAATAATAAATATTTTGAACAAAGTTAAAAATTAAAATACCAATAAAAAACTAAATAATTAAGTAAAAGCCAAAAAAAAAAATTTAAAAATATTAGAATAATAACTAAATATAAGAAAAAATAAATAATAAAATTAATAAAAAAAAGAAAATAACTAAATCGAAAAACTTTTAAAACATAAAAAAATATTACTAATAAAAATTATAGAAAAATAAATTATAAGAGCAAAAAAATGATTTTTTAACAAAATTTCAAAGAATATATAATACTAATATAAAGAGTTACAGAATTTATTTTTTTACAAAATATAAAAAATATAAAATTAAATAAAAAAATAATTGCTATTACAATTTCAAATAAATAAAAATAAATTTTATTTTACAAATTTTAAATTGGAAATTAGATAAATAAATTTAACATAAAAGTAAAAAGTACATACATATATAGAAGTAAATAGATATAAAATTATAATTTATTACTAATAATAAAAAAAACTAATTTTTTAATAGAAATAGAAAGCTAATAAAACATACAAAATAATGTAAAAATATAAAATTTTGAACTAAATTTGAATTTATAAAAAATTAAAATTAAAATTTTAATTCAAGAAATAAAAAATTAAAAAACCCAAAAATAAATAAAAAATTGGAAAACATCATTTTTTAAACAGCATTTAAAATAAAAAATTAAATCTAAAAAAACAAATCCCAGAAAAAACAGAAAAAAATTTACGACAACTGCAACAACTTCAAGTGAACTTGTTACAAAATCGGTATCGCAGCATAAATGTTGCAGATGAATAATGAAGGTATTGTACATATATGCATTGTGTACATACAAAAATATACTATTTAAACCCAAGTAATACCAACAGTAAAGCAACAGCAACAAAATGACAGCTGCCATAAAGAAGAAAGCACATTAAACAAGCTCATAAATGATGTGGAGCACAAAATCGTTACACATACGTATAAACATACATACATCCAGGCGTATATATACAATCTGTACATCAGTAAGTGGCAAGTAGAGGAATATGGGTAAGAGATAATATTGTGTGGCGCAATCGCTCAGACTTAGAATACAGGTAGACGACCACACATTTCTGTTTATGAGTTTAACATACAAAAATACTCATATACATATGTACATATATTGTGCTGTAAGCATTTATGTATGCATGTAAGCGTTTAAGCAATAAATAATATTTAACTAATGCAGGTCAGGAAAATAATGAAAAAACCATAAAAAAACCTAAAAAAAATAGAAAAAAAACAGTACAACAAATGCTGGGAAAATTTGTTTAGAAATTTGTACTGAATTTCAGCGAATTCGTAACACCCTAAATTTGGCAGGAATTCTGTTCAGAGTATTTACTGTGCATACATATGTACATATGTATGTCTAATCATAATAAAATTCTATGATAAAATAATAATGAATGCATGAAATTGCATATGGAAAGAGAGTTGGAGAAAATTTTTTGATGAAAAACTCAACGAATTAAAGTGTGAAATAATTTCCTATAATTGAGTTTTAGAAAAAATTTTCGTGGAATAAACTGAATATTACCATTGTCACGCAATGAATAGATAAATTATATTTCTAAACTTTATTATAAAGAAAATATAATCCGCTAAGCGACCGATTTTATTTAATAAAATTTAAATAATTTCTTTCTATAAATATTTTTCAATTCTAAGCTTTTATAAACCCTATGGGTTATATTCTTCAGCTTCCAAAATCTCTTAAGCCTTTAATTTTTGGATTTAACCTCCTCATAGAAATGATTAATTGCCCTCATCATTTGTTTATAACAACAGAAAAAAAGAACTAAATTTGTTTAAATGGTGGCAACCCTGCTCTATACTAATTTTAATGCTCACTGCTGTCAAGTAATTTTAGTTTGAAGCTCATTTTTTGTTATTTCATCACTTTATATACACTTTTAACTTTAAAATTTCAATCAGTTGGCAACCCTACAAACAATTGATCACTTTTATTTAGTCGTAATAATATAAGAAATAGGTAAACAACCAAATGGGCAACTAATAGAGCGAACAGGTGAATTATGTTTGATTGAATAGATGATGGAACACAACTGTACTGTAAACTGTGTATTGCAATTGCTGTGTCATACCACAATAACCGTAACCCAGACAGACGTATACACTGCTAATTTAGCAAATAAATACAAAATTTTTGAGCAGACTTTTTTAGTTGATTATCACTATTATTATGCAAATTACGCTTATACAAACCAGCAAACAAACAAACAAACGACCAGCTGAACAAACTGGGCCGACACAAATTCTACAACTACTTAGCCAAGTATGCCAGGTCTACGGATAGAAGTGTAGTAAATCAAGCGCTGCAATTGCATTAAATCATTGGTGATCTCAAAATTGTATTAGGCATAAAGTGGGCTTGGATGTCGGTATATATAAAAGTGTATACATATATGTATATATGTGCGCCACCAAACTAGCAGGTAAGTAGGTGTGCTTGGCTTGACCAAAAATTCCATTTAATTGATAAGCCGTGAAAAAAATTAAATAAGTCCACTTCCGACTCAAATGCTGGGAAGTGTTACATGAGTGATGCACAGTGGACAATTGTTGACAGTTTGTGGCAAAAAATATAAGAAAGTGTTAATGAGAAGATAAATTTTTTAAACAATTGAGCAAAGTCAAATGAGTTTTTTGCGCAATAATTTCAACTTTTATAAAGTAAAAAACCTCAAGGCCTTAGTATAATTGGCCCACTATATCCAGGCACGACTGTATACCCAAATATTTTCACAACTTTACCTTCTATTTTGAAAAACAAAATCACTGTGCGACGATCTACGCTGATCCATTGTACATATCGCACAAACATTTATTTTCTAGGTGACCACGCCACAATGGCCAGCACTTTTACCGTGCACTTCCCCGTTGGCTTAATTTCAATTTCAAACCTTTTCCCATTTTTTTTACACCGCTCATTCGTTTCACAATTTGTTTCATACTTTGTTGTTCCGCTTTTTTCCGCTTCACTGACGGAGTGGCACAGTGGCGCATGGAAATACTTCAATTTGATGATGGCCAAGCGTGAAACGGGTTACGGGTGCGCTGCATTGTGGTTTGAGCTTTAAAAATATTGGCTGGCTAATGCTGGTGGTGGTTATTTACTCATTGGAAAATTGGAGTAAAACGTGACATGATTTTTCATAAAATTTCCATTACTTATCCATTCCACAATCAGACTTCCATGTGCTGGTGCCAGCGAGTTATTTGCATATTTGGGTGGAAAAGGAAGAGTGCAATGAGTGCTCTGTGGGCTTATTTTCTTAAAATATACTGCAGGCGATGTATTGAGCTTTTTGGGTTAGTGAAAAGGTAGTTTTTATGAAAAATGAAAAAACCGTCATAGAGTTAAAATATTTTTATTTTTCCATCATTATTATTATAATTATTTTTAATTCAATTTCTCACACTTCAACTGCATCTATCATAATCGGGCACCTTGTAGTTCCAATTAATAGCCTCATCGGTAAAATGCTGTAAACAAATATGAATGAAGAGCAAATGATTAAAAGTTTAACCCTTAAGCACTTGAAAACGCCACTCTTAGCGAACTCACCATATAAACTGAAGTCACAAAGGCACCAATGCCAATCAATAAGACTAGAGTATTCTTCAAATTTCTACGCGAATAAGCCTCCTGCCAATCGCCTTCCGGTATCGGCAAGTCGTTCATTGTGCAATGTGAACCGCCATCGACAAACGGTGACTTGCTCTCGTGACGCAGCGGTGCGCGTTGTAGAGCTGGCAAGCGATCTGGTTAAGGAGGAGAAGATAATTGGGTATAAATTATATGCTTTTCTATGTCTTTTAATATAATTTTTTTTTTTTTGCTGCAAAACAAACTTACTGCCCCGCAGCGTTCGTCCAGCTAACAACAAATGCCTGGCGAACATTTTCTTTGCGCTAATTATTATAATTAAATTATTATTTTTTAGCACAGAGGTTTTTCCAAAAACTAAAAATTAAATTCAATGCTTTTATATTGAAAGTTCTAAAATGGTTTTTGTTGGCTTCTAAATGAAATTGTCTAAAAATCAGCTTGTGAAATAATTTCTCGAATGATTTTAAAAATTTCCCTTTTTCAAATTTTTTTCAAAGGCTACTGAAGCGTTTACATTTCTCTGTTAAAAGGTAGCATTTTTAGTCAGCAAGCGAGTATGTATTGAAAACATCCAAATCAAAAACAAAAACCATCTTTACACCATCGCGAGAGCTATCTTTACATAATGGGCTAACATACTCTCCAAGAGCTTTCACTAATTACTTTAAACAAATTTTACTGCGCAAATGATTACCGAAAGTAGTAGAGGGTTGTATAATTTTGTACCAGCGGTCAAAACTTTTAATAAAGTATATGTTTTTATAAAGCTATGTTGCCAATTTTCTGTCACAGATTCTTATTTTTGATGCATAATTTTAGGCGCAGAAACTGAAGTCATATTATTTTTAGGCACATTTTCGAGCATTTATTTCTGTGACATTTTTCGGAATTGAGACGTTCAAGAAAATTTAATATGGAAAATATTATTGATGAGGTTTGCCACCTGTGTTTTTTTTTTCAAAAAAAAAAATCCTTATGTGGAAATATTAAAAATTGAGACGTTTAGGAAAATTTTAGTTAAAAAAAATCTGATAAGTGTTGCCACCTATTTTTGTTGTTGTTAAATATGTTAAAAGTATGAACAAAATGATTTAATTTATTTTTCCTTCCTCTTTTTTAAATAGAAAAAATAATAGAAATTCTCATTTTTTATTACTTATACCGTTATTTATTGGATTATATAATTCCGAAACAAAAATACAATAAAAGTGATTACACAAAGATCTATGTAAACAAATTCGTTTCTTTATAAGAAAAGTAGTAAAAAAAAGATTTGAAAAAAATTAATATCAAAATCACTTTATCTTAACCTAATTTTCTAACCAAACAGTGAGGATTTAATACATTTTGATATTCAAATAAAAGACTAGACCGCTAAACTGAATAAATATAAAGGTTGCTATGGGTTAAAAAAGTCTTATAACTATGTATGTAGGTATTGTATATAAGGATAAATAAATATCTAGATACTTATACAAAATTATTAGTATATATATATGCACTTATGAGTATGTATGTGTGTTTTTTCACTCAAAAGCTTTTACTGCTACACACAATCAAGTGCTTCCTGCAGTTATCTCCTGCTATTTGTGTCAAATATAGATCAAAAAGATTTACTTAAAACACATAAATCTCTAATTCAAAAATTCAACAAAAAAAATTCTAAAAAAAATAGTAACGAGTAACGAGTATTTATATTTATTATCTTATCAATTAGAAGGCATCTACTAAACAACCGCGAGAGCAATAAGGCATAACCGTAACACAGCTTCAGTAAATGCGAAGAAAAGTAATCACAGCGGATGACTACACACATACACATACATATATTCATTTACTCATATGTAGGTAAATAAGTATGTAAATGATAACTTACCGTTGCGCTGCTGCCACAGGTGCTCCATGGCACTTCTTGCTACCACATACAACATGCATCTCAACGCTGCCACAGCGCAGTCAAAGGGGTTAACTCGTACAAAAAAAAAAAAAAAAAAAAAAAAAGAAGAAAAAAAGTAGAAGAAAAAACCATTGTTGATGCTTAAGCTTTTTGTTTGACTTGGCATTAGTATTTAGAGTACAGTTAACGTGATTTATATTTGTACAACCGCATGCAGTTACTTTAATAAACATACATACCTACATATGTATGTATAAATATGTATAAACATTTGTATTCGGTGCATATTTACGGTTATTTTATGATTACATTTACAGCTTGGCATATATCAGTTAACTCAGCGCGTACATACATACATATGGATAAATATGTTGGCTGTTATGCCAATATTTGCATTTCTCATTTATTTACTTTTTCTATATATTTTTTATTTGCTTTTGGTAATTTATTTCTTCTTTTTTTCCAACACATAAAAGCATTTAGTGTTTGCTCGCAGTGCTTTGAACTGTTAATAATATTACCTCAATATACCTACTCATATATGTACATAAAACCACTAAATGTGTTCTAAGCTTCTCCTTTGCCATACCCACTTCGCTATTTTTTATATTGAAAACATTTTTTTTTTGTTCAAAATTTATTTTACAAGTGACTTTAACGCTTCCAAGTCGATAATTGGTGATGCCATAAAAGTGTATTATTATTTATTGCCTTTTATTTATGCATTTATGTATGTGCGAAGCACGCTTTCGAAAACCAATAGAAACTAATTTATATGTAGGTATGTGTGTAAGCAATGTACGTGTAAATGTGGCACAATTTGGCATGTTGCCCAGGCTTATGCATTTTACTTCCTTCTCAATGAGCTTAGCTCAGCTTGTGTGCTAGTTCAAAGGTGTTGGTTGCAAGCAGGCGTAAAACCATTAATTTTTAATATTTTTTAATTGGTACTCCTCTGCTAACACAAAAAGAGAATTTAGAAGAAATAATAATCTATTAAAGTTACTATAAGGAAACTAATGAGACTTATTTATCCGAATTTCTTTCTCTTCAAAAATTTTTGGCGATTGTTTATAATTTTTTGCTTTCTTTTATTTTATGATTTCAATTAAATTTTTTTAATAATTTAACTAATTTTATGCCTTTAAACTTACTGATTGCAGGATTAATGAAAGCACCTTTCACAATTATCTGAGTGATCAACTGCATTTACATACATATGACAGGCGTTGTTGCCAATTTTCCCACCCTTGCCAATTTCTTGTGATCGGCAGATAATATCTAGTTTTTCTAGGAATGTAAGGTCTATTGAAAAAAAGGATGGATTTTTGTGTAATTTCAAAAGATTTATTTATTTATTAGACTATCTTTTTTGAACAATCCACCTCTCCTCAGCTATATTATATTTGCCCCCAGCAAATGGTATGTCAATTTGAGCTCCTTCAACGATTAAGTTTTATCTGCTCATTCGCCTCCCTTTCTTCCATTCATGGATCCTTTGGGAACAGAAGAAAATCTCAGAAGGATAAATGAGTTGAAACAGCTGGTTGAGGCATGAATATGGAAAGATCGTCATAATGCGAACTTAACTGTTCGACCAGGAGGTGGGAACTTCTTAAGGACTACGTCATGCTATTGGAAGGAATAGTTCGCAAAGCTTTGACATTTCATTCGATACTTGATGCCTTTTTTTACATTGTGGTTATATTGAGCTCCCTCCAATAGAACGTTTCGGAATTGGTTTCAGTGTCTTAAGCATATACTCGAGCTATGACACTTTCAAGTGAATCCGGGTTCATAAAACGACTTCATTTATGGTTTTTGGATAAAAATGAAGCAAATTAGGCTGAAACTTTGCTGACACACGCTGCTTGTCAAAAATGTATGAGTTAACCGTTAAATCAACAGCCTGAGAAACTTCTCTGAAAGTGTTTAAAATATTATTGATTTTCTTAGTTCAATCGTACGTAGTCCGTGAAATTACTCTACTTTTTATAGAGCATGCCTCGTAGGATTGATTGTCTTCTTCTTAGTTAAATATATCCTCATGATGATGAAAAAATTCCACTATATCTGGCTGTACTTCTATCTCCATTGATTATTTTTAATATTATATGTTTTGTGCTTTGATACAACCATATCCTCCAAGAAACAAAAAAGTCCAACCTGTGGTGCATCCTGTGTCCACACTTGCCTTGCAAATAATGGAAAAATTTGCATTAAATTCTATAGTTTTACCTTTGTCGATACTTGGCAACTCTATTTGAAAAATATACATAAAAAATATTTCTCAAAAGCTTTTTGAATGCTTCCTTTATAGTTTTCACACTATGATTACCCTTTTGTGAGAAATTTTTAAATCTCACTTTTGAAAATTGGCAACTCTATGACGAAATTTGGCCAAACTAAGATTTCGTAAAAGCTTAAAATGCTTATATTCGATATACATTTTCAAATATTTCACTTAGTTTTATTTTTTTATTTTTATTTTTTTATATATTTCTAATTAATCCTGCTTCGAATGTGGTTCGGGTGAACCCTACGTACATTATATGTCAGAGAAACCCTTCGAAAACTCGCAAATTCCGTGAATAAAATAATTCATGTGACACCGTAGAGTCAAGCAAATGGAATAATTTTCCATATATGTACTTACATGCGTACATACACATCGTAAGCACGTAAGTATGTACAAATGTATGCGAGGAATTTTGTGCGTGCGAGGGAGTAAAATATGCGAAATCGCATTAAATTTAATAAATGTAAAAGAGGAAATAGCTCATTGTGACCGCAATGATACCAACTAACAGTTGCAATAACATACAAGTAAAAACAACAATAACAACATCATAACAAAATCAAATACAAACAATTCTAATAACCAACCAACCACAAGTCAGTCAAACGGACTGAATTACAAATTGCAATCGTTGCAATCGTTGTAATAGAATCTTAAATGTCATTAAATGCAATTGTGGCAAAAGTGTGGTTGCGGTGGTGATGCTGATGGTGATGGAGTTGCAAGCTGCCACATGCAACATGCAACATGCCACAATCAACATCTGTTGCTTGCTGTTTATTATCTGCTAATGTTCTCTAGCTTATGTGTTGTTGTTGCTTTTTAAATGATTGAGTTTTTTCTGCTTATACATATTTCTATTGCTGTTGCTGTTGTAGTTGTTGCTTATTATTGTTGATGCCGTTTGTTGATTCATTACGCGTAAATATTTGTTATCAAGTTAGGCGTCGCTAGCGAAGGCGTCTAAAACGCTGTGGAATGTGTGTGTGTGTGTGTATGTGAGTGCGTTGCATGAACAAAGCACGGCATTGTTGAGCGCATGCCACAAGCGGACGAATGAACGAACAAACGGGCAGCAGATAGAAAACATCAACCGCAAAATAATAATGAAAAAAAAAGCACAGTTAAGTGAGGCGGACAGCAAATGAAATAATAAACGCATTGTTAACGGTACATTGGGGCGTCGGCAGTGGCCACAAATGAGAAAATTACAAGGAAAAGCGTTGAGAAATGCGAGAAAAGATGCTGCTGTCGCTGCTGCTATGTTACTACTACTGCTATTGTCGTTGTTGTTGTTGTTGTTATTGTTGTTATGGTTGTTGTTGTTGTTGTTGTTGCCGCTTAACCCATTTTAAATTGAATACTTTTTATATTTTGCTTGTTGTTATTGTTTTTTCTGCCACTTAAATACTTTAGCTTACCGCTTCATTGCATGCCACACACACATACATACATACATACATACACATGCATTCATACCGTTCGTTGTCTCTCTGCATTTTCGCCTTTCCTTTTGCCAATTTAAAATTATTTTCACTTGCGTAAATCACAACTTGCAACATAACTAATAGTGCAGCATAGCGCAGCTGGTTGCTGCTTACAACACCGTGCGCCGCCTCAATTCGCAACAGAGTTCAGCACGGTTCGGCGCTGTTGATGCGTTGCAAGTCACTTTTCAAATCAATTAAACGCATTGCGAGTGGCAAAAATAACAATTGCATGTCGTGGTAGTAGTAGTAGTAGTAGTGGCAACAACAACAACAAGAAGTGCAATAACGATTGCAACAGCCGCATAGCCATTGCAGCGGCTGTTTGAGAGTCCGGTCAGTTGATCGGTCGGTCGGTCGCTCGGTCGGTGGGTCGGCCGGTCAGTGCACAATCTCTGTAGCGAAGAAGTCGCAAAAGTGTTGCAAGAACAGACAGACATTAGTTGTTCAAAACATCAGTTTGCCGGATCGTCACAGTAAATGAGCGCGCGCGTTGCAACAATGAAATGAATCACAACAACGCACAAATGAGAAATATTGTTTGTGCCGGATAAACGAGGCTTATATCATTAATCAAATTAGTAGTGACAACAACAGCAGCATTAACAACAAAAACAACACGAACAACAACAACAACAACAGTGAGTGCTTAGCATAAAGCGACAATTGTGAAGTCAACAAACCGCTGAACGACAGATAAAGTAACATAAATATTTAGGAAGAAGAAGAAGAAGAAGCAGTTGAAAAAAAAATCAAACGACAAAAAGTTAAAAACAACAGTAACTGTGATTTGAAAACGCTGCCTTAGTTGCTTAACACAAAATAATGGTTTTGTTTAAAAACACTCAAATAACAGTTAAATTACTTAACGGTTGCAAAAACAAAAACGCAAATGGATACTTCATTGCAGTAATTTAAACGAATTGAAAATATTTTTGAAGCAGATTCGTAAAAAATGAATTGAAGTGAATCTAACGATCGGCACACAATAGAACGGTGAGTGAATCGTATTTTATTGAATGCAAAACGAAAAAGTAGCACAAACCGAAGCCAACAGAAATAGTAACGATCCTAAGCGTGCTTTGGAAAAAAAAATATTTTGACTTAACTTTTTTTTTTAGCCAATTTTATCGTAGCCCACTTTATTTCCATATTTTAAATTTTTTACAATTTGTTAGACTGAGTTTACACACGAATATGTTTGTCGCTTTTTATCGTCAATTTCTCTTTTTTTGTCTGAGCAATTTTTTGGCACTTCATTTTCTTCATTCTTAAGAAAAAATTTCAATTTCCATAGTTACCACATTCATTCGTATAAAATTTGAAACAGCTACAATGACTGTGAAATAAAAATGAAAGGGAATGTCAAAATCTACACAAACGAATAAGATAACAAAGCGTGTCAACCGAGCACAACAGTGTCGGTACGCTGCTCTCTTCGCCGTCGCCCTCTCCCCTACAAACTAAGTGTCGCTTCGACAGAAATATTCGTGTGTAAACTCAGTCTTTGGAGACAATTCCTCAATCTTTTACATTTCATCAGAAATTTATCAAATTTTTAAGTATCAAAATTTTCAAACAGCTTGCAACTCTATCAAAAACACATTCAACCGATAACTTTTCTAATCTCCTTAAGTTTGTTAACCATATTTATGAAAATTCCATTTATTTTATTAAGTTATTTTAACAAAAAATAATAAATGAATTTAAAAAATTTCTAAAAAAGAGTTTCGATATCTTCTCAGTTATTATTTGAAAATTTTGAGGAGCTTACAGTCCAATCTTAAATAATTTCGCATTGTCATTGCCTTCTTCAGACTCTTCAGTTTTTTAATCGTTATTTTGTTGATATTCTTTGTTAGACTTTAAGGAAGATAAGAAGAAGAAGAAGAAGCTAACGTATAAATATACAAAAATTCTAGTTAAATACTGGTATTTTCAAGATGAAATTATACCAGTTCGCAATTTCTTCGCAAATCACCATTAACGCGAAAACAACAATTTCTACTGCCATGCGAACGAATGCGTTGTAATTTTTAAAGCGCCCAGCTCAAGTGCACAGTTCGTCGTTACTTTACGTATTGGCACGATAGCCGAGTGATTAGAGACTGTCACAGTGTCGTGCATTCGCTTCAGGTTCGAATATCGTTGTAGGCAAATTTATTTAAATTTTTACATTTATTACTAGTATTTAACTAGTATGAAGCTGATGAATTTTCGGACAATTGTCATTTCCGATTTGTAACCAAGTTGTGGAGTATCTTTAGCTATTTTTTTACAACAAACTATAGGTTAGTTCATATTAAGCCGCCCTCGAACGGCGGGTCGACTTGTGCGATAATTTTTTACTTTAATGTCAGAAATTCACTGGTAGGAGTTGAATCTCCTGCCTGGGGGTGACTGCCATTAGAAAACATGAAGAAGAAAACTATGGAAGAAGAACTAATTGGTGTCAAAATGTAAATTAGAAGCATTCTATTTAACAACTAGTAACTTGCCCTGTAGCTTTTATAACCAAATTATAAAAATTCGTTAATTTTTAGAATTATTTTAGCTTGAAAAGGTGGCAGTCACCATTTTCTCTTTATGCTGATACTACTATTTTTTTATCCAGCAATGAATTCTAATAAAATTCACAAAATTCAATACCCATTGTTCTTCATCCTAACTTTTTTGCCACTCGAAAAGGCGATTAAAGTGCATAATTTAAAAAGTTGAAATTCCTTGCCACATACAGTTTTTTTTGGCGCCTTCAGATGACTTTCTTGTAATGTCTCAATTTGAAAACTTTCTCATGAAAACCAGAAATCAATTTATGAGATATTTTTTTTATGAAAATAAATATTAACTGCAGATCACTAAACTCTAAGCGCTGCCGCAACCACAGCTGAGCTGTTGTTGCCATTTCATCCTTTTCTCAAGTCGCCACAACTGTCCATAAATCAATCAAAACCAATGACTGACCGACGGTGTAACCGATCGACGTTTGAATGTGGTTATGTGAATGAAGTTTAAGTTGGTGCAACTAGTTACTCGTTAAAATGAAAGTGATCTACAGCCATTTATGCGCATAAACAGCAACCGATCATATTTTCAACAGCGAACGAGATTAAAATACCAGTTTCTCTAAGTCAGTGGCAGTGTTAGAAATGGACAAAAGTAAATGCGTAAAAAAAGTTAAGAAAAAAAATCTTACTTCGGGCGATGCGCATGCCGTTTGGCCATTTAGAGCTGACAGAGAGTGATATTAGTAGTATTGTGCGAGAAACTTTCAAAATCGAAAAATTTCACATGATAAGAAAATGTTAAAAAAAAAAAATTAAAAATACAAAAATCATACGACAAACTAAGTGAAGTGATTCAGTGCGGCGATAACGCATAGTTTTTTCAATTAATACCTATTCAACTGCTGAGATTAGGATTTTAAACGAAATTTATGTATGAGTTTTCATTATCGCTTTTACCTAGTATTTTTTGCTCATTTAAAATGAACCTTTTTCAAAATCCCATTTTTTCCTTTACTTTAAAGGATTGTTCAAAGTCCAACACCGTTGTTTGGCAATTAAGTTCTCTGTAAATATTTTCATTGCGATGCCGTACTTAGATGGTCGCACCCTCTTTGGTCTTCAAGTGTGTATGAATTTACGTTGCAAGTCAAGCGGAGTGGATCGCGAAGACTCAATAGGCGTACAGTCAGTAAAGATGTTGGCTAGATGAAATACTCAACTGCGAGAACTGTGTGAGTTTAGTTATTTTTGAAGTGAAACTTTAGTTCGCAAAGCGATCAACTGTAACGATATCCGTCACGCTAGTGGTATGCAAAGAGTGTCACTGTAGTGAAGGCTTGACTTCTGCATCGACGTTCAGTGAGTTAGGTAAAAATATCTTTTAAATCTTTAAACTGCTCGAGCAGAGTTGCCACCTTTTAATTTTTTAATTAATTTAATTTTTCTTCTTTATTAGCGTTGTAGTCACCCCTTAAGCGCTTATGACGAAATCTACAATCAGCACGCCAGTCATATTTAATTTTAGTCATTCAGAGCCAATAGGAAACACTAAGTGAAGTCTGATCTTCCAAAGGAGTGAAGGTTTTCTCCTTATTATACTTCCATTCACGGATACAGTAGCGAACATTTTCAAAGCATAAGTGTTTCCATCCATCCGGCCAACATGACCTGTGATACTCGGCATACTTTGAGGACCAGAAATTTTCCTTTCTCTCGAAAACTTCTAACGGCATTCTTCATTGTATGTTTTCAGCGTACACGCTTCTGCACCACACAGTAAGTCGGGAATATTATGCGATCGGTAGAGCTAGTTCTTCGTTCGTCGAGAGAGGACCTTATCTTTTAATTGCCTACTCACCTCAAAGAATACTGAATACAGATCTTCTGTCTATCACAACATGGTCGATTTGCTACTTCGATACGGAGACACCCATGTACCTTGGTAAATTCTTTCATGCCTGCATCCGGTACTACAGACAATTATATTTCAGTTCCCGGTAAAGACGATCAGTCTCAGCCCATTTGGAAGGCTGAATTTCTCGACTGTTGTGCCACATATATCCCCCGATTTTGTCTTCGAATAATGCGGCGCTCTTAGGTGATCTCACGGCGATGATAGAGCGTCTTTGCTAACATCGCTCTCCTCTCCGGAGGTACGTTAATATATGTTGAGAAATATCGCTTTAGTGCTGCGGATTGTGGCAAGGCCCACACAAGGTTCATCCATTGGGGTCCGTTATAGCACTCGGCTACATCACTCGGCTGGACATCTTCTGAGTGAAATGCAGGTACAACACCTACATGCGTGATTCTCAAAACGGTTGTAGCGATCGCCATCAAAAGTGGAGTTTCTTATCCAAGGTGACTTTAAGGTGGCGGGTCACAAGCCAAAGGTTAGTTTCCCAATTTGTATAAAAAAAAGAGTTCTCATCAATTTTAGATCTTAATCGAAATTTATTAAAAGCACACACGTGTCTTAAGAGTAGAAAATGAATATTTTGAATTGAAAAGAGATATCCAAGAGTCCAGAAGCTGAACTACGTATTAAGCTCGTAAGCGCTTATTAACCAAAGTTAATTTCAAACAAAAATTGAAAAGCTTTAAAATTTTCGCGTACAAAATTACGAAATCTTTTATGAGCAATTAATTCAAACCGAGGCTATTACGTAATAGCTTTACTATATACTAAATAAATGAAAATGTACTATAAAAATGTGCCGTGAAACGACTTTTCATACCTTTGGTAATTGCAAAAATTCGCACGCACCAACGAAGTTATTAAACAAATTATATTTTTTTCGCGCTCTTCTTCGCGTTTGTAGCTCTTTGCGCTGGAAACTGCATTTAACTGCCGCTGATCCTAACGTGTAACGGCTTCCGCATCTGTTGCTGCTGATCTGATGATCTTTGGTGCGCAGCGCTCTTCATACTTCGCACTTCTTCTTCTTCTTATTTTCTTATTTTCTTATTCGGCTACTGCTAATTCTGAGTATTAGAACTCAAACAGAAATTTAACAACTAATTTTCTCCGCATCTAGTCCTATTCACACTTTTATCGCTTTGTTATGGCATGCGCGTGAGCATTTTTCCCAGCTATATGCGCGCGCGCGCCATGAAAAGACAGCTGGAACATTTCCGCACTCTGACGGACGCCACGGCGGGGCACATAACCACCTGTGTATGTACTGCTATTTGAGTTTATCTTAGAATTTCTATATATTTTTTTCGCAAACACTTTTCCAGTACAAGCGTAACGTATCTTTTGCCGCAGATACACTTGTTCGATATGACCAACACACACGTTTGCATTAATGTTAATCGGAGTTTGTGTTGTCAACATCGCCGCCGATCAGCGACCAACGCGTTTAGTGGCAACTAATGATGCTTGTTACGTACGTGCCGCGCTCTCCATCACCGCAGCTACTACAGCGCCAGTCATGCTTCCCCTTACTTGTTTAACCCTAGTCTATTTTTTCTTCATTTCTCTCGGTTGCAGTTGTCAACCTTGTTGCGACAATTCTAATTGCAAGTCAAATAGACGCGTCGAGTTGTCATTGCGATAAGCGCGCCGCGCGTCGCCGTGCCGCCCGTCAACGCGCGTTGCACTAGAAGTGTTTCGCGTACGTTGACAGATCTTCGCACCGCTGCGAGTTGTTTGAAAATAAATTCTTTGCAAATATTGTTGGTATCGCGCGCCCTCAAGTCGAGACAGTTAGTCATACAGTTTTCAAGCAATCCATCATCGCGTTCGCTGGTTTTCCACACTTGTTTCTTTGAGTACTTTTTTAGCTTTACTTTGTTGCGATTTCATTATTATCTATTCACTCGTATCTTTTTCAGAGTTACTTTTTGCTGCTGTTGCTGTTGTTTTTGTCATTTTGCGCGTTTGTTTGTTGGCAAGAGATCAATGACACAGAGCGAGTCGCATTTGTCGCGTTCCAAGTGTGTTTGTTTGTATTTGCTTTAGTTACTGCGCACATGCCACTCAACGACATTCTATAGCTCTGATATATCGAGTTCAATAGTCTTGTTGAACAATTATTTACCGTTAGTTCTGCCAAAGTTCATGCACGCCGCTAGATAGAGTTCGATTTTGTCCCTAATATTTTTTTGCTTTCCTTAAGGCTACACAGGCTGGCCGATACGCCATACGCATAGACCTATAGATCCTTTTTGGTGGCAGTTAAAAGACGCTTCCGGTCTTTTTCACTCTCTCTTCTTCTCTGCAGTTGGCAAAATATCATCAACACTGAGCTTGCTAACCTTAAACCTAAGTTTCATTGCCGAGTATTTTGATATTTTCAACTGTATAGCATCGTAAAGCTTCTAACCACAACAATTTTTTAACTTAAAACCTTCAAACATTTAGTTTTGGGCTTAAAGCATCCTTTTTCACCCCATTTTTAGAACGAACAACAAGAAAATATTCAAAAGACTTTCACCATACTTTGGTTCTCTGTACACTGAACATAACGAAAGTTTATTGCAGCTCCTTTAATGAGAAGTGAAAACTATGAATTATATATATATAATATGCTTTGAAATATGTAAAAAAAAATCACCTGCTAGTTTTTAAGCATTTCCTAGTTCATGAGCAAAAAGAAAAAAAAACTTTTTCGTGTGAAAGCTTATCAAGTAGATGAAAGCACACTAAGCCCAAATCTAACATAGGCTATAACATATTTTAGTTAAATTTAATGAATTCTTAAGTAAAGAAGAATGCTTTTTCAAAGTGAAAGCTTCATTGACACTATTGTAAATCGTATACAAAATGAACACTTACTGCCTTTAAAGAAATCATCAAAATTGACATTAAACGACGTAAATCTCAAATAGAAGCACTTAAGTATCTGTATGTATGAGTAAATCACTAACAGTAAAAACACGATTATCACTGCGTGCTACCACTTTCAATGCCAATGGCACTTGCGACTAAAGCTACATATTGAATTTGATTATAATTTATTTGAATTTTTTTTATCTTTTTAATATTTTTTTGTGAATTATTAATAGACTTCAATCGTCATATTTCGTGCTCAATCCAAGTTGAGAGGGAGGGGAAGCGTAATGAAAATAAAAAAAATTAAAATATATATATGTAACTAACTGAGTTTCCACACATATTTTTCTCAGACTTCAGCCAGAGTTGCATGCAACTGTTTTTATTTATTTATTTTGAGTTATTTATTTTTAAAAATTTCTGCGCTGCCAATTCGCTTTCGCCAAAAATAACTGTGGAGCATTAATTATTTTTTGCCTTTTTTAGACTGAAATAATTAATTTCTAAACTAACTTTATACTTTTGAGCTTTTAATTGACTATTTCTACTGTGAGCTTTCTTGCCTGTCTGTTTTGAGGCGGTGTGGCTGGCCCTCGCACTTAAAAATTCGGACGAGAAGGGAGGTGAGTTTAGTAAGTAAAAAAGTACTAAAAAGTAAGTGGCGGGCGAAAAAGTGAGGAAATTTTTTTTTATATTTATTTATATAGTTTGAAAAAAAAAACAACAACAAAAACTAACAACCGCAGTTAAGCCAATTGGTCAAAAGGGGTTTGCACGGAAATTAAAAAAATTAAAGGAAGAGAAAATGTAGAATAAAAGCGAAAAAAATTAGGCAAAAAATTGAATAAAAAAATTGCTACGCAGCAGGTAAATAAAAGCAAAAATAAATTCTAAAAATTTCGAAATAGAAAACATGTATTAAATTGGTGAAAGAGTGGTGGTAGAGCGAGAACATTATTTTGAGAAAGAAATTAGAAAATAATATAGAAAAAGAGAATAAAAGACAATTAGAAACATTTCTAAACATAATTAACTCGACTCGACAATAACAATTAACCAACAATAATAAATGCCACAAAAACAATAGCAACAATACATAACTAAATGAAGTGAGCCAAATGGACAGCAGGTTTACGATTTTAAAATGAAAAATGGGAAAAACTAAACACAGAAAAAACGCTACAAAATGTTTTGATTACACGAAAGAATTATTGTATCAAATTAAGAATAAATGCGAACGCGAACTCATTTACCAAACGCGCCGATAAAGTTGGCCAACAACAGGCTCCGCGGTGAGTTAGTGAGCTTGGCAAGTGCTTGCGGCTGTTCGCGCTAATAATACCAGTAGGTCAGTTGAGAAATTACTAGCAAAGCTTTTCGGTATTTGTATGTATGTATGTATGTATGTGCGTGCCAATTATTACAAGAAAGTGGTGAAAAAATAATAAAAAAATAATAATTGGAAACAAATGAGTGCTGACAGTGAAAATCAACAGAAGAAAATCAGAGAAAGAAAAAAATAAATCAAAATTTTATTCTTAGCAACTTTCTCATACACAATCCCACGTACATACATACAAAGAAAGTAGTAGCACGAATCGAAGTGAGAAACTGTGCAACTTAATGAAAAACTAATTGAATTACAGCACAAAATGATCAATCAAACGCGCAGCGACTAATGGAAAGCGGTAGAGAAGAATGATAACAGCTGTCAAAATAGCTGAGCAGCCGGGAGACTGCTTTTATGGTCGCAAAAGTTGCTTCGTCGCGTAGTTGATCAGTAGTGTAATGCTTTAATTAGCGTAACGCTGCTGATTTAACATACAAAAAACTGATCGAATAGATTTGATCAGACGCAGACGCAGCCATACGATGTATATGTAATGTAAGCAAACAAAGTGGATATAAAACTAAAAAAATCCTCATTTGAATGTACCGCTTTCATTTACCCTTTTTCCAAAACAAAATCCATCGATAAGGAAAAATCAGTTCGTTTTCCGCATTGCAAGGATCTCGCTATAGATACAAAAAACAGTCCAATAAAATTTTGAATATAGCTGATATACTTATAGTTAGCTTACAATATGATTTGTGTAGAAAATTTTAATCGATTTTGAAAAAAAAAGCATTTCGTCGGACAGTTCGTGCACACTACAGTGGGAAGCAGATTTATTTTTGTGAATTTGAACAACGAGTTATTGTTTGAATATTTATGAGCACTAGTTTGAGCATTTCGACTTTTTTCGAGCCTTTCCAATAAAAATCTTTTGATTATTTGACTTTTCCCTTTGTATTTATATATCTTTTTTTTATTTTTTTTTGTATAATTAAAAAAAAAATTTATAAAATTTTTTTATATATTTTAAATTTATTTAATAATATTTTTTTATAAATATTTATAATTTTTGGAATATATATTTTGTTATAAATTTTTATAATTTATGTAATTATTTTACAATTTTTTCATTTTTTTTAAATATAATTTTTTTCCCATTTTGTTTAAGAATTCATTTACATTTATTTTTAATATTTTCTGTATTATTTAATAATTTGTTTTTAATTTGTTTATAATATTTTTTTTTAATTGTTTAAAGTTTCTATTTTATAATTTTTTTATAACTAAAAAAATGTGTAATATTTTTATGTAATTTGTTCAATAATTTTTTTTAAATAATTCTTTCATTATTTTTGTTTTTTATATATTTGTTTTAATATTTTTTTTTAATATATGTTTTTATAATTCATTTATTTGTTTATTTTTTTTTTGGTTTTTTTTAATAATTTTTTTTTTATTTTTTTCTATAATTTTAAATCATTAAAAAGCAAATGGTTCGAAAGCTGAAAAATTTCAAACGAGCGGTTAAGCAATTGAGTAATTCGAAGCACGAACTGTACTGTGGAACTCTGGATCTATTTGCAGCTAACTATATCATCTTCTATGTTGAGAAGTTAATGGAAATCGAAGAAAACACTATATTTTAGTATTATTGCTATTTTTGGGACAATTTGTCTACACTACAGTTAGAAGCAAAGATTATTAGAGCATATATGGTTCCTAATAAATTGATATCAATCAGCACTTTCAGATTTTTAAAGACTTTTTTTAATGTTTAATTTCTGAAATATTTTATTCTAATGTGTTACCGTAAACTTTATTTTTTTTTTTCTAAATAGTTTCGATTTGAGGAACGTGCTGCTACATATAAATAATAATCACAGAATTTTCGCTTTTTTAATTTTAATTTTAAAATTTTTTAATACATAAACTAATTGTTATTTAGACAGTATTTTTCAAATAATTTTTTTTTGTTTACTGATCGTAATCCGATAACGGATTTTTCGATTTTTCTCATAGACCAAGCAAAATATTTACAATTTCTGAATCAGTAACTTTTTTGGAATTCAGTTTTAATATAATTTCATTTGTTTGATTTTTCGTTTAAAATACAGTTTTACATTTTTCGTTTGCTCATTGCTTGTCCTTCCAGACCCATCTCTATCACTCACTCTCTCTTCCAAATACTCTCTCGCTCACGCTCACGGACACTCCTTGGCATACCATTGACATTCTGGTGCATTCAAACCATTGTCGGCGACGCCTTGCACGTAACGTCGGTTGTTATCGTAAGTTCCGCCACTGGCACAAATCACACGTCCATTTTGGCTAAAGATCAGCTGATTTTGATAGAGTGAGACATTCCATTCGTGATTGTCGGGTTCCTGGAAACTCGAGTGCCAGGCTACCACCAAATTTCTCCTACCGCCAGAGTTGCGTCGCTCCAAATATGCTATGCGCTTCGACTTACTATGCTTCAGTGTAAACTTCAATTTTGTCTGACGATTGTTGGACACATCGCTCACCGTTGTCATCCAAGACCGTTGATTAGCATTATTATTGTTGGATTTGAAGACAAAAATATAATCACGTTGATTGTCAATGGCCGTCTCGGTGGCGTATAAATAATTCAAATGTTTGCGATTCAGCAGACAGAATGACGGCCGGAAGAAGAGGAAGTCCAGTGATGGTGGCAAATAACTGATATATTCGTTAAGTGTGCTCTTCTGTGCATTAGCGAGATTTGCATATTGCTTGTGTTTTTTAATTTTCAGAAAGTAGTAAGCCACATTTAAAGTGTATTTGTCATTAACGTCGCCCTCATCCTCGAATTTCTGATACAAATACAATTGCAGGCGGACCATCTTCTTGAAGCTTGCCGCATCGCCAGTGTAGATTTTATCCAAAGCGAAGGCCAAGGCGGGCAAATCCTCAGCGTCGTACTTATTATCGATAGTTTTCTCATTCCAATTTTTCACGTTGAGAAAATTCACAGCGCGCCCATCGATGTCGTTATCCTCAGCTAAGCGTGCTTCGGGTGCAGCCAAAACTTCGGGCGAATCCTGCTCTTCGGCTGCCTGTGGCGCTTGTGGTGCGCTTGCCGCCGTTGTCTGCTGTAACAATACAGCTCCAATGAGCACCACTGCGAATACTTTGCTGTACATTGCTTAGGTAATTTCACACTTAAACTGTAGCATTTTAGGACGGGCCGTTGTGTTTTATAGCTTTTGTTCCCCTCATTTTGAGATTGTTCCCCTCAATGCTTATCAATTGAGCTAATTACGAGCAAATATATTTTCTTCTTCTTCTTCTTAAATATGTACTCATAAATGTTATTTTTTTCCTCTGATTTGAAGTGTTTGCAAATTAGAAATTGTTTATTTTAGTAATAAATGCACGGCAAGTGTACGGCTTCCTTGCGATAATATTAATTAAAGGCGAAACTATTAGTCGCACTTGTTATCGGAACTATCAGGGGCGGATGAAGTGAGAGGAAATGGGTGGCACTTCTTCCCAAAAGCTGAAAACAGAAATGAAGGTAGTCCCATAAAGTAGCTATTAAGTTGACTAATAGGTAAACAATTTCAAAAATTTAGTATTACAGGAAAACTAGTTTTAAAAAATTTTGTACAAAACTTTCTTTAAATACTTTTTTATTAAAAAACACTTTTCATATTCCCAAAGCATTTTATATTGGCCATTAAAACCAAGTTAACATTCCGAGTGACGTTAACCACAGATTTGAAGTATAAAACTATTTCTTCCCGCAAAGAAAAGTTTGTCGATATGCCCCTGAAACTTTCTATTCTACTGACTCGTGTCATTGATTGAGCTTTTTAACAATTTTTCAACATTTTTTTTTATAAAATCAATGACCAACCTTATTTCAACGCCTCGCATCCCTTTGGCGATCACGAGCTTTTAGAGCTTTCAAAAGTTTGGGTACATCTCAGCGCCGGCGCTATCCAACGCCTTAATTTTTAAACAAATATTCATATTAAATATTTGATTAACAAGAATTTTGTATATAAATTAAATAAAACTGTAAATACGACTTTTGAAGCAATATCAACGCAGCGCCACCTGTGGGAAGCTTCTCTTATCAGATTTCTTAAATGAATTTATATTTTATATAGTTAAGGCAATTATACTTAAGTAATTTAAATTGCGATTGCAAAGACATTTCGATCATTAATTCATTTAGTTAATTAAAGTGGTTGGCTCTTGAAAAAATACTCATATCTATCAAACTTCAAAATACTTAAATGAAGTACTGATATAAATTGTTAAATAATAATACGAAAAAATCCCATTTTAGAAAATTACAAATTTGTTTTGAGCATTTATTTCAAGGTTTACATGAAAAAAATGCTGCTTTTTGGCCTGAAACCATTGAGAAAGTTTTTTTTCTTACTGTCAGCTTTGTTTTTTTTTCGAAACTTTGACTCTTCAGTACAATATCAAAGCGCAGCTTTCGCCACACTTACATATATTTGAATTTAGTATTCGCATGCTACCTAATTGTCTTTCATTAACTGCACAAAATTACAAGATCAACAAGATCAATCATTTCAGAAAATTCTCAAAAAAAAAATCTCAAAATAAATTTAATACCTCAGAACTGACCAAACACACAATCAATCTTGCAACAAGACAAATTTCTTTGTCATGATTTAATTACTTTATTTACTTTACATGTAGGCAATTTTGAAAAGGGTTTACCCACCAACTCAAAAACAAAAAGAAGAAGAAGGTAGTTTGTGGTGAAAGATGCAACAACAGTGATTGCCGCAATGTTGAAGAATAAAGCTAAAGATGAATCGTTAAATGGCCGCCTACCAAAAATTAAATATCACCCAAGTATGGGTGTATGCGGCAATTTGGGGTTTGAGGTAGACCCGCAGGAAGCCTGAAATTGTTCTTAATAAATAATTCAATTTATAATCAAGACAAAGGGTGAAGAGTGGAAAGTGTGCCGCAAGCTGTTGCAACCATTCGAGCGTTGTGCGTTGTTTGTGGCGTGTTTAAGCGCCTAAGAAAGCGGTAGCAAGCAGCCTGCCAAGGTTGACCAAAGGAATTAATAATGGCCAAAAAAAAATTTTTTTGATGAGCACCCGAATACTTTTCCAAATTTATAAACATACACATGTACATATGTGCATAAATGAAGGCTGAAGTGGCCACATGCATGCAGCAGCAGCAGGCCACACACGCGCCAAATGCCTGCGAGGCAGCAGCAATAACAGAGAGGGCGGCAATAAATGTTTTGGACGTGGCTGTGGCAGCAGGCGGACACTTTCCTTACAACGTCACGCAGTTATGGATATACAAGTACACACACACATACTTTTATATATACGGTAACCAATGGCAACATGCAATGTTGCGCATTTTCAGGAGCATTGTTGGTGTCCTCTAGCGGCTTTGTTTTTTGTTTTTTTCCTTTTTTTAACGTATAACGTAAGAAATTAGTGAATTTTTTAATTAGTCACGTGAAGATTTGCAGTTATTAAGCAGAAAAAAATGTGAAATGTGAAAAATGGCAGCGAAGAAAAATAGTTTAAATCTGTGTGGAACAAACAGCGACAAAACAAACTAAAATCAAGCGATGTAGTGTATCAAGTCAGCTGATAAATTAAGAAAGAATTAGTTAATTTCTTAATTTATTATACAATATAAAGACAAGCCGATTGGGGCTTAACGCTAATTATGTTGTCCTGCTGTAGAGAAATGCAAGAATGAATTACAGAAACAATAAAAATCTAAAAAAAAATTTGTGAATGCCAGCAGATCCAGAAATTTTTTCGATCCTAAAACAGATATGAATCTATTATGGACTTATCTCAAAACCGCTTGAGTAGAGCTCGAAGAGAATTAATGGCGGGAACACTTGCACAAACGAACCATTTGCTCTTTCTGAATTTTGGATTTTACTCTTCCATTGCTGAGCTCCACACGCGCTCAATAAAATTTCAATAAATAAAAATAAAAATAATTGAATATATCTCATTGCATCAGGAGAAAAGTAAGAATGAAGGAAGGGGAAAATTAGTGTAGGAAATGAAACAGCAAAATATGGAAATTATACGGAAAAAGGCCAACAAGTTGGAAACGTGCACTGAAAATTAAAAATAAATAATAATAAATTTTTTTTTCAATTACAACCGGCCGGCCAAATGGCCAACTGGCAGCTGTGATGAGCTGCGACTTATGTGTAGAGCAATTGACAATGAAGAGTAGAAAACGGAAGAAACTGTCGAAGCATAGGCCGTGAGGAGTAAACAGCGACAAGCGAATGATTGTATGACATGCAATATAGTCAATTTCTATGCAACAACAACAGAGGCTGAAAGCAGAAAATTTAGTGAAAACATGAAAACTACGTATGAGTAAATATGCGAGTATGCAGGGAGTAAAGATAATAATTCCGATGTGATTTCTAGATATAGAAATATGCTTAAATGTTAAATAAAAATCGAATCGAAATTTCTAAAATTACAAAAATTAGTTCTTTTTTGAATTTTTTCATAGAGAAATTTTTGGGAAATACATTTTTTAGATGAGACGCACCTTAGGCAAAAGTTGCCATTTGTTATAAAGATACTTCAATTGTTTACTTAGTTCATTTTTTTCAGTTCATCAACGTTTATTAAAAGCATGAAAAATTTTAAATTTCCTACCCAATCGATAATTGCTACTGAATAATGGATGTATGCACATTGTAACTAATGAGCTATCCATAGTGAGTTTCAGCTGCGCAATTAACTTGCCGCTCATCGCTTACGAAATGACAGCTCATCCGCACACGGAATAATTGCAGTTTGTAATTAAAATTCAATTGAAATGGCTTACTGTGAAACAATTAAGCATTTTTGTGAATGTATCTTCTTCTTCTTCTTCTTCTTCTTCCTGCAGTCGTTTTTGCTTTTGCTTAGCTTTAGTTTTCCTACAGCAGCATCAACTGTGCTTTTCTTGCAACATTCAATCACAAACTGTATTAATTTGTTGTTGTTTTGTTGTTGTTATTTTTTAATTGCCAACTTCAGCAATTCGTCTTCAAAAATTTTTTGTTGTTGTTTATCAATGGCAATTTCTTTGACCCACTTTCGATTGCCACATGCCACCACATGTTGCACAATTCGGTTGCAACTGCATGCATATGCATATGTATTGTGTGTGTGTGTGTGTGTGCATTCACTGTGCTAAATAATAAGCTAATTTACTCTAATTGCACTCAATGCATATATCAACAGCAATTTTGCATTTTATATGCATTTATTCGAAACAATTACTACCTGCTGGATATTTTTTTTGATTTTATTTTTTTTTTTGAAAAAGTGATGAGCAACTGTGATTTTTTAAGCTGTAAATGCTCATGCGGCATTAAGTAGTGTTTACATAGTGAATGAGTGGCTTTAGAAGCGGTTTCGATGCAAATTTTTGTTCAATATTTATTTAAAAAAATCCCACAGAGTGGATATTATGTATTGGATATTACTCTCTTGAAGCTTTCTTAGTTAGTAGTGCAAGGTTTCAAAAATAAAAATAAAAATTAAAAAAAAAAGTAGTAGGAAAGCGCTTGCTGCTAAATATTGGTTTTGCTACAAAGCAAATATAAATGTCCCGTGCGACAACGAAATACATGTACTTGCTTCCATTTTTCTAGGTTTCGTCAAAGGAGAGCCACATAAAGTTTCACAGAGAATAATTTTCTATAACATTTTAGCCCATTAACAGCCTGCCGAACTTCGTGCTTCAGAGAGTTCTTGGAGTAAGAGACAACATTGCCCCTTTAGGTGGAATCTAACCATTTAAAATGTTCGAGAATGTTGTGGTTATAAGTGAATGAGCTTTATTCGAAAGGCCTTTTACGTTTGAATTTTTTTAATTGAATATTTTGATATATAACAAAGAAAAATTGGTAGAAGTGACAGCTCTCCTCATCAGACCTCTTTGTGTAAGTGATCGAAGCAACGGATCCTGACTTCAGAGGCGAAGGCTCTACCACTGAGCCAACATCAGCTATGTAATCTGTTGGTGTAATTTTCACTTCAATACCAACTAACAACTATTAAGTATGCTAATATTTAGCCGATATTTTTACCAAATGTTGGGTTAGTGAGGTTTTTGCAGTCCTGCATACATTCTGGTATTAATTGTCTGAGAAGTGTGTAAGCAGGATTGATTGTCGGGCTCTACTTATGCATTGTTAATTGCTTATGGCGACCTGTAATTGTTTGTGGTTAGGTTATGGTTCTAGAATAGTGTTGCTTTCATTTCACTCAAATATGTATTTTAGCCCTTTTTATACCTTTTTTTTTGTTGAGAAAAACATACATATATTCATAAAAATTTTGAGAGAAAAAATTCGAGTTAAATTTTGTAAATCTATTGAGGAGTTTGTTACTGCATGTGCACATACTTAGGATTTGTTAACGAGTAGTGCTAAATTTTTCGCACAGTGTATACTGCAAAAATATATTTTTTAAATTAACTTTTATATTCACAACTTCTAACTGCAAACACTTTCCTACGACAGAAAACCGACACATAAAAGGTGTTCCCACAAAATGCAAACGCTTAAATGTAAATGAGTGTAAAAAAAAAAATTTTTAATGAAAAAAAGGAAATTTTCACTACGCGTCTATTACGTAAAATATGCGTAGGAATTTTCACTAGCAAAAAAAAAAAAAATAAGAAGAAAACACACTTCACTAGACGCCCGCTCACATAAAAACACAAATATGTTTTTTTTTTTCTGAGAAAAATGTGTAAAAAATTTAACTGCAGCTCAGCGCCCCACACACCTCGCGTATGGTAGTGTTGCTACCCACTCGCAAATGAGCGCATCTTCATTTGTTGTCAATTTGTTAAATGTTTTAGTAGTGTCAATTCGTTTGTTGTTGTTGCTGCTGCAGCTCGCTTGGGTTAATGTGAATATAATGAACAAACAACAGGCACAGTTATACGTATATACATAGATATGTAGCTAAGCAATTTCAAAGATTATACAGCTTTTATACGTCATTGCTCAGGTTTTTTTGTATAGTTTTTTTAAATAAAAAATTAATAAAAAATAATTGGTGTTACTTTTGTTTGGAAATAAAAGCGCTTTATTTGACTGAAATATAATTTTTTTATACATGCATTTGTACGGTGGTAGTTGTGCGTTTAATTTGCCACCTCTTTATGGTAATGCTAATGGGCAATCGTAATTACTTTCTATTTCAAATAATTAATAAGGAAAACGAAATGTGTGAATGAGCAGTGTGAATGTGTGAGTGAATTTCTTTTTTTTTAATTTTTTTTTCTTGTTTTTTTCTACTTTTTAATGTTAATAATATTATATTTTTGGCGCATATTTTCCACTTAATTTAATTTGCACTAGTTGTTGTGTCATTAAAGGATGATGAAGTAATTGTGGTTCATGAAGTGAGTAAGGAAAAGTTTATAAAGAAAACACTAGAGCTCTTTACTGTCCAACGTAATTTCTTATTAATTTTATTTTTATTTTTTGCAATTGTTATGAAAAGATTTGCAGTCCCCTAAATTTACATACATACGTACATACATACATATGTATGCAGTTATATGAAAGCGTTTTGATGACTCAATCCTTATCTTGAGTGGTGGCTTGAGTGAGGGTACAATATTTATATAGATGCAACTGAACATACGTATGTATATATATGTATATACTTATTTATGTATATTTAAAATAAATGATGATACAATGACCACTTACGCTACATGTAAGCTTTTGTGCATAAGCACGTACATATTTATGCAATATGCTCATATACATACATATTTAACATACATATATAGGAGCACATACATACATACGAGCGCCAATATTATTCATTCATGTTTATTTTGCAAACATCATGCAATAATTGAATAAGGCAAATTATGCATACAACTTTCATGTGAAGTACTTATTATTAAATATATTACATACACATACATATGTGTATGTATATATGTTATATGTGATTGCATAAAAATAAATTTATTATTATCGAGTTTTTTATTAGAAGGCAGACAGTCTGCTACTGTAGGAAAGTACTTATAAATATTGTCGCCTGACTTCCGTGTAAATATGTATTTTTATACAAATAATATAATTATAAATTGTATTTTACACATATTTTCATGGACATGCATATGTTTATTCTTTTTTTTTTTGTATTCTATATATTTTTTATATTCATTGATAATAAGTATAAAATGTAATTTTTTGAATTGTTAGGTTTTCTGAAAATTAACCCAGTCCCAAAACTCTTCCTAACTGTTCCCAGTATTTAAAATATTTTTCCCACTAAAAACAATATATTTCAAAAAGAATAACGGCATTTACTTCCAATAAAATTTTGGATACATTATTTTTTTCAGTTTATATATGTACAAGTATTTTCTCAATTCCAAAAGAAATCCAAAACCACAAATGTTTACCTTAACCGTCAAAAAGGATCAACTTAACAAATATTCCGTGATAAATGTTTTTTAAATTAATTTGACGAACTGTTCCCAGTTAATAGAAACTGTTCTAATTCAAAAAAGCGTTCTCAGTCTCCATTTTTCAGTGGAAACCAAAAAAATATTAATTAATTTCCTTAAACTGGATTCCAAAAACTGTACCCAGTGAGCGGAAACTGTTACCAGTTTCAAAAAAAAACTCTTCCTAATCAAAAAATCTTTAATTTTTCGCTTAATGTAATAAAATTAATAGATTTAAACATATTTTTCTACCAATATTATTGCGGTTTCCTTAATGTTAGTGGCAAAAAATTTGTTTAATATATAATATTGCTTATTACAGCAACTCATCTTTATATTCATTTCATGCAGTTCACTCAACTCATTGTCGCATTTTATGCCTTGTAGCATTTGCTTAAGTACTTGTACTTGCAATGAATTGCTTAATTAGCAACAACTCTCAACTCATTCACAGCTATGCGACGGCGCAAGCTATTGTTGCGATATTGTCACACAATAAATTTACGGTTAAATGCGCCGATATAGCGAAACGGTTCAACATTCAACGGCAAAACACTTTTCATTTTTCACTTGTTGTTGCAAATTAAATTGCACTTGTTGCAACTATCACTCAAGTAGAGTTATGCTGCTGACAATAGCTTCCTGCTGTCTTTGCACTCCCGCTCTCCCTCTCTCTTTCTCTCTCAGCAGCAACAGTGCGTGGCAAGCAAAGGAAAGTACAACAATTGATGACTGTTGTCGTTTAATACATATTCAAGTTTTTTTTTATTTTTATTTTTTTTTTTTCCTTTGTTATTGTCACTAACTACGGCAGCTTTTTCTTGCTTTTTTTTCAAGTTTTTTATTGAGTGTTTTCCCTTTTTTGAAAAAAAAAAGTTCAAATACTGTTCGCTTCGCTAATCAACTACAAAGAGAAAACAATAACAGCAATAATAATAACAATGAAAGCTACTGTCGATAAGCTCTGCAATACAATACGCATTGAGCTTAGCTACAATAACAAATAAATAAGTTTTCAGATTTTTTTGACGCCACGCTGTCGGAAAACCGCTATCAAGCATGCACAGTACATGCAACCAAATATTTATTGCTATTTTATTTATTTATTTTTCCTTTTTTTCATTACATGTACTTGTATGTATGACTATTTCCTTTCTCAAAAAAAAAAAAAAAAAAAAAAAAACACGAAAAAATGAAACTTTTTTGCTGCTTTAGCTGCGTAATTAGTGGAAAATTATTGCTTATTAAACAGCGATTGCAACAATAGCAGCTTGTGGAGGCCGCAAAATGTATGAAGCCGAGCATAGTTTACCACACACTACATATGCGCATATGCTGTTACATACGGTACAGGTGCTTTTTGTGGCATGACTGTGGCGTTGTCAGTCTGTTCACCACTTGCTGTGGTTGCATGCCATATAATGTATTGTTGTTGTTCTCCGCATTTGTTAATGTCATTATTATTGACGCCACCACTCACTCACCGCGTTTGACTGACTAACTGGCTGACTACCTGACTGACCGACTGTCGATTGCTGTCCATTGCTTTACCTGTCCAATCGTCGACAACGCATGACATGAGTTTTTTGACCTCTTAATAAATGCAACCACCACACCAACGCCGGCATGGTAAAGCGCGGTGCTTTATGCGTGGTTGTGTCAACTCTCAAAACCGTTATGCTAGCGGTGATGCCGCCAATAGCGAACAGGGCTTAGCCACTTGTTGCTTGCTAGAGTGTCAGCATTGCATTTGTGGTGAATTGCTTTTTGTTGTTGTTGAATTCATACGTTGTTTTTCGTTTGTTTGTTTGTTTGCCTGTGAATTTGTATGTTATAATGCTCACTCATATACATGCTTACACATCATCTATCAATAAACGGTAAAGCTTGGTTAAAGGCAAAGAAAAATATATTTATCTTCCATATCTCCCGACTTCTGATTTGTTGTTGTCTTATTTTTTTATTACCGGCATGTTTTTCATAACGATATTTATTTATGTTTTTATGCTTTTTGGTGTGCATTAAAAATGGTTTTATGAATTTTAGCCGCAAAGGCAAAGAATAATTCCAAAAGTAGTTTTTGTTGTTGTAGTTTCTAGCTTTCTTTCTAGAAAGCCTTCTTCTATATAGAATTATTGCCTGGAAAATATTTTTCAAATGCATTTAAAGACGCGTTGGTGGCATTTAAATTTATGTGCAGGCCAGCCTATGTGTGTGTGCGTGTGTGGGTGCGAATATTTGTCTGCTACGGCAATTAATTGAGCGCAGTTATGTGTATTAAATTTTTTTATGTACATACGAGTATGTACGACGTTAGGTTATGCCTAAGGCGTGCGCTTTCTATATTTTTTCAATTAAAAAATCATTTGCGCGCACTCCATATAAATGGTTTAACGTTGTAAAAATCTAAGATCAAACAGGAAAATTTAAATTAAAACAAATAGTAATAAAAGAAAATAAAAATTTAAATGATAAAAATAAGAAAAAAAGGTTGATATAAATTAAAGCAAATCAAAAAAATTTAAATAAACAATTGAATAAAATTATACATAAAATATTATAACTTAAAATAATTTAAGACATTATAAAAACCTGAAACCTTTATAAAATCCTCAAGGTAAAGTTTAAAAAATGTATAAATGAAGTATTAAATCTGAAAAAATATCACAAAAAATATTTAAGCAATAATTATAAGTATTAAACCTAAATTAAAATTTAATATTAATAAAAATTCACTGTAAAATTAAAAAAAAAATGCAAAAAAAAACTTTTTGAAAAAAAAGTTGAAAGAAAATTAAAATTAAAAATTACAAAAAAAAAATGAAAACAATAAGCGAAGTTTAAGAAACCTATAAAGAAGTATTAATGCTAAGTAATAAACAAAAATAAAAACATTTTAATCAGATTTTTAATAAGAACTCAAAATGCAAAGCAAAATTAAAAAAAATAATAATTTTTCAATTGAAAAAAAAATTGAGAAATAATAAATTTTACAAAAGATTTAAAATTATTAAGCACTTAAAAAAATTAAAATCAAAATTTGTATATAAGAAATATTAATCAGTAATAATAATTAATACCAAAACTAGATGAAAGCATTTTTTTAATATTTTTTTGTGAAAAATAATTTAACAAAAAAAAATGTAAAACTTTAAAAAAATAAAAATAAAAGCAATACAAAAAATTCAAATATTAAAAAAAGTTAAATTTAATGTAAAAATTAAAGAAATTACTTTTCCGAAAAAGAGTTGAAAGAAAATTAAAATTTAAAAAAATGATGAAAACTTAAGCAAAGTTTAAAAAATATATAATGCTAAAATATCAACAACAAAAATATTTAAAGCAAATTTTTAGTAAAAACTAAAATGTTAAGTAAATAAAAAAAAATTTTCTAATTAATGAATATATACATAAATATTAAATATTAAAAAAAATGTTATTAAAAAACAAAAACACAATTAATTACTACTATAACTAGATGACAGCAAGTGTTTTAATATAAATTCCAAATGTTAGACGAAATTAAAAAAAAATTTTTTTTGGGTAATTAAAAAAAATTTAAATGAAATATGTAAAAATTTAAAACTTCAAAAAAAAAAAATTAAAAATTAAAAAAAATATATTTTTTAAAATTTTTTAATTACTAAAAACCATTTTAATTTTCATTTAATAAAATCTTCCAATAACAAAAGCAAAATTTTTTTTTGTTTTTCTCCCCATCTCTCCACCCCACCTAATTACCATCTATTGTGTGCATTTCGCGAGAAAAAAATAAAAACAAAAAGAAATTTATTTTATCACTAATAAAGCTGCTTGAATGGAATTTACTCGCTTGATATATGTCAAATATGAATAATTATATATGTATATATGTTGTATTGCAAAATTGGAAGCTTCAAAGCAATAATTAATTTTTTATTTTTTCAATAAATTTTGAGGTAACTTTTTCACTTTTTTCCCCCTTTATGGGCAGAGGAGTTTTTATTGAACGCCAAATGACAAATATTTAACCATAAAAAGCGTTGAATGTATTTTTTTTTGCCGAATAATAAATGAATAAGCGAAAATAGTAGATATGAATATAAAGAAATCGGCAATTACCTTGATAAACCGTTGTACGCCGCTTGTAGGTGTTTGAGACACACGCTATTGGAGTTCCGCGTAATAACATAAAAACGCTGATGAAATGTGTTTAGGTGGGGATATATTAAAACAAATTCAAACAAACTCAAACAAATATTTGCAAGCGCTGGCAGAAATTAATTACGTTTCAAAATAAGTGTAGTTGACACATAAGATTTTGCTGAAAAAGCTGCTGAGAGGCTGAACAAATTTTAATTAATTGAAAAAACAAATTAAATAAGCAATTACAGAAGAAGAAAAAACACGATACTTTTATCTAATTAATCAATTAAAATTTTTGTTTAATTCACTTCAATGAATTTTTTCGAAAAATAAAACAATTTTTTTCCTAAACATACGATTTTTGGAGCAAGCTATGGGCTTAGTAGAATTCCATATAAAATAAATGAAATAAAATTCGTTACGCACATTCCATTGCCGCCAACAATTAACAAAAATAACTGCGTGCTTGCCAGTCAACCCAGCGGCGGGTTGTTATGTTGCAGCAACAAGTTGCAACATATGAAATGCAGCCGCCAAATTGCCAACAAACAACAACCTGTTGGCCAGGCTAGACGAAGGCAACTTTCCATTTTCAATTTTTGTACAAATTTTCCACAACAACAAGTGTGTAAATAACAGCAATTAGAGCAACAGCAACAACAACAGCAGAAAACCAGCCAACGAAAACGACTTTTCATTTTTACGAATCGCTTGCTAAGCTACTACTTAGGCTTGTTGTTGATGTGGATTTGCTGCTATTCCAAATGTATGCGCATGTACGAGTATGTGTTTGCCATTGTCGGTTGTTGGTGTTGTGTGGTTGGCAATTTTTATTACCAATTCGGAAAATTGCATACGCAAGCCCCGAATCACTGCTAACAACAACAACAATAATAAAAAGGAAAAATGGCATAGCTGGCTGGCGCGCTCATTCGCTTGTGACGACAACGATTTGTGTCTGTGTCGGCTTATTCCGTCAACAAGCGAATAATAAATTGAAAAAGCAAAACAAAAAAAAGCCAAACAACTTGTTGCCTCCTGCTGTTGATGTTTGCGTGTTGCAGCAACTTGCATTTTCATCTTCTCACTTTTCAAATTTATGACCATTCACAATTTTAGCAGACAAATTTTCCTGTCTACCAACGTCTGCTGGCCGCTATTAGTGGTCGCGCGTTTCGTGGTGGCGTCTGTGGCACGTTCAACGCATCTCCTTTGGGAGATTTTTTATTGCTTTGATTGCTGTAATTTTTCCTATTTTGTTTAATTTTTTTTTTTTGAATTCCGTTGCTGTTGGCGTAAATATTGGCATTGCTAGTTTTCCTTTCACAAAAATTTATGCGCTTTCGTTTAGGTTTTATCGGTGTTTTTTTTTTCTAATGCTATGTTGTGGCCACATTTTGTTGCTGGTTAAGCGGTGAAAATCATCACAAGATATTGTTAATTTTGTCGCTTGTTTTTTGAAGAGAGTTTCATATTATTATTAAGTTGCTTTGGTTGCTGGCACCCATGCACTGGTTGGGTTGTTGAATATGCTTTGCAAACCATTTTTTTTTCGTATTTTGAGCGATTTGTGACTTTGGTCTGAATGAAATGAAAGCGAATTTTCGCTTTTTTTAATTTTTTTAGTTTATTTGGTTTTGGGTCGTTTTATTTTATTGAATTTTTACTTTTTTATTTTATTAAATTTCATTTTATTTATTTAATCACATTTATTTTTTTAATCTATTAATTTTAATTTATTTTGTTTCACATTATTTATATAACCAAAATTATTATGTTTTAATTTTTTATTTAATTAAATTAAATTTATTATCTTTTATTTTATCATATTTTATTTTATTTATGTAATTAAATTTATTAAATTATTAAATTTATTTATTTTTTACTTTTTTAATTGAATTTATTCAATTTATTTTATTTAAAATTATTATTTTTAATTTTTTTTAATTTTTTATTATTTTTTTATTATTATTTTTTTTTTTGATTTTCTTTTTTTTTCTTTTTATTTTTTTTATATTAATTTATTTATTTTATTATTATCAATAAATTTTTAACTAATTTTTTTTTTACTTTTTTAATTGAATTTATTTTGTTTATTTAATTTAATTTATTTTTTTATTTTTGTTATTTTTTTTCATTTTATTTTATTTTTTTTTCATTTTATGTTATTATTATATATATTTTATTTTCGCTTTTTTCATATTAAGTTTAGCTTAATGCAATTTTAAGTAATTGAAATTTATTAATTACTTTTTTTTCTCTTGAAAAATCATTTGCCTACTCATCACCAAAAAAAAAAAAATGATTATTTCAATTATATTTTTTTATGCTCAACCTGCGCTCACACAAACTGCACAAAATGCTTTGGCACTTCCGTAAAAACAGCTCAGGCGTAAATATCAGTAGCCCCCCAAGCGGCAATCAGCACTCAGTCTGCCCATCAAACAATTCACAACAATATAATTTCCGTTTCGATACTTAATTGGAAATTACGTTGTGAGTAGCAACAATAGCAGCAAATCGCCGCACAGACACTAATCGAATAAGTGAATGGTTGAATGGAAATTGGGTGAATGTAATTATCGACCTCAATAGGCGTGTTGATATGTATGTGTTAAGCCAACTAAATATATATAGAATTCTTGAAAACGAAAATTAAAAATTAAAATGCTTCAGGCGTATTTTAATTATAGCTAAAAGAGTTCCCGGCACGTTTTCACTAATAAATTTCTTCTCTCTTTTCTATTTACAGGTAAACACAACAGATAGGCTCACACCTCTTTTGGATATTGACTTTGATGATCTTTAACTATTGCAGAGTGAAATTATGAGGCTTTGAAATATTATTGTAAGATAAAAAATGTTTTTGGTAGATTGAGCTTACACACAACTTGCAAAGGTGTGTTTAGAAAGCTTTCACTCACATAATATGTTGGCTTTAAGCTTTCAGTAAGAAAGCGAAGCTTTTTCAAAGCTTTGAGCTTTGGATGTTAAATATTTAATTTATAAATAAAACGAGAGCTTTTCTTATAACCGTTATTTTTTTAAATTTGAGCTTTGAAAGCTTAAGCTTTCACTTTTTAAAGTTTGAGAATGAAAAGCCAACTTGATCTCTGACTCTTAAATGTATTATCGATCTTAGACTTCGAAAATAATCTGATTGTATATAATAATTCATAATTATATATATAAATATTCCTGAGCATGAACTTTACCTCAATTTTCTTTCACCAGCTAACCATTCGGTATGACAATGAGTCACTTGAGTGTGCTTAAGTTCATTATTTGATTTATTTTCCTTAGCGCCGAACTGTTAATTGCTAGTTTCAAATGCCGTGTTGCAGTCAATTAGTTTGGCTCTCCATCAAGGTTAATTTCGTTTAGGTTTTAGAAAATAATTAACTTCAGTTTTTCGTTGTTTGTTAATCATTGATTACCAATGCGCATTTATTGCATGAGAAAATAGCAGCAAAGCAAAACCACATAAATAATTTGAAAGCGCAACAACCTAATTGATTTCCGACTAATGGTCATTTAGTTAGTACGACAGTTGACTTCAAAGTGGGGATAGCCATGAGAAGGCAATCATGTGCATAAAAATGGAAGAAGTATTTCTCACATAATACATTTCGGTTGAGCTTTCGATGCTTAATTCAGATCAGATATATTATGTAAAACGAACTAGCGTTGTTTTTAAATACCCTTCTTTGTGATTTTCCCAAAAAAAAAATTAATTACTATGCTGCACTTACTTTTTTCTTATTTATATGTAATTAATTTGCATTTTGTTCCACGGAAGCCAAACATTGCTTTTTAGAGAGTCAATTGTCATAAGCTTTGAACTTGAACCTTATCTTGAATAAAAAAAAAATTTAATTGCCATAAATATGGCACATTCACACATTTGGCTTTCAAATAAATATTTATGTTACACACATACTTAGGCATGTTATGAATGACAAGTAAAAAGTTGTTGTTGTATGTTGTACAAATTTTGGCTAAAATAAGGAGGTTAATTGTACAGGTTTTTCTCGTTTTTTTAATTTTATTTTTTCAACCCAAATTTTGGCATTCTTGCAGATTAAATTCGTAGCATTTTTGTTAGCGTAATAAATCATCGAGATAAGTGCATAAATCGTTAGAAGAATGCTCATTTAGTGAAGTGGCCATAACGAGTATCAAAATAATTGTCAAAATATGAAGAATGTAAAAATTTTCTATGGTATGACACAGCTTCCACCAAAAAAAATGAAAAAAATTTAAGAAAAACATATAAATAATAAACATGCTTACTTCTGAAGCTTTCACTTTTATGAATTTGACTAGGAGCTTTTATCAGAGTAGATTTCCCTTGTTCTTAATTTTTTTTTTAACTCAAATATTTTCTATGATGAGCTTTCACTCTTATAGGTTCAAATTAAGAGCTTATGATGAAAGCTTTTCAACTCTCTTTTTTTTTGATAATTTTTTTTTAATTCAGTCAACTAACACAAAAAAAAGTCTGTGTGGTGTCTCATGAGAAATGTAAGTAATTGTGAGGAATTATATATTATTTTTACATTTATAAAGTTTTTGAAAATCACTTAAGCTTACTCTTTAAATATTATTTTAAAGATTCAGAGCTTTCAAAAAATTCAACTTTTATCTTGAATGCTCAAAGCTATCATTAAATTTTTTTTAAACTTTCAATAAAAATGTAGTTTTAGTTTTGTTGAACTTTCATCTTGGCTTTCAAGTGTTGAAGCTTTTAGTATTCTTTGTGAGCTTTATTGCGTAAAATTTTCACCAAATAAATATAGAAAAATGTGTGATATATGAAATCGCTTTCATGAATTTGTGAATATGTGAAACTTTAATATATTATTCACACGCTTTATGTAACCACATGAGATGAGATATTCAAAGCAATTTCTTTTTTGTTGTTTTTATTTTAAAATTTTTTTCTAAACGCGATAATACTAATAAAAAATTAATTAAAATACTCAACACGCAATCGGAGAGTAACGGGTTCGATACATAGTAGTAAACCATTAGATATTCACATTTCCTACTTAAATATGTATGTACACATAACATACAAATGCAAATAATGGCAAAAACGTTAAATCGATTTTATATAAATATATGCCAAAGCTGTTTGGAATTCTCTTATTATGCAAAAATTACTAAACGATAAACGAAGTAGCGGGCGAAATGAGTAAAAAATCAGCTCACTGCAGAAAACTTAGCGCAAAAGGTTTTTTCCAAAAAAGAGTTAGCGCTGACTTTTAATAAATTCAAATGTATGTTTGTTTGTCGTCAAAGCGACCATTCAGTTGCACATTTTTTTCTTTTACTTATTTCTTTTCTCTACCTTTGTCTGCCTTAAATTTAGTTAAAAAATTTAGGTTTCACGCATAAAACGGTGCTTCTGATGGCTTTTGGCTCTTGGCTACCGTTGTTTAACGCGACTCATCGCCATCCATTGACCGCGCTTTGCGACAATGTTGTCGCGGACCAACACGATGCCGCCAAAATGTTTTGTCAAGTCCAAATAACAACGCAAAATTATTGTGGAATACAAATTGAACAATAAAATGAAGAAGAAAACAGTAAAAAAAAATAGCATAACGTGCGACACACACACATATACATGCACAAATACAAAGGCCAGCCACTGACAGTTATCGGTATTTCGAACAATCGACAGCCAGCAGAAGATAACAAACAACAGCAGTTGTATACATTTAACATTTTGCATTCAACATTTTAACATTCACCAGCAGCAACTACAATAACAATAACAGCAAATAGCAATAACAACAAATTACATTCAACATTGTATAAATAACGTGTTGCCTTTGAACAATATTTTTGTGCGTTCTTCTGATTTTTTCTGTTTATTCATTTTTATTTATCTATCTTTTGGCTTTATTTGCTCTTCTCATTGTCTCTGCGTTTCTGTCTGCGTTTTGCTTGTGCGCTTGCGTGCATTTTGCTTACGCATTAATGTGTGTGAGTGTGCTTTTACAGTCGCTTTCGTGGTATAATTTGTGTCAAAAAACTGTAGAAACCGATTGTATAGCTACTGAAAGTGCCTTTGACAATTCAGCTTAAAAAACAGTAATTTATTTTATTTCCAAAAAAACAGAAAAATATCGGCTTTAAGTAATAGATTTTTTTCTTTCATTTAATTTTATTCTTTTAATTTTATTTTATTTTTTATATTATTTGATTTTGTTCAATATTCTTTTACTTCACTTTATTCATTTTACTTTGTTTTATTTTTTTATAATTTTGCTATTTTACTTTGTTTAATTTAATATAATTTTATTTTTTTTAATTCATTTTTTTAATTTTTATTTTCTTTGTTATTTCGTTATTTAATTAAATTAATTTATTTTATTTTTTTTATTTTATTTTATATATACTTTGTATATTTTTTATTCTACTATATTTTCGAGTTTTATCTGAACACACAATGATGTCAAATATGTTTAAAAACTATTCGATGAAAACCCCGTAAATCTGTACACATGAACACCCTAGAAAGAGGTCAATAAATCAATCAGCTGTTAATGGAAATATCAAATTTCCAAAATCTTCTATGCACACATACAACTTAAAAATAATTTTATTTTTTTATTGCTACACAAGAATGTTGCAGCAAAGCTTTTAATTGCGGCAATCATTTTCGATTTGTTGCATGTTAAGGGTTTTTAAGTGCCCATTTAAACGTTTTACGCAATCGATTATTGACTTACATCTGTTGTCGTTGTTGTTTTATTTGAAGATAAGTGTGTAAAGCCCTTCCAAAAAGTTTCAATCTTGTCTCTAATCTGCATTTTTGATATGTTGCCTGCCATAAAGACTTCATAAGCATTTTGCCATAAAAACATTTTTATTTTTGTTGTTTGTGTTTTATTACATTACCTGTCAATCAATCAAGGTTTTAATGTTCATGTTGTAACACCAAAAAAAAAATTGAAAATTTTTGGTTGTAAATTGAGTTGCTTGAGGTTTTTAGTAATATTTATCTCCATGGCGGCCCGTCAAGTTTGTCGCTTAAGTCTTTAGTCTAAAGTTGCAATAAAAGTTAAACAGGAAAAAAGTGTTTTTTTCTTTATTGAAAATTAATTTTAAATAAGTACGTGTGAATACTGTAGCTGTATTAAAAAAAAAATGTTTTTTTAATTTAATATAAAATAAAAAAAATATTAAAAATATAAAAACTTACCCATTTTATCTACCTTAAATCTAAAACTAGCTATTGTGTGTCCATATTGCCTAATTGCAACGAATCAAAAAAGTCGCTTACATAACACTTTGGTCAATAGCTGTGAGGAAAGCCCCTTAGCGCAATAAGAGGTGTATCCCAAAATATATTTCAAACAAAATTTATGTTGAAAATTTCAATGAAATATGCATTGTAAACGGCAAATTTTTTCCGAATAAAAATATATTTAAAAAAAAATATTTTTATGCAAAACCGCTACACAATTTAAAAAAAAGGAATAAGAAAATATATCAAGACATTCAGGACTCGTGCAGCCAAGATACATAAAGGCCGTTTTTATGTTCATATGGATAACAACAACAAAAAAAAAAAAAAAAATTCAACAACAACAGTCATCTAGAAAACTGCATAAACGTTAAAGATGTGATTTATTTTTATTTTTATTATTTCCTTTGTCTATATTTTTATATTTCTATTCTCCTTTAGCTCCTTTAACTTGTTGTTAGTGTAATTTTTATTTATTTTTATTTTTATTTTTGCATTTGCTGCTTTCTTTGTTGCTTTTTTTAATTCACGTCCGCAGTAAATAAAATTCTTTATATTATTCCTTTTTTCCTTCATTCACCATTTGAGGCGAAAGCGAAACCGCCTTTTGTGGCAGCATGTTAGACCCTAAATGGAATTTCATTAGAGTTACTTCGGTTGCTTGCAACATGCATGGCTACTGGTTACTTGTGACCAAACTACAGCCAAGTATACTCGTATATACATACAAACAAACAAATGCATGCGAATACTTTTCATAAGTTCCAGTAGTGTGTTGCTACTGCTGATGTTGTTGTTATTTTTATTGTTATGCAAGTTGTTATAGTGGTTTATGGCCTTAGGGTTCAAAGTGAGTAAACACATACACACACACACACATATACACATGTATACAACCGAGCATTCAAGGAGTGTGCCACAGTTTGGCGAGGCTTCCTAAGTTGATTGCAACTTTTTTTGTTGCAAGTTGTGAGAAAAAAAAATTGATGAAAATGCAAAGAATGGCTACCTGTGTGAGCGTGCATGTGTATGTGTTGTTGTTGATGGAAACAGTAGCAGGCAAACAAGTAGCAATCTTAGCTAAATGATTTAAAATCCATACACTTGCACATACACAGGTATATGTGTGTGATGAAAAAGGCGGGAAGCCAGCCAAAGCTTGCAGGTATCCTCACTGCGAGCTAGACAATTTTTTATATGAGTACATATACAAGTATATATGTATATATATTTTATTATTATTTTTTCGCTGCTCATTTTTGTTTTATTAGTTGCTCCGTCTTCTTCTTCTTCTTCTCTTCACCCATTGCTTTGCTTTGCTGCCATTGCGTCACATAAACATTGTTGTTGGCGTTGTTATTGAATTCTTCCTGTTTAGATAAAAATTTGATCGATTTTGATTATTGCGTACAACTGACACAAATGATGAAGATGGCGTTGGCGCTGCTGTTGCGGCTATTGGCTGGCGATCGGCCATGCTGGCTGTCCCGTCTGTCTGGTTTGGGCTTCTTGCGCGAGTTTGCTGCTGCAGTGCGTAACTTGGTGTAGGCTGTTGTTGATCGTGGTAGTTGAATATGGCTGTTTCTTCACCCTTCAGGTGGTAACACTGTGCAACAAACAGTTGGCAACTCTACTTAAAAAAATTGCTTAAACTTTTTCCGTTTGATATCAGATCAATATTTCACATATTACTTTAATCCATTAGAAATTTTTCAGTATGTGTCAACTCTACTCTAAAATATTTTCGACTGTATTATAAGCAAAAAACAATATATATATAAAACTTAAAAACATAACTGAAAGCCGCGGAGCCGCTGGAACTAAAAATCCTAAGCTTTACTCACTCCAATGGGCGTTGAGAATACAAGGCAAACGTTTTGTTTAAAAAAATATAGAATTGAAAAACATGTGTCATCATAATAATTTAAAATGACTTAGCGAATTAATGGAAGTTTCGTTAAAAATACGCAGCAGAGGCGGCATAAAGCGATAAGTGAAAGAGTGAAAAACAAACAACAAACAACACACAGAAGCAAAGCAGATTACAACAATTAGACTATTGGTGAATGCCACACAAACATACCTACAGACGTGTGAAAAAATTTTCAAACAGATAACTGTCTGTGCGTGTGTGTTTGTATGATTGTGAACAATGAAAGCTTAGTGCAGCTGCTTCAGTTGAAAAGCCACTGCGGAGAGGCGCAACAAAAGCAACAAATGCATGATGCGTCAAATTGAGAAATGAAGATAATTATAATTTTTTAATACATACAATTTGTTGTTGTTGGTTTGGAAATGCATGCAACATGCAACAGGGCGTTTATCGAGTGGCAAGTGAAAGAAGAAATTTTTGATTTAATAAAGGCTGTTAATGGCTTGGAAAATTCGTGAAAAAAATTACAAAAAACTACATATCAGCAGTAAAATAACAACAACAACATAAAGTAGCAATATTGCGCACAAAAAAAAATCTGAAAAAATATTTATCTGTAATTTCCTTTTCGAATGCAGCTTTGTGTACAGTCATGTTTCCTCATTTGGCGGCAGTCAGTGTACTTGTTTACGTGCCACAGGTGCAAAAGTGTTTATAAAAAGTGTAAAAATTTTATAAATATGTAAGAAATATTTGGAATTTGGAAAAAATAATAATAATAAACAATGTTTTTGCCTTGCATGCCACGAATAGTGTTTGGAAAAGTGTGAAAACGCCTGTGTATGCACACTGCGCATGCGCTTAAAAACATAAATTATTAATTGAAATGCTGTGAATTCACGCGTTAGATACATGAAAAAAAATAATAAAATTTGAAATTAATTTAATATTGATGTAGGCATGTGTAATGTATGTATATGTAGGCATATGAATGAGTACAGGGTAGGCATTGACAGAAAATAACTTGTTTAACTGTAATAAAATGCATAAAATTAGCATTTGATTTTTCCAAAAATGTTGTTTGGTAATTGAAATAAAAAGAAAAAATAAATACTTCAGTACAATCAGCTAATGATCTTGGTATAGAGTGGTTTTTGGAAATGTAAGAAAAAATTATTTTATAACTCATCTTGATAGAAAATTTTTTATTCAACAATTTAATATTTTTACTATATTTTTTAATAATTATATTAAATAACTGTTTTCGCTAAATATTTTTTGGATTCATTTTTATTTATTTTGCTTTCAGAAATATTTGCGCGTCATGTAATATTTATATTAATTAATTTAAAAAATTTTATTTACTTTATTATACTATTTTTTTTTAATATTTATAACGAAATATTATTTTTGGCATATAGTTAGTATTTTTTATTTGTTGATTTTTATTAAAAAACAATTTTTTGGACGAAGTTGGATTTTTAATATTTTTTAGAAAGAAATTTCTGCTTTTATTTTTTTGTATTTTTATTATTTATTGTTTTTTTTTTTTGACGTAATAATTTTTTGTTTTACGTATTTGAATAACTTATTGGCTCTCATTGATGAAATTTATTTTTATGACTTTTTTTGTAAATTTATAATATGTTAATTTTAATTATTAAATAATTAAATTTATCATAATTTTTGCTTTGTTAAATATTTATTTATAAAAGAACTTCTTTCATATTTTTATTTTATGTAGATTTATTTCGTAGATAATTTAATATGGAATTTCATTAATAAATATATAATTTCTATTATTAATTATTGTCTGTTTAGAAAAATGCAATTTTTTGTTTGTTTGTCTTTGTTTTTTTTTTATTTTTATTTTTATTTTTAGTTATTTATGAATTTCTGCTTATAAATCAACACCTGCGTTTTATTAAGTTTTCTTCAATAAATCATCCAAATGTCGTCCATGCTCGTTTAGGCATTAAATCTTTTGTTTACTAAGACATTTTATAATTCATATATAATTCATATCATTGACGTATTGAGTTTGTATTTTCTAACCTCACTGAATTTAGCGAATCACGCTGCATTCCAGTTTTGTCTCAGTGTTGTTGTCACTTTTATCAAATTTTTTCTATATTCCTACATTTCTTTAAATAAAGCGTAGAAAAATATTTATTTGGAGAATAAAAAATTTGTTTCAGAAATAAAAATTATTTAACACGAAATGAACAACACAATCACTTGTCTACTTAAAAGTTCATTTGAGTTCGTTGCTGAAGTCTTTTGTTTTATCTTTTGTTTCACAGATTTAGCTACGCTTCATTAAGCCCTCGCTCTGCTATACAGTCGCTCAGTTTATACGCATATTAAATAAAGCTTATGATTATCTAATTTTTTATTTTGCTGATAACATCTGACATCTTTGCTGATGTTAAGGTGTTTAAAATTTGGAGTGTGTGTATGTGTGTGTTATTTATATTGACAGCTCAAAGTCAACAAAAATGTGGCTGTGCCGAAGATGACATTTTGTATTGATGTGTAGAGCTTAAGAAATTTGGAATACTCTTATTGGTGTAAAATCTAAAAATTTATAAACATAAGGAAGCAAAGTATGCTTAACTGAAGATGGCGCTTTTAATGACGTCAAAAATTTTAGAGTTAAATATTCTAAAATATTAGCATCGCTATTGAATAATCTAGAGTGTGAGACATTATCGAAGCTTTATGCTCAAGAAAACAGATTGAAGGGCATATTTTTTTTATTTTTAACTTTTGTAGTCTTAACTTATTCACTTTAGCTTCTTAAATCGGTCAGTTTAAGACGCCATATTAAGCGCAGGCTATTATTCGAGGGCTTAATAGTTTTAAAAATTGTAAGAATAATAAATTTCTGTAGAAGAATGCTTTCAGCACATTTTGAAATTTTTTTTATTCTATTAGTTTACAAAGACGTAACTTTTAACTGCCATTTTTGGTATTCATTTTTTCCCTCAAACCAATGCCTAATTAGCAAATTCAACAGTTATAAAAAAAATATGCAAATTTAATTACATCAGCAGAATATTGTGATTATGTTTGATTATAGTATTTAATATTCTTTGGTTTTTTCTTCTCTGTTGTCGTCAGTAAAGTTTTTGTTTTATTTTACAAAGCCTAAACTCATGCCCTCACTCACCTTCCGTTGGTTATTGTATTTGTTAGCTATAACTATTGATTATATTGCTTATTGTATTAATTATATTGTATTCACAATGCTTCCGTTATGTTTTCTATGCAATTTTTTGAAAGTTTATTGGCTTTGTCTTTGAATATTGTCAAATGAAGTGCCAATAGGTTTGGCTTAAAAGATGGTTTTGTTGGTTTTCGAAAACATTCTTTTCATTGCATAAGCAAATGTGCCATATATATGATTAATAAGCATTAGAAATTTGACATTTTTTTTATAAATTAATATAAAAAAATAAAATTAGATATTCTTTTGTCCATAAAATTGCCACTAGATTACTCTTCAGCTTAGGTTGAAACGAATTTGATATAACTTTTTCTAATTTTCTACCAAAAAAATTTTGCTTGCTCGCTTTGCTAATAACTTCGGCTTACATTTTACAGTAGTAAAATAATTTTTAAATATTAAAATAAATATTTAGCAAATTAATGTCATATTATCACCATTTCTTTGATGCATTCTATTCTTTAACGAAATAAACTCTGACTGCAATCGAAATTTTCTCACAAGTCCCCAAAACCTATAAATACAAAAAAATAAATATTTTATGCAAGTTGGCTTCACTGCACTTTGACTTTTGCACACATATAATTTTTCTTATTTTTTCTTCTTTTTTTTTAATTTTCTTCATATGCAAAACATCTCAATTAAAATTTTATGCTTCGCTTTGGCAAACAGCAATTATAGCATGCAAATGCAATGCAAATAAACTAGAAAAAAAGAATTAAAATGTAAAAAGTTGAGTAGTAATAACATTAATTGCATATTTGTACGTTACTTACACACATAAAAACCAATATATATAATATGTGTGTCGGCAGCTGCCTGCTTTGTGGCTGTCCAACAGCATGTTTGTGTCTTCATAATTATTTTTTGTTTTTTTTTGCAATTATTATGTATAGGAGTAAATGTATTTATTTGTTCTTTGCTGCTAGAACACGGACGAGTTATGTAATTGATTTTGCAATGTTTTTTTTTTACTCTGGCGCTGGCAATCTTATTCTCATCGAAGGCAATTGAAGAAATCTAAGAAAAATAACACTTGCTTGTATGGCAGCATTTTATTCTGAGATATTACATATTTTTATTACTACTTTTTGCACAGTTTTTGCTTCTAAACACATATATTTTCATATGTATATGTATGTACATATGTGCGTTTGCACGTTCATAACTCGTATGCAAAATAATCAGGTGTGCAACAAGTCAGCAGCCGGCAAACAACATACAATTAACATGTCAGTCGCGGGCAACAATAGCAGAAAATACTTAATAATACATTGTATATGTATGTATGTGTGTGTGTATTAATGTGACTAAACTGTATAAATATTTTTCTATGCGAAATATCACGTGAAACTGAATAAAATTGGCAGCCAAGCACTTTAATGTCAATCATCATTGCATCGATTTAAATCAATTTAAAATGATAAATTATTATTATTTTTTAATTAAATTTCTTAGTTTAAGTATATAAACTACATCAAAGTTGAACGAATTTAAAAAAATATTTATTTGATTTTTTTTTTCAAACAAGAGTTGGTTCTGAACTAGTTCTGAATCTCAAATAATTTTTGGTCTCACAAAAAAAATGGACTGTACGCTCTAACCTGTCCCAAACTAATCCTAAACTTCTTCCAATCAAGTTCAGTAATTTTTCGGAAGTAGTTTGTATTAATGCCATGCCGCTTCCCACATTACTCCAATCTCAAAATTTTCAATCCCAAAAAATTTCAACATTTTACTGATGTAGTATTAAAGTAGCCCTAAATTAGTGCCCAGACAGCTAAACCAGAGTAAGGGGTGCCGAAATAGCTTCTAAATTATCCAGCTCGAGCCCGAAAAAGGTGGCTGAAAGGTTCCGAACTACAATAGCAACAAAAATGTTTGAAAGTAGCTCGTAGTAAATTCGAAACGGTGCAAAAATTGTCTAGGAATGGTCATAAAATTTTCCTTTTTCTAAATGTGCTTTAAATTGTCTTAAAATTATTCCAAATGAGTCCAGAGTCTCTAGCCTAAACAAGTCTATATATGATTATTAAAATTTACTGAGCTGCTATTATGTATCTACTTCTGAACCAAACCAAATGACTTTAATTTGAGCTCAAGTAATTCTGAACTTGACTCAAAATATTCCCAAAACTTAAACAAACCACAAAATGGCCATGAACTAATCTAAAATGTGCCGATAATCAACACATCCTCAAATCGTCTACCACACCTGTTACAGAAAATTTCATGAGAACTCCATTTGTACTGTATATATGTATATCTTAACAAATCTGAAGACAATAGAACAAAATGAGCCACCCTAGTGTCGATTGATTAGTTTGTTCGCTGTGTTTAATATAGCAATGACAATTAGGTATAAAAGATGTAAAAGATTATGAATAAATAAAAAACAACAACAACGACAATCGAATATTTGTATGCATTAAGCAATTTTCAAAATATGCACATCAGTTTGTATGTCTACACACATAAAGCCTAGCGACAAAACGACGCGGCACCACACCACACTGACCCACTTGAGCTCAGCAAGTTTGTTGCTTAAGTCTTTTGTATAGGAGACACAGGCAGGTGGGTGGGTGGCTTCATTTGTCGATTGATAGATGCACGGCGTGATGAGGCATAAATGGTATTTCCTACTTACATACATTTGCCTAAATGTTTGTAATTGCATAATAAACAGCTTGCAGCAGCAACAACAACTATAGTACATAAGAAAATAATAAAAGATGAAAAATTTGCAATTAAATGTAAAATAAATCAAAATCAGTAGATGTATAAATACAACAGACATGTATGCATGTATGTATGTATGTGTGTATTACAAGTTAATCAACTCGTTGGCGGCGCTCAGCTGCGTAAAGCAATCGCAAAGCCAGTGGATTAACGCACCGAGCTGAACTAGCAGTAGAAAAGAAAATATGTAAAGACAGATTAAGGCAACAACAACAAAAATATATTAATAATAAATGAGTCGCATAATTTTATTTATTTTTATTTTTTTTTTACTAATTTTTCAGCCGTTGGGTTTTTGTTGCGTTTTATTTAGCGGCATTTATTGTCTGCTTTTGTTTTTGCGTTGAAGCTTCGCTTGCCTCTGCCTATTACTGCATGCAGGTGTGCAAATGCATAAATGAGTTATCTCACTTTTTAGTTCTTCAATTGCCCAGCAACAGCAATAGCGGTAGCTCAGATTTGAAAAGGGCAACAACATTTAGATATGCGCCATCGATCATTATGACACACATATGTATATTTATGTGAAAAAAATAATAATAATAAAAAAATAATATAAACTAAAATAAAATAAAATAAAATAAAGTAAAAGAAAATATAAAAAAAAATTAAAACAAAAAATTAATAAAATAAAATGAAATATATAAAATAAAATTAAAAAAATTAAAAATAAAATAAAATACAACAATATAAAATAAAATAAAATAAGAAAAATAAAATTAAATAAAACAAAAATAATTAATTTATAAAAAAAATAAAAAAGTTAGCAAAAAATTATAATATAAAAAATTAAGATAAATGCACATCTATATATATACAAAATCAGGAAAAAAAATTCCCAGCGTCTTGATCGATTTATCTAAATACTAGAATTGTTTTAGAAGATAATCGTACTGTCTAGGAAAAAAATTATAAAGATTCCTAACAAAAAAAATGAGGTTACGTAAAAAATATTTTTTTTAGTTAACATTTTTTTCAAATTTCCTATTCCATTTTCAATACAATAATGAATTTCCTAATAATTTAAAAACATTACATCATATTGGAAAAAAAATCATTCATATGAAAAACTTTTTCCAATACTGACCCAAATGTTACTCGACATTTTGGTCTCAGTAACAAGAGGACGCAAAAATTGAAAAAATTCAATCTTTTTGTACATTTTAGGACGACCAATAATGACGACTAATATGTACATTATAAATTCCATATAAATATACCAACATACGGTGTTATTCATTTCCATAACATTTTCGTATTTGTTTTCATATTTTTATGCTGTAGGCTTCTCAAAGCGTTTAAACAAATACTCCAAGGCCGCACATATCATATGAGGAATATAAACCTTTGAAGGAGCAATTGAAGAGCCGGGGTCATATCCTTAGAGACCGAACAGAGTTATGAAAAACTCCCTTTCTTACTTACAAGTTGAATATGAGGTTGCAGAGCAGCGAAGGTCTCTCTACGTCTTCTCCTCTTCTTAATTGACGTCCTTCTATACTTATATGCATTTCTCAATAATAACTCAAGATCGTACCGACTTTGAGCGACTTTTTGTAAATATTTTCAAAACAAGGATTTTCTCGGCGACCTCAACGAGTGTTAAAAATGTTTTACGATCTTTCATCTTTTCAATTTCATAATGAGACAAAACTCCAGTTTTTATTTAGGGCCATGCACAGAAAACCTCGCGTACATTGACACCATCATACTGCATAGGAATTGCTAGTGTTGTTGTTGTTTTGTTGTTGTTGTTGTTGGCATACCTACATAACTACATGCAGGCAATCATAAAAACGCCCAACCAACTATTTGAACAAAAATTTCATCAGTTCACCAAACATTCCAATGTCCAGTTGGCGGTAACAACTGTTGCTGTTGCTGTTGCTATTGCTGTTGTAATTGTTGTCGCTTTGTAAGCCCGTTCGGGCTTAACTGTTTGCTATGCGCATTGCTGTTATACACGCTCGTACATACATACATATATAAAAACTAGTGCTTGCAGTTGTTGTAATTGTTGTAATTGTATCGCCGCCCGTTTTGTTGTACGCCAACAATTGTAAGCGCATTGCTGAGCCATCATTTAGTTGTACTTTTTTTTTCTTGGTTCACAAGTTTCGCTTCCTCTTCTTCCTTGGGCCTTCTTGTGCCCATTTCTGTTACTCTTTTGGTTGTTTGTATTGTTGCTGTTGTCAAAGGCATTTACAAGCCATCATCAACATTTGTTACGCCTGCCGTAAGGTCTGCTCATGTTGCTGTTTTTTGCTATTGTTGTTGTTTTGTAATTGTAGTTGGGAACGCTGTTGCTGGCGGCGGCGGCTGCTGCTGTTGCCGTTGCTGTTGCTTGCCATATAGTGCTTGACCTAAACATTCGCGAACATCTGTTAATGCTATTATTATGTGTTAACTGTTGTTGTCCGGCAGATATCGGTATTTATTCAAGCCGCAGTGCGGCATTGAGTTGTTTGGCGTTGTCGTTGTATGTACGCTGTTGTATGCTTTTGTTTGTATTGTTGTGACTTTTTTCTGTTTGCTTTTGTAGTCGCAGGTGTTGTTGCGGCATTTGGTGCTGCGGTAACAAGCGCTTCAACATCATACCATTACCTTTTTGTGTTGCAAATACACTAATGGGACAAGAGTATGGATTTTGTGTGAAAATGGGTATGTACAAAAATGTATAAGTAAGACTTTTCTGGTAGAAAATTTACAGAAAGAATCTAAAATGTCAAAATAACATATGCGAGAACAGGTTTTTCTTTGAAATCCATTGTAGTTTTATTTGACTTACTTGTAACCAATGTAAAAATTGGAAAATAACGTATACAAAAACTGTTCCCACCAGCTGAGAAGAGTTTAAAAGACGAAGTTATGTACAGCGGTTTCTTTATACTATAAACTTCTTTATTAAAAGCTGGAAATGTGTTCTTATAACGGTTCGCAGTTAGGGGGAATAGTTTTTCAGTGAAGATTTATTTGTTTTTTTTTTATAAACTGACATTTAATAAAAAACGAACAGAAAGACCGAAAACTGTTCTCACCCATTGAGAACAGTTTTTTGAGAAATTAAATTTGTTTTTGTAAGTAAGCATTTGAGAAATAATGACTAGAAAATTTATTTTTCAAGCAAAGTATGCATTTAATTCGACGAACTTCTCCCCATTTCTCACAGTGTTGTAATTTCTTTAAGAGTCGCATTTCTCTACTTAAATTTTTTTATTTCTCACTTTTATTTTTATTTCTCGCATTAAGTACTTGCCAACAATATTTGTATGCAACTCTCACCGCTGTCAGCCCATATTTGTAAATCACTTAAGCAACTCGCCAATGGCAATATTGACAAGGCAGACAACGGTCGTAAGGCAGCAGCAGCCAATTGCTAGGTTGAGCTGGAGTAGGAGAAATGGTTGTATGCATACATATGTACATACATATGTGTACGAGTGTATATGTCTATTTCTTAGTTACTTCTCTCGATTTACCAATTTTGGTTAAAATACTGCCCGTGGCAACACACTTAACAACAATAAGCTCACTTAAACATTCAGTCTTAAGTCTTTAGGGAAGCGCAAGCGCACGGCAGTTGCGCTAATGGCCGCCAATTGCAGCGGCAACAGCAACAGAAACAGCAACAGCAGTAGCAGTAGCAACAACAGCAGCTGTCTGTCTGTTTGTCTGTCTGTCTGCATTGCAACACGTGCGTTTTGTGTCTAATGCCAATTTTATTTGCTCTTTGTTGTTTCTGTTGTAGTTGGACTTGTTCTTGGTAAGCAGAATTTTTATTTTATTTTTTTACTCATTTTACTATTTTTTCTTCTATTGTGTTGCTGCAATAGCGCACTGGTCGCTCCTTGTTTGCGCTTTTCGCGCGAAATACTCATACGTACGCGTTCAGTACGCGCGACGCATGCGCGTGCGCACGTTTTCACCACAAATGGAGTTATCAACCAAAAGCGTCTTCATTGCAAACGTACACTCGTACACACACACGGATTCACTCACATATGTTACTGGCACGACTTGCTTCAGCAATTGCTTGGCGTAGATAATTTTCCAAGGAAAATGTTTGCACGCTTTTGCCGCGCTATAGCTATATAACTATATGTGTGCAACAACTAATGTTGCATGCAACATGTGTTGTCTGCGGCGCACTTATTTCGTGCGTAGTTGTCAGCGTGCTACATATTTGTGATTATATAAAATCTGCGCGTCCACTTTTCCACAGCTTGGTTTTTAGCTACAAACAACAGCGCTTCGCATTGGAACTAATGTGGAGTGCAATGTGGCATTTGTACTTTGTACAATAAGAAAAAAATACATTGTTTTCGATAAATAAGTAAAAAAATAAATAATACAAAGTGTGCATAACTACACCATTGGAACTTTGTAATACACTAGAGGCAGTGCGCATTCGCGCAGAAGGCTTAAACACTTTTTAGACATGTTTGGCAGGTAATATACATAGTTAATAAAATCAAATTAAAATAAATATTGATGAAAGTTGAAAGTTTATGAAAAACAAAAGGAATTTAACCATTCTCAACAACTGGGAACAGTTTATTTGCTTTCAAAATAATGGAATATCGTATGAAAATCTAAAACATGCTGCAAAAACTAAAAAATTAAGCACAAAATTGCAAATAAAACTGTTCTCAAAAGTGTGTGCAATCATTTTCAATATTGAAAACAGTTCCTTTTTGCATAAAAATCATCATATTCGTTGTCGAAGCCACTTTTTGCATAAAATAATTGTAAGTTTATTTCAATGCTGCTCAATTGAACTGTTCATAATAGGGTGGGAACAGTTTATTTAACGTGTTTAAGGGTATAGCAAATTTGTTTGAAATGGCGTAATAAAAAATAATAGTATATTGTCAAAATTTTTGAAATTCTCACTATTCTCAGTTCTAATAAACGCTTTTCTTGAACCGACCACATTCAATTCATTAAAATATTCATTCAAGATATATTAATACTTCATACTACTACTACATGACAGATTTTCGTTTATTTTTGTCCACTTTTCCTTTGTAGTTAATTACACAGTGTATTTTCTGTATCTGTATCCGCAGCCCTTCTACAGTCAAACTTTTCTTTTTTTCTTTCTTCTTCTCAATTGTTAATTGAATTTAATAAAAATGGAAATATTTAAAGGACTACATGCGTTTTATGATTTTACAGAAAACAAAAGTTTTGAAATTTAAAAAAAATTTTTTAATCAATTTTTATTATTACCGTTTCCTTTCCTAGTACTTTAACAACTTTGTTTACAGCTTTAGAGCCTTGAGTCCGTGCCTACCAATTAATAGCTGCGATGTGAATGTATATACATGTAGTCACATGCGAATTCACATGGCTTTATGTGTATGTATGTATTTACAACTTGGTCTACTGCATCTTAATCACATACCAAGCTCATAAATCGTATCATTAGCGTTTGGCGATCTCGCAACGAGACCAATGAGTATTCAAAGTGGTGATCTACTAACATATGCATACGCACATACACGCATATATGTGATTATATCTGTCAGTAAGAAGAGATAAACGATTAACTGCCTACATGCATACCTAGCGTTGAACTAGAGTAGACTTCACTGTGGTATTGTTGCTGTTGTAGTTTGCGTATGAGCATGATATATGTTATTAAACATTTTTCTGTTTATAACTCGACTTCTATGGAACTGGCGCTGACAGCGAATGCATTTTGAGCATTTTGATGCACATACTCGCCTGTACATATGTATGAGCTAATGAACGTCCCTGAATGCGTAGTAAACCAGATCAGCGGCGAAAATTATTGACCGCCATCAGCAGCGTGAGCCAATGACTGCTTACGCTGTATTTTCCTGGTAACTGCCGTAGTTATTTTTTAGTCTTTATTGTCTTTATTTTTTCAACTTCGACTCACGGCCGCATACCCATCGTCAGCTCAGCAGCTCGGGAACAATAACATACAGCAGTATGAGCAACGCTCAGCCGTATCTATCAGCAGCACACGCGCTTTGGTCAATACAAGATAACGCTGCAAAACATATATAATAGTAGTAGTCATTGCAGCAATAACAACAACAAAACAAAAACTCAAACGGCGAAAAATGCTTTGTCTTCATTTGTGTAAGTTAGTCTCTCTCAGCTTCAGCGTCAATCAGTCAGTATTGAAAACTGCCATCGAGTGTCAGTCAGTACGTCAGTTTTTGTTGGCATTTAACTGGCGATTCTGTCAATTTTCTATAAAATCGAGCACACTTTTGCTGTTATCAGTGTGCCACGCTCTCTTCAGTGTACCGCTTAGACGCTGCGGTAACCACCACTTGTGGCAGCATTAATGTATGCCACATCTATGTAGACTAAAACGCCGCTGATGGATGTCCAGTCGCGCTGGATATTAATGCAATATTTGTAACACATACTCGTATATGTGCATGTATGTGTAATTGCAGGCGTTCGCGTCACGCTCGGTGACGGACGACTGCTATGATGGCAAATGTTATGGTTATGCCACGTACATGTAATTTTTTTAATTGCAAACAACAATTTCTCAATTGATGATGAGTGCTAAAGTAAAAATAAATGTCAACAACAAATCGAACGACAACAACGACAACAACAAGAGATCAATAATAATGACCAGAAGTGGTATTGCAAGTATTCGAACATTAAGTGGCATGTAGTGGCATTTTACGGAAATACTTTTAAGTACTTATATATATCCAATCGAGGCAATGCTTCAGCAGCAAATATTGTGCGGGTCGGTTAAAAATAGTTCAGATTGCTGGCCAAACGATTGCGTGGGAATGGATTTCCAAAGCGCGATTTCTGCATTTTGTTTTACAGTAAATCAGTTCTGAAATTTTTATATAGAAACTAAAGTGATCTTAGCCCAAGCTTTTCATCCAAACTTGTGGAATGTCTCCAAGATTTTCCCAGAAATGGAGGAGCCTAAAGTTTTTTTTCGAAACTTCAGCCTCCGAAAGGCTGATGGATTGTTATGAGAAGTTTTTCCTTCATGTCAGGTATACACTGACGCAGAGCTACAATTTTAAGAAAATTAATTTTCCATAATTTTTAGATGTTTGTCTGGCCAGGTTTCGAAACCCAGATACTTTGCTGAGTAATACGCTCTGCTTATCATTCGGTTAATGCAGCGTCATAAAGGAGGAAAAAAGAGTGGAAGGTTCAACCATCAGGCCACTAAAAAATAATTGGATATCCACTCCAACACGCTCGACGCTAATTCCCGGTAGATTGGGTCACCAACTATCAGCCAGATGTTTTCTCATACAAGTCTTTGTTGGAGATCTCAACAACATCTGTTATACCAAGTCGAAATTTTCTCTGCTATGGAAGCCGTAAATCACTCAAGAAGAAACGTTTGTACTTTCAATGACAGTTAGGTTGCAATAAAAGCCAAAGGATTGATCACGTTGAACTCTAAAATCGTGCTGAACCTCCACGAATTTCTTTAGGAGACTGAACAGAAGAGAGTGAAGCTGCCGAGTACACACAAACTGACTATACAATTTCTGAATAAAAAGACTCTTTCAGACAAAGAACACATTGGTATGGCTGTCGTCGCATGCAAAATGCTTTTTAGGGAATTCATTTCAAAATAAGCCGCGTCAAAGTAGGCACAAAACTTATCCTGTTGAAAGTCCAGGCGAACTAGACCAAGAGATAACCGGACGGAGTCGTATGTTTTATACTCTCTGGTAGGAACCTCACTTTTAGAAGGTGCTACAGGAGCTGCATAACTGATTGGAAGAAGGAGACAATTTGTCGCGCTGCGACATGATGAAACATGTGAATCCCTATTCGTAGTCAGCTCAGTAAAACTATAGACAAGAGTAGACAAGGTAATGAGCTCTAATACGCTTCGGCAGACTAAAACTCTTTTTAGAGAGATTTCCCAGATTCTGATTTGCTGAGCTTGAAAGGTTGAGCAAAGTTATTGTATATTATTCTTTTATCTCTTATATATTTTTTTTTTGTGTGAGTAATCTACATTGGACATACGCACTGATTCTCTATGAGCACCACTCATTTGCCACCATCACTACTCTGCCCTTCCTCTTTCATCTGCCTTCAACCGGTTTTTCAGCACAACGGTAGTGAAGGCAACTGCTGTTGTTGTTACTGCTGCTGCCGGCGCTGCTTGCTGCTCACCATGAAACATGAAAATATGTTATTGTCAATAGAGATCAGTGTCGACACCTGGTTAAATGAAGCAACACTAGCAAATGTCGCTTTTGCGATTGCATGCTATCTTATATTACTTACTACTGCAACAACAACAACAACAACAACAACAACAAACAATAGCAATTGACTTCTACTCATTGCAACATATTGCAACATTGCGTCACATGTTGTTGGTATAATGTTACAGGCGGTTATGGTAACACGCTCTGGCAAGGATCTCTCTCCCTTGTGTGTGTGTGTGTGTCACCCCCACAACACGTCACACTCTGCACACTGCTGTGTCTGCCTACACTAACACTGCACTACTGCTACAGCTTTGGCAAGAAGTTTACTTGAATGCCGTCAGCCGACTGGTTGAACAAGATCCATGGGGAATAGGATGAGGAGCATTGCGTGCGAAGAAGAAGATTTTTGTTGCTATAGTTTTGATGCAACTCTGTTCATCCTACTGCTTTGATGAGTGCTTATGTGAATGTGTGTGTGTGTGTTTGCCTTCAAAGAAATGCATTTTTTTTTGTTCTGTCAGTTGTTGGGGGAATGTCAGATTGGAAGGCGCACCTTTTGAGACAACAATGTCAATGTTAAATGACTACATGTGTTCATCTGGATTTGTACTTGACAATGGCATGGGCAAGCCAAACACAAACAAAAAAATTTATGGGCGCCAGTGATTAGTTTTGAAAGACAAATATGCGAGTGTTTTGCAAGCGATAGACGCACATACGAGTTCTAACTATGTGTCCTTAAGACAGGAAGGCAGCAAAATGCAATAAGGATAAAAATATAAAGACAAAGGTTCCAAAATTCAAGCTTTCGAGCAGGTTTTTAAATAGAATAGCAAGTAATGGCAAAAACTCAAAAAATTTCTTCTTCTCATTAATGGTCGGCATTGGCTCGAAGAATTTCTAGGTACAATCAAAGTCAATCAATTGAAATAAATTAGAAAATCAACCACGAATCCTTCTGGTTCTCCAATTTTTGATGTGCGTCTTGATGTTTTTCCAATAAATGGAAGAATTTACATTATAAGAACGTTTCCATCATGTTGCACGGGACAATCGTTCTCATTCACTCACTGGCGAAAAACCGTAACCTAAAATCACATTTTAAAGGGTGATCCAGGTAGAAGTACTGCTTTCGGTAGCCTTTTTTGACAGATCACACGTGAGTCGTGTCAAGCTGTCATATTATTTTTGTCCAGTATTGTTTGGCATTTCATCATGGAAAGACCTACGCCGTAACAACGTTTACAAATCATTCAACTTAGATATGAAAATTCACGTTCTGTAAAGAATGTGTTTCGTGCGCTTCGCTCAACTTATGGTCAACATAATCGGCCTACTGAGCATACTATTCGCAACACCAACACCCATCTTGAGACCCAGCATTCATTATTGGATAATAGTCGACCGAATAGACCACGTCCAGCATGCAGTGAAGAAATTATAGCGGCCGTAGCTGAGAGTGTACACGAAGGAGTCGATTCGGCGCCGTTCGCATCATCTCGGGCTGACGTATGGAACGACTTGGCGCATTTTACGTCGAGATTTTAAATTAAAAGCGTAAAAAATAGCTTGTTCAAGAACTGAAGCCACTCGACCTTCCCAAGTGACATCGCTTTGCTGTATGGGCTTTTGAAAAATTCCAAAAAGTTCCGACATTTTCGAGCCAAATTTTGTTCAGCGATGAGACCCATTACTGGCTCAATGGGTATGTAAATGAGTAAAATTTCCGCATTTGGGACGAAGAGCAAACTGAAGAGATTCAAGAGCTGCGATTTTATCCAGAAAAGACAACGGTTGGGTGTGGTTTGTTGGCCGGCGGAATCATCGGTCCATATTTCTTCAAAAATGATGCCGATGAGAACGTAACCGTTTGTGGCGACCATTTTCGCTGAAATTGAAGCTCGTGATCTCTCCGACATTCTTATTACTGTTGCACGGGACATATTTTTCTATATTTTAACTTAATTTTTTTAAGTAGATAAAGGTAAACTGTCACCTCGTAGCTTAATATTTAGTTCATTAAACAAAGAGTGCAGTACGCTGCTTAAAAGTTGTGTCGCACGGGACATTCATCTACGAGGAATAAAATACTTTTATACTTATTAATACGCGTAGACAAAACGAATTCTCAAAACCTCCATAGAGCATAAACAAAACAATGTTTGAGTAGACAATTCTTTTCTAAAACCAGAAAAAAATTTGCCTAGAAAAATGTAAAAAATTCAAAACACAGGAATTTCGATGACTCACTTGAATGGCGCTTGGAAACAATCAAAAAAAATCAAAACATACTGGTGCATGCATACAAAATGGAAAATAAATTATCATACGAAAGTGAGCGGTAGAAGCGCATAAGAAATAACAAAAGTAAAGAATTCAAAATTCTAAAGATTCTTAATTAACTTGACCGAACGAGAACGCGGCAGCAGCAATGCAGCAACGCAGCAACGCAGCAAGCAGGAACTGCCGGCAACAGCCAGTTGAAGCATTATAAAAATAAAAACAACAACAACAACAACAACAGTATCAAGTAGCAACAAAACAACAACGTCAAAAAAAAACTAAAACAAAATGCAGGCGTTGGATGCCATTGGCAACGGTTACTTGTCAAACAGGTGTTGTGCAGCCGCTATGGATGAACAGCAACAACACCAACAACACAGCCACACCATAAAGCAATAAGAATAACAATAGCAAAGAAAAACAAAAATAAATTACTACAAAGACGCTGCTCATAAAAAAGTGATTTCAAATTAAAATAACAACAACAACAAGAAAGCGAATATCGGCAAAATGACAACACCATTTGGACACTTGAATTACTTGGCAGCCTACAAACGAACAAACGAACAAACATACACAAATATGCAGATTTACATTGATTTGCACTCGCGTGCATACGTATGTATGTGTGTATTCATGAGCATTTTCAACACACACACACACCGCTAATATGTACATGTATTTATGACAACTACAGCATGCAACATAGTAAAACGCGCGTCGGCGCCGCTTACACTGAAGGTCAGCAACTTTTCAATACAACGACGACAACAACAACAACAACAACAACAACAACAACAGCTTATCAACAGCAGTAGCAAGCATCCATCTACTGATGCGCCTGCAAGAATCTTGTTACCCGCGCGCTTGCTTACACACCCTCATGCATCATGCATGCCTGGTGGTGGTTGGTGGTGGTGGTAATCCGGCCTGTTTGTCTGGCATGGCATCGACATAGTCATCTCTACGGTGGCTACTGTATTGTTGCTGTTTCGAATCCACTCTTCACTCTGTGTGTACTGGCTGCTGCTGCTGCTATAAAAAATTTAAATTACAGCTACTTCATTTGATAACACACACACACTGATGCATATGCATTGAACAGAAGACGAAAGGCAAAAGCTGCATGGGTTGCTGGCAAAGAATGTGTCATGTGGCGTCTAAAATGCAAATTGTTACATATTTAATTATGAAAAAATAATTGACTGAAAATTTATTTTTAGCTTGCTTGTTGCAACTGGTCTGTAATAAAATGACATATTTTAGAACTTTCTTGTGGCAGAGTAGTCAGTTTGTACGATAATGAAGTTGATGGTTAATTTTTTATTGACTAAAATGTAAGAAAAACCTTTTCGAAACAAAATGTTGCAAAAAGTAGCATGGGAACAGTTGCATTTAAATGGGAACAGTTTTTTAAAGTGTATGCAAATTAATATTTGACATTTTGCGAAACGTTTAGTAAAGAAATACTTACATATATATGGGTACAGTTGAATTTAAATGGGAACACTTTGTTTAAGTTTATGTAAATTAATATTTGACATTTTGCGACACATTTAATAGAGTTAGAGCTAAAAATCTGTAAAACACTGGCTTGGGAAAAGTTTCGAATATCGAATTTACGTAATAAGTAAAGATCCAAAAATGTTTTAAAATCGTCTAATGTTTCGCAATATATTTTGCAGTCCGTTTAAAGTAACAAAATATTTTTTTAATTTAGAAAGCATCAAATTTTTCTTTCAAACCACTATTGAAATATGTATTTATGGGACCTTTAAAACAGCAAAAATAAAAATTAAATTTTTTGCAACCCTAACAATGCAGGAATATAAATTTCAGCACAGAATAATAAATGATTTCAAAAATATCTAAAGACGCCAAAAAATTAGCTGTGATTGTTTTTCGTTGAAGTGGGAACAGTTTTTTTTTAAATATGCCTGAGATGCAGAATTCAAATGTTTCCAATTATTAATCCTAAATTAAATGAAAACTGTTCAACTGCAAACAAAAGAGTCAAAAGTTTTACATGGGAACAGTTTTGTAATGTGTTTTCATATAAAAAAAAATACATTTCGTAAAGTATTTAAAACAGAAAAAATACTTTTGCGCTTACACTTAATTACAAAAACTATAAGTTGGATTTGAAAAAGTATAAAAAGTGACAACAATTAAAAAAAAGTGTAGAAAATTGGTAAAAAAAAATTATAATCCAGAAAATTAAAATAAAAATGCTTTCAGAGCAGATATTGTAAAAAAAAATACTGTTCGTACAAAATTTTTTTTCGAAATTATATTTAGGAAGCCCACAAAGTAAGGTTCTGAAGTAAACAAAACCAAGAGCTACCTGCACTTTCAATTTCCAATACAAAACAGAGATGCCATCTACACACATTCATGCCACATACACATACCACACAAACTGCCTAGATAAAGCGAATGAGTTGAGCACATATGGCATGCCAAGAGCATGACGCAACATAGCTTAACAACAAAACAAACCGCAGCAGCATATAAGCAACTGCAGCAACAACAGCAAGAAAGCACCACAACCAAACGACCTCAGAAGGCAACGCAGTTACGTTGTCCCCAAAACAAAATTCCACACATAAACCAGACAAAAAGCAGCGGACCAAAAAAAAAAATATTTTTTTCTTAAAAAAAATTACGAAATAAATAAAATAAGAACATAAAAGTGAAAAAAAAACGAAAATAAAAAAAATGAATGAAGTCAAAAGAAGCAAAGAATGTTGTAAATTCCACATTTGTTGCATTTAAGCCGGCTCAAGTGGAAGTATTTAACTGATTTTGTTGCAAGAACAACAACAAAATTACCAAATGCAACACACGCCCACATTGCTGACGCATTTCGTGCGTTGCGTGGCATTGTTACAGCAAAAGAAAACGAACGCACTGCAATTTGCGGGCAAGTGCTTGATGGCATACGCACAGACATACATACATATGTGTAGCAACACATAAAATTAGCAAGAATCGCAAGCAAAAGTGCGAAAATCAAAAAGTAAAAAAAAATGTGAAAAAATTCTGCGTTTTTTGCAAGCTAGAAATTAAATAATAGGCTGAGAGCGCATGTGAGAAAGACAACAGAGAGAGTGTGATGGAAAGGCAGGCAGTCGGTATGCCAGAGAAGGCAAGACTATAAGCCACTTAATAAAAAAAATTCAACAAAAAAATTAAAAAAGAGTATTCTTCACAAAATCTAGGTTTTGCCGAGCATAGTGTAGTTTTTGTCTTAATTCTGAGGTGTAAATTGTTTACAAAGCGATTATTTATATTTTTTAAACTGGGAACAGTTTCAGAGCGTTTAAAATTTTTTATTCACATCTCTGGTGGCTTATAAATTTCAGTGTCATACATTTAAAAGCATTTTCTGCTTTGTGCAACTAGTTCTGAAAAGTGGGAACAGTTTTTCTATAACTATTTTATAATCAGCAACAACAATTGCAAGCTTAAATTTGCCAAATTTTTGTGATTTACTACTTTAAAGTTCAGCGAAAAAATCGAGAACAGTTTCATAGCAATTAGTAACAGTAGTCAACTCAACATCTGCAACTTGTTAATATAGTTTGCTTGTGTAGAATGTCTTGTTGGCTTAGCTCCGTTAATATTTCTAGCTGATGAAATTTTCATAAGCAACGTGGGAACAGTGTTTTTGAATGATGCTCACTTCACATTGCTTTTATATGGTTAAAATAAATTTGCTTTGTTTTTTTGCTAGTGAAAATAGTTAAAAATGTCAATATAGTTGAGCAATGTAAGCCGAGAACAGTTTATAATCAGCTCATAACAGTTTTTCAGCACTAAAATGTAGGTAATTAAACTACTTTTAGGTGAATGAGAATACAACAGCTAAGCAAAAGACCTGTTTTGTTCCGCGTAGCCGGAATATAAACTGGGAACAGTTAAATAAAAGCTACAAAAACTAATTTTAAGTTACTTGGAGTTAATTTGTGCTGCTAAATGAAAATTATTGCTGTTATAAAAGCTTTTTCAAAGCAAGAACAGTTGAGTTGAGCAAGTGAGAACAGTTCAATAATTCAAAAGGACTGCCGCTGAAGGCTCCGAGGTAGCAAAATGTTGGCGTGACTCAGGAATATATTCTTTCACTTGGCTACAAATATTATATTCATTTTTCTAACAGTTTTCTTAGTACTAGTTGTTTTTTTAATTTCGAATTAAACTGAATATTAAAAACTTAAATGCTCTAGTCACCAAAAAAAAAAATTGTAAAAGTATTAGCGGGATATGAATTCTTCTAGTTGTCGCACCTAAAGTTTTTCCGTAAGCCTTTCTCGCATATTTTTATGCCTTAAAATTCCAGCTGGGTTGGCTGCAGGCATGAGCATGCATAATCTACTAGACCGCAACAGCAATAAATACAGACACGTTTACGGGCAATTCACTTTGAAGTTGGCAACCTTTGAAAGAATGCGGACTTGCCAGTTTAGCATGGCAATAAAACAAAATTTCAACAACAACATAACCGAAAAAAGGAAACAAATAGTGCAACGTGGAACACACACACACACACCACACACGCATACACATATAAATGGAAAAATAAATATGAGAAATAAATAAACAGAAAACAGAAAGGGAATGCCAGCAGCCGCACATAGGTGTGAAAAAATCACCTCATACATACCACTCGTACATATGTAAGCATATATGTGTGCTGTAGCAGCATGAGGCATGAGGCATGAAATAAATTCATAATGATTTGTGTTCGCCTTGCGTTGGTTGGTTCTTTTGCCTTCCATTTTTAGTGTTTTTCGTTTTTATTTTTTCAATTTTTTTATTTACATTCATAAAAACTAATAAAAATACAAATACAAATAATAACAATAAAAGCCAACACTAGCGAAGGTTTCTAGAAAAATATTGCAACGGCCAAGGAGGAGAATGCAACAGCAGCAGCAAGAACTCTTATAATTTGTGGCATATGCTGAATGCTTGCAACGCTGCTGCCACTAGCAAGAAACATAAGCGTTGCTGGCATTCCACGCAGCTGCCGGCAAGTAAACGTTTATTATTGCACGACGGTCAGGGATTGTATGGTAAGAAAAATTGTTGCACGTGCTTGTTGTGCTGCAAGTGCATGTAGTTGTGCAGTAGCGGTGTACTGGCGCTTGCGGCATGCAACTAGTATTGTAGAAAAACAACAAAAAGGAGTCGGAGAATGAAAATTAAAGCGCAAAATTCCAACCACAATTCCATGGCTTGCCATGCCGAGCTATTTGGTTGCACATTACAGCCCCACAGGCTGTTGGTTTGACCATTACCGCCGTCACAGTCACAGTTACCGCGCCGCCGCCAACACTCAATGTGGCATAGAACAATCGACCTAATAATGAAGGAAAATAGCTTTGGCTTTGAATCACCCCGCGGGCAGTGACAGGCGGAGCAGCGTTGACAGAAGGAGGGAATGCAGTTTGAGGTCGTTCAATGACTGCAACGGACTGTTGATGTGGGTTGCATGTGCAACATTTGCTCCCATGAGAATTTCGTTTTCAATTTTTATTTCGTAATTCATTATTTTGGTTTTTTTTAAACGATTTTTTCTTGTTTTTGTTGTTGAGTACAAAAAGGTGAGAGTGGTTCTTTGCGTGCTGGGAACAGACTGCGATAAAAGGCAGTAAGCGGTTCTCAGGCGTGTTGATGTAGTTTTGCGGTTTGAAAGTTTAAATTTTGGGAAATGAATTTTTGGACTTCTGGGTTTTCTCGCGTTCAAAAATTTTAAAATTAATTTTCCACCAGAAATCATTCTTTAAATTAATCGTTTTCCAAATTGCAGAAAAAAAAAACGATTTTCCAGTTTTTTCGTATTTTTTATTTTATTCAAAAACAGTAAAAGAGTTCTGAAACTCTTGAATTTTTTTAATATCAACATTACCCGCTGAATGCTGAACCGGTTGCCCTTCTGCGGCTGATTTACCATAGTTACCGTCCGAAGGATTTTCGTGCTCTTGGCAGCGTATTTGAAAGAGTTTTCGCCCAATGACGCATTTTGAAAAAACGTTTGGATCTCTTAAAATATAATAGTCGCGCCATTTTTATAATTTTTATTGCCCAAATCTCGCCCGTGACAGACAGAATCATATGCTCTTCATACTCTCTGCAGCTTCAAAATTTAGAATAAAAAATTCTGCTCTCAAATTTTAATATTTTTAAGCCAAAAACGCATTTTTCAATCGAACTTCAAATTTTGTTGTCTACATTTTTAAGCCTTCTTATCTAAACTTAGTAAGAATTTTAATTATTTTGGAATCACTTTCCAAAAACTCTAATTATTCCTTCTTTTCTTCTCTTTCAGCGCCAGAAAACTTCACACCACACACTCCCTCACTAGCGACGCAAACGAAGACTGCACTTGAGTAGTATTCCCTTTTAATCGCCCTCTGCGCCCCACGGCAGCCTAAATTATGCGCCTCTTCAAGACACGCAAGTCCATCGACACATTCAGCAGCAACATCAACAACAACACAACCAGCAACAATTCAACATATCATCAACACTACACAACACAAAACGCAACACCAGCAGCACCAACCGCACCAACATGCACCGTCAAATTCAGCAAAACAATCGCCGGCAGCACATCTATCTCCTCCTCACTACCCGATCTGCATGATTCGCCCGTCATGATACTCAGTTGTACGAATTTGAGTGCGAGTCATACGCCCACACCGCGCACTCCCACCAGCGTCAGCGTGCTTAGCGCGAGCAATAGCGGTGGCTCCACACAGGCGCATTCACCTGCTACTGGCGGCGGCAGTGGCGGCGGCGGTGGCAGCTACACACTCACCTGCAACAGCCTCAATAGTAGTGGTCGTCAGACGCCTTCTGCGCTCTCGGTAGCTTCGTTGAATGATGCTGCGCTGCAGCGATTACATCATCACCACCAACAACAGCAGCAACAGCAGCAGCAGCAACAACAACAACATCACAGCACTACACAACTGTATCAGAATGGCGCTGGCCCAAATAAATGTAAAAGCAACACTTTACTGGTGAACTATGGTGGGAGTAGCAACAATATTGCCGCCGCGCAACATTACTACCAAAAGCTCAGCCAGCAGTCTTTGGGGCAACAACGGAATACATCGTCATCGAGCAGCTGCATTTACGATAAAAGTCGCAATGCAAGTTGCCACAATATTTCGCTGATGCCGAATGGCGACAAAGTGACTGCTGGTGGCCACGGCGGTGTCGGTGGTGGTGGTGGCGGTATGAGTGGTGGCAGTACGCCTATGAAGAGCTGCAGTGGTTCGGCAATATCGTTGATGGCGTCAAATGGTAAGTGTGGATCGGAAGGAATAAGCACTTAAAGAGATCTAGTTTAGTGGTTGTTCCAGGGTTAGAGGTTAGAAGAGGCTGGTACCCACAGGAGGCAAATATTTTAAATACGAACTGAATGACTTCTCGGAGATCTCAGAGTTTTGTATGGTTTAGTTTCAGTCGGACGGCATTCAAGGTTAACGGAGTTTGAAAAAAAAAATAGAAGGTTGCCACCTGCACACATTTTTAATTATACAAATTTCAGATAAGAAAACTCTACTATATAAAAATATCAAACTGAAGAGTTTTTTCAGCTTATAATATTATAAAAAGTGTTAAGAGAGTTACCACCTATTATAAAATTGTTTTTAAAATAACTGAGATTTAAAAGTACAGTTAAAAAAATTTAAATGCAGGGTTGCCACTTGCTTAAAAAATATCATACTTCAAAATGTAATAATAAAACAATGAAGGTACAACAAGTACTACTTTTTAGGGTTGCCAGCGTTGATTTTTTTAAATAACTTTTTTCGTTTAAAAAGTTCATTTCACTTATTTGACCGCATTTGAAAATAATTTTCTGCACTTTTCCCCCACAGGCCATCTGCCCAACTATCAACTGGTAACCGCTGTGCCTGTTGTCATATTGGATGATGAGAAGAAATTTACTTCCAATATTGATGCAACAACAACAACAACAAATACTGCAGCGACTACTGCAGCAGTTACAGCGGCAACAGCGGCAACAACACCAACAACCACAACAACCAGTAGCGCAACAAGAAATGGTAAATACGAAAAACTTAAAAAAAATATTTTGAATTCCGAAATTCGTAGTTGTAATTTCAACGTAGAAATATATTTTTTAATCCAAACGCGGCTTTTTCTTATATAAATTCAATGAGAGTTGTGTTCTTTTTTGAAATTACCAATTTACGGTAATTTTCACGCACAACCATCTATGTACACACATATATATGGAACGGATGTTTGTAATCTTAAATACGCCAAAAATTGCCGAAAATTGCATTTTTGCACATAATACAATGAAGGAAAAAATTGTTGGATTTCTGTTTGGTTCTTCTTCTTCTTCTTCTTCTTCTTCTTCAATTCACTACAATTTAATGTAGATATGCTTTACATATGAATGCATTTATTCATTTTTATTTCTGCAGCCACGTACGAGTGCGAAGATTATTATTTTGCATTTATTGCTTTTTTACAATTTCCTTTTTCAATACAAATATTTTAAATGGAAATGAGCTCCACATATATACATATTCACATGGCCAACTTTCGTTCTTGTGGCTAGTGATGTGAAAACATTTTCGGTATTGCCTTACTGATATTATAAGCATCTCATAGCAATTTTTACATAAAAACTGTAGATATTGTTTGATGTGTAAGTGATCCATTTCGAGATTCCCTACTTTTTTACAGAAAAAACAAAGAAAATACAAATTTAATGAGGAATGTTTATTATCATTCGAAAGAACATTCTTTGGCATTGATCATTGACGGTTTCATTTTTGAAGAAATATGAACCGATGATTCCACCGGCCCACAAACCACATCAAACCGTTGTTTTTATAGATGAAATGACAGCTCTTGAATCTCTTCAGGTTGTCCTTCGTCCTAAAAGCGGCAATTGTGCTTGTTTACATACCCATTGAGCCAGAAATGGGCCTCGTCACTTAACAAAATTTGGTTCGAAAACATCGGATCTTCTTGGTGCTTTTCAAGAGCCCATAAAGCGAAGCGATATCGCTTGGGAAGGTCGAGCGGATTCAGTTCTTGCACAAGCTGTATTTTATACACTTTCAATTTAAGATCTCGACGTAAAATACAATCAATTTTATTTAATTTGTGCTTAAAATGTTGACAGATTACATGCCAGATTATTGTATGTACTAATAAAAACCAGAAAGATAAAATTTTCAACAATTAAAACTTCAATTTAGTCTTCAATATTACCTGATATGATACAACCAGCTTTGGAAATAATTCAGAGTTTTGTGTCGCGATATTTTCCAACCTTTTATGACTTCGATTCTCACATCACTAACCATTTCAGTTCGCCTGCCGCTTGACTCCCCTCAAGCGTTTTGTACTGTTAACATACATTCACTGGGAAAAAAAATAAGAAAAAAAAGAATAAAATAAAATGCGATTATTTTTATTCTGTTTTTTTTTTTCGAAATTGGAATTTTTTCTCTCTTATGATTAACTTGATCTCTTATTGCACTTATGCTGCTGCGTTGCTTATTGCATTTGTTTGTATGTGCGTACGCGTATGCTTTTATTAACTGCAAATTGCCTTAATTTTCTTGCCAATCAACTGCAGAAATCTGCAGACAAAGAAATCATTGGTCTTTTTTTTTCTTCCATACAACAACAACAACAATAGTAATAATAACTATAAGAATACGATTACACACTGCATTTAAATAAATACAGTTATGCTGAAATTTTTTCTCCTCGTTTTAATATAATTTCATGCCACAAATTTAAAAGTAGTATTTTGAGTGATCAGCTGAAGGTTTTTTAGGAATTCTCTTTACTAAAAAAAATATCTTATTTACGCCATTAAAACGAAATATTCGGTATGTATTTTACGGAAATATTAAAGAAATGAATGAATTACTTTTTTTTTCTAAATTTATATAATTTTTATTTATTTCAATAAATTTTTGTTATGGATTTTTCTAGCCAACATTGGCATATTATTTTCATATCGTCAATTTCAAAAATTCTACAGTACACATATATAGGTGTTTTCTTTTGTACCCAACAATCAAAAGAACGCTCAGCTGGCTTATTTTCAAGTGGCTGATAATACACATTTACTCTACCAACGTGTTAACTGTCAGAATACAAAAAAAAAATCTCCTGTGAAAAATTTCAGTGAAAAACAAAACAAAATTTGTTATTCCGAGGAAGAATGGTTGTTCCATTTGGAAGTGTCACTGACTTTTGAAGCCTGACTATTATAAATCGCCAACAGTTTGACGTTTAGCGTGTATTTTCCTTAGGTTTTTTTCAGTAACCCATTCACAATAGTACCACTATCTTACTTTTCTACACTCTTAGTTATTGCTTAAGCGATTTCAACTCAAACTGGTTAAAATAACTTAAGTTGCTTATTTTGTGTTGTTGTTTTCCATGTTATTCGCTAAACTACCTGGTGTTCTTTTGCAAGTCGGGTGCATAAGAAAACGCCTTATGATGTACATCCATAGTTAGATATATACATAATCATATTTTTCATCCCACAACTATAAATATTGTCGTGGCATGCTTTTGAACATCACAACTAACTGTGCATTAGATTAGGCAAATGAGTATGTAAATGAGAAAATTATATGAAAAATTTATTCACAAGAGTGCAAATTTAATGCAAATATTTAGCTTGACATTGATATATTGAATAAATAAATTAAACATTTTTGACTAACAAAAAGTTTTAGGAACATTAAAAAAAATCTGTGTGAAATATAATTTGAAATTCCTAAAGAAAATAAATATTTTTCAAAAAAAAGGTAGTTTTTGTATAATTAGACATCACGTGAGACATTTGAAAATCACAACTAGTGGATAGATCAATAGAAAATGCGTTGATTTTGCTTCTAATTTCAATGTCTATTATACGTTTGTGATTCGAATTTATCTTGGAGGAATTTTGCCATCGTTTAACACAAAATTTACGTAAGATTCTTCTTCTAAAATGAGCGGCAAAGTTTGATATTATTCTCCCAGCTCCTTAGAGCCGATTTGACTGTAAATAGGAAGTCTTCTGTGTAAAAGTTTTATAGCAAAAAGCATAGCTCTTTCTCTATCTGCCCTTACAAACACATAAATTTTTCTCAACTTCCGTCCACCTTTCCAGTTCACATTTTCGTAATGCTTCCTGCAGCACATTCCACACAGTTTTCTTCTCAAACCCCGCGCTCCTAAAGAAGTTGTGCTTCAAAAAAAAATTTCGAAGCCCCGCCAGGGAATGTCAACCTCGTCGAGGGTGTTTTTTTGGCAAAAAATATAAAATCGCCTAACAAAAATGAGCCGTTCAAAGGCGGCCTAGAAGAAACTTTAGATTTATCCATATATTGGGAAAATATCAAGGCGCACTCCAAAAATTGCTGGCAAGTTTTACGTACATATGTAACTTATATATACTCTCAATTCGCTGTATTGTATAAATTATTGTATATCACAGCCATCCACCATTATCCACCGTAATTATTTAAAAACCAGAAAATTGTAATTTTAATAGCAATTATATAATATCAATACGGTAGCCAAAAAAACATAAAATTCAAAATGGACAAAAAAAAATTTTGAAAAACTTGACAGCACCCTGCGGCTAAATATAAACGAGTTGATCAAGTTTTACTTTAGGTGAGACGAAAAATAAAAGGAATTTAATAAATAGTAATATGAGAAAAAAATGTTCAAAATTATATAGAAAAAGGCAAAAATTGCAAATAATAATGACACGTGAGTGTATTGAACTTGGAAAAGACGTATAATAGTGGAAAAATAATAAAACAATAATAATAATAATAGAAAAAAATTAAGATATATAAAAACTAAAGTATATAAAAATATAGTACTAACAATAAATAACAAATAAAAAATGAATAACAAAATAAAAATAAAAAAATTAAATAAACAATGGTGTGCGGCACGCAAGCCAGACAGGTTTAGGGCCTACCAATTATTTTTTATGCAAATTAAGGTCATTGTCGTAAATTTTACTTTTCCTTTGAGCATTTGTTTTTCACAACAACAAACACTCGAATATTCGACAACGCATTTTAACAATAAATATATATTTTAATATTTTTTTTTTGTGTATTTAACATTCAATGAAGTGATAATGAACTCCGTAGCTTCGCAGAAAACGTAAATACAACAGGAAATTAAGAAAATTTACACGTAAAAGACAATTTGCAAGTATTCACATACACATATGCATAAAATTATATACATATGCATTATTTATGTGCAAGTGCAGTGATACTAAATGTCTGCGAATGCTCGAAATTAAGTCAAATTAAATGGAAATCAAAATCAACAGCGTCAGCGCGCTACCTCCTAAGTGCATACACATACATATATATGCTTAAGAAACAAAGTGTCAAAAAACCAAAAAAAAGAAACAATTTTGCATACAATGCACGCATGCAACATTTATCAAGCAGCGAACCAGTTTGCTGTGCAAATTTTTTTATTTTGACATCAAATATTTTTTGGTGTATCTTTTTCTGCATTTAAGTTCATTTTTTCTTGAAATAAAGATAAAAAAATATATATATTCAAAATCACCCACCACACATAGGTCTTTTACCACTTCAATCGTCTGCGGGCGCGTCAGTTGTACGCGTACGCTTAAACAACGCAGACACGCCAAAAGCAGCTTAAAAAAGTTAAGAAACAAAAATTATCAAAAGAAAAAAAATGTTTGAATTTAAAATTCAAATCGTTAATGAAAGCTTTATCCAAATACGAGTAATTAACAGTCTTAAGGAAATTGTGAAATTCAAATGCATTTGAAACTCAAACATTTAGCACCCTGTCTGCGCGCAAAGGTCAAGGCTGCCAACAAACAGCCCTCCGCCGCAGCGCCAAGGCAACGGCAAAGCGTAATGGTGAAAAATAAAATCGACACGGCTATGTTAATGGATATTGAAAAAGATTTAGTTTGTGTGGAAACTGATGTGGAGTTATTTTCGAAGCATAAAGTGGAAAAAGATCAAAATTTCATGCGAAAAGGTGGGAATTCGAAATACAATCTATAAAAAATTAAAAAAAAAAACTGTTTTGAAATGAAAACATATATGTATATACTCATTTGTATAGTTGGTTATATGAAATATATATTCGGCCTAGAACATCCTACAACACAAGGTTCGACGGCAAATAGAATTTTTTTAAATTCGTGGATGATGCTCTGAGAGAGGTTTCGAAACCGTGACCTTTCGCATAACGAATTTCGAAAAAGTATGTGGGCTTTTAGTTACCATTTAAACTAACTTAAAATGAGCGAAAATATTTTTAATCTCGTAACTCACGCTTCAAATGATATTTTGAAGACAGCGGTTACAGAAAGCTGAAAAACATCATTCCACGAACTGCTTTTTCCAATTTTCTTCTCTTTTCTTTAAGTTTATAAAAATACCTTTATTTCGTTAAAATTTTTGGAGCTTGTAAGAAAAAATTTTAAATTTTTTTCAAAACAAATTTTTTTAAAAAGACCAAAAAAAGAAACAAATTTTTAAATAAAAAAAATTTTTATTTAACTTTAATTGCAAATCCTCAAAAGTTTTTAAAAAATTCATAATTTTTTCTGTACATAAGTACATCTGTAGCTAAGTATATATATTTACAAGTAAAAGCAAATATTACATATTTATGCTATTCCTAACGGCATCAAACTCCAACGCCTACGAAAAAATATTCAATTCTTAAATGAAAAGCAATTGAATTTGGAAAATTACGACCGAATGTGTCGCGTGTCAAGCCCACTTTTTGTCAAAACAGAAATTATGATATTCGCTTCCTTTAGGCGCGCTCTCTCTCTCTCTTCATTCCTCACACTCACAACAAAGGTCGACAAAGATTTCGAGAATATTTTAGCTTAGCAGCAAAACAGTTCTCCACTTCAATATATGGTCAATTTGCGCCTGTGGAATGGACATTTTTTTACACAATTCATTTTTAATAGGAAACTTTTCATTTCTCGCTCCAACAAGAATACATTTCAGCATTTTTTAAGCCAAAATGCGTTAAGAAGACATGTGATATGTTATGTACACACTGCGCAGTGAAAAGGTAGACTAGTCGCAAAAATTCTACTTTGATACTAGTATGAAATTGGGTGAAATCAAATCAGTTCGTTATTTGCAGTTCACCAGTAACGGTAAAAAAATAATACAAATATTCACCAACACGCTATTCGTGTTTTGTTGTAATTTCTACTACACCACGGCTACAAGTTTAATTTCCCAATAATCTCTCTTGAGGTGCGAGGTGCGTCGTTGCTCTTTGTGACACAACATTAGCCAACTGGTTAGAGATAGTCACTGTAGCGCATGAGGTCCTCGGTTTCTCGTTTCTCACTGCAGGCAAATTCATTTTGTGTTGTTGCTCAGGTAGAAATTCAACATGCCTAAATGAACTAGTATTTAACTAGTATGAAGCTGATGCATAGTCGTATAATTGACAGTTCGTAGCGCAACGCCGTGTTATAAATACAAGTGGCTCACATCGGAAATAGATGAGAGATGAACTAGTTAGTGCAGAAATGCAAACTAGTTGAATTCTAATTCAAAAGTAGTATCTTCTCTACAGCGTATATATGTACATATGCACGAACGAATACATATATATGTTCGAATATATGAAATGTGATATGTACAAGAATACTTATGGCACGCGCCGCTCCCGCTCCCGATCGCTAAGCGTTGGCTTTTAGCATTTTATTGCAAGCGAAAATATTTTTTCATTTTCTTCTTTTTTTTGGGTTTGTTTAATTTTCTTTTGCATTTGTTGTTTGAATATTGGCCAAAAAAAGTATTTTATTCTTAACCTGCTTGCCGTTTGTTATCATTTGTTGGTTGGTTTGTTGGTTTGTTTGTTTATCGTTGTGTGTGTGTGTGTGGGTTTATCTCGCGCTAATAAATATTATGCTTAACGAGTTAAAGTTGGAGTTTGACTAAAAATTTTGTGTTCAACTTAAGCGTATGCGAATTATTTCGAAATTTATTATAATGATTTTATCGAAAGGCATTAATAAGTGGAAAGGATAAAGCACGCAGCTAATGGTTGCGGAAATATGGGAATGTGGAATGTGGGTTTGGCTAGTAAGAGTGCTTTACGATTTTCGGCCGAGCTCCACCTATAATTGGCTTACGTTCAAATTTTTTTCCAAACAATGGAGAGACCTACAAATTATTCTAAGCCCGCTCCCAACTACTGACGGATTTTTATAAGGAAATTTTGTTTCATGTCAGAAATACACTCGCAGTGGTTGACATTCCTGGCTGAGAGCGTCCGCAATTTAAAAAATAATAATAATTTTCTAAAGTTTTGGATATTAGTCTGGTCAGAACTCGAAGCCATGATAATCTACATGGTAGTATACACTGAAATACATACCGCTGTATAAATAGTAAATTACAAATTGGTTTAATCTACTCTTGCCCTTCATCTCTTCTCTGGTAAATGTATTGAAAGAGAATCTCTCTCTCTCTGTGTCTTTCTCTTTTGCATATGCCATACCCATTTTCAGAGTTTACACTTTTTGGAACTACACTGATTCCTTTGAACTGTTCTCTATCTCTAATGTTTTCTGGCACTCATGCGCCTGAAGCGCGTACATCACTGCGCTATTCGAATCAAACTCGTTGAATCAAGTTTGTTTTTGGACCTTATCCTAAGCGGAGATGATAAATTCTTATAACAGCTATAACAACAGAATATATTTCTCTGCCGTTAAGTATGTTAGGAGAGCCGATAGCAATTGATGAGTAGAGCTTTTTATCTCGCGAAGTTGATTCGAAATTTACAATGCAGAAGGTGAGTGAATATTGCATGCACTAAACCATTAAAGACAAGAATGAACCGTGTGCATGTGCTCGAGCTGTCGGATAAACTCCACCAACTAACTCCTCTTGAGCCGATTTGTCATGCTTTTTAGAGCGGAACCGCCTACGCTCAGAATATGTTTTCATTAAATATTTATTGAAATCGAATAAGCTGCGTGCTTTATTACGTCACAATTAATACCGTTAAGGAGTCTCACAGTAAATTGCCAATTTTTCACACTTCAACGCCAACAACGGTAGTGAAATAGTTTGACTTTAATAACTGCAAACAAATTTTTTTTTTCAAATTGTTGTTGTATTGTAATTTGTAAAACAACAACTACAACAATCTCAATATATAGAATATCCACAAGTACACTTCCACTTCAATGATTATGCGCGAACGCGATGCGGTGGATTGAGTAGTTGGAATGCAACACCAAACTGACGCCATTGGCAACATATTCAAAGCAAATGTAATGGCAACACTACAAATGACAACGGCAACAACAACAACAGCAACAACAACAATATTTTAACTAGACAACAACAACAACTAGCAGACAACTCGCCCCATTCGCCATCAACAGCAATCAATATTAAATTAGAAGCCAACAGACGATTCCGACGATGATCGCCAACACAGCTGTGGCACGGGTATGAGCAGAACAACAACAACAACGATAACAGTAATAATATATGTGTACAAGTACATATATACAGATTATAATAGTAATAATAATCGGCAACTAATGCTAAATGTGCGCCAATGGCAAAAGTAATCAAAGCGGACACGTGCTGCGGATGCGGTCAAAGGAAAGCTGGTGTGGTGGCGCTGGCGCGCTGGAGGGGTGGCAAGTGCGGCGCGAGGCCTAACTAAACTTTAACGACAGACAGGCGATGAATGAGAATGAGAGGCACTTGAGGTGCCTTGTAAGAAGCCGCCCAAGTAACCGCAAAGGATGCGCTGGGACATTGCGGCCAGGCGTCAAATGCTTAAGTACAGAGCTACAGCTACAGTTTTACAGTGTCGATATGTAAATGAAATTGGCAGCAACAAATGGCTTTGATCTCATGAAGAGCCCAAAGTAATATTGAAAAGAAAAATATATATAACAACAACAAAAAGTCAGTCAGCGGACTAACAGGAATGTGTGTGCGTATGTATGGCTGCTGTTGAGATTGTGTTGGCGGCTTAACGGCTTAAATGAGGGCGACAGGACGAAGCGTCGATGATCGCCAACCACCACCACCAGCGGCTCAGCACAGGCCAGCTGACAAGCAGAAGAGACGCTCAGGTCGGCACTGTTGCGGCTTCTACTAAGACAATATTTTTTGAAGCCTTCAGGCGTCTCAACGCTTGACAACGTCCATATATTTTTAACTACAAAGTATGTGCACATGTACATACATATATGCTCGAGAAGTGGAGTGCCAGTTGAAGTGTGCTCTCTGTCTCGTCTATCAATATCGACTTGGCCGCCAACAGTATGTGGAGCATTGTTAACACAATAACAATTTGTTGACTTTAAAAAAATGCAAAAACAAAATTGAAAAAAAAGCAAAAGAATCAGCAAAAAATCTGGAATGTAAGCAAACTCCATTTGATACTGTATTCTAACTGCTCGCAGCTGTGTCTCAAAGCCATTGTGGCGCGCATGCAACATAATCGGCAATTTGGTTTTGTGAACGTCGAACGGCATTTGATGGCTTTGCATTTTTGCGGGACAGAAAAACAAAAGAAAAACAAAAAAAAAGACAAAAAAAATCATATTTTATTATTTATGATTTTTTACGCTGTTGTGTGGCTTGAATTCCAATGGCGCACAGTGGGGCAACAGTTGAAAAATATGAAGAAAAATAGCGTACCCGCCGAGGTACGCCAGGAAAAAGGAAAATATTTCTATAAAAAAACGTCACCAGCGAGTTTCGAACCTACACAAGACCGATTAATAGCCATGAACTTACCAGTGTCACTCGTGAACATCGCAAAAAAGCGCAATCTTTAAGAGATTTAGAGGTTCTTAATTGGTTTTCACTCCAAATTTCTACTTACTATTAGCAAAATTAGCCCCCTAGATGGCGCTGTAATCTTATTCCGAAGAAAATTCATATTTAAGGCTCGATTTAAATACAATTTTAGATTTATGTTTATTTTATTATCTGCTGACGGACCTACCAACCATAATGAGCTGCTTAATTGCAACTCCAGTGAAAGACTTCTTACCCGAGTTTTCAATCGTCTACGAAGAAATAGACGTCGCATTATCCGTCTTCCAGTACATGCAGACACGATTCATTTTTATTCGTTTGCAGTAATGTTTTTCAAGTGAAACTGACGGCTATGCAAGACACTGTCTATTTCATAGGTTTGAAGATATTTTCAGGAAATTGCATCTATATTTTTTCTAGAGTTTGAAACAGAAAAATCAAAACCGTAATAGGATTGTTGCAGATCTCGTAGTGTGTTGGCTAAGCATGGGCCCACCCTATAATGACAAGCAGTAGCGTACTGAATAATGAAATGTCAGACGAGGAGGGACACTTCTCTTCCATTTGAAACTGAGTGGACATGAGTGAACTCGCTGTGAATTATTATGTTGTACATTTCGTGTTTCAAATCCTTCCTGAACTAGACTTTGACTTGATTTGTGGGATCTCATATCGAATCAGCCACATTTTCAGCCCACTCCACCACAGTGCAGCAACACAGCAGAGGTCGCCGCAGCTGTGCTTTCTTCAAGAGTTTCCGCTTTGCCATAACTACTTCATTTGATTCAGATTTCGCCAGGTTACACAGTCTTTTATAACCTCAATGCGAACGTCGGTATTAAACATTTCTAAGTGGGTGCACAGGCAGGCGTCTAATCAACCAACCAAGCAGTCAGCCAACGACGTTGCCTCGGACATGCACAGCGCTTTTGTCTATAATTCTGAGTTGATATTGTAGTTCCTTCCCTCTCTCCTCCTTCTCTATTATTATTTTTTATTGATGTTTCACATTGTTTCATTTGCAAGCGTCAGCTCTTGTGTTAGTCGAGGCTGCGCTGCTTGTCGCTGCAATATAATTGATGGTCCCACAACAGCCCACGCGACCAATGAATGCTTAAAACAAAGAAAGCGACCTTCTACCGACGGCGTATGAAGATTTGAATATTCAAATTGTTGTCGGAACATTTTATAGTTTCATGTATTTTAACGCTTCCTGTACCTCCTCTGCTCCGTGGATAGTGGTGGTGGTGGTCGTGGTGGTGGCGTGTTGTGTCGCACTTGCAGAAGCTGTTCAACATTTAACCGGCGGCTAATCGCTGTTGTAGTCGTTGAGAATTAGATTTGCTGTCAGAGATAGAATTAGTCAGGAGGTAGAGTAGGAAGCTAGAAGAATGAAGAGAGCGTATTGAGTTAGTGGTTGAAGTAAGTGGTAGGCGGTTTAATGTCCCTGACTTGTTTGAGTAATATATGATTAGCCGTTTGGTAAATTAGGTCAGCAATATGGGTCGGCTTGCGGGAGTTTCAGATAATAAAGAGAAAAGGTTATGCGGTTTGGGAAAAGGGGGTTTCTACTTATGTGTAGAGAGAGAATGGCGACTTCTACAACAATTTGGATGAATTTGCGTTAGAGGCCAATGAGATCAGTTCCACAGAAATGTAAGAACTATGTTCATCCACAGCCAAATAAGAGCCCTAAGCAACTGTGATATCTTTTATTGTTTCCTTCCCCTGTAATGTATTTGTACTAAATTCGCCTCCCTTTTGTCATTTCAGTCTTCACCTGGGGCAAGCGCATGAGTCGCAAGTTGGATATATTGAAAAGGAGCGACACCACCAACACACACAAGTCGCATACTGATCTGCGCTCCCTCTTCCATACCTCGACCCACAACAATAACAACAACGACAATGCGAAGGACAACTATCAGACGCACACATTGAAAAAATGCAAATCTGGACCCATTGAGACGATCAAGCAGCAGCAGAAAAATCAACAACAGCAACATAAAGAGCAAAAAGAGCAGGCGAACATACAAGAGAAGCACCAAGCGCAAAATGGCGATGTGCTGCAAAGTAAACCCCAACAGAAACAAGAGAGAGCCAAGGAGAGCAGCACATATGGCAGTAGCGCCCAACAGAGCACACCACCTAATGCCCAACAGCGCTCGCAGAAGGCGATTAAAAACTTCTTTCACCGCATCGGCTCCACTGGCATGCTCAATCACAAGTCACACAATCTCATTAAAGCCGCAGAGCCGAGTGGCACGACTGGCAGCAATTTGTATCGTAGCAGCTCTACTAGTCAGCTCACGAGCTCGTCGTACATCAAATGTGACGATCCAACGGAAGGTCTGAATTTGGCCAACAATCGCCAGGGTAAGCTACAAAAGAGCGTCACAAATACTGCCGCTAATCTGAAGTCGAGTAGCTGTGATGATATCGCTAAAGTAGGCGCCAGCATATCACCAAATGGCGATGCACCAACGTTAGGTGGGCAAACACAGAACACAATGGGCCAGCCGAGTCAGGAGTCCACAAATCGACGCGGCGCTTTCCCATATGCTTTTCTACGTTCGCGTTTGTCAGTGCTGCCCGAGGAAAATGGCGGCTCGGTAATGAAGCAACCCTCGCTTTCGAGCTTACACACCATAGACGCAGGTGGTGGTTTGCATGAGCTACCACATCCGATGGCACACTACCTTCAGATGGGTCAGCAACATTCACCGGTATCACAGCATCGCAACTCCACAACAATGTTGCCCAGCGAAACTGCAGCGGCGATGACCGATAGCACTTTAGACTCGTTATCGCTGTCAAGCACTTCTCCAAATCACCAGCAGAAGGTGATTTATCGGAATGGCGCACTGACCAAGCGCTATTCCTCGGACGACAGTGCAATAAGCAATTGCTCCCCACAGCAGTTAAACGCAGGCGCTGCTGGTGCTACCGCCTATAGTGGGGTGTGCCTTAACGGTGAGGTGATAGTGTCACGCAATAACAGCCTCTCCTCCAAGGACTGGGAACCACTTTACCAAAGATTAAGTAGTTGTCTTAGTTCGAACGAGTCGGGTTACGATAGTGACGGAGGTGGTGGTGGCGGTAGCGGCGGTGGTGGTGGAGGTGTTGGTATTGGTCTTGGTTGTGCCAATATCGGTAGCGGCGAAAACGATGGAAGTGCGTGTGGCAGTGTTATTTTTCCTGTGAATACCAACAGCACACAACTGCTGAGCAATAATCTTGGTATCTCCGGTGGAGATACGGAATCTATTGCCTCAGGTACGTTGAAGAGGAACTCGCTGATTTCACTTACCTCCTCAGAGAGTGGAGTAGGATGTAGTGGCATGCGGAGCAGTAGTATATGTAGCACAACAAGCGGCTCCGTCTCGCTGGGTGGCTACAATTACGACTATGAGACAGAGACCATCCGACGACGCTTTCGGCAGATTAAATTGGAGCGAAAGTGTCAGGAGGACTGCATTGGTTTGGTCTTATCGCCAAAAACTGTTATGATGTCGACCAATGAACAGCAATACCGTTACCTGATAGTTGAGATGGATCCGTACGGCATGGCGCAGAAGTAAGTAACCGGGAGAGAAGATTTATAACTTAAAAGGTAAGTTGTATCAGCAATAACTAACGTTAACCTTTCCTTCACAGAGATGGCCGTCTACGCATCGGTGATGAAATTGTCAATGTTAACGGTAAGCACCTACGTGGCATGCAGTCTTTTACCGACGTCCAACGTCTGCTTTCGACATTCGTGAACAACTGCATCGATTTGGTAATCGCACATGACGAGGTCGCTACAGTCACCGACTTCTACACGAAGATAAAAATCGATGGCAGCTCGGTGCAAGCTTACAATTCGATGCATTCCCTACATGGTGGCAATGAGCCCGCAGCCGCTTCGGCGCTACCAGCAGCTAATCCACAAAGTGAGTATTTGACACGCGCACGCAAACGACTCAGCTACACTCAGCGCACACAGAGTACGGACAGCATCAACTATGACCTGCACAGTCTGCAGTTGGCACTGGAAAACGAAGATACGGGGAAAACACGCAGACCATCTTCCGGGATGATGGATTCCGCGGCAAGTGAACTGGATGTTGATGATGATGCGCGCTCTTTGGCTAGCGTGGCGACAATGCATTCGCTAAGTTCAATGCCAACGCCTATGCCACTAATGCAACATCGACGCTGCTCCACACCGCGTCATTCCATGGAATCAACGGCTAATGGTGGTGAGTTTGTAGGTGAACATGTAAGACGGCGCGCACGGTCTTCCTCCGGGCAACGTAACCTCGAATTGACACCGCTGTATAACGCAAGCGCCGAGTATACGCCAGTGTATGCGAATCGCTCGTCTAGCATATCGCTGGCGGCGCACACAATCAGCGACGATGAGAAGTGGCAGCTGTTGGCACGAAAGCGCTGTTCGGAGGGTGCAACGCTATTACGCGGTCATCCGCAACAGTCACAAGGCCAACAGCAGCCGCAGAACGAGCTGCTGACAGGTTGCAGTGGACGCGCCGCGGGTAATCGTAGTGCGTCGTTGACTTATGGTGTGCCGGCGCCAACAGCTGCCAGTATATTTTCAGATACTGTCGATGGCTCGGGGGCTGCGCAGGCGCAACAGCTAGTGGCGCAACCATTTCCGTCACGCACGCACTACACGCGCAACTCCATCAACCTGTCCAACTCGCATTATCGTTCGCTGCGTTTTGCGCATTCGCGGCTGAGCTCGTCGCGCTTGAGCTTATTCATACAGCCGCAGTCAAGCGGCGCGGCTGAGGGTGGTAGACCAAAAACAACAACATCAACAACAAATAACAGTAACAGTAACAGTAACTACCAAAGTTCAAATGCCACTAATAGTACAAATAATACTAAAACACAAACAACAACAACAACAACAGCGACGACGGCTGCAGCGAGTAGCGCCGTCAGGGAAAAAGCAACAGCAACAGCAACACCGAGTGTGAACACCACCGACGATGATGCACATCGGCAGCGAAGACAATCGCACCATCCACAGCAGCAACAGCAACAGCAACAGCAGCAACAACAACAACAACAACATTCCGCCTCTGATCTCACTAATCACACTAATACAAATGCTAATCCTTTTCATCTCATTTCTTACCAACAACAACAACCAAAACAACACCAAAACGAAAAACAACAACAACAACAACAACAACAACAACAGCAATTACACCAGCACCATCATCACAATCAGCGACACCATGCAACGCCTTCACATTTATATCAGCCACTGCAACAACAACAACAACAGCAACAACAACATTTAACCGTACCTTCTTCCTCTATATCAACAGCACTAACCGCTTCGGGCAGTTCATTAACAACAACAGCAAATGGCAAAGCAACACCAACAAATTCATTACAATATCATCGCCCCTCATTGCCCGCACCGAGACTAACAATACGCGACGAAGAAATGGCCGAAGTCATACGCGCTTCGATGAACGATGGTGAGTTGAGTGGGGGTCGGGCTGAGTTTTAGGCGGAAGGAGATAGAAAGTTTTAGAAATAAAAAATGCGAGAAAAAATTCAACAGTTGGCAACCCTTCTCAGCGCAAAAATAATTATGAACTGTTACCGTCTTTAAATCCTTTGTCGCGTGACAACCCTGTTCAAAAACATATATGTAACCGCGATGGAAATTGTCTTAAACTTGTTTGGAAAAAAAAAATTAATCAAAAAATTGCTTGTTATTAAACAGTTATTAACTTTTACCTTAACAATCATTCTAAAAAAAATTCTGAACTAAAACCTATTTAAACCCCATAAGAATCCTAATAAAAAACTAAAAAAATTAAAAATTTAAGAAAACATCAAACACTTACGCTTCACTTACTCGCTGTTAATTTTTTTTATTTCTTTTTAATTGCGCCTTAATGTAGGCAGTGATTTTGTAATGAAAAAAAAAAGACTTAACTTCGTTGCCTATATTCAGGCGCAATGTTTAATAAGTGAAAAACGCTATTCTTCAAAACTCTCAAGACACAAATTAGTGTTATTCTCACAAAACACTATTTTTCTAGAGTTCCTAATGGCTTTTATTGCAAATTTGCTTTAATTTCTTAATAAATGATAATTTAAATATCTATCTATCTTCACACCACAGACTCCAGTCGTTCAACGCAAAAGACGGTAACTTTTTTCAAGGGTCATGGCATGAAATCGCTGGGTTTCAGCATTGTTGGCGGTCGCGACTCGCCGAAGGGTAATATGGGCATTTTCGTAAAGACTGTTTTCCCCTCGGGACAGGCGGCCGATGACGGTACACTGCAGGCGGGTGAGTTTATTGAAATATTTTTCTTATTACTTTGTCAAACAAAACTTTTTCATTTCTACGTAATAAAATTGTGTTGTACATATGTACATATGTATGTATAGTAAAATAGTTTACTAAAAATATGCGTAATTCACAGGTGACGAAATCGTCGAGATCAATGGCACGTCGGTGCAGGGTATGAGCCACGCGGAAACTATACGCCTTTTCAAGGATGTGCGTGAGGGTGCTATTGTGCTAAAGGTGTTAAGGAGAAAGTAAGTGCGGAAAAAATTAAAATGAAAATGACTGAAAAATTAAAAAAAAAATCGTATCCGGTAATAAAGTAATTCAAAAATATTTAAAATAATATTCGAAATTTTTTCCATAAAAGTTTTTTCCTAAAAGTGGTAAAAAAAATACTCTAAAATTTAAAAAAAATTATGTTACCAAACTTGTGTTAGTAACTACACTAAAAACAATCGAAACAATTTCAAAACTAATTTCAAAAATTGAAAAAACGTTTAACTAAAACCACTCCAAAAATGTCAAGATAAATTTTCAAATATTAAAAAAAAATATTTAACTAAAAACACTAAACAAAAAATTCAGTATAAATTTCAAATATTAAAAAATAAAAACAAGAATAATTTTCAAAAATTTAAAAAAAATACTCAAAAAATAAAATAATTTCAAAAATTAAAAAAAGTTAAATTATACATATAAAAATTCCGAAGCAATTTCAAAAACTAAAAAAAAATTTCAGTTTAAATTTCAAAAGTTAATAAAAAAAATCGAAAATATTCTGAATAAATTTCAAAACTTAAAAAATATTAAACTAAGAAGGTTAAAAAAAATTAAGGATTAATTTCAAAAATTAAAAAAAGTTAAACTAGCAAATTAAAAAAAAATTTCGGAATAAATTTCAAAAATTAAAAAAAAGGTAAATTAGAAACTATCAAAAAAAAATCAAAAATTGATTCCAAAAATTAAAAAAAAATCAAAAAAAAAATCATAATTCCCAAAATTAAAAAAAATTTTAACTAAGAACACTCAAAAATTTTCAGTTTAAATTTCAAAAAACTAAAACTACTAAAACTAAAACTAAAAATTATCAAAAAATTACTTTACTGTTTTAGTAATTACACTATAAGCAATAAAAAATCAGAATTAAATTAAAAACCTAAAAAAAATTCAGCTTAAATTTAAAGATTTAAAACAAAATATTTAACTAAAAAAAATTCAGAATAAATTTGAAAACTTAAAAAATTTTAACTTTCGTTAAACAAAAAGAATCAAGAAGATTTAAAAAATTAAAAAAAAAAACAACAAAAATTTCACTACTCCAAAATATAAAAAAAATGTTCAAAATCAAATTTCAGAATAAATTTAAATATTTATATAATAAAAGTTAAATTAAAACAATTAAAAAAAAATAATTAAGAACAAATTAGAAAAATTCAAAAAAACACTCCAAAAAATTCACAACAAATTTCAATAATTAAAAAAGTTAAACTAAAAAAATTAAATTCAAATAGATTTTTTTTTTAAATACATAATTATTTAACATAAATACAGTATATTTTTCGTTTTATAATATTCTAACCTTTTTTTTATTTTAAGATTACAGAAAGCCAAATCTATGGGCGTATAAAATGCGGAGCACGAGCAGGCGCTTGTTAAATACTAATTTGAACGACTGTAAAAATAATTGTTTTAATATAATTTAATTTTAAAATAAATGTTAAAATAATTTAATGTTAAAAATATATATTTGTATGTAATAATTAGCGCTAAATTAGTTATATGTGTGTAGTTGTTAGCTCCAGTTTCATGTTAATTTAAAAATTAAAGTATTAAATTGTAAATACATTTAACAATAACATTTATTTTAATTAAATAAACTACAGATTTAGAGTATTATAATAAATGTCGAAATATTACAAAAATAATTGAAACAAAAAATAAAGTATTTTTTTCTCCTAATAAAATTTAAAAGCACAAAAATCAAAAGGAAAAACTATTGAAAAGTTATTTCAAAATATTGTAGCGAAAAAGTAATGAAATATTTCTTTTTTAATAAAATTGGCGAAAATCCGCAAAACTTAAAAAGTTATAATCTAAATGAGAAATGTGTAAGTGTTCGAAGGTTTTTTTTCGGGACGACGCCTGTGAAGAAAAAACTCTCATGAGTACTGCTACACTGATATAACAGTTTACCCGACTTGCAACTTCACAGCTGCACCTACGTACTAATCATCTCTCCACTCACTACCACTCTCCCCACGGAGCTACCAATAAAGTATATTACCTTGCGGGTCTGGTAAGCACATTGGCTACTACACGTTACTTTAACCATGAGCTGCGACACACACGCTGAGTAGCTGGAGAGGCCTAGTCTCCAGTCTACTACATTCTACTGCGCAGGCAGGAAGTCCAAGTTACCGCTCCTTTCTCTCTTAGCAAACACAGGGTGTATGGTTCCGCTCCATATTCCCGTTATCAAGAGTGCCACAAATCAAGGTAGGGCAGGCGGAAAGCCCTTTTTTCTGCTCCGCACAACTGATACGCTTTTAAGCGTGGTCGGAAAGGACGAGTTTCCGATCCAGGCTAGCTTTGGATTTTATCATACACACATTGCAAGTTCTTTCTTAAAGGTCCTGGTGCCTTAAAATGTCCGCTTGTCTTAAACTGTTATAGATGACTTTCGAAATCATACATATTCTTTGCCAATTTTCAGGGGAAAGCAACATATAAGTTAATAAATTGCTTTCATTCAAAGTCGTGGTAGTGTCTGAACGATATCTCGGGCATCGAAACGTTACATGTCCAGCATCTTCCTCACACTGTGGGCATATTGGACAAGACGCCAAATTTGTTGAGGTATTTCCTGAAAACTCCATGTCCTGAAAGGAATTGCGTCAGGAAGAAGTCGATGTCCCTGTATTTTCTTTCCATCCACGGTCTTAAGCAAGGAATGAGCTCGTAAGTCCATCTGCCCTTCGCAGAGTTATTCCATCGCTCTTGTCATTCACATATAGACCGACGCAAAGTATGATGTTGAATTCGGCAACGTTCGTAGAAGGAATTCCCGCCCGAACAAGGGCCAACAACAAAAAGGAAGGCAGCTGATTTCAGTTTATTTACATACAATATATAATTTAATTTTATTTCGATATTTTGTTGTATTTTTCATTATTTTGTAAATTTTTTTTTTGTTTTTTTGGAAGTTCTTACAAAAAGAAATGCAGTAATTAACGGACGCGCATTCGCATTACAATTACAATTACATTGGAATATTATTATTGCGCGCCTTACATATACATATACATATATATTATGTTTTGAAACAAACAATTAAGTGTAACATATATGATGTAGGTATGTACGTACGTAGGAAAATTAAATATTCTAATATTGAATATAAAACTCGAAAAAGGGCAACGTTGTGAAGCAGCAATTTTTAAAATAGTTTAAAATAACAACAACAAAAAGCGCTTTCAGCATATTTAGCCACCAAGCAGAGTTCCATTTTTAATTAAATATGAATGAATCAAGAAAGTGCAATGGATTTATCTTCAAAACTGAAGAGTCTTAGGCGGATCATCGTCGGAAAAAGACGATTAATCCACCCAAATCCTCTGCTTATCCTCCTTAGTTTGGCAAATTTTTGAAAATAAATCCATAACCAAAACTCGATTTAGTGCTATTAAAATATTTGCTGCTCCCCTCGTTTGCTCCATTTTCGAGTTTTTTTTTTTAATTCTTTCTTCTTTTGTATACTTTTCTTTATTTAGATGAGACTAACTACTATTTAACGGCATTTAAAATGAAAACTTAACCTACAAAATGGATAAACAAAAAATCTGTTTTGTTTTTGTTTTTTGAACAAGTTTTGTCCTTCGATTTTGTGTTGTATTTGTAAATAAAATAAAAAAGAACTATTTATTGTTTCCACACATATGAAATTACATTAGAACTGCTTAACTTTTCGTTTTTAAACGTAACAGATTGTGTGATAGGAAAAAGAAACCGAACGCATACGCCTTGGCTGGATTCTTTGCTGGCATTTTTATATGCTTTTTACTATTAACGCGAAAAAAAAAACAATGATCAGCATAGTGAAGACAAATTTTAGAAAGGCTCAAAATGTATTTCCATAATTTCACTCTCGGACGATGAGGAATCTGCCTGCGCTTGCTCATTGTCATCGTTGTCATCGTTGTCGTCGTCTTCTTCATTAGACGAGTTTACCTCTATCCAAGCGTCCTCACTATCACCATCATCGTCATCACTATCGTCGCTATCATCGCCGCTCTCCACATCATCATCATCTCCACCGGCATTGCGACGATTGGCCCTTCTACTTGCGCGACGCATTTCTGCAACACCTTCGGTCATATCAAAAACTATAAAAGAGAAAGAGAGAGAGAGAGAGAGGAAGAATAGTAAGAGCTCAACACTTGTTGTCTCTATGGAACTCACAGTCTGTAGTATCGCTCTCCGAAGCTCCACTTGTATCAATCTCCTCATCTTCCTGAAAGCAGAGATAACCAATTATTCATTATCGCATCAATCAGGTCTTGTGCTGCTACGCCAACGCCAGCGCCTAGGTGGGCACGCACAGCGTTACCGTTTACCGATAGATTGCCACCCGTGCCGTTTGCACGGCCTGGAAGAACAGGCCTGTTATTACGATTGCTGCGTAATGCATTAACCGTCGCAGCTGGTGTTATTCGCGCGCTGTGTGTGCCGCCAGCGGCACTGGGGCGTGGCGCAGCATGACCATGGCTACCGCGACCGATCATCACACCGACGCCGCCATTGCCACTGGCGGCTGCGGGCAACGCAGAGCTGCGAAAGCTCACGATGATTTCTTCACCACCGCCTCCGCTGCCGCTGCCGCCGTTGTGTCGCCGACTTGCGTCGATGTCGATTATATCACGGATGCGTCGAAACCGACGTATAAGATCGCGATCGCGTCGATTGTGGCCGGTGTCGATGTCGTTATTATCATCGTCGTCGTTCGGGTTGCGGCCACGAACACGACCACGGCCGGGGCCGAGATCAAGGCGAAGGGCAAGGCCATCAATCTCACCACCGTCACCGTCACCGCCACCGCCACCGTTTTCATTATCATCACCACCACCATCACCGGCGTCCCCGACACCGGCACCATCAACGCGTTCATTGCGATCGACTTCAACATCGATTTCAATATTATCGAAGACATTAACATCGTCGTCAAAGGCGTCAGCGTCCGCACGCGCCGCAGCACGTTCAGTGCTATTGCTAGCATCGGTGCCGACGCTAACGCCTATGCTAGACGTGTCACCATGACGCACCTCATCTTGATTCTCGATCTTCTTCATGCCAACCGCATAGATTTTGACAAACGTCTCCGGCCGCGAGTCATACGCAGGCTGATTCTCCACCAACGCCAGTAGACTGCCATTATCGTTGATGCTCATGTCGTAGATGCCGCGCCGCACATCTATCGTCGATATTGAGGAATAATCGTAGGCGTCAAGCACCTTAAAGCTGGTATCTGTGGTATTCAAGTCGTCTAAAATATCGTCTGACCGCTCATCCGGCGCCTCCGCATTGTAGCTGTATATGACGCGCATTGGTGAAAATTTGAGGTAACATTGGTCGAGTACGGGCACCGTCTGCAATAGATGGAACGTCCGTAGGTCCCAGACTTCGGTGTTCGAAATTATCTACAATTTTAATTAAAGTACAAAAAAAAAAATCAAATTTGAAGGCCAAAGGAAAGGAAAACATCGAAATACCTCTAAACCATTTGGATGGAAAACACCAGAGAGACTCTGATTGAGTTTGTCAAATTTGTGTATTTCCTTGGCGGAACGCACATCCCAGAGGACACCATCTGAAAGCAAGAACGTTACGATTGAGGGGCTAAGAAATACTGATTGTGAAGCTATGCAGCGATTTTTTTAGAAGATCTTCATTAAAGGCAACAGGTCTCCTATCAAACTTTATTGAGTGAACATATTAGGGATTGTTTTGCGGTCGCCTGACAAGAGTCCCGGACAACGAGTATTTCAAAGGAAAGCAAGAGTATCTGGAGAGTAGCTTTAAGAGCATATTACACGAGGGGTTGGATTCCCCTTGCAGATGGGACACAACCTTAGCGTGTAAAAAATCCTGCTAATTCCGCAAAAAGGACTTACCTGACAATATGAGTTCGTCGGTGGGGCCAAAGGTGGCACGATTCTTTACATACTGATTACCAAGCGTTGGCGTAAGTGAGCAGATCTCCTTGTTTGTATTTATATCATATATAACGGCACACTAAAAGCAAATATTTAATATATGTATATGTATGTGCATACAACGCTCAGTTAATAATCGAAATTCCTTGACTTACATCATTTCGTGTACCGAGCACTTTGTCTTGCGTCAAATTATTGAATTCACAATAGTAATCAGCGGCAAAGCTCATTTTCGTTACAAACTGATTCTCTGTAATCGCCCACAATACGCTGAGTGGTGCACGCCAAGTGCACGAGGTCAACACAAGATCACCGCCGCGATTCGCATTGATAGAATCAACCACATAACTGTGACAGTTAGCAGTGAAGACCTCGGTACCAGAGTTCAGATTGAATGCTTTCACTTCGCCCCGATTGGTGCCAACGAGCAGGATCTTGGAGGGTGAGACTATTTCACAAGTCGCAAACTGTAGGGAGGTAAAATCGCTGGAGCGTACCGAGCGCCAAGGCGCAAAGTTCGAATGCACATAACGACGATCCAAACGCGCTGTATTGAAACCTGCTTGCGCTCTGAACACGCGCGCTGTCAAATTCAAATTATCTCCCACACGATTCGGTTTGGGATCAGGACACTTGTGCGGCGTGAACAAATCGAATTGTGGACATGTCGTCATAGGATTGTTACATAACGCATGCTGATTGGTCAGATACTCCGTAACTATGGTGCCCAATGTGATGCCCGTTTGGTTGTTATGCTGTGGCGCAGGCGAATCACTCTCCGACCGCACGTCTTCTGGCAGTGAAGATATTTGTTTTTGTAGCGAACGTTGCGCAATCGCGCTAGCATTGGCGGAAGCTGAAACTTTCTCAGACTTTTTCACTAATTTAATGGGTGTTATTGCGCCGGTGCTGCTACTGCTCGGCAGCTCATCGAAGGTCAAACTGGAATTGAGGTCGGTTGCGGACGTATTGGCCAGACTCTGTATGGCATTGTTCACATCTTGCATGCGACTGCGCAAACGCTGGCGTACAGATGATGAAGGTAGCACCTTGTAGTCGAATGGTGATTGGTGGAAGTTTTTCGTGGTATTTGCTGATATTTGTGGCAAGCCAGCCTCTTTTTGCAACATTTGTGCCGTCTGCAGCAGACCTTTCGACTCCAGATGATCGTGAATTAGTTGATATAACTGCTGCTCATTATACTGAATTTTCGTTTGTGCCACAACATTGGCTTTGTGAATGTTGGCGAGAGAAGAGTCCATTTGATTGGAAATTGGTTTTGTTTTGCCCGAAACCCGTTCCAGCAACTCCATGGCGTACTTTTGGAAGAGCACGTGCTCAGCGCGCTTCTCCTGCAAGATTGGGTCGCGCATAAGCGTTTGAATTTGGCCATTCGAAAAAAGTGTTAATTTTCCAACGATTTGTCGTACGCGTTCCGAACGCGCCAAACCGGCTAAGGCGCGACAGGCCATGCCACGTATACAATCGGCATCGGTTATTGGCGCCTTGATCTGCATCAAGGAGAGCAGTATAATTATGCCGTTGTTTGAACAAACTGATTCCCACACCTTCTCCACTAATTCCTCAAAATAGCGATTGTTCAATTTGATGCGTCTCGAAGAACCGAACACCTTCATGACATTATTTGATTCCTTCAAAATGAATTATTTTTATTATAAAATAAAATTTGTTCCGACAGAGGCAATCTTACCTTTGTTAACGGTGCGCAGACGCAGTGTACCAGTACGGCCAATGCCGATTTTTGTACATCAGCATCCGCAGTTATGTCACCCGAAGCGGCAGCTAATATGAAGTAAATTCCCGAAGCGCCTGCGCTATCTGGAACCTCCAAGCGGTCGCAATAAACTTGAAAAATACGCGGTATAACACAACATATAGACAGCACATCCAAAGCGGAGCGCACTATCTCGGATCTGAAAAATGGTAGTAATAGGAAATTGAGTTTAAACAAAAAACAAAAACAAAAAAAACAAAAAAATCGATTTATCGCATTAAGGTATGGGAGCTAGTTAAAATTTTAGGAGCAAAACGGTGTTCTGCCAGATATTTGTCATAACTATTTATTCTAAATATGACTTTGTATGTAGACAATACCATATTTGAAATTCTTAAGAAATATGACTTCAAATTCAGTTCTGTTACATTGGAGACATTTTTCCAAATGCCACGACAGTTGTACAAAAAACGAGTCTGTCGAATGCATACTTTTCGAAGGCTTTATCTCATTTTAATATCTACCATGTCTCCGGACATTTTCAACTCATGGAATGACAGATAATTCAGTAATTTAACTAAATTTACCTAACATTGTTGTTCCAGTCATAGGAGAGTGCCACAATTTTCAGCAGCAATGTAATAGCGCTCACTTCCATAAGTTTATCCACAGGCAACCAATGTGCACGCACCGAAGTATTCTCCTGCAATATGCGTACTTGTTCGCTAATCTGCTCCAAACTCGTTTTCGCCGCTTTGGTGATAATATGTTGTGAGAATTCTGAGGATAGTGAGCATTGTTGACGCATGAAATTATTATATTTGAAGAAAAGGTGACTCTCCATATATCGTTTAAGGGCAACGCACACATGACGCACCAGTTGACGGGAAGCACATTCTAAATCATCATTCAAAGCATCATCTTCATCATCATCATTACTTGATGGATTTAAGATTTTAAGTATGGAAACCTGAAAAAAAAATACATTTCTTGGATAGCAAATAAGTTTTATATCCAAATTATTATATACTTACAACATTGTAGAGCTTACGAATACCATCCTGTGCATCAAATTCGTCTAGGATTACTTTGTATTGAAAAGTCAAACCAAAAAACATAGCCGCATGACACACAGCAGAGTCGTATGATCGTTCCAGTAGCCAGAGCGCGTAATAGACTAAGTCTTTGATGACAGTTTTAGACATACTACTAACCCGTTCCATAGCTTCTTCACAATACGCAAGGTAGTATAGTGCAATAGAAACGCCCGTAGCAGCAATGCTGGGACGTGGTACTCTGAGCAGCATCTGAAGCATGTAAATATTTATATGGTAGTTTCAAAATCATTTTCATTTTAGCATTATTTACTTACCTCCAATCCACCCTTTAAAATGAAATCTATTGCAATTTTCTTATGACTTAATATAGAAGCGAGATATTTGAGCGCTTCAAATGCCAAACATGTGTCACGTCGATCTAAATTATCCAAATAACGGAAGATGAGGTCCATAACGCGTTGTTCAAAAACAAAACTTAAATAATCTTGATGACTGCCGAGCGCCGTAAGGTATCGTAAAATAAGCATTTGGGCTGATTCCGTTGTGGGCGGATAGAGAGGAATATATAATTTTTTGTAATAATGTGAAGCCCTTTCCTTAGGGAAAGCATCACGACTATTCTCTAGCAGTGCCGATAAGTTTGAATTGGAACAATTTGTGTCCAATGACGTTTTATAATTTTGAGATGTGGATGGTTTGGATTGTTCTTCTTTAAGTGACGTTGACATAAGAGATGTGTTTTCCCCAAGTGGCGATGTTCCTAAAGAAAGGGATTCTTCCCTTAATGGCGACGCCAATAATGAATTGGTTTGTTTTTCTTCTTCTTTTCTAAAAAACAATGACATAGGCGGTGTACCAGGATTTGTTTGTTGATTTTCAGACCCTGTCGCCGGCGTTAGTGAAAGACCAAACGCAAGATTGGCAAAATCATTCGTCCAATAATCAAATTGTTTTGGATATGGACCAGGCTGACTCTTAAATGTGGAAATCTCCTGAAATATAGTCAGGCGCTTTATTAATTTTGGTATTAGGCGGCAGTTGTGCTCTTTGTATGAGGCTACAATGTCAGGCACTTCCATAGCGGAGGCCAATAGACCGGTGGCATAACTTTGTAATGGTTCAATACTATCCTCTGCCCAGTTGAAAATTCTGTGAATAACATTTTCGAATTCACCTTGGAAGACGGCTGCGGTTTCTAAACCAGGGGAAATGACCAGCATTAGGCGACAAGCCAAAATATTTAACTCCAAGGAACTTTTTTGTATACTTTGACGGGTAAAGAAATTATCGCGCATATAGTCGCCCAAAAGCTGAAATGAAAAAATTCAAATGAAGACTTGAATTCAAAGACACAACTCACGGCATATTTTACTTTGGTCATAAAAATTTCTTTTCGGAAGAGCTGCTTTAGTATCACACCAAAGTGACACTTTGGATCTGTTCGATAGGGATGGCGGTCCTCGAAAGGGTCGTGATCTTTGCGCATATAAATTTCCTTTTCCTTTTCAAAGATTTCACATAACCTTAAAGATTTTTGAAAAGTATTTTCTTTTTATAGTAAACTCAATAAATAAATAAAAATATTTAAGTATGTACGTACATAAAGTGCTTATTTATGTAACATAAACATAGTATTATTATTCTTAATTCTTAAACTTCGTAATTTTTGTCAACAAACTAGAAAAGCAATTAAACAAACAAATAGCGCGCACCCCACAGTGGTGACGATCGCAATTACTTTTGCGAATAAGAAAAGAAAACCTGTTCGTTTGTAAGCTTAGTCAAACGAAGATCTATGCATATATGTACATACATACCATATACATATATTGACAAGTCATTTACCTTTTCAATATTGGTACTGGATCGAATCCAGCACGTTGCTGCTGCGCATCCCAAATTTGTAGCACTTGCGACATATCTTTTTTATCGAGACTTGGGTCTTCATCTTCAAAACCATAAAAGGGATCAGCACCACCTGCTGCTCCAGCTTCCGGCTCTTCATTTTCAGCATCACCGTCCTCCTCTGCGTCACCATTTGCATTGTCGGCACCATTAGGCTCACTTTCTTCGGCATCATTCATCTCTGCATCTGCTTCAGCACTTCTTCCTAATGATGGTTGTTCCTCTGCCACCTCATTAGTTACAGAGTGATGTGGTTGGGGCTCATCTACACTACTGACTTCCTCTCTAGTGCTCATTTCTATATCTGCCGTAGCACTGTTTTCAGCTTGCGCTTGCTGTACGTCTACATTATTCAGTTCCACACTCCCATTCACTAGACCATTTTCCGAAGTAGATTCTGAATGAAGCGTTGTTAATTCCGTATTTGAACTTGCAGCTTGATTGTCTTCGTCGTCGCGCATTTCTGCATCGCTTTGTTGAGGGCCAACTGGCTCTACGTTGTGGGGCGGCATTTAATGCCAATTTGATTTTTTATTTCTTCACAAAACGCTTGTCCTAACCTTACAAAACGTTTCCACACTGTTGGGCAAAAAACGGAATTTTTCCTTTCTTTTAATATTCGCGTGTACCGATCGTTGCTGTTGTTGTTGTTGCTGACAGTCGCACCTTTCAGTTTTTTGTGAAATTTGTATTCAGTAGAATTCAAGGTTAAATATATTTTCAATTCACTATATTCTTCTTTAATTTCGTTAGTAAACAAATGCTTTTGTTAAAACTGCACATATCATTAGTATTAAATAACAAATATTTTAAAACAATGATCAAATATATGCCTCACATAAAAATAGTTGTACGGAAATTGGATGAAAGAAAATGCACGCGCTTTTTCCACCGCTGTCAACTAACATATTTGCAATGTTGCCACATGAGCAGAATCGGTCGGGATGTAAAATGGAAAAAATTAATAAACAAATTGGAAATTTTCATTTACTAACAAAAAAGAAGAAAATAAAGACATAATCGAATTAATCAAATAACAAATATTTTTCTATGTTTGTTGTCCAAGAAGTAGTAGTAATTTTGAAGATTCCCTAAATATTAGATTAATAAACAATTATTTTCACAATTACAAAATTCCTCAATTTTGTGACATCACTTAAGTAATTATCAAGCATAGGAGACCTTCTGCGCTTTTTATTTTTTGCGAATTCGTGCTTGAAATATACAAAATCAGCTGATTTGTGAAGATCCAATAGGTATTCGCTGACGTTTCATTTTAACTCTGTTTTCTTAATAAACAAATGAGATTTGGTTTTCGGGAAGATTTTTGCTTGTATAGAATATAAGAGAAAACACATAGTGGAAATTAATATAGAAAAATGTCCTTTTTGTATATATTAAGTTGGGTCTCTTTGTTAATACATATCGTTTTCGTCGTAATATCGATAGGTACGTAAATGTGTATTATGGTTGAGCAAATACTAAATGTTTAATTTCTCTAAAATAGCGGCAGGTCTTTACTACATGGCTGAGTTGGTGGAAGAATACACACAGGCAGCCAGCAAATTAATCAAAATGATGATTAGCGCTACGGTTTTCGTGTATATAATGTTTATATTTTTTGATAATTTGCCTTGGAAAATGATATTGTGCGGGTTTGCAGCACAAATATTTCACGCGATAATTATGAGCAGTTTTCCATTTATACGGCTTTTATCATTCCCTTTTGTAGGGGCTGTAGTGTTCCTAGTAATTAATCACATATTGGCTTTCCAGTTTTTTACAAGTTTCTACTATCCATTCATGCAGGTTAGTTATCATTTTTGTGCCTATATTCCGTTGATTGGATATTTAAAATTTCCGTCATTTTAGGTTTTAGCATATTTTACAATATGCCTATGGATGGTGCCTATTTCACTTTTTGTGTCGCTCAACGCAAATGATAATGTCCTGCCGACTACAGTTAATGACAGTGCTGGTATATTTGCGTTAAAATAATTTTTTTTAAAAGCTATTGAATTTCATTTAATTACAGACAGTCAAGATGTTGTTACGAATTATTTCAACCGGGGAAAAAAGCAGGGATTGCTTTCGCTTTTTAGTTATGCTAAGGATAGTTTATTACCCACTCAAAAAAAGAAACCCTATTGATTCTGCGAAATAAATATATATAGAAATTTTAAGTTTCTATCGTAAGTAAACTTAAAAAAAAGTAGACTGTTTACAATGCAACTTTTGTGAGAAAATCATGATAATTAAATTATTTATTTGTATAAAAAAACAAATATAAAATATAAAATTCGCCATTTATTGTTTTATCGTACTATTAAATAACACATAACTTTGAATGTCTTATTTCTCCTGTATTTTTACGCTGCCATCAGCCATACCGAAATAAACTTTAGTCGCCATATTGACGAATAAACCTGTTTCAACCACACCGGGGATTTGCAGTAACTCGTTGTTTACCTTTGCCCAATCGCAATCACAACTTTGTTTAAAGTGCCAGTCTAATATAAAATTGCCGTTATCTGTTACACACGGCCCTGCTTTGGCTACAGCCATGCGTAGTTTCAACTCGCCACCAAACTTGGCCACTATGCGCTGTTTTATCGGTATATATGCCATGGGTACCACTTCAATAGGTATACCCTTTTTGTACTGATCACCTAAATGTTCTGAGCTTTTTGTGTAATCTGCTATAACCACCATTTTCTCCGCGCACGATGCTACAATTTTCTCCTGTAGTAAACAGCCACCTCCACCTTTGATAAGCACCATATTACGGTCTACTTCGTCTGCACCATCGATTGCCACAGCTAGTCTAGGATTGCGATCCAAATCACCAAGTGTTAAATCATATTCCAAAATCAACTGCCGAGCTTGAAAACTTGTTGGCACACATATTACATTCAAACCTTCTTGGCGTACACGTTCAGCGAGTCTCTGGACAGCAAAAACTACTGTTGAGCCGCTGCCTATACCAATGGCGGTATTTGTATTAACCCACTCGTCGACGGCGCGTTGAGCAGCAATGCGTTTAGCTTCATTAAGTGGCATATTCGATTTACCGGTATGGGATGTCTGGAAGCTTATTTTCGATGAAGTTTTAAAGGTATTTCTTGCGAGACTGTTGAGATTCAAATAACAATCAATTACTTGCAATAAACGTTTCACTGTCGCCCTTGTCATGCGTTGGCGTTAAATGCAATGCAGCCTATATTATTATCTGTTAGAATCAGATAATTAAAATTTTGCAATACTTGATTTATTATGCGAATAAGAAAGGTCATTAATTGCCTTTTGTTGTTATCAGTTTGCTTTTCCTTTTTTGAATAGACTTCGGCACATGTTGTTGACAACTGGCTGTCGCTGTGTTTATTTTGTCTACTGTCTTGTAAAATTTAAAACCACTTTTGAAAATTCCCGCAGGTAACCCTCTTCCAACAGGACATTTGAAAAGTCCCCGGCCTGACACATAGATGGCGCTACTATAAATTTGACAGCTGTCGGATGCAGAGAATGTAGAATACACACGATCCAGAGAGTGTAGAATGCCTACGGTGAACTCGCTCCAAAGCGTGGAAAACCGAAACAGTCGGCTGGCAATGTTACGCCGTCTGCCTTTTAGGATGCGCATGGAATAATTTTCATTGATTACCTTGAATAAGGATAACAGCGTCTATTATATAGTGATATTGGACCGTTTGCAGGACGAAATAGGCGAAAAATGGAAAAAAGACAATGCTGTTTAACCAAAACAATCTATTGCCTCTTCTCAGATCCCAAAAGATTTCTCGCTGAAAAATTGTCTTCGAATGAAGAGGTTATCGCCGAAACTGATGCCTGTTTTGAATCAAAGGACAAATCGTACTACAAAAACGGTATCGAAATGTTGGTGGATCGCTATAATCAATGTATCACCATTGAAGGAATTTCTAAAGAATAAAAAAATATTAATTTTGTCCAAAAAATGTGGTTTACTATGTTAGGTCGGGACTTTTCAATTCACCTGATATGTCTTCACTTAGTAAAACATTACACAAAAGCCAAAAACAGATGTCGCCCGAGCGTGGTTTAAAAAAGCGGTAAGAAAAGGCAAGCGCAAGAACCATTTTCTTGTCAAAAAAACCTTTCCTGTCTTAATTATGTTCGACTTCCTTGATATTTTTCTGTTCTTTTGAGCAGCAATAAAGCATGGCTGTTTACAATAAGGGTGTTTACGCCACCCATCTGATACTGCATGCGAAGTTCATCAAAAAAGTGTTAAACTGAACTCCGCCTCATGCTCTTTAAGTACATATTCCTCCTACATACATACATGCCCGTACATATTAGTGTGTATTTATGCCTGCCACTTCTCTTTGAGCACGACTCATCATTATAGATACTGATATTGCAGAATTGGCAACTCATCACAGACAAATTGTCACAAAAAAACTTAAAAATAACGCGGATATGCCTTTTACCTCACCCACTCCTTACTGACTTCATTGCGAAGTAGAACAAACAACAAAATAAGGCTCAACTGGCTCCTCCAAGCATGCTAAAACTTACTTATTCAATAGACATAAATGTCTTATTTTGTTACTGTATCTCCCGCCCAACTCATGCTCAATCTCAAGTTTACAGTCAATGCAGCCAATCAACCCTTTCGCTCTACACTGTGCCATATTTTTATATGTAACTCCTGTGACAATGTATATCGCTAACGTGGGCACGTTTGTAAATGTCTACTCTACGCCATTTGTTGTTGTATGAAATGACGAATTTTCGGGAATACACATTATTGGGGGTTTGCTGCGCTCGTTTCAAAGTTTTTACTAATAAGAGGAAGGCCTGGATTAGAGGAGCATTAAGGGCGTTTCCATGCGTATTTACCATAAGCAGGGACTCATACCCAGTACATGTCGAATACTTGGATGCTTCATTTCTAATTTTCCAATTCATTTGAAAATTTCTTTGCTTCTTCTATTTAGTTCGACTGTAACCATTGAGTAACCATTTCTCTGGCTTTTCTTTGTGCTATATTTGTCTATGGAACTCGTAATACTTTTGGTATGCAAAAATGTTTGTGTATTACAAGTGGATGTACATATGTACACATGCATGTACTTACATACATATATTTTCTTCTTGTACCCAACAGAAAATCTTCCAGTTTGTGTATACATGTGTAGAGTTGACACTTTGAAGCAATTTTTCAGCTGAGGTCCTCCTCCGATTTGGGGGATGTCTTTTTAACAAATAGAGAGGCCCGCAGATCTGCAAATGGCTGATGGAAGCTCTTACTTTATGTCCTAAATACTTTCGGAGGGGTTGTCATTCCTAGCCGATGATCGAATGCAATTAAAAAAATTAATTTATATAACTTTAGACGTTGGTCTGGTGGTTGGCTGAGGTTTGGATCTCTGACCCTTCATATGGCAGAATGCACTGCTAATGCAGCTGCCTTTCGTCCAATTTTTGTGCATGTGTAAATTGCATTCATCCCAGGTTACAAGAATGAGACTTCGGGGTGACTTCACAATAACACACATTTCACGCGCGCACCGAAACCTCATTGAATGGAAGTAAAATGGCGATGATTTTCAGAATAATCTTAAATGCCCAGTGCTCGAGGCTATATATACTGAAAATCAGCTCCGGGGCACACATGGGAGAACCAAATTTTCAAAATAATCAACTACTTCCCAAGTCTCCACCCGTAAGTACTCCAAAGGGGAGTTATTTTTGATATAAAGTCGTTGTGTGTTTATTCCTAGGTTGCCGTGATAGACTTGACATTTCTGCGAGTTTTAAAAAATTTTCCCCAACTTGAAGTAGCACAAAATTTTATGGCAGCAAATTTTGTAAGGCAAAAAAGAAATCCTCCGAAACAGAAACTTGTTAAAAGCGGCGTAGTAACTAGGCCTGGTAGTGGCATCGTCAGTGCATGAAAGTAGCGCCATGCAATTACAGGCTTCATTAAATCGACTTACGCGCATTACTCTACTTGTCGCGTTGTTACTGATACTTCGATGTTAAGCCAAAGGCTGTACTCCGCGCAGCCAATTTACAAAAGCAGTAGCTACGAGTATTTAACTCTTTCACTACGCATCATGTACTTGAGTGTGTAGTATTTGCGGGAATATCTATTGAAAAGTTAGCGAGCAGACGTCGGTTAACGGAGATATGGTAGAGTGAAACGTCAATAATAAAGTCCACTTTAGCACCAACGAGCTCCAGTTAAATTACTGACATTTTCAACTAAAATTGGCATTATTCAACTTTAATGTGTCAGCCATAAGCACTCGGGAAAAGTCTGTTGCCTCCTTTAGTTAACAGAAAAGGTGTAAGTGCTGAACTTCAGTTGCACGTGTTGCGATTTTTCACCTTTTGGCTTATTAATGTAATGTATAAATGGCAAATTTTTCGCTAGAATACACTGAAAGCGAACTTTCATTTTCAATGTGATGCTTATTTTCAGGCTCTTGGCATCCTTTTTGAGGTGGAAAGATATTACATCTGCAATAATGTGAAGTAGGCTGCGGTTGCTGTTGGCCGAATAGGCGGTGTGAACATTAGGTGGAATCGAGAACACATCTTTGCACTGTCATTTCTAGCTCAATGTCAATGTCGCACTTAAATTTCAAATGGAGAAAAGAATGTGCCAGATAAGAATTAAATATATTTTTAGTTGTGCATTTGCTTTATAAGAGTAAGGAGATAAGCAACAACAACAACAACAAAAAACGCGTGCCGAATCTTTGAAGCGGAAAATGATTCCGTCTTTACGCGGCGTTTTTGTTAAAAATGAAATGTCAATACGACGGTCAAATTAAATGTTCAATTTGGCTACGCCTTTTTAATTTCCATCAACCCTACTGCAATCCCTACTGCAGATGCCAACAACGCCACAGACGCGTCTGTCATTGCCCCAGGAGGGGTGTAATCGAAATTAGTCTTTAACCCACATTCACATTGGAGCGGCAGAGCGAGTGCGAGACGAGTTGTTTTAGTGTGGGTAGGATGAATGAAAAAAAAAAACTAAAAGTAAATAATGAAAAAGGTAGTAACTCCAGTGCTGAATGTAGTAGTAGTATGGAGTTCAGGGTGATCCAAGTAGAGGTACTTTTTTCAATACCTTTTTTTGACAGATAACGCGTGTTGACATAATAATAATAATAATAAGAAAGGGAGACTTACGCGTGAACCACTTTTACAAAACATTCAACTTTATTACTTATAGTCAACATAATCGGCCTACTGAGCGTACCATTCACAACACCATCACCCATCTTGAGACCCAGCATTCATTATTGGATAATACGCGACCGAATAGACCACGTCCAGCACACAGTGAAAAAAATATAGCGGCCGTAGTTGGGAGTGTACACGAAGACAGTGGAGAGTAGATTCGGGGCCAGTTAGCAGCAACTCGGACTGAGGTATGGAACGACCTTGCGCATTTTACGTCAAGATCTTAAATTAAAAGCATACAAAATATAGCTTGTGAAAGGACTGAAGCCGCTCGACCTTCCCAAGCGACATCGCTTCGCTCTATAGGTTCTTGAAAATTTCCAAAAAGATCAGACGTTTTTGAGCCAAATTTTGTTTAGCGAAGACGATCATTTCTGGCTCAATGGGTATGTAAACAAGCAAGCACTTGCGACGAAGAGAAACCTGAAGAGATTTAAGAGCTGCCATTTCATCCAGAAAAAACAACGGTTTGGTGTGGTTTGTGGCCCGGCGGTCGATTGACCGCCAAGATCGTGTGATATGACACCGTTAGACTTTTTCCTGTGGGGATCTGTAAATTCTAAAGTCTATGCCGTCAATCCTGCTTCGATTCAGGCCTTAGAGCAAATCATCACTCGTTCCATTCGCCAGTTACCAGTCGAAATGCTCGAACGAGTCATCGAAAATTGGACTCAACGGATAGACCATCTGAGACGTAGCCGCGACCACACTTTGAAAGAGATAATTTTCAACAAAAAAAAAAAAAATATTCGCAAGTATGTTCTTTCGAATGATAATAAACATTTCGCATTAAATTTGAATTTTCTGTGTTTTTTTTTCTTTAAAAAAGTAGGAAACCTTGAAATGGATCACCCGTTAATATTCGGCAACCAACCTTTTGCATTATTTTACGTTATTGGACAAAAGCAATTTACGCCACTTTTATTTTATTGTTAACTTGCTAATATTACTTTTTTATGTTGAGCCTTGGGCAACACAAATCATTTCCTTGCGTCTTTCATTTTAAAGTGTTTTAACTTTAAGACGGCACTGAAGAATAATTTAAAATTTATTTTGGGTTTAATGCTGGTATTTAGTATCAAAAGGAATTTACCGTAAACGGCATTTAAGTTTAGATTGACGGCACTGGGAGGCGGCTGATGCTTAAGGATCGAGGAGCGAAAGTCGACTTCATACATGGTAAAAGGGTGAAAAACGGAAAAGTTGTACAGTTTCTGAACTCTGGCTTGCTCATCTCGGTCTCTATACACCAACTGCAACAACTAACTATCTCATGAAACGACGCTTAGCGGAATTAGTTTGATGGCAGCAGGAATTAACTAATTTTTGTAAAAGAAAGCGAAAACACACTTTTCGAAGAGCAAAAAATCAAATACGACAACGCTTGCACTCACATAGTTTCCAGTTTAAGCTACTCGCTTGAAAGATTTAAACTCTCCTGTCAGGAGTTAAATAACTAAATTTATCTAACGAATGCCCACTGCTTAAAATCTCGTTTAACAACTGCTGGAATTGCTTTTATGCACATCAATTCACTTGCTAGAAATTTCAAATCAAACTGGGGGAGAGCCTTTTGGGAGCGACCGCATGCGACCACAAAGCATGCAAAAAAAAATGTAAATGACTACCATTTTTCTAATAGGGTCCCCGAAAAACACCGAAAAAAATATGCGAAAAACGACTGGCAAGACTGGCACTCACTCGCTTGTGCTTACAAGAAATTGCACACCGTCGACATGCAACCCTTGGTATGACACAGCGCGCAATGGTTGAATGTTTGGCCCCTGTGTGGCAGTTGACGTTAAATGATTCGCCCGTAATGGCAGCGACCGCCCTGAAGGTCATTTTCTTAAAACAAAAGGAAAAAATGAAAAAGAAATAAAAAGTAAAAGCAAAAGCGAATGAAGCTGTGTCGTGGAGAAGAGCTCCCCGCTTGGCAATAAGCAAACACAAATGAATGGTGGAATAAAAGAAATAAAAAGAAAAAGAAAAAGAAGAAATAGAAATAATAATAAAATGTAGTGAAATCAAATTGTAATAATGCTGATGATGACGAGCGTTGCTGCAGATCGAAACGATGCCGTTGTCATTTGGTTTATTTTGCGCCAATGCGAACTGGAAGGCTTGAAGCATTGCTTGAAGTATGTTACCTCCTGCCATCGTCAAATGAAAGGAAACGCGTTTGGTTTTGCGTTTGGACTGTTGTGCTGCCAAAAGTCTCGACGTAATAAATATTTGCACATACATACACACATGCACACACGCATATGCTTATGAAATTGTGGCCAGAAAGAAAAGGTAAGAATAGTTTATTTATTTATACGGCATATATATGGCTTAAACCAGGTAAAAGTGGTAGGAATTGATTACGTTTCATCTCTGTGTGTGCCACCTGATGCCGCTGACCCATCAACAACATACATATGTCTGTTATGCAGCAATTCAGGGGGTTTGTTGAAAGCAGCGAGGGTTTTGTCCTTCACTTGTCAGCCACCAACCGTTGCCATCGACAGCGCTGCACCCAAACAAATGTCTACCTCACTTAGTAACCTCCACTGGTTGTTTGGTTGGCAGACTGCACTCGGACAACACTCCGACTCTCCGGCTACGCATGATTGATTGAAACATTTTTATGGAATTGTGTGGAGTTGTGTTGGGAATTTTATGGTGTGCCTTCACTGCTAAATTTCGCTGCATTTTTCGTCTTTAATGCTACAATCATTTATACTCTGCGCTTTTCGCTCACATTTGCGTTGCGCCATGGCATGCATTTGGGTCTGGCGTGCAGTTGATGTGCTGGACCGACCACAACTGTTTGTGCGGAGCAGTGTTGGGCGCCGTTGTGGTGTTGTTGTTGTTTTTGCTGATGCTTACTTGCGTGCTTGAAGGTATGCTGTATTGTAGTGCCGCGCCTTGACGGCAACGTTTAAACATTTAATTCACAATTTTTTCAGCTGATGCCATTTTGATGACAACAAAATTGATTTAATGTCTTGTCTTTTTGCCTCTTTTTGTCTGTTTTTACTTTTGTAGTTGCATTGTTTTTTCGTCTTGCATTTTTTTTCGCCATCTCAGCGGCGGCAGTTACTGAGTGGATGGATGCCGTTTCGAGACACAGGTGGTGCTTTCATGAAATGCTTAATTGGTACACGTAGAGAAGTAAATGAGTGCTGAATTTTAATAAAATGCCGACTGTATACATATATACTAGTACATACATATGTAAGTATGCATGTGTATGCTAAAGTGTGCATTTCATAGCGTACAACATGAATTTGAAAATTTATTAAGTTGTTTAGTGAGACCCATTAACGCCGAGGTATTTCAACGTGTTTAACAACATTTGTGCGAAAAAATATTGTGAAAAAGTAAATGGTTTAATAGGAGTATTTATGCTGATCACGTGTAATCCAAAATGTTTTCAGTTATGGAAACCTCATTTTTAAGGCAACTTAGAAAACGACAACATACACAGAACATGATAAAATGTCAGAGTTTGTATATGGCCTCCAATCTCGAAATTATGGATTAAATACTGCTGAAAAAGTGAGAGAGGGGAAGTTAAAGGCGTGCGAATAGCGATTGCTCGCTTGAAGAATAACAAAAAAGCGCGAGCCGATTACTTACCGGCCAAGCTATTCAAATATGGCGGCGAATAGCTGACGAGATGCCTACGTCACTCTCTTTGCAGAAGAGTGGTGGGACGAAAGCTTGCCAGTCGTTTGGAACCTCAACCTTCAGCTTTGAAAGTTATCGATGCAGAACCCGATGGTGTAAGAAGTACAAGGAAAAGACCTCCACATGTGTTTTAGTGGTATATAGAGAGAATTTATTCTTTTGGAGCAGTAATTGGATTCGCTTCTTGTCTAAATATGGTGCCAAATCGATATTACAACAAAAAAATTTATCGTATTTTTTCCAGTGTAAGATTAGTTAGTATTACTAAAGCTTTAGTTTCCTTCCGCAACACTCTTCGTATATGCATACGAGTATATATGTACGTATGTAAATAAAGGGTGATCCAAGTAGAGATACATTTTTCAGTAGAACTTTTTTTTGACAGCTTACGCGTGAGTCGTGCCAAGATGCCATGCTATTTTTTATTCAGTAAGCGTCAATGGCGACCGTTATCGCGCCATGATAACCGACTATTTGATGCGATGCCTGAAATTGAAGCTCGTGATATCTGCGACATTTGGTTTCAACCAATCGATTTATTGAGAGAACAATTCGGTGAGCAGATAATTTCACGTTTTGGGCCGGTCGATTGGCCACCAAGATCGTGTGATATCACTCCGTTAGACTTTTTTCTGTGGGGATATGTAAAGTCTAAAGCCTATGCGGACTATTTCGCTTCGATTCAGGCCTTGGAGCAAAATATCACTCCACCAGTTTCCAGTCGAAATGCTTGAACGAGTCATCGAAAATTGGACTCAATGGATGGATCATCTGAGACGTAGCCGCGGCCAAAGAGAAAATCTTTAAAAAATAAATGCCAAAGAATGTTCTTTCGAATGATAATAAACATTCCCCATTAAATTTGAATTTTCTGTGTCTTTTTCTTTAAAAAAGTAGGGAACATCGAAATGGATCACCCTTTACAACCTGTAACAAAATATCTTTTACAATTGAAAGTATAAATTGTCATGTTAAGTAGTGCTAAGAAAAACTTCAGACAATTATTGCTGTCAACTGGATTTCTCATTTTTCCTTCCAGAGCCGGAATGTGCACGCAACGAGCTTCAAGCTTTTAAGTCATTCAAACACAAAGAATTATGCCATACAATTGCATGGTGTGCGTACTTGTTGAGTATTGCCCGCTATTAGTGCTGGCTGAAAGCAAAAAGAGTAAGGTTAATTGGCGGTATAATGACAAAGAGTACTTTTAAGAGCAAGACAAAGCCTAAGGAGGCACAGGATTAGAAATAATTGGAGTTATATAGATGTAGGTAGGATGGTAAGCAGATAAGCCGTATTTTTAGGCTTGAGTTTGAGGATATATGTAGGTATGAAAATGTTTTCAAACAATCAGAAATTTGAAAATATACTACACACCAGTTGGCAGTGTTTTCTTTCATTTTCCATATCATCAACAATTTGAGTTCAATTAATTTAAGTGCTTCTGCTTGCATTACTTTAATTCATTTTCCATTGTTGCATATTCATTATTACTTCACTCTAAGCCGCTTTTTTACATTTTAAATCTTCTGTTTTTTGCACATTTTGGAATATCACAAATTCATATGGAAGGATTTATGAATGTACATTAGTAAAAACATTACCTTTATTTCAGTCTAAATATTTATTTTCACTTTTCATTTGTTGTTATAGATTTGCAAAAACTAGCTGAGTGTATAAAAATTTTAATAACAAAAGAAAAATGGCATTTTAAATGCATGAATTTTGTGTACAAAATATTTTGTATTTGCAATTCTTTGCATTTTTAAAATAATCCACAAATAATGCACATTTTTTTTGTTTACATTTTTGCTATATATACATATACAAATAGAACTTTACAGTTATGTTTTAAATTTATTGAACTTTTTTTTCGTTAGTTTTTACTTGGTATTTTTTTGTTGTTGAATACATTTGGGCCCTAGATTTTGATGTATTGCATACAAAAATATGTTAAATAAAATGAAATGAAAAGTACAATATTAAATGCTTTAAAAGCAACAGTCGTTATGCCATTAAAAAAAAGTTTAATTAGATAGTGTTCGCTTTTGGTGCATTATTAACTCATTAAAAAAAATGTATAATTTTTCATTTACCACTACGTAAGTTGCTGCTGAAAAAAATATATAACTCAGCTGAATTTATTTGTATTTCTTTTTATTTTCAGGTAAGCAAGTAGGTCGATAAGGCACTGGAGCAGGACATGTCACTTGAAAGGTAAGAAAATGACAGAAACTGTGAAAAAAGTATGAAGCTGAAGGTAAACTAAAAAAAAAAGGAATAGCTGGCAACGCTGTGAAGAAAAAACGAAAACACGCTTTTAGCTCAGCTGTTTAAATATATTAAGAAAAAATGTTGCGCTTTCGTAGTCAGAAGTGGAATATTATTTCTAGCAACTTAGTAAATAATCTAAATAATAATCGTATTAAATATCATAAAACCAATAATTATTATGCCTTATATTTTTTTTAATATTAAAAATATTAGAAATATGTTCATGAATAGAAAGAGTTGCGACAATCGCAAAAGAAGCATATTCAATGAAATTTCAGAAAATAAATAATTTAGATTAACTTAAATCAATGCAAACCAGTTAAAATATTAATAGTCACGCTTACAATATACACCATTGCTTTTCACTAAGTTAATTCAAGGGGTGAACCATTTCGAGTTTCCCTACTTTTTAAAGAAAAAAAACAGAAAATTCAAATTTAATGGGGAGTGTTTATTATCATTCGAAAGAACATTATTTGGCATTTTTTTTTTTTTAAAGATTATCTCTTTCAAATCTCGGCCGCGGCTATGTCTCAGATGGTCCATCCGTTGAGTACAATTTTCGATGACTCGTTCGAACATTTCGACTGGTAATTGGCGAATGACACGAAGCGGGATTGTCCGCATAGACTTTATACTTTACATATCCGCACAGGAAAAAGTCTAACGACGTGATATCACACAAGCTTGGTGGCCAATCGACCAGCCAAAAACGTGAAATTATCTGCTCACCGAAGTGATCTCTCAGTAGCTCCATTGATTGATGCGATGTGTAGGAAGTGGCGCCGTCTTGTTGAAACCAAATGTTGCGGAGATCACGAGCTTCAATTTCAGGCATCAAATAGTCAGTTATCATGGCGCGATCCGATCGCTATTGACGGTTGCCGTCTCACCGGTATCATTTTTGATAAAATTAGGACCGCTGATTCTACCGACCCACAAACAACACCAAACCGTTTTTTTCTGGATGAAATGGCAGCTCTTGAATTTCTTCAGGCTGCTCTTCGTCCCAAATGCGGCCATTTTGCTTGTTTATATACCCATTGAGCCAGAAACGGGCCTCATCGCTGAACAAGATTTTGCTCGAAAATGCCGGATTTATTGGAACTTTTCAAGAGCCCATAATCACATAATCGCTGTCACTTGGGAAGATCGGCGGCTCCAGTTCTTGCACAAGCTTTATTTTTTTAACCTTTAAACTTAGGATCTCGACACAAAATGCGCCAAATCATTCCAGTCCGAACAGCGAGTTGCTGCGAACGGCGCCGAATCGACTCTGTACAGTCTTCGTGTACACTCTCAGCTACGGTCGCTATATTTTCTTCACTGCGTGCTGGACGTGGTCTATTCGGTCGAATATTATCCAATAATGAAGGCTGGGTCTCAAGATGGGTGATGGTGTTGCGAATAGTACGCTCAGTAGGCCGATTATGTTGACCATAACTTGTGCAAAGCGCGCGAAACACATTCTTTACAGAACATGAATATTCAAAATAAAGTTGAATGAGATTTGTAAACGTTGTTCAGGCGTAAGTCTTTCCATGAAAAATGAAATCCAAACAATACTGAACAAAAATAACATGACAGCTTGACACGGCTCACGCGTGATCTGTCAAAAGAGGCTAATGAAAAAAGTACCTCTACTCGGATCACCCGTTATTATTACTTATTTACAATTTTCATATGGCATTTAATATTTTTAATTTATAATATAACAAGAGCTGAATAAATATTGAGTGAAAATTAATTATTTGAGGATTTGCGTGATATACCACGTACCACAAAAATTAAAATTCTTTTAGCAGCGAAACATATAAATGAATCCATCCATATCTATTTGTATGCAATAATAAAAATGAATTATAATATTTTACATTGTTTGAAATTGTTTGGTTAACAAAATACATTGCGTTGCCTGCATATATCATGCTATTTCAAAATTTTGTGTGGTTTTAGTAAACATTACAATATATATAACTGAAATTCTAACAAATAATTTATTGAGCTCAAACGCAGTTACTTATTTCTGTAAATAATATAAAATTTACTCATTTTTTATGCTCTACATTGAATAATGGTGTCGTGCAATATGGTACAATAAGCTAAATATACAAATAATAGTTTTGAAATCAGAAGCTGGCCATTTTTAATTTATTTTTACTACTAAATATTTATCTATTAAACAGCTGAAAACAGATGACAACCCTGTTACTGTCAAAGTCAGCTGTGTCAAAACTTTACTAATTAAACGCGCAGTAAATTGAGTATGCTTAAAAATGAAAAGAAAGATAAAGTTAAAAGTGAAGTAATTAAACTAATAAACCAAATGTGAAATTAGAGTCAAAGCGCAAAGAATACGTTAGAAAATCAGAAGTGGTATATGTATTAATTGGAAATGGAAAGAGAAATCCAGTGAAATGCGACCAAAAAAGAGAGGTAAGAGAGGTGTAATACTTCATAACTATTGAATCTGTTAAAAATCACCTTATTCTGCTTTTTGGACGCCAAAAATTTTTTTCGGTAATTTTTCTTCTACCCGCATTTAAACAATTTAAGAAAACAATTTTCACATTTACACTGCATGCTTATTTACTATTTCACACTATAAAATACCTACAATTACCTACAAAAAAGAGCTCTCGATAACTTACATATCGGTCACTCAAAGACCAGCGAGATTTTTGATTTTATTTTTAAATTCTCACACCCAATTTGCATGCGTTTTACATACACAGAAAGTCATATAGAAATTGCTGTGCACCGTAATCATGTTGTTACCACAAAAGATCCTCACTCACACACACACGTTTAAAATAAGCTTCCTGGAACGTACATTCGCTGAAAACGAAACCTTTACTCCAGCGGCTTGAATAACACGAAAGAGTTGTTGTAGGTAATCATTTCATTATAAATTTGCTCTCATTTTACTACTAACAAAAGTTGTAAAAATTACAGCAGCGCCTGCAAGCGCACTCACATAGCCACATTTTACTCGTTTGTGCAATTTATTTGCCGTAACTCGAGCCTTTTCTTTCCTTACAGCTCTATTTCACTTCACTTGCTTTCCTTTGCACTTGGTTTGCGTCTTACTTTGCGACGTGGTGTGCATGCGTACGAGTATATGTGCGCCTTGCATGCCTGGCTCTTTTCTTTCACTTGGTTCTTCATATACCTTCTAGTCCTTAGGGCTGAGTTTTGTGCGAATTGCACGGAATCGATAATTTATTAAAGGTGATTACGGCTGCGGCTTGTTTGCGTGTTGGGAGCAATTTGATAGCAATGGCGGTGGCGGTCGCGACGTTTAGTGCAGACGGCCGAGTTGCGGGCACCTGGTCTACATAGTAGCGCTAAAAAATGGGTAATCATGAATTGTGTGGTGATTGTGGATAGGTTGCTTGCTATACTACGGCTCGCATCTGTTTGTGCGTCAAGTGATGTATGTCTCCATTGCAACATTGCACATATTCGTATTTACATATGAAAAGTTACTATTTATTGCCCTGTTGGTCGACCGCGTATGTACTAACAAATTTCAATTGGCCAACTGCCAAGATCAGCTTTATGCCGTAAGCGCTAATTGATAACGAGCCTGGTGAGGAGTTGTGATTTGGGTTTTGTGAGCAGATATATATATATATACGTATTTTTTTTGGGTATATTAAGTTATTACTCCAAATGAAATTGCTAACGGTGTGTCAAACTAATTTTGTAAGAAATTGGTAGTTGGTTGTAGAATTTATGAGGTGGCACAAAAGTCAAATTGTGAAAATTGGCCGAAGGACGTTGTTTGTCTGAAGGTGACTAGTGCGATTATTTCAAATAAATTACTCTCAAAATTATTCCCAGAAAGAAAGGAAAGGGAGAAAGTGTGACAAATATATAAGTTTCCGAGTGAATAGTTGCTCCATTGGAAAAATTATTATGATTTTGGGTACAAAAAATATTTTTCATTGATTTTAGTGGTATTTATTAGGTTTGTTCATAAGGTATTTTTTTGCCTGAGTTTTCTAAAATATTTTTCAAAACTTCAACATCTTTTACAATGTCTTCTTTTTTCAGCAATTTTTAAATATTTTTACACACTTGAGAACAATTGGCAAGGCTGATGATACAAGGAAAATGAACTGTCAAAATCAGCTGTTTTATAAAAGTGATAAACTGACTTTGAAATTACGAAATTAGTATTTATGGTGTATTTTAAATTAAAGTAAATAAAATTATAAAAGTGAAAAGTTTGAAGTGATGTAGTTAGTGCGATATAGAAAGTCGGAAGTGGCATTTGAGTTAACAGAAAGGAGATGCATGTAAATGTGGTAACTACTAAGTGTGGGTTAGAATAATTGAGAAAAGTGAATGTGAAGCAACATAGTTAATTTTTTTAAATTTAGAAATTAGGAAAACATAAGGATAAACTGATGGACAAACTGTATACAAACAACCATAAGCAATGGATTCTGTTCGCTGTTGGAGTGATGGAAATGTATAAAAGACAACGTAATTTCAGTATGAAATATTTACGGTATCAATTGATAGCTGTTAATGGAGTAAAGATAGAAGGATTCAACTCATTATCAGGTTATTAATATGAAAATAACTTTGTAATTGAGTTATGGTACGAATGAAATTTAACAACATAAAAAAAAATTGAAGAGACTGATAGTTTTATACTCAGCGTTTATCAGTTCGACACTAAGCCATGGGACTTGATATCAATCCAATTTTTTTTCTGAAACTTACTCCGGTGTTTGATCTACTCATGAGGGCCAGCAAGCCAAATAGTCGAAAGACTCAAAGACTTCAATAAATTCCGCAATTATTTAACGGAATTTTCGAAAATAGAACAACTCGTTTGCTGAACCTACCTTTCGTCATTTAACTGAAGTGAAGTTTCATCATTTGCCTTCGCTACTGTATGTACTCTTTGTATGAAGATATGTATTTAATTAAGTACCAATGGGAGTTAGTTGATTGAAATTGCAAACGGTCAATCGCAATCAATGCAACAGTGAATCGAGCTTTAACAAGACTACCTTTTATTTAGCCATTGGAAATGCTGTTTGCTCAACTATGTACATAAAATATTAAAAGAGATTTGTAATGCATACCTTCTGACATATATTTACTAACACCGTTAACGTCCAATTTGCTGTATTTACTGTGTCCTCCTGCCAACTGTGTTGTTCAGTTGCTGTTTTTTTGTGTGTGTTCCAATCCATTTGGCAGATTTCCCTAACTGCCAGTCAAGTTAGACAAACTCAGCGTCTCTAATGCAAATGGGTACAATATACAAGTGTATATGTATGTATGTACATACATGAATATATATATGTAAGTATATATCTATGTATGCCACTGAACTCTAACATATGTATGCAAGCAATTATATTTCGCCGATGCTTTTATTTACCTTTACCTTTGCGCGATCTTTAAATATTGATAATGGAAGTGCAAGTGAAAAGCAAGCCAAATGATGTTAAATTAAAGAGAGAGAGAGAGAGAGAGAGAGAGAGAGAGAGAGAAAGTGAATAAAAAATTAACTCTTCCTCGAGCTACATACATATGTAATTATTATATGTAAGTCTTTATTAAGCAACCTTCTACTGGCAACAGCTACTTCGCGATTCGTTAAGGTCTGACAGCAGTTCACTTAGTTGGTGACATATAAATCCATAAACGAATGAAAATTCTCATTCGCATTTGTTTTACAATGAAACTTTCTTAGTTTCATAGAGGGAGAACGAAGAAATTGGTGAAATATATCCACACGCGGAGACAGATATTCTTCAGTTTTCAAAACTCAATGTACTCAATGAAGTTGTATACAGAAAACAAGCGTAACCGCTCCGAAGACTATTTACAAGCGGTTTAAAGGTTCCAGACGAAGGAGTTTTCTACACAGATGGAGTAAAACTAAAGGTCGACTAAAATTTTAGGATCTTCTCGAAAACAGCACGTGTCGTCAACATAACAGTTGAATATTTGAAGTTTAGTCCCTTTTCTCATTAAGGGTTCAAATGAGATTCTTGTAATTTTGAACTCAGTGAGATTTCTCGTACTTAGACAATTTGTGTGGAGAAAACCCGCTTTTCCCCTGATATTAATCATCTCTTAATGGTCACTGTCTCGTTTTGCCAGGGACAAATATTTATTTCATGTTTAATTTTTATCTGGTCTGATCCTGAGCAAACTTTTATTAGACCCCTCGCACCGCCATATAGCTCGTGTGCACTTAACAATAATTTAATGAACACTAACACATATGCACTAATAAATAAACCCTAAACTTCTCCTCGTCTATATGTACGCCTGTTTGTGGCAGGTGCGCTAATAATGCTCACTTAACACCTTTCAAGCACTGGCAAATGTATCTTATCAGTAGAATCATACGGTTGCCAGATGTGCAAATATGTAGAAGCACACACACACACACACACATTTGCATATTTATGTATATTCGAATACAGCGATGTTACTTACTCAGGAATTGCAGCGAAGCATAAGAAATCAGCAGCTTGCAACTGGCAACACTATCATTAGCAACTAGTTACTACTCACCGGCAGCATCTTTGGTATTTTTCCTACTCCTTTCACCCCACATTTCGGCAACGTCGCACACAGTCAGCAGTGCAGTGTAATCATATAAAGGCGCTTTTATTGTTGTTGCTGCAACATTGTCCATTGCTGTTGCTGCTGCTGCTGCTGCTGGAGTTGTGCAGTGATATCATTTCAGCTGCACACACACACAAGCAGATACGATACATACATACATTCGAAAGAGTGCACAAATTTGGCTATGCATGCTGTAAGAGCTTTTTAGAAAATTACTTCATGCCACTCACGGCCCTTCCACCTCCTTCCGCAGGTATCCTCATTTGATATAAATACTTCCTTCCTCCTTCCTAGCTGCCTTCTCTCTTCCTAGCCGCCCCATTCTGGTGCATGAATCTTTAACAATTCCCACATTTTCACAATTTCCACTTCCATTTCCATTCGTCAAGAGGTTTAATCACATAATACGTTGTCGTATCATTGCCTAAGGGGTGTCTGTGTGTGTGGGAGTGTGTATTGCCAGCATAATGTTTTCAATGTTTTCAATGCTTTCATTTGCAATCAACCTTCAGGTGTGAATGCATCAATAATACAAATGAGAAATTCGTTCATTCGGCTAATGTTTTCTTCCCTTTTTGCTTTCTCTTTGTTGTTGTTTTGTTTTTCAGCTACTTTTGTGTTTTGCTCTGTTTTACCCTTCTTTGGCTTTGTTTCACTTCCGTTTAGGTATTGTTTTTGTGATTTTTTGTTTGCTTGCTTTGGGAATTTTTGTTGTATTAACTGTGTATTGAGGGCCAATCGCCAGTGTCATTTACATGCATACACATACACATACACATTTACATTTCTTTAAATACCGTTATTAAAGCTCTTATGTAATTTTTAAGAACCCTTCAGGATTACAGCGAGGTTTAAAATAATCTGTTTGTTTTTGTTTTTAATTTGCTAATTAATAATCTGAGTATAATTCTGCTGGAATTGCTTGAGAAGCTCAAAAGGCACCACACTTCTCTGGGATCTCGTATCGTAAGTCTACTCAATATGGCAAATAGGCGAGTATCGGAACGTCTTTTCCATCATCATCGATTTGGAATTTGAGCTCAATATGGCCATGTGTTGGTCTTTCACTAACTCGGACTGCTCTAGAACACATTATCACCTTAGTTCCCATAGGAGTATGCTCCGGTCTAGAAATATTTTGTAAGTTGACATATCTTTTCATAAAATTATAGAGCATTAGCTTGTTGGCCAGCCTCTAAACCTCTCATACTCACGCACTTCGGTCTCTGTTTATTTTTGTCTGCAGTTTCATCTTAGCTCGCATGCGCTGCAAAAGATCGCAATGTTGCGAGAAGACTGCCTGTCTCTCTCACCGGTTCCTCGTTGTGCCAACACTTCGCTGCGATGCGACAGTGAGGAATTTTTATAGTACAGGCAACTATAATTCGTCAAAAACGTTCAGCCTCAGCCTGTTTAAGGAAGTTTCGTCATGTGTACTGAATTTTACGAAAAAAATTCATAAAATTAAAATTTAATGGGAAATTTTCATTATCATTCAAAAGAACATTATTTGGCATTTATTCTTTAAAGATTTTCTCTTTGGCCGCTGCTATGTCCCAGATGGTCCATCCGTTGAGTCCGATTTTCAATGACTCGTTCGAGCATTTCGACTGGTAACTGGCAAATGACACATGTGATATTTTGCTCCAAGGCTTGAATCTAAGCGGGGTTGTCCGCATTCCATTTATTGATGCGATGTGTGGGAAGTGGCGCTGTCTTGTTGAAACCAAATGTCGCGGAGATCACGGGTTCTCACCGGATTTTTGAAGAAATATGGTCTACAAACCACACCAACCGTTGTTTTTTCTGGATGAGATGGCAGCTCTTGAATCACTTCAGGTTGCTCTTCGTCCCAAAACCAGCAATTCTGCTTGTTTACATACCCATTGAGCCAGAAATGGGCCTCACGCTGAACACAATCACGTCAGTCCGAGTTGCTGCGAACGGCGCCGAATCGACTCTCCACGGTCTTCGTGTACACTCTCAGCTACGGCCGCTATATTTTCCTCACTGCGTGCTGGACGTGGTCTATTCGCTCGAATATTTTCCAATAATGAATGCTGGGTCTCGTTTTAAGGAATTTCTAATTGAGAGAGATCCACTTCATTGAAGTAAATGAAGAAATTGTTCACCGACCTTTTGCTTGACATTTTCGACTTTGATTGAATACTCGCAAACTTCGGTATGCGAATATTTATTAATTTTTTTGTTTACTATATTAATTACAGCATAAAAAAACAATTAACTAAAATAATTTTTTCTGAAATTTTTTATTTCAAAATATCGTCGAAAAACTTTTAACTGGCCAGTAAACTCGGATTTAAAGCTTCGGTTGCTTCTTTGTAAACTTCCGCTTAACATGATATTGCAGCAGCATAAGTACCTGCCAACTCTAACTTGGATGCGGTTCAACTTTTCATTGCATTTTCAGAAAATTTTTGTTTACAAAAATATTCAAAGCCAGTCAGTGATGCCACATTAAAAGTAAAAACTTTTATGCAAATAAATGCCAAAAACAAAAACAAAACCAAAAATATGGAAAAACACAAAAACTTTCGCTAAACACACAAAAACCTGTTGAACTCGTAGAGTAGTTGCGGCAAGAGTGAGTGAGAGAGAGTGAGAGAGAGAGAGTGAGTGAAAGATGCCGAGGAAAAGTATACGAAAACTTTGACAAGTGATTTCAGAAATGTTAAAGTAATTAAAGTGGACGTCAGAAATTCGAAATGTGAATTTCGAGTATTAAAAATTAATATTTCATATTCATTTACGTTTTGAGTTTACGTTGCGAGTTGAAATGGACGAACAGCCCAAAGAGTGCCTTGGTGCCTAAACTCAGCCTGAGTGCTTGGCTTGAGTGTGTTTTCATGCATGCAAAACTTACATTTCAAAACTCAGAATTAATTTGAACAAAACGTCTATTCCCACAGAAAACAGAAATCAAACAACAAACACACACACACACACACACACACACACACACACACACACAATGAAAAGCTATGTAAACACATTGAAGCAGCAATAATAGTTGAATGCAAAGTGCATAGCAGTGGTGGTAGTAAGAAGAAGAAGAAGAAGCAGAAGAAGCAGTAGCTTTAGTTGAAATGCTCAAAGACTCGCCTGCCGACCACGGCAACAACTGCAACTCCACCACAGGTTACATTTGTATGTTGTTGTTGTTGTTGCCAAAACAAAACGACTGCCAGCAGTGGGGCCAACCAACAGGCTGGAGGGCTTGTGAGGCAAACGGAAGCGTATACTCGTAGTTTGATTTGGAGTTAGATCGTAGAAGGCTCGGCATGCATGTATGTATGTATGCATGTATGTATGTATGTGCAAAATAACGTCAAATCCGGTAAGTAGTCGACGGTAAAACTTTGGCACTAAGCAAATTGTAAAAGTGCATTGCGCCAGTAAATCCAACAACAACAACAACACTCACAAAAACAAAAACAAAAACAATAGCAATGGGAAATTACTTCGAAAACTACTTCAGTTTAGCAATGGTTGTTGTTGTTGTTGTTTTTAGAAATGTGTGTGTTCTTCTGTGTGTGTGTGTGTGTGCAGTTGAAATTTTGTAGCAATTTTGAAAGCATACAAACAGGCGGAAAAACACGCATTTGCGCTGAGCAGAATGGCAAATGGAGGCACATAAGTAGAGGCATATATACATACATACATATGGGCATATGAGGACTTCCATGCATGCAGGAATATATACACACTAGGGTGATCCAAAATATACTCAAGTGAAAAATTGTAAAAAATTAATATTTCTTGTGAGGGTTGCCACATTTTTGACGAAGTATATTTTGATAATAATCGAGGAGCCTAAAAATGCTTAAAAATTGAGAATTTAAAATTTTAATACGATAAAATCGACAAAATAGCCCAATTATAGACAAAAATACTTTTTAATTAATTTTGGAATTTTCCTTTAAAAAATTCAAATTGAACTATTTTTATTTTTAATTTTTAAAAATTATAACCAAAAAAAATATGATACTCATATCCATGGGATTAAAACACATGTAGTTAAAGGTATTTTCTTGCAAGAGTTGCCACCTAATTAATTGATTTAATTCTATTTAATTTAAATTGAAAAAAAAAATTAAAATATTTAGTTCGCATAAAATTGAAAATTTTTTCCAAAAAAACTTCGTCAAGTCAATTATAGTGAGCAATTTTTGGCTTTTAGACCACCCTAATGCACAAATAAGCGAACATAAAATATTTGCCAACTTTGTGGTGCGTATATAGGCGCTGCCACCACTTGATAGACACTTTGATGGACGGCAATAGTGAAATAGTTGGGCAAACCGAGCAATCGGCAGACGGATTGGCTGACAGGCATATTCACTTGCATACATAAACACTAACTTATGCATACACACACATACACATGCACATATGCTGGTGCGTGCGCCATTTGCAACACACACTAACCGATAGCCGAGGTAGGTCCGCCCGTCAACAAGAAACAAACTCTGCGAATGGAATGTGAGTTCGGTTGCCTGTTGCAATGGCAGAGGCAGAGGCAGAGGCAATGGCAGTGGCAGTAGCAGTCCAGGCGTGAACTAGCACCGCAAATACCTCAAAAGTGTTTATTAATATTTTGAAAAGTGCTCACGAACTGAAACGCGTCATTCAGACTAGACAGACAGACAGCGGCAGCGGCCAAGAAGGTAGTATAACAAACTCCTTCGCACACAGCACGTGGGTGGGTGGTGGTCGTCTAACTTTGTAAATGAATGCAAAATGCAACCATGTGTGCTATCGTTATATGCACATCTGTGTGTGTGTGTGTGTGTGTGTGTGTGTGTGTTTGTGTAACTTTTGTTATTGTTTATATTACTTTATGCCATCCATTTATGCAATTATTTTCCAGCCATACCCCAAATTACATTAGAAATTCTTCAATACTCATATTTTGATACATAATTGAGGAAAATTTGGTTTTTGGTTTTGTTTTTACCTTCTGCATAAACTTTTCATAGCTTTGATGAAAATGAAATAAAAAGAAACGATGGGCCGATGAAAATTTATGCCGACAAGAATGCCGAGCTGAATGGATCTAGCCATGTCCACCTGTCTGACTGACTGCCTGACTGCCTGCCTGCTTGTCCGTCGTTCTGTTCAGCTCTCGATATGTAAGTTTATGAGATATTTGGTGTGGCAGTGGGTTTGCGGTAGTGTGTCTTGCTTTTTGCACCGTCAGCTTGGATTTCAAGCTCTCCCCGCCACATGCGGTTGGTTTGTTTGCGAGAAAAATTATATACTATGATCGAAGAAACTTTTAGACTAAGAGTTCTTAGGCGCAGGCAACACCGCGGTTAAGTACCTTTTTAACCCTTTTTTCCTTCAGGTTCACCGCGATTGGGCTATCTCTCTCTCGAAAAGCTACAATCACAACAGACAGCCAAACGGAGTAGGTACAGTCCCCAACAAGAGCATATAATTCCTGCCGTACTTCGATGATATTGAGATCATCGACCTCACCAATCACTCCTCATCTTATTCTGTTTTTTTTCAGACCTGATGAGACGAATGAATCTGGTAGCACAAGAGGATGAAACGAGATATTTTCCGTCATAAGACAAACTGCCAGCACATTTGAGTACGTCACTGCTAACAGTCATAACGTTGAAGCCGTAGAACGTTGAAGTCTATGTAAAATCAGCTTTGAAATCCAATGCAGAATCACTCTTGCCGACAGTCGGTACTTTGAAAAGTAAGTTCTTACGTACAAAAACCGAACTCTAAAAGCCTCTCATCCTTGCCATCCTACCATGTGGTGTAGAGGCGTAGACGACGATGATTCGGCGCTTGGTGTTTTCGAGAGAAAGATTTTTCGAACGATTTGTGAGCACCTGCATTTTGGCAATCGCGATAAACCAGAAAAACTATGAGCTTTACGAGACACAAAGTTGGCTTAGTTTAGCGAATTAAGAGGCGGAGGTTTCTTTGGATAGTTCATGTTGTCCAAATGGATGAGAAGCACTTCAGCTTTTAAAGTTATTGACACAGTAACCGCCGGTGAAAGCAGAGGAAGATGATTAAGTGGAGAGGGACCTCGTTTCATTGCGTCGAATGGCGAAGAAAAGAAACAGCAGGCGTGCAATTGTTGACTCGACGAAAACGGTGCCTACAACAATTACGAAGCAGAAAAATGACGGAGTGACGAATGGTAAAGCTGAGTAAATGTTCAATATTATAGACAGACTTTTGACATCACAGGTCATCTAGGTAGATACAAAGATCTTCTATGGAAGACCATTTTTTGGTCACGTTCTGCCAAGCGAGTTGCTCACTAGTTCTCCGCCATCTCATGACAGCTCCAAATGAGCAATACTCTGAGCTCATTAAAGGACAACGGTGGTACTGCAATATGTTCTTTCTTGAAAATTCAGTTTCAATGACTTCCTAAGTCTTCATAACTCTTTTATAGAACTGAATTCGTGCAATTAAAATCTCCGATCGATGCTATGGGTTAGACATCTTTCGACTGAACGCCATGCACAGAATTCGCCATACACACTATGTCTGCATACAGGAGTGGCGGCGGGTTTTCATGCCCTGTTGTTGTTGCGGGATCGACAGTCCTTAGTCGGTCATACATAGGTCAGAGGTAGATAGATCGGAATCGATTGGATTTTAGGCGCATTACCGTATGCAGATTCTTGAATCGGACAGGAGGACAGTATCTTTGCTGCAAGATATGGTTGAAATCCTTCATCGCAATCTGTTCTCACTGAGAGGTTCCGGAACATATGAGAAAAAAGCCTTTATGTCTTTCAATTGTAGCTCCGGGGGTTTTTTTTAATGAAGTGTTGCAAACCAAATTTTTTTGGAAATAAAATACGCTAAAGTTGTAGATATGTTTGTATGTGTGTATGTATCGAATTTACAGCTCAGTGACAAATAGAGCTTGTTTCCCTGCCGAATATGTTGAAATTTGGCAAACTTATTTATTAAATTACTACATATACATACATATGTGTGTATATACTCGTACATACATATGTATGTATGCATTTACTTGTATATGGGACATGTGAACAACAATTTATTACCGTATTTTACAATATTAGCAAGAATAAGCTTGTTAAATATTTTATGAAATCGGGTTACTTGCAACAAGCGCAGCACTACCTCGCTCTGCCTAGGTATGTACGAGTATGCACATACATATGCATATGTATGCAACATTGTATTGTAGGTGGATATGTTGAATGTAGGAATAAGCAGGGCTCAGAGTACATATATATTTATAGTTAAGTATGTGTTGTTAAGTGTGTGTGTGTGTGTGTGTGTTAAATATATGACAATATTTATGTGTTTATTTGTATGCCATTCGGACAATTTATTAAGATTCCAATTGCATTGAATACCAAAGTCGGCGCCGGCGCCGGCAACACAATCACCGTTACTGCCACTACGCATGGAATGCTTTCCATATATTTTCTGATCAAATTTGTAGTTTTGTATATATGTATATGCAGTTGCACATTGCTGTTAGGTTAGTGGCTCTAACAACATGACCACCGACAACTATCAGTATTTTATATACAAATACATGTATGTATGTATGTATGTATGTAAATATGTTTGTGGGCTTGTCTGTTTGCATGTAAGCACTTGTATTGGCTTCATTGTCGAGCACGAGCACCAGCAAACGTTGGCAAATATTACCGACAACAACATTGGATGGGAGATGCTCATAAATTGTGTGGCCGACTCGAGTTGAGTCGAGTGTACGTATGTATGTACGAGTAAGTGTGTATGTAACTAGTATAAAACCACTTCAACCGAAACGAGCGGCATACAACAGAGGCGGGCAACAGGCACACGCAAGTTGGCTCTCGAGCTGGTAGGCATGAACGGCGCATGTGCGGGACGGCTGACGGGCGTGCGGTCGGTCAGCTTGGTTCGTACATGGAGTACAACAAATTTACATGACACTTTTACAAGTTTGCAACATGTGTACCGCTTCAAAGTATGAACCAAATCGAAATAGGCCCATCAAAGCCGGTGGAAAAGTTGGGTTGGGGGCTTGAGTGGCGTATGGGGCGGGGAAAGGGGCGCGCTCGTTGCCAGCTTTTAGATGGATGACTATGCAGACCTGCCTGTTTGGCAATTTATGTGCGCTTGTAAATATATTGCACTGACATTTGTATAAACATGTAAATATTATGCATATTTAATACACACCCCGCTGTGGTGATGTGTGTGGGGTGGACGGGATATTAGGAAAAGTAAAAATCAATACGTTTTTAAATAGTAAACTCCTACTGGCCTAATGTTAGTTGGGCTCGACGGGCAGTGATGGTAATATTCCACCTGCTATCGGACGGTGTGTGTTGGACGAGGTTGGAAAAAGATTCGCTGAGATCCGAGCGAATCACGGTTTGGGTAGCTTATGGATCACAGAGAAATGGAAGGCAGATGGAATCTCGATTCTCTTTCAGATTGAATGTTAAAGTGGGTCGGAAAACATGATTTTTAAAGCTGAACACGAGGAAGCGCCAATTTCTTTGATTTGTTGCGATATACCGAGCGGCGGTAGTTGCCAAGTGGTTAGCAGTACGCGCTACCACGTGGAGTGTCATCAGTTCGTGTACTGACCAGACCAACTTTTAAAATTGTTAAAAGAAATTTGCTTATGCTCGCTCCTCAGCAGGTGCTGTCAACCACTCCAAGTGTATTTCTGTTATCAAATAAAAAGCTCCTGATTGAAATCTATCAGCCTTATGGGACTGCTTTAGAAATAACTGAATGAAACCGTAGATCCAGTGTTCGCAGCTCCGACACAAGGCCCATCTGTTCCAATGCAGACTGACGAAGTTTTACATTCTTCTTCTTCGTCAATCCAGAAAGACGGAATGCATTCGCGAAAAATCATCATCTCTATGGAGCGCATGGGCGGCGGTTCCAGGTACTTATGTCTTAGATGTACGACAGCAATCTAGATCTATGTAACTACATCGAACCTTGACTTGTGGGTTTCTGTTCTCCGGAAACTGATTTTTCTCCTTAAGGAATTAATGTTAGAGTAGAAGCTATTTGTTGGTGGTACCCAAGAATATTCCAAGAATTATATTTTCTTTTTTATTGCTTTTCTGATTTCCTGATAATTCTGCAAGCCAAGAGATCTTCTAATTTTTGGTTTGAAAACTGTGATAACTCGGAAAGTGAAGTAAAACCGAGCAAAGATCCCAGGTTGAAATGACTTTCCTGGGAACTATGTCATCGGTGGTGTTGAAGTGGACATCCCTTTTGATCCGTTCGGTGTGAGAACTTGCGGCCAGCGCTTGTTTGCTCACGCCCACACGACACGATGAACGCGCTCAACACGAGCTCCTTCCGAAGGCCTATAATGTACTCGAGATGCTTACCAAAGCGAAGCAGTTCTGGAGGCTGTCGACTCCACATATTCAAGAGCATAATAATATGTTCACATGCCGCCACGGCATTTTATCTCGCACTCCAGCTGTCCTCCATATACTCGTTCATACGTATATATATTTCCCTCATCAATATGTCATATTATCGACACAAAAAGGGATCACAAATATTGCATGAGGTTTTTGCCAAAAATTGTTGGCTCACATAAATTGTGCTTTGTTCTCGGTGTCACCACTAACCGGCCGACCGACCGCTCGCCAGTCCACCTGCTTCCGCTCAATCAAAGAGCACCTCTCTCTCTCTCTCTCCACTACCATATACTGCAAATGAACAGACACAGAATTTGTTGGACAGTTTTATTTCTATATTTTTTTTTTCGTAACGAGCATATTGCCAAAATGCCAAGCAATGCACTATAACGGTCATACCATAATTCACACAAACTCGGTCTCTGATAAGGGCATACCAAAGTTATACTTATTGCCTTACTTGAGCTTTAAATCGACGCACCCACACAGTGTGACATGGTCTCCGACTGCAGCGCTGGGGAGGTGAGTCCAACAGCATATGGTTATTGTTGTTGTTGTTGGTGTCGTCTATGGTATGATATAGTCGGTGACGACCTGTGTTAGGCAGCCGTTGAACCGTATTGTTACGCCGCTCGGTGTGCTGCCTGCCCGCATGCATATAAAATCACATACACACACGCACACCCGTACAGCAGTTACAGCATAACCAAATCGCGCTAGAACTCAGCTGTTACCTCATTCTTATTTGCCTTCTTCACCGCCTCATCCGCTGCCACAGCTACCAAAGTTCTAAGGAAAATTTTCTATGCATTTTTACAATATTCTGCTTACCCCACCTCACCACCTCGTTGCTGTGTTGAGTACACGATCGCCCTTTTGCGTTTTGGGTCGCTGCCAAGTAGAGTTTATTTTCCAGTCCGATAACTTCATCGTTGCCATAAACATTTTATTTCTTCATTGCAAAAAATATGTAAAATTGGTGACAGAATTTATAGTATAAGAAAACTCATAGACAACTCACAAGTATCAAGCATGTAGCATGTAGTGGTGGGTAACATAAGGGGTGCGCAGGGGATTTTTCATGAGCTCGCAAAAGATACTGTCAATTGTTTTTACATTTATTTCTTAACAATTTTTATTATTTCCTCTATTTTATATTTCTGATTTTATTTTTATATTTATTTTTACGCTTTTACATTTTTATGTAGTGGTAAATCGTGAAAATACAGTTAGTTATGTTGTTTGAATTTAACGGTCGAATTGTTGCCCACCGCTTTGGCTCGTTAATGGGCGGACGCTTGTGTTTTTGCAGCTCAATGGGTTAATATTTGTTGGGGAATATTGGCGTTTATTTTATGTAACTGCAGAAACGTGTTGACAGATTCTGTAAAAAGTCGGGGGAAATCTAAAAATAGAATCATTCTCCGCAATTCTTCAAGATTCAAAGTCTTGCATTGGTAATGAACGAGTTAAGGGGTGAGTGAGATAAGACAAGTTGAAAATTTTCCATTCCATTATTTCCGGTGCTCGTTTTGAAGCTTTGACATCTTGTGTTGCTCTGAAATGTGACCAGCATGCTTCTTTAATTATTATCCCTGGTTTACTGGCAGAGGGATCACAAGATTTGACGAGAGTGTTGTCGAAGTGACATTAGTCGTTGAAAATCAGCAGAAATCAACTCTCTTTTTTCTTTATTACACGGCCGACTAAGAAACCTGAATCGAAGAATCATTTCCACCTAGAGTCAGTATTTACCCTTTTTTGAGATACAAAATCTTTTTTTTAGGTTACTTTTATGTGCATAAGATTACACATGATGTGAGAGTTAAAGAGAGGCGCTTCGGCATATCTTCTTAACAACTCAGGCCATATGGCTTGTGCCAAGTATTTTCTGACTTCTCAGTATCGTCGGCAACTTTTCCTTTGGAGGTAACCAAATTGATATTCTTTTTTCCCTTAACTCTCACAAGTAGAACAGCGCCAAATACAATAAGTGAAGTCAGGCCTGTTTCCATCTGATGTTTTCAACGGAGTGAAGGTTATTCTCTCCCTCAAAGCCGCTCGCTCTTGAGGTCATCGGTCCAATGCCTGTGGTATTCGCCATTGCTAATGTTCAAAGGACCACATATCTTACGCAAAACTCGTGTCTCCAAAAACTCTTAAAGACGAACTATCGCAAGTTATCAACGTCTACGCCTCTGTGGTAATCAACCAGTGTGACTTGAGTCACTGCTAAATGAGAGAAAGCTTCAGTGGATCCATCCCAGATAATTCGGTATAAGATTAATTATTGGCGATTTGCAACCGCTCAAGCCATTTTCAACCGAGCTCCTCCTGCAATTTGTGATATCCGTCTTTATGGTTTCCTGCAAAAAAAATTTTTCTGTACTTTTAGAGGTTGTTTGGAACAGTACTCGAACTCTGGCCTTCCGAGTGGCGATATGCAGTGTTAACCATTCGGCTATTGCGGGCACTTGGTATACACTACTTTGAAATTGAACTCTCCAATTAAGACTTGTTCTATTCGCTCCTCAGGAGAGCAATCTAAGATTATTAATGATCTACTTGAGATACATATATATGTTATAAATATTTTGGGCGAACTCCCTTCAAGTTCAGCTTGGAAAAATTGACACGAGAAAGACAAAAGAAAAAATTTCAAATCTCTGTCCTTTCAACAAAGGACAAATATTATAACCAGATTTAGCCAGGTGTATTTGAAGAAGAGAGCTTCTGGATTTTTTTTTATTTACGGGTTCCCTATCAGATAAAATGGGACAAGATTTGGTCCGAGAGAAGAAGATGTGCGTAAGAAGCTGAAAAACAAATTTCATCTGGATAGTTGCGTCAACTTTTGGAAGACTACAAGATGAGCATAAAGTTTCACTACGAACGAGATATGTGATGTTTAACAAGGATACGATCCGAAAATTTTTTCAGAGAAGATGGCGGATGCGATACTACCTAATTAAATCAATAATTTCCTGGAATTGTTAAATCTTTTATTTTTTATTTTTTGCGATTCTTTCTCTCTCTCTCTCTCTCTGTAATGTCATTTTATTACTTTTGTGCTCCTACCCAAAATTATATTAAATGAAATCCATTAGCAAATTGTTACCCAGCTTCGGCTTGCGTTGCCCTGCGTGGTAATAACAACGCCAACGAAGGCAATAAAATAAGCCCCCTCCCCAACCCATACTTTATTTTGTCGGAGATTTATCGTATTGAAATTGAGTTTAAAAATTATAGGCCTACAAAGCCGACAATGCAACCAGTGCCACCTTAAGCCGAAACGCGAAGCGAATGGTATGAAGTGTGAAAGAGAGGCGCTGATATTGAAATATGTTTTCACACATCGCGCACCGTCCAACGGCAATACGCCGTTATGTGGCATGCGTTTGCTTGACAGCTTTTGGCGCTCAGTTGCACTTCTTCTCGCTATGCTTCTTTTCACTTTTTCGCGCGCAGAAGTTGGCAACATTTTTACGACCCAACCTACGTACAAATTTATTTTCTGACTGCCAGCGGGTATGTGGAAAAGACCGAACATTTGTGTGAAAAGCGCTGAGTTGTGTGATAATGCCGCTGCGGTTTTTCCTGGCGCCGCCCGAAAATGATGATCAGACAACGTTGCTGTGGCTGGTCAGCCACTTCGATGGCTCACGTCTCAAAGTTTTGATTGTTTGTTTGCACTCACTCTGGTCGCCGCCTGAGCGCATCTTGCCAATTTTGATGGTCAAATGTTATAAATCAAAATGAAATGTGGCCACGCAACGGCGAAAGAAAATAGATAGACAGACAGATGGATTGGCAGAAGAAGAAGATGAAGAAGCAATGTTACTTTGACGCAAACTTGGATGTAAAACTTAGCCGCAAGCAAATTTGAAAAGTACGGATAAAGAGAAGTGTGTGAGAGAGAGGGAGAGAGAGAAAGAAAGAGAGTCAAGAGGCAGACAGCAAACACTGTGCACAGTTGTTGTTGCATGATTTTACAAATTTTTTGGCAGGCAATGATAGTGTGAATGAAATAAATGGACGCGCAGATGGCTGGAAGCCATAAAAATATACAGAAAATAAGCGCAGCCGACAAAGGAGGCGCAACGAACGGAAGCGCATAAAGTCCGCGCCGAAGCAGGCTGGGCGGTGAGCGGCAGACATACAGGAAGCGTCAGCTGGTAGCATACAGTAGAGATAGTGTTGAAATACTGTTAGTGAATTCTTAATAAAGTCTGATTCTCCATAGAGAAAAATAGACGAAGAAAGAAGTGCAGGGTACAGTCACAAAACCATGACACAGTCAGCGTCCAGCAGCAATGCGCTGCGAGTGCCGTTATGTAAAATTTATGTGTTTCTAGGACAATTCTGTTGCGTGGAAAATGCAAAAGAACAACTCGTCTGACATAACGGCATTTAGAGACGCAATGAATTGGCAAAGTGTGAATTGTAGTTTGGCGCGTGAAAGCGAAGTCACTTCTTTAAAGTTATTTGGCAACACGTTGCGTTATAGAGTCAAATATGGCCCGGACAGACGGTCGGTCGGTCGGTCGGTCGGTCGTTGGCCCATTCGAATCGATTATGCAAATACAGAAATACTTGGCAATAAACTTATTCAAATTCGGAGTTACTCATGGACTGCGTGTTTTTGGTTCTCTTTCGCCTCACCACACCTTTAAGTATTTATTGTGGCGTGTGCTTGAGCCTATTTTGTATGCCCGTCAGCATGGTGAATACAGCGAAGTAGCTGCAGGTGGTCCAATTTTCCCGAAATCCCCTAATTATTGGTTAAGAATATAAAGAGTTCAAAAATTTGGCGCAGCCGACTTTCAAATCTCCTGGATTTGGAAAAAATACTGTATAAAAACTCAGTGAATTCCGAGCGTGCATTTTGTGATCGTGCCGAAGATAAAACTTCATGTGTCAGGATCTACATCAAAAAGTCACAATATGCATACCAGGAGACGTCCCTTTGTCCGGAAAATTGCCTTTAGTGGTTAATGAACTAATCGGACGCCCGCCGCGTTAAGGCAGTGGACATTTCAAGTGTATGTCCCCGCCATAGGGACATATAAAATGTTTTAGTCTGGTTATTATTGAACATCCCATTGTTCCTTAGCTGTAGCCATGTGAGTTGCATTTGGAGGGTCATGGGTTTTACTGCTATCAAGACCAACACTTTAAACTATCGGAAAAAATCTAAATATGGTCGCCTCTCGATAGGAAACGAAAACCCCTGAGAACGTATTGCTGACTTGAAATAAAAGCTCTTCATAAAAATCCATCGGCCTATCGGAGTGGCTTAGAACAAACTCTAGGTCCCTCCATTTGTTGAAGAAAAAACAAAACCAAACGCAAACCACATATTGAGGGAAGAGCTCGACCGAATGTCTTATGAAGCAGTCCTCCTGCTCCATCCTCCTGACACTAGATTTTTTTATAATCAAATTAAAAATGTCTTCGATTAATATCTATCTACACATGCTCGACAAACGAGCTAAGCATTTAATCGAATTGCTCAATCTAAATGCTCCAATTTTCGCGACCCATTAATCATACTGTCACCGCAACACTTTTGTTTCTCTAACACCATACACAGAGTGAAAAAACAAAACGAAAAATGTAGACACTCTCAATGACTGCGCCATTACTGCACTCGTTGACAAGCAATTAATTTCATTGCGCATGTAATTTGCATAATATTAGTATTGAACTTACACAAGAGAAAATGAGAAGAAGAAGAGGATGATGAAGAAGGAGAGCATTTAACACCAGTAGTGTCACCATTGACAGCCAACAACCAACAACCAACAGTTGTTTGTATTTATAAGACTACAAGACGCTAAGACTCTGTTGTGTGTGCGTGACTCTGTGTGCGGAGGGCGCTCTATGACAGCGAGAGGTGACAAAAACGCCCGGCAGCAAAAGTGACACTTGCACTGCTGCACGTCCGTCAAGTGACAAGTCAGAAAACAGTGTTGTCAACCATTTTAACAGAGCCACCAATGAGCTGTTTGCTGCTTGCATTGCTAACTGTAGGAAGACTCAGCTGTTCAGCCGCTGGGGGAGGCGCGTATATTCATCTAGTGTGTTGTGATAGTGATCATAATAATGTTGACTGACTACACAATACGTGGAACTCGAACGCGATATCACTGATGGCCTATAATTATAAGGAGACAAACATGCTCATTTATGAATGAGATAATGTGTAGAGATATGAGCCGGGGTGAACGTCGCTGCACACTGTGACTGTCGACACAATTTTTCAACAGATTTTCGATTGGGCGGCCTTCTATGGCTGCAATGGGGATTTAAATTTCTGGACGGTTGGTGTAGCACTTATTCTTAACGGCTTCCCAGAAAAATAATCCAACGGAGTCAAATAGTATCCGCGAGGCGGCAAGTTGATATCGCCCTTTCGGCTACTTTGGCAATTTTCGAACACAGTACATTAAAGATCGATTGAAACGTTGGCTGTGTGGCACCTAGTGCCATTCTGTTGAAACCATACATCGTTCAAGTCACTCTCCTCAACAATTGGAAACAAGTAATCTCTGAGCATGACGTTATAACGCCCGGCATTAACGGTAACGACAACTAATTGCTCGTTTTCGAAGAAGTACAGACCAATGGTGCCGCCGATCTACCTGCCGCACCAAAAAGTCGCTCGTTGAGGATGAATTGCATTTCTATGATTACGTGTGGATTGCGCTTCTTCGGAAAATAAGATTTTTTTCGGTTAACAATGCCAATATTCTGCCATTTTCAGTAGTAGGACCACTCATATCGAGGCGTAGAGTTGATATGATCTATGATCTCAGTTCGAGCTTCTTCTTTTTCTATCCAAAACCAACATTTTGTCATCTTTTGTCCGCTTTCGGGACACTGTTCGTCCCCACACTGCGTGTAGTGATGCATCAAGTGCTCTGAGTAAGTGTCACTGTTCTTCCTCGGGCGTGTTGCTGTTTTTGTTTTTGGCGTGGTTACTAATAATAATACCTCAACAGCACTGAAGATACACGAGACTGAGAGCAGACTACCACCGTCACTCCCTGCCTGGGTTGGCTGTCATTTTTGCTTATCATCAACAGCAGCGAGACACGACAACCAGTCATTTAGTGTTGCTGTAATTGTCACAAAAACAACAACAAGAACTGGTAGAAGTGTAAAATTAAATAGCGTTAACTGGTGTCACTACATGCAACAACAGCAACAACAACGAAAATAGCAACAAAGGCAAGTGACTATTAAATATGGCTCTGTTCAATGAAGGCATGGTAGGCCATAATGGCGTGGCATGCCACACCACGCCACACCGCATGCCACTTGCCACATACCGGTGGCGTGTCTTAAGCACAGAATCGCGCCCATTTATCAATTGCGACAAGGAGCGTCACAGCGGCAGCATAAAGTCAACCAGCTCGACGGTGAGTAGAGCGCAGAGTGCAGAGGTGAACGGAGAGAGGAGAGGAAGGTAGCTCCATTGCGGCTAATTGCAGTTTATGCAAAAAACATCGTTAATCAACTCATTGACAGTTTGTTATTTGTTCAACAAAGTTAATGGCATAATAGCGCAGCGCTACACACACACACACACACACACAAGTACATAAACACGCTTAAATAGATTCAGCGGCTTTTTCTGCGGCTTTTCCTCCCTGCAAACAATTTCAAGGCTAAAAGTCATTTTTTTCCTCTGCTTCTTCCTCTGCCGCTATTCGCTCCAGCTGTGCGCTCTTAAGCAACAGTGATGGCATGTCACCTTGACGACAACAACAACGGCAACAAAACCAACTTAAAAGCTTCATCATCAATATGAGCACCGAGTTCGAAAACAAAAGTTTACAATAAAACTAATGATCTAATGCTAATTACTGACAGTGAGCATAATTTATTTTCAGTTTTAGCTATTTTTTTTTTTGCCCTTTCTAACTCAACAAGTTGCCTGCTGTCAAAGCTGCTAATGAGTTGGTTGAGGAGTGAGTTGTTGTAAACATTTATTTATGATTTTCACTGAAAAAGTCTCTATTGGCATTGGTATTGAATATTTAGCGGCAGTATGAGGATATTAGAGATTAGCTGACGAAATGATTTATGATTGGGATGCTGCAAGTGTGGGTTTGGTTACAGGAAATCAAGGAATCCAGAAAAATTCTTGTTCTTCTTCATTGGTGTAGAGGCAGCTGGTCCAGTGAAAAAGATGCAATAGTTTCCAAAGTGCTTTTGCGGAGCTTTTAAAGCCTTTGACTTAAAGTCGGCGTTTCAAGTCTATAGGCTTTTCCAATAAGAGTGATATGGTTTCTTAAAAAAAACACACTAATTGTTAAGGAAATTCAATTTTTTTTAATGTGAAGTACAATCGATACAATTAAGTTTTGAATATAACATCATTCAAATGGCCTCCACGACCTCTTTTGCAGGCACGAATTCGATAAACCCAATTTTGGAGCACTTTTTCCACTAAATCAAGTCGTATGTCATGAATAGCACGTTCAATATTGACTTTTGAAGCTTGAAGAGCTTGGTTTATTGTTAATGATCAATGACTTCAAATAGCCCCACAAGAAGTAGTCTAATGGTGTTAAATCACAACTTCTTCAAATATTTCTTGCAATAATTCGCTTGTTGCACGTGCTGTGTGACACGTAGTCCCGTCTTGTTGGAACCAGATGTTGTTAAGATCAACTTCTTCCAATTGTGGCCATAAAAAGTTGGTTATCATCGATCTATACCGCTCTCCATTGAGAGTAGCGATGCTACCAGCTTCTTTTCGAAATGATTCCACCAGACCAAAAACCGCCCAAAACTGTCAATTTATGTGAATGTAATGGTTGTTCTTGGAGCATGCATCAGCTTCTTTGCAGAATATGGTCGGACGAAAGCATGCCTGACGAATGGGACCTAAGTGTGCTCTGCCCAATCCAAAAAAAAGGAGACGCCGCAGTTTGCGTCAGTTATCGTGGGATAAGTCTCCTTAATATCGCATATAATGTCCTATCTAGCGTATTGTGTGAAAGACTAAAGTCCACCGTCAACAAACTGATCGGACCTTATCAGTGTGGCTTTAGACCTGGCAAATCCACCACCTACCAGACCACCTTTTTATCGATTTTAAAGCAGCATTCGACAGCACGATAAGGAACTGCCTCTACGCCGCTTTGTCTGAATTTGATATCCCCACAAAGTCCATATGGCTATGTAAACTGGGCCTGGATAATACCAGAAACGCAGTCAGAATTGGGATGACCTCTCCGAGCCGTTCGATACCAAACGAGGTTTCAGATAAGCAGACTATTTATCCTGTGATTTCTTAAATATGATGCTGGAGAAAATAATATGAGCTGCAGAGCTAAATATACCAGGTACAATCTTCTACCAGAGTGTACAATTGTTGGCGTATGCAGATGATATTGATATAATTGGTTATAACGACCGCACCGTAACTTCTGCGTTTTCCAGATTAGACAAAGAAGTGAAGCGAATGGCTCTGATAGGGAACGAGGGCAAGACGAAATATCTCCTGTCATCAAATAAACAGTCATCGGAAGGATCAGGTGGAGAGTGATCTGATATCACTTGGTATTTCTAACTGGCGCTATTGTTGACGCGGCCATAATCGTGTAAGCGGTGCCTATGCCAAAGAAGAAGAAGTAGAATGGTTGTTCATGAAAAATATGTGGATTTTCTTCGAACCAGAATCGACAGCTCTGTTTATTTACCGCACCACTCAGATGAAAGTGGACCTCATTGGAGAATATTAAAAAAGTCGTTATCATTTTCAAGTTGTTCCAAGGCAAAATCAACAAATTCACGACGTTTATGGTGGTCCATCGATGAAATTGAAAACATTACTGAATAAGAAAAATTACAGATCATGACATATTGAAAATGGCCAAAGAGACACTTAGAAATCATATCATCGCTATTGGAAAACCCTATATATTCATTTACAAAGAGCGAGTTTTGTCTAAGTTGTGAATTGCAATTCTCACTAGGTTTAAAAGAAACTTTTTAAAAGCATTTTTTTGAGATTTTTTGGTATTAAATTTTCTCCCAGTTATAAAAATATTTAAATGTTAAAAGTAATTGCATATTTTGCTCGAAATTCTATTTGAATAATATAAGTGAACATTAAAAGAGATTTCAGCAAATTTTTAAATTTTTATTGAATATACAATAAAAACAAAAAGTGAGAATGAAAGAATTTCAAACGAACTTTGTGTTTTATTTTTTATTTTATTTTTTATGAACATTTCATGCTCTTTTATTTGACTTAATTAAATTAAATAAATGCACATTCTTCTCTTGGCAAACATTTACTTTTCAAGTTTATTATACAAATATATGTACATATGTGTGTATGAATATGTATGTATTTCTATGGCAATGACTTTATTAAGTCAAAGCACTTTTCAAACATTTATTTTGTGGCATAAAAAAAGAACAAAGAAGAAGAAGAATTTCTTAACAACAATTTCACAATACTGTTATGTTCGAAAACCATAAAATCTAATTTACAAGTAATTTGACAAACAATTGTGACAATAGAACATGCATACATATACATACTCATACATATATTCATTTACCAGCCAGTCAGTCAGTCACTGTTGACACACAGTCACGGAGAGCAAACACGACAACTTCAATCGAGACAAAATGGAAGGACATAAAAGAGGACACCACACACCCCAACACACACACACATGCATGCATGCACATACACATTTTCCGTGATTTTTGTATATTACAAACCAGCAAAGCAATAAACAGGTGAGCAACAGCAACAATGATGTAGAAAAATGTATTACACCAGACGAGTGCAAGAAGACGGTGGAAGAAGAAGCGTAAGAATTACACACTTAAGCGAAATTACTAAGAGGAATTGTAAGCAAACAAAGGAAACGATGCAAGTGTCAGGATGAACGAGACGAGAGTGCATGAAGAATGGCAGCTGAGTGGGGAAAACTGATTGCATGAGGGCGCTGAGGAGAGTCCGTTTAGGAAGGAGTTGGTGTAAGTGACCAGTGGAAGAATAAATTCAAAATACTCGTAAGAAAACAGCTACGAAACAGGACGCGGGAGTGCAATAGAGCTGGTCAGTTGATGTATTGGTTAGTTGGATAAGTTCCTTGTTTACTTTTGCCATAAACACACACACACACACACACACAGAAGCGTAAAAATAGAAAAGATGATGAAGAAGAAGAGGAAGACGCAGAAGAGGAAGCAGGCGCAACTCACGCTTCTGTTGCTGCCATTGTATAATATTTGTATAGCTTCTATGGCACAATGTGTTGAATATTGTTGTGGTAGACCAAGAGAAACACCTTAAGGAGCAGTCAAGAAAAATCAGTAAATAAAAATAAGGAAAACTATAAAAGCCAATGTGTGCAACATAAGGTGCAGAGAAAAACCCAGTAAAAAATTCGATGTCACTTTGGAGTGTAGCTGCTATCAAAATCATTTGCATTGAAGGAGCTGCGGTCGGTTCACCAGTTCGTTTCACGAAGATAAAGATAAAGAAGTTCGTTTGCGAAGAAAGGGAGGCAGAGAGAGAAAAAGAGAAGAAGAAGAAGAGAGAGAGAGAGAGAGAGTGTGTGTGTATTAAGCAAGAGGAAAATAATTTGACCTCGCTTCCTTAATTCTTTCTCTTTGAAAGTTGTTTAGAATCCTTTATTGTTATGATTACCCAATAAGTTCTCCTGGTAGGCATTTTTTAACATGGCTATAATATATAGTTTCTTCTAAGCAATGGTGAGCGCCGCAGCCGAGTGATTAGCAAAACTACCATGAGGAAGTGCGAGTTCATATCCCGAAAGGCCATAAACCCAACATTTTAATTGTGGTCGATCCTTAACAGGGAACGTCAGTCCCTGTGAGTGTATTTCTGTCATGAAAAAGAAAGCTCCTCATACATTCGGAGGAGAAAGAGTTATTTACCATTCGGAGGGCTCTTCAAGTTGTAGGTCCCTTCATGGGATGAAGAAATATAAAGATGCACAACAGAAATTAGAGGAGGAGTTCGGTTGAAAATTGCTTCACCGGTTATAATATAAGAAGCGGTAACTCAAGCAAATATGTCTCTTCCCCCTTCTTCACTGGGTTAGTGCTTGCACAGTAGTAGTATTGCCAGGAGTAGTAATATTAGTTTTGGTAGTAAATGTAAACCGTAAAAATAAATAAACGGTTGAAAATTGCAGTGGAAAAAGGAGAAAAAAAATCACCGGAGTCAGCGTTACACCTGAAGCGGAAGCGAAACGCGTCAAACTGGAATATACAATTTTCTACAAAAGGATATACATAATGTCCTAACATCGAAACGTTCTCTTCCGGTGTTTGTGTGGACGTGTGTGTGTGTAGTAGTAGTAGTAGTAGCAGTAGTTGAAGAGGACAATTGCCTTACAACGCTAGAATGAATAGAGAAAAACAAACAGTGCGGACCTAAGCAACATCGCTTGGGTGAAAAATGTGTCTGCGCGTCTGAGCATATTGAAATAAGCCAGATGCAGTAGCAGACCAACCAACCGTCCGCACGAACTACATCGAGCCCATTGCCAAAGAACTGTGTTTTGTTGCCTTGTGTTGTTGTATGGTGTTCTTTTCTGCTCTGCTTTATTCTACTTATGCCTGCTGTGACTTATGCGATGAATTTGCACTGCTGGCAGAATTGAATTGAATTGAATGAAAAGCTTACAATGTGAAATATGCAAACATTTGTTTTATGTAGAAGCAACAAACCAACACTGGAAACGCCTGAACACCCACCCAGACATTCACACAGGTGTACAACAAACAATATTGGAATGTTATAATGACTACACAGTCGCTGAGTGGGTGACTTGGCACTATCATGCACCTGCAGTGCCACTCAGCTCCGCTCAGGCATCTGCGCTCGTTTGTGTGGAGTTTATGCGCCTCGTTACTCCCAGAAAATATACAAACTTCCGCAGGCAAACTTGCAAAATTTTGAATAAATGTCAGTATAATAAGTAATAAGAGTTTTTCAGAGGCAGGGGGGGAAGAGTGGCGTATCACCAGTTGGCCACCAGTCGACCTTGTCAATAACAACCTCCCTTCCTGCCCGCCTGCTGCCAGCTGTCATAAGGTAAACTTAATTTCACTCGTGTAATACAAATTAAATGAAATGTTCGCACAATAAAATTTTCGAAATTCACATTTTGAATGGAATTTTGCAATTACGTTAACGTAATAACGGATTTGTTTGCTTTGGCAGTGTTTTTTTTTTTTTTTTGGAAGGGTGAACGGACAAAAATTGTAGCAAAAAGGCGTTTAGTAAATAGGAAATGCACAGCTGGATTGTAAAATGCAGTAAAGAATATAGAAGAGGCGTTGTAGTGAGAGGTGTTGTGCCTAGTCATGGTACTTAATCGGAGTTTCCGCTCTAGATGCCACCAAAATATTCATTTGAAATTTAAAAAAAAAAAAAAAAAATACTCAAGCGGCACAGGTTGATGATCATTTTAAATAAAATGAAATAAAAAAATTAAACAGAAAAAAATTTCAGAAAAACCAAATACAGAAACAAATAAAATGAAATTATTAAAATAAAATAAAAAAAGTAGAATAAAAAAAATCAACCCAAAAAATACTAAAGTAAAAAAAAAAATTAATTGAAAAAAAAATATATATAAAATTAAAAAAAAAAAAAAAAATAAAAAAAAAAGAATAAAAAAAATAAAAATGAAAATAATCTTAAATAAATAAAAAAAAAATAGAAAAAAAAATAAATAAAACAAAGCGTAGTAAAATTTAAAATTAATACAACAAAGGCCAAAGACCTTCCAAGACTCACTTCTCGTCACCATTATTTCCCGCCGTGCAAATGCAGAGTCACCTAACCTCAAAACTAAAAGGCGTTGCCATTGGTAATGAAATTGTAAAATTGTTTAACATAAAAACGAATTGAAATTAAACGATCTGTAAATGCTGCTATTACACCGAAACTCACCGGAAAGGCAAGTTTTATATTCTTCAACGCAAAAGAAACAAAAAGGGAAGTGCTACAATGAATCGTATAAAAGTGTAATGAGAAAGTTTAAGGAAAAAAGTAATTTGTATTGTTTCAAGCATTCACCTGCCAATGAATGGATGGCGCATAAAAGCTGGCTAGAAAAGACAGCACAAAAAAACAATGAACTCGCTTTGGCGCGCAGCTAATGGCAGCAGCAGCACCCATCAACCCAAGAACAATAAGTAAACAAAAAAGTTAGCAATTGATAAATTGAATTAAATTTTTTATAAGCAAGCCATTTCAGCAGAGAGCTAGAGAGTATGATGCCGAATCCTACCAAAACCACCTTTGGTTTGTTATTGGTAATGGCTGCGAATAACTTCGCGCAAAACAATGACTGCCAATTCTGTTACTTAGTTAAGTGTAAAAGCGTTCGCGCTCTCAGCGTGGCTGAATGCGGGTAGGAGGGCGTGAGTGAGTGCATATTTACAAATGATTCCACTTACAGCGCCACTTTAGACTCGTACTTTTTTTTTTTTTTTTTTTTTGGTGAGCAGCACTTTCCAATAGTTTTTCATTTATATTACAGTTAACCTTTACCTTTGCCACTTTATCATTTGAGTTTTGACTTTTGTTTGTTGGTTTTGGTTTTGTTATTTCTGCATTATTTGTTATTTGTTTTTAGGTGTTTGTGTGCGTTATTCATTAATAAAGTGTTGGGATTTCCTCCACGAAGGAAGTGTAAATAGAGCATTATGTATGCAGTGCACCCCCTACCACTGCCAGTGCGGCCCAGTTGCTTTTGTTATTTATTGGCACATGTGCTGTGTCAGCGTCTCTTTCTTTCCTTTTAACCTTTGCTTTGATTTTTATTTTCATTTTACCACGTGCTAATAGGCAAAGTAATTATCGAAATTATTTTTGTTTATTGTGTTTTAATTTACAACAAATATTTGTAACGGTAATTTAAAACAAATGTGTTGATTTTTAGCTAATATCGCAAAACTTCCGCCGGGGAAGGTGATTGCTTTCCGCTTCGAACAAATTTGCTTGGGAAGTGTAAGCAATCTAGTGTTGTGTGCATTGTTCATGTGTGCGAAAAGTTTCTTGTTCGTGCATGTATGAGAAGTTTATTTATCACTTTTTTTTAATGTATTTTGGTTTCAACTATTTCTTACATAAAAACATCCTGAAGTAATTACATATGTGAGTAGTGAGTGTTGGCAAGGGAAATCGAGTTGCTGATCGATAAAATATCGATATTTGTAAATGCCCACTAACTAGAGCACGTAGTTTTTTCGTTTTGCAGCCACTTTAACATCATAAAATGTTTTAAAGTTTTTTTTTTTTTTTTTTAAATATATTTCTGATATATGAAACCAAAATTACGAAGCCAAAAATACGCAAGGAGGAGCAGGGAGCAAAACTTCTGGGCTGCACATAAATTGAGTATCAATTTCGGAAGTTTTAACAATGAAAATTAATAGTAAAAGTTGATGTAGTGTGTGTGAGAGAAGAGGGAAAAAAGTGATAACATGATACTGACCAAGAACAACACTGTATATATTGGAACAAGGAAATGTTGAAAATAAGTGAAATAAAAAGAAAAAATCACAGAGGCAGAGGAAGGTAAACAGTTCTTCACATACAAATAAATAACATCAGAAATCGGGAATATTTGTGACCATTTTCAACAGTTGCAAGCTCAACTTAAAGAGTTAAGTGGTAGGGATTTCCCCCCCAAATGATATTGCATTTATTACAAGATTCATTTATAACAACTCTTTCGAGTTTTACTTATGTTTTAGATTTCAATTGAAGCAGTCGGATGATTACGCAAAAAGGAGAAGGAGTGTGTGAAGAGAGTATGAGTAACCGTCAACCAAAAAGGGAGAAGAATTGAATGACGAACTGAAACATGAGATGTATGACACAATTGACACTGTTATGAGGAGAAAGAGCAAGATTTCCATGACTTTGGTAAGCGACCAAGCACAAAAAACATCTTCAATGGAAAACGAAAAACAATATGTTCCAGATGAGAAATCTGACTTTTTATAGGTTAAGCAACTGGAAATATAGAAAACTAATTTTTCGAATTACGTCTGCCCTTCGACAGCGAATTTCAAAGTATTTCTGTCATGAAAAAGCTCCTATAGGAGGATACCTCAGTGAATCTTAGTCTGAGTCAAAGATGTGCTGGGCGTTAGGACTTTTCTTTGTTGTCTGATCTGGCGAAGTACCTCGACTGCCCTCGTGACTGACACAATCACTATATAACTATCTCTATATAAAAGGCAATTAAGCCGACCGCCATTCTGTTTCAATATTAATAGTCTTAATTTTAATTAACACTAAGCGCAACTTCCTTGCCCGAGCGCATTAAAAAAAAATATAATTTACACTATATCCGCTTAACTTTAATAAAGAGTTCAAACTGTCGAAGCGCACACTCGACTCGTACGCATATCACTGCTGTAGCTACTGAGTACGTAAAGCCAAAGCCAAGGATATACAATTTTTGCCATGACCAACGCAATTTAAACTTTCTCATTGCCAACATAACAAACTGACACTTAGTAGCAGACAGATGCAGGGAAACTCACATATCGGCGGTTTGGCGTGCAGGCCATAATAAACTCCGAAATAAGGTACTCAAACTGCTAAAGTTGCCGGATTGACGGAGTTGAATCTATGCGACATATGTGTATGTATGTATGTGTTTTTGAAAGTGCCGGTTGGCCATAAGCTGGGTGTGGACTTTGGCACTGCGACACAATTGCAATCAAACTATCTAAGAGTCACCAAATAAGCTGTAAGAGCTCATATACATTGCTTAACGAAATGAGCACACACACACACATACAGATATATGCATGTGTACGTGCATATGTATTATGAAAGTGGATGTGGCTGCTCTGATCCAAGCTGTTGTACTCGTTGTGCGGTAAACACCATTTATCTGTTGAAATTGAATCAAGTTGATCCTTGAACTCAAACAAACACACAAACACATACGCATGTCGAGACTCCCATCGGCTAGTGGCTCAGTGACAAACTTTAAATTGCCAAAAAGAACGCGCGTGCTGACGTACAATAGCCGGCAGCTGCCAGCTACCAGCTGACATTAGATATCTACTGGTAGTCCAAGCTCTCTCTCATTCCTTTGAGGCATGCCAACGGGCATATGTGGATGTGCTGGGTGGCTGTGTTTTCGGCGCATTTCATCTCTGACATAGCATATTTTTGCCATCTGACGGCAGAGTTGGAGATAGCGGTGTTGGTTGTAGTCAGCAAAAGTGTAAACCAATCCATCCCCTCACTCACCCGTCACCGATCAGCCAGGATTGCACCTTAATGCAGGAAGTGATGCATGCATTCATTATAGTGGACCAGCTTAATGTATGGTGGCACAATCAAAGCAGCGAAAACAAAAAAGTTGCATGCAGAGCATAAGCAGCTGGAAATGACCAACGAAATCAGCAATGTACGGGTTGGGGACTCACAAAGACTTGAGTCTGTGATGGGCACCTACTTCTTCTGGCATAACTCGAGGTGTAGGTTGTTGGCTGGCAACCAAGTCGTAGCGCTATTGGCTGCTGGCTCCTGGCTTCTACCATCCTCTCCCTCTGCTCCCTGCCACCTCCATGTCGTTCATTATGTTAACCACGACTGCATGTACGTGACATTTTGTTAACTACAGTTAGGTGACATTGGCCCTACACACATGCATACATAGCCCTTACGAATATTGCTGAGGTTTTGTGAAATCAGAAAAAATTCATACTCATTTGTGAGTCACACACACTCGACTGTCGCAGGCAAGCAAGCAATCACTGACCAGCAGTCGAAGCAGCTGCTGTTGACGCTAGCTTGCGGGTGCGAAACGGTTGGTGGTGCCTTCAGTTGTTTTTGTTGTCGTTGGCTCACATAGATGGAGATGAATGACTTGCCAGCAGGAGTTTGCCTTATGAAGTGGAACTGCTGGGTTGGAAATATGAAATGATGTCAGGATGGAAATTGAAGTCAGGGAAAAAGTGCCGAAGCAGAATTGGAGGGATGAAGGTAATAGGAAAGAATAGACCAAAAACTTCTGAGTGATGACTACAAACAGATGCTTACAACTGGATCCTACCAATTTCCTTGTTTCTGGTAATTGACCATTTTTCTATGGCCAAAGTATAGCTTTTGATCTCAGCCGGCAGACTCCAGTGAATGTTAACCTTGAAAGTTAACCCTGTTCATTATGACTCCCCCTTGATTGCCAGAGACATTTTAGTTCTTGCTAAAGCAGAATTTATCTTTGGTACTTCTGAGGCTCCATTTGTTACTGGGGAAGAAGTTTTTAATAGTACGATATACGTAAATTTCGAAGGATGATCCCCATACTTTCTATCCTCATCGGTTCGCTTTTTAAAGTTCGATCTTCCTCCCAATCCCACCAAAATTTTCTTAGCCTCACCTTAGCAGACGAGTTGCTAGGGAAATGGGGAGGAGTCTTTTTCATTTTCTTTTTCCCAGTACGAATTCGCACTTTCCCCACCGGCCGCTCAAAAACGCCTTGACCAAAACATCAAAGCCACAACACAGTAAGCATGCAGGCTCGTTGCCAAAGACTTATTAATGCTACAGCAACAACAATGTCAAAGCTATCAATATCTTGAAAGTCATAAACACCGACATCAACACTCAGACACACCAACCATAGTTCGTGATGATGCCAATGAGCTGCCAGCCACCAGGTTGACATTAGTAGGCGTCGGAAAAGTAATGAAAGAAAAGATAGAGGGTGGAAATCCCATTACACATATTTACCTTACCTAAAAGAGCTGTCGTGCTGGTGGCTGCTTGGAGCAGAGCTCATTATGGATTCCCAAAAGCACGCACACCCAGACTAGTGCAGTAGGTTTGAAAGCGGTCGATGTTTCTTTCGTCCACCGAAACTGAATTTCTGCTAATCCCGAACACACACTCATGCACACCCCAGGAAAGTTCACAAAATGAACTTGTATAATTTTAGATCGAAGTAACTCACTTGATGGCTGCCTAATCCCGGTCGCAGTCCATTACTTTACCTGCTGCCACTGCTCAATTTCCTGTTTAGCGTCACATACACATACACACATATGACTGCCACACATTACAACTTGCAGCTGCCAATGTAGCTGCTGCCACTCCCGGCGACGTGTCGCGCATAATGATTGCAATTGCCAGTTTTGGTTATGTCATCTCGGTCGCCGTCGAAGTCGTCACCAGCGGTAGCTCCGTCCGTCGTCATATCCTCTTACTCCTCCGCTGCTAAATGTCTAGTTAGTTGGTGTTGTTGCTGTCCTTGTGCGAATGACACGTCTGTGCCGCATACTGAACTGCAATAAAGATGAATGGTTGCATGTTGCATGCAGCAGCAACTTTATACTCGCTGATGAATATATATCGTGTGGCCCATATGAGTTTACGCAGTCATGCCTGGGCAACTTTGTAGTTGTTACATTGTGTATGTATGTATGTGTGTGTGTGTGGTGTTGGCAGCATTGATAAATGTTTGCACTCGTCGTTGGCTGGCGCTGACTGGTGGTCGTTGGTCTCCGACTGGGCCATGTCTCGCCAGTGGCAGTTACTGCATGCGATTCTGATTTGACGTGTGTACGTGCCTCACTCATTATGTGTCGCCGCAATAGCTGGGAGCTCATTTCATTATAGTTTGGGGAGGGGTGGGGAGGTTAGGAGGTTTCACTAAGTAAGCTTATGCGAAAATCGTTTAGGGCATTTAGCAGATTGGAATTGGAAATTTTCGATTAATTCTGCAGTTCTGAGATTTGGAGCAATATTAACGGTGAATAGGCTTCAAGCTCTGGGGAGAGTGTGACTTAGGCAGAAGGAAAATGTGTGTGGATTGCGCTAAATCACGACTAAATTTTACATTTGGAGTAGAAAGATCTTGCTGATTCTTCACAAACTCGCAAAAAGAAAATATTTTAGCCAAGGCCGAGTTGCAGAAAAGCTCGGAAAGTTTCGCTGAAATCAGTGATGGTATTCTAAGCTTTACTGTAAATCTGAGTTCGTCGTTCTTGCACTTCTTTCCATCGCGCTCAACATACACTGAGACGAACTATTTATGTCCTTAAGCGGGACTTTGGTGAGCGCCAATCTTAGTCGAATTGAAGAAATTTATTTACATCTGACCTGTCTTGTATCTGAGCACTAGAAATAAGACCAAAAATTTATGTAGAATGGGTTTTTTTTCTCCACGGCTCCACAGAATTTGCAGAACCTCTTCCTCTTCTTGTGAAATTTAAAGTTTTGAAGCATTTCTGGAATTTTCGGCCATCGCCGAATGTCATCGGTTCACCTGTTTGTAAAAACCAATTGCTTTATGGCGCTGTTATAATCCACAAAACGTTCGGAATCAACTGTGTTTACTAGGCACCCACCGATCATCCCCAGTATTCATAGATCCTAGAGTACCAATTATCCACCGATAGTCTCCAGTCACCAATCGTGCTCTTTGTACCCAGCATATCGTTGGCTATTGTTCTATTGTTCATATTGCTGCTAGAAGACACTCGACTCTCGACTTTTCAAGCATGGAAAGCTGCTCACTAGTCACAGTGTCGTTACTGACAGACCGTCAGTGCTATTGGAGTATATTTAATTGAAAGATCCTCCGGAGTCTGGACAGTAGCTTTGAAAATTTTGGTATTTTCTATGCATCTAAACAGCAGTATTCGAGTTTCTGATTGGGAACTATTAGAGCTTCTCTTTGAGCCTTAGCACTTCTTCAGAGGGTACGCAGAAAGTCTTTACAGTCTATGTTATGTCGTTCTATGTTTTACGAGCAAGATAAATGATGTTCACTCTAAAAATAGCTCTACTTGATGGGCTCCACTTACTATACATCTTCATATTCGGCGCTGTGGAGAGAAGTACGAAATATTCACGGAGTTCAATTAGAATTAGCTCGAAATAAAATATTACATTAAGCGCTCGGTGGGAAATTCTTCAAATTTCCATGGTGAGAAAGGAATGATTCACGAAATGAACTCGTTGAGAATTACAACAGAATTCAGATGGAGTGAAATCGTTATGTGGACAGTGAGATTGCGAAAGAGTGAGGGAGAGAGTGAATGAGGTAGTATAAGAGACACAATTTTTATGCCCTCTAACAGAGAGCTTCTCATACGCAACCAGAAGTGTCAAGAAAAAAGCCAAAAAGTACTAAATTAAAGTAACACCGTTAGACAATCGCTATTGATGTGTGTGCGAATGAGCATAAATATTATTTATATATGTACAAACGTGTGCATGTCCACCGACAAACAACAATAACAATAAACACACTATGAATCAATGACATAAATTTTGTAGGCGGACAAACATACGATAAAACAACAAATGAGGATTTACGCTAAAACAAGCACGATATGGTCAAAGGATTTACAGCCGACCAAAAACAAAATGTCTTAACCGACTAAAACAATGCCAACAACAATGACGGAGAGAACAATAGCACCGTTGGATGCGTTGCGCGGACAATGCGCCATTTCACTAATCACTGACATAATGAAGCGACTAAATAGGAATCAACGGCGCTTGCAAAAGTCAGAAACACGGACAGTCAGACAGTCAGATAGACGGTTGGACGGGCGGACAGCATCGCAGATAGATGGTTATAAGTCCATAACAAACAAAAGGCTGTGACGCTGTGGCGCACGTTAGGGACATTGAATTTGTGCTTCCTTGATTGTTGATGGTCGTCCGTGGTGTGCTGGTGGGTCGGTGGGCCGGCAGTGCTACGGGCAAAATAGCTCACCATTAATATAATGGTATACACAACGCAATATTTATATTTATGAATATAAGTTGTAAGTGCATATGTATGTACTTCCACATTAGTTTCCGCCGAGTCGCATGACTTGCTGAGTCCGCCGTCAGCATCATCGCCGTAGCGGCCAAAGTGCTAAATGGCACAAAGCGGCCCATCAATTTTCGCACTAATCCTCCCTCAATGCATTGTTGTATAAACCTTCATTGCGTGTGGGGAAAATAGAGACATCACGGCGAGCTAACTACCATGTCGTACGTCGTCCGTTTATTGGGCTGGCACCTAAAACAACGTAGGTACTAATAGCAGGTGTGTGTGTGTGTATGGGCACTCATATGCTTGATGGTGATAAATTCCTTTTGCACAACATTTTTGCAACCTCCTTCGCGTTCAAGCGCACGCCCTTCACCTTGCTTGGCCACTTTGAACCCTTTTTGCTCGTTGGCGCTCGCTACAGCGCAAAGGTTACGACTCTAAAACTTTACTTTAGGCCTTGGGTGTATGGTTGATCTTAGCCGCGTGAGTGTGGCATCAGGCGAAAGCCTTTAATTTATGCACTTGTGGGAGTTGCGCTTTGTTTGTCGGTCTCCCCGTTCCATTTTATTTGTATATTTTGACCCTTCTTTAGTGCCGACTAAAAGCCCAGCATCCGTGTATTGCAGCATTTTTAATTTTCTTTCTTTTTCCTTTGCTTCTAGCTGTATGATTGTACCCTTTTTTCACATCGACAAATTATTTGCGCGTGCAGTCGGTGAAATGTGTCAAAGTCAGCTGACTGTGTTGGCTTTCGCTTTGACAGCTTTGTGACAGCCATCATGCAGTCGGCAGCGTAATGGATTCCGCGACAAATTTATTTATTGGTTAACTGACTTGTTGACCCTAAATTAGTGCTGAGTGCGTGTGCTCGAGGCTGTTGAGGAAATTGGCGCTAAGTAAATTGCAAAGGGTTAAAAAAAAGGTTGAACGAAATGTTTTTTTCGTCGACCTGTTTTTTTTTTTTTTTGGGAGGAGACACATATTTAACGAGAAGATCTTTAGTTATTCAAGTAGTTCAGGTAAAAGTGGACCCCTCAAGGAGAGCTATTTCTAGAGTGAACATCATTTATCTTGCTCGTAAAGCATAGAACGACATATCATAGACTATAAAGACTCTCTGCATACCCTCTGAAGGAGTGATAAAGCTCAATGAGAAGCTCTAATGGCCCCCAATCAGAAAATCGACGTACTGCTGTTTAGATTCAAAGGAAATACCAAAATCTTGGATATGAGAAGTAGTAAAAACAGCACCCAGATTTTCGAAGAGAACTAATACATTTTATAGCTCTTGAATGAAATACCGTAACTAACTCGTCTAGAGCCTTAGGTAACGGATAAGAGAGGAAACCTCTAATTCGACCTTTAACCATCCCGACATACCCGATTCAAAAGAGTATTCTATTCACAGAGTTCGGCTGCAAGCGGACGTCGATCTTAAGGCAAGCGGGTCGTTAAGCTCACTGTATATGCGACGTTGTGCACGTTTGGCATACGCCACGTAGAAACCAGCTCTAATGGAAAACTTAAGGCTGCCTTTGATGAGAGATCGCATTTTTCATGACGAACACTGTAAACGTTTTAAGGACTACCATTTAGTGTGCGCACCTGGAATGCTCAGCTCCTTTAATGGGAAGGTGCCGCAGTCCAGCTGATTGATCTACACGTAAGACTAAACGCTAACATCACATTCGCCGTGTACTGAAACTCACAAAGCGAAGGAAGAAAGAAGCGTCCTATGTGATCACAGATGCCTATAAATGCCTAATTTACCCGCGGTAAGGCATGCCTGTCGTAAGAGCCGACTAAAATCCATAGTTCCCGCGACAGTCGGGTCTTTATACCGGAACGACCCGGATTTTTATCCGGCCAAGGACTGTCACTCCCGCAATGTTCCCTGAAGCCACATTTGGAGAATATTCTGCGGCTACAACAACAACAGCATCACAGATGCCTTTTATGAGCTCTACAGCCGCCACCGTGTCAAAATTGTGTTTGACAATTCGGGTGGGTACAGAAAGCTTTCATGAGGTACATCTCAACGGTATTAAGAGTGTGATCGAAGGCACTGGAATCTTAAGAACGAATAGCATCCTCACCAGGCTTGGAGATTCATCTTTAATTTTGTACCACTGGTGCTTGTACATCAGAATCTTTGCTATAAAAATGTCAGACATTCGGAGGTGAAGGATGCTTTGTTGTCTGAATGTAGAGGACAGATGATAGCTTTAGAATTATTAATGAGGCCCCATTCAGTTTTAAGACCTCAATTTCCGAAATTAATTTTCAAAAATTAGGAAATTTTCCTTATCTCCGTACACTTAACAAAACCATCGCAATTTCACTGAAATCCATGTGACACTCGAGCAAATTGAATACAACACTGCGTCATGGAAGCAAGGACTACTTAATGCACCTCAACTGTCAGCTGACCAATTTGTGAAATGCCATTTTGAAGATGACATACGCACGGTAATTGAGTCGATTTCGAACGCATAACGGTAAATTGTAGCATCAAACACTCAAGCACACTTTCTGTTATGAGCAGAGCTCAAAGAGTGAGCAAGAAGGAGAGGAAACAGCAATGCTCAGGTGACTGAGATAAAAGCGATATGAAAGAGAGCAATCAAAATTAAAGCGGATTGTCGGCATGAATAGGCGAACACCGTTAGTTTGAACAAGAAAATGCATGTTTTACATACAGACAGACGGACAACTTGTTATTGCTGATGGACAAGATAAGTGCGAAGTGACAACAACAAGAAACTGATAAAAGAAATCGGAAAATGAACAAGATAAAAGCGAAAAAATGTGGAAAGCGAGCTCTTTACCGGTGAGCTGCAGGCGACTAAATCTCAGGTAAAAAGGCGGACAAAACCCGCATGCATGCATAAGTATATATGTATGTACATAAATACACACTTACTCGTACATATAAGCACAATTTGACTGGCCATTTGTGCCTATTAATGGAAGTGCTTGTTATGCGTGTGTGTGTGTGTGTGTGGTGGTGCATCGCTTTGAATTCGAAAGCTGCCTCGAATGCCAGATCAAATGATAAGATTTCGAACACTTCATCTGTCTGCTGTTGCTGTTGTTGTTGCTCTTGATTTAACAACACTTTAACACTGATTCTGATTGCTCATTTTTGGCATGGCATACCATTCCAAGGCATGGCATAGCTGGCATAGCCGCGTGTTGTCATCATCAACGCAATAATTGCAATGCGTGGTGTGGCTTGTAGAGAGAGAGAGAGAGTGGTCAAAACGATTAGGTGTCTCCGCTGCTTGTTGGTCTCACTTAAAAGCCTTTCAAGGTAAATTGGCATTCAGTCAATTGAGAGGAGGTGAGCGAGAGGAAGAGGTAGTCAGAGTGTGCGAATGATGAGTATAAATATAGTATCTGTGCTGGGAAGTGTGTGGTGTAAAGGAGTTTCTGAAAAAAAACCTTTTGTATTGGATCACAAATTTTCGTTGCGTTGCATGTCATTGAACGTTGACATTTGTATGTTGACAGCTTAATGATCAAAATTTTAATGACACTTTCGAATTTAGAGCGCCTGGCATAAATGTAATGGGATTTACACCTCAATGAGCTCTGTGATGTGGGCAACGTTGTAATGTGTAGTGGGAAATATTAAGAAAGGAAGTGGAATGATCGAGGAGTGAAGCTTACTCGTCAGTTTACTTATTGGACACACGACTTTAGTTTTTGTAAATGTGTTAGATATAAGAATACTTTTGTATATAAAAGGTGATCCAAGTAGAGGTACTTTTTTCAATAACCTTTTTTTGACAGATCACGTGTCAGTCGTATCAAGCTGTCATGTCGTTTTTGTTCATGGAAAGATTTACGCCTGAAAAGCGTTTAAAAATCATTCAACTTCATTTTCGAAAATTCACGTTCTGTAAAGAAGTATGGAACGACTTGGCGCATTTTACGTCGAGATCTCAAATTGAAAGCGTACAAAATACAGATTGTGCAAGAGATGAAGGCGCTGGACCTTCCCAAATGACATCGCTTCACTCTATGGGCTCTTGAAAAGTTCCAAGAAGATCCGACTTTTCGAGAAAAATTTTGTTCAGCGATAAGGCCCATTTCTGGCTCAATGGGTATGTAAATAAGCAAAATTGCCGTATTTGGGACGAAGACCAACCTGAAGAGATTCAAGAGCTCTCATTTTATCCAGAAAAATCAATGGTTTGGTGTGGTTTGTGGGCCGGTGGAATCATTGGTCCGTATTTCTTCAAAAATAATGCCCGTGAGAACGTAACCGTCAATGGTGACCGTTATCGCGCCATGATAACCGACTATTTGATGCCTGAAATTAAAGCTCTTGATCTCCGCGACATTTGGATTCAACAAGACGGCTACCGCGCCACTTCCCACTCATCGCATCGTTCAATGGATCTATTGAGAGATCACTTCGGTGAGCAGATAATTTCACGTTTTGGTCCGGTCCATTGACTACCAAGATCGTGTGGTATCACACCGTTAAAATTTTTCCTGCGGGTATATATAAGGTCTAAAGTCTATGCGGACAACCCCGCTTCGATTCAGGCTTTGGAGCAAAACATCACGTGTGTCATTCGCCAGTTACCAGTCGAAATGCTCGAACAAGCCATCGAAAATTGTACTCAACGGATGAACCATCTGAGACGTAGCCGGGGCCAATATTTGAAAGAGATAATCTTCAAATAATAAATGCTAAGGAATGTTCTTTCGAATGGTAATAAACATTCCCCATGGATTTAAATATTCTATGTTTTTTTCTTTAAAAAAGTAGGGAACCTCGAAAGGGATAACCCGTTATTTGTACATTTGGTCGAGCTCTTCCTCTAATTTGTAATTTGCGTATTGAGAGATGCTTAAAGTTTATTCTAGGCCACCAGGTTATTCTACACGTAATATTTCCGGCGGAGTAGAAGCCTTTCTCTACCCCTGATTTTAAGTGAATGCTCAAAATTAATCAATCGAACTTGCTAACTTGAGCTTTCACGACATTGTATGAGACAGATGAACCATTCTAAGGCGACTTCCAAGAATTTTTAAATGTTTTGTATGATTCAAAACCATTGAAATGTCCTTTAGCTAAGTATTGTATATAAAGGGTTGCCACATGTTTAAAAATTATAGTTCAATAAAGTTGAAAAAGAAAGCAATACCTCAATATTTATACCCCAGCTGAGGTATTTCATTAACAAAGCATCAAATACTAATGCAGGCTATTTAGTGTAGCAGGGTTGCCAGCTGTTTAAAAAAATCAACTCAAAACTTTTATTATTATTTTGTTATTAAATTTTTTTAATTAAAATGTGAGTCAACGCATTCCCATTAGCTAACGGCACTCATCTGCATTGACTTTAATGCGCCTCTACGGGGAATTAACGCCACACAGGCTTCCTTGTGAATGTGCCAAGGATTGTAAGCAACAAAAATGTTAAGTACACCTTAACTAGAAATGTTTGTATGTATAAAAATGGAATCTAACAAATAGGCGTACACATAAGCACAAGTATGTGCATGTGTGTGTGTGTGTGTGTGGCATGCCCTTAGACCGGCTAGAAAAGTGGCAATTAAAATGCAACAAAGCGGACAACAGCAGCCAACTAGAACAGAAGCAGTATTCTTTTCGAAATCATAAAAAACTTATTAAAATACAAACAACAACAACAGCAAAACTCACTAACACACAAAATGTTCAGAGCTGTAAAATAGGCGAAGAGTAGCAGGATAAAAATTCCACACTAACACAATATGTATATTGAAAAAAAAGGGAATGAAAAGAGCTTTCTCTCGCTTATTGCACCTCAGGTCTGCACACGTCTCCTAAGCTGCATCCGCATGCGGCGCACCGGACGACACAGTCTCCGTAGTGTGTGTGGCAACACCGAGCATGCCAAGTGGCACAAAGTATGGCATGCAATGTAAGCTCTAAGCTGTTGTTGCCGCTACCGTCAGTCGCCTACATTCGTGCGCCTGTGGGGCAGGTACTCATTACGTTTGCAACATTTGTGTGCAGTAAGTAGTACGTCCAGAGTGCCGCAGCCGGAATCATCTTGGTGTGTGGAGCAACAGGCCGCTTTCCTTTTGATTTTCAATTTTTTTTTTCACCGTCAACAACAATAAAAACAACACCCAAACCGCAGGGCTACAGTTTTTTTTGCCATTTGTGGCGCTTCTTGCAACGCTTATGCAACGCCCCTGAGTGGTTTCTGTTATTTTTGCATTTGTATTTTACATCCTCTTGCGTGCATGCATACCCTGATCGCCGATAAAGTGACAATGTTGTCAATGCATCAAAATGTGGCAGCAACACTATGCCGCTGTTAATGTTGTGGTGCAAGCTTGAGTTGCAGCATTTTATTGTATGTCAGTGGGGATCTACGGTGCTTGTACATACGAGTATGTATGTGTGGGTGTCTTCTATTCAGCATATATATGTTATGCTTAATGCTTAAAACGTGCCACATGCCTCCACAGCCGCTGTTGCATTAACGCTCTCTTTATTTTGCTGCTTCAAATGATGACTTTATTAAAGCTCTGCAAAGCCAAGTGCTTGTTGCTCTGTTGCATTATGAAATGAAGTGTTAAGTATATAGATCTGTCTATGTATCTATGTGTGTATTTATGCAACGTTTTACGACACTCCACAAATGAATGAGAGGCCTTTTGGCGTCTGTGGGCTTGAGTGATGAGATATTAGCGAGAATTATATGAGGGAATATGCGAGCAAACAATGTTGAGTTGATTGGAGTTGCGACTGACGTAGACGAGAAAAAAGAGGGAAAGGCTTTATAACGGTATGAATTAGAAATTAATTTGAATTTGAGAGTAAAAGTATTTTATTTTTGAAGTGATTTTTATTTTATATTGGATAAATAAGTTGTTTTTAATGTAATAATTGAAAAGTAAATCCTTTGAATATCCAATTACTTTGAAGGCTGAACGATCTGTTGTATGGAAATCACACTTTGTAGTCCTTCAACCTGACCAGCTTCGACAGATATTTAAAATCCAAAAGAGTGACAAACAAACTGAAGGATAAACCCACTGAGATCTTCATTCTGTTTTTATAGATTTCTATTTAAATAGTTTTTAATTCTTTTTCAATACTTCCTGGCACGAATCATTTATTTCGTTTTATCTAATTTTTATAAAATTTATAAAAAGTAGTTTGCATATTTTCCACCACCAATTTAAAAAAATATATTTTCCTTAATTTTAACTCGCTCTCAAAGTAATTTAATCCATTGCCACTTCCGCTGTCTACTAATTTAGCCGCTGGCAGAGACAACTCAAGCAATACAATCAGCGCCGCCGAATTGTCATGTCAACGAAAATTGATGAAAGATAAACGAAACGAAATAGAAATAGCGCTACAAGCAAATAACAATGTTAGGCGCCTAAAAGCAGAAAGGCATAAAAATTCATTAAAAGCATAATAATCAAGCATTAAGCTAATTTAGGACAAATAGAAGGAGGAGAAAAGCAACAACAGAAAAGTAAAAAGTGAAAAAATTCCGCTCACTCACCACCTTCCATGAATTTGTTCAACTTACAGCCTGCAGGCTTGGGGTTTCTTCTGAAAATAATACTGCAAAGTGCAAAACAACTCATTTACTAGGCTGTAAGTACCCTGCAGAGGGAAAAATACCCGTCGTTAACTAGAATCCAACTGCTTGCACTGCTACCCATGTAAGCCACTTGTATTTTTTTAATATGGCGTTGTCTTACGAACTGGCAATTGTCCATCTATGCTTCAACTTTATACTAGTTGAATACTAGTACAGTTATACCAGCTATAATACTGGTGCGTTTATACCAGTAGAGAACTGGTTCATATCATACTAGCCCATATCATACTAGTCAAAAACATTGGCAGTTGAGTGTGACAGTTGCCAAAATACAGAGCTGCACTTTGAAGCCACTAAATGGATAACCCTTTATAATATCTTAATTAAACAAAACACAAAAATTGGGTGGCTGGACCTTCTAGTTACTAATGAGTTCTGCTTTTCAGTTTGCAAAACAACGAACTGGTATGAATTCGTCCTCAAAATACCAGTTCCTAAACTGGATTATCTGCAAACTAGTACAGACATTTCCGTAAAATACTGGTATAATTATAGTCTATGATAAATTAGTTTGCTTTTTTAAATACTAGTATAATTCGGTTTTGTGGCGAGCAATCATGATTTCATTTCAAGAAAATACTAGTATTCAACTAGTAGTTTTGCATACTAGTCTACCTACTGCCTGTGGGGTATATACTCGTTCATATGTATGTATGTGTTTTTCTCAACACTCCAACATATGTAAGCAGAACATATTGCATAATGCAAGTGATAAGAAGAGGTGAAATTATATAATAAGAAGCAAGAGGAAAACCAACTGAAAAGGAAAACGAAAAATAACGGACAACGCATGCCTTCAAATTGCTTGCTAATTAATATGTTTGTTTGTTTATCGTAAAATCTGCTGATAAATCAGTAAGAAGGCACCGAAATCAGTAACAAGACACCGTAAAGCCTGCAGTCATAAGTTGTTGAATGAAGTTTGTGTTGGAAAAAGAAAAGGAAATTTTGAGAATTGTTTTTTTTTTTTTTGTGAAATAGATTAGCCTTCATTGCTAAGGAATTCGGTGAAATTTTCCATTTAAGTTACTGATATTCAGCGAAAAAGAGCTTTTTGTTGGAATGTGTGTCAGCAGATGCCAAGATTTCTGGATTTAAAACTACAATGAAGTAAAACATTTTCTGCAAAATACTTTCATGAATCAATATTTAACCGAAAGTTGAATTTTTCGTTAGCAACGTTGCCAATTTTCTTGTAGGATTATATAGACGTGAGATATGTTGAATTGTTTATGTGAGATTTTTCATTTAAAATAAAAATTATTTTATAAGAAAGATTAAGGTTCTTATCATATGAGTGATATACAAATATTTTTTCTCCATACCGATATATTAGTTTAGAACCACCATTATATATTTTTAAAACAGATCATGTGAAATCTAGTCACCTTCTTTATTTAAAATTTTTATTTATTTAGACTTTTTGCGTTGTGTCTTTTATTAGCACACTTTTGTATGGATTAGTGCTAAGCAAAATATTTTGCGAAAATTTCGATTAAATGCGGCAGTTGCAAGTGACTTGAAACGGCAAAAAACGCAGTGTAATTGAAAATGAGAGGAAAACTTATACTGAAGGTCTATATAAGCATCGATTGACATAAGAGGCATAAGCAATATTTTACAATTTTTCAGCAAATACATTTTTTAATTTTTTCGGAAATAAAATCTGAGTTTATTATATTCCAAAATCTTTCAACTATTAGTTGGTAAAATTTTACACCGATATCTGCTTTACTTTTTGAGTTATGTCACTAAAGCCGAGTTGGTGAATTTCATTTAAAATTTATTTTATATAATTTTATACAAAATTTTATTAGGGAAACGGCTTAAAATCACAACTGTTTTCAATCACAAAAACATTGAAATAATTATGCTGAAATTTTCAAATAAATCACTTCTGAAATAATGAAATTATGCTATTTTGAGTGAGTTTACTATGCTAGGATAATTTTTTTCTTTTTTAAATTTTTATGTTTAATTTTTAATTTTTTTTTAAACCTTTTTTTTTGGTTTTTAGTATATAGTTGTGATGAAAAAAATGAAAATTGCTTCTCAATTCCGAAAGTAAACTACATATCTACGTTTATTTTAAACTTGTACTACAGTGAAAAGGCAGTTAAATGAAAAGATTTCAGGTTTTCAAATATTTTTTTGCTCAAAAAATTTATTTTTTTACCTTTCAGTGCATATTGATGATCGAAATTTTATTATAATTTTTAAATATTTGCAAGTATTAATTAAACTTTTATGTTTCCGAAAGCGTGCCATTTAAGTTTTAGTTTTATTAATATTAAAATTCATTTCTCACTCAAAAATGTTTTACAACTCGAATACCATTCATTCGCTTTATTTAATCGCGCAGTGTTTATTTGAGAACCATTACAATGCGGCTATTAACTAACTTATACGTTTACACAGACAACAACATAAATGTAAATCACAATAGTAAAAACAGAATTGCCAATTCCCCAGCTCATACATATGTATCACTGCCCCGAAGCTAACAATACTCACACAAACATACGAGTACATATACCTTTGTACGAAATACTTTATGTGACGAACAATAAGTTTTCAGTCAAATGATGTGATTACAGTACTTATTACCCGGTAATAACTTTGATTATTATAAGCGAATAAAATGTGCATAAATTTTTGGCTTACAGTCTGAATTATTCATGAGTTTTGGGCGTTGTAGTGTTGTTGTTGTTGTTGTTGGTGTTGGTGTTGGTAGTAGTGAGTCTGCGTCGCAGTGTTGGCTGCGAGTGATGAAATGATAAATTTGGTTAAGGATAAAATGAAAAAGTGAAGCATCAGCACACTTAAAGGTGGCTGAGTCAGGTAAGATTTCGTAATATTTAAATGCAACAAAGTAATTTTGAACTAATTATAAGCTACATTAGAGTGAAATTTCAGAATTTCAACAGTTGGAATCGTTGTTTTGCCAAAATCACTCGAAAAATAGTTAGTTTCATTGATTAAAATGTGTAGTTTTGCAGCGTTGCCTATTTTCTTGAGTTTTCACTTAAGAAATTCTTTAGTTCTTACAAAGAATATTATTTTTGTGCTCTTCACACACGATTGTGCCTGAATAACACCATGATATATGCTGCGTTGCCATTTTAATAAAAAAAATTCTAGCATAAAAATATGTTGTTCTTTCAAAAAATGCTTCGCTGTGTGCATAAGTATGAAATAATCTTTTTTGGTAAGTGTCGGCAGGAAACCAAATTCTTGCACTAAAGCAACATTGCCAATTTTATGCGTGAGAATTTCTAATATGCGTTTCTAATATCGCAAATTCTTAGTTTCGTACTTTTCTCAACTGAAATTAATATTTATTAAAGACCAGTTACCAGAGAATCCAACGTTGCCAATTTTTCATGTGAAATTGAGATTTCTTAACTGCAGTGTTGCCGATTTTCACAAAAACAAGAACATTGGAGGATACAATTTGTACCTCGAAAAGTCTACAAAACCTTATTCACAAGTTTTCATATGTAAAATTTTTGCGTTGCCAATTTTTCATAACATTTACGTTTCCCCCGCTAGTTTTCCTCGTTTTCCTCAAAATATAATTTTTCATCTGTAAATTTTTATAAATGTAATTCTCAGGGAAGTAGTTTCTTTTATTCTATTATTTCTTAATATGTTTAAAAGCATATAATATTTTATTTTCTTGGTTTCGTGCTTAAAAAACCATTACCTTGCTCACGCAACGTTCCCAATTTTCTACGAAAGAGTTGTTCGTCTCTAATTTAAGCGTTGATAATCATCGTTTTCTCCAACAGATGTCTTCTAAAATTGTTGCTGTGTTGTCAATTTTCACAACGTAAATTCCTGTAAATTTCTTTTTATATGTCGGAAAGCCTTTGGTTTATTTTATTTCAAAGCATTTAATAACTATTTTCTGGTTCTGACATGTAAAACCATTTCCGAAATGAAAGATTTTTTTAAGACATGCTTATTGCAATGTTGCCAATTTTACAAAAATTGGACCGTGTTTTCCGCTCTGGGAAATTTTCGTTTTCAGATTTTATTATATTAAAAGTAAATAACATTCTATTTTCTAATTTTCAAAAGTAGTTCTGCAACGTTGCCAATTTTCCATATAAAATATGTTATGATCTCCGGCTGTATCGTTAATGATTTCCGTTTCGATTCCAGAATGCTTTACTCTCCCATGTGCTTGCCTTATTTTCTAAACATAAATAGCATTTGCTGCGTTGCCAATTTTCATCAACAAAATGAAGTTTCTCATAGGCAATATGAATCCCATCTGCACATTCTTTCAGTGAACTACCTATTAAGGTCTTAACTTGGCGTACAGTTAAACAAAGGCATACATTTCTTAAGTAAAAGTTTCAAAGTCCTTCTCAGAAACTTGTTCTTTCCAGTTTCATTTGAAAGCCTCACTCATTGCTTACATCATTCTCTTCATTTATGCACGCGCTCATTAATTTAGACTGCCACTCAGCCAGTCCGTCAGTCAGTCAGTCAGTCAGTCGAGCATTCCGTCAGTCATAGTTGCAATAATTGAAAATCACCGCAAGCACTTTGCTAAAACAAAATGAGGAAAAGCAGCAGCAAAAAAGTCGCTCAGTCAGAGCACGCCACATGGCGAGCCAACGAGTGAACGATACGCGAGCAAGTTTTTTTCTTACAATGTTGCTGGCAATTGCACGACGTTGTTGTTGACACATTTTTTGCGGCTACCTGTCATTTGGCCACAAACAGCAATACAAATACATACAAACAAACACATACATTCATATATAACATTAGAAGTGGCATTAGTGACGTTCAATTGATATGTACAATGATTAGGAGTCACCGCGCCATGCCGCAGGTTGATGTGGCATGATTTATGTTGGCAGCTATGCTTGCACAGTGGCATTTGCGAATGTATGTGTGTTTGTGTAAATCTTGGCTTGTGGTAAGTCATTGAGATTGTTTGCTACATTTAATGTAATTTAGGCAAATTTGGATTCAAAAAAAATAAAAAATTGAAATAAAAACAACAAAAAATGCCTTCATTGGTGATATTAAGCCAAGTGGCAAAGTGTTGCATTGTAAATTCAATGTGCAACATGCATTCGATTTGACAGCTGTCGAGTAATGTCAGCGTATGTATGTAAGCCCAAGGGTGCTTGTATACATACGTATGATGTGTGTGTTTGTGTGTGTGTGCATGGAAATGTTTTTGAATTGTTGCTGTGTGACCATAAAATCTCAGCTCGGAATGCGGTTTTGCGAAAGTTGATAAGATAAGATTCCAACGGATATGGCAGTGACCACATTTAAGCGCAATTAAAAAGAGGTAAAAAGATTAAGCTTTTTTTCGCGAATAACAACATTTTATTGAATTATAATTGCGCGCTGTTTTTATTATCAGTTAATTAATGTGAAATAATAAAAACGTAGAGAATTGCCGCTCGTGCCGCTGAGATAAACGAATCTAATAGTCGTTTAGGGAACTATAAACTGCCTGACTTACCTCGATTTCTCTGGTTTCTAGCAAAATGCTTAGAAAAATGGAGTCCTTATCTAATTTAAATGGATAGCCTGGATAAATAGGCATTAGCCCTACTGAGTTTTGAGCTTATCATAAACTCAATTAGAACCGAAGTTTTTGCTCTATCATGACTGAGGTAAATTTTCCAAAATTAAAGTGCGAATCAGAATTTTGAAAATTAATTTGTTCACGTTGGTTGGAGTCTATCTAAAACCTGTTACATCTTGAAACCGGAACCTAACTCCTCTGTATGCAGAAGTGGTTAACGGGAAAATTGCGTCATTTTTATGCATTGAATCGAAATTTAACTAATCGAAATGAGGCCGCGCTTTCTAAAACTAGAGTTTGTTATCGAAGCTTTTAAATTTTATCTCTTTAAGCTAGTGTCGGAAGAGAGTGTTGAATTTCCTTGCCACTGAAAATTCCTTTAGGAGCAAATCTCATTCTCAAACCACGCCACCGGATACATTACGCAGCTTCATCAGTTCAGAATGATTTAAGGTTGAAAAGCGAAAGCGAGCATTCATTTTATCTTTGATTCAAGCTATTCTTATTAAAAATGGCATGCTAAGGATATTTTAATTATTACTGCAAGGGATTAGGTTAGGCTGAAAACGTTACTTGGCGGGCATCAGCTCCTTTAGGCAACCGAATGGGTCCACTGAACACATATAGAATCCGCAAATGCCTGTCAAACTAATGTGAGGAGTTGATCATATTCAGACATTACAATCTCCTTGCATCCGCTATTGACTTGATTTCTAAGGTGGCCACCTCAGTGGCTTTAATCCACTCTCCAAAGTGCGGCGCATTCGTAAAGCGAGTATCTTCAGGTTCTTCCTTTCCTCAACAACATTTGCAGAAGTTGTTTAAGTGAACTTTCAACCGTTCAAAGAGTCAATGAAAACTGTGGCGCAAAACTTGGAAACACCTATTTTCTCTGCAACTACTACAGAGTTGCACATAAAACTTTGCCCTTGGTACTCCATACAAATCTTAGGCACAGATGCCTATGAACTTTAAAAAAAAAATAGCTATAATAGTGCTCTCTCTAAGGACACTTAACCAGTTGGCCGCTTTTTTCATATTCTCAGCCGTGAATGCCTTAGAAATAACATTTCTTGCGATTTAATAAGGAATGTCGTATTTGGAACTTATGTCAAGAGCATAAAGTATACTGACATTTCTTTATATCCTTATCGTACACCACTGGTAGCTAAAAATGTATACTCCTTTTATAGCACGAAGACATACTGTTGTGAATTCTTCACCTTCAAGCTTTCTATAAAGATGTTAAGCTGGCATTTGTGGGCTTCTATCTTCCTTATAGGCCGCCATTTCTAATTTTGAATGGAAAAACTTGGTTAAATTTCATCACTTTGATATCAGCAATGTTAAGAAAACAGCCCTTATGACTGATTATGTGGAACGCAATCCACATTTGAACTTACCCCTTAGTGGTAGAGGGGTTACTTATCGCGTTGCCAACTATTTTCTCCATATGGATGCTAAATTCTCGTTCCATTACTATAAAAGTGGATTGTATTTTATAGCAGTGGATTGTAACCCTAACCTACGACAATTTCAAATGTGTTTGGGTAGGGTGCGAACACTGGGGAGAGTGTGTGGGGTAGAGCGTTGGTCTACTTTGTAGAGGAAATGTTGTTTATACCACACAATGAAGGAGGAATTCACTGGAAACGAAAAAAATTCGAAAAAATTTAAAATATTTTTTTTTTTTGATAGAAGTTATTAAAACTAAAAATGAAGAAAATAGAGATAAGAAAATAACATAAAGCTTAATACAAAATATATATATATATATAAATTAATAAATAAAAATTCCACAAAAAAATATTTTGTATGTAAGGAAAGCAGCTTTTTCCTGTTTTTGTTTAAAATTTTTATTTTTATTTGTTTTTTTGTTTTTCATTTATATTTGTTATCTCGAGCACCTTATCATTCTGCAACATCATTCAATTACAAACACCACAGGCGGTCCACAGCAATCAGCACCAGCTCCGACGCTTGGTCTGCGCGCGTCGCGTCGCGTCATTTGGGAATTGTTTTCATTTAAATGCCATTTCGGACACTAAGTTGTCATTGATCATAAAAAAAAGCTATTTAACCAGCAAAAGCTAGTTGTACAAACTTACGTGATACTGCTATGAAAGCGAGAATAATGCGAGGAAGCAGTTGTAAAAATCAAAAAGCAAAAAAATAGAATGAAAGTAATTAAACAATCTTCGTCGCCAACGCTAGGGAGATGTTGATGTTTCACTTTAAATTTTATTTTATTTTTATTTTGACATTAACGTTAAGTGCAACTCTATGCTTTGCCAACAGCACGAACAGCTTACGTGTACACCATGTGCCATCATGTCAACTCCACTGCTTTATTTAGCCGCTGGCTAAGCTTGATGCGCGTTAAGCGTGTGGTGCGTGCACGCGAGCGTAAAATAAGGAAATCTACAACAAATATGTAATGAGAAAACAGTTAAATGAGAAAAAAACGGATGAAAAAAAGTGGTGGAAAATCGTAAAAAAACGACAGTAAATGTGGAGACTGTAAAAAGTACACTGAGGATCAGAAATAAGTGTACGTAAGAGTTTTATATATTTTCGAGCAATATAATTTATAGTTTTTTTTTAATGCGGTGCGGTTAATTTATTTAGAATTTCTATCGGAATAAATACATTTTTTGAGAGGTTTTGGATTTTTTTTTGTATTTTTTTTAGCAATATACAGTAAGCGATTTATTCTTTATCATATTTTTTTCCAAAAAGTCCTTTAAATCTTTTTTACACTAATTTTCTTGCTCTTCACTGTACCAACAAACGGTTAACCAAGAGCGCGCGCGGATCGCTACAGTAGCTGCAGCTGAAATCATGAAGAGCAAAGCAAGTAATTGGCGCGCGTTGACACGAATGCCATCTCGGTCGCCTCTGATTTGCATTTTTTCACACCTACAACATCAGCAAGAGAACGACTGCTGCAGCAACAACAATATCAGAAACTGGCGTCTGCTTTTAATTTAGTTTTACTCTTTTGTTTGTTATATTATTACCAACTGCTGCTGCCATTAACAGTGCTGGCGGCTGAAATGCATAGAAAAATCACAAAATAATTTTTCACACTTTTTTTTGGCATTCTTCGTTGTCCCGTAGATGCATTCCGTTGCATGTGGCATGCTGTTTATAATCTTCTGCTTCGTTAAATGGAAAACGGTCGGCGAAGGCGAATGTGTGTTGCTGCTCCAAAGGTGAATGAGGGAATATGCCAGATTTCAGGAAAAAAAGGTCGTTCGGCATTCGGAAGTGCGAATTGGTATGAAAATTAGCGAAAATTGCGCGTAGGCAGTGTGGCATTTGCGACACGTTGATGGCGTTGCTTTTCCACTTAATATTTGCAACGTATGCATGTAGTTAGGCATGTGTATGCGCTTAGTGGCGCGACGCTTTGGCAGGAAATAAGTCATTAAGGAAATTAATACGAGAATTTTTATGCTATTTTCTACCGTTATTCACTAGACTCTCCCAGAGAATGTAATTTGGAGAGTGTAAGTGACGATCGCAATAGTGGAGTGGTTAGCATTACGCACTACCACTTGGAAGGCCAGGGTTCGAGGTCTGGCAGCATCCAAAATTATAGAAAATAAATTTTTCTAATAGCGATCCCGCCTCGGCAGGGAATGTCACGTCCTCCAAGTGTATTTCTGACATGAATTAAAATCTCCTCATAAAAATCTATTGGCCATTCGGAGGCGGCTTAGAGTAAACTGTGGGTCCCTCCATTTTCTTGGTAAAAAAACAACAAGACGCAAAAACCACAAATTTTAGGAGGAGATTGGCCAAAAATCGCTTCATATCGCTGCATATATATTACTATGAATTTTTTTGAACTCAAATTTTAAAATAGGTGGCAACTATTGTCAAAAATAGTTTACATTGTAGTGCTTTATTACCCAAACCTGACGAAACCGCAGCGTTTCTCTGTATTTTTAAAATTTTCATTTCAATTTTCATGCAGGTGGCAACTCGCAACCATTTTACTTAAAATAATTTCAGTTCTTGCTGCACATTTTGAGAAGAGTTGCCAAAAGCGCGGCTGCATTTGATGTGCTGCCAAAACTCACGTTTTCAATTAACTAAAAAATTTCGCTAGTTTTGAATTGGTTCGAAGCGTGGTGTGTGCCCCGATATACATTGTGTGTATGTAGTGTGGCTATGTGTGTTTGGCACACACACACACATACCCTTAAAAGAAACGAAAAACTTAATTTGTGGCAAACAGTGAATGTCCTGTCAACACATTTTTTCCCCAGCCATTGTTTGTTGTTGTTGTTGTTGCTGCTAATTTGCTGTAGTTGCCGGATAGTTTATGCGAATGTTTTCATGTTGCAATGTTTCGCGTAGTGACACTGTTTATGTAGTTGCTGTTGTTGTTGTTGTTGGTTATGTGATGCACTGCCAAATGCCAAATGCAACGAAGAGCTGGGGAAGAAGAACAAACGTAACACCAACAAGTCCCAACAAATGCAAAAGCATACCGCAGCAGTGCGTTTTTGGAATGAGTTCGACTCAAAAACAAACCAAAAAAAAAACCCACAAAACTCTCGCAGTGTGGATATCATGTTTGTGGCAACAACAACAATTAGAGGCTGTTGTAAGCGGCAAACAAAGAGTGGTAAATGAATATGGTGAACAAAAGCAACAAAACAAGAAGGAAAAAAACCAAAAAAAAAATGGGCGGGCAAGTGGCAGCAGACAACGGAAGTGCAACTCATATGCTGTCAAAATGTACACACACAGCTACAGTGGCTGCAAGGATTTCCGTCGGTAATAGAAAAGGCAAACTCTCGCGGAATTTAAGGAAACAAGCCCAATAAGGAGTAAGGTGATTGCAACAAAATATTTAAAGACTTTCAAAATCAAAATTTGTAAAAAAGTAACTACTCCAACACCAGCTACTTTCGGACTACTTACCGTTTTGTTGTTGAAAATCAGCTAAAAATACAATTCGAAAAAGAGATACTGAAAAAATTTGAAATTTTTGTATAAATTTTCCTACAGACCGTCTTGCCACAAGCACTTTGTAGCGCTTAGTAGTCACACATAGCTATTGTTCTGGTCCATTGTCAACGTCGCGCATTTGTTGCGGCGACCCATTCATGTTGCATGTGCAATGCGGTCGCTAGTTTTGTTACCTATTTGCTGTGCTGAGTATGTGTGTGTGTGTACAGACAATGCATTTTGTTGCGGGTGGCAGATACGTTTGCCGCTTGGACAATAGCCAAACTGTATCAAATGCGAATCAGAAAATATTTAATAAAAAAAACAATCTCTGCTTTTTGCAGTTATTGTTGCACTTTCAGTGTGCAACACGATGCGTCTGAACAACATCCGCGTACACCAGTGACCCCGACTGGCTGGCAGTGCGTCCGTTCGACGTATTAATACTACCGGCACATGCCCCGCATAGACTTCGGACATTTGAGTGGTCGGTCGGTCGGTTGGTCGGTCGTTTGTGACAGTGACTACAACGGACGCGTTAAAGGAAGTGGCATATGGCTAGTTGCATTTTGTGGAGGCCCCTCCCACTCCCCCTGCATAGACGGACACACAGCCGCACCATGCCACGCGTCCGTTGGCACATTGCAAGAGCCTTTCATTTGTAAAAACCAATTTTACTGTCATACCCTACATGTTGTCGCATGAGCGAATGCGGCAACAACAACAACAGCAGCGACAACATTGCCTTGTTGTATTAAAGCGCATATCGATTGTAATGGCCAAGGATTCCGCGTACAAGATGATGATAATGGCCAAGGCGAGGGAGTAAAAATCAGACGACAACAATGTTAAACCAACCGACATGCCAACAACAATATTAATAACAATGATAGCGCTTACAGCGAAACAACAACAACAAAAATAAATAAACGGTTGCAAAAACAACGACTGAAGGAGGGAAATGAAGAGTGACTGCGAAACAAATATTTAACAAGCAATATGAGCGTAAGCAGGCAATATGGAAGCGCCACAACAGGCAAAACAACAACAAGGAAACATTGAAAGACCTCAAAAGTTACCAAAAGCAATAACAAATACAATACTGACTGAAAGAAATCTATATCCGCTGAGCTTAAGTGGCAAACGAGTGACAAACGCACAGCGAAATAAAGCAAAAAATGAATAAAATAAATTTACTACAAAAATAATAACAACAACAACAACACCAACTAACAATGAACATGATTCAGCAACAACACCAACAACATACAATAACAATGACTGCGCCTAGCGAGCTGTCAATTTGTAGAAAAATTATATGCTACAAATAAGCGTTAACTCTTGCCACCAATAACACTAACAACAACAATCAGCAGAAAAAATTTCTACAAAAATCAGTCAGAAAAATATGATAAGCCAACTGCTCGTGGAAGTAAATAAAAGCATGTGGCACTGCAACGGGCTGCCAACACTAATTGTGCAACAAAAACATCGAAGGCAACAACAAGCGCTGCGTGCCACAACAATTGCTACCACAAAATATGTACATACATACGTTAATAGCTGCTCTTGCAACTATTAGCAGCACCGCACGGAAGATGAAGTATCTGCGATAAGACCCCAGGGAATGGATGCTGCGCTGCAAAAATCCGTTCGTGAGTCGTGAGTTGTGGTGGCATGCGGCAGGCAAGCTGGCGATTTAAATAGCTACCAAAAAACAAGAGAAAATAAAATATAAATAAAAATAATAATATAATAACACATAACTAGTTGACAAGCGTGGTAAGTGAGCCGAGTTATGGCGGTGGCGAGGCCAAGCGTGCGGAGGTGATGTGCAAGCCCGCTAGTTGTGGCAGACTGCTTGTAAGTGACACGATAGTATTATCTATATGAGCATAATGTATGTATGTATGTATGTGTGTATAGTTGTACAGTATGACTGCTCGATTTCGTCTTGTCTTGTCTGCAGCTGTAGCTGCTTCTAGTGGTTTTGTTGCTTTTTGCCGTTGGCGTTCTTTCGATGCGGTCTGAAGATTAGTCTTACTTGTAATTTCACAGTTTAATTATATATCGCAGATTAGTGGTAGTTGATTGGCGCGAATGAGCAGGAAAATTACGCTCGCTCATGTGTCGGTATGAGGAAGAAAAATATTGCAAGAAATGCGATGAATAAGAAAATAATAAAAGCAACAATTAAATTAATTTAAATTGTTTTTTAGTGAAAAAGAAGATATTATGATTATAGTTCACTATTTACTTGTTGTTGTTATGGTTTATTGTTGTTTTAAAGGAGATAAATTGAGTTAAAACAGCAAAATTATGATAGAAAAAATGCATCACATTACATCACTTCATACCAGAGATATGACATCATACCATATGAGCATCCCATCTCACCATCATGCTAATAGTTTGATTAATTCTTTGTCCAAAAGGTGAAAAATAATATTCAATAAACAGAAAAACATTCGTTACCACTTTTCGCAAGACATCATATGACATCACTTCATGTTGCGCATGTGATCACAGTCTCTAACTGAGCAGAAATATACACAGTCACCTCATTTCATATCACTTCCGAACAAATTTCGTTGTCTTTACAATAATTTATACACATATTTTTCATTTTTCAACACAACACATCACATCGCGCCACATCATATACATAGATGGTAAATCATTTGATCACATCATATGATATAATGTCATATGACAGCACTTCTGATTGATAAAAACTATGTGATAATTTTACATCACATCACATTATATAATATCCTATAATATCATATCAAATCATATTACATCACGTGACATCATATAACCTAACATCGCTTCTCATATCACGTTTATTGCATAGAATTAGCACAATTTTTATTTTTTAAATGAAAAAAATTTAGTTTAGCTAAAAAAATTTCTTTGCCACACCAAATTATGTATGTATACAGTTTAATATGACATCACATCATGTGACGCGAGAGAGAAAGAGAACGGGTGTCTAATTGCAAAAAAATAAAAAATAAAATCATTACAGTACAAGTTTAAAGCGTATAATGCTACAGCTAGTATCGCTTCATACCACTCTCACATCACATCACATCGCATTACATCATAACACGTCGCATCATAACAAATATTGACATATTCCATCACATCTATGGATAATAAATAAATTTCGCAATCATACATGACGTAATATCATATGATAATAATCATGACGCATTATTTTGAAGTACGAACGCTTACACCTGCAGAATTATCACATGATTTCATTTCAGATCATATATATAAACAAATGTGATCACATTGCCGCCCAAAAAAAGGTTGTTTTTACCTCTTTGATATCAATTTCGGAAAATATTCGATGAGAAAAATATTGCATGATTTTACAACACATCACAGCAGCGCCCAATCGGAGAATTTGATGACTAGAGTGACTTAGAAACTTGTGGTTTTCAAAGAAAGGTTGAGACAAACAGAATATCACCTCTTATAATATGATATCACATCACGCACTAGCAGTTTTCTGAAAGCAAGAATAATGTACAAATGCATATATATACATATTTATACTTACCTACATAACTACGCTTCATACACACGAGCTTTCCGAGCAAACTGTAGTCAATTCCAATTTAAATATATTAATTTTTTCTCTCTCAATTTTTCTGGCTTTTTGTCATTAAATATTTAAGCAACGCCTACTCAATTTGAGCCCACTTTTGTTACTGAGCTTCCAAAAAAAAACCAAATTAAAAAAAATTGTAATTAAACTTAGCAAAGTTTATAAAAATTCCATATAAAAAAAATTAAAAAAAACCGTTATTTGTAACTTTTTTAAATTGATATCTTTGTTTAAACTACAGAGGAATACCAAATATGTTGCATAAAAAATTAAAAAGCAATATACATTGCAAAATCCCCAATGCATGATGGAGAAAGCAATGAAAAAATGAATGAAAAAAATCAAGCAATCAGATGGGAGCGCACAAAAGTATGCCTCTATTTTTTTTTGTATTGCACGGTGGTACCAATTGTGAAATTGGCAACCAGGTGAGCCAGTTGTAAGCACCGTTGAGCATTCATTTATTATTGTTTTTATTTATATTTTTCATTGGGAAAACAACAACAACAACAACAACATCAATAATAGTAGCAATAACTTGCCAAGCAGATTTCATGCATTTACGCGCTTAAATCGATAAAAAAATGTTGCGTTGCAGGCAATTCAAGCGGATGGAGGTAGGCAGGCAGTCAGGGTGGTGCCCAGCATGGCAAATCAGATAGCCCCTTAACAGGCATAGTAGAATCAGCACAATTGTCGATTCCGCACTTGGTTGGAGTATGCGTGTTTGAGAGTGTGTGTGTGTGTGTGTGTGGGTTGTGAGGGCAGCAAATGCATTTTGCAGTACTTCATCACGCGTTTACTTAACTTCAAGCTCACCTGATGTTTATTTTGAATTTTTTGTTGTTGAATTTTTTGCGTTTTTCCACTTCACGTCGGCTTAGTGTTTTACAGCCGGAAACCGGCAAATTGTTGCGTCTGTATTGATTTGGGTATATTGTTGATCTGGCAAGTTGTTGACGTGTGAACAAATTCATTTCAGTTGTGGATTTTTGTAACTTTGTTATTTTTTCTGCTATGAGTTTTCATTATTTTGGCACGTTATGGAGGGTGAAGCAGAGGAATACAATGCTGCTGCTGCTGGCGTTACTCTGAGTTGCATATTTTAGGTGTTTCAAATCATAAAGTTTTCTGTCTGAGTGGAAAAACTTGAAGCCAAGAGGGACGAATAACATTTTACACCTTTTTTGAAGTTTATTTTTATTAAATTTTCTATTATACTATTTTATAAAAATTTTTCAATTTAATTTAATTTTTTTTTACTATATTTAAATTGTTTTATATTTATTCTTTTCATTTTAATTTACTTATTTTATTATTTATTATTTTACTTAGTTAATTAAAAATTTATTTAATTTTTTTTATATTACTTTGTTTAATTTAGTTTAATTTATTTTAAGTCGATTTAGTTTAAAATAATTTAATTTAATATAATTTAATTTTTCATAATTTTTTTTGTTTTATTTCATTTAATTTAATTTATTTTGATTTAATTTATTTTGTTTTATGAAAATTTTATTTTAATTTTATTTTTTTGTTATTTCAATTCTATACTATTTATTTTATTTTACTTATTTAAATCTTAGATAGTTTTGATTTACATATTTATTTTAATTTTTTTAAGTTCATTTATTTTTTTAAATTAAAATTTATTTATGTTTTATTTATGTGTACTTAATTTAGTATTATTTAATTTTTTTTATTGTTTTATATAATTTTATCGACTTAATTTAAATTTTTATTTCATTAAAATTTAATTTTTTTTTAATTTTTTTATTGGTTACTTTATTGGTTACCTTATCCAATTTTATTTTATTATTTGGTGTGATTTTCTATTGTACTTTTTTGTTTTATATTTAATTTATATTTTTTTCTTTTTTTTTCTTTTATTTAATTTAATTTAATTTTATTAAATTTTATTTAATTTTATTTTGTTTTATTTTATTTTATTCTTCTTTGTTTTATTGTATTTCATTTTATTTCTATTTATTTTATTTTATTTTATTTTATTTTTATTTAATTTAATTTTATTTTAAGTTATTTTTTTTTTTTTTTAATTTAATTTAATTTAATTTAATTTAATTATATTTTTTTATTTTTTGTACTTTAATTTTATTTTTTATTTATTTTTATTTTTATTTTATTTATTTTTATTTTATTTTATTTTATTTTTATTTTTATTTTTATTTTATTTCCTTTTTATTTATTTTATATTATTTTATTTTTTATTTTATTTTATTTTATATTATTTTATTTTTTATTTTATCTATTTACAGTAATTTCACTTTATATGTTTTCCATATTTTGAAGGCTCACCCTAAAGCATAACCCCGTTAGTCAACTCCACTGAGTGTAATGTCATACTATTTGCACCTCTTCCCCATACTCTTCCTTTTTCTCTCCTCCTGCAGCCAACAGTGGAGCATTACTCACTCATATGGAATACTTTCCGTTGAGTTTAAAAAAACTACATTTCCAGTATTGCAAATTGAATTTTATTGCTGCAATGCCAATATATAAATAAATTCATTCACTTTTCATTTTAATTTTTCATTTTTCGGTTTCCCTTTTTATTGACAAGCCTCAAATATAAATATTTTAATTGAAAAACGTAGCACTGCAATGTTGGCAAAAGCTCACGATGTTTATATGTGTGTATGTATGTATGTAAGTGTATATGATGCAGGCTAGAGATATACTCGAGCTCATATCTGGCGCTGTTGCAAGTTTATTTGTGAATGAGTAAGTTGCATAACGGCACTTGCTTATTGCAAAAAAGATAAAAAAAAATGAAAAAAACTTACAAAAACACTTTTATGCTAAATTGACACAAATAAACAAGCAAAGGAACTCAAACTTCACACACCCACACACACACACATTTGTAAAAAATATATTTTTATGTGTATATGTGTGTGCATACTTTTAAATGTGTGTGTGCGCAAATGTATGTGCTGTGAAAAACTCTCCCCCGCTGAGCGTATGCTTCAGCACGCTTTTGCACAAAAATCTTCTTCAAAATGATGGAGTGGCAGAGCAAACAATTTGCCAGAAATCGGCTTACAAGCAAATAAAAATTGATACCGTAAAAGGTGAACAGTGTTTAAGTTGTTGATGGATGGCAGCCCAACAGCGCGGTATTTTTTTCTTCTTTGGCAAATACTCAGTTGATACTTTGCGCAAATACATATGCATGTTACACATATGCATTTTCTGCAGAAGTGATTAACAGGAAGGTACGCTCGTCAGGGCTTTCAAATTAAAATTCGCATAAAATTTGATTCTTGATAATTTCTGTTTTTTTAAATTTGTTTTTTGATTTAGATTAAATTTGTTTTCTTCGAAGTATTTTTTAGATATTTATAATCGACACAATCTCTGCTTCACAGCGTAAAAATTCAGTGAAATAATTGTTAGATGATGTGATATGACAGGATGTGACATGATGTTAGGTCATGTGATGTGTTGTATGTGATCTGAATGATATTTTATTATTATATTGAACCTACCAGTACCAGGAAAATTGAGTAAAGATTATAAAACAACAAAACTATTTTCGAAGTAAAACAAATATGCTCAGCTTAATCACCAAAAAAAAAAAGAAAAAAGAAATTGAAAAAAATGTGGGAAATCCAGATAGGATAGCAAATGTACATGAAAAATATTCCATAATTATTGGGTTTTTCCCAAAGTGTTTTAGAAATTGTACAACAAAAAATTTGAACAAAACTTCAAGAAAATTCTTTATTTTATATTAATTTGATCGGAAATCAACCCTTATCCGCATTGAACAATAAAAGTCTGTTAATAAACGCTCAAATTTGATACTAAAAATTGTTTGTCATCATATCATGTGATATCATGCCATATAATTTTCCGTTCTACTGAAGTATGTAATTAAATGCCAATTTAAAAAAAAAACTTATATTTTGAATTCTCTTCCACCTCACATAGCCAAAAACTAGCAAGTTCACAATCAACTTACATTAAAGGCGTTGAATATTTCATAATAATAAATTTTAACTTTCCAAAAACCCCAAAATTTTCCACGCGTGATTAAGCGACGTGATTTAATCACAAATGCCACCCTAAAAATAAAAAATAAAATAAAAAATTATAATTATAGTAGCGTCAAAACTTTAAAGAGTAGGCCAGGCCTTCTAGCGCCTTGAGGTAGGCTATATAAAACAAACATTAATAATTTAAAGTATACATATAAACGCTTTTTTAGAGCTAAATTGAAGGGCCATTGTTTTTTTTAGAGAGTTCAGCTATTATTAAGAACTAGTCATAAGCCGAAATTGATTTAAAAAGATTAAAATAAATGCAATTTAAATGCAATTTAAATGCCTTTCACATACCTTTGAAGTTGGATCGCGTAGAATATAAAGAGCAAGAAATAATTAATTAATATATTAATGTGTGCGTATGTGTTTGCTTGAGTTTTTGTTAGTTGGCTGCTTGCAATTAACATATAAACTAATGTTTACGAATTTATGCCTTGCCAGTGATTGATTGCTGTCACCAGCTGTCGTGGCATGCTCAAAGCACACACACACATCTTCATATATATTTAAATACAAATAAATCACATATTCAAATACCTAACACGCCAGTCAGTTGTGGTTGTGTCTGCTTCATGTTTCCTTGTTACTCACCTTGTTGTTGATGGTGCACAACACTTTCTCCTTATGCCAACTAATGATAATTATGTATATTAGGTTTGATGAATTTTGAATTATATTCATTGTGTGTCGTGTATTTGCTTGTTTGTGGCTCTGTAAGTCTCTAAAGTTGCGTTTGGGCATATTTTAAATAATGAGCGGATAATTTAGTTGTTGATAAGTGGTAGAAAAAGGTGATAAATGATACATATAAATGGTTACAAAGTCTCCTCAAGGCGGTCAGGAAAATTTCAATATGAGTCTGCATGGTTATAGAAAATTGTTGGTGTAAAAACAGAGATTGGAAAAATTTAATTTAAAAAAATATTATTATTTGAAAAAAAAAATTAAAAATAAAAAGGAAAAAAATAAAAATAAAAAAATAAAAAAATTAAATTATCTTTATTTAAAAAATAAAATAATGACAAAAATAAAAGAAGCGAAAAAAATTAAATTATGGAAAGCTCAGAGCGTTTCAAAAAATTAAATGCTGACAAAACTATAAAAAATTAAGCGAAATGGTAAAAAGAATTGATTTTTTTGTTTTGAATTTAAACAATGTAATAATGACAGAATTACCAAAAAATATTTTAAAAAAAATTATATAGTGCAAAATTTTTTAATATTGAGAAATTAAATCATAACAAAATCAGATTTTTAAATTATAAAATTAATAAATTTAAAATACACTTGTTTCAAGTTAGTGATTTTGAGTAATTCAAAAGTTATTGAAAAAAAATTTTTCCGAAATTCTTTCAAAAATTTTTATGATTTTTAGCTAATCAAAAGATGATATTTTTAAAAATATTTTTCAGTAATTTTTATAATTTTTATCTTAACGCAAAATGAGTTTTTTTTTTACTAATTTATAATAATTTTATTTTAAGTTTCCACATTAAGACTTAAAGATGAAATGTTCATATTTATGAAACGAAAAAGTGTTTAAAATTTAAAAAAATATTTACTCTCAGTCTCTCCTCAGTCACTCTAATGAAACTTCCCTCGCTTCCACCATTGCGTATGAGTAATTTGGGAGTAAATTTCCAAATATTACTTCCACACTTTTCCGTTTTTTCCATGGAAATATAACTTAAAATATTTATTCTTCATAATTTTCACCTTCTCTTCCTACAAAATGTCAAAACCGTCTAAGTGATTCTGGGAGATATTTTTTGTCCTCTGAAGCATTAGTCGTTATTGAGAGAGAGCGCTTGGTGAGTACTTGAGTACTTATAATAATGATTATGAAAATAATGATAATAATCAGGAAAAAGCGTATTCATTACAGTTATATTTAAAAATATTGCAAAAAGCTGTTTGTTGAAGCCCAACCAGCCAACCCAACGAGTTGTCGAAACAGCTATAAAATTATGCGGAAAAAACTCGCATTTCGCTTTGCTCGTCATTAAGTTTGTCTGTTTGTCTGTTTCTCTGTCCTTAAGAACAAGTATGCAATGCCATTTGCGTCAGCAGTTTTTTTTCCATTTGCCATTTTCAATTTTTCACATTTCTTCACTTTTCCTTCATTTTTGCCGTAACAAATTTGTCAAAGGATTATGCGTTGTCGCTGGCGACTAGCAGGCAGGCGATGCCCCGCACGCCTGGATACGACTGTCGTTGAAAGCGGGTGTGGCAGCAGCGGGTTATTTGCTTGAATTTCTTCAGTTTTTTGCTTCTTCTTTTACTCAGCATTTCTGCTTGCTGGAACATCCTTCTTGTTGTTTGTTTGCTGCTTCTTGCCATATTTGCTGCTAACGCCTGCACTGTGCTGCTGTGCCTTTTTTCTGCAATTTTGCATTTTCGTACTTTAAATATACATTTATATATATATATATATATATGTGTGTGTGTATATGCAATGAAATATATTTAATTTGCTAGTATTCATTACATTTAATTAATAACGCTTATAATTAATGAATTTCTCGTGCTGTGAGGACATTGAAAGACGATGATAACAATTTTTGATAGCTGCGACAAATAAAGAAAGTTTATAAGATATTTAAATAAAATGATGGAAAGCAGTATAAAATAGGGAAGATGGTCGTAAGAAGGCAAGTAAATAATAGGAAAAGATAGCGAAAGGATAATTGTTGAAGGTAATGAAGTTAAATGATGTTGGACTTGACACATTTGCGTTGACAATGAACTGTGTTTTGGCGATTTTATGTTTCTTTCTTACTTATAATGTAGAAATTTATGAAGACTAAAGTATTTGTTATAAAAAAAATGACAAGTTGTTGTCAACTAAGTCACCGCTTTGAGTTTCAAGGTCAAATTTGGTTGATTTTTCAAGGCAAAAGTATCTTTATTATACTTTGAGCTGGTTATATGCAAAGCTTGAAGCTTTAACAAAAAATGAAAAATCCTACATTATACAATTTTAAATTACAGTGCATGAAAACACTGTTAAAGTGATACTTAAATGTACATTAAGCAAATATGTTGCTCATACGCACTGTTGGCCGATTTTAAATTAAGTCTAAATTAGCTCTAAACAAACTGCAGCATTTGTTGCGGTTTCCCAGCATAATTATAATGTTTTCTAATTTTCCTAAGCTTCTTTTCGTACTAATTACTCAGCGCCCTTCCTCTTTTCTTTTCTTTTTTCTAAAGAGATCCCTTAAACAAAATGCGTTTAAATTATATTCACCAACATTTAAACACAATTAATTACAATTTAGAGCACAAACACTAGTTTTACCCAACCATTAACCCTTCATTCACCTATAAAAGCAAAAAAAAAAAAAACAATGCGAAAGACGGACAGCCGGACAATGGTTGGAAAACTAACAAAGCAACCGCAAGCAGATTTGCGCACAAATAAAAGCAACAATCAAGTAAGAATAAAGGCAAATAAAGACACAAACACATACCCTAATACTCATACAAAGAAAAGGAAAAAAATGAGAAAATGTAATAAAAACCAAGTGGAATTGTTGAGAAATAACAAAGGCGGCAATGTCCGTTCTGCGTGAAAAAATTTCGAAAATTTGTTGGCACTGTTGACCAATTGTACTTGGTTGCTACTTAAAAAACTGAAAACAATTGGACACACACACACACACACACACACACTTGGCGAGATAAACATAATGAAAGGGTTATTTAAAGAGCTTCGCACGATGGCCACAAAACATGTTGCCGCTCTGTGATTTCCGTTTGTTGTTAACTGTCATTGTTGCCAAGTTTTATTTAATGCGTCATATGTGTGTGTATATGTGCGTGTGTTTAAGTACGCAAATAACTGTACATACACACACGCAAACAAGTGTATTTACAAATTGCTTTACACTTAGGCTTTGGGTCTTTTTCTAATACCACACACCTCGCACTCGCACTCGTGCAATTCCACTCTACTGCTCTCTGCTCACTCTTTTATTCCATTTTAATGTCAACTATTTGCGTACTGCCTTTTGTTTGTTTAGTTGACAGCCTCTCAATTAGTTGGGTTAGAAAAGCTTACTTACTTACTTACTTACTTACCTAGTTGTATGTGCGTATGTGTGCATGTATTTGTGTGGTGCAGCTTTTGTTTGAGGATTTAGGCAACTTTCTAAGCGTATTGTGTATAAAAGACGCAATAAATATATTGTGAAGAGCTTTTCATTGCTTTATTTAACATACCAAACGATTAACTGAAAAAATACTGAAAAGATTCGTTAAAGAAGAGAAAAGGAGAGGCCGTAGAGAGTTTTCCGAAGGGCTAAAAATATAAGTTGGTGTGGCTGTATATGAAATGGTTTGTGGGTTTTTATATTTTAAAGTTCCAGTTGACTTCATTTGCCAAAAAAAAAATGGTTTTCTTTTTAAAAATATTAATGATTCGTGTAAGATAAGCTTTTTTTTATTAGATTCAAGAACATCATCTGGGTTTTTTTATACCCCAATTTCATTTGTATGGCAGCTAGTAGCTATACTCATTTGATTTCAGATTTTTTCATACGACTTCTAAATAGTATACTAGATTTCCCATAAATTGCGTCAAATTTGAAAGCGTTATCTCTAAAAGTATTATTTTTGAACGCTCTTTTGTATGGGAGCTACATTTTACAATAGTTCAATCTCAGTAATTTTTCCTGCCACCATTTTGCCTTTGCCTCTAAAAAAGCTGTACAAAATTTCCTGTCGATAACTTCAGATTTGAAAGAGTTATTAGTCAAAATCTTATTTTTGAACTGTCAGTTGTATGGGAGCTACATTTTATAATAGTCCAACCTCAGTAATTTTTAATGCCACCATTTTGCCTTTACTCCTAATAAAGCTATACAGAATTTCATGTCAATAAGTTTAGATTTGAAAGAGTTATTGGTCAAAATCTTATTTTTGAACGTTCAGTCGTATGGGAGCTACATTTTATAATAATCCGATTTCAATAATTTTAGTATTTATATTTTGTCTTTCCTTTCTTTTAATAAATATTTTCCGTTTATCTTTCTAAAAAAAATACAAAATTTTCAATTTTTAGTTTTGGTCAAAACCTGAAAATAACATAGTCATCAAATAAAGGTGAAAATGAAAAGAGTGGACGCAGTTCATATCTCAGTTATGTGTTTCGGAATAGTTTGCTCGAATTTTTAACCTTTTTTAATTTCTTGCAACCATGCATCGTCCTTTTCGTAACGTTAGAGTTGGAAGCAACGTGAAAGACATGACGTCTCAATGACCTTCAGGCTGGACGGACGCAAAAGTAGCGTCCGAAGTGATTATTATAGGTTAAATACATTAAATTTAAAATAATATTTACGAGCATTGGTTTCAATATATTATTTAATTCATAATGATGTTTTGTACCAAAGTATTTTTTTTTGAATTTTTTTTTTAGTATTTTTCCACAAAGCAAACAATTTCAATACATTTTTCACTTTCTTAGCTTAAACTGATTAGTATATACATATATACGCCTAAAGCAATCAATAGTCCTAAATAAAAATCCACTGATTACTTTTCAATTGCCATTCATCAGTTTTAATGTCAAATATTATTATACTCTACTCATACACAGCCACAGACAGAAAAGCTGGCAAAGCGCACCACCGATTTATCATTCAATTCAAATGAGTTTTGTGTGGGGAAAAAATCGCTGCATTTAACTTTTTAACACTTTTGAGCGATTTCTCATGCCCAACAACCAACAAGCAGAGCGATCAACCCGGCGTATACGTCACTATGCTCGAAACTTTTTAACAAATAAACCAAAAATACAAAAATACAAAGAGGAAAAAAGAACAACACACACTTTTTCATGCCATTTTACGTACATTTTATTTACTTGCAATCAATATTATGATATATTGCACACTTTACTTGCACACTTTCGCCGTATAGCAGCTAGTGAAATATATTTCGCCCCCTTCCACCTCGCTCTTCGCTCCTGCGTTGAGTTTGGCGATGAGCGTGTACACTTTGGAAGCGTGAAAAATTGCATATCGCATTGCATTGCAAAAATATTTATTGATATTTGCATTTGCATATTATTGTGTACTTAGTGCAAACCGCAATGCGCGTTGGCAGCGAAATTTGATGCAACGCCAACAACAACAACGACAACAGGTGTGCAACAGCCACAAATCACAACTGTTTAGCTCCCTATATATGTGTATGTTATATGTACATATGTATTTACTAACTGTAATGCTGAGGTTGGCGCGTATAACAAGCAGCTTTGCATTGCACTTGTGGGTTTGTTGTTGTTTTTGGCGAAGCATTCCTGTTAACTACAGTGGGACGGAAAAATTAGCTTTTGGTATTTTTTTTTTTCAATATATTATGAATCGAAAAATACATAAAAATATTTTTAATGTATTTAATATTTTTTTTAAATTGTTTAATTTTAAGTAAAAATTCAAAAATGCCAAAAAAATTTTGAATTTTTTCTTTTAATTTTTGCACTATTTTTGTTTTTAATATTTATTTGCAATTTTTTTTTTCAATTTATAATGAATATAGTCAAAAAATAATCACAAAAAAATAATAAATAAATTTATCGATATTTTTCTATATTTTTAAAAACTTTTTTTTTTTGTAGAAGACAAAAAAATAAAAAAATAAAAAAAAAATTAAAAACGACATTAGTTGTTTCGAGTTCCACTTGCCACAGACAATATGCGAATATGCCTAAAAATTAAAAAAAATAAAAATAAGTTAAAAAAATTAAAAAAAATTAAAAAAATTTAAAAATTAAAAGAAATTAAAAATCGAAAATTTATCTTTTATGTTTTTTTATACATTTTTTATTTTTGACTACGTTTTGGATACTTTTCCACTAAAGGCTTGCAATATATCTAAAAATTTTCCGTATTTTTTACTTAAAATTTTTTGGAAAAAAAATTTTAAAATTTTAGAGTTTTTAAAAAATAGAATTTTTGATTTAAGTGAGTTTTGCTTTGGAATTAAGCCATATTTTTTAGAGAAAAATTTCAAAATTGGTTGAATATTTATTATTTATGTACTACTATACTAAGCTCGGCCGAAAAGCGCTTCAGCGGTTACAAAGCACCAAATATATATATATATATATATATATATATATATACTAAACTGTACTCATACATACGTAAGTATTTCCCGTAAGCCTATGTGTATAACCATTTTTTTGCTTTTGTTTTTATTGTTGTTTGCTTTTATACATACAATGTGTACATACATACATGCGAAATGCATTTAAAGCTTGTTGCTCTAACATTTCATTCGCCTAAGTGCAAAGTGGTTTCAGTTTATACAAAAAACATTGTAGCTACAACTACTCTTGATGTTGTTTGCCATTGTTGTTATTTTTGTTTCTCTCCCACCGCTTAGTTTTGGCTGAATGTTGCATGCAAACGTAAAATGAGTAAGTGAATTGCTTCATGCATTCAAATATGAATGAATGAATGAATGAATGAATGAGTGAAAGAATGATTACGTATATATATATATGTGTATATATGCGTGTGAATATCTATGCATGTATGTATAGGTGATGAATCGATGAATGCAAGCATTTTGCACAACAACTTGTCTTAGATGAATTTCACAAGCGTGTAAAATGTGTAAATGCAAACAAATATTGTTGTGTGTGTGCCACAACTTGGGGCAAGCAAGCACAACTGCTGATTTTTGGTATACGCATGCAATACTCAGTTTATATATATGTACATGCATAGCAAATAACTGTAAACGCTTCTTACAATGTTTGCTTGCTTGTTTTTTTTTTAATATTTATTCATTTATACCTACATACAGACATATAAAGATTCGTCGTAAATATGAGGCTCATGGACTCCTGCTGTTTTATTTAATAATATACATACATATATATGTGCGTACGAGTATATGCGGTACGGTACCCTGAGACGCTTCAACCCTCCATCATTTTTGTTGCATTTTTCACTCATACCGCCCCGGTTTTTTTTCTGTTGTTGTTGCTGTTGTGTTGTGCAATAAAAGTGTGCTTTTTATATTGGAGACATTTCTGCATTCGCTTCCCCTTCAGTGGCTGCTTTGACATTTCACATAAATGTGGCTTTGTATCGAGTGTACACGCAACAAACGTTAACTTTCTCTTCTTATTCTTCTTCTTCTTCTTCTTCTTCTTTTCCCTTCTTATTTTTTTATTTAACTTATTGCTTCATTGCAATTGACTAAAAAGCTAGTCTACATCGGTCATGAAGATATTTAAGCATACAGTTATATACTCTTTGCTGATCCTTAAAATGGCTTATGTGATGATGGCAATATTTATTTATGACAAAAAAAAATATTCTTGAATTTTATACTCTTAAATAATTGTCAAAATTGCGAAAATATTATTCAAAAAATTTTATTAAACGAAATATTTCTTAGCAGGTATTTTTCTATAATTCTTTCATATAACATTACATTTTGCCTAATAAATTTCGTACATAGATCTGCGCCTGATTGTAGGCCAAGTTCATCATTTATGAGAATTCTGAGCAGTTTGACAAAAACGCTGCCTACATTTAGGCTGATTTGAAAGTTTTTTTCTCTATTTATATATTTTCTTGCTATAATTTTATGAAATTTCGATCACATTTGAATATTTTTAATAGTTATTTTGATTTTAATTCATAAATAATATTTTTTTCGACAAAAAAAAAACATTAAACTAGGCATGTCTTCTTAAAAGGTCAAAAAAAAAAAAAACAGAGAAAACTCAGATCTGTTTCCAATTTTAGGCATTTTGTGCTTGTTTTAGATTTTTGCATGATTTTCAAAATGCTGCGAGGACTAGCTCTATGATTTTGTTACAAAAAAAGTTTTCTCAAATGTAGGCAATATTCAATTTTGGTTGAAAATGATTTTTGAATAAAAACTTGGCCTACATTTCGGAGCGCTTTGACAGTTATTGAGAGAGCTCCGCCTGCTTACAATATGCAATAATAAATAAACACAGCTGAAACTGTTTTTAAGAGGAAATAGCACCTATTAAAAAATATTGAATCAAATAACCGAACAAATTTGGAAGGTTTTAATGTTAAAAATAATAAAAAGAGTTGCCACTTGTTCCAAATTGTTTAATAAATCTATTTGGCAATCGAATTCGAAAGATTTACAGTTAAAATGCTATAAAAGTGTTTAAGAAAAAAATATTCTCAAAAACAGTTGCCACATTTAAAAATTGTTTTGTGCTTAAAATATAGCAAAATTAAGAACAATTACTGCTGGTGATAATTTTGAAAAGGATAACCAGCTGATTAAAAGTAATTCATCAATTTTGATAACTTAAAACGGAGGGACTTTAACGGTAAAAAAAATCGAGGAAGAGAATATTACAGAATATAAAAAAATCGATGAAATCTAAATCTCTTCTGGTTTCAACTCTTTTTTTATTATGTTTATTTCTTGTTTATTTCATGCTTTTTCTCGCTTAAAATGACATCAAAACCTGCGCTATAATGTGCTAAATTCCCAAAACCAGACGTCAAGGGATTCGAGCAACCTTTCTAGTCAAACCCAAGATGCCTTTGTATGGAATATGTACTCACACTCAAACGATTTGTTTTTCTTGGCCTTCAGCTCCGCTTATCAATCGCTTTGCGGGCGTCTATGTAGGCAAGAAATTTATGCTTATCATAAATCTTTGCTTGCAATTTCAATTTATTAGAATATTTTGATTTTTCCTTTTTTGCAATTTTTTTTTACATTTTTTTGTTTGTTATCCTTGCATTATCCTTAAGCGCATTTACCTATAAAATAATAATGTATATATATATATGTGTGTGTGTGTTTGGAAATTTTTGGGTGTTGGGAGTAGATAAATGTTGTAGCAATGAAAATAATGTGCGCTGTCATTTCATTTTTAATATGCTACTCGACATTTTTGACATTCTAAATCCTGCTTCCTCCTTTCACTGGCGGCATGCGTTCTGCTAGACTCTAAATGAAAGCAGAAGCGGAAAAAACAATTCGAGAATATAACTTGATATTATAAATCTTACAATCGCATAATTTTTGCGCTCAAACCAGAGAGACAGACAAATAGATGGAGCGCGTGTGACAAGGAGGGAGAGGATGGAGAGAGAGTGGAAGAGAGTGAGTCACTCAAACAAATGCCAAGAGAAGCGAACCATTTCAAGCAGACACATAAAGTGGGCGCATAGTTGCTGTGGTTGTTGTTTTTGCCTTAAAAGTATGAAGCACACAAAATTGTCTTCTTCTTCCTGTTGCCATTACATTGCTACTGCTGCTATTTGCTGCTACTCCTCCAGCTGCTGCTGTTGTTGATGATGATGATAATACTGATGGCATCTGATGCCGCTTCCTTCTTATGTTTCCTCGGTGCATTTTTAAAATGGCATATCTATGCAAATGTCTTTGCAATACTAAGTATCTATGTATGTGTATATATATGTACAATCATTGAGTAAGATAAATGAATTTTATTGCTATTCACAAATAGAAATTGCCATCAAAGCAGCAGAGCATAGCGAGACACACTTAAACACACATACATACAAACACATTAAAAGGCATATATTATTTATTCGGTAGTAAGTTGCTGGTGAGCAGGACAACGCTATTATTATGCGGATTATGAGAAGACATCAAATGCTTCTTCTTAAGAGCTGCTTTTTTTTGTTTTCTATGCGTTTTGGTACCAATTAAATATGCAAACTTAATTAGAAGTCAGAAAATTAATTTTAATTTTTCGTATTGTAATTTTGAAACATGTGGCGGCACTAGTTAAAAACAAATATTTACTCTCCACTTGGATAACCATACTAGACAAATTAATTTTTACCAGCTAAAATTTTTTCAATTATATTCAAATTCTAACAGTTGGCAATCCCTTTTGATGTTCCTTACTTAACAAAAACACAGCAAATTCAAATTTGATGGGAATTTTTATTACCATTCGAAGGAATATTCTTTCGCATTTTTTGTTGTTGAAGATTATCTCTTTCAAATGTTGGCCGCGGCTACGTCTCAGATGGTCCATCCGTTGAGTTCAATTCTCGACAACTCTTCCGAGCCGGTAACTGGCAAATGACACGCGTGATGTTTTGCTCCAAGGCCTGAATCGAAGCGGGATTGTCCACGTCCGCATAGACTTTAGGCTTTACATATCTCGACAGAAAAAAGTCTAACGGTATGATATCACACGATCTTGGTGGCCAATGGACCCGTCCAATAGGTGAAATTATCTGCTCACCGAGGTGTTCTCTCAATTAATCCATTGTTTGATGCGATGTGTCGAAAGTGACGCCGTCTTGTTGAAACCAAATATCGCGGAGATCACGAGCTTCAATTTTAGGCATTAAATGGGCGGTTATCATGGCCAAATAATAGTCGCAATTGACGGTCACGTTCTCACCGGCATCATTTTTGAAGAAATATGGGCCGATGATTCCACCGGCCCACAAACCACATCAAACCGTTGTTTTTTTTTGATGAAATGTCAGCTCTTGAATCTCTTCAGGTTGCTCTTCGTACAAAATTCGGCAATTTTGTTTTTTTACAAACCAATTGAGTCAGAAATGGGCCTCATCGCTGAACAAAATTTTGCTCGAAAACGTCGGATCTTCTTGGAACCTTTCAAGACCCCTAGAGCGAAGTGATGTCGCTTGGGCAGGTCGAGCAGCTTCAGTTCTTGCACAAGCTGTATTTTGTACGCTTTCAAGTTAATGTCTCGACGTAACATGGCCTTAGTCGGTCCATACGTCAGTCCGAGTTGCTTCGAACGACGCCGAATCGACTTTCCATCGTCTTCGTGTACACTCTCAGCTACGGCCGTTGTCTTTTCTTCACTGCGTGGTGGACGTGGTCAATTCTGTCGAATATTATCCAGTAATGAATTCTGGGTCTTAAGATGGGTGAAACACATTCTTTACAGAATGTGAATTTTCGTAATAAAGTTGAATGATTTGAAAACGTTGTTCAGGCGTAAGTCTTTCCATGATGAAATGTCAAACAATGTTGAACGAAAATAAAATGACAGCTTGACACGACTTACGTGTGATCTGTCAAAAAAGGCTATTGAAAATAATACCTCTACTTGGATCACCCTTTATATAAAACTCAAAATTCATTAAACAGAATTTATCGACAAGCTCCAGTCTAGTGCTATCATTTACTTAAAATTAACTTTTTACAATTTTTTTTAACCATATGGCAACCTTACCAAAAATTTCAAAACATTTTTATAAAATAATCTATCCGAAAGCTCCTCAGCTTGGTAGCCATAACACAGCGTTGCCTGACTTTATACAGCTTTTTCACTTATACATTTCAAACAGGTGGCAACCTTAAATATTTTTTGCATGGCATTTACATACATATACACCTTTGATATTTATAGGTTAAATTTTCCAAAATTTCTCTTAATAACATGCTTCAATTAGCAATTATCAAATTTCCGTTTCAATTATTTTTCAATTAAAAACTAATTTCGCACATTCAATGCCGTTATTCATGTATTTTTCGCTGATTTTTTTGTCTAACAACCAATTTGAAATTATTTATATTTACTTTAATTTTTAGAGGCGATTAAAAGCATAGGCTGTGCAGGCAAACCATATTCACACCACCACCATTTGGAACACCACTCCATTGAAGGCCCGCATACTCGTATGTGTATGTGTGTGTATAATTAATTTCTTTATGTATGCGTTATATGTCTGTGTGTTTAGCGAGCCGATTTCATTAAGCCACAATTACAAATTCAAAGTAAAGAAATGAATAAACGAAACATATGTCTCATTAGTATGCTTGTGGCATGCCACAGAGAGATATAAAGCAAAAAAAGTAAAAGAATTTCAGATTAATTTCATATGCAAAAAAAAAAAAGGATGTGAGAGAGAGAGAAAAAGAGGATGAAGAAGAAGCAGCAGCAGTAGCTATGAGAGCCTTTAGTTAGTTGGTTATACTTCAACCGGTTTGGTGAGTGTGTTGTGTGTAGTATTGCAGCTACTTGTGGCACGCTCCAGTTGCCGCAGCTATCAAGTAAATATGCATAAAGCTTGTTAGAGCTTAACTGGCGGTAGTTAAGAACGCAGAATATTTATTTACCTAAGCGAATAACGCTTAACGTTTGCGGTTGGCGCAGGTCAAGGTTCATTGATACATTTACATACATACTCACACTCTCCCTCTCACACTCGTACATAACGAGACTGATGGATGAGTGTTGGCGTTGCTGGACGGGCGTATGCCAGCTCAAGTATTCATTATTAATGCTAACACAAAGGACTTCGATTTGTATTTATGTGAATGTGTATGTGTTTTGGACTTTTGTAAAATATTAGGGTGTGGCCAATTTTTTTCGTTGAAAAAAAAATTATACTATTAAAATTTCAAATTCATATAATTTATAGAATTTTATAAATAATTATTAAAATTTCTGATTTTTCAGCTCAATTTTGGTATTTCAAATCAAAATCGTTAGAAGGTTGCCACCCTTTTCAAACATTTATTTCCAATAAATCAATAAGTTAGCAAAACTCTACAATATAGGTACCAAAAAGGAAAATCAAAATATTCAAATTAATATGGCTCATAGCTAAAATCATTTTTGGGCGTTACCGTATGTTTGAAAAATTATATATAAAAATAAAAATAAAAAATTAACGAATAACTGTAATATGTGCATCAAACTGAAGCATCTTCTTAACCTTAGGGTTTTAAGGTTAAGAAAATATATTGCATAAATTATTTTTGAGAAGAGTTGCCAGATTTGTAAAATTTTGTATGAAAACAAATTTTTGAAAAAATTAATTTTTTTAATAATAACATATAATGAAACAAAATGAGCTAAAAACTTTTGCGTTTTTTAATCACTCACTTCCATTTCGGGTATATTAAACCTTAAAAGGTAAGAAGGTTGCCACCATTTTCTAAATTTTATTTCAAATCAATTTATAAATTAAGAAAACAGTATTATAAAGTTATCGAAATGAAGTGCTTAAGGATGTTTAAAATAAAAAATGTGTCTGAGAAGCGTAGCCACATGTTTAAAAAAAGGCAAATAAAAATAAAATGACGATTGGTAAGGCCCAATGACTTAGTTATCAAATTCCAGAGGTTTAAGCTGGCGGTGTAGCAGCAGAATTTATTTTTTGGGCAGAGTTGCCAGATCTGTAAAAAAAAAATTACGCAATTAAATTGATAAAAATTGATTTTTTGAACAACGGATAGAAAAAGATCTAATAATCGTTTCCAAATATTCGATAAAATAAAAAAAAAATTTACAAAAAATTTAAATAATAAAAAAAGTTCATAAAAAGTGTTGTAAAGATTTGTGAAAAAAATTGTTAACTTAGTCGAAAATTTTTGGAGTATGACCGAAGGCTTTTCTTCAATGACATTGCAGTATTATTTTCCCAACGGACGGGTGGATACAAAAAATTTAGAACATTATCCATTTTTGAACCACCCTAGTATGCACGAGTGGTGTTGCTTTCTCCACAATAACAATATTTAGCATCCGGAATTGTTTTAATTTTTTCTTTCCTTTTCCTTTTTATTCTCCGAAGGAAATGGGTTAAGCCAGTCGTCAGTGGACTGATTAATGTTTTATAGCGCAATGATGTATGATTAATGAGCAATTATATGGCGCCTGTCGCAGCACATACATATATATCCACATGCATGTATGTATGTACGAGCAAATAGCACATCGTTATGCCGCAGTTTGCCACATATTATGCAAATGGGAAAAAATTATTGAAGTTTATGGCAGTGTGTCCATTAATTATGTGGCTTATTGGTTGAGCTGGAAAAAATTGTGTTTCTTTTTTATTATCTCAGCAACTGCCGACTACTGGCACAGTGGACGAGTCAACACTAGGGACCTTACATACATACTTTTTTTTGCCGCATTAATGCACGTTGCTTTTGTTTGACATTGAAAATTTGCAGGACATTAATAATAAAGCAAACAGAAAGATCATGAATAATGCAAAAAAAAAATGGCGTAAAATTTAATTTGGCGTACAGAAATTTCCGCTCTAATTGGCAGTGGCCGGTGGCGGTGGTAGTTAATGTTTGCCTCAGTTAAATTTTACAATTTATTTGTGGTCAGTTTTACTTTTCCATTTTATTTAATTTCGTGCTATTTTTTTTTTTGCTTTTGGTGTTGTTTTTTCTGCTGCTCAAACAATTTCGTAGATAAATTTTGCGCAAATCGATAAATTTCACGTTGAACAGGCACTTATCGCAAGCGGCAACACATACACACAGTAACTACTCACCCGCCCATATATATACACACACACACACGCGCGCACACAGTCTCTTTCACGCCTTCACGCGATAGTCACCAGCAACCAGCAGCAGAGTTTTCAAAATGTCGAAGCTCATTTGCATAAATTAACAATAATATCAATGCCGGCTGCTCGGCCAACACAAGTGCTTTACAACTACAAAGGCACACATACACACTCACACAAGCACGCATACACGCAGAAGTATGTAAAACATGAGCACTTACATAGCACACAACGAGCATCGTCGTCCTTGCTCTGCATGCGCGCATAAATAAAATTGTGGGGAAAGAGGGCGTAGTGAACTCGCGATAAAATTGATATAAAATGCAACAACGCTTCATTGCGTTAGAGAGGCCATTTCACTGCTCTACTCCACGTTTCGCCCCCGCCTTCCATCTCCTGCCTTGCGCTTGTCGTTTGCCCTTTTTTTCATGCTGTCATCCTTTCGGTCTGTTGCATGCAAATAGATTTATGCGCGTAGCCTTGCTCGTCGTTTGTGCTCATTTTGATCGTCTGATTGGTTTTAAAATACTTAATTAGCGTAAATATTAAATTCATTTGCGTCACTCGCTCGCTGCTCGATTGTGCTTGAATTTATTTCTTAAATGTTAATAAATTTGCGAAAAAAGTAAATCAATGCTGTAGATCCTTTGAATTTCTTTTTGGTATATGAAGGGTGATCCAAGTAGAGGTACTTTGTTCAATAGCCTTTTTTTGACAGATCACGCGTGAGTCGTCATGTTATTTTTGTTTAGTTTCAAGATTTTTACGAAAATTCATGTTCTGTAAAGAATGTGTTTCGCGCACTTCGCTCAACTTATGGTCAACATAATCGGCCTACGGAGCATACTATTCGCAACACCATTACCCATCTTGAGACCCAGCATTCATTACTGGATAATATTCGATCCAATAGATCATGTCCAACATGCAATGAAGAAAATATAGTCGATTCGGTGCCGTTCGAAGCAACTCGGACTGACGTATGGAACGACTTGGCGCATTTTATATAGATATCTAGAATTGAAAGCGTACAAACTGCAGCTTGTGCAAGAACTGAAGTCCCTTGACCTTCCCAAGCGACATTGCTTCGCTTTATGGGCTCTTGAAAATCCGACGTTTTAAAGCCAAATTTTGTTCAGCGATGAGGACCATTTTTGTCTCAATGGGTATGTAAACAAGCGAAATTGCCGGATTTGGGACGAAGAGTTGCCTGAAGAGATTCAAGACCTGCCATTTCATCCAGAAAAAACAACGGTTTGGTATGGTTTGTGAGACGGTGGAGTCGTCGGTCCATATTTATTCAAAAATGATGCCGATGAGAACATAAGCGTCAATGGCGACCGTTATCGTGCCATGGTAATCGACCATTTAATGCCTGAAATTGAAGTTCGTGATCTCCGCGACATTTGGTTTCAACAAGACGGCGCCCCTTCCCACACAGCGCAGCAATCAATGGATTTATTGAGAAACCACTTCGATGAGCAGATAATTTCACGTATTGGACCGGTCGTTTGGTCACCAAGATCGTGTAATATCACACCGTTAGACTTTTTCCTGTGGGGATATGTAAGGTCTTAAGTCTATGCGGACAATCCCGCTTCGATTCAGGGCTTGGAGCAAAACATCACGCGTGTCATTCGCCAGTTACCAGTCGAAATGCGTAAAAGAGTTATCGAAAATTGGACTCAACGGATGGACTATGTGCTACGTAGCAGCAGTCAAAATTTGAAAGAGATATCCTTCAAAAAAATAAAAAATAAAAAAAAAAATTCCAAAGACTCTTCTTTTGAATGATAATAAACATTCCCCATTAAATTTGAATTTTCTGTATTTATTTTTTAAAAAAAAGTAGGACACCTCGAAATGGACCACCCTTCACTACACTTGATACACCTGTATCACTAGATACAATAAAATGTGTATCCAGCCAGTATTGTCTGGAGATGGCTCAAAAAAATTAGCATCACTCACTTCTTGGATTTTTGGGGTATACAAAAAAAATTTATTTGAAGTAAAAAAAAAAAAAAAATTCATGGATTTTAGGGTCTGTGAGGCGTACAAAAAATTAAATCAGATACCAGGATTTTTAGGTCGGTGAGGGGGTGCCAAAAAGTGAAAATTTCAAACCTCATCGATTTTTGTGTCTGTGAGCTGTGAAAAAATGCAATACTGCAGGTATCCCGATTTTTAGCAATGCAATAATTCCTTGAGGTTTGTGAGATGTGAAAAAAATTGCAGTTTGTGAATTTTTTTGGATTTATGTGGGATGAAAAAAATATAGTGCGACTGATCCTTAAGATTTTTATGTCTTTAAAATTCCTCATTCACAATCCCGCAAAATTTCAAATTTCTTCGCCTTTGCTATGAAGCAAATGTTGAGCTCTTGATTTTCTCTCAGTTCTTGAACGTAGATGGGCGAATCGAACCCAAAATAACTTTCCTAATAGAAAATATATTTTTATTTATTTAAATACTGTTTTCAGTAGTTTTCGCATTAAAAACTTCAATGCTCTGTGAAATCCTCCAATTCCATTTAGCATCCCACTTAATGTTGCTCTAAATTAAAGGTCCACTAAATCTGCTTCAGCCATGAGTTGCTCGCAAGCCACATCAATGTTGCAACACCTTTTGTTGGCGCACCACAAAAAACAGCACGCAAATGAAAGAGTTGACTGGCCAATCGATGCGGACGCGATGTGGAATGTGCGACAGTTTCAAAATGTAATTTGGCGCTTAAATGGGCGATAACAGTGCAGTGCAGAGTAGACACTAGACGGCGGAGAATGAAAGGTTGACGTCGAGGCAGGGACCACACCGTCATTGTTGCAATGGTTTAGTCCGACAATTTAATTGGGTTGGTAGTCCGGTGGTGACGTGGAGCGGAAGGGGAGGGCGAGTGGGCGTTAGGTGATTGCCTAACCGCATTGGCGTCATTCTGTGTTGCCACTCCATTAGCGTTGCTGCTGTGTGCTGTTGCTTCAGCCTCTCTGCAGCGGCGTGTGTGTGTTTGCTTGTTTGGCGTTTTGGTCTTGTAATTAAACTAAAATCGGCGCTAAATTGGTGATGGTCAATTGCGTATTTTTCGGTTGTGTTTTTACTTCTAATTTTCTAATTTCTGGTTTTCTGTTTTCGGTTTTTGGTTTTTTGGTTTTTCGATTTTAGGATTTTGAACTGTTGTCGCAGTTTCTGTTGCTCTTGTCGCTCGCTGTTGTTGCTATTGGTGGCGGCATTGGCCGTGGTTGGGTTCAAACTGCGTTTTTTGGGCGATTAACGGTATGCTCTTTTATTTTCCGTTATTTTCCATTCAATGCACTCGATGCGTGTTCGCTGCTGCTGCCGCTGTAACCGCTTAATATGTTGCAAATGGCATCTGATGTGGGTGAGGATTTTGAACTCAATGGCGAGAAAAGGTTAATTTGCGTCTGCCTCGCCGCCATCGCTAACTGGGTGGTCAACCAGCAAATTGGCTTGTCGTCGACACAGAAATTGTTTCCATTCGGCGGTGGGTGGAGTAGGATGTGGGACTTAACTACAAAACATTTAATTCGATTGGTGTTGTGGCTTAATTTTAGTATTCCTAATGCCTTAATGGGATTTGGCAGTTGGTTATTTAGTACAGTAGTTTTTTCCAATACATAATTTGGCAGGCTTTGGTCGGCGGACAATGAAATTCAATTGTATTTTAAGCTGAAGATCACTGAAGCATTTAACAAGGGATTTTCGTTAAAAGTTTTCGATGAGGCTGTGCAGCAGGCGGAGTGGACAGGGTTGAGTGGTTGGAGCAGGCAGTTTGGCTGTAAAGCAGTTTTCGAAATTACAAGGAAGTACATTTTGGCGAAGAAGGGCTTGGTGAGATCTCGGCAGACAACGTTGTGACTCATTAAGCTTTAGAAAGGTTGTTTCCCTTTGATTTATCATTCAATGTAGTGGAGCTCGTTCTCTGCCTTCGCTTTCACTATTGGGCTCTGCAACGAATGCTTTTATTCGAATGATATGACCTGGCCAGGGTAGCCGGTGGCTCCTAATTCGCTGAACTACAAGTATCTTGTGCAGACCAACAACCGAGCGTAGAGAAACAAGTTTTTCTAATTGCGGAGACTCCTCGATAGAGAAAAACAACCCCTATATGTGTGTTTCTGACATGAAATAAAAATCTCCTAATAGAAATCCTTCATCCGTTTGGAGGTGGCTTGGTATAAATTATAGATTTCTCCATTTTTGGGAAAAATTAGGAGGCATACTAAAAATTTAGGAAAGAGCTCGGCTGCAAACCACTTTAGTGGTTATTTATTACCATATATCTCACACAGCCCCGTCTTTTGTGGTATTCGTCGCCAACAGTATGCACCTTTCCCTCGGATCCTGCTCCTAAATTCTATTTGTCGCATGTTGTCATCGCTCAAGCCTACGCATGATACAGTAAAATGGGAATGATGAAGAATTTGGAAGGTTTCATCGTTATTTGTCGAGAGGAGAGCACACCAGTTGGCAAGAGTGATTTCTACATTCTAATCTGCTGGTAGTCAATTTGAAGTCGTAGTGATCCATAACCTCAGCGATTCAATGTAAGTCCCTTTGTGCCCTCATTTTAATTTATTTTTGTGACATTTCCAAAGAAAATGACAATTGAGCGACCGCAATGAGCTCTCTGTCTCCCTTTATCAAAACTAATGCAACTCTGTTTCAGCAACAAATACAGTTATCATAATTTTCACTTATTTTCTGTCCGAATGACCTATTTTCCGCGTGGTCTACACCAAAGTCCACACAACTAATCAACCCACAGCCTAGAGCGTATTGGTCAATTGGTTTCGCCAACAACAATTCACTCAACTGTCACCGCAATTCTACCATGGGCTGATTGAAAACGCGCTAAACTTGGACGAAAGAAAAATGAGGTCGAAGAAAACACAAAAAATAATGGAAAATAAAAAAAATGGAAAAAATGCGGAAAGGAAGTTCTACGCGGCAGCTGAGATATCCGCAACTGGACACGTTAGCGCATGATGCAGCTTTAAGTTTTTTAATTTAAGTTTTGGCCGCACGCTTATGCTTGTGCTTGTGTTGGTGGCACGCGTTCTCTCCTATACTTATGCCATACTTTTCACTTTTCCCCCCACATACACTTATACCCAAGAAGATTGGCTCAAACTTGTATGGGTGTTCTTATCTTCTTTTCTTAAATCTCTTAACAGCGTCGCGTGCGGCATTGTCTGTGACAAATTGTGCTGGAAAGATGTTGCACTTGATTTTTGCCTGTCACGTTGCTGCGTCACAACTAAAATCTGTTCAGTTTCAGAGGTTTTTCACTTTTCCTTAACTCTCCACTATGTGCGGCCTGAAGCGCTGTGTGTAATTTGTTTTGTTTTTTTTTGGTTTTGCTGTTGTTGTACACTATTTATTCAACTATAAGTATTTGTTGCCTATTAAAAAGTTTCTTCAACTTGAAGTAGCATACACTCAGGCGCTTAACCTTACGCCGCTCACACTCACCGCCCCTCACACTCATGCAGCCTTCAGCAACTGCTTGGCTGGTATTTTTACTTAACTGAGCTTGTTGTTGTTGTTGTTGTTGTAATTTTACACTCGAATGTGTAGAAATGTACGCTTTACTGCACTGTTACCTCGCTTATTAAGCGCCTATAATTATGCAATGCACTCGAATGCCAGCAAGCAAGTGTGAGTTGGAAAAAAAGTAGTAAAAAAGTAGTAGTAGTAGTTGTTGTTGTAGTAAAATTGCTACTGTAAACTCGCATACACACACACATACTGGTGCTGGTTGGCTTAAGCAACCCACTTTCGGCGCTGCAGAGGGTGGTGGGTTGGTGTTTGTGCCTCATGTTATTTGCCGTTATAATTAAGTGTTGCCTACTTGTTGCACGCTTACAAATAAATACACACTTCACAGCTCACTTCAGTTGTTGGCTTTTCACATTTTGTTCTTGCAACAGTTGCCACACATATTCCAAACATTTCTGTGCCACTACAATTCGCATTTATAGTTAACACTTGGCTTTGTTGTTGTTGTTCTTGTTGGATTTTTCTTTTTGTTGCCTTAACGAAAGGTAGTTAAGAAATGTGCAGCACTTGTTGTTGTTAGCTATATTTGTATGCCAAGTGTTGTTGTTGTTGTTTTTACTTTTACTACTTTTACTTCTTTTTTCTTAAATACTCTCATTGTTGTTGTTGCTGCTGCAAATTTCAACACCTTTCCATGCTACTCACATTACTCATGGGTAAATGAAATCAGCAGTCGCAAGAACAGCCTTGCAACATGTAATTAATTTGAAATAAAAAAACCCAAAAATAAAAACACCAACAACACTAAGGTAGCGGCGGCAAAAGCCTTCAACTGGAGTCAGCCAGTCAGTCACTTAACGATGCATGTATGGAAGGAATTCTGTGTGTGTGTGTGTGGAGATTTTTAGAAAAATTACATACATAAATGTATTTAAGAACGCCCCAACAGTTGCTGGCACTCAAGAATCCACATAAAAGCGAAGCGCACTCAAATCTTATGTGTAGCAGCTGCAAGCTGCCAGCCGCTGGTGTGTGTATTATTAGTGCAGTCAACTGACTGAAAAGTAACAGTAACAGTTCGTTGGGTAAAAGTGCTAACGAAATTATGTTGAAAGTGCAAGAGAGGACCTTGAATTAGGCTTAGAGTTTATGGTTCCGAAAAGTGTTGGGAGTAATTAAATATTTGTTGGAGGCGGAGGTAGAGAGAATGAAAAAGTAATTTTTATCTAATTATAGCGTACTTCAACCCTCACCTTGGACGTTTACCAGGATAACCATGGGATTATTTAAGGCTACTAGCTTTCAGAGTCAGGGAAGTGGCTCGGCGCGGAGGCTCTTTTAAAATTGATAAGAAAAAGGAAAACTGCAACGACAATGCAGCTCACTGAGTAGTGAGATTGCGTCGCTGTTGAACGTCAAAGCTGAACTCAGTACCAGACGGGAGCACCGGAATCAGCTATCATCACCGTTACCGAGCGATGTTCACGAGGCAACCCGTTGATAGCGAGAAGGTAGAAAAATAACAGTTATTTTCTGGAAAACAGGCAATCTACCGTCTGTCTGGGCTGGTTCGATAACCTTCTCTAAGGAGGTGCTGGTTGGACCAGGTGCTTGATGACGATCAAGAAAAACCCAGTAGAGCTTTCCGCTGTTACGTAAGTGAGATTTGGCGCTCGATAATGAAATACTATGAAAATCAGGGGTAGTCGGCGCGAGTGGGGCACAACCGATGGTCTACAATCTCCTCCCTGTTGGAGGAGCACTGAAAGAGCACCAAACTGGAGATACTTGGCAAGACAGGTCTGATTTTCATTCTTGAGCTGGGGTCGAGCTTCTATGGAGATTAAAACAATGATCAGTTGCTCAAACTATGGTTACTTTCAGCTTGTCAAAAGTGGTTACCAGCTTTAACTTCGCTAGCGTAAGCCTTAAAGTTCTCTCTGTCGTTTTGTACAAGAGGCATTTGACGTAGTTCTGAAACAGAAGCCGTGGATGTGATGTAGCAATATTTCGGGACCAGTATCTCTATCAGTAGCTCTATGGCAGACATAACTTGGCTGATACTCGATTATCTATGTGAGATCTTCTCCACTTAACTATCTAACCTGACCTTAACTGGGCTTTTACCCTAACGTCGTCTAAGTGGAGGAACCGACAGTTTATACTAAGCTGCCTCATAATGAACTCGTAGTACGGAGTTTTAACCACTAGAGCGTTGCCGCTGCCAAAGAAGAATAAATGACGCTGAAGAAAAACGAGTTTTTGTTGGGAAAATTTTATCTTATGTTATTGCATTTTGATTTTGAAAATGTTTGACAGGCTTTCACAGCGAAATTGACAGAGTTCATACTATACTCTCTGTTTAATACCAAAAAAAAAAAAATATATATATGTGTCAATCAAAACTTTCGTTTTATATATAAGAAACTTTTAAATAATTTCGAAAATATTAAACACTTCATCTGCTCATTCATATGATTATATCTACAACTGTTTGTTCGAAAATTTTCTTACGTCATTACCCAACCACTTGTCAGTGACCATAACTTTACTGCCTCATCAGCTGTTTGCTCTCATTACACTTCGTTTTGTGAATTGTGACAGCTGTCATTGTGCAGGGATAAGAGTAAAAAAATGGCCATTGAATGGTATGAGCTGAGTCGGAGATATTTTTTGTTGTTGTTAATATATATATATATTAATATTTGATACATTTTAAATGAAAATTTAATATACACTTTACACTGAGCAAGAGAATAAGTGTATCAGGCATTTTAATTGTCTTCTAAAATTTCCTTGCATATTTTTAGGCGCTCGCTTTTTATTGTTTTTTATAATTCTCAAACCAGTAACAGTTAGTCTTTTTTAAAGTTCAATGACTTATAAGTAGAATAAAAAAAAATACATATTTTTATTATTCTTAAAGTAAAATAAATCGAAGGAAAATATAGTATTGGAAGGGGTTGTCATCGATTAAAGTATTATAGTTATGGTTTAATGGTGTTAAATATTGTTAGATGCTGCATTATGAGCTTTAGGGATGAGGGAAGTTTAATGAAGGTTTCAGCCAAGCAAATTTGAATTGAAAAAAAAAAATTATGAAATAACTTTCTGTCAAGGGAAAGAATTACAAAAATAATAATTTTCAAGGCTTGACTTTGAGTAGCAGTTTGTATGGATTAGTTTTTTGAACATTTTTAATGATCTTGTTATTGTCTTTCCTTTGCCTCCGCGCCGCAACAGTGACAAGCACTCAACCAAGCACTCCAAATCCCTAAACGATGACTGATCGGATTTTCCAAAAACTCATGCCACAAATCAGCGCTTAAAAGTATACCAGGTCAAAGCGGTAAAAGAGGTCAGCGTTGCTGCATAAAAACTTTACATAAAATTTCAAGTAAAAAAATTCCGAAAATACTTAAAGCCGCAATGAGTTTTGCTGCAACAACGCATGTCAACGCATTTTAATTGCCGTTAAAACACTTTGTATACAAGTAGTTGTTGTCGCTGCTGGTGGCTGGCATATCGAGAATTTAGGTGGAAGCGACTCCCTGTATGTATGTATGTATGTATGTGCTATGTCACGTTGTGTCACGAATGAAGTGCTTGAACCGACTGACGCATTGCACGCATCGTCAACAGTGTTACACTTGCTGTTACCTTTGTTGTTGCTGTTGGAGTTGCCTACAAAACTTCATTTCACACTTCAACAAATGCGCAGCGCAACAGAAAAAAAAAGCAAATAAATAATTTTGCATTTCAGCGTCCATGCGTGCAAAAAACAGCAACGCTGTTTAGTAAGAAGAAGAGCGAAAGTAATAAGAAGACGAAGAAGAAGAAGAATAGGAAGAAAAATGGAAGAAGAATAGCACAAGCAGTGAAGGCAGTAGCTGCAGCGCTAAGGAAGTGGCACAAAACAAACCTATTATTTAAATTAATATGCAACATAAGTAAAACAACAACAACAACAACAACATAATAGCGAAAGGTGAACAAAAAAGGAAAAAGAGAACAACAATCGTGGCAACAATGGCCACAATGACTGCAACATGAAGTGGCACAGCTGTGCAACAATTGCAGTATATTGGCGTAGGAACAGAAACAACAACAACAACAATGCCTCAATTCCAACACAACTTGCAATTTCGTCTCGTCACACACTCACGAGCACATGTAAATATTTCACACTTTGTTATTTGCAAACGATCTCCGCCCGGCCCCAAATCTGGGACAGCAAGTACAAGCACGCTCCCATACAGCTGTTTTCACACATACACATATGTGTATGTGAGCATTAGTGTTGCATTGTACGTGTTGCCGCATGTCACATGGTCCACTGCTACGCTGACATACAGCGCTGCTCCATTTGGCTTTGGTACATTAGCCGCGTCGCTGGCTTTAAATGAGGTAGAAATGAATGGTTGCCGCGCGAATGGATTGGATGGAAGTGTGAGGCGGCAGCAGTGCGCGCGGCGTGTGTGAGATGGGTGATGGGAAGATATCTGTTTTTGTCACAATTAATTAATTACCTGGTAAAATGTGGAGAGGAAAATGTATTACAATTACTTGGCTATTTAGTTGAAGGGTCCTTTAATGTCAGCCAATAGCTAGAGCCAACTACGCGTGCCTTCAATTACTCTTGAATTAAGGCATCAAAGTGTTCTTTTTCTGGACGTATGCAACCAACTATGCACGAGGCGAGCAGACTGTGCAGTTTCCCGGTGTAAAGCCAACCACAGAACGCAATATGCATGTGTGCATTTGGGTCGACCGGCCACCCCAGTGGATATGAGTGTGAGTAAGAAATTCTTAAGAGTGTCAGGTTCCTTACAGACTTCTAGAAAATCGAAGTAAACGCAGTTATAGAGCAACTGACAAGAGCGCATTAGGAAGCAGAGAAGAACTTATTCAAAGTAACATCGAAAGCTGTGTTCACGGCTAGTAAATACTTATATAACTCTGAACTTCCTCTCGATAGCGTTAAAGTATTTTTCGATAAAAGTGATTTGGTTGCAGGCTACACCGCTGATTAGTGCGGAAGAATGTACCGCTTACTGGAGTCGTTGTAGAAATGAAAGTTATCTCGGTCTTTTACTATACAGATGCACCTGACGCAAGATACCGGACGCTGGGACAATAAAACTTGCGCTGGTGGAAGATCGAAGAATCGTCTAACATTGACCAAATCACGCCTACTACTGTTCAAAAAATGAACTTGATCCATTTTTGGCGGCACTTTGTTGTTATTGTTGTTATTGTTACCGCAAAAATATTCCCCAAATTAGTTCTCAGAGATACCGCAGGAGTGACGGTCCTTGGACAGATAAAAATCCGGGTCATTCTGGTATAAAGACCGGCCTGTCGGAGAAACTATTCTATTTTAGTCGCCTCTTACGACAGACATGTCTCACTGCGGGTAAATTCTTGAACCCCTAACCCGCAGGCGGTGGTGGCACTTTGTCCTTGACTGTCCTATCTTCGGGTTATCGGGAAACAAAGCGTGCATGCTATCTTCTCTGGCTCGTGATTGCTAGTAAGGTTTTTTGTCACTCGGCCAATAAGGAGCTGGAAAGGTGGCATCACAAACAACAAACGATAAATTGGTCTACTTGAGGCTTATCATTGTGTCAAATACCTACAACCGAACTTAAGCTAACCCAACATCGAGAAGTTAGAGACCGGTATACAGAGAGAGAGAGAGAGAGAGAGAGAGAACATTGGCTCCTCATAGACCCGTCTTATGGATGGAGCGCATGGTAGCGGAGTAAAATACTCGTGTTTTTGCCATTCCGAAGATCTGCAACAAGAATGTGATGAAAAGCAACGAAGGATTTTTTTCCATTAACGGCATCATTTTAAATAAAAATATTTGCCTACAAGAGACACCGCCATCACGGATTGCTGCAGTTCGTTGGCAGTTGAGAGTATTTATTTGCCATGACTGACACACAGGTCACCCAACTAAGTTCGCTGACGCGCAATTCGGTGATAATTGCGAAAGATTTCGAAGGCAAAACACAAAATTGAATATCACTGACTTATGCTTATGCATGTGTGTGTGTGTGTGTGTGCATATGTACTGTGTATGCCTCTGGTAATATCATCAGCAACGAGACCTTTACGGCTAAAGAGCGCGGCAATTGGCGTGAGTGCTCCTTGTTGTTGTTTTTATTATCTGTTGTATTTTGGCCTGTTTTATTTCGTTTTTTTCGTTGTTGTTGTTGTTTAGTATTGTTTCGCTTTTTTTTTTCATATTTTCCTCAGTTTAACCTAAACATGCCTTTTTTGCTCGTGCGTTTTTCAGATTTTGCTGTTTCGACGCCATGTAGTTGCAGCTGCTGCAATCGCCAGCGCTTTGCAAATCTACGGCCGAGCATATTTCGTTAAGATTTTGCATCTTTTGCACCATTTTGTATTGCATTTGTTTTTGTTTTCTTTTTCTTTTTTTTGTGTGTGTGCGATTTGTGCGCTCCCTCCAAGGACAAATCCATAAAAAGCAAAGTGAATTTATTCTAGGCGCTCTGCGGATGGCGAGCTCCAATGGTTGCCAGCAATGGAGAGGCAATAATGCGGCAGTGTTTTGCATGAAGGTTCTGCGAAATTTTAAAGTTAAATATAAATCGGCTTTAAATATTCAATGAACCAAAGAAAAAGAAAAGGGATTTGATAATTTAGATATGGTGCCACCAAAGCTCGGAAGCCGAGCAAGAATTGCAATACTGACGAATGTTGAAGAAATATGCCCTAGGGAGCCAGAAAAAGAATGCGAGATCAAGAAAATGGGGAAGATTGGTTCTTAATGCAAACGCTGGGTGAAATTAAACTGAGTTCTCACTCACAGTGATTTAATTCTTGTCTACAAAGACGAGCAGTTTCCTATGAAGAGCAGACCATAGAGCTTCCACGCTATTCTTACTCTTTAGCAGAACGTTTCTGCTCATGGAAAAATTACATTAGCTTTTAAGTGCCAAAAGTTTTCATATTGGCGGGTTGAGTGTTCTAACGTGGTAAGCTAAGAGCCTCCTGCGACGTCTTTAATTAATTCTGGGCTGAAAAACCTCGAATTCTCACACGAAACGCAAATCATAGAGGAGCTTCTACTCTCAACTTATTCCTTAGCTGCATATTGGTGCTCACAAGAGGAGTACATCCGCAGTGAAGCTCCTAGTGTCTCCATATCCGTCTGGTACACCGAAAATGCCGATAGAGAGCCATGAATATGCTTATCCACTTCATACGGAATGAAATTCTGGGTGCTCCCTATGAGATTCTTGGGGCATTAGAAAAAAAAAACACAAAAACCTTTATTTTCTGTGGTTTGAATTTCCTGCCGACCCCATGTCCATGACTACATTCCGCTCCTTGTCCAAATTGACGGTTTATCTCTATTCATTCGCCGTGGTCTTTTGAAATGGACTACCTTTTGTTGTGCGGCCGTGGCATGACATGAGTGAAGGTTGCCACTACTGCTGCTGCTTGTGCTCCTACTACCTTCTTACCTTTTTACCTCGGTACATTCATTGCACAGCTTGCACACGCCCAGATGTCACTAATCTAAATTTATGTAAATTGCTCGGCGTTTTGCTTTGGCACAACTCACCGGTGTTTGTGCACCACACGCCGCGCCGCGTCGCTTCGCTTCAATACCAAGCAAATAAGAAAAAACTATACCAACAACAAGCAAAGCAAAAACAAATGCGAAAATGTAGTAAATAGACGACGGATGCTGAGGAAATGCTGTAGAGAGGGAAGGTGGGCGTAGGGGATCTAGCGAATAAAGGCAACGCGCCACGCGAATTAAATACCTCTATAAATGCAGTACCTTCTAACTTGCAACCGTGCAACGGATGGCCAATTCATTTCATTACATTTCATTTGCAAATGTGTTGCAAGCAACGTTTCTGGTAACAAAGCTACTGTTGCCAGTGCGCGTTCATAGCATGCCTTTGCGGCGTTGGAGTCTATTAATTTGAGTCGCGAACCGAGCGCATGGCCAACGAGTGGCGGCTCCAGTAACAGCAGCGGCGAGTCATAAAATGTGCATGTAGTAAAAACAAAAGCAATAATGTTGCACGTGTGGCAATGAAATGAATATGTGTGTAGTATGCATTGTTGTTGTATGCCACAGTCAGCAGATTTTTCCTAACATTTTATTAAATTAGAAGGCACTCAAAGGTGTTGCATGCACCAAATGGCCAAATTATAATTTGCTTCTGTTGCTGCCGCTAGTGATATCTCCTTTCATTGCCGCTCAATGTTGCAACATGCACTTTTCGTACACTACCTCCGGCAGCGGAAGCTGCTGTCGCGCCATTTATTGCTGCCGCATTTTTTGCATATGTTAATTACTAACTGTGGGTTGCCGCGTGCTGGTTGCATGCAACAAATGTGGTAGCAGTAGCAGCTGATAGCGTAGAGTGTTGCAAGTTTTGCCCTTTGCGCGTTGCAAATGCAAAATTATTGTAATGACTGCAGCTCGGTGCCGGTGCCGGTGCTCTGAATGTGGCATGTCAGCGGCGGACTCTGCTCTTCGTCTACTCAGTCCATCACTTCTTTTCTAAGCAAATGAATGTCTGCGCTTATGCTTGTAGCCGTGTGTTCGTGTGTGCGTGTGTGTGTATGTGTGTGTTTGCTTTACTTTAATTATCACGCGCCTTAATTGATGACTTGTGACTGCAACGCGTGGCCGCTCGCGTGGCTGGCTTGCAACATGAACAGACATGCACACACGAGCTCTGGTCTGCTGACGTTTAGATAAGATAATTGTGCTGCTGCTGCTGCTGCTATTTAGCGGTTATTGTTGTTGTTGTTGGGGCATGATAATTGCAGTTTGTCCATTTGTTGGCCAACTCGATGACGTTGCAACATTGGTTTTAATAGCGCTGGCTACGGAAACTTTTGCCATTTGAGACTCGTTCTTTGTGATAAGAAGTTTGTGGCAATCATTTCTACTTCTTCTGCTTGGAAAGGAATTTTTTAGCGCGAGGAGATAATAAGAGGTCTCGTAATGGATAAGAAAACTTTTTTTTGCTTCCCTCACATCCTCGCACCCTAAAGTAGTTGCCGAGCGTTTGATGAGTTAGAAATAGTGACCCTTCCGGGAAGATTATCAAGGTTTCTTTCCTTCAGGAGTGACATCTCCTGAGGTGCTCTGCTGAAGGAATGCTGGAGAAAGCGTTACAGCTTTAGTTTAAAGGCAGACTGAAATTGAGCGATTCTCGACCAAGCTCCTCTTCCAAATTGTGTCGTGCACCTACAAGATTACTCAAAAATGGATATCAGAAATATACTGGAAGGTGCTGATACTCCCTGCAGAGGAGCGTTTGTAACTTAATTTTGCTGTCTATAATTTTTGATGTTAGTTTAGCCAGATTCGAACTCATTAACCTACGTAGAGTGGTGGGTATTGCCAACCATTCGGACAATGTGTCCGGCGACTGAGACGTATGGCTAAGAAGCGACGGGATTCGCCTAGTATGTTATGTATGAGTTTCAAGCTTCTTAACTCCTCGCTTTCTCTGGAAAGATTGTGAGGATTTTAGAAGACTTCACTAGTCGACTCACCTTGCTTACGTACTGGTGTTTTTAGACTGACTGGCAGGCTCTCCGATCATCCATTTAGTTAACTCTTCACGCCTACTTTAGAACTTTAAAGTTGCCACATCATTGCAATTGAAAGAAATTTGATTTTAACATTTTTTTTCTCAACTGACACGCTTACAGCAACACCACAATGGAGAATGGTAATTTTCGGAAATTAGTTTGAAATGAGCACAATCAATTTGCCCAAACAATGTCGATTAAAAAACATCCGGTAATGCAAATTGGCAAAACACCCTCTCCAGCCACTCTCCGACTCGGCGTTTCCGCGGCAAAGCAGAGAAAATTTGTCAAAGAATTTCGTATAAATTTTTTTAAACAAAACAACTTTGATAAATTCCAAAGACTAAAGTAAATGACAATCAATCGATTTCAATTGAAGCGAAACTGGCTGGCGCAGAGACAACGGGAGGCAATGGCACGAGAAGGCTTTTGGCGTGAAAATCGATAAAATCTCATATTAATTAAAATTTCTTTGCAATGCCAACAACAAAGACAACAGCACTGACAATGAAGAGAAACATATATATACAACAAACGAAAGTAGACACACAGCAAAGCCAATGAAATTTCGAATGAAGACCGACAGTGGAAAGAGAGAGAGAGAAAGAGAGAGAGAGAGGAAAAGAGGCGTTGAAAATAAAATGAAGTCGCGGAAAGTAAGGCTGAAGTGAAGGAAATGGACCATATTTGACTTGGAAATGTAATTCGATACGACAGCCAGCGCGAAAGGAAGTTTAATTGCAGTGGAGAAGGAGGAGGCGTTGAAGGAAGATGACGGCAGTGCTGATGCTGGCTGGAGCTGAAATAAACAAGCAAATAACGGTAAAACAAATGCGCGACGAAATTGAAAATAAAGTGGGAAAGCAAAATGTTTAAGCGATAATTGGATAAATTAATGCAATGCAACAGCAATGCCAGCGCTGGAGTGGGAGAGTGACAGCAACGACAGGAAGAGCAGTGACGCCTGCAAGTGGAAAGTAAACAAAAATAATAACAAGAACAATTGACTATGAAACGAAAGCGCAGACAATTAAGTGATATGGAAGACCGTCGAATGAGAAAAGATCAAAAGGGAAAGAGAGGAAGTAATTTTCGGTTGAGCGTGAAAAGGGTGAGCACATGGTGGCTGCACTGCGAGCAACGTGTGCCAAATTGATTAAAGTTCATTGGAATTAAATAGCGGTTATCTACTAAGAAATATAATACAGGACTTAACCTGACTTACCAGTCTTAGTAAGCTACCCTTGAAGTCTTAGAGATCCCGTCGATGCATTTCCTGCTACATAAAAGGTTGTGAACGCTACTACTGATAACTCGAGATTCAATTGTATATTGCAAATTTCTTACAGATCTGCACTGCATCTCTTCCACAGTTCGTTGACCTTTCATGTGAAAAATTCTACCATCGTGTGAATTATGTGAACATAATTCTTTCTCCTTCATTTAATTTGCCAACGCACACGCTTCGCATTAAATTCAACGTCGCATTGTAGCCATAGTTACTTAAGAGATTCCCTGTTGGTTTCTTAATTAAGTTAAACAGATTTCCTTACACAATAATAGCAACACTGCTACTACCTCACCCCGTTGTCATGGTAACACGAAAGCAAGCAATGTTAATATTTGTCCCAGCAGGTGAGTAGTTGAGTGAAGAAATATTCGCGTGAGAATTTCTTTAAATTAATTAACAACGGTTTCACATTTATATTTAATAAAATTCTCTGAGAATTAGAGAGGGGGAGAGGGAGAGAAAGACATGTTATGTACCGCTATCTACACACTGATTTACTGAACAAGTGAAACACTTTGATGTGATATGTGGTTTTGAGTCGAAGGATGGGAAATAAGAAAATAAATTAAAATTAAATTAAATTAAATTAATAAAATGAAATTGAAATAAATGAAAATAAATCAAATAAAATAAAATAGAGTAAAATGAAATAAACCAAAATAATATATAATAAAATGAAATAAAATAAAGTAAAATAAAATAAAATGAACTGAAATGCATATTTAAAAAAATATGTGAAGAAATAATAAAAAATTATAAATGAAATTAATACGAAATATCGTAAAAGAAAAATCAATAAAAAATTGAAAATTTAAATCATTTTGGATATAATTCTTTACAAGAAATAAATTGAGAAATATGTTATTTTTTTTTGCATTTAAAAAAATAAAACAAAAATAAGGTAAAATAAAAAAAATATGATGAAAATTAATTAAATAAAAAAAATTAAAAAAAAATTAAAAAAATGTAATTAATAGGAAACAAAATAATGGCAATAAAAGAAAATAGTATTTAAAAAAAATCTGAAAGAAATTGGGAAATATGTAATAAAAATATCCCTATATTTTTTACGGAAAATATTTTTTGTTATTTTATATTTTTATTATTAAAAAAATTAATGTATGATTACTACTATTATTAAAAGTAGTACAGCAGCTAGTTAAGTTTGAAAGAAAAAAATAATTATTTGATTGATGAAAATTATCCACAAATTCTAAAATGAAGTGAACTAAATTTTATTACTTCATAAAATGAGACATTAGATGAGCGAAATGGCATAAATGGAGTAAATTAAATCATAACTTTCCGTTCTCCCTTTCTACTCCACACTCGCTGCTCGATTTTTGTTAAGGTTATAGGATTTTCAAAACCATAAACTACACAATCATGCGCTTAAATAACTTTTCAACACTTCTTAAATGATTTTCAACACCCCTATTTCCTTTCCTTAACTTTTGTGGCGTAGTAATGCCAAAATATTTGCTCTTATTGTTATTTCCGTCTAAAATCCGCAATTATGATGAGCATTATGCATTAGTATGTGTTTATACTGGTATTTTATGTATTATTATAACTGTATGTATGTATGTCTACTCTGTAAGTGAGTCATTATGGTGGGTAATCAAGCAACTTTGTGAGCAGAAGAAGAAATTCGAGTACATAAAATACCCCGGATTGTCAAATATTTACAAATAACTTCAAACAAGTGACTCATAAAGGATAATACCGCAAGTAATAAGCCAGTAAGGGTTGCTGAGCGAGACCGACCGGCAAGGGGATGGCTGTAATAAACTTTAGCTCATACTAATTTATGAATTTCGGCGTCACAAATAAACCAAATGAAATTTCAAGAAATAATTTTTTCTGAGTGAATACGGAGACGGCGCCACAACAGCAAAATTTCACGAGAATAGGAAAGAGAGAGAGGGACAGAGAGGAAAAGAAACCAACAACAATATGAGTGTGGCGCGCTAAGTTCAACAATAAACAATAATTAATAAAGCGCATAAAATTGTGATAAACAGCTTCCGCAACATCCGGCGCTGATGAGCCAGCAGACGCGGCACGCCCACCCCAGTTGCGCGACCAAGCGTCTGAGCTTTACATTGTTTGTTATTAGCCACAATTTGCTTGTATCAGCATAGAGCGGGTGGGTGTGGTGGTGGTCTTCGCGCGCAAAAAGTTACGCTCAGCCTCACACGCACTCATACCCACGCGGTTGGCGGTTAGTGAATCTCAAATGATTGGCAACAGTAACGAAAAATGTGGCAAGTGCAACAAAGTGCAAAGTTTGCAAGCATCAAATTTGCAGCCGGAAACTAATTGTAAGTAAGCGAGTAAGTAGCGGGGGGTGGTGGGAGCGTACGTGGAAGCGATCTGCCACAAATTTAGCTCAGCTTCAGCTCAGCTTTCGTGTGCGTGTGGCCGTGTATGGTGCTGTGGTATAGACAAAGTTCGATTTTGTGGTGCCGTTTGGCGGTTGCAAGCAAAGTTTTGCAAGTATTTTGTTTTGTGATACACATAAATAAGAAGAATTTCCAACAGAGAAACACAGTTGTATGCATTAGGGTGGGCCTAAGATTTCAACTTAAAATATTTAATAAAAAATATTTTCTACAAATAATAATTTTCCAAAAAAAAATTCTAAAATATTAAAAACATATTTTTTTTGTCTTCCAATTTTGAAAATTTTTTAGTTAAAAATTTTTTTGTACGTTTTTGTGTTGAAAAAAGCTATAAAAATTAAATTTTTATGTGAGCCATACGAAAACTCATGCATATAGTTGCAGCTGGTTGTTAACTTAACATGCCAACGTAAATATTAAACACATACATACACACATCCACACATATATATGCGCTCTGCCCAGGCTTCTTGTGCGTTGCTGGAAATTTCCCACATCTCATAATGCAAAAAAAATGAAAATTTTTAATTATTTTTCGCTTTTACGACTACAAGGCGGTACTGTTGCAACAACAAAAACGAATATATGAAACATATGCAACAATAGCGGGAGTCTGTGTGTTTGCTTATGTATTTGTGGCAATAAACGCTTGCAGCAGCAGTAATTTTCATGCTTGTATGCATGTTTGCACTCCTGATTTGCTTTGGCATTGAGGCATATAATTGCATTAACGCAATACTCGTACATATATACAGAAATACAGAAATTTAAATATTTACAAACAAATACATATTTACATGGAAGTACATATATATGATATATTGTGTCATATAGACTTGCAGGCTCTTAACTTTTTAAATAAAATTATTTGTATTTACATTTACACACGCACACATGCGACGGGTGTATGCATATGTGTGTGTGTGTTATGCTTTTTATGTTGCCACATTTCTTTGTATTTTACTGATTCGCAGCTTCCTTTGGCTGTGCGAACTTCTTCTTAGTAACTTTTCGTGATAATTTTTCAGCTCTTTTTCTTCTTCTTCTTCTTCTTCTTCTTGTTTCTGCCAGTCTTCCTCTTTCAACTCCTTTCACGCTTCTTCTTCCTCTTTTCAGCAAGCTTTTATGGCTTTTATGGTTTATTTGTTTTCGAAACAAACAAATTTTAATGATGATTGCAAAGTTGATGATCTCGTCTCGTGGAAGACGGCGAAGATGACGAAACGTTGACGTCTGCAGTGCTTAATGAAATGCCACACGCAAATGCAACAAATTTATGTAAATGCACTTGTGTTTACAACAAATTACTGTACAGTGTGGGAAACTGAGCAATATATTTGAAAAATATAGTTTTTAATTAAAAATTTCGAAATTTCGGTTGGAAAAATTAGTAAAAAAAAAAAATTAAATAAAATTAAGGCACAGAGACAGTAAGGCTGCCAGCAAGTAATGCCAATGGAAGTTTAGTTATTCCATTTTTAGAATGTGGCAATGGCGTTTATTTTCAACAGGAAAATTGCTTGCCTTATTTGAGGAAATATTTAAAAATTTTGTTTAGTGACTTAATATTAATTTTTTTAAATTAAAGTATGAACCTAAAATGAAAAAGACTTTAATATCCGTTACATTCGGTACTTGGTTCAATTGAAATTTTTTATGAAATTTTGTATTTGAAAAAAATTTAGAAATCCACCAAATTTTTTAAATGAAAGGAAAAATCTTGTTTTAAAAATATTTAATCATAAAATATTCGAATAACTCTGTAAATGGATTGTTTTTCCAAAACTGTATAAAACTTTAGTTGATTGCTCGGAAAAGGAATTGTTTAAAATCGGTTTAAAAACGCTTTTTTATTTATTTTAATTTTGATAATATTTTTCATAACTTTCATTGAAAAAATTAAATTCGCATATAGAAATCGGTTTTCATATTGAGTAGCCAATACCCGATAAAATAAATTAAGGGGTTAGGTGGGTTTGAAAATGAAAAAAAAATCGTTTTTTGTCTTATTAAATTGTAAAATATATTTAAAATATTCTCCTAAAATTTCAAATTGATCGGAGTAAAATTCTAAGTTATAGACCCTCTGGAAATTACGCCCATCAGGCCATGTCTGTGTCAATTTGAAACTTTAAACGCGTTTATCTCAAAATTCTATTTTCTTTAAAAGTTAAAAAGCGATTTTGTTCAAATTTGGTACAAACCTTTGTAATAACATTATCTGGTCATTGAATGAAGGATTTTTTTTTATTATTACAACTAATTTTTTCGAGCCAATGCATGGCGAAAATTTTATCAAAAAATGTGTTTTTTGTTCAAAGCCTGCCAAAAATTCAAATTATTTTTTTTCCCTTGCCCAATAACAACATTAATCTATGTACTAACGAAATAATTTTGGTTTTTTGATTTTCGATGAACCAATAATGAGATATGATGTCCACGACGAGAGCATTTTCTTTTGAAACGTCAAGGGAGATGGGGTACTAACGACTGAGTTTTCGAAAGTTTTAAATAAAAATTCCACAAATTACTGTTTAAATATGCATCTTTGATATGGTGAATTGTTTGAATAAAATATATGGTTGTATATATAAAAAAAGAGTGAAAATTCTTTTTTTTTAACCTTTGAAAACCACCTAACCCCTTAATATTTTCGTTCATGTGCTATTATTATGGAGAAAAGCAAATTAAATGGTTTGAGATTACGGGCAGAAAGGGTGTTTTTTTTTAAGTTGCTGAAATTCTTCTGGCCAAAAAAATTTTTTTAACTGAAAATCTAGTATTATTCTTTTTTTATGATTTTTCAATAGTAGTTATACAAAAAGCTTTGAGAAATTTCAATAAAAAACTTGAAATTCTCATTGCAGGTGGGTAGTAATTAATTACTGTGTTTTGAGATGAATCATGTTTCTATTCCTAAATACTTATACATACCTAAATTTATGCAGAGCAGGAAATTTTGAGCCATCTGGTTATATTTCTGATGTAAAGCCATAAATTGGAGGATGATTTTTTTTGTTTTAAAAATTATTTTTTAATTCTTTTATTTAAATCCTTTTTATATTTTTTTTTGTAGCAAAAGTTCCATAATTAAATGGCAAATTATTGCTTACCATATGTGTCTGATTTTTGTTTGCAACAATTTACTGTTTTTACACATATTCCGCATGTGTATGTCAATAGCGTGTGTTTGTGTGTGCTCAGGATAATTTTTCAAAAGCGAAAGCTTCATACTTTCAAACACGATTATGCACAAATATTTAGCTGGCAAATTTTATTGCGCACACATACATATATGTGTACACGAAAGTTCGCTACCGCTTGCCACATGCCACAAAGCGGCGCGTAGTTGTAAGTGTTGTTGTTAAACAAAAAGTGTGTGCATAAATGGCTACAATAAACATTTCATTTACTTAATTTAAATAAATCAACTTTTGTTGCGCATTGAGACCATAATTATTGTGAACAAACATACACACACAGACAAATTACCACCTCAGTGGATAGGCAAACATGCCAACCCATTGAATGTGTATTTACAAGTGTTGTTGTGTGACTTGTAAATAATTTTAAATGTTTTTATTTGTTGTTGTTTTTTGCTTTTTTATTGTTTACATATTTATTGCCTCGCAAGCCGCAAATTCCCGTTGCTTTTTTTGTTGGCGAATATTTTTTCACCCGTATTTTTGGTTTTTTTTGTTGTTGTTGATTTTATAATTTTATTTTGCCGCTGTGATTTCATAATTTACGAGTTGTAAAAGTTGTCAGACGAATATGTTGCACGTTTTTAATGGTTGTGGCAATATACATACATGTACGCGTCCGCTGTTGCTGCTGCTGCTGCTGCTTCTTCTGTTGTTGCTGCTGTTCAATGTCCGCTGGCTTTTGTGTTTTTTGTTACTGTTGCTTTTACTGCTACACTTGCAATGATATATCATGTGTTGCCACATGTTGCAACATATTTTCATGTGAAAATTTCTAAAATAAAAACCATTATTCGCACAAACACACACACACATACATCCATACACACAAGCGCATGCATTTGCCACCGATATCTGTCGTTCGTTTTGCTTGATGACTTTGGTTGACTGTTTGATTGGTTGGTTGGTTGGTTGGTTGGCTGGCTGGTGGCGGTTAATGGTGAATGTCTGTCAGGCTGACTGGTTGACTGGTTGACGATGGATCGTGCGGTTCTTGGAAGCGTTACGCACTCGTAAATATTATCAGAAATTTGTAGCTGTCAGTGGCATATTGAAAAAAAAATATTGAAAAATTCGCAGAACTCATGAAGATTTATATTTTTTAATGGTGAGATGGGAATTGAGGGGAGGTAGGCGACAAGCGTGCAGATATTTCTTTACTTTTTAGTGAAAGTTTTTTGATAGAAAAAATACAATTTTTTACATTTCGCCAATGTTCAGACCTAAAGAACATTCCAGTTGTTAGAAATGCCCTGCCTCTGTGCCAGAAACTGGAAGCGAAAGGCTTATATAGAACCGGTTCCTAGGCGGTTGGGTTTTGGTAAAGTTTTCATTTGCCTGAGCCGGCTCTAATATCACGAACTGGTTGTCTACACCAACTCGGAAACTTTCGGTTTTTTTTGCGAGGGGAGATGGATCACTCTTTCCAGTTGACAAGTTTGCAAGAAGGAAGAGTGTTGGTGAAAAACCAATGTCGTAAGCCTATATCTTTGGTTCTCCTACCCTCTCGTAGAGTTCCTTGAGTAGAGTCTGTTGAGTACTGTAAAGTTGGTGATACTACAGTCAGCAGTCCGTTGCTGAAGTAGTCGGCGGCGAGTGATGGTTGTACATCAAAAACAGTCCTAAACGCCATACTCTTAGTGACAATAAGAGCTCTTGCAATTCTGCAGGCAGATGGACGCTGTTATTGTAGGTATCAGTTTGACTTTCAAATAAAAAGTGATATGCGACTGATGGCTGGACTCACGGTGGAATATACGGAGAGAATTGAATGATAATTATTATTCGCGCACTGCATATATCGAATAAAAATCTATTTTTATTTCTCATAATGATTATATTAACCTCTAGTATCTACACAATTGACTTATCGCATTTTCTACTCTCACATCAACTCATTTCATTTTCTACTCCACAACTCCACCTTTAATCTGTGTCTAATAAATTCAAATTATCTCAAAATTTATTTCCACTACAAAGCTGGCACTCGTTTAACCAATCAGCCGGAAGCTACTTGTCTGCACACACTCACTCACTCACTCCCACACACACACACACACACACACCCTGACACTCACCTAAATGCACTCACCGTACCGTAGCTAAGTATCAACTAAAATTTGCAGTCAATTAACTGAATTTGAACGTTTGAAGCAACTAATCGCCAACTATTGGCTATGATTAACACAACAACAACAACAACAATAACAACAACAACAACAACAAGTTAACAAATACCTAACAAAAACTACATAGTTTTGCACTCGAAACAAAAACCGAGCGAGATAATCTCGTAATCATGCTACTCACTTACTTACTATCAGTGGCTTTCATCACCTTGGAAATGGATATAGTAAATACATACGTACATATCTATGCATGTATATGGCTATGCAGGTATGTGTGTGTGTGTAAAAAATGCATAACTGCAACGATAAATTAACACTAATGATTGGCACGTCTATTTAATCCAATTTGTGAGTGCAAAAATCAATCCCTGCACAAAAACACATACACACATGCAAACATACTTAGAATTTGAACCCAGTGGGAAACTCGATTCGGCTGCCAATGACGATTGAACCCTTTCTAGCAAATTAAAATGAGCTAAAAAAGTAAAAAAAAATTTTTTTTTTGCGAGTGAGACGAAGAAAAAGCCTGCCGTATCCTCATTGTGTCATCACAGCACTGACATGTGCCACTTGCAGGTCACTAAAAACTCTCCTCTAAGCAACCTTTGCCCACCCTAGAACCACTATCGCATTACTTCATCGTGGCTTTCCATATTTCTCATTGTAAAATTTACATTTCTGCAACTGCGTCCAGGTCCTGCTTCTTATTATGGAGTACATTCTCAACACATTCTGACAAAAAGGGCCAGTTGTCTTCGCTAGATAACGTAACGTCAACGACGTTTTCTACTGTAGTTACGCCGGTCGCTTCTGCTAGTGTGGTCTGCCGTTCTTGCCACCGATCCTCATCGTTATCCTCTTTGTCGTTGTAAATACCCTTTGAGTTGTCCATTTTTCCCCTCCTGAAAAGATACTTCCTAAAATATCTTTGACCGGATACCAGTTATGTGACATTGTAGTTTACTTCCTCGAAGCCCTACTGGTTTAATCGCGTAGGATTTTTATTAACTTCTGTGTCCATCTACCTCTAGACCCATTAGTCCACCTATTTTGCCATGCTTATAGAGTTTCTACCCACTTTCTCCTCTTGTATTCGGATTACTTCTATGTTGCCAATGAATTTTCAGCTCCCAGATCTTTTTGCGCTCAGTAGCCAGAAGATCGATTGGTATGCAGCCACTAGTTCCTAAAATTGCCCATCCGGATGGCGTCTGGTAAGCAAAGGGTATTCTCAGAGCTGCTAAATATTGTACTCTACCCTGCATTGATGGTTGATCCCAAACGTCTGCACTATATACGAGAAGAAGAATGATTATGGTGGTCGACAAGAACAATTTTCTCATTTGTTGTATTGGTTCTCCAACTAGTTAGCTATTAGTTGGCAAAGGTGCGCTCTTATATTCTCGGCTTTTACAGGTAATTTATGACTCTTTCTGTTTTGAATCTAGCAGATGTAGCATGCAAGCTCATCTCAAGTGCGATGTTCTTATCTGTTAATAACAGTAGCTCAGTTTTCTTCTTAGTTAGCTTGAGATCATGCGAGCCAAGCCAGATTTTAGGTCTTATTATTACCTGGTTTACCTACGCGCGACGTCGGTGTCTCGAACAGTAATAACTGCAGCAATATCATTTGCGTAACCAACTAAGAATGTGTCGTCAGGTATCAGGAGTTTCAATATCCCGTCGAAGCTCACGCTCCATAAAACTGTACCGAGTTTGAATCCTTGCGCAGCGTCTCAGACAATGTTCATTTCACGAGAGCCAGCACACAATCATTCAGAAAGCTTCTTATCATTTTCTTAAGATAGTTAGGTATCTTGAAAACATATTTTGGAGCATGAAGCATTTCACTCCATTTACCACTGTGAAATGTATTTCGAACATCCAGAGTGGCTAGGAGTACCATGCATATAAAGAAATGACACCCACAATGGGCAGTTTCTACGCTCTTTATGATGTCTTGCTAGGCACCTAATGTGGTTATTCCGCGTCGAAAATTGTGCTGTTTGGGGAGAGGCCTCCAGAGTTAGCGAAGTCTGTCGCAAGCATGAAGTCTTAATTAATCTCTCAAGCAGCTTTCCAGCTGTGTCGAGCATGGAGAGTGGCCGACACGTTGATGGGAAATAAGAGTTGCTGATTAGCCCAAGCTGCTGCCTCTTCCATATCTCTGGAAATATACAATCCCTCAAGCAGATGTTGTACATGTCGAGTAACACATGGAGGCGTTCATTAGAGATTGTTTCGGTATTTTTGCCGAAACTCCATCTGGTCGCGGTGCTTAAGTTTGTGCGCAGCTTGCTTCAGTGAAATGTGGTTGCATAACAAGTTTGTAGCCTAGTTCCCAAGGATTTCTGTCCACAACCCACCTTTTATAAAGCTTTCTAGCATCGATAGCAAGTTTCAGTTCGTGTTTCGCCGACTTGTTTAGGTCAGCTTCCGTGATGGCGTTTCCACGACGTCGTGTTCTGGTATATACTCGTCTTGGCTCAAGGCATTTGTGTTGGATGATCGGTAATATTAATATTTTATAGTGAAATAAAATAAAATTTAATTAAATTGGAGCTGGTTGCATTTAAGTATTGCTCTACTATATCTATTTGCAACTAGTTCCGGTGTACTCTCTTCGAGCTTAGTCCGCCAATATTTTACGTGACTGCGCTTGCCTCATCAACTCATCAACAACTCAATACAGCATCATATCTGTGTTTGTATGGCTAAGTGTATATATGTGTGTGTATTACTGTGATTTTCATTGGCATTTTGGGTGTAAAATTGCCGCAATGCATTAGCTAATAAACATCACAATTCATTAGTTGCATGCAGTTGCAAGCAGCAAAACAGCAAAACAGCACAGCGGCCTGTGGCAAGTTGCAATAAGCAATTGTTGCACTTTGCTATTGTACCAGTGTAGATTTGTTGTTGCAACAGGCACAGCATGAAATTGGCAAAACAACTTTTGGACATTGCAAATTGCCATAATTTGTGTTGCACAGCAGCTGCGCGCTCGTGTTTTTGTTGTGGCCAGCGGTTAAGCGACGCTTATCGCAAAATCAGACAAATACCTATGTGCGAACAACAATGTATGTTGATGTGTGCGTGTGTTTGTTTGCGCCAATGTGCCTTTTGATCGTGAAATTGGTAACTTATTGTGCTTAGCTCCGAGCGAGGGGCGCGGCAATTTGCTGCTCACAAACGCATTTATTTATGTTGGCGATAACATCGCTGCAACTACTGTTGTTGGGCAAAAGGCGATTGTTGCAATGAGGCAGCGCTGTTTTAGCCGTGTTGCAAGTTGCTTAGGCTAAGTGTATGACCACGAAGGCTCTTTAAGATCTTCAGTGTCGATTATTGTCTGCTTTTAGTAGTAGTTGTTGTTGTTGTTGTTAGAATCTTTATTGGCATGCCACTTAACTGCAAAAGCATGCCTACAAATATATACGAGTAAGCTGAACTTTAAGTCGGATTCTGGGCATTTTTACACATTTTTTGGTTCAAATCTTCTGTGCGCTGTGCGCTGCCCGCGGCGCATGCGTTGCGCGTGTTGCACACGTTAAAATGCCATAATTTCAATTGGTTTACGATGTGGCACATGTGTGGCTCCAATGTAGCTGTATATATGTACGCATGCATCTTTGCAGAAGAAACATACCTGCAGCCTCTAGCCACACACCACCCTTGCCCCAAAGTCAGCAAACCGCCCACCTTCCTGCCTCTTGCACGTTTGCTTGTTGCATGCGCCTTAGCTATGCTGCATTCAGCCGAAAGGATTACAATAATTGAGTGATGCAATTAGTGTTGCGGCAGCGGAAATTAAAAAATGTGCGCACCACAAGGCAGCTGTTTGTCGTCTAGTCGCCGCTGTGTAGCTGTGGCGCTTGCTCCCGAGGTGGCCGCCACATTTCACCGCCCCTCTTTTGCAGCGTGGCGCGTGCGTATATATATGTGTGTGTGTATGTGAGTTCGCCTACAAGAAAAGCCTTTTACGTTCGCTCATTACGTTGAGCGGCTTAAATTGCCGTTGCTATGAACACATAAAGTCGACATTTTACTTGTAATTTTGCACATTTCGCTTGTCTTCATTTGACTGCATTCGCGTTGAGTGCATTCATCGATTGTCTTAGGCAAAAGAGCTCAATTAATTGGGCTGAACTTATTTCAAAACTGCAGAGAATTTGTTATTGAACCTGGAAAGCGCCACATTTTTAGCTCGGCTCTGCGCTTGCCACTCACTTAAGTCTTCTTTATGATTTTGTGATAAAAACCGAGATTGCGCTGATAAGATAAGATAAAAGCTTTGGCGAGAGATTTTGTTCGCATTTGTTTTCATTGACAGCGCTTCGATTAGGCGTCGGTCTGGTGGTGGGGAGAGTCTGCGTAGCTTTTGCAGAAATTTAAGATGCGTAGGCGTTGTATAAATATTTGAGGTAATTGAGAAAGAAATTCAATTTTTTTCAGCTTCAATGTTGGAAATTAATTTGGTGTGTGCATTAAGTGGGATGTAGAGTGTTCTGTACAGCCCATGCGCCTTTAGCCCTTAATATACTAAGCTATGGATTTTTGATAAAAAAAACAAATTTTTCTGAGAGTCTTGTGTATCCCGTTCAATTAAGGCCTCCGAGGGTACAAAAATTTGCATCCAGCTGAAAGTTCACAGGCTAGTTTAGAGCACTATCATAAATGAAATAAAAAGACTTCATCGATCCGACTTTCGGAACAAAATTTGAGCGGGGTCAAAGATCACAAATAATTGATCTTATACACCAAACTTCGATATTCAGACAGCTCCGTTTTATACTATCGAGGGCGCTTTACATCAACGAAGATTCTGTTTTCACGGGCCTTCTCCAAGATTTCCCTCATGACGATTATCCGCCGCCATACTGATAATGTCCAAACAACTGGCTGAGGGTGGGCTGTAATCTCTCACACAATACGAGTTAGAATCTTATTTGCGATCTTGAGGAAGCTTATCCCATGATAATTCCACATTCTGCATAGGATCTGATACATACAACTTGTCAGTACTTCGCCGCCATATTGTAATAGCTCTGCCGGTAAACCATTGCTCACTGCCGTTCGATGTTGTTCAGACTGACAATCTCTATTCGAACTTCTTTATAGTCGGACACCTGTTTGATCGTCACCAATTTGGAAATTAGGCTTACCATTTCATGCTGTTCATTTTCACTGCCATTCAGCAGGCTGAAGAAGTCTTTCCTACATATAAACCAGCATACTCTGGGCATCAGTCACTTGATCGCGTACATGAGTATGCTCCGTTCTTGAAACTCTCTGTAAGTCGTCGCACTACCTCATAGATTTTATGATAATTATTCTGCCGGTCAGCTAGTAAAGCTCTTCACCCTTTATCGATATCTCCAAATGTGTCTCTTCAGCTCTTTACATCCCACAAAGAGAGCGTTGTGAAGTAGACAGTCTTTTTTTTTTTTTACGTCCACAATGGTAGGGCTATGTTCATTGTAGCAGCTCTTCTTTTGATCTTAGATCTTCTCGAAAAACAAAAGTTTCATTCGTAGTTAAACGCAGGGAGCATGAAATGCCGTCTCAAGGTTTCTATACCGACTTGCTGATGAGCGCTCTCTGAGAGTGGGAGTGTAAGTCGAGCATACAACCGTTGGACTGTTTGTTGTGATTGTAACTTTCGGATGTCGAAACTTTCTTGTGTTTCTTGGCGGATGTTCTTTGCTATGCAGAGGCAGGTGCATATCTTTGGCAGAGATTCGAGTCGATATAAAGTTTTCGGAGCGAAAGTATGTGGGTTGCAAATTTTTCAATCCAGAGACTGCCAAGTAGCATCTATGGATATTCTTGTACTGAAATATAATACTACAAACAACCATACTATGCGATTAGCCTCAACCCAAATTGGAGATATTTCGTTAAGGAGTAGAATTTTTTGACTGTTCTGTCGAAGACACCTTCATTGTGCACCCTGTCGTTAAAGCCGCCAAGCATAATTTGGACATCGGAGCATTGGCAACGGTCCTAACTACGTTCCAGGCGCTCATAATAGGCATGCTTAGTTTCATTGCTTTGATGCGGGTTAATGCCAGGACTTGGATACAGAATCACTCTCATACCACGAATTCGAGACCAAAATTGTGCTCTCTTGACAAAAGTGGTAAATATCAGAAGGACCTATTCATTTCCGTCCATGTCCCTTGCTGTATAATCAGCGAGTAATTTTTCCAGGACAACAAACTATTGAAAAGATCCATGAAAGGACAACGCTTAAGGCGATTGAATCACATAAAGGACTCAAGAATATACCAAAAAAAATGTGCATCAGAACTAGAAAAAATGCTGGGATCATATAAATATATTTTAAGATAAAGGAAATATATTTTTTTAAACAGAGCTCCTGCACACACACACTGCCTTTTAAAGTTAAAATTCTAGAAATAAAAATAAATCTGTAAGAAGAGCCAACTACAGCATCACATGGAGCCTTCAACACAAATACATAGAGTAGAAAAAATTTAATTAATTTTTCAAAACACCTACAACATAACATAGATACAACACATATACCATAGGCAAGGGTTGAGTTGTGCTGAAGCCTTCAGAAACCAAAGCCACGAATATATTTACGGAGAACTTAATTAAAAACCACAAATATGTACAAACAGCAAACTGCAAGCTGCAAACTACATGCTAGCAGTGCATATGAACTAACACACATACACACACACACACATATGCACTCACCGCCACAGCCAGTGAACATGCCGCAGTGATGCGCGTAATGAAGCATCATTAATTTCAATAAATTCACTATTACAACAGATTTGAGCTGAACAAAATTTGCATATATGCCTGCATACATAAATATATAATATATTCTGTTTATATGTGTAATAATATATTTATGATGCATGCAAAAAGCAACAACAACAACAATAACAATGGCGCTTGTCAAATGCGCAATTCACAATATAAAATTTGCAATGAAAGCGGAAAAGTTCGCTGCCAAAAGTTGGAGTTGGTGATGAGCATGCCAATGAGCCGAAGAGAGGGGAGGTGAGATGCACACAAATATGTATATATATATATATATAAATATGTATGTATGGAAAGGTATATGATTTTCAGTGATTTTGAATGTGTGTAAGTTTGTGTGTGTGAGTGTGCGACATAAACGAAATATAAACTTTTCAATGCCGGAAAAGGCAGACACAAATGCAAGTGATGCACACACACACACAATTGGTATATTTATAAATTTTCACTTGTATGCGTGTGTGTGTTCTAAAATATCCTACAGGTATTTCATTTTGTATGCTGATGCAAGTTTAACGCCGCTCACAAATACCGTTAAACTAAAGAATGTGCATATGGCATGTTGTAAATGTATGTGATATGCGTATGTATGTGTGTGTGCATGTGTATGCAGGTGGCAAGCAGTCACCGTAAATCATACAACTACAAACAATGCACACGCGGCTCATGGCTCACTCTCAGTCTCACACCCTCTCGCACACTCTCTTAGTTTGTGCCATGTGCCGTTAATCATGCTAACAACAAGCGTCGGTGGTGGCAACAACAACAACAAGAACAACAATGCTAACACAACGGAAATGAGTTAATTGGCTTTTGTTTTCTTGTCTTGTCATGAAGCAACGCCAAGAGCCACCAAAAGCAGCCAACTTCATGCACTCCGTCGTTGGCTGGTTGGTTGGTTGGTTGGTTGGTTGGTTGTGCTTCTGCTGCATTTGTTGCATATATAAAAAGCGGAAATAGAAATAGAGTTGCACGAGCTGCTCGTGTGTGTGTGTGTGTACAAAAACTGGCGAGGGCAACTCTGGTTATTGTTTTTGTTTGTGGCACAAACATACACATACATGCATAGTTGGCTTATTATTATGTCTGCATGCTAATGAGCCGTTGCATGCCACACGCTTGCAAAAACTCATTGTTTTTTGTGTGTCTCTTTTTTGTGAAAACAAAATCTTGAGCTCTCTCTCTCTCTCTCTCTCTCTCTTACTCATGTTCCTGTGTAATTAGTTGAGAAAAACAAGGAAAATTTGTTTGAAAGTTTTCTTTTCGGAGTTTTTGGCGGCACGTGTGGGACTTAAAGCCACTTTAAATGAAAATTTAAAGGTTGCAAACCTCTTAATAGGTTCAAAAGGGCTAAAAGGATTATGAAGAAAACTCTGTAAAGAAGGTTTGCCACTGAGAATTAGGGAATACAATCTGGATTCTGTAGCTGCTTCCTTTAAGGAACTTTAGTAGAGTGATTACCTTGACGTCGGACTCCTGTTTATCTTTGTGTATTAGAAAAGCAGCTGCGAAACTACGAAGTTTTAATTTCGCTGTTGCTTGGAACAGATGGATAATCGAAAAGAATTTGTTTTTCTATTTCTTTATCATTCTTACAGCTACTGCGACATCCCCCGGAAGGATCTCCTAGCCCTTCAGCATGCTGTACTTATCAGGCAGCGGTCCGTCAGGATTCTAAAAGTATAGAGATGTCCCTTATCAGGTGAATCAGGCGCTGTGATCCCTATCTGTCTCATCTGGGCCAAGTTTACTTCGTTTTGCGGCAACTTAATTTCTGATTCCAGCTGGTCCTTGCAAAAATTCCTCTAGTATTAATTTGCATTAGACAAAGAGCATTCCAGTGCGTACTTTGTCTCGAAAAGACTGCATGGCCATGCCTTGCTCGGACTTAAGTTGTTTTTCTTATCCATGGCACTCTTAAAGCCTATATTCTGTCTTGATTACCAGACAGAGATGATTCCTATTTACCAAGGATAAGCAGATTTTCAGAATTTTATATTTCCTGCTGAAAAGGAGAAGTTCAGCTTTGGCTGACTTGACGAAGGGCTCAAAAAGAGTAGAAGAGTATAGAAGATTCATATTGCTCTATTCCACTATCAGTTCACATCAGAAGCGTTTTTAGAGTAAGGTTTCATAAAGTTGGGGAGAAAAGGAGGCTTCATGCAGGCATTCCTCCGCAAAGATATATGTAAAAGTGGCCTCTAAAGCTAGAGTTCTGCAGAGAAGCAGTTAATTTATAGAGTTTCCCAAGGAAGTCCATGTACTTAAAACTTTCAAAGCAGATTTTACAGCCTCTGATAGGGTTGAGACTTCCTTCTGTATCGAAAAAGTAAAAGGTGTGGGAATGTTTTAATGCCTAAGAATGGTGCTGAGTTGAATGGTTTTATTTTCGACTGAATATATTTATTCTTGAATCAATCGTCACGTAAAAAAGTTACTCGCATTGATAATGTGGCCGCCAAAGTAAATACGCTCTTGATCCAAAATGGCGTAGAAAAATGGACGATCGACGTTTATAACGGTGCAATTTGCCATTTCGGTCAACAGAAAAGACACTAAAATAAATTAAAATAACATAAAATAAATTTAAAAATAATAAAAAATTAGCGAAAGAATCATTTCTAAATTGCCTTTGGTGGTTGCCGCGCCTGTGCCCTCCTCATTGAACTCAACCGCGGATATGTGTCTGATTTGCGATATTCTCATTACACTGATTGTGGTGAGTAGACGGGTAAAGTCTATGGAATCCATGAATATAGCTCTGATGCCCATCTTCCAAAGAGATATTTGATCACTTTAATTGCCTTTTGTAAACTTCGTTTCTCACTTGAACTATACTCACCTCCATCAGCACTTCATTCATTAACAGATTAGATTCGAGCTTTAATCGTGGCAGTCCCAATTTCACATTTTTCGCCTTCATCTTTGTCATCAGTACCGTTAAGTCCACGCGTTGCTCCTTGAGCTGCTGCTCCAGGCTCTCCAGCCCATCGATCTCTTTGGGCAGCAATATCAGGAGCTTAACATTCATATTCCGATAGGGAATTAATAGGGCTGTCGCATTCAAGTCGTCGAAATCACCCACAAGGAGCTCACAAAAGTCATGCATCATTTCGATTGAGACCTTCTCAGTGCGTGTTGTCCAAAAATCGCTCTTCGCTAGAAATTTCTTTGGAAAGGACTTACGCCACTTACTCTCAAAGTACGCTATATTCACGAATAAATTATGTTGCGTAACCTCCAACGAGTCAATTGTGATGCGCGCTTTAATTTGTTCCTCCGTCTCTTCGACAATCCACTCGTTTACATTACGTGCAACTTCGGCACGATTTTCAAATGCTAGATTTCTGGTTCGCGTTTGGAATTGCTCCAAGCAGATTGTTTTGAAGGTCAAGTCGACATTGAAGCGTTCATCCAGAAAGATGCTATTGTGTAGGGAGAAATTGAAGTCGTCTCTGCTTGCGTTGCGGCAATTCTTGTACTCTAGTATACCCTGATGTGTGCTCTTTATGCCCAATATCATGAGTATTTCCGCATGTGGATCGCGTATAACTGCTATGCTGAGTATGGTGAGCAGTGAGCGGAGCGAGATTGGTGAGATGACGAAATTTCTGTTTTGCTGCGCTTTTGCGGTGTAGTAAATCAGCTCGGATTGGAAGAGCGTACTGCCTGCTGCGGAGGAGGATAAGGTGCGCTTTGAGTACGATGCTGGATAATACAAAAAAGAGAGAGACAGAGAGAGAGATAATACAATGGATGGTGAGTTGAATTCATGGTAAATCAATTTTCAGGAATACTCACAGCTAACGCTCAAATTTTTGGCATCGCTGGCCATATGTGTGTCTATTAATTTTGGAAATTTTGATTTACATTTTGAAAATTCGAATTTTGATTTATTTTTGTAGCTCAATATTTTGTAAAATTGTCAATTCGGTATAATATTTCAATTTCTTTTCCACTGTTCTTCGGAGAAATATTTAGGGTGGGTATTGAGTTGGTATTTAAATACGAAGAGAATTTTTCTAACTGACGATTAATGAGCAGCATATTTCGGAAAATATTATTAAAGGTCTTAAATGGGCAGCAATTATCCGAAGACAGAAAGATATTAGGTCTTCAGTTGTTAAAAGCGGAAGAAGAAGATAGAAACAACAACAGATACTTAAAAAAATCTTTTGTCTCTTGATGAGGGCCGCTCGATCTGGTGATCCTTCCCTAGAAGAGGACATAAGACAATATGATATGCCTCATGGCTCTCCGACACTTTATTCGTTCTTCGTTAACTCAAATTCAATACAAAAAATATCAAGTAATCTAATTTTGTTGTTTTTGTAAATCAGAAAATTGTAATTTAACAACCGGAAGCCTTCGGACTCAATGAATTGTGAGTAATCAATTAATAATCACAAACATATTGCAAATATTAACCGTTACTCATGTCACGCCCACTTAAGGTACACGCCTAATAGACTAATGCCGTTATTACGTACCAACAATCGGATCATTAGCGCACGTGCCACAAAACTAGAAATGCACTCGCCACACAGCGAAAAACGAACACACATGCATACGTGTGTGTGCCGAGTTAGAGAACTGTGAGTAAGCATGAGTATTTATTACGCGTTGGAAAATAATTTCGTCAGTTCTTTTTCTCTTTTTTTTTAATTGAATTTTCCAATTTGTTATTCATGTTGCAACAGCCTTATTCCGCAGCTTACGCTGCAACGTGTGTAATCGACACTGGGTAATTGACAAAACGGTAATTGATAATTGCCAATCGCTATGGCAATTGTCAATATTCAATTGTCAATGCGTGCATGTATGCATGCATCTGTGTGTGTGTGTGGCATTTGTTTATTGTTTATTTTACATTTCACAGTGGATTATTTTATTATTATTATTATTATTATTTTTCCTGTTGCATGCTAAACATGAAATTAATGCGATTGCCAATTTCATTCAATTTCATGGAAGTTTAGCTCGGCTTTGTTGCACTTTTATAGCGAATGCGGTCAGCTGTGCGCTTAGTTGCCTCAAACCAAAGTTGGTGAACTCTGGTGAATCATTACAACGAGCATTGTTGTGGTCATTTTGTTGAGTTGCCGTTGTTCTTGTTGGTTTTTGGTAGTGGTGAATACTTAATAATGTTTACGTATTAGTAATAGGAATTTATTACATTTGTTTTTGTACTACCTACCTTACTGGCTGTCACTTATTTGACACAGATATTCATTACACTTTTTTTGCAGAAATTTCATTGGTGGACATTTCAGGAAATTTATTTGTATTGAAAAGTGTGGTAAAAATGGTTAAGAAGGCTTCCAACATTTTTCATAATATACTAAAAAATTAAAATGAAACAATCTTTATTAAAATTAAATTTAAAATCAAAAAAAAAAAAAAGAAATAAAAAATAAAATATATATATATATAAAACAAATACAAAAAAAAATTAAAAAAAAGTAAAATAAAATAAATTAAACTAAAATGAAACATAAAAAAAAATAGTAATAAAAAAAAAATTAAAAAAATTAAAAAATAAAAAAATTAAGAAAATTAAAAAAAATTTTATTAAAAATATTAAAAAAATTAAAAATTACTTAATATAAAATAAACTAAAAAAAGTGAAAAAATTTGAAAGTCCTTTAAATTAAATTACAATAAAAAATTAAAATAAAAATAAGATATAAATAAAATTAAAAAATTTTAAAATAAAATAAAATTAATTAAATTAAAAGGAATAAAATAACAACTTAAAAAAAATTAAATCAAGTATTAAAGAAAACACAATAAAATAAATAAATAAAATAAAGTAAATTAATATAAACAAAATAAATTAAAAAATATGTATAAAAAATTATATAAAACAAAGTAATTTATAATAAAATATAATATACAAAAAAAAATAAAAATAAAAAATAAAAGAATAAATCAGTTATAAAAGCAAATAAAATAAAATTACTTCAAATAAAATAAAAGAAATAAAAAATAAAAAATAAATCAATTATAAAAGCAAATAAAATGAGCTTAAATCAAATTAAGCTATAGAGTACAATAAAATAAAAGATATAAAATAAAGAAAAATATTAAAATAAATTATGAAAGGACAAAAAATTAAATATTTTTAATCATTAAACAAATCTAATTTGGATAAAATAAAGTAAAATTAAATTATAATAAGTTGAGGAAAAAATTAATTTAATGGAAATTTAGAAAAATACAAGTTTTCCTTTTTTTTCAGTACGAAAAAAGTCAATTTCCTGACTGTAAATGCTGTAAACGACTCATGGTACCATAAAACCTGTGCGCTCGGAAAGTTATTTAAAGGGAAGCTAAAATCTCTATAATGGCTTACCATTAAATTGTTTTGCCATTTATTCAATGTTTAATAATTTCATGCATAAATTTAAAATGTTTGTCCATTAAGGCGCTAGAAAACATTTATGATTCATTTGCGAAATTGAAATTTCAAAATAATTACCAAAATAAAGTAAAATGAAAACAGCAACGCAGTGAGGTTGGTTACGCACAATACCGTTAGCTACCATGCGATTGAGCAATGGCATTCACACTTATGCTGGTTGGTATGGTATACACACCTATATATACACGCACGTCCATCATCAGTCCGTCGCTGATTGGCCACTCCAGCAACATCGCACTCGTATTTGACCAATTTTGAAACGAAATTAAATTTGATTGCATTTTTTTAAAATGAGCAGAGCAATGTGGCAACAAAGCAGGCACGTATTCATCACAAAAACAACATAACTATGTAATAATAATAATTGCCACAAAGGCAACGGCAACACAATTCTGTTGCATGCAAATAGCGCCAACTGAGCAATGGCTGTAAGAGGCGCGGCAACAATTGAGAATGAGTAGTAAATGAAAAATTAGTTGTGAATATTTTTCAACTATATTGTGAATGTGTGTGTGTGTGTATTTTTATGAATTGTGGCACTGTGGGGTGATTTGGAGCCAATAATGCTCAGTTGAAAAACAACATATCGCCAACCCGAGTTAGCAAAGGTTAAAGGACAAAATACTTCTCATTTGTCGGAAGATCTAGGAAAGGGAAGAGAAGATCTTTGTAATATCGTCTGTCTCATTTCATAGAGGACTCTCCCCACTAGAACAATCATTCGGAGCGCACAAAAAGCTAGACAAAAAGCTAAAATATTGTCAAGCTCTGTTGAAATCAGAAAATTTTCAAAAGCAGGTAAGCTTAGGTTCACATAAGCTCTGCAGCTTGAGTTGATATGAAGAGGCTTTTTTTACTCCAGCGAACACTGTGCAATTGAACTCAAAAAGGGAATTATGCAACTTATTTCTGCAGAAGCTCAGGCAAAAAGCAAAAAAAAAACTATTTTTAGGCGGCGGCGACCGCGTCAGCTCGAGCTCCAGTGGTTAGCCAATATTGAATGCTGTTCGGAGCGCACGTTTCGCTATCTTTGTTTGCAGCTGCCACAATCGCTGCTGCCACTGTCACAGTGTTTATATGTTTTTGCCATACTAAATGTTGTTGTTGTTGTTGTTGTTGTTACAACGATAAAATTGCAAACCAATTGAATATTGACCGAAATGGACAAGAGAGAATTGCAACTGAAAATACTTATTACCACACACACACACACACACATACACACACTCGCAGGCACATAAATATTTGTTTTTATATACAACACAAACAACAACAAATTGTTGCAAACAAAATTAAATTTGCGTTGCACGAAAAACAAAATTCGCCACGCGCTGCCTCATTAGCGGAAATAGAGTGGCTTGTGGTGGACTGTGCGCACTAGGGAGATGCGGAGGGGGGCGTGAATTGCTATAACGGTGTGGCGGCAATAGATTTAGTTGTGTGTTGTGCATGCTTACGCCGCGCGGTGCAGACTTCCGCGGGATACTCGCCCGACTCTGTCAATATGGTCTTCCAGCCGCTGAATTTAGTATGCCACACGCAACCCACACACACACGCTTGTGTAACATTAGGCTATTACTACATATACTTATACATATATATATATCTCCATCATTGTTGCACGCAGCATTTATGCGGAGTATTTTTAACGGGGTGTTTGCTTAAATTCTCATTAGCTGGACCGCAGATGAGGCAAAGCCATTAAATTTGCTTTAAATATTTTGGAAGTACATACATATATGTGTGTATATATGAATTTCTAATTTTAACAGGCTTTATAGAGCGTCCATACACATGCTCACCCCAAAGAGGTTAATATTGAAAACTGAAATTTAGGAGGCGCACAGATTCGCTACACTTAATGTGAGTAAAATTGTCTTGATGGAGGGTAAAGCTCTTGAAATCGATTTTCGACTCAGATCACATCAAATTTAGGTCCACTACGGATAATTTAAAGCTTCTTCCGCTTGGCATGAGTGCCAGAGTTGGCTTAAAGGTAACTGGAAGCGAGAGCACACTTTCTCTCTTAGCTCTACCTTACCTCTAAGTCGCAATTTTCATAAGAAGTAAACAAAAGCGCAAATTATAGTAGATTCAATCATAAAAACCACCGACACTAGATAAAGATTTGGAAGAAATGTGTTAATTTGACGTTTCGTGGCAAATTAGGGTTCCTGATTTGCTGATTTCTCTTCATCTCTACTCATTTTTCCCCTTTAGAAGCATGAATTTCCCATTATCACCGTTTGATTCTCTTAGCTTCTCTTATCTGGATTAGATTTAAGAGCCAAATGAACATTAACTTTGGCTTTAGTTAGAAAATAATAAGGTATTAAGATCTCACAGTCACCGTAAGTGCCCTTAGGTTCTTTCGGTTGAAATTCTCTTAACTTCATTCTTCACACGTGAGCCGACTAGACAATTTGGCAAACCTGCTAGCACAGTAGCGACCTGACTTCTAGGCTAATACGCGAGCGACGTATAGCGAAGGCCGATGTATCTATTCATTCTCCTTCTTTTGGGCGGCTTGCAGCTACAAGGGAGTTGATGAGATAGTCGAAAGTACCATCCGTCTGGCGACTGAGCCAGAGCGAGATCCTGAAGATAGATACGAGTGAGATAGATAGGATCATGTGAACCGGCAGCGAAGAAAAGCACATTCACTTTCAGCTCACTTGATTTCGAAAGGACTGCTGAACAGTTTTAAGCCTAATGACAGTTCACAACCTATTGGCGTCACAAGCGAGTAGAATGGGCATGTAGGGGCACAAGTAGGAAATATATACGCTGAAATAGTTTAACACATTTTAGATATCTAGCAGATTTGCTGTTAAGGAGACTAGAAGAAGTCTAAAAAGTGGCGATCGAGAACTTTTTTAATTAAAATAAACTTCCATCTGGTACTTCAAAGGACCAACAGGTCAATGTTAGTCGTGATAGATAGCCAGTGCTACCTTACACAGGCACTTACGCTGATACTGACCTTGCCTGTAGTCGGCTTGGCTTAAAAAATCTGTTAATAGAGTGGGTATCTATTAACCTCTCTAGCTCGTAGAGTTTGCAACGATATTTCTCCAAGCACATGAACTGTATCGAATTGAAGAGGACTCTAAGAGAACAAGCGCGACTTTTTGATTGTAAACTGTTTCGATAAGAGTAAATTTAAGTGATCAGTATAGTACTTTAAGGTCTTGCTGCTATAAATTCCACCGTTAATACTCTATTATACCCTACTCATGCAACGATTCCATGAGTATCCCCAACTGCCCGATGGGATGTTTTTACATCAGCTACCTGCAGCTAAATTTATTTTATTTACGTTAAAGTGCAACCGTTTTAATAGCGGTTGGCGCCCTCGCTCACCGTCATTTATTCCTACCGTCGTAAAAGCTCATAAAATTTATTTAAAGTAGAAAATTTCATTTTATTTTATTTTTTTTAACACCAACTGCCTGCCGTTGGCGTTTGGCTGTGGTTGCAAGTTGATACCGATGGTGTGTGCTGCAGCACGCTGCGGGCAACAAGCGGTGTGGCGCATATACACGCATCCACACCCACACACCCGCACACACACACAGAGACACCTGTGGAGGCAATCTTAAACATTCATTTTGTGCAACATTTAATTTTCGTTTAAGGCACATTTTGCACGCAGCGCCAGCTGCCCTCACACTGCTGATGAGTCCGTTGTGATGCGCCTGCCTGCCTGCCTGCCTGCCTCTTTCTCTCTCTCTGTCTGTTGTTGACTTTTGCCAGTTGGGCGTTTTTTGTTTGCTACTTTTTACTATTAATTAAAAATAGTGTGCCATTGTGTGGCACAGTGGGTGGCTAGTGGCAACACCCACATGTTTGTTCAATGGTCGGCCATAAATGGCCATTAAAGTGAAGATGATGTGTCAAATGGCGATTTATGAGCTTGGCATAAAAGTTTCTCATAATTTTGTTTTTGTTAATTTTCATTCAAAAATAGTTAATAGTTTATTTTTACGATAGCGAGAAGTCCGTCCTTGGTGCAGTGGCATTTGGAAATAGGTCACATTGTTGTAAGAAAAAGTACGAAAAAAATAAAATAATTGCAAAATATTGAAGTATTCCCACTCAGCACACTTAGTAAGCATGCATGCATGTATGTGTGTAATCACAAGAAAATTACTTCCATTTTATTTTACAGTAATTGCAATATTTCTTCATACAATTTTCCTCCCTTTTGATATACTCTTTTCCAATTTACTTTGCCATATTTTAAATTAAATTTTGCGCGCCATGGGAACTCCTTGTCGTACGCAGCGCGCCTCAGCGGTGTCATTGTTGTAGAATGAGAGCATTTACATTTACTATGAATGTATACTCACTCACACACATTTACTTCCCACATAAATCATTTAAAGTATTTTTCAACTTTTGCTGAACATTTTCGCTTCTTCAGTGCGAATTCAAGCGAACTCCTTACGCTTTTCCTCTATACCTTCCCTTAAGCATAGCTTTATTTACATTTACATTGCTTACTCTTTCACCGCTCTGATTCCCGCCCCGCCATTAACTTTGTTCGCTGTTATTTGTCATTAACAAATGTTACAGTCACATTTGTTGCTGTTTTCAAACTCAACTGGCAGCAGAAATTCGGGAGACACATTTGAGACTATACTAGCGTAGATGATAGAAATACTACAGTTACTTTAACGGCACTTTGTGTAAAAACATCTGCTACTCTATTGTGCCATAATAGTTCATTTTTGTTTTGAAACTGAATTATCTTTGACCATAGTTATTCAGTTTCATCAAATATCGCTATTTAACAAGAATTTTTTGCTCATTTTAGAGTAATTTTTATCCACTGATTTCTATACACTTTGCAGACCCCATATTCAACCATATCACCATAGTAAACACATCTTTTTGGCAAAAATAATTTTTTTATTCAACATAGTTCCGTTCGAGGGTGATACACTGATTATAGCGACCCACCAACTTTTCGATAACACGTTTGAGGTTCCCTACTCTTTTAAAGAAAAAAACACAGAAAATTCAAATTCAATGTTTATTATCATTCAAAAGAACATTCTTTGGCATTTATTTTTTGAAAACTATCTCTTTCAAATGTAAGCCGCGGCTACGTCTCAGATGGTCCATCCGTTGAGTCCAATTTTCGGTGACTCGTTCGAGCATTTCCACTAGTAACTGGCGAATGGCACGCGTGATGTTTTGCTCCAAGGCCTTAATCGAATCGGGATTGTCCGCAAAGACTTTAGACTTTACATATCCCCATAGGAAAAAGTCTAACGGTGTGTTTTCACAAGATCTTGGTGGCCAATCGACTGGCCCAAAACGTGAAATTATCTGCTCACCGAATTATTCTCTCAAAAAATCCATTGATTGATATGATGTGTAGGAAGTGGCGGCGGCAATGATACCATCGGCCCACGAACGACACCAAACCGTTGTTGTTTGTGTATGAAATGGCAGCTCTTGAATCTCTTCAGGTTGCTTTTTTTCCCAAATGCACCAATTTTGCTTGTTTACATACCCATTGAGCCAGAAATGGGCCTCATCTCTGAACAAAATTTAGCTCGAAAACGTCGAATCTTCTTGGATTTTTTCAAGAGCCTATAGAGCGAAGCGATGTCGCTTGGGAAGGTCGAGCGGCTTTGTCTTACACAAGCTGTATTTTGTACGCTTTCAATTTAAGATCTCGACGTATAATGCGCCAAGTCATTCCAGACGTCAGTCCGAGTTGCTGCGAACGGCGCCGAATCGACTCTCCACGGTCTTCGTGTACACTCTCAGCTAAGGCCGCTCTATATTTTTTTATTCACTGCGTGCTGGACGTGATCTATTCGGTCGAATATTATCCAATAATGAATGCTGGGTCTCTTTATTCGACGAAAATTTCTTCCCAGTGAGCATTCTTTTGAAATCTGAGAACAGGACGTAGTGACTGGGGTTCAGTTCTGGAGAATACGGTAGATGTGGAAGCAGTTCGAGGCTAAATTCATAGATTTTTGCCATCGATTTCACTGACTTGTGACATTGGTACATTGTCTTGGTGAAATATCACTTTCCTGTTTTTCAAAGAAATTTCTTTTTATCCACTTTTTTACAATAACAAAAGTTGCTTTACTCAAAATGCTTTCACAATTCACAAACGAACGATCCAACAGCTGTCAAATTTATATACGCGTCATTTGAAGGTTAGGGCTAACTAAAAATCTATCAATACGTTAGACCGAGGACCTTCCAATTGACCTGTTATATTTAAGAACAGTTTACGTTTTTTATAGCTCCTCAGGCTCCTTAATATCTTGGAGTTGGTCCACTATGTTACCCTAAGGTTTAACTAAGAAATTGTCTACTTTTTCAGCTAAAGTTTTCGAAGTTGGCTTTGTTCTCTCAAAGCATATAGAATTTCGAACTAATTTAGTCCACATTTTTTACTTAAAAAGCAAGTACGTGATTACAAGTAATTAAAAACATCACACACATACATATATGTACTCGTTGGGTGCACTAACAATTCTGCAAATACAAATTAAGATTTTTGCATTGTAACTAAATTTCCAACAGCTGCACAATCACAATCGCACATTTTTATGACTGACACCATTGTGTGTGTGAAAACAAAATATCTGAAATTTGGCAAAGCAAAGCAAAAGCATATACATATACATATGTATGTATGTATGTATGTATGTATGTATGTATGTATGTATTTCTAAATATTCGCATACCCGTATGCATTCCCATTTCGCCTTTCATGTCTTGACTAACCGACACCAGCGCTATCCAACACCATATGCATATGCGCATGTATGTATGTAACTACGTCTGTGTGTGTGTTTTAAACTGTGCGAAACCTCGTGAAAATTTGGCTGCCGTTATTTGAAAATTACACAGTTTTTATGGCTAAAATTTTCTGTTTAATTTAATTTTATGTCGGCAAAGTTTGTTGCCAAAATACCGAGACTCAGGCTGAGATGGTAGGTAACATAGTAAGCACATACTTACATATGTATTGGTACAATAAACATATGCGAGTACATGCAATATATGCTAATATATATGTACATTTGCGCACGTGTGAGTTTTTGATGTGCACATATTTGCTCAACTTCTTTAATGTTTAATTGTAGTTTTTGTAGAAAAAGGATTTTGAAAAAAAAAATTAATAAATTTCTGACCAATTTTATGTCTAATACAACATTTTTTTTTTCAATTTTTATTTCTACAGCTAATTTATATTTCATTGAAATAGGGTTGCCAATTAATAATATTTTGTTCTGTGATATGGCAGTAAATTTTACTGGAAAACATCCAATTGAAAAACTAAATTAAAGAAATTAAATAATTATTTAAATGTGTATGGAAAAATTACATAATATATTACAGAACATTTTTCAAATATAATTTTCAAAAGAAATTCAGTTATTTTTACATAGGTTTGCCAGAGTTGAATCAATATTTAATTATATTTATATTTAATGCACTAAGCGACGCCCTCTTGTTGAAGGAGTTTATTGGAAAATTCTTTCAAAATATCTTTAAAAGCACTGGAGACGCGTGATGTTTTGCTCCAACGCCTGAATCGAATCGAGATTGTCCGCATAGACTTTATAGACTTTACATATTCCACACACAGGAAAAAGTCTAACGGTGTGATATCACATGATCTTGGTGGCCAATCGACGGGCTCCAAGCGTGAAATTATCTGCTGACCGCAGTGTTCTATCAATGAATCTATTGATTGGTGCGATATGTGGGAATTGACGCCGTCTTGTTGAAACCAAATGCCGCGGAGATCACGACCTTCAATTTCAGGCATCAAATAGTCGGTTATCATGGGGCGATAACGTTCGCCATTGCCGGTAACGTTCACACCGGGGTCGTTTTTGAAGAAATATGGACCGATGATTCCAACGGCCCACAAACCACACCATTTTTTCTGGATGAAATGACAGCTCTTGAATCTCTCCAGGTTGCTTTTTGTCCAAAATTGTTTGTTTACATACCAATTGAGCCAGAAAGGGGCCTCATCGCTGAACAAAATTTGGCTCGAAAACGGCGGATCTTCTTGGAACTTTTCAAGAGTCCATAGAGCGAAGCGATGTCGCTTGGGAAGGTCGAGCGGCTTCAGTTCTTGCACAAGCTGCCAAGTCGTTCCATATGTCAGTCTAAGTTACTGCGAACGGCACCGAATCGACTCTCCACGATCTTCGTGTACACTCTCAGCTACGACCGCTATATTTTCTTCACTGCGTGCTGGGCGTGTTCTATTCGGTCGAATATTATCCAATAATGAATGCCGGATCTTAAGATGTGTGATGGTGTTGCGAGAAGTACGCTCAATAGGCCGGTTATGTTGACCATAAATTGAGCGAAGCGCGCGAAACACATTCTTTGCAGATCGTGAATTTTCATAATTAAGTTGAATGATTTGGATCACCCTTTATTTCTTTACACCGCTTAAGTAAGCAAAAGCAAATAAGTAAAATTAAAATTCTTTGAGGTAAATTCAGCGAGCATATTAAATATTCTACCAAAAACCAATTTTTCATTTTTAATTTTAAATTATTTGGAACGCTGCAATAATTTTAAAATTTTTCAAAACCCCCTCCAATCACACTGAATATTTGACAGGCACAAATTATGCAAAAAATAAAAAATTCTACACAAAAAAGCTGAAAACTTTTAGACTACCAGCTCTCAAATATGCTTGAATAATTGATAACCATCACTGGTGTATGGAGTTGCCACAAAATCAACCAAAAATAAAAAATTAAATAAAAAATAAAAGAAAGTACCAGACAAAAAAGAAGAGTTTTTATGTGAAAAAAGAATAAATTACCTGCAGCTAATTGAATTTTGTTGGATAATTTCCAGCAGCAGCCACCTGAGTATCATAAAAACGCGTTTAATTAATTTTACGCTGCTGAACACACAGACACATAAACACACACATCCACACCCACAAACATGAGAGTGTATTAATATATGAATTATTATGCAAACATTCAGTGAACCTCATAATTTGTAGGCACTCGCGCACTCGCACACAGTGAAAGCGACACGCTGCGATATATGGGAATGTGCCAAGTAATAGACAAAAGAGCTCCTCCTCGCCTTCTGAAATGTAGTGATGAATGTGTGAATTTCACATGGCGTATTGTTACTAAGAACACGTTGGGTTGTCATAGGCAACACTTTTGAGAGTGAGGGGACAGAGTTAGGGGGGAAATAGAATGGATTTAAGGGAACTTGATTAGTTGAGTTGAGTTGAGTTGAGTTGAGTTGAGTTTCTTATGACGTCACTGTAGTTTTTCAATTCTTATTGCTCCCAGAGAGCATTAATTATACTTGGAACTTTGCTCTCGGAGCGACTCTACCCTTGATAGGCACTAATTTATATTATGTAAGTCAAGCTCTCTCCACAGATCTCCAAATCTTAGCTTGATTAAAGCATTACCTTAGCTTGGCTGTGCTTTAAAAGGTTCCAAGTGAACTCATATGACACATACTTCGGCTTTTACGACTAAGTATATAATTTTCCAAGAGCGTGGTAATCCCAACCTACCCGGGTATTGCCACTAATCATTGCACAAGTTGCCGCATCTACTCACTATCTGCAGCATCTCTCCTCCTCAATTATGTCTATGAACGCCAAAGCGTTGCTAAATTGGCCGCTGCGTGTGGCCAAAGCTAAGTTTGTGGGTGGTGCGTGGAGTTTTTTTGTCTTGCTTGTTATTTTCGTGTTGGTCATTAATAACTAATAGACTTGGCGCCGCATTGGGGGCATTTATCAATTAACTATGCACACTCACATATGGTGCACGTGCAACATGCGACGCAACAAATGTGCAACATACATTATTAAATGCTTGCAACATATGTTCAAAGTAATGTACTCACTAAGCGTGCGTGTGTGTGCTTTTGTGACTTGCTGGCACGGGCTAGGTTATTGCCCGAGTTATTGGCTCAAGCCGAGTACAGAAGTGTAGATTAATTGTTGGAATTTGGTTGAAGAAAGCTATGCGATATATTGGCTGAGAGATTAATGAATCCGTTGAGTCCAGTTAAGTTCTGGAAACGAGACGAAGTGAAACGAAATCAATCGATACAAGATAAAACGAGACGATACGAAATACCATGAGGCAAAACGGGACAAGACGAGAAGCGACGAGAAGAGAGAGATGCATCGTGACTATACGAGTTGAGATATGGTGAGTCGGTAAAGGATATTTCCAGGCGGAACGAGACGTTTTGAGATGAGATGAGAAGAAGTGGGTTTAGGAAAGATGAGAGGAGAAGAGATTATATGAGATGGAATGATATGAGATGATATGAGATGAGATGGGAATAAATGTTGAGATGAGATGAGTTAAAATCAAATAAGATGAGATTAGATCAGGTAACACGAAACGTGCTCAGATTGTATAAAATCAGTTCAGATTGAATCAGATTACTTGTGTTCGCATAAGACTTGGTCATTTCAGATGATATGCTGGTCAAAATATCGGACGAAATCATATTACATATCTGAAAAACATGCCTCTATGCTACGCTCAGAGCGCAACTTATCACGTCGTGTGAGATCATATGAAGCAGATGAGATCAGCTCAAAGCAACTAAATACGGACTGATCACATCAATTGACTGGAAATTGTACCAAATCTGATTCTTCGATACCATAAGATGAGCTTCGAGAAAGATGTTGTCGTCCGAAATAAAGGCATAACGATGTGGATAGAGAATGTTTGGGCTATCTTAAACTAAGAGAGCTTTGAAGTACAACTGTCCGATACGAATCAGACATTCACATGCAGGTTTGTGCTAGAATATTTTACTAATTCCCATTACTTCCAGTTTATAAATAAAATCGTAGCTGCGACAAAAAAAAAAAAGCGAAGAGAAGAGAGGAGAGTGCACTCCAACTAAACAGAGTCAAGATAAATGATGCACGAGTAAAAGTTGAATTTATAACTGTGCTTATATCTCGCACGCAAACCCATTGTATGCACTGCGGTGCAAGGACGGATGGTCATAAGCTGAGCAACATGCAAAATTTACAACATAATGCGGTTGCAAACAAAAATAGATTAGAGCCAAGCCAAGATGAGCGGCAACCAACAAGCAACGAGAGCGGACGACAATATTTATAGAATAGAAAGAGAAAAAAATAAAATAAGAAGATAAGTGAAGTGGCATAAGCGAAGCTCAAGGAAGCGTAGAGCAACAAATGGATGCGTGAAGGACGGCCACAGGAGGAGAAAGAGAGAGTGAGAGAGGGACGGAGCTTCATCAGAGTTATTATAGTGGAGCTGAAATAGATAAAATATTATGCGAATACAAAAAGTGGAGTTCCAGCAGCCACACGAAGCGCTTTCGAAATGCAACAGACAAGCTGTAACGCAGGCGAGGATTACAACAGAATGCGATGAGAAGCACACGGACGCGCGGAGCGAGCATTGCAGTTTTGTGACAGTGTAGATAAAATGAATTTGGCATTAAAAGTGGCGTAAAGTGAAGTTTTGCCAGAGATTTAGTACAGTTGGCAGAATGCAGTACCTACAACTGGCGCGCACCCAACAAGTTAACAGCGTTAACATGTACAAGGGGAAGGACGAGAGCGTGGGGGAAATGGTAAAATATTTGGTAAATACGAAATTAGTGTCGCATTTGTGGCATTTGAAATGCGAATATATGCGCAGATATTAAGTTTGATAAATAGTTTGGAGCGATGTTGGAGAGGCAAGGGCTCTGCAGGGAAGCATAAATGTGCTAACTCTGGCAATAAAACTTGTTGAAGCAATTGCTGGAACAATAGAAATATTTTCTAATTAATTTTGTATGGGCAAATTTAAATTGCATTTTCGAAAATAAATTTTGAATAGTTGAAGATATTACGAATGAAAATTTATTGGAAGTACGCGGAGAAAGGATGGAGATCACTGGTTGAACAACAACAAGGAAGTAAGCACTTCCAAATGGAAGAGATATGAGTGTGTGTTTTGTATCTAAAGTGCTATTGAATGGGTCTAGATCTAGATCACTGGGGGTCCTCAAATAAATAAGTATTAAATATGGAATCAGCCGATACTCTCTATACTATCGGAGGATTTTAAGAAAATTGGAACTGACGATCTGCTCTTTGAAGTTTTCATGAGAAAATATTGTGAAATTCCATCTGAGGAAGGTATGTTAAACGATAATATGAGATGAGTGGTGATGAGATCAGAAGAAATTAGAACAGATGAGATGAGATGGAATGAGTTGGGATAAGATGATATGAGGAGATAAGAGATGAGTTGAGATGAGATAAGATGAGGTGATATGAGATGGTAAGAGATGAGATGAGTTAAGATGAGGTGGGATGAGATGATAAGAGATGAGTAGAAATGAGATGAGTTGAGATGAGAAAAGATGAGGTGAGATGAGATGGTAAGAGATGAGAAGCAATGAGAAGACATGGAATGAGATGAGAGCGAGAACAGGTGAGTAGAAATGAGATGACATGAGATGAGGTGAGATGAGATGAGATGAGATCAGATAAGATAAGATGAGATGAAATGAGACAAGATGAGAAGGGTTGAGATGAGAAAAGGAGAAATAAGACAAGGTGAGATCAAATGACAATGAGACAATATGAGATGAGATGAGATGAGATGAGTTGAAAGGAGGTAAGATCATATGAGTTAAAATGAGGCAAAATCAGATGAGTTCAGGTGAGATGGTATGAGATGGCATCATATAAGATGAGATGAGATAAAATCGGATGATATATGACGGAATGAAACTTAGCGAGAAGTGTAGGGAATAACGAGTTGTATAAGAACAAAACGACGAGACATCGACGGACGAGACGAGATGAGAGGGGAAGTAACGTGGTAAGCTGATGGGAGAAAATATGGGACGAGATGTAAAAGAAGAGATGAGACACCATAAGGAAAAAATAATCCGCAATATTTCCAGACATTCTTTGTGAAACAGACCATATTATTTGGGCTCTCGATACTCAGCCCTAAAAATTAATGCTTGTTTATTACTAATCTATAAAATGGGATTAGAGAATTTCGACATTTTCGTTTCTACTCATTTACATATATACATTTTTTTGTTAATTTCAGAAAAGACATGACATCTATTGAGAGAATTATTGTCGCCCACAATCAAATTGGTTGATTCCCAAAACTGTGTGTACTTGCAACTACGTATGCACACACACATATATGTATGTATATATGAACATAGAGATATATTTGTGTGTGTGTAAAACATTTTGATAAGTCTATCCTCCGCACATTTGCAATGCCATTATTTGAAATGGATGAACTAATTCGTTGACTTAGTAACGCACTGATGCACACACAAGCCACTCATGCTCCCATAGATGCAACAGGATCTATAGACCACAAATGCATGCGCCTCTGCATACTTATATACATAGGTATGGCGCATGCGTGTGTTCATGTCGTTGGTGCCACACATGTCCGGTGATTTGTTGTCAGAGCTTACAAATTCAGTTATGTTTACATAGAATATGAGAATGAGTACCCAAACGGTAGATATTAGGAGCTTACTGGCTGGGCCAGCAGCATGAGTTTACTGTAACCATTTACGTATTTGTGCAACCTCAATGCCTCAGTGTGTGTGTGTGTGCGTACGTACTGTGTATGTGCTGGGCCAATGAATAATCACTTCGAATGCAGTTCATTAGTTAAGCTGCAATTTCATCAAATGTGACACTCAAATGTTGGCATTTATAGACCACCCCGCACTGCCCTACTCGATCGAGTTTACTCGCCGCTACTGCTGCTGCCTGCTGAAATGGTCACGAGTGATTGTGGAGGAGTCTAGAGTCTGGGCAACTCTATTAGTGCCAACTGTCAGCCAGTAACTCGGCGTGCATATGACGCTTAGTGTCCACTGCTGCCACATGAGTTCATCTCTAAGCTCATTCTCGCATATTGCATATTGGATGATCTACACATACATACATATATGTATATACTTACATATAGTATTTATATACTAGTGAGTAGATTTATGTGCACTTCCTGTCATGTGCGCTGTCCACTCGGAGCATATAATCACATGAATCGCCAGCTTAGTTGGTAATTTGACAAATATTTGACCAATTGTTGTTGTTGTTATTGTAAATACTAAAGAGTATTAGGTGTTAATGTTGTAGGGTAGTAAATTATGGCGAGAGCATAGGCAGAAAGAAATAATTTTTGGCATTAGCTCACAACATGTTGGCAGGATTACTACTGTAAAACTGGCTATTTACTGTTATTTATGGAAAATAAATTCAGAAAAATATTTTTTCGAACTTCACGCGCTCGTATCAAGCCAATTTTTGTACAACTTAGGGACCCTAAAATCGAATTTAGTTCCGAACACATCAAAAACATCAAAATCACAACTAAATTCGCTTTTTCATAACAAATTTCTGTCACTTTTGTTTAAAAAAATTTTTTTTAATTTTTTTTTTTTTTATCAATTGTCATATAACATGATATTTTCGAAAAGAGTTTACAAGTAATCAGAATCAAATAATGAAATTGAATAAGGCAGGCAACACTGCCGGTACGATTGACCAAACTGAGGTCGTTGTCCCCTTCAAAGTGTGTGCAGATAATATCGAAAAACTAAAAACAGTAAAAGAAACTTAAAATCTCCAAAGTGAAATCAACATAAGAATATGCGAATGATTGAGAAATGGCAAACGATCGAAAAGAAAATATCCGCCATAAAAATTGCATGACAACGAGAAATCAAAAATGAGTGAATAAAATAAAATTCTTTGCAGCAGCAAAATCATTTTGATAAATCGCGTCAATGTCGAGTGAAAATAGAAATTACATTTTCATAAGAGACCGAACGTAAACACACAACAACAAATTCGATTGCATTTACGAGATTTTTTGTTGCTGTTGTAAGATGAGCGAAATGTCAGTATTAAATTGGAGTTTAAATGTCAAACAGCGGCAGTTGAATGACATTTAGAAAATGGGAGAGAGAAAAGGGAGCGAGCGAGGGAGAATACTGTAATTCGTAGTTCAACTTCAATCATACCATTTTAGCGAGTATATATATGGATTTCTGCCAAAAATTCTGCGAGCGCAGTCCAGTGGTGCGAGAAAGGGTGAGTGAATGAGTGAGTGAGTGAGGGTTTTTCGCTACAAAATTAATGTGTTAAACATGACATTTCAATTAGAGCTCACAATGTTTGATTGATAGAGCAAAAAGATTTGGAATGAAAACGAGGGAAGAAAATAAATTTTTTGGGACTTTATTTCAACTAAATAAAAATATAAAACAAGTTGAAATGAAATAAAATAAAATTATATTAAATAAAAAAGTAAAATAAAAAAATAAAAAAATAATAGGTCTAATAATAAATAAGTATTCAAATAAATACATGTCGTAAGGCTAATTGCTGACATCACCGCTGGGAGAGAGACTCCGTCGCCGAGAACTGGCATTCACAAAGGTAGATGAACGTCTAGGCATCATTTTCATCGATGTGAAGTTCTTCAACATTTCGCTTAAGAGAAATCCGATGAGACCAAATATGATTTCTATGATTTCTCTGAGAGCACACACCAGAAATTCCATATAGAGGAGCTGTGGAACGGAAAATCAAATTCTATACCTACCGTCGTTATGGCAACAAATGGTTTTCAACATTGTCAGCGAAAAAAGCTGGTACGATGAGGAATGTCGAACTGTGTAGTAGAGAGAAAATGTACTGGCCCCCTCGGAGTGTAGCGGTCCGGCGTGGGAAGGATACGTAGAGCTGAAGGATGAAACGAGAAACATTTGCAGACATAAAACCGTGAGGCCGCCATGCTTGAGTATGAAGAGCTTAAGAAGATTGTAGACCAGGATAATGCTCGAAAAGTCTATGAAAAGATGTGGCGTTTGAAGAGGTCAAGGGAGTAATCTGCGGATAGATGTCCAGAGCATATTTAGTGTATGGAGGGAACACTTCTCTAGACTGCTGAACGGCAGTGAAAGTGAAATGTTCGGAGATGGTTAACTTGAAACCCAAATCGATGACGATGAATTATGAGATCCATCATCCTACTATGTTGAGTTCGAATAGTGATTGCCCGCTGACAGGATGCGTGTAATTAATCATAAAAGTCAAACCCTACGGTTTGCGCTAATTATCGTGGGATAAGCCTCTTCAATTTTGCATATAAGATCCTATCTAGCATGTTGTGTGAAAGATTGAAGCCCCCGTCAGCAAACTGATTGGTTAATCCACCATTGACCAGATGTTTTATACCATTATACAAATCTTGGAGAAGATCCGAGAGAAAAGAATCGATACAACCCACCTTTTTATCGATTTCGCAGCTACCTTCGACAGCACCATAAAGAGCTGCCTCTACGCCGCACAGTCATAGCATTCGCGACTTGACACCCGCGTCACTGTCCATCATAACTTTAAACGTGTAGATAATTTCATGTGTTTAGGACCCAAAATTAACAAAACCAACAAATTCAGCCTTGAAATCCAACGCAGAATCACTCTTGCGGAAAGGTAGCACCTTTCGGCCTGAGTAGGTAATAGAAAAGTAAATTCCTCTATCGACAAATCAAAACCCAACTCTACATGTTGATCATCATTCCCGTCCTGATATATGAAGCCTAAGCTTGGGTGATGTCGATATCCGATAAGTCGGAGTTTTTGAGAGAAAAGTTTTGCGGAAACATGTGCTGTACAATGTTACTCCAGTGAACTAAGCGGCTATGCTGGCTACATCATGTCGTCTGAATGGATGAAAGTACTCCAGCTTTGAAAGTATTCGATGGAGATGGATGTGGATGAAAAGGAAGAGGAAGACGTCCATTCGCGCAAGAAGAAGAAGACAAATATTTTATTTTTGAAATAAACCCAGCAAAGCCAGTAAATTTTCTTCAGGCTGCCTTTATCATTTCCTAATAAAATCTCTCAGAATAATTTATCAATTATTGGACCACCAAGGCAACCAGCGAAAAGAATTTTGTACCTTTAGCTATGAAGAGCGGCAGAGAAACCAAAAAGTGTCTATGGATGATTTTTTATGATTTTTTCTTTAACTCGCTTAATCGAATCAAGAAAATTGTGGCAGTAATTCGTAACCTCAAACCAGTAGAGCATTTTGCTGAAATATGTTGAAATTCGCGTCATCTCCTCCCCAAATCACTACTCTCCAAACGCTCACCGCATAGCAGAAGGTACGAGTACATTAAATATCTATTTAAATACCAAAATAATAGCATATTTCTATGCCACGTGGCGGCCTAGTCCGTCGTAGATTACCGAAATTCGCACACTTTGTAATGAAATGAAGAAAAGTGCGCGTTTTCTTTTGTGGGTGAAAAATATAAAGAAAGACGGTATCTCAGCGATTTATGGGCGCTCTGTGGCGAGTCGCGGGTGTTGGCGCCTGCCGCAAATGCCATTCATTTCAATTTTCATGCAACGTGAGGTTTTCACTTTAAGCGCCGCGCTGGCTAGAAGCCATGAGTTGTAGCTCTGGTGGTGATATTTATATATATAAATATATATGTATGTGTATACATATATTTGTATTATATTATTATCTTGTAACTTTGAAGTATGCTGTAGGGATTTGTGTTTCTATGTGTAAGGCATAGAATATTCTCGTGCCTTACCAATATATAAAGCTGCGCGAGTGAGCTGGGGGTAATGGCGAAGCCACATAAATATGTCAGTATTAAAGATGCTGCATGAGGCTTAGGGAAGATGTTGGTTAATTGATTGAGTGGATTTACAAATTGAATACAAAAAGAGTTATTCTCGAATTAGGTTCATTGATTTCATTGATATATTACGTATATGATATGTTTTCCACGAGTATGATGTAGAAGATGGGTCTTAAAGCCTATTAATACGAAAGAGAATTGTCCACTCACTAGGTCGAGACTGTTTCTGTGATTTTAATGAACTCCATGAAACACTAAGCCAAGATAATATAAGGAGCAGGGACGAAATATCACCGTCTTCGGCTTTTGATACAGAGTTCTTTGCGAGTTCCTCCCACGCTGAACAACACCACAAATGATCAGTGGAAATATTATATATCACTTCCTTAAGGAAAACACTCTCGAAGTAGTTTTTACAGGGATATTTTGAAGAAAAAATTACAAAATCAGCAGGGTAGACGGTCTTAAATCTATAGAACATGCAGTATTTTCCAAATTCTAGTTGGATTGAGATGAATTTACCATATGAGGTAGTCTGAAGTTGTTTTCCTACCATTCTGTGGCCGGTCTTCCCATCTTCCATATTTTTTCACAAAGCAGAAGTCACGAAGTTTTAACCTTTTGTTGCCCTAGGAAACACCCGTCGATGAGTTCGCACCTATTGCGTGAGCGAGGAGCACCAAGAAATACTTCCAAGGTTTCTCAGTTAGATGATAGAAGTTGAGATAGTTCATTGAGGGGCTAAATACGATTCTTCACAAATCTTTAAAAACAATAAATAAATTCTCAACGTACTACAACAACATTAAGCAATTCACTTCATTTAAATATCAGCGAGTCTCGATTTCTGCCACTTCCACTTGATTCCACATTTCAATATTATGATTGGCTCCTTTTTGCATGAAGTAGATATGAGATTTCAATATCATCACTCTTATACACACATACACCTTCCAGTTACTTATGATGAGTTGATGCACAGTCAGTTGGGGGACAACTTGGTGGGGACCACCCAACCAACCAACCAAATCAGCGACCAACATGCGGACGAGATGTTCAAAGTGAAGTGAATTGCTGTTGTTCTTTTTTTTGTTGTAGTCGCTGCCACATTTGCCGTTGCTTTCAACTGGCACAGGTGATGTGGGTGCTGTTGCGAAAAAGAGCAAACATAACCGATAAAGAGGCACAAATCACAAGCACGTAGAGGAATCAGTGGAGAAAGAGAGGTGGACTGAAGGTGTGTGTGTGTGCTTGTGTGGGAGTTTGCCTTTGAACAATATAAACTCAAATGAACAGCATTTGTGGCTGGCTGCTGAATGAATGAACGAACGGACGGTTGGATGAACAGGGGGTGAACACTAAACGAAACACAGGTGAAAAAGTGGCAAAGAGAGCAAGAGTAAAAGAGAAAAAAAATAAATAAAAGATGCGAGCAAGTGAGAAGAGCAGGGGTTGCAGCGGTGAGGTGTGGCAGGTCAATTTCATATCGGACGCATATCAATTGATGTTAATATTGACTATAACAATGACGACGACGACAACGACAACGACGACGGCACAGGCGATAGCGAGATGCGAAGAGCCGTGGCGCCAATAACCACCCGACATCAGGTAGCAACCAGGCTTTGGTTTGTGCTGAGAGTTGTAGGGGGAGAGCTCTGTAAGTGTGTAGTAAGGAAAAATTGCGGACAGTGTAATAAAATCATAAATCGCAGGATAAACGCTTGCTGATATGATTGCTGTGGGCAAGCGAAAGAAAAAAAAAAAAAAACTGCTGAGAGCGTTAAATGAAATGATTGTATGGGGACAATGTGAGGAACACTGCCGCTGTCGCTATCGCATGAATTATGACTCATATTGATACTGATATACTTTCAAGCTTCATTCGCTTCTGCTTTATTTTTTCTTTCTTCTTTTTTACTCTTTCTCCTCTTTCTTCTTTCCATTTAATGACTGCCCTGTTGCCAGCTGAAGCAATGTGACATGACAGCAAAAGCGTAGCTTGCCATGTGGCATGCAACAAATTGGCCGTAAAGTGAGGCAGCTAAAACGGCTGATTGTTGTCTGCTGTTGTTATGTAAATATTGCCATCTTGACCATTTAGATTCATTGAGAATTTATGCGATTGCTGCATGCCACCAACTAAATGATTGCCACTCATATTGACTGACGGTGGGAGCTTTACTTGTAAGAATGTATTTAATTCAGGTTAAAATATGCAAGATTTACTTGGCTGACAAAAACTAATAAATATTCAAATTGGTTGAGAATTAGTGGATGGAAGAGCCAATTGAGAATGATATGGACTCGAAGAGAGACATTCAAAGAAGTAGCTTGAGCGAGACAGCTGTATAGGAAGAGGGAAACTGGGCTGCTGTTTGAGTTGGAGATAAATAAGTAGAGAGGGAGACAGATATATGCAAGAAAAGGCTTAGATGTAGACAGACAGACCCACTCTATGTCGTAGCAGCACAATTGAAATCGGAGTATGAAATGGATATGGAAAAAGAGCTTAAATAGAAGGTATAGATAAACACAGAGTTAGAGACATTTGAAGCAAGAGAAATATAAAAAGGCTGGGAATGACTAAAAAACGGAGGAAAAATAGATCTAGGCAGCGTTAATGAAAGCTAAAGCCTGTAAACTAACTTGTATAGATGCAGATAAGCAACTGGGCAACAGATATTTAGATAGCTCCGAATCGGGCCCACCTTTTAGTCAAAACGACATGCAATGAGTACCAAGGATTTGAAACTAAAATAAGCTTATAGAGGGCTGACCCTGCATTTAGTTTTACTATTGATAACACAAAACTTGGCGGCCGCAATAGCCGCGTAGTTAGCATTGCGTACTACAATTCAGGCCGTCCGAATTGTCGAGTCCAGGTTCGAGCAACATCCAAAATTACAGAAAATAAATTTTATAACTAAAACTATGAAATAATTGTAAAAATATATTTTAAAAATAAGAATAGACATTTAAAAAGGGATTTCGAGGATACTTTTTATCAGGGTTGCTATCTGCCTAAAAACAAAATTACAAAAAATTTCATTGTAAACTGCCCAGTATCCAAAAAAATTTAACTAAACACTGTTTTGTTTTTGGTTTTATTAAAGATCAGAGCTCGAGAAGCTTTCACGGAAATTAAATTAAAAATTTTTTTTTTGTATTAAACACTCAAAAAACTCACTCAATTTAGGAGTAAAAATTAAAATAAACTAAATTCCTTAACGGTACCTATAATTAATGCAAAGAAGGTAATTAAAAACAAATTATAAATATATGAATTATTGAAAAATCTCTTTCATCATGTCCATACATACATACACAAACATTTGTCTATATATGTATATACACAGCGATAATCAGCTAATAAATATGCAAACAACTAAATTACACTCAACCCAAATTAGTAGACCATAAATGGGGAAATTCTTTTTTTTCTGGTGGAATATTTACATACCGTTTTAATTAGTCAACACACACAGACAAGCAAGTGCATGCCACAACAGACATACACACACACACACATGTGTACTTGTATTCATACTGCTGTTGATTGAATTATTAATCTTGGAAAAATGTGCCACTCGTAAAACGTCAAAGCGAAGCAGAAAACGCCAATTTGGGGCAGCCGAGGGCTAAACACTTGCAACATTGCAACAAACCGTGGCATACACACACACACACGCATACATTTATACATGCAAAAATTTATCATATTTGTTTGTCGTATGAATAAATTATAGGAGCATTCATACACAACTACACTGCTACATACATATATATATTACCCAAAGGCATTGTGGGGGCTAGGCGCCGGCGTGTTGTTGAAGGAGAAGTACAACAACGACGACAACAACAAAACGACAATAATGAAATGTAAAGTAAGAGTAGTAGCTGGTAGCGTAATAACCTCGAGTCCACGCCGTCGAGGCGTTGTTGCATGTAGTACGCCTCCAAGTCTGCTGATGGATATGTACACACACACACCTACATAAATACTTACACATACAAATTTCGTTGTGCTATTTTAATATGCTTTCATTTTTGTTTATTAACACTGAGCATTGCAATGTGTTGTTGCTGTTGTTGTCGCAAGCTCTTTAAACACCTTCATTTGTGAGCGTGCGAGCGCGGGCGAACGTACGAACGAACGTTTGTGCAAGCAGACGACTGCCCAGACATATGGACGGACGTTGATGATGATGAGCTGCAGAAGCTCTTAAAGAAGAAGAAAGCAAGAACAACAAAGAAGAGAAATGAAAATGAGGACATGATTGAATGCGAGCAAGAAAGCCAAGGAGCTGTGAGCAGCAGAAAGAGTTGAATGTGCAGAAAGGGGGGGTGTCATGAAAGGTGGGCAGGTTCGTGTGCGTGTGTTTTTGCAATATGTGCGACGGCCGACGACTTGCGCTCGTGGCTGTCGCTAATAAAGCATTTAACACTGACGGGCGAGTATAATATATATACGTACGAGTACATATATGTATTTCACTGTGTGTCTGGAACAACTTTCCGGTGATGGGGGAAAATAGGAGCGCGACGAAATGTTTTACGCAAATAAACTCATAAATTTTGTTGTGTGTAGGCAAGAGTATTTATTTCTTTGGAAAAGCCTGAATATGTGATGATGCATGCAACAGATTATTTTAAATTCTATTTAAAGAGAAAGTAGGGAAAAAAATGAAAAAAAAAATAAAAGAAAAACAAAAAAAAAAAAAAATAAAAAATTATATATATATATACTTTATATATTATATAAAGTACAAAAAAAAATTAATGGAAATAATAAAAAATTATAAAATAAAATAAAAATATAAAATTATAATAATAAAAAAAAATAATAAAATAAAAAAATAAATTAAAAAAAAAAACAAAAAAGAAAAAAATAAATTAAAAAAAAATAACAAAAAAAAATTTTAAAAAATAAGATGTATAAAAAATTAAACAAAATTAAATAAAATAAAAAAAAATAAAAAAAATAATAATAAAAAAATAAAATAAAATAAAATTAAAATATTTAAATAAAATTAAATTAAGTTAAATTAGTTAAAAAAAATAAAATAAAAATCAAATAAAAAAATATAGAATAAAGTAAAATAATAATAAAATAAAATAAAATTTAATAACACAAATAAATAAGATAAAAAAAATTATAATAATAAAATAAAGAAAACCAAAATAAATAAAGATAATGACAAAATAAAAGGTAAATTAAAAGATAAGAAAAAATAAATAAAGTAAATTTAAAAAATTCATAAAATAAAATGAAATAAACAGGCAATGGCAAAAAGTATATATGGCAATAATTCTCTAATTACGCGGAAAAAAATATCTTTTTATAACCAGCGTTAATCAAGTGCTTGCAGAGTTATTTTTGTCCCTCAAACGTCGTTATTGTTCTTAATTAGTCTTTTATTGCTATTTTAATGAGCCGCACAAGCGCCAGGGCAACATTTTAACATACATATGTTTTTTATGCAACATTTTTTTGTAAGGTTCATTGTAAGCTAAACAAATTACACTTTTTCTAGCCTAAAAAATGGCATTATTCACTAATGAGTATATGTAAGTATTAAAGTGCCATTTAAAAAAAAAATGAAAATAAAAAATAACACAATAAAAATTAATAAAATATTAACAGCAACTAATTATATTAAAATTTTAATAATTAAAAAATATAATAATTACAAAATTAAAAAAAAAATATATACGGTAAAACATGTGTTGTTGACTAATTAAGTTAAAATTGTGTAAAATTAAAGATTTGAGGGTAAATTAGTTGTTAAATACTTTAAACTAAGCACATAAAGAGATAATATGTCTTTTTTTTTAATTTCCCCGATGGCCTTCATTCTTTCGTTAACAATTAAAATAAAATATATTGAAAAAACCGTGATATTTAATAAAATTTAATGTCAATTGTTACGAAAATAATCAATGAAAAAATAAATATATGTACATATATGTTAAAAAACCTAACTTTTAATGCTGAAAATATGACTATAACTTTACATCTACAGTTACAAATCAATAACCGCAAAAATGCAAATAAATAAATATGTATGTAACATGTGCAAATAATTCTTTAGCTATTTAGCCGGTAAAAAATGCTGTAAAAAATGCTGCAAATTAAAAAATAAAATAAATGCAAAAATTATGCTGAAAAAAAAAACAGAAAAAAATCGTTGAAAAAAGCCTACATCAGCAAATTACCGTTAAATGACATTTGCCAGTTTGCATTAACAAGCGGTTGACAAGCAAATGTTGCCACATTTTGTTGTTGGTAATGTAAGTGTGCAATTAAGTGAGTGAATTATAATAATTAATGTTGTGGTAGAAATGTTGACAGGGGGAGGCCATTCTGAGTGCAGTATTGAAATTAATGCTTAATGCCTACACACCTCAGCATACTTTTACGCATGTATTGCAAACTGAAACACGAAGAAATAATTCAGAGGTTTCGAGCGTCATTTTTTTGTTGTTGTTGAATTTCTCATAGCTCATACGAATATGGAGTAGAGAGGACTTAAGACCTAAGATATTTAGCCTTATGTGCTCAAACCTCTGCACTTACGCACTCACTTTCTCTTTCGAATTTTCATTTATTTATTATTTTCCAACTTTCACTTTTGAATGGCAAAAACATTCAATTTTATGTTATTGATGTCAAAAGTAAGACAATAAAACACCCAAAAGTCAAATACCAAAATTGAAATGAACAGTAATAGGCCTATTAGCTCTTCCCCACCCTCTCCCTCTCCCTCTCTCTCTATTTCTCTGTTGTAAGCTATGGCCCGTCGCTTACATTGGGAAAACTCGTTAAAGAAAGCGGCAGCTGAAAAGCAATTGAAATTTATTTGCTCTGCTTTGACTTTTGCTGACAATAGAAAATTTAGCTAAACAAAATTGAGACATTTCGAAATCAGAGGTATTTCGGTTGACGCCCACTTGTGCCTTTGAACTTATACCAAAAAAGATAGACAAAAATTATTTTAAAAATGTTTTGTGGCAGAAAATGATTTGAATTTACCTTCAATATAAACATGCTTTGGAAAGTTTAAAGATCAAAATATTCTTTATGAAAAATACTGAAAATAGTTTCGGAATTACTGCCACCTTCTCACAATTTTTGTTTAATTTTTATGAAATTATTTTGATAAAATAGAAGAAAATAAATAATTTTCGAAAAATATTTTTTTCGAAGACATTTCTAAGAAGTTTGGACAAATTTTTTTTTGAAAATTTGAATTAAATAAAAATTATTAACATAATGAAATATCATATTCGAGTTCAAAATCGCTTATTTATTTACTTGCTGAAAATATTAAATTTTTTGTTCATTTTTATTCCAATTATTTTGATTTTCCTATTAGACGCATACTAAATATTTTCACTTTGATTTCAAACAAATGCTGCCTTTACCAAAATATATTTTAATACTCTTTTGAATTAGTTTACATATTTTTAAGGCCTCTTTGATATCAGCCGCATTTCAAATATTTTCGCTTTAATTTGCCACCAATTTAATTTAAACATTAATTATACGCTCTTACGCCTCTTTTCGCTGCCCCAAGCGTTGCAAACTTCAAAAAAAAATTTTTTTTTTTAATAAAAATTAAAAATTCTCTGGCATTATTTAATGTGGCAAGTGGCTGGTTTTATATCGCTCGCACTCCGTTGTTGTATGCCACAACAATTAGAATGCCAAACAATAACAAAATTTAAATGGGTTAAATATGCTACTCATCAGTATGTGACGAACTGTGTGTTTGTGTTGGAATTTGAATCACAGTCAGTGCAAAAATCAAATGAAATGCGCGAAATGATTTCATTTCATCAAAATGCCATAAATCATAATGAAAAAAAGTTTTGTTTTTACAACTCAACGCGCTTATTGCTTATGGCCAGCGTACGTACATAAACGTATATAACCACACATACATACATGCATTTTTATTGCATTTTGTTTAAAGTTATGCTTGTGTGTGTGTGTGTGTATGCATGCGTTTGTTTGGGTTCGCATTCGTTTGAATTGGTCACTCTGTCAGTTGCGGAGTTTGATTGTTTATTTAAATTGGACAATCAGTGAGGCAACACAAACACCAACCAAATCTACTTCTATATATGCAACAGTTAAAGCAATAACAACAAGAACTACAGCAATAATGACGCAATCAACATGTACGTTTGGCCATTGGCAGTGTAGCAACAAATTATAAATTGACAGAAGTTGCACAGTTGCCCACTAACGAAATGATCAAAGGGAGAGTGTGCCACTAACGCAGAAAAATGCTAAAATAAAAAAAAAGTGAAAAAAAAAAATAATAAGTATAAAAAATTACAAAATAATTTAATTATTAATTAAAAAATATTAAAAAAAAAAAATAAAAATAACAACTAAATTAAAAATACATTAATTTATAAAAAAATAAATAAAAAAATAAAAAAAAACCATTTTAAAAATTAAGTAAAAGGAAAAAAAAATAAAAAAAATAAAAATAAATTTATTAAAAAAATATATAAAAATAAAAATTAAAAAATAAAACAGAAAAAAAATTATATTACAAGAAAAATAACCAACTAAAAAGTAATAAGAGAATAAAAAAATATATATGAACATACATTAAACAGAAAAAAAATATATATACAAGAAAAGAAAATATTAAGAAAGGAAAAAAAATTAAATTAAAAAAATTTAAGCAAAAAAAGCTATAAATTCATAAAATAAAAATAAAGAAATAATATTAAATAAAAAAAAATTTTTAATAAAAAACCAAATAGCAAAAAAAAATTAAATTAGGAAAAAAATAAATAAAAAATATATAAAAAAATAATAATTAATTGAAAAAAATAACAAATTAAAAAATTAAACAAAAAAATTATTATTAGAATTATTATACAAAATATTAAAAAAATTAGGAAACAAAATAATTTGCAATAAATAATAAAATCACCAAAAAATTTAAAGATTTTAAATAATAAGAATTTTAAAAAATAAAAAATAAAAATAATTTACGAAAAATTTTAAAATATTAATTAAAAAGAAATAAAAATAAAATAAATTAAAAAATATAAATAATAATAATAAAAATAAAAATAAGCATAAAAAAAATTTAAGAATAAAAAAAAAATTTAAAAACGAAATTAAAATAAATTAAAAATAAGAAAAGAAAATTAAAAAAAAATTCAAATAATAGCAAATATATAAATAAAAATATATAAATAAAACAAAAATAAAAATTTAAAATATAAAAAATATATATCAAATTAAAAAAATACAGACAAAAGATATATATGAAAAGTAAAAATAAAAAATAAAAATTTAAAGAATTAATTAAAATGAAAAATAATAAATTTAAAAAATTGAAAACCGGTATAAAAAAATATTAAATTAAAAAATAAAAATTAAAGAAAAACTTAAAACTATCAAAGAAGAAATAAAAAATTGAAAGCACTTTAAAACGAAATCTAAAAATAACAAAAATTAATTAATTTGTAAAGCGGAGAGTGTTTAAAAATTAAGAAAATATAAAGAAATAATTAATTTGTGCATAATTTTTATTTAATTTTGCTGAATTTACTATTTTATTTAATTTAATTTTTTAAATAATACATAAAAAAGAGGATTTGAATCGTTAATTTTTTTTTACTTATCGCAAAATTAATTTAAAAAAAAAATAATTGAAATAAAAAACGAATTACAATAAAAAGCAAATAAAAAAACAAATAATTTATTTGGATATTTGGAACAAACTCCAACATTCCGTGAAGAGAATTCTAAAAAACCAGAACTATATAATTGCCGCAAAGCTTTCTTGGTGCATTTGGGACAAAATCGCATAAATTGAAAATGAAAGCAAGCAAATGAACAGAAAAAAATTGGAAAAAAAATCACAAATAAACTCAGACTGCATAGCGTGATTGAGTGGCATGAATTGATATACTATTATATGACGCAAAACGAGTCTATCCAGCGGTGGAATAGCCACAGGGCGTAGAAGCAAAGAGAGGAGCGGAACGGGCATAGAATTTTCCGAAGCAACAAAGCACATCAATTTAATTAGAACATAGACTTGGGAATTGTTTTCTCCTATCCCGCTAGCGCGTGGGGAAACGCATTTATTAGACAATTGCGCTTTGGTGTAATTTAATTTGAGAATATGGAGCAATTCCTCATAAGCAGAGCATTGAGGATGCCTCGACCTTTCTCATACTCATTTCAGTTCACTTATTTTATATTTTTTATGAATATGTAGCAATTATGATACCGTTCAACTGAAAATTGAAAAAATTTCCGATTCTTCAATTCCTTGGAGTTTAACATTTGACCAGAGATGCTCAACTTAATGACACCGTAAAATGTTTACAACAAATAATCGCTGATATTTTAGCAGGAAAAATGCACTGACATTCGTAAAAATTACAAGACGATTACCGTTAGCCGTTAAATAAAATTGCAAATGACAATTACAATTGTAACAACAACAATTTGCTCCAAAATATGCTCCAGAGACAAGAATTGCATAAACTGTTAAGCGACAGACGGATAAAAAATTGCAGAACAAAAAAAAAAAAGTAGCTAAACGAAAAATAAAGTGTTGAAGTAAGTAAAGGTGAAGTTGATAAGTAACAATAATACTCGTGCAACGCAGAATAATGGATGCATCGTAAAAGGCAGGAGAAGAAGCAGAAAATCTTCTACATCAAAAGGATGCTTATGCACTAAAATTGCACTTGTTCACTCCCTATAAAAAATAATAAAAAATTATGAAATTGTTATTGCTTTTACAAGTCTTTGAACTACAGTTGACAGTTCATTTCCGTCGTAGCCACTACTTGAAGAGCGAATTACGAACTCCAACTGATGGCACACGAAGTAGCAATAAAAACGTTAAGACGGTTGAAGGGATGTGTTTGGAGAACTGACATTGGGGTGGTTCGAAATATAGAACAAATTAAATTTTTTTGAAAACATTACCGAAGGTTTTAAGGCTTTGAAAGTATCAATGTGCAAAAAAAAATTAGAAGAAAAAAAACTTGCGCCGGTGAGATGTTCTGTTCTGACATAGTTTCTTCGTTTTTCATTGTTTTCATTGTTTTTTTTTTCAATTAAGTAGTTTTTTATGTTTCCTATGTGGATTTATAAAAAAAAATTATTTAATTTAATTTAATTTTTCATTTAAAAAAATTTATTTTGAACTATTATTGAACTTTATTTAAAACTTTTTTAGATTTAAAAATTTGTTTTTTATTTTGTTTTATTTTGTAAAAATATTTTTTTTTTAATCTTGCTAAAATTAATTTAATTTTTTGTTTGTTTTTAGTTAGGTCTGCGATCGATTTTGTTTGCATAAATTGATTATTTTTGGAAGAAGTGAAAAATGGAAGATATGACAGCTGCTTCAGTGATCACCACATCTACAAGTACTCATCAGATTTTATTTTTATTAAAACAAATTAAAAATGCACATTTTTCATGTAAAAAATTGTACACGTAAAAATGCATTTCAATTTTTTTAAATGTTATTCTTCGCAAAGCAATATTGAATTTTTTTCCAATATTTTTTATTATATTCATTTTAAAAAATATTGAGAGTTTTATATTAAAATTGTAAAGAAAAGAAATTGAAAAAAAATTTTTGTTTTATTAAAAAATTGTATTTTATTATATTTAGCTTTTTAAAATATGCTTGTCGAGAATATTTAAAATTTTTTCAACTTTATCCTTTGAATTTTTATATATTCAAAAATCAATTTTTAATTTTTCTTAAAGTTTTCATCCTATTGGCACATATATTTTTGATATAAATTGCAATTTCTGAGTTTTTTTTTGTTGCTCTGCGGCCAACTAAATGACACTGGCGACACTGGTGCAATATTGCAATTGTTATTGTCATAGCCATTACAGCTGTCACTGCAAGTTGGCCATCAAGCTGCTTACACCAAACCAAGAAGAAGAAGCAGAAGAAGAAGAAGAGAAAAAGAAGTAGAAGATGAGCATCTAATACTCCACTCAGCATTGCAGCAAATCCAGCTTAGAAAGTAACTTCGCATTGGACCATTAATATTACGCCGCGGCTGCTTGCTGGGGAGAGAGAGAGAGAGAGCTTAACGATTGCGGCTTGAGAAGAAAGATAAGCGGGGAAGCGAGTGAAGTTAGTGGTGTAAAGTGTACTTTGTGGCCAGCGCTGTGGCTGTCTAAGCTATAAAACTGTCAACGACGATATCTTCTCAATGCATGCGGCGCCACCAAGTAAATGGCAAAATGTTGGAAGCTGCCACCGTCGTACATGACGTATACGCAACTACGCACATTTAGCGCTGTGGGGATAAGTGTTGGTAGGGCGCACGCATATGTGGAGAGATGTAGAAAACGTGCACCAACTAATCTGCAATCATATGAGCGCTGTTTGTGGCAAGTCTAATGTCACTGCGCTGTGGCCGGCAGAACTTTTGTCACTTGCAGATGTTTGTTGCAATGTTGAAGTGACGTGAAAAATGTTGGATATAGCAACAACAACAACAACAACAACAAGAGCAATTTCATCAAAGTGCCACAATTGTCGTATGCAACATACGATGCCACTCACATGCAACACTGCGGATTCGCTTGCATTTGTCTGCTGTTGCCACAACTCTCGAGGGACAAGAAACTTTTTTGTTGTTTAAAAATTGCATACGAATCTATTTGTGGGGACCAATGGGATGGATATACCGTTAGCTTAGCTTAGCTGTGGCAATAAATATTGCTGCTTTTATTTAAATTGCTGCCGATGAGCAATGAAAAAGTTTTCCCTTGCAAGTCTTCATGCAAACAAAATGTTGCACGAATATTTTTAATAGGAATCGCGGTGAAATGGTGGCGTTGGTTCATGAATAATGTCGAAAATCTTCATTAATTTTGGTGAGTGTGCCCTGTGAAACTTTCTTTGGTAAACATTCATTTTAGTGTGTTAGCGAAGATATATGGCCAATTGTTAGCGACACATTTGAGCGTTGTGGAGATAAATTGATGGGGAAAGAGATAAAGTAAGAGAAGATAAATAAAGAAAAAAAAAAACTAAGCCAAAGCTTTGGCTTGATTAATGTATAAAAAATTACGTTAAATTAGGAAAATTTCCAATTTTTTTCTATTAGTTAATTTTTGGAAAGAATTAAAAAGCTGAAATATTATAACGGGTTATCCATTTTGAGGTTACCCACTCAAAAAAAAAAAAAAACACAGAAAATTCTAATTTAGTAGGGAATGTTTATTATCATTCGAAAGAACATTCTTTGGCATTTATTTTTTGAAGATTTCACTCTTTCAAATGTTGGCCGCAGCTACATACGTCTCGCATAGTCCATCCGTTGAGTCCAATTTTCGATTACTCGTTCGAGTATTTCGACTGGTAACTGGCGAATGAGACGAGTGCTGTTTTGCTCCAAGGCCTGAATCGCGATCAAATGCGGCTTGTTTATATACCCATTGAGCCAGAAAGGGGCCTCATCGCTAAACAAAATTTGGCTCGAAAACGTCGGATCTTCTTGGAACTTTTCCGGAGGCCATAAAGCGAAGCAATGTCGCTTGGGAAGGTCGAGCGGCTTTAGCTCTTGCACAAGCTGTATTTTGTACGCTTTCAATTTAAGATTTCGACGTAAAATGCGGCAAGTCGTTCCATACTTCAGCCCCTGTTGCTGTCAACGGCATCGAATTGATTCTCCATGGTCTTCGTGTACACTTTCAGCTACGGCCGCTCTATATTTTTTTATTCACTGCATGCTGGACGTGGCCTATTCGGTCAAATATTATCCAAAAATGAATGCTGGGTCTCAAGATGGGTGATGGTGTTGCGAATAGTACGCTCAGTAGGCCGATTATGTTGACCATAAGTTGAGCGAAGCACGCGAAACACACTATTTACAGAACGTGAATTTTCGTAAAATATTAAAATCAAATAAGATTACATGGGAAAGCGTTAGTTGTAGTTCAGCGCAAAATTATCATAAAATAAGTGCTAAATCAAAGAAAAGTCTTAAAGAATCCACAAGAATCGCTTGTTGCAACAATCCGTTTAAAACCATTTTAAAGGTGCTGGGCAGACATACAAATGCACACAAAAATTTGTGGTGTGCTATATACTCGTATATTTCCACAACAGTACAGTACGTGCTCCCAATGCTGTCACCGTATACGGAGGGACAACACAAAGCCAACCCAAGCAAGTCCGCTGCTGCCAACTGCCAGCTGCTCGCAGTCAATGTCAATTGCGGTAAAGTGCATTTTAAGTTGCAATGACACTTTACCGTTGGCAGTTTACATAGCTGAGTGCAACAATAACAAACGCAATGGCAGTGGCGTGGGATGCATATGTTTGGAGTTATACGAGTATGTATATAAATGTGATGCTAAGGGTGTGCGCACACGCACACACACAAACATATGAAAGCACACGGCAGCCAAAGAAGAACTCAATGTCAGCGATTTTACCTTTGCCACTGAGCCAACAACAGCACTTATTGCTGTCATGCCATGGTAAATATGTATGTGTGTGCTATGCATATAGTGGAATATATATATTAATGTTGGTTTTGCATTTTGGCTGACTTTTCCCAAATTTTTGGTTGGTAAAATTTTAATGAGCCATACTCCTCCACCTGCATGCAACTCACTCAGCTGCTGCAACAGCAAATTTCCGCCACCGAAATTGGCAGCCCGAATTGTTGCTGATGTGACACACACACACATATACACCAACGCAAACGCAATCTGTCGCCGTGGTAAATGTGTCAATGACTTTAAAAAAGGGATGTTAATAAAATAATAAAATTTGTACGGAACTCATTAACTTGCCACAACGGTTCGTGTTGTGTGCAACAGTTGCTGTCGCAAGTAGTTAGCTACTATGTTGACAGCACTTAAAGCTGACAAGGCAGTGCAAGGTGGGCGCGTGTGGGGAGCCGAGCAACGCTTATAAGCAGGAAATTGATAGTGAGCGCTTGACGAAGAAGCTCCGAAGGGGGTGGCGACTGTGTTGATGACACGGAAATTGAGTTGAGTGCTTAAAAACAAAAGAAAAATATGGGAATACTGTTATTTAACAATATGCAGCTTAAGCTTTGTGGGGGATCACACACAAGTTTGTTTTTTATAGTTTTATCTTTTCTCAAGCGATAAAAGTAGAAAATGCGCATTTGATTGAAAATAATTATTTAAAAATGTGTTTTTTAGTTAAATAATTTGAAAATATAAGAAAAAACAAAATATGGAACTTCTTGGAGAAGTGCATAAGTAAACTTTATTTCTATTAATTTTTATATAAACAAAACGAGAAAAAAAAACTAAAAAGAAAATTTTTTTTTTCAATTGAATAGCAACATTAGATTTTTTTCAGTGAATAAAAACATAAGAAATGAAGATAAAAAATAAATAAATGAAAAAAAAAAAACATTTTAAAAGAGAGCTTAATTTAAATTTGAGTTCAGCGCCCTTTCAATCAGTCAATCAATCAACCAAATGTAAATTTTCTGATGAAATTTTTTTGAAACTTCTCAGTTTCCTTCCTGAATAGTTATTAATTTTTGTTAAGTTAATTTTTTTTAAAATAATTTTACTCCAAATATTTTATTTTTATAAAGAAAAAACGAAAAGAAATTGATTTATGAAAAAGTGCTCACTGGATTTAGTTATTTAAGAAGATAAAAAAAGTTCAAAAATTAGTTTTTCATATTTACTTTTACTTATTTTTAACTCAATTCTTATTTTTACTTTAATATTTTCTTATCTTTTATGCTTAATTTTTATACTCTCTTTGCTTAACTCTCATTAAACTCATTCAAAACTAACCTCCAAAACTCTTAGCTACAAATTGATAATTTCGTTTAACTTTTCATATTTGCCTAGCGAATTTTCATTTCCAAAATTACTATTTGCAACAATTAAAAATTTAATTAAAGTAAATTTGCTAAGCGCTTCATTTAATAGCTTCTTAACTGTCATATAAACAGCTGGAGAATTGAAATTTCTAAGCAGCACTTGACGCTAAGAAAATATTTCGATGAATGCAAACACATACATGTACAACGGTACACACATTATGTGCTCTCATGCTCTCCTTCTCATAATATTTTCACGTTATGCACACATGATTATTTGTCTTCCTTCTACTATTTTCAGTACGCTTCCGCCGCTTTTTTGAGGTAAGACTTGCTACCTCAAGGCTGTGTTGTGCGCCCCAACGCGACGTTTTTACGTAAAAAAGAGACACAAGTGAGAAAGGATGCAGACATGGCATGTAAAAAATGGTAGAAATGGAAGCGCGCGAGCATAGTTAACTTCTTAATAAGAAGAAGCATTGCGTGCGTTACGCGTGGAGCATAGATAACTTTTAAATTTCTCTCACAATAGGTAAGTGACAAAGAATGCACGCTTGAAGAGCGGAAATAGAATTAACTCAATGTAGAGAGAGAGAGAGAGAGGGAGAGAGAGAGAGAGTTTGTATCGATGGCGGAATCATTGCTGGCGCTCAAATTTATTAGTTCACTGTGGACTGTGTGGTTTGTGGACTTCTCAAATGGCTTATGACTTCATTTTCATTTGTAATTTGGCATAAATGAGTGCCTTAGAAAATAAATAAATAAACAATAAATGGAAATAAAATAAAAGTAATAATTAAAAAAAATTAATAATAAAAGTTTATTTTCAATAATAATTATTATTTTTTTTTTGAATATAAAATCTTGTGCGCTTTTTTGAGTTAAAATTTCTTCAAAACCCATCAAGGCATCAATCAAATTAAAAGAAAATGAAACACATTTTATATATATTTGCAGATTTTCACACTTTCTTGCACTCAAAGCACACAACAAATTAAAAACGTGAAACTCGCTTTAAAGTCAAAAGGATGAAGTAATGACATGCTTTCCTTTGCCGCACCTTTGTCCACTACGTAAATGATACTCGGCCACAACTGGAGCGTAGACTGAACGCACGCAAACTTATATACATACACATAAAGGAAGAAAGGCACTTCACGTTTTCTTCTATTTCTAATTCATTTTAATTTCATTTTTTTCTAACATCGCTTGGAAATGCGTCGCCTTCATCACCATCGTCACCATCGTCGTCATCGTCATTAACGTCTTACACAATTTCTCTTTAACTCAGTTAAGCTTTCGCACTTTTTCCCATTCACTACGTTTGTGCGCACACACACACACACATTTCACAATTTGACTTTTAACTTTGTTAATTTGCACAATTCCCTTTGCAAGGCGTGCTCAGGCGCATACACACATACGCACATGCACATACTCTGACATATAAAAATGAAATTTACATAAGTCAGTGAGTTAACTTTGTTTGCAAATGGCTAGGCACACATATCCTCATACACACAAATCTACATACAAACATACATATGACTATACACTCACGCATATACATATATATATATATATATATATATATATATATATATATGTACGCGCATAAGTATGTGTTGAATGCAAAAACGCGTTAAAGTTGTACATTTTTCCGCTACTTTTGGCAAATCCAATACGCAAAAGGCCATAGAGTGTTGCAAGTGTTGCAAGTGTCGCAATTTTCTCCAGCATTTCCCCTCTCTCCTACTACTCTTTCAACACTTTCAACACTTTTACTCGTTTACTCATATGCCGTTGAGTGTGTGTTTCGCCAAGTTTTTAATTTTTTAATTATAATTTCTTACTTTTTCTTCGAGTACTGGGCGGGTGTAAGTGGTGGCGTAGGTGGAGAAGGTGTGTTGTTGCTGGTCAACTGTCGGATTTTAGCTGGTACAGTTGCCGCAAGCGCTGTTGTTGTATTATGCACCTTCCACTGCATGCTTGCGATGCCATTAAAAATGCCTTTACTTTCCATTACTTCATTTGAAGGCAAGTAGCGGAATTGTTTTCAAATTTATTAAAATTTTTATTATTAAATTTATGATCTTAGGATCTTAGGAGATCAAATTTAAGTTTGCAATGACAAAAGAGACATTCAAAGTACATGGACAGTGAATTTGAAGCCGTCACTGAAGTACTCATCTATCTTTTATAAAAAGCGAGGAAAATATTCGAATCTCCCACGGCGGTGAAAACTCAAATTTATAGTGTCTTACATAATTTACGAAAAATAGTTAGGTTAGGTTAGGTTGCAGTGCTTGCTGGACATCAGTTCTCTTTGGTCACTGAATGAGACTATTGCAAAACTGCGGAAAATCTGTAGAACTCCCATGTTAGACTATGTTGTACTGGATTCCTAACACGCCTTACATAAACCTCTAATGGCTACAAAGAGCACCAGAAGCAGATTCAATTTAGTTCGAGGTAAATTAGTAGCGCGTCAAAGCTTTTGGCAGAGTTTAAGAGAGCCTTGATATCCAATTTTGAAACTTTCTGTAGTTCTCTGAACGGAGAAGCCTTTAAGTGATTCCATTCGATTCGACATGCAGCTCTCCCGAAAATAACTTTATGCCTTTCGTATTTCATGTACTGTTTCGACTGTCACGCCTTTGTGTTTCTCATCAAAATACTGCAATGATCTGGAAGTTTGAAAAGTTTCATGAGATTACGGCGACCATTCCATTAGAAATATTTGATCCATCCCCATGTTTCGCTGGCGAATCGCAAGCTTCTGTCCCATCTGACATTCTTTGGTGCGGCCTTCAAGAGCTAGAGCATTCACTCGCTAGTCAAACCAACATATGAAGTTGGATAAACTGAACGAGAAGTACCCTACCGCCCGTATTTTCTTTATGTCTTCGAAAGTTATCGCGTACAGAGACTTCAACTTACTTCTTCAGAGTGTGGTGCATGAGGAAATGAAGTATTCTACTCTTCCCTGCTACACCTGAGAAGCTGGTACACATACATATGATTATGATATGTGCGCTTCCATAATAGGAGGTGTCATTTAAGGAGACCCATAATTGGAAATAGTTTCTTTCGCTTTAACGAGATAAGTTCTCGTAGCCTTTTTTTTATCCCATTTCTTCCATATAGAGTTAGCATCTGCAATGAAGAACTCCCTTATAGTTATAGTTTGCAAGTGGTGAGCGGCATAATCAAACTCTTTCACGATGGCAAAAGTTGGGCATTTAAAAGATCATGCCATTGTTCGTCCATTCTATTCGCTCTATTCTTTCCAATTGAAATCTTTGTTCCTTTTCAGAGGTATTGCTATTTTATGTTCAGTTTTATTGATTTGTTGTTCCAAGAGTTAAAGTTTCCAGTTCGACATCTTCACAACTCAGTATGCTCTGTGTATCAGCCATGGGATCTTCTCATTTGCTACTACACTTGTGTCACTGTAATTAAGTTCCCACATCTTCCTACGAAATATTCACGGATGTTTACTTCCCTCTACTGCTGTTAGTAAAACATTTAATTTTTTCCACTAGCTCTTGCTTTCTTTATATCTTGCTTCAACAGCTGTTTTTTTAATTGCAAATTTGATAAGTTCATTGAGAATTGGTGTCACACAGAATAACTCCATAAATGAAATGTCGAAGCAAGACTTTTTCTCTCTTCTGCCTTCACAATACACATGTTTCCCAAGAGTGAGTAGAGGAACAAATATATGTTATGAGCTAAATGGCTCATTTGACAGCCCTTCTCCCTGCCTCTCTCTCTCTCTCTCTCTCTCTTTCTCTATCTGACTTGCATTTACTTGTAAATTTAGCAATTATTGAAGGTTACTTGCTTTAATTGGCGCCCAACACAATTTTTTATGGTATTTAATATGCAAAAAAAAAAAAAAAATAAGGAGTAAAGAAAAAAATAAATAAAATAAAAAATTTATAAAAACATATATATATATATGTTGTATGTATGTACAAAATGTGTCTATAATAAAAAGAAGCAAAAAAAAAATGCTGTCATTTGCAGCTACTCAACGATGCAACGCTGTGTTTGTAGGTCAAGCGGGTCGTTATAGTTACACTTGTGTTTTGAATTTACTATACTTTTGCTGTTATGGCTGTTGTTGTTGTTGTTGTTGTTGTTATATTATATTCATTTGTTGAAACTAACAAGTACGCGAAACGAGAGCTGCCCACAGGCGAATGACAATTCAATGAAGGGAGAAAACTAGAAAAGCGAAAAACAAACTTGTAAAAAATATGAAAAATTTAAAAATTAATTTGCGAAAAAATACAAAAGTTTTTGGCGAAAAATAGTAAAAATTTAAAACAAAAAAAAAGGTCCAAACAAGAGAAATCAAATAAAATAATATAAAAGCAATACGTTGGACAATAGCAAATGGTAGTAAAGAGCGTTAGGGCAAGGGTTAATAAAATGTTAGAAAAGTAAATAATAAAAAATTAAATTTTATACCGAAAAAAATATATTTTGATTTGCTTGTTTCATTGAAGCGGTTGTTGGAAGAGCTGGTGTACACTCTTTCAACAGTTTACATTTTTACGCTCGCTGATTTCGTTGTTGTTAAACTTCAACGAGTTGTCATCAAGCAATGTAGCGATTGAGCGCACTTTCTAAAGCATACTTTGGGGCGTTTGAGCCCAACCAGCGAATGGGAGTGTTTCAATTGCACTAATTAAAGTTTGGCGAAGAAGAATGCTTAGGAAATACTATGAGTTAAATAAAATACTGAATAAAAACCTTCGAGTGCTGCGCTCCAACTGGCCTAAGTGACCACTTAACGCTGCAGAAATGGATGAGAACAGGAAAAAAATTATTAAAAAAAACTTATTAAACGTAAATGACACAAAAATATATGAGAAGAAATATAAAAAATTTAAGATTCCAAATAAAATTTAAAAATTTGGAAATAAAATAATTTTAAATATTTAATAATTATATAAAATACAAAATAAAGAAGAAGGAAGGAGAAGAAAAATAAAAAGAAAAACTAAAAGAGGAGTAAAATAAATATTTAGTTATTTAAAAAAATACTTTTAAGTAAGATTTAAAAATTAATTTCTTTTAGACAAAAAGTAGAAAATTTTAACTTTTCCATGGCAAATGAAAGCCTTTAAGTTTTTCGAAGAAATTTCACAAGAATTCAAAAGCTCATTTAAGTGTTGAATTAAACAAGTGAAATCAAATATTTCATTTTTTTTCCAATTTTTTTTTCGTTGCCTCTCAACAATGAGAAATACCCTCTTGACACGCACACCAACGCGGGGAGCATTTTAATTATACATGTTTGCACTTTGATTATTAAAAATTAAATGTTTGTTGCAAAGCGTAAAACAAAATGCAACGGAAAGAAATGAAAAATCATTTATATGTGTACACACATACATATACATATGCGAGCATTTTCTTAATCTGCAACCTCCATCTTCCCACTCTCACCAGCTCTTCGCACAAGAGTAAAAGCAAGACAACTTACTTGTAATTGAGGCCCTGCAAGAAAGCACCGCATGCCTCGCTGTGCTACGGCACGATATCATTTCCACACTTTACATACTCACCTCCTCATTCACTCGCTCACTCGCTCACTCGCTCACTCGCTCACTCGCTCGCTTTTACAATCATCACTCTTCTCTGCTCCATTTCATTAATTTTGTATTTTCTTGCATTTCTTCGACTTTTGGTTGAACTTCAGCACCGCCACCGCAGACGTGGATCTGGGACGACAAGCAGCCCGTTGACGATGAACAGCATGCAAAGTCGTAATTAAAATGCCCCAAAAGGCAAAGAAGGTGTGATTTATGTTATGCAAGATGGCAGTTGCTTGCTTTCAACATGCAACCAGGCGGATAGCCAACAGCGACCCCTAAAGGTGAACCGCGCAGCAAAGGGGAAATATGTTGTATTTGCGATAGTTTCAACTTTAAAGTCTGAATTATTGGACAGAACAGTTTTTTTTTCAACTAATTTATGAATTATTAGTTGTAGGAAAATTTAGTGCATACTTTTAGGCGCAAATTCATTCGTCTCATATATAGAGAATTCATGGATTTCTGATTTGGTTAATGGCGTTTTGAAAACAAAGTTATTTACAGGTTTTCAGCTCGAATGCAGGACCAAGAAAACCTTCTCTTGGTTGAATATGAGTAGTCAAGGATGACTAAAACCTCTGTGATTCCAGGTAGGGAATTTTTCAAAGAATGATTCCAGAAATAATACACTATAACATCTCCTTACGGAGTGCCGAATTCAATCGCGGACCTCCAAAAGATTGGTACTCAGTTTTTTGTTTGACCAACACCTTGAGTATGACTGCGTTTGCATTACAGCCGGATGACAAAGATATGTGTCTTCAGGGTTTGGGGACATCTCCGTAATGAAAAATGGGGGTTGTTTCAAAGCTCCGGAAGACTCTTTACCATTGAACGGTTGGCTATGGAGTCTGTGAATTAGTTGATTACCAGTTTAAAAACACCTCGTTCAAAGAGAGCAGTGTCTATTTCAAAAACAGATCTGTCTGACGACGGCGTCGAAATTAGTTCCATGAGAGTATTACTGAAAAGTGCCTCCAGCAAGGCCTGCCGTTCAGAAGAATACTCCCTTTGGACCTCCGAGCGCCGATTATAGCATAATTAAACGACCAGTCGCTTCGGCGAAGTACCTGTAGTCCGTTTGTTTCATTGATGGAAGTTGTACCTCCCCAACTGGTTCCTTAGGCTGTTGGTCTATGGCTGGCCCTAAGATTCGGGCCTTTAAGAGGCGAGGGTGTGTTCACAAAGTATCCGTTTTTTCGCACCACCTCTAGTGGCCTGGGAGTGCTTACCCCCTTTTACCATTTACCTGTATCAAGCTTAAGACCCCCCCCCCTGGTTTCCGGTTTTATTCGACAGATGTGTCTTGTCAGAGAACTGGGTTGAGACTTCCTCTGCTGCAGTCGATGCTACGGATGAACTTCCGCTTCCGTGGGTACCACATGGCTATTCGCTCAGTATGTAGGGTTGCAGTTTAACCTTGCCAACAAAGTGGACGGCTTTTTAAAGGGAGAAGTTTCCGTCATCCTCCTAGTACTCGAGACATAGAAGCCAACCGGGACGTCCCGTCCAACACTCCCTCAATTTGCAACGCCGTTGTTTTGACCGACTATAGCTGTGTTTTTTAAGAGATAGAGGCCATCAAACTCCTCAATTCTCCGTCAAACCTAGATCCCAGAAAAAACCAAATACACAACAATGCTTCAAAGTTGTAGGTCAGATGTCAATGTCATACCAATCAAGATAGCGATGCGATCAATCTATATCAATCACTGAAGTCATTCGCTGGCCAACTCGACTCTCACCACAGCACTTGCATTCATTGGCTTAGTGGCACTCAAAGTAAATGCCAATACAAAAGCATTTGGCGATGAGTTATTCACAACCGCAAACACACAAAATTAACATTAATAACAACAACATCAACAACAACAACAACAATAATAACAATAACAACAACGTGAGTGTGCGTTGTAAACGTGAAAGGCTTTATCTCTTGGATTTGCAATCCATCTGCATATTGAAACAAGCGGCTGGACAGACGGACGGACGGATGGACGGATCGCCATCAAACTGACTGTCTTAATGGCAGTGAGAGATTGTTTTGTGTAGTGAGTTGTTGCACTTGCCACCTCAAACCACCGTTTACTACGCCTCCGCAACGGCAATGCCAATGGTCAAACTTGCCACAGAATGCACGAGCACAACATGCCTCACATACTTATGTAGCTACGTGGGCCACCAGGCGAGCAACTAAATACAAGCGGACAATTGCATGGACGTACAGTTAGAGGTATGCAAGGGGTTAGTTGCACTAGCACAGCGTTGCATGCGACCACACTAGCATGCTACTTTGCCGGCTGCCACATGCACCTTTAGCGTCGGTAAACATATTTCGGGATCTGCAAATGTTGGAATGTGTCTAGTTAGCGGTGGCTGAGTGCAAATTACATTTGTCGATTGGTTGTTGTTGTTGTTGTTTTAGCTACTCATTCATTCTGCGTTGGCATGCAAATCAGCTTGTTGACTTGTTGTGGCACACAGTGGGTGGCAGTTTAGAGTTCGGGGGTACAAAAAAAAACACGTAGAAAAGTGCAGACAACAACAACAGCAAGAACAAGAAATATATACTGAAAGAGTTGCAAGTGGCGCATGCGTGTGGCACTGGCGTATTTGCGCTGCGCTAAGGCTCAATACCATTGCACTACTTTTTTTCGCCTTGCTATTGTTGTAATTTTTTACTGTTTTTTTGTGTGTTTTTTTTGCAAATTCAAAGTACAAAATGTTCGCTCATGATGAATTGCAATTTGTAATTTTCTGCCTATTTTTCGCAAATTGACAGGCCACTTCGTCTTCTCGATGGAGAACGCCGAACGTCAGCGTTCCGGACTCATCCTCAATTTCGTGCGCTCTTAACTCATTGAAATGGCATGCCAGACATATATACATATATATATATATATATATACAGATACAAATATGCATATATATGCGCACTTAGCTATTCTGCCTCAAGTACTTGAATCCGTTTTGCCACCGCCGGGATCTCTGTAGCTAGCTTTCCGTGTCGACGGACGGACACGGCTTGCGTGTTGCAACAAGCGACTAGCTTTGCTTTAATACTGTGTTCTTCACAGTTACTTATTTGCTTTTGCTTGTTGGCATTGTTGTTGTTATTGTAGTCGTTGTTGTTGTAGCCTTTTTGTTGTTGCTGCTGCTGCTGCCACTTGACGATTGCGTGCGGTGTAAATTGAATTTGATTTTTATGTTAATTCTCTTAACTGGATTCGTCATAATCAGCCGTTTATTCAGGCGAAAAAACAACAAAAACTACAACAATAACAGCAATAACAACAAAGCGAAACAGGCAAGCAGGCTGTCGTGACTTGAAAAATAAGTGAATTTGCATGGTTGAAGCATTGAAACTCGGTTGTTTGTTGTTGGTTAGCTGTAATTCGTACTGTCCGATACTCCTGGGCAATAAAGTGGAATAAATTTCAGGTTTTCGCTAATATAAATATCCTTTACTGGCATAATTTTAGAGTTTTTTTTATATTTTGTTTTCAGTTTTATTTTATTTTTATTAGAGATGCAGACCTTACGTTTCCCCGAACTGCCTCACTGAAGTAAGAAAAGTTATCAATTCTTATTCAGAAAATAATCCCAAAAAATTGAGTTGTGGAAGACACCATTAGAAAGGTCCAATAAGTTGTGTAGAACCCATATTAATATATATATGCGGCGCTTTGAATCCGCTGAAGCGATTTTCGGTCGAGCTTCTCCTTCTACTTGTGGCTTTGCATCTTGATGTTATTACCACCCAAAGGAGGGACCTACAGTTTGTTCTAAGCCGGCTCCGAACGTCCGATGTAAAGAGTGTTTTTTATAGAGGTATAGAACTTTAAGTTGGCATTACTTTTCAAGATGGCGACCGATTCAACAGCTGTCAAGTGATTTGTTCTCAGTTTGGTTTGGCAATTCATCATGAATAGACTCACGCCTGAAAAACGCTTGCAAATAGTGCAATTTTATTTCGAAAATAATGGTTCTGTGCGGAAAACGTATCGCGCACTACGTCCGTTTTATCGATGAAGCGCACTTCTGGTTGAATGGCTACGTCAACAAACAAAACTGCCGCATTTGGAGTGAAGGTAATCCTCAAGTGTATGTTGAAACACCGTTATATCCAGAAAACCTGACTGTTTGGTGCGCTTTATGGTCATTGCTGATACACGGCCACAAATGTTGGAAAAAGTCATCGAAAATTGGACGTCCAGATTGGACTACATCCGCGCCAGCCGTGGTGGTCATATGCCAGAAATCATATGTAATGCCACAAGGCTATCGTTCGGATATATAAAATTCATGTCAATCGAATAATCCATCGTTGTTTTATTGCAACTTAAAGTTCTATACCTCTATAAAAAACACCCTTTATATTTATTAGGAAATTTATTTTGTACCAGATAAACATTCGTAAGGCTTGAAATTCCCTGCCGAGGGGCGACTGCAATTAGAAAAAATAATTTTCTATAATTTTGGATGTTGCTCGATCCTGAACTCGAACCCAGGCCATCCATCCATGGTAGTACACAATGCTAACAACTCATCTCATCTCATTACTTTGCTGTAACCCAGTCGTATTTGATGAGTTTCTAAAGTCCGAAATCATAACCTATAAATTTTTTGTGTTTCTATTTCTAATATATTTTTGATGACTATTTTGGTCCGATGGCATTTACCGGATTTGTTGTATCTCTATTTGCTCACCCTAACTAGTGCATATTTCGAATAGGCGCCAATTTTTTTCCATAAATTAGGATTTTTTTGCAGGCATATATGATAATTTCAAAAAATCTTAAATTGACCAATATTCTCTGACCATTTGTCATTCTTCGGCAAGCAATTCCCCTCCTACAGTGGCTTGACGGTGAAAAGCTTGTTCCAATGATTTTCAGCGACTCTTCCGTCGGCCAATTTTTTTTTACCATCTAGAGAGTTTTGCAGAGACCGAAACAAATGTCAGTTAGATGGTGCCAGCTCCGGGCTATATAGTGCACGTTCCAACCAAGCTCGAACAATTTTGACCTGGTCTTCGAAAATGTATGTGGTCAAGCGTTGCCATTGTCAAACCTAGGACCTTTTCTATTGATCAATTCTAGACGTCGTGTAGAGCTGGTATGGCAGTAAAGCTCAGAATGCATTGTTTCGCCAGCTTGCAACAGTTCATAATGTACAATTACGTCCCACATCCACCATACACTCACCATCAACTTGTTTGCCGTAATGTCAGGCTGTGATGTGGCTAGTGGCTGGTCAATGGGGTTTAACCGTAATTTTTGGCTTTATATTCTCATATATCATATCCCATTTCTCATTGTTCGTCATGAGTCGCTTAAGATATAAATCGATTTTGTCGTTTTTAGAAACGCTTCACTAACGGTTATTTAGTCTATAATTTTGTTTTTACGTTAGTTCAGGTGTAATCCGAAATCGAGCTTTTTTGAATACTCACCCTTTTTTGAATCCTTCAACACTGTCATCTGGGTTATGCCTAATGCCTACGCTATCTACTTACAACTCGTATGTCGCTCTTGAGCCACCAGTTGCAGAATTTCTTCGGCTTTTTGAGTGACTGGTCGACCAGAAAGTGCTGCACCTTGGAAATCAAATTTTCGGAAACAGAATGGAGCAAACCATTCCTAGGTCCAACGCTCATTTACAGCATTCTCATCGTAGACCATACACATTTCTCGGCATGATTTGATTGAAAATGGCTTCAGAACTGTCAGAAATGCCTGCTTTCGAAAATGTATTAGTTTGACACAATCGGATTCGTGTTGCCCGAAATATGAGCAACAACTACCCAAGAGTTATCATTTTCGTTGTGATTGTAGTTGAAATATGACTGCAGTTGCAGTTGTTGTTGTAGTTGTTTTAAGCGAAAAAATATATTTTAGACGAAATTAATTTTGAAAAGTCGCACTAAATGGCTTTTGCAATACTTTTTGCCAAATACCAAACTTTTCATGTTCCATTTCAAATGATTTTGATATCACCAAATCAGCAAAAAAAAATTCACAAATCGAACTGGAAACTACAAAATACCAATTTTCAATTTGAGTAACTGTTGGCATTCACTTCTTTGCCACCCTTCGTTCCCTCGCACCCTTTAATATTCTTGCAACATTTCGTTTTTTTTGTTTTTTCTACAAAGCACTTTGTTGTTGTTGTTGGCCTTGTACAGTTGTTGCTTGTTTATTTACATAAAAAAATCCTTCAATTGCCTTTGTGCTGCTTTGAGAGCATTACATGTGTGTGGTCGCACACACACGCGTACATACGCTGATAAACGGCAGTGCGTGTCGGTTTGTTTACATGGCATTTGTTGAGGTGAAATTGTTGCAAGTTGAACTTGACATCGCAGCAACACAACAACAACACCACACAAGTTAACGAGTCCAGATGTTGCTGCACTCTGTATGCCATTGTTGGCTGCCCATAGTTGGGTGTTTGTTGTTGTGGCAAATCTCTCTTTTTACATTTTACCATTGACCATGGCTAAGCGAAACTGGCGGTAAAAAAGCAAGTAAATTGTTGCAGAGGCAAAGAGCAAAGGAAAATAGTAACAAAAAAAGTGAAGAGGTGCAAAAAGGATCCACAAATGTATGCAAATAAGAAGTGTCCCATGGAAAACGAGACTGTTTAAGAGCAAAATAACAATACGAGCTAGTCAACACATAAAAATCGAGTTGGTGAGTACGCCCGAAAGATGTTGATTGATGAATTATTCACAAAAATAGGCTACTTTTAAGAGATCTCGTTTTCCATGGACCACCCCATATGTATATATGGATATATGAGTGGCTTGAAGTGCTCATATCCCAACATTTATTAGTATATATGTTACGCATACACACACACACATGCATAATTGCTTCTTTGCTTTTAAGTTGCCCCGCTACTTGCAACGTTGTTGTGGCAACTACAATTGACTACGTACTTATGCATGTATACACACATACATATGAGTATTTGCTTGCTATTGGCAATTGTTTGCTTTCGCAATGTTACTGAGCGCTTGCAGTCGTCGCTTGCGTCATCGTTGTCAAGCATTTAGAAAACGGAAAAACTCTTAGCAGACAAGTGATATTGGAAAGGAAAGTGGAGAAAAACATAGGCAAAGAATAACAATAACAAAAAGTAAATAAGAACAGAAGTACGAGTATATGCGTAACTAGCAAAAACTGGCAATTTTCTTGCCATTTCATGGCAAACTAAATATTTCAAAAGCTAAGTGCAGATACATACACACACACACGTAGGATAAAGCAAAAAGTGGTTTATTTGCTGCTTTCTGAAAGTTTTTTGTAGCGCTTCTTCTTCAACAGTTTTTCAATCGTTTCTCCAAATTCTCTACTTTAGTAGATTATCTGCTGTCGATTGCAAGTTACCAAGTTCTGACCAGTTTTTAAGTCCTTTTTTTTTGCTGAAATGAAGCCATGGTGAGTTCAGAGGAAAAATTTTTGTCGTGGGTGGAGAGATTTTTTGAAGTTTTTTTTGAATGAAGCTTTTTTTTAGCTCCCACTGAGCTTTTCAACCTTAACGAAAAAGTTTGTCTTTTGCTCTTACCATTTCCAAACTTTCTGTAATAAATCATTCTAGTTTCTAGAGTCCTCTATGGAACACATCTTCCCTCATTTTCAAGAATAGTTTGGCATCACGATGGTGAGGAGTGGCACTATGTGAAGAATGCTCAAACTTATAAGACATGTTCAGCACTGGATTTGTCCTGGACGAGAGTATCGTGGCCGCTACTGTAGCTCTAGAAGTGCTACCCGAAATGCATTGGGCTGTCAGAGAACAGAGACCAAGAACTGCCACACCTTAATTGGACGATTTTCTGTTATGGATGTAAACGAGCTTTCTTAATATCGAGCTGCCTCAGAGGGTAACACTGGCCCTGCAGTGTTCAAAGAGCTCGGATGGCATTTGTTTGCCTCGTTTTATAGGTGATCGTACAAGCAAGATGAACAAAACCACAAACCCGACATGAAGGAGATGAACGTGATAAAATCTCTCACTGAAGTCCCTAAAAGAATGGTGGCCGATGATACTAACGTTGACAATGACAAAGCCTCTGCGAGGATTAGGGGTCTTTTAAACAGCTCAGGAACAGAGACTTCCTCAGAGACCGAGGAATGGAATGGCGGAGAAAGCCTCATCGCAGGTAACACTGGACATAATTTAGAGACTCGATGCGGTAGTCGTCCTTAATTCCAGTTAAAAGAGATTGACGTGGGCGAATGTCAAAGTGGAAATAAACAGGATAAAATTTGTGGGGAACACTTGAACACCCCTAATAGTGTTAAGTGAAAATACGCGAGAGTAGGTAGAGGCGGAAAAGCTGGTCGGAACGTAGCAAAGAGGATCTTCTTGTAGCGACAAGCCTGATATAAGCGTCAGGCGTAATAACTAGATCAGCAAATTTGGTCGGCCCAGAACCTCCAATGCCAACCGAAAGGATAAATAAAGTAGCCAGGCAACACCTAAGTGGATCAGTTCTAATGTCGTACATTAACATCTTCCAAAATATCGATCAATTAAGCAAAGCACCCACAAAATCGATGAAAAATATGTTCCAAGTAAAAGCATGGACCACACACCCATGGCTCTGATATAAATTGGAAGTTCTCACTTGGCGCTTAGTGAAGTTCTCTCTTAGTAGGTGTTACCAAAGCTTCGCCTGCTCACTTGAGGTCCCCCTTCTTTCTGAATAGACTTAATTAAATATCAAAAATCCGGTATTAAATTCTCTACTATAATGCTTTTCAGCTCTTTTACGGTCTTAGCTATCGCTAGTTTATGTGACCACTAAATCCACAGAGTGAGCTCCTCTGTGTGGAAAATGATTTATGAATTGATTTTTAAAGCTGCTAAACGGAAGATAGAAGAATCGCCAGCCAACAAATGCATGCTTTATTAGACATGCAAACAAACACATATACACACACACACGCACACTCACAAGTGCACATACATAGAGTTAATCAATAATAAACAAAAGCAAGCGGTCAGCATTGCATCGGTTTGTGTGTGTATGTGTGTGTATGTGTGTGTGTGTGTGCTTGGTCTCCACTGCATATGCAAAAAACAATGCGAAAATAGTGATACAAACAACAACAACAACAACAACAACAATAAATGTTGAGAAAGGCAACTCATGAGTGTGGAAAAACCAATTGGCAGCATTGGTAGCGATTTCAAATTGCAAATTCAGCACCGCCTCCACGAGCAACGAGCTCTCCCACCCGCCACGTCTACTGCGCTCTGCCACGCTACAAACGCGGGCAATTTCATCAATCAAAATGAGTGTAGCAGCACAAAATTATGGTTTTATCTACTATGTACTATGCACTGGCTACTCGACTCTTTGGTTGGCAATAATCGTTTCATGCTTAGATGCCCACCGACCCCCGTCACCGCTCTCCGCCTCCCATACTCGCCAGCGCCGCTCCTTTTAGTCCGTTTTTCGGTTTAACTGTACAATTTTGCAATTTAGTAATTTCTCATTTCATTCGAATTGCGTTGTGTTGTTGTTTTTGCACGCTTGATATAGTTTATCAAGCGTTGCAACAACAACAATAAGAACAGTAGTGTTTGCCATGAATTTGCTTGCTACTTACTATCATCCTAACGCGTAATTTTTGTTATCGTGCTCAATTGTTGTTGTTATTGTGGGTGTAGTTGTTGCTGTTGCATGTCCAACCGCATCATATTTCATATTGCATGCAAAGTTTCCCAAAAAGCCATTTAAATTGTTGGCCAACAACGCTTGGTCGGTTGGTCGATCGGTCGGTTGGTTGGCTCCCTGGCTGCCGTTGCTGCAGTTCGAGGCTGAGCCCGCCGAGTGGTGGAGCCATCAGCCAGCCAAGTTTACTCAACTCAACAGCTCGGCCAGCCTTCATAATGACCATGGTTGGGATTAACAATGTTGTAACACGAGTTTGCAATTGTTGTTGTTCCGTAGTTTGTATTTTGCAATTTAGCGCTAATCTTTTGTTTTGTTTTCAAAATTTCTGCTTCTTTTGCTCTTTATTTCTGCGCAAATAGGCATAACAGTGTTGCTCATTTGTTTGGTATTGAGTGTAGTGGGATGGGAAAAATGTCAAGTGAGAAAATATATAAGAAAATTTCGATTTTTAATTTTTTTTTTAATATCCAAGTAGAGGTACTTTTTTCAATAGTCTTTTTTTGACAGATCACGCGTGAATCGTGTCAAGCTGTCATCTTATTTTCGTTCAACATTATTTGGCATTCCATCATGGAAAGACGTACGCCTGAACAAAGTTTACAAATCCCTCAACTTTATTATGAAAATTCACGTTCTGTAAAGAATGTGTTTCGCGCGCTTCGCTCAACTTATGGTCAACATAATCGGCCTACTGAACGTACTATTCGAAACACCATCACCCACTCTGAGACCCACCATTCATTATTGGATAATATTCGACCGAATAGACCACGTCCAGCATGCAATGAAGAAAATATAGCGGAAGCAGCCGAGAATGTACACGAAGACCGTGTAGAGTCGATTCGACGCCGTTCGCAGCATCTCGGACTGACGAATGGAACCACTTGGCGCATTTTACGTCGAGATCTTAAGTTGAAAGCGTACAAAATACAGCTTGCGGAAGAACTGAAGCCACTCGACCTTCCCAAGCGACAACGCTTCGCTCTATGACCTCTTGAAAATTTCTAAGACGATCCGAAGTTTTCAAGCCAAATTTTGTTTAGCGGTGTTGGCCCGTTTCTGACTCAAAGCGCAACCTGAAGAGATTCAAGAGTTGCCATTTCATCCAGAAAAAACAACCGTTTGGTGTGGTTTATGGGCCGGTGGAGTCTTTGGTCCATATATCTTCAAAAATGATGCAGATGAGAACGTAACCAGCTATAGCGACCGTTATCGCGCCATGATAACCGACTATTTGATTCCTGAAATTGAAGCTCGTGATCTCTGCGACATTTGGTTTCAACAAGACGGCGCCACTTCCCACACAGCGCATCAATCAATGGATTTATTGAGAGAACACTTCGATGAGCAGATAATTTCACGTTTTGGGCTGGTCGTTTGGTCACCAAGATCGTATGATGTCACACCGTTAGACTTTTTCCTTGGGGATATGTGAAGTCTAAAGTTTATGCGAACAATTCCGCTTCGATTCAGGCCTTGAAGCAAAACATCACGCATATCATTCGCCAGTTACCAGTCGAAATGCTCGAACGAGTCATCGAAAATTGGACTCAACGGATGGACCCTCTGAGACGTAGGCGCGGCCAATATTTGAAAGAGATAATCTTCAACAACAAAAAATGCCAAAGAATTTTCTTTCGAATGATAGTAAATATTGAACTAAGTATACTTGCAAATACAATAAACTAAAGAAAATTTTCCAAAATTTTAATAATTTTTGTTTTTGTAAAAAAATTACAAAAATTAATCGCGAAAAACGATTCCACCTTTTTGAATCTCACTGTATAGTTGTATAGTTACGTGTGTAGTTGTGCAGGCACCTCGTTATGTGAGGTGCATGCGTGTAAATTTGCTAGCCATTACTCATTTGTCAACAAAGTTGGTCAACTACACCGACAACAACAACAATAATAACAACAACAACAACCACTACATAAACACCCTCAACTCAACAACAAGCGGTGATTTCGAATGCTTAGATTTTTCAACTAAAATTTGCTGCTGGCCAAGCGATTATACACACCGATGTAGTGGTTGCAGGAGCTACATATAATATACATAAATATACAGATATACACACACTACAATATACTCGTATATATGTACATAGAAATCTACCAATTTAGTTTAATAATGAACTTTTATTCATTTATTTACGCTTTTTCTTCCTGCTTTGGTTTTTCATTTCCAGTTTACCTGATTTGCTATGCAAATTGTTTGCATGCTTCGTCCTGTTGTTGTTGTTGTTGTTTGTTTGTTGATAAATTGTCACCACTTTCATGTGCTGCTTCGTTAGTACACACACACACACAAATAGTTTACATTAATTTTCTTCAGTAGTAAATTTGTGTTAAATAATGACCAGAGAGTGAGACGCACTCGAAAGGAGTGGAGTTCGGTAGCCTTGGCTAGCTCCAAGCTGAAGATTGAGCACTTAATGAAGAAAGTTAAGACATAATTCGTTAAGTGTGAACATGATAAATTGAGATTTAGGTAAATAACTAAGCAAACTATGCAAATTATTAGATGAAAGATGAAAGATTTGCCTTTTTGTGCGCATAAATTTCTTGAAGCCGAAGTGGGTTCGAGAAAAAAATAATATATCTTAAATCGTTTCAACACTGATATCTCACTTAGTGACAATTTAAGACAAGGCAACTCTTTTTAGTGTTATTTCGACAAGTTAAAGCTAGAAAGATTAATACGAGCAGCAGAGCTCAAAATGTAGGAGAAAATACAATCTTCTACAAGAGCATGCAACTTACGGCATGTGACGATGATATTAACATTATCGGCCTCAAAAACTGCACCGTTAGGTCTGATCTTTCCAGAATAGATAAGGAAGCAAAGCGAATGGATCTGGTAGTGAAAGAGAGCAAGACGAAATATCTCCTGCCATCAAACAGGCAGTCAGCGCACTTACATCTTGGCTCCCACGTCACTGTTAATAGTCATAACTTTAAAGTTGTAGACAATTTCGTCTATCTAGGAACCAAAATCAACACCACTAATAATGCCAGCTTAGAGATCCATTACACAATCACTATGGCCAAGAGGTGTTACTATGGATTGGACTGAGTAAGCAGAAAAACAAAGAGAAAGACCTCTTTCGACGAACAGAGACCCAACTCTACTCACTCACTCATCATTTACGACAACCGTTGAGACAACTTCAGCAGCTTTGGTGAGAGAGCTTTTTTGAACGATTTTTTGAGCTCTGCTTACTAGCGCGGTAAATATCGCAGCGAATGGATCGATAATTTTGACGACGAAGGATGCAATGCTATTGATATAGTTCAGATCATTAAGGGACAGCGACCAAGCTGGCTAAGCTATGTGAGTGAAAAGACGAAAACAACTGAGCTTTGAAAGCTTTGAATGCGGTACTCACAGATAGACCGTGAAGCCGAGTAAATAACAGTACATGCTACTAAATGGGGTATCCCATGATCGAATATTGGCCGACGAGCAACCAAAGAGTTTTTCTAGGCTGACAACCCCTCCAAGTCAGTTCATGCCAAGAGATAATTAATTCTCAAATATATTTATCAGCCGTTCGAAGGCGGGTTAGAATAAACTGTAGGTCCATCCCTTCATTAGTTTGAAAATCATTACGATGCACTCCTTCGATCGGGACAGCAGCTGGTAAAAAAGTCGCTTCAGAGGTTATAAAAAACACAAACAGATAACCTCTGATTGAAGTAGGAGACGTGGAAGACCAACAATCCGTTGAAATGATCAAATAGCGATCTGTCTTCAATTGTTGTCTCAATTTGGATTTTGTTAAACAAACTTTAAATTATTGCATGAAAATTCTTTACCAATGCCACTTTTGTTGTTGTATTTATATATTCTGTTTATATATATAGCGCCAAGTGGAAGAACTTGCCACCTTTCCACCTGAAACTTCTCAAGTTTTTATGTTTTATTGATAACGTTTTGGTTTGCTTTTGTTTTTGTGTTGACAAGCACTTTCACACATATATATGTAAGTAACGACATGTGTATTTATGTCATGTTTTCTTCTTTTTTACCTTCTTAACATGAACTTTTTGTTGTTTTATTGGCTGCTCATTTGATTTCTTAGAATTATAGTTGGCGTTTTTATGGTTTTCCACTACGTTTATTGCCTATCAAAAATATATACATGCATACATACATACATATGCCATTACTTTGCCATTACATTTCAACATGTGTGTACATGTATGTGTGAGTTTTTTGCGCTTAGCCATTTTATTGCTGATTAGTTTTGCACTTTATTGCCACCTACACCTACACCAACAAGTACTGTCTTTTTCTTAGCTCCTGAAGTCGGCGCAGAATTAGTTTTTTTTGTTGTTTTTTTCTCTCTCACTGATTAGTTATTGTTGTTGTTGTCTTAGCTGTCCAGCGGTGATTATGATTACAGGCTAAAACAACACTAAAACGCTAATTTTTGGACCATACAACCAACGGTGGCATGCCACAACCGCAACGCAGCACAGCACAGCACAGAGTTGCCACAACTTAGTTGCAAACAAAGATATTAGAGATTAAAGTTTGTGGCAGAGTAATTTTAGGCAAGAGGCGTGTGGCAAGGAGCATGTGCTTGGTTAGTGAGTGTTGGAGGTGAGTTGAGGTGAGGTGCGGCTTATGCTCATACTTCACTTGGCTGGCTGACAGCTGCTAAACGCTCGAAAGTGTTTTTCTTGCTCAAAATTCAAATTTACATTTATTATGATTATAAGCGGTATTGTTGTTGTTGTTGTTGTTGTTGCTGCTGCTGCTGTTGTATAGTTACCACAGTCAGTTGGCGGCAAGAACTGCCTGCAACTGTTTGTTGGCGCTGTTTGTTTGAGTTGAAGGTAGATAAGAATTTTCTCGTATGATTAATGACCAAAAACACTTGGATTAAGCTGAAGACTGTCTTCTGCTTGCTTTGCCGATTTTTTTCTTGATTTCATTTTTTTTGTTAGCGTGAGATTTACGTCAGTGAAAAGCGCAGAAACAGTTAGTTTTATGGAAAATTTTGCTAATCCGTAGCATCAAAAACTGAGAAAAAAAAGCACAAAATTTACGGTATAAAAAAGCTTAAAAAATATTAAAAACCCGTAAGCAGCTTATGGTTGGTGGGTGTTTTTTTTTTTGGTGAATTTTCGAACGTGTTATTTGTCAGACTTTAAGTTGTTGCAAGAACTCAGCGGGTGTGAATGCCCTCAATGATGAACTAATATATATATATGTAAGCATGTATGGATGTATGTATATATGTATTTAAATACGTATATAAGAAATGTGGAAAGGGTAAATTGTTTTTGGTTATTTTTGGGGTTAATTCATGGTTTTCATGCCACACTGTGGCTCATCGTGATGAAGGCGGTTAGCGATTTAAGCATGGCAAATTTGTAATTAATTAGCAATAATGATTATATCAAATGATAGTGAGGATCATTTAAACTTTCAGTTATCCGATGTGGACAAAAAAGGTTATTTTAACGTTTAAAGCGCTTTAGGAAAAGTGAAAATATTGTTCGCTTAAAGCATGAGAAGCTTTTTTTTAAAGTGTTAGTAAAAGCTTTGACAGCGCTGATAACTTTGAAAGCTCTATCTACAAAGCTCTCACTAAAATAAGTTCACTAACGTGTTGCTCAATAATAATTTCAGTAATGCATTGGCTTAAGGACTTTTCTGGAGCAGAAAATAGCTCGAATAACTCCATCTTATTTACGGTTTTATGAAATTTTTGTTAAAATTCAGCCAAATAAAATGTGCTTGAGATCGAAAAGTAGCGTATGAGCTTTAAGAAAAGCAATAACTTTAACATAGAAGAGCTTTAGGCCGAAAGCACTCATTGAAATAAGCTTACGAGCAAGTAGCTCAGTAATTACAATATTATTGGCGTGAATTTAAAAAATTTAATGTATACAGCATTTTCTACTAACAGTTACTATATGAGTAGAGTATTTAGAAACCCAATTGTGATTGCAATTCAAGAGAGGTAAGAAAATTTAAATAAAAAAATTGCAAAAGCTTTAAAAAGCACTATGAAAATGAGCTCATCGAGAAGCACATTTCCAGTTCCGTGTTGAGAAAACACACAAATTGTACTTCGAAAGCTTCAAAAGCTCTACACTCAAATCAATAATAGCTTTCTATCGAAATTTACGATCTTTAATATACAACATTTTATCATCAAATCATGAATTGCTGCTTACTGCCAGTTACTTTCTAATTCCTTCAACTGCTCACACCATAAAATTTATGCTCAGAAAATTCCATCGCAAATTGCCTACACGCTCTACATCCGCCAATAGGTTTATGAGCCGCAAAACCCACTACTTCGTTTTGCATTTTTGTATGCCATACTTCGGCAATGTTCTACAAAGCACGAAAACACGAAGCACCTGCTCACTGCGGTAGAAAAAAAAACACTCATATTGCCAAGCACAATAATTACTTTCATCCGGTTATAAAAAAAATGGCAAAAAAAAAATTCCAAAAATTGTAGAAACCATTAAATATCCAAGAAATTTGCATACCATAATTGGTTTTTAATATTGAACGTTTAGAGTAGTTGATACGAGTAGCAGATTTGTGCAATTCACATACGCGAATGGATGTTCGTTTGGTATTGGTATGTGAGTGCGCTCGCGGATTGATGAACAATAAAATATTGTTGGCTATGAGTGTTAGATGCAGACGAGCCGATGAGAGGGGGTGTTTCGGGTTTTTATGAATTAAAAAAATGAAAAAAGCTAAAAGAACGTAATTATTTACGACCCATTTGTTCGCCATGAGAACAGTTTGAGTAAGACAGAGGGGCAGTAAGATGAGATGAGCATTTATACACAACACGTTTCTAACCCTACTTTTCCCAATACGTCGGTGGTTTTCGAATCACTAGTCCCTATTACTTCCTAGCAAAAAATTTCAAGAACAAATTCTTGGTATTTGGCCTCCCATGAAAAAATTACAAATCTAATTTCTAGGTTAGCTTCAAAGAATTACAATGCATCTACATCATCCTGTTCGCCGTATTCGAATGAATCCGTTATTTTTATTTTTAGGATCGGGAGTTTAGTGTCAGCCCGCGTTGAGGTGAACTCATTTGCAGTGAAAGAGACAAGCAGACAGAGACGGAAAACAGGAGCAGGTAAGCAACTAGTTGTTCACCAATCGCTGCTCGTTACTCGTTAATGTTTCTAAATCAGCGAACAAGGTAAGCAAACTGTCGGCACGCCATTTCAATTGCTTGGCAGACAAAATGACAAATGCGGCATTGATATCATGATGATTTGACGGTACAATCGTGTGTTGCACATAAATAATGTCACATTAACTGTGCAGTGAATTGGGTTACTCTGCTTATATGAGAAGACATACAGTGAGGGACAAAATCTGAGTAGTGACTTTTTTTAAATTTAGAATTTTTTTGTATTGAAAAAAAAAATTCGTCACTGCATAATATTTTTGAGTAATAAAGGCTTGAAAAAAAGTATAAAAATGTTGCCAATAAAAAAATTTTCTTGAAAAATATGGAAATGTTGATATAATTTTTTTTTAATTAAAAAAAAATTTTTTTTTTGTATCTGAACAAATAAAAGATAAAAAATAAAAAAATGTCGGTCCGTGGATACCGATAATTTTAAATATAATTTTTGCACATGTTCAATATCTAATACAATTTTCTAAATTCATTTTTCCGAAAAAATTTAATGGAATTAAAAAAAAAATTTCTAAATTTCTAATCGAATTTACATAAAAAAAATAGATCGAAAATTATAAAAATATTTGAAAAAATCACCGAGTACTTATTTTTGATCCGCAGCGCATGCACTCCTCTAGGCATGCTGTGCATGCATGTAGGTATGTGCGTGTGGAGAGGCGCATAAAATAACATATCACATTGGTTATATGAGACATTAATTAAGATTTCCTTAAGTCGTTTTTTAATGATCGCAGTGAAAACACACACGCACACACATTCATAAGTATACATATATGCATGTACATGTAAAAAAAGCATAAACCGAAGTTAGTTTTTATTGCCACAGCAATTGTTGACGAGCGAGTTCTTGCTGCGACTGCTGCTGCTGCTGCTGCTGTTGCTGTTGTTGATGTTGTTGTTTTTACTGCTCATAAAATGCAATTTAATTGTGACTCAATTAAATGACATGACAATTGAGGCGCGTCAGCGAAGAACAGAAGCAATTGGAATGGCAAAAAAATAATAAAATAATAAAGAAGAAAAGTTGAAAATTCAAAAAGAAAAGAGAAAATCGAAAGCGAAATCTGTGCAACAGGTTGTTGACTCGCATGTGGTCTGTCGCTTGTTCGCCTGTTGCACCTGCAACACTACTAAAATTGTTAATTATCATGCGAGGCGGAGTGACAGTGCAGCGGCTCCACTCTGCCTGTCACTGCCACAAGCGGCTGAGAATTTATGGTTTCCATTGAAGTTTCTCAGTTTTGCGTAATAAAAATGAGTAATAAAATCAAAAATGCCCATTTCGTAGGCAACAGCGCGCTTCTGTGAAGCTATTACGCAGCGGAAAGCAATAAAAAACAATAAATAAATAAATAAATATATATATATATATATGTATATATATATATTTAATTTTAATAAAAATAAATTAAACTTCAAATTGTTTGCCATTAAAATGGGCATATTACCACATCAAATGGTCAAAGCAAATTCATTTGCCTGCGCGCACTCTGCGGCAGTGAAAGGTTCGCTCGCGCATGCGTATAAATTGATATGCTTTGCCCTGTGTTAATGGCATTATTGACAAAAAAAAAAAAAAAAAAAAAAAAAAAAAAAACAATAACAACAGCATCTACTTATAAGTTTTGTGTCCGAAAAGAAGAAAAAATTAAAAGATGTCCCACCGGATTCACTAGTTTTATGGCCAATTGACATTCGCAGCCTATAAAGTCCAGGAATGCGTATGGCCCCTACAGAGTTGCGTGCCTACAACACGTACATCCTGCCTTTGTGCTGCACTCTTCCCATATTTATTGTTGCCATTTGCGCTGGCTGGCAGAGTTTCGCTCTTTACGACCTTGAATGCAATTTTAATGTCGCACTTAAGGTGAATATTTGTATTTAGCCACGCATATTTTATAGAAGACAAGATAAGCTTAAACATCGTGTGTCCCATGGAAAAAGAGACTACTCAGATGGCGCGTGAATTCTTTGAAAATGAGCAGAAATTGTGATTGTAATACATGAAAATCGAATTCTCTATGTAGTCTTGTTTTCCATGGGACAAACCATTTTTTTCAGCATTTGTACGAAAGATCTACACCGATCCGCTTTTGCTGGCAAGTGTAAGCACTTTGGCATAATGAATTGCTTGCAAATTAAGTAAGTGTTGCAAGTTGCCGTTTTTAATTACACAAAGCGTTGAAGTGAAGGAATGTTGTGGAGTGAAATGCAAAAGGAAGCAACTTGAAACCCAAGCGGCCGATCGTAAAATTACTAATTAGCAATTTAATGTTGAAAATGATGATCGGCGGAATTCAAAATGCATATAAATTAAGTACTTTGTGTGATTACCATTTAAAAAAGATCTGATTTTATAGAATTTCTTCACACTCTATTTGAAGCGACAAAGTTAATTTTGTATGAATTCTCGTAGAGAGAAGACCAGTTCCCTTAAAATCTCAGCTCAACAGTTGAGCAACAAATAAAAAAGTTTACTTGTCAATTGTTTAACGTCTTCTTATTTTAAATACCAGAAAATCTTTGGAAGAGACACTTGATCATTTCCTCCTTCTCATCACTTACTGCTGTGAGATATAATCCATTATATTCAGCCCTCTCAGAAGAGATCTGCGACATTATAGTCACAGTTCTGGGAGTTTAACGTAAGAAAGGCAACTTTTATTTTTTGGTTGCCTGGCTGTCATTGAAGATGAGATTATCCTTAGTTTTAAAAAAATTTTCAACTGGTTTTGCTGCCACCATAACAGTGGACATACCCTCTAGATAAATTCTGTAATCATTCTATAGTCCAAACGAGAGCTCCTTGAAAGGACGCCAACTCCGACACTTTACTCAAATAGGCGTTTTGAATATTCCTGCTTCGCTAATTGAAGGTTCTGCAGTTTTTTTTTTTGCATTTGCAGGCCTTTAACAGACTCGATTTGAATGGCACTGGTGAGTCCACAATTAAGGCCTGTGCTGAAAGGATGTCCTCTAAGACAATCTCATTGTCTTTTGCCATGGTACCGAACAAAAGCCAGTCCTTTGATTGACTCCGTAAATAGTGCAATCATTGCCGACTTCGCCCTGTATTAATGTGAGGTCTGGCTACCTACATAAGAGCATGCATTGCTTACGTATAGGACTGCTCTCTGCAGCAGATCTGCCGTCATTTTTATACTAATTATTTCAGTTTGGAAGACAGTGCAAAAGTTAGGCTGCTTGAATGACCATTCGAACTGTGGTTGGGCGCAGTAAAGTGCATCGCTGGATCCATTGTTAGTAATAGAACCATCTTTGATGATATAAAAATCTTTGTATGCAAACCAGTAAATCTTTAATCTATACAAGGAAAGGGAAAACTTGGTCTGTTCATACAAATTTTATAGTTTTCTTAAATATTTTGTTTTGTTTTAGTACATATACTCATTATTACAGACTTTTCATCGACGTCCGTTCTAAATTTACTGCCGAAAATTAGTTGAAACAATTTTATTTTGAAGTATTTGCCACAAACAAAGTTTTACACAAATCAGTTGAGAATTACAGATTTTTTGCAGGCTTAATAAAATCGTTGCACAAAATCACAAACTCCGTTTAAAATCCATAAGTGTAAAAGAGACGACTGTATACTATACTTGTTTACATAGAGAGATATAAGAGAGTTGAATAGCAAAAATATAAAAAGTGTGAGAGAGTTTGGTTCGTTTTTTCGCTATACGTACAATAATATTTTCTTAAACCGATAGAGTTAATAAAAGCAACGCGCATTTCCTTAAGTTTTTGTTTACGCAATCGAGTGTTTGGCGTTGACCTCACCTGAAGTGCTTTCAACCCACGCATTTTGTGACGGGTTCAGCGGTTTTAAATAAATTTTCAGCTAAAGTACGCTTGAACAAATGTTTTTCTATTCTTAAAATGCGTGTGTGTATGTAAGTAAAATTTTTTAGTTGTAAGTCCGTGTGGATTTTAAGGGATGGCAAATTGACTTGTTTGTTTAGGCCGTTGACATTTGATGGCTACAAGTGTTTTTTTTTTATAAAAACACCTATTTTATGAAATTTTTATTATTACTGACAGAAGAAAATGTAAAAAATGTAAGGTAAACTGAGTTCAGAAGAGCAAACTAAAGGATTATCTAAAGTAGCTAGTGTTTAGACTGAGCTAATGCACGCTGAAGTGAATAAAGGGTTGAAAAAAAAAATCTATTAAGGTAAATTTTTTTTGGATAAATAGGCATTAAGTTGGCTAAAAATCATTAGCTATGCGACTTCACATACTTAATTCTGTAATTTCAATACAAAAAATGCGATTTTTTTCATTTCATAAGCCTGTTAAGAATTATAGACACACTAATTATGCGTGCGAATTAACAAGAGATGCAGAGAGGCAAAAAGAGAACACACACAGTGTTGATGCTTGAGGCGTGTACCGTTGAAATGGCACGCTAACATCGAGAGTAGTCAATTTGACTGAACTGAGCTGATGTGTTTTCATACATACATAACATACATTTGTACAGCCGTTGCGTGTACGAGTATATCATGCGTGTTGTTGTTATATGTTACGATATGCTGATCGAAGCTGTTGATGAAGCGTACGTGACACTTTGACAGTTGTATGTTGTCGCTTTGTGACTTTTGATTGCCCGAACAAGGTGTGAGCATGTTAATATCTACATACATATACATACATACATATTTTCCAGCTCTTCTTGGTCTCTTTTTGCATTTCCTTGAATTTGCATTTGCCAAAAAGCATCACTGCGTAGCTTGTTAAGAGCCATATACACTAATAGCCAACAAACAACGAACTCAGTGCCTAACATGATTGCTTGACTGATTGCCATGTTGGATGGCTGAGTGACTGACTAACAGACCAACTGAGCAAGCAGCTGAATGGCTGGTTGGCTTGTTGGCTGGTTGGCCTGTTGGTTGGCTGATTGCATGGTTGACGTATAGTTGAATTGACAGCTCATGCTTGTTTGCGGTACTCGGATATTATTGAGTTTGGTGCGCCGCAAAGCATGAAAGTAATACCGGACAAATAAGACGGCTGACCGGCTGCTGGGACGCACAGAATTTGCATATTCCTCATATGTTTGTCATTCGTTTGAACGCGGTCAAAAGGTGTGAATTTTAGTTGTTGTTTTTTTTTACCAATTTTTTTTTTTGAACTCTTCAATAACTATTTAAGCCTTTGTGTGCCAGAGACACGCAAAATTATGCTTAAAGGCATTATTCTGCCGCACGAAAGTGGCTGCTGAAAAGTAAATTGCTAAAGAAGTTAAATTATTTTCATGTGTTTTTTTTCTCATTCGCAAAACTAAGAAAACATTTATTTCTCTGCATTATGCACTTTCTTTCGCAAACTTTATTCGAAATTAAAAGAAAAAAATTAAAAAAATATTATTTTTATCGATTTGATGGCCAGCACTTGCTGGTCAATCGTACGAAATTCGATAAAATGTAGTGAAAAAAATATATATATTTAAGAAAAATAGAGCAAAGTATAGAAAAAAAAAAATCAAACGAAAAAAAAATAAAAGTAAAAAAAAAAATAGTTGAGCGTAAAAGCTGTTTGGCACGTTGCGGCTGCAGCGCTTTCGCGAAAGTTTTAATTGTATTTTCTAAAAGTTTTTAATGAAGCTCTAGATCACAGCAAAACTCTTGGTAGTGTAGAAATAGTATTTAGTAATAGTGTTAGTGGGTGTCTACTACTTTTTTATTGGCAGACTTTGGCTCATGCTCATGCTCGTGGCTATATAAACTTGTAAAGTGCAAAGTAGTGGTCAGCGTGGAGAAAATAAAAAAAATGAAGCGAAAGTAAAGTGAAATAAAACAAAGTAAAAATATAAACAAAACTAAAAGGTAGAAGCAATAATTTTAATCTTAATTTTCAATTTAAACGAAGCTGGTCTGCATTTATGCTCAAAAATACACTTTTCTGCTAATAGGGGATGTTGAAAGCTATAGAACCCAGAGCAGTACTTCCTTCTTCTGTAATATAAAAATATATAATTTATTAAGCGATCACGGAACGCGGCCTAAATGTACCTACAATAGGATAAAGAAACTTTATGCAGGATCGAGGCCGCCTACTAACAGCCGAACAGTGGTATTGTGCCGAGAGAGAGGCTATAACTAATTGTGAATATATTTATATCTATACTGATATGCCAACTAATCAAGGATCAAAATTTTGTAAAAAAAAAGTTTCAAATCTGATGCTTCAGGAGATTACTCAATAGACTTTCAGTTTAATATCTTACTCTGCAGTCTTGGAATCAAACGTTAGCCTAAGTCCAAGAGAACTGCGATAATTGTTTTTACTGGAGCTGTATTCTATCTGCTGGGCGTAACCTGCAATGGTTTGGATTTCTTTTATTTTGTTATGCTTTACTTTAGGATAATTTTTTTCGATACAGCTTAGATTTGGATAATTTCTGCACTTTTATCGCTAAATTCATCATTCCCATTTTGCGTATAATTAAAACTGTTTCCTCAAAACTGAAGCTAGTCCTTATTCCTATCGGTCTTAGCCCACTCTCGCTTATTAAGATTCAAGCTGTGACACAATTAGTTGTTACAATTGTGCGGCAAATAGATTATTTTGAATGTTTCTCAGTCAACTCAGGTGGGTACAAGTATACACCACCTTCATCGATTTGTGATAGCTTCCCAAAAACATCTCCAGATGTTCCTAGATGCATATATCAGTATCATCAAGCATTCGACGAAGTGATTACACAAATATTTTTGCTCAACATGGCAGCAGCACCTCTGTAATTCTCAGCATGTTAATAACACAATTTTTTGAAGAGATCCATAAGTGGTACTAGATGACGCTGTAGTCGTTTATAGGGTTATACTCTCATTCTAAAGTGCTCCGAATACTGGAAATCTTTGTACGACACTGATTAGGCTATGTGCCAGGTTAACTCATTGTTTTCTTTTCTATTCGATACAACACAAGTGGAGTTGAACTTTAAATGCGCCTTGGTCAACCTGTCAGAGAATAAAAGAACCGCAGTATAGAGAGGATACGTTTTTGTATTCATATTAGAAAGCTTAAATAACTCATCGGGCCAAGTAATCATCAACTGATGGCCTAAAAATATTTTATTTTCTCGCACATTGTTTTGACTTCGACTACTCTCCGCTCTCTTTTTAGTATGTACGAACAGTGAATAACCACCGATCCCAGTCTATTGTTCGCCTTCCTACAGATCTTTACCACACCTAAGTGAAATATTGCCTTAGGCACCACTAAATGCGCATTCTTTCATTCTAATCAATGCCGTTGGGAAAGAAAAGGGTTAATTCCATCCGCCTATTAATATTGGATCTGTAATTCCCAGCCTGCCGATAGTGGTGGGCTTCATAGAAAACTCTGAGACAGAATTGCACGCTCTGAGCTATGAATTCTGCTGCACTGTAAGAGAGAACACGTAATCACGTAAAACTGAAGGCGAAAATTTTCGACACTCGAACAAAGAGCTAAATTCCTGGTGCTCCAAAGTGCACATGACTATTCCTTGAAGTGTCGTCGCATTCCTTTTTAACATCACAGGTGCATATTAAACCCTCTAAAAAAAGTAGAAAATTAAAACGAAGTTAAACATGTTGACATTTGCATTTAATATTCAAAAAAACTAAACATAAATTATGTACAAAACTCACTTACAAGCGACGAAATGGGAAGAGAGTTTGCGGGCGCCAACAGCGCCACATCATTATTTTATGCCATTTCATATGCAAATGCGAAACCACTTGACAAATTATTAAAATTGCTACATCCTGACCTGAAAGTCGCCGTCTCATACTCACAAGCGCACAAAGGAATACAACTAATGTGGCACCTGTGCTGTCAGTTGCCCGTGCTTTCTTTTGGCGAGAAACAAAACAGAGTCTCGGGAGCAATTGCGTTCGCACGGGGAACCTTGCTGTTGATCAAGGGGTTGGGGGTGAAGGTAGTAAATTTTTAAAATTTTCCACCCCAAAGCGACAAAAAAAAATTGCAGCAGTAGCAGCAAGTGTAGTAAGAACAACGGCGCAGCACTGAAGCAAACAAAGCGCATATAGACTCCACTGCGACAGCTTCAAGTAGCGGCATGGCAAACTGCGGATGGTCGCCTGCAGTTGGCAGTTGGTTTACTTGTCGAATGCTATTTTACACATTTTCAAACATTTGTGGCATAATATGTGTGGCAGTCTGATTTTACTCATCTCTCGTTTTGGCAAATTTCTTTTTTTTTCGTTTTCAGCATAAAACTCACGCGTGAAATAATAAAATTAATTTCTTCAACACAGCAACAACTAGTGACAAATATACCGTGAATACATTAAAGTGAATTTGTAAAGTGAGGTTAGGAGCTGCTTGTATTGCAATTTAAGTTAGAAGACAAATTTGACCCAGAAACGTCACCAAAAATAATATGAGTAAGAAAAGACAATCCCAATCGGCTTAGCTAGTTATTCTTCAGAGAAAGTCAAAATATTATTTCCGCAGTTTATGCTTTTCTTTTAAGCGCCAGTAAATATTAACCGGTTAAGAATTGTGTTCGATAAAAAAAGCAGCAATAAAGTAAAAAACGTTGCCTACATTTCGGCGCCCATACAAAAAAAAACACTCAATAAATAAACGTGACATAAATTTGCACGACATCGTGCTTTGAGACAAGAAGCTATGGATATTGCAGTGAATATTTAGTAAATTTTTAAAAATTACGAACTTTTTTCTGACGAATCGGAATTTGACAGGTTTTTTTTTATTACTAAAGACGTTCTTTTTAGCCTTTTTTAATAAAAATATTTTAATTATATTATAAAAATTATATGAATAAAATGCATATTAGGCCTTAATATAGAGTACTTTTCAAAGAAATTGTGTTAGGTTGTACAAAACTGGGCTGGATTTTTGAATATTAGGACTGAATTTGAGCCGTTTAGCCGTTAAAATTTATGGAGAAATCCAATATAATGGCAAAAACCTTGCTAGTTTTAATGGATTGCTTCTGAGAGGGTTATAAAAATTTTATTTCAGAAATTCCTTTCACACACGATCTAACAGACATTAAAGGTAAATCTAGATTAGCTATTAAAATTAGTTCGATCTTGTTTCTTAGCTAAATGGCAACCCTAGCGGAGTGGTTAGCACTGCGTACTACCATGCATAGGGTCACAGGTTTGTTTTCTGACTAGACCAAATGGCCTTACCTGAAATCGATTATTTAATTCGAAAGTCACAGTCAAAGTTTAAAAAATTTCATTTCAGATATTTCTCTCGCTTTCGGCCCTTCCCATTCTACACCTAGAATATTTCCTATGAAAAAATTGTTTCAATTTACAAAGTGTGATATTTAGGCAATGAAATTACTTTTAATAAACAAATTTACTCAATTTTAATTTTCCTAAATATGTGGCAACTCCATTCCGAAAAATACTTGACGTCAAACTTTTTGAAATGCCTTCCGTTTGACAACCAAATTCCAAGCATTGATGATAATTGATTTATGGGTGAATTTTAAAATTTTAACTAGGTGGCAACTCTGTTAATATGGTAGAAGTGTTATTAAATATCTTTCACAAACAAGAATCACTAGATATTTATTCCGAAAACGTACTTTTCAATGAATTACGTTTTTTTTTAAATTAATTTTTTTAATATGGCAACTCTATTTCAGCAAAAAAAAATATTTTCAAATAGTTTTTTTGTCGGTTAAAAGTTTGATTCACCCTAGACGTGCTCTACTACCAATAAATCAATCAATACTTAGAATTATGTTCGCAAAAATGGGGGCTGGCAATAAAATTGGAATGTGTGGAATATGAGAGTTTGCACTGGCAACCCCTTTGATCTTTTGCCGGCGTAAATGTTTAGCTACCTCTTTCGCACCTTTTCCATTTTCCCATTCGCCTAAGAATTGTGAAATAGATACCTTAAGCCAATGCGGACCTTTGCTCTTTAGTCTCCTCCTAATTCCTTCTGACAGCCAACAAATTTACGGCTAAAGATACTCTTCGCATCAGCAAATATCCAAAAATTTAATTTAAAGATATTGAAATAACAGGGTAAACATGGTAAATTTGACATGATAAAAGGTGACATTAATTACACTTTAGGCATTTCACACGAAAGGGACACCCAAGTGGCCGGCAGGTAGAAGCGAGCGTTCAAGGAGCGTGGGATCTCTGCAGCTTTTGATAGCAAACAAATGGCGCATTTTAGCAGAAACAAAAGCAAAAATAAATAAATTCTTTGATTCGGTTAATAGTTGAGACTTTTACTTCACACACACACACACAGACACACATACATACATACAAGTACAAATGGACACAAATGTCTATTAAGATGAAGTGAAAGAAGAAACATAAACTCGGCGCGGAGGCCTTGGAGGCGCTCAATCAAAGACGGAAAAAGTGGCAACGTGTAACCGATTTATATCCATCAACGGCATAAAATTAATAACGATTACAAAGCAACAACAACAACAATAACAACAACAACATCAAAATGAAAGCCTTTGAAGACAGCGACGTGTCCGTTGCTGGTGGAAGTAATTGCGGAAGGCAGCAAACACATTGTGAGAGATAAAAGCGCATTGCGTTGAGGGCGAGCAATGGACGGTTGTGAGGAAGGTGAAGAGATGAATTAATCACCATATAATCGTAAACGCAGAAACATCATTAACGCAGCAGCTAAGCTGGAGTTCGAGCGATTGAAGGTGGTAGAGAGGGGAAGCGAGTGAGAGGAAGGTGAGTAGCTGTGGCAGCGATGTGAGCAAGAGCGAGTCAAAGAATTACAGCAGCTAGTGTACGACGGAGTGAGGCGGCGGTGAGAGTGATGCTGAGGCTTAGCAGCAGCATCATCCATATTCATCTGATTTAGTGAGCAACTGGCAGCGAGCAAATGAAAACGAAATCAAAAGGATGCCAAGCAGCGTAGTTCATTTCAACTCTACAGCTGGCGGTGCGTTACACCTCTGCGTAGACTGGCGCATGCTGGACCTCACAGCATTAATATGCTGCTACACCGGCAGGCAGCAGGCGTTACAAATAAATAAATAAACAAATTGACACAAGTTCACGTTCCGTTTGACTCTTCTTCTGCCTTCGGCGATAGTTACGTTGAACGTCTGGTGGCATTGGTGCTATTGCTGTTGTTGTTGTTGGTAGTGGTGGCGCCATTTATTGGGCTGTGGTCGCTACGTTTCCTGCTGTGTGGCGCACTCTTCAACGAATTCAACGTGGATTTATGTTTGCATAACAATAATATTGTGGTTGTTATGGTTGTTGTTGTTGTTATAATACATATTACTCACAATTTGCATGTGTTGCACACTCGCATATGCAGGGGAAAAAAGGTCTCATCACTCCACTTATAGGGCTGTTGTGTGTGGTCCGTGTAGAGCCTCAAACACTCATTCAATTCTAGAAAAATACAAGAAGAAAGAAAAGAATCAAAAAAACATTTAAAAGGAGAAAAAAAGCGGAAAGTGATTAAGAAACGCTGTCGTTTGTTGTTTGCTCTATTTTTATTGCAATTTTTTATGAGCGGTTGCTGCTTGGGTTGTGTTGAGAGGAAGCGAAATAATGTTAAAAAAAATTAAAAGTTTGTTTCGAAATGCCATTAAAGTAACGAGCTGCCTGAGTGGGACAACTGGTTAGTCGTTTAGAGGCTACCTCTCTGATTTGCCTTGTGGTTGTTGCTTTCAGTCTCAGTTTTCAATGGCTGGTGCAGCGTTCTGGAAGCTATTATGCCTCAGACGACTTAAAGCTATCGGTAAATACTATCACAGAGTACCCACATATGTTGGTCCAGGGTATTTCAGAAGCTGAATTAACTTCCTTAAGCCTACTTCAACCATTGAGAACCCTGAGAATTCGAAAGCATTTGGCGTTCCCTTCCTCACTAGGCCGTACACCTAAGCGCACTGCTCTTATACATCTAGTAAGGTCTTTTAGACCGATTAAAAGCGCAACTATCTGGGACCTTCAGGTGGATGGCGATTTTCCTTTTTTTTTTTTTGGGATCTTCTCATCATGTCCACAGTACAAATGATACATAGTAAGCAGCTGAGACCTTCGTTAGAAAATCCACTAATAACTTCGTAATTCAATTCTTCTGGTCTCAATAAGCGCAATTCACAATTTAGCTTCTTACACAAACCTGACCAAAGTCAATAATCAATTGTAATTGGAGAGAAAACGAAAGAAACGAAAATAAAGTAAATCAATAAGGTAACAAAATGAGCTGAGAAACGCATAATAATAGAGTTGAGGCAGCATCGAGTAACGAGCAAAGCAAAACTGATTATTTGTTTACAGTTAAAATTGCAATTTACACGCAGCAGCTGACCAATCAACTGTAGCAGAGAGCAGAAAAGAAGACAAGTAAAGGGAGTGAGAGGAAGAGTGAGAGAGGTATAGCGGTATGGTAGTAAGCAAGAGCAAGAGGAAGCGAGTAAAGTGGCAGCAGAAAGGAATGCTGACCAGCTGATGTCCTACTGCCTTCTTGCCACAAAATATTGCGGCGCTGCATTTACTCAAGCGACAGAGTGCAAAAAGGCACATTTTTGATAATTTTTTTTTAATTTTTCACATTTTAATTAAACTGACAAAATGCATTAACATCAAAATTCAACACTCTGCTTAAGTAATGATTTGCTGTTTGCTGCATATTTACTTTTCATATTTTTCAGTGCCTTCAAAAGTCAATCATTTCAATAAAAAAAAAAACTAATTTAAGAAAATATGGCGCCGCTACTGGTTACATGCAAACTTAAGTATATACATACATATATAACATATATTTGTATGTGTATGTATATAAGCCCTAACTAGCTAATTTGCACTTTTCACTCGCTTCTCCAACTCTTCGCTTCGCTTGGCGCTTGTTAATATTCATGATTAATGAGCAGTCAAAGGCCTGCATACATGTGTACGTGTGTATGTATGTATAAATAAATGCATTTACTTACATAAGTAGATTCCACTTATATTTATTGGTTTTCTGCTTCTTCTCATTTGCTTTACAAGTATATTTTACTTTTGATAATAATATGGTAAACCATAAGCGCTATGTATGTATATATATGTATATATATACTACTATACTACATATGCACATAATAATATGTATGTATATAAATCTGAATTTATTTCTTTTTTGATTTTCCTCCTTTGTCATCTCCTTTGTAGCTGTTCAAAACGGTAATTATAGTGCAGAAATTACTTGGCAATAAAGTGATACGATCGACACTCGGCGCGTTGAAACAAAAGGATTAAATCACAACTGATTATTGGTTACTTTTCCAATAAAGCATAAAGCGAAGCAAAAGAAAAAGGAAGGAGGAGCAGGAGGGAGCGGCAACAGTGTCCAATGAACTGTAAGTGAGTAGCCATAAGCAATTTATGTAAGTATAGTTACCTCTGCATATATGTATGTGTGTAAATAAGTGAGTATGTGATTATGTGAGTATGTCATAAAGTGCTTAGCCATAATTATGGTAAGAATTAATGATAAGGAAATGACTTGCAGAAAGCTGAAATAATTATAGTCCAAATAAAAGGGGAAGCAATTTGGGTATATTACGTTGTACATTAATCAATATTCTAAATTAAAATGAAATACTTGTATCAAAACTATGATGATAGTCCGAGTAAAATACATTTTTTATTGTAAAAAAGTTCAAATACTCATATAATTCAGCATTAAAACTTATTTAATGATCTAATTAATTCTTTCAAAATTCAAAAAAAAAGTCTGAAAATTCTCATTTTTTTCGGAAGTTTTAATTTTTTTAATAATATATAATATAAATTTCTTCGTATACTGCAACTTTTTTTTATTAAATTTAATTTTAATTTTAAATTTATAAATTAATTTAAAGTTTTACTTAAATTTAGAAACTCTTTCTTCTTTATCGAAACTGAAACAAATAGAATTTAAAATATTTTATTTAAATTTATTTTAATATAATTCAAACCTTTTTTCCTTTCAATAAAAATATTTCAAAAAAAAAAAAAATTATGTTTTTCATAAAAATTATGTTTTAATAAGTAATAATGGCATTTGGCGAACTTTATTAAAAAAAAGAAAATTTTAAATTTTTTTTATTGAAATTGAAAAACTATATTCCATTTTCAAAATTCCAAGAAAAAATTAATGTTTTTTACCAAAATTTATATAAATCTTATGTATTAGTCGAAATTCCTAAGAAAAATCAAACTTTACTTACGTTTCAAAGTTCATTTTTTGCTGTAAAGGGTGATCCAAGTAGAGGTACTTTTTTCAATAGCCTTTTTTTGACAGATCACTAGTGAGTGAGTCGTCTCAAGCTGTCATATTATTTTTGTTCAGCACTGTTTGGCATTTCATCATGGAAAGTCTGACGCCTGAACAACGTTTACAAATTATTCAAATTTATTGTGAAAATCCAAGTTCTGTAAAGAATGTGTCTCGCGCGCTTCGCTCAACTTATGGTCAACATAATCGATCTACTGAGCATATTATTTGCAACACCATCACCCATCCTGAGACCCAGCATCCATAGGCCCTTGAAAAGTTCCAAGAAGATCCGACGTTTTCGAGCCAAACTTTGTTCAGCGATGAGGCCCATTTCTGGCTCAATGGGTATGTAAACAAGCAAAATAGCCGCATTTGGAACGAAAAGAAATTTAAAGAGATCCAAGGGTTGCCACTTCATCCAGAAAAACAACGGTTTGGTGTGGTTTGTGGGCCGGTGGAATCATCAGTCCATATTTCTTCAGAAATGATGCCAGTGAGAACGTAACTGCCAATGGTAACAGTTATCGCGCCATGATAACCGACTATTTGATGCCTGAAATTGAAGTTCGTAATCTCCACGACATTTGGTTTCAACAATACGGCGTCACTTCCCATCCATCGCATCAATCAATGGATTTATTGAGAGAACAATTCGGTGAGCAGATTGTTTCACGCTTTGGGCCGGTTAATTTGCAACCAAGATTGTGTGATATCACACCGTTAGACCTTTTACTGTCGGGATATGCAAGGTCTAAAGTCTATGCGGACGATTCCACTGCCATTCAGGCTTTTGAGCAAAACATCACGCTCATCATTCGCCAGTTATCAGTCAAAATTCTCGAACGAGTCATCGCAAACTGGACCCATGGGGTGGACCATCTGAGAAGTACCGCGGCCAGCATTTGAAAGGGATAATTTAAAAAAAAAATGCCGAAGAATGTTCTTTTGAATGATGATAATAAACATTCCCCATTAAGTTTGAATTTTCTGTGTTATATCCTCCACAGTTGAAAAAATCCGATCAAAATCAAAACCAAAAATTAAGTAAACTTTTGAGATATTTTTTCAACTTGTATATTTTTCGCTAAATATGCACAGATAATTTTAAATTCATTACGAAAATATGTAAATCTCAATACACTTGCACCATTAAAACCGCATAAAAGCAAAATTTCAAGAAATGTAACAAAAAAGTGTTTATGCATGTAAATATGTATAACTGCACACATCTAGAGATGTCTGTATGTATGTTGCGTATGCTGCAATAGAATTTGGAAATTTTGTTTTGTTGTTGTTGTTGTTGTTGTAGTGATGTAATATTGTTGCAATATCACGTGTGTTAAGCATTCAAATGCCACATTCTTGTAGTATGAAAGACACAGATATTCATAATTATATACACACACATACATACATAGTTCAGTGTATGAATATCTACTTGCTTAAGATACACTGAGTAAATGCTTGTAGTTGTAAAGTGACATATATGTATAACATACATACATATGTTTATCAAATAGCTACAAAACTAAATTCTAATGAGAATATGAAGTCTGGCTTGTCTTTAACTATATATGTATATACATGTGTACATATGTACATTTGTACGTCGGTACGTATATACGTATATATACTGATTCACATCTGCGAGAAGCTTAAGTGGATGAAGCTGACTGAGCGCTTAGGATAATGACAAATTTTGGTAAACGTGTTGCAAGCACCTTCCGCCACTGATGCCACAACTGAGTATAAATTTCTGTTGCAAGCACATGCGCGCAAACACACATACATACTCGTATAATAAGTAAAGTGCTTAAGCTCTGAGGGCGAACTAAAGCTTAAAACTTAAAAGATTTTGTTGTAATGATCTGCTTTGGTATTACGTAAGTAGTTGCCATAAATTGGAGCGATAGTCTAAGGATATGAGTGGCATTTAAGAGCTCAAGTGGTGACTTTGTTATTAAATTTAATTTATTAATTATTTATTGAAAAATATAGAACGATTAAATTAAATATATTAAATTGTGTTCACCAAAATAAAATTAAAATAAATTTAATTGAATAAAAATTAAAATAAAATGAAAAGCAAAAAAAAATTTTTTTTTTTAAATAAAATAAAAACAATAAAAAAGAAAATAAATAAAATAAATAAATAAAAAATAAAAAATAAAAAAATATTAACAAAATTAAATTAAAAAAAAAATAAAAAATAAAAGATATATAAAAAAAAAATAAAAAATAAAATAATAAAAAAAATAAAATAAAATTAAAAAAAATAAATAAAATAAATATTAAAAAATTGAAAAAAAAAATTTAAATAAAATAAATTAAAAGCAGTATTTTTTACAGCATTCTTTATTATCCTCCAGTATTCACATTTATATATTATTAAATATTATTATTCATTCCCCGGCATATCCTTAGCTCACTTATCGACCAACATCAATAAATAAAAATTCTCCACTCGTAGCTAAACTCACTCAAACAAGAACTCCTTGACTTGCCTTGTCTTGCCTTCAGATTTGCACATATTTGCCATAAATTTAGCAAAAACACCAGCTTAACCAACACCAAAGGGAACCAATACAAAGGCTAAAGCAAATCCCAAAGCAGTGGAAGAGTAGAATAAGGAAACAACAAGCGCTAAAATTCCAAGAATTTTCGACAATCACCACCACCACCACCAGCAAAAGCAGCAGCTAAAACACAACAACAAAGCGCAAAATCACCGCAACGCCTTTCGTGTTTGCGTTGACAGTGAAGTGGCGCAACAGCAAGCTAGGAGCGCACCAGGAAGATGGCAGGCCACAATTGCATGATGATGCGACGACGACAGAGGTGGCAAAGGCAGCTGGCACTGGCACTGTTGGCGACAAAGTCCAACACTTGAACGAGCGTTTGAGCGCTTGCAGCTGCTATTGTATTGTTGGTATTACTCGTAGTGGTAGTAGCTCGCTTGGTTGACTCGGTGGTTGGTGGTTGGCATGCGAGGTCGTATGTGCGAATTACCGAAAATGTATAGCTTTTGGATCAGTGAGTTTTTTTTCATTCGCCTCGCCACTTCACTTCGCGGCTACTTTAGCTGATGGCGTTAGTGTACGGTACTTGTGCTGGAATTTCGGCAGGATTTCTACTTGTTACACATACTCGTATGTACATTGTTATTCTTATTTCTTTTCGGACGGACGGAAGGAGCGTTGGAAATTTTACGTGATTTAGTGCATATCGGATGCACTGAGAGAATTTCAGGTTTCTTATACTGCAATTTTTCGGTTTAGTGTTATTTCGAACTCGAACTCGAGGAAATGATGAGTTTTCAAAATTCACCTGGGATTTTATTACTTACCTCCGCAGTCTTGCGCTCCAACACTCAGCGCCGGGCTTCATCATCGATCAGTAGGTCTTCTTACTTTGATGTAATGGAAATTAAAAACGGAAAAAACTGACAGATTTAGGCTTTAATCATCAATTCTCCTTAACATGGTCCTTTTCAGGTCCTCTTTGCTTCCTCTTTAACTCTCAGTGTACGTTGCAAATATTTTGTATATATTTTGACATGCGTGTGAGCTCGTGTGTCGCCACATGTACATATTTCTTATGCAAGCGCTACTTTGACATCTTATTTGAGAAACTGAAAATCTGCGCCGAGCCAAGCGCTTGGCTTTACTACTCTACAGCACTTGCGAATATTATTTATATGATTTTGGAATTTTATTATTTTAGCTCTTTAGTTCTGGTGCATGGAGTTATTGAAGAAAAAATAAAATAAATAAAAACTTATTCTCCATTCCCAAAGGGTTCTCAAACTACACTGCTGAGTTAATCAGAGTTTGTGTGAGTGGGTTCATGCTTGGGAGAAAGGTGAAAGGGACTTGCCGGAAACATGCATATGAGCTTATGGGCACGTGTGGATTTGATTTTGAGTGCACATGTGTGCGTGTGCTTGTGCTTGTATGGGTTTTTATCAAAATTTATGCGCATTTCGGCACGCAGGTGTGACAATACCATATTTATCTTCCATTTTGCATGCTTTCATAGCGAAGTTGTAAGAGTGCAGCAGAAAAAATCGAAAAAAATCGAAAAAAAAATCGAAAAAAGACAACAATAAATTGCTGCGGCAAATATGCATTGAGAGCAGTGCAGCTCAACAGCCTTGCGGCAAAAATGTGCTCCGTGACAATGCAGCAATAGTGGCAACGAGCACTTAAACAAATTCAAAATCAAAATCAACGAGTTTCGAAAAACACACGGGACGACGCTGCGGCCACCGCTGATGCTGATGATGGCGCAGATGACGTAAATCGAGCAATTTGATGCGCTTTTTTTTTTTGGGTGCGGACATTTTTATAGCATAAATGCTGAGAAATAAACTCTTACGCGGAGCATGTGACGATCGACAGCAGAAACTTGAAAAATTTTCAAATTAAGAGAAAAAAAATTTTAATCGAAAAAATTGCACCCGAAATGCCCTTTTAAGCAAATAAAGTGGCCAATTTACATGCTACTGATGTTGCGGTCATTCCCATCATATGAGCGTTGCATGCAACATGCCAATGACTGCGTGCACACGCGAGCCAATCAGCCGTGGTGCGCGGCAATTTAAATTTTAATTAATTTATAAAATTCACATTCATAAATTATAATGAAATAATGTATTTAAATCGAAGGCTGAATTGAGCAATTAAACGCCAAAATTAAAAGTTGAAACAGATTAAATAGAATAGAAAAAAATACAAAATTTAAAAAAAATTAAAATAAATTTAAAATAAAATCAAATGAATGAAAATGAAAATCAAATAAAACTAGACTCAAACGCATAAAATAACGCGTTAATTGTTTCGAGGTTCCCTACTTTTTCAAAGAAAAAAAAAAACACACAGAAAATTCAAATTTAATGGGGAACGTTTACTATCATTTCGAAAGAAAATTCTTTGGCATAATTTTTTGAAGATTTTCTTTTTCAAATGTTGGCCGCGGCTACGTCTCAGATGATCCATTCGCTGAGTCCAATTTCCGATGACTCGTTCGAGCATTTCTACTTGTAACTGGCGAATGACAAGCGTGATGTTTTGCTCCAAGGCCTGAATCGAAGCGGGATTGTCCGCATAGACTTTAGACTTCACATATCCCCATAGTAAAACGTCTAACGGTGTGATATCACACGACCTTCGTTGCCAGTCGACCGGCTCAAACGGTGGAATTATCTGCTCACCGAAGTGTACACTCAATAAATCTCTTGATTGATGCGATGTGTGGGAAACCAAATGTCGCGGAGATTACAAGCTTCAATTCCAGGCATCAAATAGTCGGTTATCAAGGCGCGATAATGGTTGCCATTGATGATTACGTTCTCACTAGCTTCATTTTTGAAGAAATATGGACCAAACCACATCAAACCGTTATTTTTCTGGATGAAATGACAGCTCTTGAATCTCCTTAGGTTGCTCTTCATCCAAAATGCGGCAATTTTGATTGTTTACATACCCATTGAGCCAGAAATGCTGAACAAACTTTGGCTCGAAAGCGGCGGATCTTATTGGAACTTTTCAAGAGCCCATAAAGCGAAGCAATGTCGCTTGGCAAGGTCGAGGGACTTCAGTTCTTGCACAAGCTGAAGTTTGTACGCTTTCAATTTAAGATCTCGACGTAAAATGCGCCAAGTCATTCCATACGTCAGTCCGAGTTGCTGCGAACGGTACCGCATCGACTCTTCACGGCCTATATTTTTTTACTGCATGCTAGACGTAGTCCGTTCGGTCGAATATTATCCATTAAGGAATGTTGGGTCTCAAGATGGGTGATGGTGTTGCGAATAGTACGCTCAGTAGGTCGATTATGTTGACCATAAGTTGAGCGAAGTGCGCGAAACACATGCTTTACAGAACGTGAATTTTCGTAATAAATTTGAATGATTTGTAAACCGTTGTTCAGGCGTAAGTCTTTCCATGATGAAATGCCAACCAATATTGAACAAAAGCAACATGACAGCTTGACACGCCTAACGCGTGATCTGTCAAAAAAAGGCTATTGAAAAAAGTACTTCTTTTTGGATCACCAACATATGGCCAACTTGCCAATCAGCTTTCTTCAGAGCAATACCCTCTAGTTTAAAAAAAAAATGTCGGACATGAGCATAAATGAATTTAAATTTAATGCATTAGTTGATGCAAAGCAGTGCGTCGACTTTGTTGAATGCGAAATGATAACCTGAAAAAGTATATAAAACCCACAGCTGGCAGTGGCAAAAGGAAAAAAATTGTTATACACCGTTATGCATGTGTTATATGTCGCAAATGGATTTATATGCACATTTCAAAATTTTCATAATAAACTTGTCGCGCCAAATTGTTGTGGTCAATTAATGTCAGCAACATTTTGTTGACGCAAATAAAATTTGTAACAAAACAGAACAAAATTTACAAATCCTGTCGTGAATACAAACACATACACCAACGCACATGCTGAAGCTAACAACTCTATTTCACTTTGTGTATGTATAAGTGAGGATGTTTGTTGAGGCTTCCGCCACATATGCCAGCCACTGTTGTGTAGCAGTTGAAAGGATATTCTGCCGCTGTGTGCTCGATTTATTTGAATGAAAATGACAACAACAAACAAAATAATAACAAAAACGAAAATAAATTGTGGTTAATTTTGGTTTCACCACTATTACATTGGTGGCAACAGCAATATGACAGCGGCTTGTGGTGAAGCTTGCTGCTGACAGACGGTTTCAGCAGTTAATTTAAAAGGACACAAATTATGAAGAAAAAGTGGAAAAAATCGATTTTCCGAATGAAAATATTCGCTAAAATTTTTTCAAATGAAAACAAATTACGATATAAGTTTTGGTTTAAATACTAAAAAATCTTATTAACAAAAAATTACGAATTTACTGTAATATGGGGCGATGGTCATTTGTTTTCAAACAGTTTTGAGGTTGAACATAAATTTTTTATTATTAATTTTAAATTATTTTAATTTTTTTTCTTATGAATCTTTGTTTTTTTATTAAATTAAAAGATTATTTTTTATTAAATATATATATTTATAAATTATATCTACTGGAAAAGTTTAAAAAATTTAAAATGATTCAATTTTATCGAAATTATAAAATAATATGTCTAGCAAACGTCGTTTTTTTTCCAATAAAATATTTTAAATATTTTTCTCCTTTCTTTTTTTGTCGAAATATATCAACATATTTAAAAATTAATGTTTTTTTTTACTCTTTAATACGAGTTAAATCCATCAGCAACGCAAAAGCACTTCAAAAATCATGCCTTCATTAAAAAATCATCACCTGCCTCATTTAAATAAATCACAAAGCAGAATTTTTGTTGCCGCTGCACGGACGGACATACAGACAGAGAGACAGGCAGGCGTATGTCCAGACAATGCGCATCAAAGTCTCATATTACGCACGTCTAGCGAACCCGCAACGCGAACGATGCTTGAAATGGACACTCATAACAATGCGTGAGAAGAGACTACCTGTGACGAATGAAAAAAAAAGACAGAAAACGCCAAAAAAAAAAAAATATCAAAAAATCCAAAAAAAGGTCTGCAGCAAAGTTCTTTTGAAATTCAATCGCCGATGCGCCAATGGCAACATCAAATAAATATTTTTTTTTCTTTTTGTAATTTTTTTTTTATTTTCAGAATTTTCGTTTGTTTGCCTTAATTTGTGGCTTCGCTGCACAGCAGACCGATTTTTGCTTATTAATAAGAAATATTTAAGCACGAATTAATGTCGATTTAAAGAGGAAAGAGATTTACTTTACGTATATAGCGGTAAAGAGCTGCTTTGAGGGCTTACAATTATTTTGAGATTTATGACTGAGTGCGGAAGCTAGACTAAAATGTAGCTGCGGAGGGTTAACTGGGGTCTTCGCGTTGTTTTGATGCTGAAAATACAAATCTTGTGTTTGACACTCAGAGCGGGAGAGGATATGCGAGGGGTAAGGTGAGATGTAGTGGGAACACAAAATTACTTTTTTTTTTTCAAGAGCCAAAGCCTTAGCGAAACGCCCACACAGGCAGTCCATTAAGTCCATTTGTTGTAAGTTTTTGTTTAGCTTGTTGTGTTTTGGTTTTTATTGTACATTTTTCTGCCTCTTCTTCTTCTTTTTTTATATTAATTTCGTCGCAATGTTGTCTCAACTGACACGTTTTGAGCAAATGATAAAATTAATTTCAATTGTAAATGATAGCTTGAAGCTAAAACTGCCGACAATAATAAGCTGCTGGAGCAAAAAATTAAAAACAAAACCAACAAAAATGAAGGTCAATTGGGCGACAAGAAAGAAAAAAAATTAAAAGTAATATAAACAAAAATTCCATTAAAATTCATAAACACAACATTTATTTTCGTTGAATAACGAAATCATTAAACAAATTGCACCTCAGGCAATAATCGAATGTGGTGGAAAGACGTTCTCTGTATGTATGTATGTAAATATGATTGCATATTTTTTCTTAGGCTTAAAAACATTTTCTGCTTGTCATACATATTTTGACACCAACGCTGTCACACGAGCGTGGTTTCTCAATAATTTGCCTTTCCGGCTGTCAAAAGAGCTTGTTAAAGCTTACTTTCAGACTAGTATGCCCAACCAGCTCAGCTAGGCATCTAACCGTTTTCATTCCATACACGCAACGAGTATCTTTTAACACGGAGATGCTCTACGAAATGTCATTTTTGTCCGTAATATACCTGTCCCGTACTAGTATAGGCAGGAAGTTGGGAATGCAGTCTCCCTGAGCTTAGATTAGTACTAAACTTCAAAGTCTTGCTATCCCGTTCCATCGCTGTCTTCAAGCCTTTCGGTGCTCTCAATGAAACTACTTATATCCATTATGCTTCTTGCAGACAGCCATTCAAGGTTTGGTATCTAATGGATTTCAGGTGTTCTATGTCGGGCTTGTGATAGAGCTGGGTATTCTCAGAGAAAATAGTAACTGTAAGTCTTTATATACTTTTCCTGTACCTAGTTAGAAAGTCCTCAGTCCTTGTCTTATCCCACTTAGGCAATATCTGCTTGCTTATCTTGAATTTTGGTTATAGAATTCCATTTTTTCTGAGATATTCGTTCAAAATGTGTGTGAAACTCTTTCTTGATAATTTCTAGAGGGCATGGTTTAAACTATGCCTCGAATTCGTCTAGAGAGGCTCCTGACTTGACCAACTCGTCGGCCTCTATCGTTCGTTTCATTACTGAAAATGTTCCTATGACTATGAACCTAGATTTGGGTTAAGTGGGGCTCACCAGCCAGTTAGCTCAAAGCTTTTCTGTAGCTGTAGAATATGCTGGAATTAATATTTGGTGACGATAAAACCAGTAATGTCGCCGGACTGTCTGTGTAGATGGTTGTCTCTATGATTCCGTATTAATTCAATAGAACTCCACAACACCTACTCTACGCCTGGTGGCTACCGCTTAGAAGATGCTAACTGAGTTTGATAAGTTGTTAGAAAGAGAGATGTGAAGATTTTTAGAGTATACCGTCTCTACTCCACAGTCTCCAACTAAATCTCTTCTCCATTCACGTCTAGAGGATATCCTCAGCTGAAAGTACCTATCGAAATGCAATATTGGGAGGATAGAGCCGGATTTATTTACAGTTGTTTTGAGCTGGTCCAGTATATGGCCGTGTCCATAACTCTTTTGGTTCCAACCTCACTTAATTCTTATAGCACAACATGCCACTTCTTTCTAAGTGAAAATGTCTGTAGTTGATCCAAAAGTATATCAGACGAACATGACTTTTTAGCTCCGGTAACGCCTGCATATATGTATGTTATATTCTTTCTTTAATGCTCTCCACCAAACCCACCAAACCAGTGCAACATATGTAAAAAATTGTCTGATGACGTCCGTATCCATCCATATGACTATGTCCGACTTGGGGCCACAGTTCTTTAGTATTCGCTTGCTTGTGTACTATGCTATATAAACTTTCTTCGTTCAGTTTGTATTAAGCTCAACCCTTATGGAATTGGCTGTGGGGAACATAGAAATTGTTGTACCCCTGATTGAGGAAGGACGAAATTGAGGTTTTTAGGTTTTACTTTGGAATATCATCAGTTCCGTTTTAATAAAGTTAAAACTAGTCCATTGTTGGCGGCCCGTAGGGGTAATCTTCGTACAGCTTTTTCTATTATCTCACTGATTGTGGAAGGAAACAGCCCTGAGACCAGCAACACTATGTCATCTTCATATGCTACAGCCTTCATTTGAGTGAAGTGCATAGTATATAGTTCTGCGCTACTCTTCATATTTCATTTATAGAGATTAAAATCTTTACAACAAACCAGGAAAAATAGTATTTTTTTATTTGTTTTCACTATTAATATTTAAATAATTTTTTTTCATAATTAGCCGCCAACTCGTGATTTGCTAGTGAAAATCTTCAACAACAACATATCCCACTCAAGCTCGCGAACGGATTAAAAGCGCTTAGAAGCGCGCACACTCTTCGTAAAAAAATATATAAAAATAAATAAACAAAGAAAAGAAAAAAGAAAAATATAAACCCTAAAAAACGCTGTAATGAAACGACGCAAATAGACGAGAAACCAAATAAAATGGACAAATGATAAGAGAAGAGCAAAAATAAATCAAAAAGTGGCAATCGCAAGTCGCATTTGAGTGACGAATGCGAAAAGTGCCGTTAAGCGTAAAGCAAACAAACGCCTTTCGAAATTTTGCGCTGACAGATAATCGCCACAGCAACACAGCGTTTGAAGTAGTAGCAAGCAGCGAAAGGGTGAACGACCCAAAATGGGCGAAAACTTAAAGATCAAGGAGAAGCAGTTATGAGCGCAGCACTAAGCAACACGCCTACCAAGGCAACGCAGAAAGGGTTGTGGTGAAATCGAAAATAAATAAAAAGTGGAAAACAAGCTGGAGATCTAAGTTCGGGAGATAAGTTCTCAGTGAGTGAGTGGGTGAATGAAAGAGTGTGAGTTGAGTAAACAAATTTTGGATAGAAATCAATGGCAAAACGAACACTCAAGCGGTTTGGCGCTTAGGTAAGTAAAGGAGGTCGCTCTGCTAGGAAGAGCCTTTGGCTTCTAGCTTCTGCCGGCGGCATGTTTTTGTGGCGCTGCTGGCGCAGGATGGGTGGAGCTTTTATTTTTTCTTTACTTACTATTTTTTCTATTATAAAAAGTAATATAAAAAAAAGTCTGATGAGGAGATGTGGTGATCTCCGAAACAGCTGCCACTTCTACCAATTTTTCTTTGTTGTAGAACAAAATATTCAATGAAAAATAATTTTTCTAACGAAAATAGGCCTTTGAATACAGCCCACTTACTCATAACCAAAAACAAATATTTTAAGTTTGAAAACAGGAATCCGAATAAGCGCTGAATATCTAAAATTTTTGATTTATGAGGTTTTCGATTTGGCTTCTAGTATTTAAATTTACTTAAAAAATTAACGCTTTGTGATTACTGAAAAAAAAATCTGCTTATCGCTGTTATTCGACGCATCTGAGTTTAATCGAGCTAATGTGTGCTTGTGTCCTTCCTATATACACCTTAATATTCCCCCACCTCTCACAGTATTCCTTTAGCTTAGAAAATGATACAGTTATTTGCATAAACGTAAGTCAAAGTGACTTTAAATAAAATTTAAATACAGTTAGCAGTAGGAGCAGCAGCAGCAGCAGCGTCGGCGACAGCAGTAGCATCAGTAACCGGAAGGTATTTTTTCAAGCGCACTTAATGAACAGCTGGTGTGGCTTGCTTAAGCGCCAAACACACATAGCTACCCACAGTGTTGCATGTTGAGATGAAAAATAAAAATAAAAAATTATATGTAAATAAGCTTAATTTTTTAATTTTATCTTGCTACTTACTGCTTTGCCATTGCGTAACGGTGCATTTTTCGCGTAGACACTTTTTTCTCAACCGCTTCCATGTATAGTATATAATAATATTTTTAAGTTGATAGAATTTTTCTTTTTAATTATTTTTTTTTGAGGGTTTTTTCTGCTCGTCTTGTTGACATTTTCTTTTACGCGCTTTATTCTCTCTGCTCCCCACTTTTATTTTCAATATTTTTACAAAGTATGAAGAATTGAAACAAGCATGCTTTTAATTTGGCTACGCAGCTGGAAAGAAATTATAAAGTTTTGCGTTCAAAATTGCCTAAAGCGCCGTGTAATTAAGAAATTGCGTAATGCCGCTTAACGGTGTTTTTTTTTGTATTTCCAGAAATTTTTAATTTCATTAAAATAAAAGTAGACGTTGAAAGTGTTGCACAATTAATTTTATATATGTTGTTGTATTTGGAGAAAAAAATATTTTTTTCTTCAAGTATTAAGCTTCGAAAGTCATTAATAATTTCGAAATTTCTATTTTTTGGCAAAGTTAGAAAGTATTAGGCTGCGCGTGATAGATACCGGGAGTTGAAAAGAGAAGCGAGCAGCAGTTGCAGACATCACAACAGAGCGGCGAAATGCGTGAGAGTTTGAGAAGCTCACCGAAAATAATAATAATCGAAAATTCTATGGAAAGATGCGGCAACTTACAGTAGCATTTAAGACGAGAGTGATCAAATAGGTGATTGAAGTTAGGTCCTCTGAACATATGTTCATCGAGAACACTGAAGATGAACCGTCTATCCCAACATGATCGATTTGGTTACTACAGATTTTAGAGCTACAGCGAAGTCGATGAACCTCAGCCCGTTTGCATGTGCTGAGTAATGCAGGCCAAAGTTTCCGACTATTGGGTCGATGATACCTTATTTGCCCACCCTGGCGTTAAAATCGCTAGGCGCTCTTTAGCCACATGGTCCTTCTCATTCGTCGGGATGTGTTGCCGAATCAGTGTTAAATTTAAAAAAATTCATTGGATGCGGATTGTGTTCTGAACGCCATTACTCGGCGAAGGAGTCTCTCTCTCTCTCTCTCTCTGAACTACTGGATTTCAAAAGGATCCACCTTCTTCCCCGTTAATGTTGTTGTTGTCGTTGTAGCCGCAGAAAAATTCCTCAAATTGAGCTTCGGGAAATATTGTGGGAGTGACACTTCTTGGCCGGATAAAAATCCGAGTCGTTCCGGTATAAAGACCCGACTGTCACCGGAACTATTGGATTTTAGTCGGCTTTTACGACAGGCCCCATTCCCCACAGCGGGTAAATTTTTGCACCCCTAACCCGCAGAGGTTTCTTCCACGTTCATCGCACATTGTGGTCTGTAGGGGAGTCGTCTTGAAAATGGGGCTCTTTCACCCAAAACATTTTCTTATGTTTTTTCCTTGAAGCCAATTTTGTATGTAGGACACGTGAGGAGGAGGGTTCGCACTTTCACTCATCCCCAAATGGATGTGGCTACCAAGAGGATACTTGATCTAAGACAGCAAGTGGTGGGCTGCTTGAACCATATGTTGAAGAATTGTATCTGGCCAATCTCAGGCAAATGGCGGTCAAAAAATTTCAACACTTGCGTGGATTTCTACACTTTGGCCGTTAAACAACTCAATATCACATAAAAAAATTTATTTAACGTTCTATATGAAGAACTGAAGTTCATAGTCAACGAAATAATCGGACCTTGTGAGTGTGGGATTAAACCAAGTACACTTAACATTGATCAGGTATTCATCCTTATGAAAAATTCTCGTAAGAAAATGTCATCGGAGCCAGGAAGCACCGACCTAAATCAGTTTTCAGATAAGGTGAATCATTATCGTGTGGTCGGTTCTTAATTATTTCTTAATTTGACCAATTTAGCGAGAGAAAATAATTAAATAGGTGGCATCACTGCCCACAATATTTTTTCCTAAATAATTTCGATGTGATGTTGGCGCATACCTTCTTACTTTGTATGTTCTTTACGTTAAAAAATTGTATTTTTAATATTTTTCGGCAAACTCGCGCAGGATTCCTTCTTGCTTGGCACAAATTTGTGCCCCTGCCTCGCAACAAAGCAACCTCAAAAAGCAAGAGAGAAGTTATTCATCGCTCAAAGTGGCTTTATTGCAAAGCCACTTCAAAGTACTTTTTGTACAGGAAAGTAAAAAAAAAAAAAAAAAAAAAAAAAAAATTAAGCGAAAATATTTAGGTAAAATGGAGTATTTCGAAAATCTTTGCCTGAGCACAAATGTAACTTTCAGCTTATCGCTTACAACTGTCAGAGCAGTAGCTGAGCGCTGAGCGCTGAGCTCGCGAAAGTAAAGCCAAAAAGCGCATTTACCTGCCGCCTGTCGCAATGCCGCCACCGCCGAAGTTGCGTAAAAAAAAGTTCAAAGAATTAAGTTTAAGCATATTTCTTAAGAAATGAGTATAAATGTGTGGAGTATGTGGAGCAGCAGGTCCTTAAACACAAAATCTGAGTTGACATATGCATATACGTGTATGTGTATGTATGTGTGTGTGAAAGCACATACGATATAAAGTAAAATACCGAAAGCTGTAATAATCCACGAAATTCATTTCACTGCTGTCAAACTGTTGCACACATACATACACATAAGTGTGTATAAAAATATTTTATTCGAGTTTATACATACATAAATATGCCGCTTGTACACTGAGGAACAGAAAAATGTGTAAATGACTTTTAAACATTTATTAAGTTTTTGAGTTAATTTTTTTTTCGATATTCTTTCATAAAAATTGGGCTTGCAGTGGGTCGAAACGGGTATTAATAATTTTTTAAAATAAGAAAATAATTTTTAACTAAATTTTGAGCTTACTTACATAAATTTTAAGACAATTTTGAATACATAGTAAAACAGTTTATGAATTTTTAAGCGAAAATTTAAATTTTCCAAAAATTTTTTGGATTTAAAAAAATCAATACCACATTTTTTTATGCATTTTTTTGATTAAAAAACCTTAAAAAAATTAAAGTTTTTTTTTAAAATATAAATATTAATATAATAAATATAAATAAATATTAAAATTTTAAAATTAATTTTTTTGTAATAAAAAAACAAAATTTTTCAAAGCCCAAAATTTAGCTAACATTTTTGGGAGGTTTAACAATTGAAATCTCTTTTTTTAAATATAATTTAAAGTTTTTTTTACTGGAACCAAATTTAGCAATAAACATCATTGCATACAGTCCTTAAAATATTCAAAAAAAAAAAAAATGAACTAATTCCTGCTCCATACTGTAAATATATATGTATGCCAGTATTGGCTTGCTGCCGCGGCTACTCTTCAAGTGTAATAAAATATTGTAAAATGCGCCAAATGACATTAACACGCTGGCGCCAATACAGCCCTAGGGAGCTAGGCATCTGTACATACATAAATACATATAAATGCATGTCAGAAAGTTCATAAAGTTCACAGGGTTGCATGCGTGCGCTTGTAGATAAGCGTTGCCGCACAGTTATAATAAACCCTGAAATGAAATTGGCATGTAATAATGTACAAAATTTAAATCGCATAAAAATATGCAACAAATAAAAAATCGCAGAAAATAATATTGAATTCTATTTTCGAAACCGCCGAAATATTGGCAGCTCATAAAATTAAATAAAAGCCGCTTTAAATACACTCAGCCTAATGGAGTGTTAGAGCGACAGCCCGTTTTGGCGAAGGAGAGTTGTCGACAGCGGTTAAGCCCGCCACAATGCCAATGACATTGACAGAAATTGATATTAATGCGCGCCCACCGTTTTTTGACTGTCACATCAGGCGGCGGCGATGCGCTACACATGCCACGTATGCCAAGGCGCCTCACACTCGCGTGCGGTCTTTTGCCCTTACTGCCTACGCACTGCGTTGAATGTGGCGCGCCTGTCTCGCGCCGCCTGCGTCGTGTATGCGCTTCAAAGTTTGTGTTTCATTTATGTTTTTGCGGTTTTTTGTAATTTTTCACACACATCTTTCTGCTCTTATTAATATTCGCTAACTGTTTTGGAGCCTTAAAATTTCGCCGCTACCTCACAGCCGCCGCCTGCTGTCATTTAAATCAACCCAAGCCGAGCGCCGGCGGGTCTTTGCTCCTACTGCGTCAATAACCTCTTGCACCCCGCGTTCCACGAATCCCAATTTTCGCATGTGACATGTGGCATATGCGGTATGTTGTAGCATGTGTTCGAAACAAAATGTCGCTGTCGCTGCGACGCCGCGCCTCTCACTCTCACTCTATTGATATAAATTAAAATTTTAGACTCTTGCTCACGCTTGGCTCGTCCTCCGCTCTTCGACTGATTTATTGATGAGCTTGTGGGGGTTTTTAATTAATTTCTAGTTGTTCGCGTTCGAAATTTTCAAATTTTCTGCGGAGGGGTGAAAAGAGCATTTAGCGAAAATCCTCTAACGACAGCAGCAATTATGGCAAGCAGCGTAGCTCGTGGTCTAGTGGCAACAAAAAAATAATTTTAAATATGTCTACGCGTGATTCTGGTTTGGTCATGGGAAGCGTTCATGTCAAAAACATACTAAAATTGCATGGCGACAGTAGACGCATAAAGGATTGAAATGTGATTGGGGTCGGATTTGGTTTTTGTCATGGGTGTAAAAAATATTATAAGAATTTTCTAAGAAATTATTAATTAAATAGTTTTTGGGTGTGTATAATACCACAGACTAACACAAACCGTTATGTTTTTGTCATTAGTTCGATATTTAAGAAGGATTAAAGGCTCTGATAGAAGCCAATAGATGCCTACAAGAAAAACAAGTGCTACCGCCAATTGATCTGAAAAGTCCTCTCTTGTTCTTTAATATAATGTAGAGCTTTACTGCAGGGCTTTACTGAAGATAGTTAAAACTGTTCAATGGGCCTCTGGGCCGAAGGAAGTACGGGGCTGAGTAATGGAACTTTCTCGTCTTGGAAACAAATCTTAACAAAGATTTGGATTAGGTTAGGTAGGTGTGGATATCGATGTGGGAGCATCAATATACTTAGGTCAGGACTTTGATATCACCTTAATATCAGAATCCTTTAGATTCACTCTCCAACTACTCCGAGATTTCGGAGCCCAGCTCTGTTTAAGGGATACCTGTCGCAAAAAAGATACTGTTTCCTCGATTTATTTGCTTTTAGGGCTTCTGAAACATATTTTAAAATGAAAATGCAGCCATTCTGCTTATCATTCCACCAAAGAGACACATGTCAAGGCTCCTACTACCTTTAAGGCATCTCCTCTTTAAGGAGTGATTTCTTTTAAGTCTACTTCGCCTCACTTTGATGCTTTAAGGGACTTGGCAAACAAATAATATTAGAAACTCTTCTTCGACTATTTAATATGTTCTTTTTTCTGGTCACGTCATACTTTTTTCAAACTTGCTTGGTTATCTTACAATTGAATTTGAAATTTTAGCTGTTCTGAGCTAATTGCTCAAATTTGCAATGGAAGAACTCTCCGGATCTTCTCTGGAGGACGTAGTAATAACTTCGTTCGGTTTCTTCAAGAGAAGGTGCCGATTTGGCCAACTTTTCGTAACGAAAAACATTCCTAGACCCAGGAACGCTATTATAAAATATCGAGTTGACCTAACTGCAAGCATAAGACCTTCCTACAATTGTTGATGTTAGAATTTACTGCTAGCGACGCCGAAGTTATCGATGCCTCTTGGCTATCTGAGTTTATGGTTGCTTTTTGTATCCCCCGAAGTTTTTTTCATGAAAGCTTTATTAGCCACTTCTATATCTAGTTGTTTTGTTTAAAAGATGCTAGATGGGATTTTAAGATTCATTGAGTAAGCGTAAGCCTCCACAACGCAGTACACAAAACCAATCTTGAACGTCATGTAGTATTGCTATCAACTCTCTCCCTGATGCATTTTACTATTCAGTTTACGCATATTTTCTCGCTCGTCAGCCCAGAACTTTCTGTTTTGGTATTTGGACGATTCTGTCTCCGGAATTTTCTCAAACGCATTTTTTCGGCAGCTCACCACCAGCGAGTATAAACTAATTCTTTTAATTGCCGTCTGAGAAGCATAGCACGGTGTGTAAAGTATGAAAAAAAATAGCTAACGCCTAAAAATATGCTAGGTAATTTTTGAAATTCAAATTTCTCTCTGTAACTTCCACATGCCTTACTATGTTTTATTTACTCAAGCCCAGCAATTTGCTCATAGAAAAAATAAGTGCTGTTATCGCTTTAAAATTTCCACTCGAACGCGGCACTTTTAATTTCAGTAAATGCTAAATGAATTAAAAATTTAAATCCGCCAACACATACAAATTAAAAGTAATGTCAGTCATATTTTCCGCCGCAGCCACAAACACATTTCATTTATTATTTTACTTTTATTTTCATCTTTTTTTTTTTTTTTGCTTTCATTCATATTTATTTTCCGTTTTTCCCGTTTTTTTCTGGTTTTTTGAAATTCATTATAATATTTAAATATGCCAACAGCCGCATAATTGACAAGCCAACATTTGTTCGGAGTGACATGGCTGATCTAGCCGCTGATGCTGATGATGACTTACACGTGTAAAGACTATAATACCGTTATATGCATATATATTTGCAAACACAAACAGTTGCAGCGGAAATTTTTACACACACACAAGCATATGTATGTATACACTCACACTCATTAGCACTCAGATGTCACATAAAATTGTTTGAATATGTTAATATAAATTTATATGTTGCATGCGATTGCAACTGTGTGTGTGTGTGTGTGTGCTTAATAAACCATTTTTTACAACATTTAATTATGTAATTATGTCAGTTAATGATAGTTAAAACGGTGGCTATGTCATGTCATAAATGTAATAAAAGCCTGCAATATGTTACACATACTTACATACTTACACACTTACACATGTATACAGCAAACACACAAACAGCTTTACTTATATACTATGACTATGCAAAAAATGCGTTTAATACAACAGCAACAAAGTGAGCTGAGCGATAGTAAAAGGATATTTAAAACGTGCATATTTAATATTTTTATGGAAATAGCACTTACACATCCATACGTATGTTCGTGTGTGTGTATGCATATATTTATGTGGCCAAAGCTCAAATAACTTGTTACTAGCATTGGGCGGATGAGCAGCAATTGCATTGTTCTTACATGTGGGGTTTGTTGACTTTTGTTTTTGGCATGAGCAAATGCTGATATTAATTAATGCAAACAAACAAATATATAAACACACAAACACACAAACACACACTCAAACATAGTGACTTAATTAGTTCCTTCCTTTTTTGCAGCGCGTGAAAAGCCATAAATGTGTTGTCGTTGTTGAAAGCGGATATCAAAGCATAAATTTATGGCGTGCAAAGTATGTGCGAGTATGTATGGGTGTGGTGAAAGTTATATAAATAATTGAGATTTTAAATTTCTATGACCCATACTCCATATTTAAATTCAAAATCTTCAATTTGTTAATTAGAAATCTGAATACAAAAGCGACATGAGAAAATGATTAGAGTTTGAGGACTCTCTTTGGCTTTAGAAGGGTTCCAAAGGCACCAAATTTCTGAGGTTATGAGAAAATGAAAAAATAAAATTAAATGCAAAATAAAATGAAATAAAATAACAAAAAAAAAATTAAAAAAAAAAAAAATCAAATTATTTTAATAAACAAATTTAAAAAAATATATATAATACAAAATAAAAATAAAAATAGAAATAAAGGGTGATCCAATTAGAGCTACTTTTTTCAATAGCCTTTTTTTGACAGATCACGCGTCAGTCGTGCCAAGCTCTCATGTATTTTTGTTCAGCATTTTTTGGCATTTCATCATGGAAAGGGGTACGCCTGAACAATGTTTACAAATCCCTCAACTTTATTATGAAAATTCACGTTCTGTAAATAATGTATTTTGCGTGCTTCGCTCAACTTACGGTCATCATAATCGGCCTACTGAGCGTAGTATTCGCAACACCATCATCCATCTTGAAACACAGCAATAATTAATGGATAATATTCGCCCGAAGAGACCACGACCTGAGAGTGTACACGAAGACCGTGGAGAGTCGATTCGGCGCCGTTCGCAGCAACTTGGACTGACGTATATAACGACTTGGCGCATTTTACGTGGAGATCTTAAATTGAAAGCGTACAAAATACAGCTTGTGGAAGAACAGAAGCCGCTCGACCTTCCCAAGCGACATCGCTTCGCTCTATGAGCTCTTTAAAAGTTCCATGATGATCCGACATTTTCGAGCCATTTTTTATTCAGCGATGAGCCCTATTTTTGGCTCAATGGGTATGTAAACAAGCAAAATTGGCGCACTTGGGACGAAGAGCAGCCTGAAGAGATTCAAAGGCTACCATTTCATCCGAAACGGATTTGGTGTGGTTTGTGGGCCGGTGGAATCATCGGTCTATATTTTTTCAAAAATGATGCCACTGAGCAGGTAACCGTCAATGACGACCGTTATCGCGCCTTGATAATCGACTGGTTGATGCCTGAGTTCGAAGCTCGTGATCTCCGTGATATTTGGTTTCAACAAGACGGCGTCACTTCCCACACATCGCATTAATCAATCGATTTATTGAGAGAACACTTCGGTGAGTACATATCTTGACATTTTGGCCAAAGATCATGTGATATTACACCGTTAGACTTTCTACTGTGGGGATATGTAAAGTCTAAAGTCTATGCGGTTAATCCCGCTTCGATTCCAGTCAAAATGCTCGAGCGAGTCATCGAAAATTGGACTCAACGGATGAATCATCTGAGACGTAACCGCGCTCAATATTTGAAAGAGTGAAATCTTCAAAAAATAAATGCCAAAGAATGTTTTTTCGAATGATAATAAACATTCTCCATTAAGTTTGAATTTTCTGTGCTTTTTTCTTTAAAAAAGTGGGGAACCTCGAAATGTATAAGCTTTAAAATTCAAAATAAAGTAGCATAACAAAAAATTAAATAAAGTAAAATAATATACAGAAAATTTAAAAAAATATAAAAAATAAATAATATAAGTTAAAAATAAAATAAATTTAATTAAGATAAAAAAATTTTATATATTTAAATAAAAATATACTAAAAAATAATAATAATAAAATAACATAAAATAAAGGAATAAAAAAGAAAAAAAATTTAAAATAAAATAAAAAATTAAAAAAATTGATAAAAAAAATTAAAATAAAAAATAAAACCTTAAAAAATAACATAAATAGAAATGGGATCATAAAAAAAAATCAACTAAAAATAAAAAATAATACGTTAATTAAATTATATTAATTAAAACACAATAAAGTAATATAATATTATACAAGTAGAATTAAATAAAATATTATTAAACCAAATAAAAAAGTGAAAAGAATAAAATCGTATTAAATAGCAAAAAAAAAATATATTGAAAAAGCGAAAAAAAATAATAAAAATATAATAAATTAAATTAAATGAATTAACATGAAGCAATGCTAATAAAAATAAGATTAAATTAAATTAAATTATATTAATAACCATAAAAGAAAATAGAGAAAAAATTTATAAGATAAAAAAATTAAATAAACTTAAATTAAATTAAATACTAGAAAGTAATAGTAAAAAAATGAAATAAAACAAATTCTCATAAAAAAATTTAGAATATGCAGAAGTCATTCAATGTTTGTTTATTAAAGAAAAAAAGATTTTGTTTGTTTAAAGTTGGTAGCAAATCACATATAAGCATATAAAAAATAATTTCTCTCATAAACATTGAAATGCGCGCGATAAATTAGTTTTTATTTGCCCCCCAAAGGTACAATTATGTTTATGGCACTCGTTGCAGTGGAAATTAAAATATTAAATGCTTTTAAAAAATTATCTCAAAAGCAATAAAAACTTAGCTGAGACTTTAAAACTTATATGACTTGGTTAACACCTCTTGTGTGGCTCTGCGATTATGTGTAGTTAAAGGCATTTTATTTTTATTAATTTTATTTTATTTTCATTTAAATTTCAGCTATTTTGTAATTTCTTACTACACAAAATGTTATGAAAATAATTTTTATACATATATATTTTTGTTTATATAATTTATGCACTTATCCATATACGCATATATATTTATGTATCTCACTTCATTATCAACCACAAGGTTGCCAGTCTTTGTCTACACAAAAGCTCAAGTTGAAAAATGCTGCCACGCTTTTGCTTGTTTCCGCTTTGAATGAAACTACAAAAAAAAAAAAACTTTAAAATGTTTGCAAGTGATTTGTGTTAAATCATGCGTTGAGTGGGTTCTTTCTTCAAAAAATAACAATAAATAAAAATTATTTAAATATAAAAATTAAAAAAAAAAATGTGGAAAAAAGTCAAAAAAAGCGTTGGTTTCAAGCGTGCGTTTCATGCATTTGGAATTCAGTTGAAATGATAAATAATTGTGCCTACAATCACATACTTGAAGCGTAAATGCGCGGGCGCGCGCACGCTCAAACAACAAGTGCTGACGCAGCTGCCATTTGTTGGTTTTTTGTTGATTCGCTGACACTTGAAAAGCATCCATCAAATAATGTTCAACATGTGCGCAACATGCACTCGTGAGCTCGCAGCGCATTGAATGGACCTTTTGATACATGTACATGCTCGTATATATAGATTGCATGAGTATGTGATTCGCTCTTTAGCAGCGTTGGTTATGTGGTAAGCATGCGTAGCAAATTGTAATGCACGCGACCAACAACAAACAACAAAAATTGAAACGTTTAGTATGATATAAATAACTGTTAAATATGTAGTGTATTCAGCGCATAGTCAGAGGCATAAATTTGGAGAGTGCATTTCCACACCAAACAAAAAATATTAGTAAAAAGCGTGTGATGTGAAAGAAGAAAAGTATTGAAATGGTTGGCCAACACCCTGCTGGTTCATCGTGGATATTGTGAACTCATCTCAATGGATTCAAAAGACAGAGTCTTCTATATTACTTCGAATCCGAAATACCGATACCGAGACGCTGGAACAGTCTTCTTGTTAGAGACTGAGAGATCATATTTCTGATCTTTGGAATCCGAATTGGAATTGGAAGTCTCAGTTTCGAGGGCAATAGGAGCCGGATCGTGGTCATCAATGCTAGGTTTTTTGTGCGAACATTATGGTTCAGGGTTAAGGCACAACAGGTTGTATAAAATTCCCAAAAGGGCTATTTTCTTCTTCAGCGATCGCTTCTATTAATCCAACAAGATGAAATACTCTGCACTGAACTCTCCTGGAAGAAATACATCGAGGAGAGTAATGAACATCGATTGCAGTTGAATCCATTTGGCTTTATGGAATTTTAGTTTGGTGGTAGTCACAGAAGAAATTACCCTCAACAACCATCTGTGTCCTTACGAGCAACTACAACCTTAGCCTATGCCATATTGTGTCTGTGAACACTACAGTCAGTCTATCGCTGAAATAAATGGCATTAGACTCAAGGAATCTAGATCCTTAATAAGATTAAATATGAAAGACTCCAGTTTTTCGGTAAGCTCGACATTATCCTTACCTGCACTGCTCACTGTATCTTCGAGTTAATGATAGAAAGCTCTTTCTCCACTGTAAATGCTTCACGAGAGGACTAAAGAGGTCATAATGACGGAAGGAAAGAGCCCTAAGCTAAATATTGCCAGGGAGTCTTTTGTTGATAACTATCCATCGATAGAGGATTCAGGCTTTCTGACTACTACCTAAAGAAAAATGTTGTCACTATTAAGGAAGAGGTGAACCTCGGAGCGAGGCTCTGGTAAGGTAGTCGAACGTTTACTCAGACTGGCAAACAGTTGTAAGTGTCCTGCACTGTAAGCGGCATCTTATAGGTACGAGGATAGAGTGACATCGCCGGGAAATCTGATAAGTTTACCTTTATGACTATAATCCCGTGTCGAAATGCCTTCCCATGGAGAATAAGTAGACTATAAACCAAAAAACCTCCATGCGCGTGGTGGAAAAAGTCTTCCTAGATCGAGGTAGACCACGGAAGATGAGAGAAACTCCTTTCAAAGTGAGAGGTTTGACCGGACACAGTATTTATACTCGCTCGAAAATTCAACTTTACATAGCGCACCTGCAACATGAGTCAACTGTAGCTTCTAAGCTGACCATCGTGGTAAATTTGGTGGTTAAGACCAGCCCAAATATGGTAAATTTGTTGGATAAGACCATATTTGGGCTGGTCTTAAGCACCAAATTTACCATCCCCGTTCAGAAAAGCATATTATATCTACCAATGTTTAATTTCATTACGGATTTTTCAATCCTCACTAAATTACAACTAACATTTTGTCTTGTGACCCATGTCCACTCCACACACACACACACACACACACACACGCATGAAGCTTCAAATTCATTTATGAAATACATTGTTCATTAAAATTTATCACACAAAGCAGCCTGAAAAGTGTTTGTGCACTTTGATAATCATCATTGCCATCGAATCATGTAGATGAACACTTCAAATGGAAAACACAGCTACAACAACCAACAGTAAGTTTTTGTTTTTGTTTTTGTTTTGTGAAAAGAAACATTCCAAGTGGGAAAGCAATGAATAGTTGACAATAAATGCGTGGTCGGCGCACAAGAGACACCAACAGCAGCAGCATCATGACCACGCAACAACGTGCAGTTGGTAATTCAAAAAAAAAAAAAAAAAAAAATTATTAAATAAAAACAACAACAATGTGTGGCATACAAAAGACAAGCTCATAACAAGCGACTACCAACCGAAGACTCTCTCAACCAAAAACGCTTTTTGTTGGAAATCTTTTGTTGCTGGCCGCAATAAAGGACAACGACACACACACACACACAAACACGCATTTACATAGAAATATCTGTACACCATTTGTGTGGAAATTACTTTTCACTTTAATTTGAGCGCAGCAAAAAAAACATTGACTGCACAATAACAATAATAATAACAAATATATTTTTCAGCATATTTTCACCATTATTGCTGTCAGCTACTGCATGCTGCTGCTTTCGTTGCTGCCGTTGTTGTTGTTCTTATTATTATTTGCTACTTTCCTTACCGTCACTGTTGTTCATCACGCGCCCATCACCGCTCGACGAGCATCGTTTATCTTCGCGTGGTGCTCATTATATCATTCAACTGTCACTCAAAATTTTTGTAATGCCACACAAATGCACAAACATACACACACACATACGTGCATACCAATATACATAGAAACGGATATTTTCATAGGCAAATGCATAGAAGGCAGCTCGTGTGGCATGATGTAGCTTGAAATTCGCTACGCTGCTCACTCAGCGGCTCAATGACTCAGTGCAATTCAACCTCGTGCGCCCCTCCCTTGCCCTCTCTCTCTGCCTCTTTCTCTCTCTCCACCCCACTAATCATCAGCATCAAACGACAGCTAGAAATTTCTACAGTCGCCCATCAGCAGGCAGTCAGGCAGTCAGGCAGTCAGCAGCTGCGGCATAACAACAATCATTTTGCTCTCAAAACTCAACAACAACGCGTGGTGGGGTGTGAAGCGGGCAGTTCATTGTCTTTTTGTAGTCTCTTAGTCTTTCAAACTTTTAGTTATCATTATGATTGCAGTCTGCATCATTATCACTGCCATGTCCAACGTCATCCCTCTTCTCATCCACCTCATCCCCTTCCCTTCACCTCACTGCCAACTCTCCATTATTTTCCTGCTCATCATTCTCATCATCATTTACTCATTCTAAATCATGACATCGGTCATGGTCAAACAGCATTCGCTTCGAATAATTTTTGGCGTAGCGCAGTTTTCCGGCCACTTCAAGTGCGTAACGAAAAGCATGGAAATCATTTTCTCATGAAATTCGTTTTTAATGGGTGAGAAGAGAATTGTTGGACCCTGTTGGAAACTGGTGTGGCGATTGGGAGCATCCGATATAAAGGTACCGGCTCTTTCGGAGTGTCGCTGGGGAATGCTTTGAAAAGGCTTTCGTTCACTCTGAACTAGTTGAATCCCTCAAAGTTGACACTTCCTCACAAATTCAAGACACGGAAGCGCCAGCTGTTATCCTGAGCCGATTTTTCATTTTCTCTAACACTTTGGACTTATGACTATAACAGTTGATCGGATACTCGTCGTCACCTATAGTCTATAGCCTACAACTTTCCGAGCTTTTTCCTCACTACAGCAAAAACCCTACCGGCTCTCTTAGAATGAGCACGGAAGACAGCTCTCGATTTAAATGAATACTGACTCGCAAAGACTTTTCAGGGGTGGGTGTGAGGTCTATAACACGAAGAAAAGCTCATCTGAGACGCATGTGTTCACCTAAGCTGCTTTCTTTCCATTTGTGGTACTGACTCCTCAGACCCAGGTTGAAAGCACAGGCCGAATCATCTCAATTTTGGCCGCTTCTTGCTAGTTCGAGTCTTTTTTGCGCGGAGGATCCACACATCAAGTGCATTGATTCGTCACGCATGGCGTGTTGTTCTTATCCAACTTTTAGATGTTAGATGTGATGAAGTTCGTATATCAAGGCACCACCAAGAAGTAACTAAATTCACCTTTAGACTTCCTGTAGGGTTTCATTCGCCTCTTTATTGAAGCTCATTGAAACTTCGCATACGCAGTTTTGATGCTCAGTTAACGGTAGTTGTCAGCATACATCACTCAGCACTCGAATGACGAAAATGCTGTCTGCCGCTGCAGCACTACAATGCCATTCCAAACAGTAGCGCCGTAGAACGTCAGTGCTTCTTTCTATTATGCACGTGTGGGTGTGTATGCAATATGAGTGTGTGCGTAGAAACTATCGAGCAGCCAACATCCCAGAGTCGACTTATCAGCCACTCACAATGCACTCACATTTTCATTTCCATCATTAATTTCCCGCTTTTATTACTGCTAATCTTCTACCCCGCCGCACCGAACGCTGCTGCTGTTGCTGGTGCTGGTCAACTGCCTGCCTCTTCCGCTTTTACTTCATTTGCCGCATCAACTCACCGCCTCCTTTCCCCCACACACAACAACGGATATTAAAAATTTATTTTCGTGGAATTTCAATATCTTCTACTGCCATGGAGCGCCAGCACCACTTCGAGTTAAGTTGTGTTGTTGTTGTTGTTGCAACACTGTAAGCCGCTTATTAGTTGGCGAATTCATTAATTTCCACAGCTTATAAACTCCAACTGTTGCTGCCGCTATTGCTACTGCGTTCGGTGTTGAGCTCTCAACTCATTTTTGTAGTTTCCGTTCCTTTTTTATCCAATGTCATACCATTTCCGCTTCACCGAACTGACAGTGACACTGATTTTTGACGGAATGCTGCTGCCGCCTCTGCCCCCGACTCTGCTTGACCATATTTTGTGCCAAAGTGGCGCAGGAACACAACGCACCAACACTCAATTACACACAACCACACATACATACACCCACACTGAGCTGTCACTTCGCTGTACTCTTCGTTCCATTAATGGCCTGTGAAATGTGTGCCATATGGCTAATGACGAAATCGAATCGGATGCATCTCTTTGTCTTTTATTACCTTGGCAAATCACTCTTCTTGGCTAATGACTATTCGATGAATGGATTCTTCAGTGGAAATAGGGCATCCGGAATGCTTTTGTTTCCGTTTGACTGTTTTCATTAACGGTTGTGTCCTAGAGAGGGGACCTTCGGCTCGTGGGTGGGTTCAAGGAAATGGCATAATAAGAACGCTATGCTCTGATGACCAAGTATGGCCTCGATGTTAGAATGGAAGACCTTTCAGACATCAGATCCTAAATTCCCATACAACCGTGGACGTAAAAGAGAAGAAGAGCCCTCTTCACGACGAGTTCATGACAATTCGGTTCCGGCTGGTATTCACTCAACTATTGCTGTCGTCTAGTATTGAAAATTTGGTCCTTGATGAGGCTTCACAGAGACCGAACTTTCCAAAAATCTTCAAAATAGCCGGTCGGTGAATTCATCGAGCTTCTTTTCGAGAAAACATTACTCAAATGGGCCTATCTTTTAGTCGACTTTAATATTTTCAGTCCATACGAGTATATGAGCTTTCTTAACAGCAACCTTGACACAAAACTGAAACTAGAGAGAAATGATGATCTCTCAGAGCCTTTGCAGCAAACAAGAATTAAGGTTAGGTATTCCAAATACTACTACAGTGTAGGAAGCATTTCATACACTAGAATGTTTTGCCATTTGGAGTTATAAGTTTTCTCCTACAAGCATTTGCGTCAATCTGGCTTATATTACCGCGAACTCCTTTCCCAGAAATCTATTGGGCCTTTAGAACCTTGTCTCCCCTGGATGCACAAAAGTCCATCATCTTTTTTCCTGTGAAAAATAGCAGCTCGACGAAGCTGAACGGACCTCTACATATGACAGCTGGTGTCAGGCGAAAGACTCTCCACATAATTCCTTGATAGGGACACTGTAGGAAAACAGAGCCGCATGAAAACAGAGTCACTGAACATCTCGTAACTCGTCAGTGCGGAATGGCTGGAAGCTATCCCACAAGTTGTAAGTAGGTGCACTTCTGTTGAGGTTAGATTGCAGAGCTCCGACTGGGCTTTGGCTGACTGTAGCCTGACTGGGCAGGGAGCTTTGGAGCGAGACCAACACAACATCGAAGTTGCCCGGAGAAAGAAATGGCATCATCTACATACTTTCTTGGAACCGTCTTGTCTAATATGTATACGTGAGATCTCCAATTTCAAACCTCCAAACTATCCAAACCCAACCACATGGAAATCAGACTGCTCGTTGAAAGTTACTCGTCTCTAAATGTATGAAGGTTAAAGATATTTCTCCGCGGAATCACGCGTGGATGCCCTTCATAGTGCAGGGAGGAAATTCTCCTCCAGTGCAAGTCTCATACACACCCGACGATGCGTGCGAAGGTTAATTCTAGTTATATTTTAATTAAAAACAAACTGGCAACTTATTAAACCGAGAATGCGAGGCCAACAACAATGGGGGCGATAATGATAACGAATAAAAGATAAAAATAAAACAACAATAAAAATAAAATATTTCAAATTAGTACATCATTTTGCCAGCCCTTTTGTGTGAGCCCTCGACGCAGAAGCCGAATGGCGCATAGAAGGAAAGAAAAAAAAAAAGAAAAAAAGAAGCAACGCTTAAGTAAGACGCAATAAATGAGCAACGCTGCAGTGCTTACTCTATACACCATGAAGAAGAAGAAGACGAAGAAGAGGAAAAAGCGTAAACTGGAGTCACACAGCCACTTGGCGCTGGGCTGACGGTGTTGATAATGAAGACTGAAGAAGCAGAGCCGCAGCAACATGGTGAAGTGTGAGCCGACTGACACAGATGGTGTTGGCGAATTTTTGTTTTCACTACTTTTTTTTAATACTTTTTTACTACATTTTTTACTACCTTTTTTACACAATCTGTAATTTTTGCTTATTCTTCCGCTCCTTCTACATCTGCTTCTTTTGTTTGCGCGTAGTAAATAAATTTCAAGTATTGCCGCCACAGAGACAATACAAACAGCGCGCCTCCAATGGTAGCTAGGCAGTGGAGAAGAGTCTTGAAATGGAGGAGGAGTAGGTAGAGGTAGAAGAGTGCGAAAAGTGTTGATCATTCTTGGAAATCGTTGCATTCTTGAAGAGTCGGTACTTAAGTACGCACTATAACAGCCCAATGGAGGCAACAATAATAACAACATACCAGCAACAATGGTAGCAATAACAACAACAACAAACAACGAGTCAGTACCTCTTGTTGTTGTGGCTCATTTGTTTTGCTGCGCTGTCGTCATACTTGTTCCTGTGCTTGTTCTTCCTCTTCATCTGGTTTTCGCCAGCGCGCTGTCCCATTATTGTCCCAACTGTCACAAGCTTTCCGCGTGCAATTGACTGCCTGAGTGTGTATGCGTTTCGCTTTGTAGCTATAGATAGCAGTGAAATTGAGTGGAACTTCTTTGAATTTGCAGGCCTATTTATTAACTCTCCATACCCCGCATTGTTGTTATTATTATTACACCATAGTTGATGTTTACTTTGACGCAGTCGCTATCGCTGCGCCAACTGGTTAACGGCTGCTGGAGCTGAGGCTGGAGTAGAGTCTGTAGCCAGAGCTCACTACGCTCTGCGTATTCTTGACTTTTCTGCAAACTCATGCATCGATGAGTGCCATACAAGCCTGATATTTTTGCGAATTTCAATTCTTTTCTTTTTTTATCGCATCTCCGGCCTTATTATTATTAAAAAACCCATCCGCTTGCCTTCCTTCATCCTTTCTCGCTCCCTAGCTTTGCGACTTTTGCGAGCTGCATGTCTTACATGTGGCTTCTGAAGAGGATGGTTGGTTTCGTGTGGCTTTCCATCCTGCCCCATTATCCATTATCTACGCTCCCTCTGCGCCTCGCTACACTCAACCTCGGCACTCATTTAGCCGTATCTGCGATTTTGTGTGCCCGCATCTCGAGATCACAGTTTGCTGATAAAAGCGTAGAGGCAAGTGGCGTGAGCTCGTCTGGTGTTGTGCTGAGGGTGAGTTGGACGACACTGGAAAAAATGAGCTCAGAAATTTCCAGGAATTAATTGGGAAAACAAAACCAGTCACCCTCGGAGAGGGAAGGTGTTGCTAACATGTGTACCGCAAGTGGAGGAGAAGAACAGACGTAAGAAAGCTCTTCAATGTGATGTGAAGCATCGGCTTTCCGAGTACGGTGCCTGCAAGAAAGTACTACAAAGAGGTTATATCCACTCTGTGCTGGAGAGAAAGCTCTAATATCATAGAGTTTGTTACACCCATTCCAGAATTTAGTTTCTGTGAATGTTGATTTTCGAAGCGAAGCTCCACCTCGCAGTTCTCACATTGATAAACTAGTGAAAACCAGAAATACAGTAGTGATCGTCCTTTACAGCGGATAGTAAACTTTTGGCTTGAGCCCTTCGGTTAACTTTAGCTGCTTTGAGACTTTAGAGCATTGCGGTTCAGACTCAGAGTTGGTAGAAAAATGGGAAGAGTTCGCGTATTTGTGCCTAGATTATATGATTGGGTGTGTAGGTCCGCAAACCTCCTAGGTAAAGTACTCTATCTGAGGTTATACCATTGAATGAGAAAAAAGGCAAGTGCGTATCCAGTTGCAAAGAAAGCTAAGAACCCAGGAGATGCTTTTCTTCTAATTTGAAGGGTTTATTGAGTAAAACCAGGTCTTTGAAGTAGAGAATATAACCTAAAGCTCTTGAAATGCTTAGTTTTCTGATTTCTGGGTCCACGGCTGACGGAATTCTTTTTCCTGATGCCCAGTCCTCCCCTCCCTCCCTAACCTTCTATTTCAAATTATTTTCCAACATCAACCACGGATTTTTCTGTATGTACTCACACCACCACATTCGCTTGCAACTCGCTTGCTCCATCAATTTCCATGCGCGGCATTGCAGCTACCATTTGGTGATTTGTATCTCTCGGTATAAGCGAGTCCATAGCAAGTCCACAGCGACTGCGTAGATACATAAATTATAATTTTACGCTTTTACTCACACCACAGTGTGGAGTTAACCAGGAATTCAAAAAAAAAAGGAAGGCGACCGAGGCTCACACATAATAAAAAACAATTACAAAAGCAACAACACTCAATATGCAAACATACATATATACATAATTTATTTATTTACTATGTTTTACCGTTGTAAAATATTCCTGGAACATGTAGCCGCCACAAATGCGTCCCAGAGCGGTGCTGTAGCTGCCGCAGCCGCAACTTGACCAGCAATGTCCATTTGCCACACCACCAACGAGCGACGCGATTGAGAGAAGGAGCGAGCATGTGTGCTGGACAATCGTGTCTCATCTTCTTCTTTTTTACACACGCACACACACACATACATATGGAGTAGCGGTGCATCTCATTGGTGCCACAAACTCCCTTCGGCGCGTGTGTAACACTGGTCAGCTCGCTTGACCCCATGCCGCCGCCGTCATTCGTGTACGTGCACACATTGTTGCTACTTCAGCTGCCGCGTTGAGTGCCTCCTTTGTTCGCCTCGTTCATGGCTCGGCCCGAGGTTGCTTTCACGCTTTATTAGCAGGAAAATTAGCGCAAATGCAAAAGTGTCATCATTTATGTTTCGGCGGCGTTTATTTTAACATTAATTGAAGGCAGCGACGAGCGGCATGCAGATGTATGGCTGTGGCGTGGCGAGGGCGACATTGTGTGGCACTGTTGCGTAGCGATAAGCGTACGACATGGAGGTGGACAATTGTCCACCGTTGAACGACTACCAAAGCAGTTGATCTATGTGCCTCATAGTTAAAAAGTGTGTTGCAAGTAGATGTTGTACGAGTATGTATGTTGCCGGCAGCGATGTGGTATTTTATGCGTTGCCACGGCTTCCCTTCACTTTCTGTTTTTGAACTCTGCTTGCGTGTGTGGATGTGTGTGTGGATTTGTGTTGCATTTCTTGTTTGCCACACATTTCGCTCGTAAAAATGCTTTATTGCGTTTACTTTATGTGGACTGTGGTTGTTGTTGTTGTTGTTTTTATTTTTATTTTCATGTTTTTTTTTTGTTGTTACTGTGTATTTCTTGTATTTCTTTGTAGTTGTTGCCTTTTGTTTTCCATATTTTAATTTTTGTATGGTTGTTTTTTGCTATTGTTGTAGGGCTTGCGGCAAACTGCCACCTCATTTTTGTTAGTCCCTCGTTTATTTTGTAAATTGTGGCCTGGTTGTTGACACAACAACAACGCAAGCATACATATGGGAGTATATGTTAAATATCAGCTACATGTGGCTCTACATACATATGTACATCAATTTATACATAAATATTTATAAATAAATATCAAAATTTTCCTACAAAAAGCCAGACGAGTTTACGATGGATGAGTTCGGTAGTAGTTCCGAGGGAACACTCAACTATTTTTGTAGGTCCTGACGTTTCTGCCATGAATGTATATAATTTTGTGCTTTAGAACACTTTCTCTGTTGCAGTGCGTCCCTCGTCTCGTCTTAGACAAGTAGGGTTTTCGCTGTTCTGAGGACTAAAGCAGGCCCTCTCAAAATTCGCTAAGATATTGTCAACGTAAGTGACTATTATTTTATCTAGAAGCAAATCATATCTTGAATTGGATCATCTGGTACTACAAAGTGCCAAGAAGTCTATGTAAGGCATAGCAGCCATCCAGCGTAATATAATCCAATTTCTACCTCGCTTAAGCTAGATTTTTTGTAATGTTTCGTTTTCCATTTAATTAAAGAAAAAATTACGATAGTCGCACGGGACATAAACAGCAATAGAAACGATGAAGCGCTCACAAATATTTACACTCAGTCCAATCTCAAAATTTGGCAAAGAATTTTTTATTAAAATTAACTATGTCGCACGGGAGCGACTCTTAACATCTATGTTAGCTATTTTCAACTAAATTTAGATTTTATAAATAGAAAAAATCTTCATAGTACTAAAAAAAATTTGTGCTTCCGTCCTTCAATGTCGCACGGGACATTTGTCTCATCAAGATGTTAAACGACGCTTGAAAAAACCTAAGTGGTTACAAAGCGCCAATTATATATACTACAAGGATAAAATTTTTTGGCTTTTACTCGAGGTGAAATGTTAATGAATAATAAATTATTTATTATTTATTTTAAGATTTTTAAATTTTCATTTCCGAAGTCGCACGGGACCAACTTTTTCCATGTAACAAGATGATAAAGTGGTTCAGTTCAAATATTTTACCCAATATTCTATAGGTTCCTTAAGAATGCTTTCCAACATACATATAAATATCAATTACTCTTTGCAATGTCGCACGGGACACCATCCGCAAATACAGCAGCTCTATTCTACTCTTCCTCCTCGGCGAAGTTGGACTATTAGTGTTGGGACTATATTCTTTTATAGATTTCTTTTTAAGTAATGCCAGTGGGTTCCAAGAAAGCTGTGTACCTAGTTGAGATTGCTTACTCGATCCATTATAGAATACACCAATATCAAAATATAGGTAAAGTTTTTTTTAATAAAAAATTCCTCACGGAATTCCAAAAGTTGCTGGTAAGCGGAGAAATAATTTGTATATTCCTTTACTTTGAGCAAGCACTCGGCCGAAAATCGCTTCATACCCATTTGGTACTAGTTACAACTGTTTACTCTCAGTTTGCTCACATATATGCTCGTCTGTATTGCTGTTAATTTACTTTACTTTCACGCTGCTGGCTTATTTTGTTATTGCTCTTATTAAATATTATTTTTGCATTTTGATTCAGCCACAGCAAGCAAGCAAGCAAGAGCTTTCTGTGGTACTACAGAGCCAAGAGTTGGAACCATAGCTGGAGTACGGTTTAGCTGGAGTTTGCGTGGAGTTGAGCGGAGTTGCGTGAAGTTGAGTTGAGTTATCATATTTTATTAGAATCCATAAATCAATTACGATCACTGACGTCCGAAGTTCAAATTTCATTATTTATGCGGTTAATTAGCATAACCAGTTGAACGCATAATGAACACGCGTACACAGTGCACTTGCATAGTTACATATGAATACTTTGTAGGAGAGATATATGGACACAAAAATTGCATAAGGATTTGCTATGGACTGTCATGTAATGTTCAAATTTGATCAACTTTGTTGCGTCTTTCAGGTTATCAAGCAATGTTTATGATTGTGGCTGCTCGTGAGGTCGTAATTTACTTCATTAACTCTAGGAAATTAATACAGATAATTTAAAACCGCAGCAGAAATCATAAGAACTATAATTTGATTTCATTTCTTAAGAAGGTAGACGCAGGCGAGGAGGGACTCTCGCTACAACGAAAATCTTTTTTACTCTTGAAGAACTTGACCTCTTCCCGTGCGATGGATGTTCCCATGTTGACAAAACGTAATATGACCAAAATCTACGAGCTGTGAAGGAGAAGACACATCTTAACGGTTTCCAATATCAGCCACCTTAAGGCACCTAATTTGAAAATCTGAAAACGAACTCAGCCCACTCAACGGAGTTCCCCTAATTGGCTAAGACTTTTTACCTTAAATATTTTGGCAACACTCACTGTCCAAACCGACCACAAGATAATAATGTGAATACCATCGTACCCTACCTTTCTTTTTAGCAAGTCACCATTAAGTTGTCTGTTGGATTGAAGGTAGCTCTCTAGCGACGCTGAATGCATCAAACAGCCACTTAGACTAATACATGCAACCTCGGGATCTTATAATATACCTTTTTCAAATACTCCCGCGACAAAGATTTTTCGGTGGCGAAGGTTATCCTGGTATTCTTTGGGCGAATCCTAAAGCCACATCGCGTCTGAAAATGAGCATCCAAAGTCTAAAAGAAACTTCTGCTATCGGAATCTTCAAATAGCTGGGATAGTTTCCAAGTGGTAGCAGAGAATCGGATTAATTTGTTGAAAAACCGTCAGTAATGAATATGAAGTTTGTACGAAATCGTTGGACCCGCTTGGGGTTGTGACAAAACCATAAAAACCACACAAGTCAGATATCACTTTGGAGTTTAGGGGCTCCAGTCAAACCCAAAACTACCTTGAAAGGTTTAGTCTTGCTCTGAGCGCGCTGTTGACTGAACCTAAGGTGTTCAGCGAGAGGGGCCCCCTCACTAAGCGAAAGAGTCATATGTCGATCTAACTAACTCTTCTCAAACTTTTCCAAATCTTTCTTTATTTATACAAGACCTTCAAGGCTCTTTATTTGTTTTCTCATCTTTCACAGGCATTGGAGGGTGTCTAAATAACTCACTTTAAATGTGTACACCAACAAAGACATAACCCTCACAACTGTACTTGAAACTCGAGCACTTCATGAGCAAATGTCGGCCATGACTCATACGGAGAATAAGAATTATGAACAATAAATTGTAAGGTGATATGAGTCTACATATGAACATATCTGATGTATATATGTATTATATAATATAAAATAATTCGTTATATTTTCAACTAAGACTTTTCTAAGGCACATCGTAGCCTTATTTTGTGTGAATCACACAACTCTCTTCAAAAGAGTCACTGTCGCATGCGTCACGGTGTGTGATATTACCGCTGGACGACGACAACATTCTATTTTTTGCTCTTAGTTTATATGTAAGTGATCGTGGCTTTAAGCTAAAAATAGTTTTTTTTTTTCTTATACAAACATACACGCGCATGAGCGCATGTGAGCCTAAGGAAACCATATTAGTAAGCTATCGGAGCATTTGAGTTCGCTTGACTTGATTTGACTTAACTTGATTTGACTTTAATCGACTTGACGTGAATCGTTTTGCCCTTTGCACTTCCGCTCTCTTCGACTACAAGCGAGTGTGCATATAAAATGGGTTTTTTTTTTGAGCATTCAGTTTCATTGGATTTGCCTGTGAGTGGTGACCGTTTCTATGCAAATTTTATTTGTTGCTACTTTTTTGTGAGCTTATTTTTCACAACTTTATCTCATTGTCACTATCAGAGCCTCGACGAATGTACATTAACGAATATGTATGTATCAGATTCCTATTGCCCGTCTACCCGCGCTTCTTGTTGGTGCATTGAATCTCCGCTTTTGGGTTTCTGCAATTTTATTTTGGTACCCGTAGCATGCAATCGATACTCGCTGCATTACAAAAGTGCTGCCCGCATTGTAGGGAAGCACCTCTGCGTTGAGTATTTTGATATGCGAAGTTGCATTGTTACATGCCACACCGCAATGCCACACGTTCGCTATTCGGTCAGTCTTTGTCTTTTATTCCATTGCCAAACGAATTTTATACGCAAACACATATGATACATATGTACACATCTGAATGAATAGCCTTGTCACATCAATGTCGGCTATTAGCCAGTCGAAAAGCCTTCTTCGCTTCGCTTGACTCATTAAGTTTGCATTTGTTTGGCGCAAGAAGAGTGAGAAGAGGCGATGTGGGGTCAGTCATTCTAGCTGCAAATGGATGAAACTGATCTTGCCACAACTATCGGTTTGTTTGCGGTTTCACATATCGATACATTTCGACTCATTGCTGTATGGTTTTATTGTACGTCTGAAAATACATGCAGGTAAATGTGTGTGTGTGTATGTGTTTGTTTAAGCATATCAGTTTCAGTGTGAATTAATTTGCATATCCGTTTGAGCGTGTTTTATGTGCACTGGTATTTAGGTATGTATGCGTATGTGTATGTGTGTGTGTGTGTGATTTTGACTGACTGTTCGGCACGAGAAAAGAGTTTCTGTCAGCTGTGGTTTGTCAGAACCTGCCAGGCAGTAGGCTAATTGTTTATTAAATGTTTGTTGATTCGTTTGTGAACTTCAAGCATAAAACATACAATGACACATGCATACATACATATGTATGTGAGAATAAATATATTGCTACTTATAATTAAAGCTTGTGGTTTAGCTTTTAAAGCGTTAAATCAATCAAATATTTGCTTGCTGTATGCTGGAAATGCCAACACAAGCATTGTTTTGATTTAAATTCCATAGAAAATAATTTATTTAAATTAAATTTAAAAAAAATTAAATTTAATTCAGTTTTAAATGTTATTTAATATAATAATACAATAAAAAATTTAAATTTATTTATTTTTTAATTTTTTATATTTATTGTTTTTTTTTATATTTTATTTAATCTATTTAATTTTATTTTTATTAAAATAAAATTATTTTTATTTTTTATTTTATTAATTGTCATATACCTCTGAGGGACTTTACAGTGGCTGCCAAACTGTCTGCATTTTATTCAATCAATGCCTTTCTTGCCTGCCAATCGTCTGTTACAACCTGTCCGAACACCACACTCACTACTAATCGACAGTTTCCACCAACAAATGCGTTCACTAATGGCCCCTTGACAAGCATATATATATAAGTACATATAACAGGTCAATTGGAAAGTCCCCGACCTGACACATAGATAGAATAAGAGAATAAGAATTAAATCTATATGATTTTTTTTATTAGCCCTAATCTCCAAAAGCCGCTTGTATAAGTTTGACGACCGTCGGATAATTAGTTAGTGAATTTAAGCATTTTGAAAGAAGCAACTTTTGTTGTTGTGAAAAAAAAAATGGATAAAGAGGTATTTTGCGTGTTGATGAAATATTTCGTTTTGATGGTAAAAAAATACAATTGAAGCAAAAGCTTAGCTTGATGACGGACTAGCGGATACTGCCCCAGGAAGGATTGGTATGCTAAGTTTAAACATGGTGAAATGAGCCCGAAGCCGGTGAACGCAGTGGACGTCCAAAAAAAAATCCACAAAATGACCATGAATAGCAGGCACTAAAGAGATATCAACGGAATTTGGGTGTTAGAAAGCTCTGTGCAAAATGGGCTCACTTTTGACTAAAACAACGACGATTTGTTGATTCGGAGCCGTATTTGAGAATGTTCAAGCGTAATAAACCCGAGTTTTTGCATCGATATGTGACAATGGACGAAACATGGATCCATCATTTTACACCGAAGTCCAATCGACAGTCATCCGAGTGGACTGCACACGATGAAACCGCGCCAAAGAGTGGAAAAACGCAGCAGTTTGCTGGCAAGGCTACGTCGTCTGTATTTTGTGATGCGCATGGAATAATTTTCATTAAAAAAAGGTAGAACCATCAACAGCAACTATCACATAGCATTATTGGACGGACCGTTTTAAGAACGTGTTGTTTCACCAAGACAACGTACCGTGTCACAAGTCAATGAAATCGATGGCAAAAATCCATGAATTGGACTTCGAATTGCTCCCACATCCACCGTATTCTCTAGATCTGAACCCCAGCGACTATTTGCTGTTCTCAGATCTTAAACGAATGATCGCTGGGAAGGAATTTTCGTCGAATGAAGAGGTGATTGCCGAAACTAAGATCCACTTTGAAGCAAAGGACAAATTGTACTGCAAAAATGGTATTGAAAAGTTGGAATGTCGCTATAATCAGGGTATGACCCTCGAAGCGAACTATGTTGAATAAAAAAATGAATTTCGCCATAAGAATTTGTTTTGCTATGGTAGGCCGGGGACTTTTCAATTGACATGTTATAATATGTGTACATAAATATATATAGGATTATGCGTTTGTATTGAACGTGATATGCGTATTTAGTGCGCTCAATTAATGTAATTCCGCGTAATTAGTAGCCAAGCAACATCAGAGCGAGAGCAAAAACAGAAGAATAAAAATAAAATTAAAATAAAGGAAAAAATACAAATTAATACACACAAATACACATATTTACCTTTTTAGCAGACCCACGTCAAGTCGCCTGAATTTTTTATATTCTCTGTCAGCTATCAACTTCTCTAAGTCACACCACTCGCCGCTCCGTTCGTTTGAAATTCGTTTTTGATTGAAATTCTTTTACAAATATTAATTAACGATGCCAGCGGCATCGGATTTCTCAGCTACAACAAAGGCTGTTACTGCTGCAGCAGTGCGTAGACGAAACTTTTCCTTATCGGCCAATTTTGCTTCCCATTCATTCATCGATTGTCACCAACTGCCATGGCAAAAGCGTGCAAATTCTTAGATTCAAAGCCAACAGCAGGTGGTTGTTGTTGTTGTCGTCGTCAAGGCTTCTCTGTTGTTTCGCTGATTATGTGAAATCGTAAAAAGATTTTATGCTTATTTATATGCTCGTACTCGTACATACATATGTACATACATTTATAGGAATTTTCGCTTTGTGGCAGATTTTTTTTTTTTCAATTTATTTAAAATTAAACAATAACGGTAATTAGTTGGAAAAAGTTAATTGAAAATCGTGGCAAATATGTGTTCATTGAAATTCATTTATGGCAATTTAATGCAATTAATAAGTTATTAATAAATGTAGGAAATATGCACAATTCATTACTCATTTTATGTTATTTACAAAAAAAAAAAAAAAAAAAAAAAATTATAATTACAAGCAAGTGTGCTTGTCAATAATCTTTCATTATTTATAAAATTTACATGCTCGCAATAAATATTTATTGATGGAAATTATTGCTGATGAAAATTGTTTAATTAATATTTATAAATAGAATCCGTTTCTGCAGCACAATTATAAATAAATTTCATCGATATGGCGATTAACAAAAGCTTAGAGAACTTTTTGAGACTTTCTACGGTATCACGTAGGTGAAGTTTCGAGTTCTTGGAACATACTTTTTTAAATTTTTTTTTTTTAGATATTGACACTGCATGCTACTTAATATTTTAAGACCGCGAGCCCTGTTCAAAAAGTTCACTCAAGTCCATCAAAGAACAATTTTGGTACTCTGAGAGAGATCATTTGTTCTACGGTAACGCTCTCCGAGCTTTTTTTGTGAGTTTTTTTTTTGTAATTTATGCTTTTGCTAGTGTAGACTCATTAAAAGTCTATTTTTATTTCTGACAGAGTGAAAGCTTTCTCTTCAAGCTTTTAAGTAGCTTCCGAAACAAATCTTCGTTCTGTTCAGTAGCTACAATTTATTTTATGTATACTGATTTCATTTACAAAAACAATGAATGAGTTTTCAAGTCCTCAATTATTACTCGCATCTCAGAACACCTCAGGAAGTAGTTTCTTATGCAAGGATCTGATACGGCGATAGGTAGGCCTGAGCTAGGGTAAGCTTGGTCAGAAGTGGTTGCCACTTTGGGAACATCGTTGCACTTAGACCCAAATTGAACTATTGTGATATATGGAATATTGTTTGGACCTCATAGACTGCCAAATAACCTATAAAGGGTCGAATAATTTAGCTTCTGCTTCAATTCTTCTGCTTCTTAGATTAATATAAAAGCATAGTAGTTGGGAAATCGTATTTTTAATCTACCGCAACAAATCGTGAAAAGAGCTCTGAACCTTATACCCACCGTCCCGTGCGAAACAATCTCTCGCGATTTCATTTAGAGATTTTTACTCTCTTATAGGTGATGGAAAAAAGATTTCTGCTCTCACTTTAAAGTGACTACTCGACAAAAGAATTCAGTTGGCATGTTATTCAGTTCACCTTTTATTTCTATGTGTCCAGAGACCCAAATGAGGTATAGTATATTTTTCCCCATACCCTTAAGAAGTCTCTGCAGTAAGCATCGGTCACATAACCGCAATTTGTGCAATAATATTTGCGTATATGTATGTAGCATACAGTATTGAAGGCAAATCAATCAAATTGAGTTGAGAAAAGCGAAGCTGTCAAAACTAATCGCTTTCCTCACAGTGGAATCGGTCCAAAATAACCTTAAACCCATTGCCACTGATATTTAAGATCTTCCTTGATGGATATACCGACCAATCTCTTCACAACTTCACGCAACGTACGTATAAACTCATGAGAGCATTTTCTTCAAGTATTTCAAATTTATTAAAGTCGTAGGACAGCGTCCCCCCTTTTTACTCACACTCACACTGCCCTAGCTCTTGAAAGCGTTGAACTTGCTTCAATTAATTTATGCGCGAATTGAATATGAAAATATTGGTGAATTATTGAAGTATGTTGATTGCTGTTGTTGTTGTTGTGTTAGCTGCATTGTTATCTCGACTACGCTATTCTCTATTGTTTTTGTTGCTCAACGATGCATAGTACACAGAGCGTTTGTTTGTTGTTGTTTGCAACTCGTAATTATTCATCATCCTCGTCATAGTCAACGGAGTACACAGAAACATACCCACAAATGCGACTAGCCAGTATTGGGCTGTAGTAGTAGGTGGAAAAAGTACTAGTCTGCAAACCGACTAAAATCTTACTAGTATAAAAATAATCAAAATTTATTAAAAAAGTGAAAAATATTGAAAAAATAATTTTTATTTCTCTTCATTAAAATATAACTAGCAAATCCTTCAATGGGATGATATATATATTTTTTTGCATAAAATTTGTGCTTTTGGTTAAATAAATTAACTTTTTTTTTGGTTCACTTTAAACTGGTATAAGTCCAGCATATTTTTGAACGAGGTCTGACAATTATGAACCCTATCGAGACAACCATTTTATGCTACATTTTAAATAAAATTTGTGACTTTGCTTAAAAAAGTAACTAGTTATTTTTTGGATTATTTTGAACTTTTACAGTTTCCAGTTACCAATTACCAATCCTTTCAAGAAATATAACAATTGGATTACAATGGACACAAAATTGTTGCCCAGCTAGTTGAAGCACCAGCAGCGTTTGCTTTGTGCACTAGTTACAAAGTAGTTGTTAACCAGTTCTTTTAATCACAGGTTACATAAAAATGTATGCCAGTAAGTGTTCATGGCATAGTACTTAGTACAGCGCGTACCAAGGCTGCTTGTCCTTCGCTATGTGGCTCATATGAGCATCGGGGTGGCCATTTAACATATTTTGATATTCAGATTCATTGACAAGATTAAAATGTGCTTATGTCAAATTGCATTGACAGCAATTTTTTTTCGCTTGTCAATGCCGCCATTGTTTTCGTTAGATGCATATTGTAAGTAATTAAATACAGTTAGGAGCAAAAATGCTGCATACGGACAATTTTTTTATTTTTTAATTATAAGTTTTTAGTTAATTTTATTTGAGACATAAGCTTTTAATTTTTTTTTATAAATTTTTTTTTTTTTTAAACAGAATTAAAGAAATATTAAAAACTACTTATGCAGGTTCACCCTCATATTTTATAAAGTGGCCTTCCGAAATAAAAAGCAAGAAAATAGTCATTGAATTTCAAAAATTTCAGTCCAAAAGCTTTGAAAGATGTATCAATTTTTATTGGGGAATTTCAGTTGTGTTTATTTAATTTTTTTACAAAATTCTCGCCTTAGTAATAATTAAAAAAAAAATGTTTTGTTCAAAAAACCCTGAATATAACTAAAAATATTTTTTTCGATTCACTAACCTTTAATTTCTTCTCAACACTGTATCTGTACAGTGTATATGTGTGTGTTGGTATGTAGTACCCAAAGCCTTTGGAGAAACATAGTTTTTCTTGTCATTGCTGCCCTTTGTCGGCGGCTAGCGAAACTATGAGTACATAACTTGGCATAGCACAGCGCATATATCACCACACTACACATGCATGTGCGTATGTATGCATGCCAGTAACCAATAACAAAACAAACAAAACTCAGCATTAAGCTTGCACTGGATAATGCGTTATCTAGAAGACAATGTAAACCGCCAACGCGTACAAGCGTTTCACCACAAAAAACATCCAGTTAAAGATATGTAAGTATATATATATGTACTTATAGATGTATAGATAGCCAGCTTTAGCCGGCTTATACCTTATTTAAGCATGTTTGTATGTATATTAGTATCTCTAACATAATATTTTTTAATTATCACTCGTTCGTCCCTCAAATGCTGGCTTTTGCTGAGCTCAACTTCGGCGCGCTTGTACTGCACGCTTTGCTTTTGCCTCAAAAACTCAAAAAGTGCAGCTCAACTGTTGTAGAAATTAATGTGGTATTACGAGCAGATACGCGCCCTCCATCGGCGAGTGCGTTGTTGTTTTTATGCTTGTACTCCGTTGTCTGACAATTAAAGCGTTTTTGAATATGAAGAAAATTCCTAGAGAAACGCGTAGATCTTGTCTGCTTGGAGTGCTTGCAGTGTGGCGCCCCTTTTTCATTAATTTAACAAACGCTCACTTAACTGTTAATTGCAAGCAAATAAGCCAAGGAATTGTAGCGTAGATTTGTGGAGATTGTGTGTGTTTGTGTGTGTGTGTGTGTACTTACATATCTACTTAAGTGAATTAAGCATTTAATAATAAGACTTTATGTTAACTACGACTAATTGAAGCAAATGAGTAATGGAGCTTTGGCGTTTGGAGTTTGGAGTTGGTAAGGGAGCTGGTACTGGTACTGGTGCTAGTGCAGTGGATTTAGTTGTGGAGATGTGTAGTAAGTGCGAGTTATTTTCTCTTTATTACACAAAGATTTTCTTCATTTCAGGCTTTTGTATCTTTAGAAATATATGAAGGCGGCCGCAGTACCATGCGGAAGGTCATGGCCTCGAATTCTGACCAGACCAACAATGAAAACCATAAAAAATAATATGAAAATCTAGTTGTTTCAACTGGGGTCGAAAATTTCTGTCCATTCGAGTGTATTTCTCATATGAAGTAAAAGTTTTCTCATCAAAATACACCAATCGTTCGAAGGCGATTTAGAATAAACTGTATGTCCGTTCGCCGCTCAAAAACAAATTTAATTCCGATGAACTTCAGAGCTACAGACTCAGTAAGTAATGATGTAGATGCTCGTAGCCCACAAAATCTAGTGTTTCCGTCTACGCCCTCTCATCCCTTTAGGCCCTCCACTGGTAAATAGTTTCCACGCGCTTTTGAAATTCTTTTCAGCGCCGGTCCTGGCGATAGATGTTAGGCAGACCCAAAATCTGTATTAACACATTATCTGAAGTTCTCTTTTACTGATGTCATTTAAAAAATTGCCGATCCTTTTGGTAGGAAGCTTACTTCAAGCTCTTTGGGTCGCTCCAGTTCTACAATCTTCTTCTATTTACGAGTACAAAACGAAGGATTTGAGGTTTATTATTCTAAAGATTAGATCTGTTTATTCTAAAGACATGCTGCCCGGTTGGTGGGTACAGCTGGGCTCGATGTAAGGCACTCAATACAGTAAAAGCCCAGCTGCGGGGAGAACTGTTTCAGCATGCTAACCACTTTAGAAGGAGGAAGAGGACAAGCTTTGAGCCTTAGATTTGGCGTCAGGGTTGATTTAAGGTCATGAAATATTTTCCAATGTTCTAAAGTAAGTATGAGCTCTGAAGACAAGCCAACAGATCGTTCCTCACCTATCTACAGCAATACTTGGAACTTGTTGTTTGGGAGTTCAATGACTCTTCGGCTGTAAGAAACGAAAAACAAACAAAATCAATCAACAAAAATGCTTGAAGGAATTTCTTTCTAAGAAGGAGTCGAATTTTCATCTCAATGACAACTACTCGCATATATAACTAATCAATTAGATGCACACAAATTAATCTAGATTAACTTTTCATACACTTTAACCAATTGGAATAATCACACTTACATAGATATTTGTATGTATATCGCTCTCTTTCTCTCTCTTCATGCGCTTACATAACCATTTATAGACTAATGGACTGTCCCACACTATAAACGATACAAATGGAGTTAGCAGTAAATGTAATATTGGCAGGTCTCGTTTACCATGGGACAGACAAATACAATACACCTCTGTGCCGCCATCCTCCACCCACAGCCGCCAGTTAATAACTTTATTCCGCTGTTGTAGTTCAATTAACACTTCACTTACCGAGTATGCAGCTGTCGATGTTGCAAGTAACTCAGCTAAGTAAACAACATGCAGCGTTCGCTATGCACTTAATAGTTAAGTGTTGTTGTTGTTGTTGTTGTTGTTATTTTTCTTGTTGTTGTTGTTGTTGGTGATGATGGTCGTGGACACCACTACCTATCGATGACACGCGTTGACAACTTGTTAACAACATAATTTATTTGCTTTCAATGCAGACAGAGAGGAGAAGACTTGTGAGCTCGACGAGCTTCCGAGAAATGCCAAAGAGTCAATTCTAACGACGCTAGAATTACAACGAGGCAGCGCGAGTAGAAGACAATAGACACCACTCAAAATGACTCAATGGTGTTGTGGAAAGTACACAAAATTGAAAAAGAAGAAGAAGAAAAAATACAAAAAAGTAAGCTAAGCGGAGTCACGGGTTTTTTCTATTTTTTTTTTTTACCTAATTTTTTTTTAGTTTTTTTTTTCCCCTTCAATATTGCGCACTGCAAGCGGCGAGTAGAGCAAGCGCCAGTGAATAGCAATTTAAATTGGCCATTTGGCGAAGAGCTGTGGCGCGTATCGCTGAAGAGCCGAGGTGTCCATAGTGTTTTGTAAAAAAAAAATTGCATAGCAAATTAAAGTGAGCAAGCAGCGCGGCGACGCGTACGGCCAGAGTGAGAGTGAGAGGCAGAGGAAGAGCCGCACGGAAGCCAGCATTAGAACCAACTTTTGTTTTTGTTTTGGACAGCACAGTTACAGCGAGTAAAAGCTAAGCGCCAAGTGGTAAGCGCCGCCAAGTGGCAAAGTGGCAACCAACAACACACTGTTGTTTGGCGTGTGGCAAACGCAGAAATGCAAATAAAAAATGGCAGAGAAAAAAATTAATAAATAAATATGTAAATAATTGAATAGAATAAATCGTGTCAGGCGCTGGATGGACAGCTACCACTCGTATATGCTTTGACATTACTACAACAACAACAAAGTGGCAACAAAAAAATGGCTAAGCAATTTGGTAGTCATGCATAGTAGAGAGAAGGTATGGAATGCCCTTCGGCCAGGCAAAACCTCCATTGGCTCATTTGGTGCTTGGTGGCTGCTTGGTTGTTGGAGTTGTTGCTGGGACGGCGGGCGGTGGGCGTATTGCTGCTGAACTGAACTGTCCATTTTATCATTTGTCAATGTCGTCAGCGGCGGCGGTTGTCTTTATTAACTTTATGCTTGTTTTTGTTGTTGTTGTTGTTTTCGTTGTAGTCAACATTGCCTCATCGCCACAATGAAATTGATGTCTTCCCGGTAAGTGACGTTCGTTGTTTATTATTATTACGAAGCACTTATTGCATGATTATGTTTGTTGGCTCATCGCTGCCCCGGAGCTGTAATTTTTTGCTGTTGTTGTTGTTGGTATTGTTGCTGTTATGGCTCTTAAATTGTTGTTCTTGTGCTTGTGTCCATTTATCATTGCGTATATTTGGCATATAGCTTTTGTTGGTGTTGTTGTTGTTGCTAATACTACCGATATTATATTTGTAGTTGTAGTTGTAGTAGTAGTAGTAGTTGTTGTTGTTGTTGTTTTTGTTATTATTGTCATAGGTTAATACTTTTCCGTTGTCAGCCAACGCATCTGTCGGCTTAATATTTGTTCGGAAATGATGTTTCGAAGAATTGAGCGAAAAAAGTAGCACAGGATATCCCGTTAAGTGCTGCGAGCAGAATTTAAAATTAAAGAGAAATAAGAAAATCAGTGGATGCGGAGGTTTGCTGGATAATGTAGCATAAAACACTCTTGAAACGGCGTCGCTAAGAGTTTGAGCCTTGACGTAGGCTCTCGTAGAGGCTGCGTCCTTCATGGAAAGTTCATGTTCGACCCATGACACAACTCAAGACCTAATAAAGAATCCCAAGTGGTTCAAAGAAAAAGAGAAGGCTACATTACCGGAAAACTTATATACAGTTTTTTTAAGCGGCCTCCAAATGGTTGATGGATTTTTATTTGTATTATTAATTTTTCCGGAGGGGGCTTGGCAATTCCTGTTGAGGGCCGTCTGTGTTTGGAAGGTTGGCATTGCAACTTGAGTAGTCCATTCGACTCAAGGCAGAGCTCTTAGATATATGATATGGAGTTGAGACATTATACGAGATCCAATTTTCCAATGATAGAGACTGGTAATTGGATTTTGAAATCAACTGAGTTTAGAACTGGAACCCGCTTTAGGTGTTTCTTCGATTAAGCAGCAGTTTTGGGTTTACGTACCAATCTTATGTGATCTTACTCGAATTGTTTCTAAGTTTTATTCCCATTACGATCCATTACCTCAATTAAAAACAGCCCACATTTGAGCTCAAATAGTTAATTGTGACTTTCTTTCCGAAAGTTTCGGAGCACCGATTTTATCACTTCTCAAAAACCAGTGCTCGAATTTTTAACTCTAAAACTATCTTAAAAGTACAGTTATTTTCTCTTCACACGCCTCATGCGTCTGTTTCTCAACCCAGACCTCTTTTTCTCTAGCTGCTTTTGTCTTTCGGTAAAGGGCATTTTCAACTTACCCCATAACGCTCTCTCTTGGGTATCCTAAAGGTGTAATCATGCGAAAAAATTTATGCCCACGACATCATTTACAACTCAGAGTCATAAATGAATGCACACACGTTAAGTCCATTAAGCCATTACAAGCGAATTCCGCTTAACCTTGACCCACTAGATAATAATATAAAAATTACTGTTCAACATTTGACAAATATATATTTCACGTATTGATTACAAACAGATACATTTCCATTACAAAGCAGTCCGCACGCGTTATGGAACCTTTCGCCTCAGCAGCACTCACCTAGTAGAATATCCGTATAAGGGGAGGTAGATATGTATGTAAAGTAATATATTTCATTCTCTCTCTCTTCTTTTTTTCCTATGCATGTCTTCGTTGACTTGAGGTCAATTAAATGCAAAAATATGTTGGACATTTAATTTACGTTTGGCAAATTGTAGGCGTTAACCGTACAACGCACGTTCTTCATTTAGATGACAGAACAGAATAGAACAGAGTTGTATCCACGCGCTCATTTACTCATACTCAGCAGCTGTCACACTGTGAGTGCAGGCTCTCATTTTGGGTGGGTATTTTTTGCTCATCTCACACACTGAGCAGTTATTTATGTGTCTATGCATTCTTTTAATCTATAAGGTTGTGGTCTCGCAACTGTGGCTGCTCGTTGTCTTCTTCTTCTTCTATGTTTTTTTGCTTGTTCTCTCCTTAGCAGCTCTATCACTTAACGCTGCTGCCATTTGCCATTTGACATTTGACAAATTAGAAACTGTCACACGAAAACATTTTACGCATTCTCCGCTGCCTTTCTCGACGCTCTTTCTTTTAAATGAGTGTCTTTATGTATTTGCTGTCTTTTTTAGTTAGTCAGCGACTACTATTATCTTATCCTCTTCCAGGTCTTATGTTTGTATATGTGAGTGTAGGGTGTAAGTATGAGTTTATTACTCTCACAATCTCCATTGAATTCATAAGAAATTGTGAAATTTTCTGTAACATGTCATGTGGTTACAAGTTTCTGAATGACTTTAGTGTGATTTTGAAATTTATCATGTGGAAAATGTCAAAGAAAAGCTGCTGATGTAGAGAAAATTCTGCAATTATAAATTTTTATGACTCGGAAGAAAATTAGAAGCACTAGTAGGACCCGCTCAAGCTGAGCACGAGGAAGGAAAAAGCTGAGATTGAAACTAACTGCAAGCCGGACCGTTCTCCGTACTGTTCTGCCACAACACGAAGGGAGAAAAGAATATTTCTTTGGTTTTTCATAGCTCAGTGAAGAAGGAAGTGAGTACTTACTGGTCGAGAGAAAAATTTAGACTGAGGACTGATTCGGCGGTAAGCCCTCTGTTAAGTAATCAATCGGATGGACTAACATCCCTTCGCCTTTAGCATAAAAGAGCGTTACGAAAATCTGATTGCCAACGAAAGCAAAATTTTCATCAAGCTCCAACGTAAAATCAGGGCAGTTCTACCAGAAACATTGTCACCACTGATCGTCACCTGATGATCGCATAAAAGAAACTATATAGCGATATCTCGGAGAGACAGTCTTCCGTATAGTGAGTTAAGTAGTCAAGATCGTCGAGAATGACTTAGCAGCGGCACATTTCAGCATTTCTCCCCCATCCCCTCAGTTGTGATAGTTCTTTAGTACGAAAAAGGTGGAACATATAGAATTTCGAAAGAATCTCAGAGAATAGTGACTTGAGCACTAGTCAATGTCCTCAAGCTGGACTATATACACTTCTTTCAGTGCGATCTCCACAGTTGGCGGTTTGTTTTTTTTTCAATTAATTATGCCTTCTGTGACATACTTAGCCGTTATCTCTCACCTCCGCGAGGTGCCCTGTTGTGTCAAGCTCACATTTATCTTTCCTCCTCTCACTGCTCTCTCTTTATCTTCTCCTTTGTATTATCTCATTTCACCTGCAACCATCCACATCAACTCATATAATTTACCACGCTTTCACCTCATTATTTACCTTGCACATTTATTTGAATACAAAACCCTCGCACACCACAGCCCAGCCGCTTATCCAAACTCATTACTAAATCTGCGTTAATTTATCGCCAAAAAATGGGCAATTGTGCATGAGTCCATTGTCCTTAGTCTTCAGTCAGCTGAGATTTTACACCACCACAGAAATAATTCAGCGGCAAATGCACTTGAGTCAGGGACAAACCGAATAACCAACCAAACGACCACTCAAGAGGCAACAAAAAATGCGCCCAACTATTTACAAAACATTCAAGATTGTTGCACCTACGTAAATGCTCGATTACACGTACTTGGTTGGCTGCCTTTCACCAACGCAGCACACGGACTGCCGGACGATTGCCGGACTACGGTAGCGGCTAGCCGCTCAGCCAACAACGTCGATTAATCATAATTGCGTAGGTTGGTAGCCGCCAGCCAGGCGAGTGTACTTTGAATGGCCTGAAGAAGCAGAAGCAGAAGCTGAAGAGTTAAGTGATCAGCACTTGTTTTAGTGCTTGTTGTTGTACTATAAAAGTACGAGCATCTGAGAAAAATAAAGTCAGCAACAACAACAGCCGAGTTGGTCACTGCTCTTGAGATGCGCACTTGAGATCAACGGACTGCTCATATCTCGCAGTTTCAAATCGCCATGAATTCAATCTGAATATTGTCGTTACCAGAATAGTGGAATTGCGTTAACAACTAGAACAACAGCAATAACAACAACTACAGTAACAACAGCAATGTTGCATCTTAACCTTAATATTGTTTGCTCGTGTTAACAATGTTTATTTACGCTACTTACTCGGCGAGGCTTGACATGTGTGCTTGTGTGCTTACCAAGCATTGTTGCTGTTGTTGTTATATTTATATGATTTATTTTTTTCAACATTTCATTTTTTCCCCCATTTGTATGCAACTAATTTACAGCAAAAAGGTGGAAATGAAGAAATCAGCCGGAGCTCCGCGTGCCACTTGAGTGGGAAATGAGTCCAGCAAACAATGACAAACAGCAAAGCTCCGACTTCCTACTCCATCTTCTTCCCTCGGGTATATGTAGATTTTGGGGAGTTTATGCTTTGTTTGACATTTCATATTCAAATTTGGGTTAAATAAAGTTGGTTTTCGAGACAGCTGATTTATTTTCAACATTCCGTTCGAGAAGGTTTTGTTGTTGTTGTTTCTGTCTATTTGCATAAAGTGCATTATTTATCAAGTGTTTGGGTATTTATTTTTGTTGGTAATGTCTTTTATCTGCGTCAACAATAATTATCATTAATTTAATTGTGACCGTTAACCAATGGAAACCTGCGCGGAGTCACGAAGAACATGCCAAGCGCTTTACATTGCTCGGGCTAAGTGTGAGTGGGATGTGAGTTCAACAATGGTTGTCTGCAGATGGTGAGAGCATTGCGCGAGGAGTAGACTATACTCTTATTGGCGATTTGTTATTTAAGATTATGATCTCAACTCATTAGAGAATATTTTACGACTGTTAAGAGTCATTCCCACGTGATTCTAGTTGATTGCAGTGTGCAGATTGGATTGTTCGTTTTTTCTACTTCGCTAGACACTTCAATCTCAAAATTTTCGAAGCCTAAGGTAGAAGCCTATCGTAAACCAAAAGTGGTGATGGGATTTTCATTAAAACCACCTCATGTAACATCCCTTTCCCTCTGATTCGAACTCGTCGAAACAATTCGTTTCCTGAAGCTCCCGCTGGGTGGGCATAGACTAATTTTGCCTTCTCCTAGGTGAGGTTGAGCAATTGTGAACGTAAGCAAAGGGAAAAACGGCAGATTTTGAAATGGTAACTTCAATATCTCGTTGGGTTTCCTTTAAACCGACATCTAAAGGGTGAGTACCCTTCTTTCAGATCGTAAATTAAGTCTTTGTGGATTTTGTTAAAGGAGATGGTATGGTTCTATCAGTTTGTAAGATTCTCAAAGAATGTTTCTCGATGCACTAAGCGTAATATGAAAGCTTCCAACAAGTCGAACTCTCCTCAACTGGTGAAAGCGCTGCATTCGCGTTTATGGTCGAGCTAACAAAAGTGTGGCAGCTGAAGGTATCTCTCCATCTTATCTCTCCAACGAAATGCAGATTTTCCTCATTTTCTGCTTCCATCTGCTGACACAGCGGATACTATCGCATCTAAAGTTTTTAATTCCTTCGAACAACCCATCCAGCTTAGCCTTCGTCTCTTGATTCGTTGAACTATTTCAAAGTCATATCATATGGGTTGTTGGGTCTCCTTAGGTTTCAGTAGAGTAACTTTTTATCCAGGATTCTTGGGAGCCTAAGTCTTAAATCGATTTTATGAGCCTTGTGTTGCTGACAGTTATGCTACATGAAAAGGCTCTTACTCTCTATATAAATACCGGATCGCTTTAAGGCGCAAAACAGTTATTTAAAACGCAGTTCCTTCTATTGAAAAAAATCATACTGAAGCCTCTACAACAACAAAAAGTTGTCTTGTTGTTGTTTTCCACTTCCACTTACATACCTACAGATATATCTGCTCATATTCTGTGAGAACCAATGAAATTTGTCTTGTGCCATTCATTTTCTCAGCTGCCTTAGCTACCAACATGAGTTGGGGCTGCCACGGCTACCCTAGTATTAAAAAGTCAACTTACCTGTGGCGCAATTTTGGTAGCCTCAAAATTGTTGATTTTTTTTTGGCATTGTTGGCTTTCGTATCGCTGTAACAATATTGACATGGACTATATTTAAACAATTATATTTACCGTTGACATATGTATATATCATATTATATGTACGCTTGTTGACAGCTTTGTTGCAAGTTGCCTGGCAGGGATGCTTTAATTTGTTTTGGGGAGGAAGAGTGAGTCTTTACTGCTTTTTGCTTCAGCTCTGTTGGCTTCTACTCTGGCGTGTAGTCTTTAAGTGTTTGAATTACTTTCCCCACCTGTAAGATTTTTTGTTTTTAACTTCACTTTAGATAACCCACTGATTGTTTACTCTGCTCTACTCTGCGTTTTGCTTGCTTGCTGTTTTTATGTAGTTCACATTTTTTTCATTCGTTGCGTGCTTCTTTACAACTTTCTCTGTTTAAGTTTTTGTTTGTTTATTTTTTTCATTATATTTCTTTTATTTTTTTTCGATTTATTATATCACTTTCCTCGCTCACTAAATCACACGCTTATTGTTCTCTTTAATTTTTCATTTTCTATCACACAATTTTTCTTTTTTTTCTCACTTTTTATCAATTATTTTTTTCTGCTTGTCTTGCTGCATTCTTATCAATTTCATTTATTTCTTTACAACAGCTCATTTACTTCCACCTTCTCGAGTTCATTGTCCCACAATCGCCTTTGCCTGTTTATTTCTTCTTTTGTATAAATTTTTTTTTTTTTTGTTACTCTCCGGCTGTCATTGTTGACAGTTCGTGTTGTTTGACATTTCGCTCGTGATTACACGTAAAGCTGCTGTCATCTGTCGGCAGTCATTACAGGGGATCGCTTGTTTTTCTTACGATTTAGCTCTTACGGAAGAGGTATTTTAGGGAAAAAAAGCTTCTTAATTGCGAGGCAAAAGAGGAGATAAATCGTTTCCCAATTTACAGCAAATAAGCCAGAAGGCCGAACTCATAGTGTGACGTAGCAACAAGATGTAGGTTATAAACTCTTAAGTCTTTAAGTTGGAAACGGCGACGGTACTGCCTTTGAAGGTACAACTAATTTCATTAAAATTTATCTGGATCAGAGATCCACTCAGTCGGGTGAAATGATCCCCGTCAAGTTGCAAAATTTTTGTTAATTTAGGCATTCGGCGCATCAAGCCTGGAAAGATAAGGAATTGGTTTCAGTAGGGTTTGCATCTGAAAATAAACCTACTTTTCTTCATGAACATGCCATTCTCTACCAGCAAACTCAATCTAAAATAGTTTTTCGTCTCGCATGTTAACCTAAGATACAAGGGTCTCAATTATTGCAATTTGACAGGAATAATTTGGCCGAAATGGGGAAAAATAATGCCACGAGAGCGTTTTTCATTAACAAGAATGGAGAAATCCACTATTATGGGTCTTCTTTCAGGACATTTTCTATTGAGCAAGCATGCAGAAAGGCTTGGCGTATCACCAAATGACTAATGCAGGAGTTGTGGAGAAGAGAAAGAATCTCATACCTTGAATCACTTCATTTACGAGTGGCTCACATTTTTCTTCAGAAGTTAAAAGCCTCTAAAGGTGAACAACCACTTCAGTCTAACCTAACTTATCCGCAGAAGAGGTAAAGCTTAAAAAAATGAAAATATAGCAACCAGAGGACCCATTCAGTTGAGATCAAACTGTTAAGTCATATCTACGAACGATACTTAGCAAGATCTGTGACAGAGGTGATGGTTGCTTGGCTCTGATACATGCTTCTTCACATCAGTTTATCTAATGTTGTGAACTTGAGTCAAATTTCGTGGTTTTTCAGGTTCTTGTAGTGACATCCTTTCGGCTTTGAGGAATTTTATAGTTGTCATTCATTAATTTCTAATGGAGATTATTTTATTTCAGATGTTGCGGTCATTGACAGCTATTTCGTTGCCATGCATGTTCTCAGATAGCGAAGAAATTTCGAAATTTCGAAGCCACCGGCGAGGACAAGATCAAAAATGCTGGAGCTGGCTACTTTCTAGAAATTTCTTGCCGACTTTGGCAACCAAAAAAAGAGCTTCACTCTGAGTATTTCGAAGAACATAGTGATCGTAACGCCTAATGGACTCACGGGTAAAATTTAATGATAATTTCCACGAATCCCACTCACCTCAGTTATTTTGGAAACTCAATATTTAAGGCAGCTTAGTTTTTGGCTATGCTGGCTACATAACCTTAGACCTTGTTGGATTACGTTCCCTCTCAACTCATATAGGAGCATTAAGTAGGTTGCTTGGTGAAAGAGAAATATCTTCCGTGTAAAATATAAAAAAAACTGTTGGTGTTTTAGGCGCTTCGCATACAACAAATAAATTTTTTTTGCACTACAAATATTCTTTGAAATTCATTGCAATGAAAAGTTCTGTTTTTTGGGGGGATTTTTTGTTCAAAGTAAAAACAGGAAACGCTTAAAGCGTCGACTTACTCACTTTATTGGCTCATAATATTTGAAACATTGTTTACTTTAAAAAGCACACATACACACACACACATACATGCATTGTGTGTCACAAAAAAAAAACTGTTATTTCACTAGGCAATTCATCATTCAATGTATTTCAATAATAATAATAATAACAATAACAATAACAACAATACTAATGATTACACCATAAAAATGCCTATGGAATTATTGCTGGTAATTGATTTTGACGGCAATTTGTTGCTCATAAACACATGCATACATACATGCGAGCGCATGGCCATAAGCATAGATTCAATTATGTGTACATATGTATATATGTATTTACATGCATGTTTTTGTTGTTCCTATTATCCATACGTAATTAAATAAAGTGTTTGCTTTTATGATACTTGACTTTTTTGTTGTTGTATTTATTTTCATATTTAATTGCTTTTTTATTGAACAAAAACAAATACACGAAAGCCACTCCCATGCTTTTCAAACAACAATAAATATAAAAAATATAAATAAATAAATAAATAAATAAGAAGAACTGTCCCACGAAAAACGAGACGAGGTTGCTTGAAAATAGCATACTCTGCTGGCACAATCTTTTTGAGACAACTTCCACGAGCGGAGTTTCATAAGTTTGTGAGTTGCATAGGGTTGTGAGTAAAGGTTAGGTGAATCTTCAATTTGTGTTGCAGCTGAGCATGGCTACTTTCACTTGAATCTGTAAACTGCTTACATGCATTTCGTTCGATTACCAGTTGTCGTTTTGTGCTTCTCAAACGGTTAATATGATAAATTTTATGAAGAGATAAATACTTTTTACGAGAGACTAGAGTCTTTGCCTCTTATTTCAGTCTTCCATATAAGTTTGCCACACATTTTTGACTCATAACTTCTTGCCTGACCAGGCGGGTGGAGTCACTATTTGGCTGGCCTATTCCAGACCGTATTTTCGGCTGTCACCTTTGGGCACATATTAAGGTAACCAAAATGTCCTACGTAACGTTCCATGTCAAATGGTTACCTGCTGAGTTGTGTGAGTTACATCATGTCTAGAACACCCCTATAGCCAGAGTGTCGGAAAACTACACGGCCCTATCCGCTGCACCCTTTAAGTTCTTATTCTTGATCTAAGTGATTATTGGGAATTTTGACAGGCTTTGCCACCCACAGAAAAGTAACAGTCCAGTCAATTATTCCTAATATTCTGTCGGTGACAAATTGATCAATATAAAGAGTCATATTTTTTTTTCAACAGTCTCGATTTCCACGGGACACATCCCATATATACATATCCATAACATATGTACATTTAATAGCTTTAAGCCTCATTGTAAAGATTTCGAAACTAAAAAAAATTTTGTTGTCGGCAAAATCTTTTGAATTTTCATTTCATTTGCTGGTCAATATGTGTGTATAAATGTCGCTATTTGGCTATTGTTATAATTATTTTTATTGGTGTTGAACGCTGATTGTTTAATAATACATTGAAATATTATAAATCAAAACCCAGTAGAATGATGTATGCATACAACAACGTTGTAAGAGGCATTCCAGTATAAATTAACTTCTATTTCATTCTTATACGTGGAGTTCCTAGGAGAGCATGCATGCTTTAACCATACAAGAGCATCAAAAGAGCATGCATAAAAAATTTCATACATTTTTCTTTCTTATCAGAAATTCGTCTGGTCTTAATCGCAATAATTCAGTGGAGTTAATTTTAAGCCATAAAAGCCTTACTTATATATATTCATTCACACAGACAGATATAATTATGACGAACAAGTACAAAAAATTGTATGTTTGTACAGACATATTTCAAAATATGAGGATAATTTTATTTCGATTTTGAAATAAGTAAAAAATTTTGAAAATATTTTTTGATTGAAAGATTTAAGTCCAATCTTTCGTGCTTCTTCATATACATATACGCCATGCATGCTTCTTGCATGCATACAATTTATTTCAACTGGGAATGTACTCACCCCCCCATATATATATTTTTATACACATATTCAAATAAAAAGCAATCGCCTCATCACTCCTATATGACATTGTCACTCAGTTGTCTATCTGTCTTTTGTACTTTTTTACATACACGCATATCTATGGATTTGTTTATTAGATTTGCATGTCAATTGCTCATATTGGCGCCCAAAGTGTCATAATTCTTAAGTTTTGTTCCCTTATAAAATTCAATAAAATCGAAAATTGTGTTGAGAACAATTCAATTTATTTGTTTTTGTGTTTTTTTATCTAAATAAGAAAAAAATTGCTGATATCATTTTATTTTTATGAAAAGAAATAGGGTGGAATGTAATGTGCAGTATTGGGTCTAACTGTAGATGATTGCAGGTCACGCATAGTATTCGTCAAGTGTCATTAAATGTCATCGAAATTATGAATTTTTTCATTATTTTTTCGAAAACTAAAACTTTAATCTAACATGATTGAGGTCTTTAGTACCAAAGCTGCTCTGTATAAGGGTTAATTCAAAAGATTTGTTTGTGCATGTCTGCATGTATTTGATGAAAGATTTCATGATGCGGAACGTACGTAAGAAGGATAGCTCACATTTAGTGGAAGGATAACTCATATTATCTTCATTATTGGGTTCGAAATGAAACTCGTATCTGTCAAAAATGAAAAAAAAATCTTGAAAAATTTTGCTTTAAAATGCTGAAAATGTGATTGTTTTAAAATTCTATTCAAATTGAGCATTATTAATAAGATATGGCAAAGGATTCCTTCTTGCTTTGAACATTCCGTACCAAAGTGGAATTAATTTTGAGATCTACCGCCAAAGCGATGCAAGGAATTTTTCACTAAAATTTTGGGAATTATTTCTGCTTCCTAAGAGTTGTAAAAATACCTGAAATATTCTTCTTCTTGCCTGTCTAAAAATGCAAAAGTTACACAAAAATTTCAATTAGCGAAAGGAGTTCGAATTTAATATATTTTTATTTCGAGTTTAAAATTTGTACTTACGGAATGATTAATATACCCTTCGGAGAGGGGCGACCCCAAGTAGAATTAAATTTTTTTCCCCTAACTATAGTTAGTGGGCTGATTCGTCTGCTGAAGCGGATTTGAAACCAAGAACCTCCACATGATAGAATGCATTGCTTACTACTCGACTACTTTGCCCTCCATACAGATACCTTTGTGAGAGCAAAAATAACAACCAAAATCGTTACCGGCTCTTGAAATACTCGACTGACGGTTCGGTGGCTATATTTAGAGTGCTTCAGATCGCTATCTAAAGCTCAATTTTGATTGTAAGAATCTTCGGAAAGCCTTTTCTATGGCAGTAAATCTCCATTCATTATTTAATACCAACTGCAAGACTACAAATTTTTTTCCTTTGAACCTGGAGCAGCCTTACTCGGGTCGACACTTTTCCATTTTCAACTCATACTTATACACTGTGCTCCTTGCCACTTTATTACTACCCGACACTTTTAGAATATAATAACAAAAGAGTGCTAAGCCCGCTCACCTACCATTTAACCTCTCGGCGCACGCCGTTCCCAACCAGATCAACAACAACAAAAAAACGGCAAACAACTTGTTTGCATTAATTGAGTTCGAAAATATTCCTTTGTTGTTTTATTGCTTATAGCGGTTGTTGTTGTTGTTATTTCTGTTGTTTGTTTTGTAGTCATTGCACGCTGAGAATGTCGCATATGTGATTTATTTGAAATTGATTTTGTCGTCGTCGACGCCAGCCGTCGACCCCGTCAAAAACCAAAAAAGCGACAATAACAGTGACAATGAAGCGCCACACACACTACCACCAAACACTCGCCACAGCAGCAAAAACAACAAATGCAAATTCAGCTAAACAATATGGAGCGTCGGTTTTTGAGAGTTTGGAAAATCTAAAATCTAGTCAACAGCGACAAGCGCTGCGGGCGTATTCACCCAATGGTCGATGACAATTACGTGCGCGCGCGTGTGTTTGCTCTTGCATGGCAATGTGATGGAGTGAGTACGTGTTGGAGCACACAGCGTGTCTGTCTTTGTTGTTTTTTGCTTAATTTTTATTTGGATTTTTTTTTTTGGTTTTTGCTTTAACAGTGGCGAGCAGTGAAGGTGGAGCGTCTATAACCGATGTCGCTCACGCTCGTTGCAACGCTTGACCACAGAAGGCTGCCACGCTCAACTCAACTCATCGCATTGCTCCAGCTATTGACACATCGTTTGTGGGCCACCAGCGCCCGCACCACGTCCATGATCAATTCTTTCTTGCACTACTTCATTGGGCAGCTCGAAGCTAGTCGTCGACAATGCACTGTGGTGCTTTGAATGTCGTTAGTATTTCATAGTTCGGTGCGCTGTGCGAGGGGAGCAATAATGAAACACTGCTGGTGCCGTCTCCTCTCTGGCTCTCTGGCAGGAATGCTTAGCTGCGGGCGGGCGGGAGCGCAGTTAGTCACAACAGCTCCATTTGTTCGGCATTTGTTGCTGGTTGGATTTGTTGTATGGTTAGACAATTGAATTGAACTGCTTTGAATTGGATTGAATTGAATTGAGTGGAATTGTCATTGGTATTGGTGCGGCAAAGGGTTGTGTGTGTGTGTGTGTGTGGGTACGTGAGTTTACTTTTAATTTGGAAATTTATTTAGTTTCAACATTGTTTGAACTTTGATTAATTGCAATTTTGTATTACGTAAATTTCCATGGAAATTAAATTTGGCAGAATTCATTCGAAATGCTGATGGGTGGAAATAGTGGGTGCTCGATTAGGCCTCAAAGGGTTACTTTCATTTTTCAGTGACGTGCAAATTGCAATATTTCTTCTTGAAAGTTGAAGCTTTAATGGCCATATTATTAAATTTTCAATTTATTTCTTTAATTGAATCAGATATTCTAAATAGGTGACAACCACATGTACTTTACTTTGATATTAGTTCTTTTACTTGAGCTGGACTAGATGCTGCTTAATTCTATTTACCATAAGCCCAGACAACACAAGTTGGACTGGATTCAATGCCACTAAATTTTATTAGAATAAGTTGGCAACTATATTAAAAATATTTTTAACTGTAAATATTAACTGTAAATATTAAAAATATTTTTAATTGTAAATATTTTTAATCCATTTTAGTTGAACTCACATATTTCAATAACAAGTTATCGTTTTTTCGAACTAAAATTGTAAAGCAGGAGGCAACTCTAGCCAGAAAAGCATTCAAATTAAGCATTTGTTTTTCTATATTTACAGTTTTAAGATATTTGAACATTATTTTAATAAAAATTTCGAAAACAGATGGCAACCCTTAACCAAAAGTTTTAAAACTAGGCCTTTAGAAACGTTTTTAGCTTGAACTACGAATCGAAATCGTCAGCTGGAGGACATATGTTTTTCATTCGTCAGCTGTGCCTACTTCAGCCTTTAGCGAGTATTTAAATCTCCACTGACCTTCTTCAATGGCAATTTAAAAAATATATGTTTTTGAAATCATTCACGGATGCATAAATTTCACCCCGACACCCAACATATACATATAAATATACGAAATTATCCTTTTTTAAATTGACATATGAAATATGACCGTATACAAATTATAAATTCAAAACCAACAACCTGAGGCAGAAATGTGTCGGACCCAAAACAAAAAAAACAAAAATTCCAAATGGAAAAAATGTTCAACTCAAAACAGAAAACCAACAAAATTCCAATTAAAAGACCCAAAAACATGTATCATTATATGTTGTTTTTGTTGTTGTTGTTGCTGCTGCGGTTATTGTTGTTCATCAATTGGCAGTTAATCGCTTTCGGTGGGCATTTTCTATATACAAACAAACAAGCGTTGGATCAGCAACAAGCAAAGCAATTAATTTCAACTCTGTTTCTTCGCCTGTTTTTTGCCTTTTTAATTTTTGTGTTTTATTTTTTATTTTATTTCTATTTCATTTATTTTTTATTTTATTTCTATTTCATTTATTTTTCATTTTATTTTTTGGCTTGCTCAGCGGAAAATATTGAAATTCACTTAACGTAATGCCAGCTGCATAATTTGGATCCACCAATACCCTGTAATTACTCAATATTAGATGTTAACAGCGTTGAGAAAAAATTAATTAAAATCAAGCTAATCATATGGAGTGGACACAGAGAAGAGAGGAGAGAATTACAGGTATAGAATACAAGAAAAATATTGGTATAAGCAGACTCGTGTAGCAAAATCAATAAATTTTGGAATTTTGGCAGTAAAGGGTTGTCATGTGTTCCTGTTTTTTTTTTTTGTAGTTTAGATTTCCAAAATTTTTATTTAATTTTTTATTTTAAGGGGTTTTCCAAATTTCTGATACAGAAATATTTTCGATAAATATAGAATAAAATTAATATATTTCAATAGGAAGAATCCTTTGAAAGGTTTAGAAATTTTCAAAATGTGGCATCACTAAAGGCAGTTTTAAGCCACTTTATACCAAGGCGAATTTAACGAGGTGGAGCTCAAGGCAAGTTAATTACATGTTGACGCACAGGCGAATTGGGCGAATATTGGATGTTCCCAAACGTCATAGCATAAGCAAAAAAATAATTACTTACAACTGAATGAAGTTTGAGGAAATTAATCAAATGTCAATACCTAATATCATGTTAAATATAAAATTCTAAGTTTATTAACTACTGTGTGTCGGTGAAATGTTTCGTTTGCATTTCCCCCTTGTTTTTCCTAACATTTTGGCCAGCAGTCGGTATAAGAAAAAAATTGCTGTGTTACCAACTTCACTTTATCTGAATTCGCCCTTCTACTATTCGCCTGCACTATGGCAGCGAATTCAACTTTTTTCCATAATTCTTCGCAAAAATTTTTAAATTATTTTTTAGTTTATTCTGCTTGATTCATTTTCAAATCGAATTAGCTTCCAAGTTACCATGTACTGCTTTTCAATTGGTTGTTTGAAAGCAAGTGTTTAAGAACCTGACTCAGCCATTGAGTAGGCTCATTGTACGTCCCTGTAGGCTCATTGCGTTTCTCTGTGCTATATCCTAGCTACCCGAACGTTTGATGTCTTAATGTCCTCCACCCATGCTTTCCCATACTCGTAAGGCTCGATCTTGGATTATCCTAAAGGATATGACGTCCGAATCGGTTTATTACCGCGCTAGGGCAAACGTTTTCTAACCCAGTAAGTAATTGCCTATTGGCTTCTTTGTAAATATCCCCAATTTCTGCTTCATTATTTATTGGAAAAGTCACAGAAGGAAGGGAAGTAGTAGTAGTAAATGGCATTCACCCGACACCGAACCTTCGCCCAACTTCTAGAATAATTTTCTCTTTTTAAGTTAGTTAGGTTTGGTAGAAATGTCTACCTATAATGCCTAAAGGATAGGAGGGAGATAGTGTTTTGGAGTTGGGAGAGGAATGAACTTACTGCATGGACCTCAGGAGGCGAATTCTGTTCCTCAAGTAAGAGACTCTTCAAAATTGCCATCCCTATGTGTAGAATTTTTTTAGCCCTGATCTTCAAAAGTGTTGGAGTGAGAGAAAAATATAAAATAATGCTCCTAAGTAACTTTCACATTTAAACCCGGTGCTGGCAAACATCTCAGCAAGCTTTCTAGCATTACACCAGGCATCTAGAAATAAGCTTAGGTGCAAACAGGACCATTATGATGCTACGAAATTGTTTTGAGTTCCTCCATTTTCATCTGCTCTCTAAGGAATTTAAGTAGGTGGCTCATTTTAACTACTTCGAACCAGTCTTTAGTATATCGCTATGTGAAGCAACGCCTCGCCAGGTCCTTGGAAGCATTCTGCATCTATAGAGAGTATAAGCAATGGGACTTCTTCTCAAACCAAAGCGGCCTCAACTGACGAAAGAAGAGTTTTGTTCCGTCATTTACGGAGCCAGTTCAGACGTGGCGAAAGCATACGGATGCGGTTTTTAAACGGAAGAATCTGTTTGTACATGCATTGCCGAGCCTGTTCATCTGTTCTGCTGTTTCTTTCAATGTCTCCCTCTGATCACAGACCAAATGTGCCGGAAGAGATCTTTCACAGTACAGCACGAGCTATAGAGTTTATCGTCTAAGGCTTACACTGCTGTTTGACTACCTCTGTGTATGAAAATTTATCTTCCTAAATATTCATTTTGATGTTAGTGGAAATTTTAATCTGTAACCCTTTGCTGTGATCCGACAGCTTGAATGAGAGCGCGGAGGGAGGTGTTCCAGTTTTGTGTAGCCAACTTGAAGTCATAGTTACTTGTCCATTCTCCCCACCCGGCATCCAGTGCCAGAGAGTCGTAGCGAATATCCAAAGTAACAACGCACGTTTCGACGTTGCTTAGTGTAAGTGTAGCTTTTTAGGATTTTTTAGTATTCTTAGGTTTCGGTTTCATTTAGCGAAGAGCTGATAGCACTGTCATCGGATTTGCTGTCAAATCATGTAGCAAGATATCAAGGATTTAGAGCTTTCTTTGGAGTGGTTCTGTTACTCTTTAGTTCACTACCATTTCTTAACTTTATGAACTTAAAGCTTAAATCTTGGGAAAATGTGAGCAATGATTGATTTTAAATTTGATTTTAATTTTTTGCAAACCCATTCCATAGAGTTCTCATTACCATTGTTGACCACCCAGCTGGCGGATTGATTGTTCGTTATTCAATTCACTAAACACTTGGCATATATTTGTAAGCACTTACAGATGTCACATGCTTGGATGTATGTATGGGTATGCTTATATATATTCATTTCAGTATTTCAAAAGTCATCTTAGCGTATGAAAACAATAAAAGTGAAATCTGTAAAAAATATTTCCATTTGCAATTTCATTTATGCCATTTACAACGTTCTCGAGACTTCTTTATGAGCGTTTATACGTATATATTTACATACGGATGCTCGTACACGAATATACGAACTCTTTTATGAGTAAGTCAAAGAAATATATATTTACATATGTATGAATATATATATATATATGTAAACACATATGAGCATATGTAAGCGAATTTATTACGAGTTGTATGTGTGGCTGCGTGTGTGTTTGCTCGCATGTCCTTAACGTCGACTCATTTTTTATGAATTTTTTTTGTATTTTTTTTTCCTTTTTATTTTTTATTTTTGTTTTTGATAATATTTCTCTGATTTTAACATTATTTCAGAGTTACTTTGTTTGCAGTTACTTATTTCGCATTTTATTTCACATTTGTGTGACGCCGGCGTGGTATGGTGAGGGTGTCCAGAACTGTTCCCTCAGAGAGAGAGAGAGAGTTGCGGAGAGTGAAGTTGTGCCCTTACAAGGCATTTACGCCTTACGACAGACCGCTGCTTTGCATTTTATTATTTTACCTTTTACTCTTTATTCAATTTTTTATTTTTTCTCCATTTTTCTGGATTATTTTTACTGTTATATATTTAAAATATACATATGCTTACATATGTATATATTTCGCTTATTTTATGTGACCGTTAAAAGCATTCAAATGTATTTACAACCAAAAACAATACACAGAGCAGAGCACAGCGTAAAATGCTTTTGAATACACTTGTGTGTGCGCAGAAAATGTTTGACATTTCGTCTCGAAAGGCTACAAGCCGCACGTTGCATGCTGGAGGAGGCAAGCGGCAATGCAAATCAAGGATTTGACCCTCCGTAGGCACGCTTTGTTGCGAGTCAAAGGCATGGGTTTCTTGGTTATTTTTTTTTACTCAAAAATAACTTTCGACTTGGTATGCGTTGCCTTTGAGAATTTTGCTGCTGCCTATGCGCTTGCTAACACTTTGTTTTCACTTTCATACACTTTTTTACTCATTTGCTCGTCTTTTCTTTCGTTTTTTTTATTGTAATTTGTTTTTGGTGCGAGGTTTTTTTGGCACTTGTGCGTCAAGTGGCCACAGTGTCCGCTTCTTGCCACATACTCGTACACTCAAGTAAACGCGACAGATGCTGGTTTTGCCACACTTTGCTTCTTTTTTAATTTTTTTTTTAACATTTTCATACGTCGCGATTTGCGCTTTGTATTTTGTTTTAAACGCAGCTTCTATAAGTCTTTCACATTTCTTAATTTATTCTCGGTACTCAGTGCTTCTGTTGTAGGGTCAGTTTGCTATGGAAATGGAATATTTAGGCTTTCATATCAGAACTTTGAAGACCTCAAAGCATATTTCTCTTATTTTTTCATGTAATTTTTTTCATCTTTTTCGTCTCAAACACGCAAAGCTTTCGATAATAATATTGAAATCATTTTCTTTAGCTTTCTGCGCTTTAACTTGGAAGCTGATGTCCCGTGCAACATTAGAAAAGCAGAATTCGCAGTTTCTGCAACGGAGACTCATACAGAAATTTTGAGCCGTCTTGTCTACAATTAAGATTCAGTTAGTAAATTAGAACCACAAATAGACTTTGTGCTGACCAACAAAGGAAAGTCCTTCGGGCGAATGGCTGGGGCTGTTAGCTCTAAGGAGATTTCAATTTCTCAGCAAAGATTCGTATATTTTTTATAGTAATAAATTATCTATGTTCTTTTGATCGTTTGAAGATAAATAAATTAAATTAAATTCTTATAAACAGGAAAGCCAATTGCTTGTTGAAGAACTAAAGCCTTCATCGAAAGCTACGTATACACCTTTTCATCTCGAAACAGCGAGCCAATAAAGTAATATTCCGCTTACTCAGCTGTGCACATTAAATACATAGACCATTTTTTTGAAAACGCACAATTTATTTGCTATTTTTTCTTCTTCTTTTATATAAGGGGTGAACCATTTAGAGGTGCCCTACATTTTTAAAGAAAAAAACACAGAAAATTCAAATTTAATGGGCAATGTTTATTATCATCCGAAGGAACATTCTTTGGCATTTATTTTTTGAAAATTATTTCCTTCAAATATTGGCCGCGGATACCAAACCGTTGTTTATTCTGGATAAAATGGCAGCTCTTGAATCTCTTCAGGTTGTTCTTCGTCCCAAATGCGGCAATTTTGCTTATTCACATACCCATTGAGCTAGAAATGGGCCTCATCGACGAAAAAAATTTGGCTCGAAAACGTCGGATCATCAAGGAACTTTTACAGAGCTCATAGAGCGAAGCGATGTCGCTTGGGAAGATCGAGCGGCTTCTGTTCCTGCACAAGATGAATTTTGTACGCTATCAATATAAGATCTCGACGTAAAATGCACCAAGTCGTTCCATACGTCGGTCCGAGTTGCTGCGAACGACGCCGATTCGACTCTCCACGATCTTCGTGTAAACTCTCAGCTCCGCCCGCTATATTTTCTTCAAACGACTCACGTGTGATCTGTCAAAAAAGGCTATTGGAAAAAGTGCCTCTACTTGGATCACCCTTTATATAGATTTTTTGTTTGTTTTGGGCTCACTTTCTGCAACTCTCACTCTCATTGGCGCACCCTCCTCCGCCTCCGCTAAAGGAAAAATGCCTCACCACACTCAATTGCCTCTGGATTTTTAGCCACATTTTCAATTTTAATATATTTTTTTCTTGCTATTTGACACTTTCATATGTATATAAAAATACTTACATACTTACATACATATTAGGGGTGGAAGAAAAACACATTTAATCTAAAACATGGGACCGGAAATATGTAAAACATAAAAAATACATTTATGTTGTCGTTGCAAAAGGTATTTACCACACCCGCATGTGCAGTGGTGTTGCTTTTGTTGTTGGTTTGCGCGTGTGTGTGTGTGTGTGTGTGAATGTGTTGGTGGAAAAAATAACAATAATAACAGAAATTGAAGTAATTTTGCATGCAAATTATATAAAAACTTACAGAAGCGTAAAATAATCATAAATAAGTTGACAGTTGTGAAGAAAAACAGTGTGTGAATGTGTGCATTTATTATGTACGCAAAAACTTTTATTGTAGATATGTTTGCATATAATTGGCACTAGACATTTATATTTTTATTTACGTATTATGTGTTTGTATGTTTGTTGTATGTTGAAATTCATTGAATTTGTAGAGCTTTGTGAATGTGAAATGAGAGCATAATTTACAAATCAACACTTCTTATATACTTTTGTTTAACTTTTTTGTTGTTGTTGTTGCAAACTTATTATTGACTATGATTTTTGTAAATATTTTTACAACTTTTGTCCTTGTTCACATTTAATTTATTGTTTTTTTTTTAATTTGATTTAAAAAACAGCATGCGAATTGCTGATTAAAGCTTAATGAGAGCTTTTTACCAACATCTACATATGTACATTTACATATATAAGTTTTTTTTTATAATATCAGTAGAGATTATCCATTAATTTTTTTTTTTAATATCTATACATATTTTATATACATAATTTACTTTGAGTGCAGCATATTTTAAATTAAAATCATTTTTGTTGGTTTTTCTTGATTTTTATTAACAACGTTGACAATTTTCCCCGCAAGAAAAACCACAAAGTAGTTGGAGAATTTTTTAAAAATAACAATAGTACATCAATTTTCTAGTACTATGATTCTTTTAATTAAAAAATAAAAATTGTAAAAAAAAAATTATTTTAATTTTTAAACTCATTCTTTCTTTCGGTTTACTTATTTTTTTACCCACGTTGCCATTTTTCACACCCTTGTGCTATACTTCCATCCTTAATTTATAATTTTTTGGAAAAGTTAAAGCTTTTCTGCATCTTCAATAAATTCAATCATTCTCAGTTAAAAAAGTTAATTGCCATATTTTTATAAATTTTTCCATCTTCCGTAAGTAAAAGACACAGAAATGCTACGTTGCCAATTTTCCTGCAAAAGTTTTTCTGCGTGTGTTTTTGTTGGTTATATTTTTTGCTTGTGAAATTAACTAAAATAATTATTTTACTCGCACAACGTTGCCAATTTTCCTCATGAGAAAGTAATTATTGAATTTTTTATAAGTAACAATAAGACATTAATTTTCTCGTATTGTGTTACTTTTAAAATAAATAAAAACAATAATTTTGTTAATTTTCATGTTTTTTTTTCCTTTTATGCCTCTATCCAACATTTCCATGTTACCAAGTTTCCCTCAAAAATTCTTTCGATTTACTTATTTTTTTCCTGCGTTGCCAATTTTCTCATCTTATGTTCGCTATTTTCAATCTTTATTCATAATTTTAGCAAAAATTAAAGCTTTTCTGCACCTTCAATAAATTTTATAAATTTTCAGTTAAAAAAAGTTTCTTGCCTTATTTCTATATATTTTTCTGCCATTTGTAGAGGAAAACCCCATAAATGCTACGTTGCCAATTTTCCTTCAAAAGTTTTACTGTATATGTATTTGGTTGGATATATTTTTTGTATGTGAAATTAACTAAAATAATTATTTTACTCACACAACGTTGCCAATTTTCGCATTTGATTCGCTATTTTTATCTCTTTATTGTTTTATTAAATAAGTCAATGTGTGCTTAATTCGAAGAAAGACGCGTGAATCTTTACTTGCGAATTTGAATCTTTTATATATATTCCCCTTCCGTTAAAAACAGAATACAAAAATGCTACGTTTGCCAGTTTTACTTCGAAAATTATGTTCTGGTTCTGTCCAACAAAAGACAGAAATAAAGCTGCCACAACTTTTTTCATATTTGTTCTCAATTTTCTATAAACATATTTAAGCCCTTTTCGTAAATGCAAAAAGAAATGCCACGTTGCCAGTTTTCCTTATAACATTTTTTTACAGTTTTTTTTTCTTTTTTTTTTTGGTTGGATAAAAACAGAGGGAATGTTATTCTGATAAATTTTTCTTCCAAAACTCTCCTTCAGTTGTTACTTTATTTGCTCTATGTTGCCAGTTTTCATAAACTTTGTTTTCCGGTATTAGTTGATGCTTACAATTTTTTCTAAGCAATAAAGTTTTTTCCCATTTTCAATAAGTTCGACTCGTTAATTAGAGCCTTAGATATTTTTAATAACCCTTGGCTACGTAGAAAAACCGAAAGAAATAATTCGATTTGTGAATTTCAAAGGGACAATCGATTTTTGAACTGTGGTTTTGGTTCGATACAGTTTCTTTTTAAGTGCATTCTTGAAAAATTTCTTTGCTTGTCACTTTTTAAGAAAAATAATTTACCTAGACACTTTTCTTTGTGTGAACTTGTTCTCTCGCCAGCAGTGTAAAAAGAATGCATTGTTGCCAATTTTCCATTAAACATTTTAATTTTACACTTTTCGTGTGATTTTGACTTGTTTTTAACAAAAAAGCAGTTATTGAATTTTCTATTGATAAAGAATTTTAGACATTGTTGCCAATTTTCTTTAATAAAAGCTTAGCTGGTTGTTGATTTGAGTCTTTTTTTTATAATTTCGGAAATAAACAGACTTTCAGATGCTCGCTTCAAGCTTTTTAACATAATATATAAAATTTAGAATTTCAATTTTTTTTTTTCAAAAATTATGACAATTAATAAAGCATTGTTGCCAATTTTCCTCTAGCAAAATAATTTTAATATTTTTTCATAGTTTGTTCATCCATTTTTGTTTTAAATCTATACTTTCCCAAGCATTTGCAGCGCCTTCGCCTGCAAATTGACGCCATTTCTCCTTTTCTTCTTCTTCTTTAAGTCTCACAGACGGCACTTACTATCTAAGGATCATCTCCATTTGCGGCAAATCCCTAATGAGCTGAATTTTTGTAAAGAATTTAAAATATTTTTCCCTCACATTTATTTTATCGCACTACTTATTAACACCTAAATTACATTTCCCCTCAATTTACGCGTTTATCGACGCATCATTAGGTCATTCCGTTTAACAAGAAAAAAAAAATGAAAAAGAAGATAAAGTCGGACATCGGACGTGCATTCAAAACATTCCAACTGACATTATCAATTGACACAGAAAAGCGAAATAACATGAAAACAACAACAACAACAACAACAACAACAACAACAAAAATGGCAATGACAGTGGCCAATGCACAAATACAAAAGGTCAGAAATGTGTTGCAATTTTTGCTTTCCTGCTGTGCAACCACACCCCTCTGCCGCTTCACCGCTCCGCCAATGCTGCTGCATAATGTTCTACAAATGTGCTGAAAAGTGTAAGCCACACGAAAGAGATTAGCGCCACACAAACACTCGTCCATACACATGTACATACAAATGCACATTAGCCACTGACAATAGCAGGGAGGGAAAAACGAAGGCGAGCAGTTATTGCAATTTGCAACAAATAGATACAATGGCAGCAGATATGAGCTGAGTGGCGAAAAGAGAGGAGGAGCAAAGAGGCGGACAATTGGAAGAATAGAACCTCATATCTAACAGCGATGCTGGGCAAAGGCCAAGCCGGTCGAGCAGTCGAGTAGAAATGGCAATTGGCCAGCAAAGCGCGTGCAATGAGGCAGAGGCAATGAGCTCACAGAGAGTACACGCTGACTTGCTGCCTGCTTGGCGCACTGGCTAGCTGGCTGGCTGGTTGGTTGGCTGGCTGGCTAATCGTGAGCCACGAATTTAACGCACAATTTCACTTTATATGCCACAACAATGGGTTATCACATACACACACACACACACATCCTCCTGCACACCACTCACACTCCAAAGTGGCATAGAAAATTTTGAGTTTCATTTTTTTTTTCGAATTTTTTCTCTGTTTGTTGATTTTCGCCTTCCGTTTTTGCTACCATTTCCCACATTATTGTTGAGGTCGAGTGACTTTTCCAACAAAAACATGCAGCAGCAGCAGCAGCAGCAGCAGCAGTAGACGAGGAAGAGCTGGCGCATAGCAATTGCAACAACGTGTGCAAATGTGCAATACAAATGTGTTGTCGGCATTTGTGCATTTGCCAGCCAACTTTACTGCGCTCATCTGTAGGCCTTTGCTGCCTTTGGCCGGGACAGCTCGCTTGATGGGTAGCAAAAATCCAATTAAGTGTCGTTTCCCAGCATGCACGGTCTATATGCTGCGCTCTGTATGAGCATTCGCTGGAGTGTGTGTGCGTCCATACATACGTGCGTATGTATGCGTGTGTTCGTTGTTATGTTTGGCTGCTGAGCTGTGTTTTGTGCAACACGCGCTTTTCTAATTTTATGTCCCCCAACTAAATTGGCCGTCATACGTAGCACAGATTGTCGTCGTCAATGTCCTCGCTGGCGGAGCCGGCGTTCGCGCGGTGAGCTGGCAGACTGTTGAGGATAAAATTGCTTGTAGCATGGCTGCGCTGTGCTTCTGGAATTCTAAGGTGCGAATACATGAATTGTGTGTTGAGTGAAGGACACATTTTGTGGCATATTTAAAAACGAAGCTTTTTAAAGCGTAGAAAAGTTGAATAAAACGAAAATTGGCAACGTTGCGTTAGCAAATTCATTCATAGTTTGTAATGCATTCACACATTTTTAAATATTTTTCTGTAAATAGTAAATAGCAAAAAATAGTAATAAAATAAAACAAATTTCCTTATCGATTTCACATGAAAAAAGTTGCAGAATTTTCTGTGCAAAGAAATTTGGCAACGTAGCATTTCTCGTATTTTAAATTTTATTCAAATTTTAAGTAATTGCTGTAGTATTCTCAATGAGAAATTTAGGAACAGTGTTTGTTTCGATCAAGAATCATCATTTTCTGCGTGGAAAATTGGCAACCATGCTTTAAGAGATCCTTAGGTTTATCAAAATTTAAAGGAAATATGTTCAAATCGTGTATTTGGGTTGTTTCAACGTGGCAATTTGGTTGTAAAATAACTTTCAGAAGCGTGATTGATCTTATAGAAGTAAAAATGACAAATTGGTTAGCTTTTTGTCTAACCTGCGGAAAGCTTGATCGAGACATTACCACCATGGATAAAATTTTACTTAAAATTCGCTGACCAACTATCATAAAATAAAATTCCTAAATAAAAATTGGCAACAGTGCTTTAAAAAAAAATTTTTTTCTCAGGTGATACATTTCGAGGCTCCCTACTTAAATAAAAAAAAACACAGAAAATTCAAATTTAGTGGGGAATGTTTTATTCATATTCGAAAGAACATTATTTGGCATTTATTTTTCGAATTTTATCTCTTTCAAATGTTGGCCTGTTGGCCGTGGCTACGTCTCAGGCGGTCCATCCATTGAGTCCAATTTTCGATGACTCGTTCGAGCACTGCGACTGGTAATTGGCGAATGACATGCGTGATGTTTTACTCCAAGGTCTGAATCGAAGCAGGATTGTCCGCATAGACTTTACACTTTACATATCTGCTCACCGAAGTGCTCTCGCAATAAATCCATTGATTGATGCGATGTGTGGGAAACGGTGCCGCCTTGTTGAGGCCAAATGTCAATGGTTATTATGATGCAATAATGGCTATCAATGACGGTTACGTTCTCACCGGCATCATTTTTGAAGAAATATGGACCGATTATTCCACCGGCCCACAAACCATACCAAAACGTTGTTTTTTCTAGATGAAGTAACAGCTCTTGTACCTCTTCAGGTTGCTCTTCATCCTAAATGCAGCAATGTTCCTTGCTTACATACGCTGAACAAATTTTTCTCGAAAAACGTTGGATCTTCTTGGAACTTTTCAAGGGCCCATAGAGCGAAGCGATGCCGATTGAGAAGGTCGAGTGGCTTTAGTTCTTGCGCAAGCTGCACTTTGTACGCTTTCAATTTAAGATCTCGACGTAAAATCCGCGAAGTCGTTCCATACGTCAGTCCGAGTTGCTGCGAACGGCGCCGAATCGATTCTCCACGGTCTTCGTGTACACTCTCAGCTACGGCTGCTATATTTTCTTCACTATGTGATGGACGTGGTCTATTCGCTCGGATATTATCCAATAATGAATGCTGGGTCTCAAGATGGGTGATGGTGTTGCAAATGGTACGCTCAGTAAGCCGATTATGTTGACCATAAGTTGAGCGCAGCGCACGAAACACATCGTTTACAGGACGTGAATTTTCATAATAAAGTTGAATGATTTGTAAACTTTGTTCAAGCTCAAGTAGATACTAAAGTTTGATTTGTGGAATGGGAAAAAAGGCAATAACGAATAACTGTTTAAGCTATAGAAAATTGGCAACGTAGCATTTTTCCTTTTGTAATATGTAATTTTGAAATCACAAAAACATGCTTAAAGTGTTCAATTAGCCTTAAGAGTAAAAATTATTTAGACGAACATGAAATGGTATTTTCTGCTATTAAAACAGGCAAAGCAGTTTCTGGAACTGAATATGGGGGACATTTTTTTAAATGCTCATTATTTATCTATTTCACATAAAAATTTCGCAATTTCTTTTTTCTCGGTTATTTTGACGAAGAAGCGACAATCTGATGGTTATTCTTTCTATATTTTTCTTCAGAAAATTGAAACAATGACTCCCAAGCACAATCATTCTAGGTAAATTGTGGCAAGTTCAGTGGAAGAAACAAATTGACAAAGAAAAATATCTTGAAATAAGGCAAAGCTATAAAGAACAAATAAAAAATTCTTTAAAAAAATACAAGAAATGAAAATGGATAAAATTCAATAGAAACGAAATTTAAATTAAAAGAAATATGTAAAGAATGAAAACTAAATAAAAGTAATAGAAAACAAAGAAAAGATTGAAACAACTGTCTTTACCACCAAAATGTGGTATTTTTTTTATTCCAAAAAATAAATAAAATAAAAACAAAACAGTTCACAGAGAAATGCTCGGCTCCGAATTGAGTGAAACACTTCAAAAAAACGCAAGCTCAACTATAAAATGCGACAATTTGCCGTAGAGTTTTATGAAATTTTTATGCGACAACATTTCCAGTTAGTTGTTCCAACTAAAACGATGTCATACACATATTATGGCAAAGTAGAATATAAATAAATAAATAAATAAATAAACAAGAAGTGTAGCTGCAGCGCAAAGTGTCGAAAAGAAGCTCTGCAACAAGTTGAGGAGTTTATGGCATATGCTACGCGCTACGCTATGCGTCCGACCGAGTGCCCATGCCGCGCCCTAAAAATTGTGTTACACTAAGCACACGCAACCCTTTCCCTTGCTCTCTCTTCATCTGTCGGATGCCGGGCACTTCGTCGTGGCTTGGCTTGCTTTTAGGCGCGTTAGCCTGTGAGTTCTTGCGCGTAGCATGTTGCACATAAACTTCCGCAGCCACTTGAATTATTTATGAGTTGCATTTCTTGAAGCGAAAACACAAAAAAAAAACACAACAACAAAAAATACATTTTAAGTATAAAACAAAAAGAGGCGTTGACAAAACTCTGTGCGTGGCAAACAAAAAGTGCGCCACATGCAAATGTTGCAAGCAAACTGCAGAGCATTTTTATATTTTGCAAGCAAATAAAACAAAGGAAAATGTAGAAATATATATATGTATGTGTGTGTGTGTGCACCATATAATAAACGCACTGCAATAAAAAGTTTCATGTATAAAAAATGCTGAAAAAATATTTTTCTTATTATTATTATTTTGTTTGCGAAACATTGTTATGCATAACAGGAACAAGAGCTCGAGACCGTGTAGTAGCAAAAACATCAAATGAAATGAATTCTTGTAGCATATAAAAACTAGAGACTTGAAGTGGTCTACCAAGGAAATATTTTTGGCAAAAGAAACCAAAAAATATTTAGTTTGGTGTGTGAATACTTTTCAGAGGGTATGCAAAGAACAATCAAATATTTTTAGAATAGGAGTGAAAAAGTAATTGTTATTTCATATTATTTTACATTATTTTACTCTTTTTTCATTTTTTTAATTTTTTTTTTTCTTGATTTAATTTTATTTTATATTTCTTTTTCCAATGTTACTGTGAAATGACATATTCTATCGAATTTCAAGTATGACCGTTACCGTTATGGATGAATATCTGCATTACTCAAAATATTTGAATGCATTTTTCGACTCATCTGTACAACTGCATGGCTGCGGCTTTCCACACACCTTCTTAAAATTTGATTTATCTTTTTATATTACCAGATAAAAAATTTCAATTAAGTTCTCTTATTAACACCAAGAAAATAACAATAAAAAATTGCCACACCTTTTCACCTTCACACTTTAAGCCGTCACTAAACTCAAGCTCAGTCGGTCGGTCATTCCTTAGTTCATTCAATAAGCGCAGCTGCCTTATCAGGATTTAAGTAAACACCTTCATTACGCGCATATCAAGGCGAGGGACCTGATCGCTCAATAAAAGTGGATAATTAAATTTTTCCAATCAACTGGTGGATATAAAAATAAACATAAAATACAAATATCCTCTTAAGGATGCATAGAAATTGTAAGTCAAAGATATTTATCAGTTGAGAAACACACCATCTCGTAAGTTAACACCCTGCAAAGAACTAAGAGCTAATTCATCGGCGAAAAGAGAACAATCTGAGTATGTGAGACAGTGTTAATTGATTTTTGCTGGTAGTATGATGTTTAAAATGATGAAAGAAGTGTAGCAGTTCATATTAGATTGTAATTTTTTCTTTTATTTTCATTTAATATAATTTAATTTAATCATCTTTTCTTCTAATTAATTTTATTTTAATATAATTTAATTTTTTGTATTTTATTTTATTTTATTTTTATCATTTATTTTTTTCAATTTGTTTAATTTTATTTCTATTTTTATTTTCATTGATATTACATTATTTTATTTTATTATAATTTATTAAACTTAATTTTATATTTTGTATTTTACTTTATCCCTTTCCTTTAATTAATTTTATTTTATTTTCAATTAAATCTATTCTAATATTTAATTTTTTTTTAATATTTTTTATATTTATTTTATTTTATTTTATTTTATTTTATTTAATATATTTTTTATTTTTATTTTTATTTATCTTTTTTTTTTTTTATTTTTTAAATTTATTATATTTAAATATATTTTTGTATTTAATTTAATTTTCTTTTTCAACTAATTTTTATTTTATTTTAATTTAATTTATATATTCAATTTCAAGTAATTTCTTTTAATTAATTTTTTTCTGTTACACTTTATACTGATTTCTACTAAATTTATTATCTTCGTTCATTTAATTTATCACAGATTTGCTTGCTACCTAAATTCGGCTGCATTAAAAGTTGCCGCACTTTTCGCTTATCACATTTCGAGTGCTCTTTAACCATCAGAAGCGGCAGCCAACCAGCTTCTCGTTTTGAGTGCTGCACCACTACACTACGATATCAGCTCCAACAACAACAATGTACAACTCCAACATTCAGTAGTGGCCACAAAGTCAGCTGCTGCTTGACACCTCCGCCGGTCGTCTTATCTTAAACGCGTTGGTATTTCATTTTTGGCTTCTCCTCCCTCTGCTGTACACTCGGTTTCATTTCGGTTGCGTGTGGAAGAAACAAACAAACAAAAATGAAGGTAGAATGTACAATATAAGACTTCGCTTAACCTACCCATAAATGCTTTTGACACACGCTTATCGAATTTAAGTGGCTGTTAAGGGGATGCATAAATGATTGGGTAAGAATGGTGAGCACAGTCGCTGAATAAATGAAAGCTAGTAGAGGAGCGCGATTGTTCTGTGAGCGGTGCGTTGGACTTACTCGTAGCAGCAGCAGTGTGACTCTTCAAAAGAAGGCCTGTGAATTGACTTGATGGGAAAAGACTAGCAGCGGCAAGCAATTATTTCCTTGATGGTCAACACCCAGCAAGAAAATTTACATAAAAAAAAAAATAAAAAAAATTTAATAAATTGAAATAATATAAAATTAAATTAAATTAAATTAAATAAAAAAATCAAATAATTTAAAAAAAAAAAAAATAAATAAATAAATAAAATAAAAAATAAAAAGGAAAAAACATTAAAAATAATAATAAATTAAATTAAAAAAAAGTAAAATAAAATAAAAACAAAAAATTAAGTAAAATTAAATTAAAAAATATAAATAAAATTAATTAAATATAAAAAAAAATTAAATAAAATATAATAAAAAATTCAATTATATTATTATTATATTAAAAAAAAATATAAAAAAAATAAAAAAAGTAAAAAAAATAACAAAATGAAATAAAAAACAAATAAAATAAAATAAAAACAAAAAATTAAGTAAAATTAAATTTAAAAAAAAATTAAAAAAAAAATTAAATAAATATAAAATAAAATAAAATAAAATAAAAATAATTAAAAAAATCAATAATAATAAAAGAAACTAAAACAAAATAAAATAAAGTAAAATAAATTAATTAAATTAAATTAAATTAAATTAAATTAAATTAAATAAAGTAAAACAAAATTAATTACATGCAAAAGGTAAATGAAATAAAAAATACAATTAAAAAATATAAATAAATTAAAAAAATTTAATTTAAATTAAATCAAATAAAAACCAATCAAATCAAATAGAACAGAATAAAATAAAATAAAATAAAAATAAAATAAATTTTTATAAAATAAAATAATTAATATATAAAAAAAATTAAACAAAATTAATTGAAATAAAATAAAAGAATTTAAAAAATAAATTTAAGTAAAATAAAATAAATTAACTTAAAAAAATAACCAAAAATAATAAAATAAAGCAAAATATATTAAAATTGAATAAATTTAAGTTAAATTTAAATTATGTCTAGCAATTTCTTCAAAAAACTTTGTATAATTGCCCGATTTTCCTACTGGGTACATTATCTTTCACTATGGCAATGTACTAGGTGTACGACGCTCACACACCAAAATCAAATGTACACAAACCATTTAATTCAATGCGTTTTGCCTACTCCATCGGCTGGGTCAAGTCGCAAAGTCTTTGTTTTGCTTTTCGGTAATTTCGTCAATTTGATGCGTTGCGCATTAAATATGTCTTTAAAGTTTTCTGCGCAGGCGTTATTATTATTCATTTTTCTCTGTGTGTTTTTATTCCCTTAATTCTTGTTATTTTTTTATTTAATTTTTTCCAATTCTACAGGCATTTCAGAAGAGCCCAAGCAATGAATAAAACTAAAAAAAATCAACAACAACAAAATAAAAATCTCACTAAAGCGTAGTTTTCATGAGACAATTTCATAATTTAAACAAAAGCGAAAAGAGCGACACACAAATGTAAAACAATTTTAATAAAAATCCACTTAAAAAGTTACAAAAACACACACAAAGCAAATAAACAAAGCGGCGAAATGGTTATTTATTTTCATGTTCATTTTGACTGAACGAATTGAGTGTTGCCTTACATGGAGGTCGCTGCCACGCTGGAAGAAGACAAAATTTAATACATATATAAGAAAAAAAAAACGAAGAAAAGCAAAACAAAATAGAAATGTAATAGAGAGAAAATCTAGTTTGAAAATTAGTAATACCAAAAATAGAAGAGAAAAAAAGGAATATAGAGGAATAATAATAATAATAGAGGAAGACTACATACACACTTAACCCATAAAACCCGCCGCTAAGCCTTCTCTCCATGCATTCCACTATCTCGCTTTCATTACAGCTTAATTCTTCCAAAAACTCAATTCTTCTCACTCAAGCTTTATCTGGTGGTATCTCTAATACCATTTTTATAACTCACTTTCTGGCATTTAACCTTCGCCCTAAGCAGGTCATCTTTCGTTGTAGCAAATCTCTTAATGTATTTGTGTATTTAATCGCAGATTGATAAGATATTTATTGGCAGCTTAAACACTTCATTTGCTTTACGATCGCGCCGCGCCGGAGATAAGCTTCGTCAATAAGGCTCATCGAAGATCTTGAATTAACTTGATCGACGCTTTCTTCGGCCCATTTTCTCTACCTCCATTTGTAGGCTCTAATTTAATATATTTTTACTTACTCACCTTTGTCTGTTTTTCTTTTTCTTTCTTAATCTGGTTATTCATTAATCTTGACCTTTTGACCTGACCTCCGCCGCAATTGTGATGGCATAAGCGCACCTTTTCTCTTATAAATCTCTCTTTTAAATGGCCTTACAAGCATTATGAATTACTGTTTCTTCCCCATTTACATATATATTTACATTTATGCGGGTATATGTATGTGTAGTTAGTTGTCAGCGCATTTTAACATTTAAATTTTTGATGTGTTAATTTGTTAGTGTCGTTTCAGTTGTTATGTCAGATAAGTGCTTAATTAAATATTTGAATTTTATGTTGCAAGTTCCAAAGCAGTTCACTGGAGTTGTTTACAGTATGTATATAATAGGTAGATAAATACATTTACTACGTAACAGTACATGGAATAATTAAGATTTGAAATAAATCATAACGAAGATTATGTAAAAGCTGTGAGCTTAAAGAAAGCTCCAAAAGTCATTGATCTCAGCATAAGCTTTAAAACAGAGCTTTTGTTCTTAACGTTAAAATGGTAAAGGAAGATGGAATCAGAAGAAGTTTGGGACAATAAAACTTTCACGATCCAGCTTTTTCGCATAATTTCAGTCCCTTTTCCATAGTACCCTTACAAGTTGAGCCCATGTGCAGAAGTTCACACAAGTGTGGAAGTTTTCTAACTAACAGTTGCCAAATACGCTTCCCTTACTTCTAATTCAAGCAGCTGACGACTTCCAGCCTCAGACCAAGTCCCAATCCCGTGAGTAGGAAAAAACATCCATTTGAAGTCGAGCTAAAGAGAGAAACCAAAAACCAACACATACAATATCGGATATAATGAAAAAATTTAACAAAAAGTCTCCGTGAAGAGATACCAGTTTTGATGACGTTTTGAGTGCATGCATCTGAAATGTTCGCCGATGATCCCTTACATTTTACTCCGGCTGATGGTACGATGAGAAAAGCCGTACTACAGTGGTGAGAAGAGAGACTGTTTACCTTGAAAAATACATACGTTGAGAGTTGAAGAGTGGAGCGAAACGCATTTAAATTTTGAAAATGGCCAGGAAATGAAGTGACAGACAGATGTTAACACACACCGGATGTTTTTCTATGAGAATGATAAAATCGGCCTTGAAACTGTGGTTCAGAGTATGCATACTGAGTTTATGGAGGAGGAAACACCTCTCCAGTCTGTTTACTAGCAGAGAAAATGAAACACCAAGTGAGGTTTGGCCGTCAGCCGACTATGATGATGTTCGAATAGCGATTTCTTGCTTGAAATTAAAAACACGAAGGGAGCTTATCGGCTGAGCTCTTCATATGAGATCTAAACGAAGGCAACATCCAATGAGTGAGCATTAAAACTTTTCGAGAGAAACACTTTGCAAAGATTTATGATACTTTGTAATAGATCATATCGCCCAGGTGGATGATAATACAGATTTGATTTTTCGGTCTTTCAACTCACCGGCAGAAATGGGGGAAGAGGAAGGCCTGTACTCCATTGGAAGGATCACATGGAAAGCCACAGTTATCTCCAATAGACGCCAAGCAGTGGTAAAAATAAACGCCTACTGCGCTGTTCAGCTCTGATCGGGTGAGCCCATCAAATAGAAAAAGACCTCCGACTATAAGCGGAAGATGCAAGAAGATTCGCCTGAAGTAATATGACACATATAGATCCCCCAAAACTTGACAGCCTTAAACAGCTGTGCATAAGTCAAATGTTCGTCAGCTCCTTCGAGAAGCTTTTCGTTGCCCAGTTGCCTTAACGTAAAAAAAGGAAAAATTCTATGAAAGCAGCCAGAAGACAACTTCAACAAATGGTAATTTATCTGCGACGACGCAATTCCCAGAAAGAATATCAGCGTGAAATCCAAAACTGTATTATCAAACACAGTCTGAACAGCTTTGTTCATTAATCTCACTAATCGAAGTCGAAAATGAGTATAAATTCTCATTTTCCTCTTATCTCATTCTGCTCTTCTCTATACGCCTACTTTTTCCAAGAATTTCGCATAAACACATTTTCCTGATAGCATGAAAAATTTCAGAATTTCCTGCATCAAAACCAAACGAATTAGACAAACATAACTCATTTGAAGATCAGCAAATCAGCCTAATGGACTCACTTAATGACGCCGCCAGCGGGAATGATTAATGACCAGCCTAACTATGAAAGCATTAAAAGTATTTTGTAACAAACATTGTTTCAGACATTTGGACGATACAAAAACTCAGCAAGAAACACAACAAAAGCATTGTTTTGGACACGTTGTCAACGCCACAGCTAATCTGATCCTGTGATCTCAACGACCGCTTGGATTACCTGCAGACCAAGCGAAACGTGTAAACATGCGTTTGCGTAAGAATAAGGATAGATAAAGATAGAGGGAAATAGAAAAAGAGTGTGTGAGAGAGAGAGAGAGAGAGCACGCAATGCAGTAATGCATTTTGGAATTTGCTTTGGTCAACGCTAATCGCAGCTCAGCGATCATTGAAACGCAACTTCTGTGGAATTTTAAAATACAAACCGAGCAAGCGTGTGTCCCAATGCTGTTGCATGCCACAAGTGTTGCGTTGATAACGTGGCGTGGAGTTCAAAGGTCACGTACTGCTCGTGGGCGCATACAAATTTGCTCATATTTATTGTTATTGTTTGTTGTTGTTTTCCATTTTTTATTTTTTATTTTTTATTGAAAACATGCTTGTTGTACGTGTAATAAATTTTACACCAATTTCAGGGCATATCTCAAATACGAGTACATAAATGGCAGTGAAGTGTGTAGTTGGAAGAGCTACTGCATGGAACATATTTCACGCTTCATGTACGCATGCGGGTGTGGCACGTTCAGGTGTTGCAGTACTGAGTGTATGTGAAAACAGGTGTTAAACGTAAATATAACAAAAGGTAGCAGTTATTCGTAGTATGGATGAATGGTTGTTGGCGGATAAAAAATTTTCAACCAAAAATTAGATTTCTTTTAAAGGGTGATCCATTTCGAGGTTCTCTACTTTCTTAAAGAAAAAACAAAGAAAATGCAAATTTAATGGGGAGTGTTTATTATCATTCGAAAGAATATTATTTGGCATTTATTTTTTGAGGATAATCTCTTTCAAATATTGGCCGCGGCTACGTCTCAGATGGTCCATCCGTTGAGTCTAATTTTCGATGACTCGTTCGAGCATTTCGACCGGTAACTGGCGAATGACACGCATAATGTTCTGCTCCAAGTCCTGACTCGAAGCGGGATAGTCCGCATAGTTTTTAGATTTTACATATTCCCACAGGAAACAGTCTAACGGTGTGATATCACACGATCTTGGTGGCCAATCGACCGGGCCAAAAGTGAAATTATCTGATCACCGAAGTGTTCTCTCAATAAATCCATTGATTTATGCGATCGATTGGGGACTGACGCCGTCTTGTTGAAACCAAATATCGCGGAGATCACGAGTTTCAATTTCGGGCATCAAATAGTCGGTTATCATTGCGTGATAATGGTCGTCATTGAAGGCTACGTTCTTACCGGCATCATTTTTGAAGAAATATGATTCCACCGGCCCACCAACCACACCAAACTGATGTTTTTTCTGTATGAAATAGCTGCTCTTGAATCTCTTCAGGTTGCTCTTCGTCCCTAATGCGGCAATTTTTCTTGTTTACATACCTCATCGCTGAATAAAATTTGGTTTGAAAATGTCGGATCTTCTTGGAACTTTTCAAGAGCCCATAGATCAAAACGATGCCGCTTGCGAAGGTCGAGACATAAAATGCGTCAAGTCATTCCATACATCAGTCAGAGCTGCTGCGAAGGGCACCGAATCGACTCTCCACGGTCTTCGTTCGTATACACTCTCAGCTACTGGACGTGGTCTATTCGGCCGAATATTATTCAATTATGAAAGCTGGGTCTCAAGATGGGTGATGATGTTGCGAATAGCACGCTCGTAAGTCTTTCCATGATGACATGGACATGACAGCGTGACACGTCTCACGCGTGATCTGTCTAAAAGAGGCTATTGAAAAAGGCTCCTCTACTTGGATCACTCTTTATATTTAATTTTAGAATTTTTTTAAAATGCTTTTTTTTTTTGCGTTTGACCTATCCAAGCAGTGCCGATTAATATTTGACTTCAGTGCTTCAAAAAGAAGAGCACCGAAATCCCGTCACCTTTAAGTTCAGCTCACTTCTTGCTCAAATGAGCTTCAGTGGAACTCAGCGTGCCTCATATTATGATCTGTTAAGCTACAAACATAAAAATGAAATTTTTTATAACTTAACAGCGGCACAATTTATACAATTTATTTATTTATTAATTTTGTTTGATTTTTTTTTAATTTTTGGGGAACTTCTCGCTGCTACATCTCCTGCGGCATCGAAATCCGATAGCCATTTAACATTAATTATCGCACAGTTTGAGTTTTTCAACTTAAATAACGAGCCACCATATATTTGACTGCATATTTATTGAGAATATATACATATGTATGCACGCATGCAACGCTGTGTGTAAATTTATTTAAATAAACCACTGAGTGACAATACCTGTGGAAAAAGAATTCTCATACACCAACTACAGTGCTGAGCCGCATCTTTAGGGGCATGCCCCCATCGAGCTATCGTGCATTTATCTTTTAGAGTGAACAAAAAAAATTATTATTTTTTTGAATATTTTTATTTTTTAAATATTTATTTATTTATATTTTATTTTTTTACTTTAGTTTTTCCTTAAATTATTTTTTTGTAACGATTTCATTTATGGTTTGCGTTGTTGCTGTTGTTTTCTGTATTTATTCAACTCATAATTTCTACTAGTAGTAGTGGTTGTTATTGCTGTTGTTGCATGTGACAGCAGGTTGTCACCGAGTGGAGTGAAAAACTTAAAAAAAAAAATTCATATTAACCTGCAACCTACCCGCATATGTTCGGTGAGGGACTATTGTGTGTGTGTCTCTTACAACAACAAAAAAAATAATAAATAAAAAAAAATTATACAATAAATATAAGCATACATATGTATATGTGGTGTTGCCTTTTGTTCGCACGTTGAATTATTGCCGAATTGATCACATTTATTGAAGTCGAACACTCCCTGGTGAAACTCATTTTTCTCTCTCTCTGATGTGTGTGCGCGCTCGGAAATGAAATGTTATTGAAAATACTCCTTTTATTATGGTCAAAAAATCTTTTGAATTCTTTTTTTTTATTCCAGTTTATTTTTGTTGTTTTTCTTTTAATGTTGTTGTCACTGCGAGTATCTGGTTGGCGTTTCGCAGTTAATTGAAATGTTGGCTGGAGATACAAGTTGTCGTTTGAAGAATAACAACAACAAGTATAACAAGGCGCATGGCTAGGCAATAAATCCCAGAAAATTGGGGAAAAAACACTAAAAGAAATAAAACATTTCAATAAAAATAAAAAATAAAAATAAAATTGGAAAAAAATTAGAAACACCTAAAAAAGGGAAAAAATTAACAACAAAAAATTTAAAGAAAAAAGTTCGAAAAAATATATGTAAAATTAAGTCATTTTTATTAGTTAACGCATTTGTTATTCTTTAGAAATTTGTAGGCGCAGAGTCACTTCTTCCTATTTTAAAACATTATTCCATTATGATATGCCTTTATCAACTTCTAGCGCCTGCACATTTTGGTTTTTTAAATAATTTTTTTTTTTTGTTTTTTGTTATTTTTTTAGAGTCTTATGTGTTTAATTGGGTTTCTCAGGCCTTTTGTCATACTCAGTTTATAGTTTTCTTTATAATTTTTTATTAATTTTTATTTTTATTTTCTTATTTTTTTTTTCAGCCACTCCACACACTCGACTGGACCACACGCAGGCGTGCGCCCTTCGTAGAAGAGTTAATTTGTAGCTGATTTTTTTTATTTTTTTTTTTTTGGTTATAAAAATATTCATTTTTAATGAATAAAGATGATGATATCTAATAATGTTGTCGCTCGTGTTGTTGTTGCTAATGATGAGCGTCGCTTATCTTAATGATATTTTATAGCTTTGTAGACAGCTACCAAAATTAAATTTGAATTTATCTACATATATTTTTCCAACGGAAAAAGCATTTGTTGTTGTTGTTTGAGATATCTTAAAGCTATTTCCGTTTGATTTGAGTTGGAAACTGAAAAAAATATTATTAGATTTAATAAAATTAAAATAATCAAATGTGATTAGTTAAGTGAAGTCAGAAATTTTAGCCCCAGCGGTTATTTAAATAATCGATTTGTTATATAAATATTCAAATTAATAAAAAAAAAAATTAATTAATAAAATAATAATTTTAATTAAATGACAACTTTATGGTAAATATTTATGCTTTGATTTGCTTATTAATCTTTAACTTAAGCAAATTTGTAAACAAACAAGACAACACAAGACAAGGTCAATTTAGACAAAGAAAAGATAAAAAATATTTAATATAGCTTTTTTTTTGGAATAGTTGTTAAAAAATGTCATGGAGCTGAGGACATAATTAAGTATATGAATTTCCTATATAAGTTGTTTTAAGAAACCAATGCATATGTACCAAGTTATAGTTTTACTTTTAAGAATTTTTATTTTTATTTATAAGTATTAGGGAATGTTTTGGACCATTTTGATAACACGCACTTTTCAAATGCGATAACCATTTGCTAGATCTGCTAAATGCTTCAAGATACCTAATGTTTGCTGTAGTTAGCTCAAAAAGGTACTCGAAGTAGTATTTTCCGGGAAACTGGTGTTGCGTGTTGCTAAGTGTTGGACTGCAACAGCGATAGTGTTCGACAAATTCTTCCTTCGTACGTCCTTGCACCTGGTTCCTTCTCTCAAAAGCCCGCCCGCCACGCAATTGCTAGGTACATCTTTTTGGCCGTATACACAGATCACGCCCATACTGTATTTTATCGAGTGCTTATTTATTGTCACTTTTGTTCGGAGTATATGGTAATAAATTGGTAAGTGATATAACCAGCCATTAGTTGGTAATTGCAGTAAACTCTGCTTGGACGCTGCAGTGGTAGTCTCATGTTCCAATTGAGTGAGAGAGATGGGCAGTGGACGCTGCAGTGGTAGTCTCATGTTCCAATTGAGTGAGAGAGATGGGCAGTGGATCATCATGCTTTCTATCCTATCATTCAGCTTACAGCTCTATGTAAAAGTGGCTATTTGGAGCTTGATCTAGGACATTCCCATTTTCCTATTCGTTCCTCTCAGAGTTACTTGCAGAAAAGAGATTATCAAGAGGTTAGAGGTTGTGTAGTCCACTTATTCTGAAATTTTATCTTAAGCGAAAGTGGCTCATATCTCCGGCTAAAGAGCGCCTTTTCGGTTTTAGTTGGAGTTATGTCCAGTCTGTTGTCCTTGCACCTTTTTCCTATTATGCGTAGTACACTTTGCTGTAGACCACTTAAAGTCTGAGGGTATTTCTCCGTCGCTGTGAGGACAATATTGTCCACGCTCTCTACACACCACAGCCAGATCTTCTTAGTTTTTGGAGTATATGCGGTTAGACACCACACCTTTTGAGAATGAGCGCTGTCCAGCTTAGGAAAGATTATTCGATTTCTTCAGATGGGCTCAACTATCCCTTAGGTTGATTTATTGTAGACCGCTGATTAAAGCTCGAGGAAGATGTTGCTCAAAGCTCTATCTATGTCGAGAAAAATGCCGGCTTTTAATTCACATGATTGTCTCTTCCTCCTCTCGATATACAAATTATTTTGGCCTTGGTCCGCTTCTAGGGGATGTAATCCTCGCGGAGACTGGCTCTGTAGTTATTGCACGGCAATGGGGATAGATTTGTATGGCTGAATACATTTTATTGCCCATTCCACCAATTTACGACAGACTATATTTCTGGTATCCGATGTACACTTTGTTCTACATTGGCGTTTTTGATAAAATTAGGGTAACCACAGATCTTGAAAATAACCTTTCTCGGCTTATTACCTTTTTTGTGTGTATTTACGAGTATATCAATGCAGAAGGTTGTCCAGAATTATATTTGTGCTTTCCCTACAACTTTTTTAAACGTTTTCAGCAATTTTTGTAGGATTGCTACGATCCCTTTCCTTTAGCTTCGTTGAAGAGCCTTTTGGTGCTCTTTCTAGCTCAGCGTTTTCAGTATTCCACTATCTGGATATTTCTTCACCTTTGGAAAGATAGATATATGTAGAATAGGACGCCTCAAAAGCAGCCCGAGAAGGCGGATAAAGCCCGTTTCCTTTTTTTCAGTAGCGTGTTAATGATGATTACCCTGTGTCTAAGTCATACAGATCGGTCAGTCCGACTTATCTCTTCTACAAAGTATAGAAAAAATCTGCGCCGTTTGGAATAAACAGCGCATACTATCCAAGTGGCTGTCTTTGATACTGCACTATATGAAACGGGACAATAGAAAAATCTAAAACTAAGGGAGAGAGGGCCATTTTTTTTTTAATTTTTTTTTTTTTTTTGTAACTAGATCATATGAGTCTAATAAATAAAAACTATAATGAAATTTTACTACAATTTTAATAATTTTTTCATCATCTGATTTTTCAGTGCTTGTTCCTGCAGTGCTCACCCTTTCAATTGCTTCAGTTGAATCACTAAAGTATTTAAATAAATAAAATCTTTAATACGAAGTTTCTATTTGTTTACTTTTTATGCTTCAAAGTACTGTACTTTTTTATTTACTTTTTATTTACTTACACAATATATATATATATATATATGGCATTGTGAGTTGCTTGCAAATCCTTTTAACGATACAATCAAAATATTTCCCTATCAATTTATTCTACTTAAATGCATTTAGCGATTCTTATCCTTTCCCCATATTCTAATTTTTGGGGTATACAAAACTGAAGGAGAATAAAATGGGACCGAAAAGAAACTTTTCTGTCCGATTTTAATCTTTAAAAGCAACGCAAGCGAATTGATTTTTATCGCGCAAGTAAACAAAAGAACAAATGAATGAGCCAAAACAAGCAAATCAAACAATTTATAAAATACATACATATATGGTATGTATGCATGTAACGATATGTTTGTATGTATGCATCCTAAAAACGGAAAAAACTTCGATATTTTTGCATCATTTGCGAATTAAAATACCCGTAGAAAAAGTTGAAAGTAACAAATCTGCTAAATGAAACAATAAGAGCAACCGAAAAAAGTAGAAAAAAGTCGAAAAAGAGGAAAAAATGTGAAAGAAAAAAGGAAGAATTGGCAAACGAACCAACTTAATCCGCTTAAAACGAATACCAGCGCATTTGGCTGGGGTTTTACGGACCAATTAGGACATGAAATGGACAGTTGAGTTCTCTCAACAAACACAAACAAATAAACCAAAGCAAAAACAAAAGAAACAGTTTTTTTTTAATTCGTTGGTAGAACAAAGAGTTTTGCTGCAATGAGTCGTTGAGTGAAGTGCAGTTAAGTGTGTGTGTGTGTATGTGTGTGTTTGTGGCACTAAAGACAATGCGCATACGGATTGAACCGTTCGGAATGACATTGGTCACATTTGCTGATAGACTGATAAGCTGCCTACATAGCCACATACATACATACATACACACAGAAACAAAAACAAAAGAAAAAATTACGACACGCATTTGGCAGGAAATCCGCTAGCCGTCAGACGCTTAGCAAAATATTTTTTTCTCTTTAATTTTTTTCAGTTTCTGAATTTAGAGAACTTCCAAATCTTGTATGTGACAAATAAAATTATTTAAACAAATTTTAAGCGCCTTAAATGATTTCAATCCGTGGAATTCGGTTAGAAAATTTATTTTCTAATTTTTTTGTCACTTCGGCTGAAATCAACGGTGTGGAAATGGCTCTCAGAGAGCTAAAGACGTAACATCTAGCATTTTTCGTACTATCCTTAGTACTCCTTATCATACGCTCTGATCTACTGAGAGAATTTCTTACTTTTTTTAACTGAAGATCAGGTGAAGCTATGAAAGATGGTCGTCGACTAAGCAAGCATCTCCCTCTAAAAAGTAAACCATCTTTGCGGCACAAGGTAAGTAGGGTTTTTAGCTGTTTCACAATTTCTTTGTTTCATTCGTCTACCTAGCGGCCCGCATCAACACCAACAATAATGCCAGACTTGATATCCAACGCAGCATCACTCTTGCCAGCAGCTGCTACTTCGGACTGAGTAGGCAATTGAAAAGTGAAGCCCTCCCTCTCTCCACGAACCACGAATCTTGCTATATAGAGAAGAGACATAGACAAGTTTTCGTGAGAAAAGTTTTGTGAAGTTTTTTCGCTTACTAACGGCTGACAGCGAACACCGCAGGCGATGGAACAATGAGATATGCGGCGAGATTGACATAGTTCAGCGAATCAATAGACAGTGGCTACTCTGACTTGGTTGTGCGTAGGCGAAAACTCGCCAGACATAAAAGTATTCGACGCAGTAGCCGCTGGTAAAAGTAGATAAATAGGAATACATCCACCCTATTCCAAAGATCAGGTGTAGAAGGGTCTTCTTGGTGTCTCCAATCGGACTTGAACGGTGCAAAGGACAAGCGACTGGACTATACAAGTAATCGTGTAAGTGATACGAATAGATGGATGCATTATGACAGTTCAGTTATTTTTAAACCTCATGAAGTGACTTTTTTCTTCTTATTATTGAAATTTGAAAACGAAAAAGGATCGTGCTAGGGGACGTTGAGGATTTTAATGGAATTATTCAAACGATTACAACGCTCAAAATCACTTAAACTCGAGTGATATTGTCTCTACTTTGTAATTTTAAGTAGATCTTAAGGGATTCGACGAGTGAGGGACACTGTGATAAGAGAAATTAGAGTAAAAGAGAGACAAAAACTCAGCTGAAGGAAGAAAGAGCCAGAGCGCGAGCGACTTTGATAGTAAGAGAGAGAAGAGCGAACAGAGAGAGGAGCACAGGTAATGATGAACATGGAAAAGCGAAGTGTGTGAGGGAAGTCAAGTCATTATGATTATTTTTGAGCGCTGTTCCCACCATTTCGATGTTATATTTCTCGCTAGCGAGCGATACAAAAAATTGTAAAATAACAACATTCCTTTGCAGCAGGACATTGACCTCGGCATAAATGCACAATCATGCTCTGATTATTACACAGCAGCGGCTTGACTGTTCTTATATAATTTCTTTTTTTTTTATAATTTATAAATACAACTACAACATGCATGACTTGCATGCAGCAAATGCACCACGCATATCCTGGCAACAACGAAAAGTCATCATCATATGCAAATGCCACCGTATAGCAAGTGTAGCTTCATGGCGGAAAAAAATCAATGAATATGTTTGTTAGTATGTAGCAGAAAAAAAAAGAACGCTACAGCTTCATTAAAATAGAACAATGCCGCAACTTGTCCCATGGGCTCTTACGACAAGCCCACTTAAACGCCTTCAGCTCGATTGTTTCACTTGTGGCATGATTTAATTAACATAAAGTAGATTTTTAGATTTTTTTTTTTATAGATTTTTTTGATTTTTATGATTCACAAATTTCGGTGGAAATCAAATAAAAATTGTTTCTATTTACATTTAATACCCTCTTTACATACCTGCAGGCTTTCGAGGTAGAAAATTCATGACCCTTTCGTTTGTGTGGAGATTTTACAAACGCTTTAACTATGAATATAAATATATATGTTGTTCGAGTAACTGCTGCCTGCTGATCCCTCACACATAAAAATGAAAATTCCAGCTTCCTTCACTCTCCCATTATCACTCGATATTTGATGTGCTTTGCGTCAGTTGCCCTTTATTTTTGAGTATCAATGCTTCGCGGTGTTTACGATTTTTATTATTTTGAAGTTATTTTTCCGACAATTTTATTTTTCGTTTTATTTTTATTTTATTTTTTTTTTTCTTCGGATTTTTTTTTTCTATTTTTATGTCCTCCCTTTTTACCTTTTCCCATTGCATGCACTCGAGTGCTCCGCTGTCCTGCCATCCGCTATCATATCAATGAACTCACTGGTCCGCAGCAGCAACTGTTTTGTTGTTGTTGTTGTTGTTGTTCCCACAAATTTGGTTGTTTTAGCCTAATTACCGCTTGTTGCCGTCGCTGTTGCCATGGCCGCGGCTGCGTACACTTTATGGCCCTTCATCAATCCTTTTTGCTCGCTTCAATTAATAGCCAAAGTGCGTATAGCAACAACAACAACAACAACAACAAGCAATTGCGTTTACTCGATGACTTTTTTATTTCCAATTTTCTGTTGCTTTGTTATTGTTTTTTCTACTCCCTCCCCTAATATTTTCCAAATCGAGCGCTAGTGACTTACTGCGGCATGCTTGTTGTTCTTGTTATTTTTTTTCTAATTTAATTGTTATGGTTATTGTAATTCGTTGGTTGTTGCTGTTGTAATCATTTAATATTGCTCCGCGCACCTGTGTTACTTTTATTACATAACCGTCCGATTTTTTTTTTCACATTTCCCACTCTCCACCTTTTCTATCTTTCTGCAGAGACTGCCGGCTTGCTGGTTCGCCTGTCGCTTCATTTACCATATTGCAGGTGGCATGCCGGCTATCTTGCCGGTGACCTATACCAGCTCATTGCACTGAACCGTATCCGCGCCGCATTCTTTTAGCTGAAAATCACTCACTTTCCACTACGCCTCCGCTGTTCCGTACTGTTCTGTGCTGCTTTACTATGGCTTTGGTTATGTTTGTTCACCGATCGGAGCCATCGCTCGGTAATAGGGCGTTGAAAAAAGGGTTTCTCGTGCTGGCGCTCTCATTTGTTGTGCTCTAATGGCATTTTTTTCTTTCTGTTTTTGGTTTGTGTCTATTTTCACTTCCCGTTCGCATAGCTCAGCGTTGCCTGGCGGTTGGTTCGCTGCTCGCACAAATAAATTCATATTATTTTCTATTTAGCTGGCCAAGCCATTATTTGTTGTTGTATTTATTTGCCTCACTTTTAGCAAACAAATTTTTGCGGCGTAGGGTTAACGGTATTTCCCTCTATTATTTTTCTCAGTTTTATTATTATTATTATATTTTTTTTGTTTTGATTTTTTTTTGTTTTGCTTAAGGATTATCTTAATATTTATTTAGAAAAATGAAAATATTATTTGTTTTGAAATTTTTAATGAAGCACTATGCAAATACATACATACCTACATACATACATACGGTCATTTTAAGAGCTCCCTTGCTACCAATTAAATTTAATCGTTAGAAAATCTATGCCACAGCTGATGTAAGGTTAATGAGTTCAGAAGCTGCGGTGAGCGATTTGAGTGCTAATTAATTGGCAATTTCATTATGGTAAATATCTAAGGAACTGAGGTAATACAGTTTCCGTGGAAAGTGAAATCTATTTCAAGAATTGGTAGTGCGCTCATTTCAGCTGATGAAGTCGCTGTAAAGAAATATGAGAAAAATAAATATAAATTACATCAACTCCTTCGGCTTATCCAAATACTTCGCGACGCAACACACTTTATTTTAAGTCCACGCTGTAAAGATAAACAAAACGCGTAACGCCCATCCAGAACATGTCTCGCTTAAGTAAATTCTGTGAAACATGGAGGGAAAGGTGAACTTCTTTGCCGTTAGAGCGAGTATGCACATTGAGGTTTTTCTGCGAATTTCTTTTTTTGCGAAAGTCCGCAAGGATGGTTTGGTATTTGTAAATGAAGGCGGCTGCAGTTCAGGAAACTGTTTATTCGATACGCGTCTTCCAACATAATCCAGAGCGTCATTTCGGCAAATGCTGTTGGCAATTATTACGATCGTCAGGTGTTGCCAGGGCTTCGGGCACATTTATGGTGTACTTTATGATTAAAATTTCTCATCATTGTTTCGAGCTATTAGGTGAAGGCTAATGATAGTCCAAAACCCTTATTTTTCATCTTGATTGGCGTAGGCACCGCCAGCGCGATTATAGCGGAGTCAACAATAGCGCTCGTCAGTTGTTTCTTCTCTTAGCTTTTTTGTGCCAAATGAGACAACACATGAAGCCTGCTCCTTCTCCACCTGTTCTTTCTCCGCATCTGCTTCCACCAGCTACGATTGAGGCAATGCTGGAGTCTTGTTGTTGTTGTTGCATTGGCTTACTGAGCCCCGCCTAGGCACAGGCAAAACTAGTTTAAGTTAACGAGGTCATCCAACAGAAGGCCCAGGAAATGTGCTGTTTCGACGAGTTCAGTTCAAAGGGAGGGGTGTTCTATGAGTCGGAGATGGCAAAGAGGTGGTTAAAATCAGCAGTTTTACAGGGTATTTCAGGTTCAAGTCTGGATAAGCAGGAACTAGGTTGACTAAAATATCCGAAACTTAATTAGTCCAGTTTTACTGGAGTCTTGTCGCCTGTGCAGATAACATGGCTTAGCCAGTGTAGCCGCTACCTCTTAACTCGCTGAATAAAAGACCAAAAATCTTCCGCAAAACCTTCCTCCTCAAAACCCCAAGTGCCGAGATATCAGATGTCGTAATCGTCCAAGCCTCCGCACCAAATATCAGATTAGAAGAGTTATCTATTGCACCTCAAACGAGAAAGTACCTCCTCCTCGCACTTCACTTCAAAGGACTGGCCCAGTATATCTTCTAAGCAATATAATCTTACCCAACAGCACCCTGGATTTAGTTCCACGTTCCTAAGTACCTGGCGCTCTACTGGCGGGCAGAGAGGTCTCACGACTGCTGAGGTTCTGCATAATCACTGTTGGATTGCTGACCATGTTGCGTTGACGACTGTAGAAAATGAAGTAGACTTTTCTCACATTTTTTTGTTTGTTTGTTTTTGTCATACTCTTGCCTGTTTTTCCCGCATACATATGTTGGTTGGGTTCTCCCAAATAGAGGAGCTTTGAGTTTAGTTTAAAAAAATTTTGAACGCAGAGGACTCGCTGTCGATGGAATAATCATGAATCACGCGGGTTCTCTGTTATTTCTAAGCAAGCTTTTCTTCAGTTCTCTTCACTGAAAAAATACTTACCGAAAATATTCCTGAAGAAGTTTGAACTCGATGAAAAGATTTCACAGGTCTTTTAGCATCTTAAATATTACTTTGGGGCTCGATATTCCAGTAGTCATTGTCTCACACCTCCCCAAAAAATAAATTACTTTTTTTTAATGAAGAACATTTAATGAACTCTCTCATTTTATGTAGAATTGTGAATTACACACAACAGAGCACTGTTCTTGTCGGTCAGTTTGTGGAAGTCATTTTTGTGGAAGTAAAGTTACTATGTTAGAGCTCTGTTGTTTTCTATCAACATAACTGTTCAATCCACTGCAACATGTTGCGCAACATTAACGCTGTAAAGATGAACTTGCTATAAAGCGGTCACTTAGCAGAGAATTTCAAATTAATAAAGGTAATATTCATCATTTCTGATTTGGGTTGAAGAGGCAAGTAGCAGAAAAATATTTCTTAAGTGAAAAAGATTTAATTTTATTTCAAAATATTTGACAAACTTTTTTTTTGTGCAATATCGATTATTTTCTTTAAATTACTGTATTAAAAAGTAACTGACTGGCGCTTTGTAACCACTTATGTGATTTTCGCCGAGCTCCTCCTCCAGTCTCTGGTATGCGTCTTGTTTTTCCTCCAGCAAATTAAGGAATATATGGTTTATTTTAAGTTAACTCCGAAGGACCGATGCATTTCTATGAGGAACCTTTATTTCTTGTCAGAAGCACACTCGGAGGGCTTGGTATTCTCTTCCGAAGGGAGACTGCAATTTTAATGATTGATTTACAACATATTGATAATTGGTCGGACCTAAACTCGAATCATGGCCGTCCGAATGGTAGTACACAATGCTAAGCACTCGGCTATTGTGGCCGCATTGCTTAAACAAAATATCAAATTAATTACAAAAAAAAAAAAGATTAAAATAATGTTCAAAGTAACAAAAACTATCATATTTTCTTATAGTCATAATTATCAAACTGAGCGAATTCATCATTTCTTTCTGCCAACAAAATTAATTAATTCAAAAAAGTATTTAATGCTTACTGGAATGCAAAGAAATATCTATTTTAATGCTTCAATTTGGGTATTACATATTTATTAGGTTATTAACTCTCATTGCAGTAAAATTTAATTGGTTCCACAAAATGTTGTCGACTTGAGTTTTGTAGTGGAAATAATGCTCGTGCTCTAACACCCACATTATTCGAACATGCCACCGTACATTTTGCTCTTTCTCTCTCTCTATCTCTCTCAGGCTGTTGCAGGCGCTGTTAAAACGGCCGCACTCTCAATTTTTAACCCACTTAGCACCCAAATCTCAACGCATGTGCATTAAGTACACAATCCAAGAATATTGCAACCAAATGCAAGGCATACGAATGTAAACGCCGAGAGCGAGGAAAAGTATGTAACTAACGAAAATTGAATACATTTCAGAGCTAATTTCGAAGTGTGAAATGTATAACGACTACCAAATAGTCAAAAAACGGGTTCCATGTGGCCACACACACACATACGTTCCACACGAACGTTAAACAGCTTAACAGTACGCAGTGCTTGAATGGAGTGACAGCCAATATTTCTGACGGCACCCGAACACTGTGTGTAGTAGCGCCGCTTCGAATCGGACGAACCAACACCGTAGCTACCATAATAAGTGCGTTTGTTGCTCGCTTTCGTTGCTTCGTACGGCACTCGCTTGGTTGAACGACTGTTGTAGGCTCACCAAAACTGTTTGTCGAATGGTCTGCTGCATTTCATAGTAAATTTCGAAATTCAGTGTTGCCGGGATATTCAAACGATTTGGTATCATTAACGGAACGTTAAAGTGTTGTTGAACGCGTTGACGTCACACACGTACAAAACATAGCCGCATAGTGTAATGAGCATATATTGAAGGCGACACGATTTTTAAGTTTCTTCTTTTGTGTTTTTGTGTCGCTCAAAACAACTGAAATTGAAAATTCAGCCAAATTGAACTTAAAGCTTCAAAATTGTATTTACATATGTTTAATAGAAAAATTCCTGTAAATTATATTTGTGAATATTTGAAACTGACATCAACACGCATAGGTCGTCGGCAGCGGCCTCAATGAAAGGTTCATCGTTTTGTTTAGGCGACGTTGGTCGAAGGAGCGGCGCTCGTTGTCGTTGCGTGCGTGAATTCACCCGGTTGTGGCACGAAAGTTATTCGCAAAGTTGCTAAGTGCGTGCGTGTGTGTGTATTGCAGTAAATTCAGTGTAACAAATAAGTTAGTGAAAATTCGCAAAACATTGCTAGCAGACACACGAGCACATACATACAAAAATACATACAAATGTACATATGTATGATTGAACATGCGAAAAAAAGGTTTGGGACTGAGTTTTGTGCCGCTGAGGGGAGTAACCAACCTTAAATTGATGTACCAAGCAGCAGTTTAAAGCTAAATATGTAGTAAAGTGCAACAACAACAACACTAACAAGTCTGCACAGCTGAGATTTACAAAAAAAAAAAAAAATGAAAAGCAAAATTAAATTCAATTTCAAATGATTAATGCAAACACGTAACGTCTGTGGCATGCAACAGACACGCAACATATAATGAAAATAAAAATAAATTCTGCCAATGGCTGTGTCGCGCTGGCATTGTAAGGTGATTTGAATAAATTTCCAAAGCACACTTTAAGGCGTTAAGGCTTGTTTACGAAAATTACACACTCACACACGCACACACGCGGTGAAATGTGCAAAAAAACGAGATAAAAGCAAAAAGTAAATAAATTACCACCATCAAACAAAAAGCGTTGCTACACCTGAGTCCTTCTGTATGAAATTTGCCAACATTTACGCGCACAAATGCGAATAAACAAGAAAACCCACACACACATACATACGTACATATAAATTTTCAAAAAAAAAATAAATAAGAATTTACGCCTCATACACTCACCTCACACGCCCACAAATTGAATTGTTGATTCAGCGAATGTTGTGTGAGCGAATGTGTGCGCTGCATAAAAGGATTAAAAAGGATTACCAAATGCCAGGCACTAATACCTTCACAAACGAAGTAAAAAAAAAAATTTAAAAAGAATATTGGCTGTTGATTCAAGTGAAACATGAAATGATGTGAGCGCATTAGTGTAGGATACAGTGGAAATAAAAAAATATTAAATTTTCATTAAAACAACAACTTTTTGGAAACGCAAGTGGAAAGTGAAGAGGAAAAGTTGCAAGTAAATAATAGATTTTTCCAGCTGACAAAAGTGCTTGAGACAACAACGATAATGCGCTTTCATTTACAGTTGAAAGGTTAAATGGAAAAGGTAGGATTACCGTAAAACATTAAATGAAATATTAATCGAAAAAAATGCTTTTGAGCTCTAAGGAAAAGTTTCCTTTGTAGGAATTGAGTCGGAAAATAATTGAAAAAATTCAAAATTAAAAAAGAAAAAAAAACATATATATATATTTAAAAAATGTAATGATTTGTTAAAAAGAAAAATTAAAGAAAAAATAAAAAAATACTCATTTCAGAAAATGTGAAAAATTATTCATTCAAAATCCTTCGAAATGTGTATTTCGATATCATGGTTTGTAAGGAACTTTAGGCGCTTTATCCAGTAAGGGTAGTTAGATAATTTCTATTGTAATGACAAACCCAATTTTTAAAAAACTGATTTTGAAGCGAAGAATTTAAATTTCCAGAGAATTTAATAACAAAAAAAATTCAACAAAAATAATATTAATAGGAATGATTAAACATTTTACTAGAGCTCTGTGAAATTCAAAACAAAATTAGAGAAAAGGGAAGAATTAAAATATAATTGAGTATTTCCTTAAAAAGTCCAAAATTTTTTTAAATTTTTTATACTGTTAGAGCAAAAATTTAAATATTTTTTTAACTTTTCTTTTAAGCATATCGAAATTCGAAATACAATTTTTTGCAATGAACAGCCGGATTTGTACTAAAGAAAATACAGCAAGCGACAGTCAAAAACAGAATAATATTCCAAAAATACAAAAAAAAATCATTAAATTTTTTATAAAAGCAAATATTTACTGCTCCATACTCTAAAATTAATAAGAAAAAGAACGCTTGACCGAAATCGTTGCTTGAATGTTTCAATAGTGAAACTCACTTCTCATTTTTGTCCCGTGCAAATGGCTAATACTATATATTTTCAAAACGAAAAATCTACCAAAAATCAGAATATCTCTAATATTCGTTGTTTCCCAATGGGCATTATTTACTTAAGCAGCTCGATGCTCCCCAGTCCCCATCCATCTCTACTTAACGTTTTTTGAACAAGAAATCTATTTAAATATGTACAATTGTCCCGTGCAACAGGATGGTAAAGCTCATATCCACAAACCTCGCAGTTTGTTTCTTGAGAAATAATTTTTGTAATTGCTTGAAAATTACCAGGAATTTTTGGAGCTCCAAAACTTCATTTCTTCGCTTAAAAATAATTTTAAAAGCAGGCCACTATTCTTTTCATAACAATCTACTGGATGTTGTTTCTTGGATATAATTGTTTCTTATGGCAAAGCTTATATTCTGGGGAAAATATTTGGAGGAGATACAGAGTAGCTGCTTCCTGATACCTGTTTGTCATTTGTAGTGTCGGATGGAGGTTCAATTTAATTCGTCGCATAGGACATGTTTTGCGTATTTCTAGACGTCCTTGGTATTTAGTTTGGAAACTATCTCTAGCTCTTTGAATAGCGAAGCTTTTAGATGTCTGAGATGAGTTCTAGATGGGGCCGGATAGACATAGAGAGACTGTTCTAAGGTCTCGTTCACGCCTGCTTCCCTATAGCTTCTGCATGTGTCACTACCATTAATGCCCATTCTGCAAGCGTGTGAAATCAATAGATTGCGGTCAGTCGTTAGGCCTACAACTGTTCCGTTCTGGCGCTCACTCTATCAGTAATTTTTTATCCGATCTTGTAGAGGGTGTAAGTCACGGTGGCGAAACCGTTTACCTCTTTTAATATGACTTGAAGATGTCTTTTTACTGATGAAACGTTTCCTATATGAGATTTTATCAGACCAACAACCACAATTATAAAAAGTTTGCCTAGAAAATTATACCTTCGGAAAGGTCGGCACCACCGAGCGTGTTTCCGTAAAGCAACATGAACTACTCATAAAAATTTATCAGCCGCTCGGTGGTGGTATTTCTACCTGTTGGAAAAGTTTTATGGCGCAAATTACAGAAGTAACCCTGGAGAAAATCGCATAGCTAAGAAGTTGATCACATTTCATTCCAAAACACTCCGATTCAGTGAAGAAAATTGCATTTTTCACCAACAATACGAAAGAAATTACAATATTTTTCAGACATTCTTCAAAATTCACCTTCTTTCGCTTGCTCTCTAGTGGTTTTCAGTAAATTTCCTGCGAGTTAAAGCACTCTGTCTGCTTATGTACATAAGCTGATCCTTAAAGCCTTAAATGGAATCAATACAATCTCCCACACAAAAGCGCCGTCTACTCCACAACAGCTTCACTTCCGCTATGCCCATTGTTTAGTACAAAAAGGGCAAAAAGTAGAAGAAAATTATGATATAAATAAAAACTGAAAAGGTATAAAGGCTCATAAATAATTTCACGCGAACCATCAAGGCCGGAAAATTAACCCCCCAAAAAAAAAAAGCCGAGCAAAGTTAACGAGGCAGCAAGTAATGCAAGGAATATTCCAAAAACATAAAAAGACACAGGCAAACTGGAAAGGCAACGGTTAGTAAGGAAGCAAGGAAGCAAGGAAAAAATGTATGTCAAAGTAATGAAAAGTGTGAAGGAGAAAATAGGAAAAAAGGGAGACCAGCAGGTATAGGCGTGCGATTGTCTGCCTATGACCTCACACACACACACACACACAAAACACAAACTACAAATAAATATGTTGTCATAAAAGCGATAAGCTACACAAAAAAAAGAAAAAAATGAAAAAAAAGAAAAGGGAAGCAGAAAAAAATTTCACCGCAAACGCCATTATCCTTTCTCACACATTTTCATAAATCCTTTGTAAGTTACGTTGCTGCATGTGAGTTTTATACCTTAATTTCAGAGCCCGCATATATAATTTGCACCCTAAATATAGACGGAGACAAGCAAACAAGCTTTGGCTGGTGTAGGTTTTTTTTGGAGCTTCTCTGTGGTGGAGCGCGCGCGTGAAAGGCGTTCATTTGTGCTTATCAAAGGGCGACCATCTTATTTATGCTCGCGCTGTTCGCGCCTTGTTTGCACTACACGTTTTACCACGTTTATGTTGTTATTATTGTAGAATTTTTTTTTTTTTTTCTTCTCAGTTTGTGGTCATATTTTTGACTACGGAGTCCTTACATATTCGCCATAGCTTGGCGCGCTGAGTGTGGGTGGTGGCAGTGCGGCCTCTCACTGGCTTATTTTGTTAATATTTTACTTATATTATTTATGTCTGTTAAAATATTATTTACATATGTAGGTGTATGGGTGACATTCATTATGCATGTATAAAGGACAAAAAAAAAATTCAGATACACGCACAAACATGCATACACATACACACATGCACGTATGTGCAAGTGGCAGCCAGCTTGTTAAACAAATACATGCACACACACACACACGCATCTTGGCCTGGCCGCATTAAAGCTGTGAACGTGTTAACGGACACATATATATATATATATACATTCAACGGTACGTTATTTGCATGCAATTGTACTAAAAAAGTTGGTGGGACAAAGTCTCATTGTGCCGCCTGCAACAGTAAAGGTGGCAAGCGGCATGCGGCTTGCATCGCCTGCTCGTTACATACAGATAGACAGGCATAAATCCATATCCTTGCACAGTTTATTTGTACTGTGTCACGCATTTGTTATGCACTCTGACACAAGCCGCCGCTTTTAAGCTTAGTCCCATTTTTTTGTGCCACTTTGCCGCACTGCACTGTTGTTGTTGTTCGACGCTCCCCTTTTGGCTTTTGCGGTCAGTTCACGTGCTGCATTCAACTTACATATATGCATGCACATGTGTGTGTGTGTGTGTGTTTGCGGTGGCGCTTTGACTTTTTTGCTGTTCTCCCACTTTTCTCCCACTTTTTAACACCCCTTTTATTTACTCTGTAGCGCCTTTCGTGCCTTTTTGGTATAACAACGCGCTTGTTGTTGTTGCTGTGTTCCCCCAGCAGATCCCCTTGATTGCATTGTTGCGGTTGTGTGCAGAGTAGTTGCACGAAAACGGTATTAATAAATGAGTTGAGCTACCCACTCGCTCACTCCTTTTGGCCCTCCTTGTTCCTTGTCGTACACTTGCATTTATGCATAGTATTTGAGGCAAGCGTGTCCATAAATTGGTCAGCCACCTTGTTCTCGGTGGTAGTCATTTAAAATTTATGCGATTTTCTTTTCGCTACTTTATTTACTACTCTGTGTTGCAGGATTATCTGGAAATGATTGCATGTGTGTGCGGTAAGCCTTTGACGTGGACGTTGAGTATACAAAATTTCAATATTGTAGAGTTTTTGTACTGAACGATTCAACTTTGGTTGGTACAACTGTAGAAATGCTTCGGCCGGGGTGCAGTGCTATTTTTTGTTTGTGTACTTAACTTTAGGAGGTGACTTTAGTGCCACCTAAAATACACATTATTTCTCGATTATCCACAACGTCCTAGCTTAAACGTTTAAAAATTTCAGCAAAATTGGTCTATAAATAGAGATTTTTCGAATATTTCGACTCTTGCGCCACCTAACGCCTGGAGGTTTGTAACAATTCTAAGCTTTAGGCAACCCCTTTGAACAGTTTGAAACCCAAGCGTTGCAGATTATGAAGACCGCTTTACATAAATCCTCCTTCTTTTCAATATTAATTTTATTTTTCTCTTATAGCAAGTTTATATATATCTACAGAGCTTCTCCATGGCTCTAAAGGCCTCTACAAAACTTTTAAAATGCACTTAAAATCCAACTTTCACTTATTCTTAAGTAGAAACTTTCTTTCTTCATTTAAATACATTTCACGTCCTTCATTTTTTTTCCTTTTCTAACTTTTATTCGCCTTCAACACTGTCCTATTGGCTTTCTTTCGCCCTAAATTGTATCTTCGTTAACACCAAAAACTATTTCTCTTGTCCAATATGTGAGTAAAGCCTTTCCTTTGATTTATGAACTTTTTCGTTGATATTTACATATAGTTTCCTATTCTATTTACCATTTTAATATTTAACTCACTCGCCTCGCTTTGATTTATGTGCTACTTTTGGGTGGAAATTTAAGTTGAAGGATTTTTTTCGAAGTTTTTTTTGCAAATATTTGTCCTTACTTTGTTTTCATCAGGAAAAATGCTGAGATATTTTTTTCATTTTATACTTATCATTTACTTTTCGTAACTTAGTTGAGAATTACAGAACTCCATATTGGGCTGTGAATAAATTGTGGTAATTTAAAGAAAGGCAGAAAGCAAGTTAATCCACATCATTAATCAAAGGAATGATTTAAATTGAGCTGAGAAATTCACCTACTATTGTTTATGGAACAAAAATTTAAACAAAATTAAAATATCATCAAAAGCGTAAGTCATCTGGAGCCAAGAAACTTATAGCTCTAGCGAAGCGGGTGCAACTATGCTTGCCAAAAAGACAACTAAAATTGTACAAAAAAATGTTTTCTAAATGCGTTCGCCCCTCGAGGATATCAACCATTTTTAGTGTATATCCGAAACGAAAGGAAAAGCTCCTCTTAAGGATCCACCAGTTCTTCGGAGGTCGCTTATAATCCTAAGTTCATAATACAGGAAAAATGTTTGCGAAAAAAGGCTCTACAACTCCAATACTACTCCCGTAGGTTAATCCCTAGAACTGCTCCTTTATTTTTATATTTTTTAATCGCCCTACGATTGCGGGATTAATTTGAACCGAGGCGATTTTTCCTTTCCCAAAACAAAAGAGAATTTATCATTTTAGTGGCAAAAAATATATTCTCCGCCAACTTATTTAATGCTACATGAGCAGTAAGAAGCTCCACATAAATTTGGAAACAAAATTTTGGTTATTTGCAAACACTCTATATGTATTCACTGCTTCATTAGTCTATCAAGAAGTACAGGCTCTATGAGGTATATGAAGAAATAAGCTTGCGCCTAAAATTATGCAACAAATTCTAATGAATAAAACATCAGGAAGTGTAGTGAATAACAGGTTTAACCTATATATCGCTTAGAAAGTGTATCACACTCCCCTAGCTAGCAGATTAAAGACAGATTTAGCGAGCTATTTTTTTATTTTATTTTATTTTTTTTCATTTTTATCACACCATTTACGAGTATAACTTATTTAAACGCAGGATACTTAACAATTTAATGATTTCCGATTTTTCACAATACCTACTTTATCATATCCGTTACTAGGTCTTGTGTTTATAACACCTCGCACTACAATAGCTACTAGGAGCAGCATTTTCCACCCACACACAACTCATTTAAAGCTCGTAAATACCATTTAAATCTACAGTCTACGCATTTTTTCACTATAAACTACGTTCCGTATTGTTTGTGCGCCGCCATCAGCCATCTACCTGTAGATACACATAGCTTGTAGGCGCTACAAATGCCTGAATGACCGACTAAGCTTCCAATCGGTAGCCCCAACCGTTGATTTCCGTCTATGCCTTGTTTTATTTCCGCTATGCCTACCTACCTTTTCTAATCCTATTTGACCAATCGACATTGTCACCATTGCTGCCACGCACCTCCTTCCATTTGTCTATTCTTTAGCTACCCCGCCAGCCATCTTTACAGCCAAGCTCCTCAAAATTCTCTGGAAGTGCGTGCGCCAGGCTGTTTTTTTCCTTTTTGCTGAGCCAGTTTCCTTTTCACTCCGCGGTAAACCTGTTTAGCTTGTTATCGCTTTAGTTGTCTCCTGGTTTTGTGGGTTTTAACTGCTCGTTGACCTCGTGTTGTTTTCCTGTTTGGTGTTTGTTCTAGTTTTCTCTCTTTTTTCTACTTTATTTTCCTTTTTTTCCGTTTTTTTTTTTCTTTTGCGCCCTATGTTTGCAGGTTGTGTCATTTTGTCAGGACTTTCATTTTCTCCCACTGCCTTCTTGTTCGTTTTATGTGCGTTTGTCCTTTATCCTTTAGCTTGTCATTATTTTCACCTTTTCTTTTTTGGTTTGTCACTTTTTTCAGTTTTTATTTTTTATTTTTTATTTGTGCTTTTGTTTGGTTTAACACTTACATTGCAACATTGTTTCCTCTTTAATTTGCTTTGTCTCTTAGTTTTTCCCCACCTTTTCTATGTTCTATGTATCTTTGTTGTTTCATCATTTATTCTTTATTTGCTTTAACCACACGCTTTAAATAACCGTTAGTATTATGGTTACTGCGTTGTATTGTAGTCCTTTCTACTATTAATTAGAAACTATGTAGATGAGAAAGATTAGATGTTGTTACGGTCAGTTGATAGTTGCTTGTGGAGCCTCGGAAAGAATAAAAATAAAAGTGATTGAGGTCACTTTGGATTGGTGCGTCGAGTATAATTAGCAGTGTTAAATCGTGGGAGCTACACACAAAGATATCGTAGATAGCAAAGGGAGTTTGTTCTTTCTTCTTAAGGGCTGACACTTTTTTCAGCACAAAACTTAATAATCTTAGTTGAAAACATATACAATTCTAGACTTGAAATTCAAACGTTTCTAAACTTGAAGCTTCAACGTAGGATTTAATTGAACTTCTAAGATCTATCTTAAGAATAAAATAATGTCTGTTTTAAAACGTTTCACCTTAAAAATTGCAGAAACTGATTTTCTAAGTTTTGAATCCTATATAAATTAATTCTCAAAACTTTTGGCATAACCTCCTAAGAGTTGTCCTGTTATTTTTCTGAAAACTTCATTTATTCTTTGAGTTTTAGACCAAAATGCTTGCTTCTCTCGAATTAGACACACTTATTTCAAATATTAAAATAACCAGGTTTTTCTTTATGCGCAGCTTTTTAAAATATAAAAAAATTGAATTTTCAAATTTTTCATTTCGAAATTTCAAATTTTGAAATGTTAAATTCTCGAAATTTTAAATTTTCAAAATTATAATTTTTCAAAATTTAGAATCATTTTAAAATTTTAAATACTCCAAATTTTTTTTTTGATGTTATGGTTTTTCGAATTTTTGAAAAACTTATCAAAATGCTATATTTGTTTGTTTGCCTTTGGAATTAATTTTAAAATTTGGAAATATGAAATTAAAATTTTTTGAAAATTTCGAAATATTTCATTGCCGAAATTTGGTATTTTTGAAATTGGAATTTTTTGTAAATGTGCATCATGGTGCAGTCTTAAATTTTAGAATTATAAAAATTTTAAAAATATAAACTTTCGAAATTTTAAATTATGAAAAGTTCAAACTTCTGAAATATATATCATGTGAAATTTTAATATTTCCATTTTTGCATTTGCAAAATGATAATTTTTTGAATTTTAGAAATACCTTTCAAAATTCTAAAGTTGTTACTTTTGAATACACACAATAATTTTGAAATTTTCCAAAAAATTTTGCCTTTGAATTTAATTCCAAAATTTTGAAAAATAAAATTAAAAAATAATATGATATTATTAAAAATTGATGTATTCGAAATTTTAAATTTTCGAAATTTAGAAGTTTTAAAAAATTAATTTTTGTAATTTTGAAGTTTCTAAATTTTGAATTTGCGAAATTTTAAAAGTTTTTCGAAATTCTGAATTTTTGAAATCTTCAATTTGGAATTTCAATTCCTTAAAAAAAAATAATATAATGTATTGATATATAATGAAATTTTTATTTTGCAAATTTAGTAATTTTAGTTATTTTGATTTCTTGGAATTTGAATATTTCGAATTTTTGAAACAAATATCAAAAGGCTGAATTTGATATTTTTCGGTTCTTTTTATTCTTTATTGCGCGCAATAGTTTCGAAACTTCCCTAAAAATTTGCAAAAAACTTTGTGTTTGAAACTTCTATTTTCTTCTTCTTCTTCTTAATTTCATTTCATAAATGCCAGTCATCCACTGCCATTTTATAACTTTCACCCCAACCCCTCCACACGCTAACACTGCGATCTCGTATCTCTCCCTGCAGACTATTTATTTTCCTACCATTTAATTTTTGTGTGTTTTTTTGTGTTTTCCCACTTAATGTCCACCGCACACAACTTGGCGTTAACCACGAAATGAGCGCAGGTAGCTGACAGTCTGGTTTACAGTCTAATAAATGTAAAGTCATTTTTCAGTTTAATAATTGCATGTTTTTATACAAACAACAACAATAAATCGTCAAGCAAATACTATAACTAAAAGGCAAATATGTGTATACGAGTATGTGCTGAATGTACATATGAGTGCCAATTTGTAGCATAAACCCACCCACCCACACTGGCTCCCCACACTTTTGGCCACTTGGACTAACCCAAATCATATGAGCCATGCCGCCATGCGAGCCCACTAACCGCGAGTCATTAACAGAATTACAAACTGGACTAATTTTAGTATGTTTGTTGTTGTATTCACTTTCACCGTTATGTCCATTTGATGTTTAGTTTAAATGCGATATGAAAATTATGTTTAATAGCTCAAAATACGTTTGACGGCACAGCAAGTGGGCGGGCGAGCGAGCGACGCTGGTGTCGAGGTCTGTGGTGTTTCGCCATTAACAGTTGGCTTCCCGAGGATAGCAAAATTAGTGCGCAGCGGGTGTGGTATAGGTTGCGGCTGTATATATAGATATGTATGTAGGTGTGTTTAACTGTAATTACTCCCTTTTTAATGCATATATGAATATGAGTGCGTATAAATGCATAATTCTTATGTTATTATTCATGTTGTTAAACTCCGTAAGTGCTGAATATGCTTATTAACAGTTATAATATATACATAAGTATATAAGCCAGATACATAGGCACTCGTAGTTTGTTATTATTTTCATTAGGAATTGTGAAAAGTTTCTTGGAAATTAATGCTTTTTCTGTTGAAAGCTACTCATTTGCTTGTCATCAAGTTAGTTTTTCTTTAATGAAAAAATTACTTCATTCCAAGGACCACAATTTATGTCACGTACAGACGTTAAGTATGTATGTATGACTATATGAAAAATGGTCAGTTGATTCTAATCATTATCAAAATACAAAAAACTATACTCAAAAAAAGAATCGCTAAAATCATTTTTCAAAATTATTCTTACTTTTTACTCAAAGCGCAGTTTAAACTTTGTGAAAGCTCACAAAGTAGGCCAAATTATAAAAAATAGTGAAAATATTAACTTGCTAGAGGCTGTGTGATAAGTTTTCAAACCTTCACCATTTAAAAATTAAAAAAAAAATCCTTACATCCACAGAAGTATTTAAATTCACGCAAAACCACTAATTCAAAACGTTAAATTTTTTTTTTTAGTTTTGCTACGTTATCACAGAATTTTCAATCATTTTGAAATCTTTGAGTTTCCACTTTAATGCTTTTTTTGCTGTTTTTTGTTTAATAAAATTGCTGGTAAAAATTTCTGAAATATTTTCAAGTTTTCAAAATTTTATATCATTGTATTCAAAAAAATTTTGTTTGCTATAAAGATCTTGTTGAATTTTTCAGAGAGATTTTGTTATTCTCGAATTCATGTTTTTCCGAATTTTTGCCAAGTATTCCTTTTTTATTTTATTTCAATATTCTTGCTTTTCGAATTTTTTAAGTATTTGTATATTTATTAAATTTTGACATTAGTAATAATTTACGATCGCAATTTTCGTAAATTTTATTAATTTTAGAATTTTTTGTTTGTTTTCTTTTTCTTCTTGGATTTTGCCTTTTTTCAATTTACAATAAAAAGGGTGATCCAGGCAGAGGTACTTTTTCAATAGCCTTTTTTGGACAGATCACGCGTAAGTCAAGCTGTCATGTTATTTTTGTTCAGTATTGTTCGGTATTTCTTCATGGAAAGACTTACGCTTGAACAACGCTTAAAAATCATTCAACTTTATTACGAAATTTCCCCTTCTGTAAAGAATGTGTTTCGCGCGCTTCGCTCAACTTGTGGTCAACATAATCGGCCTAAGACTAAGCGCACTATTCGCAACACTATCATCCATCTTGAGACCCAGCATTCATTATTGGATAATATTCGACCGAATATATCACGCCCAGCACGCAGCTGAGACTGTACACGAAGACCGTGGATAGTCGATTCGACGCCGTTCGCTGGAACTCAGACTGAGGTATGGAATGACTTGGCGCATTTTACATCGAGATTTTATATTGAAAGCGTACAAAATACAGCTTGTGCAGGAACTGAAGCCGCTCGACCTTCCCAAGCGACATCGCTTCACTCTATGGGCTCTTGAAAAGTTCTAGGATGATTCGACGTTTTCGAGCCAAATTTTGTCCAGTGATAAGGTTCATTTCTGGCTCAATTGGTATGTAAACAAGCAAATTTGCCGCATTAGGGACAAAGAGCAACCTGAAGAAATTCAAAAGCTGTCATTTCATCCAGAAAAAACAACGGTTTGGTGTGGTTTGTGGACCGGTGGGAGCATCGGTCCATATTTCTTCGAAAAAGATACCGGTGAAAACGCAACCGTCAATGGCGACCGTTACCTCGCCATGATAACCGACTATTTGATGCCTGAAATTAAAGCTCGTGATCTCCGTGACATTTGGCCTCAACAAGGCGGCACATCAACAAAGACTTCCCACACATCGCAAGGATCAATGGATTTATTGAGAGAACACTTCAGTGAGCAGATAATTTCACGTTTTTCGACGGTCGATTGGCCACCAAGATCGTGTGATATCACAGCGTTAGACTTTTAGACTGTGGGGATATGTAAAGTCTAAAGTCTATGCTGAGAATCCCGCTTCGGTTCAGGCCTTGGAGCAAAATATCATGCTTGTCATTCGCCAGTTACCAGTCGAAATTATTGAACGAGTCATCGAAAATTGGACTCAAAGTATGGACCATCTGAGACGTTGGCGCGACCAACATTTGAAAGAGAAAATCTTCAAAAAATTATTGCTGAAGAATATTCTTTCGAAATGATAATAAACATTACCCATTAAATTTGAATTTTCTGTGTTTTTTCTTTAAAAAAGAAGGGAACTTCGAAATTGATCACCCTTTAGATATATTCGCTTATATTAAAACTGCTATTTATTTTAAACTAGATACTTTTCTTTATGATTTTTTAAGTTTTATTTTAGTTACTGAATTTTTGCAAATTTTTGAAACTTTTTTACTTCTTTCGTGTTTTATAATTTTGTAAACTAATAATTAAAGAAATTCGAAATTTTTTCAGAAACTGTAAGAAATTTTTAATAGCTTTTGGAAAAAGAAATTTTTTTTACATTTTTTTTAACTTTATTTTAATTTTATTTTAAAGTTTTTTAAATTATTTTTCGTCATTATTATTATTATTATAATTTTTTGTTGTTGAAAATTTCCAAACTACATTTGCCTTTTCCTTTTTCTTTTTGTAGATTTTTCTAATTTTATTATTTTTGCCTCATTTCAACGAGCGTGTCGCAGTCGAAATGCGATGCCACTAGTTTTTAGAACCACTTAGAAACAAAAACAATGCATACACACACATACATGCACCTAAATACATAAAAATGAGTCTAAAGTGAAAACTAGAATTGTATTTCAAAATGACATGCTCGCCAACAGAAGGCTTGCTGCTCCCTGGAGTAAGACAAATAACCCGAAAAATAGACAAACAGACAGCACAAGATAACAGATTAGCCGGGCAGAAGAGAACTAGAAAATATTACTCAAGAGGAATGCATGCGTACAAACATGCATACATATATAAGTGTGTGTTCATATATACATCTATGTATACGAAAATGTTTGTATTTATATGTAGACCAAAACATATTGACATATTGCGTAGACAAACTAAATGGGCAAACAAAAATAGAAAGAAAAAAAAAAGAAAATAAGTAACCGATTGCTGAAACTCCAATGCCAACAACAAGTGACATAATATTTCTTGCACTTCCCTCTCTCCTCCTTTCTACCGTCCGTTCGTAGTTGGTTTCCGACAAATCTCTCGCATACCAAAAATTCTTGCATATTTATTTATGCACTTTTCTTTAACATCCGCCAGCGCTTCCTTCCATCCATTAGACATTTATTGTTTTACTTTAGGTATTGCCAATAGTTTTCCACAGCCCATAAACAACAACAACAACAACAACAACAACAACAACAAGTGAATTTTCCCAACAGATTAAGTTTCTGACATTTATTGCCTGCCTAGACTGACGACGCTGCAGCGAGCGAGATCTTTTACGTTTCTCTCTGGTGTATGCTCGCCTTCACTCTCTCTCTTTGTCTCTCTTTCTCTCTCTACATCACTCACCTTAACCCACAGCCCCACTGTGGCTTATCGTTGCAACACCTTAACTCTAATTCGCTTTCGATGTTCGATATGACACTACATTCCCTTCGAAATCCGCTCTGGGGTGGATGGAGAAAAAGTTTTGACACAAAAGGATTTGACAGGCGAGAAGAACAAGGAAGGGGGGGGAGAGAAAGAGCAGAAGAGCGCACTAAAAGGGAAGGAAGTAGGGAAAACTTGGTTACCTACTTAAATTTCCTTGACGCAGTTGAACGTAGGACAATGCGCATTGACGGTTCAACTAATTTATGTGACATTTTAGATAAATGACAATATTCTAACGGAAGTATTTACTTACGCGCAAACATATATACAAACATACAAACAGTGAAACAAACAGTGAAACAAACATTTGATCTTACATTTGCTATTTGTCTGCTATTCAAAGTGTTCGTGAGTGATTGAGGACTAGAGGAGAGAGTGAAGAGTTATTTTCTATTTATTCTCTTTTTTAAGTTTTCAATTTTTGTTTTATTTATTTATACGCCATGAATGTCACTTTAAGTGCGAAGTTACGAAATAGTTTAATGTTTTGATATGGGTTAATGGAATTTGGTTTATTATTCGCTTTTGCATGAATACTTGTACTTTGGGAAATGAATGCAGAAAGGCGTGTCGAATTGTTAAAAGAGGTGGCAAAGCGAGTTAATGATATTGAAAACCTCAACTCAAGGGCGTTTTCGAAAACATTATTTATTATATTGTGTATAGAAACGACTACGATGAGAAAAAATAAAACCAAACCTTTAAAATTAATTTAAAAATAATGCTTTATTAAAATTTTCCTATTTGGAAATTTTAAAAAATGTACTAAACTTTTTAAGGAAAAAAAACACAGAAAATTCAAATTTTATGGGTAATGTTTATTACCATTCGAAAGGACATTCTTTGACATTTATTTTTTGAAGATTATCTCTTTCAACGTCTCAGATGGTCCATCCGTTGAGTCTAATTTTCGATGACTCGTTCGAGCATTTCGACCGGTAACTGGCGAATGACACGCATAATGTTCTGCTCCAAGTCCTGACTCGAAGCGGGATAGTCCGCATAGTTTTTAGATTTTACATATTCCCACAGGAAACAGTCTAACGGTGTGATATCACACGATCTTGGTAGCCAATCGACCGGGCCAAAAGTGAAATTATCTGCTCACCCAAGTGTTCTCTCAATAAATCCATTGATTGATGCTAAGTATGGAAAGTGGCACAGTCTTGTTGAAGCCGAATGTCGCAGAGATCCTGAGCTTCAACTTCAGGCATCAAATAGTCGGTTATCATGGCGCGATAACGGTCGCCATTAACGGTTTACGTTCTCACCGGTATTATTTTTGAAGAAATATGGACCGATGACTCCACCGGCTCAAAAACTACACCACACCGTTATTTTTTCTGGATGAAATGGCAGATTTTGAATTTCTTCAGATTGCTCTTTGTTCTAAATGTAGCAATTTTGCTTGTTTGCGTACCCATTAGGTCATAAATGGGCCCCATCGCTGAACAAAATTTGGCTCGAAAACGTCGAATCATCCTAAAACTTTTCAAGAGCCCATAAAGTAAAGCGATGTCGCTTGGAAAGGTCGAGCAGCTTCAGTTCTTGCACAAGCTGTATTTATTTAGTACGCCTTCAATTTAAGATCTCGATGTAAAATGCGGCTAATCGTTCCATACGTCAGTTCGAGTTGCTGCGAACGGAGCCGAATCGACTCTCCACACTCTCAGCTAGGGCCGCTATATTTTCTTTACTGCGTGCTGGACGATGTCTATTCGGTCAAATATTATCCAAGAAAGAATGTTGGGTCTCAAGATGGGTGATGTTGTTGCGAATAGTATGCTCAGTAGGCCGATTATATTGACCATAAGTTGGGCGGAGCGCGCGAAAAACATTCTTTACAGAACGTGGATTTTCGTAATAAATTTTGAATGATTTGGAAACGTTGTTCAGGCGTAAGTCTTTCCATGATGAAATGCCAAGCAATACTGAACAGAAATGACATGACAGCTTGACACGACTCACGCGTGATCTGTCAAAAAAAGGCTATTGAAAAAAGTACCTCTACTTGGATCGCCCTTTATTTATCTTCCCTATCACTTATGCAACAATTTCAGGCATCTCAAATGTAATTTTATCTCGAAATTTTGTGTGAAAAAATATTTGCTTTGAATTTTTTCTAAATTACACAAATTGCACCAACAAAATTTTACGCCTTTAATGAGCAAAATTACAGCAAGATGAAAAATAGTTTAATAACTTTTTCTCTATTTACACACATACTTATATAAATGTGAGTAAGCAACCATTTACCAAGGACTCACCCATTTTTCCGCCTTGTTCAGACAGACAAAGGCGATTATTTAATGGTCTGCAATGAAGGCTCAGAATTGATTTCGAAAATGCGGTAAGACACATTAAGTGTCACATGCAGAAACAGGAAATCCCCTGCGTCCTCACCCACACGCAGTAATACTTTTCGAGTATGTATGTATGTATGTAGAAACAACTTAAATTAATTAACTTATTTAACATTGAAATGCGTAGAACAACAAAGCTAGATGGCGAGCGGGGGGTCGTAGGTTAGTGAGAAATCGTGTTCAACATGAAAACACAATTTGTATTATTAGCAAAGGAGTCGTCAAGGATTCCGTAGATATACCACTCGACATTTGTATGAAGACAATACAAGTTAATGGCGAAAAATTCGGTGATTAACACTGTTACATATGTATGGATGGGTTGTACATGTGAGTATATGTGTGCATGTGTATGCGTTTGTGTGTACATTTACAGTAATAACTGCTGATATGTTAGTGCATTTGTATAATATCCCCAGAGTCAATGACATCCGCGCACTAGCAGACACAAACGCTGCCACAGCTACAACAACTGCGAGAGAGTGGTAGGTAGGAAAAACAGTCGAGGGAATACAACACAGAGTTGGAACTTTCTATGCATGTATGCGTGTGTGAATTCAAAATGCATACAAATTTGGTTATAAATATGTGTAAGTGTGTGTAGCGTATGTTTGCTTGTAAATGAATTCTGACTGTAACTGTGTCATTAACACAGTCGCTTTGGTAACTATTACAAGTGTCACATATGTGAATACAAAAGGATAATCGAGTGAATAAATGGCATTTTAGGGACATCAGATAGATAGATAGAGCTAAGAGAGGGAGGCTTAGGCACAAAGAGAAGGTCTCAAACCCTAAACAAATAAATAAATTTTTTTTTTTTTTAATTTAATTTGAAATCATAGAAATCTGAAAGCTAGAAAAATTGGATATGATTTCATGAAAGTGTTTTTGTGCTTGTATGCACATGTGTCAGTGATTTTTTGAACATTTTTTGTGAACATAAAAACCAAGTATAAATGCTTGAAAACAACTGTTTCCCTTTTGGGTTTTGTTAACAAACTTAATTGATATGTAAAATGTGTAGAAAATTTAGCAAAATTTCTGTTGACGAGATTGAATTTAAAAAATACATTGAAAATTCGTACTTATACATAAATGTATAAATGTGTAAAAATTCGATTGGGGAGAGAGTAAGAGAAGTTCGTGAAATATTTTACATTTTTTTAAATTTCATTTCTGAAATTATTTCATACAAAATATCACTCAAAAAAAATTATTTCACAATTTTCGCAAAAAAAGAATTCACTTTGTAGCCGCTGCTTTTTGGGGCACTGCACTACTTAACTATCATTTATTTTCAAAAAATTCAAGTTTTATTGAAAAAAGTCTAAAATCCCTATAACAAAAGTTTTACTCAAAATTGACTAAAAAATTTTCCAACATTTTATTCAAGAGTTTTTTTTATATACATACATATATATTCAGGGCATTTTGACTAACTAAATTTCTTTCTTTCTCCTATTTGCAGAGTTTTCGAAACTTTTCAACTTCCGCCACAGACATTATATTCGGGAGTAATTCACTCCAAAAAATTAACTCAATTTGTAATGAACAGCTTGCCCAGAGACAAATTGTAATTAATGCGGACAGCGGTTGATATACATTTTCGTAATTTGTGAAAAAAAGAAATAAATTCGAAAAAAGCTAAAATTTAGTGCAAAAAAAATGTGTAAAAAACCTACTACAACAGCAATTCTGCTGTTTGTGCTGACCATCATAATGGGCAGCTATACCACGCAGGGTGAACAGCATCCAGCGACGGCGGATGAAGGTGAGTGAGGAAAATAAAAATTTTATTTATAAAAAAATTGAAAAAAATATGATTTTAGTAAATATCTTTAGTGAAAAACTTAAGCTTTTTAAAATAAAAAAATGAAATAAATTTATTTGGCTTAACTAAGCGAAATAATAGAAATTTAAGAAGAAATATTTTTCGAAAAATTTCAGTTTGATCTAAAAATCAGAAATCTAGTCCTTTTCTATTGGAAAGTATGTAATAAACAATTTTATTGATTTTGAACAGTTTTTACAAATCTAGTAGATTTTTTAAATTGGATCTCAGCAAAATAATTTACTTATTTTTCTTTTCATTAAAAGTACTAGAAATCAGAGCTCCAGATACCCGGGTATCGAGTACTGTGAGCAGCTCGATGCTGGCTCGATACTCGCTCATTGCTCAACTGCTCAGCAGAACAAAAATATTTAAATTTTGTTTGTCAAAGTTTCAATGAAATTTACACTTTGCGTAAATAAATTTAAAATTAATAAAAAAAGTTTAGAGAAAAAAGTCAAAGTGTTTGTCAAAATACTCGAAATGCTCGTGCTCGGCTCGAACAATTTACGAGTATTGAGCAATGAGAAGATGTGCGGGTGCTCATTGTTCGAATGCTCGCACTGCTCGAAAATGTTTAAGCTAAATCTGGAGCTCTACCAGAAATTACTTAATATTTTGAAATATGCTCTAAAAAGCTTCTTTTTTTTCGAAATACAAGGTCTTCTGGACATAATAATTCAGTAAAATTGTATTTTATAATTTCCCGGGTTCATTTTCGAAGCTTTTCTCTTTTTTCAATGCTTACTAGATTTGAAAAAAAAAATATTAAAGCATTTGTTAAACTATTTTCAAATTCTTTTTAATTTCGATTTTTTCAATGAATTTTTCGAAACATTTTAAAGAATATTGAAACCGGTTTAGTAGATATTTTCTGTATATAAATATATGCAATAATTATCTATAATTATCTATAATTAAATAAACTTACAAAATTTTCAAAAATTTTCCTCTATGAATATTTTTTTAAATATATATATATAACAATTCGAAATTTTATTTTAATTTTTCGAAACATTTAAAGTATTTTACGGGATACATTCTCCATATATGTGCATATCTATTTATATCTATATATAAAAAAAATTAGATTTTTTTGCAAATTCACTTTTTAGAAAATTTTAATTTTTGTTTCGATATTTTTTAAAAAATAAACATACAATCTCCCATTTATTATTTTTCAAGTAAATTCAAAATTCTGTTATTTTCGAATTTTTTTTTATTTTCAAAAATGTGTTCTGAAAATTTTAAAAATTCATTCCCCTTGCGTTTTCTCTACATGAGCTGAGCCATAACCCAACTTTGAATCTAAAAATTTCATGTGTGACTCGAAATAATACTCATAAAATTAATAGTCATACAAATTTAATGATTTGAAAATCAATTCTGTTTTAAGATTGAATTGCTTGCACACTGCATGTGCATATAAGAACTCATACAACCCACGCAAAGTCTTGCCAACAACAACCCTCTTACTCCCTAGACACTTTCCCCATGCGGCTTATTAAATTTCCGCTCAGGAGTGAAAGGAGAAAAAGTCTGAAAGCGACTGTTAAGTGATATCGCCACTTCATGGGTAAATACAAATTTAAATTCTTAGAAGATTTTCTCATATACATCAAATATGTATGTATGTACGCGCCAACACGTAGCCGCTTGCATTACAAGAAATTTAATCCGACTAATAATTATGACTTTTTCTTTCAATATTATTCCACAAATCTATGCACACACACTTACATATATCTATATATGAAATGAGATTTTCCGCGCGCGCACACACACACACACACAAATGTAATACAAGCACTTGAGCACATCAAACGAAGTGCGTAAAAATGTTTTATATGTATGTATGTATGTACGAGTATTTATGATTCAACTAAAAGAAATGCAGGAATGCAAGTTAATCCCCCGCCAGGCACGTAGAAGTGTTCAAAAATATGAAAATTTTCCAATTCGAATGTGCGTGTGCGTGCGTGTGTGAATAAAATCAGTGAACCAACGGCAGCATAGAAACAAACAACAGCATACACACACACACACACAACCAAAATGTGTGTGTAAGAAGTGATGGGAATTGGTATTGGGGCTAGAGGGGGTGTCAAGCAGGGCAAAAGTTTGATAGACAAGCCGAATACAAATCGCTTTGCGGGAAATTTGAAAAAAAAAAAGAATTGTACTCAGCAAAGTAATTGAAAGTAATCGAAATTTAATCTGATTTTAACGCATAATCACTTAGTCATGTTTTTGGTAACAATATAGTGCAACAACAACAACAACAACAACAAGAACAACAACCACAAAAAGCAATCGAAATGAGCGAGTAAAAGCATGCAATGGGTTGGAAAGACAAATTTAACAAAATGACAAATGTCATTATACGCATTTGCAACAACACACACACACACACACTCGCACGCACGCACGCACACACTTATGCGGGAAATATGCATAAATAACACACAAAAAGAAATTGCGTTGACAAAAGTCGACACACTTGACAATTTATTGCTAAATTTCGTTTCTTTTTCCATTACTCACCCTTTGCGTGGTTGTAGTCAATCAAATACAGAGTAGAAATATTCAATATTTCAAAGCGAGGGGAGGAATAAAATGCTCTGCAGCGGATGTGCGAGGTTAGGTGGGTGACAAAATCGAATTACATTACATTACATGCATATATATATACATACATACCAACAAAGTAATCAACACTTTCCGGGTCGCAAGTGTCACGGGTACGATTATGTACGTACACATGCAAGCATATATGTTTGTGTGTGCAAGCATGTGAACGCCTGCACAGTGGAGAGAGAAAATTGTACTCACATGTTTTGTATATTACTGTGTGTGTGTGAGTATGTGAGTTTCAAAATGCAAGAAAGTTTCTTTTTTTTTGTTGAAAATTTATTCAAAACGCAATCACAGTTCAACGTCACTTTTTTCTCTTTCTACTTTCTCAAATTACAATGCACTTTTTTCAAATACATAATGAATTTTCAATGTTCTTAATTCGAAACAGACCATATAAGTCATCAGCGGTGGGAAATGATGAAAAACCATTCTTCGGCTGTTTAAAAAAAAAAGTTAAATGTGAAAAAATATTATATAAAAAAATAATACAAAAAAAATATATAAAAAAATATATAAACGCTAGATAATACAAAAATAAATATATGTAAAAAATAAAAAAAATAAATACATATTTTTTTACCTAAAAAAATTCTATGCATTTAAAAAAATAAAAATAAAATAACCAGTTTAAGAGCTTTTTGAAACTTTTTAACTAAAAGGTTACACTTTTCGATACTTTATTTGCAGATAACTTTTTTGACAATACAAATTCATATATTTGAGCTCCAGCTTTTGCTCAAACATTTTCGAGTAGTGCGAGCATTTAAACAACGAGCACTCGCACGCCTGCTCATTGCTAATTAATAATAATTTTTTCTAGCTGAGCACGAGCATTTCGAGTAATTTGACAAAGACATTGAAACGCCAAAGAAACTTCGACAAACAAAATTAAATTTTTTTTTGTACTACTGAACAGTTGAGCAATGAGCGAGTATCGAGCGAGCATCGAGCTGCTCGCAGTGCTTGATACCCTGGTATCTGGTGCTCCAATATAAAGGTCGTTTCGGTCATTTTTAATGTCATGATCTGTCTTTTTTTCAATTGTATTCAGTGTGTTTACAATTGCATCATTGGGCCACCATAAACGTCGTGAATTTACTGATTTTGCCTTGGAAGAACTTGAAAACGATAAAGTGATTTTTAGTAAAATTATCTTCCCCGATGAGGCTCACTTTCACCATCACATTCACCTAAACTGACAGTTTGGTGTGGTCTTTGGTCTGATGGAATCGTCGGTGCGTACTTCTTTCGAAATAAAGCTGGTAGCACCGTTACTGTCAATGGAGAGCAGTACAGATTGATGATAACCATTTTTTTATGGCCATAATTGGAAGAAGTAAATCTTAACAACATCTGGTTCCAACAACACGAGGCTACGTGTCACACAGTATGTGCAACAAGCGAATTATTGTGAGAAAGGTTTGGAGATTCGATTATTTCAAGAAATTGTGACATTGAATGGCCTCTAAGAAGTAGTGATTTAACACCATTAGACCACTTCGTGTAGGGTTATTTGAAGTTATTGTTGTTTAGCAATAAACCAGACTCTCTTTAAGCTTCAAAAGTTAATATTGAACGTGCCATTCATGACATACGACTTGATTTAGTGGAAAAAATGCTCAAAAATTGGGTTCATCGAATTCGTTCCTGGAAAAAAAGTCGTGAGGCCATTTGAATGATGTCATATTCAGAACTTAATTGTATCGATTGTACTTCACATTAAATAAAAAAACATTTTAATTTACTTAACAATTAGTGGGGTTTTTTCTTAAAGAAATCATATCACTCTTATTGTAAAACCCTATTTTTCTTTAACCGCCTTAGTTACTGTAATGGAAAAAACTACTCTTATAAAAAAAAAAAAAATTTAATAAAAAATAATACACTAAATAAAAAAAAATCAAAAACAGCTGTGTCGAACATGACTATGAAGATCTGTGTGTTTGCACACATCTAAATATTTATTTTTGTACGTTTACGTATATTTCTTACAGCCGCTAAAGTCGCGTGTTTTCTGCGTTGGCTTAGAAACTTTTTTAAAAAACTTTATTAAAACAAGAAAAAAAATTGTTCGAAATTCTAACGACCTTTGTTTGGGAAAACAAACCCATTTTTTTATATTTCACTTTTGTTTATTGTTTTATTTTTCCTATTATTCGTCGTTGCTTTTATTTGTACGCGTTTCTGCTTCTACGCCTATTTCTCACCCACTTGTTATTGTAAACGTTAATTAAAGTTAAAGTTTTTAAAATTCAATCGAACACATACACAAATACAGATATGCTTACATAGGTTGGTTGGTTGGCCTTAGTATGCTTATTATATTACTTATTGCTTAGACATTGAAACAAATACTCAAAGGCTCTGCTTATAGCTCATTTTCATTATTTATATGTACTATCGTCGCACGCTTACCACGCTGTTTCGAAATAGCAGAACCTTTCCTCACCTCCCTTACCTTTTAGGCGAACAATAAATACTCACAGACATACACTTCTACTTCTACTAATTTCCCATCAACACTCGACAAAATTACCTCAGTTCTATGTAACATACGCTTGAGCTCAAAGCGCTCATGTACCCATTTCTGAAGTGCCGCTTCAACATTTACTTCACGCTTTTCATGCTCAAGGCAAGCGCATACATGGAAAAACCGTATTGAAATTCGTAAATTATACAAATTTCGTACAACAAAAACACTAACTGTAAACATAAATCTATCAAAAACACTTAATTGCGTATCATAAGTGCGGTTTCGAAGTACAAATCACTTCGTGTGTTCGTAAACGAAATCGAGTGATTGAAGATGATAAGTGTTATTGGTTTAATTTGCCTGGTGACGATTATTGAAGTGATCTAATAAAGCGGTATATTAATTCAGTGACGTTTGAGTAGTGAACGAGGGAGTGAGTGAAAGACAAGCGAAGAATTTAAAAGGCGGTTAAATATTGAAGCGGCACACTTACATACTTGAGGGTTTAATTAGTGCGTTTGGTGCCACAAAAATTGGCGTTTGCGATGTTGCCTATTTTCGCGTTATGATGACAAGAAAAACGAATAATAATTTTTCTTTTAATTACTCTATTTTAAGCGAAAAATTGTGCAATTTTTTGGCCTAGATCTACTTTGCTTTGTTGCTAGCGTTCTGCTATATAAAAACTGTTTGGTTGCATTGTTGCCAATTTTCTCTAATTGTAATAATTAAATAGTTTTATTAATTTCTTGTATAGTTTAGGCATACTTTCATATTTTAATTACTAATTATTATCTTTTGCTTATATTTTTCTTGCAACGTTGGCAATTTTCACTGTTTGAAATGAAATTTAAATTAATTTTCTTTTATCAAATATGTTGTTTTACTGTTATTGCATACACTGTATGAATAAAAAAATATCTTCTTCTGGAAAGGCTTGCATTTGGAAAGAAATGCTCACTATATAATATAATAATTATCATTAGTAATTGCTGTGTTGCCAATTTTCAGTAATTGAAACAAAAAAAATTTTTTTTTGAAACTTTTTGTATTTTAAATAACAAAAAAGCAAAATTTGAATTTTTAATATAAAATTTTTAATTATTTTCTATTTTAGCTACGCGCACGTATTTGACTTTTGCATTTTTAATTGAATTTCCAAAACTGATTTGCACACTAATAATCCTTTGTTTTAATACTAAAGAGCTTTTAAATAACTAATACGAATATTAAGGTGTTAGCAAATCACAATTTCTGTGTTTATATTATTAAATTTTATATCATTAAATATATAAAAAAAAAATATATAAAAATATATATAAACAGCTACATATATGCATGTATTTGTTATCTCTAAAAAAACATATTAGTTAAATATTTAAATATCACATTCTCTCCACTGTGTCCACTAATTTTACAGATAAGCCTTAAATGCTCTTTTTTGTGTGTGTTTTTAATCATTATGAAAATTATTCATGTGCAAAAATATAACAACAACAACAACAAAAATTGCACACAAAAAATTAGAATTTTTTCCCTTTACATTCGACTAGAGAAATGTACGCAATTGTGGACGCGTTAAAAATTATAATTCGCATATGTTAAATGCATATAAATTATATTTCCAGCAAAAGTGTGGCAGTTTCAAATGGAAAAAATGGCAAACAACAACCACAACAAAAAAAAAAAAAATAGTTCAGAAAAATTACCAAATATTTGTGGCTTTTTAATAGCATTTGTTGTTAGGTTAATTTATGGTGAATTTAAAATTCTAAATAAACGAAATGAGGGATTTTGCAAATTAATACATTTAAAGAATTTCTAATTGAAGTTTTTTCCTTCAGTTATTATTTTTCAAATTAAAAAAAAGTAAAGAGTAAACCACACATGGACAGGTTGCGACCGTGATTTTATAAAATAAATAAATGAAATGAAAAAAAAAATTAAAAATACAAAAAGTAAAAAATAAATAAAAATAAAAATAAAATAACATCAAATAAAATGAAATGTAATGAAAAAAATTAAATAAACGAAATTTAAAAAAAAATTAAAAACATAAAAAAAATTAGAAAAAAAAATAAATTAAAAATATATAAAAAAAATAAAATAGTAAAATAAAAAAAAATAAAAATTAAATATAAAAAAAACAATAACAAAAAAAAAATAAAAATAAATAAAATAAGAAAAAAAATAAATATATAAAAAAATATAAATAAAATATAAGAACAAAAAAAAAAAAAAATAAAAAATAAAAAATAAATTAATAATTAAAAATTAAAAATTAAAAATAAAATAAATTAAAATATAAAACAATGAAATAAAATAAGAAAATAAAATGAAGTTAAATAAAATAAAGAAAAAAAAGTAAAATAAAAAAAAATATATTAAAAAAAATAATAAAATAAAAAATTAGAAAATAAAAAAAAAATAAAAGAAAAGAAAATAAAATAAAATAAAATAAAATAAAAAGACATAAAATAAAAAAAAATAAAATAAAATTAAAAAAATAAAATAAAATAAAATAAAACAAATTAAAGTAAAATAAAATAAAATGAAATAAAATTAAGTTAAATTAAATTAAATTGAATTAAATTAATTTAAATTAAATTAGATAATTAAAAATAAGTTAATTTAAATAAAAAAATAAAAATAAGAAAAGGAAAAAATTAATATATAGAATTTAAAAACTAATTTAAAAAGTAAAAAATTAAAATAAATAAATGAAATGAAAATAAAATAAAATAATGAAAAAAATGTACAAAAATTAGTTAAAAAAATAAAATAAAAAAATCAAAATTAAAATAAAAAATGAAATAAAATAATATAAAAAATATATTAAATAAAATGAAAAAAAAAATAAAAAATGGAAATAATTATAAAAGGATTAAGGAATAAAATAAAAAAGTAAAAAATAATTGAAAATGAAATTAATTTAATTATTTTACTATCTTCATTTCCATATGCGACCGAAATAAAATTTGAAAAAATTATTAATTTATAAAAAATTAAAAAAAAAATCAGATAAATAAAATTTTAACGTTTTTAAACATATATTTCAAAATAAATTGCCCCATATTCGAACCATGAATACATTATATTTTCTATTATCACTCTCTGCTTATCTTAATTACTTTTATTAATTGTTTTTTTTTTTGTATTTTCATTTTTTTATATTTTTTGTTTTAAATGAGGAAATAATTTTCAATGCATGCTTTCGTGTATGTGTGCGTCCGCTTACCGCAAAATATGCAAATATGTGCAAGAGCATAGATGCGCGTTATGAGCAAACAACAAAGAAAGCCACAACATTTAATCAGTTGAATAGAGATTGCCTTCACACACACACACACAGAGAAAACACGCCCATACGCACATAATAGAATTTCTATAGAAAAAAATTAGTTAGGCGTACAAAGCAAATACGTTTTTTTTTTCAATTTCCCACCAAGTTTAGTGGCCATCACATACACGGATAATCATGTGCGTAAAACCAACAACAACAATAATTAAATGTAACATATATAGCGCAATTAAGGATATTTTATGCTGCTCTGTGAGTGGAGAAGTTGTGTGTGAAATTATGTTTTGCGGTTTAAGCTCATTTGCGTAGAGATAAATTATTATATGATAATTTCAACGTAGAAAACGTTAAAATCGAAGCGAAAAATTTGAAACAGAAAAATGTCATTTGAAAATTTCTTTACGGATTTATTTTTAAATTCTATTTTAACATCATTTCAACCTTTTTTCGTACCTCGCACACATTGCAAACACATTTCTGTGTTCCCATTTACACATGTCAACCGCACATAAATAAATAAAAATGCAAAAATGGAAGGCATTATTAAATGCCAGACGCGCCGTCGAAGGACTAACGACTAAAGAGACACGCTGGCAGGCAGGCAGGCAGGCTAGCAAAAAAAAAAAAAAAAAAACACACATGCCGAATATAATAGAGGCACTTCTGGTAACGGAATTCCAGCATACCACAGTTATTTTGCAAGGACATGCCGCATGCCACACGCCACCTACTGGGCATGTGAAGCGCTACAATGATAAACGACACACGCCAATGGGTGAGGTGCTGTGCTGTGCTGACTGTTGCCACATGAAATGGCTAACTAAAACTGGTACACGACACGTGATGAAGAAGGAGAAATGAGCAAATTTTTCAAAATAACATAATAACAGCGAGAAAAATCTCAACGTCGCTGACATTGGCACTCATATGTATGTATGCCACACACAACACACACAAACATACGCCACAACATCATATGTGGCACACATGAGCGGAGAAATAAAGAAAACATATGTGACACAAACACATATGTGGCGAGATGATGGCTACTTACACTACACATACAAACACACATCCTTAAAGTGCAAAAAAAAAAAGAAAAAAGGAAATGCGTGCTGTGCAGATTACGTCGGATAAAACGCGCGTATATTTACTCTACACTCTACTGAGTGCAGCTAAGAGCTGCGTGCGGTGGAGTATTTTTAGATCTACTAGTAAGCCGAAGCAGACAAAGGAAACCCATAGTGAGGTTATGGCAGAGCGTTTACTGGCGAGCTGCTTTGCTTTACTACACCAGCGCTGGTCATAAAAGTGGGCATCTGTGTGTGTGTGTGCGCCATTCAGCTATGTTTTGGCAATAAAAAATACGCGCAACAGTAGATACATGTAACACATATACAAAGTGCTCCGCGCCCTCGCGCAAACTAAGCGACCAAGTGGAGTGAGTGGAGCACCACAACAATGCGTAGAGAATATTACGTAAACGCTCACAGAGCTTATGAGTAAATTGGCGCTGAACTTGAGCTGAAGTACGTGGATTATGCGTGTTTTTATGTGTGTCTGTGTGTAAGAGCCTGGTATGAAAAGTTACAAGTTTTAAGCTACCATAGTGCCAGTCCTTTTTCCACTTCATCCTTCGAAACTAGTTTATAATGAACTGGTATGACTTGTATTGCTGGAGGAGTACTAACTGGTGTTCAAACTGATCTAACTGCTGAAGAAATGCGCACTGCGAAATCTGAAGCGATAGAATTTTGTTTTTATGTTCAAATAAATGTGGTTCGTAACGAACTGGTATTACTCTTGTTCATAATATAGTGGTAAAATTCTAGTCCATAATGAACTGATATAAATCTGGTCGACAATGAACTGGTATTATTCTAGTTCAAAATGAAATCGTAAAATTCAAGTTCATAATAAACTGGTATAATTCTGCATCTCAATGAACTGGTATAATTCTAGTTCATAATGAAGTTATATAATTCGAACTCTCAAAGAAATGGTATTATTAGTATAGTTTCTATCCAACCGATATGATGTAGATCCTAAATACTTTCCCTTAATACAAAAATTTTCTGAAGGCTTACACCAAACAGCTCAGCTTTGCAATAGCCGGACTAAAAATAACAAACATTGCGTTGGTGGGAGGTGTGCATGGCTTATAACTTAAGTGGAGCAACATGAAAAATATGCCATGACGCTTGACGCTTAAGCCAAATGAAATAAAAACATGCGAGCCCCAACAGCAATGTTAAGTACTAAACAAAAAAACAAAAAAAGGTCAGTAAAATAAAATCAGGAAAGAGGAGAAAAAATTATGAAAAGAGAAATTGCGCAAAATTAAATGAAGCAACGTGTATAAAAAGATTATAGAAAATACAAAAAAAAAATCACAAAAAAAGCGTGTAGCGCGCGCGGAGTGGAGCTGAAAGTTGGCTTAGCTTAAAATGCAAACTCAATGCCTACCTGCATACAAATAACTATGCTTACGTGGATAAGGGATAACTTTATTTGTACGCCTCTATATATATATGTATGTGTGGCTGTAAGTACCTAGTAAATAGTTCATTTCATCTCGTTACGCGTAATACCCGCAGCACAGCAAAGAAGAAAAGCTCACTTACGCAACGCTGAGTTTAATTCGCTCATAAGAGTGCGTACGTGCTCGCTCACCTGTATGCAACAACAACCAGAATGCTATATCACCTCAAGGTAGGTACATACATACATATTTGAGTTTGACAGGGATTCACCCACACATACATAGCATTGCCAGTGATTTTTATTAGCGCTTACAAAGCTTTGCATTAAAAGCCTCCCTCCGCAGTTGCGTAGCCTGATATGAGGAGCTTGTTGATGGCTCAAATTTAGCTGGAAATAAAATCAAGTGTTTACACAATCAAAATCGAGTTAGTCCTGGAGAGACATGATTGGGAATACAGAGAATTTAAAGACTGTAATGAATCTGGAAGTTTTGGAAGAAAAACTCTTATGAAAAGGTTTCTATTTATGAGCTTTCAACTTAATTTCATGGGAATTTCAAAAAATTTACACACGGACTGATCTCAGCTCATCAGGGAAAGCAACTGCTGAATGAAAAGTCTATTTTAGGCCGAAAAAACCTAAAACTACTAAGTTTTGACAGAAGAACTCTTATGAAAAGGTTTCTATTTATTAGCTTTCAACTTAACTTCATGGGAATTTCAAAAAATTTACACACGGACTGATTTCAGCTCATCAGGGAAAGCAACTGCTGAACGAAAAGTCTATTTTAGGCCGAAAAAACCTAAAATTACTAATTTCTATAGCCAAAAACTCAACTAATGTTATGTAAGAATTCATGAAAGCTCAGGTCACAGGCTTGCCATCCACTCGCCTCTTTTTCGACAACAATATGTAGTAGTTCCTACTGAATCTGCTGTACTCCTCGATAGGGGCGACGGGAAACCCAGCTATCTCGGAGTTTACTCGTTCTTCATACAGTATTAGCTCTTCGGTGGAGTGGCTTTACAGTTTATTTGATGTAGCCTATCATAAAGAAACAAGCTTTTAGCCTGCCTTGAGACTACCAAAGGTCCGTGGAAACGATAAGCGATCAAAAACCAAGTACTCTGTCGGGGTTTTTGCATTAAAATTGGCCTTATCCTCCTTTTTATCTCCTTTTTACCTGATAGGGGATAAAAGATGAGGTTCTTTGAACAAACTCAGGACCTACATTCATAAGAACACTGTTCCTACCAACAAAAAAAAAAAAAAGAAGAAGAAGAAGCACAGCCTCGACTGGTTCTAATAAAATCTGGACTAACCTCCAACTTGAACATCTTTACAGCTTAGGCATAAATGTCCTGATTGTGTTGTGGAATCCTTTAGCGACATCTTTTGCTTCGCTTCTTTAAAGCTTTCTCACATCTTTTCAAATCCTTACCTCTATAGCATTAGCCTAGTACATGTATGCCCATTCTGCTCTAAATCTTCTTCCCAAACTTTTTAAAAGATTTCATTATAAAAACTTAGTTTTCACCTTTTTTGCTTGCCTATTTTCGCTATCAGTAGAACTAAGCACCTAAATGTAGGCAACGCATATTATTATTGTACGACATGCTTTTGCGCCAAAAAGTATGCTTTCATTTTAAACGCAGCGTTCTCACACTCACCAGTTTAAACTTTTTCTGCTTTATTATTTTTAAATTTTTGATATTTTTCTTTTACTTTTTTTTTTGTTGTCCATTTTTTCACTTTTATTTCGCATTATTGTTATTTTTTTTAGTTTTTTTAATTTTCCATTTTACTGCCATCTTATTTGCACCTCTCAGCACGAAATTGCTGCTCAGCGCACATTTATTTCTGCTGGCGCTGCTCGCCTCACTCACTCTCACTCGCTCCTACAGTAAGATTTATTTATTATTTATTCAAATTTTTTCGCGCGCACTTTAGCTTTTGCTCTTGCTCCTTTTTCGTCCTTTTTAATTTCTCTGCGTTTGCTTTAGTTTCTGCAGTTCAAAGTAAATATTTAAACAGAGCCAAAGCCAAAGTATTCTCTAATTTTCATTTTATTTTTTGTGTAGTTTTAGAGCTGCTTGGTCTCTTTTTTTTTTGAACCTTTAATTGTACATAGCGGTATTATTTTCATTAAACTTTAGCTTAAAGGATAAAAACTAGAATGGCAATATGGAAATTTGCTGTATAAATGGTTGCAAGTCAGGAAGTCAGAGGTCAAAAGTACACTGAACTGGGTCAAATAATTAAAATGTGTTTGTTCGCACTACTTTTTTTTCAAATTTTCTTTTAGTGATTTTAATAAGGCAAGAGAAATTTGAGCATTGGGAGAATAGGAATAATGATTATGTAAGTAATTGAGAAGAATTTAATACAGGATACTGAAGGACAAGGACCAAGTTGTGTTGATAAAACATATTTTTTTAGGGAAAAATATTTTCTTTTCATGGCAATTAGGTAGGGGTTAAGTTGAGTTTGTTGATCTTAAAGATTCCATTTATTCTTCAAAAAGTGCATATGTCCATTGGAAAGCAGGATATGAAGGAATTTTAATATCATTTTGAACTTATAGTTAACTTCACATTTTTGTGGATTCATTTTTTTTATTCGCGACTAAAATTTTGAAAACTGGTCAGATTTTCAGTGTTTTCTCACCCTTACAGCTCACAAATTTAAAATTTATCACGAATTTTTAATTGCTAACCAAAAGTTCATTTTCTGAACATTCAACTGTCGATAGTGGTTTTTTCCTCAAAACTCTGGATAAATATTTTACAGGGAAAAATATTTGTTAGGTGTAGACATTCTTCCACTGACAGGTTCAACTACCCTCATTTTCCCAATTTTTCATCTGCTTTCAATTTAAAATATGACAACTGTCAATTGTCCGACCTTTTATCAGCGACATACCAGTTAAATACTAGTTCATTTATACATGTTGAAATGAAAATAAATTTGTCTACAGCGAGACTCAAACCAGAATCTCATGCATGACAGCGGCCGCCTAGCTTTTACCGCAGTAAGTAGGAAAGCCTATTGGAACTGCTGAAAAAATGCTTCCTCAAAGTACCTCGAGAATGCCCATTTCTCAAACCAATATTCACAGACTCTCTAGAACCCTTCGCTCCATGTCTTAAGCCGAAGTTCCATTTGGCAGACGAGCTCAAGTGTGAAAAAAGTTCTTACTTTTCGAAACTTTTCTCTCATCGAACTTTCATTTTCTCTCACAACAAAATTTCCCCTCAACAACTTCCGCCCACCTACTTCAAACTATGCACAGCATGCTCTCGTATCTCCTCAGCAAGTTCAACAGCCGCCGTAAAAACTAAATTTAATAGCAATAATAATTTCACAACACAAGTGAATTTCAAGCTCGCAAACTTGTCACATTTTCACATTTCAAAGTCGATAAAAACGAAATCGACAAATTTGCGGCAAATTTCATTTTAATCAGCAGCGCAATTTCAAACAACACTACGCCTAAGTGGCAGTCGGCAGGCAGTAGGCAGCAGATAGACATGTAAGTATGTAAAAAAAAAAGAAAAAAATGGAAAAATAACAAATATGCCAGCAAACAGCCCACAGCCGAATTGGCAACACCAGCCAGCCTGCCAAGAGACGCTGAGGCGGCAGGCGCTCTGAACATTCATAAAATGCCATTTAAATTGCAATAATCGGCCGACTAATGGCAAATGTGATTGCCAACAACATGAAAAGTGGAAAACTAAAAAACAATAATAATAATAACAAACAACAAATTGCCGACAACAACAAGCAACAAAACAACGAGGAAAACATTAGTGATAAACATAAAAACTCATTTCGGTAGTCAAAAGACAGGCAGCAAGTGGAAAATCAACAATAAATATAAATGAAAAACACAGAAAAAAGTCTAAAAAATGGCAAAAAAAAGGATTCAAAAATACCCGAAAAAACAGTTGCTCAGCATTTTGCCAATAAACCAAAGTGTTTGGGAGCGGGCACAGGCGGAACTCGTTTAAATTTCTCGGAATCGCAAAACGACTAACGGTGCATTCATTATTTTTTCGTTTTGGTTTTGTTTTGACGAACAAAACACTAACAGTTAGTCAAAACGCGAAAAATGGTTAAAAACAACAGCAAAAAACAAATTTCGATTTACGGCTACTTCTCACACCACACACACCCCGCTCCACAAGCTCTTCACCCTCGACTGTGGCACACGCAAATGCAAAGCAAACATGCAACATGCGCCGTAAAAAATTGCATGCAATAAGGATACAAGTGGCGAACACACACACGCACACACACACACTTATACATGGCCATGCATACATATATACCTACGTTTATAGTGCCTTGTACATATATAAATATTAGTAAAAGGCATTTGTAAGCACTCAAGAGCGCCATGTCGAGAGTGAATGGCTGTGAGTGGGTTGCGGCGAGTGGGCCGCTAGTTGGTGGGTTGGTGGGTTGTCGAATTGTTGGGCCATCAGCTGCACGGTCGAGCGCCTGAGCTTGATTGTGTGAGTGAGTGTGTGTATGTGTGTCGCACATGTATGCGGTTGCAAGTGTGTGCTTGAGTGGTTATTGGAGTGCGCACACCCGCGCTCTCTCTCTCTCCCTCAACTAACGAGCCCTCCGCCGCATGTCGCTGCCTTTCTCCTCTCCGCCCGCCCGCCGGTCACCGTTAGTGCGCCTCTTTGACTGACTGACAACCAACTAACCTGCCACTTACAACACAAACTTGCCGCTTTGCCTTTGGCTTATTTTATAGCATTTTTAATTTCAATTTAATGCAGTTTTAGCTTTTGGGGATTTTTTTGGGGGGTTTTTTGGAGGCCTACTGCTTTGATTTTTCGCTTTTACATTTTGAGGCATGTAATTGTGGGAAATATTTGCGTGTTTTGAGGCTTTTTCAGAATTTTTTGCTTACTTTGTTATGGTTGTTGTAGTTTTATTTTTTTGCAGCAGCAGCAGGTCCAAAAAATGTTAACACTGACTGTTGTTGTTTATATTTGTATGTATGTATATATGCATGCAACATATATAAGCTCACTTAGTCATTGAGTTTGTTGCATAAATGCTAAAATTTGTTTATTGGCTTGTTGGCTTGTTGGTATGTATGCATTTTACAACTAAGCCTTCGCACTCAGCCACTGCGTTGATGGTTGATGGAAATGAAAATGTAAAAATATCCTTTTATTGCACATTGAAGTGAGATTGGTTGGGCGAAAAAGGTTTTTGGAAATTATTTGGGGAATAAAAATGTATTTTATTAAAAGAAAAAAAAAACAAAAAAAAAGGTTTTAAAAAAATTATAACATAAAATAAAAAAAAATTAAATAAAAAAAAAAATTTTAAATAAAATAATAATAGAACTACATTGAAAAAAAAAATTACAAAAAAATGAAATAAAATGAAAAGAATAAAATTAAATTAAATTGAGCTAAGTTAAAAAATAGATTAAACTAAAATAAAATAACAATGAAATTAAATTAAAAAAAAAAAATTAAATTCTATAAAATATAATAAAAAATAAATTAATATAATTTAAATAAATAGAAGAAAATAATGAAAAAATTAAATAAAAATAAAACGAAAAAAATTTTACAAATTAAAGAGATTTAAATGAAACAAAAAAAATATAATAAAATGAAACGCAATGCAATTACATTAAGTTAAGGGGGTCTAGTCTAGTCTAGCATTTTGGAAAACATATTTTTTGCATATTTTTAAAGTTTAACTATTTAAAAATAAGTCTGTAGGAGAATTTTTCAAAATTCAAGCTATTTTCGGAGATATAGCTGTTTTGCTGACGCGGCATCTATACCGGCTCGATCTTTACGCGAAACTTCAAACCCGGTTTTCTCAAAAATGCTTTTTTCAAAATGATACCCATGATTTCTCAAGTTCTACTGGACCGATTTACATGAAATTTTTTAGGGTTAATCTTTATAGACTTCTCTATGTCTGGAATTACGCTCATCCGCAAATTTTAATTTTTATTATTTTAAAAAAACACAAAAAGTCCAAAAAAAAAAGTTAAATAAATTTTTTCAAACAGTTGTCATTTTGTAAAAAAAAAATTTTCCACTTTTCCTTAGTTCCAGGCATTGCGGCATTCCTCTAGATTAATAATCTTTTTTTTTTTTTCAAATTGCTAGATGGGTTCAATTGATCGTGGGTATAGTCACGGAAAAATTTTTCACGCCCCCCCTATGATGTTAATTCGTGGAATTAAATTTTTTTGTTTTCATATTTTTTTTTTTTTGTATTTTTCTCCAGTCAATAAATGACTTACAGAAAGATGTATAGTAAAAATTTTGATTGATTTCTTTTCACGGAGCTTCAAAAATTACCTAAAATTCATTCTAGACTAGAATACTCCCTTAAATAAAAAAGTTGGTCTTCCCTGCGCTGGGCAAATGTTTTCTTACTTTTTGTCCTACGAGAAATACAAATTTTATTATCCTTATGGATTTAACTACAAAAATGCCTTAAAAAGTCATGAACTATATTTAAACAAATTAAAGAATAAGCAAAAAGCAACAAAATTACTCATCCTCAGCTCTTTTTCCACAAGAAAAGCTAATCAGCGAAAATTGTGCTGAAAACACAACAAAAAAAACCATTGGTATGCATGTAAAATGCCTATTTTATGCACAAGAAATGCCAGGTTAGCGCACCTGTGCTGACTGACCCACTGCCTAAAGTATTTAATGTGTGCAATAAAAGGCAAAAATATAAAAAAAGAAGTAAAGAAAACCGAAAATAAAAAAAATACGTATAATCTTCGAGCCATTCACATAGTGACTAAACTGAGCCAAAACTAGGAATGAGCGAACGAAAAAGGAACGAAATTCAAGCTTAATGCCTTGAAATTGAGCGCATTTCCGCGCCATAGACATCCTGCGTGGCGTAAACGGCGACTTACTTTATCTACACATTAACACACACACACACAGAGGCATATTAGCCGCACTGTGCACGAATGAAGGGAGCGTGATTTTCCGCTAGTAAAGAATATCAAGACATAAATGGGGCATGCCACAGATACGTACTTACTTACTTACTTACTTACTTAACTCGTGTCTTTTTTGTCTTTTTTTTTGTTTTTCTTCAGCTACTAAATGCACTTCGGTCGCTGATTCGTTCTCTCGTCTCATTTGTTTGTTTGTTTATATTAATGCGCTGTTGTTGTTGTTGTTTTGGGGTTTTTTTTGTCCAGCCTGTTTTGCTGATGTTTGTGAAGTGGGGGAAAAAAGATATTGAAATGTTGCATGAAGCGAAAAATATTTCGTTTATGAAACGAATGAAGGCGCAACTGCTGACCCAGGATACAGACAGGCTACGTACAGAAGCTGCCTACTCACACACACAAATACAGTTACAAAGTTATCTAAAAGTATACAAAATGCCAGAAAATAAATGCTTATTCAGTATTATTATAAATGCGAGTGAAAGTAAAGAGTTCGGCTCGGCGATAGACTGACAAACAAACTAACTGTTTATGCGTACGTAGGAGTCGAGCTAGCTAGGATATACGCCACATAGACAACGCAAGGATAAGCTGGCGTAAAGTGAAAGGCAACATAAGGATAAGCTGTGCTATTCTCTATTACGAGTATTTATTTGAACAAAAGCAGATGGAGAAAATGGCTATATAAATTATATGTACATACTCGTATGTATATGCCTACAGTGTGATCCAAAAAAATTTTGATGATTTTTTTTTTTGAATTATTTGTTAAATATTCTTTTTAATTTTATAATTGAAAATGAAATCTCAACAATTCAATAAAATGATATTTAAGAATAAATGGTATAATTTTTAGATTCTTATTTATTTTATTTCTTTAATTTTAAACATTTCATATTTGTGGCGCCGTCTTGTTGAAACCAAATGCCGCGGACAACACGAGCTTCAATTTCAGGCACCAAATAGTCGGTTATCATGGCGCGATAATGGTCGCCAGCGATAGTTATGTTCTCAACGGCATCATTTTTGCAGAAATGAGGACCGATGATTCCACCGGCCCACACCAAACCGTTATTTTTTCTGGATGAAATGGCAGCTCATGAGTCTCTTCAGGTTGCTCTTCGTCCAAAATGTGGCAATTTTGCTTGTTTACATACGCATTAGAGCCAGAAATGGGCCTCCTCTCCGAATAAAATTTGGCTCGAAAACGGCGGATCTTCTTAGAACTTTTCAAGAGCCAATAGAGCGAAGCGATGTCGCTAAGATCTCGACGGAAAGTGCGCTAAGTCGGTCCGAGTTGCTGCGAATGGCACCGAATCGACTCGCCACGGTCTTCGTGTACACTCTCAGCTACGGCCACTATATTTTCATCAGAACTGATGCTGCAGGGTCTCAAGATGGGTGATGGTGTTGCGAATAGTACGCTCAGTAGGTTGATTGTGTGGACCATAAGTTGAGCGAACAACGCAAAACACATTCTTTACAGAACGTGAATTTTCGTACTAAAGTTGAATGATTTGTAAACGTTGTTCAGGCGTAAGTCTTTCCATGATGAAATGCCAAACAATATTGAACAAAAATAATATGACAGTTTGACATGACTCACTCACTAGTAATCTGTCAAAAAAAGGCTATTGAAAAAAGTACCTCTAATTGGATTATATGACGCTTAGTAACCGCTGAAACGATTTTTGGTTTTTTATAACATTTATATTTTTTTTTTAAATAAATTATTGTTTTTTTACCATTATTTTCTCTTTTTAACTTAGTTTTATTTTTATATAAAATTTAAATTTTTTATTATTTTTTTTATATTTATTATTTATAATTTTTTTTTTTCATCGGGAACACTTTGTTTTTTAATTGAAAAAATTTTTTGGTCTATAAAAAATATTTTACAAAATTCCATCTACATATTTCTTCAGCTCACTGTACGTCTGTATATATGTACGCAACCGTTCAAACTTCTGTATGTATATCTGTTCTCATATGCCTTTAATGGCATTAGTATTTTCACTACTTTCACGCGTGTGTGCGCTCACCTATATCCTGTGGCGCTGAGACATATTTAAGTGTATTTTCAAATGTCTGTATATATGTATGCATATATTTTTAGGTCTTTATTTCCCACTTTTGTGCACATATGTCATTTATGTAGTGTGTGAGAGATCGAAAAGGCGATTTGTTGAAGGAAAGAAATAAATATTTCTTACACACACATACAAGAAATCCTTTATTACTATTTTCGGTCACTGCTTAGCTATTATCCGTTCTTGCTTGATCTTTTTTATTAGATTTTCGTCAGCTCATTTTTCGTTTTTCAAATAACCAGTCAATGGTGTTTGACGATATGGAACGTTTTCCGGAAAATTGTAAATAAAATATTATTGAACCACGAAACGGGAGCGCCCAGGACGTGGCTCTTGTGTAGTGTCACATACATACACACATACATACAAGCATGTGCGTTGACACTTGGAACCGTTTTGAGTTATAGAAATGGCATATTTTCTAATATTTTTTTTACTTTGCTAACAATTCATGTGTTTGTATGTGTGTGTGTGTCACAGTGATTTATTTCAATAAATAAAAACAAATAAAAAAATTTGTAAATAACGAAAGGGCAGGAAGGAAGGCATACAAATTAAAAACAAGGATTTTATAAACAGTTTCAAAGAGGAAACAAATCAAAATGTTGATATTGTTGGATGGATGTATCACAGCCGCAGGCATGAAGTCGACATCTTTTGTGGGCGTAGAAAAAAAATTTGTAGGAAAAAGAAAGAAATGAATTGCTTGAGTAAACCAAAAATATACATATTTGGAAATATATCGGAAATGGTAAATTAGTTGCAGTTGGATGAATTTATTTTATTACGAAAGCACGAAAAAAAATAAATAAAAAATAAAAATAAAATAAATATAAATAAAAACAAATTTAAAAAAGGGCAAAATATAATACTTCAAAAACTTCCCTTCCTTTAGTATGAAAGTTCAATTTTTTTTATTTTTTTTTTTATCAAATTTTATATTCCAACTTCACTTATCCTTACTGCTTTGCAGTGCGCCACTATCCCTTTTACCCAATCCCAATTACTTTTTGTCATTTTCTCCCCATTCACAAGCGGCCACACTCAACCACTACAAATCACTGAAATGACTGCGTTAAATGACTTTTGAAAATCATCAAAAACTTTTTGAATGGCGTCGAAAAGTTGCTACAAAAGCCTTGCCACAAAAATTTTAGAGTAACTAAAAGTGGAGAAAATGGTGGAAGAAAAACTGAACAAAAAAACTGAAATAAATAATGAAAGTATCAAGTGTTGCGCATTAAGGTGTCGAGAGGAGGCGAGTGGGAGGAGGAGTAACTACCCAGCAGCAGCGTCAGTCAATTGATGAGTAGCAAGTTGTGCAGTGTATTCCGAGTGGTGTACGTTAAGTGGCAAGTGTTGGGCAAATAAGTTGCAAATTAGTTGTTGCGCGTTGTTGGCTATTGAATGGCGGCTCTTACTTTCTAATACTGCTTTGTTATACATTCTAAAATTTTTTTATTTTGAAATTTATATTTTGTTATTTTTTTTCGCTTACACAAAAGAATTTTTTATTTGCTTTTAAGTGTTTCGAAGTGAATTAAAAAATAGATTTTGAAGTAAGTTTTTTGCTGCTTGCTGTGATTAATGATCCGTTCCACAAATGATAGGAGAAAAACTTGCTTTTTTATGGAAAAACGTCATTTATGAAAATTTAAAGAAAATTTCAGCCATTTTAAAATGAATAGTAAATAATTGATGATTTTCAAATGCTTGAGTGAGCTTGACCAATTATTTCTTGTAATGTGTGGTATGAGTCGTGATGTACTTGCAATTCCAAGCCATCCCTGAAAGTGTTCAATGTATTTTCCGTAATATTTCCATACAATGGATAAATCTCAAAAACTTTCATTAACGATATATGTGAAAGTTCGCTTGCGAGAAAACCAGGTTAACTGAAATAAATGCAGCTGACTAAGCTGAAGGGTCTCGCTATAAAACTTTGTGAGTCATTCTCTTTTCTGTTCGCATTTTATTAAAAATAAGTTCCATAAATTCGAAATACTTTCAATATTCTAAAATTATTGTAGCAAACCAGTTGGGAATTTCAAGCCAATGCAATTCTTCATGAGTGAAATTTTAATTTTTTTTTTGTAGATTATATTTTTGAATTTTCAACTTTTTCAGATTTCAAAATCTTTATATAATTATAAAATTTTTATAAACTGGTTAAGAATTTCAAGTCAAGAGGTTTGTAAATGGGTAAAAATTCTTACTATTTTCCTATTTTTTTGGTAGGTCAAATATTTGATAGATAAATATTATTTATTTCTGTATATTCAAAATAGTTTCAAAATTATAAAATTATTAATAACCAGTTGAGAATTTCAAACCAATGCAGTTCTTAATGAGTGACATTTTTAATTTTTTTCTTGTATTTCATGTTGAACTTTTAACTATTTTAGATTTCAAATCCTTTCGCCATTATAAAGTTGTTCTTATAAACCGGTTGAGAATTTCAAGTCAACGAATTTTTAATTGAATGAAATTTTCGAATTCGTCTTTTTATTTTATTTCCTTTCTTTTTTTTCATTTCTCTTTCCATTCTTGATACATTTGACGACAACTCGTAAATTTAAATATATATTTTCAAGTTAAAAAAGACAACGCAATGGGTTAATTAAATTCCAAAGTGAGAAAGTAAAGTGTTGGAAACGCATAAACCTACCAAATCGTCCTCGCGCTAAGCAAACTTGAGACACAATTTAAAATCAGGCAGTTAATTCGAGTTAATAAAGTTGCAAAATTAAATCCAAGCGAACACACTTACACATTACTACATGTCTAATGTAGACTTAATAGAAATTCGGGGGCAAAAGACAACAAGAGGCCTGCGGCAAAGCATGAGAAAATTAGAAAATAAGGCAACAAAGTAACATCCCACGCACGAAGTTGGCAATAGATGAAGAGGACAAACGACGGTTGAGGCGGCGACGAAGAGTCAGAGGTACAAACTTGTGTAGTAGACAAGTGAACACTGCCAGTCAACGTCTCAAAGTAGTGGCAAAATGTTGGGCTGAGCCTCAAGCGCTCTATCCGCCTCGGATATTTGTGTTTGTGCGTCTTCAAGTATTTATTGTATTTTGAAGCGATTTTCGCGAGACAAAGTCAATTTTCTTTAAATGAGAAATAATGCCAACAACAAATAACAAAACACCAACAGAAATACTGAACACAAGCAAAAGTGAGCAAAGTGCTTTGATGTGAGTACCAGACCCAGAGATAGTCAAAGCAACTTCGTAAGCGCATGCTGCTAGGCTGTGTAGCAGAAGCCAAGAGTCAATGTAAAAAATCCTTTCGGCAATAAACATAAATTATTTTGTGCTTCAATGGAAATGCCAGTGAGCTAAAGTAATGAAAGCGGCAGAAAACCACAAAAAATACCTCCCACGCCTAAATGTGTTGGAGCGGAAGAAAAGTCGGCAGTCAGGAAGTTGGAGAAATAAGCGCGTCGCAAGTCGATACAGCGAGCTGTAGTAGGAGGCTTCGAAGGCCGTACCCGGTGAGCGGAGTTATTAAAGCCTTTCAGACGAAAGGAAATGGAATCAGTGCAGGAGGAAGCGAAGTGCAGAAATTGATAAAAATGTAAACGTAAGCATTGATGTAAGCAGCAAGCGAAGAAGAAGAAAAAGAATATACAATAAACAATAACAAAAGCAACAAATAAGCGTAGAAGCCAAACAAATTCATAAGTGACAGTACTTTTCACGACGCGGGGGAGCAACATACACAGGATATTACAAACATACAAACACACGCACTTAAGATAGTGAAATTTATAGTGAAATATACATACATGTAAGTACTTCATCGAATATGTGGTACTGTAAGTGAGAATGGATAATTACAAGGAAGGGATATGCCATGCGTAGCAGAAAAATATGTACTTTGAGTAAGGAAATCGACTCATGTGGGTGTGAGGCTCTGAGTAGAGGAGCAAAAATTTAAGAAACCAAATACCATTGACGAGAAAATTTCAAGAAAGAATGCTGAAAATGAAAATAAATGAGAATGCAAAACACAAGGATACACAAATCTTAATGAAAATGATGATGAAGTTGCGGCCGCAGGCAAAGTGTAGGTGCAGGAATGTCTGCGAAGCGCACAAAGCGTTTGAGTTAAGTTAAGAAAGTCAACTGCGAACGCACGTACAACAGGCAAAGGCGACACCGAAAGTCGACTTTGTGATAACTAAGAAGGGAGGAAAAAGAAGCAAAACAAAAAATAAGAAATTATGGGAAGAGTCACCAGCAGGAAATGAAAAGTTAACTGAGAAGGCTGATTCAACAGTTGCACGGGTGTTCCAATGGAAGAATGAATGATTTTTTAGTAAGAACATGGATGCAGGCATGTAATCATAAATACGGTAATATTTATAACAAAAAGTGCGAAATGTGGGAGACCAAAATAATATACACACGCACATACATATATACAAAAAAAATTTAAATAAAATGGAATAAAATAAAATAATATAAAATTAAATTAAATTAAATTAAAATAAAATAAAATATAATAAAATAAAATAAAATAAAATTAAAAAAATAAAATAAAATAAATAAAATAAAAATAAATAAAATTAAAAATATAAAACAAAATAAAATAAAATAAAATAAAATAAATTAAAAACAGAAAAATAAAATAAAAAATGAAAAAAAAATAAAAAAAAATAAAATAAAATAAAATAAAATAAAATAATATAAATTTTTTTTTTTAAATATAAAAACAATAAATAAAAATAAAAGAAAAAAAAATAAAAATTTAAAATAAAAAAATTGAATTATATAAAATAAAATATAATAAAATAAAAAGATAAAACAAAAAAAAAAAAATAAAAAAAAAAAATTTAAAATTTAATTCAATTAAATTTAAAAAAATAAATTTTTTTAAATAAAAAAAGAAAATAAAGTAAACTAAAAAAATAAAATGAAATAAAATTATTAAATGCAAATTAAAAAATTAAATTAAATAAAGTAAAAAAATTAAACTTACTTAAATGAAATAAAGAATTTGTCGAATTTTCATAAATTTTTTTAAAAATTCGCTCTCTTAACGAGTTTGATTTTAGTGAATTGTTTGCCATATTTTTATATAAAAAAAAAGCTCACTACATTAATTTTAGGGAAAGGTGAGCCCTAACTCTGGGCACAAAGTAAAAGAATATGAAAATTACGCACTTTATTTATCACAAATGACAGACAGACGAAAATGTTGAATACTCACAAAGAAAGTAAAAAAAGACAAAATTTGTAGGCACAAGAAAATGTTTCAAAATGAAAAGAGCAGAAATTAAAGGCTAAGGAATTGAAATTTGTAAATTACACAGAAAAAAATAAAATAAAAAGCAAAAGGAAAAGGCCACACAAAGCTTCCAATATGGCTGCAACTAAAATCTCCAATTCCCTACTCAATCCCTCAGCTTCTCTTAAACTCCTGCTTTGGGCATTGAGCAGCGCGTGTTGCTTCCTCAGTTGCTCAGGCGCTACATGGCGGCCTAAAAATCCCAAAAAACATATCTTTGAATGAAAAAAAAAGAAAAAAAAATTTTGATTGGAGTTAAAGTGGTTCCGCAAAAAAACAGGTGCAGAATTTCAAAAGCTCGCATTCAAAAAGAGGTTGACTCCATTGCTTCTACGATATTTTTTCTGCTTCATGTTGACCCAGCAGCAGCTACTAAACTTGCAGCCTAAAAAGTGTAAGAAAACACTTGTGTGGCATTGCTGTTGTAAAAAATAAAAAGTAAGAAAAGCGGATAATAAATAAATAGAAAGAATTATAATTGAGCAAAAAAAAAAAATTAAGTGAAGAATATACATAAAAAAAACCAAAAACCCTCAAAAAAATATAAAAAAAGTTTATGCGCATGTCTTATCTTATGGCTGTCACTCGTTTTTTAGCTTTTGATTTTTGTGTTAACCTTTTTTTTTGCAATTTTCTTTTTCATTTTCCTTTCCTTTTTGCGCAAACAGCTGCGTAACGCCACTAATTATGTTGATTTTTTATTTGCATTTTTTTTTTCAATCCATTTTTCAACATAATTGTGCTTTTTCCTTTAACAAACTCCTTGGAAAATTTGCAAATCACGCAATTGCCTGGTTCAACATTTCAATATATTTAGTTTTTCGGTTGCCTTTGCCTATTTTTTTTGTCTAATTTTGTTTTGACAAACTCTTACTCTAATTTAACTAAAAATTTATGAATTACGGTATATTCCGAAAGTGGTAAGAGAGAGAGAGAGAGAGAGAGGAAATTATTCCTGGAAGGTGCATATCCACTACGACCATCACATTAACTGGCTGTGATTAGTTCTTTCTTTCAATGTGGGAATGCTGCTCGAAGAATCCAACTTTTTTAGATGCTTTTTCGTGTCACTGTTCAGTAACATTATTCAGTTTTTCGAACTGAGTCAGACCTCATTTTGTTTTTGGGAAAAGTGAAAAAACTTACATCAGCAGTCTGAGCGGTAGAGGTTATAGCTGTTTTGGGAAACTACCACGTTTTCCTCATCAGACTTCTTTCCGGACACTTTCGATCGAAATGGATCAAAAATTCGGATGTCCATAGCACGAGCCAATGGTTAAACCATTAGGCTGCATGTGTGCCATGTTAACTCACTGTTGTTTTCTAATTCAATTTTTTCACTACAAAATTAATTCAGCTCAAAAGATGGTAAATTTCCAGATTTTTATTTTGGAAAAATTATTTTATTTTTAATTTCTTTTTTTAACTAAATCAAATTTTAATAAATTAATCATCAAATAAATTTTTTTTTTAATTTGTAAATATTTCTATTTTTTTTTTCAACTAAATAATTGTTTAATCAATTAATCACTGAATAAAATTTTTTTTTAAATTTAAAAGACTAATTTTTCGATTAATTACATTTTAATTAATTAATATCACCACATAATACTGATTAACGCATTAATTAATAAATTAATAAATAATTTTAATTCTTTTTTTTTTAAATTTTGTTTGTCCCTTGTTTACTTCTTCAATATTGCTTCAACTTCTGTAAAATCCATAAAAATTTAGCATTTTTCATTAATAGCAGTAATCATTTCTGAAATCCTCCTATAGTTATTACCCCAACCGGATGCGGCGCAAGCTTAACGGTTTAATGAGCAATTTTCAGTTAAAACAATATTTTTGCAGACGGAAAAAGAATAAATTTAAACTGAAAAAATCCGAAAAGTTGTCTCTGATCCGCCACTGCTTATTTTCAAAAGCCAACTCAATTAGCCTCGAGGCAGCGCGCCAAGTTGCTCCTTGGTGTGGCCAACCTCTAGGCGTTATTACAGAATTTTCTGCTTTTATTTACACACACTTTATTTTTCCACTTCAAAATATTTACATTTTATTTTATTTAACGTTTCCTTTATTTAATTTTTAGCCTTTCTTTTTTTGTATCGTCTCTGTTTTGCCACAACCACAAAGGCTCAGCCGACCTTTATGTGTGCGTGTGAAGTGCACGTGTATGTGTGCGTGGCGTGCATATATAATTGTTTTTTGTATATATTTCTTTGGCCAGCAGCAAGTGAAAAAATTAAATTAAGTAACATTAAGGACACCTTCCCAACTCATACACACGGCCGAGGGTCCTCCACACAAACTCACGTGTCATGCCGCCCACCTGGCAAGCGGGCCAACGCCGCCAAGTCAGAGATTGTCATGTGGCGTATTCCTTTTTTTTTTCATTTTAAACACACTTCCCCGCCTCATCTCACCCTATGTGTCGTCCCATTCTGTCGCTATTTGCCATCTGCTCGGTAACTATTGCTCAACCAAGCGTCTGAATGTGGCCGTGAGCCACTGATGGAGTGTAGCTAATTTTGGAATAACTTACCATTGGTCGTCAGCAAACACACATACATATCTACATGTATCAGAGCATGAGTTTATTCAATGCTGGTGGTGTAGTGGGAGGGTGTGTGTGTGTGTGGCGCCATGTTGTCATGGGTTATCCTTGTTGTTTTGTAATGAAAGCGTGTTGCTGCTGCTGCTACTGTTGTTGTTGTTGTTGTTGTTGTTGTTGCTGTTGTCGGCCACACGTTTAAATGGTAATTAAAAATGTTGAGCACAGCGTTTGCGTGTTTTGCCTGCCAGATAAGTGGGAAACACGAATTTTTAAGGATTTTTTATTTTATTTTAGCGTCGTCATTCGCCCTCTGCCCTCTGCCCTCTGCCCTCTGTCCACTGCACTCCACCGTCAGCGTCAGTCGCTTACAACTACTGACCTACTACTACTACCTGCAATGTTGTTGCTTTATTTGTCCTCTGCCCTGCTTCTCACCTCACCACAAGTTGTCCTTCTGCATTTCTTGGCATTTTCTTTTTTTTATTCTATGCGATCCTGGCGTGTGTTGCTCCTTGTAAATAAGTGATTTGTCGTGGCGTTGAAAAAAATGTGCTCGGCTCAGGTTCATTTGCCTGTCGCGCGGTGCGCTGATATCGCGTATCGTTTAAGTTACCGTTGTTTTCCTCTTTTTCCGTTGCTGGATTTTAATCTTGTGCTTTGCTGTTTATTTTTTATTTTTTTTTATTTTTTTTACGAGTTTAAATTGAATAAATAGCGGGTTGGGCTGTGCAAATACGTGCTGGCTGGCTAATAGCCTGCAGGGCGTTAGCTGGGATTGGTGGCTTGCTTATCGCTCGCGTCAAATGGACTTTTTAATTAGAAGAATCTGTTTTTCGCGAAAAATTGACATATTTATTGGTGCTCGAGACGAGAGAGGCGTTGCCATTGTGGCGGTCGTAGAATTTGCTTTCAAAAGCTTTTGGTTTGGAGAGTAAAATTTAAATAAAATAGATTTAAAAAAATTCAATTTGAATGTGTGTGAAAAGTTTGTAAAGAGGTATTGCAATAATATTTATATTTTAATAATTTAATGGAAAATAAAATGCTAAAGAGCTGGCAACTTTTTCTGAAGCTTTTTTGCCCTTTAGGCGTTTTGATTCTTTGGAAAACCTTAAAAAAGTTAATTTTCTTCAATTTAAGAATTACTTGAATTTTAGTTCTCAAACAGCTGGCAACACTCTACCTTATTTTCATGCTATTCTAACAATTTTTGTAAATTCACCCAAAATGGTTTCTCAAATCTTTCAATGTCTAACTGAAATTTAAGACTTTCGATGAAAGTCTATAATTCGAACTGATAACTGGTATGAGCTAAAGATTCCATCGTAAACTCTTGTTATATCCTTAATTCATATGTTATATTTTTCGTTGAACAACTTCGTGTTTACTTGCTATTTTTGCGTAAAAATATAAAATCCAACCAAAAACTTGGCTGTCTAAACTAAATTGCAAAAAGGCAATGCCCGAAGAAAAAAATTCCATATAAATATATCAAAAATAGTTAACTTCTACAACCTCACCATGCTACTGGGTCTTATTAAAGAATTTGCATGAGCTGGGTGAGAATTACAAGCACTCTCGCCGTTCGCGTGTGAATTTACACTACACCGCTAACAAGCGATAGCGCGCTGGCTAACTGTGCTTACTCCCCGTTTAGCACTCATTGGGCATGAGATGAGTATGTGCTTGAAGTAAACTGGCTCTCCGTGTCTCTCTTTTCCCCTCACACTCTCTCTTTTATGCTTGAATGTTGTAGCCAATGTTCTTTCTGGCACTAGAAAAGTTAAATAAAATTTTGTTGCACTTTAAATTCTAGCACAATTTCGAAAACCATTCAAAAAAAAAGATTATACTTTCAAATTTATGCTGCGTACTTAACTATTTATGAACCTGCTTATGTTATGCATCATTAATTTATGCACTCATGCAATCTACGCATGTTATAAACTCTCTTCCCTCATGCAGACGCTGCGACGAAGTGTTTTTTCCATATATACTTGTATGTATCTAAAACACGCACAGAAATGCCAATAAAATATAATTTTATACCTCAGACATTTATTGTTATTATTTCTTCAACTTTTTCTTCTGCCGAAAATTCACATGCAAGCTCAGGCGTGCACATAATAAGAACAGCAATCAACACCCTGAAAAATGGTGCTAAAGGCAGAAAAAAGAAGAAAGAAAAAAGTAAAGCTCAATGAGCCAACACCTTCCCAACAACAACCTGCTGATCTGCAGACAAGCATTTAGCACTAAATTCTGAGTGCTTTTTTGTTGGCCAACTCTAGACACCTTTAATGGCATAATAAGCCACTGCCGCCTCACCGCCAACTTTCATATGTGATTATATAAAATTTTATTATAATTCATTCGAAATATTTGCGGTTTTAACACAACGTTTTTCTACCAGGCTACGCTGGCTGGCCTGTGTGATGTGGCATTAGAAGAAGAATAAGAAGAAGAATAAGGTGGCGACAAGGCAGCTACCGAATTCCTTTTCACATGCAAGCCCAAAAAAGCTTTTAATAGTGTACATTTTTACCGCTTCCTTCCAGCTCATTTTCGTGCCTGACTCTTGTTAGGCAGGGCCGAAAAAAGCGTACACTTTGCCTGCGATACACTCTTGCCATGAAGCTCAACCTGTGTTGCGTCCTCCCCTTTGGGTTGGCATGTAATAATTCAAAATCAATCGTCGTTATGGGTTTTCTGCCATTTACTGGATGCTATTTACTAAAATGAGTTGATTTTTTTCTTCTTCTTTTTTTAATAAAATTTCTTTACCGTTATTGTCTTCCAAATACCAGAATGCTCCGAGTCAAGCTCATGGCTGAGGCATGCACATATTAATTTTATTGGTATTTGTGGTTTTTGTTGTGATATCGTTGTGCGTAGCGGCAACTTCAAGCCTTTCTAAGTTCCTTACGTTGTTGTTATTGTTGCTGTTGCTGTTTTTCTCATGTCGCCTGCTGGGAATAATGTTGGTGTTTATCATCATGTGGCACCTCCCGATATGTTTGCTTGAGCCTAGCTATTATTGTTATTATTATTGTTGTGGTTGACGGCGTCGCATATTTTACTTTAACGAGTTTGCATTGGCAACAATGCCCGACTGCGTGTTCTTTTGCTAATAATTTTATTATTTTTGTTGTTGTTTTTACTTTTATTGCTGTTGATTTGCACCCGCTGCTGTAAATAGTCGGAAATCATGCAAATGTATTTTATTGATTTTCTGCTTAAGGTTTTTTGCTGTTTTTTTCACAGTTTTTTGCTTGAGTTTTTTTTTTCGAGGAAATTGCTGGTATTCAGAAAACAAAAATTACTCGTTACTCGTTTGGCTGACTGCTTAGGCGCTTAGGTATTGTGCCTCATTTTGGGTTGATTTGCTTTTTAGCGCTTGACTTTTTCATGTTGACTTAAGTAAAGTGTTATTAGCTAAATAGTAAAATATATGAGCGAAATTTTTCATTTTATTATTCGTGCGTTTTTTTGGCGATTTTTTTTGCGGCACAAAACACCACCGTGCTCTTGTGGGGCCAAAAATTTGTGTAAAATTGAAGAGAGAAAGAAAAATATACATTCTGAGCACACAAAAGCTAAATATTGCAAGGATTTTTATCCAAAAGCATATTCACTCGTTTTCATTCAACGTTGCCAATTTTCGTTCTAATTTATATTCCCTTAAGAGTATTTTCAATGGTGCAAATTTAACCCTAGATAAGTTTGAATTTATCATACAGTATTAAAAATTTTTCATCCATATTTGTTAATGGCTTTAACCAATGTTGCCAATTTTCACTATTTAAATATTTACTTCAACGTTTATTTATTCCATTTTTGGTAATATTATTGGTGGCTTTTAATATATTGATTTTCACTCGCTTGAAATTCTTATTCAACGTTTCCAATTTTCACTTTTTTCCCTCTTTTTTTAAAGTATTTTAATTTTTTTAAATTTAACTTAACATATAAATTTTAGCTTGTGCACACTATATAGCAAATTTTCCCAAAAAAAAAAATTCCTTTAAGATTTTATGCAAAGTTGCCAATTTTCACATTCAAATATTCTTCTTTCTCAATGCCGCGAATTTCCAGCTATTTAAATATGAAATTTAGTCAATCATACAATATTCCGATGTTTTTCTTTTTTGAAACTGAATGCACTCGCTGGAATTTTTTTTCAATGTTGCCAATTTTCACATTTTAGTTTATGCACTTAACATTTTATTCAATGCTGCAAATTTTCTTCTATAAAGATGCAATTTAAACAATCATACAATGTTGCCAACTTTCATCAAGTAGTATGACTGTTCTCTCGCAACTTTTGCGTACGCAATGTTGCCAATTTTCACTTTAAATTCCATAGACCTAAAATTTCTTCTTCTTTGCTAGTTTTTTTCTTAAAAAATTAAAAATAGTAGTTTAGGTATATAACATTTGGTTAATTTTAAGAAATTTTTTTCGCAACAAAAAAGCTCCGCTTGAATTGTTCATTCAACGTTGCCAATTTTCATCAAGTAATCTAATATGCTGCCTTGGAACTTTTGCGTAGTCTATTTTCAGGCAACGTTACCAATTTTTAACATTGCGTATAGCAACTCTATTCCATCGGAGTTTTCATGCGTATGAGAATTGAAAGATGTAAGATTTGAAAAGAGTCTTGCCATGCTGCTAATTTAAAATAATTATATTGACTAAAAGTGCTGCAATTTTTGGTAAGTTAGGAAAAAGTTAAGGATTAGCTGGAAAATTTGCAGTCCTAAAAAAATGTTTTAAAATTTTAATGCAATGTTGCCAGTTTTCGCCGAACTTTATAATTATTACTATGTAGACCACGGTTGATTTAATTACTGAACATTTTTTCTACATGAAAAATAAAATGAAAAAATTCAACGAAACCAAATAGTTCTCATTCTTCCAGCCCATGCAATGTAATTAAAATTAATTCTTTAGCTTGTTTTCTATTTTATTTTGTTTGCTGCTCCTTAAATTATGAGCGCTACCAAAATGTGCTCATGCTACTCTATTCTATATAAATTATATACACATATATGTATGTGTATGCTCATGTAAATGCTGTGAAAAATTGCTTGAGTCTCTTTTGACGTTGGCATGTCCTGCGCTAATTTGTAAACCTTGTAGTTTGCGCTTAATTTAGATAAAGAGCCCAAAGCACATCAAACAGCCGGTGGGTCGGGCAGCTGAGCGCGCAAACAAATTATGAATTTGCGCTTTTTTTTGCTATTTTATTATTAATAATAATAATTTCATTTGCTTTGTTTACAAAAAGTAACACAAAATAATAACAAACAAAATATTTTTCTATTTGTTTGGCTCTGTGTGTGTGTGTGTGTGTGTGTGTTTATAAAAAGTGGCACAAATTCATTTTGCATGCCCTCAGTCACTTACTCACTTCACTGTCGCACGAATTAGCTAACTAATCATGCTTCCTTCTTGCCTTGTGCGCTCTTCTTTCCACCACCTGAACTTTTCGTTTCAATTGCTTTGCTAGAGTCATTCCCTCAACTCCTCAACACCTCATCTCTCGCAGATTTGGCATTTTTCGGTGGAAATGTTGTAACAACTTTTCTGACACCTGCCAATCTCGAGTGTATGCTCTAAATCGTCGTTTGCGCCTGTTTGTATGCAACATGTTAATCTTGCTATCGCTTTTTTTTCATAAATCAAGGATGAAGGGAAAAGCAAAAACTAAACTTTCCAATTTAGCTTGCATGCTTTCAGGCACTTCTACTTATTTTCCAAGCCGTGTTCTTATGTGCCGTTGTTTGTTGTCGCACTTCGCGCTCAACTGAAGCTCAATTACCTGGAAAAGTTTGATTAAAGCTTCCTGTTTAACCCTAAATTGCTTTGATTAGTTACTTTAATTGTTAGCCTAGAATAGCCTTAGCGTTATTGTTGTTTCCGTTGTTGTTGTTGGCATTGTATCATGCGCTCATTAAGTTTTTTCTTCGCTCGACTACTCAATTACACCTGCAGTGATTATTGTTATTGCTTCCATTGTTTTTCCAACAACGAAAAGTTGAGCTCGCAATCGTTTGCTCGTTAACCTTTGTTCGTTTGCCACGCTTGATCGCTTCGTAAGTTTTATGTTGAAGGGGGCGTTTTGTTACGTATTTTTTTTTCTCCACCATTTGTTGCCTACTTACCGCAATTTCCTTTTTCATAGCCTACATTTGTGCGCCGTCAACAATAAGTGAAAACTTTTGTTATTAGCCTAAAAGTATACTACACGCACTTGCGTGAAAATTCAATTTTAATTGTCTTATGGCAATTTTAGTGATTTCTGACAACGGAAAACTTTTAATTACCATTTTAGCCGTGAGCCAGCCTTGGCTAATTTCAGTTAAATTTTGGATTCGTTTAGTTGGGGGGAGCTGGAGAATGCGATATGTTGTTGCATACTACTTTTTTGGCGTAAAGTTTCATCAGCCGATTCCAGGTGCGAGTATTGAATTTTCAACAAATTGCCGTTATGTTGAGAGCGTTCATTTTTTTTTTCACTGATAAAACTTTTACCGTTCCGCAGGCAGGCTAACAAGCTGAGAGACAGAGTGACGCTGAAGGAGTTGAGCGCGGCTAGAAGGCAAGTAATCGATAGTCACAGTTGGAAAATTAATGAGCTCAACATAAATTTTGAAATTAATGATTAGCTGCATATTTTAAAGGCAATGCTGGTGGGCTAACGCACAATAAAATATTCTTAACGAGACCACCCACAGTGATAGAGTCAAAATATTATTCTTCGTAGAAAATTTTTCTTCTCTTCTTTTTAAAATTGTTTATTAAGAATTTCTTCGAAGAAAAAATCCTTTTGTGCATCACATTCTGTACTCTCACTCATCAAGTGTTTAAAATGACCTATAAAAATAAAGAAATCAGATTTTTTCCTTCCTGTAAATTTTCATTATTAATATTTATTTATTTATTCTTTTGTGATGAATGACAGCGGTTGGTAACCTCTGCCCGTAGTTAGCTGCCTCGTCAGGTATTCATAGGCTCTACTTTTTTTCACCCCTTGTGGTTTAATTTAATTACACAGAAAATAAAAAAGGAAACCTTTGAGGGTGAAAGTAAAAAATAAAAAAAGTAAAAAATAAAAAACTGAAAATTTCAAAAATTTAAATAAACATATATAAAAATATGATACAAGAAGAGGAAAAAAAACATTGTTTTGAAAATATTTAAAAAAAAGTGGAATGAGTAAGAAAAAATCATGTGAAAAGCCAAAAAAAAATTTAACAATTTTATACTACGATAAATTAAAAAAAAAATAATAATTAAAAAGTATCTATAAAATACACTAAAGAGTTTTAATACATGTGGAATGGGTGATCCAAAGAAAAATACTTTTTTCAATAGCCTTTTTTTGACAGATCGCGCGTGAGTCGGGTCAAGCTGTCTTGTTATTTCTGGCATTTCATCATGGAAAGACTTACGCCTTACGCCTGAACAACGTTTACAAATCATTCAACTTTATTACGAAAATTCACGTTCTGAAAAGAATGTGTCTCGCGCGCTTCGCTCAACTTATGGTCAACATAATCGGCCTACTGAGCGTACTATTCGCCACACCATCATCCATCTTGAGACCCAGCATTCATAATAGGATAATATTCGATTGAATAGACCACGTTCATTAAGAAAATATATCGGCCGTAGCTGAGAGAGTACACGAAGACCGTGGGGAGTCTATTCGGCGCCGTTCGCAGTAACTCGGACTGGCGTGCGGAATGACTTGGAGCATTTTGAAGGTCATACAGAATACAGCGTGGGCAAGAACTGAAGCCGCTCGACCTTCCCAAGGTACATCGCTTCGCACTACGGGCTCTTGAATAGTTCAAAGAAGATCCGACGCTTTCGAGCCAAATTTTGTTCAGCGATGAGACCCATTTCTAGCTCAATGGGTATGTAAACAAACAAAATTGGCGTATTTGGGACGAAGAGCAACCTGAAGAGATTCAAGAACGGCCATTTTATCCAGAAAAACCAACGGTTTGGTGTGGTTTGTGGGCCGGTGGCATCGTCGGTCCATATTTCTGCAAAAATGATGCCGTTGAGAACGTAACCGTCGATGACGGCCATTATCGCGCCATGATAACCGACTATTTGATGCCTGAAATTTAAGCTCTTAACAGAACACTTCGGTGAGCAGATAATTTCACGTTTTGAGCCGGTCTATTGGCCACCAGGATCGTGTGATATCACATCGTTTGACTTTTTCCTGTGGGGATATGAAAAGTCTAAAGTCTATGAAGATTGGACTCAATGGATGGACTATCTGAGACGTAGCCGCGGCCAATATTTAAAAGAGATAATCTTCAAAAAATACATACCAACGAATGTTCTTTCGAGTGATAATAAATATTCGGCATTAAATTTGAATTTTCTGCGTTTTTTTTCTTTTAATTAAAAAATTAGGGAATCTCAAAATGGATGATCACACTATATTAAATATCTAAAAATCAATTTAAAAACTTTCGAAAAATTCTGAAATGTCAAGAATACAAAAAAGTACCAAAATCAATAAAATTAAATACTGAAACTTAAAAATTAGAAATTAAATTTTAAAAATAAAAACTAAGCGAAAAATGCAATGTTTTTTGAATATTGATAAAAAAAAAAAATTTGTTAGATAACATAAATAGGATTTTAAAATATTTTAATAATTATATTATTAATTAAAAGAATTGAACAAAAGAATTTCATTGACAATAAAGGTTATGGGTAAAATTTACATTTAAGAAACAAGGAAATTACCAAAAAAAAAATCATAAAAAATTAAATTTTACATAGCCATAATCAATCATTCACCGCAATTAAATGCAAATATTTAGACACAAATTTTCCTCACTGAATATTTTGACACAGAATAAAATTGTATTGAATACATTTTTTCCCGATCATTCCAACATTATGTCACCAATTTCTCGAATCCCGCTTGTCATTGACAACCTTTCAATTGTGTTTGGTTTAAAATAGATTTCGGCGAGTTTGTTTCTGTGTATGTCGATGTGTGCGCGATTACATTTTTAAATTTAATTTTGATTTTCCCTCAGCCAGTTGCTAACTCAAACCAGTTTTTATACGTATTTTTTTTTACCCAAAAGGTCCTTTAACACAAACAACTACAACTCGATACGATGATGTTGTTGCTGTGCTCATTAATCATTGCATTTTTCAAATTTCTCCATTTCATTCGTGTATTTTGTCATTTCTTTTTACTTTCTTCTCGCTATCCTTACTTTCCTTTCAACTCAGCTTATTTTTTCTCTATATTCTCTGCTTTTTCTGGTGATATTTCAAAAATGATTCAATATAATGAAAGTACTCGTAATGTTGTGGCAGTCAGTCAATGCTATTGAAATCATTCATGTGATTGTGCGCTAAGGAAAAAATGAGGAAAAAAATAGAAAATATAAAAAGAAATAAAAAATCACAAAGCAAAATGTTCATATACCATTTTAATCCGAGAAAATGACATTGAAAAAAGTTACAATGATGCTGCAAGTAGAAAATTTTGAGGAGTGGTATTAAAATTTAAGAAAAGAAAAGAAAATAAAGTGACAAAGGAAAATGAATGAGCCGCACGTGTCCGTCCAGAACCACACTGGCCACATGATTACTCGCACATCAAGCCGCAGCGTTGAGAGAAGATTGATTTATGTTTTTAAATGATTCGATTAGAAGATGGTAGCTTTAATTTTGGCGCTGTTTTAAAAATCACTCATGAAATTCATTTTTAATTTCTTAAAAATTAATTTTTTTAATATTTTTTTATTAATTTTCCTTTGTTTATTAATTAATTTATTTCCTAATTTTGTTTGAAAGCATTTAATTTATTTTATTTTATTTAAACTAATTATATTTAACAATAAAGGGTGATCCATTTCGAGGTTTCTTAAAGAAAAAATTACAGAAAATTCAAATCTAATGGAGAATGTTTATTATCATTCGAAAGAACATTCTTTGGCATTTATTTTTTGAAGATTATCTCTTTCAACGTCTCAGATGGTCCATCCAAGTCCAATTTTCGATGACTCGTTCGAGCATTTCAACTGGTAACTAGCGAATGACATGCGTGATGTTTTGCTCCAAAGCCTGAATCGAACCCCCCCCCACAGACAAAAGTATAGCGATGTGCTACGATCTTGGTAGCCAATCGACCGACCCAAAACGTGAAATTATTTGCTCACAGAAGTGTTCTCCCAATAAATCCATTGATTGATGCCATGTGTGGAAAGAGGCGACGTCTTGTTGAAACCAAATGTCCAGGAGATCACGAGCTTCAATTTCAGGCATCAAATAGTCGGTTATCATGGCGCTATAATGGCCGCCATTGACCGGTCCACAAACCACACCAAACCGTTATTTTTTCTGGATGAAATGGCAGCTCTTGAATCTCTTCAGGTTACTCTTCATCCCAAATACGCCAATTTTCTTTGTTTACATACCCATTGAGCTAGAAATGGGTCTCATCGCTGAACAAAATTTGGCTCGAAAACGTCGGATCTTCTTGGAACTATACAAGAGCCCATAGAGCGAAGCGATGTCGCTTGGGAAGGTCGAGTAGCTTCATCTCTTGCACAAGCTGTATCTTGTACGCTTTTAAGATCTCGATGTAAAATGCGCCAAGTCGATCCATACGTCAGTCCGAGTTGCTGCGAACGGCGCCGAATCGACTCTCCACGGTCTTCGTGTACACTCTCAGCAGCGGCCGCTTTATTTTCTTCCCTACGTGCTGGACGTTGTCTATTTGGTCAAATATTATCCAATAATGAATGTTGGGTCTCAAGATGGGTGATGATGTTGCGAATAGTACGCTCAGTAGGCCGATTATGTTGACCATAACTTGAGCGAAGCGCGCGAAACACATTCTTTACAGGACATGAATTTTCGTAATTAAGTTGAATGATTTGTAAAAGTTGTTCAGGCGTAAGGCGTAAGTTGTTCCATGATAAAATGCCAAAGAATACTGAACAAATATAGCATGACAGCTTGATCCGACTCACGCGTGATCTGTCAAAAATAGGCTATTGAAAAAAGTACCTCTACTTGGATCACCTTTTATAATTGTTTTATTTAATTTTTAATTTTTATTTATTTCATGTTATTTAAATAAATTGTTTTAAATATTTAATTTAATTAATTTTTTTTTTTAATTTAATTAATTTTTTTTTTCACTATTTTTTTTTTAATTTTTGTCTAGTTTTATTTCACTTTAATTTAATTTTATTTTTAATTCTACTAATTCTTGTTATTATTCTAACGACAGCATAGAATAAACTTCAATTCCGAATCAAATTTTTACCTTTTACACCCACATAAAAATAAACAGCAATAAAAAATCACATTTTTCCAAACATTCCAATTGAACATTAGTGAAGCCCAAACTGGCGTTAAGGCAGTGTTGTTCCCACTCTGATGGCCGCGAGAAACAACAATGTCACTCAACAGCCAGCCACATTATCGAAGAAGTTGTTCTGACAAGCGCGGTGAACCTATAAATAAATTCCAAAATCTAAAATGTACGCTAAAAAATGCGGCAGCTGGTGGAAGCTGCGTGAAAGCTCATTGCAGCAGCGACCACCAACACTACCACTACTAACCTCTGTCGTACCTCTATCAGAGCGGCTGTAGTTGCCATGGCGCACACAACGCTGCCACAAACTGTCGCAACGGTATTTTGGTATTGGCATAGAGCATAAAACATTCGCCACCGCCGTGTCAAGCTTTTGTAAAGCTGCTTTGGTATTTTCGAGAAGCTATTAAATTAAAGAATATGTACTATAGAGCATGTGTATGAGGAAATGTTATGTGTGTGTGTGTGTGTGTGTGTGTGTGTGTATAGAAATTTGGAGACCATTAATAAAGCTAAATAAAAACATTGTCAAATCTTAGGCCAGCGTTTGGGGCGGAATGTGAGGTGGAAGCTGTAAACAGGTTGTATATTTGTGCGTGTGTGTGTGTGTGAATGTGTTAGGAGGGCATGCGTTCTTTTGGTACACAGTAACATAGCGCAGAAGAGTAATAAAATTCAAAGTAACAAAGGCACAGCATTGTAACGACATTAAGCGACACAGAAATTCATCATTTTGTTGTAAATCACCGCTGCTGGCAAGCAAACAATGGGAGAAACTTTCTTGCTGAGGCGTTGAAAAAAATCTGTTTGATTTGGGAAAATAACCATAAAAAATTAAAAATTAAAAAAAAGTGTAGCATGCATGAAAGGGAAATGCTGTTGTGCTTGTTGGTACAACAAATGGACATTTAGCTTTCTTTGTTGTTGTTACAAATCAAAAGCAAAGCAATTTTTGACTCTTGACATTGTGATAAATAAATACAGAGGAAAATGTAAGTAGGTACATATGTGCTTAAATGTTAAAACTTATTTTTAAATTTTGTGAAGAAAAAAATTAAGAAAATTTTAAAAAATTAAATATCTGGAAAATATCTGAGGAAATATTTTTTGTTGAAATTCCCTACAAAAAAATTTAAAAAATATAAAATGTTTTAAAATAATTAAAAAGTTGTAGGGAATATTGAAAATTAATTATTTAGAAATAAAAATTTCTATGTGATTATGTAAATTTTTTTTAATTGTTGTAATTATTTTAAAATCTAGATAAAGTATTTTAAAATTTTATTATTACATTTTGTTTAAAAAATTAAAAAAAAATAGGTATACAGAAATTTTTTCACTCGCTGTAGACGTGTTATTCCCACAAAAAATATTTTGTGTATAACTGAGTTTTTTTCATCATTGAAAATATTCCTAGAGAATATTTTTTTTTGTACTGCTGTAAATATAAGATTTTTAGTTGTAGAAAAATAAAAAATAAATCCACATAATTAACTTAAATTAGTTTTTACTAAAATTAAAGCTAAAATTTTCTTTAATTCTATTTTTTATAAAATTTTTAAGTGCTAAAAAACATATTAAAACCAAAAAAAAAAAATTTTTTTTTTGTGGGAGTGAGTGTGTCATATTACTGTGAGTGAGTATCAGATGTCCACTAATTTATTAATTTATTTATCAGTTATTTGTTTTTATTTGTATTTAATTAATTTTTACCAGTTTGTTCATTTTTTCTGAACATCTATTCAAATTTTTCGAAATTGATTTCTACCTCGTCTTTCCCAGTCCTTAACAAACTATTTCACTTACTGCTTGCGTCATATTTATTAACTACACCATTTTGCTGCCATTTCGCTTCTGTAACTCCCACTTGCACAGATACATAAACATACATATATATATATATATATATATATATACGTTCAACGTGTCGCACGTCAAACAAATTAAATTGACAAATGTCGCTCATTTTCCTTAGGTCATTGTTAGTTGATTAATTTCGAATTTTATTGCCGCAACTTTTCTTAGCGCAAGTAGATCCAAAGCGATAAGTATAGTCTTTTGCTGGTTCTACGCAAACACACACACACACATACATAAAGCACAAGAGCCTATGTATGCATTCAAATATAATTTTAGGCGCGTAGGCGTTTTGCCTTCATTTCTTTTGTTAGCTGATTGTCGAGGAGAAAAGCGCGCGATTAATACAGCAAAATTGAATGTTGTAGAAAGTACCAGAATGAATGTGCATTGTATTATAAATTGGCACTCAATCAATTTCCCCCCCAAAAAGAAAATTAAAATGGGTCAATATGTAAATGTAAATAAAAGATTATATAATAAATAGCTGACACAGGCTGTTCTGACAATAATTCTAACAAAATATTTGAATTATTTTGTACAATTGTCAAATAAGTTAGTTAAGATCTAAGTGACACGCGCCATAATAAGCAATGAAAGGACAGCTTATTTGCCAGATAATACTAATGAGCGCGCCCAAATGTAGGCCACGTGTTAATATAGACAGTTTAATGGTTAATTATAGCATACTTTTGGGTGTTATCAATTATTAGAAACTGAAAACTTTATTGTTTTTAGCATAATTTTCGCTAATGTAACTATTTTCTACTACTGACAGTAGAAGAAAGCTTTAATATTTTCGCTTTAACGCCTAAAATTTGTAGTTTGTAGTATTTTAATTGAGAATTTGCTAGCTCTAAGCATCACACTTACATATGTACGCCATTAGCACACACCGCGCTCTGCCACACGCACGCATTCAATGACTGCATCAAATACGAATTTCATGCATGACAAGAACAATGAAATCGCGGTAATATCCACCGCTGGGAGTGCAATTGTTTTCGTGTGGTTTTTAATTCAGGTTAGAAATTGACGTTGCCACACAAATTCAGATAAAATTTCCATACACTTACATATATTAATGCGCTCAAATGTTGCATGCAAATGACGCGCTGTCACAAAATCGCACATACATACATATATATTGCTGCATTATGACATTGTCTCACTTACAAAAATGTGATTTTCAGTGCAACAACAAGTACTATTTTTGACATATTGTCTATGGATTTACGTCAATTTATATATGTACACACATAACTGTGTAGCACACACACGCATATAAGTTGCTTCCATTGATGCTCAGAAGTAACAAAACAAGCCGTGCCATATATGTACATATACATTTCTAATAAAATGCAAAAAATGTTGCAACAACAAACATACATTCTGTTGCAACTTGTCTGGCATTTTCTGTGTTTCGATTTATGCGCATTTGTTTGCATATTAATATATATATACAAAAAAAAAAAAAAAATGAAGAAGAAAATTTGACAGCTCACTGATTGAGCTGCAGGCATTTGGCTGGAATAGAGCGATGCTTTTTCGAAGGTATGTAAAATATTTTTTTTATTTAAAATGTGCGCAGGTAAAAATGCTAAAAAAAAAATTAGTGGAATAAATAATTAAATACAATATTTTAATCAAAATTTTCCATTTAAAATGCTAAAGAAAATCGTTTAAAAATGAATGCGGTTTTTGTTATATTTTTTCGAAATTTTTTTCTTTTTCAAAACGCTAGCGTAATATTTATTATTATTAAAAATATTTTTCATTCTCTGCCTTTAAACTAAATTATTATTTATAAAAAAAAATGTGTTTGCTTTGATATATAATAGAGTCATATTTCTCTATATATAATAGAGTCATATTTCTCTGATGATGGAAGCGAAATTGTAAATTCATAAAAAACCCTCCAAAAAAAAAAAAAAAGGTTTAATGAATAGGTAAAAAAACAGAGTTTTATCATTAAAGAACTCATTTTATAACTGACATTTTTTATCATATTTAACTCACGATTCCAATACTAGATTATAACAAATTGTAAATAAAATTCAACTGAAATGTAAAAGGATCAAATGAAAAATCCCCGGCCTTCCATAGTAAAACACATATTTTTTGGCAAAATCCATTTTTTTTATTCAACATAGCTCGCTTCAAGGGTGATACACCGATTATAGCGATCCTCAAAGTTTCCGATACCATTTTTGTAGTACAATTTATCCTTTGCTTCAAAAAAGACCTCAGATTCAGCAATCACCTCTTCGTTCGACGAAAATTTCTTCCCAGTAAGCATATTTTGGAATCTAAGAACAGGAAATAGTGGCTGGGGTCAGATCTGGAAAATACGGTGGATGTGGAAGCAATTCCAAGCTCAATTCATTGATTTTTGCCATCGATTTCACTGACGTGTGACACGGTGCATTGTCTTGGTGAAGCAGCACTTTCTTTTGCTTCAAATACGGTCATTTTAACCTTGCCAGCCGACTGTTGCGTTTTTCCACACTTTGGAGCGGGTTCTTCGTGTGTAGTCCGGATGACTGTCGATTGGACTTCGGAGTGAAATGATGGAGCCATGTTTCGTCCATTGTCACATATCGATGTAAAAACTTCGGTTTATTATGCTTGAATATCTGCAAACACTGATCCGAATCATTAACACGTCGCTGTTTTTGATCAAAAGTGGGCACGCGTGGCACCCACTTTGCAAGGAGCTTTCTCATAACCAAATATTCGTGAATGATATGCTGTGTATTTCATTAAATTTCAACTTACAGTCATTTAAAATCATTTTGTGGATTCTTTTGATGTTTTCGTCGGTAACCATATCCTTTGGACGTCTACTGTGTTCACCGTCTTCGGTGCTCATTTCACTACTTCTAAACATTGCATACCTAACCTTGATGGCTGATTTTTCTGGCGCAGTATCCGGAAACTCGTCATCAAGCCAAGTTTTTGCTTCACATTCATTTTTTCCTTTAAAATGCACAACACTCGAAATACTTTGTTATCCGTTTTTTACACAATAACAAAAGTTGCTTCACTCAAAATCCATATTCACAAACTAATGATCCAACAGCTGTCAAAATTGTACACGCGTCCTTTGAAGGTTAGGGCTAACTAAAAAAGGATTTAATTCCAGTAGCGCCATCTATGTGTCAGGCCGGGGACTTTCCATTTGACCTGTTATATACGCTATGTGACTTCTTCAGGTCTTATCTTAGTCAAGTACGCTAACAGCAGAACTTTTAGGTATTACAATTATTGGTTCCAATACATCCGTACCAAGTGGTTGATCTTTGTGACCAGATTGATAGTGGTCCATTTACATAGTATCTGTCACAATACCATAACACCATTAAAGAGTGCCGATTTTGCAATCTATTTTGCAGTCGTACTAGGCGACGAAAATCTCCTCGTAGCTATGAACTTGGCTTTCCTTCCAGTTTAATATCTTCTCAAGCTTAAGCGGACCCCATTTAACACTGGTGCACTATTTTTCTGATTTTAGTACTTCTTGGTAAAACACAATGAGCTCAATCTTGTCTCTCTGTGTGAATTTTAAGTCAGTAATAAAAAAAAAAAAATACTCCGAAAATTTTCATTAACAAAATTCGAATGAAAAAGTAGAAAAACTAAAAAATCACTGTTTTCTGTTATTTCTTTTAAAATTTTAAAGTGATTTACTGTTATTTTCACCTTTTTCTCAATTTTCTTCTGATTTTAAGATATCAATAATTTTTAATTAATAATTCACTTCAATTTGTGTACTCTTTTTTTGACTGCTTGAACTCTAAAAGCTCAAAAATTTCAATGGCACATTTACGAAGTAGAAAGTTTAGTGAATTTCAGGCTACTTTCACCACTCGATAGCCGATTTATCAGTGTTCTAGTATATAGAAGATCACAAGCTTTTAATTGAACATTTAAACAACGAGTACTCGCATAGTTGCTCAATGTTCGCTACACGAATATTCACGAACTCGAGCGTATCAAGTTTTTTCGATGTTTTGAACAAAACGGTTTTGATTTTTTACTTTTTTCCCCCTTCTTTACTAAAATTTTAAATTTATTTGTACAATGTGCTTAGTTCATTGAAATGACAAGGAAATTTAAAAAAAATAAAACTGAATTTTTTTATTATTATTCAAAAACTTAAAAACTTCAAACAAATATTTGAGCAATTGAGCAATGAATGAGTAGCGAGGGAGTATCGTGTTACTCACACAACTAGATGACCGAGTATCTAGTGCATTCATTCGACTCTAGCTTAATTTTTCTTATTTGAAGATGAACTATATTTCTCAAAGTTTTGATTCTTTAAGGAAAAATTGTTATCTATTTTTGATTTTCTCACATTAATCAAACATATTTCTACACACATACATATACAATTGCCAGCGAGTAAATCACTAAAATATTTCCATTGTTTTTTTCTTTTCTTCTCATTTTAGGTAAGCCACAATTCTCATATATCATGCAAGTGATGTGCCAACGTAATGAAGACTTCAACTGTCAAGCGAGTATGGAGAGGAGGGGCTTGCTTGAGGGGGTATGAGTGATTTTGAAGTAGATGAATGTAAGAGTAGCTGAAAATAGAGCACCGACTAGATATTTGCGCTTTAAGTCACACAAATATATACATATATATATATGTGTATGTATTTTCACTATTATTTTCTAACGCTGCCAGGCCAAGCTATGCCAAGTTATCTTATGTGTATGTATGTATATGACATTAAAATAAAGTAGAACCATAATAATAATAATAATAATAATAATAATAATAATAATAGAAGAGCGAGAATCCAGCAATTGCGCGCTGTAAACAAATCTGTAAAGAAATAAATAAAAATATCAAAATGGGAAAATGAGAAACTGAAAGATGTGAAAAGCGAGCGAAATGGCATACAAAATTCACACAAAACTACAATCAAAGCTACAATAAGCACATACATACATATATATTTAATATAGTTGTACATATTGACATATATACATATATAGCTAAGCAATATGCTTGCATAGCCGCCAAGTTCCAACTGTATTGCACTTGAACGAAACACTTGACTGTACGCCTTGGCTTTTCGAAGGCGCAGCATGAAGGACCTAAAAGGACGGACCAAATACAGCGGCAGGGGCAAGTGTTTAGTAGCTGACGTGGGCTTGGCAGAAGGCAAGAAGGGCAGCCTTTGTATTTTATTTATTTTTTTCCCCCTCTCATCTTTTCTCATCTTCATTTTCATCTTATGCGGCTTCCCAGCCTGCCAACTGTCAACAGCGAAAAGAAATGTGATATTTTCGGAGTTATTCGGTTCGTTGAAGGGAGCAAACGGGCGGCGCGCGTTGACATATGAGGGCGAGCGTAGAAAATCTTTGAAAGAAAGAAAGAAAGATGCAGGCGCGCGCGGGCGTTGCTTGTTGAAATTGTGTGAACACACCACTCACGTGGTGCTGCCGCAAGTGCCGATTGTGCTCATTGCATAAGATAGTGCGTTCGCGTTCGCGTTCGCGTTCGCTTGTTGCTAATGACGTTGACAGCTCGGCGGTGAACGCAATGAGCAAAGCGTTCGCCTGTCACAGCAACTACAACTGCTGTCAAGCGTGGAATGCTGGTAAACAAATTCATACAAATTTTATTTGTATACAAATCATTGTTGTTGTGTCGGCGGCGTTGTGGATGCGGCGTTGACGGGCACTACTTGAGCTACGCATTTGAGCTGTGGTAAGCAAAAACAAAAGGGAGCAAATACACACACACACATACATATGCATGTGAAATGGAATATAATGAAATAGGGGATATTTGAAAAGACGCAAAACCGAAGTGGTTGTCAAGCAAGCTGACATGCAGCGCGGGAAACGTGTTGGCAATAAAAACTTATTCTAAACAAATTAAATAAATTGCAAAGAAATAAAAAAAAATGGAAAATCTTCACGCTTCTTGCAAGCGCTTGTCAATCAGAAATGGAAATGCGTAACGCAATATTGAAAAATCACAAATAAAATGTAATTTGATCTCGCTGACATTTTGTATTCTGGCGCACTTGACAAGCGGCACACACACATACATATGTACATCTGTAGATGTTTGCCACTGTGAAAATCGTTTAAAAAATCCGTTGCTTAGAATTGTTTATTAAAAAAAGAAGAACAATAAAAACAACAACACGACCATAAAGTGTCAAGTGCAACACTGCAAAGAAGTATTTTTAGCAAAGCAACGCTGTGTTGCAATGCCTCGTCGTGCGAGTCAAAGGCATGCAGTATGCGGAGAGCAGTTGGCGAAAGGCTTCACTGACAGCTGGCATACCATTTGACAAGTGTGTCTAATCCAATGGAACAAAAATTGCATGATGTTACCATTTTTTCGTTTGTTTGTTTTGATATGCAAGGACATATGCGTAGCGACGCATAAAGGCAGCTAAGCCAGGGTTATGACACTTGAGTTTGAAAAGAGTGAAGGAAATTTTTTACAGTGTGGCGAAGTGGAAGAAAAGTGTGTGCAAAAAAAAAGAGCTTTCACCTAAAGTAAGGTCAACTAGTGAAAGCTTAAGAAAGCGTTTTGCTGAAAATTTAACTTGATAAATGAAAACTTTAGAAATATTTTTTTGCTTAAGTTTCAGTAATTAAGTGAAAGCTTTCGAAAGCTATTGTTTGCAGGAAAATAGTTTGTTTTTGATAGCTTACTCTTAAAATTTTTTTTAAATATATTTGGATAAATAGGATTTACTTTAGAAAACAGGTTTTTTCATCACATAAGAACCTCAACTATAAAAGTAGGTGCAGTACCTAAAAAAAGCTTTGGTTTCCAACATAAGTTGTATAAAATAACAACAACTGCTAGTGAAAAATCTTTTAAAGGTGAAAGAGAAATTGAGTCTCACTACGAAAGCTCAACTCACTAAAAAGTATATTTTTGTGAAAACTTTTGTGTGTTTTTAGCTCTTCAAAAATTATTTTTTTGGTAACAAATTTTGCTTTCCAGGCTGCGCAACATCCAATATTCGATAAAATATACGAAAGCTATAAAAAGCTTTTAGCTGCAAAACATTTCCATGTCAACTGAATGGGGTTTTTCGTGTCCATATGACTGAGAGTACCTGCATAAATCTGTAATTTTTCATCTTTTTTACTTCGAAAGCTTTGTAAAAGCTCTGAAAGTTCGCGTGATGAAAGCTTTGAGAGCTTCGAAAGCTCGACAAAAGTTTTCACTTTTCGAAAAAACTAACTTTTAGTTCGAAAGCTCTGCTGCTATTAAATAGTGTGGAAGCGCAAGAAAAAAGCTTGCTAATTTAAAAAAATTTAATATTTCAATTAACCATCTTTTAATATCTTAACATGCAGAAAATTCCATAAATTTATCGTAAAATAATGTTAACAATGATAAATATTTAAAATGGAAAAATTCTCTATCTCTTCAACCAACTACATCCCACGGTGAGTGCGTGTGCTCACACATTGGAATCGCTGCTACTTTTTTGCCATTTTATTTCGCACTTTTTCAATTTTTTTTTTGTCCAAAAGCTTAAAAATAAAAAACACATCACGCACACATCAAAAACACTTTCAGAGCAACGCAAACGGCATTTGACACATTCACATATGGCACATACTGTCAGTCCACACATGTCCTTTGGCAAACAATGAGACATTTTCATATTCGGCGGCGCCTTTTTGCACAACAGACAGAGCTCAGCTTAGCTGAATAAATTTTATTTTGCATTTCTTTTTTTTCTCTTTTTTTCAGAATTTTTTCACTTTCTATTTGAGCAGCAAAATAATATTCAACACTCTACAAGCAGACTACAAAACAGGCCATAAAAAATAACAGCAGCAACAACAAACAGCAAGACAACAACAGTGGGTGATATTGACTGACTGGCTGTTTCGTTCAGCCTTGCCTTGGCTCTGGCGTGAAGCGTTGAATTGCTTTTGTCAACGCACGTCTGTCAACCCAAGAGTTGAAAGTTGGAGGAGCATCCGTTGGCAGTCGGTAGTCGGCAGTCGGTAGCCGGCTTAAAATTTTGACATTTCGGTTGACACTTTTGTTTGCCCTGCAGCCAGCCAACAAGAGCGCACTCTTCCACACTTTTTTGTTCTGTAACACACACACACACACGCACACGCAGCGCCAAAGGCTTTGCCGGGTTGCGTGTGCCGGAGGTGCCAGGCAGCGTTGATGTGTCTGAAATAGGCTGTTATTTGTTTGACTTGGAATGTAGATTACTGCTGCATACATATGTCTGCACGTGTGTATGTATGTGTATGTGTGTCTTTATATGTTTGTTTGTCTGCTGTTTGTCTGTCGTATTGTTATATCGCCGTTGTCATGAATTTTTATTAAGGCACTGTGTGCTGCTGTCGCTGCTCCTTCCTCAACTGTTGCTGTACATTATTTAATTCAAATTTTCCGCGAAAATTCACAAAAAGTCTTCATTTTATCCATCAGCCATGCCATTGTTCCTTCATTCATGTGTTGTGAGCGCCCTTTTTGGCGACCTTACGGTGGCACTTCAAGAAAGCTTTGTTGACAATCTTGATGATGATTTGGCTAAGTGAGAGATTGTGCGTGGCAGCGACATTTGGCTAAGAAATCAGTTAACGTTTTATACAAGAAAATAAATTATGTTTGTAAATGAAATTTTTATGCAGATTTGATATCTTTTATCATACTCTGCCCTTTGATATCCTTTATCATACTCTGCATCAATTTTTCGGAGGAGCTGCAGAATTGAAATGGGCATAGCTATGTTGTTTTTCTGTTTTTCACAGTACTGGAAAGGTATGAGTCTTATCTAAGCTAAAGCTAAATGTAGGCAACAGTTTATCAATTCAGTCTTAAAGTGTAAATAAAACATTGCCTACATCTAGGCTCAATTTAGCCAAGTTGCCTACCTTTAGAGTGGATAAAATTTTTTTTCTGTTTTCCTAACTTTTAAACTTTATATGAATACTCTTTCATAAAAACAATTTCAATAAAGTCTTAAAATTTTATAATTTTCTAGAATTTAAATATTCTACAATTTCTTTTTATTACTGTTATTGACTTCATTATAGCCTCCAAACAGTCGTTAATGGAATGACTGCTCCCTCAGTGGGTTACCCATGGCTATTAACGATTTTCCAATTAATAAAATTTTAACCACACACACACATAAAACGTCAGCCACTTACTTCGTAACCACATGAATTGTGCGTACGCTCATTTATGGTTGCTCGTTAAAATTGTAATTTTAATAATAAAAATGAAAATAAAAAATAAAAATAAAAATAAAAATAAAAATAAAATAATAAGAAAATAATTTCCAATCGTAAATCTCTAGAAAACGCCAAATGTCACGCAGCAGAACTTAAAGCGTCTTAAAGTGCACGCGCTTAGCAGCTTATTCTTACAGCCACAGGCAAGTGAAAGCGTGAAAATTTCTTGTTCTTGCTGAGAATAAACATGAGTAGCGTAGTTGAGACTTTTTAATTTTATTTCCTTTTTTTTATTTAATTTAATTACGTCAATTGAATTTTATTTCATTCTTTTAATTATTTATTATTTTTTAAATTTTATTTTTTATTTTATTTAATGTTCATTTTTTAAAATTTATAAAAAAAATTTAAATTTAATTTTTTTATTATTTAATATATATTTTATTTATTTGTTTATTTTTTTCTTCTTAATATTATTTTTTATTTAACTTTAATTTTTGTAATTCATATAAAAATTCACTTGTGGGGTTTTTCTGAACCTTCATCACTTTATCACCTTTGATTAATGTTTTCGTTGTATAAAGTCTGGTCTTAATCAAATAATCAACAAGTTTTTATACAAATAGACACGGCAGAAGAATGAAGTACATATATGTGGTATGCCAGGGTGATATTTCAGAGTTTAAAAATTTTATTTAATTTTCTTAAAGTTTTCTTACGCCAAGCAATCAACGAACAATGGAAAAAATAAAAATATATCGGGAAAATGGTGGAGCTACTAAATTGGACTTGGGCATGTAACGAGATAAATATTTTATCGCTTTAAATGCATGAAAATATACATATATACCTGTTTACTTACATAGGTAAATACTATTTTTTTTCCAACGCACATGCCTTGCGCATGTCTCGATCAGTGCAGTAGCCACGCTTAACTTGCTGCACTCAAATTGTTCGTCAATCTCGCGCTCTCCACACCCTTCCCTTGTGTTATTCGGTCTACTATTTTCGCTGCTTGTGTTTGATTTCTCGGTTGCCGCCTGATTGTGGCAGTTCATTTGGTTTTTTATTTACCTCTATTTTTTCTATATATTTTTTCTATGTATTTTTTCTATTTTTTTGCTTACTTGCAACCTCCTTTCTTCCGCCTCGCTTTTGCTCTAGTACCTTTACTTGTCCAAATTGTCTTTCTATCACTTGCCTGCGAAACGTATTTACTTTATCATGTCAACAAACTAATTTCAAATACAACAATCGTTGTGTCAACAATCAAGCGGCCGGACGGACAGACAAGCAGGCAGCCTAGCGACCAGCAGTGCCACTGCAATACATTTAGGTGTACATATATGCATGCAGTATGTACAATGCGACGCGGAAAACCCCTTGAGTCTTGCTCCACATTTTTCCACCGAATAACTAGTATCTCTCGCCTCATTCAGCTCATAAGCACTTCAATATTATTTAATTTAATTTTTTTTTCCATTTTGACCAACAGATAAGCAACATTTATCTCTATATCTCTGCCTTTGACACACGCCACTACATATGTATAAGGCATGTATACACATGTTTTCTTGTTGTTTATGGCACCTTGCCGCAGACGTTTCTTAGAATATTTGTACAAGAAAGCAATTCATCAAAAGCATAATTCACTGCGCACCATTTTCATCCTCCGAAAATGCTTTGGTGGACAGCACAGTAATTGATATTTGGTGATTGTTGAGGCGTCGGCCGATGAAGTGCTTCAAACCAAGCAGCATGGAACTGTAGTGACGCCATAATCAACACCACGCGCCGCCATTTTCATACTCCTGCCCCATTGATTAGCTCGCTTTTCATTGGAATTTTTTTTTTTTTTAATTTTGGTTGGCGGCAAAAGCTGATATCGATTATCTTTTGATGTAAATTTAATTTGTTGTTGTTTTTTTTTCTCCTTTATTTAATTTTCATTTCTTTAGGGTCTTAAGTGTGGACAAACAAAATTGTGCATTATAATTCAGCTCTCAGCAAGTGTTCCGGCATAAGCGTAGATTAGGTGTACTTAAAGTCCAATCTCCAATTAATTTGAAGCATTGAAGAATGGTAAAATGCTTATATTGAAAAATTCTTGGAGTTTTGTGATAACATTGTTCGATGGTTGTGTCAGCGGAATTTAAATTTTACTTATACTCTCAGCACAAATATAGTAAAAAGTAGTGTTTAGTAAGCTGAATCGTGCTCGAAAAAAATATATTAATTGAAAAGGAATTAAATCTGCTTTGTTGCCATAAATTTTCTTTAAATATCATTTAATTAAGTCGTTTTTTTTTAATTTGACAGTTTCTTCTCCTAAATTTTTTTGTTTTGTAACCTAACACGTTACCTACATTTAGGAGTTAGTTAGCAAAGACACATACCATCTTATTATTTTCATATCATTTGATCGTTCAATGTAAATAACAAGAGACTGTCGAACGAAAAGCGTTGCCTACATTTGGGCTTAATTCAGCGAAGACACGCACCATATTTTTATAGCATTATATGTATAATTTTATATAAAATATTCAGTTAAATAATTAATCTAGTCCAAATTTATTACATATTTAAAATATAATTATTTTTCTGGTTTTTTTCTAATTCTGGCTGGCTTTAGAATAATACTTTTTGAAGAAACTGAAAGCCTTGAATCTATACTTTATTCTTATGTCTCTGGGGCAGAGAGCTGAGGCATTCATTTATGAGATATTCTAATTGCCAATAAATATTAAGTCGACATATTCTGATTATGTTAAAATGGAGTTAATTCCTTATCCAATCTTTCGCCACACAAATTTGAAATACACCTCAGCAACCGATGCTCTCAACGACACGACATGATCAACTAATATCCGCATTGAAGCAAATCAATGCAAAGCTAAAGGGAAAGGTGTGAAGGAAAAAAACAAAAATCAAACAGGAAGCGTGCTAATGCAAAAATCGAAGTGTGAAACGATTCAAGTGCACGCACGTGCGTAGATTCACAAACAGCGAATCAGAGGCAGCTGGAAAACATAACAAACAAAAAAACTAAAATAAAGAGATAGTAAAAAGAGCATGCAAAAACTCTTTTTCAAAAATAAAAAAAATGGCAAAAAGTAAATGCAAGAAATAAAAACAGCCACAAAATTTGGAACGTGTGCAGCGCTGCGTGTGCGTGATACACTTTACACCGTTACGTGTACAACGTGAAACCTCACAGCTAAGGGAGATGCTATGAAAAGTAACACAAAAATAGCTGTATAGAAATCTGGAAATTTACAGATGTAGAAAATAGTAGAGATTTCCGTTACATAGATTTTTAAACGAAAAAACTGTCTATAATTAAGTGCATTTCCATCAGACGATACACTTGGATAAAATATGAAGCAATCAAATACACCAATCAATATCCATTGCATACTTTTAGGCATTTCACTTGATATAGTTACTTAGCAAGCAAACGAATGAAGTTAGTTCTTGAAATTTAATACTCTTTCCTACTGCGTTGCATACATATAGGCGTAGCATACAGCAGTGCAGTTCTCAAAAGGCTTATGTGGCCGTACACTTAAGTTAAAAATAATTTCAACGACTCTTGTTTTCATACTCAAGATTTTTTTATTGGCAATTTGAATGCTTAATATGCTGTAAAATTTATTATTTGAAAAACAAATGAAGTAGATGGGCAAATTTTGCTCTTCGAGAGAAAACATGTTTTATTTTACATTGAAAACTTGTCCATAATTGATTTATACACCATTTATAAGCTCAATAAAATATCAAATCTCAATTCTACAGTAAATTTGAACAAAAAATTACAACTTTTTCCACACAATCATATTTTACACATTTATGAAGCGGAAAAATGTTCCTTTGTACTCTCGTCAAGCAACAATATAAAAAAATTATTAATTTCGAAATAATCATTTATGCACATTCATAATTTATTTGCTGCCCATGGTTCCATTTAATCATAATTTATCGTCCAGTCTGGCATTTATCCGCCATCAGTTTTTTCTCCATGCTTTTAGCGCTTTAGCCTCAAGCCACTCGTCAAAATGTGTGCCAAAATTTCCCAGGCTGTGGCAATAATAAACGCTTCCGCCACTTCCGCCTTCTTAGCTCGACCTCGAACAGCTGCATGCGAAGCCACAAATGATTTTCCCATTTTCATTTAATTTTTCTATTTTTTTCTATTTTTTTTTTCAGTTTCTTCGAACGCGTGCATATCTTCTAATTCTATTGCTTACAATATTTACATTGTTGCACGCGTGCTTTCTTGGGGTTGTGGTTGCGCGTGGCTTGTTGCGGTCTTTTTTATGTTGCTGCTCTTCTTCTTCGTCATCTTCTTCTATATGCCCTGCAACATTTCATCAAAAATACTCCAGCGAGCCAGCCAGCGATGCGTCGATAAAACAGCTGCGAGAATTTTTAGTTTAGTGTGTGTGAGTGTGTGGCGGTGTGGCAGTGGCAAGTGAAAAGGGTTTGTAGTGGAGGTTGTTGTTGGTGCTTATGTGCGTGCGCGTAAATCAGCTATTTTATGCTCATTTTATTTGTGTGTTTCGGTGTGCGTTTTGTGACGCTTTTGTTTGCATTTGATTACACTTGCTATAGTTGTTGTTGCTGTTGTCGTTGATGCGCGTGTAGCATAAAATTGATGAAGCTCACACGGGTCCGCCTTCGCAAATCCAAATATTTATCCTACGTTGTGCGCTTTGCTTCTCTTACCTCTTCCTTTTCATCTAAATTTCTTCTCTTCTTCTTACTTTTCTTCTCTTCTTCTTCTTATTCTTCTTCGTCATCCTGCTGCACTGCAGCATTTGCCCTTTAAACGATGTATAGATTTTTGGGCAACATTTTGGCCAAGATTTCGAAGTTTCATTGTTGTTGTTATTGTTGTTGTTGTTATCAGTACCACCAGTAAATATCAATGTGGTGTTTGCTGTTGTTGTTCCTTCCTTTTTTTGTTAGTGTTCACCCAGATTGCTGCTTAACAATGGCAACAGTAGAAAAAAATTCAACAAACATATTGTTGTTGTTGTTGTTGCTTACTTTTTTTATTGTTGTTTTGGTAGTAAAAGAACTTCACAAGCGCCACTGAACATTCTCGGTTGAACTATTTGCAGTTTGCGTTTATTTGATTTTTCCAGCGCTGCTGCTCCTCCGCTCCCCTCACATCAGCCAGCTTCTTCGTCCTGCCATTTCGCCTCGTATTTTACCAATATTGTTCTGTTGAAAAACAATGGCTCTCAATTTAACACCAGCTCTAGTTAGATAGAAAACACTTTAGATTTCGTTTCAGCAATCCTCCGCCGCTTCTGCCCCTTGTTCTCCTCTCTTTCCGTTTTGTATGCATATCCTTCACCTTTGCGCAAATTCATCAAAATTTCCACTCTTCAATATACAAAAACAAAGAAAACCCAAAACAATCGTGCAACAACCAATTTTTCTTACACTCCCCTGCACCATTCATCGCCTTCCTCCGTACGATCCGCCCTGCACATCTCCACACCTCTTCCTTACTAGTACTTCATTTCATTTATTGAACTTTTCTCAATTTATTTGTATAGGCTCAAGTGTTGCTTCGCCGCCTGCAACCCCTTACAACCAGCAGACGTCCTATGTACGCCTGATTTAGCCGACCACATCGGGTCTTCTACACTCATTTTACACACAAAATTTTGATGTTTTGTACGTGTTTTTTGCTTGTTGGGCGAAAATCTAATTATTGTCGAGGTTAAATATTTGCACAGAAAATACTATTTCATATACTCGCACACGCAAACACACCCACATACACATACATATATATTCGTTCGTAGTACACTTCATAGTCTACCACATCACGCTGTAGTTCCATTTCTATTATTCTTTTTTGTTGTTATTATTATTGCTGACGCTATTGTTTCGACTTTCTGCCATTCTGTTTAAATTTACTCGCCGTGTTGTTGTTGTTTTTGTTGTTGTTGTTGTTGTATTTGTGTTACTTCAATCATCTAACACATGCTAACAATTCATTACAAGCAATCACCATTTGGGAGTTCGAGAACAAACACAGACACACACACACGCATACATACTAACAGATTTCCTACGTTTTCATGACCTGCAAATGGAATTTAATCTACAAAATGGTATTTCGTTCTAGATTTTCACTTCAATTGATTTAATTTCTTGGGCATGTAAAATAGTTGGAGTGTTGTGTGTACGAGTATATCAGTGTGTGTGCGTGCGCTTGTGTAAAACTGTGTTTAACATAAAATTTTACATAATTCTCAGATATCATTTTGGGTATAACAACAGACTTTAGTAATAATTAGCTTAACTGACATGATTTTAATTAAAGTTGAAAATATAAATTTATTATGGTGAATTTTTAAAAATAATTTTTAAGAAAATTAAATAATAAATTAAAATAAATTAAATTTATAATATAAAATTAAATAAAGCAATATAATAAATAAAATAAAATTAGAAAAAAATAAAATTAAATAAAATAAACTAAAATTAAATTAAATTAAAGAAACTAAAAATTAAATTTAAAAAAAATTATATAAAAAAGATATAATAAAATCAAATAAAAAAAAATAAAAAAAACTAAAATAAAAAATAATAATATAATATAATAAAATAAATTTAAAAAAAATTTACAAAAAATTATATTAAAAAAGATAAAATAAAGTAAAATAAAATAAAATAAAATGAAACAAAATAAATTAAAGTAAAAATAATTAAATTAGATAAAATAAAATAAAATTAAACTAAATTAAATTAAATTAAATTAAACTAAAATTGAATAATACAACACCAGATTACATGGCAGACGTTGGCGCAGTTGTTAGAGCACTCGCGTGTGATGCCATAATCCGTCGGTTCGATTCCTGGCAAATGAAGTCTGCTGAAGAGATGTTGTGAAACAGCTGTCACTTCGACAATTTTTTCTTTGCTGTATATCAAAATATTCAATACTAAATATTCTAACAAAATATTCTAACAAAATAGGCCTTTGAATAAAGCTCATTTACTTATAACCACGGACAATTACAGGCCGCATTAAACAATTCATAAATTAAATATAAAAAATAAAATAAAATTAAATTAAGTAAAATAAAATTTAATAATAAAATTAAAATGAAATAAATTAAATAAAAATAAAATAAAAATAAATTAAATTAATAAAAAAATTAAATAATAAAATTATATAAAAATATAAAAATAAAAATTAAAATAAAAAAATAAATAAATTAAAATTTAATTTAATTAAATGAAAACCACTATATTGTGTTCTACAATTTCATTAGTTAAAGTATTATTTTCCAAGTAAATTTAAATTTTTTTGTAATATCAAATGCTTATCAAACCAAAGTAGCCTACAGTGGCTGGCTATTGAAAAGGATTTTCTCCTTTATTAGAAGTTACCTGCTTTCTAAGGCAAAACCTTGATTTCGAACTAAAATAAAATAAATACAAATTTACTTGCTGTGAAACGTTTGAGGAGGAGTTGAAGAACGTTATAACAAAAGAAAAGGATATTTCCTCAATATGAATTTGTATTTTAAATCAAATATGAATTTATTAAAATCTTTCAAAGAAATTTGGGATTAAAGGCAATTAACTAAAGCTATCACAAGTTTCCATACACTTCAAATTTTAACAATGTAAGCAACAAAAGGAAAACTTCATCAAATATTTTTTGTACAAAATGTGAGATTACTAAAAAAAATTGGTATTTTTACTTTTAGTCTTTTTCTTTACTTTTAGTTTATCTCTTTTGGGCTCCAGCCATCAAAAACCTTCAATAAAATATATAAGCAAATTAAATCGAGTGAATAATAAATAAAAATTTAATTGAATACAATTTTTGGATTTGAATAATAGCACTTTTTGCCTTTTTGGTCTTTTTGTTTTTGCATATTAAATTTAAGTTTTCAAAACATGTTAAATAATAATATTGAAATCCGGACAAAATTCAACTTAAATTACCTACATTTTCTGCTTCAATGCACAATGAGTTTTTTCTCTATATTATATTGTTATGTTTTAAAGTCTTGAAAATCAATTTGAAACCCAATTAAAGCAGCATTAGTATTTATTAATGAAAAGGATTTGTCAAGAAAATGCTTGGCATGCAAGGCGAGCAAAAATTTTAAGTAAAAATGTAAATATAAAAAATATGTGTGTGTGAATTTATATGTGTGTATGTATGTATGCGTGTGTTTTACAATTTTCTCCAAGCCACAAAGTCTATCTAAATCAATAATTTAACTAAATATATATGTGTATAGGCATATTCACATACATATGCACATTGCAGTGTCGAGCTAATCGAATTACTGCCAAAGTATTTATCACAAATGCGACAATAAAAACCAAAAAAGCAACAAAAAATTCCAAAATTCAAAAAGAAAATCATATTATTGCATTGTAAGATTTTAATAATTTAATTTGAGCAATATTTCTAAGTATTTTGCCTAGCACCATGGTTGTGGTTGTAAGCATGTGTGTGTGAAAACCAAATAATTAAGTATGCAAATCTCTATGTACATATGCTATGAATTTTAATTTTAAGCATTTTCCACATACACTTAAAGCTCAATTTTGTTACTAGTTTCCTTTACTTAATCTATTTAACGTCTACTTGCCTACTTATTATTTATATATTTTGTAGAAAAAATAAACTAGAAAAAAATTTCTACCAAAAACCAATGAATTTGCAGAAATTAAAATCAAATAATTTGCTTAATCATCTGGAAACATGCACATGCAACACGTTTGAAAGGTAATAAATGAAATTTGTAAAAAAAAAACAAGTTTTTCGCTTCCAAAACTTTACAACTGACAAAATAGCAAAAGAAAAAAGTGCAGGGGAATTTTTCGATACAAAAAAAATTGTAATAATTAATCACTGATTAAACTTTTTGAAAGCTGCAGGCGCCACCAAAACGCCACTCAAGCGCCCGCCAGCACCCACTGTGCATTATTATTAATTACTAGTTGCTGCACAACAACAAGGCAGAGCCGATTAATACGAGGAAATGACCAAAAAAAAAAAAAAGACGGGAATGATTTGACTAAATTTTTGGAAAATTATAAAACTTAAAAAATATAAAATTTTAAAAGTTGAAATTGAAAAGTGCACAAAGAAAAGTGTTGATGATATTTGAAAAATTAAAGTTTAATTTCTCAAAACGCCATTAGCAACTTTTGATTGTTTTTCAATTATTTTTGGCATTGTTTTTGTTATTTCTCGCCCGTTGAGAAGTCGCCGTAGCGCTTGTTTTGACAGCTCAGCAGCTAAGAGCGGTAATTTTTCACACTAATACAATCACAATCACTCAATGCACATACAAAATATATTAAACGTAAAACAATTCGAACATAAATTGATTACTTTAGAAGCTGTGAATAATGTATTTTTAACTTATAATTAAATACAAACTCACATACACACACATGCAGGCATCATATATTTAACACACATATGTATGTATATGCATGCATATGTGAATCAGCAACTTTTTTCAAAACTCAAAACATTCATTTATGTTGCAACAATCAGCTTAGTGCCATCAATTGAATTTAATTTGATGAAATGCCATCAACCGTCGACCCATTGGCGCGGCCGCTCACACAAGCTTTGGCGCCTCAGCGCTGTTGGCGTGTTACGAATTTCGATGTGATTAATCAAAACAATCACAAAATTTTACTAAATCTCTCTCTGTAAGTATTTTGACGGCGTACTAAGAGGAAAAAATGTATGCAATGTTGTTTTTGTATTTTTTTTTCTTCGAATTTTCCTCACTTGTTGCCGGTAAACATACGTCAATCGTTATTTTTTGTTTTCCTTTATCGCTGATAATTGATTTTCACACCAAATGATATGCGCGTCGAGAAAATATTTACAAAATTGTGTTTTTTGTTTGATTTAGGCTTTGTAGAGTTTGTATGCATGTATATATGTAATACATCAAGAGCAAAGCAAATCGATCATTTTGCTACACTTCCGTCATAGACTATTTGATTTGATAAACATAAAGTTGTTCTTGTTTTTGTTGTTGTTTTTTCTAAGTTGTATGTAGCCGTGTTGTTGTTGTTTTTCCTAACTTGTGTGTAGTCATGTATGTACATATATGTTTATATGCTAACTATGGAATGTGGATTTGTGTGTACAGTAACGTCGAGAATCCTAAAAAGCTTTCACTTTTAGGCACGCCTACTTCTGGATATTTTTTTATTATTAAATAAACTATTTCTAAAGAACCAAAATAAAACAAATTAAATAATTCAAATTCACTGAAGGGAAAAAATAAAAATTATTAATTTCAAATAATATAAAATAAAATTAATATTAAATTAAATAAACAAATATAAAAAAATATAAAAATATAAAAAAATAACATAAAGTAAAATAAAATAAAATAAATTAAAATAAAATAAATAAAAATAAAAATATAAAAATTAAAATAAAATAGATAAAAATAAGTTTAAAAAACGGAAAATAAATTAAAAAAATAATCTAAAAATAAAAGATTTTAAAAAATATAAATTAAATTAAATTAAGAAAATTAAAAATGAAAAAAAATTAAAAAAAAAAAAACAAATAATAAATAAAATAAATTATAAAAAAAATATTAAAATAAAAATTAAATAATTAAAAAAAAAATAATAATAAAAAAATAAATAAAAATAAAAAACATAAAACTAAAGAAAAATAATAATAATTTAATTTATAATATATTAAAAAATTAATATAAATTAAATAAAAGAATTAAAAAAGCAACAAAGTTAAACAATTAGATTAATTAAAATCCAATGTAATGAAATAGATAGTAAAATAAAAAAATTGAATAAAATTAAATAAAAATATTAATAAAAGAAGAAAATAAAATAATATAAAATTAAATAAAATAAAAAAATAACAAAAATAATTTTAAAATTAAATTAAATTAAATTAAATTAAATTAAATTAAATAAAAGTTAGTTAAAAAAGGTAAAACAAATATAAAAAAATAATATAAAATAAAACAAAAATAAAAATAAAAAAAGATAAAAAAATAAAAATATTGAAATTAAGGGAAAGAAATGAAAATAAAATGAAATTTAAAATAAGTTAAATAAAATTAAATTAAAAAAATAATATAAAATAATTAAGAAATATAGCATTCCTTGAATGGTTTAGAGCGAAAATTGTATTTCTGTGCCTTTTGTAATTTTTTCTTCCATTCTTCTTCTGCTCTTGGTTCTGGTAAACATACAAAATAGCGTTGATATCTTATGTCTTCTTATTTCAATTTTTTTTTAATTTTTTATAAATACAATTTATGTAATAACCGAGAATTTTACGTTAAGAACTGCACAGTAAATACAGCATACAATCAATAACAGTTAAAAACTATTAAACAAAAAGAAGGACCAACGTCCTGCCAATTATTTGTTATTGCCAGCCAATGCTACCATTTCAGTAATTCGTAAGTTTCGTGAATTTTATGGGAACCAGCACAACTGTTGAGGCCAACGAAAGTGCCGAGTTAAATAAATAAATATGGAATGAAACACGTCGAGAAGAAATTAAGTGCATTGAAGGGAGTAAAGTATGCACACACATACACACATATATTACGTATTTTCTGGCAGTGCATACGTACTGCGGTGGCACTACAAACGATCAATAATTTTATTTAATTTTTCTGCTATTTTTCCTTGTTTTATATTTTTTGCATTTAAATATTTTTTTTTTGTTCTTTTCACTATCTTAATTTTTATTTAACCGCGCCAATTGCCAGCAACTTTCATTTTAATTAGCGCGGCCGCAGTCGTTTACTCATATATATTTTATTTGTATACACCCGAGCGTTGGTACACAAGTAAATATGTAATGTATGTATATAGTCGTCCTGTGTTCAGCTCGCTCTTTTGCTATGTTTCATCAACATTTTTTCCCCCGCTGCATGGGTTAAAGGTTAATATAACAAGCTCAGCTGTAATTATTTCGTGTAAATACATGCTTTTGGCGGTGTGCAGGCATACATGTGGCAATCACTTGTTGTTTGCTGTTATTTGTGTGCAATTTCCTTTTCTCTTTTTTTTTTTTTTTTTTTTGCTGCACCCAGATCACTAGGTAATTGCAGCTTTATGCGTAAATTCTTAATTGAGAATACACGCTGCTCCTGTGGATATGCACATAATTTGCCAGCTAATTAATGAATTTATTTTCTCAAATATTTTTCCAGCGCGCAGATCAAAAAAAAAATCAGAAACAGCAGCTTTTTTATGGTAGAAGTAAAGCATATCGTAGGACCGTGATTGATTTAACAAAATGTTTGTGATAAATGAAATTTATTTAAATTGGGTATAATAAAATTTAAGAACTAAACACTAAAAACGTTGCCTACATTTCTGCGCAAGTCTTAGCTGAAGCATGCTCCCTAAGCAGCATTCGTAAATTCGAATTTATTAAAACTATACATGAATGAATCACTGATTTTTTTATATTTATAATAATTATTGCTTCTGAAGGAATATAAAAATTGTTATATTGTTATAAATAACATACATAAGGATTTCCAATAGGGATGATATGATTCTCAGTGTCGTTTTGCCCATTTTTAATATGTCATGATCTGTAATTTTTTTCATTGTATTCAGTAATGTTTTCAATTTCATCGATGGACCACCATAAACGTCGTGAATTTCCTGATTTTCCCTTGGAACAACTTGAAAACGATAACGATTTTTTTAAGAAAATCATTTTCTCCAGTGAGGCTCACTTTCATCTGAGTGGTGAGATAAATAAACAAAACTGTCGATTTTGGTGCGAAGAAAATTCTCAAATTATTCATAAAAAACCATTACATTCACCTTAACTGACAGTTTGGTGTGGTTTTCGGTCTGATGGAATCATGGTGCGCATTTCTTTCGAAATAAAGCTGATAGCACCGTTACTGTTAATGGAGAGAGTTATAGATCATGATAACCAACTTTTAAGGCCACAATTGGAAGAAGTTGATCCTAACAACATCTGATTCCAACAAGACAGGGCTACGTGTCACACAGCACGTACAACAACCGAATTATTGCGAGAGAGGTTTGGAAATTCAATTATTTGAAGAAATTGTGACTTTGAATGGCCTCAATATTGAATGTGCTATTCATGCCATACGACTTGATTGAGTGGAAAAAGTGCTCAAAAAGTGGGTTCATCGTATTCGTTCCTGCAAAAGAAGTCATGCAGGCCATTTCAATGATGTTATATTGAGACCTAAATTGTATCGCTACTACTTCACATTAAATAAAAAACATTTGAATTTCCTTAACAATTAGAGTGTGTGTTTTTTTTTTTTAAGAAAACATATCACTTTTATTGGAAAACCCTATACAAGTATATGCAAAAAATATATAATACATAATTTTTTGTAACAAACTCGGCGCTAGAGCTTTTTTTTCTAAAATTTCGATATATGACCTACATTTAGCTTCATCCTAAATGAAGGCACCGTTTTTTGTTTTGAAATGGGATTCAAAGAAATAACGTTGCCTACATTTAGGCGCACATTCATTATTCAAGTCACTTTAGACATGCTAATCGCATAACAATCTTATTATAATAAGAGTATTAAGATAAAAGAATTGATAAAAAAATTAATTTACGACTTTCCTATATAACATTTCATCTTTTAAAAATCCTCCATAAAAAAAATTGAATATCGAAAGTATCACACTTTCTATATCTCGAAAACCCAACGATGCGCAACTTCGAATGAAGCGTGGCGCCCACACCTGGTGTTTAATAAAAACATTTAATTATAAAACAATACCTACTCACATATCAATTTGTTGTAACTAATCAATTGGAACATGAAAATTAACCGTGAAGCTATAAAAGCTATAAAAAATATAAGTGTTAATAAAACCAAAAGTGTCAAACAAGCGAAAGGAATTCAATTAAATTTAATAAAATACGACACATAAAATTTTCGTAATTTCAACGCACGCGCTGAGTGAGCGTGAAAAGCTTCATCACAGACACACACACACACACACACTCAGGCGCCACGCCTCAGCCCACGCAGCTTTCCACATATGACTGGTGTCTAAATGACTTTCCTCACCAATAAAAAAAATTGGTTTCAACGCCGCTTCGAGTGCACTTTGACAAATTATGAGCAGCACAGCAGAGTGTAGAAGCTTTGGAATTGTGCCTAATGCATTTCGGCAATTTTCAAATCAATTAATTTTTATACATACATATGTTCTTGTGTACTTAAGCTAAATGTCTAATTAAAAAAAAAAAATCTGTGTCACACACCAAAAGATCATTTTCACATTTGATCGATCGATCGATCGTTTCCCAGTGTAATCGATCTACAAATACAAAGGCATTTCATGCATTAGGCTGTAAGTATGTATGCAAGTGGCTTACATGTAAAGCATCATTGATTTTATTGAGCTACATTTCTTGGAATTTCCAAAGTAGAAAAATACTTATGTAAGGGTATGTTCTGATGTATGTTTGTAATTTTCATTCAGCACATTAGACATTTGTCAATCATGAAAATGTCTCGACCGATGCTCTTAATTGAATTGGTTGTTCGTATTTATTTAGGGGGAAAAAATATATATATTGCATTCAGTGAAGCTTTTTTCCACCATTTACATATGTAATTGTTGGCATGTGACAGGACAAGCAATTAAAAAAATTATTGGAGCCATGCTGTTACGAATTCGGAATGTTTTTATCAGAGTTTGATGAAATGTCAAGAGATCACTTTGACTCTACGATTGGGCGCAAGCTTCAGAAGGAAAAGATTGTATTTTTGAAGTTTTTTTCATTGAAATTACTTCTTAACTCGTATTTAGGATTGCAGAGGAGTAATATAATTTGCGGCCAACGAAATGAAGTTATTCATTGACCGCAAATTATATTACTCCTCTGCAATCCCAAATGTAGGCAATATTTTTGTTGCCGCTAAGTAGACATAAAATGAGTAAAACGTTGCCTACATTTAAGCGCAATTTTTTGCGTATAACATTAAAAGGCAGAGTAGACAAAGATTTTATTTAAATTTATTTTTCACCTAAATTCTTTCCAAAATTACAGTACTGAAATTTCATTATTCTCCAATTATTTTACGCTGAGGGTGTCATAAATGTAGGCAACATTTGTAAATACACCAAAAATGTAAACGTTTATTTATTGAATATTAATTATTTAATATTAAAAAACAAAAAACAGCGTAAAATTTGATGGAAAAAATTTAAGAATATTATAAAATATATTTTTTTGTTTCTAATTAAAAAAAAAACGATGTATAAGTCACAGGTTTTTGTTTCTATTTTTTTAGTATTTTTCTATTTTTGATATTATTTTCATTTTATTATTTTTTAATTTTCTTCTTAACTCTTTTTTGTTTAAGAACTTTTTTTATTTATTAATTTTGTACTCAAAAAAGAACTTTTGACTTTAATTGTTGTATTCAACTCTTATAGAAAAAAGAGACTGCTTATTTTATTATTTAAAAATATTTGAAATTTTCTATATAAATTAAACGTCAACGTTAGAAAATTGTGTGGTCTCCTCAGCAGCTTTTTACTCTCCCAAAAACAATTTTTTTGCAGCTTCAAAGTATCTGATTCCACTTTCATTGAAGAATGTGCTTGGAACTTTAATATATTTTGCAAGAAAAAAACTAGAAATTTCTCAAAATTGTAGCTGGCCTAAAAAGCTCAAAAAATTTTCCTTTGAAGTTACACCAAAACGCACCATTACATAAAAGGAATAATTTTTTTTCGAGTTTGAAATTATTTAAGCCAAATACCGTATATAAAAATAAAAAAACTAAAGTTACTTCAAGTTTGTATATTTATTTATGTAGCTGTGTACATAACCAACTGTCCTTTCTTCGAGTTTTTTTGTTTGCCTATTTATTCATTCGTTTCTTTTGAAAACATTTCACGTATTTGCCAAAGAGCAATTTTCATACTCGCTTTACTAATTTATACTATGAGCATATTACATGAAAATCAATTGAAACAATAACAATGAACAATGAAATATTTATATATTTGTATATGCATGTGTGTGTGTGTAATTTTATGTATGTATAGCTTGAAGTAGGAAATAAAAAAATTAAAGAAAAAATGGCTCAATTCGGTGGTTAAGGGAAAATAATAAAAATATTTTAGCTGCTTTGTAGACAAATATACATACATAACATATGTACTTTTGTAAGTATGTATGTATAGACAATATTCAGTCCAGCGCAAACTCCCAAAGCCAAAGTCTATGGAAAACTTGAGTACAAATATAGCTTGCGGCATCACGTGGCGGCGACGGCGTTGGACATTTTCTTGCTCTTATACCTACATACACATATATATATATATATATATATATATTTTTTTTTTTTAGTTATACCTTAATACTCATATGTATGTATGGATTTGTGCATGGCTTGAGTGGTTAGAGCGTACGTGAGTTGCAAGTCCAAGTCAGTTTAAGTTTGTAGGAAAATGGGGAAAATGGATGCTTATTTTGTTGGGAATCGTCTGGTTGTTGTTGTTGCAGTCACTTTGATATGGTTTATTTACTGATATTTGCAGGTGCTTTTTCATTTTATTTTATTTTCATTTTATTTTAACTTTCTTTCTCTCTTTGTATTCTTCAGTCGCTGCAAGGTAATTTATTGTGTATTCTAAGCATACACTTGTTATGCACACATATAACATACATACCATCGTATATATGTATGTATGTTGATGAATATTTTGTACATATCATGTTCTTAATGCCTGTAGAACATTGATATAATCATATAATAAGTTGTATGAATGAGTGGTGAATTGTACGTGTGTCGGTTGGCTCAGACAAATTTGTGTCTTATCCGCTTAGTGGCTAATCATTTTGTATTTTAATCGAATTGAGTGAACAAAACGTTTAGGGAAAATATTCAAATGTATGCCAGGTTGTAAGGAAAAAATATTTTATTTTACATTCAAATTCAATTCTTACAATTTTTTGATTTTTCTTTTTCCCACACTTCATACCCCACGTAATTGGGGTCAAAAGTATGGAATTCATCACTTTTTTTTGTTTTTCGAACAGTTTAAAGTTGATTTAATTTTAAAGTAAAATTTGTCTACTTCATTGCATTTTTGTAATTTTTTCACTTCTCCGTACATTTCTTTTAAAGTGTGTTCTTCATATAACGTGTGATCCATTTCGCAGTTCCCTACTTTCTTAAAGAAAAAACACAGAAAATTCAAATTCAATGAGGAATGTTTATTATCATTCGAAAGAACATTCTTTGGCAATTGTTTTCTTGAGATTCTCTCTTTCAAATGTTGGCCGCGGCTACGTCTCAGATGGTCCATCCGTTAAGTCCGATTTTCGATTAATCGTTCGAGCATTTCGACTGGTAACTGGCGAATGATATGCGTGATGTTTTGCGAGATTGTACACATAGACCTTAGACTTTACATATCCCCACAGCAAAAACTCTAACGGTGTGATATCTCACGATCTTGGTGGCCAATTGACCGACCCAAAACGTGAAATTATCTGCTCGTCGAAGTGTTTTCTCAATAAATCCATTGATTGATGCAGTGTGTGGGAAGTGGCGCCATCTTGTTCAAACCAAATGTCACCAAGATCACGAGCTTCAATTTCAGGCATCAAATAGTCGGTTATCATGGCGAGACAACAGTCGCCATTGACGGTTACTTTCTTATCGTTATCATTTTTGAAGAAATATGGACCGATAATTCCCCCGGTCCGCGAACCACACCAAACCGTTGTTTTTTCTGGATGAATCGGTAGGTCTTGAATCTATTCAGGTTCCTCTTCGTACCAAATGCGGCAATTTTGCTTGTTTATATACCCACTGAGCCAGAAATGGGCCGCATAGGTGAACAAAATTTGGTTCGAAAATGTCTGATCTTCTTGGAACTTTTCAAGAGCCCATACAGCGAAGCGATGCCGCTTGGAAGGTCGAGTGGCTTCAGTTTTTGCACAAACTGTATTTTGTGCGCTTTCAATTTAAGATCTCAAGTTTTTGAACAAAAATAATATGAGAGCTTGACACGACTCACGCGTGATCTGTCAAAAAAGGCTATTGAAAAAAGTACCTCTACTTGGATCACCCTTATAATTTCATCGTAAATAGCTCAAAATTCTTTCGAAAACAACATATGGAGACCCACTTTATGGCATTTTCTATTTTTGCTTTTTGTCTAATTTAATTTAAATTAGTTTTATTTTATTTTATTTTAAGTAATTTTTTATAATTTTATATAATTTTTTACTTTATTATATTCTTTTTCTTATTTATTTTGTTATTTTTTATTTAATTTAATTTATAATATATTATTGATTTTATTTTCTTTTTTTATTTAAGTTTTATTTAAGTTATTGTATTTAATATATTACCTTATCTTAATTTTATTTAATATTATTTATTATTTTATTTTAGTTTTTATTTTTGGATTTTATTTTATTTATTTTTCTTTTTTCTCTTTTATTCTTTTTTATTTTAGCTTTCTTTATTTTATTAATTTTTTATTTATTTTATTTTATTAAATATTATTTTTAGACTTTATTATGTTTCAAATTCTCTTTTATTTAATGTTGCTTAATTGTTTATTTTATTTCCTTTCAATTTTTTTATTTTTTTATTTTATTTTTTACCTGAAAAAATCCATCTAATTTTTCTAGTTCACTAACTCTTCCTCTTATTACTTAATCATGTTTTTGCTACTTTGGTTGCATACAATTTCCCTCTCTCTCCTCTGTATCGACATTCTTGCCGCCCTTTTTAACATTCCTCAGATAATTCTAAAATACATATCATTTCATCTGAGAAGAAAAAGTATCAATTCAATTTATTTGAGTGCAGCAGAAAGCAGGAGTGTGTATCTACTACTTACTACTATGTAGCATAATATCTAATGGATTTGTATATTTTCTATTACTACAAGTACAAACATTACGCAATACCCTTACTTAAGGCAACATTTTACCATATTCCACATTTGCTGATACAATTTGTTATGCGTGCAATCCATTAGAGAGAAAGAGAGGGGGAGAGAGCGCGCGCAAAGAAATTGCAATAAAACAGAAATAGTAGTAGAAAGAGCTTTGGCAAGAAAGTGAAACCAATTTGAGTGTAAGTTTGGTATTTTTACTTCTTTGCTGTGAGCTCAAAGAGATTGTGCGGATATTTTTTATTGAACTAAATCTTTTTGGTAAAAAAATTAGATAATTCAAAGTTCACAGAAAGAAAGATAGAGAGCGAGTAGTGGGCGGGTACCTTTAATAAATAAAGTAGTAGCATTTTTATTTGAGTTTTTTTATTACACTTTTTTTGGGCAGTAGAAGAGATTTCACTTTGCTGCTGAATTCAAAAAAGATTGTTTAATTCATTTGGTGTTTTCTTTGGCTGAATTTGGCTTTCGACTTTCAGTCGAACTCTTCCTTCAGTGAATCACAAAAGACTCAGTTCAACTCATTTGCCTGACAAGCTCGCTATTGCAATTTATTAAGCGGCAAATAATTATTTTTGCTTTACGAATATTCAACACTTAAGCAGGCATAGTAGTGCAACACAATCTACTTGCAACAAGCTGTGGAGAAACTTCCTTGCTCTACCACAAATATAATAAAAATTTATTTTTCAGAAAAGCAACAAATTAAAATTAGTCACACTGGCTTGGCGATGAGGCAATTTGAAGCACCAGTCGTCGTTGCTGCTTCCACACTGCTACATGCAGCAAATGTGGCAAGTGGCATTAGCAAATCCACATACATACAATCAATGTCTATGGCAGTACGTGACCGCAACATTTCTCTCACAAATCGGGAGTTCAACGGCTGCGTGTGGACTATGGGAATGGTATGCTGAAGAGCAAATAAAAATATATGAAATTGAAAAAATTAATAAAAAAAAATATAGAAAAAAAGAAAAAAGTAAAAATTTATAACTGAAAAAAAATTTTTAAAATATAAATATGAAACCACTCTCAGTCACTCAGTGCACTTGCGCACTGCGAGCCAGCAAACTGTCCGCCTGCCACTGCCTGCGTTTATGTACACAACTTCCTGCCTTCCTGTCAGCGACGCACCACATCCATCATCGCTAAGCAAATATTGGCATTTAGTGTGAAGTTGGAAATTATATAACATACTCCGCAGCACAAGTGGCGGGAGACATTGTCATAGACGACGAATGTAATTTGTGCGCACGCGTGGCGTCATTTAACGATTTGCTGCTAGCGTCGTGGCTGTAATAAAACGTTCATTATTGTTGTTGTTGTTGAAAATTTACTTTTGAGGCGTTAAAATAAATTTGAATTTGTTGCAATTTCAATTTCCTCCTATGTTTGAGTCATCATTTATAATGCAAAGCAAAAGCAATAGGAGAGGGAGGGAGGAAAAGAGTGATTTCCATAATATTAAAAAAACTAAACACTTGACTTACCCTTTCCCCTGCTTTTGTGGCAATAACAGCTTAGGTATTATTGTAATACAGTTTTTTTTGAAAGTGGGAAAAGTTTTCAAAATTTGGAACAGTTTCTAGAAGTCGGAATAGATTTTGAAAATGGGGACAGCTTTCATTTCTGCACACTTTTTGCAAAACAATAAAGACTAAAATCAAAACTTCAGCTTATTATGAAACTGTTTCACTTCAAAAAACAATAGTTTTGAAAATATTTGAAAAGTTTTAAAATAGTTTTTAATGCAAAGTAATTGTTCAGAATTTTTTTTTTTTATAATTTAATAAAGATTTTTAATTACAGGTAAGACGATAACCAGCTAAAAATTTTAGTCAATTTGCAAAGCTACAGAAGAAAAATTTCGAAATTTTAATTAATTAAAACGTAATATGAGAACAATTTTGATACATAAGGAAAATATTTAATAGTCTACACTCTACTTTTAAACAAGCAAAGTAATACGACTACGAAAAAATATTTGTTCTCATAGAAACAGTTGTAAATAGTCTGAAATAGGAACAGTGGGAATAGTTAAAAGTAAAAAACACATTTTCAACATAACAATAAGAAGAAATATTTCACTTAAAAGCACGGAGTGCATAACAAATAAATCTGAAAATCAGCGAAATTAGTTTTTAAGAGCTCACTGATGACCTGAGTCACTTTGAAAACAAATTTTAGAGTTCAATAACTTTAGAGAACAAAAATCCAAACTGTTTAAAAAGACGTATGACTCCTGTTTTAGTGAAGAATTTACCTTTACGTTTTGTAGTAATCGGTAGACAGATATTTTATGCGTGGGAACAGTTTTTTCAAAATGGGAACAGTTTTAAAAACTTATTTTTCTGCGTACAAAAGTAAAAAAAAAATGTTTAAAAAACACTAAGCAACTTAAATGTCGATCAAATATTACCAGCAAATGGTTTAGAAACGTTTAATTAGTCCAGTAACCAGGTTATATTCTTTCAAATCTATTTGTGACACTTAGTAAAAACCAAAACACTAATATTTATTTTCAATTTTTGTTTGATATTCACATATTTCTTAACAAAAAAAAACTGTAGTATTTTTTTTTTTAAAGCACCTAACCTTAAATTAGTTCCTTAAATCTATAGAAAAAGCACATATAATATTTATATACAAAAATTTTCTGTACATATTATTTTAACCTTTTATAATCCATCTTCTTGCCATCTTTCCGTGTAATTCATTTAAATTAAGTCAAAACGCCACAGCACTTCCGTTCTGCGTGCTTAAATACGCGAATTATATGCGCTTCGACAATTTCTAGCCTGTCCTAGATTTTATTTATGACTTGAGAAGCCACCTTTGCATAGCATTTTAACACACTTTAGCTGAACCCCCAGTTGAAGCCAAGCCAAACCAGCCACTCAGCAGTAAGCTTGTTTGGTGGCGAATTGCGCTGATAGTGGCGTTAATCAAAGGAGCATCTAAATGCGAGTAAAAAGAAAATCAATTTGCGAATTTCTTTTTTGGTTTTGTTATTTTTATATTTTTTTTTTTTTTAGCGTAGCTCGCTAACTCCCGCTTGCTACCAGACGACTAAGATAAACATTTTAATTATTGAATTTATTAAGCCAACCAGTTACGGCAGCCGCGGGCATTTTTGCTAGTTGCCTTCACATATGTGGAACAATCACCATGTCCCCCTGGCATGGCGTCAGCTTGTCACAAAGCGGCATTCAAATCTGTGGCTGGCTGACTTAGAACCGGCTGCGATGTTGCCTGGCGGCGGCCGGCGCATCTCTCTCTCATGGCATTAACTAAATGACATGGCGTAGATAAGCCGCAGCAAATTCATTTTTCAATTTACTGGCGCTTTTATGGATTTAATTTTTGCTATTTCTCGTATTTTTCCGCAGCAAGAAAAATATGCAAAGATTATTTTCTTCATTTTTAAATTAAATTTTTATTTTATTTCTTATGGAGGTAAATAAATCTTGACAATCTTTTGCTTGTTCAGGCTGTAAATGCGAGTCAATGAATGCAGCTGCTGAAGTCTTCGCTTGTTTAGTGCTTGTTGTCAATCCGCTGTAGTAGCAGCACCACGCGATAACAACAACAACAACAACAACAACAACAGCCATAAAATGCGCGCCAGACCTGTTGAAGTGCTCCACAGTGGGGTTCGACAGCGTCGTTGACTCCTGCAGGGCTTCAAAACTGGTTCACTCGGTTTGTTATGAATTTCATTTTTTTTTATCTCTTCTCTGCTTCTTTTCTCCACAGAATTTCATATTGCGTATTGTTGTTGCTGCTGGTGTTGCGCTTGTTTGCCACTTGTCATTCGTGTATTTCGCGTTTTTAGTTAAGAAAAATATGGAAAAAAATGAAACTAAATGAAAAGGGTGGAGTAAAAAGCGTTAAAAACGCAGCTCGTAACTGAAGGAAGCCGCAACAGTGGCATGTCACGGGCAAATGACAACAAAAAGAAAAACCAAAAAAACTTCGAACGCAAATTGTTGCATGAATTAATGAATGACTATGCGGCGACGCGTACGTATATTAAAAGCAATTTCATGTTTTTATTACAAACAAAAACAGCAACAACAAAAGGTATAAACAATACATCTGAATGTGCAATACTAGTAAAACCACTAACAGATAATTGACTGGACCTAATAGGCAGAGTTGCATTTGATTATTGATTTGTTAGCTGGAAATTTGAAAATTTAAAAATACAAATTTTTTTGCAAACTTTTTGAAAGGAAAAAATAATAAGCAACCAAAAACAAAATAAATTAAAAAACTATGACAGTTTTAAATAAAATAAAGGCATTAAAATTGTTACTTCCACATAGGAATGGTTTTGTAAAATGAGAATACTTTTAATGGAGTGAGAACAGTTTCTATCAGAGTGAGAACAGTTTCTTTAAAAGTGAAGTTGAAGTAATGATATATCTTTATGTGTGGGAACAAAAACTTTATGAAAGTAATTTTCTTAAAGTGGGAACAGTTTTTAGAATTGATAACTAAATATAATACGTAAGAAATAATGGGCAAAAAAATTATTTTTTCAAAGTCAATACAGTTTTGAACTGCTTCTAAATGCATGCAAAAATTGGGAACAGTTTTATATATATATATATTTTTTTTAATTTGCGTACAATTGTTTTCGAAAGGTCAGTCTTAAATATAAAAAAGCATTAAAATTTTTCCTTATACACAGGAACTGTTTTTTGTAATGAGAAAACTTTGAATTAAGTGAGACGAGTTTCTTTAAGAGTGAGAACAGTTTCTTTAAGAGTCAGAACAGTTTCTTTAAGAGTGAGAATAGCTTATTTAAAAGTGAAGTTGAAGTAATGATTACACAAAATTTATAAGTTGGAATAAAAACTTTATGAAAATAATTTTTTTTAAAGCGGGAACAATTTTTGGAATTGATAACTTCGTATAATATGTAAGAAATAATGGGCAAAACATTATTTTTTCAAAGTCAATACAAAAGTGGGAACAGTTTTTTTTAATTTTTTTTTCATTTGTCAATTGATGATGGTGATTTGAAAATTTTTTAATTCATGAAAAATTTAAAATTTAACTCAAAAACTAAAATTTTGTTGTGAAAAAAATGTAATATTAATTTTATTTGAAAAAATATTCTTGTTGACTTTATATTTTAAATTCAGCACAACTATGTAAGTGGTAAAATATTTTATTTTATTTTATTTATTTTTTTGTGGAAACGGATATATACTAGAGTGAGAAAAACTACTTATTTCTATTTCAATGAATTTACCATTTTTTATGCATTATATTTCATTTATGTTTTATTTTATTTTATTTATTTTTTTCTATTTTTTTATTTTTTATTTTTTTCCAATATAAAAAACGTTTTTGCATGTAGTAATTTCATCAACAGTTATTATATAGTTCATAGCTTCGAGCTTTAATTTTTTTTCTAACACACACGTACACACACACATATTTGTACGCACATTACTATGGCGCCATCTGTAAACGTGACCGATCAAGCTAATGGCAAGCTTAAAAAAAGAAATCAAAGAAAATAAAAAAATAAAAATTGAAACTAAAATAAAAATCAAAACAAATAAATATAAACAAATTGTCATAATAAATATTAAAAAATGCTGTAGTCAAAGCATGTACATATATTTTTTCTTTACATAAATAAATCGAAATTGAACAAACTTCTGCATAATAATAAAAATAATAATAATAATAATAAAAATTTTGAACATGTACATATGTACATATATACGTACATATATGGAATTATATACACATAGCATATGAAAATGTGTTTTTAAGCATTTGTTTATGCGTTTGTATGTATGTACATGCATACATATGTATCTCGTGCGTGTAGCTATTTTTAGTTGGAAAAAAATCGTATGTGTGTACGTATATAAAGTACATTTTTATATTCATTTCAATTACCGCTGATTTGTTTTTATTATTATAACTGTGACTTTATTTTTAGTGTAAATATTTCTCCATAAAACCACATGCATACACACATATGCAAGTACACATCAACAACAGTTAAATTGAAATTTGAATCTTCAATGGCAAAGAGAATAAATAAAAATTAAGCTAAAATTAATGCGTGCATATATGTGTGTATGTGTGAAAGTGTGTATGTGTGTAAAAAATTCATGTGAAATTGATTTGAAAATATTTTTTGTTTTTTTATTTACCTCAATAATTATATATAAATGTCACATATGCATATGTATATAGATACAGTTAATATGTATGCCTATTGATGTGCCATTGATTAGGAAAGCAGCCATAATTTTTTTATGAAGTCCATCAAATGCTCTATTTGATTTCATCCATTGCACTTACATATTTGCCTAATATGAAAAAAATCCCTTTTATTACCAAAATAATACTTTTGAATCAAATTTTGATTGCAAAAATGCTATGAATTTTTCATAAAACATGAAGAAAAATACATATGTTAAGTAATAAAAGCTGCTTGAATATTAAAAAAAATATTATTTACACACACATATGTATGTATATATATTTAAATGATTTTTTTGTATTAAAGTATAAATAAACTGACAGCGAAAATAACCGAATACTGCATATGGGATTTAGACAGAAACAGATTACTCGGAAAAAAATTCCGGAGCAAACCAGGCAGAGCTAAGCGTGAGCGGCTGGTGGTGAGCAGTTGTGCTTGGGCCCCATAACAAGAGCTCTGCCATTGACTCCCCCTCTCCAGGCCTTCGCACGGCTGAAGAAGAGGAAGCCTTCCAAACACACTATGCAAACGTACCGCTATCCACGGCAAAGTATTTGCTAAAACTGACAAAAAAGCAATCTTTGGATGGCTGAATGAAAATTAATATGGCGAAAAGATCAAGGCATCCTATCTCTCCAAACGAGTACTCCATTTGCTTAATAACAGGTGTAGGTTTGCCCTGTTGCGGAAAAAGAAGAAAATGATTTTTGTCACAGCTATGGGGGCGAAGAAAAGGTAGAGTCTATTGAACACCACCGCAGTCACTGTCCAGCCTTGACAGCCTTGGCTTTTTCTACTGTATTGCTAAGCTTGCTTCAGTAAAAGATAGAAAACTTTTTCATTTAATCACACAGTTTGCACATTCAAAAAGGTGATAGTGATAGTAACCTCACAGCGGTAGCACAGACCAAAAAAAATGTCCCGTGCGACGGTGTTGAAAATAACCCTATGACAGCTGAATTAGATAAAATTATTTTTAAAATTGTGCTATGGAGGCAAAATTTCAAATTTTATGCTAAAACCATGCGCCGGCTGAGTATGCTTGTTTTTGAGTAATCTCGTTTTCCATGGGACACAACTAGCATACTTCCAACCCCAACAGCCATTTGGTTTTCACTTTCAATATTGCACTTTATAATTCTAGTTCGCCATTTAGATCAAGATATTGAACATTTTTCACAACTATTGAATAATGAACGTAGTTATCTGCTTATATGGATATATGTATCGTATGTAAATGCGTCAATGGTATGAAAATATTTATGCGTCATTGGAGCTTAGCGTATTGTTCTCATCGCTTCGCTTTTTTTTTTTTTTTTTTTTATATTACGCCAAATGACATCGATGCGCCGATATTGATAGCTGGGAAAAAGCATATTGTGGCTTTTTATTACAAAACGCTACAGCAACAACAACAATTATAACAATACGTGAATGCATGTGTGTGTGCATAGTATGCGATACGATAGCAAAGCCCACGGGGCGAATATGAGTTGCAATGCGCATTTGTGGTCTAAATATGAGCGCAAAGCGGAAAAACAATAACAGAAAATATTCATGGAAAATGTGGATACTGCATATAATAGTAATATGTGGAATGAATGCGTGTGTGTGTGTTTGTGTGTGTCAGTGGTTTAGTAGCGTAACTCGTCCTCGATATTATTGCTATTGTTGTTATTATCATCCATATTGCAATTCAATTTATCTAATGGACTTTAACACTTTGTGGTCGCGTAGAGTCGCCCGAAAGTATTGCACCCACACACACACACACACAGTTGTATGCGCTGCACTTAAACCGACATTTAACGACTTATCATACATTCATACATACATATGGACATACAGTTTTATATCTTTATGATACCTGCTAATTTTGCTTATTTTTAATGCCTCTCTGACTTTTTCGTATTTAATGGAAATTATTTCATTTTTCCCTTATATATACATACATATATACATTTTATTATTTCTGAAAAAAGCTACTATTTTAGCTGCTAGTTTTAGCTTTTGGCGAAAAGAAAAAATACAACAATTTTAATTGCCTTTTTTAATAAAGAGAAAAAAAAAACAATAATAATAATATTATATCTAATACCGCTAATGACCAACTTTGTTTATTTTTTTTCGTTGTATTTTGTTAGTAATTTTTATGGTCAATGTGTGGCGTGGAATTTTTAATTAACAACACATTACATACATATCTAGTACATATTTCAGGCTTATTATTGAGCTTATGCTGAAGTGCTTTTATGCATTTACAATGCTCATAGGCCCTCCAGTTCAGCGCTAAACAGCAAAATGACCAAAATCATCTGAAATTCTAGTCATTTAATTAATTACGTAATTAATTACATTTTATTAGCGATTCTGCTTGTAATAATTAATTAAAATGATATTTAATTATAATAATTTATATATAGATTTTAATAAAATATTTATATTTTTCATTTCATATTAATTTTTGTTCATTTTTTTCCTCCTTTAAGGCCCTCTCTCGGAGGTACAAACAGCCGTCGGTTTGGAGGTGGCGCTACCATGTGACCTAATGCCTGGCACAATGACCACTGATAAAGTACAATTGGTCATCTGGTATCGGCAAGGCAATGTCAAGCCAATTTATACGTAAGTATAGAAAATATATATTTTTTTTCAACTACAGTTATACTATTAAAAGAAAAACCCTACGAAAAATGTTATTTTTCAACTATTCTGCTCCGCGCCCAAAAATATGCTATAAAAATCCAACAGAATACAAATTTAGAGCATATTTTTAGGCACAACACATATATATCAAGACATGGAGGCTCTCGGGTTTTTGGGAATTTTTAGCAGTTTTAGAACCTCTTATTTAATTAAAAATCTGTGGTTTAGAAACTACTGCACACAAAGGAGTGAAGAGAGCTTAATAATCTAGTATTTTACGGTAGAAAATATAATCAACTTAGTTGTTTCGAAAGTGCTGAGCTGAATTTTGGCATCTGTCAAACTTAACTGTCAAAACAAATAATTTTTTTTTTAAATAAAAAGTCGGGGATTTATGAGAATGGAAACAACCGCACAGTGCGTTAAAATTGTTGAAACCTACTACTCAAACAATGGTGATTCAAACGGGACCACTTTTGTAGTTTTAAGATCAGATTATGATGCACATAATCGTCCGACTACACAAGCAATTGGTAAGACTTTAAATGAATTTGAATAGACAGGATCGGTTACAGATCTACCTCAAATAGCGCTGCGATAAGTGAAAGTATAGCCGAAGACCCGAATATGTCTCTTTCTCGACTTTCTCATAAGCTGGGACTTTGCTAAAGCACTTGGAATCACACCTACAACCATATAAAGTCCTGCTCACACAACAACTGAAGCCAGCTGACCATTCCCAAACGCCGTAGTTACATTGATTTGGAGCTTGAATAGCAGGCAGTGGATCGCATTTTTTCCAACGAAATTTTCTTCAGCGACGAGGAACATTTCTCTTTCACTGGATATGTAAATAAACAAAATTGCCACAGTCCGGGCTCAGAGAATCCTCGAATAATTGAAGAGAGGTCATTACACCCAAAAAGAATTACTGCCTGGTGCGCTCCTGAGATGTGATTGGACCTGACTTATTTAAAAACAATAACGGTGAGACTGTCACTGTCAGTTCGGAGTGTTATGATCGTATGCTAACCGACTTTTTTTCGCCTGCAACTGAAGAACACGACTTGGACAATATGTGGTTCCAGAAAGGTAGTGCCACATGCACACAACACGAGCGAGTTGGTTTTATTGCGAGAGAAATTTCCCGGCCGCGTAGTATCTCGGCTTGGCAATGTCAATAGGCCACCGAGATCGTGGGATTTCATATAGTTGGACTTTTTTTGTGAAGCTACGCGAAAGACCAAGTTTATGTGTAGAAACTTTTAACTCTTGAGCACTTGGTAACCAAAATTTGTCAACTAATGGGCTAGAAATCGCGCAATATGTGAAAAAAAATGGTGGAAAATTACATCGATCAGATCGAAGTTTTTCAAAAAATCACTAGACGATCATTTGATTGATGCAGTATTTCACATAAAATGCCAAAGTTCAAACTTTATGATAAAAAAAAAATTTATGTAAAAAATTATTTGAAATGCATTTTACTTACTTACTATTTTGGTAACCGCAAATGGATAACACTGTATCGATTTATTGCATCGAAAAAAATAATAAATCAAATATTTATAATCACTTAAAGGCAACCACATGGAATTTAATAAGAAAAAAAAGGCGCAGATGGAGAGTTAATCGATACAAATTGGCACTTTGGAAAGTAATACATCTTTGAAATGCATAAAATATAAATAAACAACTGCAATAGGGAACACTCTTTTTTGGGGGAGCACTTCACACGCTATTATATGTTTGTTTATATGTATGTGAAGTACATAAATATGTATCATAAATCTCCATAGTTCATAGAAGCACTCACAAAGCCATTTACATGCTGACGCGCAAGTCAAGCCAAATTAAACCGCAACGGCAAATGAAATGTAATGCAAATGCACTTATCTACATACGTGTGTTTGTATATATGCACAGATATCATAAATATATACCACAAACATACTTAAACAAATTGGAAATGATGAATGTGCAACTCATTTAATGCACGAATTGCATACGAAATGGCGTGTGACTTGAAATGTTGTAAGTACTTGCACTCGTACATATGTATCTATGTGCGTATGTGCATGTGTAGAATTGGGGCAACATTAAAAATTGACTCTTAGACATATGACTTTTGTACTTTTTTGGATTTTTTTTCTCTTAATTATGAATGCTCTGGTTTTGATGGCTTAAATATTGTAAATTTTTCTGTTATTAAAAAGTGAATATTTTATTTTTATTTTTTTAATTTGTTTACGTTGAATCGCAGGGGAGTATGTGTGCGCGTGTGTGCAACAGGCACTAATGCAGTTAAGTAGCGCAGAGCAGAGATTAACGCCACTGGCGTTCGACAGCTACTAGTTGCATTTGAATGCAGGGAAAATTTTTTTTTTCGTTTATGCACTGCAAGGCAGTAAATAACGGTACAGTAGTAGGGCATGCTATGCGCTTACAAGGCAATTAATAAATACTTGTTAGCATATGCATGTGATTTGGAGCATTTTTTCGTATCATTTTAGATTTATGTGCGTGTGTATGCACATATATACAATGCATTTGGTTGAGAATATATGACTTTAAGCTCTTCAGCTGACTGTTCCGTTAAATTTCTGTGAAAGAAAAATCACATTTGATTATTCTTGACATTTTGGCCGCAGTTTGCACTTTATTGGTGGTCATAAAAATTGATAGCTCACAGTGCATGCCGCTTAGCAATGATCTCTGATCGATTTATTTACTTATATATGTATGTGCATTTATTATAGATGTTATCTGTATACGTGCAGTTGGAGAGAAATTTTTTTCTAATATTTGTACAAATGGTTTTTGTCCCAAATATTTCTTTTTTTGGCGAAAATATGAATTATAATTAATCAAAAATGCATAAATCACAATTTGTAAAAATTTTAAAAACATTAAGGAAAAAAAAATTTTTTAATTAAATAAAATGAAATAAAACGAAGGAAAATTAAAATAAAATACAATAAAATAAAAATTAAAAATTAAAAAAATTAAAAAGAATTAAAAATAATAATAAAAATAAAATAATAAAAATAAAATGAAGTATATAAAAAAAAAATTAAAAAAAATTAAATAAAGTAAAATAAAATAAAATAAAATTCAGTAAAATAAAAAAAAAAATAAAAAAAAATAAAATAATATAAAAAATAATAATAATAAATTAAAGTAAAATAAAATGAAATAAAATAAAATAAATTAAAGTAAAATGAAATAAAATAAAAGAAAATAAAAAAAAAAATAAAATAAAATAAAATAAAATAAAATAAAATAAAATAAAATAAAATAAAATAAAATAAAAGAAAGGAAAATAAAACAAAATATAATATAATATAATAAAAAATAATAATAGTGACAAATCTGTTGTTCAGAAAAAAATATGTATAAAAAGTAGCGAAAATAACATTTTCATTCCCCACTGTGGATGTTATCTGTATACAACATCTTATGAACTGCATAAATGTAAAATATAAACCATTATTGCTCGGCACGTAAAGCACAAAATTTAACCAAAAACACATTTGATTGGGATCACTTGAGCTGTTTCTGTACTCTACGACTGATTGGATTTTTGATGACTCAATTTATAAGTTAGTGGGTTAGGGGTCAACAAGCAGGGTCAGTTGATAGGCGACGTAAGGCAATAAGAGTAAAAAAAGGAAATAAAAATACAAAATAATAAAAAAGGGAAATAAAAATGAAAAACTTCAGTACCTAAACGCGTAAAAGGTAAAAATAAAATAAAAATGAAGGAAAGAAAATAAGAAAAGAGGAAGATAAAAAATTAAAGCTAAATTAAAAAATAATAAATAAATCCAAAAAAAAAAAATGAAAAAAAAATAAAAAGTTATAAACAGCACAGAAGTACACACTGTGATATAATGATATAGAAAAATATTTTCTTCAAAATCAGTAAATAAAAACATGAATTTAAACATAAAATAACAGTAAAAATGCAAAATTTCGCTTGCAACATAATACCCACATAACGGGACAAGCGGAAGCTACTTTGCTTTCCAACACTTCCTTCCGCTCTTCTGCTTGATACTGTTTAGACGTTTTTGTTCTTGTTGCTTTTTTATTTTTATTTTGTTTAGACTTCTCTTATTTCAAGTGTTTTATCTTGGCACAGTAAATTTGATTTTTGTTTTCTATTTTTTATGTGCTTTGTTATATTAAACTTGAATTTAAATTACTGCAGGCCACCCAATAGGCAACAACACCAGCAACAAGAAGCAATTCATGTAGTAAAAGCGGAAAACTGTTTGATTTTTAGTCATCCGTCCAATGCCATTATTTTTTTAATTTTATTTTTTAGTTATTGGCCCCAACAGAAGTAATTTGTTTTCCAGCCCATAAATCATTCCAAGTGCGCGTCATGCCTAATAGAAGTAGAAGAAGAATAAAGAAGCAATGAAAAAGAAGAAATATTTCAAAATTGTGGTCCGTTGCTCAAAAACAATAAGTTGTATCACGCATGTTAATCGTTATTGGTAAAGTTTTATTTTCCGCCGCCTTTTTTCGACGCTTTGTCCTTTTTTTTTTTGTTGGAGAATTTTTCTGCTTCAAGCAACATTGGATTGAAATTTATTTGAATTGTAGTTTTAAAAATTCCGTCAGGCCAACAAAGAGAAACCACAGCTGTTTACACTTCAGCGCGTTTATTTAACGGTAATGTTAATTTTTTTCAATTTTTCATTCTCAATGCAAAGGTCATAACTTTGTCCAGAACTTTGGCGATTTTCTTCACACGCCCCTCAATCACTTATGCTAGTATTTTTGTTTTTTTAGTAGAAGAAAAAAATATATTTTTGTTTCAGTGTGTGTTGTTGTTATTGTATTCTTCTAGCTTCTTCTCTTTAGCAAAACAGCAACTTAATTCCCAAGTGTCAAATAAAATTCGTGAATAATGTGCATGTAATGGTCACTGGTGGGCGGCATTTAGAAGCCATTGGAAATTTAACAACTCACAATGGCGTAAGAATAGCAAATTCGAAAAGGCAAAATACTTTAAAAAAAATCTAAAAAAAATAGTTTAAAAAAAATAGATGCACATTTTGTTTATTTTTGTTTTTCTTACATTTTGTAATCAATCTCAATCAAGAAATCTCTCTTATGGCTTAATTTCCTTTTTTTTATGAAGCAATTGACAATCTATTTTTACAGTAAATGGCAAAATACTTTATTTAACAAAGTCTTTTGTCTCAAAAAAAATTTTTTTTCCCGAAAGGTTTTTCTCCAAAAAAGAAGAAAAAAATACATTTTCCAAAATTGGCAAAATTTCGTACTAGAAAGGAGTTGGCAACTATTTTTTACTCGAAAAACTTAAAAATTTTCTCTACCAAGAATGTTCCAAATGAAAAGTTCCGACAGAAAATTTCACAAGAAAAAAAAATTGCAATAATAATAAAATAAATAGACAGAATTTTTTTCTCAAATCGTTTTTTTTAAATTTTTTTCTTTACTTTTCTACTAACAAATCATAAATATTTCTTCCCGAAAATAATGCCTCAAAAGTTGACTTCACATTTTTTAAAGAGAATTAATTGAAAAATTATATTGAAAAAATTTATTCATTTAAAAATTTTCAATTTTCGTAACAAATATTAAGGAAAATTATTAAAAACCATTAGTTAATTCAAAAAAAAAAATTGTTTACCAAATAAAACATAATTATTATTATTATTTTTATTATTATTATTATTATTATTTTTTTTTTTTTTTTTTTGTTTTTTTTTTTTTTTTTGTATAAATCTCTCTTTTTCTAGTGCACGTTGCACTGTGTACTCTCCCTCTTTTGCCTTCCTTTCCTTTCTCACCGAAAATTCCTCAAGCTCTACCTTTTAAACTCATAAAACCCGCCGACGAAGGAAAACATTTATTCCAGAGTGTCACTTAGACTAAAGAAAGTTGGCACTTTGCCGTCGATAAATTTTATTTCATACTTGTAATTTGATTTCACGCCATTCTCCTCCACCGTCATCCGCGCTTAACTGATACTTACTTATTGTTGTTGTAAGCACTTATATATACATATATAAGTTTATTTTGTCACTTGAACGCCAGAGAGACACGACCAAAAGTGCGGATGACAGACATTATTATGACACACTTAAAGTAAGTAAATCTGGCCACTAAAAAGAATGAATGAATAAATACATAAAAGAAAAACAATAATAAAGAACAATACACGCAACTACAAAAACAACACAACAGAGCATCAAGTGAGGCAAGTAATGTAAATAAAAGAGAGAGAGAACTTCTCCATCAACAGCACGATATGGATATCCGGTGTGAAATTTGGCAGAAGAAGCTGAAGAAGAAGAAGAATCTGCACACCGAAGCATCGATGTTGTAGATGAAGAAAACAAAAAGCAACACAACAACAACAGCAAAGTAAAGAATGCAATTGTAATAATAAAAAAGTGAAGGAAAAAATAAATTAAAAGTGTGTGTGTGAAAGAGAGAGGGAAAGTGTGCGTTTGTGTGTGTGTCTGTGTGTGTTGGCAGGACTGCATGTTAAGTGCGGTAGATTGGCATACAAAGTGCGTGGAGAGAAAAAAGTAAGGGAATGTATGGAAAAAAGCGAACAACGCTGAAGCGTAAGAAATTCGCATGCTTCGCTTGCTTGGCTTGGCTACTTGGAGTGAGCGATGGAAATCAAATTTTTTTGTATTCGCACTTCTAAAAGTGGCCAAGCTTACCAAGCTTTCCGCCCCCCCTACATACACATGTTGGCGCATATTTTATTGGTTTCTTTGATTTCTTCCGAATTCACGCGTAAAAGTGTTCTTTGCAAAAGTTTTTCGGCGAAAATTAAATTATATATGGAAACGACTTTTTTATTTCGCACGCGCTTACAATTTGTAATTTTCTTTTTTATTAACATTTTTTTAATATTTTTTTTTGTTTTATTTTTATTTTTATTGTTTTTTATAATTTGTTTTTTTAAGAATTTAATTTTTATTTCACTTTTACATGTCATTTGACGCCTGCTGATGGGCTATATAGAATTTATAATCGAAGTGTTTTGTACATTAGCAACCACATTTTTCCAACAAAGTGCTTGTCTCCCCTCATGCTTGCTGTCTCCTCTCTAATTGCGGGTGGTGGCACCCTCTCAGAATAACTTTCCAAAAATTTGCCACCTTTTGTTGCATATCAATCGCGCGTACTCATCAGTGCTTACAACATTTCAATTGCACATGGCTATCATATACACTCGTAGGTATTATTTTTTATGTAAATATATGTATGGATGTGTGCATGGACATTAAATTGCCGTACATGAAACACATTTTGTTAGAAACATATTTGTTTTTTGTTTTTTTTTCATTCTAAAAATATGCATATAATAACGGTGGTGTTGTGTTTTTAATGTGTTGCCATCGTGTTGGTTTGAGGGTATGTTGGAATGGCGTTGGTGGATATGCCAGCAGATGACGCCAATGTAGTACATCCCCTCCGATTAACGAGAAGCCAGTAAAAAAATCACTTGGTGGGCAAATATATGTTCGTATTGACGAATATTTGTTCGTATACAAACACATTAGGGTGTACCTGAAGTATGTGTATTTTATAACTTATGGTTTTTTACTTCATATTACTTGTATGAAGAGCAACTCAATGGGTGGTATCCTTATAAAATTGCCAAAAATACAAAATTTACTTATTATTTATTTTCCAAAATTTTAATCTCTAAAAAAATGGTATTATTTAATTTAAATTTTTCTCATTTCCATTCAACAAATATTCAAATTTTGTTCATAAAAATAATTTGATTTAGGAAAAAATAGTCATAAAACACCAGATATTTATATTTATATGACACTCGCTTTTAGTAATGATAAAAAGTCATAAATTATCATTAAATCTCTAATTTTTTTAAATTTTTTTCTGCGTTTGAAAATTATTTTTTTAAATAAATTTAATTCTTTTATTTATTTAATTTTGTATTTCATAAAAGTACTTCAAATAATTAAAAAAAAATTGTTTAACTCGAATTATTCTGGCAAATTTTACTCAGATATACAGTTAAAAAAAATTCTTGAATAAGAAAAAAGAAATTCCTAAAAAAAAAAGATAAATATTTTTTACTGAAAATTTTTTTTTCTAATTTTTTTTTTCTAAAAAAATATTTTCTCTAAAAATATATATTTTTTACTTAAAATTTTTTTCCCGAAAAAGAAATATTTTTCACTTCAAAAAACGTTTCTAACTTTTTTACTCTAAAGTGTTTTGATATGTTCTTCTTAATTTCTTAATTTCCGAGGAAACTTATTAGAAAAAAGCGGCAAATAATTTGTTGCTTTAAGAGTACATGAAAATTCTTATAAAGTTTCTGTTTACATAAAGCTCTTCACATATTTCTTTTCATAATTAAAATCTCACAAGTTTTTCGCCTCGGTAGTTTTTCTTAAGAAATTCCGAGACTTTTTCTCAAAGAAAATTGCAACAAAATTGTTTTTGCTTAAGAAAAATTGCCAAATAAATTTTTTTCAAAATGAAAAAGAAAATTTTATAAAAAATTTATTTTCCACAAAAACGATTTCAAAAATTTGTTTTTCAAAAACTGTAAAAACCGAAAATATTAAAATAAATTTAAAAATCCTCTCTCCTGAGACGAAATTTTTCAAATGTCAAATTTTCTTTCTATCATTTATTGTACTATTTTTATTTTGTACAACCCTAACGCACGCTTATGTATGTATGTATTTGTATATAGCAAAGACGACCACTTCAGCACAAGCAGACGAACGCAGCGACTCCGCAACGAGCAGAGTGCGCTCCCGTAAAGCTCATAAAGCGTCAGCGAAATGTAAATTGAATTTATTTATGTAGCACTCAAATGTGAAAAGAAAAAAAAGTTAACTTGTCAATTTCATTCATGACGTTATTTAAATTATAACATTTTATTGATTGACATAATTTCCTTACAGATTTTTCACCGCCCCTACCCCCACTTTTATGGTTTTCTTTTGTAGCTGTGACCATTAATGCCACCGTCACCCTGTCATGAACGAAATGTTCGAATAAAGCCATATATAGTATATGTTTGTAAGTGTATGTATATATATACATACTTATATACTATAAAGTAGTTCTTTGGCTCGTGTATTGTTGTTCTTATTATGATTATTGTTGGCATCACTTTATCGCTATTGTGTTACTTCTCGTTCATTGATTGTTTTTATTGTTTTTATTGTTTTTATTGTTTTTATTGTCATCTCCAATTTTATTTTTGGGCATTTTTAATGAATTTCATAATTTGCCGGGCGACAAGCGCAGAAAGAAATATTTAATTGCGTTCATAGTATCGTGTTGCGTACGCAGCATGCACAAATAAACGCAAGCGTACGCACACAGACACGCACACACGCAGGGAGCGTGAAGCTGGAGCAAGTCAAAGGCGGGTAAGACAGAAAAAGGTAATTTAAGTGTTTTTTTAGTGGCAGTGGGGAGCGTGTTCTCGAGAAACAGCATATTAAATGTGGTCGCTGCGGCGCTGCTGCTGCGTTGCAGTGTTACAAAAACACACTTACACACACACATGCACTCCGGAAAATGCCCAAGCATATGTGCTTTCTTCTCCCGCATGCATAATATATGAGCGCCTCAACGCCCGGCACACACACACACACCCATACCACATAAACTCCCCAATAAAAATACTCGTTATGTTTTTGTAACTTTTAAGTTAAAATCACAACAAACTTTTGTCACATTTCAATCAATAATTACGGTTCTTTTGTTGTTCGACATTACATGGGGGTAATATAAAGTGAAAAAGCAAAAAACAACATGAAATGAATAAAAGTACTGTAAGTAAAAGTAAGGTAGTTAAGTAGTTCAAAGAGAATTAGTTAGAGGAGAATATTTAATGAAAGAGAATAACAGGAAGTTTTAAACACGGAAATTTCTTTTTATATTAAATATCGGTGCAATTTTCTTTCTATTTCGAAAATGAACAAAAAATAGTTTTGAATCTTTTTATTTAACGTTTTCATGGCACCCAAGAAATGTTTCACTGGAAAAATATTTTAAAATTTTTTCATTCAAAAATATTTTTAAAAAAATTTTTAGGAGGAGAGGAGAGGTGAACCCATCTCACTGGCTAGCTTTCTTGAAAGATGGGCTTAGTTACAAGTCGTGCCTTCGTAGAAATTAACTAGCCGGATTAATCTCTACCAATAATTTGACTCTGCCCAAGCTTCTTTAGGCGGCAGCACTTGTCAGTTTCTCAGTCAGAGGCATTCCTGAGGAAGACCGCGCGCATGATGTGCAGCCTCCTGTATAGGATTTTGGCCAAAAAGAACTGAGCTACATGAAACTGGAGTGAACCGGACACAGACGAGTAGTAATTCAGAAAAAAGAAAAATCAAAACTGGGAAAATATTCCCATATTTTCAGTCATTTCTAGGAAATCTGAAAATCGCCTCAACGGTTATAAGGCCCCATTTTTATATTGCGTCCATAACTTAATTTTTTGGTTTTTTTTTTCAAAATTTGAACGTATATTTAAGTAAAATATGTACACTCGTATTATTCAAGGTGTTTTTCCCATTCGAAGCTATAATATTTCCCTATTTTTCTGACAAATTGTGGATACCATTCCAATAGAACTGCGCCAGCTTGGCGGCCAAGAATGAATCAAGCCAATTATCGATACCATGTTCTGATATGAACCGTACTCAAGTGAGAGTGAGCTCGGCGTAATGTCTGGGCTGGTGAGGCGGGTGAGACAAGTCATCCCAGCTGCTGTTTTCCAAATAGTTTTCAACCTAAATTGCAACATGAGGCCACGCGTTACCGAAGAGAAAAATTATTCCCTCGTGTCTGGTCACTAATTCCGAAATTTAATGAGTTGTTACCGGTAGCTTACCCATTATTGATTTCACTCGGTTTTAGAAGCTCTTAACATAGCACGCCCTTCTGATTGGCCGATTGGCCAGGCTTCAAATATGAGCTTCTGCACTTAGGGTTGTCGTAATTTATCCAGCTTTCATTACCAGTCGCAATCCGATGAAAAACGACTTCTCTTTGTAGCATTCAAGCAGCTCAAGCAGACCTCACTTCAAAAAAAAGTTCGACATATTTGAGTGGAAAAATTTTAGGTTGTGTTTTATGCTTCAAATGAATGACATATGTATGCTTGAAGAGGCGCTTTCAAACGGATGTTCGGAATATTGGAACGATAACAAACTCTACCAATCCAATATAATTGAGAAGCCTTAACAGCTCATTTTCTAGGAAAAAGGTACAATTAAAGACTAGTTCCAGTATTTTTTCTTGCCTGAAATTCATATTTCATCTTGTTTTAAGCTCAAAAAGTTTCTAAAACATCCCAACCAATATCTACAAAAATTTACTAATACGCTGAAAATATTAATATATATAACTTTTGATAACAAATGATATTTTTGCCAAAAAAAAACAATTTTTTATAAAAAAGTTCAAGTTGAAAATATTCCTGTGAAACAGTTATTCTCTTTATAGTATATAAACTCTTTCATTTTTTTTTTTAATCCTCTCGGTTTTATTTTATATTTTGTTTTCTTTTTATATATTTTTTTTCAATGTTTTTTTTTGACTGCTCGAATTTTTCGGAATAAAATTAAAAAGAAATTCATATTTTCCAAACCTCAATCACTTGAAATTAAATTTAAGCTCTTTAAAAGCCAACTGGAGCACGCTGATACATTGTGGGAATCATAGCATTTTCTCAAGAAAAAATAACAACAACAAAAACAAGAACGAATGATAAAGATGTGCGAGTAATTTTCTTTGCTGCTCAGCTAAGTGGAAACATTTCCAGCTCGCATCTCACTTTACAATTTCAAATACTAACACTTAGCGAAACTACAAACGCATTACATACATATATGTAAGTAGTACCTCATACATACTCGTATATATTTATATAGACATATTCGTCTGACCCAATGAATTTTTGATCAAGGCCAAATAGTTTCCACGGCTCATGCATAATTAATTCGGAAATATTATATTTACAGCGACTTTCTTGAAAATTTGTTGTTGTTGTTGTTGTTGTTGTTGTTGTTTTTGCTATTGTTTGTCATTGTTGGTGGTTACTTTCATTACATATTGAGTTGCGCCCTTACTAAATTTGAGGGAAATTTTGGCTTTCAAAAACTTTTTCTAATGGTTCAGGATGCGCAGCTGAAGAGGGTGTTCGAAGGAAAGGAAAAGGAACGTTTGAATATCTCTCCAACTATCATTGAGTCAATTCGTTGTTATTTGTTAACAACTTTTGAATATTTCTATGTGAAAAGAGCTTGAGAGTTGGGCGAGCTCATAAATATTCTGAAGTCTTAGGTAGTCAATGGCTCTTATGAATCTATGAAGTCAACTAAATTCAATTCTTCCCCCCGTTCTATTGGCTTACAACCGCACATATATTGTATTTATAGAAAACATTGACATATGTTTAACCTCCAGGCCATAAAAATATTTGATTTTAATTAAATATTGATCTACTTAGGAAAATATAATTTCACAGCCCGAACAGTGGTGAGGGGGTAGCTTTTTATTGAAGAATATTCTATTATAGCAATTGTTGTTGTTAATATTGTTATTTGCCACCGGCTATGTGTCCAACAAATTAGGCAATTCAATTTTAACAATAGACTGGCGGCGGGGGTGTTGGAGTATTGCAGCAATTACTAATGCTGTAATGAAAATTAAATATTTAATAAGCCAATTTGTACTGTTAACTTTACATACATACATACATACATATGAATATAACCATTTATTTACCCATCTGTATATGTATGTGTGCAACATCAAAATTATTTTCATAGTTTATTTTGGCATTTATTAGCTAATTTATTTTGTCAATTCTGTGGGTATTTGTAACTCACTTTTAGTGCGTTTCACATTACTTCGGTAAATATCAATTGAATTTGAAGGGAAATCGATAATAATATTTTGGTATACATATATCCACAAGTAGGTCAAATAACAAATACTACATCACGCCCAATTTGATAACCTTGAACAGATAGTAATAGCGCCAAACACAAAAAAAAATCGAAATTAAAAAAAAATATTTTCAATAAAAATAATGCAATAATAATACAAAAAATTTACAAAAAGCTACAGGAGAAAATATATTTTAGACGTGTTGCCAATTGTTAAGGTTTTCTTGGTTTGATAAAATTGAATGATATAGAAATTTGTCAATATATGTATTTCAAAATTAAAAAAAAAATTTAAAAAAAATTTAATATTGACCATATTTTATGCAGCCATTTTGCACACCGTTAATTCAAATCAATTCATATATCTGACATGAGATAAAAACTCCTCCTAAAACTCCATCTGCTGTTCGTAGGTGGCTTACAACAAACTGTAGTTACCACCATCTTTTAGAAAAACATCACGAAGCAAAACACAAATTTAGGAGGAGCTCGACTGACCATCTCTTCAGCGGCTACAAAGCGCCAATTGTATTATAAAAATATTTCTTTTATTCAAATTTATTGTATCTTCTTCAAAGTGGGCCACTTGTGAAATAAGTCACTAGTCGAAACCAATCTTCAAAATATTTTTTATATCTTTTGCAGCAGAATTAAAAGGTTCTTTTTTTCAAAAAACTGGCCTCTTTCGATGAATTTCCGCTCTCAAATGCAACATAACGTTCAAACAATATTCTTCATTTACCGTCTAACATTCTGGTATTGAAATATATATATCTATCACTAACAACTTTGAGAAGCGTTGCCTTCTGTTAAAAAACAACTTAATCCCCAAAAGCTTATGACAAATATTTATTGTTAGAAATGTGGGAGTAAATTCCCTGAGAAAGGTGAAGAATTGTTAGTTGCTTGTTTTTAAGCTTGTCACTTCTTCGAAAATCATCAACATTAAATTGAGATACAGTCTTATTAAGCGTTTTTTTCTGCAGCCGACCTACAAAAGAACGCGCAGCTGGCTTATTTTCAACTGGCTTATAATTTGCAGTTACTTTACAACACTGGTGGTAGCCGTCCAAATAAATAAAAATGTTTGTTAAGCGAAAAGTAAAATAAAATTAATTTTTTCGAATCTTTGATAAATAAATATATTTCGTTCCTTTTCTTTAACTTGCATTCTGAAAAAAATTAATTTTTCTTTTGATTAAGGCGTTATTTTACTAACTTTTCTATATTAAAATGTTGCTGAATTTGTAAGTTTGACGGAAATTTCCCAACAATTTGATGTTTATCCTTGCCTTTCTTCACTGGCCCATTCACAACAATTTCACTTTTTACTTTGCAACACTATTAATCAGGTCGGGGACTGCTTAAGCGATATCAACTCAAATGGGTTAAATTAATTCAAGTTGGTTATTTTTGCTGTTGGTTTCTAGAGCTTTAACGAGGCATTTGAGAGAAAATCATCAAGTGGAATGATGTGCCTGTCAAGCGAGACTCACGCAAATCTTGTAAATTGGATAGAAATAAATCTTAGATTATCCCCTCAACGTTCTTCTGCAGGTCAGATGCAAAAGAAAACGCCTATTAATAAGTTGAAATGTGAAAGAAAAGATTCCAAAAATAAAGATATTCAAAAACTACTGAACTTTCAAAAAAGTATCTAATGGAAAATGTTTCTCACTTTTCAAATTAAAAGCTTCCTCACGCACAAATATAAAACTTTTGAAGACACGAAGTTTTCTGTTGTTCTTTTTTTTTCGTTTTACTAGCAAAATTTTTAAATTTCTATCATAAATAGCGGCAATAATATACATATTCCACGCTTTATGTGGTTTTTCCAACAAAATGATCCACTCTTTGTGCGCTAATATAGCATTAAGACCTTTAACCACCAGCACATGGAATTATAAAAATAAGAAAAAATTCTAATCCACAACAATTTCCAGTTAGTATAAAATTCTACTATAGGTTCCTCCCCTCTAAAGTGTCGATGGCTTTGCTATGCCATCAAATACGTGGTGCTGTCACCAGTTTTTATGACTATGTCACGTGAAGAGATTATAATTTCGGGTCTATAAAATTAATACAAATTTATTTAATACGAGTGAGAGAGTAAATTAGAGAGAGAGAGAGGGAGGAGAGAGCGTAAACATTCAATAGAATAGCAAGAATATTTATGTATATTTTAATAACTGAAGGGAGTTTGAGTTAACAACCGAGGGGATATAGGGATTTTACCATTAAAAAGTAATACTAAATTGTCGTAAAATGTCAAAGTGTGCTAGGGAAGCAAGAGAAGCAAGAGAGGAAGGGTCGTGTATGTTAGGGAGTTCAAATTTTTGTATTGAGGTTGAAAGCCCTGTAAAGCGTTGTAAAGCGTTGTAAAGTATTGTAGAGCATTTTATGTGTGTGGCATGAGGTAGAGATGGAAATTGAATGCGATGCATATGTCGCTTAAATCGTGCTAGAGGAGACTGCTAATCCCTTTTGTGGTCTTAATTTGCCACATAAATTTCCACTTACTCACTTGAGCATCAGCATTTTTTGTTCTTTCGATTTTTATGTGAAACTACATATGGAATGCGAAAATGCATGGTTTGTTCCACGGAAAAGTAGACTGGGCATAAGAAAAATATGTACTGAATCCAAATTTTTTTTTCAAAAATCTTACTAAGCGTTCAAAAGATTACTTCGAAGCGAAAATACACTATTTTTGTGGAAAAGTATAATTTTTTTAACACAATTGTAGATATATATTTGCTAAGTCTCGTTTTCCGTGGGACAGTGATATATGTATGCGCAAATATGGAAGCAATTTATTAATTTAAAATTTTTTTCCGCATATTGAAATAGCAAATGAGAGTTCCTTTCATTTAAAAACACTAAAATATTTATAGCGAAGATTTTTTCGAATTGAAAAACTTTTAATATATTTAAGTAAGTCTTTTAGTTGCTTTGGCAATTAAAATTTTTTTCCGGTTTTTCTTTAATATTTTTAAATGCGAACTGAATTCGATACGCATTCGATCAGTGGCTTAATAAAATAGATGAAACATTACGGTTTTTACGGTGAAAACGCTTGTAAAATTTGCCACTAACAAAAGCAATAAAAATAAAAGAAGAAATCGACAAAAACGAAAATGTTATGCGTGAGCAGCAATAAAGGTGGCAATAATAACAACAAAATGTGAATAAATGTGAACTTTGTGTGAGTTGCGGCAATAAAATATTTTCATACAGATTTTGTTGTATATATGTATGTATATACTCATATATTCATACATATATACATTTTTCTTGCTTACAATCACTTCTGCGCTGATGTTTGTAAGAGAAGATGGAAGTCATAAAATTTGAATGTGTCCAAATGCATATTGAACGGTGTCAAAACATTGACAAACACGGAAATATATAAATATGTATTGTATATATATATATGTGTATATATATGTAACTGTACAAGTTTTTACAAGGAAATTTGTATCTAAAACTCTCAGGCGCTGACACTCTGAGGCTGCCGCTGCCGCTGATGTCACGCTGGACAAATCGGCATTTTGTCGCTGGCAATAAATGAGCAACTTCCAACATATCGTGGTGTCTACATACAGTATATAGTTACTTACACCAGCTTCTTAATACAAAATATGAGCCATAAAAATGTGCTCACCATAATAGCGATGCTCCAAAGCCATATAATGAGCGATTGGCATTTCACGCGTCAACACCATGGTATTTACTGTTAACATGCAGATACTAAAAATACAACTACAACAACAACAACAACACTAAAACAGCTAAAAATATATATTTAACAAGCAACGGAAGTTGTTGCTATCACTGCAAGAAAGCACTGGCGGATTGTCACAGCTGGCTGGGCTTGTGGGCGCTTTTATTGCCTACCAGCTGTTGGATGACTTAAGTTTGTCAACTGCTGTTGGTATCTGTTTTTGGTTTTATTTTACTTTTTATTTACTTTTTATTTGAATTTTTTTATATTTTTCACTTTTTTTTTTGTTTTTTCCGATTTTTTTTATTTATTTAATATTTTTTCTAGCTTTTTATTATTTTTATGAGTTTTTTTATATAATTTTTATTATTTTATTTTATATTTATTATAATTTTTTTATTTTTTTATTTTTATTATTTTGTCTTTATTATTATTTTATTTAAAATCTTCATAGTAGCTTAACTCTCATTTACTCAGTTAGATTTGCGCATTTTTAAATTTCTTTCTTACTCTCGCAAAGAAAGGAGGACAACAAGACAACAACAACAAGTTTACTGCTAGCTTTAACCCCTGGCAGCGACACATTCTTTTTAATTGTATCCGTTTTACAGTTGTTTTTTCACCTTGCTCTCGCTCACTGTTGCCTTTTCTGTTGTCAAATTCTATAGATAAAAATGTCACAAACAAAATTATTGTAAATTTGAATAAAAACTTTTTATTTTTATTGTTTGTTTGTCGTGTATATTTTAATTTTTATGTACGAAATAGCTTTGTAGACAGGAATTTTAATATAAAAAATATTTACATCAATTTTTTGTGTAAAGTACAACTGTATTTTATACTTTTTTACTGCCTTACAACATATTGCTTTGCTCTTTTGTTGCAACGTTTTGTATGTAATGATAAGTGACAGCCATTTGTTGCCACACTGTCACTTTGAGTGAGCTGTCAGCGCTTTGTTAAAGCACCCACACATACACACACACACACTTGCACACACTACACCATTTCTTGTCTGCACACTTTTGAAGTTTCATCGCTTGGCGTATTTTTAATTGCCAATTTGACACTTTTGACACGCTTGTTTTCCATTTTATTCATTTCATTATAGTTTAACGACTCGCTCGTTGATTATTGTTGTTTCTGTTGTTATTGTTGTTGTTAATAATATATGTTTACAGTAATTTATGTTGCTTATGTTGACAAATGCAAGAATATTAAGTTAATATTTTATTTTGGATTTCCTTTCTTTTTTTTGGAATTTTTTATTTATTTTATGGCTTTTAATTTGATTTGAGGTTAAAGCGTTCTCAAATGTGGCATAAATAATTTTAGGGGTTTCCTTTTAAATTTAGTTCTAAATAAAAAATGCTTTTAACACGCATTTTTGACAAATAATGCATTTTATTTCACTTGATGTGCTGGATAAATGTATAAAAAAAATATTTTCAAATATAGCATGAAAAACTGCCTTGACTTTTTAGTTTTAATACTTTTTGTTTTCGAAAGTTATGTGTGCGCAGGAAATATATATTTTTGTGAGCAGCAAATATCTCTTATTTGAAAGCCGTATTGAATTTAGATTAATTTTTAAAAATTTTAAATTTTTTTTAAACAGTTGGCAACACTTCCCCGCAGTATTTCCCACGAAAATCGTTCTGCACCGTTTTGAGTAGAATATTCACAATTAATTAATTTTTCTTGTCAATTCTATTATTATTATAATTTTTTTTTTCATTAAAAATATCTAAAATTGGTGGCAACACTATGCAATTAATACTTATTTATTTAAGCCTACTTTGTAAGTGCGTAAGTATGTATATATATTTGCTCTTGAAAACGCTTATTCATTTAATTAGTTAATTAGACGTAAGTAGCCGCTCGCTAAACTCTTCTACCAACATTTGCATACATACTTACATACATGTGCTGTCGCTACAAATCGTACTCAAATTTAATGGGCATAATTCATTTACAGTTTAGCAAAAGCAAAAAAAAAAAAAAAAAAAGTAATTTATACCATTCATGAACATATCAAATTTACCATCTTCCATTTTTGGAATACAATTTTGAAAATATAGTTGTAGTATATATGTTTTTATGGTCTGATCTGGCCGGTTCCGACTGTTCGATGATCATGCAAATATAAAAATCTGCGTACCAAGTTTGGTTGAAATATCTCAAAAAACGAGTCGCTCAGTTTCTGCTTTCAAACAGATGGTATACATTTTGGTGGGGTTATTTCTTCGCCCTCTTGTCCTCACATACTCGGACCAAAGTTAATGTACTATGTCATGTTGATATGAGTTGTTATAAAAGAAAAACACTCAGATTATTACAACAACGTCATTAGTAGTGCGCCCGCTGCTACCACGATTTGTCATTGAAGTACATAAAGAGTATCCCATGAACAAATATTTTAGCAAACAGTGGCGCCAGTTAAGGGAAAAACTGATTTTTGTGAATATCAAAAGAAAATTATAAATTTTTGTATTATTTATTTATTTATTTACATTTTTTTTTTAATTTATGAAAAAAAAATCTTCAATAATTCTCACCAAATGTATTAATTATTAAATTTATTTTCTTTAAAAAAATTTGTAACTTCTTTTATTCAGAAGTTTATCCAATATTTTTATTATTTTTTATTCTATATTATTTTTGTTTGACGAAGTTATTATTATGATATTTTCATAATAAAAAAATTAATTGATTTTATTATTATTTTATTTAAATTTATTTTGAGCCCAAACCTAGTATAAAAACTTCTAAAATTTATTAATTTTTTATTTTTTATTGTTTTATTACATTATTATTATTATATTTAACTTAAAGCTAAGTTGTATAAAATTTAAAAAAATAATAATATTACTATACTTAAGGGGTTAGGTTGGTTTCAGAGGTTAAAAATGAGATTTCAATATTTCTTTTATATCTACAATCATATATTTTATTCAAACAGTTTACCATATCAAAGATACATATTTCGTTAAATTTTTATTCAAAAATTTCGAAAACTCAGCCGTTGGTACCTCATCTCCCTTGACGTCTCAAAAGAAAATGCTCTCGCCGTGGACAGCATAACTCATTATCGGTTCATCTAAAAACAAAAAAACAAATTTATTTCGTTAGTATGTGTATATTATTGGACAAAAGAAAAAAACAAAAAATTAGAATTTGAATTTTTGACAGACTTTGAAACAATAAACACTTTTTTTGATCAAATTTTCGACATGCATTGGCTCGTAACAATTAGTTGTACTAAAAATATCCTTTGTTCAATGACTAAATAATGGTTCTTACAAGGAAGTGTGCAAAATTTTAACAAAATCGCTTTATAAATTTTCGAGAAATCATGACCACCGGCTCAAAAAATAGTGTTTTGAGATAAACGCATTTAAAGTTTCAAATTGACCCAGAGATGGTCCGATGGGCGGAATTTTCAAAAGATAGATATAGGCTCTTAGAATTTTATTCCGATCGATTTGAAATTTTAGGAGAATATTTTAAACATATTTTACAATTTAATAAGACAAAAAAATTCGATTATTTTTTAATTTTCAAACCCACCTAACCCCTTAAAAAATACTCAAAGATTTTTTATATTTTTATGATTTTTAAATAAGTTATTATTATTGTTATTAAAAATTTTATTTATTAATTTTTGAACTTGAAAAGCATTTGAATTTATGAAATATTATATTATTTTCACTTATTTTATGTAATTTTGTTGCAATTATAAATATATATATTAATTATTATTAACCCACTGTTGAGCTCGGCTGCACAAGCCATCACCAATGTGGCATATATGTGTGTATGCTTTGCCATAATTCTTCTTATTTACACATAAACTATTAGTAATAATAATATTTCTTATTGTGTTAATTAATTTTTATCACAACGTAAAGTATTTATTTGCTTTGGACTGTTCTGTTTTTTGTGTATATTGTTTTCCTTCTTTTCTTCTACTTAAATTTACTAACATACACTGCCTACTCAAATACATACAAATATATAATTTATCGTTTATTTCATTTAATTTTTTCCCAAAGCTAAGCATTTTGTTATTTGCCATAACATTTTTCGCTTGATGCATTTAACTGTACTGCTTAAGCCGTTATAATGCGAAAAGTACTTAGCTCACAACCCCAACCCAAACATTGAACTTAATACGAAATTAATAAGTAGGCAATTAACAAATATTAAGCGCTTAAGTAGCCTCCATTAGCTAGATTAGTTAAATAAATGGAGTGGCATTTTTTGCTAAAGCTTTTGGGGCGGCGCTTGTGGGTGGGCTGGACACAAGCGCTTATTCTACTTCAGTGAATGTCAAAAAAATTTCTAAAAAATTTTTTTCTAAGAAAAATATATTCAAATGCAACTATGTATATAATTTTTTATATATAATTTTATATATTCTTATTTTATTTATTTTATTTTTTTTATTAAATAATAACGAGTTTTTTTCATTACTTTTTTCCTTCCAGCTTCGACGCACGCGGTCGGCCACTTCATCAAGCCATACCCTGGGCGGATGAGAATGTCTTCAAGAATAAAGCACATTTCTACTATGACACAAATCCGCCAGCATTGCGTATTAAGAATATACAGTTAGGCGATGCGGGTCTGTATAAATGTCGTGTGGACTTTCATAAATCACCGACGCGCAATTGGCGCATTAATGTGACAGTTTTAGGTGAGTTTACTAACACTTATATAAGCTATTGACCAAAAAAAAGGTGAATTTCATATAAATTTTGAGCAAAAAAATGAAATGTTGCAATAGGTTATACATTTTTTTTTTTTTTTTTTTTTTTTTTGGATAAATTAGTAATATATTTTAATGTATATATATGAATATTAACATTTATTTCCCTAAAAAAAACCAATAAATGGCTCTTGATTGAGTCAAAAATTTTTAAATAAATTGAAAATATAACGCCAGTGAGAAATGTTGCAACAGTGCTGAATGTTGTTCATGTTTCAAACATCTTTTTCTAATTTTTTTTTTTTAATTTTAAAATTTTTTCCCCCTCCCTAACTCCCCAGTTGCCATGCAGTTCTTTGAGCCTCTAACATTATTGTGTAAATCAAATGATTTCATATTTTTCATTTGGCATTAGCCTTCTTTATACATCAATGCTGACAACAACAACAACAACATCAACATTTCTTTCGCATTTTTTATGCTTGACAATCGACTACGTCGACCAACCAATAATAAGAGCACTCTGTGGCGTTTATGCAATCAAATACCCACACTTTGGTCTTCACCCTGCATCTGGAGTCTTCCCTCGCCACCTGCGAGCCCCCTTTGCCGCTATGGCAGCTCACTTGAGGCATTTCCGCTACCGTAGCGCACATTTTTCATTTCCGTGCAACGTTTATTTTTCATACTCAAACACACACACACACACAGAAAGTGTGTGTGTGAGAGAGAAAGAGGGGGTAAAATATGCGCTTATGTGTGTGTGAAAAACACATTCATTCACACTTTGGCTACATTCCTCAATACTCCAATGCGCAAGGTGTCACCAGTCAACTTGCTGACATTTTCATAACATTTTTCTTCACCAATTTGTAGGTGTTCTCTATTGTTGTTGTTGTTGTTATTTTTCTCGCCACATGCCAATAGTTATAATTTTACTTGCTTTGAATTCTAACAACGCCGTGTGTCGCTGTTGCCTTCTAACATCCTTTCAACATCCTCAACCTGCAGGCAAAGTAATTTTTCTTTATTTTTTTTTCAGGTTTTCTTTTATATTTTTTTATTTTATTTTAATTTTATTTTATTTCTATACATACATCGCTTACAACATCCATGGCATACCTGCCACATTCGCAGTAATTTTTTCTCGTGCCTCTCCTTTTTTGCTACATTTTCTCACTCTTTTCTGCTTCTTATTCTACTTCTCCTTCTCTTCCCACAGTGCCGCCCACACGCTTAACCATATTGGATCATAACGGCGCTGAGATACGCGACCAATTGGCCGGCCCCTATTTGGAGGGCGACAGCATTAATCTGACGTGCCTGTCCAGTGGTGGTGTGCCACCGCCGCGCGTCTCTTGGTGGCGTGAACATGCGCTCGTCGACGACTCATTTCATGTGCAACCAGATGGTACCGTTCGAAATATACTACATTTGAAAAATATCGCACGGAAGGATTTACTAACGGTAAGTGGCTGTTTGAATGGCTGTGCGTGTGTGTGTGTGAATCTATCTGGAGAGCTTGTAAAGCTGAGTGCTTGCATTACACAGTCCTTGTACTTTGCATGGGGTCATACGTTCACTCTCTTCCTCCACTTCAGCTACTTTTTGACCTTTTCTTGAGATTTTTCCTTTCGTTCATTCACTCGAACTCTCCGGGTGTCCCGTTGGCTGTTAGAATGACTAAGAGTTGTTAATAAAAGTTGTATTGTTATTGTTGTTGTTGCTCTTGTGAAAATATATTAGTGCAATTTAACATTTTTGGACAACAAACTCGCAGCAGTGAGCTGGCTGGATCGAGTGTCTATGTGTGTATGGATCAATGAATGCATGAGCGAGTGAGTGAGTGAAGGAGTGAATGAGTGAGTGAGTGAGTGATTGTGCAGGTGTTTTTGAATGTAGTTATTTTGGAGTTGTAAAGAAATATAAAGTACATTGAGTGATGAAAAGAAAAAGGAGAATATTTATTTAAATGTAAAAAGAGCATAAAGGAATTAAATTTCACTGAAAAGGCGTAAAGAGCTTAAAATTTGCAGTCAGTTTGCGTAGTAAAGGAATTATATAAAATAAAATACGATTAATTAGAAAAAAGTAATTCCAAAAAAAATTGACCGTCAGCATTTTAAGCCGATTAAAATAATTAGTGACCTAATTATATATGTAAAAATTGCGCAACAAACTTCGCACTATATCATTTTCAAAGGAATAAAAGTGAAATAAAAAAATAAATATTTCAAATGCGAAGTAGAATTAGATTTAAAATATTAATATCTTTAAAAAAAAATTTAATCAACAGAGAAATAAGGAAAAATTTAATTCAGGAAAACTGTACAATAGGAAAAAAAATTCTCGGGAAAAATAATAATTCCAATTTTCGATGACCCGTTCGAGCTTTTCGACTGGTAACTGGTGACTGACGCGCGTGATGTTTTGCTCCAAGGCCTGAATCGAAGCGGGATTGTCCGTATAGACTTTAGGCTTTACATATCCCCATAGGAAGAAGTCTAACGGTGTGATATCACACGCTCTTGGTGGCCAATCGACCAGCCCAAAACGTGAAATTATCTGCTCACCGAAGTGTTCTCTCAATAAATCCATTGATTGATGCGATGTGTGGGAAGTGGCGCCGTCTTGTTGAAACCAAATGTCGCGGAGATCATGAGCTTCAATTCTAGGCATCAAATAGTCGGTTATTATGATGCGATAATGGCCATCAATGACGGTTACGTTCTCACCGGCATAATTTTTGAGGAAATATGGACCGATGATTCCACCGGCCCACAAACCACACCAAAAAGTTGTTTTTTTCTGGATGAAATGGAAGCTCTTGAATCTCTTCAGGTTGCTCTTCGTCTTCTTTGTGGCAATTTTGCTTTTTTACATACCCATTGAGCCAGAAATGGGCTTCATCGCTAAACAAAATTTAGCTCGAAAGCGTCGGATCTTCTTGGAACTTTTTAAGAGCGAAGCGATGTCGCTTGGAAAGGTAGAGCGTCAGTCCGAGTTGCTGCGAACGACGCCAAATAGACTCTCCACGGTCTTCGTGTATACTCTCAGCTACGGCCGTTATATTTTCTTAACTGCGTGCTGGACGTGGTCTATTCGGTGGAATATATTATTCAAAAATGAATGCTGGGTCTCAAGATGGGTGGTGGTGTTGCGTATAGTACGCTCATTAGGACGATTATATTGACCATAATATGAGCGAAGCGTGCGAAACACATTCTCTACAGGGCGTGAATTTTCATAATAAAGTTGAAAAATAGAAAAAATTAAAAAATATAATATGAAATAATATAACATAAAATCAAAAAAAAAAATAATAATAATAATAATTAATACTAGATAAAATGGATTGAAATAAAGAAAATTAAATTAAATAAATTAAAAAAAATTAATTAAATTGAATTGAATTAAATGAAATAAAATAATTTATAACCAATTTAAATTCAGTTTAGTTCCCTCAAAGCGCGCTTCAGTTATTTTAAAAAAATTCTTAATTTATATATTTTTCATAAGCGTACGCTTACCTCTCATACAAATATGATTCTGTGTGTACATTAAATGCTTCTCACTGTTAGGTCTGCTCAAGTAAATGATTAATTTATATAAAATGTAAATTAGAAAGCTAATATTGTCATACCATCCGAAAAAAAAATACATTTATTTTCCTTCCTTCCTCCATATACCATGCGCCCACTTCCTCTAATACCTCCTGCTCACCCATTTATGTATGCAGCTTTATAGCGTAGAGCTGTGAAAAATATATTTACGAGTATATTAATTTTTGTGCATAATCTTGAATACAAAAATACAGTACACTGCCATGAAATTGATTTCAAAACTTCATTTAACAATTTTGTAGGCTTGAAATTCTCGTGGACTCATTTTCTTGTTTGTATTTTATCCCTACATTCATGCACACCTCACATACGCATGTATGTATGCATGGGTATGTGGTTGCTTAACATTTCCACGCGCTTTCCACGCATCCATTTCTTCTATGCAACCATCCCCCCATGATTATGACATAAAAAATGAATTAACATAAATTGCTTACGCCTTGACAAATGAAGTGGATTTGCCAAAGTCGTTCAACGCCATCTTCCGCTTCTACGTATTCGAACACTCACATGCTGATACGCTGACACGCTCGCTGCATTGCATACTGCTTTCCGCAAATTTTAGCTATAAAACCAAAGTGAAATTGCTCTGCCACACGCTGTTGGCTGTTGTGGTGTAGAGTTTTGCTCAAACAAATACGCACAAAATATACATACATATTTACGCATATTTAGTGGTTTAGTAGGTTAACGTAGAAGAAGAGGAAGAAAAATATTCAAATGTGTCAAGGCAGCTTTAGGTGTATGTTAATCATTGACTTAGTTGTGACTTAAGGTGTTGTTGTGTTGTTTCAGCTGAAATGTATGCGTTTTGAAGTGGATGGGATTAAAATATACAAGCTCTATGTACGTAACACAGTTGAAGAAATTAAAGAAAGGGAAAAAATATTGAAAATTTGTAAATTTTTCAGTTGATGTAAAAACATTGTATTTATTTAAAAATTAATGTTTTTTTTTCCAAACAAAATATCAGAAAGTTCTGCCAATACAGTATGTTGATATTCTAAATTTCCTCTTTTTTCAAAAATGAATATCCCCTACATTTTTGCTGTAAGTAAAAGTTTCAAAAATATCAATTTTATCAGTTAGATCATATTGAACGGTGAAATAAACGGGGTTTCTGCTAAAGCATGACTTCTTATAGCTTTATTTCGTCAAAAATAAGTTTAGAATGTTACTAGCCTATTGGGAATGTTTATTATCATCCGAAAGAATATTCTCTGGCATGTGTTTTTTGAAGATTATCTCTTTCAAATGTTGGCCGCGACTGCGTCTCAAATCGTCCATCCGTTTAGTCCAATTTTCGATGACTCATTCGAGCACTTCAACTGGTAACTGGCGAATGACACGCGTGCTGTTTTGCTCCTTTACATATCCCCACAGGAAAAAGCCTAATAATGTCATATCACACGATCTAGGTGACCAATCGACCGGCCCAAAACGTGAAATTATCCTCTCACCGAAGTGTTCTCTCAATAAATCCATTGATTGATGCGATGCGTAGGACCGTTGTTTTTTCTGGATGAAATAGCAGCTCTTGAGTCTCGTGAGGTTGCTCTTCATTCCAACTTCGGAAATTTTGCTTGTTTATATGCTCATTGAGACAGAAATGGGTCTCATCGCTGAACAAAATTTGGCTCGAAAACGTCGGATCTTCTTGGAACTTTTCAACAGCACATAGAGCGAAGTGATGTCCCTTTGGAAGGCCGAGCGGCTTTAGTTCTTGCACAAGCTGTATTTGGTACACATTCAATTTAAGATATCGACGTAAAATGTGCAAAGACGTTCCATATGTCAGTCCGCGTCAAGATGGGTGATGGTGTTGCGAGGAGTACGCTCAGTAGGCCGATTATGTTGACCGACCATAAGTTGAGCGAAGTGTGCGAAACACATTCTTTACAGAACGTGAATTTTCGTAATAAAGTTCAATGTTTTGTAAGCGTTGTTCGGGCATGTAAGTCTTTCCATGATGAAATGCCAAACAATACTGAACAAAAATAGCATGACAGCTTGACACGACTCATGCGTGATCTGTCAAAGAAAGGCTATTGAAAAAAGTACCTCTACTTGGATCGTCCTTTATATACCACTTACTTCCTTTCTACCATAAATGCTTTTATTTTCTGTGGGAATTTAAAATTTTTTCTTCAATAAAATTTCCCAAGTAGATATAATTACAAAATAGAAGAAAGTAGGAATAAAAAATTATAAATAGATTTAAATGTTGTCAACAATTTTAATTTTCTCTTCTAAAAATATTCGTAATTTTTTTCCAACGAACGCACGCTATATCACTCTCTCTCTCTCTCTCTTTCTCTGTTTCTCTTTATATGTTGAAGCTAACAATTCAATAATTGAGCCAAAAATAGTATCTTTCAATTTTTGAAAACAACTTAAAATTAGAAATCTAAAAATACAAAGCACAGTTAGCTATTATTGATGTTTAACTGCGTAATTGAGGCATTGCTTGTCTCAGCTTTATCCTTCTTAGTTACGTATACTTTTCCAATTTATTGTCATTATTTCTATTATTATCGCGAAATCTCTGTTGTTGTTGTTGTTGCTGCTGCGTTTGTGACGATGATACCACTCAACATTTATTATTTAAAGTAAACAATTTGAATAAACCATCCAATAAGTGCCTGAGCTACCGAAAATTGGGAAAAATCTGCTAACAAAGCCATGCTCACTTGGTCTGTGTATGCGTGTGTGTGTGTGTGTGTGTGTGTTTGTGTGTGCGTATTATTGTATGTGCCATAATCTTAATCAAGTCGGATTATTCATTAAGTCGCCACGACTTGAGTACCATGCGGACGATGAAGTGAATGTAAATAATAATTTAAAAGATTGTCTCTGTGGATTTCAAAACCAACAACAATAATAATAAAAATCAAAATAATAATAAAAATAAACAAACGAAAAGTAAGTAGCAAGCAAATAACTACTTGAGAGTCATGATAACAAACAAGTCAGGAAGGGATTAATGGAGGTAGCAGAAACACACATAAATGAGAAAATTCCAAATTAGTAATTTTCTTTTCTTACTTGACCACCAGTGGACGAACGCCTTAACTCATTCTCTACATCCATTTACTCCACTTCACACACACTCAATTGGGTGCCTAGCATGCTTTGCTGTTTAACAAAAAGTCTCTGTTTTGGTGTCCTGGTGACAATACCTACACTAACAACACAACAAAAAAAGGTCATACAGTACAAGTCTATAACAACATCAAGGCAAAGTATACAAAATATGTACACAAATATGTGGCAGGTTGCTATGCAACACATATGGAAGTACGTACATACATACATACTTACAAAAGTAACATCAAAAGCTTTAACTACTGCTTCATCTTTGCCATGTTGCACTAGAAATTTGATTGTCGGATTAATTTTTGAATAGTGGCAGTTCCCAGTGTGCTTACATGTCAGTTAGCAGTAGTGAGAGATTGTCAGGAATGTGGTGTGTATGTACGAAAAACGAGAAAAGAGTGACTTTACTGACAACCTCGGCTCAGTGGCGTTCAGTCAGAGGGAAGTGAGATATATTATCCGTAAATAGTAAAAAAAAATTATACAATTCGTTCTCTCTTTCAACTTGTGCAGGTGTGTAAATATTTACTTAGGAAAAAAATTATTTTTCACTTTTCAAATGGTTAATGAAATTATATATATGCGCTTTTTCTCTCCCTCACTCTCTCTCTCTCTCTCTCTTTATCGCTTTTTCTTTCTCTCTGTCAGATTTTCAATATCCTATCGATCTCCCGTCGACCTGAAAGAATTGAGCTTACAATGCTTCTATGAAATTTCTTTATATAGTACTATTTAGCAAAGAAATTTTGACTTCTTGTGATTCTCTTTCTGATGCGCAATCTTAGGTGACGAGGTTTTTGCATAGCCATCAGCCTTCTAACTTTAAACTATGACTATAAAATTTCTCGTGATTTCTGACGGTTTTTTTTCACGTTTTCTACGCAACTGCATTGTGCTTTAAGTACTTAATTTCTTTTATTCAAAGCAATATTTAACGGTGTTTACCGTTTTTTTTCCTGTTTCGGTGCTTAAAAATTGATCTCTCAATCGGTTTTTTCGAAACTCTCTCGCTCTCAGTTTAGAATGCTTCTTCAATAATTGCCGATGCTTAAATTGTCATAGGTTGTATCGGCGTCATACATATATAGTACTTTTTGACTGAGTTCTGATCTATTTAGACTCTTTATGTCTCAACTTCACATCTGAAAGGCACAGTTGTGGTAATAAACTAGTTTAATAAGCCTTAATATACCAAAATACTCTCAGTTACCTTCGCTTGTGTGGACGCACAACGTGTGTGGCATTTTTTCTTTTTATTTAATTTATTTTTAACTGAATAGTTTAAATATCACCACAACAATGCACTCATACTAACCCATTATGCAAACAGTTGTACTCCAAAGTCTATTGTTCGCATCTAACTAAGCCGTTCTTAACGCCCACTCGGAAATGATGAAGAATATTTCATGATATATGCGACAACTCTCCACATTGTTCACAACAGCGTTTGACACTCGAGAATTGCTATAGATCGTGGTTACACTACAAATTTTTTACTTCTACGTTTTTTTTTTTTTTTGACTTTTCTTACAGTTTAATCCAATGCAGCGCGTAGCACCTACGTCTCGCCATCAAAATGTACACGCAGAGATTTCTCAGCATAAATGCTTGTAAAGAAAATTCTATGTTTCATCGCAACCGGCTAAAGTGGTGGAGAGTTACATTGTGCTCTGAGCTGAGCTGAGCTGTGTTGTCGCCTATGCTGGATGGCTTAAGTATTTTCTGCTTTTATTCAGCATTACTTTTGTAATTTTGTTTGTTGATACTATTTTCTCTGTGTTTATAACTAAAAAATTTTCTTCATGCTTCCGCCACATTTTGGCCTTCATTTGTTGTAGGTTGTCCTGCTGCTCGCTGCCCTGCGCTAGCTACAGTGGATGTATACAGTAAATTAATTTTTACACCTGACTTGCATTTCTGGTTTTAGTGTATTTTCTTACGCTTGTGTGCGGTTTGCTTCCAGCAGTTTACTCACTAAATGTACCAAGACTTCCTTTGTCTTATCTTCGGACTTACATTTTTTTCTTTCCGCTCTTTGAAAGCAATTTGAAAACACATTTCTTTGATTTCCTTTCTTCCATGCTACTGTTTTTTTTTTTTTTTTTAGCAGCATTTAGTCGCTTTATGTCCACGTGTTTTAGTTCAAGATCACATTGGGTCAGCTTTAATTAGCTTTGTGGCTCATATATTGTTTAGAAACATCTGTTATTGTGGAAGTTCTCTGAAATGTTGGTCTTAATCGGCTTTAGTAGTTACATAAGTTATAGTCTTTAATTTTTCAATTACATTTATAGTTTTTCTCTCTTTTGTTAAAGGATTCTGGTATTCAGTGGTACTACACTTTTGTTGTTTGTGGTGAATGATTTGTCTGTTGTTGTTGTTTGGTTTTTATGACATTTTGAATAAATTTCTGTGTTGGTTTTGTATATGAAGCGATTGTTAAAGCACTTAAGAGTAAAATAGTTTTTGAAGCACATATGAAAAATTCAAATAATAATAGTAAAATCACTTTAAAAAAATATAGAACTGTTGTTGTAGTAGATTTCATATCTTCTTCCATCTTTATCCCGTCCATCGCATATCTCAAACGCTACGCACAATCAAAGGGGATCGCGTTCCCATTTTAGCTGGCCTCTAAACGAATGTTAGCTGTTCCAGGAGTTTCTTACTCTCTGGCTTTCTCAGCGTTTTTTTTTCTTTTTATTTATTTTATTCTATAACAAACTGACCAAAAGCATACGAAACTAAAGTAAAAAATATCCAAACGTTTCCTAAGCAACATTGAATTATTAAATTCATTTACCTTCCTTACCGACCACGTTCGCGCAGCTACGTTTTTTGTCAATTAAATAAAAAATTCAACACAAAACTGACATTTGATGGAAATCTTACACTTAAAATTAAATTACACTTAATAACTTCACTTTAAGTTTCTATTTATGATATAAAGTTAACTTTTTTCATTTTATTTCTTCAACTCTACTCCAAAATATGCACGCGCTCAACCTAAACTTTTAAAGAATTATTCAATCAGCTGTTCTTTGCTTACATGCAAACAAGCGCAGAGTTGTACTCCGCTATATTGCGCAATATTATTTGCCGTTGCATTGTGCAATAATACATAAAAACAAATATTGAAATGAGTTACAGCTTTTGAACCGAATACTATTTATCTTGCATTGAAACGTTTGTATAATTAATGATTTCCAATCTTTTGGGGAGGGGAGTTTCCTAAATTACATGCCAAGTAATATTTTGCAAAATCATTTGCAATAAATAAATCTTAGAAATTTTCGCTAAAACATACTTGCACTTTTACACCTGAAGCTAAAAAGTTGCACTTTCTAAGATTCACTTGGAATATGGGAAGAAAACTACCTGAAAATGTTTACTTTTGCCAAAAACTTTTGTACAGCTAACTTACTGAAAATTATCCGCAGCAAGCTCAGAGATGTTTGCGGTTTTTTGAACAAATGAATTTTACACAAAAGTACATATATTTCGTTACATACTCACATTTATACAGGTAAACATATCTCTATGTAGCATACCTGCAATTCAGTGTGGCAAACTGGTGTTTGTATAAAGCTTACAGAGCTTTTAAGACTTTGCTGCATTAAGTTTGTAATAATTTTTTTTTCTTTTTTTTTTTCTTTTGCAAAAATTTCATCGAAAGTTATGCTGTCTTCAAAAAGTTTTTAGCGGATTATCGTATTATGTCAGAAATAGTTTTCTACAATAATTGCACCACATTTTGACGGTGTGCGGTATTTAACTCAGCTTGCGGCAAAATACTTAATAACATATTTTGTTTGTTTGTCTGTTAAGACAACTTGGATTGATGGGTATTTACTTCATTTTTGTGCTTAGGGTTGGGAGGGAATATGCGGCAGAAGAATTAATATAAAATATTACAACTTAAGTATTTGTGACGTGCTAGAAAATTATGTGAAGCTGCATTAAATTTTATGCGCATTAAGTTGTGTTTAGTAAATTATTTACAGGTTTTTTTCCGAATATTTATATTTAAAATTTTTTGTTAACATAAAACAGTAGCTGAAAATAATTTACGTATTAAGTGCATTAAATTTTAGATGCATTATGCCCTGATTTATTTAAAAGTAAATTTTGTAAGCACAATATCAAATAAATGAAACTGCATTAAATTTTATGCGCATTAAGTCGGGTTTACTGAATTATTTCCAGATTTCTTTCGGATATTTCCTTACTTTTTTGAACATAAAACAGTGTCGGAAAATAATTTACTTATAAGTCCATGAAATATCAGGTGCATTATGTCCTGCATTATATAAAAGTATTTTTTTTGTGTGAACACCAAATCAAATAAATGAAACGGCATTAAATACTATGTGGATTTAACTTTACTCTTTTTTTTGCGAGCACAAAAGGTATATGTGCGACTGCATTAAGTATTACCCAGTCAATTAAACTGCATTAAGTATTGTATTGAGTGCATTATTTTTAGTATTTTTGAATTTTATTAAGCGTTAATGGGAAACTGCATTCAATACAGGTGCATTAAGTATAATTTAGCGGACTATTTTCAGATTTTTTTCTTCAGACTTTTTTCGAAAACTTCATTAAATAACTACTAGATGCATTAAATATTAAAAGCATTATTTATTATAATTTTTTTTTTTTTCGAAGACAAAATCAAATGAATGTATGTGGATTTAACTGTACTCTTTTTCGAGCACATAAAACGTATATGTGCAACTGCATTAATTATTTTGTGCATTAAGTATTATTCAATGCATTATTTTCTGAATTATTTTTCAGCAGTTTTGATGACCACAACAACAATTCAATTAAATTGCATTAGGTATTTTAATAATGCACTGCGTTAAATATTTACTGCATTAAATGTCATTTGGTGCATAATATTCTGACTTAGATTTTTTTTAAAACAAAATAGATTGAATTCCGCTGCGAAACCACTCAGCAGTTCTTACCTTTACACCTCCGTTGTCTAAACAATAAATAATAAATTAGTAGGTAATTATGTATGTATTGACTGCTATCAAAGCGCCCAGTAATCAGCGCTCCATATGCCTGTTGCTAGCCCAAAAATAGTTGATAAACACTCCTGCTGTGCTATTTGTTTTGCCTTACTCGTATCAAGCTATCTCTATACTCGTACATACATATGTATATATTTATTTGTATATGTTCCAGTACCAAATTGAAATTACCATAATATATTAAGCAATTTGAATTAACAGTAATTTCTCATTGGCATTGGACTCTTAATGTACTTAATTAAAATGTTTTTATGTTTATTTTTACTTTTTTTCCTTGCCCCATCGGTGTATGTGTGTTTGTGTGTGCCTATGTGCTTGTGTTGGTTAACCTATTGCCTGTGATATGTGTTGACGATATGGCGCCAACATACCAATTAACCTAACGGTATTATGTATTAAATAATATTTGGAAAATGCAGCATAATTGAGTGACTGTATTGTTGGTATGTCCATATGTATTTATATATGTATGTTTATGTAATGAAATTAATCTAGTCATCCCAGCAGCGTGGGAATCAATTGAAAATGACTATGTCCCAGGGCAGTGGGTGAAGTTTGTTGTGGTTGCTCGATTGTTAGCTTGCCAGGTTGCTTGTGTGTTGAATTTATTCACTTTTAATCGTTGAAAATTTAATTTAGTAAATTTTTCTTTCATTTTTTTCTATTTATTTCTTTTTTCATATTTTCACAGGTTTACACGTGCCAGGCGAGCAATGGTCATGTCGTGGCGGCCTTGACGAAAAAAGTTGTATTGGATATGAATTGTAAGTGGCGAAAAGAATTTTGAATAATTGCTAATTAATTTTATTTTATACTTTCGCTGTATGGTGAATACACCAATCCGAAGAAGCGCTTGTAATTCTCAACCACCTTATATAAGTATAAATTTAATGAAACCAAAAATCAATCAAAAACTGTGTTAAGCTATACGTAGAAATGTTTTGAATGAGTTTGTCTGAATTTTCGGCGACACACTAGGACGCTTAAAAAATCTTACTGGAAGGTTGCCACCCGTTTGCATATTTAAACTATAAAAATGTCTAAGTTCAAAAGTCACCACAGTAGGGATATGAAACTTATGAGGTTAAAAAAACATATAAAACAGGCTAATAAATTTCGGAGTTGCCACTAGTTTGAAGATCTTGGAGAAATAAAGTTGGAAAAAATCAAATTATTATTACAGAATAAGTATAAAAAAAATAATAAATAAATAAATATAAAAGAGATATGAAAAGACTGGATCGGTTACAGATATTGTAAGGTCTGCGTGTCATTGTTTTGTTCGTTCCCCCTCAAATATCGCTGACTTAAGTGAAAGTGTAGTCTATTCTATTTCTCCACGTTCTCAATAGCTGGGACTTTCTTACGGTAATTGCACTTATTCTACATCCATATAAGGTCTAGCTCACACATACTCTGAAGCCAGCTGACCATTCAGAACGCTGTAGTTATGTCGATTGGGAGCTTGAACAGACAGTGGACCGGAATTTTCCATACAAAATTTTCTTCAGCTACGAGGCGCGTTTCTCACTCGGTTGGTACGTAAATAAAAAAAAAAATTGTCACATTTGGGGCTCTGAGAAACCTCAAATAATTATCTAAATAAGAGTCTATGGAACCCAAAAATACAACTATCTGGTGCGCTCTTTTGGCTGCAGGTGTGATAGGACCTTACTACTTTGAAAATGATGACGCCGAGACTCTCACTGTCGATTCTCAGCGTTATGATTGTATGATAACCGTCTTTTTTTGACCTGCAGTTGAAGAACACGACTTGGATAATATGTGTGGTGTGCCACATGCCACAGAACACGACCAAATATGGCTTTATTGCGACAGAAATTTCTAGGTCGGAAATCTCCCGTCTTGGCGGTGTCAATTGGCCATCGAGGTCGTGCGATTTGACACCGTTGCACTTTGTAGTGTGAGACTACGTGAAAGACCGTACTTAGGCGGATAAGCTTTTAACTCCTGAGCAATTGAAAACCAACATTTCTCAAGTTATGACCAAGATACCGCCCAATATGTGAAAAAAGTTGTCGAAAATTCTCTCAAAGAGATCGAAGTTTTCAAAAATTCAGGAGGCGATTATTTCAATGATGTAGTGCTTAGCATATACTAAAATCCCAAGGTTCAAATTTTAAAATAACTTCATAAATAGTCGGAAATCTGAAAATATTTCACTTTAAAAGCTTAACTTTTATGCTGCCAAAATAAAGAAAGTTTCAGTAGAAAATGAATTTTCTCTTAATTTTCTATTATAACTTTATTTTATTTTATTTACTTTATTTTTTATATTTTTATATTTTTTTTTTTGTGACGAAAAAGTCCATTTTACTTGTATTACTTGCAGAATTGGCACTTAACCTAAAAAAGTCGCAGCTGGTAGTTTTTTGCAGAGCTTAATTTCGCTGCTGCTGCTGCCGCTGCTGCTTGCTGCTGGTTGTTAGACGAAAAATTGAGCAAATGTTGCAGTGCGGCATATATGTATACATACATACATATATATGTGACACATTAATAGGAAAAGAAGGTTTTGCGAGCACACATACATACACATATATAGAAATTAGCATACACATGGGCTTACAAGCAGATACACTTAACATACATATATATGAAATACTTAGAATGTACGAGTATATATATGAGTGTATAATGAATTCTATGTGTGGCTGTGTATGTAAATGTCAGCAAATAGTACTTTTTTTCTCTGCTTCCATGCTTAATTTTTATGTGCCAACATAAATCTTGCAAACCTACATAAGTTTTTCAGCTACTTGCTCATTTCTCATTTTTCACTTCACTTGCCTGCCACTTTCTTTATTCATATATATATATATGTTTTTATAGCTTTCCTTGCCATCACAGCGACATGGTTCAGTAATTAACTTGGACTGCATTTCCCCCAACTTCCTTACCTTTCTCCTCAGGTCAGTTCGGCAGCGGCGCTCTATGCGCCTGCTGGGTCCAATATGTTGGCCTTGTCCGACATGTTCTGCCACAACACAACTTCTTAAACATTCTTATGTTTAATATACACACAATACATACATACGAGTATGCACATTCATCTTTTATTTGACGGCTCTCGCTGTCCTGCTATTTTATGTTATTACCAATGCTGTAGTTGACATTTATGTGCCGTTACTTAGCATACAATTGCATGTTAAGCTCATATGAATGTGGCGAAAATAAATATATAAATATACTCATACATATATACACTCATTTGTAAATGTAGTTGTTCCGCTCAATGGTGCTATATATGCTTTATGTGCTTATTAGCATTTTTCCTATATACATTCAGATGTATGTATGTAGTAATTTAGCAAAAAAAAAGTCTATATTCTTGTGTGTGTGTGTGTATATGGGCGCGTAATTAGTGATAAATGCAATTTCAAAGGGATTTTCTCATACATACACAGATATATGGTGTGTTTAAATGCCAAAACCTATTCAGATGGAAAATGAGCAAATACTTTAAAGCTACGCTCTGGTAGGCGAGTGATAGCAGCGCTAGCTACTCTGTGAAATTATATTAAAGTTTTCTCCGTACCCTAAGCATGGTGTGTCAAATGTTAACATAACTCTCATAGGAACTAAAAATACATCAGCCATACATAAGCTATTCAAAATCTGTAGGTTCTCCATATATTGGAACAAATATCTAGAGAAAATAAAATTTTTTTCGCTGCCAGGCGCCGATTGGAAACTACAAATTAATCCAGTTTGCTTTCTACTGGATCGTTCCAACGCAGTGGACCGCTTCCTCTTCCCCTAATGACTATCAGCGGGTACTGCATCGAAATATTTGAAAGATGAAGCTTCCTCAGCCAGCCAGTAGGTATGACGAGCTGCTGCCTCTTAATTCACTGAACTATGTCCATGAAATCGTATATTTTGTGCAGATTATCGTCTTAACATCTGCGGTATTCGCCGTTATCAATGCGCAAATGATCATAAATCTGTTCCAAAATCTTTCGCTCGCAAAGCTCTTATTGCAGACTCCTCGTATATTGTCATCGTCCATGACTCTGCACCATACAGAGGAAAAAAATAGATTTGTTTCTTCCGAAATTTTCGTTCCGAAATTTTCGTTCCGAAGAAGGCCACGTAGCTTTGATAAATTGTCTGGTCTCGGAATCTGGTGCTAAAGGTAAGTCAAACTTTGAGCTCCGACGAAGTCGATCACGATCAACTAAACATTTTGGGTTGTTTCCTCGTGGAGGCTTAATTTGTTGACTGTTGTGCGGAAGCTCTTTGTCCATGCCGTCGTTCAAATCGGTGGACACAATTTTGGGGTGGGGGAAACTCATAGAAACATCTTTGATCACATCACTCTGTTCTGTCATTGAGACGTAGGCATTGAAGAACTTTACTTCCCTGTAGGTTGTGTCTAGGCATCAAGCATCGATGTGAATACCAGTACTCGAGTTGAATACCAGAATACCAGACATAATCCTTACCAAATTTGCACTCCTTTATAAGGCCGCTGTGGTAAATTTCATAAATATCCATCTTTTCCCATACCTGTGAAGCATATCGCGTTTCTTAGACCCAGGTGAAGTCGATCCACTTTAATTTTAACACCTTTTTGTACGGCGCCGATTAATTAATTCTACAAGGGCATCAACCAGCTGAGCAGCGGTTCTCAATTAAGGCACTGGATACCTCAATAGAAAGTCCTCAATCGTTTGCACCAGTCGTCATCAAGAGTAGAGCTCATTATTCATGGCCTGAAGCTCTTATTTTTTGTTTCTGTACGCAAATTCAAGGCTTGAGTTGGTCATCAAAGGGATACATTTTTTTGGCTACCCAGAAGATATTTGGTCTGACACCGGAAGTAATGAGCTGCTTGAAGTGTATGGTATAGAATCGTGAATGAAAGTCAAAAAACTTCCCCACTTGCGTATTCTTCTTCTTTCTTAGGACCATTTAATGTGGAAAGCCTGCTACCTTCCATAGTATTAGACTTTTTCCGCAGCCAGAATTCCAAGCTACAAATCAGAGTTGATTAGAGCAGGAGTTATGAGTCAAAAACGCCTGGAAGTGGAACTGCTCCCCTCCTTTATTATTATTTGCTTTCTCCCTAAAAAAAACTGCTTCAAATTAGAAAAATTGTCAAGAGCACTTAAGAGTATGCCTCAAATTACTCAATTATTTAAACAGAATTTATGAAGAATTTACTCTAGAACGCGCTCGCTTAAGCTCACGTACTTTCGTTCGCATTTTGTTCGCTTCACAATTAGTGTTCAGAGAAAAAGTCAATCTAGCATATTAACACAATTCAAAATACTTGTTTTGAGTGCTATTTTAAGTCGCAAGCTCACACACACGCATACGTATACTCATTAAAAAAAAACTTCAGAAATCGCGCGGAAATTAGATGCTGTCGCTGCTGCTGCTTCTTCTTCCCCATTATATTGTACTTCGCCCAAAACAAAAGAAGTTTTGAATACTTAAAAATGTGTATTTCTGCGCAAGCATTTGATTGACACGAATGAGTTGGGCGCTATTTACCAACAACAACAACAATAACAAATCACAACAACAACAATAAGAAATAAAAGAATTCTTTTGACAAAAGTCAAGTTGAGAGATTAAATAGGAAAATTGTAGACATTAAAGCGCCAATTTGACAAACATTTGACTTCTGACAACAACAATGGCACGGAATGATGCAAAAGAAAAGCTGAAAATTAAACAAAAGACACAAAAATTCGGTATTGAAGCAAAACAAAAGGCGAATCAGCAAATGTGCGAGCGCATTTGTTGTTATATTAAGCTGCGATTGCACGTAAATATGTATGTTTGTTTGTCTATTTGTATGAATGTACGTGTAAATGCATGAATTTGTAAAATTTATGATATAAGCGACAGTACATGCGCTACATGCATACAGTTTTAAAGCAAATAAATTGGACTCTGTAGTGGTGATTGGAGTGAGCGCAAGCGGAAGCAACAACTCTGATGTGATTCGACTCCGGCGCTGATGGTGTTGGTCGTCGTGCTGCTAGCGTGTGCCACTAATTTGTGCGTGTCGCTTTTGTTGCTGTGTGTTGTTGTTGTTGTGTGTGTTGGGTTGAGTCCTTTGTGTATTAACAAATGCAGTGCCCAAAATCAAAAGGAATCTAAAGTCAGCGTAGACACCGGATTGATGGTGTGGGTGTGTCTCGCATACATACATACAAATGTACGTTTGTATGTACATACGAGTAGTAGATGAGGGTGGCAAATGTTGGTGATTAAGAAATTTTGAATTGAAAGCGTTACAGGAAGATGACTCAACAAAGACTTAATTTTTACACGTGTTTCCTGTAGTCGGCGCACAAAATGCTTGTCCGGCCTCCTCTCTCCAACCAGCTGAATCCTTTCACAGCACTCACACCTGCCACTCAAAGGAGTAGAACTTTTTGTTTTCTCACAAAAACAACAACAGTGGGTGCCAATAAAGTCGAGCAGTAAGTCGACTGCCATACAATTGAGAAACCAAGTGTGGAAGTAGACAAAAGTACAACAAAAAATCAGGTTAGACTATAGCAAGCTGTATACCCTTCATGAACTACTTCAAAACAAGAATTCACAATTTTAGAAATCTCTCCACATTCTGCTTTGAGGCAGTAGTTCTTAGTATATCAGCTGCTCAGTGTACGAAATTTTATGTTCATAGCTAGAGAATTTGAGTAGTTACGCTTCAAAATCACAATTTTGAAAAATTTATTTTCTGTTTATATGTTGTTAGCAGCCGATTTCGATTACTTTCAACATTATATATACATAACATATGCGCAAAATACGGAATTTAATTCCCTTGCTTGCTTAAATATGAGACTTATGGCCCAAAATCGCATTTTTGAAATATTAATTTGTATGGGGACTACATATTCTTTTTGCCCGATTTCGTTCATATTCACTGTGATTGTTATATACATAATGTCTGTAAAGAATACCAAATTTCATGCTCTTAGTAGCTAAAATGTGAAAGTTATGGCTTAAAAGTACGTTTTTGAAAAATGAATTGTATGGGAGCTATATGTTTTAGTAGTTCGATTTCGATAAATTTTGGTACAAATATTTTACAGATAAAACGTGGGTAAAATACCGAGTTTCATTGTATTAACTTTTAAATTTCGAGTTTTATTACACAAAATGTCATTTTTGAACTAACGCTTTTTGAACTTACTATGTTTTAGTCATTGGATTCCACACATTCTGCCAAAGTATGAAAAAAGTTATTATTCAAATACAAAAACCAATATTTTTTTGTTGAAATATCTTGAAGCATGAAAGAAATGTTCCAATGAAGCTAAAGTTTTTGCAACTCCAATAATCTTTCGGACCATAACACTTCAGTATCACTATTTTATTCATCTCTTTCTTCTCCTTCTGCTACCCACAAATTTCGGTGTATATCGTAATATCATTTTCCTGCCATAAAAGGTATACAAATTTCAAAGAGCGGAGAGTGAGCGCACGCCGCAACACACTTTTCAATTACGTCAACAACAAAACAGCGGGTTGCAACCCTGTAAATAAGTAGGCAATACACTCATCGATGATAAGTAACAAACAATAAGAAGAAGCAAAAGAATAAGCAGCAGAAGAAGAATGGTTGCATAATTTGCAGCGCGTGGTTGTAATTAAAAGTCGAACAAAGGCACAACAACAACAATAAGTAAAACAACTACAACAAAGCAGCGCTAATGTGTGTGCCAAAGCATATAGGAGAAAATTAGTAGATGTTGAGGGTGCATGGATTCTCCTGTACGTCAATGCGTAAATGTGCATAAATCACTTTTTTCACTTTGTTTTTTGCTTTTGTACTCTGAGTATCAGAAATGCCGGTGAAAATGTGTGCCCGCATTTCTTTGACGCAAACATTTGTTGTTGTGCTTTTTTTTTCACTATAAACCGCTTCGTTGAATGCAACGTCACTTTCGATCTCAATTTGGTGATTATTATTTTTTTTTCTTCTTCTTTATTTCCTTTTTGTTCTGCGCGGCACATGCATCACACGCTGTTATTTTCGTGACATTTCCATAACACATTAATGACAACGGCGGCGTGTGCAATTTCACAGCAAAACAGTCAGTCATCAGCAGCGTTGCATAGCAAACAAAAAAAAACCGATCAATAACACGAGCAACGAGAGCGGCGCACAGCGACACTCCCACTAAATTAACAATTCTCGCCCACAGCCATCATCTCCAACTACCCACCCACGCACCCACACATCCCTTCCTACAACAGTTAAAGCACGCACCAGGCATAATTGCACGTCTCAACTACTAATTTTGATGCTTCAAGTGCATTTTTCACTCGAAAAACTGTGCGCTGGAGTGAATGTCGCCGGCATGTGCGATGCGTGATTACCAATAATTAGTGCGATTTGGGGTGGTGACTCCAATGCGAGTTTTGTTCGATTTTGCACGATCTTTGGAATTTTTTGAAGTGTTCTATTTTCGATTGAAAGTTTTTGCTGCTTTTTGTATATTTCCGTTTCCGCTCTGTGACTGATTGACAAGCTCAGATACCTTTGAACTAGAGAAAAAAAGCTCTTAGTTTATATGTAAGGAAGGAATTTCCATACAATATCTGATGAAAATTATAAAACTCGTAGAGCTGTAGTGTTGTTACGAGAAATAGCGCAAGAAATTTTCGAATATCGTTATATACAAGTAAAAAGTAATCTATTTCGAGGTTCCCTACTTTTTTTAAGAAAAAACACAGAAAATTCAAATTTAATGGGCAATGGTTATTATCATTCGCAAGAACATTCTTTGACATTTATTATTTGAAGATTATCTCTTTCAAATATATGTCGCGGCTACGTTTCATTAGTCCATCCATTGAGTCCAACTTTCGATGACTCGTTCGAGCCTTTCGACTGGTAACTGGCGAATGACAAGCGTGATGTTTTGCTCAAGGGCCTGAATCGAAGCGGGATTGTCCGCTTAGACTTTAGACTTTACACATCATTGCAGGTTAAAGTCTAACGGTGTGATATCACATGATATTTGCGACCAATCGACCGGCCCAAAACCTGAAATTATCTGCTCCTCAAAGTGTGCTCTCAGTAAACCCACTGATTGATGCGATGCGTGGGAAGTGACGCCGTCTTGTTGAAACCAAATGTCTCGGAGATCACGAGCTTCAATTTCAGGCATAAAGTAGTCAGTTATCATGGCGCGATAGGTAACCCTTATTGAACGATTACGTTCAATTTTGAAGAAATATGGACCGATGATTCCGCCGGCCCACAAGCCACACCAAACAGTTTTTTGCCGGATGAAATGGTAGCCTTTGAATCTCTTCAGGTTGCTCTTCGTACCAAATGCGGCAATTTTGCTTGTTTACACACCCATTGAGCCAGAAAAGGGTCTCATTGCTGAACAAAATTCGGCTCGAAATTTTTCAAGAGCCAATAGAGCGAAGCGATGTCGCTTGGGAAGGTCGAGCGGCTTCAGTTCTTGGACAAACTGTATTTTGTACATTTTCAATTTAAGATATCGACGTAAAATACGTCCAGTCGACTCCACACGTTTTACGTTTACGCTCACAGCTACGGCCGCCATATTTTCTTCACTGTGTGCTGGACGTGGTCTATTCGGTCGAATATTCCAAAAAAAAGCATGACAGCTTGACACGACTCACGCGTGATCTGTCAAAAAAAGGCTTCTGAAAAAAGTACCTCTACTTGGATCACCCTTTGCTTGATTTTATTTTATTTTATTTTTTATTTAATTTTTTAGTTTATTTGTTTATTATTTTATATCACTTCATTTCATTTCATATCTTTTTGTATTTTATTTTTTTATTTATATTATTATATTTTGCTTTATTTAATTTTGTTTTCTTTAATTTTATTTTATTATATTTTCATACATACTTACGAGTGGCATATTTTTCAATACGAAATATCCTTTTATATCGAGAACATAAAGCATAGAAAATTCGACACGACTTCAACGTTTTTTGACGGTTTGAGAGAATGCAAATCAACCTTTTAGCAGCTTAAGTTTGAAAGCTTGCTGGTAGCGATTTCTAGTCGCACCTGATATAGTCAAATTTCTTATGCGTGTATTATGTCAAGGATAATGGACGGCATATAAATACAATTTTCTGGTGTGTAAATTATATACATACAGCTGCGCATTTAAACATTATAGCTGAGTTGAAGGTTCAAAAAAAGCACAAAAAAGACTTAAGCTTTAGTAGCTCACGTATAAAAAAAAAACAATCTCAGCGCGCTCACTACACATGTGAGCCAATAAGCAGCTGAGCTGGGAGCGCTGGGCACATAAATTTTTGGGTATTATTTCACAAACTACGTATGATATTTACTTATGTGCTCAGCTTTGTATTTTATATGCACATAGTTGATCCGTAGATATAAATTTATGTAGATATGTATGCATAAAAACTCATATATATGTATGTACATATATGTACAAAATAAAATATTTCTACAAAAGTAGTGCAAATATTTTGTGCTACTAAAATATTAAACTTGCGCTTGCGATTGCTGAGTTATGCCATTCTCTATGTGCGCATAAATGTAGGCAACATAATTTTCTATGCACTTGACTGCCTGGGCGTAGCCTGGCTGTGTGTTTTTCTGAAAGTTACAGGGTCATGCTCAAAGTTTTTATTAAATGGAAAAAAAATATACGAAAATTGGATTATTAAAATATTTTCTTGTATTTTGCACACAAACAACAGATATTGGAAAGTACTTTGCTACACTTTTAGGCGTTTTCAATAATAAGCGTCATTTTATACCGAACCAGAGTCATATTTGTCTACTTTTAATAATAAAAGATTTCCAAAAATTCTCAGACTTGCAGTTTTTTGTTGTTGTTCTTTATTTACAGGCTTTTTCCCTCACTAGTTTTACATTTTTATTATAATAATTTAATTTATAGCAGTAAATAAATATGTAAGGAGTTCCACTTCTACAGCGAAATATGCATAAATTCCCCATATACCGTTTCGTTATTCTTCCATTCTCATATTCTGCTTGTATTTCTCGGCATTCTTTGCTGTTTGTTGACTTATTTGCTGCATTTGTCAGAGAATTTCAAATAAAATAATTCTAAATATTTACATAGACATAATACGTTGCTACTATTTCGCTTCTATATGCTATTTATTACACTCTCTGCCCATGTGCGTATATATGTGTTTGTGATGCTGTGTAAATATGAAAATGTATATGTTTACTTCTTCCTTCTGCACTTATGTTATATAACAAATGCCAAAGCTTTGATTGTTCAGCAAGTGCTTGACGTTTAATATGATTTGCTTTGAAGTTAGTTTTTGTATTCACATTTTATTGCATACTTGTAGGCGTGCTGTACATATGCGGCTGTAACTTATTTTTGGTTTATTTACTTTAGCTAAAATTCCAAAAAAAAAGTTTGTAATGAAATAGAAAGAAGAAAATTATGGCAAACATTTGAATTATTTACGACTTAAAAGAGAAAGAGAGTAAGCTGAGAGAGTTTGAAGGAAGAAATGGGAGGCATAGTGTGAGGAGAGATGAATAAGAGATATGTAAATGAACTGAGAATTGGTGACCCATACGTAGATTGAAATGCAACTTGAGTGAAACGAATTAAATCCTTTTTTTGAAATAAATTTATGCAGTAAAAATATTTTTTATATACAGTTTTTATTTTTTTATTCAATTTTATGCGACTTTCTGTCTTTACTCTTGTTTTTTTTTTTTTAATAAGTAATTATTTTCAATTATTAAAACTTAATTTTAATTGAAATATCGAAATAAGATAACAAAAATAATTAAGAGAAAATAATATAAAATAAAATATATATAGAACATATAAAAAAAATTAGTAGTTGGAAAAAATTACGAAAAAATTTGCATGTTTCGACAGGAACTGTTTAAAAGAGATATCTTTGTTTTCGAACTTCAGATTTATATGCATTTTTTTTTCTAAGATAAAGGGTGATCCAAGTAGAGGTATTTTTTGCAGTAGCATTTTTTTGACAGATCACACGTGAATCGGATCAAGCTGTCATGTTATTTTTGTTCAGTGTTGTTTGACGTTTCATCATGGATCGTCTGACGCCCGAACAACGTTTATAAATCATTCAATTTTATTACAAAAAATTTACGTTCTGTAAAGAATGTGTTTCGCGCTTCGCTTCGCTCAACTTATGGTCAACATAATCGGCATACTGAGCGTACTATTCACAACACCATCACCCATCTTGAGACCCAGCATTCATTTTTGGTTAATATTCCACCGAATAGACCACGAAGACCATAGGAAGACCGTGGAGAGTCGATTCGACGCCGTACGCAGCAACTCGGACTGACGTAAGAAACGATTAGGCGCATTTTGCGTCGAGATCTTAAATTAAAATCGTACAAATTACTACTTGTGCAAGGGTTGAAGCCACTCGACCTTGCCAAGCGGCAGCGCTTCGCTCTATGGGCTCTTGAAAAGTTCCAAAAATATCCAACGTTTTCGAGCCAAATTTTGTTCAGTGATAAGGTTCATTTCTGGCTCAATAGGTATGTAAACAAACAAAATTGCTGCATTTGGAACGAAGAGCAATTCGAAGAGAGTTGCCATTTCATTCGGAAAAAATAACGGTTTGGTGTGGATTGTGCACAGGTGGAATCATCGGTCCATATTTCTTCAAAAATGGTGCTGGTGAGAACTTAACCGTCAAAGGGTCATGATAGCCGACTTTTTCCCACACATCGCATCAATCAATGGACTTATTGAGAGAATACTTCGGTGAGTAGATGTGAAATTATCTGGCCGGTGGATTGACCACCATGATCGTGTTATACCGTTAGAATTTTCAAGTGGGGATATGTAAAGTCTAAAGTCTATGCGGACTATCCCCCTCCGATTCAGGCCTTGGAGCAAAACATCACGCGTGTCATAAGCCAGTTACCAGTCGAAATGCTCGAACGAGTCATATAAAATTGGACTCAACGGATGGAGCAACTGCACGCAGCTGCAGCAAACATTTGAAAGAGACAAGAAACAAATGCCAAAGAATGCTCTTTCGAATGATAATAAACATTCTCCATTAGATTTGAAATTTCTGTGATTTTGTCTTTAAAAAAAATGGGGAATCTCAAAAGGGATCACAATTACAAACTTTGTATATAATAAAATTGAAAAACAACAATAAGCTAATCTCGGGCACACATAGCATAGGTATAACCATTAAGCTTTAGTGCCAAGCTCAGACCCAGTTCGCACTAGGGTTTCTGGAAACAAGTTTAATAAGGGAAGTTGGGAATTTCTGAAATATATATAACTTCTGACGCTCACACTGTTGTTGTAATTGGATTAAACTATATAAAAAATTGTATTGATTCAGTATAATTTCAATTTACATTTCAAAAACATTTTTTTATAGAAAATATTTAAACTTAATATTCTTTTTTTTCTCTATTTCTCAGTACCTCCACTCAGTTTGCTGCTACAAGGTCTCAATCATGCACTAATCGCCGGTACACGAACACATGTAACCTGCACAGCGGTTGGCGCGCGACCAGCACCACAAATTGTGTGGAAAAAAGCGGGACAGATACTAAAAGGCGCAACACAATCGGTAAGTGGATCAAATGAAATAGATTTTAAGTAGATAGAATAGCGGATATTTATGTAAGTTCTGACTGGAATGTAGTAAATGGGAGCTTTCGATGCTTACTCAGCACAAAAGGGGTGCTAAAGTAGATTATACGGAAAACTTCGTTGTTTCTTTTAGCACACTTTAAAGTCCTTTATCGATTTATACATATATCTAGCTTCTCTGCTTTGTGTAAAAAACTCCTTATATACATATTATTATTCTTCCTCCGCCAACAAACTTTAATCTTTTAACTCCAAACTTCTGTTTTAATTTTTTTTTTTAATTTTACCATTCATCACTTTCTTTCTGCCGCAGACTTCCAGTGATGGCAATACAACTGTTTCCGAATTGATGCTTATACCGGTGCCCGAGGATAACGAACGTCAAGTAGTCTGCTCCATTTCATTAAATCCATCTATAACATCACAGCAGCTGCACGAGGGCGATATGACCGTGTTGACGGCGCAGAGCAATGGCAATATGGGATTGTATTTGAAGGATTCGCGCGTGCTGAATGTGACACGTAAGTCAATTTGTCGACACAGTTGTGTATAGCTAAGCGAGCGCTAATGCAAGCTTTATACACTTATGTCTTTGCAATTCAAACAAGTAAGCATACACACACGCATACATACCTACATGGCATGCATACATACATACATACTCGTAAGCATCTGTTTAACTATTTGTGCGCTCGAGTTAGTTACATTCAAGTGCGTGTACTCGCAACCACTTCATATGAATTCGAAAGCATACTTCATAAGTACAGTTAGTTGGTTGTATGTATACCAGTTTGTAGGTGGATAAGTGTGTGTGTGTACTGCAATTTTCTTTCTTACATTCTACACATCTACACGCAGCAAAGTACTATTTTACCTTTAGAAATATAAGTGCTCAAGCATTTATGCAATTGCACTTACTTGAATGTGAATGTGAATGTGAATGTGAAAGTATGCGCGTTCTTCTTGCGTGTGTTAACTATGTAATAATAAACACTTAATGTAGCTTTGTTCGTCAGCAGTCAGTCGATTTTGCTTTCAACGTAAAAGCTAAGCCGCTTTTCTTGTACTAATTAAATTCTTAATTGATTTGATAAAATTTTAATTGGATTTTAATCATGAGGCCTGTACTCTCCCAGTTAAAAATCAATTTAGTTTTCGAAATTGATTTCCCATTTGGCAATACATATTTTCATTAGCTAATTCGCAATAATTGCTGCACTTAAACGAACAGGAGATGAATGCATTAAAAAAGAAAGAAAAAATCTTGAACTAAGTAAAAATTAGTGTTCGCATGAATATCTTTCAGAATAAAGTAATTAAAAAGGGATTTGTGAAACGCAAATTTAAAAAAAAAGTATAAAAAAATTATTAAATAATTTAAAAAATTGATTTCCAAATTTTCGTGGCCAAAAAAATTATAATATTTAAGAAAAAATTATCTTAAATAAATAAAATTTCAGAAAACTGTGGGCCCTTGTCTTGTGTAAAATTCAAAATAAAAAAAATTTATTTTTACTGTAAATAATTTGTACAAATAAATATTGTTTTTTGCGAAAATTTCAGGCATAAATAAAATTAACTTTTCTTAACTTTAACTTAAAGTTTTATTTGATAAATTTCATAAAACATTCTTAATTGCATGGCGGGCCTTCCAGAAGATAAAGATATTTTTCAGCCTAAAAGTATGCTCAAAAATTTTGAAGCAATTTTCGATTTCTATTCCCCAAAAATTTTTTATTGAGTTTCAGACTGTCACTGCTGAAAAAAATCTTACTTATTTTATAAATGTAACTCAAAATATATATGTATTTAAATCAATAAAAATATTTTCCTATTTTTTATGTTTTCCAAAATAAACCTCAAAATTTTAAAGTTAAATTTTTAAAATTTTGAAACAAACCTATTCTAAAAAAATTCGATGAATCACTGAAGGATTTTAATAATTTTTAATAACGATTTCGAAAGTAAGTTTAATAGCCTTATAAATAAAAAATTATGACAAAAAAAAAATTATTAAAAAAAAATTATTGTTTTTTAAATATAGTTTTCAAAAAAACTATAAAAAAATGTAAGGAATAAAATTTGGAAAAAAAATTTTGGAAAAAAAAATTTGGGAAATTTTCTTTAGAAAACAAAAAAAAATTGAAACAAAAATTACAAAAAAAATTTTTTTCAAAACTAAATTTCAAAAAAATAATTTCAAAATTTTTTTTTTTAAATTTAAAAACAAATATTTTGAAACACAATTTAAAAAAAATTTTGAAAAAGAAGTTTAAAAAAAAAATGGAAATAGAATGGTAAAATTGGGGAATTTTTTTTTAGAAAACCAAAAAATTTGAAACAAAAATATTTTTGAAAAATACATTTAAAAAAAAAATTTAAAAAAATTAAAAAAAAAAAATTAAATTAAAATATTTTGAAACAAAATTTAAAAAAAATGAACAAAAAAATTTTTAAAGTGAAGTTTTGAAAAAAAAATGGAAATAGAATTTTTATCGGAAAAAAATTTAGAACAAATTTTTGGAAAAAAAAATTTTAGAACAAATTTTTGGGAAAAAAATATGAAAAAAAAATTTGAAAATATTTTAATTTTTTTTTAATTATACCGTAAGTGTTTCGACATAAATAAATTGTTTAAGAAAAATATATAAACGTACATCTATATTCTACTCAAGATCATAATTACAATACAGCAATTTAAGAAATTTTCAAAAAAGAATCAATTTTAATTTGAGATTTTCCTTGAAATTTGTCGCTAAAATTCGAAAGACTAGAAAAGAAAAGACGGCCAACATTTTTTTAGTTTCATTACTTTTCTACAAAGTAATTCAATCGAGATCGATTCAAATTTTTTCTCAGCCCGGAAATATGCAACAAGTTTTGAAATTTTGAATAATTTTTTTTTAATTTTCATGAGAACGAAATTTTCAAAATAAATTCATATTTTTATATTTTTATTTTTATTTCTTGCAAAGTCAAACAATCTAGGTAAATACGTTGTTAGCAATTTAAAAAAATATTTTTTAAAACATTTTTAACTAATATCATATTTGCATTATTTCTAAATATATAATAAATTTTATTTTCGCTGAAATTCCGCATGATTCCTAACAATTTCTCTATTCTTCTTCTTCTATTTTCTTCACAGACGCACCGATTGTCTCACTACGCTTAGGCGCACCTTTGGATCCGAACAACTTGCTTAAGGGCTCTGATGTCTACTTGGAATGCGATGTAAAGGCGAATCCCGGCATAACCCGGGTCGAGTGGTATCACAATGTAAGTTATTGCTGAAACAAAGCACAAACGCAGACAAATAAACAAAAGTGCGCGCACACACACATGCATATGTAAGAACCAAGAATTTGCAAACAAAAGCAGATCTGCACATTTTTCTTTCCCTACAACAAAAGCGCGCTACAAGTGCATGTGACGGGCATGTGTGTGTGTGTATGTGTGTGTGTGTGTTTTCGTTTGCACAATGCATTTTTAATATATTCACAAAATTTCAAGTTGCAAGCAAGTCAACAGAAGACAAAAAAATAATAAAAATAAATGAAAAAATAAAATTTTTAAAACAATAACAACAAAATGTCAGCTTGAGCACTTGCTGACTGAACGAAAGAATGAAATTCATTGACGCGCTGAAACAATGCGATCAAGAGATGTGTATGCGCGATATACATACATACATGCATGAAGCGCATACCAACTGCTGCTCATACGTTTGTGTACGCGTAGGCGCTGCTTCTTCGCACACATGCCTTTGTACATACACATATCCTACATATGTGTCTCTTTTTTGACACACACACATTCACTCGTACATACTTACTTTTTTTCCTGTCACTTCTGGTACATTTTGCGACCTCTTGCACTCCACTTTTTATTTTGCATGCATACATACATACATTTTTATCCTTTGTTCTGTTTCTTTTGTTGTTGCTATTGTTTTTACGATTTTTTCTGTTTTTTTTGCGTACTTTTTTTTTACCAATAAAACAACAATTACACTTGAGACGGCAAAAATGCTGTTGGCTCTATTTAATATGCACTTCAATTCTTTCACATTCTCTTATACTCGTCATTGTTGTTGTTGTTGTTGCTTACAAGTACAGTATGTATGTATTAGCTGCTTTTGTGTTGCTGTCGTAAGAAGTTTCTTTGCAATGAAAGGAATATAGCTCGAGCAGAGCTTTAATTATAATCTAACGGAAATTTGCTGAGATTTTCTTTAAAGAAAGTTTTGAAAAAATGTTTTTCAATTTTTTTTTTTCATCTACTGTTTTTCAAATTTGCCTTTTTTCATCAAAAATGAACAAGTTTTTCACAGCCGGCTGAGAAGATTTGAAAGATTTGAATGTTCGACCTAGACTCACCTCTCAAAAGCCAAAAAAAAAATTTTTTCAGAAAGCGAAGAAAAGGGCTTTAAAGAATTAGTGAAGTTTGCCGAGGATCACTGTATACCTCTTTCCAGGCAAATCTTTTGAAAACTTTGGGATGAAGCGTACCACAGTTAAATTCATTCCAAAATTGCTGAGCTTTAATTAAAATAAACTATCGCATGAGCATTGCACAGGAATTGTTGAATGGAACTGTCTAATGATCTGAACTAAAACCGTATAGCTGGTGCTAAATCGTAGGTACATAGCTATGACATCGAAACCGAAGCCCAAGCGTCACAATGTAAAAGCCCAAGTAAGTCAAATCCACAAAATCCCTACCAAATTCGATCAAATGTCAAAGGTTTACTCACTATTGCTCTAGATTCTCATGGCGTAGGCAATCGGTAGTGCATATCATAAGATTTTACAGGTATGAGGGAGTAACCCAATCTTCTTAACCGGATAATGGAGAGAGAGTACTTCAAATCGCAGCTGATTGGGCTGAGAGACAAGGACTCTCTATAATTCCGGAAAAATTTGAGCTCTGAATTTTATAGGAAAGCCCTAAGCTCGCCAACTTAATCTTCCATAATTAAAAGATAACATTTTAGTAACCAGGAGCTCGATAAAGTATCTCGGTGCAATCCTTGATTGGAACTATGCTGAAGGGAATCAGTTAAGAATACCAGCAGAAGGAATATCGTGCCAGGATGGCGGCTACGACCAAATAGCTTTGCACAAGTATTGTAAGATCCACATTTTGAAAGACTAGTATGCTGGCGCTTTAAACCTCTGAAACGAGTGCTACGTGCTTGTTTCCTGGGGATGGCACAAGCGATGATGACAAGTTCTCCTGACAATAGGTCAATTAGCATATGAGCAGCACTAACAAATATCCGCCAAAGCGCTCTAAACAACTGGGTCCATGCTTTCCTAGTTATGAAGGACATGGCATCTTGTAGAAAATTATTACAGAACAATAGGACCGAGAAACCCGGTGGATGTCACCTACTCTTTCCCTGACAGCCAAGCGACAATTATGGCGTATAAAAGGGCCAGCAGAAAGCCTAAATGTATGAGAAAATGCAAGGATGTTGGCGAGAAAATATAGTAAACGGCGCTTGCTTGGTCACTCGGGAGTAGAAGAAATTAAAAGAAAGGGCGAACGAACTGGGTTGCGCTGACGCCGTTGGAAGGGCTGTCACTGTCAACTGTCGCACATCATTCAGTGCTTTAAACTTTGCATATAGATTAAAAACTGATACTAACACTAAGAAAAAGGGAACTTATTACTCATGTAGGTGTATTAATGAGCCATCTATCCCTACAGAAACTATGAAATATTTAATTCGGACTTCTTTCAAGGGAGCAAAGAAATTGATAAATAAAAAAATATTCTTTGAGCCAAAAAATAATATTCCATACGTTTTGAAAGGATTTTGTAATAGCTATATTTTAGTAATGAACTTAATATTTAATAAATTAATAATAACTTAAAAGTGGAATGGCTTCAAAAATCTCAATTAAGTATCAGAAAGTTTTTGCTTCTTTATTTTTCTAAAAATTTTAACTATTTTTATGTGAAAATATTTATAAAAACTAAATTTACTACAAGCATATATATATATTTATTGAATCTTTGATTGTATTTTTTTTTTCATTTGTATTTTTATTTTTATTTTTTATTTTATTTTATTTTTTTTTTTTTTCATTGAAAAAGTTAATTCTCAACAATATTAATGTGAAAGAAGCATCATTTTAGCCCTCTATTCACTGCAGCTTCATGCTAAAATTCATCGGAGTGTATGTGTGTGTGGGTGTTGGGGGCTGCTGAGTGTACTTAGTAGGTGTACTTGCAGCATGCCCACAATCCACATTTGTTTCAAATCCAAATATCATACATAAATACTAAGTGCCTATTTACCACTCTAAGGTACTCAGCATGTGGAAACATCACTTCATCTACAAAGAAAACAAACACACACATACACACTCATACACATATGCATGTGCATATTAAAAATATGTAAGCCATTAGTAGATGAATTTGCGTGTGCATCAACATAAATATGAAATGCATAAATATTTGTTTATTTATTTCATTCAAACGCTTATTAAAGTGACTAGTCAGACAATCACTCAACTGGCGACTGATGGCAAATAAGAAATGAGAAAATAAAAAAATAAAAATAAATATAAAAATAAAAATAAAAAAATAATTCTTTGAGAAATTTCCCGGCGAACATAAAAATGTGCAGCGAATTTATTACATAATTTATATTTGTTTGCAATATAAGCATTTTATGTGCACATAAATATAAACACATACGTACATACACACAGCTACTCGTGCGCTTAGGAGACAAGCTTTTACCATGACTTTGCCTTACAAATGCATTTGATGTTGTACATTACTACGATTTTTCTTATTATTTATTAACATTTTTATTTATTTTCTATTATTTTATTTTATTTTATTTTATTTTGCAAATATTTTATTTATTTTTAGTTTTTCTTGATTTATTTGTTTTACTCTGCTTGCTTTTGCTCCTTGCAAATAATGTAATGTAGCGCGCACTCGCTTCCATATAGTAAATAAATAATAAATAAGGGCACTCAACTGTCGCAGCGTGGGATGTGGTGGGTCCTTTGTGGGTTGTAACTCGACTTACTCCTGCACTTCATCCTTACTTATCCTTGACACCCACTGCAACTGCATTGTGGATGCTCAAGTCGTCTACGATTTGCTTGCTTGCCTATATGATATTTCTCTGTTTGACATATTTGTTTTCCATTGATCGACTCGGTTGCCTGTTGTTTTTTGTACACATTTTTACTTCGATTTCTATCTCTCCTACCTTCTTTCTTGACTTAACTTACAAGTATTGCTGTTTTTGTACGGCAAGGCAAACAAACACGGAGATACATATGCATTACTCCACACACAGTGCAATAAATTCACTGCGTTGAGTAGCGACAGTAGCCTGATTTGCCTCTCTCTTCGCTGTCCTTGCATTTTCTTCTTACGCGGTGCTATACACATTAGACTGGATCGGTTTGTTTAACAAACAAAGGGAAGATTCTGGTATCCACCAGATTGGACTACTATAGTAAATATATCACAGAATTTTCTGATTATAAATCCCTCAAAAAAGCATCTAAGTGCTTGAAATTTGGTATACAAAAACGCGAAAATTCTAATAAACAATGGATGATCCATTTCAAGATTCCCTTCTTTAAAAAAAAAAAAAAAAAAAATTCAAATTTAATGGGGAATGTTTATCATCATTCGAAATAACATTTTTGGCATTTATTTTTCAACGACTATCTCTTTCAAATGTTGGCCGCGGCTACGTCTCAGATGGTCTAAACGTTGAGTCCAATTTACGATCACTCGTTCGAGCATTTCCACTGAATCGAAGCGAGATTGTCCACGTAGACTTTAGACTTTACATATCCCAACAGTAAAAAGTCTCACGGTGTGATATCGCACGATCTTGGTGGCCAATCGACCGGCCCGAAACGTGAAATTATCTGCTCACCGAAGTGTTCTCTCAATAAATCCATTGATTGATGCGAAGTGTGGAAAGTGGCACAGTCTTGTTGAAACGAAATGTCGCGGAGATCACGCGCTTCAATTTCAGGCATCGAATAGTCGGTTATCATGGCGCGATAACGGTCGCCATTAACGGTTACTTTCTCTCCGGCATCATTTTCAAAGAAATATGGTTCAGTGATTCCACCGGCCCACAAACCACACCAAACCGTGGTTTTTTCTGGATGAAATGGCAGCTCTTGAGTCCCTTCAGGTTGTTCTTCGTCACAAATGCAGCAATTTTGCTTGTTTACGTACCCATTGAGCCTCCAATGGGCCTCAATGCTGAACAATATTTGGCTTGAAAACGTCGGATCTTCTTGGAACCCTTCAAGAGCTCTAGAGTGAAGCGATGTCGCTTGGGAAGGTCGAGGGGCTTCAGTTCTTGCGCAAGCTGTATTTTGTACGCTTTCAATTTAAGATCTCGACGTAAAATACGCCAAGTCGTTCCATACATCAGTCCAAGTTGCTGCGAACGGCGCCGAAACGACTCTGCACGGTCTTCGTGTACACTCCCAGCTACGGTCGCTGTTTACCTCTACTTGTATCACCCTTTATATAAAGATCTTTTGTCATTAATTTCTTTTATTGATAAAAATTTTAAATTTTTTTTCGGATCCGGTCTAATGCTAATACTGCTCCCAGTTACTATTGCAATTTTTCTTTTTTTGCAAAGCTCATACTAAGCTGTCGCTTTTTTACCATTATTTGCTCCCAACCAACGCTGTTATCCTTTAAGCTACAACACAGCGCAGTGCCTTCAATCTCCACCCTATCCAAGCAGAGCGAATGAAGTTGGGAATATACAATATATAAGGAAAAGTAACTACTCACACACACATACACACACAACAAACTCCACTTAATGTCTCAGCACTTCAACACTGTTCCGCTGGGAGAAGAGTGAGAGTGAGAGAGAAAGTGAAATATAAAAAATAAATGGAAAGAAAAAAGTCGCAGCAGGATTAGGGTGCAGTACTCAATTGTTAGATGAATGTTTTGTTTGTGTGTGTATATATTTGCGTGTATGTACATGTGTATATTCCTTCAATCCAATACAATTTACAGTAGCAGCGTTGTCATGCTAATTCGAAGAAATTGAATGGAAAGCAATTTGTTTTGTGGCTATAAATGAAGATTACCTCAGAACCTGCGGAGAGTATCAGACAGCACGACACGACGTCAACCATACATTTTAATGGCAACGATGTTAGCGTTGATGATATTTGGCGTGTCCTTTTCCCTATATCTTTCTTCACTTCTCTTCAGTTTTTCTATTTGCCATTTCTTACAGCAACTCTGCTTACCTCCATCTCCTTCTGCTTGCCGTCGTACCTTAAACTTGCTGAAAGCATACATAACTGTCCAAACTCGTTCGTTTAAGTAACCACACTACATGACAGGTGTTAGGTCCGAGTGGTTTAAAGGACAACTTGAATAGGGTTCTGCTGGCGACAGAAGCAATACTTTTCTGCTTGGTGTACATTTTTTTTTTTTGCTGCTTCTACTTTACCTTTTAATCCATCAATCCATCAGCAACAATCCTAAGCTGTGCACATATCCGAGCACACAAATATACGTACATAAACGCTTGGGGTTTCTAGCGCATTTACCTCCCGCTCTACATGTCCTTAACTCTAGTTGCCATTAACTGCATGCATGTCCTTTTTCCTGTGTTTATGCCATTGACTTTGACAAGGATTTAAGTTAAGGAAATGGATATTTTCTTCGCTTAGAAAAAAAATGGTTTCATAATGTGTCAAAATATGAATGAAAAAAGAGTGAGGAAAAAACCACACAAAATGGTCACTTACTATGTTAATGCTGTTGGACAAAGACCTTTTAGAAGCTCATAATTTTTTTTTTTTTTTTTTTTTTTTTTTTTTTTTTTGGGAATGCGCAAATCCATTTATTTTTTTCTATTTCACGTTATTTGATTTTAACTATTTTATTTTAATTTTAAAAAGCACTTTAATCCTTTTTCTAAAGACTATTTTTGCTTCGGATTAAATTTCTTTTAAATAAAGAGAGCTTTTAAGCTTGAAATAGCATTGAGCTTAAAGTTTTATAACTTACATTTAATGCCCTGGCATTGAATTTAAAATTCCCATGTTGTCATTTTTCACCTGCTCATTAGCAGTGTGACTTCCGGGAGTTTCCACTACTTTTTAACGAAAAAAAGATTATTGCATTGGATTATTCACACTCACTTAATTTCTCAATTAATTTAGTAATATTTGGTATATTGGAAATTCATGCAAAATTTCAGAACTTCCTTGAGAAATCGGCATATTTTTATATCAAATTTAATTTTTTTATTCAGACTGCATATAATTTTATTAAAAACTAGTATTATTGAAAAAACATAATTTTAAATTCAGATGTTTGAAAAGGAAAAGCAACTATTATCTATTAATTTTCTTCCTTTGAAGTTTCATGAATTTAGTTGGACTTGCAAATTAAATTTATAACTCCTATGTTGCCATATTTCACCTACAATGCCTGATTCGAAGCGGAATTGTCCGCAGAGACTTTAGACTTTACATATCCCCACAGGAAAAAGTCTAATAATGTGATATCACACGATCTTGGTGGCCAATCGACGGGCCAAATCGTGAAATTATCTGCTCACCGAAGTGTTCTCTCAATAAATCCACTGATTGGTGCGATGTGTGGGAAGAGGCGCCGTCTTGTTGAAACCAAATGTCGCGGAGATTAAGAGCTTCACTTTCAGGCATCAAATAGTCGGTTATGATGGCGCGATAACGGTCGCCATATACGGTTACGTTCTCAACGGCATCATTTTTGAAGAAATAGGGACCGATGCTTTCATCGGTCCACAAACCACACCAAACCGTTGATTTTTTCTGGATGAAATGGCAGCTCTTGAATCCCTTCAGGTCGCTCTTCGTCCTAAAAGCGGCAATTTTGTTTGTTTACATACCCATTGACCCAGAAATTGGCCGCATCGTTGAACAAAATCTGGCTCGAAAACGTCGGATCTTCTTGAAAATTTTCAAGAACCCCTAGAGCGAAGCGATGTCGCTTGGGAAGGTAGAGCGTCAGTCCGGCGCCGAATCGACTCTCCACGATCTTCGTGTACACTCTCAGCTACGGCCGCTATATTTTCTTCACTGCGTGCTGGACGTGGTCTATTCGGTCGAATATTATACAATAATGAATGCTGCGTCTCAAGATGGATAGTACGTAGTAGGCCGAATAGTAGGCTCAGTAGGCCGACAGCTTGACACGACTCACGCGTGATCCGTCAAAAAAAAGGCTTTAAAAAAAAATACCTCTACTTTGATCAACAAGGCCGCATACAACGTTTTAAAAATTGTCATTACCAGGAAAAATCATCAAAATTAGCTTCGAAAACTCTGATCCTCTGTTTCGCATTTGAACCTTTTTTGCTATTTCAACTGCAATTTATAATTTTTTAATTTTGTTTGTAATTTTTTTTATGTAAATTTCTATAGGAAAATATTAACACAAAAGTTTCTCTCTCTTTTCTCTTTCAGGACAAGCAACTCCATCTCTCACGCGGCGTTATTCTCTCCAATCAAACGCTTGTACTGCAAGGCATTTCGAAAATTTCACACGGACAATATTTTTGTCGCGCTACAAATATACAAGGCAGCGTGTCCAGTAATGAGGTTTATTTGGATGTGAAGTGTAAGTAAAAAATATTTATAGTTATTATTTTCCTAAATTAAATTTTTGCTATTTCCAAAGCCCACTCAACGTTTTTCTCTCAAAAGCTATTGAAACTTAATTCCTTATTTTATTAAAATGCGTGTGTGCAAAAATACCTAAAGTATTTATTAAATCATGCCTTAAAGCCAAATTATTCCACTTCCAAAAAAATAATTTATTTTTTCATATTCAAATATTTTTTTTCTCTATTATATTTTCACACAACCAACTGAAAATTCCCATAACACGGCCCTTGTATCCTGTTGAAACGCTAAATCCCTCATTATTTCCCATTTTACAATGGCTCTTGAATGCCTCAAAGCTAGCCATTACATTCAATTAAACTCCCAGCTTATACATATTTAAGGTTATGAAACATTGATGCCGCGTCCCGCGCCGCAAGTCAAAAGCCACCAACCATGCAGCTAATATGAATCTAACCTATTTTTCTCGCTCTCTTCTCTTCCGCAGATCCCCCAGTATGCAAAGCCGAATCGACAACCATACGCGCCGCCCTTAAACAGACCATAAACATTACGTGTCAAGTGGACTCGAATCCACTTGATAATCTAAATTACAGATGGCATTTCAACAATTCACTGGAGAGACTCATCGAATTGCCCGCAACGTTGGCGTCGGCCGCTATGCCGTTACTGCTGTATCCGGATGTTGGTGGCAGCGGGCAAGTAGCAGCAGCAGCAGCTGGAGGACACACATCCGGCGGATATTATCAGCGTAGTAAGCGGAAACATGGTCATGCGCAAAAATTTCTGCTCGGTCGGCATGGACGTGTTGCGGCTGCGGCGAGTGTTTTTGGTGGTGGCGGCGGCGGCGGCGGCGGCGTCGGCGGCGTTAGCGGAAGCGCCTGGTCCAACATACGTTTCGAAGATGTTGAAGAGCAACAAATTGCGCCTACTCAATATGTCGATGAGTATGATGATGGTGAATTTATGGACAACAACCACAACAACAACAACAACAACAACGTGAATAGCGGCAATAATAATGAAAACGATGATGACGAGCAGGATGGCTTGCCCGAGGATGAGCCGCACACGCAGATGGTCTATTCGAATATGATTTATAAAAATCATTTGGATAATCGACAACAACAACAACAACTGACACATGCACATCAACTACAACAACAAGGCCGCATGGCTGGCGGCGGCGGCGGCAGCGGTGTTGGTGCTTTGGTCTCGGCAAGCTCTAGTCATGATATGCTCCAACATAGCAATCAATTTCAGTTGGCCGAACGCAAACGCCTAACGGCTGCTCTACACAAAAAACAACATCATCGCTCCATGGCCGCTTCAACGATGACCACACAGTCACCACTGGCGCCACCACTCCACAATGTCTATAGCTACCACATAGATTCCTATGATAGTTTTGGGGCAATCTCATGTGTGGCCGGCAATGCGATGGGTCACAGTGAGCCCTGTTGGTATCACATACAGCCGGCAGGTGAGTGTGTAAATATTTATACGTGAATGGGTTGGGGCGGGCAAAAAGTGAAGGGAAATGAGGAAAAGAACTGTGATTTATTTATTTAATATAGAGAGAGAATGCTGATGGAGTTTTTTTTTGTGTGTGTCTGTTTTCTGGGGAGTTTTCCGGTGTGTCCCAAAAGAATTTGCAATTCGGTAATGCGTATAAAATACATATTTGAGCAGTTCTCCACACGGATGTGTGAGTGTAATTTCAATGGAGTTTGAGTATATTTGTATGAATTAAATGCAATAGTATACACAGCCGAGCCATAAATGATAAAGAAAGAGCAAAAAATTTTACTTTAAATAATTTCTATCAAAAATCCTTGAAATATTCGAAATATATTGATATTTACTTAAGGAGATTTCGCTCAAAAACGATCATATGAATGAGGAATAATAAATTTCTATCAATACTAATAATAATAAAAAACCTTTAAAAATTCTACCAATAGATTTTAGCATAAAAAATATATATAAAGGACGATCCAAGTAGAGGTACTTTTTTCAAAAGCCTTTTTTTGACAGATCACGCGTGAGTCGTGTCAACTGTCATGTTATTTTTGTTGTTATTTTTGTTTAGTATTGTTTGGCATTTAATCATGGAAAGACTTACGCCTGAACAACGTTTACAAATCATTCAACTTAATTACGAAAATTCACGTTCTGTAAAGAATATGTTTCGCGCTTCGCTTCGTTCCACTTATGGTCAACATAATCGGCCTACTGAGCATGCTATTCACAACACCATCACCCATCTTGAGACCCAGCATTCATTCTTGGTTAATATCCGACCGCATACACCACGTCAAACAAGCAGTGAATAAAATATAGCGGCCGTAGCTGAAAGTATACACGAAGACCGCGGAGAGTCGATTCGGCGCCGTGCGCAGCAACTCGGACTGATATATGGAACAACTTGTCGCATATTGCGAAGAGATCTTAAATTGAAAGCGTACCAAATACAGCTAGCCCAATAACTGAAGCAGCTCGAACTTCCAAAGCGACATCGCTTCGCTCTATGAGCCCTTGAAAATTTCTAAGAAGATCCAACGTTTTCGACGTTGCCAAATTTTGTTCAACGATGCGGCACATTTCTGGCTCAATTTGTATGTAAACAAGCAAAATTGCCGCATGTGGGACGAACGGTTTGGTATGGTTTGTGGGCCAGTGAAATCATCGGTCCATATTTCTTCACAAATGATGCCGGTGAGAACGTAACCGTCAATGGCGACCGTTACCGCGTCATGATAACCGACCATTTGATGCCTGAAATTGAAGCGCGTGATCTCCACTACGTTTGGTTTCAACAAGACGGCGCCACTTCGCACAAATCGCATCATTCAATGGATTTATTGAAAGGACACTTCGGTGAGCAGATAATTTCACGTTTTGGGGCCAGTCGATGGGAACTCTAGATCGTGTGATATCACACTGTTAGACTTTTTTCTATGCAGAAATGTAAAGTCTATAGTCTATGCGGACAATCCCGCTTCGATTCAGGCCTTGAAACAAAACATCACTCGCCCACTCGCCAGTTACCAGTCGAAATGATCGAACGAGTCATCGAAAATTGGTCACAGCGGATGGACCATCTGAGACGTAACCGCGGCCAACATTTGAAAGAGATATTTGTCCAAGCAATAAATACCAAAGAATGTTCTTTCGAATGATAATATACATTCCCCGTTGGATTTTATTTTGGTGTTTTTTATTATTTTTTCTTTAAAAAAGTAGAGAAACTCGAAATGGATCACACGTTATTAGTGAACCTACCTTTTTGGAATTAATAAAAAAAAATTAGTTAAGCTTAATTTATGGAAAATTTTATTTTATGCACTCGAATGAGAATTTTTGCCTATTCATTGCCTTCCACATTACATACACCATTAAAATCTTACTACTTGCGCCCCTCAGCCCTCTTATTTCATTGTGTCAAGTGCCCTTTTCAACTTCATACTTCATACTCATACTCCGCCTTTATTAAATTTAATTAAAATTTTCACATTGGCACAATTCAGAAGCCTACTCAACTCACTCACACATACGCAAGCATTTCTTTTCTGCACAAATTAATTAATGTCAAAAGGTCAAATGGGGCTGGAAAAAACAACGAGAAGAGCACACGCATATTTATATATACACACGTGTGATGTATGTATGCATAAGTGTTCTAAATCAGCAAAAAAAAACCACAAACCTCAAACTCACACCATTTTCTCTTCAGGAAAATTTTTAAATATTTTCAGGCACTTAATATGAAGGTTTTTATATACAAATGCTTCGGAGTGCTCGGTGTGGTTGGCAGTGTATATTTGCACCTTAAAGGGCAGTGGAGCGCAAAAAAGGGTTGCCTCGTTTATTTTACTCTGATATGCAAGGAAAAAGTTAAAAATTGTGAAATTTAATATTTTTATTATGTTATTAATCACAATAAATGCTTTCGAAACTAATAATTTTTAAGGCGGAAAACTGCTTCCTATTAGTGTAGTAAAAACTTTGGTAAACAATTTTTAGTAGCATTAGTAAAAAAAACTGTCTTAAAAAATTTTGAGTATTTTCGATTTTTTTTTTTATAAGCTTGGACATTTTTTTTAAATATTTTTTCCTCTTTTAATTTTTTTACAGATTCAAAATAAGCAAAACATATCTTAAGTTTCGAAAGCGTTTGAAAATTACTTTTTTTTATTGTAAAGCATGTCTGTTCAAAAATTTAAAACAGCTGCTTTTAGTATATTTAACTAAATTTTGAAGGAATAAAAAATTATCAATAATTTTTTTTTAATAATCTTTTATTGGAATTTTCGAAGAAAAATACGTTATGAAAATTTATTTTCAATATTGCTTTTGATTAGCTTAAAAAATCCACAGCGGTTCTAGATTTTTACTGATCCATTTTTTTTTTGATATCACAATTTTTGTTTTTTAATTTTTTGTTTCATTTAATTTTTTTTTTTTTTTTTTTTGTAAAACAGAAATTATTTGGGACAGCTAGCCGTTGTGTTAGCTTAATCTGACTGATGCTAGGATCCATGTTGGTCCTTCGCTGTGGTGGACCGCCGTCTGAAAAATCTCATATAGCAAACCAGTGTCGCGGATACAGCGGCTCGCTGCACCCTGCTCAAAGGGAGCACTAAAAAAAGACGTTCCAATGAAATCCACTGTGGTGTTAATGGCGTTAGGTGAACTTTCCGCTAGATTCTTCGAGCCTAACTCAGTAGGCATGGAGAGTGCATCCGTAATTTGTCTCTAAAGGACAGCTGCACAGTTGTAAGCCTAATGACAGACTGGCAGACCACGACCCACTCAAATCACAGCGCATTTGGTAGCTGTGACACATGTACGAAGCGCTTGAGAGATATGTTGAAACACCTGCTCTGTTTCTCTGTTTTTGTTCATCCTTATCTAGAACTCGCCGCAAGAAACTAAAAGCTTCTTGGTGCAGAGGACTAGAGAATGTTCCAAACCTGGTTATGACAGGTCTCTTACACTTCGCGTTGACCTACAATGCGACGAATGCTTTACCTGGAACTAAATTGAACCTCCAACTACCAAGCACCAGTAGTTATTTGTATGGTGTGACATAACCTATGAAGTATAATTCAAATTTTTGGTTATTTTTTAAATTCAAAAAAATATTCTTTTATATAATATTTTGTAATTTGTCTTTTCATTTTAAATGCATTTTCTCAACTCATAATTCATTATTTGAGGCAAAAAGAAATTATTTTACTCTCATCAACACACTTTCAGCAAAACAGTCTTCCCGTTTAGGGCGTTGAAGTCGCTGGTGTGTATGTATGTATACATATTGGCTACATATCCCGCCTGTGAAATGCACATGCATGCATGCTAGTATGTATATATGTAATTCTTTTCCACATTTTGTGTATTTTCCTTGTGTTGATTTTACGTTAATTAAAGGAAAAATTGTTGAAGAATATCAAGTGAATTTTTAGGTAAATCAAATTAACTATTGTTTTCGGTTTTTTTCCGGCATAAGTTTATTACAACCTGTGCAAAGCAAATTTTATAATAAAAATAATAAATTTTTTTAAATGAAAGTCGGTTAAATGGAATTTCTTACTATTTTTTTTGTTTTTTTTTTCTGAAAGTTGTAAATGAATAAAATGAAATATAAATTTCAAACTATTATTTTACGGTAAATTTGAGAAACCAAGTATTTGGCTTGTAATTTAAATGAAATATATAGGGTTTTCCGATAGGGATGATACGATTTCTAAGTGACGTTTTAGCCATTTTTAATATGTCATGATCTGTCATTTTCTTTCATTGTATTCAGTAATGTTTTCAATTTCATCATGGCATGATATAGGCAAGAATAACGTTGCTGATATTGCCTTGGAATAACTTGAAAACGATAATGATTTTTTTAAGAAAATCATCTTCTCCGATAACGCTCACTTTCATCTGAGTGGTGCGGTAAATAAAAAAAAGTTGTCGATTCTGGTGCGAAGAAAATCCACAAATTATTGATGAACAACTATTATATTCACCTAAATTGACAGTTTGGTGTGGTTTTTGGTCTGATGGAATCATTGGTGCGTATTTCTTTCGAAATGAAGTTGGTGTGGCACCGTTACTGTCAATGGAGAGCGGTATAGTTCGATGATAACCTATTTTTTATGGCCACAATTGGAAGAAGTTGATCTTAACAACATCTGGATCCAACAAGACGGGACTACGCGTCACACAGCATGTGCAGCAAGCGAATTATTGCAATAAATATTTGAAGAAGTTGTGATTTAACACCATTAGACTACTTCTTGTGGGGCTATTTAAAGACATTGGTCTTTAGCAATAAACCAGACTCTTTTCAAGCTTTAAAAGTCAATATTGAACGTGCTATTCATGACAGATGACTTGATTTTGTAGAGAAAGTGCTCAAAAATTGGGTTCATCGAATTCATTCCTGCAAAAGAAGTCGTGGAGGCCATTTGAATTTCCTTAACAATTTGTGTTTTTTTTTTTTTTAAAGAAATTACATCACTATTATTGGAAAACCCTATATTTGGAGTTTTTATATTTTTCGAATTTAATTTTATATAATTTTTTTTTTATTTTATGTTAAAATTGCGAGAATCGTTGTTGTTATTAAAATCTTTAAGAAAATCATTTTATAAAACAAAAACTCAGAGTAATTCTCAAAAAAAAAAAACAAAAAAAAAAAAACAATATACATTTGCCTTTTTAAAGCGATTTTAAATTATTTAAGAGCACACTGCCTTCAAGTACTTTTAGATTTTTTTATTAAATCATTTTGAACACTATTATACCATTTTCTTTTTAGAACAAACTGCAAATCAGAATTATTAATTTCATACTTTTCCACAGCAAATAACTCTAGCCACTCTTCCTTGTCTTCATTTCACATTTTCCACATAAATTATACCTTTGTCATTCCATTTCTGCTGTCATAAAGCTGCAAGCATATACATACATACAAACATACATACGAGTATATACATACATAATCAAGCACTTCCGGACATTTTTAGTAACTTTCCTAGTTTCATATGCTTGCCAAATGAATAGCATACAAGCAAATAAACATATCAACAAAGCACACAATATGTTTGGAAAAAGAGATTTCTTAAATTTTTGAAAATTATTAAGTTTCCGTTATAAAAGCAGCAAAAACAACAACAACAATCACTTTTTGATGAATAAATCTTAAAATAATTTTTAGTGTACCAGAGAAGACACAGAAGATGCACATATTTACATTTGTTTGCTTGTGTGTTGTATATTCACCACACACTCTCTCTCTCTCTCTGGCTGCCACACAAAAACACATACATCCGCACTCTTATAACAACAACAACAATGTTTAATTGTGCATTTGCGCTCAGTGTGCACAGGAAAGCACCCATCAAACTGTAACGGTACTGCAGTAACTTGACTTTTTATCAAACTTTTCTAGTACTAAACACGTATACGTGTATGTGTGTGTGTGTGCTTATGCATTTCCATTTCAATTTTCCACCGCATACAGCAATTGTCCGCAAATTGTTTGCATTTTGCATATTTACAATGAGGAGAAATCAGAATTTTTTGCATTTTTTTTGTTTTTATTTAAATTTTTTGTTTTTGTTTTTGTATTTTTGCTTTCCTTTTCACAAATTGTGAATTTTGCACACTGCCAAACTGCTACATTCACTTGTATGTGAATATGTGGAATGTGTATGTATGCATGTTAGTGCTCTGGCTTGACAATGTTATTGTCCTTCTCGTTTATTGCTTACTTAGTGTCTGCTGCTACTGCTCTCCGGCACCCGCACCCGACTGCGGCGGCTCGCCTTGTTGAAGGCAAAAATCATCAGCATCATCATCAGCAAGCGATTTGTAAATGAAAACTATCGTTTTGCGGACAATTGTTTGTTGTTGTTGTTGTTGTTGTTGTTGTTGTTGTTGTTGTTGTTGTTGTTGTTGTTGTTGCTGCTGTACTCAATTATTATTTATGCATTGCTTACGAGTTACAAATATACATATACGAGTATATATATATATATCCTATCTAACTGCTGCAACACCTCAGAGCTTCGATTTCTACGCTCTTCCTCTCCCCCGTCTTTCCTTCCTTCACCATTCCTCTCTTCTGCCTGCTTGCAGTTGAGTTTGCACGTAAAATGAATGTCATTTAATTGTCAAGTGAAATTTTTGTTTTATCCCTTACACATATACACATTAATATGCATATATGTATGCATGTATGTGCGCGTGCGCTTACTAACCACAATTTGGCAATGTCCCATAAATCACTGATTAAGTGATTTTTCCAGATAAATCATTTGTAAGAATTACAATACAATACAATATTTATTATCGTGTAAGCACATATATTACAATGTATAAATATGTATGTATGCATGTAAATGTGTGCCTTACAGGATGTCTATTTGACAAAGTGCTTTTAACGTTATATGGAAATGAATTCTTAGCGAGTTGGATTCGATGAATTTATTAAAGAGAAATTAATAGTTTGTTAAAAGCTATGACTGCAGGATTTACGGAAGGATACAGCATAAGTAAAGGATGCAGGATTTATATATCGAACAGTTGATATGATCTTGTTTATATTGATTTCCGTTTAGCTGAGTTGAGGAAGGCAGAGTAGACTTCAACTGTTTGAATTGAGATGAGCGGAGTGAAATTTAAATGAGTGCAATTAGTTTGAGTTGAGTTAAGTGGAGTTGATTTGGTATAAGCAGGAAAAAATGGGTTGATTTTCTTCAGTTTCACTTTATTTTAATTATATTGCATTAAATGGGTTGAGTTGGGTATATCTTCTTCAATTAAATCGCTCTTGATTTATCAATTAATCCATCATATACTGACCTGCTTTTGCAAAAAGGATCAAATCTCTTATCATGCACTCAGTTACGCTGTCATTTATCTATGATCTCACATAAAGGGCTATCCTTTTCCTGGTTTCAAAAGTGCGAGGCTGTATTTTGTCGTCTGTCAAATTATACTACAAACGTTGCGATTCAAACGTGGCCGCATTTCGTGCTTAAAGAGCACATTATGTATATATATTTGGCGCCTTGTAACCGCTGTGGCGATTTTCGGCCGAGCTCCTCCTCCAGTTTGTGGTTTTGCGTCCTGATGTTTTTACCAACAAATGAAGGGACCTACAGTTTATTCCAAGCCGCCCTGAACGGTCGAAGAATTTTTATGAGCAGCTTTTATCTCATCCCAGAAATACACTCGGAGGGCTTGACATTCCCTGCCGAGGGGCGACCGCTATTAGAAAAATTTTTTTTTCTATCATTTTGGATGTTTCTCGAACCTGGGTTCGAACCCAGGCCTTCCGAATGTCAGTACGCAATGCTAACCATTCGGCTACCGCGGCCGCAGATTATGGTTCATATAATCGTCCAACTACTCAAGCAATTGGTAAAATTTTCAAGAAATTTGAAGAGACTGAGGCGGAGCACAATTGTTGCATTTGCGGCTCCATTATATCCAAATAAACTTACTGTCTTGTGTAACCTTTGGTCCGGAGGTATAATTGGAGCTTACTTCCTTCAAAACGATTACGGCGAGACTGTCACTGTCAATTCCGAGCGTTATGGTCGTATGATAACTGTGTTTTTTGGCCTGCAATTGAAGAACACACAAAACGAGCGAATATGGTTTTATTGCGAGAGAAATTTCCCTGTCAAGTAGTCTCTTGTCTTGACGATGCCAATTTTCACCAAGATCGTGCGATTTGATACCGTTGGACCTTTTTTTGGGGGCTATGCGCAATACCCTGTGGATTCTGCATCACGATAATGCACCAGCTCACACATCATTACTTATTCGTAATTTTTTTTGGCCAAAAACAAAATGGTAAGCATGCTTCAACCGCCGTATTCACCATATTTGGCTCCCTGCTACTTTTTTCTATTTCCAAACACTAAATAAACCAATGAAGGGAAAGTGTTTTGCTACAACTGATGAGATCAAGTCAAAATCGAAGAAAGAGCTGATGGCCATACCGAAAATCGCACTTCAGAAGTGCTTCGAGGATTGGAAAAAGCGTTGGCGCAAGTGTTTTATATCCGAGGGGCATTACTTTGCGGGGTACATAATAGATATCTATAAGTAAATAAGTACTTTTCAAATAAAATTCAAAATTCACACACCTCGTATGTCCCAAAAATGCTCAAAAATTACCTTAAACGGAGCGAAGTTTGCAAAAACTCCCTAGGCGGTCATTTCAATGATGCCAAGGTTCAAACTTTATAATAAAAATGGAATTTCATAAAAAAAATTTTAAATGCATTGTTTTTAACGTTTATTTTGGAAATCACAAAATGGAAAACCCTGTATATGGGTTTCTAACATCCAAACTTGATTTACTTAGGACTTTTACACCACTTTTTCCATATACATATATACATAAATACAATATTTTGTTTAACTTTTGCTGCTCCACACCTCTTTCCCTTCTCTTTTTTCCCACCACTAAAATACTACGAATACATAGTTACTCTACATACATACAAATTTATTGTAAATAAAGCGTATGTACATATATAAATTTATAGTGGCTGAGGTGTTGTTAAATAAAAGTGAAACCAAAGCGCAACCGACAAGCCTCGGTCTCGGCGTACAACTCAAGCGACCCTTGATAATTAAGACTAACAACTCAAGTTACCACGAGTGTGGGTTTGGGTTGGCGGCTGAGTGGCTGAGTGGCTGGCTAAGCAGGGTGGAAGCTCAGCAAGAATGTTGCGGCGTAAGAGCGGCATGTGTGCAAAGTGATAAACGTAAGATACGGAGAAAAGTAAGAAGAGGAAAAAAGAATACCGTAAGCTTTGTAATAAAAACTTCGCGCTGCATTGTTGCAACAAAATGCTCACAGAAGTGTGTATGTGCGTGTGTGTTTTGTGCTGTAAGCAGGCAAAGTGTATTTATCTAACTAAAATGGCTATAAAATAGAATTACAAGCGCATAGAGGAAGCATCAAGCAGCCTCAGCCGCAACCGCACTATGTGTATTTGTATATAAAAGTAACTGTATAATCTTTAACGCCCAGCAAATGGTACGTCACACCTTATGCTAGCTTTAAAGTTACTCATTACCAAACTGGTTTCATTCTGTATCTAAATCGAAGCTGGGATGTTTCTGAAGAAATATTTACATGTAGGATTAATTCAGGTTACAGTTCTGTGTTTTGCCCTTTTCCTTTACTTACCGTATAATTAAGGCGCAGAGTTATCTTGGTGAAGCTTCAGTTTGCTTAGTAGGACTACAGCTGCTGTGAAATCGTTGTTTTTCGTATTCGCCTTTCTCCTCGACCTGAAGAGAACTTTTCAACTGACTCTTGATACTCCGACACCTCGGTATGTAGTTGTTTCTTGGCTCACCGGTAAGATGTGTTTTTAGAACGACTGTCATGCTCGAAAAAGTGCTGATGTATAGTATGGAGATTTTTCGAACTAATATTTATAGTCCTTCCTGATTTTTCTTGAAAAACTCTCTAGCAGTCAGAGCGGCGTGGTCCAAAAACTGTTGCGAAGACTTGCAAAAAAATTTCTAGTACCAACCCCTTGTCTAGTTCTCTTCTAACGGCCAAAGCACCGAAACTATTCCAAATTGAATGCGAATGACTCGAGAGCTGAGTTGCTTCGGTCCTTTAAATGAGGATACCGCAAGCGAGGAAACTCAAAGCTCGGATCTCCCGGAAGCAGCACCGAATATATGCGATTACTAAAGCTGTCGTCTACCCCTTTCAGCGAAGAAATCACTCTACAGCGGACCCAACTCAAATGAGTTTGAAAGCAGTGGGGTAAAATGTGCAAGGTACAGAGAACTCACAGGAAAATACAGATCGAACTCTTTTTGGTTAATTTTTGTAATTTTAATTTCCGAAATTTACACTTACCTTCAGTCGAAGAAAGCCTTTTTTTTTAGTCTCTTTTGGATTTCAAAGTAGAATTTTGGCCTTAATCCTACTTTCGGGTTTAAGTCTTGATTCAGAATTACTTCACGGACAATGTTTCATACACACACACTAGTCTAATTCAAATGCTAGTGTATGTGTGTGTGTGTGTGAGTGTGTTGCTCTCTATTTATCTACGCTTACCACACCCGGCTTGTTTAGCTCGTGTGCTGATTCAATTTTACTGCTTGTCTTTACACTTGTAACCTCTTGTTTTACTTACTGCACACCTACACAGATGCACACACACACACCTATGCATACGCTATATCGCCACTACTGCTATTCCACTGCAATTTTCTGCGTAAATGTCTTTTGTTCTTGCTTATCCTTTTCAAGCGCGCACACTACGTTGTTGTGTTAAGGGTGCTTAGAGAAAGGGGAAGTAGAAAAACTAAAAAAAAAATAGAAAAAATCTTTTATCAAATAATAATAAACAAAATACACGACACTTGCTTGGCACGAAAGTGAGTCTTGTGGCCATAAGCTTGCACTACTGCCGTACATATACGCATACACATATCTATGTATGTTTGTGTTAACTATTAACTACACTTTGTTGAGCACTGCATGCAGCCGACTTTCACCTCCACACCACAGCCAAACACTCTCGACGTGCCTTTCTGTGCCACAAGCTCAAGTGCACTGTTGACCCTAAAAGGCTGAGCCTCGTTGCCAGCCAGCTAGCAGTAGTGCCAAAGAAGTTCGGCTCAAGTGCACCAAGTGCACCATAGCGTAAATGCTGAGATGAATGAGCGGCGTTTTGGGTTCTTTAAATTTTTTGGGGGCCAAAAATTAAACTATTTGGGCGTAAAGTGAGTGCATTTGTGTGTGTCGTGTGTGTGTGTCTTCTGAGTATTGGCGGTGAATTTTTATGTGAGTACAATGGCACAAGTAGAAGAGATTTAAGCTGAAAGATTACTCTTTTTGCTTTAATTTTCACAACACAAATGCAATTTGGAATGGTCAAATGGATTTTGGAAATCTTTTCAGTACTTTTGAAGACTGCCCTAAACTTTTATTCAATCTTACAAAATCTGAAATAAAAACTCCATTATATACCAACTAATCTCATATTTCTCTACTCTCCTTCACAGACTTACCAGATCCCGTTAAGAATTGCACCGCTTACAATGCCACCGCTAACTCCATACAAATCCAATGCACCGCCGGCTACGATGGTGGCATACCACAACACTTCCACGTACAGGTCAAGGATGAACTTACCAATCAAATACTCTACAACACTTCCTACAAATATGCCGAGTTCACCGTGAAGCGTCTGCCGAGCGACTCTGTCTTTGTGATACGCATAACGGCAGTGAATATGCAGGGTCCGAGCAAAGCCTCATTTCGTGTGCGTGGACGCACACTCTCAGCGCCGCTGCTGCGCACTGCCTCATCCACCGCTGTTTTAGTACAATTAACACCGTTATTGGGCGCACTACTCGGCATCGTTGGTACGGTCATGTTGATCGCTATTTGTATTGTGATCTTTCTGCGTGTACGTCCGAAAACAACGCGTCGCCCCAATAGTGATACCACCACAACGGAAGCGGATAAGGGTAGCGCTGAGCCGCTATCGCGCAATATGGGCAGTCACTCGAGTTTGGAGGATAAAAACCCGGATGTAGTGCCACAAG